>JAVMKO010000008.1:31561634-33961634 GCA_032164245.1 Sternotherus odoratus
TGAAATTCATTGCAATACTGACATTCGTTTATTTTTAAGTTAAAGGGACACTGTCAAGTAATTTATAATTAAAATATGACCTCTCTTTAAAGCGGTTATAATCTAATGGAGAATGTCCTCCAGATTCTAAGTTCATTTTTTTGTTTAAAAAAAATTAATTGCTCTGTCTCTGAGAAATTAAATAAAAACAATTAGCCACTGTTGATTCATGCCTCTTATTTATTGTCCTGCTTGTGCTGCAAGAGGCAGCCATCCAGCCACAGGGGGAGCAAAAGCTAACTAACAAACCAGAACTGTGTGAAAATCATTGAAGATGCCTATGACAACAAGGAAGTTTACAAGTAAAGCCAAGTTGGCTTTTGCACCCTATAAAGTGGAAGGGGGAAATGCAGTTGTCGCCAAATAGAAAACTCCAGTATAGGAGGAGTGGGTGTTATTTTCAAACTTCTCAGAGGGCGTCATACACAATGGAGAGTTTTAAAAATTAAAACCTTTTATTTTTTAAAAAATACTTGACAGTGTCACTTTTTTGGGTATCCCTTGCAGGGGTTGAAATTTGCTCAGTGTAGCCTTCTTTGAGAAGTAGTACAAAACTAGCAATTTACTAAGAAGTTTTTAGACATTCTAAAGAGAGAGGCTGTCCACTTTGAATGGCTAGTGAGACGCAACAGTTATATCAGGCAAGGCAGAAGGCTGCTGGTAATTTTAACCCCTGCCTAGAGCAGACTGATAACTTCATTTGGGAGCAATTACTTTGTTGCCTTTAAAAATAGCACTGTAACCACTCTTTTTATGATTAGCTGTAGTATAGCCTTTATCCCTTTCAAACTATGCAAACTATTAAATGTAAATTAGGATTCAGTTAAAGATAGTTGATTATATTACAATCAGATGGCATTCATGCACTAACTGGAGTATATATAAATAAAGTTATTAGTATGACTTATGTATGCTAACAGCAAAATATAATATACCTACCTATTCTAAAAATGATGAACATTAATATTGTATAACGACTGCAGGGGTGGGGAGGGAATGTTACCTCTTATCTTCGTAAAAGGGGATTTAAGATTTTTATAACTGTTTTCCATAAAACTTTATTTTTGTCAAATTTTAGGTATTTAATTTGTAAAATAGATTTTGCTTTGTACTAGCATACAGAAAATAGGGTATTGATTTAAACTTTTTGAAGCCACATGATCAAGTAAATTTGTAATAAAAAGTCAATGGATCTATATCAGTTGTACTCACTGTTTTCATTTCTTGTACGTTCTAATGCAGTGGTGCTATATGTCTCCCAAGAAAAAAGTAAACTGAATTTAGGGAGGAATGGAGTGGGGGGGGGGGGTAAATATTGACATAAATTGAAGTGATTTTTCATATCCAAGTAACTTATTGTCAGTGAAGATTTGGTAGATATGCATTTTTATCTAATGCCTAACACAACTTTTTAATAATTCAAATCTGAAGTTCTTGACTATGCTTCTTTGCATTACGCCTCCACCTTTATGTAATTTAGTACCTGTAAATTCTCAAACTGACCCTTGGATTATTTTTTTCTGGCCTTTAAGAAGAAAAAAATCCCTTAGAGTTTCCTCAAAGCCTTACACGGTTACCATGTTATATTTTTGCTCCTTTACATGTTTCTTCCCCCTTCTTCAAAGGTCTCTCTCCTCCCTTTTAATTTCTCTAAAATAAAGATTTAAAGCTTTTTAAGCAAAAAATAAGATAACTGTTTTGGATTAAGGACTTCAGTGGATCCAGCAATTTTCACAAGCACTAACTTTTTTTTTTTTTAAGTCCATCCTTTCCATTTCAGGGCATATACCAAATCTAATTGACTTGTTCCTCTTATTTCCAAAGCTTTTGGGAATGGAGGTGGATATCCTGACATTAATGTACAAGAATGCTAAAACAGGTTTAAACTTTGTGGGAACTTACACAAAACATGAAAACTCAGAGTATAACTAGCAGTGCTGAATTTTCTGTTTTTTATCAACTTGGGGCATCCGTGTATGATCGGCTAGTTAGAAATCAAATTGCTCATTCAGAAATCTACTCCTAATTCATGGTAACTTTCAGAAAGGAATTTGCCAAAGTTCATTCTGGAGAGTTTTCTGCTAGTGATCACTGTCAAGATTTTTTTTAAAATTAAAAAGAATTGTTTAAAAAATCTGTCATTAAGCTAATACATTAGCTTTTTAAAATTTTCAGGTTTACTTTCACTTTTCACCTCCCAAAAGTAGCTGTCTACTTTTTTGTTGTTAACTCAATTTGAATAGTTGAAAAGTCAAGGTCAGTTTTGATATCTAGACAGTTTGAAAAAAGGTTAAAGTAGTTGCAGGTTCTACCTCTGCTTCAGAGTCCCCTGCCTGTTTTTGTGCTTTAACAACCCCATTTTATTATTTTTAAAAAATAGATATTCTCTTTGTACTTTATAAAGCTTTTTACTCCTCTTTACCCTCCCCCACAAAAGTGGAGAAAATTGAGGATCGTGAAATTTTAGTATGGTTAAAGTGACACTGATTGCACAAACAGTACTGTCAAAATTATGTTTTGACAAAAAGGACAAACTAATCCGAGATTGTTTTCTCTAATCTTTCAGCTGTGGGAATCTTGCATGTTGCTTGTAAAATGAAAGAAGTTGAGAGAGAAACAAGATTAATGGTGTCACTTTACCACTGGGTAGGTTCACTTTGGTTTCAGTCAGTTAAGACTCTGGTTCTCTACCATTGTGCAAAAAGCTTTGTGTGTGGGTTGCAAACATGTCAGGGAGTATATATGTATATATGCCACCTCCCTGACATGTTTGATATATATGTATATATATATATGTATGTATATAATATATATATAAAAGTTCATGGAATTTTAATTAACGTCTTTAAACCTAGTATCATTAGAAATTTTGTTAGCCAAAACCCAAACTTTGGACCTCAAATGTTTGGCATTCTTTTAAAACTGATTTTATTGTGTGTTTGGAATTACTGAGAGTAATGGTCTGAATGCAAATGAAAAATCCTTCTCTAAATTTTGGCAGCAAGGAATTTGTGTGTTGGAGTGGTGATGCCACAAATTGGTTATGTACGTCTTCTCAAAGAGTGCTACTCGATCTCCTCACTCACTCATTCATGCCAGATAGTTGTTTTTGGTTTGCTTTGTGTTGGTTTTTCTAGTCTCCCCCTGCTTTTGTCTTTTAAAGTATATTAGTTACTGTGAAAACTGTAATTTGTCTGAACAGGGCAGAGTGGCATCTGTGAGGGCCATGTAAAGTCATTTTATAGTGGTTTGAAATTTATTCCATGATTTGTGAAATACAAAGCATGTGAGGGTTATCAGCATCACACAGAGTATATCAGTGTAATGAGTCTTAATAGCCCTAGATGGCATACAGGAGCTGAGTACCAAACTCTCAGCTGGCTAATTGGCTAGTTCAAGACACTTAAAATTGTGGTTAGAGATGTGTATGGGAAATGAAGGGTAGAGCGGGGATTTATTTTCTAGTGTTGGTTTCCACACATCTAGGACATTGTGTGAAACTAAAAGAATTAAATCAAAACTGGATCCACTGGCTCAGGAAAATGAGTTGCTCTAACCAGAAAACTGGGCACAAAGAAAGTGATTTGAACTGGAAGAGGTTATGCAAAAGGAGAGCAAGGTATACTAACACAAATAGAAAGGCTTTGTATTGAAATTTTGCCTTGAAGATAGCCCCAGATGAACTCTGGCCTCCTTCGGGGGAGTGACCATAATTGTGGTCCCGGAACTGAGAAGGACTAGGCCAGCTTTAGGTAGAACCTCAGGGTTGGAAGAAAATGGTCCAGCAGAGCTAGATGGCTTTGAAGATGTATGCTCTAAATCTGCAAGAGGGTTGTTCAAGCACCACAGGCCTAGATTGAGGTCAATTTATCATCAGTAAACTCTCAAACTTTTGTCTTGCCTTTAACCAGGGTAGCTCATTAGGGACTGGGTGTTGCCAGTTCTTTTACCAAGCAGGCAGCCGCGTTCTGCAAGGGTTCCTGGAAATATTTTCCAGAAGTTTTAACTTAAGGAGCAGAGGAAGTCCTTTGGTGAAGGGAAGAGGATGAATAGTTGCTGTGGCATAGTACCTCATGTGCTGTTTTGAAGTACCTTTGTCAGACTTTTCTGTCTTTCCCCAGACAATTACATTAGTTTAGTCGTTGAAGATGAATACTGTGCTTCCTAGTGCATACTACCTCCACTTCATTTGTTCTGTGAGACTGGTATGTCTAGCACCCCAAGTTCCTTGGTAGTGTAAAATCTGCACAGCTGACTGGCAGATGAGCAGTAGTGACATAGTAGGTCCCAAATGCTGAGTGGGGGAAACAGAGTCCCACTCAGAGAAGTCCAGTGCTGTACAATTCACTGGGTACAAGGTATAAACTCTGCAACCTGAAATTCCAGTAAAACCTAAAAGTGGAGTGAAGTGTTGAGAGACTAGGAGCACATCAGGTCTATATCTTTAAAAATCAGTTAACATTTAATGTGCAGTATAAGTACTTGATGTGTAAGAGCACAAAAGGGAGATTGCTGGATTCTCCTCTGTGAAGCTTTTCTGTATCTCTGATACCAGTATGGTTATAACAGTGTAACTGAGAGGAAAATTTGGTCCTAAGAAATTTAATGTGGAGGACAGTCTGCACTCGTAACTAGAGTTCTTCTTATATTGGAGTGATTTCATCTCCGTGTAGAATAGATGATGTCTCTTCTCAGATGCCTTGGGATTTCCTGATGACCACCAGGGAACTTTCGTAGGTAGTTTCTGTATCATGTCAATTCCTGGCTACCCTTTGTATTTTGTTTTTGAGCTTGGATTAGAGGCCTTCGGGCTTGCATGTTGTGCTCTGATCTGCTCACCCACCGCTGTCATCAGGTCGAAGGGCCCCCCTCTTAGGCCCAACCTCAGGGGCTAATGGCACCTGTTTAGGGATAATACTGCTGAGCCTGCTCTTTAGCAGGTTGACTGCTCTGATGGCCAGTTGGCTCATCATCACTTCTGTTACTGGCTATAAGTAACGGAGGCCCCTTCCTTGGCTTTTTCCTCATAGGACACTGTAGTGAGAGGGGAATAAGAGCTGATGATGGAAGCCATGTACTAAGCCTGACTGATTATGGCACAGAGTTTTTGAAATCCTATTCCGAAGCTGGGTAGGAGGGGAAAAGAGGCTAATTTGCCTCTACTGTTGATCGCAGAGATGCCAAGGAAGCTTTTGGCTAGAACTTGTAACTTAGATATATATCCCTCTTGCCTAGTAAGAACCAATGGGATGGTGTGAAGGTTTTTATAAGATCTGATTGGCAGAGTCCGTTCAGTGACACTTCTTTTAAAGTGCCCACTTCTCTTCAGAAAATGATTAGGCCTTTGCCCAAAACAAAAACCTTGATGCTGACAAATGCTTCATTTTATCGCTCTGTTTTGAATTTTCTGTTTTGTGGAGAAGGCCGTAGAAAGACAACTGCAACAGCACCTGGATTCCCAGGTTATCTTGACCCACACCAGTCTAGATTAGTCCTGAAAGTAATACTGGGACTATGCATGGGGGTTCTGCTGGTTGCTGGCCTCCTGGTGGCAGATAATTGGATGTGTTAGCTAATTTATATAAAGCTATTAGCTTATTTGGCCAGGAAGAGGTTTTGACCCTGGCAGGAGAATATGGAGTCTGTCTTGAGTGGCTCAGTTCCCTTTTTTCTGAGAGGTCCCATATCACAGTCTCCTGGGTACTTGGTCACCTGCACTAAGCAATCCACAGAGTTGTTCTGTGCTTTTGTTCAGTGTGTGTGTGTGTGTGTGTGTAGGGAGCTTTAAGCATGGTTTGTGGGGAAATATGGGCTTTGGTGTCATTACTGTGGGAGAGGGTGTGTGAAATGTAGTTCTGCGTTTTCATCCCATATAATCTGACACCGTGCAGTAATTTACCAAGTGTCTAGCTGAGACTGGAGCTTCAATAAAGACTAACTGGCAGAGGGTCAACCCATACAAGACTAAGATAATTCTTGTTGGCTGGAGTAAATGGTTGAAGAATTGACAGGGCTATTTCAGTTTTCTCATTTGGGAAGGTGTGTCTGGCTTTTGTGATCCAGGTTTGCAATCTTAGGTGTTTATTGCGTTCCCAGCTGCTTCTGGATGATTAGGTACCAGAAATGATCAAGAATTTTGATTATTTTTTTCAGTAGCACACAGGTAGACAGGTGTGGTTCTTGGAGATGTGTTGTCCATGTGAATCCCACTCTAAGTGTGCAGGAGGTCTACCAATGTTTGGGACCCGTTCTACTATTGTCTGCCTTTTTCGTTCTATGATACCATAGCAGAGGTGCTCAAATCCAGCAGTCCCCTGCTACGGTCATGAGGGGCTGAACACTGGGTAGTGTGTCTTCAGAAAACAGTTCATGTCTTTGGTCCAGCAGAGCTAGCATTTCAATTTCTGGGCAAGTTGCCAAGATTTTTGATAATGGATTGTATTAAGAAGGGTGCAGGAGGGCCTGTGATATGCAGGAGGTTAGATTAGAAGATCTGATGGTCTCTTCTGGCCTTAGACTCTCTGACTCTATGAATAAGGGAGATGGCATTATAACTTCCAATAAGCTGATGACTAGGAGAGTTCATAATTTGCCATTGGTTTATCAGGATGTTCTATTTTTAATGGAGAGGTGCAATTCTATATAAAAATACTGTGTGTGTGAGAGAGAGAGAGAGAGAGAAAATGCAGGTTTTTATAGGAGGGATATTTTTATGAAATAATTTGCCTACAGGCTGAGATGATGGAGTTGTTGTCACTGGAGCATATCTGTTCAAGGCAAGACCAGACAGAGAGAAACTGAGATGGATTTTGTAGAGGTCTCTCAGTACTGCATGGCAGTGTTGCAGGGTGAGGGACTGGATGGACTAAGATCTATTTTCTGTAATTAACATTTGTGAATTAAATTCTTTAAACTGATATGTAATGATGGTTTTTCTTTTGGTCAGCATATCTAGTTCAGTTTGCAGATCGGCCTTTTGATCAGACTGCATTAAGAGCTTGATTCAGCAAAAAATATGTTGGGCTTCCATGCTGCATTAAGCAATGAAAGGCCTGGGAAATTGGTTTCTGCAGGCTTTTCCAGTGCTATATATGCTGATTCAAGCTTGTGGTGGGCCCAAGTAAAGCAAATAGACCTTGGTTTCTAACTGGAAGACAAAACTTTAGTATCCAGTAACAGAGTCATAATTAGTAGTTTGATTATGGAGGGTAGCACAGATTAATTTGATAGCGACTACCTAGATTACTGTACCAGGTACAGAATGACTGCTTGCCTTGTGGATAAATGGCACATCTGTACAAACAGTGCAAGGAACTGGTAGTCCTTGGAGCCCCAGTGCAGCATCTTGAGACCAGAGTTGCTGCACTTGAGGAGGGGAGATATGGAATTATATAGAAAGACAGCATATATAGATATTGTAGACTGGTTTTATCTCAGGAATGGCTTAATCAGTCCTCCACATGAGGAAGCTTGTCTTATGATTGGAGGGCAGCAAGGCAAAATGAAGGGACAAACCCTTAATTGAGGATGTATCTTTTGATAGAGGAGAGCGACTGTTCTTCACACGCCAAAGTAGGCCCCTTCAGAAGATGGGGATAGTTGTGAATTGCTGATATACTGTGGTGGCAGAAGATTAGATTATTAGTAATATGGATAGCCAAGTATAGGGTAAATGTGACAACTGTTTACTGACTTGCTTCACAGGTGCAAAGGTAAAAATCTCTGAGATATCTAGGTAAACTTCTAATGAGTGCTGGGGAGAAGCCTGTGGCTGTAGTACATATTGGGATCCAGGATGTGGAGAAGTTTAGATAACTATGGAAAAGGCTTGAGTTTAGGATTTATGTGGTACCTTTTTCTGAAATGCTTTCATTGCTACATGCAGAGTCCTCTAGATAGGGAGGTGCTTTAGAGAGTTAATGGCAGCTGAGAAAAGGGTGCAAAGACTATGAAGGGTAATTAAATTAGGCACTGAGGAGCTTTGGAGGGTAAGGAGGTCCTATCTAGGGTTCTGGGTTCTGCTTTAACCCAAGTGGAACCGGACTGGTGGCACAGAACGTTGATAAGGTTTTGAGAAGATTATTTAAACTAGGAGCTGAGGGAAAGCTGACAGGTGCAATGGAGCAGTTGGATTTGACTAGGGCATCTGCTCAGATTGTCAGTAATAGAAAGGGATCTCTAAGTCTAGAAGAGAATTAGCAGTGGAAAATGGAGCAAAGGCAGGTTGAAATGGCAACAATACAGTCTAGAAAAGGGATAGGGTGTCAGACTAAGGAGTTAACTAAGAAATAGGCACACAGACAAAAATTAAAAACTGTAAGTGTCTTTGTACCAGTGTGAGAGGCTTAAAAATAGATGAACTAGAATGCCTGGCAATGGAAGAGGACCTTGATATAATAGGCATTACTGAAAGATGGTGGAATCATAAAAATCAGATCTACTGTATTACCTGGCTATAAACAATGAAGGAAGGACAGATTAAGTAACAGAGATGGTGGAATAGCACTATATCTAAAACATTTCCATCAAATCTGAGAGAACTAGAGTTGACAATTGTACGTTAGAATCTGCATAGAGACAAATCCCAAGTTGTAAGGATACAAATGTATTACTGTCTTCCTGGTCAGGAAAACACTATTGACTGTTCATTGTTGAAGGAGAGCAAAGAGGCAGTTGATTCTTCATAAAACATAAAAGGGGTGACTTCAGCTACCCACGTATAATCTGGTCAGGTCTCACAATAGAGCATGATTTGGAGAAGTAATTTCTTGACACCTTAAATGATTGCTTCTTGTAACAGCTTATTCAAGAGAGATTCTTGATTTAGGACTAAATAACTCAATAATTGATTTAAGAAATAATTATAGTTCAGCCATTAAGTAATCATGACCATAATATAATTACAGGTTCAATGCCCTCAGGAGAGGGAGAAATAATACCTAAAACCAGCCAGGTGAATTAACTCCTAAGGGAGCACCTGGATTTGAACCAAGGACCTCTTGATCTGCAGTCAAATGCTCTACCACTGAGCTATACTCCCTGTGGCAGACTTAGGAACTTCTTTTCCTAAACTTAGGAAAAGAAGATTTCAGGAAAATTAGGATGTTAGTCAAAAAGACCCTAACATCAAAAGGATGAGGGTAAAATCAAAAGGAATGAGGGTAAAGTCAGCAAGGAGGGCACCTAAGTATCGCAAACGCTCATAAACATCCAAGAAGGTGTGCCTGGCTCCATTAAGCTGAAAGAAAGCAGGGAGTCAAGACATAAATCAGTATGGTTAAATGGCAAGGTAGAAGAGCTACTGGAGTCAAACAAGTGAAGTGGTTAGAAACCTATGGCAGGTAACACGTAAAATGGCAATTAGGGTTAAGGGGTTTTGAAGAGCTAAGAGCAAATGAAATTTTGAAGTGTGTTAGAGGCAGGAGGGCTATGAGAGAATTTGGGCTCACTGAAGTATGAGGCAGTAAAAGGAGGAACTAAGGAGGCCTAGGTCATTGCAGAGAAGCTGAGTGAGATCTCAGCATCAGTTTCATCGCAGAAGAGTTTAAGAGATACCTGATCTTGATCTACTCTTTAAGAGTACCTCATCTTCCTTATCTGAAAAGACTGAAGTGTCCAAAAAGGAGCTGTTGAAATGCACTAATAAATTAAAGGCCTGTTAATGACCAAGATCAGTGCTCATCCAAGTGTTCTGAAGGAACATGGGAATGAAATGACTGAGTTGCGAACTAAAATAAATATTTCATTAAGATCAGCATGCTTGAGGACTAAACAGTAGTAAATATTGTACCTCTGTTTTAAAAAGATGTTAAGGGTGAGCCTGGGAATTACAAATTGAAGACTGTTACTTCAGTACCAGGTAGTCAAGTTGAAATGGCTTCTGTAAAGGAAAATTGAACCTCTAATAATCTGCTATGATTTTTTTGAATGCATTGACAAAATAGTGGGTAATGTAGGACTAGGGTGTGGGCAGGTTATCTTCCTCATTCTGGCCACTGTGTATCATTCAAGTAGCACAAAGTGGTCAGAATCCTGACCTAAAGTGGCCATAATAGAATTCCCGCAGCCTGGGAGAGTCCTCAACTGGTGTAAAGTGGTGGTGTTGGCTCATATACCAGCTGCCCCATCTGGCTGACAGTGGGAGTGCAGCATGCCTGTGTTTTTCCCTATCTCTGTTGATGTATGTATAGGCCCTAGACTGCTCTCACTTTTAGCTGCTTAAAAATCAGGAAGCCATATCAGTCTCCCTGACTAGATTGTGGTGCAGGAGAGAATCTCAGTCCTGGAGGATGAGAAATTGGCTAAGGTAGAGAAAACAATAGGAAGGTACTGTTAGTTTTTATCATAGGAAAAAGGTTAATAGTTGGTGCCTCAAGGTTTAATATTTGTATCCATATTTAATATATTAACTGTGGCTGTCAAGTGATTTAAAAAAAAATCTCAATCATGCTGATAAAGAATAATAGAATACCATTTATTTAAATATTTTTGGATGTTTTCTACATTTTTAAATCTAATGACTTCAATTACAACACAAACCAAGGTATAGAGTGTTCCCTTTATATTTATTTTTCATTAAAAATATCTGCACTGTAAAAAAAACAAAAGAAATAGTATTTTTCAATTCACCTAATACAAGTACTGTAGTGCAATCTCTTTATCATGAAAGTTGAGTTTACAAATGTAGAATTATGTACAAAAAATAATTGCATTAAAAACTAAAACAATGTAAACCTTTAGAGCCTACAAGTTCACTCAGTCCTACTTCTTGTTCAGCCAATCGCTCAGACAAGCAAGTTTGTTTATGTTTGCAGGAGATAATGCTGCCTGCTTCTTGTTTACAATCTCACCTGAAAGTGAGAACAGGCATTCACATTGCATTGTTGTAGCCTGCATTGCAAGATATTTAGGTGCCAGATGCTCTAAAAATTCCTATGTCATTTCATGCTTCAACTACCATTCCAGAGAACATGTGTCCATGCTGATGATGGGTTTTGCTCAATAGCTATCCAAAGCAGAGCGGACTGATGCATGTTCATTTTCAT
The DNA here is from genome assembly GCA_032164245.1 of Sternotherus odoratus. Classification (NCBI taxonomy): domain Eukaryota; kingdom Metazoa; phylum Chordata; order Testudines; family Kinosternidae; genus Sternotherus; species Sternotherus odoratus. Next base: position 31,572,719 of record JAVMKO010000008.1, read on the forward strand.
CATTTGAGTGAAATGTCACCAGCAGAAAACATTGATTTTTTTTTTTGGTGTGTGTGTGTGTGTGTGGTTCAGGTGGGTGGTTCAGGTTCTGTGGTTTACGCATTAGTATTGCTCTTTTAAAACTTCTGAAAGCATTTTCCACACCTTGTCCCTCTCAGATTTTGGATGGCACTTCAGTTCTTAAACCGTAGAGCAAGTGCTGTAGCTATTTTTAGAAATCTCATATTGGTACCTTCTTTGCCTTTTGTCTAATCTGTTGTGAAAATGTTCTTAAAAAGAACATGTGCTGTGTCATGTGGCAGAATATGGGTAAAACAGAGCAGAAGACACACAATTCTTCCCCAAGGAGTTCAGTCACAAATTTAATTAACACATATTTTTAATTAGCATCACTAGCATGGAGAGGCATACGAATGTTTAGCATATCTGGCACGTAAATACCTTTCAATGCTGGCTACAAAAGTGTCATGCAAATGCCTTTATTCCCTTTCAGGTGATATAATTAAGAAGAGACAGCAATATATTCTTTAAATGTAAACAAACTTGTTTGTCTTAGCGATTGGCTGAACAGGAAGTAGGACTGAGTGGACTTGTAAATGCTAAAGTTTTACATTGTTTTATATTTGAATGCAGTTATGTAACTATCTACATTTGTAAATTACACTTTCACAATAGTGATTGCATTACAGTACTTGTATGAGGTGAATTGAATATTACTATTTCTTTTATCATTTTTACAATATAAATATTTGTAATAAAAATAATATAATGTGAGTATGGTACACTTTGTATTCCATGTTGTAATAGAAATCAATATATTTGAAAATATAGAAAAAAATCCAAAAATATTTAATAAATTTCAAATTATATTCTACTGTTATATTAGTAGAATTTAATTTGACTTTAAATGACTTTAAATTTCAAATTATATTCTACTGTTTAACAGTGCAATTAATGATTAATTTTTAATCATTACTTTTTTTGAGTTAATCACGTGAGTTAACTGTGATTAATCAACCGGCCTAATATTAACTGATTATTTAGAAAAGAGGGTGAACGGTGCAATTATGTAGGTTCCTCAGCCTTCTCTAGACTTGGCTAGCTTAAGAAGGGCCTGGCAAAGCTAGGTAAATAAGCCGCATGAAGGCAGGTGGAATTCAATGCTGAGGAATGCTTCCCCCTCCACCACCACCTCCCCCCCAAAAAAGTGGAAGAAATAATTAGCAATACCTTGGATACATTCTTGGGTTTAAAAAAAATTAAGAGTCATGAAGAATGGAATAGAAATTGGGAATACTATTCAACTATCTATGCACCTTCATCACCCTGGAGAATCTCTGTCAGACAGGGTACTGAACTAAGAAGACTACTAGTCTGATCTCCAATTTACTTTGTTATTCCAGTCTGTGATTGTTAGGCCACAAGTAAACTACATTTTGTTATAAGGCACTTAGTGATAATATATCCTTTGATGTAAAACTCATATTTTGGATCCTTCCCACGTTTTAGCCCTGATCTTAATTTTTAATTGCTTGGATTTTACTCCAGACTCTGAGTGCCTGAGCACTGTCACGAAATCAGAGTGAATTAAATATGCCTAGTAAAGTTTTGTTGTTTTTAATACTATAGTTTAAAAGATCTCCAGGACTTTCCTGTTTTGTTTTGTTTTGTTTTTTTCCTTGATGAGTTGGCAGTTACCCATTGAAAGAATTTTTGGTGATTTGGGTTCTGATCCTGCATGTGTGTGAGCCCAGTGGGACTCCCGTGATGATCAAAGGGCTCCATAGGGTTAGGAATTAACAGTTAAAGTTTTCATATTTGGTACTTTTTAATCTGGGATTAGAGAGAGAAATGTGTATAGACAAGTCAGAAAAGACTTCTTGTGTTGATGATTGCATATCTGGCTAGTAATAGTGGTAATTCTTATTTTTCTAGGACATGCATCAAATTAAACAACTGCAAGGCTATTTTTATGTTGAGGTATTTTTAAGAGAAGGCATTTAATTTGTAGTATGATTTTTTTTCAAATGTATGAAGTCAATCTGTCTTTAAATGACTGTGGTTAGTATACATTTCAGTTATTGCAGCTCTGTAAATGAGGTTCTGTAGTTGTCTGCACATTGGGTTAAGCTTAATGTGAGTGTCAAAGACTTGAAGAGAGAAAAAGGCTGTATATGTTACATTTTTTCTGCTTATTTTCACCGTTTTTTCTGCTTATTTTCATGGAAATACCAGGAATGTCAAGTCCTGTCTTTCCTATTTTACTTACTATGGATCTCTGTAGGAGGACCCAAGTATGTGGATTGGGGGTTCTCTCAGGTCTTCTCAGTAGAGAAAAAATATTGTTCTGTTTTTAAACACGTGGGAGGCACTCAGATAATACCATTATCGGGTCCATATAAATACCTAGATAGGTAGATATAAAAGCCAAGGATGTTGCCTCTTTAGGTGGTTTTCAGCTGTTAGATGTCTGACATAAATAGGTTAAACTTAAAAATAAAAGTTTTAAGTAGTCTGAGTAAAAAACCAAAACCTTAATTCCTTAATTGATCAGATTTCATTTCCCAGATATCTGATACCGTAAATCTACTCAGTCCCTAACCGTCCATAGTCTTCCAGGAAACACAAGGTAGACAAGACCTGAATTGTTAATATAAAAAATAGGTAAGAAAAGAATCTTTCATTTAAAAACAAAACTCTTTCAAGTTGCCTTCAGCCGCCCTAAAGAAAAGGGTATAAATATTTCCTTTCTAGGTCTGCTTCAAGGCCAAACTTCACTCTGCTGTGCTAGAAAGCCAAAAAGTAGAGAATCTGTTCAGGAGGGAATGTCATGTACTGGGGCAGACATGTATGCAGCAACTTTCTGCCTCTAACACTGCAGCTGGGAGGAAAATTGGGCAATATGGAGGCATGTCCAGTGGGTGAATAATCAAGGGCCAAAATCAATGTGGGAAGAGATCAGCAGGCTGCAAGTACTAATTCCATCCCAACCAAAAAAAGCATGGTTTTGGGTACGTAGGTGTGCTGGAGTATATGTTTGGAAGAAGATTCCTTCCTGCAGACCCAATGTGCTTCAGCACACATCTCAGAGTAAAGCTTTGTTTGATTGGGCCTTCTTCTGTGTAATTGTCCTTAATGGAGTTACATGAATGAAGGTAGCCTTGAAACTTTATAAGGTCCAAGTTCTCTGCAGTTCTTGTCATGGCATATGTTCTCTCATGCATGTGTATGTAACACCTAGTAAGATTAATACATCTTGCAACTTAAATATATAATCAACAAAAATGGCCAGTTTGTAAACAGGTGTATTGGTGGAGTGTAATCCTTTCTGTAGTGCCATGGTATTTTGTATTTCAGCCACATGCATTCTTGTATCTTAAAAGGTACAGTAAATAAAGAAATCTCTGTTTGTAATGCCATCCACATACTCAGTAAGCTGGTTTACTGTAGCTGTTAAGTTTGTGTTTAGGAAGTTAAATGTGGTTGGTATTCAAGATGTCATAAGCTTTCATCCTAAATTTTGACTACCAGAAAAGTTAAGTGAGGATTATTTGTCCAAAAGTTTTCTGTAAAGTTTTGTTTTCCATTTGTATTTAGGTTATTTTAAAGCTGCTCTTTCTTTTTAGCCATGACACACTGTTCTGTTCCATGGGGGTTTCTAGTCATCTTGACCTTATGTTTGTAAATATTATTGAGAATATAATGCTCTATGTAAAAATGTGTCTGTGGCTCATGTAGTATGTTTCTGTGGTTTGAATCAACCACAGAATTCTGGAACTTCTTGTAGTTTGTACTTTGGTTAGATGTTAAACTTTTGACACTTCTTCTCATGTCCAGTGTGGATCAACTCTTTATTTTTGGAAATAAATAAGCATGTAAATAAAATGAAAGGGTTTATAACCACTTTTAAGAAAATTCTTTATTTAAAAGTCAGATCAATTAAATATTGTATATTTTATGATATCTCATGTGGTGGGATGATAATAAAAATCCCAAAGGTTGTTGAGATGATGAGGTACCATACTATGTACAAATGAATTTATTTCAAGTAATTCTGAAAGGAATATCAGTCTCCCAGGCTGTCTGTCAATCAAGCCTCTTCCAGGAGTGCTAAGTTAACCACAGTGGTTTGGAAAGGGGGGGAAGAAATTCAGAAGGAGGCATACAGGGTTTGTTAGTTTTTTTTTTAAATATTATTTTTCTTTCAACATAAGGCTTCTGGTTTGGGGCACTTAATTTGCCAAAAATATTCTTTTGGAAGTGGGGAAGAGCAGGGGGTGGTCAGCAATTCAATTTGAAATTGTCCTGTTTCATGGGCATGTTTCTTCCATCTGCCCCTAGTGTGAAATTCCTTAGAACTATAGAAGTTTAGCCTATGGAAATCAGGAACACAATGACATATTTTTTTTCTCCATATAAACCAATATTTACCAGTAATCCTGTGTTTGTTTTTGTTTTTTGGCAGACTTTTACCAGTAAATATCGGTTTATTCCTGAAATCAGAAGCCCTAAACATACCTTTGTTTATAAGGTCAGTTGTCATTTCCTCTCTATCCTCCCCCATTTAATATAAATTATGTGATCTCTCAGGTAATTGAAAGGTACAAAGTTTTCTTCCTAGTTTTCCTCCTCTGCACTACCGAAAAGGGAACTTACGGGACCTAGAAAACGTCTATCGGTAATGTAGGTGTGAATTTAAAAATTTTTGTTGTTTAAAATGTCCAATTTTTTTTGGAAACTTACTTTTCAAACCATAGGAGCTTAGGTAAACTGATGTTGGGCGCTCATAGAAATCCCCTAAAAATGTATATAATTAGGAGATTGATATTTCACAATATTGTGTGTAGTTCTGTTCCAATATATTCATTCCTAGTCTTAGAAAGCACTTATCTGAAAGTATATATGAGAAAATGAAAGTTCTCTCTTGCAATAGGTAAAGAGAAAAAACAGAATTTGAACAGGATCTTTTTTAAAGCTGTTCACAAAAAAAATATGCTTTGAAGTTGAGAAAAGAGTCAAATAGTAAAATGTTCAAAACTTAAAAGGACATTGTTGGGTAATTTAGACCACAAATTTAGATTTTCTGGTTATTTTACAAAAAATTGAGTAGAAATACATTTGACAAAAGTCAGTTTTATTCTTAAAAATCCAAAACAGGATTTGGAAGTATTTAAACACCTCTTTAATGTTTGCAACCAAGCACAAGAGCATTGTGCTCATACACAAAACACAGAAGCTAGCAAGGAATAGAAAGTGAAGCTGACTAAACAGACCAGCCAAATTTCATTCTCCAAAACAGATGAAATACAAAGAGTAAAAAAAGATTTTAAAAATTCTTTCAATTTTGCATTCATATTGCAAGACTAGCTATTCGGCTGAACAATGTCCCTTTAAGGAGATGCAGCTCAATTTACAAATTTTATCCTACATGTGTTTCATTATCTTATCTTTGTTGGTTTCGTGCTCTCAGTACAAATCAAAGCTCTTGCAACCTTTGTTGGAGTCCATAGTGACCGGAGTCTTCCGGCAGTAAGTACACTTTCTGAGCTGAAAACTACCTTTTCCTCCCCTTTGCAGCCTGTGTGGTTCTGACTGCTGGCAGTTCTGTAGTACAGCAGCTTTAATCTGAGCAATTGAGACTGGTCCTACATTATCTTCCGACGGCTTGAGGAGGACTTCTGTTCCCAGTTTGGTACTCAAATACTCCATCCCACCTTGAGAAGTCACTAGCTTGAAAAGGCAGTGATAGATTATTCTTTTTAGCACTAATGGAAAATTATATTGCAAAGCAGCTTTATTATGAAACTTTCGTATATTCATAATTCCCATGCAATCCCAAATTGGAGAAAAGAGCCTGTTAAAGGTATATATTACTCTAAATTTTTCTTACTGTAAATATTGTAATTTTATAATCCTGTCGATATTTTATTAATTTACAAATATTTAACAAAGTTTAATCTATGTGAGTTCAGATTTATTTAATGGTGTTCCACTTCTGTGGTTCCTGCTGCAGTCAGTATTGCATTATATTCTATGTAAGATTAACTTGAATTAAAAACAATTAACATTGATTTAAATATATTTTTCTGGCGGAACAAAGTATAGCGGTGATTCTCTTCTTTGAAATGTAACACTTATACTCTTCAGTTCCAGGGCTAAGGTAATTTAATGAAATACTACAGTTACAGATTTTCAAAGCTAATGCAGCTAAACAACTGCACTTGGAACTTGTCATTTTAAAACTTGAAAATACGTGAATATAAATGGCTTTTATCAGCCAGTTTTCAGTGAACAAGAATCTCTACAATATGTAATTTATTAAAAAACAAAACTCTTTATAATGAGCAAAGGGACACTGTACGATTAGTTTTAAGTTTTTGTAAAAACAAGTATTTGTAAAGGCCGAGTTCAATAGAAATGTTTTCATTATTTTTTTAAAAATTCTAATGAAAACAGGTTTTTTTGTTTGGTTGGCTGTATGCATTCCCCCTAGCAGTGTTTGCATCCCAAAGATTGCAGCTTTGTGGTAATGTGTGTGAGCCAGAAAACAACTAGAAGTTGACTAGTTGCAGAACATGAAATCTTTTTCACTGTCCAAATTAAAGGCTCAAGCCTAGGCCCTTTAAAGTCCGTGGCAAAGCTTTCACAGGAACAGGATCAGGTCCCGAGTGATCACTTTCTCCATCTCCCTCAGCACTGATGGGGAAAATAAGTTTGATTTTCTAAAAATCTTTGTTTTATTAACCTGACATAATCTTTATTAACCTGAGATAATCTTTGTTTTATTAACCTGAGATTCTCTAAAGACATTTTCTTTTTTTTTTTAATTAATTTTTAACCTGATTTTAACTCTTAACAATTCACTTTTAAGATGTTCGTGTTCTCTGCAGAATTATCAAAAGCGAAGTATTTTTTCTTTTCAGAGGCCAGGGAGAATTGATCTGTATTTGCAACATGACTCTCTCCTTAAAGGATCCAAAATACAGTATCTCAAAGGTTTTTGTAGTAGGTGGTACTTCTGGGTATACAAGTTAATCTTTATTAGAGATGTGCCAATATATGCTGCTTATTCTAGTGTTGTTGTTATATTTAGTAATTTTAGCAAACTTACAAATATATACTGTAACAGTATACTTTGTACAGACTTATTTAAAATTTATTTAAAAATTTAAATAAAGTAGGCAAAAAGTAAAGATGTTTATTTTTCATTTGACTATGTAAGCAGCTATCATTCTTTTATTTTTAGTGTACTTGGGCACCAAACCATCTCAGAATGATAAAATATTTTAGTTAATAGGCCACATTTCAGAAACTCTGTGGATATGTGGATATGTATCTGTATTGTATGTTGATAACTGTTAACTTTAGAATGCAAATAATGAAATTATACTCATTTTACTATTCAGAAGAGAAGTGTTTCACATTTTGACTATATTTTCTCTGTTTTATGACAAAAAGGCATTTATTTTTTGAAAGGTGTTTATGAAGGGCCTGCTATCTTGCTTCTCAAATCAATTTTTAAAATTCCAGAGTGGGGGTGATTACTTGTTTAGCCTTCGCTGATAGACCAAAGTCAGCTTTGACATCATATTGGGGTGCTGTTCAAATTCATGTTTTATGTCCTTTAAGTCAAAAAACAAAACAAGAAAAATCAAGATGTTAACTTTACTAGAAAACAAACTCCTCACTGTACAGTAGAATGGATATCTCTAATCAATCTGTTGTCATTAATAATAGATTCTTATTTTTTGAATTACTTATCTATTTAAAAGAACAGCAAGCATTGTATTTGCTAGTAAATATAAAGTGTTTACATGTAATTACTTAATAAATTATTTGATTTAAGATGGCTCTTATCAGTGCTGATTTTTAATACAGAAAATTAATAATTTTTGGCTAATGTCTTTTAGCTCATACTGTTCTTTAAAATCTCCTGAAGCAGTTTTTTTCCCCCATGCATCCGTTTGTTTTAAATTAAGTTCTGAGGAAGACAGAAAACATATGTTTCCCCAAGATTTCTGACAGGATTACTGTGTAACATTTTCCAACGTTATCTACGTCGTGATATTTCTCTTTCCTATCCAAAACAAATTATAATGCTGAAATGGAACAGTATGCTGCTAGCTGAAATATCGCCAACTAATGGTACTATGCAGACGCAGTTTTCACTTTATGAATACTGGCATTTTCTTTCAGCTGAAAGTGGCTTATTACAAGTAAACATCATGTTTTAAGGTAATGAATTGTAAAGCCTGACACTGAGTGAGTTCAAATAGGACCAGTGGAATGATCCTTCTATTCTTTTGCTGTTAAAACTTTGTGGGAAAAGTAACTTGTTGACTGGAGAGAGGATGGCTAAAAGATAGTTCAGTCACTCACATCCTGAAGTGGCACATAGCTGTTTTGTGGGCAATTGCAGAAGAGCTGGAGAAACTCACAAGAGGTGTCCTCGGATGGATCAAAGTCATGGGTTCTCAGCCTGAGGGTTGCAAGCAAGTGCAGGGGTTCACCACCTTCCTTGCTTTCTTAATGCCTTAGATAAGTCCCAAAGCATTTTTATCTTGTAAGAAGGGTCATGGTATGGAAAAGACTGAGAACCACTGTTGTTCTCTAATGATTATGGATGACTTAGAATGCTAGTGTTAGGAATTGTGAAAGTGAAGACTTTCTCAGTGTTGGAGGAAATCCAATAGACTAGGTAATGAAAGGGATTGGTGCGCTAGTCTTGTATTTCTGGAGTTTTCAGTTCAAACTCTAACCTAGGTTTTATGTGATAATGTGGTTGGTCTCATCCTAGACCCTTTTTGGTCACATGATGAAAATGGACCATCACCACATCTGGTCTCTCTGCTCAAGAGAAGCAGGGACTAGACTGGTGGGAGGCTGGATTGTGTGAATTTGAGGGGTTGGAGAGTATAAAGGGACAGGTCTGGAATAACAGAGCTGTTGTAACTTAGGACTGAGTTTTGTTGAGAGAGTTTGTACAGAATCTGGCCACTCTGTGCCATAGTCAAGGTATTACCATCAGTTCTTTTACTATTAACCCTACAACCATTGACAATACAAAGAATGCAATCTGTTTCTATGAATCTTTTACAGCCTGCTTTTGATATGGCATGCTAGTTAAGCCACAATGTTTGGTTTAATGCTCTTTTAAATGTTAGTTTAGAAATCTTGTCTTATATTTACAATTTTAGGTTTTTAGGAATGCATTTTTTTTTTACAATTTATTCAAGAAAAGAATCCAGTCAGTCAGTCAGAAGTGAGCAAAATCTGAAGTTAACCCCATATGCTACCTCACCATTGCATGGGATTTGTTTTGACTCCCAGCCGGAGGAATTAGGCTAGATAACATTGCATTCTCCTGTGCAGCACCTTCACTCAGGTCTTCACACACTCGTGCACATCCCAGCTCTCACCAATCCTTAAAGACTCCAAGCTTCACATGCCAATTTCAAAACCAAAACTAAAGCCCTGTCTGTCTCCAGCTCAATCCTAGATGTCACAAGATTCCACATACTCTGCTGCTACAACTCCAGATAATTATGCTTCCTACTTATTCTCCTGTATGCAACTTTTCCTCATATGAAAATGGTGGGTGGGTGTGAACTCACAAGAACTGCCTTTCTCATTTGGGGGAAACTGAAGTGAAGCTGAGGTTTCGGATAGTGCAAAATATGCTACCGTATGTATCTCACACACGGACTGAATGTGCTATATGAGTTTGGGCCAGTGATTCATTAAAGTGATATCTAGCTTCAAGCAATGGCCAATACTCAACACTTCAAAAGAAGGCTAAAACATTCACAATGCACTTGGCTCAATTATGCAGTAGTATATATGTCAAGAGAACATTTCCTGGCCCCCTGCAGCAAATACCTGCCACTCTGAATCTTACTTGAGAAGTTCTTTTTTAGTATGAATAATTACAGATATTGCTGGTCATAAAATTCGTCAGCCCTTTTTAAAATTCAGATACCATATTTCTCTATTGTAATAATGGGGTGATACATTAGAATGCTGTTAGGAAAATGATTTTTGTCTGGCCCCAGTTATTTGACATGGATTGCAGTTATAGAGGGTATTAAACCAGTCATGTGGTAGCTGGGCACTGTTGACTCCAGTGGCTACTCTTTTGTTTTCCTTTTTTGGAAAATCATATGCAAATAAATAGGGCTGTCGATTAATCACAGTTAGCTCAGGCAATTAACTCAAGAAATTGTGATTACAAAAATTAAGTTTTAATCACAGTTAAAAAATAGAATACCAATTTAAATTTATTAAATATTGTGGATGTTTTTCTACATTTTGAAATATATTGATTTCAATTACAATACAGATTAAAAAGAGTTTAGTGCTCACTTTATTATTTTTATTACAAATATTTCCACTGTATAAAAAAGAAATAGTATTTTTCAGTTCATCTTATACAAGTGCTGTAGTGCAATTTCTTTATCGTGACCGTGCAATTTACAAATGTAGATTTTTGTCTGTTACATAACTGCACTCAAGAACAAAACAATGTGAAACTTTAGAGACTACAAGTCCATTCAGTCCTACTTCTTGTGCAGCCTATCGCTAAGACAAAAGTTTGTTTACATATCCGGAAGATAATGCTGCCTGCTTCTTATTTACAATGTCACCTGAAAGTGAGAACAGAATTTTGTATGATACTTTTTGTAGCCAACACTGCAAAGTATTTACATGCCAGATATGGTAAACATTTGTATGCTTCATGCTTTGGCCACCATTCCGGAGGACACATTTCCATGCTGATGACGCTTGTTTAAAAAAAAAGAAAAAAGCGCTAATTAAATTTGAAACTGAACTCCTTGGGGCAGAATTGTATGTCTCCTGCTTTGTGTTTTATGCTCATTCTGCCATACATTTTATGTTATGGCAGCCGCAGATGATGACACAGCATGTTGTTCATTTTAAGAACACTTTCACTACAGATTTGACAAAATGTAAAGAAGGTACAAATGTGCGATTTCTAAAGATAGCTACAGCAATTAAGCCAAGATTTAAGAATCTGAAGTGGCTTCCAAAATCTGAGGACGACGGGTGTGGAGCATGCTTTCAGAAGTCTTAAAAGAGCAACAATCAGATGCAGAATCTACAGAATTTGAACCTCCAAAAAAGAAAATCAACCTTCTCCTGGTGACATCTGATTCAGCTGGTGAAAATGAACATGAACGTGAATTGGTCGGCACTGCTTGGGATCATTATTGAAGAGAGCCATTCATCAGCATGGACACGTCCTCTGGAATGGTGATTGAAGCACAAAGGGACATATGAATCTTTAGCACATCTGGCACGTAAATATCTTGCAACTCCAGCTACAACAGTGCCATGTGAATGCCTGTTATTACTTACAGGTGAGATTGTAAACAAGAAGCAGGCAGCATTATCTCCTACAAATGTAAACAAACTTGTTTATCTGAGCAATTGGCTGAACAAGAAGTAGGACTGAGTGGACTTGCAGGCTCTAAAGTTTTACATTGTTTTATTTTTGAATGCAATTATTGTACATAATTCTACATATGTAAGTTATGTGAATTGAAAAATACTTTATTTTATAGTGAAAATATTCATAATACATATAAAGTGAGCACTGTACACTTTTTCTGTGTTTTAATTGAAATCAATATATTTGAAAAAATGTGGGCAACATCCAAAAATATGTATATAAACAGTATGCTATTATTTAATAACACGATTAATCGTGATTAATTTTTAATTGCTTGACAGCCCTACAAATAAAGCATCTCCACCAAAAACAACCACCATAAACTTGTCTCCATTTGTGTATGTTATTAATTGGCTCTATCAATTTGTGGTGGTTGGTTTGGGTAGATACTGTCTGACAGTGTGAACCTTCTGACAGGGGAGGAGTATTCTGCCTCTTATTTAGACACATCTGCATCTGTGAAACCCAGGGGCTTTCTGGTCACAGGACCACTTGTCAAAACGATGTTCTGCATTGGCCTGTGCAGCTGAGGAGGATGTCATCTGGTCTGAAAATTGGTTTCTTTTAGATCCTTAAAGATCAGATGTGCCATTGAATAAAACTGACTGAGGTGAGAGAGCTAAACTTTGAGTTTGCTCCTGCAGTTAAGATATTTTTGATCAGTGTCACTAAAATATAGCCGTGATGATAATTAAAGCCCCAGTTTCAACTCTTCAACATCAGGTTCATTCAGGAGCACTCTGTTTCTTTGACATCCCATGATGGTAATTATGCCATAGAAAGGCATATATTTGAATTTGATAAGGAAGCTGCAGTCTTCTTTTACACTAACAACTTCACTGTAACACAAAAAACAACAGCAACCATTTGAAAACCTTCACTTTGGATGTATACCTTCAGACAGAGTTCAACTGGAAGGTTTACTAGTGGACGCTGCAAATGGAGAAAGAGGAAAATTAGAAGGAGAAATAAAGATTCAGCATTGTCATTTAATGTAAAAAAGCGTATCAAACAGAAATAATCTGCTAATGGCTGAAAGCACACACCCAGGGAAAAATGCCTTTCCACTTAATGCTATTGATTCTACAACTGGAAAGATGGCTACAAAGTATTGAAGACAAGGTACTAAAGATGCCATCCAAAAATATAGAGGAGTATAACAAAGGATTCTGTGCTATTTTCTCAGACAATGAAGATGGAATGAGAAGGCTCAGAGAACTTCTCAGATGCAATCAACCAAAACTTCTGAACTTCATTGAGAGAGCAGTAACATCTAAGGCAATGCTAAAGCATAGTGTGGAAATTCAAACATTCTTCTGCAGTCACAAACAATTTCACAATTGGTTGGTTGAAAGAGGCGGGCTGAGGCAGGCTGACATCTGACTTGTCAGCGACTCTCAGTGGAATTCTTCACATTTGTTGCCAACTTCCGTGAGTCCATTGATACTTGTCAGTGGAGTACTTTGATTGGAACATAGCAGGCATTTTACAAAATGAGATTTCTGCAGAAAGAAATAAACTTACAAAAGTCACCGGCAGATTTTTCAAAGGGACTTTACAGATTACAAACCAATGACACTATAGTTGCAGTCTCAGTGGACATTTGGCTTGATCTAGTTGACTGTAAAGAACTGAGACCACAAAGTGATTGAGAAACACTGTAGAACCTTTTTATAACTCAGCCAACATGACTGATCCCAAAGGGCATAGGTTGAAACCAAAATAGGAAGAGGAGGCTGAAACATGGCTGATAGAACATGTTTTTAAGTCCCTTTCTTACCCCCATTTAAAATTAAAGATAGATTTCTATCCCAAATTTCCATTTGCAAAGATGGTTTTCAGTTTATTGCCCTCAAAATGACAAAATATTATGTAAATAACCATGGAACCATGGCTGCTGAAGGTAGAATTAACAATAACCCTGTGCTCTTGACACTTCAGTTCTATCGGGCATGCTTATCGTACATTCAGATTGGCTTGGCCAAAACTTCATAATGTTAGATGTTGAAATAGCAAATAAGTTAGATATTGTTATCCTTTGACTAAGGGAAGATATGACAAAGTGGTAAGCCAAACTAGAGAGCAGACTGAGACATTGCAGAACTGGTAGTAAAAGTATAAAATGACAAACTTTCCTGTTTTAGACACTGTGGCATTTTATTATTGAGGAATAAATATGCTTAGAAAGTGAGTTACATTATATGTATCTTGTTTAATGTAATAAAACCTTCCTGAAGTTTTTTGGGGGGTTTTCAGTGTGTGTTCTTGTGTGGGGGAAAATCATAGTAATCCTGGTTTTAGGAAGCTACGCACTGGACATGCATTTCCTAAATAACAATGGAGAAGAATTCACTCTGATTTTTCATCAATACCACGTGCTTCCAAGGACAGCCTGCAAGTACTGCTGCCAAGTATCATCTCCAATTCTCTGCCAGATTTCCCTTCTAGTCTCAGCAATGGAAGTGGCTTCACTTGATCTATTTTTGACCAAGATCTAGTTTATTTTTGATCACCATGTTTTAAAGATGAGCTGATAAAAGCCTGGTCTTTGTTCCTGGACATACATGACCGTTAGTCAAGGCTACAAAAAGGCTATGGGTTAGTGTGCACAGGCCAGTAACTTTGTCTGCATTCACTTTATGCGACCTCTCGTCTCATACAATGAGCGTAAAAGGAGGGACTGTTTAGTGTTCACTGTACCCTTCAAAAGTTTACTTCAGTTAGTTCTTTGTGGAGATTCCAGTAGGCTCAATTAGAATCTTTCAAGTAGTCTCTGTTGGTTTCTATTGGAGGCCCAGGCGACCAATAAGACCCATTGCTCTGTTGCACAATCAGCTGTCAGTAGAAATGACTTGGAATTGTTCACCTGGAATTTCCACTAGGGAGTTCCTCCTTAAATCTCGCCATAATTCTGTTTATCTTCACTGACGTTCTCTGGTCCTTAGCAATCGCTTTAAGATGTGGCATCTAAAACTAAACACATCACTGGAATGGCCTTTTTTGCTCTTCTGTGCTCTGTAGTATTTCCTGTCATTCGCTTTAACTCCCAGTGTGCATTAGGCAGACCCCTCATTGAACTAGTCCCAATGGCTCCTGGCCCATCACCACAGATTAGTGATGAAACCTATGGTTTATTTATCCAGAAAGCATCAAGAATGTGAAATATTTTTCACTGATAGCCTTTGCAGGTGTTTTGTGGCTTGCCACCATCAGTAGATTCTAACTGAATAATTGTTAGATGTAATAAAATATAAGGAAGTATATTCAGTGAAAACCACGAGGAGTCCTTGTGGCACTTTAGAGACTAACAAATTTATCTGGGCATGAACTTTTGTGGGCTAGAACCCATTTCATCAGATGCATGGAGTGGAAAATACAGTAGCAGGTACTGTACATAGTACATGAAAAGATGAGTTGTCTTACCAAATGCGGAGGTCAGTCTAACAAGACAATTCAATTAACAGTAGAATACCAAGGGAGGAAAATACCACTTTTGTAGTGGTAATGAGGGTGGCCCATTTCAAACAGTTGACAAGAAGATGTGAGTAACAGTAGGGGGAAGTACTTTTTTTGTAATGACCCACCCACTCCCAATCTTTATTCAGGCCTAATTTAATTCAGTGAGCAGCACACAATTTCACAGTAAATACAGACAAACCAACCTGCTTCTAGTTGGCATCCCAGTCTACTGGATTCTATTTGGATGAAATATGATTGCATCCATTGAGATACGCACT
Source organism: Sternotherus odoratus (assembly GCA_032164245.1). Classification (NCBI taxonomy): domain Eukaryota; kingdom Metazoa; phylum Chordata; order Testudines; family Kinosternidae; genus Sternotherus; species Sternotherus odoratus. The sequence continues at coordinate 31,587,926 of JAVMKO010000008.1, forward strand.
GGGAACCTGTTCAGGCTCCAGAATTTCTCTGAAAGGATGATCTGCTGCAGCAGCCTGGCAATGAACATTTTAAAGCTTCCTCATGGCCTCATTGATATAAACAAAACTTTGAGTCGTCTTGGTTGTTTGAAGCCTAATGACTTCCAGCTTGTTCAGCCTCCACCACCCACTCAGAGTCACTTGCCAGAGTGGGGCCTGTGTGTTTTAGAATGAATGATGTGGATAGATTTTAGACATGGTTATACAAGCTACGGTGAATCGGATCTCAGGAAGATCTTTACACCATTGCATAAATGGCTTGAGGCACGATAGGAGGTTTACACCTTTCTTTAAGGCAGTAGATTGGTGGCCTGAGGGGAGTGGGAAAGACACTGTGCCCAGACAATACTTCGTCTCGTCTTACTAACCTACATAAGAGGTATCCTCCAATGATGCTGTATGAGATGTACCTTTGATAAAAGAAAGTCTGTATTGGGACTTAAGAAACACCATATTAATACGCTACCAAACCCAAAAGGATAATACTAATTTGTGTTTTATTTAACTTGGACATGAGTGCAATTTCAAATGCTGCTTTCGTTCCCTCTTGGCTTCAGTGATGTGGGTGTGGTGTAATGGGAGTGAGATCCCATATTTATTTACAAATTGGACAACATCCGAAGAGAATGCTTGTGGACCAATGTGCCTCTTAGTCATGAGCACCTCCCAGAGCATCCATGCAGCAACTACAGCAGCCAGTTACACAGAAAGGTAATAGGAAACTGTAGTGTTTTTAGCTTCTTTTAATACTGTTCAGCAGATGAAAACGAGGGGAAGCCAGACCCTGTGACCACCCAGCTCTCTGCAGACCACAGCTTGGGAACCTCTGTACTGATGAGTGACTTTTCCAGAGGCAAATAAAAGCCATTGTAGAATAATCCCATTTGATTTGCAGTGGCGAAGAGCTGATGGGGGTAGGAATGCATGCTAATTGCTGTTTCTTTCACTCTGAATATTTCAGCCTGTCCTGTATATGACCAAGCAAAAGGCTCTGTACAAAGCAAACTTCTTAGAGCTGGTTGGAAACCATCTCCAAAATATTTAATCCAAATACTAAATTTAGTACAATATGGAAATGCCACCAGGCTGCCTCCTGGGAATTGTAGCTTGAGTGCCACATGCTTGCATTCTTTTCTATAGGCTGGGATCCCTGGTCAGATTGAATCTCCCATGATGCACTAAAGTCTTCCTTTGGGGGGAGGCTATGGGAGATCTCGTCCATAGAGAAGAAAGGGAAGATAAGGCACTGAAGCTATAATTCACATGAGGCACCATGGAAGCATATTCAAATCAAAATATTTTATTTTTCAGACTTTTTTTTAAAGAGAATCTAAATTTTCTGCAAAAAACAAACTGTGAAAAAAATTTAGTCAAAAACTCAATTTACCATCAAAAATCAGTTTTGTTAATTTGTTAACCAGCCCTAACACTGAATTCAACTGACAGTAGCAAAATAAAGGGGGGGAGGGTTGAGGTGAGGAGCTTCTACAGAATTTCATCTGTCTGGTTTTGTATAAAAATAACTTGTTGACCTCTTATTGAAACAATTAGCCTACAGCCCAAAAAAAGTGAAATCAGGTGTATTCATTCTGTTATCCTTAGGCAGCCACACATCTTTGGGAAATTTTCTCAAGTTTTGTCTTTTGTAGTCTGTAAATTGCCTTGGCTCCAATTACATCCCCAGCCATTTCAAAGAATAACTTACGATTGGAGAGCTGATAAAGTATTTAAAAACATATTTTTTTCTGCTCCCCATTCATAGTCATTAAATAATCTTATCTGGTGTAAATGTATATCGCACAAAGCCATGCCGTCAATGGGATGATACAACCCATGGCAACAGTTAAATCTCAGGCTACAAAATTTCCAGTAGGACTGTTCAGATGGTGCTATGTACCTCATGCATTTCCCTTGTCTCACATAGAACCCAAGCCAATGCCCACTGAAGACAACGGGAGTCTTTCCATTGGTTTAAGTGCTACCTTGAGCTATTTCTGTTCTTACTCTCACGTAAAACAGCTACTCACTGAGTGTCTAAAGTCTAGCCTGCACCCCATGTGTACCACTGTGCTAAGCTATCACCTCCTCTCACCGAGGGAATGCTGTTTTCTGGGCCAGTCTTCACAGTTGAGTAGATTGCAGTGGGGGTGTAGTCGTGTTGGTCCCAGAATATGAGACACAAGGCAGTTGGGGTAACATTTTTAGTGGACCAACTTTGAATAGATCAGATGCACAATGCTTTGCAAATAGTGTATGCCCCCAACTCTAAATCTTATCCTCATTTGGGAGGCTAATCCACTCCTTACTTGAATGTTAAATACGGATTCAACCTTGTCTAGGCTGGGGGAGGGGGGAGAAAGAAGGACTAAGCTAACCCCTGCCCATGTTGCAACCCCATGGGGGAAACCAAGACTAGAAAACCAGCCGGGTGCCTTAACCCAACAGCCATGTTGAGCAATTACTTCCAGCGGAAGCCTGTGCCTTCCCTACCAGATATATGCTAATGAAACAAAACAGCAGCTTCCCTCCCAGTACCTACCAATAATGAAGTAAAATAGCAGTGATTGTATGTCCAGGGAGAGAAGGAGGGCAAAAGGCTAGCAGTGGGCTGGGCACAACAGCAGTGAGATTTATCTATGCACCATCCCTGCTAAGAGTCGTGTCCCCTAAGACGCACTGGGTTGTAGCACCAGCTGGGAAGGAGGGCCTGTTTTAATGAAGAATAGTTGTTTCCAAATAGTTGTAGATAAATATTTTACAGACATGAAAATGACTGCCACATGAAGGAATAATCAAGTCAACTATTCATTAATGCTCACCAGTCTCTCAATAGTACATTCCCAATCCATTAGACAGTATCTACTCTTCTCTTTAGCAGGGGTCGGCAACCTTTCAGAAGTGGTGGGCCGAGTCTTCATTTATTCACTGTAATTTAAGGTTTCACGTGCCAATAATACATTTTAATGGGATTAGAAGGTCTCTTTCTAGGTTTATAATATAGAACTAAACTATTGTATGTAACGCAAATAAGGTTTTTAAGAAGCTTCATTTAAAATTAAAGTGCAGAGCCCCCCTGGACCAGTGTCCAGGACTTGGGCAATGTGAGTGCCACTGAAAATCAGCTTGCGTGCCGCCTTTAGCACGTGTGCTACCCCTGCTTTACAGAGTGGGAGTTTTTTCCAGTTAAGCACAGGCTCCTATGTTGTGGCAACCTGTAACTGCATGGTCAATATGTAAATTATGTATATTAAGCCTATTGATAACTCCACCAGATCAGGAGAATCTATTTTTGGTATTCAATCTTTTATTCTTGGAAGGGAAGTATTTTTATTTTAAGATTTTACAGCCTATGTTTACTATAGGTGAGAATTAGCCTTTCCAACAATTTCTACAACAGTAAACCCTTCCTTCAACCTTTGTCATATTTCCTGGGATAAACTGCCACTAAAAACTACATTTTAAATCAACTTAATTAGTGTACAAACAGGAGGGAGGAATATGCCACTTCTAGTTTATCTTTAAAAAGAAAGGTCAGGAGAACACTTTTAACCATAAGAAATTTCATGCCAAAAACACTAATAAGCAGTTGGCAGTAGTATAGCTCTTTAGAATTTCAAAGCCCTTAGCTTTTCAGCAATAAATCCCCACAACATCTCTCTGGGTTCAATAGGTATCTCCATTCACCAGTGGGGAAACTGAGGCAGAGAAAGGTTGAATTACTTGTCCATCACCCCTCAGCGAGTTATGGGCACAGCTAGAAACAGAGTCTAGGAGCTTCCAATTCCCTGGCCAATCCATTATGCCAAAACTAGAGTCGCTTTTTAGAACAAAAAACTTTTGGTTTAGTTTCAGGAAGGGGGGAAAAGGTTAAACTGACTTTTTTAAAATCTTGTATCATTCACAAAGTAAGATCTCTAGTTTCTCCATCATCTAAAATAGTTACTGTAGCTGGTAAAGGGACTGTGTCTTTTCATTTCAAACACAGGAGTATTAGAAGACAATGGCTGAAACCTTTTGCAAACAGCTGCTTGAGAAGCTGATTAACCTTCACAATCTGTGCCTATGTCTCCATTCAGTACTACAAATAGTAGAGGTCTGGGATTGTCAGGTTCATACTGTATGCTCCTTCCCTCCAATGAAAGAGAGAGATGGTCGCAGCTGCTCAAAATACCCAGCCACACATTACTACTGCATTAAACCTACTGCATTAAAAAACCCTGAAGCTCAGCTATGCAAAATATCCAAGAACTTGTCTAGTCCATACATGTTATCATGGTTACTGAAGATCAACTAGAACTTTACAGTAAAGACCAACAATTCTGTCTTCATACAGCACAGGGGTCAAATTGGAAGAAATATAACTTGGTTGCCTGTTGCAGTAATTCACTCAGTTACACTAACAGCTTTGCTACAAGTCTGTGTTTTTCCCTGCCCCTTGCCCATGGCAATCACGTGTGCATCACACCAATTTGTCCTTCCTGTGTACCTGATTTTTGAGACCATAACTCACTCTGCTGCTGCTTTGAGGGCAGAGTGGCTGCATAACTGAGAGTATGGGTGTAGTGCGGAGAGTGCAGGGTAGGGGAAGCCAATGTCCCGATTTTATAGGGACAGTCCTGATTTTTGGGTCTTTTACTTAATAGGCTCCTATTACCCCCAGCCCCCTGTTCCAGTTTTTCACACTTGCTGTTTGGTCACTGTAGTGCAGGGGGGCATTGCCTCCCCAAACTGCATGCCTCTGGCAGGTGTGGAATTTGTCCCCCCACACATGGTGCTGTTGGCCTGACTGGAGTGCCCCCCATCCCTCATTGTATGGGAGTCAAACTATGCCTGCTGGTGATGGCACCCACAGCCTTTGGCTCTACCCATAGAGCACACTTCTACTGGGTCACCAGAGCGCCAGATTCATTTTTCACAGAATATCAGGGTTGGAAGGGACATCAGGAGATTATCTAGTCCAACCCCCAGGACCAATCCCCAATTAAATCATCTTACAGATTTTTGCCCCATATCACTAAATGGTCCCCTCAAGATTGAACTCACAACCCTGGGTTTAGCAGGCCTACGCTTAAATCCCTGAGTGATCCCTCAGTCTGTTGCAATGCAGGGGGGGAGGGTTATTGCCAAGTGATTTTGAATGTTAAACTCAAAGGAAAAGAAACATTACTAGCAGTGATAAATCATGACATGTAAGCATTTGGTCTGGGTCATAAATACTGAAGCCACAAAGGTTGCCTAGGAGGGTTTGAGATCACTATAGGTCAAATCAGCCACAACACCAGAGTTTGAGAGCTTCATAGAAGAGAAATTAAAAATTAAGCTGTCATTAAATCCCGGTAATTCTCAGATGTTGTTTGTATTACTGTAGCACAGAGGAGGACCAGGTCCCCATTGCGCTAAGTGCCATACAGATGCGCTCTGCCCCAAAGAGCTTCCAATCTAAGTAGCAGTGTTTCAAGAGCAGTCACAATAGTCTTCCCTTCCTCCTTACTTACTTGTTCTTTATTTATAAAATAACCAACACCAGGTGATGGGGCAACTGATTAAAACCAAGCTTATTGAATTGTTACAAAAAGCTCTGGCTAAGTGTGCCACAAGTAATGTTATATATGCAATAAAATGTGGGACAACACTTAATAAAATCCCAATGTGTGAGATGTATATGAATTATTGAATACCAGCATAATCATTATGCCGTGTCACTCAGGTATGTACACAACAGGAAGAAAGAAATTTCTTTTCTATTATACGGTTTAATAAAACCCACAAGTCACTGTCTCCAAATTTACCTTCATTTTTCTTGTATTAGTTTCAGTAGTGAGGGCTAGCTCCTGGACTTCCCTGGAAGCTGTTCCATTGCTAGACGTTGTTAGGGAAATAATTTTTCCTGTGACAATTTTAGACAAAATGTCTTTGAAATGTTTGGGATATTCATTGAAAAATTTAAACTAAAAATGTTCAGTTTGGGGCAAATTTTCAGTATTCCAGATTTTATTTTTTTTCTATAAAATCCCCCAGAATGTTAGAAAACAGATTTTTTTCCCACAAAAATTACCTCATCTTTAAAAATGCAATTTTTTTAATTGGAGTAAGTAGGGAGGTGCAGCATTGGTGAGGTTATTGTTGGAATACTATGTCCACTGGTGCCCATAGTTCAAAAAAAGGGCTAAAAAATTGGGAAAGGTTCAGAAAAAACCCCACAAGAAACATTTGAAATCTGGAAAACATGGCTTACGATGAAAAACATAGGAAGCTCAATCTAATTAGTTTATCCAAGAGAGGTTTAAAAGGTATCTTGAACATGTTGAAAACCACTGTTGTAGACCATGTGGTCCACGGATCCCAGGGTCCACAGAGTATGTCTAAGATTTCCAAAGGTTTCTGCACCTCCATTTGAAAGTTTTTAGAGGTCTGCAAATGAAAAAAGGTTGAAAAACACTAATCAACAAGTACTTACAAGGAGAAGAGGTTTCTAATAGTAAATGGCTCTTCAGTTTGGTAGAAAAAGGCACAAAAATATCCAATGTTTGGAAACTGAAGCTAGTCAAATGCATACTAGAAATAAAATGAGGGCAATTAACTGGAATAATTTACCTAGGGCAAGGTAGCTTGTCAATCACTTGAAGTCTTTACATCTTGACTGGAATCTTTCTAAAACTGATACCTTCGCTCAAAGAGAAGTGATGGGTTTAATGCAGAAATTACTGGTTGAGGCTCTCTGGACAGTTATGCAGAAGATCAAAATAGATGATCTTAAGGGTCCCCTTTTGCCCTATTTTGGGTTATGGACATTAAAATCCTATATAATAAAAGACTAGAGAAGTGGGTGTGAAGCCGTCATGCGCAGTAGAGACGGCCGGACGAAGGGCATGCTGGGAGTTGTAGTTCGGCGGCACACGGTGCAGGGTTTACAGGAGAAAGAAGACTTCGTTTACCTCAGGTTATGGTGGAGGGGGCACGGCACGATAGGATATATCAGTGGGGTGAGCGGGGAGCATGGCGGGGGGCAGGGGTTACCAGAGGACGCGGGTTACTAAGGGTTCCCGGAAACGGCGGGGGGAGTGGGACTGGGGATTACCGGGAGGCGCAGTGGGACAGGGGTTACCAGAGGGCGCAGAGGGACCGGGGGACGGGTGCGGGGGACCGGGGGACGGGTGCGGGGGTTACCGGGGATTACTGGGAGGACGAAGGAGCTGTCGCAGGTTACCGGGAGGGACGGGCGCAGGGGTTATGGAGAACGTGGTGGGACGGGGGTTACTGTGAGGCGGGGGTTACCGGGAGCGGGCGCGGGCATTACTGGGGGGCCCAGTAGGACTGGGGTTACTGGGAGGGGTGGCCACCAGGTTTAGTGGGGGACGCGGAGGGACGGGAGTTACCGGCACAGGGAGCCGAAGCACTCAGCTCCTCTCCCCCGGAGCGGGAGGCAGTTCGGGCGCTACCAGCCCCCGAGTGTCCCTCCAGGCCGGGGAGCCTTGATCCCCCCCGCCGCAAGGGGCACTGCAGGCCTCGCCCCCCCCAGGGGAAGGATCCCGGGGGAGGGTGACGATGGGAAGGCGAGCATGGAGGGGTGTGCGTAAGAAGGGACTGGATGGGGTGGCCTGGCCCGTGTACACGGGCTTTTACACTAGTACAATAATAAAACAAGTCAAGCTTTCCTAAATTCAACAATGAATTGAACTCCAGCCCTTGGGACTCCCAAGACCCAGGTTCCTGCTTCCCAGAACCTCAGATCCCTCACCCTGCCTCGTCCACCTCCTCCGTTTCCAGGCCCACTGTGGAAGGAGAGATGGTGGCTCGATGAGAATGTTCACCCGCTGCCCTTCCCCCCCTCCATTGCACCGCTGCCATCACTGTTTTGTGCTGGGTGCTTCAGGTGCATTGGTGGGTGGTGGAATTCAGTGCCTGGTCTCCCATCAGAACTGGGAATGCAGACAGACGCCTCCTCAGTGCTCTCTGCCAGGCGCCTTCCATGCACTGGCAGTGGACAGCACTCAACCCAGGGTGTGTCTCCAGCGCTTTCTGCTGGGAGCCCATGTTAGCAGTCTTCCAGGGCCCTGCTCAGAGTCCCACAGGGTCACTCTGTGCCGGGGTGGCTGGGGAAAGGGCCTCTGTGCTTTTTGGGCTGTGGCCGGACCCTGGGGATTTGCCCCCAAAGAAATGGACACTGTAAAGCTTTCCAAAGCTATCAAAGTTTCAGCTTAACAAGGTCAGAATCAGAGGACAGCTCCTTGGAAAAGTGCCATTGGCTGCAGTGCGCTGGGGAGAGTCTCCAAACCGCTGGAGAGTGGAGGCAAAGCGTGGAAAGCTGGAGGGAAGCTCCTGCGCTGAAACATGACAGTGCTTTGAGGCAAGGCCTCCGCCACCCAGAAACACACAGGCAACGACTCCATAGGGCCAGAGCCACCATCTCAAAGCACTCGAGTGCCATTGGATAGACCGTCTCAGGGCAAAACAGGCCAAGGCCTCACCTGGCAAAGTGCCAAAGGGCTTCACCAAACCATGGTTAAGCTGATGGGCAGGGAAGAGTAAAGGCACAAAGACAATGCAGGAAGAATAAACCCTCAGCCCTGACTGGAAAGGAAGGAGTCTGCACAACAATCCCCAAAGCAGGGCAAAGCTGGAAGAACTGCTGGGGTCTGAGCAGCTCTTAAACAGGTGGAGCGACTGCTGACTGAGATCCAGAAGGAACTTACTAGAATATTAAGAAATCTAGTGTCTGGAGATCCAGGGAAACATGCCACCCCCAGATGGAAGAGAACTGGCTTCCCAAGAAGCCAAACACTGTTATGCTTGGGAAGTTCCGGGAATGAGAATCCTGCAAGATGAGCTGTGTCAGAGAAGCAGAATTCCAAGGTAAGTGATTTTCTTTTGTTCTCCCTGCACCTGACTTAGATGGCTCAGAGATGCAGCCCTGCTTTCAATCCTATATGTTTTCCAATGTCCATTGGCTCTCCAGCTGCATCTGACCGCCACACATCATCAGGCCACCTTTCTCAAATAGGCTGTGCTGAGAAATTAAAACAATACGTGGACTCCGGCAGGTGGCCTGACTTCAGTACTGATTTGCTTCCAAACGGGATGGCACCTCGCTCAGCCTTCTGGGCCATATGACTTATTGGGCTTCACGTGTAGCAAGCATCATCTTTTCTGCCATTATCTGCAGATCTGTTCAAGAACATCTATTCTGTCTAGATCTTTTGATTCAGGGGTGTATATAGACCTTCCTGAAGAGTCTGGAATAAGTGTTTAATCCTCTGAATCTTGTTAGTACATTGCCATTTGTGCATGATTTCTCCAATTCTTTTGAGCTCTTTTCTTTAATAGTTGTGCCAGCAATGAGTCAGGCTTGAGTTTGCATTGTCAGACAATCTACTGCTAGCTGTTTGGCTAGAAAACTCAGTTTGTTCCATGAGAATGGTGTTTAACTGCCCTCTAGTGGTAATTCATTTGTGTCACTCTCTTACAATTTCCCCCACTCTCAATTACTTCTCCACAACACCCTCTTTTAAATCTTTCCCTCTAGTTTCTTTATTGGGAGTTTTTTTGTTTTCCTTTTTATTTCTCTCTGCCAATGCAGTTCCAGGCCTCTAACTTCTTAGTGCATTTAGCAGGGTTCCATAATGTATTTTCATTTACCACTTCATTGTCATCTTCTTTAACAAAATCTTAAAAGCATTCCTTATTCCATTCCTGTTGTGCTGCAGTATTAGCTCATTCACTCCGCAGCTGAAGGCTCATTTGGGCTTGCTAATTACAAGTTAACCCCAGTTGCTTTGCTTCCCATTCTACCAGCTATTTTATTCTGAGTTGGTTGCTTGGTTGGGTCTTCAGTAGATAGTACATCTTTCTACAGATTAACTGTCCTTTTCCAATTTACGTTGTATGCAGTGTTGTAGCCAGGTCGGTCCCGGGATATTACAGAGATGCCTCACCCACTTTATCTCTCTTTTTCAACATCACATTTTATTTAGTAATTTAGTTTACATAGACTATATTTTGGATCAGTTTCTTTTTCTTTAGCCAAACAATAAACATTAATTTATAATCACGTTTACAATGCAAATCACGGGACGGAGGGAGGAATAACAGGAAATGCAATAAATTCAACTGTAACAGGATTTGAATTCACCACAGTCCCTGGTGAAACATGAAGCAGACATTTATATCCACTAGGCAACACGGTTTTGGATTAACTTCCGTGGCAATTAACGGCTATTAAATAAGCCATGGCAGGACTCCTGTTCGGCTTATTGAAAGAAATGGAAAGGAATATTGAAAATGACAAGGGAAAAGTGTATGCAAAACTGAAAACCAGCATTCACACACAATGCGCCATTCGTTGGTTCATATCAAGATCTATGTGCATGCAAATATTGCAGACTTCATGGACCGTGTGTTTGCTTCCCCAACAAAAGAGGGAGAGCAAATGAGCATAACTGACGGAAGAATTTGGTGCATGGAATTTTCCTGTGTTTTGCTGTCCATAAAGCAGGCAGCTTGTGAAATGATTTACGGTGTGATTAGCTCCATGACTAACCAGACTAAAGTCCCACCAGTCAATGGTGCCATGTAGCTACTTGGTTATTAATTAACTGTACTGCAGTAGTGTTTAGACATCCAAAGAGCGCCCCAGTGCAGTAGCTGCTCTGCTGACAGGTGGTGAGAGGCAATTCTTGTCCCGAAGAGCTGCCTCTCTAAATAGACCAGACAGACACAGGGCGGGAGGGGGAGAGGATGCACAGAGAGAGGAAGTGACTTGCCCAAGGTCACCCAGTAGGTCAGAGTCAGAGCTGGAAATAGAGCCAGCTTTTATAAGTCCCGGTGCTGTGCCCTCTCTGTTGGAGGAGTAGGCTGCCTCTCAGCTCCCCAGGTCCCCTCATTCCCACGGGCCTCACCCCGTAGCTGGCTCCTTCTTTGTGGGGTTTCTTATCTCTGTTGGCTGCAAAGAGTCTCGGTCTATTCCAGGAGTACTTGTGGCACTTTAGAGATTAACAAATTTATTTGGGCATAAGTTTTCGTGGGCTAGAACCTACTTCAAACCCATGAAAGCTTATGCCCAAATCAATGTGTTAGTCTCTAAGGTGCTACAAGTACTCCTCGTTCTTTTTGCGGATACTGTGGCTAACATTCTGAAATCAGTCTTTTCCAGTTTCATTACAGAAAATAGTGTCAGATTTGGCTGTGAGACCCTGCAAGTGGGAGTGAACCAGGCAGAAGGGCCATAAGCAAGGGATGATGTGGGGCAATATTTAGTTGCAGGGGACTCTTTGCTGGGGGCCTGTGATGGGGTGCTCATCCCACACAAGGCTTGAAGGGGTTAGGGAGCCTAGGTGGGCCAATCAGCTGCCCAGGCTGCACCTGGAGGAAGAGCCAGGGACCCCAGCTTAACTAGATGAGGCTCAGCTGGCCGGGAAGGGAGCAGACGGGGAGCTGCATAAAGCCAGGAGCTGAGAGCAGCCAGGGCCTGCAGGGAAACCGTCTGCAGTCACTCCTGGGAGAAGGGAGGTGTGTTTGGGACTATGGAGAGAAGTCCACAGTTACTCCCTGGGATGAGGGAGTTTGGTCTGGCAAACCAGGCAGCAGTCAGAAAGGTAGGAAAAGCAGCAATATCCAGGATAGTGCAGATATTGGCTGCTGATCAGAGGGTCCCCTGAGCTGGAGCCTGGCATAGAGGGGGCAGGCCTGGGTTCACCTACTAGTCACTGGGGAAGTCGCACAGTCTAGGGAGTGGGCTGCCGGGGACAGTTTGCCCCAAAAGACTTTGATGCCCCAGAGCCGGGGGACCATACTGACCTGGCCAAAGAGCTAAGTCACAAACCGGAAGCTCCTGGAGCAAGAGGGGCCGCAGGTGCAGGGTGAGATAAGATGCCAGGTGGATAAACTGCCAGAGGAGCGCACAGCAGCTAATCCCCAGAGCAGCCAGAAGGAGGCGCTCCGAGCAGTGAGTGGACCCGAGAAAGGGCCACCAAGGGGGATTTTCTGTTTGGTCCAGTTTTATTAAAGATCTTTGTTAACGCTATGGAAGAAGGTGTACCAGGCATTTTATTCTTTGCAAATGCTGTGAGTCTGGGAGCACGGCAAGCCCAGGTGAGGAGGTTAAACAGGGAGCAGGAAGGAGAAGATATTTTACTCCGTATATTTAGGGAAGAAGGCTGGTGCAATGCCGAGGCTGCTAGCCTGGTACTTGGGAGAGCCCAGTTCAGGTCTCTCCCGTTCCGTAGACGTCTCATGGGACTTTAGGTAAGTCACTCAGTCTCCCACTTTTTACTGGGAAAATGATGGGGAACGGGGGAGAGGAACAAGCAGGAGGCAGGGTCTGGGCAGGGAATGGGCAGAGGCAGGGACATGGGGGGAAGGGGCAGGGCGGAGCCTGGGGGAAGGGAATGATGCAAGGGTGGGGCCTTGGGGAGAAGGGGCGGCATGGGGATGAGGCCTTGGGGAAAGGGCGGGGCCACAATTCAGGTACTGGTGTTCCCCCCCCCCCACCACCACTTTTAGGGCCCTTCCACCACTCCTGGGCACGCTAGTGCAGCATTTTAAGTGTAGACAAGTCCATAGTGCATGTGCCTAGTGTCTGATTGGTGCGTTTTCTAAACTGGACAAACTATTCATGTATTGATAGGTTCTCAGTCCAGAAGGGCCCCTGGTGATCAGCTAGTCTAACCTGTATCACACAGGCCAGAGAACTTCCCGTTCTGGCTGATTATGAATTATTGGGCCAGGCTTTCTTTAGGAGGCCCAGAGGATGCTGGGCCAGGTTTAGAGTCTGGGGAAGAACCAGCCTTCAATTTTGTTTGGCCGGAATCAATGCATTTGTTGGCCAGGAGGCCCCCACCCATTCCCACGCTATCACCACCCAGAGTGATAGCCCAGCTGTGCGAGCCGGTTCTGCATACTCCATTCAGGCTTGCATAGCCTGCTCCAAGCACACTTACTATCCCCAGGGACCTACAGCCCAGGCTGGACACATCCCAGGAAGTGAATTGAATGATAGGGGGCAACCTGGGTGGAAAGGAGAGTCAAAGAAGAGCTACACAATTAACGAAGAGGCTGACAGGTGTCACTCATTAGGGCAGAATTGAGGCCAAAATTCTCCCACATGGCTGCTTACTACTAGGTACTTAGCTCCATACTGATGGGACATACATTGAGGGCCATTCTTTGCAAATATCAGCCTTGATTATGTAAGAATTAAGAACATAAGAACAGTCATTCTGGGTCGGACCAATGGTCCATCTAGCCGTGCATCCCGTCCTCTGACGGTGTTTGAAGGAGAATGTACAGAACCGAGCAATTTTGGAGATACCCACCCGTGTCCACCTCCTGGCTTCTGGCAGATAGCAATTAGGGTCGCCATGAGCATGGGGTTATACCCCTGACTATCTTGGCTAATCTTGCCCAGACCTGAAGAAGAGCTCTGTATAAGCTGTTGGTGAAAGGGACAAGCTTTCAAGAAGTTGGTCCAATAAAAGTTAAGACCACACCCACCTTGTCCCTCTAGGATTCTGGAACCAACATTGCTATCACAACACTTTAAACGTCTTGGCTAATTGCCATTGATGGACCTATCCTAGACCTTTCATTGGCTAAACTATAATTGCCTGTGAGTATTTTTGAGAGCATGAACACCAAAGAGCTAGAGGAATCGTTGAGCACAGTGAAGGTGATAACTAGGAGCAATGGGATGAATCAGAAGGAAGGAAAACTAAGGCTGGGTCCGAAAACATTTCCTGGTGCTATTAGACTAGGGAATAGCTGAAGATCTCGTTGCTTAACTTCTTTTCACAAGTAAATTAGACAAAGCACTCAAGGATTTAGAGACAGCCCTGCAAAAGCTAGAAGGGTAGATAGGATCCCTTGGTGTAGGGCTTTCAGTCTGATTCCTAGAACTGTTTGGATAAAACATAGAATTTGCTTGTTTGATAGTCTGTCCCTTTATTAACACACCTCACAGCTCCCTCTTCTAACCACCTCTTTACCCTGGTACTATAAAAAGAGTCAGAAGCACCGTTGTTTGTAACCTATCATTTAAATAAGATTCTGTACCAAATGACTGGAGGATACCTAATGTGAAGCAATTTTTAAAAAATGGCTCCAGAGGTGATCCCGGCAATTATAGGTAAGTAAGTTTGATTTCAGTGCCAGATGAACTAGTTAAAACTATAGTAAAGAACAGAATTAGACACATAGATGAATATTGTGTTTTTAAAGGGAAATCATGCCTCACAAATCTACTAGAATTCTTAGAGGTGGTCAATAAGCATGTGGACAAGGAAGATCCAGTGGATATAGTGTACTTAGACTTTCAGAAAGCCTGTGACTAGGTCCCTCACCAAGGGATGTTAAGCAAAGTAAACTGTCATGGGATAAGAGGGAATCAGTAACTGGTTAAAATATAAGAAACAGAGGGTATGAATGGAGAGAGGTAAATAGTGGTGTCCCCCAGGGGTCTGAACTGGGACCAGCACTATTTGACTTATTAATAAATGATCTGGAAAAAGGTGTTAACAGTGAGGTAGCAAAATTTGCAGATGATAGAAAATTACACAAGATAGTTACGTCCAAAGCAGACTGCAAAGAGCTACAAAGGAATTTCACAAAACTGGGTGACAGGGCAACAAAATGGCAGATGAATTTCAGTGCTGATAAATGCAAAGTAATGCACATTGGAAAACATAATCCCAACTATACATATAAAATGATGGGGTCTAAAATAGCTGTTACCACCCAAGAAAGAGATCTTGGAGTCATTATGGATACTTCTCTGAAAACATCCACTCAATGTGTAGTGGCAAAGGGATAGATAATAAGAAAGAAAATATCGTATTGCCTCTATATAAATTCACATTATGCCCACATCTTGAATACTTTGTGCAGATGTGGTTGCCAGTCTCAAAAAAAAATAAATATTGGACTTGGAAAAGGTACAGAAAAAGGGCAACAAAAATGGTTAGGGGTACGGAATGACTTCCATATGAGGAGAGATAGGACTTTTCAGCTTGGAAAAGAGATTACTAAGGGGGGGATATGATAGAGGTCTATAAAATCATGACTGGTGTGAAGAAGGTAAATAAAAATAGGCAGCAGATTTAAAACAAACAAAAGGTAGTATTTCTTCACACAATGCACAGTCAACCCTGTGGAACTCTTTGTCAGAGGATGTTATGAAGGCCAAGACTATAACAGGGTTCAAAAAAGAACTAAATAAATTCATAGTGGATAGGTCCATTAATGGCTATTAGCCAGGATGGGCAGGGATGGTGTCCCTAGCCTCTGTTTGCCAGAAGCTGGGAATGGGCAACAGGAGATGGATCACTTGATGATTACCTGTTCTGTTCATTCCCTCTGGGGCACCTGGCATTGGCCACTGTTGGTAGATAGGATACTGGGCTTGATGGACCTTTGGTCTGACCCAGTACAGCCATTCTTATGTTCTTATGCTCTTAAGATCTTTGGGTCTCTCCAATTTTAGGTCTTGAGCCTTCCACTGTCACCCTAAGAGTCACTTCGGCCCTGATCCACAAAGGTATTGAGGCACCTAACTTTCTTTGGAATCAGTGACAGTTAAGTGCCTAAATACCTTTGAGGATCTGCCCGAGGATCCTTTGAATGAAAGGTGATTGTATCCCTGCTCTGCGGCATTCTCAGCAAAGCCCATGAATTCCAGGGCTCCACATATGGGAACAGTTCTCCAGTTCTTGCGATATTGACTTCACATTCCTGTCTGATCCTCACCTCCCTCCTCTCCCTATTCTTGTACCCTATTGTCCTCTGATCTACCCCTTCTGGAAGCCCCCCTAGAAACATGTTGCACTGAAAGATTCATTTCCTCTACTGCAATAGAGAAGCTCTGGTAAGAACTCACTACCAGCTCCTTACAGTGGCAGGAAGACATGAGACTGCAACATTGCATCTTGCTGCCACTTATGTAGTCTTACTGTTTATTCAGCTCTTCATTTCAGAACAGAAGTGGCAGGGGAAATAGATCCTACTTATAGTTTGTTTGTAAAGTATTTTGCAATGAACCATGGAGGCTGGAGTAGGGGATGGTGGGATAGAGGCATCTGAACACCTATGGAGAAGAAGGAACATTGAAACACAACGTATCTAGTGGGATCAACTGGACCTTTGTGTCTTCCTTCTGCCTACTCTGTGTAAGTCTTTTATTGTTATTGGCCGTGCAAGGGGAGTAGAAACTCTCAGGTTGAAATTCACATATTACATAAAACATCCTCACCAGTTTTGCCAGTAACAATGTAGTTTAGAACAGCTAGTAGCCAAAACCCCATGATGTCACATGAGTGTGCCAAGTAATCCATTTGTTCAGTCTCCCTCTTACAACCAATGAAACTGCTGCATGTAAATTAGCTGTTGAGTAAGGGTGATCGGTTGAGTCTCCTCTGATATCATAGTGGTCTAGGACTTTAAGCATGGAAGAGAGATACATATCTTACTTCGTTGTACACGTGGGTGTAATTCGTAAAATCAAAATGACTGAAAACTTAAAAATTGGATGGTAACAGATCACGAATCCCAGTGCTGACTGAATCTGGTGATATTCTTTTTTTAAAAAGAGCTCTCAACCATGCTTGTAGAGGTTTCCATCAGTTCACGTTGACTCAATAGACATTCTAGGCTACAGAGTGACACACAGACAGAGTGACAATCCTGGAAACTTATTATATAGATAAAAGAATTGTAAAGGTCTAGGGGGGAAATCCTGGTCCCCAATTAACTTAGTGCCAAAACTCCCATTGACTATAGTGGGTCTAGGAATTCACCCCTAATTTCCTTACTGGTGTGCATGCAGTTGATTTGCCTCATGCATTTCTCACTGCCTGGACAATAAAAATAGATGAGTCACTGGAGCGGCACGACGACTCACCCCTGTGGCACCTCCTGCTGGTCGTCTGGGAATTAGCTCACTTGCCTTTGGAGCGCCCTCTGCAGTCTGGTTTCATGCTGTCCACTGGCCCCCGTGTCCCTCCTGGACCCCAGTGTCCTTTTACCTGGGGTGCTGCCCCCTGGCAATACCCCCACACTCTGCCTCTGGGTCTCCCCTGTGGGGAACCTCCAACCCTCTAATCCCCACCTTGCCTCAGTTGGGGCTACTGCCAGTCATCATCAAGCCCCCGCACCCTGGGGCAGACTGTAATGTAACACAGTCATCATAGGCAAAGGGGGTTTGGCCCAGCTGCCTAACCCCAGTACCTTCCTTAGGCCTTTGTATCAGGCCTGCAGCCTGGGGAGGACGCCAGGCCTGAGCGCCCCACCTCAGCCTGCTCCCCAGCACCGCTCCAGCCTAGGTACTCTCCTCAGCTTCCCAGACAGCCAGGTCCTCCTCTCAGTGTAGCTTGAGAGAGTGTCTGTCCTTCCGGCCCACCACCCTCCTATAAGGGCCAGCGGGGTCCTGATTACACTGACTACAGCTGTGGCTGCTTTCCCCATCAGCCCAGCTGTTGATAATCCCTTTCCCTGCTACAACCCTCTCCCAGGGCTGTTTTAAGCCCTTCAGGGCAGGAGCGGGGTGACCACCCTGCTGCAGTCACATTCACTTTTTTTTCTACACACATTGACTTTCTGGTTCACATATTTTAGCAAGATGCTGCAATGGGGGAAGTCATTCCTTTGGGGAAAAGCTGTTTTCTTTGAAATCAGAAACAATTCTATTGACATTTGAGTTTGGTAAAAGGTCAGATGTGAAGACTAACTTACCTGGTTGGAGTCCCTTCAACCAGCTCAAATAGAAACAATTTCAGAACTTCATGGTAGTTCCAGCCCTTCAATTTGATTGGCTCCTTGAAACCAAATAGGGTGAGAATATTCTAGAACTCTCTTTGGGCATTCTAGTGCTACTGGAATTATAACGATATAACGCAACTAAAAATATTTCTTTGTCATCATTAATAACTTGAAACACCCAAGATCACTTCCTGAAATCAAAGTATTTGTGTGTGACAAGCGATTGCAACATCCCACAAGAATTTGCTTGGGAGTTTAAGGCAGCCAAAGCTGGGCCATATCCAGCTTTGTAAATCACATTGGCCGTTAGCCCACATCTGTGATGCTGAGCATCTTTGAACCTCACTTGAGCTATTCAAATGTGGTGGTTGGAAATCTTGTGCCCATTTGGCAGACAAAACATACCATACAGAGCGATTATATTGGCAGCAGGGGCCTTCCTGCATTTGGACACCATATGTTGGGGATGGCACATTTTTCATAGTTAATGTAAATGTTTGTAGACTTCATCCCTTGTTGTTTAAGTGAAACTCTTTAAGGCCTCAATGGTTGAAACCAGACCTGTACAAATAATGGATTTTTCAGGTGACTAGAAATTCTGAAAAATAAAAACTTTGTTTTGGGATAAACAAAAATGATGTTTTTTTGTGAATATTTGCCATATCAAAAAGTTGGGGGAAAAATTGTTTGGAGGTCAAATGAAATATTTCGCTTGATCCCAAAGGAAACGTTTTGTTTCAGTTTTAAAAAATTAACAGAAATGTTAAAATGAAGTTGTTCCACACCAAAAAATCAAAATGTTTCAACTTTGTTGGATTTTTTCCCCACCACAAACAAGTCGGTGAAACCGACACAGATTCACAAACCATTTCAGCATTGCTGAATCTGCATTTTTTGCACAGAGGCGGGAGAGAGTTTTGGTTGAAAAATCTTGCTGAGCACTAGTTCAAGCACTTATGCACACGCTAACTTTACTACTGGAAATAGACCCATGATTTCAATGGAATTACTCACCGTAGTAAAGTTAAGCATATGCTTTAGTGTTTTGCAGATCAGGGGCTGAATGAAGAAGCAACGACTATGTCCTTAGAAGACCAACCTCTTCATGGGTGCTGAGAAGAGTCTCATTGCAAGAGCTCCATTCCTTTGCTCCCACAAGCCAAAGAGGTGGCCATTAGCAGCTGTAAGAAGGAAACCAAAGATTATTGGATTGGATCTGTGTCTCATCTGGACAGCTACTTAAGACACTCAGTACGTCGCAATTTCAGTCCATTCATATCTATTTAATAATTTCACATATCGTGGTTTTATAGATGGACAACCTTTCAGAGGATCACTAAATTGGAAATTCTTTCCTTCTCACTTGGTTAAAACCGAGCTATTTGCAGAACCTGGAAATGGCTTTCAGTGACTACTTTGTGGATTATTACTTTTTTAAACCTGTAGCAATGTTTGCATTTTAATTCCTATTTACAATGTTTTCAACATTTAAACACTACACATTTATGTTATTTTTAAATGTGGAAAAATGTGTGCAATAGATACTGAGGCTAAGTTCTTGAAGCATGGGTGCTTGAAGTTGGCCTCTTTAGTGCATATTTCAACATAAATAAATGGCTTGCTTTCAGTGTTCAGCTATTTTGAAAATCAGACCAGTTATTTAGGTGCCTAAATATGGATTTAGGACCTTAATTTTAGGCCTTACTTATCCAAAATATTCTCAAACTAGAATTCTCAGTGCTATGCGAAGCATGAAAAATAAGCAGAACTTTATTTTACACGTGCAATAATCAATATTTTATATGTACAATCTTGTTTCTACAAGTGTGGTGAATGTATGTGCACAATAAACTGGCAGGTATGTGATCAAATCCCCAATTATATGCACCGTATTTGCTTTGCATGTGAAAAATGAGACCACTAATGAAAGCACAGCAAAACTATCTGGGTACAATGTGTTCTTATCTGTGCAGTAATAATTTATATATGTACTATATGTACAATAAATGGCCAGTTGCAACACTCAGGTCCATAGCTCTTACTCCCATGACTATAGACTGACTATAAACTGTTCTTTACTATGCAATGCACTTCCTATGCACTTCCTCCTACAAACTGTTCCTGCAAAGTGCTGAGCCATCTGCCTTAACAACCACAGGAACTGGCTGGAATCTTCATCCCAGACTTTACAAACTAAACTAAACTAAACGGGAAGGGAAATCATGCCACACCCATATGCCACACGCAAGAGCTGTAGATTCTAAGTTAGTCATAGATCCATAGCTTCCGAGGCCAGAAAGGACCGTTATGATCATCATGTCTGATCTGCTGTATAACACGGACCCTAGAACCTCACACAGTAATTTCTGCCTTAGGACCATGACTTCTGTTGCAGCTGTAGCATAACTTTTAGAAAGATACTGTCTTGATTTAAGACATTAAGTGAGATGGAGAATCTATTACATCTCTTGGTAATGCCAATGGTTGATTAACCTCACTTTATTTCTAGTCCGAATTTGTCTAGCTTCAGCTTCTAGCCATTGGATCCTGTGCCCTTTTCTTCCAAATTCAAGGGCCCTTTACTCATGTGGGTGCTCATAGACCATAATCCAGTCATTTCTTGACTTTTTCTTGGATAAACTAACTAGATTGAGCTTCCTTAGGCATGTTTTCCAGAACCTCAAATCTTCCTTGTAGCGCCTTCCTGATCCCTTTCCAATTTGTCAAACCCCCCCCCCCCTTTTAAACTGTGCACACCAGAAGTGGACTAGTCTACTCATTAACAAACATGGAAGTACCCTAGAAAAGCGATAGAGTCACTGTTCTGGCTGCAAAGATTGCAAAACGCGATCAGAGAGATCGCATCTAAGCTCTGATTGCTCAAGACTGCAACGACATGTAATTAGGATGACTTGGACCGGTCTGATTAGCCAAATGCTGCACATCAAAATGAGGAATTGCACAGACCTTATATTTATCACCTTTCCTAAGTTGTTTTGTCATTTTCACACAGGTGGTTTATTGGCTGCGTGACCCTTAATGCACAAACTTGTAGGGAGTGTGGCACATGTTGTTCTGCTATTTTATAATACATAAAACCAGCGTAGCATCTGCCATATGGGTATATTATCAATGTTTTACTCAACAGTTCATGGAACAATCGCCACACATTGCAAAATATTTCCAAAGCACATGCAGTAGTGTTACACATTTTTGTGTAGAGAGTTTCACAGTTAAATGTTCAAGGTGTCTACATTTTTCCTATGTGTGTATAGATCTGTCCATATCCAGCTGGCTTTACTCATATAAATCCTCACGCTGACTTTATGGGGACCACTCACACGAATAAATTGAGCAGGTATATGGCTCACACAGGACTGGTATTTTCCTGTAAGATTTTTGTTAAACCACTGAACAGGCTAGCAGGTAACCTTTCTCAGGATGGGCAAGAGGGACATGGTTCCCCACCTCCTGCAATGCCACTTTTTTATCTACTCACTCACTTCTGAGCCTCTCTACGAAGAGCTAATTGCAGTGGTTATGTGGGTCCAGAGGTAGCTCCCTCCTTCCCCTTCCCTAATTCCTAATTTATAGTTGTTGCTCTACATCTGTATCAGTCATATGAAGAAGAAGACTTATTTCTGAGTGGTGAGAGTATTTGACATCACAGGTAAATTGACCAATCATGATTCTCCCTCTCTCCTCTTCCCCACTTCTCATATTTCCATAGCGTAGGTCAGTCAATCATTCCCAGGTGGAATTGTGACATCATCTCGCACTCGCTCCTTTCTTGATGGGAAGTGGTGGGACTGTGACATGAGACAAGTCATCTCTTTCCTTCTCCTGGGGAGGGTTGGAAGATTGGTTATCACTGGTGGATTATCCATTGGCGACTAGTGGGGGGAATAATGAGGTCATGGGTTTTTCGGAAACCAGCTGAATATTGATTCACGTCCCCAGAAACAAAAACAAAAACCCAAAGGCAACACCAGATGATAGCCCTCCACGTCCCTGGCTCTCAAATGGCACCATCCACACTAAGGTGGAGAAACACTGGAATCTTCTGCCAGAAATTAATTCAGACACATGTGAGGAAATTGGAGTTGTGTGAACCCTTCAGTTTCTCTGGGGTTTAAATGCAGAGCCTCTTGGATGCTCAGGTCAAAATCCAATCCATATGTCCAAGGAAAATCCCCTTCAGACAGCCTCTTCCCCAGGCTCTCTTCATCTGTAATGTCTGCTACTCCTTGCTCCAGTTTGGAGGCTGAATGTCCCTCTGCACCTTCCCTCATTTCCATGGGAGGGCTTCCTGCTCCTCTACAGCTCCCGGCCTCCAACTGGCTCCATGGGAGACTTTGTCTCCTGTGGTGTTAGAAGGATATTTTGGACTGGAGGCAGGACAAAGCACGCCCTGAGCTTACGAGGATCAGTGTTTAGGTGTGTGCTTTCCACAGTGTTTAGTCTGGTGAGGCAAGGGTTAATTCCATCTCCGTAGCACCCCTGGGCTAGGCTGATGCTGGCGGGGTTCAGTCTTTGGGAAGAGTGAGGCCGGAGCGTTGAACTAAACGGCCTAGCTGGGGCCTTTGCTTAGCCTGGAGCCGGAGTTGTGTAGAAGAGCCCCGTGGCTGATGAGGAGGAGCGTGCTGACTTCTCAGCTAGCGAGGTGGTTGGTGGAGCTGCCACTCTTTGGCCGCTCTATGATTGAGCCAATGAAGCCGTTCAGCAGGGGACTACAGAGGGGTGCCTGGTGATTTGTCCTTGTCAAACCAGGGAGTTATATCCATGGCGATGATAATGGGTTACTGTTTGGAACAGGATTGCTGACTAATTCCCTAACCTGTATTGGAGAGGCTGTGTGGTAACAATACCGGACCCTTTTCATCCGTAATTCTCAAAGTGCCTCACAGGCAGGCAGGTGTCATGATCCCTTGGGCAGAGGGGAAGTAACATTGCACACCAGGCGCGTGGCGGAGGTGTGTCTAGAACCCACATTTCCTAAGGCCCTGGGGAAGGGGACCACAGGCCTCCCCCACCAAGAGAGATCAAGCAGGAGGCCTCCAGACACAGCAATCAACATGGCTGGGTTTGGTACAGCCGGGAAACCTCACTCCAAGGCGAATGAAGCATTCACTTGCACACGGAGCAGCTCACATGGGATTTCCCATTGATTAGTTTGTTCAAGGAGAGAGAGGTCAGGCTGTATTTTTGAACAGGGGTGGGAGACGAGGTCCTGGAGTGATTTCACCTCTGGAGTCCTGACTGAATTAATGTCACCTCTAAACAAAGGGGGGAAAGGGCTTTAACAACTTACTGCCATTAACATGTGTTCCTAGAAGTCCCTTTAGTACAGAGTGTTGCAAGCTAACATCCCGCTTCATCAATCTGATCTGCTGATGAGGAGACCCTGGGCTCTGCTCAGACCTAATGGGCCACCCACATGGACAGCCATGGCCAACGGGTGCAGACATGGCTCTGTTGAGGTCAGTTTCCATGGGGCCAGGACTTCAGACAACATTTAGCCGAAGTTCCTTTTGGGTGGCCAGGTCCTGATTGGCACATGGCATTACTAAGTGCACTTGCTGGAAGGTGCCTGCTGTTATGCTCTACCACCCTTGGCAATGGGGTAACACACCCAGGCAGAGAATCCATATCAGCTTTTGCAAAGATGGACCAACAAATGCTCCTCACGGTAACTGATGCCGTATTGCTTAAGATTCCCAGATCCATTGGGTGAAATCTTGTCTCCATTGAAGTCAAAAGGAGCTTTGCCATTGACATCGGTGAAGCCAGCATTTCACCCGGAGATTTTTAAGGCCAGAAGGGCCATTATGATCATCTAGCCTTAGCTTCTGCATCCCCCAGGCCATAATTTCACCCAATAATTCATAGACGGCCAGAGCTAATAGCTTTCAAAAGCAAAATCACAGAAGCAGAGTTGCACGCAGCCTTCCAGAGCTGCATTGGACAATGACCCTCGGGCTGAGAGCTTAGGAATTTTAAAGCATGCAATAAAACACGCTAGATAAGTGCCTGGTGCCACCCTGAATCACATGGGCTAGGAAAGCTTTCTCCTGACATTATCAACATAATTACTCAGGTGTAACACTGAGTCATTGGGTAGCACACTTTGTTGTTGTTCCACCCCAGGATCTCTCCAATAACCATTCCCAGGGTGAGGAGCCCAACTCAGTTGCTTTGTTAGTCTCAGACCAGCCTTCTCCTTGCTTTCCAGCCCAAACAACAAAGCAGCTGGAGGAGGAACCAGAAAAAACAGTAGAAAGCGGTGGCTGTAGAAGAGGAAAGGTTGATCCTGACCAAGGAATAGTAGCTGGAAATGACAGGGAAGATTTGGCCATGGCCAACGTAACTAAGAGCCTGTAAATCAGTTATTGTCTGAAAAGGATCAAGCGTTACCAGAGACTGAAACTTTAGAAGGACCGTCTGTGAAAGAAACTCGTGAGGAAATGGTTTTGCCCTCTCAGCTGCGGAGGATTTGTTTGCAGCATTGGGCAATACACACAACAAACAGATTCTGTTCGAGACAATACTTCCCAGGTGAGGATTTTACTAAGAAAGAAATAGGAAACTTCCTGGGAGACTTGATTTACAGAATTATTTACAGGGAGCAGACAGGAGCATTGCAGATGTATTCCAGCCATTCGTGAGTTACGTGGTTCTCCATTTATATGCACAGGAGCTAAACTAGAGTCCTGTTAGTAGGAGCGAACTACTATTGAACTAGACGTGCACAGTCAAATGTGACTTACCGTTGCAGCTACTGTTATACTGTTTTTTTTTTTTTTTTTTTTTTTTATATCCCACCCCCTGTGTTTGATTCTTTTGCAGACGGAAGCCGGGCTGGAGAGCAACTGGCGAACAATTAATGAGAAGTGTGCTAGCCTCCAATCTGCCTCAGCCACTGTTTGCTCTCTCACTCTCGGAGCTTCTTTCATAAAAGTTAAGGATGTTTTTAAAAGGAAATGCCTCGTGACTTTTCAATACATACAGGCAACAGACAGCCTGCTGCTGCAACCAGGCTCTGGCTGTACTGAAGTGAAGCGGCCGGGATGCCCTTTCCGTCCCAAGGTGCATTTAGGAAGGTATCCTTAGAATTTGCAGTCTGTAGCCCTAGGCTACAATTGGGCTATTCTCAACCAGGGATACATGTGCAC
The DNA here is from genome assembly GCA_032164245.1 of Sternotherus odoratus. Taxonomy (NCBI): domain Eukaryota; kingdom Metazoa; phylum Chordata; order Testudines; family Kinosternidae; genus Sternotherus; species Sternotherus odoratus. The sequence goes on from JAVMKO010000008.1 coordinate 31,612,879, forward strand.
CTGGTGGTACGTGGAGGTCTTCCAAGGGATACATAAACTTGTCTAGATAGTTGTCTACTTTGACAACAAGCTACATACAAAGCAGTAGCGAAGTCAGTACAAACTAAAATTTCACACAGACAGTGAGTTGTTTATACTGCTCTCTCTACTATACACTGACATGTATGTACAATATTTATATTTCAATTGATTTATTTTATAACTATATGATAAAAATGAAGTCAGCAATTTGTCAGTAGTAGTGAGCTCTGCTATTTGGAAGGGGGGAAAGATAGCTCAGTGGTTTGAGCATTGGCTTGTTAAACCCAGGGTTGGGAGTTCAATACTTGAGGGGGCCATCTAGAGAGCTGTGGCAAAAAATCTGTCAGGGGACAGTACTTGGCCCTGCTAGGGAAGAGAGGGGACTGGACTCAATGACCTTTCAAGGTCATTCTATGAGATAGATATATCTCCATGATATTTTGATGTCTGATTTTGTAAGCAAGTTGTTTTTAAGTGAGGTGAAACTTGGGGATACTCGAGACAAACCAGACTCTTAAAAGGGGTACAGCAGTCTGAAAAGGGTGAGAGCCAATGAGTTAGTGTATAATAGGGCTCCCTCTAGATATCTTGCTTGGACTTTTATTTATTTGTTTATTTATTTGCCTTATCCTGTTGTCACCAAAGCATCCACAAGAACATGGATTTTCACTGGGCCTTAACTGAGGTTTGAGTCCTGGGCCGTGGCACAAAAGCTCCTGCTCCCAAGTTTGGTTTTACTGTGTAATTCCTAGTGGTTTCCAGAGATCATGGGCCTCACCATCTCTTTGCTGACATCTGGCAGCAGCCAACGGAAGCTGGAGGTTTGCTGCTGTCGCTGCTTATGCTGGCCCAGACTCTGAGGTTGTTGGAAACAGATAACTAGGCAGGCCCAACAGTAAGTGCTGCTGTCGCTATGCAGCCCATTGCAGCAATCTCTCATGCAGTCTAGCCAGGCATCGCCCTTTAAGGGAGCTGTGAATCTGGAACATCATGGAAATCTCTCACAGTCAGCCTCTGCCTGCGGGAACCACGCAGCCCCCACTCATGCAGCATATCCAGAACGCTGCCTTTCCAGGATCCCTCTCCGGGGGAGGGGGGGAGGGGGGGTGAATGAGCCACCTGTCTCCTGCTATCAGACCCAGGAGGCATAGGATGCTGCCTGACAAACACATTGCAAACCTGAGCAAAGTTGGCGCAGTTGTGGGTATCTCCAGCTAGCCCGGGAATGCCTGCGCAGTGAACTCAACACTGTTCCAGTGGCCAACAGGTACCAAGGAGAGAGGTGCTGGCTGCTACCGGAGCTGGGTTACCAGTCTGGAGGCATCTGAGGGAGGATGGCAAATGCTGTGTTCTTTTAAGTACATACACATACATTCATAACTCATCAGTGTCTTCGCGCAGGGAAAGCCCAGGCTTAAAGGGAAACGGCCCCAGTGAAAACGTTACTAATAACAGCTCCGATTAGTAAAAATGGAAGGGATTGAAAGAAATGAACATACTTTTCTCCTGGTGCGCTCGGACGTTACTTTAGTACTTCACTTACATGAGACTGGTCGGTTTCACTTCCTATTCACAGTCCATTTCTGCGTCACATGCCCTGGCCTAGCTGTCAGGATGTGCGGAAGGATGCGGACAGAAAAGAAGATGGCTTGCAGGACATTTTGCAAACGACAAAAATATTTCTCTTCATTGTGTTAGGTTTCGGAATTAAGCTGCGGCCGTGTGCTGGGGCCCCGGCGGGGATGAAGGGCTATACAAGTAACGGGCGTTTCTGGCATCATTTAGTGTCAATTCCTTTTCTACAACACCAGAAATCTGGGTCTGGACCTGAACCTCTGTGAGACGGGGACTGTATGTTCTGTGTTTGTGCAGCACCTGGCCTCACAGGGTGCTGGTCTGGGCCTGGGGCTCCAAGGTGCTACCTCAATAAATGACGTGACAATGTCTCTTTCAATAGAATGGCTGGTTCTAGCTCAGTCCCCTGGGCTCTGGCTTGCTAGCTATTGCCCTTGAGAGGTGTTCGGACAGCACCTAGATCTTTTGCAATACAAGTTTATGGCTAACACTTTGTTATAGCAACTTGGAAATGTGGCTGACTATAATACATTGTGACTATGTAATACATTGGTTTAGTGTATTCCATCATGTTTTCTTGGCTAGCTTCTGTAAAGATATGACCGGACTGGTCGCTGCCCATCAATCACATGCTACAGGCTTATAGTTTTGATGCTAAAAGGTTCTGGATTCAGTTGCGGCAGATCTGTATGTATACACCCCAGGTGGGGCTTGGACCCCAATACCCAGCAGATAGTCCCCACTAGCATATCACATAGGGAGAGTGCATAGTGTGCGTGCTAAGAGTATGTGACTGTCTCCCTCGAGTGCAGCGGTTTTCCAACTTTCCAAGCAGAAAATATTCCAAGCACTTTGAGTTACAATTTGTGATTGCACCCCCTCCCCCAAGTCCAAATAGACACATGCAGAAGTATCTTGATTGGCCTGCTCCGAGACTTAGCAGAGACCTTAGCACAGCTTTAATTACATTACCTACCCCTGGCCATTTCCAATACACAGCTAGTGACCAATGGCCCAGCCAAGGCTTCCTCCGCGGCGGACTGCTTCTACTTTGCAGCCAGGCTGCACCGGTAGGGCAGGGTCAATGCCAGTCCTTCTGTCCCTCCCCCCCTTGGGTCAGGTGGGGGAGAGCATGTGCAACAGTCTCTGGGGGCGGAGCCAGCGCTGGGCGCAGAGGCTTCTGGGAGCGGAAATCAGTGCAGCCACAGCAGATGTTGCCCCTGACCCACAGGCTGGGTGGCCTGTTAAGGTGAGTCGGGGGGAAGGTGGCATTCCCTCCCGGCCCCACATGGGGGACAGCTCGAACCTCCTAGTATCACCCTTCGCCCCCCTGCCCAAACGATCCTCCACGTCCCCTGGGGGGGGGGCATCTCACAGTTTGAAAACCTCTGCGTTAGCTATTAGTTTGAGCCAGAATACAAGCCAGCTACAGACTGGATGTCAAGAAAGTTGTTCCATGAGTTCAAGTGACTTGTACTTTTGGTGCTGCAGATCCCAGATTCGAGCCCTGATGTCACCCATTCTGCGGTCACAACTGGGGTCTGTTACAACATATTGATTGTTAATGGTTTTTCTCTTGCCACAGTGGCTTCAGATCACTGCTTTAGGCTAAAAGAAAAGCCTAGCAAAGGGATGGAGGGATGGCTAAAACTGGCATGTGACAAGTCTATTTCTATGCCCTCCTCCCCCCCCCGGATTGTCTCCAGGGGATTGGCAACTACGGCAGAGTCAATCACTCAGACTGCCCATGTAAATGAGCACATCCCAAGTTAGATATGTTCAGCGTCGGCTTTGCTTCGCCTCTGATGAGTCATAACCAGACTGCCGAAGACTACCGCTGCCACAGAGCATGCAATAGGCTGGGAGTGCCTTGCAAGGTACAAGCCCACAGACAGAGTGCCTGTAACCACTGGAGACTCGCCTGTCTTTGCACGGCTAGCGTGGCTTCTTGCAGTTGGAGTACAGCTCATTTATTGTAAGTTTGACTTTAAAAAAATCGATGAGTTCTGCGGCTTTTCCTTCCACGGTGACCCTAGTCGATGGAAAATGGAAAACAGCAGAGAAGAGGCTCTGGATCCCTCTTCTCTACCGCTGTAGGCCCAGTTCAAAATCACTCTCTCGCCTCACAAACCTGCCACCCCGGTTAGCCATGTCACAGGGGTGGCTTGAGCTGCTTTAAGTGGATTGGGCCCTGGTTCCGAGGTGACCATTCGGCGAAAGGATCCTGTCTGGCCTGCCATTTCCAGCAACTTAAGTCATGGTGGAGGGCGATGAGAAAGAAGGTAGATTTCAATTCACAAGTTGCCTCCACTGGCCCAGACATAACCCAGCAGAGCATAACTGAGATATTGCTACCTGAGCAATAGGACGTTGCTACTCACAAGAGCAGGATGTTTGCTCGCATTCCCCACTGAATCTCCCGGGTGTGCTATGACACCAGCTTTTGACTTTTCTCCTGCTTGTCGGGAAGAGAGCATGAGGACTAAGATGACCAGATGTCCCAATTTTATAGGGACAGTCCCAATTTTTGGCTCTTTTTCTTATATAGGCTCCTATTACCTCCCACCCCTTGTACTGATTTTTCACACTTGCTGTCTGGTCACCCTAATGAGGACTGGCTGTTTGCAGAGCAGATGGATTCACTGTATTTCATTTAGTCTCACGTGCCCCCTGCTGCCTAAATCACATAAGGAGCCAGAGCTGGGTCAGTTTGATGCGTTTGGGGTTATAGGGAGTTTTTGGCTTCTGATTCCTCTTCCATTCATGGCTTAGGGGACTTTTATCGTTCCGGAGTGTGCGCGATCATAGAATTTACTCAACGCAACTAGATCATTCGTCTCTCTAGTCCTGCATCCTGCCCTTACCAGTGGCTAATATGTGATACTCCTGTGAAAGGCACCCCCCACCGTCAACATGATGCGTGTGGCCAGTGGTTAGTTCCTTCCTGACTCCTGCAGTAATCACTTTGTGCCCAGCTGCATGAGAGTTGATGTGCTATGTTGAACATGTTCAATATAACTACCAGTGTTATTGTTGCTCACCAGCTAGCCAGCCCTTCTAAACTCCAGTAACACTATCAGGGTGAGTTCTATAGCATGACTACATGCTGGGGGAGACACATTTCCTTTAGTTTGTTCTATTTTAATCAGCCATTAACTTCATGGACTGACATCTTGTAGAATTGCAATGTCAAATAGCCATCAATCCTTTGCCTAGAGAGCACCGTCCATCAGAAAATTGAAAAGTTCACGGGGGCTACTTCCAACAAGGCAAATTCCTGACTCCTACTGATTTCCTGGGAGTCCTGGTTAACCATGGATGACAGCATTTGGCCCAGCTAGAGCAATGCAGGTGTATCTAAGCCACATCAGGAATTCTGGGCATATTGTCTCCCCTGCCACTATGATTGCCCCACCCATCTCAGCTGTTGACACACATTGCATAATACATTCTGCCCCATGGTATGTCAATTACACCTACCTACACCCGTGTGTAATTTACAAGCCCAATTACTCAGCCACTGAATTGGTGCCAAGGACCTTTTAATTAGAATTGCCACTTCCTGAGTTGCTGGCGAAGCAAGGGAAGTTGCTCATCAGCCCTTTTTTAAATCCCTCATTATTCCACCAGGCCCCCAGTCACCCTGACTAAGATTGGTATGCAAACCCCCTGGGAATTGCATCTCCTGGGATGAATGGGGCTGGAAAGCTTTCTAAGATACTAGGGTTCACGCTGCTCCTCTCGGGGATGTTTCTGAGCCACCATGCAGGCGAAGACATGGGATAGTCCGTGCAGCCATGCATCTTTGCATCACTGGAAATGAAACAGGAGCCAACTACATCCGGAGAATTGTCTTTAACCTTCAAACAACTGGTGCTGGAATCACCCACTTCACTCTGATCAGACCCCTGATCATTTCACTCTGATCGGACCCCGTTACAACTTGGTGTGATATCAAACACACAGCAAAGGCAGAATTCCTTCTGCTACTGTGCCATGAACCCTCATGGGCATTAGGGAATGAAGCTGGCAAGCTTTGGCCTTATATTTACAAAGCAAAGTTGGTGCCAGCTACACAGCAGTCCCCACAGCCCCAGGGGGCATGCCCTCCTGCCCCGAGGGAACATGCCTGTCAAAGCTAGGAAGGCTTTGATCTCACTAACCTGTTCTTCTCCTGGCTGCTTTCCCCTACCCCCCTTCTTCAAACCCTCGTACTAGCCAAAATGCCAGCTGAACAATGAGCCCTGTTAGAGGCCCCTAGGAAGAAATCACTCGGGGATTCAAGCATGACAGCAGGGGAACCCCCGGGAAAGACCAGCTCCCCGCTGTGTACCTCCAGCACCAGTCGTGTACAGAGACCTGCACGGGCTGGCATGCCCTGCCCTTGTGGCTCCGGCTGTGACCCTGACTCCTCTCACTTGCAGAGCAGCCGACACTTGAAATGTGTGTGTCTACACTGAGCCTGGGCTCGGACTCAGCTCTTGGCCTTGCCCCCATCCCAGCCACACACGACTCAGCCTAAGTCAGTTCAGCAAGCATTCCGGGCCTTGCTAGGGGGATGGGTCAGAGCCTGAGTCCCGCAGTGACCCAGGTCCAAGCCCTGGTCAGGTTGTAGTGTGGACGCAGCTCAAGCCACAAACCCAAATCAGATGGTCTGCCCAGTGCAGCATGGCTGCGTTAGCACAGCTGTGATCCCGGGTCCAGCACCTGTAAGCCCAGGTTCACAATGCAGCGTGGATGTTCAAGCAGAGCCTTCGAAACACTCATTCCCCAAGCCCGGGTCCTGCAGACCTGAGGTTACAATGCGGCATAGAGGTACCCCACGAGTCCTGTGCAACATGCTCCAAGAGGAGACCCCGGCCTAGGTCTGGCACGTCTGAGAGCTAGCGCAGCTGGAAGCAGCCCTGGCTGTGGTCCCCTCAGTCAGCTCTCTCTGGGGGAAGATTTACCAGCTACCTGAGCAGGGAAGGGGTGTTATAGTCTCTACTTTGTACAGGTGAAGCAAGAAGGCCTTGCCAATGCGACATCAGGAAGCCCAGGCAGCTCTTTCTCATCTGCCCATAAGGGAGGCAAGAGGGAACATTGGCTGTTATTTATCCTTTTCTCTGGGGGAGGTCCTGGACCGAGCTCGGAGAGGCAGGAGGAGCCACAGGGTGGGACACTGACTCTTGCATTGATACTCAGTGGAAAGAAGCCAGGTAAGTGACTGAAAAGAAGATCTCTGCATTGAAATGTTCTGCATTGTGCCCTGTGTGTGCAGAGGTTTCCTTCACTCATCTTGTTACTAGGTATGCTTAGCTCTTTTCTAGAATATCAGGGCTAGAAGGGACCTCCCCCCTCTCCCCTCAATGGCCCCCTCAAGGACTGAACTCACAACCCTGGGTTTAAGCAGGCCAATGCTCAAACCACTGAGCTATCCCTCCCCCCTCTAACATACTCCACTCAGAAAGCCCAAGTGCTGTACCCAGGAGGCCACTGTCCTTATTTGAAGGTAGCGGACTTCAGACATATAAAAGGCTGTTCTAAAGCAGACGCTGATGGATTGTTTTCCAGGGCCACTGAAGGCAGCACAAAAGGTAAGGAACGTAATCTGCAGCGAGGGAGATTCAGGTATTAGGGAAATGTTTCTAACGAAGGCTAGCTAAGCCCGGGCAGTGGTTACCTCAGGAGGCTGTGGAATCCCCATCACTGGAGGCTGGACAAACACCAACAACCATCCCTGTGGTGAGGCAGGATTTCACCCATAAGTCCAGGATGCTGTGGCACCAGGGGTCACATGTTGGATGGACGGCGGAGTGCACTGTACATCTGCAGGGAAGAAAGCAGCTGTTTCCGAGAGCAAGGCTAGTGACAAACATGTTGCTCAGTACATGGGAAACAGGGATGGTGTCTCTTTCTCTGAGATGCTCTAGCGCCCCCATGCTTTGGAGCAGGGACGTGACATTTGGCAGGGAGGTGGCCTTTGTGTCAGTGAGGCGCCTTTGGCCAACCCGATGAAAATCCACCCAAATCTGGCCCGGTTATAAGCCTTTGAAAAATATCCCAGTTCGCACATGCTCAGTGGGGACATGCTAGAGCTTTGTAGCTAAATTTCCCCGAATGTTCCGTATGCACTGGGCATGCTCCAGCCCTGGCCTGAGCAGAACTTGCCCTACAATTGCTGTTCTGGGTTGAGGCAGGGTAGGTGGGGGCCAGACACTGGAATGCAGAGCAGGGAACTTGTCCCCACTGTGATCTCAATGTCCCTGTGCTACGCTAAGGCAGCATGGAGGAGGAAGGTCCCTGAGTCAAATGCAGAGGGGAAAAGAGCTTGGTGGAGGGAGATTGGGACTGGAGGGGAGAGGGAAACAGGGGCTGGAGAGTTGGACAGGGGCAGATCAGGACTGGTCAGGCAGGGAGAGGAATGGAGGGGGAAGACAGGGAGCCAGTGGGTTGGGAGTGAGACTGAGAATGGGTGATAAACTGGGAGAAGAGCCTGAGATTGGCTGGGCAAAGGTACTGGGAGAAGGAGGGATGAAGAGGGACACTGAGATCAGCTGAGGAGCTCAGGGAGGGAGACTGGGAACCAGTGGGAACAGGCCAGGGAGAGAGAGATCGGACAAGGCATTGGAATTGGCTGGGCAAGGAAACTAGGAACAAGGAGTCTGTGCTGGAAGGGAATGGCAGGACAATGAGACTGGGACTGGGATGAAGAGTCCTGAGGGGTGCGGACTTGCTGGGCAAAAAGATGTGGACTGGGATGAGGCGCTTGGTGGGTGGAGACGTGAAGGTGAGGACAACAGGATGAGGTGTCGGGGGTGGGGAAGAGACAGGACAGGGACAAGTTGGAGGGTGGGGCAAAAGGTCTGTGTCCAAGATTCCTGAGCTCCACCATTCCTGTGCTGTCAAAGATCTGTGAAACCCACCTGCAAAATGTCCATTTTCCCTGTAATCCAACGAGAGGCTAACAACCTTCTACTGCTATCAGTTACTTTGTTTGCTCAAGTGTCAGAGATTCGTTCAGTGGATCTAAAGGTGGCATCCCTGATGAGGACAGTGTGATTTCTATTAAAAAAAACCCTAGGAAAATACACACACCAAACTGTGTTTACAAACATTATTAAGACTTCAAAGTCAAGCACTAAGGTCAAGTTAGGAAGTGCCTGAATTCAGCCCACTTGTGCATATAACTTGTGGTACCGTCTTTAATGATATGGTCATGTATGATTTTTTCCAATTACGAAGGATGGTGATGGGAAGGGATTAGTCTGATCTCTGAATTTCCTGCCTTTGATGGCTCTGTAGCCTCCAGGATCATCTCCCTTGTGGGGTAATTCCCCAGTGCAACACAAAGAGCTTCACGAATAAACCACCAGGGTGGCTGATGGCAAAACCTCACACCTGCACATTCTAATTGGTTTGGAAGAGAGAGGAGAGAAGACGGGTCAGCGTAATTGGTGCCCTCCAGACAGTGAGAGCCAGGAATCAGGGACTTGGCTAGCAGGAGGTTCACAGTGAGCCAGAGCTGGGCTGTACAGACCTGACAGCAGCAAAAGGGGCTGAATCAGTCACTCAGCTCTGGCCCAGCCATTGTCACACCAGGCGGGAAGAAATCGGAAAGGAAAAGGAACATATCCCTTACTCAAGAGAACATCAAGGGGTGAGATTCTGGTGCAATCCTAGAGTCGCTCCACTGAGTTCATGGAAATTACTCGGGGTTCTTTGGGTTGCGGAGATCAGACCATGATCCAGAGCTAGGGGACCTCCGCATTACAGAGATAACATTTTCCCAGTGAAGAGCTCTAATAAGGAGTAAAATTCCCACCCATCTGCCCCTGCTGTCACAGCCTTAACGTCCCAAAATGCCTGGGGAGGAGGGTTAGGAGCACACCTCCCACTGAAAGCCATCGTGATTCTTGTCTGTCTTCAGATGCCATTAAATCCATCCCACCTTGGTCTGAGTATTAGTTATCGTTGGTATTGTGGTAGCGCCTAGAGGCCAGGACCACACATTGCTAGGTGAGGTTCAGGCATGGACTCTGACATGGGCCCTGCCCCAAAGAACTTAGACTCGAAGGGCACGTCTCCACTGCATTGTAAATCCAGGGCTGTGGACCCAGGCTGTGGACTCAGTGGTTCTAACCCCATGCCTGAGCATCCACTCCGCATTGTAAACTTGAGTTTTCAGATGCTGGGCTTAAGTTTCACAGCCATGCTACTGTGTCCATACTGCGCTATGCAGGCTGTCTGACTCAGGGCTGCAACTTGAGCTGCGTCCACACTGCAAAATGACAGCGCTTGGACCTGAGTCACAGCAGGACTTGGACTCTGATCCACCCCCTAACAGGGTCTTAGGACCCAGGTCTTGCATGCTAGCCAACCCGAGCCAGATTGATTCGTGTGTGGACGGAAGGCGGACTTAACCTGAGTCAGAGCCTGGACTTTGTAGATATACCCTAAGTTATTCCAGTTGCTGAAATCAGTCTGATCCTCAGCCACAAAGACATCCTTCAAACTCCCCCCCCCTCTGTGCAGTCAAAACTCCTTCCTCCATTCCCCACCAAAGCAACGTCTCCTGACCCTCTAACGGCCTCCCGCCTTCACCCCAGCCCCACTTTGCAAGGGAGAGATGGCTCAGTTTCTCCCTACAGGCCATTTTGGTAACTCCCTGCACAAAGCTTGGCTGTCTTTGGGTGGGAAAAGGCCACTGAGCATTGCTCATACCCAGACTCCGCAGCAGTCACTGCACCCCCACGCGCCAGCGCATCCTCAGGCTATTGCTTGGGCAGGTCACGCTGCCCTGAGCAGTGTCCTATGGGGGGGTGGGTGTTGTAGTTAGCCGGGAGCCACTCAACCCCTGCACGTCAAACCCCAAAGCCACGGCGTGGATCAGGCAGGGACCCAATGGGGGAGGTGCTGCCTTTTCCCTGCAAGCTCATCGCCACCTGAAACAGAAGTGAGCTTCCCCTTGCACTCTCCTCTCAAACTGATGGCTGCACTGCCACCATGTGGCCAGTTTCGTTATTACACTCAGTCGAGACTAATAAACAGCTTTCTGTTTGATTTCAAGCAATGTTTCTCCCTCCCAGAGTCCCAGCCAGCATGTTTTAGATTTTCGCAGTAGTGAGCCCATTCCTTGGTGCCTCTGCCCATGGGCTCTTCAATCTAGCAGCGAAAGGTACAGCACCATGCAACAGCTGGAAGCTGAAGCTAGACAAATTCAGATGGTTAAATGTTTTACATTGAACATTATTACCCATTGGAACAATTTACTAAGGGGAAGGTGGATTCTCATTCACTAATAATTTTCCAGCCAAGATTGGATGATTTTCTAAGATCTGCTCTAGGAATTGTTTGGGAGCAGTTCTCTGGCTGTGTTATACAGGAGGTCAGACTAGCTGATCACGATGGTCCCACGTCTGGCCTTAGAATTTATGAAGCCATCCATGGTCACTCCCTTTCTGTTTTTTAAGTGCAAGAGAGAAAAAGAGGATGCATATTCTACCAAGACCCACCTTTCTTTTTCCAACCAATCATGCTTGCCAGCCCCATTATTTCACAGACAGCAAGAAGGAGCACTCTTTTGGCTCCCTGGGTTTGAAGGTACCTCTTGAATTTCACATTTGATCTATTCAGCACTTTATATTAAAGCAGTGCCCAAAGTGTGGTTGTTTGCAGCCCATGGAATTTGGTTTTATCTGCAAAATGTCCCCCTTTCTTCCCCCCTCCCCCCCCCACCTGGTGGTCAAGGTGTTGTGCAAAACACAGACCTAGATTGCCAGCACTGTGCATGCAAAAATTATGCATGCATTTCCACACTTGATCTGCAAGCACCATTATCACAATTGCACATGTGAATTGCAAATAACTACACATGCAACTGGCCTGCCAGATGTCTTCCTGGTCATTTGCATGTGCATTTAATGCAATGGCATGCCCCAGCACAGTCACTGTGCGTGTAAATTAGGCTCCGCCTGCATGCACAATTACATGTGTAACTCTGTAAACCTTGGCCAAAAAAATACAGAACTATAATTAAAGCTATTCTAAAGTACAATAAAATATTTTCTTTTAAAATTATTCCACTGAAAACAAGACCAGGGTAAGATGTCTCACACATTCGCTACCCCAATCTTGACGTGAACAGGCATCACATCTAGAATGATGGCTCAGGTCAGTAATTGAGATATTTCTTGGTGGGAGTGTGTGTAAATTCCAGTCCCTGCCCCTCCTCCCTCTCCCCCCCCCCCCCCCACTGCTGGCAGGAAGACAATTCTGGTCCCCACTTCTTCCTGCCCTGAGACACCAGGGCTTGGCCAGGGAGTCTCCCCACTGTGTGAGCCAAACAGTTGAAGAGCCAGCAGCGCAAGGAGTCAAGTTCTGAGTGGCTTCGCTATACAGGTACAAACTCTCCATACACCAGATCACATCCGCATGGAGGCGCAGGTGGGGGAAATTGCAGCGGTGCTGTGACTATGTGGCCAGAGCAGCAATATGGGCCAGTCTAGTCCGGGACCACTGCTTAAAAGTAGTCAGTCCATGTTCCCCCTCCCCCTCAGTTCTGGGGCCTATAATACTTTGAGCAGATGCAAAAACCTTGGGGAAGGAAGTGTTTTTCCCACACTCCCTCATTTGTTCCACTGTCTCTCTGCAGAGATGAGCGACAACAAAGCCCATTGTAATGGTATTTTTCATGATGTGGACACCAGGCCAGTGAGCCCCAAACTGACTTCACATCCGTTACCAAATAGTCATCGGGGGGTAAGAGCATTGTTCACACCCACCTTGGGTTGAAACATTCAATGCTACCTTGTCAAGCCCTAACACAGGCAGCTGAATGCACTGCCTGCTGGTGGGTTAAGGCAATGGGGCCAGGATGTGGCAGAGTTTGAGGAGCGGTGACAGACAGAGACAGTCTCCACACAGAGCCAAACCATCCTCCTTCTGCTGACCACCACCTCCTCCCTCCACACCAGCATGGAACTTCCCCATGTCAAATAGAGCTGGGTGTCGGGGCTGAATGTCCACAGCTCCCTGGAGTGGGGCGGACACTCCGCTCTGGCCCGAAAGGGGTTAAAACAGCCCAGGGAGAGGGCTGCCACAGGGGAGCTCATAAACTAGGCGGTTTGGGGGAAATAGCCACATCTGGGGCCGCAGCCCAATCAGGCCACACCTGGCCCTGTTATAAAGGCTCAGGGAGGGGCTGGGTAGAACACTCTTCCTCCTGCTTTAGCGGGAGAAGGACCTGACTGCCTGAAGGCTTAGGGTGCAGGTGACTGAGCAGGGCTGGGGAAAGGTGAGAGGAGCTGGGGAGCTCCCGCCTGGCAACTCCCCAGGCTGCAGGGCTGGTGCAAGGCCTACAGGAAGGCACTGGGGCTGCAGAGGGGCACTCCAGGGGTTAGGCAAAGGCAGCAGGTCCACCCCCACCCCCCACCCCCCGTAGCAGGGTGGCTGCCCCACTCCAGGAGAAAAGGGGATAAAGTCAGCCCTGGGAGAAGGCTGGGGCTGAGAGCTGCTAAGATGGGCTGATTGGGGAAGCAGGCACAGCTGGGGCCACGCCCCAAACAGACCCTGTCTGGCTCTTACAAAAAGGCTGTGTGAGCCAGGTGCTCAGGCAGTCTCTCTCCAGTCTTGGAGGGAGCAGGGCCTGGCTGCCTGCAGAAAGGGTACTGGGAGTGAAGCAGGGATAGGGAAAGGCCAGAGGAGCTGGGGAGCTCCAGGTCGGCAACTCCCCAGGCTGCAGGGCCTCGTTCAAGGCCCGCCGAGGTACTCGGTTGCAAGGAAAGGCAGCAGGCCAACCGCCCCCCCCCTCCCCCCCGGCTCTTACACTGCAGTCTGCCCCAGGGAAGTGGAGCTCGTTGCTGACTGGCAGTAGCCACAGACTGAGGCAAGGTGGGGGATAGAGGGTTGGGGGTTCCCTGGGGAGGGGAGACCCAGAGAGAGTGGGGGCACTACCAGGGAACAGCACCCTAGATAGAGGGGCACCGAGGTCTGGGAGGGACATGGGGGGCCAGCGACAGGTGAGACACCGGCCTGCAGAGGGCGCTCTGGCTGGAAAAGAGCTAATTCCCGCATTGCAGAACTGTGCTAGTGTGTCCACACACGGAGCCTTCCAATCAGCGATGGACCAGGGCGTTCATAGTACTCAGCACCGATGCTGGAAGCAGGGGCTTTTGGGTAACTTCCACGGGTAAGACACTGCGTGGTGCACAGAGCATTGGATGAAGTTCTCGTCCTGGGCATTTCACCCAGTTGCACAATGCTTGTAAAATGTGTGAGCTGGATATTGTATATCTGCCCTAGTAGCTTCTTGCAGGGGGTTTTGACTGAGTGTAGACAGAGTCCAGAATAATACGGCAGCTCTTCTCTGGCTGGCCTGCACATAGGATCGATCATGAGCTTAATGGAACTCAGTTCAGAATCATCTGCCAGGCTTTGGTTTTTGGATAGCAGACTTCCCTCCCTTCTAGCCAGCAACTGGCTACAACCTGTTCCCATGCAGTAAACTGAGAAGGGCAGCAGGGTCACCTCCCCAGCCTGATTACCCGGCCCCCAGGTTCCAGAGCACCTAGGGATCCAGCTGCCTGTAGAAGGTCATTGTCGGCCAGTCTATAGCATGCGGCACATCTCTGAGCCAGGCAATCAGCTGTTCACGCCGATCACCGGCAAAGGCATCGCACGGACACAAAACCAGAGGCCTTGGCGGGCTCCACACTTCAGGCTCCATCGTTTGAGTCCCGCCTTCTGCTGTGCCATCTTCCGAGCTGTGCCAAGCCAGTCCCACTGGACAGCGACAAGCTCCGCCACGCGTGGGAGATCTGTGGATGGAAGGCTGCCGTCTTGCAGGGTGTGTAGCATATTCGCAGGACAGCACCGGTAAGTCTTGTGGCCCAACATGCTCTGTACTGAGACATAATGTTGGTTTGTGCATAGACTTCCCTTCCCTAGCATAGGTCTGTGGCTAGCTAACTAGTAATCCCCATACATCCCCTGTATCATCTATCACTCTATCCCCATAAATCCCATCTATCGCTCTATCCATGCACTTCAGCGTTGCATGTTGAAGTCAATGGGTATGTCTACACGACAGCTGGGAGAGGTCATTGCCAGTTTGGGTAGATGTACATGAGCTAGTTGTGACTGAGCTAGAGTGTTGAAATTAGCACATGGCCACAGCAGCAGGAGGGGCTAGACACCCAAGTTAGGGTGGCCAGGTGCCCAGTTTTTGACTGGAAAATCCGGTGAAAGGGGGAACCTTACTGTGTCCACACTGGCCGGACACCGAACGTCAATGTACTGCGAGTGGGGGAGATGGGGAGTCACCGGGTCATCACCTGCGCCAGCCCTTACTCATCGGGAGCCACCTTCTACCTTTGCCAGGCCGCTGCAGCTCCCAGCCCTGACTCTGCAGGCAAGTCCCTCCTGATCCAGGGGAGGGGAAAAGCAGCAAATGACAGGGGAGCAGGGGGAAAGAGGAGTGGATGGAGGCAGGGCCTCAGGGAAAGAGGCAGGGCTGGGGCGGGACTTTAGCGGAATGGACAGGGGCAGGACCTGGGGGGGGAGGAGGCAGGGCGGGGGAGTGTCCAGTTTTTAAATATTAACAAGATGACGGCCCTAACGCAAGTACAATCCCACACAATAACCTAGGCACCCAGCCCAAATGATTGCCTGTGCCGCCGCGGCCATGCGGCTAGCTCAATCCGAGCTAGTGGTGTATGTCTACCCGGCCTCCAGATTCATGGTAGAGAAGATGTGCCCAATGGGATATAAGCATGTGCTGAGTACAAAGCATAGGATAGTTAGGCACTGGGACAGTTTACCAAGGGAGGTTGAGGAATCCTCATCCCTGGAGGTTTTTAAGAACAGGTTGGACAAACACCTGTCGGGGATGGTCTAGGTCAGTGATGGCAAACCTTTTTGAGCCCAAGTGCCCAAACTGCAAACCAAAACGACTTGTTTTTTTTCAAAGTGCCAACACCCCCGCTCGACTCGGGACTCCCCCCCGGCCTCAGCAGCGCGGCTCACCCCCCCCCCCCCCGGCCTCAGCAGCGCGGCTCGCCCCCCCCCCCGGCCTCAGCAGCGCGGCTCGCCCCCCCTTGCCTTGCCTCCCCCCTTGCCTCGCCTCCCCCCTTGCCTTGCCTCGCCTCCCCCCTTGCCTTGCCTCGCCTCCCCCCTTGCCTTGCCTCGCCTCCCCCCTTGCCTTGCCTTGCCTTCCCCCCTTGCCTTGCCTTCCCCCCTTGCCTTGCCTCCCCCCCTTGCCTTGCCTCCCCCCCGCCTTGCCTTCCCTCCCCCCCGCCTTGCCTCCCCCCCGCCTTGCCTTGCCTCCCCTTGCCTTGCCTCGCCTCCCCTTGCCTTGCCTCCCCTCCCCTTGCCTTGCCTCCCCCCCGCCTTGCCTCCCCCCCGCCTTGCCTCCCCTCCCCTTGCCTTGCCTCCCCCCCCTTGCCTTGCCTCCCCTTGCCTCCCCCCCGCCTTGCCTCGCCTCGCCTCGCCTCGCCTCGCGCGGCGGCAGCGCCGCCTCCTGCCTTGCCTTGCCTCGCGGCGCCTCTCGCCTCTCGCCGCCTCCTGCCTCCTGCCTCCTGCCTCGCCTCGCCCGGCGGCGGCGGCGCCTCCTGCCTCGCCTCGCCTCGCGCGCCTCCTGCCTTGCCTCGCGCCTCGGCCCCGCCTCCGCTCTCCTTCTTGCCTTGCCTCGCCTCCTGCCTCGGCCCCGCCTCCGCTCTCCTTCCCGGGCTCCGGCCGTCCTTTCACTTCCTCCTCCACCACCCGCTCGCCTCTTACTGACCCCGCCCCTCTGCTCCGGCGTTTTGACGGCGTGCCCACAGAGACGGCTCGGCGTGCCGGCAGTGGCACGCGTGCCACGGGTTCGCCATCACTGGTCTAGGTTTACTTGGTCTTCTCTCAGCGCAGGGAGAGGGACTAGATGACCTCTTGAGGCCTCTTCCAACCCATTTCTATTATTCTATGATTCTGGGAGCTTTAAGTTAAGCACATGCTTAAGTCTTTTCCAAGTGGAGCTTGAGTGCCTCTCCATACTTAAGCCTGTAGCCTAGACTCGCTGGGTTATTCAAGAACATGGTGATTTCATATGGGGGAAAAGTACCAGGAGATAATGAAGAATAATGAGTTCAGAGACTGTTTGCAAATGGAAACATGTTTTTCTAACCCATTGCTACTGTGACACAGATCTGCATGCATACCATGCCCGGCAAGGCTAATGTTTGCATTTGGAAACACAGGACCATGCCAGTTCAGTCACTTGGCTCTGAAATACCTTTATGGTTTTGCTACCAGTGCATTGGCTGACTGGGGCATGTGGAGTATTGTCATTGCTGGGAACAAGCCCAAGGACTTTGCTGATCCTTATACTTCCTGTCACAGAGTGCTGGGACAAATTTAACTCATCTCTCCAGGTGGGCGGAATGAGTAGTAATGAGTGATGTCACATGACAGATCCCTGGCTGTAGATAAGAGAGGCCTGCGGAAGCGTAGGAGGAAAATAGCTACTGGAGTGGAGCTACCACCTGGAATGGTCTAGGTTTACTTGGTCTTCCCTCAGCGCAGGGACTAGATGACCTCTTGAGGTCTTTTCCAGTTTCTTTCAGGCTTCTCTCAGGGGTTGAGAGGCCATCTCTTGAGCCAGATGAAGACAAAATGGAGAGGCTTCTAGGGCCTTTTATATTCTCTCTCTTGTGGGCAGAAATCCCTTTGTTCTTCTGTGCAAAGTCACAGCAACAAGATGGAGTTTGTAACCACCTGCGCAAGTCACATGTCCATGAATGATTCAGCTTTTTTGCATGCCCATGCCATTGTTTATATGTTAGTTTGATCGTTTCCAGGAAAACTCAGATGTGGACTGGCTGTCACGGAGTGCCTGGGCGATGATCTGGAACCGCTCCCTAGGAAGCCAGACTGGACTTTGGGTGAAGTGTCCCTTCTCCATACACAGCCTGTTTCCAAGGCTAGGAGCTTCACAGGTACCCACTTCCACCTTCCTGGATCTGACCTTGGAGCATTCAGCACCTTCTGCCCCTCCGTGTGCGTCCCCCAGCAAGCCTGCCTGGGCGGGGTCCTGAGGGAGCCCATGGATTCTGCACCCCAAATCCACAGTCAAACGTGACTCTCAGCCAGCCAGTAAAACAGAGGTTTATTCGATGACTTCTATCTGGTCTAACCCAACCATACAGCGAGCGTGAGCCCTTGGCTGGATCCATTTTGGGGGCCAGAGAGCGAGATAGCTCCTCTCCCTCCCTGCCTGACTCCAGCCAGCCCAGACTCAAACTGAAACTCACTCTCTCCCACCCCTCCTTCCTGCATTCCTGTGTGTTTCCTTTCCGGGGGAGGTCAGGTGACCTCCCTTCTCCTCCTGGGGTCAAGTTACAGCTTCACCTATGGACACCTGCAGAGAGACTGTGCTTTGCATCAGCTACACATTCCTTTCCCTCCACACAGACACTCAAGAAATGCATAGGGGAAACTGAGGCATGCACACATAGTATTCCTACTTCGTCACACTGACGTCTCCCGAAGTTCATTGTCAGTTAAGTGTTTCTTGACTAGGCACTTACTGAGAATAGTCTTTCTCAAGAAGCTGACCAAATGCTTCACTGAGGCTACTTAGAATCAAACACATTGATATACAACTACACAGCCAATATTCATAATTTAAAATACAAAATGATACACACAGACAGCATAATCATAACCAGCAAATTACAACCTCTCCATAGACCCCTTACTTGACCTTCCTTTGTACAAGATTTGGTGCAACTACAGGACACATACAGTCACAGTTCATGTCAATAATGTCACAGTAACCTGTTACGCTTCATAAAGCGGATGGACCCAGATTGGGGCCAATTCTTTCAGTTACACTAGTGTAACATCATTGAAACTGATTTGAATTGCTTTAGATTTGCAGAGATATAAACGAGATCAGAATCTGGCGGTGTCATCTTCTTGCTCTAGCTAGGAACAGGACATAACTGGCCATCCCCCTTTCCTTGATCCCATGCCTTCCTCTGCTGCTCTGCCAGCCCTTCCACCTCTCCAGTGTGACTCTGCTTTCTGTGGGACCTATCCCCTCAGCTGCTGTAAGAGTCTGTTACCCCAGCCCTGTGCTCTCGAATACAAAAGCTGGGACTCTTTACTAGCCAAACCACTCAACCAAGCTGTTTCCCAGCCAAATTAAGTCCTACACCCCTAGACTTCCCCCCTTTTTACCAGTGGGGTTCTGGGGGTTCCACGGTTGCCACCATCCAGGTGCACTTCCAAAACCTTGGAGGGGCCCCCGGACTTCCCCTTTACCCTAACTTTGTCCCCCTCCCTGGGAGTCAAAGTCAGACACCTGAAGGCTGCTTCCCCTAACCCTGTCTCCCTCCCCGAGAGCCAGAGACAGACACCTGGGGGCTATTCACCTCCCCCCCTCTTCCCGTTGAAGAGACAGGCACCGTTCCTCAGCTGATAACCTGAGCTGAGCTGTTTACCTACTCCCTTCCCTTCTCCCTTACCAGGCTGGAAGCAGAGAAAACCTTAAGGGAATAAAACCAAACGTTTTATAACAAGATTTAATACAGAAAAAGATTATAGAACAGAGACATCGTACAGTTTACAATCTGGGGTTTCCTAACTTCCTTCTGAAAAGGAGAGAAACACCCCAAAAAGGCACAGGCTTAATATATCAAAGATCACTTACATCAGCTAAGTAGAAATATAAGAAGGAAATGCTGAGTCATCTCCACAGCTAGAGATGCTCACAAACTCTGGCTCCTGCCGCATGGCCAGCCAAAACGAAACTGACTAAACCCCTCCCTTTCTCATGGTCTTGAGGCTCTGACCACACTTTGTCTCAGATCACATAGCCCCACCCAGGCAAGGCACACTCCACACTTATGACAACTGCCGCTCTGCACCTCCCATCATCAGTGCAGCCGTTGCCTCAAGCACTGTCAGCTCTGAATTCAGCCCCAATCTTTAACCTAGTTACAACAGCACCACAAACCAGACCAAAGCATGACCTGCCAGTAGCATGGTCAGGGCACTACAGTATTATTACACAGCATAGCCTTCCTCCCATCAGTATAAAGATCCTTCTTGAGCAGGGGTCTCAAACATGCGGCCCGGGGGCCACATGCGGCCCGCAAAGCCCTTCCCTGCGGCCCGCCAAGCTTCCTGGCGCCCCCCTCCCCCCCGGTCCCCCCATAGCAGTTTGCAGGACGGAGGGGCCAGAAGTGGAGGCTTCTCTGCTGCCTGGCTGGGCCGCGCGTGTTTCTAGCTCTGGACTTCCTATATTGCTCTTGCTTTGTTTGCCAAACAGCTGTTGGTGGTGCCTAGTGCTTTCCAGGAGGGAATGGGGAGCTGCGTGCTCAGAGGAGGAGGTGGGGCAGGGTTGGGACCTCTTGGAAGGGGTGGAGTGGGGGCGGAGCCGGGGCAGCGAGGGCAGGGTGTGTGTCAGTGGTGCGGCCCTCGGGCCAGTGCACTAGTCCTCATGGAAGGGGTGGAGTGGGGGCACAGCCGGGGCAGCGAGGGTGTGTGTGTGTGTGTGTCAGTGGTGCGGCCCTCGGGCCAGTGCACTAGTCCTCTTGGAAGGGGTGGAGTGGGGGCGGAGCCGGGGCAGCGAGGGCAGGGTGTGTATCAGTGGTGCGGCCCTCGGGCCAGTGCACTAGTCCTCATGGAAGGGGTGGAGTGGGGGCAGAGCCGGGGCAGCGAGGGTGTGTGTGTGTGTGTCAGTGGTGCGGCCCTCGGGTCAGTGCACTAGTCCTCATGTGGCCCTCATGGTCATTTGAGTTTGAGACCCCTGTTCTTGAGGGTCTATTCTCTTCCTTCAGACCTCAGGGGAGACATTTTGTGTTACCTACCTTTCATTAACTCGCACCAAAGTAAGATTCAGATGGAAAATGTGAACGGGGGACCAGGGTTTGTTCCGCTAAATATCCACTTGCAGGTGGAATCCTAGTTCACTGTTGTCTCTACAACACAGGCCTGTAGGCCCATTGCAGCTACCACAGTCAGTGACTCCACTAGGCGCTCGGGAATTGTCATGGGGGGGAGAGAGAGAAACCAGTGCAAAGCCAAGCCAGGAATATAAACCAAAAACACTCCACAAGAGGGCACTGTAGGCACAAGGAGAGGGAAAATGGCTGGAGCAGGAGAGCTGGGGGGAAACAACACAGCTCCTGGCAATGCTCATTGTCAATGAATTGGAGTGGGGAAGGAGCAGGTGCCAAGGAACCATTCATTGATGGGCTCAGGATCCGCTCATGAAGGAAACTGGACATGGCTGGGAAACAATCTGGGTGGGTTCAGGAGAGTTCCACTTCCTAGGTAAGACACTGAAATGGAAGTGGAGTAAATGAGAAAGAAGAAGAGAGGAGAAGTGGGAGACCCAAACTCCCACAGTGCATCTGTCTCCCAGTCTCTTCATTGACCACAGGCAGCCGCCCTTGTGCCCCCTAGAGCCAGGCCACTCTCTGAGCAGCTGTCCATGGGAGATGGACGGCCTCCTGGGGAGTGGGAGCTTCTCCCCACCCTTCTCATCACCGGGTGCCACAAGGGAAGTGAAACAGGGGCGCTCAGTCCACACAGCCCCTTTTTTCCAAAGGGCTTTTTGAGCGATCTCTACAGAACTGCTTTCCCTAGGGTTGTCGGAGGAGCTGACACCACAAACATGTCTGCATAACCTCCCATGACCCACTCCTGCATTCCCCCAAAGGAGAGGAAGCACTGGGAAGATGCTGTCAGGGCCTTGTCTACCTGGGGATTTGCCTCAATTTCAGCCAGCAGTGCCCAGCCACCCATTGCTGTCGCTGGCCTGTGCAAGCATTAAGGATACACTGGATGAACCACTGTATGCCACTAATTGCACTGAGGCAACTTACACTAGTTCCATGCTGCACCAGTGCAGAGTGCAGCTTTGCCTGTCTGCACTGGGGTGGAGTTTGCACTGGGGGAGCAGGGACAGCCACCAAAGGCAGAAATCGGAGTGGATCCCCAGCAAGGAGAGAGTCTCAGAGCCACTGGGGTTTGTTTCCAGAGAAGAAAGGGACTAAGGGACGGAGGTAAAACAGCTGAAGCTAGATGTCAACCCAGCTGGGGTGTTCCTGTTCTTTCTGAATTCTCATTAACATCTCTGAAAACCCCAGGCTGTCATCATCCAGGAAGGGGCAGCAGGAGGCAGTGTGGTCTAGTGATTGGTGCAGGAAAGTGACATCGGGATCCCTGAATTCTAGGTCTGGGCTGCTCTGTGACCTTGGAGAGGTCACTGCACCTCTTGGTGCCTCCAGCAATCCAGCTGAGAAACCAGTATGATCACACCCACATACCTCATACCTTTGTGATTGTCACTTACCCTGTCTACCAAGACTTCAGTAACATGGTAACTGAGGGCCACTTCGAGTCTGAACAGCATCACTGTGGGGAAAAGCAAAGCCCTTTAAAGAGAATGATCTGAAATGGGAGGAGGTGTCACAGAACTTTATTAACAGACAGTGGTACCCTACATGTCATCATGGGTGATATAAATAGGAAGGGAGTCTGGGAATCAGCATCACACGCAAATGAGCAAAGCTACGTCCCTCTAACCAGGATGGAAATCTCCCCAATGTCACTCAGCCTGAATTCCCTTGTGGATCAGGAAGGGGCAGGAACGCAAAGGGATCAAAGATTGTATCACGCTTACATGTGCACCATGCTGCTGGTGGGTAGAGAAATTCCCTGGGTGATGGGTCCTTGAGCAATGGCACAGAGTGATTTTCCAAGACTCAGTGCTCAGCGGTGTTCGTGATGACCCAGATGTGTGAAGTCTGGAATCGTTCGCTGAAAGCGGCTGGCTTCCCTTCAGTTAAAGACTCTGGTATACTAGGACAGGCGCAAGGGCCCAAACAGTAGTGACAAGTCTGAGTCATCAACAGAGCAAATGACACCAAGCTCATGAGAGGACAGATGTTAAGGTCTTTCATAACTTGCGGTCATTCAGGATCTCAGCACATGTTCTATTCAGGTTGGTAATTCCCATGTGCCAGCCAAATTCCAGGTCAGGTAATTATATAGTGTGTCTCGGCAATTCCAGCTGGATGCAGGATCCTTCTTCGCTTCCAGTCCTAGTCTGTTGCATGGTGCAGTTGTGTCTCACCCCAGAGACAGCTGAATTTCAGCAGTGAGTGAAATGATCCCTGCATATATCCAGCACAGTGGTGTTGGGAAGCTTTGTAAAACACTCCGAGACCTTTGGATGAAAAGATTCTTAAGAAGTGCAAAGTATTGACTATACTGTATTATCTATTCTCAAATGCTCGCTTTTCTACCTTCCAGGGGCTAGTTGCTATGAAATTTTGGCTGTGAGCATCTACATATCCAGTCTTCTATGATGGATAATAGTTTGCATATGTACCCGTAACTCTTCAATCAACAGAACGTAAAAGTCCACGTGAAATACTTCCCTCCCCACCTCGCCCCCACCCCTGTGATAACTGCAGGGTTGTGGAAATACCCAGACACTTGAGAAAAGCTGAAATCTCTCTTAGCTCAGTCCCAGTTTGCACCATCTTCCTGCCCCAAACAATAACTTCACGTGAGTATTAAAATTCTTCACCCATACGCATTCCTGGGAGTGTCGTATGTAACACACCATTCCCTGGAAAATACATGCATGATCAAAATCTTACCAGCTAAAGATGTGTTTGCCAGTCGTCCCACGCTGAAACCCTCACCAGACCCCTAGTGGTTTCTCCTTGATCTCAGCACTGACTGCTCATCTGTCCTGCTGGGTGAAGTGTGGAGCTGGTAAGCCTTGGGAGAGCTTTAAGGGTTTAACAGCAAAGAGCAGATATTTAGAACCCTGCAAATCTGCAGATATCCACTTTATATCTTTGTTGAGGCTCGCAGATCAGATGCGGATACTCTACAGATATTTAGCTCCAGATCAGCATATATAAGAGTCTTTTACACTCCCATCCCAGAGCCCCCAGGTGGGATTCTTCAGAGGGGCATCTTGGCCTGCTGCTTCTTTGGCCTCCCCTATATTTTCCCCTTGTTATTGTCCCCAGTTATTGTCCCTCAGCGGAACTGCAAAAGGAACTGGCTCCTGAGGCTTCCTTCAGCCCTTGCGGATGAAATTCCATTCACTTCAGTGGAATTGCACTCCCTTGCTCCTGGTCTGAATCCAGCACTCTGAGACCATTGGTTAGACGGTGCTACTGGCCTCCAAAGCAAAGTGCCATCTCTAGCAAAATGCATGTCATTCATCTGTATTCATATTCAGTGCTAGCTGACATTCGTACTCCCCCCGAAGTCTCCCTCTCTGTCCCATGAGGGCTGGCGGAGCCCATGGATTAGCACTGACGGGTGAAACTACAATGGACCACTGCTGTGTAAGTGTGGGGAAGTTTTCTGTCGTCTGTGATCCTCATGTCGACCCTCCTCTGATTCCTTCACCAAGATCTTATTCAATGCAGCGGAGGAACGGGGCGAATCTTTGGCTCTATGTTGTACTCAGCCTGTTCCCTTCAGGATCCTCCCCTGCCCAGGATTCTGGGTTGAGTTAATCTATGGTATCTGCTATTCCATCTGAGCAGAGAGGGCTGTTGTCTTGTCCACTAAAGCACTAAGCCTTTCGCGGTGCAGGTCTCACATAGCAGGTCTGCTCATGGTAGGGTTGATGTTCTTCTTTCCAATGCACCTGCCATTGAGTTCCTTTAGGCCCTTTACAAATATTAGTGAATTGAGATCCACACCTTGCTCTGTGAAATGTCATGAAGTCCTCTTTGCAGATGGGGAAACTGAGGCACAGAGCAGTTAAGGGCTTGCCTATGGATTAGAACCTGGGACTCCTGATTCCCACTCCTTACCTGCCTGTCTCTCCAGCTTTATGTCTTGCAGATTTGGGGAGGTAAACATTCCAGTTCATTTGTCTTGCTCTGCCATTTCCTTGTGAATCTGTGAAAGCTTCTTGGCCTTGTTGATTTATTGTCATTTACTTTATACCCTGAACAACTCTCCTATTTTGAAAATGAGCTAACCTGAGAAGAAATATGCTGGAGGGCTGTTATTCGGTCATTAGCCCACAGCATAGTTTGATTCCACCTCTGACCCAGTCATCGCTCCATCGGTTGTCTCCTCCTTTATTGTCATTGCCATAGGCCCAACTGTCCATACAGCCAACAGAAGCTGAGTTTCCCGCCCTTGTGAAACTGCACAAAAAGCCTGATCAATCGTTATTAGTCATTACTTAAGCTGGAGGTTCCGAATATCATATCCTGAGCCACTGAGTGAGTTGTGGACCGCAGCCAGATGGGTCCACCACTTGATCTACATAATGCCATGTAAGTCAATCAAAGACTTTTTAGTGCTTACTACCAGCCTGGCTTTAGCTCTAATGTATTGTTTCCAAATCCCGACACATAATAGCGTCCAGATACTTGATCAGGGTGCGGTGTGAATTTGTAATGGAGATGCGTGTAAAGTAATAAGCATGGGTGGTCGAGGGGTGGGGGAATTATGGCTGAAACAGCCATAGATGAAAAGCTACTGATCAAGGAAATGATCTGAGAGGGGAGACAGAAGGCAGACGCTTAACCAAAACCCTGGTGCCAACAAGTAGCTCAGACTCTCCGGAATCCTGGGATATATGAAGAAGGGTGAAGAACACAGCTCAGAAGAAATTATTAACTCTCTCTGTCCAGTAACAGGTATGTACCATTCTCAGCCCTTGTACTATGGAGAACAATCTTTCGTTGGCCTTTATCGTTCTAACACTTTGCACTTCTGCAGCAAATAGTACGCTCCATCCAGAGACCTCAAAGTCCTTCACAGAAGTGGGTTTCACTGATACTATTTCTTTTTACAGCTTCAAGGATTTGTCCAAGGTTATCAAGCAAGTCAGTGATAGACAGGCCTAGAACCCCAGGAGTCCCGATTTCCAGCACCATTCTCTAACTATTAGACAGTACTGCCGTAATGTGTGTAAGAGTGTTCTAGATGACTTTTCTAGAGCTTTTCCATTGCTAGTTTCTTGGATTCACTTGAATTATTGAGCATCAGTCTGGGCTCCGTATTACAGGACGGATATGTAAAAACTGAGAAAAAGAATTAACATGGGGAAGGAGATAAGACAGAGTCCTCGGGGGCTACAACTATGAGGAGAGATTCACTGCTAGACAGGCACACGAACTTGCACCAAAATAACAAAAGAAGTGCATTCAAACCCCTTTTATTTTGATACAAATGGGAACAGCCCCCAAGAGATAGGGTGACCAGATGTCCCGATTTTATAGGGACAGTCCTGATTTTGGGGTCTTTTTCTTATATAGGTTTCTATTACCCTCCACCCCCGTCACGATTTTTCACATTTGCTCTCTGGTCCCCCTACCCAAGAGATGAAGTGTTGGAAGGCTAGAGAGCAGGTGCAAAGGCACATGCAGGGTCAACTGGGCATTAGAAGAGTTCAGAAGAAACTTCTTTATGTAACAGAGGAGAATGATTATGTAGAAAGGCAGCCATAGTAGCAGCAACTAAACATCGACAGCAGAGTTCTGTCTGAATGTTCTTATCCACTGTTGTTTCAACTCCTAAGCATATTGTTCTCTATAACACCTAGTTTATTTTGTGCATTTGACAGTATTTTGCCTATAGTCAGTTTCAATATTTCTTCTCTAAAGTCAACTCCATCAGTTTTGATTTTAAAACAACAGAAATGGGCAGAGCTACTCAGAGGTCTGTGTAGAACCCAGTGCTGCTAACTCACGAGATTTTATCAGAGTCTTGCAATTTGGGGGATTATCTTAAAGCCCACAACTCAGTTCTTAATTTGTAACGAGGTGCTGGGGCTCATGCAAGCCTAGAGGTGCCAGGGCTCTGAACTGCCATGTCTTAGAGGTACCGGGGACTAAACCCTGGCATAAATTAAGCACTGTCCCAACTTCTGGAATCAGGTTATTACCTTAGAAGCTCAGCTTTCATTTTAAAAAGGGAACTATCTTTCTAGGCCTTATTGCTACAGGAAAGAAGCTTGAAAATGTGAACCCTAAAGACACCAAAACCAGGAGACAAAAATAACCCAACATTTATTATTTTTAAATCACATGGTTTTAAAGCCAATCTTGTGGTCTGGAGGGTTCTGACATGATTTTTGCGATGTTTCACTTTTAACTTATTTTCTGAAATGACTAGATTACAAGGGGATGATGACCTCTTCCCTTTACATCTTGTCCAGGTACTGCACTGTGGTTGTTCTTAAGCAGAAGTGAAACAATTCCCTTTTGACTCCATTCTGGAACTGCTGAGCCTCCCTTTACAAAAGGCTTAAAAGTGTAAAATGCTGGTGTAAACATGGCTCTCACCATGCTTCACTGACTGTCACTAGCATCTTTTCAGTCCTGTTTAAGCAGATTGCAACTCCCAGTGCCCATGATCATGTCTCAAGTCATTACCCACTTTTGACTGGTCTCTGATGTAAATGTTTAGTGGTACTGGTATAACTTAAATTAGTTTAAAACACAATGTAAGTTAAACCAGTGCAAAACCCCGTATGGACACTCTTATATAGGTTTAAAACTCACTGTGTTGGGCAAGCTTGCAGGTGCAAGCTAAACAGATATAAGCCACCTTCC
The DNA here is from genome assembly GCA_032164245.1 of Sternotherus odoratus. Taxonomy (NCBI): domain Eukaryota; kingdom Metazoa; phylum Chordata; order Testudines; family Kinosternidae; genus Sternotherus; species Sternotherus odoratus. Next base: position 31,640,052 of record JAVMKO010000008.1, read on the forward strand.
CCACAGTCTGGCACCTAAGGCGGCCGCCTCAGTTCGCCTCATGGAAGGTCAGCCCTGGAGGTGTCTTCCTATCTGCCTCACAGAACAAGAGTAGAAAACATTGGTTCCTCTGGGAGTGGGCTCTCCACACCTACACAAGCAACATCTGCTCACAAACTGAAACCACATACATACAGACACTGCCACAGTCTTCAGGAGGATTGAATCAGGATTTTAACCAATAAAAGTACAAACACCTACTATTTGACCTACAGAAATAACTCCATTATCACCCACTAAGTACAGGTTATTACCCTCATACTGGACTGAGCCATCAGGAGGCATAGTCACGTGGACCAAGCTGTATTACATGTAATCATAAAAGTATTTTGTTCAGTTGAATGACTTACAATCCACACCTTCGACCTATTTACCTGGACAAATCAGGAAAGCTGCTTGCCCAAGATTAGTACTCCAATGTATTTGGGTGCAAATTTTCTGATAATAGATAGGCTAAAAAATGTAATACAAAACTCTAAATCATAGATCTGGCTATATGTGGTCTGGCCTGTGGACACCTGAAAACTGTACTGCCCTGAGGAGGAATTGGGGTGGACACAAATGGGGGCACAAGTTGTGGCCAAATGTTGGAGAAATGAATTCTAGGTTTCCACAAGCAAATAGCAATGTGTGTGTGTATTCTCATGCAAAAAGAACATGTATGTGCAAGCCATGGAATACATATGAGCAGGTAGAGAAATGTCCGAGCATTACAAACAAAAATAGCTGCATGCAAGTAACTGTTCCAGCAAATAATAGAAAATGTGCATACTAAAAGGCATGTGTGGACAAGGGAATATGTATTTGTGCAACAAACAGAATATGGATGGGCCCATGTAATCCACAGTGAGGCTACATTACATGTACCCATTGGCAGCGGATGTGAGTCTGCCTCAGCCCCAACCCAGCTCAGGCTTTTGGGTCTGGAGGTCCCCACTTCAATCCCTGGTGTGTCAGCCAAAATAGTGGGCATCATGAGGGGCCTTGAGCAGCCTGATGCAAACGTGCAAGCAGAAGCCACACCACAGAATCTGCCACCACCCATGCAACACTTGAGCCCGCAAATGTGGCCAGTGGCCCGTTATGAGGGCGCCGTGTGCCCAAAGTCAGGTGCTGTGACCAGATGACAGTCCCAACATTTGGGGCTTTGTCATGTATAGGTGCCTATTACCTCCCACCCCATGTCCTGATTTTTCACCCTTGCTATCTGGTCACCCCAAATGTGGGGTTCTTGCCACCCTCAGCCGGCCCAGCTTTCCCATGGCTCGAGCGACGTCTTTGTGCCAAGTGCGTGTGCAAGTAACGGGCCCGTGGCCGTGCACAGCAGGGCGGTGCGCCGGGCCCGCCTAGGTGTGCACGAGACGTGCCCCCTCCCCCCGCTGAGAGTCCCGCGCGCGCACAGAACCCCTCAGGCCGCCAGCGCTGAGAAGTCGGGGGGGGGGGGGCAGTAAGGGACAATTCCCGCGCGCTCCCGTGTCGCGCACGCGCCAAGCGCGCTCCCTGCCGCCCCTCGCTCCAGTTTCTTGCTGTGACGCAGCCGCCTCCGCCACCCGCTTCCAGGCAGTCAGGTGACTCCGCCTCCTTGTGACGTCAGCTCAGCAGTGGCGTCTGAGGCAGGTGGCGAGAGGGCGAGTGAGAGAGCGAGGAGCGGGGTTGCCGGGCGCGCAGGTACCGCGAGGCGGAGACGGGGTGGGGATAGGGGGCTGGCAGAGCCCGGGGCCGAGGAGTGGGGGAGCCCTGGGCGGAGGGGGGGGGGTGTGTCTAGGGGGCCCCCGACTGAGGGGCGAGTTGGGTTTAAGGGAGCCCTTGGCTGAGGGGGAGTGGAGTAGATAGGGTGAGTGGGGGGGGGGGAGACTGGAGGAGGAGGAGTCTGAGGGGGGAGAGGGGAGGGGGAGTCTGAGGGGAGGAGGGAGAGTCTGAGGGGAGGAGAGGGGAGGGGGAGTCTGAGGAGAGGGGAGGGGGAGTCTGAGGGGAGGAGGGGGGAGGAGGAGTCTGGGGAGCCCTGGGCAGGATGTGGGGTGTATCTGGGGAGCCCTGGGCTGAGGGGGGATGCGGGGCTCTGGGGAGGGGGGGAGTTGGGTGCGGTCTGGGGAAGCCCTGGACTGAGGGGGAATAGCAATGCCAGCTGGACTGGGGGGTGGGTGGGTCTGGGAGAGTCCTGGGTTGTGAAAGAGCCCTGGGCCACAGGGGGGAGCTGCTGGCTGAGTGCCTGGGAGGGGTGGGTCCCTTGAGAAATCGTCCTGGTGGCTTCTCCCCACCCTGGCATGGTGAGCTGGGCTGCTTACCTCCTTCTCTCAGGACTCTGTGGGGAGTGGTGCAAAGAAAACCAGACACATCTAGATTAAATATCAGGGGAAAACTTTATAGCTCCAGGAACAGGATCTTGTAGCCTCAGGACACTGGTGTTGGGATCCTGGAGATATGAGACCAGCATAGACACTTCTTTAGTTGGGGGGGCTTAATCAAATGAACGTGGCCATGAGGGAAGGCTGGGCTGGCACTGGCTACTAGTCCCAAGATCCTATGATGTTTCTACCCCCTCTGCCAGCCCTAGTTATTTACATGAAGCTGCTTTAAAATGTTTAAGCTTTCCCTGTGGGGAGAGGGACAGCTATGGAATGAATGGACTGTTTGCTTTGTGCTGTGGTATGTTGTCAGGGTTAGTAGCATTTATCTTAATTAAATTTTTTGTATATATGATGGACATAATGCAAATGAATTACTAGGGTGGTGGGGCATCTTAGACACACACACCAGTGACAGGCACATTAGCATTGTCTGAGTTAACAGACATTCTTACCATACCCCACTTTAGAGGCTAGCACAGGGGTGGGCAAACTATGGCCCAGGAGCTGCATCTGGCCCTTCAAGATGTTTTAATCTGGCCCTCAAGCTTCTGTCAGGGATCAGGGTTACAGGGATTGCCCTGCTCCTGTGCTCTAGCCAAGGAGTGGGGTGGGGGCTGGCCCCACTCCGCACATGCCATGGGTCCACCCAGCTCCCAAAAGCAGCAGCATATGTCCCCTCTGGTTCCTATGCGTAGGGGCATCTGAGGGGGAAGAGCTGTGGACAGGGAAACATGCAGAGCAGCCTGGCACGCCTCCACATAGGAGCCGGAGAGGGACATGCCACTGTTTCCAAGAGTTGCTTGAGTTAAGCGCTGCTGGAGCCTGCACCCACCCTCTCCCTAGCCTCTCCTCCTTGCCCCAGCCCTGATCATTCTCCCGCCCTCCAAACCCCCTCAGTTCCAAAAATGGTATATATCCCCAAAAGGTGTTTCATTCTGCTTACATCAGTGATGTTGTAAACCTATATTCCAGTGCAATTGATTCATTATTTACTATTGTGTTGGAATTATTCTGTTGAAAATTTAGAGAGAGATAGATTTGATAGGATAGAGAAGCGTACAAACTCTTATCATAAATACATGATTTGTTTGCTGCTTGAGAGATAAGGTGGGTGAGGTAATATCTTTTGTTTTCTGTTGTAGACTTTTTCTAATTCAGATAAAATAAAATACTTATTTAATATTATATACTTATAGAGAATAATGTGCCTGTCTATAGAATTTTTGGGTTTAACAGATTGTCCTACATTATTTGTATCTGATCTATTTTTTTGTTCTGTTAAATCCTAATTTAAACTGGCAATATACTTGCCCAGTATGTTTTATATATTGAGAATCATTACATTGAACAAGAGTGATATTGAAAATAGGCACGTAATGAGACATGAGATATTGTTTCAGTGTTTATGTATGTTTGGAAAAGAAAAAATTACCCTATATGGTTCTGTGAGTGGAAAAGAAATTTTTGTCTTCAGGGAAATGGAGTAAGATAACAGAAAGCATAAGTCCATCAAACTGGATTCAAATAAATTGTACTGTTAGGCTCAGGGTTTGGGCTATGACTTAGTGTCATGCTCATTAGCTCTGACACTGGTCAGTCAAGAGGAAGGCTGTAAAGACTTGTCATTTGTTCACTTCCTCTAAGAGTACGTCTATGCTGTCCTCCCTATGGGCTGCAGGTAAGGCACCATGTTGCAACTATATATAAGGTATTAAGAAATAGTAACAGAAGGAAGGGCAGAGTCCCATTCCAATGGTCAGCCTGACAAGAAAATTCTGCTTTGAGGAATGCGAGTGTTCAGAGAAGATGGAGAGAAAAGTGAACACAAAGACATTTTCTACACAAATGTCTTCAGTTGTGTGCAGTTTAGGGTGATCAGACAGCAAATGTGAAAAATTGGGATGGGGTGGAGGGGTAATAGGAGCCTATAAAAGAAAAAGACCCAGAAATCAGGACTGTCCCTATAAAATCGGGACATCTGGTCACCCTAGTGCAGTTTGTCTTGGGGCCATATGCTGATCCCATTTACCTCACAAGAATTCAATCAAATACTTACGGCAGTATGTGCCCTTAAATCATCCCAGCAAAACTTCAGTGTTACTCACTGACATGGGCAATTACTGCTGCTCTCTGTCTGGGGTTGCTGTCAGCCTGTCATTTAAGTAATAAGCAACATATTTCCCTAAATTTAAAAAGACTTTTAAAAATAAACTTGTGTGCCACCATGTTATTAACTGTTCATCAGCTTGAACAGTGTGACTGTTCTAGTCAGTTTTACTCTTATCAGTCTTAGATTCTGGTTTTCATGCACTGTTTGTGGTTGCATGTGAATATTAAAATCCAAACTGTTTTCATTGTAATTTAAGACAAAAATCCTATACAGTTTTAAACAAAACCTAAATTTTAGGCTCAAACTTATCAAGTGTCTGCAATGTTGCAACATTAATACTGTGCAACTTGCAACTTTAATACTGTGCAAGTGTCTTTGTAAAAGAAAACATTAAGGGCTGGTCCTCACTGGGGTGGGGGATCGACGGCAGATACGCAACTTCAGCTATGTGAATCACGTAGCTGAAGTTTGCGTATCTGCTGCCGACTTACCTGCCGTTCCCACGGCGGCGGCAGTCGGCAGCGCGTTCCCCCGTCGACTCCAGCTTGCGCTTCCCGGCAAGCTGGAGTTCCGGAGTCGATGGGGGAGCCCGGGACGATTGATTTATCGCGTCTTAACAAGATGCGATAAATCGATCGCCAGAAGATCGATCCCGCGCCGCGTGAGTGAAGACCAGCCCTTAAACACACAAGCTCAGATTCTGCAGAAACAAAATTATGTTAAGGCCACAATTCTTCAATGAGCTCCACACAAGTGCGGGGTCTGCCTTTCACTCCTTTGCAGGGGTGTGGTTTAAGTACCTAAAAATGTAGAGCTTGACTTGAGTGGAACTCTGATAGTTTTCACTGACTGATTATCTGCTCCTGTGATTTTTCCTGTATCAGTGACTTCAGTGTCCCTGGTGCCAAGCCCCATGTTGTCTTATAAAGCCTACAGTATGTCAGAGGAACTTGAAGATCTTTTTATATAATTACAGGCTTGTTATGATTACAGTGGCAACACACTGGATGTAACTTTCCAGCAAATTAAAGAAGTATGGGCTGGATGAATGGACTATAAGGTGGATCGAAAGCTGACTAGATCATTGGTCTCAAAGGATAGTGATCAATGGCTCCATGTCTAGTTGGCAGCCAGCATTAAGTGGAATACCCCAAGGGTCGGTCCTGAGGCCAGTTTTGTTCAATATCTTCATTAATGATCTGGAGGATGGTGTGGACTGCACCCTCAGCAAGTTTGCGGACGACACTAAACTGGGAGGAGTGGTAGATACACTGGAGGGAAGGGATAGGATACAGAGGGACCTAGACAAATTAGAGGACTGAGCCAAAAGAAATCTGATGAGGTTCAACAAGACAAGTGCACAGTCCTGCACTTAGGATGGAAGAATCCCAAGCACTGCTACAGACTAGGGACAAAATGGCTAGGCAGCAGTTCTGCAGAAAAGGACCCTAGGGGTTACAGTGGACAAGAACCTGGATATGAGTCAACAGTGTGCCCTTGTTGCCAAGAAGGCTAACAGCATTTGGGGTTGTATAAGTAGGGGCATTGCCATCAGATCAAGGGACACGATCTTTCCCCTCTATTTGGCATTGTTGAAGCCTCATCTGGAGTACTGTGTCCAGTTTTGGGCCCCACACTACAAGAAGGATGTGGAAAAACTGGAAAGAGTCCAGCGGAGGGCAACAAAAATGATTAGGGGACTGGAGCACATAACTTAAGAGAAGAGAGGTTGAGGGAACTGGGATTGTTTAGTCTGCAGAAGAGAAGAATGAGGGGGGATTTGATAGCTGCTTTCAACTACCTGAAAGGGGATTCCAAAGAGGATGGATCTAGACTGTTCTCAGTGGTAGCAGATGACAGAAGAAGGAGTAATGGTCACAAATTGCAGAGGGAGAGGTTTAGGTTGGATATTAGGAAAAACTTTTTCAGTAGGCTGGTGGTGAAGCACTGGAATGGGTTACCTAGGGAGGTGGTGGAATTGCCTTCCTTTGAGGTTTTTAAGATCAGGCTTGATAAAGCCCTGGCTGGGATGACTTAGTTGGGGATTGGTCCTGCTTTGAACAGGGGGGTGGACTAGATGACTTAGGTCATCTAGGCCAGTGGTCCCCAACCCCCGGGCCGCGGACCTGTACCGGTCCGTGGATCAATTTGAACCAGGCCGCGGGCGGGGGGTCCAGCGCATGGCTGATCGGGCGGGCGGGGGGTTCGCAGGGCTGATGGGGCGGGCGGAGGGTCCGGCGCGTGGCTGATCGGGCGGGCGGGAGGTCCGGTGCAGGGCTGTTCAGGCGGGCGGGGGGTTCGCGGGGCTGATGGGGCGGGCGGGGGGGTCCGGCGCGTGGCTGATCGGGCGGGCGGGGGGTCCGGCTCAGGGCTGTTCGGGCAGGCGGGGGTCCGGCGCATGGCCGGGCGTGCGGGGGGGTTCGCGTGGCTGATCGGACTGGGGCTTGTTTAATGCCTGGAACTGAAGGAAGGAGTGAGAGTCAAAGGAGTAGAGCTTGTGAGTCTTAGCGGGCACACCAACATGCCTTATCTGACGGTTCAACACCCCCCCCCCCCCGCCCCCCGGGCCGCAGTAAAATTGTCAAGCGTTGACCGGTCCGCGGTGATAAAATGGTTGGGGACCACTGATCTAGGCCATCTCTGATAGTCTATGATTAAATTTTCTTGATGCAATAAAGCTTTTCATGTAGAAACCGCATACAGCCGCTTTCCAGCTTCTAGGTCTTGTTTGTATAAACAGAGACAAATGTGTGGATATAAACTGGGGAACAGATAGCAAGCAGTGAGAATTAATAGTAAAGCCTTAAACTAAGGGAAGTAACAAGGGAGACATGGAATGTGTGTCCTTATTTCACTTATTTGTACATGGGCACCATATGTGCTCTATTCCAGTCCTCCAATCTTCCATGATTTTCAGATAATCACTAATGGCTCAGATATCTCCTCAGTCAGCTCCTTGAGTATTCTAGGATGGATTTCAAGTCACCAAGGCCTGATGAAAACATCTAACTTGTCTAAATAATTTTTAACCTTTTATTTCCCTTTTTTAGCCTCTGATCCTACTTAATTTCCACTGGCATTCACTGTTAGATGTTCAATTGCTACTAACCTTTTTGGTGAAAACTGAAACGAAGAAGTCATTTAACACTTCTGCATTTTCCACATTTTCTGTTATTGTTTTCCCCCCTCCTCCTTATTGAGTAATGGGCCTACCCTGTCCTTGGTCTTCCCCTTCTTCCAATGTATTTGTAGAATGTTTTCTTGTTACCCTTTTTGTCTCTAGCTAGTTTAATCTCATTTTGTGCCTTGGCCTTTCTAACTTTGTCCCTACATGCTAGTGTTATTTGTTTCTATTCATCCTTTGTAATTTGACTTAGTTTCAACACTTTTTGTAGGACTCTTTGAATTTCAGCAAATTGAAGATCTCCTGGTTAAGCCAGGGTAGTCTCTTGCCATACTTCCTATCTTTCCTACTCAGTGAGATAGTTTGCTCTTGTGCCCTTAATAATGTCTCTTAAAAAAACTCTTTGGAACTTTTACCCCTTACGCTTGCTTCCCATAGGATCTTACCTACTTATTTTCTGAGTTTGCTAAAGTCTGCCTTCTTGAAATCCATTATCTTTATTGTGCCATTTTCCCTCCTACCATTCCTGAGAATCATGTAATTAGACTCTTGAATTCTAACCATTTCATGATCACTTACACCCAAGCTATTTTTCACTTTCAAATTCTCAACCAGTTCCTCCCTATTTGTCAAAACCAGACCTAGAATAGCCTCTTCCCTAGTAGCTTTTTCCACCTTCTGAAATAAAAAATTATCTCCAATACATTCCAAGAACTTGTATAATCTGTGCCCTGCCATATTATTTTCCCTGCAGTTGTCTGGGTAGTTGATGTCTCCCATCACCACCGAGTCCCATACTTTGGATGATTTGGTTAGTTTAAGTCTCATCGGCCTCTTCTTCCTGTTTAGGTGGTCTGTAATGGACCCCAACCATGACATCACCCTTGGTTTTTACCGCTTTTATCCGTACCCAGAGATTTTTCAACAAGTCTGTCTCCTATTTCTATCTTAACCTCAGTCCAAATGTATTCATTTTTCATATATAAGGCAACACCTCCTCCCTGTTTAATATATAAAGCAACACCTCCTTCCTGAGCAAGCTGTACCCTTCCATACTAATTTTCCAGTCATGTGTATTATCCCACGAAGTCTCTGATGCCACCTATGACATAGTTGTATTTATTAAGTAGCATTTCAAGTTCTTCTTGCTTGTTCCCTATATTTCTCACTTTAGTATACAGACATCTAAGATACTAATTTGAATTCCCCCTGTGTTCTCTCTGATCCATGCTTTAATGCCCCATGCTCCTCCCAGCTTTCGACCCTTTTCCCAGGTCCCCATGTCATACCTCTCTTGAGAAACTATCTTGCCAACAGGCGTTCTGTATTCGTTAGACAACATACGAGACCAGTTCAATCCCTAAAGGTGACTGCATGTTATTTACTTGGTGATGAGACACAATTGATTATCATCAACTCACTTTTGTTCTGTAGGTATGCTCTCTGGACAATTCCATGTATGTTAGCAAAGTTCTTTAATCACCAAAGCAGCCATGCATTGTCAATTATATCTAAAATTGTTGAGAAGCCCAGCATGACTAAGATGGTCACCTGACCCCAATCCATCAAGAGATCTTTCATGGCCCTTACAAGTGTAGTCCTAACACAGAAGGAAGAGTCAAAATTGTTGAGCATATCTGTAATTCTGCCTGTCACGGAGTACCCGGGCGATGGTCTGGAACTTGCTCCCTATGAAGCCAGTTGGGACTCCGAGGGAAAACGTCCTCTCTCCGTACACAGCCTGTCTCCAAGGCTAGGAGCTTAGGGGTCCCCGTTTACACCTTCCTGGGTCTGACCTCAGAGCATTCAGCACCTTCTGCCCCTCCGTGCGCTTCCCCCAGCGATCCCGCCCAGGCGGGGTCCTGAGGGAGCCCGAGGATTCTGCACCCCAAATCCACAGTCAAACTTGACTCTCAGCCACCCAGTAAAACAGAGGTTTATTCGTCAACAGGTACATGGTCTAACACCGAGCTTGTAGGCACCCGAACCCCTCAGCTGGATCCATTTTGGGGGGCCCAAGGGAGGCCAGACCCTGCCTGGGCCTGCCTCCCTTCTGCCCACCCATTTTCAGACTCCAAAACCTCTCTCCAGCCAGCTGCCGACTCCCAACTCAAACTCTCTCTCTCCAGCCCCTCCTCCCCCGGCTCAGCCAGGTTGGGGTCAGATTACAGCTTCAGGTATAGACACCTGCAGAGAAGCTCTGCTTTGCATCAGCTACACATCCTTATCCCTTCACATAGATGCTCAAGAAATGCATAGGGGAAACTGAGGCACACCCACAGTATTCCTACTCCGTCACACTGCTTTCTCAGTTGACTTCCCTAAAATCATAGAATTGTAGGACTGGAAGGGACCTCAGTAGGTCAGGAGGAGTTTTGAGGCTGCAGAGTCATTGGCAGACACTTCAGAGTTAAGAGGTGTTTTCTTCAGAAGGAAGCAGATCCTTTGCATGTTCAGGAAAGGCTAGCACCCTCCATTTGCTAAGTGAGATATTGATAATGCCTGTCAGTAGTTGAGTACACTTACTCCATATGCCTTCATCAGCCAAATGGACGAGGCTCAGTGCCATGAGTGGTGTATCCCAGGATTTGCAGAAGATCTTAAGCATCCACATTAGAAACAAAGTCAAATGCAACCAGTGGATGTCTCTGGAAGCTTACAGCTTTCATAATTGACAAGGCTGATGAGACCAGCCTGGAGCCATAATGTATCTTGCCTCCAAGAGTGATGCTGGAGCCAACTGGAGGAATTGCCTTCGGGATATGGGGAGTTGGGGTCAGTATGTGCTGTCTGAAAGAGTACAGCTGTGTGAGTCTTCGTAACTTTGGCTGAGCACAAGCAACATATCTTGGCCTCAGTCATGGCTCTTCTGTAGGTTACATAAATTCCTATGTGTTCCGTGGCTCAGCTGTTCCAACTTCCACTGATCACCATTACAATATGGCGTACTCTGCCTACTAGGCACAACCAGAGTACTATAAGAAGCCAAGGAGTTGGTCTAGCAGCCATTAATGGCTGGTGATCTAACTGTATATGCCTTGGTACCAGTGAGAAAACCGTAGAAATCCTTAGGATTCCAAGGATGTGAGAATATGCTATCTTATAGCTCTTGCATCAGTGCTAACCACAACTGTATTGAAATATATGATGAGATGGCTAGACCATTCAACAGTGTTGACCTTGACCTGAGTATCTACGCTATCCAGACCAGCCGCAGAGAATGGGTCTAGTATACAAACAGCACTGTGGAAACTTTCAATGTTCTGGGGAAAATCAAGTGAATCCAGTACTTCCTAGATGCTATGCTATGCAACCTGACTAATTTCACATGGATGTTACCATCAGAGGACAGTAATCACCAGCAGACCAGATGCCAGGTTAGGACTCACTCATGAAATCCCCGATAAAATCTGGTCATCCATACACCAGCAGGGCCATGGACATTGGTCCTGTGCCAAGGACACAGGAAACAGATGTTCAGACTTTATGGTTAGCCAAGTCATGCACCTCAAACATGATATTGGGTGAGGAGGGGAATTGCAGCTCACCCCCATCCATCCCAAAATTAATTCTGTACCAAGTTGTGGATAATAGTGCCCAGCTGGGACCACCCATAGACTGGAGCGGAATATATATTGCTAAGCATAACACCTGCTGAGGCAATAAAACAAACTGTTTAGTGGTAAGATTTGTATCACTAGAGATGCTGAAACAGCTGAGATGTGATGGAGTTGGTGGGGAGGAAGGTCAGGGTACAATTAGGTGACCCACATTGGGTAGGAACATCCATACTAGGCCAGACGGAAGGTCCATCTAGCCCAGTATCCTGTCTTCCGAGTGTGGCCAAAGCCAGGTGCTTCAGAGGGAATGAACAGAAACAGGTAATCATCAAGTATTCCCTGTTGCCCATTCCCAGCTTCTGGCAAATAGAGACTAGGGACACCATCCCTACCGATCCTGGCTAATAGCCATTGATTGACCTATCCTCCATGAATTTATCTAGTTCTTTTTTTGAACCCTCTTAGTTTTAGCCTTCACAACATCCTCTAAGAGTTCCACAGGTTGACTGTGCGTTGTGTGACGAAATACTTCCTTTTGATTGTTTAAAGCTTGCTGCCCATTAATTTCATTTGGTGACCCCTAGTTCTTGTGTTATGAGAAGGCGTAAATAACACTTCCTTAATTACTTTCTCCACACCAGTCATGATTTTATAGACCTCAAACATATCCCTCCTAAGTCATGTCTTTTCCAAATTCAAAAGTCCCAATCTTATTAATCTCTCTTCATACGGAAGCTGTACCATACCCCTAATCATTTTGGTTGCTATTTTTTGAACCTTTTCCAATTCCAATATATCTTTTTTGAAATGGAGTGACCACATCTGCATGCTTTAGGGTGGTCTTTGCAGATTTATAGGGGCAGACAACTGATTTGGTGTCAGATTCAGTGAGGAGGGCACAGTTTTTTCGCTGCCTCTCACTAAGTCTTGAGGTGTGATCAGGTCCAGACAAAATTTAGATGTGTAAGGGGCAAGTGACCTCACACTAATGAAAGTATTGGGGCTGGCTTCGAATTCTTAAAATTTTAGTGAGCTTCATGAAAATCTTTTTGCAAAAATATGAATTTTCTTTTTTTTTTTTACTTGGAGGTGGATTAAGATGGACTTGTTGGAATCCAAACATTATGCTAGGGAGAATCTAGACAGAGCAGTTAGTAGCAACCCACAGCTGCCTTTTGGTCTAGGGTGGAAAGGGAATCAAACATTCAGACTGTTGTCTTCCTCCTGCGCTAGGCTGGAAACGATGCTCTAGGCTAGGGTGTGGGAATCCTAGGAGGAAGAATCTGCTGGGGTTGAGGAGTGCAAAATGGTGACCCTTCACCTCACTTATCCTTAATCCACCTTTGTAACACTGGGTATAGCTGTAGGTAGAACTTGCTGTGCACAGCATGTAAAATAGCTATGAAAAGGGAACATGTAGAAACAATGCCATTTAGAAAGCAAACTTTGTTACTTTCATACAGATATTGAGAGAGACTCTTTCCATTTGAAACATGATTTAAATTCTAGGCTTATTGCCAGGAGCTCAGATTTGTTGATGCTAAGTGCACTTTCCATTAAAGCTCGTTAGTTTTCCAATATCTCTTGGTGCCAGAGGCATTGGAAAGTGCTGTTTAGTTACATTGGGATGCTCCAATTGCAACTCAGAGGCCCAGCATATCTCAGAACGTAGTACTCCATCTTGTCCTGTGCAAAAGCCGATTCAATCAACATGGAACATCCGGGTGTAGAGATCTGCAGCTCCGGCTGACTGCACCATCCTGTCTGTGTTGCAGGGGCTGCAGTCTGCTCTGCTGTATCCTGATTTGGTGTGGCCTCTAGCTTCCTAGCAAGCTGTCAACATTGTTATCTGGGAAAAGTCTGTGCACCCTTGGGTTACTCCTCTTTACTAATCCATAAAACCTCTTTTAAACCCATCATCTCCTCTTCTCCCCTTCCATTCCCATAGAACTGACTGTGATGTTTCTTATTACTGTCCTCTATGCAATCTGAGTTTTCATCCTGACTCTTCAGCACCTCAAACAATGTGCTTTTAAATAGTGAGAACTAGAAAAAGGGGCAATATTGGGGCGGAGATGAAGGATGTGAACATTTCTTAATTGAATGGGAGGAGGGAGTGAAGCCTTTGATTAGTAGCTGTGAATCTTCCATATTAAAAATGTGTATAGCTCTTTCATGCTTATGTTCTTTAATCTTCTCTTTGGTGGTGTCAGGGGCAGCCTAGTCTTGCCTATGTGTGAGGACTAACTCCTGCTGATTTCTAATCTCTCAAGGCCAGAAATGTGCTGATGTCAAAGAAAAGTTTGTGATAGGCCTGCTTTGTAGGAGCATCCCCGGGGACATGCTGCCCTGGAAAATTCAATGCTTGCTTGGCAGGTGTTGTTGGCAGGGATGAGGAGGCTGCTTTCACTGGGTTTCCTTCATGAATCTTAATTGAACAGAGGATGACAGTCACTTTTTCTCCCCTCCTCCAGTCTTCCCCTGTTCTCTCCTCCTTTTCCTTCCTCTCTTACACTTCCCTTCACTTATTTCCCCATTGTCTGTTTATCTTCCTTCTTCCTCTTAGACCAGGGGTGGGGAACCCCCCCCCCGCGGGCCGCTCTTCCCCCCCCCCCCCCCGCGGGCCGCTCCCGCTCCTCCCCCCCCCCAAGGAAACCCAGGCTGGCAACAGGAGCTGAGACCCCAGCTGGCAAGGGGCCAGCGGAGGAAACCCCAAAGCAGTGGCAAGCGGAGTGCTTAGCCCTGCACTGCTTTGGGGTTTTCCCGCTGGCCCTTTGCCAGCCGGGGTCCTGCCGCCTGCCCCAGTCAGCTCCCGCTATCAGCCTGGGTGTAGGGCAGGGGTGGGGAACCTCCGGCCCGCGGGCCTTATACGGCCCGCCAAAGCCTTCCATATGGCCCACGCGCGTCCCTGGCCAGCGGCTCCCCCAGGCGCTTCCCGACCCCTTCGCCGAACGCGGAGCAGCCCCCCCCCCCCCGGCGGCCCGGGGCGGCTCCGCAAAGAGGGCGGAAGCGCCTCGGGGAGCCGCCGGCCAGGGACGCGCGGGGGCGGCTCTGCGCTCCGGCCGGCAGGCGGGCGTGGCTCCGCGCTGGGGCCGGCAAGCGCCTGGGGGAGCCGCCGGCCAGGGATGCGCGGGGGCCGCCAGGCAGGGGCAGCTCGAACCTGGGGGGGGCCACCAGCGCCGCGGGGAGCCGACGGTCAATGGGGTGTGGGGGGGAGGCCGGGGTGGGCGAGGTGTGGGTGCAGGAGGTAAGGAGGCTTGGTGGGGGGAGGCTGGGCTGGGTGGGTCAGGCATGCGGGGCAGGAGGCTCGGTTGGGAGGGGGGAGGAGGTTAGCTTTGGTGGGGTGGGCCGGGCCAGGCAGGGGTGGGGGAAGAAAAGCAGTTAGATGGGAGGCTGGGCGGGGGTAAAGCAACATCACCCCCTACACCAGGGGTGGGGAACCTTTTTTGTGCCAAGGGCCATTTGGACATTTGTAATGTCATTCGCGGGCCGCTCCTCACACCCCCCCGCCCCAGGAAGCCGAGGCTGGCAATGGGAGCTGAGACCCCAGCTGGCAAGGGGCCAGCGGGGGAACCCCAAAGCAGTGGCGGGCGGAGTGCTTACCCCGGCCTCCCCCCCCCATTGACCGTCGGCTCCCCGCGGCGCCGGCGGCCCCCCCAGGTTCAAGCCGCCCCCGCCTGGCGGCCCACGCGCATCCCTGGCCGGCAGCTCCCCCAGGCGCTTGCCAGCCCCAGCGCGGAGCCACGCCCCCCTGCCGGCTGGAGCGCGTCCCTTGCTGCCGGTCCCCCCATGCCCGCCTGCCGGCCCCCCCATGCCCGCCTGCCGGCCCCCCCATGCCCGCCTGCCGGCCGAAGCGCAGAGCCGCCCCCGCGCTTCCCTGGCCGGCGGCTCCCCAAGGCACTTCCCAGCCTCTTCGCGGAGCCGCCCCAGGCCGCCAGGCGGAGGTGGCTCCGCATTCGACGAAGGGGCGGGAAGCGCCTGGGGGAGCCGCTGGCCAGGGACGCGTGTGGGCCGGACAGAAGGCTTTGGCGGGCCGTATAAGGCCCGCGGGCCGGAGGTTCCCCACCCCTGTTTTAAACATTGTTTCCCATCTAGGTTTGAAGGCTTGCTTGACTGGGCATTTGTGTTAAAGGAGAGAACTTCTCAACCTATTTATCAAAGGGGACCCAGCGTTGCTCGAAGAGAGCTGAGCGAGTGGGGGGTATGTTGGAGGGGGGGAGAGCTGAGCGAGTGCTGGGGCTGTTGGAGGGGGGGCGGGGCAGAGAGCTGAGCGAGTGCGGGGTCCCTTGGAGGGTGGGAGGGGGGAGAGAGCTGAGCGAGTGGGTGGGGGGCGTTGGAGTGGGGGGAGGAGGGAGAGATTTTAAAAATTTTCGATTCTTACCTGAGGGGCAAGAGAGCTGAGCGAGTGCAAGGTCTGGGGGGGGGGGGGGGGGAGGGAGCTGAGCGAGTGGGGGGGGGTGTTGGAGGGAGGGAGGGGGGTGAGATTTTAAAAATTTTCAATTCTTTCCTGAGGGGGGAGAGAGCTCAGCAAGTGTGGGGGCCCCTGGATGGGGGGGAAGAGAGCTGAACGAGTGTGGGGTCCGTGGGAGTGGGGAGAGAGCTGAGCGAGTGCCGGGGCCGTTGGAGGGGGGGCAGGGGCAGAGAGCTGAGCGAGTGCGGGGTCTGTTGGAGGGGGGTATTATTTCATCATAACTATGTCACAGAGAACAGCAGGTGTTAACCTGCTGCCCAACTGATGTGAATGGGCTTTAAAGAATTTCACCCCTGGGGGGCGTCAGAGGTGAGATTTGAAAAATTTTCGGCTCTTACCCTGATTAGGACCCTAAGGCCTATAACTGTACCAAATTTCAAGTCTCTAGCTCAAATGGTGTGGAAGGAGTAAGGGAACGTACATACACGCACGCACGCATACACACACGCATACACCATTTTACTTTTATATATATATAGATGAGACCAGGTACAACAGCTGTGGAAAGTCAGTTTACTTATGAAAATCGACAGAACAAATATATTGTTGCTATCAGAACAATAGAATCCATGAGCACTTAATGTATAAAGGGAACGGATTAAAAATCACAAATATATTTTAAAAAACAACCAGGCTTCCTTATCTCTGTCACAGGTGACACCCCCACATCATTAAACTAGGAAAACAGACACCTCATTTAATTGTTCCTATTTATGGTATGCAAATGTTGCATTTTCTTAACTTTAGATACTGAAATAGACCAATACTCAATGTAATTTTTCTGTTTGTTTCATGCTTTAGCACTTTTGTGCAATGTTTGTAGAAATAGCAATTCTTGTATAGTTTAAAAACAAGTATGAAAATTATACCAACAGAGTCTGCAAAATCTTTTCCCTTCAACCTAAATTCGGTGCCTAAACTTCTTGTATTTCTTTTATATAGCAAACCCAGCAAAATTTAATAAGGAGATTTTAGTTTTGTGTGAGAAGTGGGATGACATAATGCTTTAATGAATCTTTTGAAAGGTAACCATTTCAGGAATACAACAAAAAGCAAGGTCACAACAAAAAGCCCACAAATTTCTTTGTTTTTAATTTTATACAAATTCAAAAGGTACTAGATGGGGAAACCCAAATGATTTCTTTGTATGAAGTTAAAATCATGTATTTACTTAAATTATAATCTTGTAGCTAGTTCTGGTCTCAGTTGGAATGAAATAATTGGTCAGAATGAGGTAACAACATGTTGTGCCTACCCTGACAGGTCAAGTCTTGAGATTCCTGATGGTTAGGTTCTTGAAGGAAAGTATGTTTTGAGGAGGGCATCTGTTATTGAAAAGTATCTGCTTAGTTAACTAAGGCACCCATCATGCAAACACCTATGTAGGTGAGTAAATGGGACTACTCAAGTGTGCAAAATTATATGTGCAACTGTTCATAGTATTGGGACCAAACTAATTAACTCTGTTATGTAGACTGGGAGGAGGAGCAGAGAGGAATGGGCAAAGGATGGTCAGTTCCTGACAGCAGAGAGGGAGGGAGAATGTACTGAGGGGTGTGGCTTACGCTTGTTGGAATAGCTTTTCAGTGCAAGAAACGTAAACACAACAAATGAAAGGAAGAAAACTGAGAGGGGATATCCAAAGGAAAGCAGGATGCTTCGCATGTAGGGGCTAGCGTCTGCAATTGGAGATACACATGTGTGTACCTTTGCTTGCATGGAGCCTACAGTCAGTGGGGACTCTGCATGGGCCCACAGGTATGCTATTGTGATTTCAGGACTGGGGCCTAGCTTAGAAACATAAACAGTGTATTATCTCCATTTTGCTGCATTTTGCTGCAAAATGCCCCATAACCATTAACTCCATAGAAAAGAGATTATAGTGAAATAGCACTGATGAAACCTGAGTCAAATTGCTGTTTATTACTGGCCATTTAATCGCTCATTTGGAACAGGTGCTTTTAAAAGGTGGTTTGCCTCAATGACAGGCTTTTAAAAAAGCCAGATATACTGCCCAAATAATAGGCTCGTAAGATCAGTTTGGTGTACTGCCATGAAGAAATACCCATCTCTGGGTGGATAGGACAAGAATGACCCAAAATTGCCTTTAGCATAGCCAGATTCTCAATGTCTGTGGCCTACATGGAAAGCAAGTATTGGAATGAATTCTCAGATGTAACAATCAACTACTGCAGTCTGGCTTTCCCAGTCCTTTCAGCCCACTGAGAGTGAAAGGCTTTTCTGTGCTGTTGTAGGAGGGATTTTAATCCCAGTACGTTGGGGAGTACATTTCTGGAATTGCTTTGGGTTAGTAATACAGTGAAACCTCCATTTAACGGACTAATTCGGGCGAGGGGGTGTCCGTTAAATGAAAAAGTCTGTTTTAATAATAAAAAAAACCCGAGCTGTCGGAGCAGCAGCCTGACCGCCACAGGGTCGGGGCAGCAGCTCCACAGCCAGCCCGCTGCCGGGACCCGGGTGGCAGCCGGGAGCCGTCAGCCAGACCGCCCGGGTCCCGGCTGCCGGGAGCCGTCAGCCAGCCCGCCCGGGTTCTGGCTGCTGGGATGCGGGCAGCAGCCGGGCCCTGGCAGCCAGCCCGCCCGGGTCCCGGCTGCTGGGAGCCATCATCCAGCCCGCCCGCTGGTGGGACTCGGGCGGGACCCGGCAGCTGGCAGCCTGCCCTCCCGCTGCCGTGACCCGGGCGGCAGCCGGGAGCAGGCAGCCAGCCCGCCCGCCAGCCAGCCCTCCTGCTGCTGTGACCCGGGCGGCAGCCGGGAGCCGGCAGCCAGCCCGCGAAAAACGGATTTGGGATGCATCGGACTTGCTCATAAATTTTGTCCGTTGCATCCAAAGTCCATTAAATCGGGGTCCGTTAAATCGGGGTTTTACTGTATTCACTTTGGTGCTGTAATCATCCTGGTTTTTATGGCCTTTGAGAGTCAGTGCTTTAGAGAATTAAGCAATGTAAACTAAAATCCTATCAGAACATGTATGGAAACTAACATCATAGTGACTGATACCCAGGTAAGAGTAACCTGTAAATTAGCAGAGAACCCAGAAACCGTGCCTTGGGGAATGAGAGACACATTCTTTCTCTAAGGGTATGTCTTCACTACAGGAGTAGGTCGATTTCCCTTAAGTCGATTTTCTAAAGTCTACTTTAGAAAATTGACTTAGTGTGTCCCCACAAAGGACAGCAGGTCAACAGTTGTCGACACTGTCTGTCCTTCAACTTTTGCAGGGGTCGACATAGCCCGCATTGCACTGTGGGTAGGTAGCCCACAGTGCCGGGAGTGCCGGACCTCCCCGTCCGCCCAAGCAGCCCCGCGAACCCCCCCGCCCACACGAGCAGCCCCGCGCCGGACCCCCCAGCCCGCCCAAGCAGCTCCGCGAACCCCCCGCCCGCCCGAGGCAGCCCCGCGCACCCCCCCCACCCGCCGAAGGCAGTCCCGCTCCGGACACCCCGCCTGCCCGAGCAGCCCCGCGCCGGCTCTCCCTCCCCCCCCCCCCCCCCGGCTCGGGCGGGCGGGGGGTTCGCGGGGCTGCTTGGGTGGGCAGGAGAGTTCGCGGGGCTGCTCGGAGGTCGGAGGCTTAAAGTCGTTTGCCTCCTCACTAGATGAAAATCGACCTAGAGAGGTCGATTTCAGCGCTACTCCTCTCGTTTTGGAGGAGTACAAAAGTCGATTTTGAGGGCCCTTTAAATCAACTTAAATGGCATGGATGTGAGGACGGGTACATGTTTATTTCGACTTAACGTCGTTAAATTTGACGTTAAGTCGTAGTGAAGACATGCCCTTAGACAGGGGTGGGGAACCTTTTATGTGCCAAGGGCCATTTGGATATTTATAATGTCCATCGCGGGCTGCCCACCCCCCCCCCCCCCGTGGGCCGCTCCCCCCCCCCCCAGGAAGCCCAGGCTGGCAACGGGAGCTGAGACCCCAGCTGGCAAGGGGCCAGCGGGGGAAACCCCAAAGCAGTGGCAAGCAGAGTGCTTAGCCCTGCACTGCTTTGGGGTTTCCCCGCTGGCCCCTTGCCAGCCGGGCTCCTGCCGCCTGCCCCAGTCAGCTCCCGCTATCAGCCTGGGGGGTAGGGGGTGATGTTGCTTTACCCCCGCCCAGCCTCCCATCTAACTGCTTTTCTTCCCCCACCCCTGCCTGGCCCGGCCCACCCCACGGAAGCTAACCTCCTCCCCCCTCCCAACCCAGCCTCCTGCTCCCCATGCCTGACCCACCCAGCCCAGCCTCCCCCCACCAAGCCTCCTTACCTCCTGCACCCACACCTCACCCACCCTGGCCTCCCCCCCCCCCCCCCCAGGTTCGAGCCGCCCCCGCCTGGCAGTCCCCGCGCGTCCCTGGCCGGCGGCTCCCCCAGGCGCTTCTGGCCTCTTTGCCGAGCGTGGAGCCACCCCGGGCCACCAGGCAGGGGCGGCTCCGCGTTCGGCGAAGGGGCCGGGAAGCGCCTGGGGGAGCCGCCCCCACCTAGCGGCCCCCGCGCGTCCCTGGCCGGCGGCTCCCCCAGGCGCTTCCGGCCTCTTCACCGAGCATGAAGCCGCCCCGGGCTGCTGGGGGGGGGGGGGGGGGGCAGCGGCTCCGCGTTTGGCGAACGGGTCGGGAGGCGCCTGGGGGAGCCGCCGGCCAGGGACGCGCGCGGGCCGGATGGAATGCTTTGGCGGGCCGTAGGTTCCCCACCCCTGCTCTAAGATGATGAAATACAGTTAATGACAACACTGGTTGTTTCTGGTTTGCTATGTTGGGCTTGCAACAATTAAACAGAGAATCAAGAAAACAAAGTATTTATGGTCTTTCCTCCTGGATGCAGTTCAAACAGGAGCTGGTTCCCCATTGATTGGTTTGTCAAATTACTTTGAATACAGCTTACTTTTCTTTGGTAAATATTATTTCAGCTGCCTTTAAATGTAACCTGCGAACTGTCACTGACCTGCTGTGTGCCTTGAGACAAGTAATTTCACCTCTCTGTGCCTCCATTTCTCCATCTGTAAAATGCTCCCTTTGTAAAGCAGTTTGGAAGCTGTCTGTGAGAGGTTCCGAACACAGTTTTAATGTTATTTATATGACACGTGGATTGAAAGGCTTTCTAGTTTTGATCAGTATGGTGTATAGATGAGAGGCCTCTCGTTCCCATGGGTGGGGTTAATACTTTCCCACCTGACAGGGCTTTTATGTGGCATATTCCTTAACCTCTGTAAATGATTACAAGGTTCCTGGAAGGCACTAGACTGAAGGGAAAAGCATCATCACTGTCCGAATTGGAATTTGTGCACTCTGCTCATAAGAAACTTGGCAGTCAAAAGCAGAATAATATCTTTGCTTTTTTTCCCCCCTTTAGGAAAAAATTTGCATCCCACATGAATTACGAAAATCCTCCACCATATCCAGGCCCGACTGCCCCATACCCACCATATACACAACAACCAGGTGGTCCTCCTGGCCCCAACCCATACCCTGGCTACCCACCAGGGCCTGCTGGGCCGTATCAACCAGGTCAGCCGGGGTATCAAGGCTATCCCCAGTATGGGTGGCAGAATGCGCCTCCACCTCCTGGACCAATGTACACAGATGGACCTAAAAACACAGGTACGCTAAGCAGCATGATGCCCTAATAGCATTATACTGCTATATGCTCTGTTTTACAAATTAATTACATGTTAATGTGCTTTGTGTATGTGAAATGAATGACTGTGTTCATCCTGGGGTCACGGAGGTCACTATCCTCTGGCCTTCAGGAAGACTGTGCCTAGTGTCCATGCTAACATGGCCAGATGAGGCAGAAAACTGCTGGAGGGGAGCTGCTGGTTCCAGTTTCAGCTCCAGTGGCAGCTCTAGTTTTTCAGGTTCAGCTTGTTTTTGCTGTTGTAGCTTCTGTTAATGGCTCATTTTCTGACTAGAGACATGTGGAGTGTCCCTGAACAGCCTTGATGGGGACTCCTGAGGGGAATGCCTATAATAAGCCATTTTCACAGCCATTTTCTGCTGAGTTTTAGCCTCCGTTCCACCTTTTTCCATTTTTCCTCCGTTAACAGCCATCCAGCCGTAGACTGGGACTTTTAAAATCTCTTAGGGGATTTAGATGCACAGTTCTATTGAAATGAATGGGAGTTATGCATGTAAAATCCCTCAGCGCTTTTGAAAATTTCATCCCTACTGTACATCCGTGTGGCTTTGCATCACTTTCTAGGCCTTTAATTTTCTTGGGCGGTCACCACTATATTTTTCCAGTAATTCTGCCTGTGGAATTCTGCACCACTGCACATGCACAGAATTTATGTCCACCACATATTTCTTTGCTTCCCTGCAGAAAAATGACTTTGATGGGAAGCAACAAGAGCAGTTATGCAACTCTCCCTAGCAGTATCTTTCCGGTGCCTATCTGGCAGAGAGATATATCACAGTGGCTGGGACTGGGGAAGACCTGGTTGGTGGCTCCTACCCTGTGCCAGGCTCAGCTGTTAGTCCTGGCTGGGCTGGGAAAGACAGGAGTTTCTCTTCCCCTACACAGCATCTGGGGACATGTCCGACCCACCCGGAGATTTCTCTCCCCAACTGCAGGAAGCTCTTCACCCCCCACCTCCCCACTTCACAAACCCATTGCTCTTCAGCTGCAGGGGGAGGGATCCCTGTACAGGGAGCTGCTCCTCTATCTGCCCAACCCCTCATACCGAGACCCTCCCGCTGAGCCTCACCCACAGCACTCAGAAACACCCCTCCCCAATGACCCTCACCCCCCTGCACGTGGACCACCCCGACGAGCCACCTGGCTCACCCCGATCCTCCACTGAGCCACCTGCACCCAGATAGCCACAAACAGAACCAACCCACACCTGGATCCCACCCACACTAAGTGCCTCCACACTTGGATCTTGCCTTGCTGAGCCTGCTGGCCCACACCTGGTGCACCTGGCATGAAGGGGCAGGTCCCTGGGGTGTTTCAGGGACAGACCCTGTCCTTGTGCTGTGTCAGGATTGGGTGCAGCCTCACTGCTGAGTCCATGTCCCTGGAGGGAGCTGTACAGTGATCTGCCACCTTTGTGTAGCCAGTGGCCTGTGCTCCCCACTGCCATCCTGGAGCCTCCACATTTATTTGACAAATAAAATTGGCAGAATTTTAAAATATTGTGTGCAGAATTTTAATTTTTTGGTGCAGAATTTCCTCAGGAGTAAATACAGTATTGAAATACTTGAAGATGAAGAAACCAGAGAGCTGAATTCCAGGAGTGCAGCATCTTTGCCTGTGTGGGAGGTTGGACATTCTTCTCTTGGATGTTCCATTTCCTCTCAATAGCCTGACTCACTAGTCAGTAGTTTCCAGGTTGTGGCACCACAACTGCCTCAGTGTTCACAGGGCTAAAGTCAGGGGTACGCAAAGGTCTTCTGGGGGTACATCAGCTCATCTAGATATTTTCCTAGTTTTACAACAGACTACATAAAAAGCCAGTCCAAACTTAAATTTCATACAATGACTTGTTTATTCTACTCTATGTACTATACACTGAAATGTAAGAACAATATTTATATCCCAATTGATTTATTTTATAACTATATAGTAAAACTGAGAGAGTCAGCAATTTGTCAGTAACAGTGAGCTGTGATACTTTTTTGTATTTTTATGTCTGATTTTGTAAGCAAGTAGTTTTTCAGTGAGGTGAAACTTGGGGATACTCAAGACAGATCAGACTCCTGAAGGGCACAGTCATCTGGAAAGATTGAAAGCCACTGCTCTAGATCAGCACTGAGAATCAGGTCAGCGCCCGGTTGTGCTTTGTCCCCACTGAAAAAAGAGAAGGGCTGCCATATCTTTTTTCTCCTTCTAGAGAAGAGGCTGACCTGGGGCCAGCTCAGTTCTTGTCAGCCCAGGCAGTTGGTAGCTATCTTCACAGGTTACTGTGGCTGTAGAGAGTATATAAAGAGCTGGGGACGGAAGATGAGGAAGACCCGCTACTAGAAGGGAGGATGGGAAAGAAGAGGAGGGCTTGCATTGATGGAGGAGTTGAGTGGATATGGGAAAGGGGGAGAGACTGAGGGCAGGTCTACACTACCCGCTGGATCGGCAGGTAACGATTAATCTATCGTGGGTTGATTTATCATGTCTAGTCTAAATCAGTCCCCAAGCGCTGTCCCGTCAACTCCAGTACTCCTCCGCTGCGAGAGGCGCAAGCGGAGTTGACCGGGGGGTGGCAGCAGTAGACTCACCGCCATGAAGACGCCGCAGTAAGTAGATCTAAGTACACCGACTTGCTACGCTATTCTCGTAGCTGAAGTTGCGTATCTTAGATTGGTTTTCCCTCCCACCAAGTGTAGACCAGGGCTGAAGGGCAATAGGGAGAAATAAAAAGAGACTGGGAAGGGAGAATCCAATGCAGGAAGAAAGGTAAGTGGGCTACACAAATGGAGCGGTAGGGGGAAGGGGAAGGAAGACAGACTCCCAAAGATCGAGGCACAGATAAAGAATACAAACCCAAAACGCTTAATGAAGGAAGGGAAAAGAGATACAAGGGCAAACATGAGTGCCAACAGCAGCTAGGACAAAGCTCAACTGTCTAATCATTGACTAGAAAGTTAAATGCCATGATGTTCCAATAAAATAGAGGTAAATAAAGTATATATGTTTGTACCATACACAGGCAAGTTCAGCACTGCCTGCTCTGCTGCTTCCTTCTGGAGAGGCTCTTCTGGGACTTGGAAATGTCTCCTCTACTCCTTTAGCTTTTTCCAGGGTGTGAGAGTGTTAACAAGTTCCTTAGCAAAAAAGGAAATCCTCATCTGCTACCTGCATGACAGGCTGATCTAGTCACTAACTGGTAAAATCTTTTGGAGATTCAGATATGGTTCCATGAAACAGCTTTTAAAAACTGCAGATTAGAACAAGCAAGATTTGAGATCGCCAATCCTCAAGTGCTAACTAGGATGGAAAGATTAGGCTGAAAACAAACATTGAACTAGCGGTTTTCCAGCTGTTAGGATCCCATGTCTTGGTTGGGGAGCTTTGGGGGCAGTTTTGTGCTTCTGCAGTGATGGGAAGGGTCAAGAAGACAGAAGACTCCCTTATGGGAAATGGCACAGTCAGCCTGTGGAATTCCTTGCCTGAGGAGATTGTGAAAGCTAGAAATATAAGAGGGTTTAAAAGAGAACTGGATAAATTCATGGAGGTTAATTCCATTAATGGCTATTAGCCAGGACTGGGAAGGAATGGTGTCCCTAGCCTCTGTTTGTCAGAGGGGGGTGATGGATGGCAGGAGAGAGATCACTTGATCATTACCTGTTAGGTTCACTCACTCCGGGGCAGGTGGCATTGGCCACTGTCAGTAGACAGGATACTGGGCTGGATGGACCTTTGGTCTGACCCAGTACGGCCATTCTTATGTTCTTATGTGTCTGGTCATAGTTTGACACGAGAAGATGTAAATATAGTTTAATTTCTGTGGAGCAAACAGTGGGAAACATGGCGAATGAATGGGAGTTAATGGATAAGCTAGTGAAACCAGAAGCATCATTTAGCTTGTAAATTTAAATCATGGAGGAGGACTGGTGTCACACTTAGCACAGTTTGGGTGCTATGTAATAACTCAGACCTGCTGACAAGGTATCCAAGCTCAAAGTTTCCTGAAAAACCCTAAGTTGTAGGTGCTTGAGAGCCTGCTGAATCCAAAGGATGTGCATGTGCTACAGGTCCCAGGTATTTGAAGTAAATATTGATCTGCTTAGCTCTGGCCTGGAACACAGTGACCTGTGTCACTGAGAGCCGTTGTGGGACTGTTGTGTAGTTTCAGTCTAGAGCTGTTTGTGTGTCCTGCTGTTCTTCAGATTGCCATTCCTGTCTTATGGATCAAATAGAAGTCAAGTTACTGTTTGCATTGCTTTATCCCAGAGATGCTGCTGTAAGTAGCTCAATGTATCTATCTATCTATCTATCTATCTATCTATCTATCTATCTATCTATCTATCTATCTATCTATCTATCTATCTATCTATCTATATTAGTGAATGAATTTTCTCATTAGCAAGGCCTACGATTTTACTTGGATAAATGGCCAGTAACATAATTGCCCATGTACTGCTGTTTGCAACAACCCCTGTTCTGTATGAGCATAGAGGGTTCCTGTTAGATCCAAACTGCAGTTCTAGGTTCAAAGTTGGGAACGGTACAAGGAGAAGGCAGTTGCTGCCACAAAGAGTGCAGCAAAGGAAAGGGAATGGCTGAAATGGCTCTATCCCAGAGGAGAGGAGGCAAATTCAAAGTGATTGAGGGTGGGGAGATTTTCAGAACTATCAAAGGGAGAGAGGACTAATGAATCACTGGATCACTCAGCAACTTCAGAGGACTGGATTATCAGTAACTTTGTGTATGCTGATGTAACAAATTCCCCCTCTTTA
The DNA here is from genome assembly GCA_032164245.1 of Sternotherus odoratus. Lineage (NCBI taxonomy): Eukaryota > Metazoa > Chordata > Testudines > Kinosternidae > Sternotherus > Sternotherus odoratus. Next base: position 31,666,092 of record JAVMKO010000008.1, read on the forward strand.
CAGAACTGCTTCAACTCTGTCCCCCTTTATCTCACCTGTTTTATGTTCAGTGCATCCTGACTAACTGCTGTCCCTTGTGACAAGACCACCAGCTTGAAGGATAGGTCTCTACTGCAGTAGGGCATGTGGCCAGATGCATGCTAGCTCCACTCAAGCCAGCATGCTAAAAATAGCAGTGTAGCCAGGGTAACACGGGTGGTGGTTTGGGCTAGTCACCCAAATACGTACTCAAGGGTCTAGGCGACTTTGTGCTCAGGTGGTTAGCTGGAGCCGCTGCTAGTGCTATTCGCAGCTACACGGGTATTTTTAGCGCGCTCGCTCAAGCAGAGCTGGCACCTATCTGTTAAGCTAAGAAGCATGCTCCCAGCTGCAGTATATAGGTAGCACAAACAAAGTGTTTGGGCATGGAAACTTACAGAATCTTTTCCCACTGGTTCTAACAGCAGTTCTGCTGATCCAGTATTAAACCCTAGGGAGCCTTAGTGTAGACAAGGCTCTGATGACCAGGCCAATCTGTGACACCATTTTGGTCAGACTGGCTTATACTACCATTTTAGTTAAGGCTGATGAAAACAGGTTCAGTTTCTGCCCTGTGACTTCCAGCAGTTTTAACTGGAGATAAAACTGGTGGGGAAACTTTTCAGTAAACTTCCTAGTGTACATATGGCCAAAGGTTACATATATAAGGAAGTGACTAAAGCAATGTACAAGTAGCACCCCTGGATTCCTCTATGAAGAAGAGGGGATTTAAGGATTAGGCTCACAGAAGGAGGGGAAGGAGGAAGTGGGATGAAAGTGACCCATAAGGGCCTGCATGTTGAACCGTCTCTTTCCCTGTCACTGGAAGCAGCAGTCTGCAGGTAGAAAACTCTGCAGTGCAGTCAAGCATGAAAGAACAGCCATTTCTCTCACATTGTTGCACATTTCAGGATAGTCACCCTTCAGCAAGTGTGTAATTTCGGTTAATGGTGATGAGGTTAAACACGTGCGCCAAGAGAAGTTGCACCTCCTACACAGTTTGCAGATTGGTTCATCCTTTGAATGCGTTTTAGTTTAATCTATATATATAAAAGTCAAATGTTGTGTGCGTGCGTGCGTGTATGTACGTTCCCTTACTCCAGGGGTGTCAAACTCAATTGCACAGGGGGCCAAAACTCAAAACTCGCGGGCCGAACAGTATAACCATTTATTTAACAGACTAAATATTTATGTTTTTTAACCATTAATATGAACCAAAATACAGGATATCATTCCAAAATAAATACATTTCAACATAAAATATTTTGCTCTTCATAAAAAAATATCCTGTCAATACAATACATTCAAAATCTGTGGTGTGGGGGAGCGGTGTGGGGGAGAGATCGGGCTGGGTGGGTCAGGTGGGGGGGGGGGAAGGAGAGCGCGGCGGCAGCGGCGGCGTCGGGGGGGGTAAAGGAGAGCGCGGCGGCAGCGGTGGCGGGGGGGAACGGAGAGCGTGGCGGTGGCGGGGGGGGGAACGGAGAGCGCGGCGGCAGCGGGGGAACGGAGAGCGCGGCGGCAGCGGCGGCGTCGGGGGGGTAAAGGAGAGTGCAGCGGTGGTGGGGGGCAAAGGAGAGCGCGGCGGTGGCGGGGGGGAACGGAGAGCGCGGCGGCAGCGGCGGCGTCGGGGGGGTAAAGGAGAGCGCGGCGGAAGCGGTGGCGGGGGGGTAAAGGAGAGCGCGGCGGAAGCGGTGGCGGGGGGGTAAAGGAGAGCGCGGCGGAAGCGGTGGCGGGGGGGAAAGGAGAGCGCGGCGGAAGCGGTGGCGGGGGGGAAAGGAGAGCGCGGCGGAAGCGGTGGCGGGGGGAAAGGAGAGCGCGGCGGCGGCGGGGGGGGAACGGAGAGCGCGGCGGCAGCGGCGGCGTCAGGGGGGTAAAGGAGAGCGCGGCAGCAGCGGTGGCGGGGGGGGAACGGAGAGCGCGGCGGCAGCGGTGGCGGGGGGACGGAGAGCGCGGCGGCAGCGGGGGAACGGAGAGCGCGGCGGCAGCGGTGGCGGGGGGGACGGAGAGCGCGGCGGCAGCGGGGGAACGGAGAGCGCGGCGGCAGCGGTGGCGTCGGGGGGGTAAAGGAGAGCGCGGCGGAAGCGGTGGCGGGGGGGAAAGGAGAGCGCGGTGGCAGCGGCGGCGTCGGGGGGGTAAAGGAGAGCGCGGCGGAAGCGGTGGCGGGGGGGAAAGGAGAGCGCGGCGGTGGCGGGGGGGGGAACGGAGAGCGCGGCGGCAGCGGTGGCGGGGGGGGAACGGAGAGCGCGGCGGTGGTGGGGGGGACGGAGAGCGCGGCGGCAGCGGGGGAACGGAGAGCGCAGCGGCGGCGGGGTAAAGGAGAGCGCGGCGGAAGCGGTGGCGGGGGGGAAAGGAGAGCGCGGCGGCAGCGGTGGCGGGGAGAGGAGAGCGCAGCGGCGGCGGGGGGGGCCCTATTATATGGCTCTCTGAGCCAAAAAGGTTCCCGACCCCTGTCACAGGGCCATTAAAAACAGATATATAAAACGATTTCGCGGGCCGGATATAATTGTATGGCGGGCCGGATGTGGCCCGCGGGCCTTGAGTTTGACACATGTGCCTTACTCCTTCCACACCGTTTGAGCTAGAGACTTGAAATTTGGTACAGTTATAGGTTTTAGGATCCTAATCAGGGTAAGAATCGAAAATTTTTCAAATCTCACCTCTGACGCCCCCTAGGGGTGAAATTCTTTAAAGCCCATTAACATCAGCTGGGCAGCTGCTGTTCTCTGTGACATAGTTATGATGTAATAATACCCCCCCTCCAACGGACCCCGCACTCACTCAGCTCTCTCCCCCTCCAATGCCCCCCCCCACTCGCTCAGCTCTCTCCCCCCTCCGGTAAGAATTGAAAATTTTAAAAATCTCTCCCCCCCTCCCCTCCAATGGCCCCCCACTCACTCAGCTCTCTCCCCCCTCCAACGGACCCTGCACTCGCTCAGCTCTCTCCCCCCTCCAAAGGACCCGAGCAACGCCGGGTATTTGTGCTAGGTTTAAAATAAATCTTACAAAAGCTCCCCCTTCTCCTGACTAACTCTAGTGAAATAAATCTTGTCCTCTCCCCCTTTCTGTTTTCCATTATGGATAATTGATGAGTGATTTGAGCAGGAGGACTGGACCTGGGGTCTCTCACTTCCCAGTTGGGGGCTCTAACCACTGGACTACATTCATTCCTTCTCTGTCTCTCTCTATCTCTCTCCTAATCAGTCTTTAATAATTTATACATAGTGGAACCGCTTTCACAGGAGAAGCTGAGGCAGCCTCACATCAGATTACCAACTTAGTGGTAAAATCACCCTCCTGAAGGTGGGAGACCCCTGTTCAAATCCATTCTTCCCCTCTGCTAGTGAGGGGGGTGGGGGGAATTCCCAAGAACTGGACAGACTATTTCACAATGTATATTGTATGTATACTGAGGGATGTTGTGAGAGTCATGTGTTCTGGTAAAGATGATCTGCCTTTCAGAGAATATGGTTTTTCAGGATTTGGGAGACAAGCAATATTTAATGACATCATTTTGTAAATCAAATTAATTTAGCCAAGTCTCATGACCTGCCTGCAGGGTAGTAATTGTAATAGAAGTAGCCTGGTAACTAGGAAGATTTTTATCTTGTGTGGCAGGGTGCTGGCCAGGAGTGCCTGAGCCAGCCCTGCGGGCCCTTTAAGAGGGAGCACCAGCCTGCAAACCTCCCTTGCAGGAAAGGCTAATCAGCCACCTGAGGTGCAGGCCAATCAACCTGCATGGGTTGCACCTGGCAGCCTCCTCTGGGGGATATAAGGCTGCCAGGAAGGAAGCCCAGGGTGGTGGTGGTGGCAGGAGCTATTCAGAGCTGAGTGTGTGTGTTTGTATCACTGTTAGCTGGACTACATAGAGTCCCTAGAGCTGTGTTTGTATGTTAGCTGGACTATCTAGAGTCCCTAGAGCTGTGTTAACTGTTAGCTGGACTATCTAGAGTCCCTAGAGCTGTGTTAACTGTTAGCTGGACTATCTAGAGTCCCTAGAGCTGTGTAACTGTTAGCTGGACTATCTAGAGTCCCTAGAGCTGTGTTAACTGTTAGCTGGACTACCTAGAGTCCCTAGAGCTGTGTTAACTGTTAGCTGGACTACCTAGAGTCCCTAGAGCTGTGTTAACTGTTAGCTGGACTACCTAGAGTCCCTAGAGCTGTGTTAACTGTTAGCTGGACTACCTAGAGTCCCTAGAGCTGTGTTAACTGTTAGCTGGACTACCTAGAGTCCCTAGAGCTGTGTTAACTGTTAGCTGGACTATCTAGAGTCCCTAGAGCTGTGTTAACTGTTAGCTGGACTATCTAGAGTCCCTAGAGCTGTGTTAACTGTTAGCTGGACTACCTAGAGTCCCTAGAGCAGTGTTAACTGTTAGCTGGACTACATAGAGTCGGTAGAGCTGGATATTAATGAGCTGTTGAGCTGGATATTAATGAGCTGGATGTTAATGAACTGTTTTAACCTGTATATATTGGTGGTGTGGTCCTGCACTGTAAATTAAAGGGCACTGTTTGGAGCAAAAAAAGGGTTTCCTGCCTGTGTTCCTGCGAGGGGTGAGAAGGCGGTCTGCCACATATGGTGTCAGAGGTGGGATCGCTACACCAGCAACACAACTGGTGGCCCCGAGATGGAGGGAACCCTGCAGTGTCTCGAGGAACCACAGAAGCGGACCCAGCAGGCCATGCACGCCTTGCAGCGAAACCACCAGATGCAGCAGGCTCAGTTGGAGCTGTAAAGGTACTGCGGAACTCTTTGAGAGGGCAGCCACCACAGCCGGGTGGGAGCGGACCACCCGGGCCCTCTGTCTTGCTCCGTACCTTGTGGGCAGAGGCCCAGGACTTGGGGACATTATGGACTCCCTGATATTGGAGCAGTTTTGCTCAGCCTCCCTGAGACTGTCCGTACTGGGGTAACGAGGCACCAGCCAGAGACGGTGAAGTCTGCGGTGCGCCCGACCAAGGAGTACGTCAGGACAGAGGGACCTCGGGGAGAAGACGGACCACGACGGGTCCGGGATTTGGGGCGATGGCCCATGGACTGGGGTTTGGGGGCGGAAACCGTGTGGGGTGATACCCACTCTGCGGGTGCAGGTGGGGAGGAAGTCCCAACCGGGGGTAGTGGACTCAGCCTCCCCCTGTACGCTTGTCCGCGGAGCGTTGATCCGCCCTGGTCAATCCACCCTGAGTTACCCACTCTGCGGGTGCAGGTGGGGAGGAAGTCCCAACCGGGGGTAGTGGACCCAGCCTCCACCTGTACACTAGTCCGCAGAGCGTTGGGGCCCTTGTAGAGCTGATCGAAGGCTTGAAGGGTCTGAGCCAGCCCAATGGGGCTAGGCTAAGGGGGGAGGTGTGTGGCAGGGTGCTGGCCAGGAGTGCCTGAGCCAGCCCTGCGGGCCCTTTAAGAGGGAGCACCAGCCTGCAAACCTCCCTTGCAGGAAAGGCTAATCAGCCACCTGAGGTGCAGGCCAATCAACCTGCATGGGTTGCACCTGGCAGCCTCCTCTGGGGGATATAAGGCTGCCAGGAAGGAAGCCCAGGGTGGTGGTGGTGGCAGGAGCTATTCAGAGCTGAGTGTGTGTGTTTGTATCACTGTTAGCTGGACTACATAGAGTCCCTAGAGCTGTGTTTGTATGTTAGCTGGACTATCTAGAGTCCCTAGAGCTGTGTTAACTGTTAGCTGGACTACCTAGAGTCCCTAGAGCTGTGTTAACTGTTAGCTGGACTATCTAGAGTCCCTAGAGCTGTGTTAACTGTTAGCTGGACTACCTAGAGTCCCTAGAGCTGTGTTAACTGTTAGCTGGACTACATAGAGTCCCTAGAGCAGTGTTAACTGTTAGCTGGACTACATAGAGTCGGTAGAGCTGGATATTAATGAGCTGTTGAGCTGGATATTAATGAGCTGGATGTTAATGAACTGTTTTAACCTGTATATATTGGTGGTGGGGTCCTGCACTGTAAATTAAAGGGCACTGTTTGGAGCAAAAAAAGGGTTTCCTGCCTGTGTTCCTGCGAGGGGTGAGAAGGCGGTCTGCCACACTTGGTATTAGACAAAACTGCTGCTTGTACTCTCTGTGGCCGGGACTTGTGGAAGTGAAACTACTGGCTTAGGGAATAGGAAAATAAACAATACCTCAGCCAAACTAGTCTTATCTCCTATGCTATTGAATGGTTAGTAAGAGCCCCTGGAAAACCATTACATCACTAAGAACTCCTTAATATGAGCCCTTCAAATAATATTACCACCCACCACATCAGCTTTCAGTAGAATCACTTCTGGTTTATATGTAGGAAAAATGAATAGCAAGAATAACAAAAATGAATAGCACGAATAACAAATCCAAGTGTTCTAGTCATGCCCGTGATCAGCAGAGTAAGATTCATACTCTTGCAATGGATAGAAATTCAGACAATTGTAATCCAGCTCAATCTCTCAGACATTGCATTCCTGTAACTGACTCATGTTCTGATGGGGATATATAAGAATTGGGTTGGAAAGGAGAAAGTTGTCTTTCAACATGTAAGAATGACAAGACAGGGATGAAATGTGAACCTTAAAAGGTGAGGTAATGCATGAGGTTAGAGAACTGTTTGCTGATGAAAATTACTAGAGCCGAAAACTTTCTTGCTCTGAAAAAATTCTACCATAGACTTTGCTCATCCCACAGGTACCCATAATTTAATTTCAACAGCTGCTACTCATTAAAGGAAAATATTTTTTCTTCTTAACCTTAACAACTGATCAGCTTTTACCATGAAGGATGTTATCCTCTGGGATATCTGATCTAACTTCTTAGCTCAGTGTGTCAGGTTCTGTTACCCCTGTTCACATCTATATCTTGTCCCTCTTCTAAATCCCCCTAGACTGTCTGTCTCAAGGATTTTCCATAGTGGTGAATTCCATGAGCACTACAGGTTTCCTTTTGTATTTATAAGGAAGCTATGCCACTAGCTACCATAAGATCATGAGACACTTTGGATAGTTAAAAATAACTTAGCTATATCAGTGTGGCTGTATGAGATGCTGTACCAAATTTAGAATGGCTGTCCGGTGCAGAAAATTGGCTACGTGTAATGTGGCTCCTTGGACCTCAGAGTAACTTTTCAGGAGGAAACCATTTCCTAAAATTTTCTCCCTCCTACTCCACAATCCTCCCCTTTTTCTTATGAATAACTCATGGAGAGTTAATGAGAGTACAGAAAATAAGAGTAGTCCCTCCACTGTTTAGTTAGCAAACATCTGGTCATTACTACTGATAAATTACAGCTGAAATGTAAAGAGATCAGTGTTAGCCTGCTACAAAAAAATGATCAGGACCAACCAAAGTACAAAGTGCCATGCTAGTTTAGAAAAAACTAGCTGATATTGGCAATTTGATCTGCTTCAATAACTTGCCTCTGTCAGTACATAGGGACATACTGGATCAAACCGTAGCATACTAGAGTAGAAGAATCAGTGTACGCCAGTGGCCGAAACTTCAGAAGAAAGCAAATAAAGCTCCATAATGAACTTAGCCACATATGCAATGCTGTACCTAAAGGGTGGATTTCCTTCCTTGTACACTAAAATCAGAGATTTGACTACCCTTATCTTAGCCTGCATATCTACAAATACTAGTCATGAACTGATCCTGCCCTCCGTTGTATGTCAGTGATTGCATTTGTCCAGACAATTGCAGGAGTGAATGCAGCCTTGTGTTACACAACTTGAACATGATCATGTGATACCCGTGGCTATATTACATTCACAGGCAGTAGAGATTGTACTGGATCTAAATGGCCTGCCTTTTAATTTCACCAGGTGATCTTTTTTTCTCTTATTATGGTACAGGATGAAAAGAAGACTGATTCATTTTAATAATTTTATCCACTCTCGTTTCTTTTCCAGACTAAATAATCCAGTCTTCTGACCCTCTTTATGTAAAAGCCACCACCCTGCTAATCATGTTTGTTGTTGTCTTTTTATGAACCTCTTTGATCTCTGCTATATCTTCTTTTAGATTGTGGCAACTGAAATTGGACTCTGTACTCCAAACTAGCATTTTTCAGTAGAGCTCATCTTCTGTGCTATATTTTATCCCTTTTTCAATGTCCCTTAGCATCTTATTTGCTTTAACTGCTCTTTCATACAAGAACCTTCAGGATCGTGCAACTCCAGAGACAATCAGCCCTTTGGCAAAAATAAGCAAATATACTTTATCTTGTATTTATCATAGTTAAATGCCATCTATTCCCTACCTTCCTAACCTCCAGTGTGTGTTAATCTAGCTAGGAGGTTGGTTTTCCAGTTACAAACCAAAACCTTTTAATATCATTGGCTAATTTCAATTCGCTCAATAAATAACTTTGGTTATTCATTTGCTAATGAGCAATACATGTCTCAGTACTGACTTGTGGGGCCACCTGATTATAGAATATTCTTCATTCTAAGGGACTACATCGGGGTGGGCAAACTATGGCCCGCAGGACCATCCTGCCCGGTCCCTGAGCTCCTGATCAGGGACACTCTTCCCAGGCTGCACCCGGGGGGAGGGGGGAGGCAGGACTGCGCACTCCGCACTCCTGTGGGGCAGCGCGTCTAGCTCCGTCCGGGCTGCTGCTCTGAGCAGCACAGTAAGGAGGGGTGGGGAGCAGAGGAGTTGAATAAGGGGCAGTGTCTCCTAGGGGGCAGTTAGGGAGCAGGGGGCGGTTGGATGGGGCGGAGGTTCTGGGGATGCAGTCAGGGGATGGGGAATGGGAGTTGGATAGGGCGTGGGAGTCCTGGGGGTCTGTCAGGGAACAGAGGGATGGATAGGGGTCGGGGCAGTCAGGGGACGGAGTGGGGGGCAGTTAAGGTGGAGAGTCTCAGGAGGAAGCAGTGAGGGGACAAGGAGGCTTAGATAGGAGGTGGGGTCTCTTGAGGGGGTGGTCTGGCAATAAGGAGTGGGGGGGTTGGATGGGTTCGGAATTCTGAGGGGGAACAGTCAGGATGGGAAATGGGAGGGGTCAGATAGGGGGCGGGGCCAGGATGTTTGGGGAGGCACAGCCTTCCCTACTCGGCCCACGGTACACTTTTGCAGCCCCAATGTGGCGCTCAGGCCAAAAAGTTTGCCCACTCCTGGACTAAATGGTTGAGAGGAGCAGATGTAGAAATAGAAATAGAAAGCCTTTCATGTTTTTTAAAAAACAACTGGCTCAGAACAATAGTGACTGAAATTTACCATCGGATGGCTGTTTGGTGGCCTGTTTGATGTAATCTAATGATACTTGGACATGTGGCGACATCACAGAACTCACTAGATTTTTGTCACATTGTTGGCACTCTCAACAGAAGGGCCAGTGCTTGACTCAGGAGGCCAGTGTTCATGACCCTGAGCTTCCTATCCATGTTGATCTTGTTCTCTAGAGAGGATTGAAATATCCAGAGCTGTCAATTGGGGACTTTTCACCAGAACTAAACTACTAATCAAACCGACAAAACCTCCACATTGTGAGCAGCTGTTCACTGCATCTCATTGCCAGAAACAACTGGACTTTTCACCCTTCTCCTATGCGTACGCTATCTTTAATAGTCTCTCAGGAGGCACTATCTCAGATAGCATGTGCATTATGTAAACCTTCTAAAATAACACGTGGCTCTTACCAGGAAATACTGAAAGGCTTCTTAATTAGAGTTAGTTGTATTGCTTAAAGTTTTCGTGATTGCATGGCTGAAGACGACCTGTCTTTTAACATTAAAAGGAACTCCAGTTAGTAATTCTCATTGACTGCTTACTACATGCAAATGATAGTAAAGAAATAGTTATCACAGAGGATTTTTCAAAGGTTTTGGGAATGTCACTGCTTCAGTGTGTCTTTCCAGTGCCCTGGAGTTGTTGGTTCTCCAAGAAGTTGGCTGCATCTGAGTAGTAAGCCCAGGAAGTTTGAAACAGATGGAGATTTAATAAATATTTCTCTTAAAATAACTTTTTTAATGGTCTGATTTCCAGTTCTTTCCACTGGGGAAATTGACTTCCTCCATCTTTTGAGATGGTGCCTTCCTGTTTGAGACCCTTATTTATGGTGTGATTTTAAAGCAAAGTTTAATGTTTTACTGTGTGGTTTGATAGAAGGCTGCTTTTCAGAGGTGTTGAACACCTGCAGCGGCTATTGACTTGAGCAGGTGTTTTGGATGTTCAGCTCTTCTAAAAATCAGGCCCATAGCAATAGAATTGGTTGTTGAAGTTTTCCTGGGGGAAAATATTTATGCTAAAATGACATACAATGAACTTTAATACCATGTGCTATCCAAGGATCTCCGTAAACCTGTTAGTATAGGTCCTTACAGCCCCTTTGAGATAGGGAAGTATCATTCTGCGCACAAGGAAACTAAAGCATGCAGAGGATGGTGACCCAATGAGTCTGTAGCTGCGCTTGGGAAAGAACTCTGCCATTGACTTCCCAGCAGTGTACCGTACCCATAAGATGATACTTTGTATTTAATAGCTGTTTTGGATTGGAACAGGCTAGTACTTGGGGGGGTTGGAGGGTAGACCTATTGGAGGGGTGAATCACAGAGTGAACTGTCCTTTTGGAAGGTCCCAGCTAGTGCAGAGGAGTACCTACAGAGAGCCCATGCTCTGCAGTCTTGCACGTGTTTAGTTTTTCACATTGCTCTCATTTTTTAAATGCATTGAGGTCTTCAGCTTCCGGGGGAAGTTACAGCACTTTTTAGGTTATCAGAAAAGTTTTTGGTTTGCTTGGAATTAGGGCTTTCCTGGTGCTGGGTAAAACCCTGAAGCCACAAAAGAGAGTAGGGAGGTAATGCTACCAGCCTTGGCATGGGTAATGGGAGATGGTTCCCTTCTCCTTACAACTCAGTAATGTCTGATAATTTAGGACAATGGTCTCCAATCTTTTTACTCCCAAGATCACTTTTTGAATCTAAGGGTATGTCTACAGTACAAAATTGTTGAATTTATAGAAGTTGATTTTAGAAAGCGATTTTATACAGTCGATTGTGTGTGTCCCCACTAAGCACACTAAGTCGCCGGAGTACATCCTCAATACCATGGCTAGCATCGACTCATGGACTGTGGGGACTGTGTGTAGCTATCCCACAGTCCCCACAGTCTCCGCTGCCCATTGAAATTCTGGGTTAAGCTCCCAGTGCCTGATGGGACAAAATCATTGTTATAGGTGGCTTTGGGTACATGTTGTCAGTCTCTTCCACTCCTCCCTCCCCGTGAAAGCAACGGCAGACAATCATTTCATGCCTTTTTTCCTGGGTTACCTGTGCAGACGCTATAGCATGGCAAGCATGGAGCCTGTTCAGTTCACCCCTGCTGTTGTGAGCATTGTAAACACCTCACGCATTATCCTGCAGTATGTGTCGAACCTGGTGAGGAGGCGACGCCAGCACGATACCGATAGTGATGAGGACATGGACACAGACTTCCCTGAAAGCACCGGCTGTGGCAGTTGAGACACCATGGCCGCAATGGGGCAGGTTCACATATTAGAACGATGGGTCTGGGCCTGGCAAACAAGCACAGACTGGTGGGACCGCATAGTGTTGCAGATATGGGATGATTCCCAGTGGCTGCAAAACTTTCACATGCGTAAGGCTACTTTCCTGGAATTTTGAGTTGTTTTCCCCTGCCCTGAAGCAGAAGAATACCAAGATGAGAGCAGTCCTGACAGTTGAGATCCGAATGGCAATAGCCCTCTGGAAGCTTGCAACACCTGACTGCTACTGGTCAGTCGGGAATCAATTTCGAGTGGGCAAATCTGCTGTGGGGGCTGCTGTGATCCAAGTAGCCAAGGTAATCACTAACCTTCTGCTAGCAAGGGTAGTGACTGGGAAATGTGCAGGTCATAGAGGATGGCTTTGCTGCAATGGGGTCCCTAACTGTGGTGGGGCAATAGAACGCATATCCCTATCTTGGCACCAGACCACCTTGCCAACCAGTACATAAACCGCAAGGTAATTCTCAGTGGGGGGATAAAAGAGTAGAATTTAAGAAGATTCATTTCTGAGAACAAAAGGGAGACACTTGCATGGTGAATCAAGCAATTCACAGCAGACAGCACATGCTTTAGGTACAAGGTCACATTTGCCTTTTATATTGAGTGCCTGCTGGTATGGTGACACATCACATACGGTTGGGCAACAGAATTTGGTTTCCAGGCAGCCATGATAAGCCAAAGGCTACATGGGGTTGGCTTTTTCCGTCTTCATAACGTGTGGGAATGGTTTCAGACTTCAGCGCCCTCCTTTCCCATTGCAAGCAATGCTGGTTGTGTTGACCATTTAAAAAGAGGGGCTGCGGTTTTCGGGTGGATGTGCAGCGTAACCCTCCCCTTACCCTACTGGGTGGCAGTTCTCTGGGATGATCCCTTCACCTCTCCCCACACTGCATGGCTATTATCAGAGATGATCCCTTTTAGCCAAATGCAAACAGCCCAGCATGAACGGGGTCCTTTGACTGTTCCCTTACAAAAATTCCCCTATTTCAACCAGGTGACCATGAATGATATCGCTGTCCTGAACGGGGTTGGTTATGTAGGTGCATTGATTATAAAATCAACCTAACATGGCTAAATTTGACCTAACCTCGTAGTTTAGCTAAGGGCCACCCAGGATCTGCCCTGCCTTGCTCACTCCATCCGCCCCCTCTAACTGTCTCTCGCTATCCCCCACCCTCACTCACTTTCACCAGGCTATGGTAAGAGGTTGGGGTTCGGGAGGGGGTACAGGCTCTAGCCCAGGGCCAAGGGGTTCGCAGTGTGGGTGGGAGCTCTGGGCTGAGCCTGGGGCAGGGGTTTGAAGTGCAGGAAGAAGTGAGGGGTGCTATCTCTAGGAGGGAGTTTTGATGCAGGAGGGGGCTCTGGGCTCGGACAGAGTGTTGGGGTCCAGGGACCTGGATCTGGGAGGGGGATCAGTTGGGGCTTGGGGTGCAGGAGGGAGGTATGGGGTGCTGGCTCTAGGAGGGGGCTCAGGGCTGGGGAGTGGGGTGTGGCCTTCCTCTTGGCAGCACTTACCTTAGGCGGTGGTGGGCACAGCGAGGCTAAAACAGGCTCCCTGCTCACCCTGGCCCCACACTACTCCCAAAAGGGGCAAATGTGCCCCTCGGGGGCATGTAGCTCCACATGCTGTCCTTCCCCGCAAGCACCATCCCCACAGCTCTCCTGGCCAATGGGAGCTGCGGGGGCAGTACTTGGGAGGCAGGAGCAGCAAGAGGAGGGAGACCCCTGCCCCCTAGGCCGTGGGGCCATGCTGGCCGCTACCGGGAATGATGTGGGGTTGGGGTAGGCAAGGAGTCTGCCATAGTGGCAGCCACACTGCGCTGCCAGAGATCATGATCAACTGGGAAATCCTCTAGGACCAGTTGATCATGACTGACAGGTTGCTGACCACTACTTTATGGGCCTGTGGGGAATTGGAGTTTTTGTGTGTGAAACTAGTTGGCTATCTTTTCACTGGACCATTTGCATGCACAAATACTTGAATTACCCCAGGCAGTCATGGTAACAGAGCTTGTAAATTAGGTATGTGATTGAATGTACACGTTTAAAAATTGGGTTCATACGTTGTATGCTCTGAGTGGTTTGGGACCTCAAAAACCTTTCCCTTAAAAATAGTATATTTCCAGCTGGCTTTGACAAGTTATCTAATGTGTCCGAGCAGGCTTGTAGGGGACTTTGGGCCTGGTCTTGCACACTACAGGTGCAGTGTTTGGGTATGTATGTATGTAACCATGAGGTAAGACGTGTTGAGTGGGATGGAAGCACAGGAGAATGCGACATTTGTGAAAGTGATGCTGCTGGGTTGTAACGCTACTCCAGCTGAATAACTGGAAAGAAGCCTAAGAGAGGCCAAGAGTAGCTAACTGCCACACTTCTGGCTAGGATTCTGCTTAATCCTACCACTTCAGGCATGCCCATTCCAGATCCACACTGCCCAGAGCACTTGTGGGTTGAGGCTTACCATCATTTAGTGTGAGGGCTGTAACTTGATGTGCCTGTACTTTTGCTGGAGCACAGCAGCCTTTTCTCCCTGCTGTTCACTGCTCAAGCACTGTCCAAGCACTGTCCAGAATGGTTCAGAAACTGTTGTGTTTAAACAAGATCTGACAAATCTGGTTTCTGACATGACTTGGCCGACTTCTGTGAATAGGGCTAAGCTATATAAGAAACAGTTCTTAAAAATAATATCCACAGTTTTAAAACATGACTATTCACACTCTGGCCACAGCCATGCTGGTTGAACAAACAGGGTTTGAAGCTGGTTTAGCTGAAAGTATATGCAAGTATGGTTTCAAGACCAGTGTAGAGAGGGCTTGAGGCTAGAGCCCAATCTGTTGTCTATCTTTAGTGGTAAGGTAGAAATTCAGAAGGCACAACTGTATCTTTCTTAGAACTCTATTTCCTTTTGGAATTTGAGTCTCTCTGAGACAAGAGAATGCACTTTGGATAATTTTTCACAGGAGTCCAGATCTTTTGCTACAAACCTTACCTGCAGCCTGCTTCAGCCTGCTTTTCCTGCCACAACACTGCTTGATAGCCATTTTCAGCTGTTGGCCTGGATGGGGTAATAGTATTCTAGGTCAGCTGATGAACTCCTGACTTTTGAGTCAGTTGATAGCTCTGACCTTCGATTACTCCCCTGGAAAAATCACTTTCTTGATGGCAGCAACTTCTGTTTAGTGACTTCCAGCCCTAGTCGCTGATTCACTGTAGTCCCAAGTACTTCATAATAGTAAGTACAATGCACACATTTTAATTTCCTCCAATGGCAGTGTCCTTAGCCATTTTTCTGGTAAACTTTCCCTCTGTGCCCCCATCCTGATGAAGTCAAACTTTCATAATGTTTTTACACTGAGCCTGTCACTGTAGCCTGAACACACCTCCAGAAGTTTGGGGCCTCTCAGCTCTTGTCTATAACCTTCTCAAGATCCTTGCACTGCCTGTTGTCTCTGATATTTTCTTTTCAGATATCCATGAACCAATTTAATGCCCATGGGTGGGAATCCCATTGGGGTGTTGCGTATTTGTAGAGGAGAGAGAACCGCTTACCTGTAACTGTTCTATGCAGATACACACCCTAATGAGTCCAATGCTCCTCCACAAAGAATTGGGGCTTCTGTGACTTCTCTTCATCAAAATATGATTTTAATAAGCTAAGGGTTCATCTCTATATCTTGTTGTATCACTTACTTTGGCTGAGGCAGTTTAGGATATCTGAGCAAGGGCCTGACCTCAATGGCTTAGAACTGACCTGTGGGAGCTCCATGAGGATTTGATTAGTCTCTGTAGGTTACCTTCAGAGGACAGATAGGTTCCTATGCCTGACGCTATATGCTGTTAATTCCAAGACATTTGGTAGGTACAGCTTGTCAAAAGCTTGCATGTGTTACTGGACTGTAATCTGTGTACATTTGGGTACAAATGTACCCAACCCATCCCAGTTTTTAATATTAGCGTCATAAGACCAGTTCTAGTGTTGAAGCAGGGGAAAGGTTCTGAATACTTTGCATAAAGCCATTTCTCCATGGAGTTAATCAGTAACATATGAATCGGGTGCAGCCAGAAACTGAATATGTGTGCTTAAGATAAAGCAGATGGTTTAAAATGAAAAGGTGATGTTGTATTTGCTTATAGAACAATACAATATTGACTGTTATTTGCGTTGGATTGTACTGACTGGTACTCAATGTGATTAAGAGGAATACCCCGATAATATAAAATCATGATCCACTTTGATCTACTGCTGAGAAATTGGAGAACAAACTAGATCTTAGAGCTGATCAGAAAATGAGGGGTATGGATTTTTCACACCCCTGAGACACAGCTTTGCCAGTGTAACTTTTCAGGGTAGACCGGCCCTTAGGGTATGTCTGTGCTGTAATGAGAGGTGTAACTGCAGCCTGTGTAGACATGCGCTAGCTTTGATCTAGCTAGCTTGTACAACAATACCTGTGAAGCTGTGGCAGCACAGGCTGTACAAGGCACCCCAGGACCCTAGCTATGCTCTTGAATGGCTAGTCCGTGTTGCCATGGCTTCTCAGCTATTGTAATTGGAGCTAGGCTAAATCAAAGCTAGCTCAGGTATTCTCCACTTGCTGCAGCCACACCTCTGCTAGAAGTAGAGGCATACCCTAAATTTGGATTTGCAGCTTCTGTTAACTGCAGTGTCCTCTATAATGTAACATCAAAAAGAACTTCCTGTCTGGTTTGGTCGGGTCTCCTGTGCACAGCTGCCCTTCTCTGAGGGGACAACGGGAGCTCTTAGACTGCAGGTGACTTTTTAAAAGTTTCTTTCTGTGAAAAGCTGTCTGTTCCATAATGAGCTATTATAGATGTAACTTCTGAGGCTTAGGAGTGCGAAAGCTCCTCTGAGGGAGGAACCATTACTTGCCATGTATCAACAGCCAAGTTACTTTGAAGATGAAGTCTCATTTTGACAGATCTGAGTGGCCATACCGAAAAGCAACATGCACAGCAGGGAGCCAGTTATACCATATGCTAAGGAGCAGCTGAGAATCCTTTCAGACTGTGGACCGTGTTAAAGGGCAACTGTAGCCCAGCATGCCTTTTCTAGCCCTTCTTGGCAAGGAGTTTGTCACCTTACTGTGCAGGGCCTCTTGCTCAGAGCACATCACATCTGAGTTCCAGAGATTACACTGACTTTCTAGGTGAAATTCAAGTTAGTTGTGTTTCTGAAGCCCTAGAGAACTGGATCCTGGCTGGCTGAGTCCACCTCTCCTTATGCCCCACCCCAGCTGCTGGGATCAGCTGGAATGCCCAGTTCTGAATGCCGGACAAGGCGCTGGGAGCACATTCTCAGTAGGAGGGAGAGGCTTCCTCCTCTGGTCTGACAGCTTGTCATGACCTTCAGGGCATATCACAAGGCTTCTCTAGTCATAATGATGTTTGCCTGAGGGGACTGGAGCCCTTGATGGTTTCAGGGCTGTTCTAGG
This sequence comes from Sternotherus odoratus, assembly GCA_032164245.1. Lineage (NCBI taxonomy): Eukaryota > Metazoa > Chordata > Testudines > Kinosternidae > Sternotherus > Sternotherus odoratus. The sequence goes on from JAVMKO010000008.1 coordinate 31,683,044, forward strand.
CAGACATGTTGCCAGTTTAGCTAGGTGAAGTTCCTAAAGCTGTGATCAGTGCATTTTACAAACAAAATTCTAAACAATTCAGCAGGAAGTGGTCCTGAGCTAATTCCGTTCAAATTGAATGGAAGGATAAACAAAAATAGATCTGTGACTAGAGTTTTTGATTTCAAAAGAGCTAACGTTAAAAAATTAAGGACACTAGTTAGGGAAGTGGATTGGACTGAAGAACTTACGGATCTAAAGGCGGCGGAGGCCTGGGATTACTTCAAATCAAAGTTGGGGAAGCTATCAGAAGCCTACATCCCAAGAAAGGGGAAAAAAATCATGGGCAGGAGTTGTAGACCAAGCTGGATGAGCAAGCATCTCAGAGAGCTGATTAAGAAAAAGCAAAAAGCATACAGGGAGCGGAAGATGGTAGGGATCAGCAAGGAAAGCTACCTTACTGAGGTCAGAACATGTAGGGATAAAGTGAGAGGCTAAAAGTCAAGTTGAGTTGGACCTTGCAAAGATAATTAAAACCAATAGTAAAAGGTTCTATAACCACATAAATAAGGAGGGGATGATGTCTAAGGAGGGTGGAGGAGATGGACAGGGCAAGTGGACATCTCCTCTCAGCTGAAGGAGAGGAACCCCCTCTGCCATCTCCTGTAGAGATTTCTCCTGCTTATCTCCTCCACCCTCCTTAGACATCATCCCCACCTTGTTCAGAAAGCATCTCTGCTACTTAGGCTGGACCTCGGAGATGGTAGGCAGCCTCTGCCTTAGGTGTGAGATAAACTGTACCATCCAAGGATCTCAACCCCCTTTGCAAATGTTCCTCTCACCCCTTTGAGGACGATATCATGCAGAGGAAGCTAAGACACCAAAAGGAGCAGTGACTTTGAGTTAGTGAGAGAGAACTCAGGAGTTCTGACTCCCAGCCACTAGAGCACACTGCCTCCCTCTTTGGTATTCACAAGCTGAGCTTGTGTTCTTCCCATATTTGGCTCCACTGCTCTCCCTCCTCCTTACTGAATAGCTCAGTGTTCTCTGGCTGGCTCTGGACAACTGTGCTCTGTGGCACCAGGGTTCCTTTCTTGTTGCAGCTCTGTGTCTCATGCCAAGAAGAAAGGCGATCGCTAGAGAATGTCTGAGCATTGTCTGCTGGGGGGAGGGATAGCTCAGTGGTTTGAGCATTGGCCTGTTAAACCCACGGTTGTGAGGGCCATTTAGGGATATGGGGCAAAAATGGGATTTGGTCCTGCTTTGAGCAGGGGTTGGACTAGATGATCTCCTGAGGTCCCTTTCAACTCAGATTCTATGATTCTATGATCTCCATGAATCTGAGCTGGATCGAATAGCTGGATGTCTGGCTTCCTCTGACTGCACTCCTCTGTAAAGAAAGACAGAAACCAGAGGGGCCGCAGGACTGAGATGGCCTCTACATGTCCACTCCTCTCTACAGCTCTATTCCCCCCCCCTCAGGTGGTCTCAGGAGTAACCCTTTTCACTGCTCTGGCACCTTTCACCTGGGGACCTCAGAACATGCTGCACTCCTTGATTGAGGCACTCACCCTTGAGAGGTTGGCAGTGGATCTAGGGAAATCCTTTACCCCACCTCTGAAATGGGGTAGGATACCAGTGCACAAGCAGCTCCCTACAAGAAGCTTTAGGGAGAGACTGTCTCCAGAGAGGCTTACCAGCACTTGGCTCGGAGCTTTCAGGTGGGAGACCTCGGTAAACAGAATACCTCGGCGATGCTGGTGACGAGTCTTGGACTGCCAGCTCTGGGACAGAAGCCCCTTTTCCGCAGGACAAGGCAGTGTGGTCCCTGGAAGTACAAGCTCTGTCTAGATGTCTCGCCTGTGCTGTAGTAAAGAGGGGATGGGAACTCAGTGATCCAGTCACTGCTTTTGCCTCTCTTGAGATGGCCTGCATGGGAGTGCTATGTGTGATTGATTGTGTGCACTGGCAATCAGCTGCCACATCTAGCCGGGGGGAGGGAGGGAAGGGGTCAAGTCCCTGCTCTGCCACAGACTTCTTGTGTGATCTTGGGCAAGTCACTTAGTCTTTCTGGGCCTCGGTTCCCCCATCAGTGCAATAGGGATGACAGCCCTGCCCTGCAAGGATAAATACATTTGATTGTGAGGTACTCAGGTAAAGTAGTGGTATATCCTTATCTGGCCTCCACTAAATGGGTCTGTGCAAATGGATTCTACAAACTGACTTTGAAAGCCCAGCAGTGTAATAGTGTGGGCTGGCATCATCTGCTTTGCCAGGGAAAGATGGGATCAGATGCTAGAACAAGCTGGGGAGAGGGAAAACCGTGCTTTCTCCAGCCTTTACCTGGGCAGACATACAGGCTGGAAGAGCTGTTCCCGTCTACAGCGGGCTCTGTGGGGGGCAAATAGACATGTTCATTTCCTGTAACTGTAGACTGTCAGGGAGGGTTGTGACAGAGCCTGTCATCTCTGTGCTAGAGACTTACGTAGAGATCTGCTGATAACGGCTGCAGGGTGAAATGTGCTGTAATTACACCCACAAGTGAAACTGCGCAGAATCCTGGGAGGACGCAGTGTGAACTGCAGTGCTCTGCCTGAGCCCCTGATTGCTCATCTGGAACAGAACACGAGAGGCTTTTGTCTTGATTACATTCCCAGCAAACGGAGAAGAGGCTGTTTATTGGACTCTGCTAATTAGAGTGGGACTTTTCCTGGGAGCAGATATTAACTGAGTTATCTCCAGTGTCTTCCTGCAAAGTCCTGTGGTAATCATCATAATTCATTCTGAGAGCACTTCACAAACAGGAACAGATCCCCAGAGTATCATGTGCAGTGGGAGTATTTTACTGGGGGGGGGGGGGGGGAGCTGAGACCAAGGCTAAGTGACTTGTCCAGGCCAGCACAGCAGATCTTCGGCAGAGCCAAGATAAGATCTTGGGAGCCACTGAGCCATTTTGCTGCCTCCCTGTGTCGAGCATGCACTGGTGCTGCTTATGCTTGTGGCTCAGACTGTCATACAAGAGAAAAACCACCACATTGGCACTGCCAACTTCCCCTTTTAGCAAACACCCTGAATGTGCCAATTGCTTCCAGGAGCCTCTCATACCCACCCAGTTCTCCCCTCACCTATCTTCAAACAGTGCTGCTGCTGCTGCGCTATCCCCGCTGTGTGCTGTCCCAGTGCAACAGGGAAATCATAGTACTCATCCCATCAGACTTCTCTTGCTATCTGCTGTTGAGTGCTGTGCTGCTTGGAGCTATTAATCTGCTCCCATCTTTTGAACACTCAGGCAAATAGAATAATGCTGATAATGGCAGGAAATGTTGGGTTAGGTCAAAATCATTTGGAAGCAAACACACAACACAGGCCATTCCGGGTTGTTCCAACTTGCCGTCGTGCTTTTGACTCCAGTAAAGCATTTCCGACTTCGTCACCCTGTCTGATGTGATCATCTGCGTAGATCGTTCTAGTCTGCCGCGTCTGTAGGTGGCTACACCTGCATCTTAACACTATTGAGTTAAAATGCCCTGCTCAACTGAGGAAGGTTATGTGCTAACATCCTCCTCCACTCCCAACTTCACCTCCTCCATCAGCCTGGAGTTGTAGCTGAATCACTCCTGCTCCAGTTCTGGGCCAGCTCAGTACCGGTGGGGCAAGTGAGAGGAGGGGGCTGCAGCTGAGGTGCTGGTTGTACAGTGCTATGTGTGGTGGAAGGTTGCCCAAGCTGCTGAGATGTGTGGTGCGTGATGCTGTGAAGGTGCAGCGTTGATGGCTCCACCGCAGCAGCTGGCCCAGAAGTGTAGCAGTGACTACACTTGAGGGGCAGGACATCCGCTCAGTAAGCTCTGTAGATGCGGCTATTGCTCAAGTGTTCGGCTGAAGTGATGCCAGGAAACGGCTACGTTTTGTAATAAAACATGTTTGTACCATGGGCGGGGAGACAATGCTCCAGTGCCATGAGTAGAGGTCTCCTGGGAATTTACCCACGTGCACTTTTCTTGGTCTTGCTTGTCAGAGTGCAGCCCTGACAGGCCGCGGCGCCTCATTCAGCACAGCCCTATGCAAAGCCCTTCCCAATGCTCTGATTAGGGGTGTGACCCACAGGGAATGTTCCCTTTCCATTTATTTGTATTTCCAAATCAAACCGCTTCTGATTCTGGAGCCTGCTGGAGTTCATCTGTGGAGACCAATAGCTATTTTGAACGTGTTTCCCCATCCGCTGGCAATTGCAGAGATGCGCAGCATGAAACTTCAGTTTTCTTTCGGGAAACAGGCTAGTCAGGCAGAGGGGTTCCCTTAAAGGGCACTGCCCCCAAAGTGTGCCACAGGTTTTTCTGTTTCACTCATTTGCCATTCATGGTGAGAGGACAGTGTTACAAGAAGTGAAAGTAGCATTAGTAAAGCAGGGTAAGAAATTGTTTCTGAACTTTTGGGTGCCTGTCATTTCTAAAGCAGTCATACGAAGGGATGGTCTCTCAGGAGCATTTTGTAAATTGCGGCTGCACTGTTCCTTTAAGATACTGCCCCAAAATAGGCTTTGTTTGGCAGTTAGCTGCAGAGATTCTAATAGCAGGCAGTGGGACGTGCTGGATGGAGGTGACCTGTAGAGAACAAGCCTTCAGGAAGGGGGAGTGAGTTCTTGTACTGCTTCCTCCCAGGAATGTCCCATACAGGATGAGCCCCATCCCGGTCACAGTCATGGTCCCTAGCCCACAAGAGAGGGCCGCAGGAGCTTTGAACTTGTCCCTCCTAAGATTGCCAAATAAACTGGTTCGTATTCTTGACTGGGGAGATCCGTCTCTGTGCCCAGTTCTCCTCCCCAGTCCATTAAGTGATGTACGTCTGGAGGCTGGGTACAGCCTGCAAAGCACTTTTACCATTAAAGACCCTGGGAAGCAGGATGCTTCCCCAAATCTGTCCTTTGCAAACATTGACCATTCCCTCCCACCCCTGTGAGGGAGCTGGTACTATCCCAATTGATCAGGAGATGGGCCTGGGACCACACAGCAGTCTGTATCGAGCTGGCGTTAGAATTGAGGCCTTTCTGGTTTGTGGTGTCTGGCCCAGACAGCTTCGCTGCCTCTGGTTCCTTAACCCTGGTGCAGCACGTGATCTGAGAGCTGCTTCTCCACTGCTGCCTCTCACACATCCAGTAGCCTTTCTACGGGGGCTTCTTTCTGCCTCCGTGCACCAGCGCAGCCAGATGCTTCAGGATTGGACCCTGTGTTTTTAAGCCTCCCTAGCACCAAGCACAGCATTTGGGCCCTTTCCTTCTCCTTGAATATTCTGGAACATGCCGTGGCCTTTCCTGTGCAGTCTCAGCAGTGCCACTCTGGATCCCCCAGAGCTTGTCTACACACCCAGCACCACTGTAATTCCACCGGCATCGCTCCAGCAGCAAATCCCACAGTGTGGAGGCAGTTAGAGTGGGATTCAGGGCTTTGTACCAGTATAGCCTACTCCTGTACAGGAAGGGAAATAAGAGATCCCAGTGTCAGGCACCTCTACACCTGTGTGTAACTGCAGCCGCACTAGGGATGTATCTGTCGAAAAACATCAGTAAAAACTCGCCTTCCCAACTGACAGCTGCATATAGACCAGCCCTAAGGATAAGCAGATATTGATCTGATCTCGGATGCCACAGCACGGAAACTAGTGGCCGGTGTGCCCTGTACATCACCCTGCTCTCATGTGCCATGGAAAATGGCCGCTCCTATCAAAGCCCCAGCCTTGGGTGCAGTACGAGGGGGCCGAGTTACCTCATCTCCGTGCTTTTCTGGCAGTCCCTGAGACAATGGTTACAGCACTGCCAGCTGCTGCCATAGACCAGCAGATGTAGCATCCCCTGTGTTTGGATAAACAGCCGTGATATTTACTAAACTCTCTGAAAGTGCCTGGACAAAGGAGAGTCCACATGGATTCCAGCTAAGCCAGTTTTCTTGATCAGTTATTGTAACAAGAAACTGGTCCTGGCTGGTCTGCTCCCGCTGCACCTTTCAGTATGGTTGCGTCACGGAGGGATATTGATCTGGGGCAGGGGTCTGTAAAATGGGGTTTCATTCAGGGTCTAGGAAGCGTTGTAAATCTGTGTGGCCCAGAGTGGAGTGATGCTACTGGGACCATTGGGAATGGATTTGAGGGGGCTTTGTAAGACGTGTAGAGGCAGGGTGGTCCCGGAGTGAAGTGCTGGACTTCTGGGTCCTGGTCTGGATGCTGCCGTACACTTGCTAGCTGAATGAGGGCAAGTCATTTAAACCCATGCTGCTCAAACGTGGCCACTGGTTAGGGACCTAATAGGGACACTGGATTGTTTTTGAAGATGCTGAGTGTGACGGAGTAGAAATACTGTGTGTGCCTCAGTTTCCCCAATGCATTTCTTGAGAGTCTATGTGAAGGAATAGGGGCTGATAGTGTAAGCAATCAGGCAACGCCCTCTCCCCTCTCTGCAGGTATGCATACCTGAAGCTGTAATCTGACCCCAAGTGGGGGAGGGAGGTCACCTGACCTGGCAGAGCCAGGGGGGAGGAGGGGTTGGAGAGAGTGAGTTTTCGTTGGGAGTCTGCAGCTGGCTGGAGAGAGGGGTTGGAGTCGGAAGCTGGGTGGGCAGAAGGGAGGCAGGCCCAGGCAGGGTCTGTCCTCCCTTGGGCCCCCAAAATGGATCCAGCTGAGGGCTCACGCTCGCTGTATGGTCTGGGTTAGACCAGATAGAGGTCATCGAATAAACCTGTTTTACTGCCTGACTGAGAGGCATGTCTGACTGTGGATTTGGGGTGCAGAATCCACAGGGACCCCGCCCAGGTGGGCTCGCTGGGGGAAGCGCACGGGGGGGGGGGGGGGCGGCAGAAGGTGCTGAATGCTCCGAGGTCAGACCCAGGAAGGTTGAAGTGGGTACCCATGAAGCTCCTAGCCTTGGAAACAGGCTTTGTACAGAGAGGGGACACTTCACCCAAAGTCCAGTCTGGCTTCCTAGGGAGCGGTTCCAGACCATCACCAGGGCACTCTGTGACACTGAGTCTCCACCCTTCCTCACTGAAGGTGTTGAGTATCTCAGATGAGACCCTGGGTGTGTCAGGTCAGTCACCTGTAACGAGTATCCTCACTTGCCAATGTGGCCATCTGTCTCAGCATATTCCCCTGTGTAGTGAGAAGATCTGAGAGGCCGGAGAGTGCTACGTGTGAGAGCACCTTTTGTGCGAGGATATTACAGAATGGTGTGTTGGCATTTGCTTTCTGTGCCTGAATTCAGTGTGACACGAATCAGAGACCAGAACTAACTGGCAAGTCTGGCAGAGACCTCAACCAGGGGCCATGCATTCTCACACTGAAATATTTACACAGACCTGACTGCAACCCTTCTGAACTCTCCTCCTGTTTCCCCACAGTGTACGTGGTGGAAGAGCAGAGACGGGACAACACAGGGGAGAGTGCCTGCCTGACAGCGTGTTGGACTGCTCTGTGCTGCTGCTGCCTTTGGGACATGCTGACTTGAGCTCCCCAGGAAGTCCCCACTGTCAATACCTCTAACTCAGAGTGCTATGCATTCTTCGGTGATCTCTTGTTCTGACGTCTTTCTATCCATGTAATCAATGATCCGCTTTGCACAGCCGACAGTCCATGTCTAATGTAGCTCTAGCGCCGTAGTGGTGTTTTGCACTCCTTTAATTTAGTGAAGGGAAATCCCTTCATAATGTATGTCTATGATTTTTATTGTACTTTAAAGAATGTGCTAAATGATTTATTATTATTTTTTTGGCCAAAGGCTTCATTATTACGCAATGTGTGTTCATCATTTTAAATTTTACCTTTCTTGGAAATGGAGAAATATGCAATAATTAAAGTCAATGACTGATTTTTTTTTCTTTGCTAGTTCTCACTTCTGTTTCAATAAATTTGTCCGATACAGATTGGCTGTGTGTCAGGTATGTTGCTTTAGTTTGTTCCCCTGGACACCTTACACCTACCTGACAATAAAACATGGCAGTGACGGAGTTCCCTGATTAATTGGCTCCTAAGAGCCTTGTGGGAATCTGTGCTGCGGGAACTAGTAATTGTCTCCCCTGCTGCGGTACAGAAATCCTGGATGTGTGATGAGCTAAGAGACAATTACTGTGGCACCAGCGCCCATTTTCCATCAACAATATTGCTGTTATGTAAGTAGGAACAGCACAGTGGAATCGGTCTTTAAATGGCACGAGTCCTTTGAGTGGTCAGCTGTTTCCAGCAAAGGTGGAGGGGAAATTGGCGGAGGGAGCTGAGATGCTTTGCGGTGGTCTCCTAACAGGACAACTTAAATCTTTCATTGACATTTGGCCTTTTTGTGGTAGGTTGGAATGGAGACATCTCACTCCTCAGGTGCCAAATCACAACAGCCACCACCACAGTTGAGTCTGATTCAGCCCCACTGGTGGTAGACTCAGCAGAGCAGCTGAAGGCTGGATGGGCCCACAAGACCGCTGAACTCCCCCCTAGTGTCACTCTGAGGCTGGGTGAGGCTTGGGAGCAATAAGCGTGAAGGGAGCTTGTGCTAGATCTGCCCTGGGACTAGCCTGTCATTCTCTGGGGCGTGCCCAGCTGGTCCCTGTAGTGGGGCGGCTTCCCCACTCCGGCAGAAATTGGGTTAAAACAGCCCTGCAAAGGGTTGTGTCTCGGGAAAGGCAGCCGGGCAGAGGGCTGCAATAGAAAGCAGCTGGGGCGGAGCAGCCACAGCTGTGGCTGGGTCAATTAAGGCCCAGCTGGCCCTGATAAAAGGTCTGAGAGTTTGGAGCTCAGAGAGTCTCCTCTGGCTGTGGAGGGAGACAGGCCTGGCTGCTGGGGAGTTTTGACTAGGGTACCTGGAGTGGAGCAGGGCTGGGGAAGGCCATAGGAGCTGTGGAGCTCTGGCCTGGAGATCCCACCCAGGCTGCAGGGCCTAGGAGACGGCCCAAAAGGGGTACTGGGGTTGCAGGGGCAGCCAACAGGTAGGCAGAGGCAGCAGGCCACAACCTCCTTGCCTATGATGACTGGCTGATACACTGCACTCTGTCCCAGAGAGTGAGGACTTGATGATGACTGGCAGTAGCCAGTGAGGCAAGGTTGGGCTCAGAGGGCTGGGGGTTCCCCAGGGAGGGGAGACCCAGAACTAGACTGTGAGGGTACTGCCAGAAGGCAGCACCCAGGCAAAGGGCTCCCGGGTCCGGGAGGGACACAAGGCTAGCAGCAAGCAGGACATGAACCTGCAGAGGGTGCTCCAGAGGCTGGAACGCTAATTCTCTGGACAACCATCAGGAGATGTTGCGGGGTGAGTTGCCACATGCTTACGGTCCCCTTTTTTCTTTCTTTTTACCAGCCGCACTAAATTCATCCACCGAATGTTAAAATTGCTGCTGTATTTCTCCAGTGTGGGAGACACTAGCTAGTAAATTACCAGAACAAACAGAATTATCCAGCAGCACCTCAAAGCTCCACCTAAGGATGCTACATCCTCTTTAGCACAGCTGGTTCGCTGCCCACTATCCTCCGCTCCTCGTACATAGAACTGAGTCAAATTCCAGAGAATATTGTGTGGGAACCCTCTTATTAGCAAGTTAATGATGAAGCCAAAGTGGCAAAGACTTACAGAGGCAGACAAATCTGTATTTTGAATCTTCACTCGCCTTGGGCACGGCTCCCCTGCTGCTTGCCTCTTGCTAGTCTATCCATATCAACTCCTTGCAGCAAGAACTGTCTCTTAGGCTATGTCTACACTGCAATTAAAAACCTGCAGCTGGCCCTGTTTAATTGGTGTAAATGTTCAGTCTCAGGCTGGAGCGCAGCCTCCAGGACCCTGTGAGGTGGTAGGTCCCAGAGCTCAGGCTGCCTGAACATCTACGCCACAATTAAACAGTCTGTAACCTTGAGCCCCGCAAGCATAGTGCAGTATGAACAGGCCATTTGTTCTATGTTTGCTCAGGGCCCAGTGCAATGGGGGTTTAGTCCATAAGTAGGCTCCGAGATGGTACCACAGTACACACAATGAATGTTTTAAAGAAGCCATCATGTGCTCATGTCAGGGACTAAAGATAATCTCAGAATAGGGTAACCAAACTCACTGTTATTCTACTTGCCAGGGTGTTGGATCACTTTCATTAGTGTGAGTGGCAATGAAAACTCTCTTGAGATGTGCAGAGCCTGTGGAGCCTGGATTTGGCCTCCAATTAGCATCCTAGTTTATCACAAACCTTGAGGCAAAGTTCAGGAGACAACATTTTAAAATTTTCCTCTCGTGGTGACATTTGGCTGGGGCAGAGAACCTGGTTGAGGATTAATAGCCCAGGAGGGTTTATTGCCTAAGCCTGAATTTAGTGTTTGGAATTTCAGTTCTGCTTGCAAAAAAGCCAATTGAAATTCTCTTCTTTCAGAAAAAAATAAAACTGGTTATCAGCTCAAACATGCCCCAGCCCTGGATCAGAGCAAGAGCAAGAGATTGTCTCAAAGGCCTGCATTTCCTCAGTTTAAGGCTGGCCTGACTCTGTTTATCATTAAAGCAAAACATTTCCCAGTACAGATTTAATGGTCTTAATTTTTAATGAACTAACGAGTTGGGGGTTTGAGTGCAAAGTTGCATTCGTTTATAGTATCGTCATCCACATTTAACACATGAAAAGCTTTTAAAGTGACGCTTCCTTCGACCGCTGTGGCACAGGAAATGGCTTCTGTGGTCTTTCCTTGTATTAGAGGCTTGGTTACGTTTTCAAGTCTGCTCTTAAGTCCATGTGGGCCTGATAGAACGACTGGGGCCTAAATGAGCTTTTAGGCTGAATGGAGCAGAGGAGGTGGGTCTCCAGAAACAATCTCCTGCATTGCCTCTCTTTAAATCCTGATTTGAGGACTTCAGTAACTCAGCCAGGGGGTTACTTCTAGGAGTGGGTGGGTGAGGGTCTGTGGCCTGCCATGTGCAGGAGATCAGACTAGATCATGATTAGAGCCCTACCTACCAAATTCACGACCAAGAAAAATGTGTCAGGGACCATGGAATCTGGTCTCGCCCCGGGAAGTTGCCTTTTGTGTGCTGTTACCCTATCCTAGCCAGAGTTTAGGGGGGAGAGCAGGGTTTTTCAAGTTGGGTGACCTGACCCAAAAAGGAGTGGCAAGGGGCTCACGGTATTGCCACCCTTACTTTTGTGCTGCCTTTGAAACTGAGTGGCCAAAGAAAGGCGGCTGCTGGCTGAGGGCCCAGCTCTGCAGGCAGCAAAAGCAAAGTAAGGATGGGAATCCCCATACCATGGTATCCATCCTTCTGCTCCATCCTTCTGCGCTGCTGCTGGCAGAAGTTCTGCCTTCAGCGTTAGGCTCCCTGCCAGAAGCACCGCTCTCCAGCTGCCCAGCTCTGAAGGCACTGCTGCCGCCAGCAGCTGTGTAGAATTAGGGGTAGTAGTACTGCAACAACCTCCCCCCCACACACACACAATAGCCTGGCACGCCCTGCCCCACAACTCCTTTTTGGGCCAGGACCCCCACAATTACAACACTGAAATTTCAGATTTAAATAGCTGAAATCATGACAGTGATTTTTTTAAAGCCTATGGCTGTGAAATTGACTAAAATAAACAGTGAATTTGGCAGGGCTCTAATCAGGATGGTCTGTCGGGCCTTAGGGGCTATGACTAGCAGTTTTAAAGCTAAAGCCGAGTCAGGAACTTGCTGAGGGGAGGCTGTGGTCACAGCTGTGCAGAAACTGGTTTGGGCCCAGCCCAGCCCAATCTATACTGAGTTGCTCACTAAATTTTGGCAGCTTGGGTGCAGTGAGCCAGGGCCCAGCAAGCTGTCTGGGTCACAGACATTATACTGCAGCCAGTGAGGTTTGCAGCAGAATGCAGTGAGGGAGGGGCAAATTCTGCATGTGCAGAGGTGCAGCATCCCCCCAGGAGTATTGGCAGTGGAGAGAGGGGGATTTGCCATGGGAACAGCTGGGGGAAATCCTGCAGCATAGACCTAGTCACTGCTGGCTGAAGGGGCTCCCCATGCGCCCACAATTGCCACGCTGCTCGCTGCAAGGCTGAGCCCTCTCTCATGGGGGCTCCCCAGGGCGGGACAGCCAATCAGCTTTTGACAGCTGGGATGAGATGTTCTGCCCCATCGTGTCTCCCCTTAGTCCCAGCTGGATTTCCTGGGAGGCCGGCGCTGGGGCCGCTCACTCAACCGCTGCAGTAGAGCTGAGCAAATAATTGCCTGGTTTGGTGGTTGAACGTGGCTCATTTCAAACCCACCTGGAATTTTTTCAGATCCCATTGGAACAGGAAAACTCCAGGAAAAGCCCATTGGGTGGACTGAGGGGGGTTGACTGTGGGACATTGTCCCAATGTTCAAAGGGACATTTTCAAACAGATTTTTACATGTAAATTTGAAAAAATGTTGACATTTCAAAAATAAAATCAGCTTTTTCAGGTTGAATTTATTGGCTGGATCTGAGTTGAATCCAGGGATCGTTTTGGGGCACCCAAAATGTATTTTTTTTCCTCCCAATGTTCTCAGCCAGTAAGGCCCCGGTGGTCTGCCCTGCCTTCCTCACACTGCCTAGAACAACCAGGCCATTTGCAAAAACCCATCATGCTCAGGGGGGGAAGGGGGAAAAGCTTCATCCACCGGTTCAGGCATCCGGTTGGAGGCCTGTGGGATCGGCCACATGCGCTGTCGGAGAAGGTAGAATGGGTGCAGTCCCCAGCCCCCTGCCCTGCTCGAAATGCCTGAGCCCCACCCTGCCACTCCAGTGCCCCTGGGCATTAGAGCATGTGCCACACCCACTGCACGTGGCGGTGAACGCTGTTAGCCAAGTAGCTGGGCCTCTCTTTCGAGACCCATTTAGGTGACCGCTCCCCTCACCTGGCAGCTGGGCACTTGCTGGTGAGGGGGGAGCTACCATGTATCCGTTCCTGTGGTGCTGGGCTCATGTGCTTGCCTGTAACAGCCTTGTCCAAACAGCTGCGCCGTTAGTCCTGGCTCTGCTGAGGTGGGAGTGTTTAAAGAACCAAATTTGGGCAGCGTGTGGAGTGAGCATAGGGAATCTATTTATAGCCTTCCCTTTCCCCTGAGCCCCTTAATCCAGCCCCGTGACACAGGCAGCATCTTCAGTGCCTCTACGACTGGGCTCGGTTCTCAGGCATCCCCACCCCCTCCTGCACAGAAAAAACATGGTCCTGGCAGCCAACTCTGTAAGCTGATCACCCCGGGCTTTGCAGGGAACTGAATGGTTCCAGAGCAGCCCCAAGGCTGGAGCACAAGATCCCAAACCACGCGTCAGAAACGCTATGGCAGCAGGGAATGCTTGGGGGGGGGGAGGGTCCTGGTGGGGTGTGTGTGGGTGGGTGGGTGGGTGTGTGGGTGGGTGGGTGTGTGTACACACACACCCACACACACCCCTCGGCTCAGCCTGCCCAGGGCCTGTCAGGGAACCCCTGGCCCAGTACTCACAGAGACGCTACCTGGTGCTGCCGGCAGCACGAAGCCCACGGGAACTGCAGCTCCTATTTAGCGGGGAACACGCTGGAGCCAGGTGAATATGACAAAAGAGCCTCATTTCCCAGTGACTTCGGCCCAGGAGGGAGCGAGGTTCACAGCACAGAAGTCCATTTCCGAGTCCACCCCCTCAGCGCAGCAATGGCCCGAGGCAAGTCCAGGTGACTTCTCAGATCCCAGGCCCAGCTGGGCAGCTCGGTGTGGAATTACCCCACAGTATAAAATGCTCTAGAGTCTAGAAGGCTCTTGTTGAGTAAATGTGCACCACGCTCACGTGTCTGGTGAAGCTGCTGTCAGGAGAAGACAAGGTAAGTGTTCCCTGGGAATGTGACCTTCCCCCCAATGCCCTGCCCTGCCCCCTCCTCTTCCGGCCCAGCTCTGCTGCCTGCCTGTGGCCAGCGTCCCACAGGGCTAATGTGATTCGATCCCCAGTGCAGTGACAGCAGAGTCTAGTTGGGATCCAAAGAGCCCCAGGCTTTTCATACTCTTGGCTGGAAGCCGTGGGATGTCGCGACAGACGGACTGAGTTCTGTAAACACCTAACGGGCTATTTAGGAGCTGCCCCCATGCACTGCACGCCCCTCATGTCAGTCACGGCTGCCATGCCACCTGGGGTGGGCAGCACAGGGTAGCACGGTGCCCACCCCGATTTGCTGCAGTGTAACGCCGGCGACTTCCAGGATAGTGGCAGTGCCGGGGGCAGGAGGGGGCCTCCGGCAAGGCCTTGTTCAGCTTGCGCAGCTAAACACTGACAAAAGTCAGAGGAATTTCCCATTCGCCCCACCCCCTTACTGCCCCTGGCTTTAGCCTGGCCTCCTGGAGTTAATTCCCCCCCCCCAGGCCCACTCCCCCTTCCTTCCCCACCCACCCCTGTCCCCTGCCCTCCTGGCTCCAGCGCCGTCCCCCAGGCTGGTTTTGTGGCAGTTACCCACAGGCTCGATCTTCAGTGCTGGGCCTCAGTAAAATAATTAATGGTGGGGCAGCGTCTGCAGCCTCGGAACAGGGCCCTGGGCCCCCACACCCAGCGCTGCCAGCATTGTTCTCTTAGCCCCCAAGTACCAGCACCTGGCCCTGCCCACCAGCCATGAGTGAGCCACAGCCTCGGTGGGTTGTAGCAGGGACCACCGCCATGGGCCAATCATGTTTGGCCGCTCTGCTGAACTGGCCAATAGGGGCTCAGAAAGGGCCAACAGGGATTGGTGCTACCATCCACATTGGCATTCCTACTGCATCTGCGCACCTGGCCCTGGGCGCTGCACTGAGACCCGCCCACCCTTGTCCAGCAGAGGATAGAGGTGGACGTACCAGTGACCCAGGGCTCGTCCAGCCACTGGCTCAAGGTTACAGCCTTGGCCCACAGCCCACGTGCCGACACCACCCGTAGGGGAAACCCTCCATGTCAGGTGCTGTGCCCAGCATGGCAGGGAACAATGGGTCCCTGGTTAAGTTCAAAGCTAGTGGCAAGTGCCACTCGGCTCTAGCAGACCTGGCCCTGGTGTCCCACTTCCCCGGGGGGCTGGACAGCCTGAAACAACTCAGAACCAACGCCCGAGGCTGGCAACCCTGCACTGCAGAGCCAAGGAGCAGAGGGGCTCATGTCCCTCGTACCCAACAGGAACGGTGGTGTGCCTGCCCTGGCACCAACCTGGGTGTTCTCACTGCAGGGCACACTGGTATTCCAGGGAGCGCCAGCCACCTCCAGCAGCTGGGGTAGAAACACCTGGCTGCCCCCAGCTCGGAGGAAGGCCCCACAGCTGGCACTGGGAATGGTGCTTTGTCCCTGCCAGGAAGTGCAGCCTGCCTGGTGCTGTGGGCCGAGGCTTAGTGCTGGCAGCCGCTGGGCTCTCAGGAAGAAGCAGGGCCAGGGCTTGCGGTGGCCCAGAACCAGCTGCAGAATTTGACCCTGGTGCTGGCATTTGCCTGCAGGCCGTCGGGGAAGCAGTTCACAGCTCCCCTAGCACTGGGCAGAGCAGACGGCCCCGGCTCCCGCTGGGCTCAGGCAGAGGGCACTGTGACACTCTCCTCCTCCCAGGACACGGGCACGAGGAGCCGAGCAGGGAGCCCCAGAGCACCCAGGAAAACAACCACATGATCTACAGGGACCTGGGAGGAGGCGACTGCATTTGCCCCAACACCTGATCCCGGAGAGGAGCGGAGGGAGAAGCCTCGGTCCCATTTGCCAGAGACAAGCATCCACACCACAAAAATCACCCCAACTGGTGCCATCCCTCGGGGGGAGATAGCTCAGTGGTTTGAGCATTGGACTGCTAAACCCAGAGTTGAGGGGCAAAAATAGGGATTGGTCCTGCTTTGAGCAGGGGGTTGGACTAGATGATCTCCTGAGGTCCCTTCCAACCCTGAGATTCTCGGATTCTATGATCCACCCTCCCAGCTGGCAGCCCCAGCAGAGGCTACAGTGACTAACACTCTTGCCAGCGGTGGCCCTGTCCCAAGCCAGGCAGCCTGGAGGAAGGAGGAGCTACCTGGCCCCTGCCTGGGCAGACCTTGCTCTGGGTCTTATAGCCTCACCTCAGTGGCGCTCTGACACCTGCCAATCAATCCTCACAGCGTGTTGTCCAGTTCAGCGTCTGGCTTCCTGCTTCCCGGCCTGCAGCCCCCGCACCCGGGAGCCTCTCTGCAGCGGGATGGCGCTGTGCTATGGAGAAGGAGTGCTGGAGACAGGGTCCCCCTGACTGATCCCCCCGGCCCACTTCTCAGAGGTGGGTGGGAGCATTCGGGGCTGGAGCCTGGGGAAGCTGGGTTTGCACAGCAGAGTTGGGTAAATCCGGGCATCACCCCAGACTTTAACCCTGGGCTCCATTTGTCCTCTGGGCTCCCCTCCCTTCAAATATCCTCCTTTGGGATGGGGCCAGCAGCCTGTCCCGACCTCCCTGCAGGTTCCAGGCCCAAGGGGGAGTGTGGGAACCAGCGGCAGGGGATGGCAGGGTGCAGCCGGAGCACTGGCCAGAAGAGCCCTTCCTGGCAGCGAGGACTCTCAGTGGCTACCTCAGAACGCTGGCAGCTGCTCCAGGCCCTGGGGAGAGTCCGAATCCTGCAGCCAGTTGCTGGCATGGGGTGCAGTGAGTGGATGGTTATTACTGAGCTGGCAGAGGCTCTGTGGGAGCAGCTATTGCTAAGCACAGCAGGCAACCCAGGCTGGGGTTTCAAGAGGGGCTGGTGGCTTTGAGGGCTCAGACAGACCCAGTGCTGAGCACCCACAACGGTGGGAGCGGCAGGTGCCCTGCATAAAGCCTCTAGCCCTGGAGCCAAGGCTCAGCTAACCAGCAATGGGGCGTGTCAGGGCCCAGACGGCAGGTGTGCCAGCGTCCAGCAGAGGGCAGCACACTAAGCCAGACCAGCTCTGGGACCAGAGCTCCTTCATTGCAGCCCCTTCCTGCTTATTCACATTTCTGCAGAATAACTAAGCGGCAAACCGACCAGTCATCCCGAAAACAGGCTAGAATTGTTGGCGTAACTGTCAAAAAAATCCCAGGCCGCCCCCAAGACACGGGGCCTGTTCTGCTCCACCCTGGCTTTGGGCCGTGGCTCAGTCCCTCAGAGATGGGGTTTATCGCGGGAAGGAAACTCCTCGTATGTCACTAGCTACTGGTGCTATCTGGGGAGAAGTCCCCACCCCACCTTTCTCAGGCCAGCAAAGGTTCTACCTGGCTCCCCGCACTGTACTACCCAAGCACCTCGCAATCTGTAAGGTATTTATCCCCACAGTGCCCAGGGAGGTGGGGCAGGGCTGGCACACAAGACACTACCAGACAGTCCAAGGGGGCACAGCGAGTCCAGCCAAGTGTCAGGCCACGGGAACCCTATTTGGAGGGTTGGCACCTAGTGATTGACTGACAGCCCTCCTGATCCTCCGAACTGGTAAAGGTTGGGCGGCAGCAATGCCAGCTACTGCCCCACACGTGTGTCTGTGTCTCCCTCTGGTTCTCTAGAGTCTAGACCATCTCTAGGCAGCTGCGGTTCAGCCTCCTTGGCGCTTCTGCCCCGAAGATGCCAGCTACTGCCAGACGTGATGGTAGGTTTAACGGTGGTCACTGGGCACTGAACTACCTTCACCTCCTGCCATTGCAGGGCCTCGGGCCCTCCGATTCTCGCCTGTGGCACGTAATAGTTTCCTAGGCTGTGATACTTTGGACTCATTGCAGTGGCTGGGTTGTATGTGCAGGTGCTGAGGGGGCCTGGGATATACAGGGGGTCAAATGAGATCATTTGATGGTCCCTGCTGGACTATCACTAACTCGGCTTCTGACTTGTCACGGGCCGACTGGTCAGTCATTAAAAGATAGCGACTAAATTAAGTCTGGCCTCCTCCTAGCCCTGGGATTACGGCCACGCTAGGACCACCGTGCTGGACAGGGTAATGCTGCTGAAGAGCAACAGGGGAGCGCGCACAGGATCATATCCTTGTGTCTCTTCAGTTTGCCTCTCCCACCAGATGAGTTTCACAGGGTTGCTACAATCCAGGCCTGGGGTCATAATTAACCCTTCGATGTGGTTCTCCACAGAGAGCTACCAGAGGGAATATCACCACACAGGCCATTCACAGAAGGATGGCAGCAGCCTGTTTAGCGAATGAACCCTCTCCGCACACCTGGCACATAGATCTTTGCCTCACATTAGTGAGGGGAAAGCCGAGACACTGGCAGATCAGGTGTCTTGTCTAAGGCTACCCAGGAGTCAGGAACAGAGCAGGGAACAGAGCAGTGCCCATGACAGGTTTCAGAGTAGCAGCCGTGTTAGTCTATATCGGTAAAAAGAACAGGAGTACTTGTGGCACCTTAGAGCATGTCTTCACTACGACTTTACGTCGACTTTAACGACGTTAAGTGGAATTAAACGTGTACCTGTCTTCACATACATGCCATTAAAGTCGATTTAAAGGGCCCTCAAAATCGACTTTATAACTCCTGCCTGATGAGAGAAGTAGCGCTAAAATCGACATTTCAAGGTCGATTGTGGGCTAGTGGGGACGCAAGTGACATTACTAGCCTCCAGAGGCTGTCCCACAATGCTCCATTCTGACCGCTCTGGACTGCCTCACTGCTCCACTGTGACCGCTCTGGACAGCACTCTCAACTCGCTGCTCTGGCCAGGTAGACAGGAAAAGACCCGGGAACATTTGAATAGCATTTCCTGTTTGGTCAGTGTGGCCAGTTCACCTGCACAGCTCAGTCGCCATTCAGAGAAATCAGCAGCACAAGCCGCCATGCAGAGCTCAGCAGCACAAGACTCCATGCAGAGCTCAGCTGCCCTGGAGACCAGCCAGAGGAGAAGAGCTCCAGCATGGTCCACTCGTGAGGTGTTGGATCTCATCGCTATCTGGGGAGAGGAATCCGTGATGGAACTCCGCAACAACAAACGGAATGCCAACACGTTTGCCAGGGTCTCCAAGGCCATGCTGGAAAAGGGCCACAACAGGGACGCCACACAGTGCCGTGTAAAAATTAAGGAGCTGAGGCAAGCGTTCCAGAAAGCCAAGGAGGCAAACGGACGATCAGGGGGCGCGCTGCGGACATGCCGGTTCTACAATGAACTAAATCAGATAATGGGGGGGGCGCCCCCACCACCATCGCACCGGTCTGCGTGGACTCCACCCATGGGATAATCGTCAGGGACGAGAACGATTCTGATGAGGACGACGATGAGGAGGAGGGAAATTTCACGGAGCAGCAGGAGGCCAGCGGAGAAACCGTGTTAGCAGACAGCCAGGAGCTGTTTATCACCCTGCAGCCAGCACCCTCCCAAGCCTCCCAGGGGGGTAAGTGTTTTTTTTTTAAGGGATTACATGACGCATGATTTTTAAAGGAAGCATTTATTAATGGTTAATTTGCCCTAAGCGTGCTTTCATTGCTGGTCAGTTTCTACTCAAAGAGTCTGTCAGTATACTCCGGGATTGACCGGAAGTTCTCCACTGACATTTCACTGAAGCTATCCAGGAGGTAGCGATGAATCTTCCGCACCAGATTTCTGGGGAGAGCCGCCTTATGTGGTCCCCCGTGATAGGAGACCATCCCACGCCACGAAAGTAGTAAGTAGTCTGGTATCATTGAGTAGGCTAACATTGCGGCGAATGGACCAGGACTTTGCATGGAGGCAAGGAGCATGCGCGCTCTATCTCTCTGAGAAATTCTAAGCAAAGTGATGTCATTCATGGTTGCCTGTTTGAAATACGGACTGCAACTAGTAGGGAGATAAAGATTCCCAGCTGCAAAGTAATCTTTTCTGCTGAAGACCGACCAACCGCCCCCCCCCCCCCCCCCGCCAGCCCGTAGCGGTAGCTAGCAGGGAATCTGAACAGTCTGCAAGTGGTTGCTTCCGCTTAAGATCCAACGCGCACCCAATCCCCCGCCCCGCCAGCCAGAAGCGGTAGCTAGCGGGGAATTTGAAGAGTCATTTTGCAAGCGTTTGCCTCCGCAGAAGAGCCCCAGCCAGCCCTTAGCGAGAGATTTTTGGGCTTTGTTTTGCAGTTTGCGGTTCAGTGGGAGCCACGCGGTGGGGGGAAGGGGGTGGGGTTACTCTACAATATGCAAGTGCTGCTTTTGACTTACCATGGCTGGCTGCACGGTGATTTCAGAAGCTGTGTTGGGCTGAGGCACGCATATGTGTCTGAGATGTTCTGACTTTTCTGTGAGCCATTTTTAGGTGTAGAGCATGACCTTGTACAGAAATCATATCAGGGCTCTGAATACTGAGGTTGCAAATGGCATAGTACTCCCATTGTGTACCGCCCGAGACTGCATCTGCCTCCTAACCTTGAATGTATCTGTCTCATAACTTTCAAACTTTCTTTGCCCACATTCGCCCACAGATGAACAATTATCTCAGAATCCCCCGTCCTGCTCCTCCCGCCGTGCATCGCAGATACGAAAGCGTAAAAGGAAAACGCGAACGCGTGATGATATGTTCAGTGAACTCCTGGAGAACTCGCGCACTGAGGTAGCCCGCCAGACGGAATGGAGGGAAAGATTGATACAGGCAAGGCAGGAATCAGTGCTACAGTCAAGGCAGGCAGTAGAAAAGAGGGAAGAAATGTGGCTGCAGCGACAGGACCGCGAAGAAAGACGCATGGATGCTTTGCTCCGGATAATGGAGGACCAAAGCAACATGCTGCGCTCTCTGGTGGAGCAGGGGCAAAGATCACCTCTGCAGCCCCTGTGTAACCACCTTCCCCCCTCCCCAACTCCCATAGCTTCCCCACCCAAACGCGGGGTGAGAACCTGGGGGGGGCAAGCTCCGTGGACCGACCCACTCCACCCCACAAGCCAGCAGAAGCAGCAGCAGGCCGAGGTTCTCTGAAAACTTTTAAAAGCTGCTGTGTCTTGGCCCCCCTCCCCTCCCCCTTCCCCCCCCCCTTCTGTCCGCTCCTCCACCAGTGCGACTGCTGGTTTCCCTCCTCACCCACCCCTTCCAGGCTACCATGACAGTGATCCCCTGTATTTGTATTTCTGATGAAGCAATAAAGGAACCATGATTTTTAAAACAGTGAATTTATTTCCTCTGCAAGCATGGGGAGGGGGGAGGGAAAGAGGGTGCAAGGACAGCAGGCTTAGAGAAGAGCAAGGGAGCAGGTTCTCAAACGCCATGTCGGGCACTCATAAAACTGGCTTTCAAGGCGTCCCTGAGGCGCAGTGCGCCCTGGTGCGCTCTTCTACTTTCCCTGCTGTCTGGCTGCTGGTAAGTAGCAGACAGTAAATTTGCCTCTGCCTCCCAGCCCGCCATAAATGTTTTCCCCTTGCTCTCACAGACATTGTGGAGCACAGAGCAAGCAGCAATAACAATGGGGATATTTCTCTCGCTGATGTCTGAGCGAATCAGCAACGAACGCCATCTCCCCTTCAGACGGCCAAATGCACACTCTACGGCCATTCTGCACTTGCTCAGCCTGTAGTTGAACAGCTCCTGACCCCTGTCCAGGGCTCCTGTGTAGGGCTTCATAAGCCAGGGCATTAGGGGGTAGGCTGGGTCCCCAATGATCACGATCGGCATTTCGACCCCCCCCACGGAAATTTTCTGGTCGGGGAAGAAAGTGCCTTGCTGCAGCTGTCTAAAAACCCTAGAGTTCCTGAACACTCCAGCGTCATGAAGCTTTCCCGGCCACCCCACGTAGAGGTCGGTGAAATGTCCCTTGTGGTCAACCACTGCTTGCATGACCATTGAATAATATCCCTTCCGGTTTCTGTACTCGGCGGCCTCGTGGTCCGGTGCCAGGATAGGGATATGAGTCCCATCTATAGCCCCACCACAGTTAGGGAATCCCATGGCGGCAAAGCCATCTATTGTGGCTTGCAGGTTTCCGAGGTTTATAACCCGGTGTAGCAGCCGCTCGACGATTGCCCTGCTTACTTGCATCACAGCAAAGCCCACTGAAGACCTACCCACCCCAAACTGATTCGCCACTGACCGGTAGCTGTCTGGCGTTGCAAGCTTCCAGAGGGCTATCGCCACTTGCTTCTCCACTGTAAGGGCCGCTCTCATTTTGGTATTCCTGCGCCGGAGGGCCGGGGACAGCAAGTCACAAAGTTCCATGAAGGTGCCCTTTCGCGTGCGGAAGTTTCTGAGCCACTGGGAGTCATCCCAGACCTGCAGCACTATGCGGTCCCACCAGTCCGTGCTTGTTTCCCTGGCCCAGAATGGGCGTTCGATGGCATGAGCCTGCCCCATTGCCACCATTTTTGACAGATTGTCAGTCGCCCTACTTGCAAAAACGGCAGTGTCCATGTCGTCCCCGCTGTGCACGTCCTCGTCCATCTCGTGCACGTCCTCGTCCATCTCCTCCTCACTGTCGTCGGGTTCCAGAAAGCGCAGTTCTCCCCGGATCGCATTCCTCCTCTGCAGACGGTGCAGCAGGAACTCAGCAACCGTGATCGAGGTCCTCACAACAGCCATTACTGCAGCCGTGGTGTCAGCGGGCTCCATGCTTGCAATGCTATGGCGTTAGCACGGCGCGGAGAAAGGGCGCGAATTATGGGATGCCTACCCACAGTGCACCGCTCGTAATGGGGGTGGGCGGCGCGGAAAAAGGGCGCGAAATTTGGGAATGCCTACCCATAGTGCAGCACTCGAAATGGTGCCTGCTGGGGGCTCCGGGAACTGTGGGATAGGTACCCACAGTGCAACGCTCCTTATGTCGACGCTTGCAAAAGTTGTGCGGACAGACACTGTCGACTTGCTGTGCTTAGTGGGGACACACAAAATCGACTGTATACAGTCTGCTTTACAAAATCGAATTAAAGAAAATCGACCTACTGCTGTAGTGAAGACATACCCTTAGAGACTAACCAGTTTATTTCAGCATAAGCTTTCGTAGGCTACAGCCCACTTCAGCAGATGCAATCTCATGAGTGACACAACTGGGGCCAGTTAGGCCATGAAACTTGGGCACTAGACAAAGGACAAATCTCTGAAGTTACATGTTAAAGGAAGATGCACACAGCCTGGCATTTCACGTACTGGGGCGCTGAAGACATTGAAATATTGCCCTGGAATCAATTAGTGTCAACAAAACACCTGTAGCTTGTATTTTTTTTGCAGATGGGGAGCAGTCATTACAAACATTATCCACAAGGGGGAACCAGCACAACACAGTAACTCTGAGCGGCTATGAGAACTCAGAGAGCTCAGGTGTTTCAGAGCCGTCGCTAAGCAGGTGCTTTCTAGTGATAAAGTTGAGTCTTGTAGGCGAATTTCACTGGCCCGTTGGCAATGTCCCACTATGGCATGCTGTGCCGTGCCAGCTGCCACAGCCCTGGCATCTAGGTTTGTTTGTAAACTCTTTGGGGACAGAACCATCTTTTACTCCATTGAGGAAGCGAAATAGGGCCCTGATTGGGGCTCTTAGATACGACTGGTATCTGAACCACCACCCAGCAAAGATACTTACCGACATCCCAGGCAGTGATCATTTTCCTAACAGCTACATTTGGGCACACAACAGAAGAGGGCAAGTGACATTACAAGTGGTGAAGTTTGGAGATAGATTAAAGTTCAATCCATGCTCCCAACTCCTTTCCTCCTCCAGTTCAGGAAGGGAAAAGCCACACTGCAAGTGTCTATGTATTTTTCTGCACGTTCTCTTCCCTCGAGTCAGCCACTTTTTGCTGCCTTTAGTTTTGCTTTAGTTTTGCTAAAGGAAACTCCAAGAGCTCTTTCAAAGCAGCATTACAAAGAAAAACAGAAAGTCCTTTGTTGTCCTGCTGCTCCTTAGGAGACAGTCTGAGGCTTTTATCCCAGCAACCAGCAACCCACCAGCTTTTGACATAAGACACGCCTTCCCCTTGAGCACTCTGACTGCGTGCCATGGCCCACTGATGTCAGTTCCCTATTCATGGGAGTAAGCAGTAGGCTTGGGAGTCACCATTTGCTACACTGGGCCTTAAATCCGGTCTATGGGCCAGATTTTCCAGTGAGCTCAGCATGCTGGGTGCACAATGGGTGGTGCTGAATCCTGGAACCTCCAGCCCAAGGTATCCAACCAGGAACTGCTGGGTGCTGAATGCTTTGGTAAATCTGGGCCTGACAGGGTTCTGGACTATTCAAATCTGGCCCACTCTGAACAAAAAGGACGATACCCGAAGCAGCATATTGTTTCCTCCACTGAAAAGCCGACAGTGGGAATACAACTGGTAGAAAATCCAAGCTAGTCTGCTAGACACAGGAGCTGGTTAACACAACGGTCTTTGCAATAAGAGTTTATTACAACATCCAAATACAGAAAGGGTGACACACAACATTCAACGCATTCAAACACAAATGCCTCCCACCAGCAGGCGGCAGCAAACAGAGAGCAAGGTCATCACTAGAAAACATCCCGGTTCTAGCTAATCAGCGTGGGCACCAGTGACATGGAGCGAGTTGGCTGGGGCATGGGGGAGCCACGCCCCTACTGTGCTCTTCGGGCCATCAACATTTCTCGGATGTTGTCTTCAGCGTCCTTTACACTCCGCTCCAGGTACGACTTCCTCTGCTGCAAGGTACAAAACCAGAACAGACTCAACAGCCAGATCACCCCCACGCGACCCTCTGTTTCAGAGCAGGAGCTGAATCAGCTTTCCAGTGGTAAGTTATAGTGCTTGGGGGGGATCCTACAGAATGGAATCGACATGTATAGCACCATTGACAATGCGTGCATAGGGGGGGGAGGAAGGAGTCATTTGGGCTCCAGGCAAAGCACAAGTGATTTTTAGTGAATAAAGGTCCCAGCATAGATTGGCTCATACACTGGGGCCATTGAGTGTTATTTTTGAATAGTTTTAATCTCTACAAATCTTTTTGGCACTGTCCTATTTACATGGAAAACGTGTATTTCACTCCTTTACAGGCATCATATTCACAATTGTCATTACATCAGTAACAGAGCACTGGGAAGAGGCTGACAGACTAACTGCAATAAAGTTAAAACAGATCCATCAATTTCACACCCTGAGCAGGAAACAAAGGAAAAGTCCCTCTGTGTTACGTTATAAAGTAGTCTGTAGCCTATGTACTCACATCTAAAGAATCAACTGACAAAAACCCACAAGGCCCATCAAATAATCTATTCACACTCAGGTAATACTGGGACAGCTATAAAATCCTCTTCCAGCCCAGTCAAGTTTTCAAATTGGATCACCCTTTATCCCCTTTGAGATGCGTGTTCTAAAACTCCCTAGCCATCAGAAGAGAGACTTTTTAAAAAAAAATCATCCAGAATTAGGCTAAACTTGGCAGGGAAATATACAGAAATTGTATCCCAGAAATAGGAATTCAGCCAGTAGCATTTTTTCCTCTTCGTCTGGGTAACCCTAAAGGACTGGAGTCACTTCTTTTGATCATTCTCTCTGAGTTTCCAAACAGCAGACACCACTGGCATGTCTCCGGCGGTCCAGAGCCACGGAAAGCTCTGTTGGAGTGGGCCAAGATCTAAGAACTAGAGGCAGAACTCTAGATACAAATTCTCTTCATTAACCGGTGCAAGGAAACTTCAGGACCTTGACTTCCAGAGGAATGAATGTAACACTTGGGTAACTGTAAATTCTGTTTTAGAACCCAACAGTGACAGGTGTCAATAGCTGCCTTGGTCCTCGTTCAGAGGTGCCTCACATACGCTACCCATTCAGAATTAGGGGTCCACCTAGGTGACAGGCAAAAAATAAAAAAGGGGGGGGCCGTGAGCACCCTTCAGTTCACTATATTGCCTCCAAAACAGATCGTACGCTCTGCAGGGCAGAGGCTGCACCTACCTGTGTCTGTACAGAACTTAGCACACCAGGGCCCTGATCCTAACTATGGCCTTTCAGGACTACATTAAGAACATCAATACTGCAGGGGTGGCCCATGGCCAGAGCTGACTGACAAGCCAGGGACAACTCCTTTCCAGGTTTTTAAGGTCAGGCCTGACAAAGGCCTGCCTGAGATGATTTAGTTGGGGTTGGTCCTGCTTTGAGCAGGGGGTTGGGTCTAGATGATCTCCTGAGATTCTCTGATTCTACGATTCCATAATGGCCCGGGGAGCTCCAATTCTAGTCAGTTTCCAAGGAAGACATGGATACCAGAACTTCTGTGCTGTATGCATTTGCATCTATTATTACATGTCAATTATAACAGCCTGGGCCTCACCTCAGATGTCTTTACTCAGGCAAGGAGCCCGATGAGGCCACCTGAGTAAGGGCTGCAGGGTCAGGTCCACTAAATGCAAGTTAGGGGCCCAATTCTGTAAAATGCCAAATCCCACTGAAGCCAAGGGGAGATGGAGCTCAGCATCTCATGGAATCAAGCCTGAGTGACAACCCACAGCGCTGCAAAGTTTGGGGCTCCGAGCTTGAAGGAACCTCCCCCCCTCCCCCCCCCCTAAGCAGCAGGCCAATGGAGCGTAGCTACCAAGGGTACATCTACACTGCAATGGAAACCCGTGCTTGAGCTGGAGCTCAAGCCGAGCCCCTCTTGCTTCTACATTGCAACTGCGCTACCCCTGGGTTCCAAGGCTCTGTAGGGCTGAGGAGTCTGAACTCAAGATAAGCTGTGACCTTGGGTCTAAGCCCGATTGCTTTGCAGAGAAGTCAAGCAGGACTGCATCTAAGGTCCTAGGAGTCAGCCGATAGTATCCCACAGTTCAGTGGGACAACTTCCTCAGTCCTCTCTAGCCCAGCAACCTGAAATCCACTCTATTGAAAACGAAAGCCATCCCCCCTTTGCAAACAGCAGCAGTCCCTGTCAGTATTAACCCATTCTCTTCTGGTCACCAATCCGCTAGCACACTATCAGAGAGCCTCCAGCTTTGCAACGGAAAGCAAATGTATCAAACCTTTTGCAAAGCGAGCTGCTTCCTGGGAATGTGCAGCCAGGCAGTAAAGTTATGCCTCGGTGCTAATGATACAGGGGCCACATTTTGGGGCAGGAGGGGTCACCTCTAGGGACTCTGGGATAAGCTATTCTGACAGTTCTGCACACTGCAGTGCTGACACCAGAACTGTAGGTTCAAGCACAGATTAGAAAAGTCTTAACACAGGGTTAAAATACAACATAGGACACTCAAGTCCAGGGTTCTCTAACACAGGTCAGCAGATGAGTCCCACTCACCCTGGGCTAACATTGCAGTGGAGACACAATCTAAGCGCTTTTTGGAACAGGTTGAGAGGTGAACTCCCCCCAAAGGAAACACAGAGAGCTCACACACAAAAAGGCTGGGACAAGCCGACAAAAGGCAGGAAATTCCAGGTTAAAGCCCCAGACCAGACAGTCTTACGTCAGGCTTTGTCAAGACACAGGGGGGGACTGGGAGCTCTAATGCAGCAGGAAAAGTCATTAGAATGTGGTACTATGACACAATTCTGCCAACATGACTTTGTCTCTGCGCTCTTCCAGCCAGACTCCATCCAAGGCATGTTCGCCTGCAAAGCCTACCACTAACTGCAGCTGGAGTTTTAGTTGAACTAAACTGTTCAGTACAGTTACAAGTCTGCAAACTACTCAGCTCAGTTAGCAGTAGTCAGACAATCTGGATGGAGAACACGTGCCCAGTCCTCTCCCGCAAGTCAATCCCAGCAATGACATCAGGAGCGTCTGGCTTTCCCTCTGCCCACAGCAGCAGCTTTTCAGTAAAAGGTTTAATGAGGGAGCCAAATAAATAGCTATCCTAACACTTCCCACTCGTGCAGCATTGAGGTCTGTAGAGTGTGACGCTCCGTTCTCACAACCCTTTGAGGTATTTGCACGAATGTGGAAATGGAAGCGGAAAGGCTGTGTGATCGGCCCATGGTCATAGAAGCGGTGTGTGTCAGAGCTGGGATTAGAGCTCCGACATCCCCTGTAGTCATGCTACCAATCAAAGGTGGACGGGGTTGGCTTTAACTCTAACATTAACCACCCTAGGAAGTTACTTGCAAAACAAATGTTTTGTTAACAGGTAACTTATGACATCCCCATCTGTTTGTCCTCAAAGCAAATTTCGTATGGCAAAATGACGGTTTAAAAACCTGCCCTCGACAGATGCAAAGCGAGGAAACAGAGGGGTTGTATCATTTCTATTGCTGTCATTAAAGAACTCATTTAATTACAATGACACATAACTGATCCTTCCCACCATCAGTCTGTCTTTATACACTCAATGGGATTCCAAACTTCCATTGGGAGGAAACCTAGCTAAAAAACCTTTATGCCTTGCTTCGGATGAGTAAACGTACTAGGCACACTAATCCTGGCTGACACATCACTTAAGTATTCATATTCTGGGTATTGATGGTTAAGACACGTTTCTTCAAATAATCCATCCTCTTCACTCCCCTCTCAGGACCTCTTCTCCTATGGCAGAGCAGGGGGGGGGGGGGGGGAGTTGAAGGCCAAAGGGGACATTACTTGAAGATCCACCCCTTGCTCAGATCAGATCAACTCTAAGGTCCTGGGAGCTCAGGATTCAGGCGAGAGCTGCTGGGGGGAGTTGAACACCCTTTAGTTGTGTTCCCACCCCGTTATGTGGGTTGCAAGATCCAGTCTCATGGCTTAGAGGGTCTGTCATCCATTTCTACTCGGTTCCAAGGTGCCTGGGTTTCTCCCCACCACAAGGATGTCCTAGCACAGTCAGGCCTCTGTGCGAGATCTGTGCTCTCACAAAGAGGGCAACACTGGGCACCCAATGGGTTTCAAGAAGCCTTCAAGTTGGCAATGCCAGCTATGGAGCAGCAGAGGCAGCCTAGGACTCAGCAAAGAAGGATCCAGGTCAGGAGAAGGTCTCTTCTGCCGGTAAAGGGAGAGGGATAAGGCGAGGGGAAAAGAGGGAGCCAAATGTCCCAGAACAACTCTACAATGTGCTATCAAGGATCTAGGTCACCCCCCAAGGAATCAGATCACCAGCAGAGGAGGAAATGATGCATTAAAAGCTCAACCCAAAGAAGGTAACTTTACACATACCTCCACTGGTGAGCAGCCCAAAGAGCAGGGCTCCGGCTGGCTCATTACATTCTGACTAAGGGCCACCTCTAAGGAAGGGTGTGAAGTAGACTATTGCTACATTTTCCTTGCACAGGGAAATCGAGGTGTCCTTTCCCCTCAGAACTGCAGGCTGGTTTCTGTTTAGGTAATCACAGGAGCAGTATCAGGAACTTGTGTGTAAACCCCTCCTCATTCCCCAATTACTGGGGCCTAGACGGGAACTCAAAGTGACTCCCTGGTCTCATCTTCGCTGGGGACAGATGGGGAGTGTTACGCAAGCTGATCTGAAAAACAGTTTGCCTGGTCAGATCAGTTTTAAAAACCGACTTGATGACTTCTGAATACAGATACTACTTTTAAGTCATGTTTAAGGCCTACTCTGCTGAAATGCCACATTTGATTGGACTTAGTTGGTAGCAATAAGTGAATCATTAACTGTTAGTGTTATCAGAAACTCTACTGACCTCTTGCGACACCACACCTGTTATTATTACCTGCTCCCCAGTAGTTCAGTCATATTTCAATTGCATGCAGATGCGTTTTTCATTGCCCTTGTTAACTGAACACCAACTGATCTTTCTGTAGGACGTACCAGAATGTGGTTTTAAAATTCATAGTCGGGTCCTTCACTTGAATTTCCTGCTAGCTGCTGTCACCAGTGAAAGTGATACATTACATTTGTAAATGTTTTTCTTCGCTGCTCTTAAAAAGGCAAGTAGTGTTAAAGAAAACCTCCAATGTAGAGTTACAGCTGTATTCCAGTCAATTTATGCATTTGTATTAGTAAGAAAATCAGACACACACTTTGCAAAGTCTCCTCCCCAACTGAGCAGGTTACTTTAGTTCTATAGTGGTTTTTAACCTCCACACATCCCTCTGGCCCCGATCCTGGCATGCTGGCGCACCAGCATGCTCACCTGGAGCCCCACGGACTTCAGAGCAATCTGGGGAAGCACAGCAGGGCACTTATGTGCTACCAATGGCAGGACAATGGCCTAAGTTTGGTAATCAAGTTCTCAGTACTGGAATACAGCTGCTGTGTTCTACCTCAGAGATGGCTGCACAACATGGCTCAGTAATATTACCTAGCAGAGCAGCAAATGGAAAATACCCCTTCCAATTGAAACTGCCAGGGGCCTTAGTGTTAGCGAACCCCAAACTGGAAGGACAACAACATTATCCCTTTCCTAAAAAGCCAGGAGGTCCTGGGCTGGGATTCTCACAGAAGGCTGAGGGGTGTGCAGCCCCATTCCTGCTGAATTTTGATGGCCTAGCTCCCATAGTCCCTTTTGAAAATCCCAACCCTGATTAACACAACTGATCAAGCCTCAGTTTTACATCGCACACAGAAGACAATGCATCACCAGCACCAGTTACATCAGAGTGCAGGAACAAACAGTTACGGGCATGTCTACACTACAGGCACTATTGTGGCACAGTTGTAGGTATGCCACTGTAGATGCTTCCTACATCAATGGAAGGGGTTTTTCCATCCATCCACCTCCCCGACCAGCAGTAGGTGGGTCGACAGAAGAATTATCCTGTGTACCTAGCTGCCTCTGTACCGGGGCCGAGTTCGGTTTAACTAGGTTGATCTAAATTTTAAGTGTAGACCAGGGCTCAGTTGCTGCTGTGGCAAGCGGGGAGGAGGGGAGGGAGTATAAGGGATTAAGTAGCATGAAAAGATTGGGTTGCCAGCTGATATCTATGTCTGGAACACAGGGATGGTCCCTTTCAGAAAGGCTCCCCCGTACCTCAGTCAGTGAGTGCAAATGACTCCTCATTTAGCATTCTATGTATATATAGATTTATCCATAGGGACTCTGCTACCAACATAGATCTTCGTAGTTTTACTGAAGCTTATTCAGTGCAGGCTACTGCTGGTAGTTTCTTAACTGCTTACTGGTAAAGAGCAGTGCCAGTAAATAAGCTTAAATTGTTTGTCACTTAAGAGAATCATCCAGCACTCAAAATGACCAGGGATTCCGGTGCATCTCAGTTACTGGGCTGAGTTTGCAAGGAAATGGTTTTCCGCGGTTTCAGAAATGAGGTTGTTTTTATGGCATTGATATTTACAGGACTTCCAAATATGGAGGAGTGACCTGATGTTACACGCCTCTGGCATGTGGTGTAGTCTGTTAATTATTGCCCAGCTGAGGAGCCGGAAGCACAAGGCTGCCTTGAAGGCAGCTGAATCCACATGTGAAGAATTTAATGAGATCTGTAGTTCTAAGTCTTTGGGCAAAGGGCATATTGAATGTTTGATTTAAATTAAAAAATATCCTTGCTGATTCAGAGAGCAGGGCCAGAAGAGAGGCCTGGAGAGCCAACCTGAATGCCAGTATTTTCAAGTATTGCTGACTACGCCACTCACACAGATCTTATATAATCTGCTCCAGGTTTAGAGAGCAGGAGCTCTGATCACCACCCTAGTCATCTACTCTCTTGCTCAATTGCTCCCACTTCATCAATCCATTTCCCCTACATTAGCATTTGGGGGGAATCTCCCTTCATGGCACTATCACCAGTGCTATTTAGAGCAGGTCTACACCAAATAGTGGTAGAAACATCTTATCTACACTAGAGCTCTCACCTTGTCTACCACCAGTGGGAGATTCCCCAAGATGCCAATGTTCATTATTTTACCTTCAGAGACTGAATAACTACAGCACCTTCCTCCATTTATAGTGCTACCTGGAAGGTATTTAGGGACTGATCATGTCAACCTGTTTGCAGACTCGGATTTCCCTGCTACATACGGTTACAGATTGGGTTAAAGCCTCTTACATCTTTCTTTCAGTTTAAATGCAAGAAACAACTGCATTGTCCAAGCCAAACCAAGTTCGCTCAGGAATTCTAACCACACAGAAGAAGAGGTTTCATTGGATATAGTCGTGGGGGTGTGGGCATGGGACAGACACAGCAGAACAAGGAGAGACACATGACGGAGAGACACCGACAGAGCAGGAAAGAAAGCCAAGTGGACACCACCTGGAAGCAAGGTGTGTAGCCCTGGGAGAAGTCTAGTGAGAAGTTTTTGGTTCAGAGTGCTGGCTGAAAGAGTTTGGGGCTGTGAGCAAAGAAGCTGTCTCCTGTTTTGGGGTCCTTCTGTGTTTGCAGAAGCAGGACTTTTTACAGTTCTTGTAAACTAACAAGACTGCATCAAAGAAAATATCTGACTCCAATGTCAATTTCTTCTCCCTACAGTAAAAGGAGGGAAATAAAGAAGTCTGCCACAGAGCCCTCAACTTTGACTTGCTGCTCTGGACAAAAGGGGTAACAATCCATTTTGCCTTTTAGTTGCTCCTCCAGTGCCATACCCTTCAGTCCTTGTTCTAAGGGCATGTCTTCACTACCACTTTAATTCGACCTTAACGACGTTAGGTCGAATTAAACGTGTACCTGTCTTCACATACATGCCCTTAAAGTCGATTTAAAGGGCCCTCAAAATCGAATTTGTAACTCCTGCCTGACGAGAGAAGTAAGGCTAAAATCGACTTCTCTATGTCTACTGTGAGTAGTGAAGAGGCATCTGAAGTTAAGCCTCCCACCTCGGAGCAGCCCCGCGGCGGGGGGGTCCGGCCGGGGGGGGGGGGTGGACTGTTCAGGTGGTCGGGCGGGGGGTCCGCGGGGCTGCTGGGGGGGGGGGGGAGCCGGCGCGGGGCTGCTTGGGCGATCCGCTCAGCTGCTTGGTCAATTTCACCTGAAATTGACCAGGCAGCTGAGCCGATCACCCAAGCAGCCCTGCGCCGGCTCCCCCCCCCTCGGGCGGGCGGGGGGGGGGGGGGTCCAGCGGGGAGGGGGGCTGTTCAGGCGGGCGGGGGGGGCCGCGGGGCTGCTGGGGGGGGGGGAGCCGGCGCAGGGCTGCTAGGGCGATCCGCTCAGCTGCTTGGTCAATTTCAGGTGAAATTGACCAGGCAGCTGAGCTGATCACCCAAGCAGCCCTGCGCCGGCTCCCCCCCCCACCCTCGGGCGGGCGGGGGGTCCGTCGGGGGCGGGGGCTGTTCAGGCAGGCGGGGGGGGGGTCCGCGGGGCTGCTGGGGGGGGGGGCGGTCCAGCACGCATTGCACTGTGGGCTACCTACCCACAGTGCAATGCAGGCTATGTCGACCCCTGCAAAAGTTCTAGGACAGACAGTGTCGACCACTGTCGACCTGCTGTCCTGGTGGGGACACACTGATTCGATTTTCTAAACTCGAATTTAGAAAATCGAATTAAGGGAAATCGACCTAGTCCTGTAGTGAAGACATACCCTAAGTTACCTTTTTTTTTTTTTTTTTTGCCTTTTCCCCCTAATTCTTCTACTGCCGGTCATAACCCGGATAGGATTTCACTCGGGCTCTGTCAAGTAGAACTGGTACCTCCCACATGATCACAGATGCAGCCAAAAATAGCACTGGCTGTTTATGCATCCTTGCCATACTGAGAGCTCACGTTAACTTGTCTGGCATCAAGATCTGGCTTCCCTTCTAAAGTAGACAGACTATAAACTGAATTCACATTGGACACTGAGCAGCCATCAGATGATAAAAGCTACAGTTTAGCTAGGCCACACTTAAATGAGTGACTTAGTGGAAGAAAAGGAATTAACCAGTCTTCCTCCATGCCTTTCCTTGATAGGATGATGTAGCAGTCCTTAGTTCAGTTATTGGGCTCAAGAAATTGACTCGTCCTCCTTATTTTGAGGTTATGCAAGTCATGCTGTGAATGCTAACTCTTTCCTGGTACTTACTATTACAGTCCATTTAAGAGGCTGCTTTGATG
Source organism: Sternotherus odoratus (assembly GCA_032164245.1). NCBI lineage: Eukaryota > Metazoa > Chordata > Testudines > Kinosternidae > Sternotherus > Sternotherus odoratus. Next base: position 31,716,677 of record JAVMKO010000008.1, read on the forward strand.
CTCTGGTTTGTGTCTTGTCGACAGTAGGAAGTTTTAAATACCTACCATCAAGCTAACCTCATGTCTCTTCTCCTAAGAGGCGACCTTGTGTTTCAAACCCCTATTCGGGTAGCATGCTGCCACCTTGTTTTCTGATCTAAGCAATACTATTTGGTTTCATCAGCAGCTGTAGAACTGTATTCTATTTAATGCAGAAGTTGCTACAGCTGATACTCCCTCGAGAGGGAAAGAGCTGTGATTAGCACAGACACTCTCTTTGGCAATCCAGGAACGAGTTTCCTGCGTGGTTCAGGTAAATTAGAGTTCAGTGCACTGCATATTCCTACCTTAAGTTTTTATGACACCACCTCCTAATAGGAATCATTGAACTGGTGCCATTCCAAAACAGATATGCAGCATGACACATCAAAGCCATACATTCTTTAACCTATTAAGAGGTAGCATGCAGGCATTCCAGAGGAAGGGGGGGAAAAACCTCTGACTCATACCCCTCGCTGACTAGTATTAGCAGTATATTTCCTACAGCCTTGTGGCTTAGATACTGGCCCTACATTGAGAGAAACTAGGATGGTTTTTGGTTGTACTTTGCATATCTATGGAGAATCCCAAATTCTGTTCTCAGGAGAGGATGTGCTACTGATGTGTCTGCTGGGCACCCAACCATGGTGGCACATATTCTTTCTTCCATTAAAAAGCCAGTATTACACTCTGCTCTCCGTGCTGAATCAGGCTGTGAAAGGCAGAACTCTAGGATTTAAAGACAGAGTCTTTTATCCAATAATTGTTTGTAATTTATTTTTCACCATTTTTGATGTTTGCATTGCACTTCTCTCTCTGCTTGGAAAATGAAAACCCAGAGCAGCCAGTTTCAACCTCTGGTTCTCATGCCTTAGTCCAGTGCTTCAATCTGTGGGCCGCAAATACTGAAAGGGAACCTTTAAATCCAAACAAAAAGCTCTTCGTGGAAATTTAAAAGTCAGTCACGGAAACTTTCTGCCTAATGTCAGGCTTTGTAAACCCTTGTTCCTACAAACCCTAAATGATGGGTCTGAAGCAAGCTGGCAGCTTCCTTTCCTGAGGATGCTCTTCCCCCAGTGCCTTTTCCCAAGCATTATATCACATTCTGGAGCGCCAGCCCGCTGGTTGCCAGTATTTTATTCTCACAATCAGAAGCCTTTCCTTGAGGAAGTCTCTGAAGTCTTTGGGCATGACACAACGCCTCAAATAGCACCCCTGATGTAACTCATCTTGTGACATGGTCTCTATAAACTTTTTGGCCAAGAGTTTCTGTCTCTCTAAAGTTAACGTGTCATTTTTGACATTCCTCAGGGTCTGCGTGGGAATACTCTTTGGGAAAGTGATCAGATCTCGAGATATAGTTGGGTATACACACTCATCTGGAGAAACATTTTCCCCAACCTTACAGGGCTTCAGCCAACATCAGGATGGTTGAAACTGTCCACATAGCCCAGGTTGGAGGGAAGGAGATTTTGCTGTCTTCAAAAAGATTGGTAACAAACTCTAAAATTTTTGTCTACCCATGGTCTTTGAAAAGGACATAAAAATGGCCCTACTGGGTCAGATCAAAGGTCCATCTAGCTCAGTATCCTGTATTCCAACAGTGGCCAGAGCCAGGTGCTCCCGAGGGAATGAACAGAACAGGTATCATCAAATGTTCCATCCTGTCACTCATTCCCAGCTTCTGGCAAACAGAGGCTAAGGACACCATTCCTGCCCATCCTGGCTAATAGCCATTGATGGACTATCCTCCATGAATTTTTCTAGTTCTTTTTTTAACCCTGTTATGTCTTGCCCTTCACAACATCTTCTGGCAAGGAGTTCCACGGGCTCACTGTGCATTATGTGAAGAAATACCTCCTTTTATTTGTTTTAAGCCGGCTGCCTATTAATTGTATTAGGTGGCTCCTAGTTCTTGTGTTATGAGAAGTAGTAAACAACCCTTCCTTTTCTACATCAGTCATGATTTTATAAACTGCAATCATATCTCCTCTTAGCCGTCTCTTTGCCAGGTCTGAAGTGCTCTGTCATTTTGTCACTTACTTGGCCAGAGTGCAATCTAATTAGCCAAACAGATTTGTCCATCTAACGCTAGACTGGGCATCTGCTGCTACAGGATGTCTTGGGGAAATTCAGAACATAGCAATCAGAGGGCTCTTTTCTGATCAGTTGCATGGGCGTACACCAGTTCCCAAAGTCTAATGAGCCCTGGTCCATCTCATATTGACTAGAACCCCCATCATATAGGGCTATTCTAAGTGATACCTTACTGCAACTGATGAACAGTCTGACTTGTTCACAATGAGTCTTCCAAAGCAGGAGATTAATTTCAGGAATTCCACTAGAGTCTGCTCAAGGCAGAAAACCAGATGGAGGAGAATCCAACTGGAGTTGCCCACTTTGCAGGAAAGTATTGGACACCGTCCATGGCTCGAGACAGCAGTGGAGCACCTAGTCTAGAGGGCAACTAAAGATTTCAGGTTTATGTATAGCCCCTGATCTACTACTGCCAGAAGGAAACGGCATGTACAGAACAGGGGAGCCCCAGTCATTTCAAAGGAGTCTGGCTCATTACAGTACACGCTGCCCTAGTTATAAGAATTCATTCCTATGATGCTCATCACCAGAACGTCTGAACTATTAAGTGCTGCTCCTCACCTTTCAGGTTTTTAGGTTTCTGGAATCAGTCCCTGCAATATTTCTTGCTAGCTGAACTGTAGCACCTTGACTTGGTTAGGGTGGGAAACATTTGCCAGCTACAGGAAGAAATGTTGGAGCTGTTCTACCTAAAATGTGTACTGATCTCAATGTCCCACTTCCTCATCATGGACACAAGCAAACAACGTGTATTTTAAAATGGCTAAAGGTATATGTATATATCGAGGAATAAAGAATGTAGGCCAGACTTGCAGGATGAGGGGCTCTATCCTGGGAAGAAGTGACTCTGAAAAAGATTTGGGAACCATGGTGGATAATCAGCAGAACATACGTTCCCAGTGTGATACTGTGGCCAAAAGACCTAATGAGATCTTGGGATGCATGAACAAGGGAACCTTGACTCGGAGTTTTTTTACCTCTATATTTAACATTGGTGTGACCATTGCAGGAATACAATGTCCAGTTCTGGTACCCACAATTTGGGGAGGATGTTGATAATTGGAGAGGAGTCACAGAAGAGCCACAAGAACAATTAAAGGATTGGAAAAGATCCTCGTGGTGGTGGGGCCGGGGGGGGGGGGGGGATTGCGCGCACCCGGCAGCCTGCCCGCTGCGGAGACTGGGGCCGGCGCGCACCTGGCAGCCCGGCCGCGGCGGAGACAGGAGGGTCGCGCCGCACCCGGCAGCCCGCCCGCGGCGGGGGGGGGGGGGGGGGAGGAGATCGTGCCGCAGCCAGCCGCCAGACCGGAGGGGTCGCGGCGTGCCGACGGCGCAGGAAAAGGGGTCGCGGTCTCACTAAGTTTGAGACCCGCTGTTATAGACTAACACAGGGGTTCTCAAACTTTTTGTAGTGGTGACCCCTTTTCCACACCAGGCCTCTAAGCACAACCCCCCTTAGGGGTCAGGCTGGGGAGGGGGTTCCAGCAGCCCTCCTGGGCAGGGGCTGGGGGGCGGGTTCCAGCAGCCCTATGGGGGTGCCTGCAGCCCGCCAGGGCAGGGATCATGGGGGCGCCAGCAGACCGCTGAGGCCGGGATCATGGGGACACCGGGAGCCCAACGCGGCAGGGACCAGGCTCAGGCTTGCGAGGGTTCTGGCAGCCCGCCGCTGCAGGGGCTGGGGCCATGTCGGGCACGCAGCAGCGCCGGCAGCCCGCCGCGGCAGGGTCACAGGCTGGGGCCGGGCTCCAGCTCACGGGGATGCCAGCAGACAGCCACGGCTGGGGCACAGGTCGCCTGCGGTAGCAGGGGCCGAGATCAGGGCCGGATGCCAGGAGTGTTCGGGGCCGGATGCCAGCAGCGTTCGGGGCCGGCTGCTGGCAGCAGGGGCTCACAACCCCCACATAACTTGCTCGCGACCCCCCCCCCACTTTGAAAACCAATGGACTAACAGATTTTAGGGATCATGAGCTTTCTTAGCCCACGAAAGCTCATGATCCCTAAAATCTGTTAGTCTATAAGGTGCTACTCTTATAGACAAAGACTCGTCACTTCAGCATAACTACGTCTCTTAGGGGTGCGACAAATCCATACCCCTGAAAGATGTAGCTGTGCTGACCTAACCTCTTGTACAGACAGTGCTAGGTCAATGGCCAGACTTCGTCCACTTAGTTACCACCTCCTGGGGAAGTGGATTAACTACAGTGACAGGAGAACCCTTCCTCTCACTGCAGTGAGCGTCTACAGTGAACACTGCAGCAGAACTGCTGTAGCATTTTAAGTGTAGACTAACAATTAATTTGTAACTCCAGGCATAGTAAAGAGGGAGAGAGGGAAGACATATGCCAAGAGGCAGTTATGGCAACACCCTCGAATTCCTGAGAACCGAGGTGTGGTTGAACAATACTGACTCAAGATCAGTCAGTTCTGAGTACAGGTAAGGGTTTGAGACAATATAAACTATTTCCTGTTCCTACCTGGGGCGGAGGGGGGGGGGGGGGGAACACAGATTAGCCTCGCAATCAACTGCCTAGAGTAAGGGGCAATGAGGAGTGGCTGGATGGGCCACGGTGACTAAGAGGTGAGTGCAGCGATATTAGTCCTATGAGTAAGGATTTCCTATGTGAGTAATGCTCTGCCAGGGAAAGCCCTGAGGAAGTTCTGGCCATTGCCTTGGATAGTATTTCACTATAAATTCCAAGCTCTCCTTTTAATGTGTTAATCCTCCGTTTCCAAATTATAAGAATAAGAATGTTGTAGTAACCTAGCAACTTTGTGTAAAAGACATTTTCAATTGATTCATAAAAACAGAGTCCAGTCCTATCAGAGAATATGGTGGTTTCTCCTCAGGTACTACCATTTCCTCAAAGGAGTTCCTGTGAAGCTAAAAATCATATTTTAAAAAATGTGGCCAACATTTTCAAACCTGGGTGTCTAAAGTTAGGCTCCTAATTCCATAGAGAGAGATCTAATTAGAAGCAGACTTTTTTTTTTCCCTAGCCTATTTCACATTCTAGTTCTCCTTCACTAGAACTGAAGGCTGGTTTGCAAACAACAATCCAGAGATAGGTGAGATTGTTTTTAAAAGCTTTTTCCATTGGAATTTCTAAAAAAATATTTAAACATTTCAATTATAAAGTATATTTTTCATAAAAATCTAAATTCTGGGACAAATTTGACCAGAGACCATCGCTTCAAAAAGCTATCCGAAAGTTTTTTAAATTAATTTATAAACACCTATGTCAATCATTTTCCTAGTTTCATATCTACATGTTTATACACCTAAAAAAATAAAGACAAGAAAACCATGAAAGGTCCTAAAGACAAGACACAACAGTGAAAATACGAAACGGGGTGGAATTTCAAACTTCTGGCTGCATAAAACTTTAGTCCCTTTTGGCCAACCTACATGTTTATTTTTACCACTTACAGCTCAATAGGGGGCTGGTTGAGTGAATTATTAATATGATAATAATCAAGTCGTTATCTGTACAACTTGCAGACTTTACAAAAATTATTATGAAGGTTTATTCCAAATTAAAGGCTTAACCCTGCAAAGCCCTACACACAAACACAACGGACCCTCACTAGAACGCACGTCTATATAGAGCGAATTCGCATATAGCGTGGTCACGGCCATGGAGCCCAAATTTACTTCAACTGGAATCCATAACACGGTCCCTGCTACAACGCGGTCCCTGCATTAATGGACCCCAAATCCTGCGTTCTAGCGAGGGTCCAGTGTAATCGTATACATATTGGTTGTCCCATTGAATTCACAATGCCCAAAAACATTTAAATGTATAAAATAGCTGAATTTTTGAAGTCTAGATCTCATGACCTCCCAGGTCTAAGCCAGTACCAGATCCTATTAGAAAGCTGGAGATCTCCTCTTTTAAATGATCTAATTCTCCTTTTTCTATCCCCGTTAGGTTTAAGTTCAATACCTGCAGCCTGTTACTTGCATACCACTTACTATAAGCCATACTTTGCTGGCAATTTTAAAAGCCCAGACACACTTTTCATCTGTGATCTGTGTTGGAGGCCAGAAGTGATTTAATGCATCAGCCTCATCATAGCAGGGCATAGAAACTGACCTCCTGGCCGCATCATAGTTACTACAGAGCAGCTGATTCCCTTTCAATTGCAAGGCTGCGATCATGCAGTAAGACTGATCATTACATGAATCATGAATCACAGGTAAATCCACCTCTACCTCACTTGCCCTACTCCTGCTGTTACCTGGATAGAGTCAAAAACTGGAGTACATAAGCAGTAAAGAAATTAGTGAAGTATTAACTTTGTCCCATCTCTCACAGCACTAACTGGCATTAATCCAAATTTGTAAAGCAGCAACCAAATGATATAAATGCTCTGCTTGCATCCGACGAAGTGGGTATTAGCCCACGAAAGCTTATGCTCCAATACATTTGTTAGTCTTTAAAGGTGCCACAGGACTCTGTCGCTTTTGCAGATCCAGACTAACACGGCTACCTCTCTGATTCTTGTAAAAAGAATGTTTTTCCTCTTTGATTAGTCTAGTTACAGGGTACTCCATATCCTCCAGCTGGCTACAAAAAAAATGTTTAAGCCAAAAACACAGCGAGGGGCAGGGGATGTGAGGTCGTTGTGGCTGTGTTTTTTTGTTGGGCCTGGAGGTTTTTTTGGAGATGCTCAGAGTATTTCTCATTTTTAAATGGAAGACTAGAATGTGGGTGCCCTCTCCCCACTTTAAAGATCCTGATCTACATGCTAGCATAAACTTCAGCTACTTTCTTCTTGAAAACTGGCAACTATATACAGGGTAGATTCATGCTGGCGACTCTGCCTACATGTCCACTGGGCTGCCCTGCCATAGGAGATCATGCAGCGGTGGAGGCTTAGCAGGTGGCACCAGAGAGTGGTGGGTGAACAGCTGCAGGTTGTTACCACTGAGGCAAAGATTTATAACTCCACCCATCCCCAAAGGAAGCAGACAAATGAGAAAGCAAGTGGTGGGGCTTCCACTCCCCATATGCATAAAACTGTGAATAAAGTAGAGCTGTAGATTAATCGCCGTTAACTCATGAGATTAACTCAAAAAATTAATTGTAATTAATCGCACTAACAGAATGAATATTAGTTGAAATTTATTAAATATTTTGGATATTAGTTCTGCTCCATTAGCATTAACAACCCTGGAGGACATGGTGCTCAAAATACCAGCAGCTCCACTACACCAGGGCTCCCAATGTTGCACAAACTATAACTGAACTGGCATTAGCAATCATGGGAAATATTTGCAAGATGTCCATGATGCAGCTCGGGCCATAAGGCCAAGAAGACAGCGCTCAAGCAGACCAGCATTTAAGGGCACACTAGGAGCAGTTCTTAAAAATGACAGTCGGCATCTATGCTAAAAGGGAAAAATTACACAATCAAAATAAGAACCATCTAGATTAAAATAGGCAATTCTTAAGTGGATTCTCCTGACAGAAGATTAAACGGGGGTTCTCATTATTCTCTCCTGTTTATTTGAAAAAAGCCCACACACTCCAAATAACTGGCCTGCTCCATGACTCCACAATGGGATACGCATCTTGTCAATGGTAATTCATGGGATTAAGTGTGTAGTCAGTGAAATGAACTGAGGGTTCACACTAGTTTCTAGGCTTTCACATAATTAAGCTACACTCACAATTGGCACCCAAGGTGACAGTCTTAGTATGGAAATCAAGGGAGTGGTTTCTCGAGAGCAAAGTGGAAGCATGTGTGTCTCCATTACTGCTGGGACTGTACTATCCTGGTGACAAAGAACTTCGGCCTCCAAGCCAATCTGACACTTTCCACCAGCACTACATTTACTATTTAATTAAAACAGCCTTGTTCTCATGGAGCACGGAGGAGCCCTGGCAAGTTTTCAGAGACTCCGTATCGGATTGATTAGTAGATCCAAGATGCTGCTAGTATCTTACACCTGCAGTCAGACCATCCTTTCATCCAAAGATCCTCTAATGTAACAAACCCATACACTGATTCTGTGAGGGACATATGATGCTTATTTTACAGAGGAGGAATGTGAGGCATTGAGATATTGCTAGTTTCCCAAGATCACAGACTGTGTCCATGGCAAAGGCAGAAACAAATGTCCTGAGTCCTGACATCCTGCCTTCCTAACTATTAGATCCCACTGCCACAGAACGACCCTTTCCTTTTATTCCACCATAAAGGAGCCTTGCAAAGTTTAACTCACTCTCTTACTCAAGGAGACTAATGGTATTTGATGGGCAAGTAAAATATGAGTTTCTACATCCTCATTGTAAAGGGTGAGTGAACAGATCTTAAGCCTTGGTTGGGACAATTTTACATGGCTTCTCAGAAGCCACATGGCAATGCTTCTGAATTAGAATGCAACCACTTGTTTATCTTCCTGTGGTTTTTCAGGATCAAAAGTTTTTGCTGTAGACAGACACTGAAGATTTATCCCTACAAGAGCAGTCAGCTTTCATCCTCTTGTACATGTGCCTGGAGTATTAATGTTTGGGAAATGTGAGACACACAACAATGTTCTTGTCAGCACTTTAAAAAAAGAAATCCCATTCAACAAGAATGGAAGCGGGTTGCTTTTGCCTTTTCTATGAAGGAACGAAATTCAATAAGCGGCACACACTGGAGAAAGCTGCCACAGAGCAGCCTCCCCCATATTTGTTATTTTTAGCAATTTAGTCTGACAACGCCTGACAACTAAACATGCCGAGAATAGCGGGAGGGAGGGGGATTATCAGATCCTACCAGTGAAAAAACACAGCAATAATCACTTCCTCCACGCCGAAGGAAGAATCATTTTCCATGTCTTTATAACATCACAGAGTTTGGTCTTTTTAAAATGCCACATTTAAAAACAGAATCCATCTAGCCCCACAATGGAAACGGATAACATTTCCTGAAACAAAGCATTGTTCCACCCCAGCATATCATATTTCCTTAAAAACAAGGGAAGAAAAACATTACTAGGTTTTTCTCCTAATACTGCACAAACATTGCTGAGCTAAAAAGGGCCTGTGCTCATCCTTTTAGAATGCTTTCCAAATAGATTTCACACACACACCTAATATAGTTAAACAGAACAAGAGAATTGATGGGATCAAGGCTGGAAAAATCCAATTGCTACGCGTGAATGGGAATCCCCCAGTAACGTGAGCACAAGGTATCAATCTCCGCAGAATTTAAGAGGCTTCATTTGGGGGGGGGGGGGGGGGGTTAATTGCCTTATGGTCCCAACCTTGCAAGCACGTACACACAAGAAATCCCATTGACTTCAGCGGGACTACGTGCAAGTGTAAAGATAAGCACCTTAAGTGTTTGCAGGATTGGCCCCTGCAATGGCAAATATCATTTTCAAATGTTCATTGAATGTAAAGTGCCATCTCTGGGTTTGCACAGAGAGGTCTAGTTCCTCTGCCACTGCTCACAGCTTTGCCATGCAATAGAGGTACCAGAAAAGAATCACAGCAATTTCATGATACTGCTACAGAGAAAGCTAGGAGCAACACCAGATGCAGGCACTGGAACTATTCACAGGGAAGCAGGATCTACCATAATGAGGAGAGAAGCAGAATACCAGAGACCTTTCTTTCCACCCCCACCCCACCCCCTCTCAATCCTTGCAGCAGCAAGGAGGCTTTAGAGACCGGAGGAAAGGGAAAAAATCTCTTCTTCCTTTCCTGCAGGTCAAGGGGTTGGAGTGAGCTTCGAGGTTAATCAGATATCTACTACCCAAGGGCAAATATCGGAGATGGATCTAGAAACCACTGTTCAAGAACAGCACTGTGGTAGAAATCCCAGCACCCTTGCTCACCCCAATTCTTGTTGTTTGTATCTAACCCTGTTTAATGGGTGTTTGTGAATCTTTTTGAGCACTGGGTATTATTCCACCATTTTTCAGCACCTTAAGAACTGCATAATTTTTCTTTACACAAGTGAATTTCAAGAGGTTCCCTGCAGTGCCCCTAAAGGTGGCTTCCAATGCAGCTGAGTCTCAAAGCCATTTACAGGGCCACCCTTGTTATTAATTCCACTTAGATTGAAGTTGGTATAAAGGAAGGCAGTTTTATTTTTGAGTCCAAGTCTGGCCAAAAATCCTTCAAAGTAACCAGCAATTTATTATTTTTATATCCATTGCGTATAAAAGCAAAAATAGGACAAACAAGTCCTGAAAGAGAAAGATGAGTTTTATATCACAGGCTCAATGTACAGTAGTTCACTATGGCAGTGTTGTGAATGTAAAAACACGCAGCTCTAGCCTCTGAAGAACACCAAGAGAGTGATTCTCAGTAGTACTCAGCATCCAGGAGCTCCCACTGTGACACCTATAGCCAGATTTTCAAAAGATCTCAATAATCAATGGGCACCCAATGTTCTGAAGAAGACCTGACCCGGCTTCCCAGGGCTGAACACTCAGGAAAATTCTGCCCTATGTCCGCAGCATACATCCCATGCAGGCCTGATAATAGCTCTGCAATACTAATGTCTCACACAACAAACTCCCAACAATGCACTGGATCAGCCCCCTTGAGGGTGGGATTTCCCAAAGCACCTAGAGGAACTAGGCACCCAACTCCCAGACTGTCAAGGACAGTTGGGCACGCGCTTTCAAAAAGCACACTCAAAATGGGCACTACTTTTAGCATGCTACCAAAAAGAAACACACTTCTGGGATTTTATAATGAATTATTAAGTGAGGCTAGGAGCACTGCCTGTTAGTAAGTTGCCCAACACTCAGTCCTCACAAGACCCTGTTTTCAGTTGTTTAAAAAACGTTGCCAACTTTGGACTGAAATTCTCCATGCCATGCCTCAGGCTTACTGTTCTTGGGGGGGGGGGGGAGAGAAGGGGGTGTTAAGCTAAACTAATTCAGCTATTTCCAATGTCGTTGAAAATGGGTTGAGTTGGGTATCGTTCTCCCACCAACACAACGGTATCAAACATGACAAGCCTAGAACAATTATGTAAATATATATTTGAGTGTTAAAGTATAATTTTTAAAATATGATTTGAAAAACGCAGCCCTCACAAAGTTAAATTGTGGCCCTCAACTGTAGAAGGGCACAGGTAGCATCTAGGCAGTTGAGTGCAAAGACAGCAGTATCACTGAAGCACTGGAGCTGTGCCACTCTCGTGAGGATGGGGAGCCGGTAAAGAAAGCAGCAGACATGGTGGAAGGCAAATGCAACCTTCAGAACCTATTTACATTTAATAATCTAAAGGTGGGGATATTTAACCGCACCATGTTTCTCTCAGTCTTATATTTTCTTTAGGATGACCTAGTGGAATCACTAAGATTACGCAAGTTTCACATTATTTCCTCCCTGCATTACTGGTTGGTTTCAGAACCAGAGAAATTCTCTCCCAGCTACTCCTGTGGTAAATGATTTAACTTGGATTCAGATTTTTCCCTGGAAATCCTCAGCTTACAGGAAGTATCAATGTAAGTATCAGCCTTTCTCACAAGGAATCCCATGGCTCTCCTGGAACAGCCAGCTTGAAAGGTGATTAATAGTGGATATGAATCTTCATTTTAAACCACTGTAGAAGCTTTAGGGAACTTGACCCCCATATCAATGGTTAAAAAGGAGAGAGCAATCCAACTGGCAGCCACTTTCCCTCTCCCACCAGTTACTGAGATCAGTCACTGCTTTTGTTACAGTCAATTTAGTGCCAATAACCGTTGGCCAAAGGCAGCTGTAAGCTTCAAAGGAGAGAAAATAACCATCAAGTGGACAGCTCTGAAGCTCTGCCTAAGTATAAGGTTATAATTTACGGGGAACTCCACCCATTCTGCTTAACCTAGCAATCTGAAAGTTCAGAAGGTTAAGAATCATTTCCCATCAGGAACAGATGGAGACATGCAGCTAAAGGTTATAGTTGCTGAAAACTGACCACAGTCTGGTAAGACTAGCAGGCTGGGAGCCCAACACTCAGTAAACAAAGGCGTTTCAATCAGATTCCATTTGGCTTTAACACTGGGACTGCATCTAACCAGGACATTTACAGCTGTCTTTGCAGCTACACCTCTGTAACCAATGGTGAAATGTTCAGTGTGTAGTAAAAATGCCCGAGGCCTGTCTACACTAGACCTTACTTATCTTAAAGCACTACTATTGCCAGTGATGTTAGTCTGAGAGCATCTGTAATTTTGTGGGCAAGATAATAAGAGAAAGTTAAGGGAGGTGTCGTTTGAGTCATAGAAATCTACAGAATCATAATTTCAAGGTGTCCCCCTCTGCGGCATGGAGGGAGGACTCGCTCCCCCAGGTTCCCACTCCAGGTTCTCGAAGTGGCAGAATTTTCATAATAGAGTGTCACTGGAAATGGACTGAGTTCAAAGCCTTTCTCCCACAACCCTAAAACAACGATGTAGATATATATTTGAGAAAGTGTTAAAGTATAGTTTTAAAAAATGATTTTTAAACACAGGCATGTCAAGCACGCAGCCCTCACAAAGTTAAATTGTGGCCCTCAATTGACAGCACTGTGTTATCAGTTAATGCCCAGAACATATCTGATTAATTTATTTTAATATTACAAATTACTATAATGGAAGGAGCTCTTCAAATTGATTTGTCATCATCAGCAAAAAAAGAAAAGGTTCAGTGGTACTGATTATTAGCTCTGTTTATTATGACAAAAACATTGTAATGGGGCACTGGTTAAGACATCAGCATGCAGCCAGAAATTACTGGAATCCATCCGCAAACAGTACACAGGTAGTTACATGATGTATGTTAATTAAAATCCCAAAGTATTTTATTACAAAATCCTTGTTTTTACTTTGTTCGTAATCATTTGTAGAAGTCTGCGGGGAGATGAAGAATACCAACTAGTAGCTGAATCTTTAGAGAATACCCCAGCAGGGGATCTGGTTAAATACAAACCTCAGTGGCAACTTGCATGCTATAAGCAGCGCATCCAAAAAATGAATTTAGCAAGGTTGGAGGGGAAGTATATTGAGCAATAAAAATAAGTCAAAGATTTTGGGACAGGTGCCAACTGTGGGCGAGACTCGCCTTATACTAGTTCCCATGGCATGCATTTGGAGAACACCTACTTCTTCTGTGGTAAGCTGAAAGCCCAAAGGCATCCATTAAGTATGAAAAAGCTGTATGAAGCAGTCACTCTTAGTGAGAATGGTGCTTTTTCCTTGACAACCCCAGAACTCTAACAAATTTCAAATAATACTTTAACTGTGCTTAGACTGACTTCCCCAAAAGTAACCAAGCACCATTTAAACTCATTAGGTGCTGTTAAATACCAAGGAGGAACAATTTTAAAGCTACAGGTGAGCTTACTCGACTGGCTACCCATTTGTGCATCAGAGCTTATTAATATTATGACAAAAGCAGTCTTCAGCGACGAGGCAGCTAAAGATGTCACTCGAATGGATACTCTGGGTCATAATTTGCATGAAGACTTCAAAACCCAAAGAATTATCCAAGGCTCTGTCAATCTATGGGATCCCATTAAGAAAGCCAGACTAATGGTGTGCTCGAATGCAAAGAGGGAAGTCAGAGTGAAGGTAGCAGAGACTATTACAAAGCTAACTGCAGACAGGTTGCTGCTCATCTACTGGTCAAGTCCAGATTTCAGCATGACTATGATCTTCTACATGAAGCTTTGGGATAGTATGAGTTCTCCATGATCAATGTTCACATGTGATGGAACAACCCATATGTGCCAGGCAAAAAAGAAACAAATGCACATCTCGCATGGCCTTTCTAAGCCGGAACCTACTGACGACAGGACCGGTACAGTATGCCAGCAGAGGCCTTTCAGGATAGCAATCATAGATGGTATGGCTAAGGTACAAGCTGTCGACAAACTAGAAACTGCTAACACCTGCTAAGATTTAGCTGAACACTTCATTATGTGGCTACTAAGAAAATACTGGATCTATGACGGAATCCATCTCATGCTTAACAAGTAAGCAGGGGAATCAATTAAAAATATTACCAAGAAGAAGAGACTCCATTGTATTGCACTTGTCAAATATAAAAATCACTGACTCCACGAACATTCCCAGTGCCACAGTGAAGAAGTTACTGTCTCATACTCACACAAAGAATGAGTTAACTGCACATCTCGCAGGAAAAACACTCCAGCATGTGAAGAATTGCTCAAAGAATTTCATCGGTGTATGACATAATGAAGCTGCTTCCTCAGTGGAGTTTCTTCATAGTTCCCAGGAGGAAGCGAACTCAAATGATCTTGCACGTCATCAATGTCACAGAGAGAGGTGCTACTAATCTCCAGATTTTTCCACAAGACACGGATGTTCTAGTGCTCTCTGTGAGATGCTACCCAAGAGGTCCAACAGATACTGTTTTTGTGCCTGCTGCTGGGGTATAGAATCACTGTATATTCCTGAGAGATGCGTTCCTATCACTTGGACCATTAAAAGCCATATAAAGCCAGCTGGAAAGACCCACTTATCTTACTGGAAGGCATTTGATTCAGCCTTTGAAGAATCTGAACTTGCCCTGATGGTGTTCAGAATAGCTGAGACAGTCACTGAGGAAGTCGTAAATGCACTGGAGGTGTTCCTATGGCCAATTTACTGTTTGAAGAACAACATTACAAGTGGTTCTCAACTCGTTTCAGTCCATAGACCACCAGGCCAATCAAAAAAATTTTGTGGAACTCCTCCTTTTTGTTGTTGTTGTTGGGACACGATTAAAAGGAGCAGACACATTTTGGTTTGAAATAACCATGTGGACCACCGAAATAGTCACCATGGACCACCAGTTGAGAACCACTGCACAACACTTGCAGAGGTATGCAGGTGCATGTTTTCTAAGACACAACCAGAGAAAAATTGCCACCAACAAGGGATGCATTTTTTCCTGCTATCAAGAGGACAAATTATCAAGCAATGGAATGGCTTCAGGTTCAGAAAGTGCATTCGAAAGAACCCTTTAATAACTGTTGAAGCAGCATGGGAACTGGGGAACATCACTGACATTGGGTTTCATCACTGCCTGTCCCAGCCGTGAGGTCAACCCAAGCACCTCGGCTCAGAAATGACAGCTGTAATTTGCAAGTGCATCTTTCACATGATTCATGGAGAGAGAATTTCCTATAAATACAGTGTTAATGTTTTTCTCCAGAGCATAGGACAGCCCTGTCCAGCTACAGTGCCCTGAACTTCACAACTAAATAGGTACAGTCCGAGCTTGATCAGATCTAACAACCTACACTTGCTAACGTCCAAAATGTAGTTGAAAATGTTATCTTGGCTCATATCACCAGCAGAGCTGCCTCCATAGACATATCTGTTCTCTCCTTTCTGCTGAAAACTGAGACCGTTAAAAAAGGATTTTCAAAGGTGAGGATATCTCCCTCATGGTGGAGCCTACTTTTATTAGGGTACTACTATAACAAAAACATATCCCCCACATTAAAGAGTGTGTCATGGTGCCAGTATGGTTGCAGGCACATCTCTCTAGTTGGAGTGTGTATTACTTTTCAAGAATATTGTTAAAACACCACAAACATGAAAATATACTAAGGAAATGCAAGCTTAAGGTTGTCCCATTCAAACACAACACCCAAAACTACCTTAAATCTGCTCCATCCTATCATCCGTTCTTTGACTAAAAATGTCTTTCACCACATTAAATCCTCAGCCTTTAAAATGAAAGACACCTAAAAATGGCACATTCTTATTCTTCAGGTCTGCTCCCTGTGTCTATTCAGAATCAAATCAAAGTACTTTATTGGACAAACTAGAAGAACCTGGTTTTCAAAAGTAATGAACATGTGCCACTTTCGTTGTGTTTAATGGGAGTTAGGGTTGCTAACCATCTCTGAAAATCAGGCCATGCATTTAAGACTTTTTTTTTTTTACCCCTTTTAGTGCTAGATAAGGCAGAACAGAATCTAACACATGCGTCATATCTATCTCCCACTTCATCAGCAGAACTGTTAACTAAGTTCTGCCTGCAGATTATTTACTGCTAAAGAAGCAAAAGTCAGAAGCCATCTTGCCTTTCTGATTCTAGTGCCACTTCTCAGAGTAAAACCGTACTTTAAGCACTTCACATCACTATTCCTTGGTGCGAGTGCACACGTGCTCACACACACACACACTCCTGATCTGCCTTCCCTATTATTAATTCCCTCTCTAAAGCTCACACTAACATAGCGAACTGTTTGGTCAACTCATCATTTGCTTCCCCCAAACACATTCCTAGAGGTTTTGTTGTTGTTTTGTTTTGTTTTGAAGTTCTTTGCTCAAGATACTAAGCAGCAGGATTTCATATTATTCACATATTAGGGCATTTAAAAAAAGACATGAGAAACATTTTTGGTGTATCCCTCTGAAAAATTAAATGTAATGAGCAGGGCAAGTGAATCTGGTTTGTATCCTCTGGACATTGGTCAAGATTAAACAGATACAAAGTCCCGTTTCAGCAGTTTGAACTTGCAAATGGACATTAACTGAAATGATTGTGCATTTCCTATATATTTCTGTACCTCTCAAATAAGGTAATATCTTTAAATCATATTCCTTACTTCTAGACTAGATAGGTATTTTCCTATCAGGAAGGTCGGCAGGATATGCATTGCTAATATTACTACCATGACAGCTGCTGTATTCTATCCAAGAGATAGCAATGTTTCAGCAGTGGATAGGAGTTCTAGTGTTTTAAGATCCTTTAGGATGAAAAGCGCTATATAAATATACTATATATGTAAGGGATGAAACAAAGACTATTATGTTGATGTTTTTTAAGGTCCTACTTTCAATATCACCTTAATTCACCTAAAACGTACCTCAAGTTCTTTAATTTTCTCTTCCGCTATTTTCTGTTTTTCTAAGAGTTGGTTGTGAATTACTCCCTTGGACTGAAGGATAAACCTACAAATGAAAAAGAAAAAGAGAAGTCAGGCACATTTAGGGAGCTAAACTACATCAACCAAATGTTACTCTCATCCTGTGCTCTGTAAGGAGAGACTACAGAGAGATTCATTTACAGCACAGTAAGAAATAATGGAATTGATCACTCAGTGACCTGAAAAAAAAATCAGCTGCTTAATGGATCATACAGTGAAAATGGCCCAGACTTCACTCAATACAAGAAAAACTAAACACTTAGAATAGAGTAAAGATTGACGCCAACCTTTTTTGCCCCACACGCTGTTACCAGCCTTCCGGGTGGTCTTATCATTTAAAGACACTACTTGTGCAACCTGCGGACGAAATACTGAAGATTTGAACCACAACATGTTACATAACTGTTCACAGATACTAATGGATGATACTTTGGCACCATACTAACCTTTAGGTTTCCATGCAAGTCCTATAATTTTGTTCTCTCAGTTCAAGAGTTTGGATACAGAGATACACTAGATCTGTATTTCATGACACTTGGATATTTCATGGCACATGGAATCTTTGCGAGCAAAGGAAAAAGACTGCCTTCAGTAGGCTATGAATCTAATCAAGAATCATTAAAGGACTTCTTCCACAGATTGTTTATGCCTGGAGTCCGACTGATCTCTAGGGTTAAGATGAGATATGGCAAAACCTCAGAATTTCCATTCCGTGGGAAATTCTGTCATTTCAAAAAAGTCCGATTCAGAACAAAAACTTGAAATTTCCATTTCCCACAGAAAAGAAATTCTGAAATTTTTTATTTTTAAAAAATAACCACCATTTCAGTTCCATTTTTCTAAATGAAATGGAGCAGCCAGCTGTCCCCACCTCCGGGGCCGCTTTCATTCCGGGGATGCCCTGGGATTCAGGTGAGCTCCCCACCACAGAGCAGGGATCCTAAAGCCCAGACAGCCATGGCTCCAGCCAGAGCCTGATCTCGGGGCAGTCCATATGGCAAGGCTGCCCGTAAGCCATAAACCCTGGAAGCTCTGAGGTCGCTGGCCTCGTGACAGCTGTAATGAAGGGGCTGCCTCAGAGCCAGAGGAACCCTACCTGTGTTTTGTCAGAAGTTCATTGAACCCAACACATTTCTGAAAAATATTTCACGTTCAGTGAATTGGCATTTTCCAGTTAACCTTCTCCCCGGTCAGCTCTAGTTAAGAGTCAAGTATTAATATTTTGGCGGTAGCATAAAACAGGAACCCGCGTAATGGCTGGGATAAAGCAAACCCTGGTTGTTCTCACTATGAAGACAGATTTATGCTTGTTTGGGTGCCCTTAACTGTGCTTTAACAGTTTCCATTGTTGAGGGCTTGTTTGTTTGTTTAAAATGAACTCTGAATTCCAATGCTGTCAGGATTGCCTTTTATGATTATGACAAATGCTATCTAAAGTTCATATTTTTTTAAATCGAAGTTGCAGTCACGAGTGTCCATTTCTTCCTTTTTCTCCATTTACAATGAAGTTATGACGATAAGTTTCTTATGAATTACAGATGAAAGTAACAGCAAGGGTGTACAGCCAACATAAGAAAGCTGCCCCCAAACTGCTCAGAGCAGCATTCTGAGTAATCACACGGCTCAAGGCTACTCTCAGAACATGACAGACAGCTTGCAAAGAGGTAAAGGCTAACTGAGTTCAAGTAAATTTTAGGAACCTTACATAGCTTTCTTCATCACCTCCTCTCACGCACAAGGAATGCACAAGCAACGGATTAGCCTCTTCCCTACTTAGAAAGTCACCCAGAAGGATTAAAAGGAGCCTCCATAGCTCATACCATTGTGTTCAAGGTCCCTCCCAGGGCTAATTAGTGTCTGGAACCATGTCTTCATGCCAGGTGACAAGTGATCATATTGAACAGCTAAAAGGAATAGCTTTAGACTGGGCAGTGCCAGACTACATGCCTCTTCTCCACAAAAGTTTGAATTCAATGTGTGGCATAATCTCCCATGACAAATGGATATTATTAACACGTTTATTGAGGGCCTGGAAGATGAACAGTCCTGAAACAAACAGAAATGAGGATCCTCCTGCGCAGTTTGAAAAGCGTACCCACTACCAACTGCCTGAGAATTAAGCCTGGGTGAACAATACCTGGTGCACCACAGCCCTGCAATTTATAGCAACAGAAGAGTTGGGTACTGCGTTTAATTTTAACATGTTGCTAATTCATGCTCTCCTTAATGTGGTTTTCAATCACACTTGACAGTGCTTTCCTTTATTTTGTTACATCTTGTCCTTCCTGGCTTCACGCCACTGTCTCTCTTTTATAATTCAAACTGCAGCTCCTCTTATGTAGTTTTCAATGTCTCTCCTCACTTTGTCCCTTTTCTCACCATTCATTTTGTGACACGCTTCTCCCTGGTATCACCGTTGCTCCCCCCAAATTCCTGTGTTGAATATCATACTTCTCTTTTTATTTAATTTCAATTTCTCCCTCTCTCCATCTACCAGCCTCAACCCCTCCACCCCCGGCTCAAACACTGGTAACATTTTCAGGCCCTAACACTCAATAGCCAGGTGACTAAACTGAAAGGAAGGATCTGTCTCTGGGTGCAGTGTCCCTGTGAGAAGCCACAGCCACTTGTGCACCCTGAGGAAAAGGGAAGGTCACTGCATTTGCATCAAGTGCAGCCCTGGATCCTAAGAAGGGGCTCCATTTCTCATAGCCTCCAGCTATTAGGTTTTGATAAATCTGAAGCTCTCACACACATCCTTTGGACAGTTGGAAGAGAGAGGGAGAATTCCCCCTGCATCTTTCCTATACTAAGCTCTTTGAAGCAGGGATTCTTTTTGTTCTGTTTGTACAGCGCCTAGCACAGCAAGATCTTCGTCCATGCAGTTCCAAGGCACTACTGCAATACATATAAATCATTCCTCTCTCGCACCCAAGAGCATCATGGCTACTATAAGGGTGATGGTGGTGGTGTGTTGGGGAAGAGGTGGTTCCACTTCTCTACATTTTTTTGGAGTGGACCACAACTGTGAACAGCTCTAGTACCTGCTCATTTGCTGTACATAGCTTTCAAAGTGGGAGTAGTTCAAGCTGACCACCTTCTCTGTTTCACTGCTGCCCACTTTATTCTAAATATGGAACAGTGAAAACTGAGAAGATTCTGGTCAATTTTCACTACGCTGCAACTTGGGAAATCTCTGAAGCTGCCCATGCAGACTTAGGAAGACTATACAGCATCAGTTTACACTTGGTTCACTCTAGAACAGCGGTGCCCAATAGAAATTCGATTGTAGCCACACTTCTAGCTACACTTGTGGTTTTGCATTTTTCTTATTAGCCACATTATAAAAAAGCCACATGTATTAGCCATAATTCAATAGTCTATTAGCTACATGTGACTAGTGGCAAATGTATTGGACACTGCTGCTCTAGAAGATCTTTGCAACTGTAAGGACTAGAGGATTTTTTTGTCTGTTTGTTTTTAAATGAAAGCTTAGATTCTGCAGCTGTCAACACTATTCAACTGAGAAAATATCCTTCCTGGTGCCTTTCCTCAAACAAACGCTTATGTACATGGATTACTAGTACTTCGTTGATAGCAGCCAAAGACCAAAAGTTTCAAACGGAGACCTTAAAGCTAGAAAATTACATCTACATTTATCCACCTAAGTGCAAAGATAACAAACCCTCAAACAACTGGGTTACTGATGATGCAGGTGCCTAACTTGGGGCATTCAATTTCAAAACTGTTGGCCAAAGTCTTCCACCCAATTGAGGAAAAGTGTACCATTTATCAGAAACAACAGAAAAAACAGGGAGGCCTACTCCATATAGTCATATAAGGAGCATTAGAGTAATTTGGCAATTAGTAAATAAGTAATTTTGGCCCAGATTTTGCAATTTCAATTAATCCAGCTAAACATTTAGCTAGAATGTTCATTGTTGAGTAGGAGAGAAAGTAGGCACTAATGTTTTTGTGCGGCACCTACAGTAGTGGGTTACACTGAATTGTATTGCTGAGATACATATGGGCATTACATTTCTTGACATTTTAAGTAATGTCAAAGAAATCTAGAAAGTAAGGACAGATGCTATCTTTAGTGTATACAAAAAAAATATTCTAAACATGTTAATGCAGTGCTGAGTATATGAAGAAACTGAATAGCTGGTGACACTGCAGAGACTAGAATATTTAGTGTGTTCATTTTCCCCTAGGATATGATATAATGCTTTGGGGTGTTTAAAAAGGAAGAGGCAGATTCTCAGCTGGTGTAATTTAAGTTAATGGACCTATGACAGTATATAAATGACAGAAAAACAAAGCCAGCAGAGCTCAGTTGCCTCTTTCGGAAATGTGAAGTTGAACTTGTGAGATTAACCTGACTGATATGAGCTCAATAGGGTAAGAAGGCATTGAGCAAGCTTCCACCGCACCCACCTCTAGTTTCCTTAAGTGAAGTTCCACCACTCAAGAGTTATTAATTTTAACTGTGATGACTGGTATGTGCCAATGTGTACATGTTGTTGTACAAGACAAACACCATGGCAACCCCTGTTCCCAAAAGCTTCTTACCTAGACATGGATCCATAGGGACTGGGATGAGGCCAAACTCACTTCACCTGCTCCTTTTTTCAGAAGGAAAGCTTTCTGATCCTGCTTACTCATATAACCTTCAGAGCAAAAACCAAGACACTCTGCAGCCAAAGAGCATGAAACAACCACCTAGAAAGAGTTGTGAATTTCCCCTTTTCAGCTTAATTAGCTGTTAACTTTAAAGCCAAATAATTGTCACAGCTGCTCCTCATACAAGAAATATCCATATCTCATGTTGTAGGATACATTCATCAAGTACTGATGTTCCATTCATTTGAAAGGACAGTTCATTAAAAATAAAGTTGCAAGTTTTTAATAGAAAAACAGCTAAATGTTCCTTTGATCATTTGCATACATAAGAGACTTCTTAAGGGCCTTAAAAATGGGTAAAAATGAGAAGTAGGGAGTCAGCTAGAATATATTAGGCTCTTCTGGTGCCATGTGAGAGATTCTGTGGATTGTTCAACAAAATTTGGGCTGCCAGCAGCACAAGTAGCTCTTTATTACAGTAAGTATGTCTGAGAGTGTGTGTGTGAGAGAGAGAATGAGTCTGAGACTCCTCATGACTGCTGGCTCTAAAGAAAAAATGTACTGGAAGAACAAAAAAGTAACAGTATTACCAAGCACAAGCAGAAAGAAAAAACACCCCAGAAAATCTTTCAAAAATCCCCCACTGATTTCTATGTTCCTCCAAATAACCCTTTGCTAATCCCAAAGCAGGATTTTTGTTTCTTTAAAACAGGGCGGAGGCTATACATTCACCTAAGGAACCCAGCTGTTTGTTTCCTTCAGAGAGTTCCTCCCATTTCCAGATGTGAAATTTCTAGCATATGTCTTTCCATTATTTTTATCTGTACAGATCATTTTATGCCCCTCCCACTCCAACATGATCTTCAGGATCCTGCTACTCATCAGTAATGATATAAACTTTGCAGGCCCCTTTGCATCACTCTCACATACTGACAAACACACCCACATACTGATGTTCACAGTGAATATTTAATTCCATAACCCACAGTTTGTTTCTACTATTTGACTTACAAAACAGTATTACATTTTAAAATATTTAAACTGTTGCTGGATGAATTTATGAGCATACTTGTTCACAAATCAATGCAGAGTGTTCATTTTATCACACACACAAGTTATGCTGGACTGTGGTGACACCTGTATGTAAGTTTGCCTAACACTTTCCATTAGGAGCACCTGATTTCAGTTGTTTATAATGTTGCCAATCTTTAACCATTCAGGCTGAAATTTTTCATGCCTTAGGCAGAATTTGTTTTTTTAATTTTAAATTCAGTAGAAATGATTCAAGCTATTTCTGGGAATGAGAAGTAGTTCTACTAATGTTAGAAGTATTTTCTACCAGCTCTCGTGCCTCCCAGGTTTGGAGTAGGAACCTGAAAATTGGCAGATGGATTATCCTGGTGTCAGAGAGATGCTTTTTGCTGTCCCAGTGAGAACCCATCTGTATTTGGCCAAATTATAAACCTCTAAAAATTACCATTTGCACATGCTCAGTAGACCTTGTTAGAGGTTTGTGGCTACGATCTCTGAACATTCTATCCACAATGAGCATAACTCCAGCCCTGCATAACTTCCTACATCCCAACCACATGCAGCACGCTCCTGGGCTAGGGACAGCACTGCAGCTGCCCCCTCTTTTGGCCTAGGAGACGGCAGTCAAAGTAAGCACAAATTAGGGGGGGCATACAGCTGTGCTTCCTGGCTTGGGAAAGCTCCTCTTTCTGCTTCAATCACAGGGGCACCAGGAGGAGACAAGTCTTAGTTTCGCTCTTCCACTGACTGGTGTTAGCAAAGCCTCATTCCCCTTTCTTAGGAGGTGAGCAGATATCACTGTCTCTTACATATGGGGTAATGGCACAAAGTCACCTCTGCCAGAACTATGAATACAACCAAGAGGCTGCTCTAATTTACTGCAGCCTTAGCCTATGGGCCTCTCCCATGTCCACAATTCCCATTGAATTCCACAAATCAGCCACTTCCTTTTCTTTCCCTAGCATGTCCCTACATGCTCCAAGCCCTATAGTGGCTATGAGAGGAACAAAATGGGCTGAGTACACGGGAGCACAGTAAGGCATAGCAAAGACTAGAATATGACCCCAGGTCTCTAGTATGGCAGACCTAAGTCTCATGCACTTGGGCTCACTGCTTTTCAGAATCAATGTGCCAAATTTGTATTTGGTTGTGCTGTCTAGCCACTAGGTCACACACTACCCTCCGGAGACAAGAACAGAACCCAAAATTCTCAACATTCCTTTGCTGTCTAGCAAGTTTTGTAAATCACTGGCAAAGTGGATGTCACAGACAGAACAATAGCCTAATGCTACTACTACTCCTTACACTGAAGCAGCAACAGTCTTGTGTTATGGATCTAAGATCCTGGATTCCAACCAGACCAATGATTCATGCAGAAAGTCAATATGGTTCCATAAAATGGGAGATTTGGTTATTCAATTCACTTTTTAAAAAAAATCTAAGAAGTTATAAGTAAAATATGTTAAAAGAATGTTAAGGCTGCAAAGGAAAAGTTGAGAAATGCCTGAATTAAACACTTTAATCCAGTTTCCTTGTGTGTACACAACCTTAATGTTCTTTTAACACAGCTTTCTGTATCTATCTATATATATAAAAGTCAAATGGTGTATGCGTGCGTGTGTGTATGTATGTATGTATGTAAGCTTACTCCTTCCACATCGTTTGAGCTAGAGACTTGAAATTTGGTACAGTTAGAGGTCTTGGGGTCCTAATGACCGTAAGAGTCGAAAATTTTTCAAATCTCACCTCTGACGCCCCCCAGGGGTGAAATTCTTTAAAGGCCAATCACATCAGCTGGGCAGCTGCTGTTCTCTGTGACATAGTTATGATGTCATAATACCCCCTCCAACAGACACCGCACTCGCTCAGCTCTCTGCCCCTCCCCCCTCCAACGGAACCCCGGAATCCCTCAGCTGTGCCCCCTCCCCCCTCCAACGGAACCCCGGAATCCCTCAGCTCTGTGCCCCCTCCCCCCTCCAACGGAACCCCGGAATCCCTCAGCTCTGTGCCCCCCCCACCTCCAACAGACCGCCCGGAATCCCTCAGCTCTGTGCCCCCTTCCCCCCTCCGACGGACCCGAGTTGGGTTTGGTCGGAGGGTAAGTGAGGTGGGGGTGTCGGGTTTGGTCGGGGGGTAAGTGAGCCGGGGGTGTTGGGTTTGGTCTGGGGGGGTGGGAAGGTGTCTGGGTGGGTGAGGGGTGAGGTGTGGGGGTTGGGGTTGGTCAGGGGGTGTTGGGTTTGGTGGGGGGGTAAGGTGTTGGTCTACGGGGGGTAAGTGAGGTGTGGGTGTTGGGTTTGTTTGTGGTGATAGGTAGGAGTGTCGGGTTTGGTTGGGGGGGAAGTGAGGTGGGTGTGTCAGGTTTGGTCTATGGGGGGTGAGGTGTGGGTGTTGGTCAGGGGGTGCTGGGGTTGGTAGGGGGAGACGTGGGGGTGTTGGGTTTGGGTGGGGGGGTGAAAATGTGAGTCGGGTTGGTCAAGGGGTAAGTGAGGTGGGGGTGTCGGGTTTGGTCGGGGGGGGTGAGGTGGGGGTGTCAGGTTTGCTCTCTGCCCCCTCCAACGGACCCCGCACTCGCTCAGCTGTCTGCCCCCTCCCCACCTCCGACTGACCCGAGCAACACCGGGTATTTTCGCTAGTAATATATAAATATATAACGCTGTAAATGTATCATGTTATGCCATGTAAATATATGTAATGTTCTGGCTAAAATGCTTTGCCTTACGCATGTAATGCTGTATAGGCCAAGACTTTTTTCAATCAGATCAAGCAGTGTGAAAAGTTAGGCTAAGCCCAGTCATGCCCTCATCTATTTAAAGATGCTTTTTAATGCTGAACTCGTGCTGAGCTTTGAGAGTAACCCAGTATGGGATTAGTGCATTTTAAGTACTGTTCAAAGCCAATGGAAAAGAGGCTTCCAAAGGAGCTGATCTTGTTCCCAAGCAATCCATCTTGAGTGGAACAGAAGTTGGCTGCTCAAGTTCACAACCACTCAGGACAGACCCTCTCCCTTCTGTACATACGTCTATTTAAATTCTAATAATCATTTGCCTCTGTACTTCATAACATAGATACTAGTTATACACTCAGAAAGTTTCAGTTTTAATTACTCTACTGAAATGAGAAACTTCTAATAGCCATAAATTCCAATACAAGCTTAAAAACAATATAGTAATTTATCATTACTATTGTTTTAAGCACTATTTTATATACGCTCCCTCTTCATATGTAGATCTTTCATATTTTGTCAGTCTGCTTTTTAACATCTCATTAAGCAGCTTATGTTCTTTGGCCGATGCATTTGAGTCAACTCATCTCAAGCAGATTAGATAGCAATTTGTTCCTATGTTTGCTGCTATGAGATAACAGGCAGCTAAAATCAGAAAATTCTCAATACAACTAGATGACTCCATTTTTCTCTAATTAGCGAACATTTTGGAGCAAAAATTCATATCATACATAAATCTCCCATTACAGGCTAACAAATTTTAGCCAAAGAAGTTTCTTAGCAATTCTCTACATTTATGGAGACAAATCATATTTTTAATTTTACTACTGTATCTATATACAGGTAATTAGATTCTTATATGCATCTGGTTTAATGAGTCATTTGGCAGTTTTAACTTAAGTGTAGCTGCAATAATGTACACACTGTGTGCAATAATATCTGCATCCCCAACGTTTGACAGAAAAGAAGGATTAACTATACTGGAAGTGTTCCAATTTTAATCTTATAGGGACAACAATGAAACTGCGTAGATTAACATTTGTAAGTTATATACCTATTGACCTTAAAGGACTGAAAGTGAAGAAGAGAAAATTCCAAACTACTTACGTTTTCAAACCTATGTGTGGTATGTCAGGAACAAGCATACCTGCACCATCTGATGAGCAAATGTTATTTGTCTTACACCTGTACCATGTTTACTTTAGCTTTCACTTTATTTTGGATCTGTCAACAGCTCCAGCATATTACATTACTTCATACAGAAATAGTATCACAGCATCCAAACAGCAGTTTCTGCATTGCTAGACACTTAACTAGATGGTAGATTTATACCATTGTTCATACTTAGTTTCTTAAAAAAAGCAAGTAGTGGTTCACCTCTAAATTGGTGATAAACATAGTAGGATCAAAAATAATGCTACAGTAGTGAGGGTCAGCTTTTTAAAGGGCACCATCCATTCTTTTCAGAGGCTAGATCATTGGTTCTCAAAGTGGGTGTCGGGACCCCTCTGGGGGTCGCGACCCGGTTTTGCGGGGGTTGCGAGCCCCTGCAGCTGGCCCCAACCCCTGCCACGGGCTGCTGGCATCCGGCGCCCCTGCGAGCTCAGTCCTGGTCGCGGCGGGCTCCCCACGCCCCCCCGGCCGGCTCCAGGCACCCCCGAGAGCCAAGCCCGGTCGCGGCAGGCGCCCGGCGCCCTTGCGAGCTCAGGCCGGTCGCGGCGGGCTCCCAGCCCACCCTCCCCCCTCCCCGGCCGGCTCCATGTGCTCCGTCTCCAGGCGGCCCCTGCCCAAGGGGGCTGCAGGAACCCCCCACCCCCAGCCTGCCCCAGGGGGCTGCTGGAACCCCCTCCCCCCCAGCCTCGCCCCTGACATGGCAGGCTGCAGGCACGCCCCGCAAGGGGGGTCGCACTTAGAGGCCTGGTGTCCAAAAGGTGTCACCAATACAAAAAGTTTGAGAACCTCTGGGCTAGATCAAGATTTACTGAAATTCGACTAATTTGTGTCTTCCTGTGATGGGGTATACCAACCCCACACTGAACAGGCAAGGGTTAATGAACTGCTGTGGACCCACTCAGCCAAATCCCACTGCACCTGCACTCACTGCTGGTAATGAAGGGGCAGTTAAAAGGAGAGAAAGAGAGTTCAGTTAGTGGCTGATCAGCAAGGAAAGCAGAGACCTTGCATGTCCTTGGCGCCTGGAGAAAAGGACCAGCCCTGCACCCCTGCAGGGACTGTGAACTGTCAGAGCCCGCGGGAGAATGGGAGGCCTGGCACAGGACTAGAGAGTTTGTTTTGGACTATTCTTCTGTTTTTGATTATAAAAAACTATTGTCCCAGGCTGGGCTACCTGGCAAATACCTGAGACTGCTACAGGGGCCACTGCCCAGGAGTATGGGGAAACTGCTTCAATGATCTCTTTCACCCTGTAGTTTTTCTTGAGTCCTCATGCACATGGGCATACTTCCTTTTTGTAGGATATTACTTGAGCAAACATTCACAGGCAACATCCAAAGATAAATCTGTATCAGGAGTGGAACAAGAATTTCAAATATAATTGGCTATATTTCCCTTTTGAACAAATCATAGGCGGGAATCACCCCACCCCAAGCAGTCCCCTAATCATTCTCTCATCTAATTTCCTGTTTATGAACAATAAACAATTTTTTAGCTGGTTAAGCAGAGAAAATGCAACAGACCGTGGTGTCTGACAAAATACCAGTGACATACTTCAAGTAGGTTTATACAGTGTGGTTTGGTACAGACTGTCAAAACTATGCTACAGAGGCTGGAAACATGCCCTCTTCTCCATCACCACAGGATAGATTTGACAATATTAAAAATGAATTCCCAGTGAACAGTAAGTCAGGCAGCGCTGCACCTGATTTGGACAGTGGGGGCTGGGATTACTAGCTTTCCCCACCATCATTTTTAAGATGCTGCTGTCATGTATCCTTTCTAATAGCAGTAGGATCCATTTAATCAAAGTTTGCACAATTTTCCAAAAACAAGTAAAACAACATCAATTTGTACAGGAGAAGAGCCTCTTGAAATTAAAAGACTAACAGCCAGGAGAAAGAAAGATAGCAAAGACTAAGATGAATGTCCTCTCATTAGGACCTAAAGAGTTTTCTCTTGAACACTGTTTCTCATGAAATAATATAAAATAAATACTCATGTGATGGAAAGAGAGAATGAATATGAGAGAGTAAAGTAAGTATTTCCATTCCACTTTCACATTTCGCCCTCTTCATTTAGGCCTACCCGGGACTTCAAAAAAACCATAATGTGCCTCTTTTGAAAGGTGAGCCTGTTCCTTACACCTATAAAAACAAGTTGATGTTTAATTTGTTATGCATCTTCTGGAGAGCTACACAGAGCTGAAACTGAAAATGTGAGGCATAAGGACAACTATGCAAAAGGCCATAAGTGAAGAAAAGCCCTGGCTTTTTATTTGCAGATTTTGGAATGCTATGTTGCATAGGTTTTGCTTTTATGTGCCATAGAAATTGCTTTCATTATATGAACAGAAAATCAATGTCAGGTAAGGCACAGGAAGAAGCAGTACTGCACAACTTATCACAGATGTAGAGATAAATATAATTAAATGTTCTTTTGACTCTAGAATGCTAACCAACATACCGGTAACTGATACATAAGATGTGTTTAATTACCAGAAGAAAACTTTAGAGCACTAAAAGAATCACAATCTAGGTATCCAGTAACTAAAAAACAAACCTTCTAGGGTGAGAATTTGTTCATGAACATCTAAAAAAACAAGACTAAGCACTTCCTCCTTAGTCAACAATCAAGATATATCCCAGGGAATAATCATGCAACTGAGTAAGAAGAAAATGATTCACAAAAAAAGGATCCAGAGTAAAGAAATAGCTGTTTTTGACAAGATGAAATTCTCTGGGCAGCTGGCAAATCTGCATCCCCCGGGAACTCTGTGATGCTCAGAAAAAAAAAAAGAAAAAATAACTTCTGAGCTTTGGCACTTTGGTACATGTGTGCATTCCAACAGAATGATATTTTCAGCTCAGAACTAAAAATCCAATCAGGAAAAGACATACACATTGATACTGTTGCATGTTCTCCATGTTCCCAAATGGCCAAAAATGGACAATGATGTCCAGTCACTTGACATTTGAATTTCTGGACGCACCTGTATCTTTGATCACCTTTAATTCCTTTAATGGAGAGCTCAACTTTGATCAGCCCTCCTGATCAGCTGAAGGTGTGTCAATATGCTGCCACACAACAGAACTGTTCTTTTTTCAGTTTGCTTTTTCAAAACTCTAGTAAATTACACACACAGAGATCTATGTTAAAACTACAAAGTCAAGCACTCTGAAGTTAGGAGAGGCCAAAATCAAAGTTGCCTTAACAAACTTAATTTGGCCCCTCCATGTGAATGCTTTATGATACAATCTTTAATTACAGGATCACACACTTTTTTCCACGGGACCCAGGCCTTGTTCAGTGCACAGGATGGATAGTGCTCACTAAAGAGAAAACGGACTCAAGAGTCTGTTTTCTCCTCATTGTTTAATGTGTGGTCTCAGGCTTTATTTACAGTAGACTGTTCAGATCCTGCTCTGAATACAGAATTATTAATTTCCTCAGGCATTTCTATGGCGCTCATCACTGAGATATCCAACTGCTCCAGAAACATGAATTTATCTTCACAAAATCCCTGTGAGATGAAGGGGTGGGATTATTCCCACTGGAATCTCAGGCATATCAAGATTCTGGTAAAAAGTATCAACTACTTTTGGGTGCCCAATCTGATTTTCAGGTGATTAGTATTACATAGCACACTTCAAGCTCTCACTGACTTCTATGCAGTTGTGCGCACTCAACACTTCTACAAATCAAACCACAGGGTCTCAAATTGGGCACCCGGAAATTGAGGAACACACAGTTAGTAACCACTAGTGAAAAGTTTGGTTTCAACAACTTGTCTATCATCATACAGGAACTTTGTGGCAGAGGAAGGAATGGACTCTACTTCCCTCCTTTCTGTTCCTGCAGTCCCCAGCCTCAAACACAATATACCTTCCAATTTCTGCAAAAAAATGAAGCAGAGGTCTTACACACTACAGTCTGCCTTACTAGACAACCCTGATGCATCCTCAGAGCAGGTCTGCCCTTTGCATGGATTGCACCAGGGTGTTATGGGAAAAAATAGCACATAATCATGTTAATAAAGACTATCATGACACCTATGCACAAGGGGACCCAAATTAAGATTACACAGGCAATCTTAATTCTGACATTTCCCAACCTTTTAGTGCCTGACTTTACAACCTTCACATTCTTTGAATGTAAGTGTTTTTTGTGTAGTAGTCATAAAATCCTGGTACCTCCTGCATCCAGAGTATGAAAAATCTACTTACCAATAGCAAGCAGAAGTAGCTTGTCCTGCCAAGCACAAGTATCTTCAGCACCATTTTTGCTGAAATTAAGCTATTTTTTATATATATATATATGCATGCATACACACAACACACACATTTTGGCATTACTTGGCAAGATGCCACGAGGCTGGGATAGCTTCTAAGCAACGGAAACTTACAATGTACAGCAATTCATCATCTCCTACTATGTGGCACTGACTTTCCTTGTATTAAATCAAAAATAGCAATAGTAGAAGTAAATTTAGCACTACTAAGCTCCCTATGCTGAACAGAGGTGGGGTTGCACACTACACATAAATTGCAATAAAGAAAAGCCAGATTTGGGAAAGACAAATTGACTTGCACACTACGATGATGCAGAGAAGGCACCTCAAAGAGACAATGTGCTCATGTTCAGAGCAGGAAAGAGTAAAGACCACAATACTCCTTCATGTAGTGCTCGTGAAGAAATGAAAGATGAAATCAATTGCCTCTGGAACAGCAGCATTTCACACAGTTATATACCATATATAAATGGTTTTTAAAAGTTATGGTTGCAGAGGGACCTGACACAGGACTATCCTCCTAACTACAATTCTCTTCCAATACTGCTGCTGCTCATAGCTTACCCAAGCAGAAGAGTGAAATTAATAAGACGCAAGTCAGTTCAGAAATCTGTGGGCTGCAGTGAAATTGATAAAAATCATGTCCATTACACCCTGCAGTGTGGGAAAGCTAGCAGCAATAGAAGCAGTAGGCACTGAAGTAGTTCCAAGAAGTTGAGGGAGTAGAGAAGAGTGGCAGACACAAAAACCTCCATGACAGCAGCCAGGAGTCTCAGGGGCGGGGTGGGGGTAGAGAGAGGGACGGCTGCACTCTTCCAGCAGTGAGATGGAAGAATTTCAAAAGTTGCAGGTCTTACCAATCAGAGGCTGATACTAAGGTGCTTGTTCTGGTTTACTCTTGTAAACATCCAACACTTTGCGCCCTTCCCAGCATGTGGCATTCAGTGCTGAATTTCTCACCGGGGTACTACCCCGGAGCTTGATGATAGGTACCCCACTCACATTTACTACATTGACCTATAAATAGTAGGCGAATGGTAAAATGAGCCCTGCATGTCCCTCAGCTCTTTGTGAAATGTGAATATACAGGTCAAGAAGAGCCAGATTTTGCTACTGTCTGGGTTGGCAAAAAAATATATGATTGTTGCTGCATGCAAGAGTATCTCTTATGAGAGAGCAACGTATGACAGTGAGGAGACAGAGACGTGTCTTTGCAGTTGCTGAAAATAGGGATCCTGCTAATTTATGACTTTTGACTCTCACCAAGAACAGCACTAAAAGTAGTAATCCAGGGATATGGATTAGCTTAGCTAGGTCTTCTGCACTTCTCAATTCTAACATCAGTTTTCCTTTGTGTGGTTAAAAAACAAACAACCCAACTTCAAAATCAGATAATTACAGTAAAACCTCGATTTAACGGACCTCGATTTAACGGACTTCGGATGCAACGGACAAAATTTCTGATCTATATCAGACCGCGACCCCTCCTGGCTGCGGCCCCGGTCCCCTTCCCAGGCGGCTGGCTGCTGGCTCCCGGCTGCCGCCCCGTTCCCAGCCACTGGCGGGCTGGCTGCCAGCTCCCGGCTGCTGCCCCAGTCCCGGCAGCGGGCAGGCTGGCTGCCGGCTCTTGGCCGGCTCCCGGCTGCCGCCCAGGTCCCGGCAGCAGGTGGGCTGCGGAGCTACCGCCCTGACCCTGTGGCGGGCGGGCTGCTGCTCCGACAGCTTTTTTTTTTTTTTTTTTTTATTAAATAACGGACTTTTTGATTTAACGGACACCCCCCCGCCCGAATTAGTCCGTTAAATGGAGGTTTTACTGTATTAGTTGCCATGCAGACCATAACATTTCTTGGGCACAATCTTGAAAATGAAGTTGTACGAGATTACTGAATTTGTTTGGTTTTTATAATCAGACTGTTCCTTGGTCATATAACTGCTAAAACAGTGTCAGAAGAGTAAAACTGGAGACACATCCCTCAACTGACATAAGTCAGTTTTGGCATCCCACAGCAACAAGAACTGCAGTGAACCCTATAGTATGTCTGGTGTAAATAAATGTTTTCCCTTACAACTCTGACTGGATCTATTAATTATCTGAATGTCAGAAGTATGTAAAGGGAAAGGTCTCAAATATTCAGACAGAGAATTCTGCAGTTTAAACTTTCATCCTAGTCCTTAAAGCACTAGGATGATGTCAGTTCACAAATAGCTTAAGTAGCAAAACTAGAAGGTGGTGGTAGTTGTATCAGGCTACATAACAAGCCTTTGAAAAGAATATGAAGTAACAGAACTAAAATGTACTTGGCAAGGTGCCACGAGGCTGGGATATCTTCTGAGCAACGGAAACTTACAGTATACAGCAATTCATCACCTCCTACTATGTGGCACTGACTTTCCTTGTATTAAATCAAAAATAGCTATAGTAGAAGTAAATCTAGCACTACTAAGCTCCCTATGCTGAAGAGAAGGGAGGTTGCACGCTACACAAACCACAACAAAGAAACCCAGGTTTGGGAACGACAAACTGGTTTTCACATTACGATGATGCAGAGAAAGCACCTCAGAAAGACAATGTGCTCAAGTTCAGAGCGGAGGAGTGTCAAGACCATAATATTCATTCTTGTGCTCCTGAAGAAGTGAAAGATTAAATCGATTGCCTTCTGGCCTAGTATGCATTTCACACAGGTTTAACCAAGATCTTCCACGGTGGTTGCCATCTAAGGGCAATATGCTTTTTAAATCTCTAAGTTACACACATACACTGGGAAAACATTGGACGGTTTTTCTAGGAAAAAGTCAAAACACTGTTCTGGGAGTGAGATGGGTTTTTAATTTATTAAAGCTATGCATAGGAACAGAAACATCAGCCTACTTCCAATAATTTGGCCATTCACACAATTAGTCACAAGTGCAATGATGACATTAAAATCCAAAACTGACTCTGAACCCCCACCCTTTCTGAGGGATGAGAGTAAAGGACTCCTAGGACCTTGACTTAGAGATTGTCCACACCTCCTTTGATCAAAAAATATTATTAAAGTAACCTACCAGTCACCTTAAGACATGCAGTATTCTAACCAGTGCTGAAGAAAACAATGTGAAGCTACAAAGCTCACAAACAACTTCCTCCCATTAGCTTGCTTAGAAAAGGAAGCTGGCAAAAAACCACCTCTAATGCTACCTGATGTTTCCTAGATTATAAAACCAGAAGTGACTATTGTGGTGATCTCCCCAGCATAACACAGGGCCACAGGATTTCCCTGAATTAATTCCTGTTTCAATTAAAACACATATTTCAGAAAGAATCAGAGAGGTAGCCGTGTTAGTCTGGAATAGCAGAGGTAACAAAGTCCTGTGGCACCTTAAAGACTAACTATAAAGTTTTGAAGCATGAGCTTTCGTGGGCTAATACCCACTTCGTCGGATGCAAGCAGTGGAAGTGTCCAGAGGCAGGTATAGAAAAGTAGGCAAGAACCAGGTGGGAGGTAAAAAGGTTAGTCCAATTAGGCTGAACCAGCTTGTTATCTCCGATCAGGGAGGGTGGGTTATTCTTCTAGCATTTGAATGGGGGGTCTGGACATGGAGAGAGGAGAAACTATTTCTGTAATTAGCGAGCCATTGTAGGTCTTTGTTCAATCCGAGATTGTTTGTGTTGAATTTGCAAATGAATTGTAGCTCTGCAGTTTCCCTTTGCAGTCTGGACTTGAAGTTTTTTTGCTGCAGTATGGTGACTTTTAAATCTGTAATTGTGTGTCCAGGCAGGTTGAAGTGTTCCCCTACAGGTTTTTGTATATTGCCATTCCTAATATCTGATTTGTGTGCATTTATCCTTTTTCTTAGGGACTGTCCAGTTTGGCCGATGTACATAGCAGAGGGACACTGGTGGCATATATGGCATATATGACATTGGTTGATGTGCAGGTGAATGAACCAGTGATGGTATGGTTGATCTGGTTAGGTCCTGTGATGGTGTTGCTGGTGCAGATATGTGGGCAGAGTTGGCATTGAGGTTTGTTGCATGGATTGGTTCCTGAATTGGAGTTATTGTGGTGCAGTGTGCTGTTGCTGGTGAGAATTTGTTTAAGGTTGGCAGGTTGTCTGTGTGCCAGGACTGGCCTTCCTCCCAAGGCCTGTGAAAGTGAGGGATTATTGTCCAGGATGGGTTGTAGGTCACTGATGATGCGTTGCAGAGGTTTTAACTGAGGACTGTAGGTGATGGCCAGTGGTGTTCTGTTGTTTTCAGTGACCACACTCCACCACAATAACTCCAACTCAGGAACCAATCCCCGGTCAATGTCTAACATAACTTTTACATCTAACATAAACAGCACCAACTGGGCAAGTAGAAAGCAGCATCTGAGCAAACAATGTTTGGCTAAAACTAAAACCAAGCTAAATTCAGATGATACTGGTAGGAAGAAGAAACCACTCAGAAAAACCTGCCTTCTCTGTAACATTCCCACCTATGGAGGATGTATGTCCTCACCCTGAGAGAATTAAGTTAGTATACAGCTTGGAACCTGTTTGGATCCCTCGATCCTATTGGATGCCAAACCACCTATATATCCTAATGCACCCAGCCAGAAGATCATGCCCCTTTCGATCAGACACAGACCTGGCCACAGCATGATCCACACACTCACACCCTCCAGCTTGATTACTGCAATTCATATCTAGGAATGAAGCAGGCCAAAGAGCCAACTGGTACAGAACACAGTAGTAGTGCTAAGCTTGTCTGGTTAGCAACATAGGTCACAGCAAACAACATCCCTTGACTGATAGGTGGCAGCAGCAGGAAGCCACAGATGGTCATGAAGCCTCGCTCCCACTTACATCAAACAACTACACAATTAAACAAATGGAACAAATACAACTATTTACAGTAGAAGCAGGTGCCAAACAGACTAAAACCTCAGGCCTTGATCCCAACTCACAACAGAGATTTAGTCCAGAACTGGAGAAGTTCCTGACCGGTGTAACACAAGATAGATTTGTTTGTTGTTGTGGGGGAGTAGGAGATTAAATCTCACTATAGCAGTCTCAGAATTTACCATTTCAGAACAGATTTATTTTTTTTACTAGCTCCTCCTGGTAAAAGTAATGAGAAAATAAAGGAATCCACCCTAAGGAGTCTGAGTATTAGAACTACTTGGGTGTTTGGTGATAAACGTTATCTTGCCTAGAGCTACTGGAAAAGGCAACCAGATCAGCACTTTGCAAACCACTTCTGCTGAAGTCTTCCTCCTTGTAATGCATGAGTGGAACGATACCCAGTGTCAAGTAATCTGTAAGAACTGAACCAGGATGTCTGTATCTAAAAGCATGAGTCTCTACTGCATAAGCTAAAGGAGCAGGTCCCACTATCTCTGAGACAGCAGCAGACCCAAACTTCCATACAAGGTACAGCAGCTAGAGGTTACTCTGGTGCCTGCTGCTCACAAAGTAATCAAGGGTGCACAGAGAGAAAGGGGTCTAGACTATTGGTTGAAGATGGGCAGAGAAAGGAGGCAGAGGAATGAATATGGATACTGGGATCTTAACTGCTATGTACATTTTTGTTCTTTTTCCCTTTCGACAAATATTAGAGGTATTGTTTTAAAGGGCAATAAATTCTCCATCTTATCTTTGTTTTACAAGTACGTTTGGAGTTTTTTTTAAATGGAAAAAGCCACCTTGTACTCCTAAGTAAAAAATGGCTTAAAGAAATTTGCTAGGAACTTTTTGAAGGTGTTTTTTACTCTTAGGGTATGTCTTCACTACAGCAGTAGGTCGATTTCCCTTAAGTCGATTTTCTAAAGCAGACTGCATAAAGTCGACTTAGTGCGTCCCCACAAAGCACAGCAGGTCGACAATGTCTGTCCTTACAACTTTTGCAAGGGTCGACATAGCGAGCATTGCACTGTGGGTAGATATCCCACCGTGCCGGGAGTCCCCAGCAGGCACCACCTTTCGGGGCAGTCGGGCACACTCCCCAGGGGACCAGCCACCAGTCTGAGCAGCTCCGTGGCCCCCCGTGCCCGCCCGAGCAGGTCCACGGACTGCCCCCCCCCGCGCAGCTCCGCGGACCCCTGCTCGGGCGGGCACGGGGGTAAGTGGACCTGCTTGGGCGGGCGGGGGGAGCCAGCGCGGGGCTGCTCAGGCGGGCGGGAGGGGGAGCCGGTGCGGGGCTGCTCAGGCGGGCGGGGGGGGAGCCGGCGCGGGGCTGCTCAGGCGGGCAGAGGGGGAGCCGGCGCGGGGCTGCTCAGGCGGGCGGGGGGTCCGCGGCCTGCTCAGGCGGGCACGGGGGGGGGGGGTGCGGACCTGCTTGGGCGGGCGGGGGGGAACCGGCGCGGAGCTGCTCCAGTGGGCACGGGGGTCCGCGGACCTGCTCGGGCGAGCACAGGGGTCAGCGGAGCTGCTTGTGGGCGGGGGGAGCAGACTCGGGGCTGCTCAGGCAGGCGGGGGGGGTCCGCGGACCTGCTCGGGCGGGCATGGGGGGACCACGGACCTGCTTGGGCGGGCGGAGGGGGAGCCGGCGCGGAGCTGCTCTGGCGGGCACGGGGGTCCGCGGACCTGCTCGGGCGGGCACGGGGGTCCGCGGACCTGCTTGGGCGGGCGGGGGGAGCTGGCGCAGGGCTGCTCGGGCTGGCGGGGGGGTCCGCGGACCTGCTCAGGCGGGCACGGGGGGCCGCGGAGCTGCTCAGACTGGTGGCTGGGGCACTGTGGAAGGTCAGAGGCTTAATGTCACATGCATCCTCACTAATTGACAATCAACCCAGAGAGGTCGATTTCAGCGCTACTCCTCTCGTTAGGGAGGAGTACAGAAGTCGATTTTGAGGTCCCTTTAAATCGACTTTAATGGCATGCATGTGAGGACGGGTACATGTTTATATCGACTTAACATCGCTAAAGTCGACGTTAAGCCTAGTGGGGACCAGCCCTTTGTTTGTCCCTGCTTTACCTACTTATCTCACTGCTCTGAAGAAACCACCCTTCTCTTGCTTATATGCTCAGAATCTAACTGATCATCATGGGTGATGTCAGGAACTTGGTGAACTTTGGGGGAGGTAGGAGGTTGCCTTTCCCTCCAGCAGGGAGTGTGGGTCACTTGACAAGATTATCTGGGGATATCTCACTTAATTCCTTTGCACTGTAGTGGACTCTGACACTGCTGCATCGTGGTCCCATCTATTCTCTGCCTGTGGCCTGCCTAATAGTCTTTTGAGGCTGTAATATTTTGGTTTAATTTTGATTGTTGGGTTTAGTTTTTGAGTGTTGGGTGTATTGCTGGCCTGCAATATACAGGTCAGTCTAAGATGATCTGGTAATCTACTCTGGCCTTAAGCTCTATGACTTTGATCTGCCTACAGACTGTAACATTCACTTCTCTCTGCCTCATTGCAGGGGACTGAAATCAATTTCCTTTGAAGGTGTCAGTCAATAATACCCTCATGTAACATCTCAAAATTAAATTCATGCATGAATAAAATACTTATTGGCAGTTTACAGAAAACATATAAGAGACAGTATGTACAGTATACATAGGCGTGCGCAGCACATTTAATTAAGTTGTGCACCCAGGGAATTTTTTTTTTAAAAAAAGGCGAACATTTATTGAATACTCAGTCATAAAGGACATTATTTTTATAACACAATACAATAATGTATTATAATACATATTCATAATACAACAATCCATACTTCAAAACTAAAAGAGCGTATCAGGCAATTAAATTGAAACGCAAAGCCACTTTTTTGTTGTTGAGACATTAGGATGTGCCTGGGCACACTCTGTACGCACGCCTATGACCGTATACTGAATCCCTGGAAATGAGATGTAGAACATCCCTTCTAGTGGGCCCAGACAATTTGTTGGTACCATCTGACAGACTAAGGATTTTCTTTCATGTAGTGTGTCTTTTCCTTTCAGAGCATTAAGAACATAAGAACAGCTGTACTGGGCCAGACCAAAGGTCCATCCAGCCCATTAACCTTTCTACTGGCAGTGGCCAATGCCAGTTGCCCCGGAGTAAGTGAACCTCATAGGTAATGATCAAGTGATCTTTCTCCTGCCGTCCATCACCCCCCTCTGACAAACAGGCTAGGTACACCTTTCCTTACCCATCCTGGCTAATAACAATTAATGAACTTAACCTCCATGACTTTATCCAATTTTCTTTTAAACCCTAAAGAAAGCGAGGAATACTTGTAGCACCTTAGAGACTAACTAGTTTATTTCAGCATAAGCTTTCTTTATGGATACAGACTAACATGGCTGCTATTCTTGAACCTTTTAAACCCTGCTATAGTCTGAGCCTTCACAACCTCCTCAGGCAAGAAGTTCCACAGTTGACTGTGCACTGTTTGAAGAACTTCCTTCTATTTGTTTAAACCTGCTGCCCATTCATTTCATTTGGTGGCCCCTAGTTCTTATAATATAGGAACAAGTAAATAACTTTTCCTTATTCACTTTCTCCACCCCACTCATAATTTTATATACCTTTATCATATCCTCCCCACCCCATCTCCTCTTTTCCAAATTGAAAAGTCCTAGCCTCTTTAATCTCTCCTCATATGGGATCTGTTCCAAACACCTAATCATTTTAATTGCCCTTCTCTGAACCTTTTCTAATACCAGTATATCTTTTTTGAGACGAGGAGGCCATATCTGTACGCAGTATTCAAGATGTGAGCACATCATGGGTTTATATAAGGGCAATAAGATATTCTCCGTCTTATTCTCTATCCCTTTTTTAATGATTCCTAACATCCTGTTTGCTTTTTTGACTGCCGCTGCAGACTACGTGGATGTCTCCAGAGAACTATCCATTATTAAGCACACTTATCCAGTAAGAATGCACTATTAGCTTAAAGACTAGTTCATGTAGCCTTTTACAAGAGGGTTTTGAAATTACAATAGGAAGGTATCATTAGCATTCCATCAAAATACATATTAGGTTTGGTTTAAGCCAGCGTTTCTCAACTTAGAGTCCATGAACCCTACTGATCAATTCAACTCCTCCTCCTCTCTCCCAGCACCTCTTCCACACCAGGGAACAACTTCCCTGGTCTGCAGAAGGCGCTAATAGGGGGGATTCGGGGGAGGGACAGAAAGAGGCAAGGAAGAGATGGGGCAGGGGTGGGAAGAGATGAGGTCGGGATGAGGCCTTGTGGGGAGGGGTAGAGTGGTGGTGGGGACTGGGGCTGAGTGTGGGGCTTGGGGATTCGCAGCAAAATTTTAAATCAAAATGAGGTCCCTTAGGTTGCTAAAGTTTGAAAACCACTGATTTAAACGATGTTTCTTTTGAAGACAGTCCAACACACAAAAGTTACATTTCCCTCCTTTCCTAGTATTGTTTTAGAATTAACATATGCCACCGTGCACCTGGATAAACAACTTTCTGGCATCCATTTCATTTGGTTCTCTAAAGATTCTAGGGAACATCTTTCATAGAACTTAATTAACATGCTAATGAACAGGTCACCATTTCAGTTCCATTGGACAACCATAGCCCCTGAATGAGTACATTAAAATTAGGAGAAATACAATTTTTAGTCAAGTACATATCTCATCAGGCAGTTAAAGTTGGACAAGTTTATTGTAACTTCTCACAAATCTACATTTTGTCATCAGCATTCATGAGGAATACAAGCTCTAATGGTGGAGTCTATAAACTTTCATGAAACCCCATATGTGATTGTAATATTCATGAGCAGAGCAAAACAAAAATATGTAAGCACTCATTGAAATAAATGATTATGCCTGAAGACTTGTGGGTAGCAAACAGGTTGATCCTGGGAATTACAGTGCAGTAAGTCCCTCTTATCATTGAAATGATAATTAGAAATAGGATTATAAAACACCTAAAAACAGTATGATACGAAAAAGTCAGAATGTTTTTCATACAAATAAGTGACAATGAGAGCGTATCTGTTCTCTGCTGGAGACCCTGTGTGCTGCTCCAGCAGCTTATAGGACAGAGGTGGGCAAATTACAGCCCGAAGGCCACATCTGACCCGCAGGACCCTCCTGCCCAATACCTGAGCTTCGGTTCAGGGAGGCTATGCCCAATCCCTCCCCCGCAGCCTCAACATGACATGATGCCAGGGCTCTGGGCGATATGGCTGGCTCTGGCCGGGTGGCTACGAGCTCCTGCTGCTCTGAGCGGCATAGAAAGGGGGCGGTGGGGGGTGGAGAAGGGGCAGAGGGTCCCAGGGGGCAGTCAGAGGATGGAGAATGGGGTGTTGGACAGGCATCGGAGTCCTGGAGGGCCTGTTGGGAGGTGGACAGGAGTTGGGGCAGTCAGGGGACAGGAGGTGGGGTCCCAGGAGGGTTGCCCGGGGGGGGGGGGGGGGAGGCAGACAGCCAGATGGGGGAGGGGGGCTGGATAGGGGATGGAGCCCCAGGGGGCAGTTAGGGGCAGGGGGTGTCCCAGGAGGGAGTAATCAGGGGACAAGGGGCGGGGTTGGATGGATCAGGAGTTCTGAGAGGGGCAGTCAGGAGGGAGGATGTGGGAGGGGGCAGGCCCCAATGTGGCCCTTGGGCCAAAAAGTTTGCTTGCCCCTGTTATAGGAGATACAAAAGCCCTGCAGACAGCAAAGGGAGAATTTCTCCTGTACAGGGCCAACAAAATTCTAACCGCCAACCTTGGACACTACATTCACACATACACACAGAATTATTATGAGCGGGAAATTAAAGTGTATGGCCCTGGAAGAAGATATGTTTTGAAGGAGGAAAGTAGAGGATTGGCAGATCAGAGGTATGCAAAAGGCAGCTAATATTTAAAAACCTGAAACTTCATTATTGACAATAGAAAGAAATGTTTCTAAAAGTAGTTTAATTTACATGCAACTACATCAAGTTTTATTGGCAGCTTGGAAGAATATGGCCATAATCTCTTCTATCAGTAAAAAAGTTACTCACATTCTCCCTACACCTTCATACATGCGTGTTTCATCCACCAGAGTCATAATCTCCGTATCAGTAAGGTGTGCATGCTTTTTTGTCCTGTTTAGTTGTTCAATTTGTATATCTGCCAGCTTCACCTTTTGCTGTGTGTCGATAACTTTGGCCTGCAGTTCAGTAAAAGCCTAATGAAAAAAGTAAGCAAGTTACAATTATGGAAATCTTTACTTTGAACATCATAACTTTTGCACAGGGAATTGAAGTTTTACTGGTCCAGGAGTGTCAAGTAGCATTTCTGGACACGGTGCAAGTGTTTTCATTTTGGACTCTGAAAATTCACCAACAGCTAACCTATGTGCTGGGGTTCATAAGTGAACCGCCTCTGTCAGCTCTAATGACACCAGGGATTTCAAACACAGACACACTTCTGGGGACAGACTGTCAGCTCAAGGATCTGCCCTCCTCTGCGGCACAGATCTATGTTTTGAAGTTGTCTAGCTAGACTTATCCCTAGTGATTTCCCTCCCTTCTGGGGAACTGGACTGCGGCTCTTCACTGGGGATGCCTGGCCTGACTCACTTCTATCTGCTCTCCAATCTTTCTCCTGGCCACCTCCCAGTGCCCACTCCCTTCCCTGACAGCTCTGGTCCCCTCCGGGACAGGGCTGGGGAAGTTCGGACAGCCCAGCACCAGTGGGGGGGGGGGGGAACACAACGGGCTCTGCAGGGAGTTAGGGCGAGTGTCTGTCTCGGGGCCCGTGTTTGTCTGGGTAGGGGATGGAGTCCCAGGGGGCGGTTAGGGGCGGGGGTGAGCGGGGGGGGTGGTGGATGGATCAGGAGTTTTGAGGGGGGCAGAGTCTCGGTGGGGGCGTCTCTCAGCTCCCCAGCTCCGCGAGTCTCACACGCAGGCCCCGCTCCCCGGGCGGCGGGGCCTGGCTCCTGCCCACCCCGGGACCCCCAGCAGGGCTGCGGCACAGCCGGGCCCCGCGCGGCCTCTGAAGCCGGGGCGCAGGGCCCGGCTGCGGCCCGCTCTCCTGCAGCCACTCGGGTTATAGGGAACGAGTCTCCGCTCACCACCCCCCGCGCGCAGCGCTACAAAGCGGGCCCGGCCGGTACCTTCTTCAGCTCCAGGTCCACGGGCGCCGCCATTTTGCCAGCTTCTGCGCGTGCGCATTCAAGCCAGCAGGGCCTATTCCAGTGCGCGTGCGCAGAGAGGTGCGCTCTCCTCCCCCCCCATCACACACTGAATAGCAGCGCACTGGGGAGTAGCGCTGCACCCTTGGACAGCAACCCACGGGGACTCCAAGACAGTCGTGGAGGGTTCCCAGCAAGAATGCAGCCCGGATACCACCCAGATCCACCACTTGCAGCCATGTGAACTAAACGAGAATCAGGACGAAGTGGGTATTAGCCCAGGAAAGCTCATGCTTCAATACTTTAGTTAGTCTTTAAGGTGCAACAGGACTCTTTGTTACCTCTGCTATTCCAGACTAACACGGCTACCTCTCTGATTCTTGAGAATCACCTATAGCTGTCGCCCTATGGGGCCTCTGACACACAGCTGAGCAGTTCTTCTAACTCTGTCCCTTAGAAAGTGCCCATATATGCTAACCAGGCCATGGCAGACTTGTATTTGTGGTAGACCCAAGCTTTGCTCATTGAGATGAATGGCTGAAACTGCAAATTACAAAGTGTGCAAACTATCAAGAGGCCAAATAAAACATAAAGGATATCTCATCACACAGTGTGTGTGTGGTCATGCACCCTGTAGTTGTAGGTCAACCAACCAGGGACCAGAAACCACATCATGTGACTGTACACATAGTTATTAATAAACATTATTACACGACAGGTGTATTTGGCATTTCATCAGCTAATACAAAGATAAGGTCCTTGCCCGAGGAGCTAGGCATCAAAGGGATTGGTCCTGTGAAAGTCAACAGGAGTGTTGCCACTGACGTCAGTGGGGAGGATCTGGCTTAAATAAACTGGAAAACTTCACAAGGAATGACCCGAGGGTTGAAACAAAGAGAAGCTGCCCTTGAGAGAGCCTCATTGACAAAGAATTCAGATCAGATCATTACTGACTGTTGTGTGTTAATTCTCATTGGAGGTTATGATGCAGTTTTATTTGCCCATAACCTGAGCCACAAGTGAGGGAGTATACAGTACCAGAGCATACACAGTGTTCAGGGGCAACCTGAGCATTAGGATTTTATTTGAATGGTTTGTGATACTACTTCACAGTATCAAGTATCAGAGGAGTAGCCGTGTTAGTCTGTATATGAAAAAGTGACAGAGTCCTGTGGCACCTTATAGACTA
The DNA here is from genome assembly GCA_032164245.1 of Sternotherus odoratus. NCBI lineage: Eukaryota > Metazoa > Chordata > Testudines > Kinosternidae > Sternotherus > Sternotherus odoratus. The sequence continues at coordinate 31,760,708 of JAVMKO010000008.1, forward strand.
ACAGACATATTGGAGCATAAGCTTTCATGGGTGAATGTCCACTTCATCAGATGCAGTTACTTAATGTTGGTGCAGTGCTTTGAACATGTAAAGTGATGGCTTTCAACCTTTCCAGACTACTGTACCCATTCCAGGACTATGATTTATCTTGCATAACCCCAAGTTTCCCCTCACAGAAAAACTACTTGCTTACAAAATCAATAGCTCCGTGTCTAGCTGGCCGTTGATATCAAGTGGAGTGCTCCAAGGATCAGTCCTGGGACCGGTTTTGTTCAATATCTTCATTAATGATCTGGAGGATGGCATGGATTGATTGCACCCTCAGCAACTTTGCACCCTAAACTGAGAGGAGTGATAGATATGCTGGAGGGTAGGGAGAGGATACAGAGGGACCTAGACAAATCAGAGGATTGGGCCAAAAGAAGTCTGACGAGGTTCAACAAGGAAAAGTGCAGAGTCCTGCACTTAGGATGGAAGAATCCCATGCACTGCTACAGACTAGGGACTGAATGGCTAGGGAGCAGTTCTGCAGAAAAGGACCTAGGGGTTACAGTGGACAAGAAGCTGGATATGAGTCAACAGTGTGCCCTTGTTGCCAAGAAGGCTAACGGCATCTGGGGTTGTATAAGTAGGGGCATTGCCAGCTGATCAAGGGGACATGAGCATTTCCCTCTATTCAGCATTGGTGAGGCCTCATCTGGAGTACTGTGTCCAGTTTTGGGCCCCACGCTACAAGAAGGGGGTGAAAAAATTGGAAAGAGTCCAGCGGAGGCCAACAAAAATGATTAGGGGGCTGGAGCACATGACTTATGAGGAGAGGCTTAAGGGACTGGGTTTGTTTAGTCTGCAGAAGAGAAGAATAAACGGGGATTTGATAGCTGCTTTCAACTACCTAAAAGGGGGTTCCAAAGAGGATGGATCTAGACTGTTCTCAGTGGTGGCAGATGATAGAACAAGGAGTAATGGTCTCAAGTTGCAGTGGGGGAAGGTTTAGGTTGGATATTAGGAAAAATGTTTTCATTAGGAGGGTGGTGAAGCCATGGGTGCTCCGGGGCTGATCATCATGGGGCTAATCTTGAGATGTGCTAATATCCTGTAACTTCCATTGATTTTAATGGCAGCACTGGCCAAATGCCTGATCCATCTAGGTTCTTATACCCCAAGCAAGAGAAGATATAAATCTCCCATAATGCATTTGGTATTTTGTGCAATACTACACCACCCGGAGACATTTATTCCTGAGCAGGCAGTGATTAGCTTACATCCTGAAACATGAAGATTGACAGCTCCTCTAATTTTACGTAATCACAGGTGTTATTCATAGAAATGGCTGTTCTTTTTACAAAGTGTCTCCCAGCCTTTTTGGAAACTTACCTAACTACATGCATCAGTTTAATAGGACATCAGATTAAAGTGTATTTGCCTTTATCCATTTAAAATGTGTTGCTTTCCAATTTCATTGAAAGGATCTCTGCCTCGCTCCTGCAGGCAGCCAGCCACTTTCTTAATTTAAAGAAATAGGGAGGTTTTAATCCAATTCCCTTGGACAGGTGTTCACATCACGGAAACCACTGCTACGGTAGGGACAAATTGCCATTCCTATCGGTAGACTCAGCTGAGAGCCAAGACCTGAAAGAATCACAGAGATATTACCTAGAGGAGTCCTTCCAGTTCAGGGTCAAGGCTCTTGGCATGACAGGGCTGGAGAGCTTGCCCTCTGCTGCCCACACCATTCAGGGCCTGCACAGGATTCTCAGCCCAACATCTTCCACCAGCAGGACAGCTGCATACAAGTGGGATTTTAAAAAACTGAAAAGCCTCCCAATGAAGTACAACCTCAGAAGTAGTCACTGAACATTCCCTCCCTTCTATCAATGAACTACAGGATTGCTCGTTGCTGGGCCAAAGCACATCTTGTCCAGCAGGGCTGCTGCAATGTGTGTGGTGATTACCGGAGAACAATGGAATACTTTTTCATAAGAGTTGCTCCCTGCCTTGACATACTGAGCTGAAGAATCAAACGTGGGGGTCATGTCACCATGTGCTCTGAAGGGGACTCCTGATGAATCCGTGTGAATTCCTTAGAGATGGCATGCAATGCAAAGAGCACTTGCAAAATAGCTCCCTTGTGCTGAGAACCAGAGCTGCTTTGTTTGAAAGTTGTTAGCAACAAAATTGCTTTTTGATCATGGTGACCAGGTGAGGCCACCTCTTGAAAAATATGGAGATCCAGGAAGTGAGTTATTACTGACAAACCCCGATGAGGCTGCTCCTAGCCAGAATGCTGGCCCCGGGTTTCCTTTGCTTTTTAAGCCAACTGCCCTTTCACATGCCTTAGGGGGAGGATTTGCTATTGAGTCGGATGATCTAAAGCTGTGTAACAGACACAGTGCAGCATGGCATGTGAATGTGGGCTGTTTGTCTCATTACTCACCAGGGAGAGTGAGGGCAACCAGCCAGTCCCAGAGAGAAGATCCCTATGGTCAGAAGAATATGTGCAACTAAGGCAACAGGGCAAAAAGTAATAACTGTAGCTAAAAACAGAGGCAGACTGATGATGATTATTAATAATACCTTGCAGTAATCCAGGGCCTCTCATCCAGACAGATACAAATGACCACCGCTGGTGGCTGGCTGAAGTCCTGAAGCATGTCCTTTTAGGAACATAAGACATAAAGTGAGACCCAGGGCTTCTGAGTCCTGCCCCCTACCATCACAAGTAACCCCATCATACAACCACACTCAAAAATGTATCCAGCTCTCTCTTGGGTATGGATATAGTCCAGCCACGTTATAACATATAAGGAAGAATACCACATCCTATAACCCTGATAGATATGGTGGCCTACAACATGGTTATGATATTTTCTTTCTGTCCACACACTAAAGGATAAATCATAACAAGGTTGGGTCATTGGCATGTTTATAGCCTGGTTTATACCTGGTTATTTTGCTGTGTAGACATGGCCTAATGTCTGAATTCCATAGACCTCCTGTTCACACTACAGTTTGGGTCAGAATCTATCACCCTTTCACTACTGTTGGTGCAGCACCACCAGTGATAACAATGACAAGAGCCCTAGTGTGGACATGGTGCAGATACTTTTACCACTGCATCAGCTACCCTTGCTCAGAGCCAAATGCCAGCAGCTAGTCTCCACCAGTTCTCCCACCATTGCTATAACACCAATACAGACCCCCAGTGCTGGCAACAGAGGGAGATTTTTGAAAACAGCTCAAGACAGATGCAGCTTTTCTTTTCCAGAAGGCCTTTTATACATCAAAGAACTACACACCTGTAGATGCCGAGAAGGTACTGACTGGTGAAATAGACAACAGGGGAAGGATTTTATACCATGGGCCAAAGAGGATGATGGTTACAGTAGTAGGAATGAAGTGGCACATGGAGCACCTCAGGGATTGGCGTAACTTGTCCTGTTTATCCCGATGATGAATGATCTGGAGAAGGACACAGATGACACAAGTTAGGAGATAAGCAAATGTGAAAGAAGCTCCATGGAGGCCTGGAAAAGGTGAGAGTGACTGACCAAATAACATGCATTGTCATGTATCAAACACTGTAAGCAAGTAAGTGTGTTCTCTATAAACCAGAGTGAGTCCGTAAACTGTCCACTTGCTACTGCCAAACCCACCTATAACCTCCCCAATAACTGCCCCAACCTTCCTAGGTGCCTGTCCCTGTTTCTCTATTCCCCACCATCAGCATTAGCAGCCTGTCACCCTGCTACACTGCACAGATCCTGTTGTCTCCAGCACACAGTGCTTCCTGAGGAGGAAAGGAAAACTTGAGTTGAATAGCAGGGAAAAAATTCTTGGCAGCAAATTCTATAATATTGTGGCATAGTCTCCCAAGGGAAGCAATAGACATCCCATTGCTTGAGTCATGAGCAATTTATAACTGGACTGGACAAAAGACTGAAGAATGCACAGTGGGGAACAATTCCACACTAGCCCCAGGGCGTGGACTAGGTGACCTGTCGGTCTTTTTCCATCTCTTATGGCAATAATGTATGAAAAGCTCTGTGTGGCAAAGATGACTGAGGAGAGCACCAGTGCCCTAGCTGGGCTGGCAGACAATAGAAATGCCAGTCACAGATTACAGCAATGAAGTCCATTTCCCGATGAGATGATTGGTGAAGGTTTACTTCTTTCCTAGGGTCAGTTGCTGGTCCCACTCTTGAAAGCAAAGAGCAGAACTCTGATTGACTTTAATGGAAACAGGATTTAGCCCTTAATACTAATGACCATCCATTCCATATGTGATGCAATTAGAAGACAAACTGAACATGGGACTGTATCAATGGGAGGAACCGAGTCTCACTCTCACCAGCTGTCCCCTTCTACCTTAGAATTGCTCTGGGCTGGGTTTCTAGGAGGCTAATGAGCTGCAACTGCTAATTAACCCTTGGTTCCCCAGCCTGGGACCCTGTTACTTTCTATTCCTACTACATGCCACACTGTCTAGACCTCTGTAGTGTGATAGACTCTACTACAGAGCAATTCATAGCTCTCAGAGCTATTATTTCAGGCAGTCTGCAGACTCAGGTAAACATCTCTGTATCAATTACACTGTGTCCACAGTTTGAAGGTTTTGTTTGCCACTAAGGTTATCAAACTGGGTCAGGCTGGCTTAGACTTTCTGGGGCCTGAGCCACACTGCCCAAGGCCAAAGCCAAAATCTGAGGGCTTCAGCCCTGGATGTCAGGGCTGAGGTTGCAGGTCCCGCTGCCTGGGTCTGAAGTCCTTGAGCTTCAGCTTTGTCCCCCCCCCCCCTGCCTGGAGCGATGGGTCTCAGGCTTTGGTTCCCCCACCCGAGGCAGTGGGGCTTGGGCAGGCTCAAGCTTTGGTCCCCCTCCAGGGGTCACAAAGTAATTTTTGTTGTCAAAACAGGGTCACGTTGCAAAGGAGTTTGAGAAGCCCTGGGCTAGGGACTTAATTTTTTACCAGTGAAGGCTGAGATTCTGAAGCACAAGATAGCAGACCCCAAAACCATAAAAGCGCTCCATCAGCCTGGTTCAGCCTCTGATATCTGCAAGAGAAGCTTCTGTTACGGCCATTACAGCCCTTTCCACACATTCATTACCCTCTGCTACATACAGAAACGTCTCCTGGGCCCCCTTAGTGCCCCACGCCCATCACTCTCTCGTTAGGTTTGTTGCTCTTTGGTTTCCAAGTCTTTTCCCCAACCAAATGCCTTTGTAGTATCCACCTGCTCTCTGCCCTTTTATACCCCTCAGCCATGTCTGATCGGAATCCCCTCTTTTCTAATGAGCATAACTTTAATTTTTTGAACACCTCCTTATAGAAATAGCCCCAAGACCCTGCATCATACTGTTTCTCCATTTCTGTACCTTTCCCAGGACTCCTGCACCTTTCCTGTTCTATGCTAGGCCAAATTGCCTTCCACGGCCAACACCCATTAAAGGCCCCCTCGTCTGTGGATACTGCAAGTGCTTAAAGGCAGGTCTGTCTCCTGTTAGCAAGGTAAACATTTTGGAACCCTCTCCAGACCCCGTCTCCTGATCATTCCTGGCCTCTGCACCATGGCTTTGCATTGTCATGGCACATCAATGCTATATTCTGCAGCCAGCTGGCAGTTCTACTGTAGCTTGCGAAATATTCTTAAACAAAGAAAGTGAGGAATACTTGTAGCACCTTAGAGACTAACACGGCTGCTATTCTTGAACCTATTCTTAAACAAGACGTTGTGTGAATGGACTTCTGTGGAACAGCTTTGATTGTTATGCATTTGACTATTAAATCAAAACCCTCCCCCACTCATAACAGGCTGCAAGATCCAATACTAACTGCCACAAAACCAGGTGGCCTTAGGGGAGGATGCCAGCTACGTGTGCCATACACCAAGTTGGTTAGTCTCTAAGGTGCCACAAGTGCTCCTCGTTTTCTTGACAGATGTAGACTAACACGGCAGCTACTCTTAAACCTGTCACTGGAAGGGCGTGAGCCTGGGTTCTAGTCCCCTTCCTCGTGGCTGCTACTCCCTTTTGGCTGTTCGGAGGGAAGTGCAGGAGGGGACAGAGCATTCAAGGAGAGTCCAGAAAGAGGGAAGGGAGCAGGGGCCCTTAAACAGCTCTTCTTACAGTCAACTTCGAGGCTGATCATGCTTCACCTCGAAGGGCTGATGTGTCCGCCACATCAGGGCGGGTCTGGCCTTGTCGGGTTGGTGAGGAATAGAGCTGGTGGGAAATTTTCCATGCTAGTGCTGATTTGATTAATTCTACACCTTTGCAAGAATGTATCCATTTTGTTGGCATTTTCAATGGGAGAGTATCAAAATGTTTCATTTCAAATGTATATTGTTATATTATATTTATATTATTATCAAAATGAAATATGTCAGATTATTTTGTTTTGCAAATAATCCCGAGATTTTGACTTTTTGTCCCAATTTGGGACAAAAACAAATCTCAGAAAATCACAGGCCACACATTCTGGTTTTTGGACTCCTTTAGTGAGAAGTAAGACTGCCAGGAAAGCATCAACTTTTGGCCCAGCTAGCAAACTCATGGAGAAAAGGAACATGGCCACTCTAAACAGCTAGAACTGCTCCACAGCAAGCAGGAAGAGGCAAGCATGGAGCACAAAATGGTATCGGAGGGCAGCAAAAATGGACCCAGAAAAGAGGGTTTCTGTGGCCGGAGGGTCCCAGGGTGGATTTCTGGGGCAGCTGCCTCAAATGCAAATTCTGCAGCCTGCAGGTGCAGAATTCATAGGACCTTGATGAGACAGATTAATTGTAATGCTCCTTCCGGCACCACTGAAATGTCCTTGTGTTCTATTAGTAAGACTCCAGGAGGCAGAGAAGGGAGTTCAGCTGTAGAGCTGCTGCTGCTGGTTCTTCATGGCTGTGAAATGAACACCGCAGCTAGGGTGACCACATGTCCCGATTTTATAGGCACAGTCCCAATTTTGGGGTGTTTTTCTTATATAGGCTCCTATTACCTCCCACCCCCGTCCCAATTTTTCACATTTCCTCTCTGGTCACTCTAAGTGCAGCTGCCATGTGAGGAGGTTCAGAGCTGCCTAGACATGGCCTGGCATGGGACCGTAGTGCACTGAGACCAGGAACCCAGGACGGGGGTGTCGGTTTCTGGAGCATTGCCCTTTCATGAGATACTGGCTGGTGATCAGCAGACAAGATCAGTTACCTGCAGGTGAAACTGAGGCCCGGAGAGATGAAGGGACTTGTCCAGGCCACTAATAAAACTCAGGCTTCCTGACTCCCAGACTCCTGCTCTAGGCTCCGCTTCCCGCCTGGCTTTTCAATTTGCCGGTTTCAGCAGGAAATGTTGTGGCCGGTGACACATAGGGATTTTTGCTGTATTTCTGGCCCAGGCTCAATGGCCGGGGAGGGAGGGTGTATGAGCAGGGGCTCTGCAGTGTGGAGGTGGGGGGAGGTTGGAGTCTGCATTCCTGAAGGCCTTGGTCTGCATAGTTTCACAAAGCCTATACGCTTGGCAGGCTCCCCTTGTATTCAGCTCCTGTGTTGGCAGCCGGAGAGCGGGTGGGCGTCACGCAGACGGGAGAGGCTGATGAAGTGGAGGAGTTTGAACTTAGGCGAGTCGGGAGCAGGCAGGGCAAGGCAATCAGGATAAACTGGGCAACTAGGCAAGGCTGGCACCCGCCACGTCTCCTGTGACCCAAGAGCTATTTACTGCCTGGGATTCTGTTGCTCTGGCTCAAGGTGCACCCTGGCACCTGTAGCTCTGCCCCCTGGTGACCGTGCGGGCAGCTGTCGGGGTGACTCCGTGGCTGCCTGGACATTCCAGAGCGGGTCTGGCTGCCACACAGCATGGGCTGTCAGAGGCCAGCGAGGGCTCGGTCGCCATGGAAACCAGACTTCCCATGGAAAGGTCACATATTTGGTGCGGCTGTAATCGGGGCCCCTCCAGAAATGGAACATTTTCCCCATTTCGATGCTGCTTGGCCTGTTTCCCAAGGCCACACAGATAAAATCTGTAATGAGGGTGGCTTCTGGGAGCCCGCCCTGCCCCAGCTGGTGTCATGGGCACGGCCATAGCCCCCTGGGCTGAGCTCCCTCCCAGAGACAATGCTGGCATAGAGAAGACAGCCAAGACAGTGCTAGCTGTCATCTTCCTCCCCTTGAGAGGGGGCACAGCAGCACTCTCTGACGTCTTTGTTATAACACGTGGCAGAGTCAGGCTTGCGTCAGCATTATGAAGGGTTTGATCATCGACTCCCTGCAGAACTCCAGCCTTCCCGAGTTAGAATACGGCCATGGCACAGTGACGCTGACAGAGGTCCCGGGTCTTAGAGCAGCTTAAGGGAGTCAGGGGAATTTCAATGGGATCTGGGCACCTACCTCCCTTAGGGCATATCTCCGCTGCATCTGGGCACCAGCTTCCCAGCCCAGAGCCACCATCTCATGCTAGTGCTCTACAAGGACCTGTATAGACGGTGCTTTGAAATTGTGGTGCCCAAGCCCCAGACCATGCTGCAGCATCTCCGCTGCTATTTTCAAAGCGCTAGCGTGAGCCCCACTGTTTGAGTCTGTGGGCCTGGGCTGGGAGGCTCACTCCCAGATGCATCCTAGAGCCCTTAGGCTCCTTTGAAACATCCCGCCCAAAACTGCTGCTGCTCCTTCACCAGCAAAGAGTCCCTCTCCTCCCCCAGACACATAAGCTGTGCCTCATGTTAAGAGAGTTAGGAGGAAGGCACTGGGGAACAGAGGTCAGTCCATTCGCTTACACGTGAGATGGAGCTGCTCCATTGTGCACCCAAAACAGCACCCAGTTTGCTGGGCAAATGACTGCTGGCCCATTTCCCTCATCCAGGCCTGCCTCTGTGTTTGCACATTTGTTATGCTATACAAAGCACACAGGATCTTTTATAAGAGGAAGGCAATACGCCGTACTTTATTAAGAATACATCATTTAGCATATGCGTTTCAGTCACACACACACACATCATGCACACAGTCCTGCCAGCTGATGTTCATAGTTACCAGTCTGTTGTTGTAGCTCAAGTCAATCTAATGGCCAGTTAGAGTGAGCACAAGTAAGAAGCTGGGGGGCTTTGTTGCTCATGATCTGATGCTCCAAGGCTTTGCAGGACTGAACCCAGAGTTTCATGGCAAAACACCCAAGCTTTATACTTGTAAATTTCCATTTGAGTCCATGCATTTTGCAATGTCATCCAGTAATCATTAGTTTTTAAGTGGTGTTAAACTTTATTCTGCCATAAAAAATATCACTCTGAGTACCACAACATGTGCTGTCTAGTGCTTTGAGTCACTGGAAAGCCAATTAGTTGCCTTCTTCTTGCAGCCACTAAGCATTTTCCTTGCTACCAGCTGTGACAAATTACTGCCACTATATTGATGGGTCCTGCGCTTTCTCTTCTTGTGGGGAATTCAGAGAGCCTATTTCTTGCCCCTGAACAGGGTCTTAACTGTCCCACTAGTATCCTAGAGGGGAGAAGTGGAGAGGGAGGGACCCAGGCCCACCCTCTACTCCGGGTCCCAGCCCAGGGGCCCTGAGGATAGCGGTAAACCACTGGGATTAGCTACTCCTTCCCCTGGGCTACTTCCCTCTCCTACTCTTCAGCTTGTGGGGGCTTCCTGCCCTCTCTCTGCGCAAGCCAGGTGTTCCTTTACTTAGGGTCTGGGTCTTTCTTAGCTCACCGCTCCAACTCCTCCAAACTGCTCTCCGCTCCAACTCCTCCAAACACCCACACCTGTCTGCCTGAGGCAGGGGGTTTTATTAAGGTCCTAATTGTCAGCAGGTGCTCCAATTAGCCTGCTGCCTGCTTCCCTAGTCTACAGGGAGCCACGCCCTAATGAACCTTGAGTTGATATATCTCCCCTCAAGCACTCTGCCACAGCTCCCTGACCTTCTTCTATCACACAGCCGACTGGATACGCCAAAGGAGGGGGCACTTTCAGAACAGAAACAAAACCATCATGCTTGTGACAGATGGCAGTTTTGCAGGAAAAGTGAAAAGGAGGTGGCTAAACTTGGTCACATAGGAAATTCTAGGGATGACCCTCAGGTATGGTGCTCTGAGCCACTGCAGTGGATGTAAGCAAAGAGCTGGCTAATGCTGTGGAAAGGACAAGAGGCAGGAGTGGAGCATTGGAGAGATCATTACTTCAGTAATACAGGAATGTCAGCCGGAACAAGAGAGGACAATGAGAATGGAAGAACTGGAGAGCAGCCTTCAAACACTAGGCATTACACAAAGGGGAACCTAATGTTCTTTCTTCAAGGAGATATTTGGAGTAGTTCTGAGTCCTGGGGAAGGCAATGGGAGAATGTGCAACTGGCAGGCTTCCAACAACATTTAACAAGTTACTTCTAAATATGCTATTCTCCTTTTTCAGTCAAAGTGAGACCTCTTTGCTGGCTTTATTTTCAGATGTAGGGTACGAAGCTTGGGTGCTACATGGGGATCCTTAAATCACTGCATAAGCACTTGAATGAGGTACTCATCTACGGAGGGAATAAACATTATATTGGTCCAAAGACTGGGACTTCACAACCCGCACCAAAATGTCCTGTTAAACTAAGGAACGTCATTAGTACCCAAGATCCGGATTTCACATGAAACATCATTAGAAAGGTATGCCCAGAAAATGTGGGATCCATGGCTTTCCAATTGTATAGGCTTTTTATTTCTAAATCTGGCAAGTTGTAAGTCATTGGGCCTTAACTTTATGCCACCTTTTAGTACCATTTTCCCCCTTTCCCTCCACTTTGCTTGTGACATGATTGTAGTGGATCTCAAGAACCACTAGAGATTGCAATTATTGCTTCATACCCTGTCAAGTTATAAGTGACAAACATGTTCGCATTTCATGAGAGATCAGCTGTGAGGATCTCATCTTAAAGGAAGTAGAAGAAGAAAAAGCTAGATGGCAATCTGCACAACGTGATTTTAAGGACCGATACCTCATGCTCCGCCAGAGCTAGATTTTGGCATGATCAGTACAAATGTTTTAAAGGACTAGTAAATCTTGTAATCACAGAACTAGACTAGGGACCTCGTCCAGTCCCCTGCACCCATGGCAGGGCTAAAGATTATCTAGACCATCCCTGAGAGGGTTTGTCTAACCTGCTCTTAAAAATCTCCAATGATGGAGATTTCGCAATCTCTATAGGCAATTTGTTCCAGTGCTTAAACACCCTGACAGTTAGGAAGTTATTCCTAATGTCCAATCTAAACTGCCTGTGCTACAATTTAAGCCCATTGCTTCTTGTTCTATCCTCAGAGAGGTTAAGAACAATAATTTTTCTTCCTCCTTCTTGTAACAACCTTTTATGTACTTGAAAACAATTATGTCCTCACTCCGTCTTCTCTTCTCCAGGCTAAACAAACCCATTTTTCTCAATCTTCCCTCAGAGGTCATGTTTTCTAGACCAGTGGTCCCCAACCTTTGTATGGGTCTGAGCTGGGAGAGTATACAGCAGTGGTCCCCACCTTTGTATGACCACGGACCGGTCAACGCTTTTACAATTTTACTGCGGCCCGGGGCGCAGCGCGACCCCTTTTCCTCGGCGACCCCTTTTTTTTTTCCTCGGAGCGGCGGACCCTTGTATGTCTGCTGAAAAGCCGCCGAATACATTACCTCCGATGAGGAAGCTATCGCGGCGGCGGCTTTTCGGGGGACATACAAGGGTGGGAAGTGCCCCGCAGCGCTGAGTACCCCGCGGCGCTGCAGAAGTGAAGGCGGCCGCGGCCCAGTACCAAATGATCCACGGCCCGGTACCGGTCCGCGGCCCGGGGGTTGGGGACCACTGTTCTAGACCATTAATCATTTTTGTTGCCCTTCTTTGGACTTTCTCCAATTTCTCCACCTCTTTCCTGAAATGTGGCACCCAGAACTGGACACACTACTCCAGTTGAGGCCTCATCAGCATGAAGTAGAATGAAAGAAATATTTCTCCTGTCTTGCTCACTCCTGCTAATACATCCCAGAATGTTTGCTTTTTTTGCAAGTGTTATACTGTTGACTCATATTTAGCTTGTGATCCACTAAGACCCACAGATCCCTTTCTGTGGTACTCCTTCCTAGTCAGTAATTCCCATTTTGTGTGTGTGCACCATTCATTGTTCCTTCTTAGGTGGAGTACTTTGTATTTGACCTTATTTAATTTCATCCTATTTACTTCAGACCATTTCTCCAGTTTGCCCAGATCATTTTGAATTTTAATCCTATCCTCCAAAGCACTTGCAACCCCCTCCCAGCTTGGTATCATCTATAAACTTTGTGTACTCTGTATGCCATAATCAAAATCATTGATGAAGATATTGAACAGAACTGGACTCAGACCTGATCTCTCCAGGACCCAACTTGATATGCCCTTTCAGCTTGACTGTGAACCACTGATAACTGCTCTATGGGAACAGTTTTCCAACCAGTTTTGCACCCACCTTACAGTAGGTCCATCTAGGTTGGATTTCCCTAGTTTGTTTATGAGGTAATGCGAGACAGTATCAAAAGCCTTATTAAAGTCAAGGTATGCCACATCTACTTCTTCCCTCTACCCACAAGGCTGATTACCCTCTAAAAGAAAGCTATTAAGTTTGTTTGACATCAATTTTCTCTTGATTGTTACTTATCACCTTTTCATCTAAGTGTTTGCAAATTGATTGCTTAATTCTTTGCTCCATTATCTTATCTTTCCAGGTACTGAAGTTAAACGGACTGTAATTCTCCCAGTTGTCCATAGATTGGCACTACATTTGCCAGGACTATAAAACAGAAAAGCAAATATTGCTTAGTGCCAAGATGAGCCCCCAAATGTGGAAATGAGTGTGCGGCCTTAGGCACTCCAGTCTGAAAATGAGCCCTTGTTAGAGCAGCCACACAGGCTAGAGAAAAGCAGATTTCCCCATGGAAAAACAGCCAGCTATGTCTGCTTTGACACTCCCTGCTACTGTCTATACATCATCTAGTTTTCAGGAGGCTTCCCAGCCTAGGGCTCAATGAACAGGAGACACAAGTGAGTTTGAATTATTTTTATTTTGATTGTAATGTGTGAACCAGTCCCGGAAGCACAGGATGTAACATGACGACCCTCACTGCAGCCTCTGAAATCTGACGTGCATAAGAACTCAAATTTGCTCTAACGCGGGGACTTCAGGAATCTCCATGAGGGAAGAGAGCCCATAAGACTTCCTTGGGGTCCTGAAGACAACATAGAGCTTATCTTGAAATAAACATAGGGGGAAAATGATCTCCTGCACCTTTGCTGTTTGGCCTAGGGGTTGGATTTTGAATCAACCCAGCCCTTTTTTTCAAATCTCAGAGGCTGAAGTACCAGTCGAGTTTCATAGAATATAAATGTTTGGACAGCATAGGTCAGACTCAGCAGAGCTGCACTCTGCAAACAGCAGGTCTGAGTTTTCCCCCCATACATGAGATTCCCCTCACCTGCTGTTTTTCAGCAAGAAGGGAGAAGGAGACAGGCAGAAGTTCTGAAAGCTGGTGTTTGGCTCATGCTGTCCATATTTTTCCCCTTATAGTGCCACACGAAATATTCATAGACAATAGTTAGTAAGGACACACCGTTCCTTATTAAATGACCATATTAAAAGTATCTGACTCCTTTTCCAGTCATCATTAAATAATATCTAAGCATTTGTAACAAAGTGTTAATTATTAGCCCATTATGCTGCACTTTAAAAAGTCAGGGCAGGATCCTGCTGTCTGAATTCAGGGTAAAGCTCCCACTGATTTCCAGACTACAGGATCAGACCCTAAATAAATACTATGTACAGTATATCTAAAATAAATATATAATTTAACATGAAAAATATCTTGTTAAATAGTTTCCCTCCCCGCCCCCATCGAATAAAGCCGCAAAGTCAGTCTCTGCGGAGTTGAAGTCTTTCACAGTTAGTTCCTCAGCGTGCGTTTGAAGGATCCAAATTCAGGCTTGGTTTAGTTACTCTCCAGTCCCTAGCAAAGCTCTAAAGCTAAGGTCCAGCTTTCCATCCTCAGCAAGAGCCCTTCGGGTGAGACTCCTCGAGGAATTCCACTGCTTATCGGAAGCCATCCAGCAGGGAGTCACCTCTCCTGTTACCTTCTTCCATTCCAGCCGATCAGGTTGGCTCATTGAGATGCGTGTTTCAGTGAAGCAATTCCCTGACACGACACCCAAAAAACAGATATTCCCCTTCCACTCCCTTTTGTTTTTCAATAGGTCCAATAAACAGAGTCTTAAGTTGCTATGTCTGGCATCTTGGTGGAGGTAGAATCGCTTCACTGCTGAATTCTGAAACACAAGACAAGGCAGGGTCATTTCACATCACGGCTTGTGCAAGGCGACATGTCTTAGTGGTGGGCGCAGATCCTCACAGAACACCCCACACCGATACATTGATTCAGGAAAACACTTAAGCCCATACAGGGAACTTAGGAACATGCCGAAGTCAAAGGAACTCAGACACATGCATGAATGCTTTCCTGAATCAGAGCCAGAGTATTTGTTCCATCCAGCTGGATGTTGAGTACTCTGAGCTCCCACTGACTTCAATGCAGCCTCCCAGACCTTGCAGGATCAGGGATGCAGGCAGGTATTAACAATATGCGTCATCTTCACAGGTACTGATCACCAACAGTGCGCACTGATTCCCGTGTGAGTTGTGCTAGGATCAGACCCAACAACCTATATTTACCTTTTTGATAAAGCCTCCCCTGGAATGACACCCACTGATTAGTAAACCCTTCCATGTATTAATTCACCCACCCAGGAGCCGTGACATTTTCCTGATTTAAAAAACCTGGAAGCATGTGTGATATCAGAGTTCAGACCAGCCCCTTCCCAGTGCCTGCCCACCACTGAAGTGCAGCCGGCGCAGGGTGAAACACAGCCACTGATTATAGAATACAACTACACCAGTAGCTGAGGAAGGGAGTATGGAAGAATGAGGAAGTAATAAGGGAAGGACACGTGGGAACAAAAAGGAAGGGCTTTTTAAAGGCAAGATTTAAAGAAGGGAGATGACTCAGTGCGTCAGATGAAGGGCAAGAAGGAGGGAATCCGAGAGAGGCAGAGAGGAACAAGTGAAAAACCAACCCCCAATTACGAAGGGGGGGAACCATGACCAGAGGGGTGAGCGAGGGAGTTATGTGGCTCTGAGGTCAGAGACGCAGAGCCGATGGAGAGACCCTGTGAGCAGGGGGATCGGAGCAGCAGAGTGGCTTGGAAAGTGGGAAGCATAGAGGAGCATCAGCCAGACAGGGACTGGGTGGAGCAAGGCAACGTTGGCCTTTGGAAACCAGCAAGGTGATCCACAAGTGGGCTCGCCGGGAAGCCAGAGATGGGTACAAAGCAACACATTCACTTTAGGCCAGCAGCAGGGCTAGGAGACCCACTGCAGAGTCACGGATTTGCTCCTCTGGGGGCTGAATCAGAGAAAGGAGGTTTGTTCCCTATCGGAGGTCAGGTGATAGGCCCAGGCCATTGAGCTCCCAGTCTCAACCCGAGAAGGACGCGTTGGTCGTTGTCAGACTGCAGGAGAGAACAGAACGGGCCCGGTGTGACAGAATGTAGCAGAACCATCAAGATCCATGCCTGCCAGCTGCACCTGTCGCTGCCCACAGGGCCTGGCCCGGCAGATGGAAGTTGCCCCTGCCATGCTGCAATGCCCATGCCGGGGGGTTACCTTGCATGCCTCCTGATGCCATCAGTGATTTCCGGTGATGCCCAACTTAATTTTCTCTTCATTTTCTACATCATAAACTCCTCTTTTGTGACACCTGCAAACACAGACAGACATTCACCAACATGCGCCTGCTGCTCTGCTCAGGGGCACGAACCCACCCACCGCAACAGGAGCCGCCTGGGGCAGTCACTGTTCTCATCTTGGCCATATGATGCAGTGTCACACCTTCCATCTCGGTCCCTCCCTTGGGGGAAGACGCAGGAGGCTGGACATCTCTGATGTCTGGAGAGAGAAAGCAACTGCTTCCCATCAGCCTGCTTTTCCCCCAGTGGGTTTGACATGGTTGGATCTTTCCTACAGAAGCCAGGGCACAGCTGGGAACAAACCCAGCCCATGGGGATCATCAAAAAAACACCCAAGACAAGGAGAACTGGACAACAAGGTGGTCCCAGGCTATACATGCCATTGGCCACTGAGCCAGGGAGAGCCCTGATTCCATACACAGAGGGCTTGATCCCCAGGGAACACCACTAGTGGTGTCAGCGGGGGCAGTTCCCCCAGGTTGGGGTCAGGGCTCTGAGTTTAGGAGCAGGCAGGTGTATCCCATGCAGTGCAACCACAAGGAGCCTCCTTCCCTCCCACCCTGAGTTGCAGGGTAAGTCTTGTGACCGGCACGTAGCAGCCCCTTCCCCGTTACCTGAGCATCAGCAATGCAGCAATGATGACGAGACACAGAGAGGACAGCACCACCGCTACGACGGCCAACGCCGTGGTGTGGTCATAACTCGTGGAGGGGTTTTCTACAGGGAGCGTGAGGCCGTGGCACCGTTCGCCATGGTACCCTGGCTGGCATCTAGTTTTGGGGAGAGGAAAGACAGTTTAAAAGATGGAGCAAGAGGTCCCAGGATCACCTATTGCTCTCTATTGCCCTCCCCATATCCAATACATCCCAGCACCCTGCCCAACCCTGCTGGGCACTGGTCTGA
The DNA here is from genome assembly GCA_032164245.1 of Sternotherus odoratus. Taxonomy (NCBI): domain Eukaryota; kingdom Metazoa; phylum Chordata; order Testudines; family Kinosternidae; genus Sternotherus; species Sternotherus odoratus. The sequence continues at coordinate 31,777,369 of JAVMKO010000008.1, forward strand.
CGTTTCCTCTGGGTTTCCCACTGATTACTGGCCCAAGCATCAGGATGGGGTTCCCTAGACTGCCTGGATCCCCAGCAGGATGGACTCAAGCATGAATATACTGGGCTCCATGCAGCCTGTCACACGGGGGTCTTCTCCATAAGACTTTTGAATCCAAGGGTCTGTGGAGACATTAGCAATCCCACAACATTTTAGAATCCTAGAATATCAGGGTTGGACGGGACCTCAGGAGATCATCTAGTCCAACCCCCTGCTCAAAGCCGGACCAATCTCCAATTAAATCATCAAAAGATTTTTGCCCCATATCCCTAAATGGCCCCCTCAAGGATTGAACTCACAACCCTAGGTTTAACAGGCCAATGCTCAAACCACTGAGCTATCCCTCCACAGTAGTCTGCTGGCATGTGACAGGCATGATAGGCTCCCAGCTCCATTTGTCTGTCTGTAAACCGTACTAGGTTACCTAAACCCTCCAGATCCCATCACATGCCTTCCAGTGCTCAGAAGCGGGTGAGAGGGGGTGAGATTAGTAGGGAGGCAGGGTGAAGCGGTGGGACCAGGGGCATCACTCCACCCTAACCATCAGGATCAGAGTTTGGCCATTGGGACATGCTTGAATCATCCCAGCTCCTGTTAGATACAGGCTGAGAGGATGCCATTAAAGTGTGAGCTCAACTAAGTATTGCCCACTGAGCAGAGGTCCTTTAATTCTATTAGCACCTCAGAGACTTAGAGCTCAGCACTGGGACAAACCTCTTCAGCTCCCATTTTCAGAGCCATTTAAAAAAGCCAAGGACAGGTCTGACCTCGCGTTTGGTCACGGAGATGAAAGAGGTTAAATGCCTCCTCTGGGAACATTTCCCCCAGACGCGCTTCTCAAACGGGAGCAAACGAACACTCATGACACAAGCCCCACACCTCTCCTCTAGCCAGGTAATTATTCACGTAACAGAAATAAAATCAGCATCAGAGCCAGGGGGCTAATTATCCAAACCTCCCTCACAGTGAATCAAAGGAGAATCACATAAACAGCCTAATATACACACACACACCCCACAGCCCCGGACCCGTGCCAAGGCCCAATCAGAGAGGGATGAGCTTCTCGCCAAACATGTGGATACGTGCCAGACATCAAGATCAAGTGTCCCATGTTTAGATCGAGTGCCATTCAATCCAGCACATGCCATGTGTCAGTGTCATCGTCAGCCTCCGATACTCACATTACACCAAAGGCAAAGAACCACAGTAGCTGAAGGGCCAGAAGGTCTCCAGCACACCCTGAGCCCTCTCCAGGACAAAGTACTGACAGTGCCCTCAGCTAACACCATAGCGTGCTACATCAACGTGTTCTCCCATCTGCCGAAGATGCTGGCTGAGCAGAGCAGGGCTGGAATGCTCACAACCCTTCCGCTTTCTTGGCGGGGGGCTACTGGATACCAGCCACTGCTGACAGCATCAGACTCTTTTAAATCTTGTTAAAGGCAAGAGCAGTGGCCTTAGTGCGCCACCTCACAGCCTCTGCTCTCGTCAGGGAAGGGGGAAACTGAGGCAGAAGAGTACTGCTAGGGAAACTAGCGCATGAGAATGGGGCCTTCTGAACAGTGGAGTCTCCTCCAGATGCTGAGGTCTGGATGGGTGAGCCTTAGTCCGGCTCTGGCCCTTGCCCTCCGAACACCTCCGTCCATCGCTGCTCAGGGCCTTGTCCCCACAGGAAGCAGTGATTAAGGAAGAGCATCCCCGGCAAGATCCAGCAGGAGTTCAATTGGGTGCCTGGCTGTCCGGAGAGTCCGTCCCCACAAGTGCCTGCTGCAGAGGTGCCATCGACCTCTGCAGCAGCCCAGAGAGTGAGCTGCTTAGTGACAGCAGAGATTGCTCTGCTGGCGGCTGCTGGGAGCATCAGGTTTCAGGAGCCGGCTGCTCAGAAATTCCCTCAGCTGCAGCTTCGGGGCAGAAAATGTGCCGAGCACACGCTGATCTCCGCAACACCACGCTGCCCCACGTTTCCAATGCCAGAAGGTTGCACGGGACGCAACCCAGGGCTCTCTGGGATATTCAGCAAGTTCTGTGGACCGGAAGCAGTAGCTCGGGGCCGGGTTAAAGAGCACCCACCATCAGACCAGTGTTCTGTGGAGCCTGACAAGAAATCAGCTGCGAGGTTCAGGCCACTGTCCACATGGCAACAAACTCTCGCTAGTTTCAGCTCCTCCGACCTGTGCAGTGGGCACAGGTGACTGATCTTCCTCTGCTATCAGCCTCAGGAAGTAAGGGAGTCCATTCATGTCTGAAAAAACTTTGAGCTCCTCTGAGGAAGGCACTCAGGAGAGGCAGAGAATGATTAATTAATCAATCATTAGTCCAGCCCAGGGAAGCAGCTGGGGGGTGGGGAGGAGGGAGGAACATAGAGGAATGGCTCGTAATGGAGGAGCTTCAACGTGTTCCTGGCAGGCTGCTATGCATGGTGGCCTCAAAGCTGTTGTCTCCAACACGGGCTGCTTGGACAGAGATAATCTAAACACCAAATTCTCCTTCTTGCACTACTGCACTGGTGCAACAGAGAGGGCGGTCACATTTGAAGAACGGGATGAAGAGATTTACTTTCCCTTCCCAGCCCCCAAGCACCAAACTGCTGCAAAAGAAGAGCAGGAACACTGCACTAGTTGGTCTAGGACAAAGAGGCCTTAAGCAGCATGTGAAAACAGAATAGTATCCTCACAGAGTGAGAGTATGCAAATCCGTGGATGTATTGTTTACCATGTTTGCAGACCATGGATTGGATGTGGATTCAAATTTTGTATCTGCGCAGGGCTCTACGAGTATGCACTAAAAATATCTCCTACACTCTTCCTGTGTGTGGTTTAGAAGAGAATTCAAGGAACAATGACTAAGGTTTCCCCAGGACAGAGATATGCCGATAACTTACATGCAGGATGGAGCTTTCAGCTCTTTGATGAATTTGCATTCTCCATGAATACAGAAGTCCTTGTACTTTCGCAGACATGGGTCTCTCTTCTTCCCCTTGCCTTTGCCCTTCCTCCTTTTCTTCCCATTCCCTTCTTTGTTTGGAGTAACCAGACCTTCTGGCTTGGACAAGAAGGCAACTGGAAGACAATTTTAAAAGAACAGAAGTCAACTCAACTGTATCCAGCACAGCATTTTGTCAGGCATCTGTCTCAGCTCTAGCATCACTGACAAACTATCTGCCCCCAACCATAGGTTTCACCATTTTTGCAGATTTCAGCAAATATCAGAGCATTTCTGATTCATAAAGATGCTACAGGAAAGAAGGTAAGAAGTTAGTGCAGATTGAGATAGAAAAATAGGACAGTACATCTCTCACGTGTTAATATTATATATACTTGTTTACACTGACCACAGAAGATTAGGCACCGAGTCTTTATCTACCCTTTATTTCTCTGATCAGTCTGGTCTTTTCTAGTCATACTCCTGATCAGGCTGATTTTCCTGTGGTTACTATGATGGCTTGCACATAGGACATTTGCAGTATTACAGGACACTGGCAGGTCACTTCAGGCCCCAGATTTAGGTTTTCTGAAAACAGCTGATGTAAATAGACACTGTCCCATGAAATCTGAATTTCAGGTGGAAACCATTTTTAAAGTCAACCAATGCCTCCCCCACCTGTGCTTGCAAATGACTCTGATGACAGCCAAAGCAGCAGGCCATCCTGATGCTCCCCACGGACTTAAAGTAAAACTGAGCAGGCTAGTCTCATTTTCCAAGAAAACAGCTCGATCCTGCCAGATGCTGAGCACCATGAATTCTGAGGGACGTCAGTGGGAGCATACAGCACTACAGCACGCCTCGCTGGCTCAGGAACAAGAGCAGGAAGGAAGGGATGGGGACCTTGTAAGAGTTCTTCAGGTTTCCCACTCTATGGTGGTGTCGGTGACACAGTTAAGGACTCATCCCCTTGTGCCATTACCATGCTGCATCCAAACATCACATTGCAACATGATGTCAACTTTCAAGCCTTGAAAACGGACATGTCATAAGCTTGTGTCGTCTCCCCCCCCGCCCCCCAACCAGGCCTGGAGGAAGTGGTATTCCTCACTGAAACTGGGACAGCCCCAGACCCCACCAGACATGTGGCAACCATGAGTCAACAGTGATGTAGTTGCAAAAAAGACTAACATCATTTTGGACTGTATTAACAGGCATGTTGTATGTAAGAAAAGGGAGGGAACTGTCCCACCCTACATGGCACTGGTGAGGCCTCAGCTGGAGTATTGTGTCCAGTTCTAGGAGAGATGTGAACAAACTGGAGAGAGTTCAGAGGAGAGCAACAAAAATGAGACAAGGTTTAGAAAACCACATCTGTGAGGAAAGGTTAAAGAAACTGGGATTGTTTAGTGTTGAGAAAAGAAGACTAAGAGGGGCCTTGATAACAGTCTTCAGATATGTTCGGGTTGTTCTACAGAAGACTGAGATCAATTGTTCTCCATGTTCACTGAAGGTAGGACAAGAGGTAATGGGCTTAATCTTCAGCAAGGGAGATTCAGGTTAGATATTAGGAAAAGTTTTTTAATGCTAAGGATAGTGAAGCCCTGGACCAGGTTACCAAGGGACTTTGTGGAATCCCCATTGCTGGAGCTTTTTAAGAACAGACCGGGCAAATACCAGTCAGGATGGTCTAGGTTTCCTTGGTCCTGACTCAGCACAAGGGCTGGGCTAGACTACCTCTCAAGATCCCTACCAGCCCCACGTCTAGGATTAAGGGCTAGGTTCCAATACCCTCCAATACTTGGAGTAAGGCCTGAATCTTCCAGCACCCCGTGGTGGGCAGCAGAATCTGGCCTCCAAGTACCACACAGTATGGGGGGGCTTGGCAGTACCGGCAGGTTCAGACTCCACCAGGGCCAGAGAAATAGAAGAAGCAGCCACCTGAGGTATTGCAGAAGCTCTGCAAGTTCTCACTTCACGAGGAACCACAGAGACCACAAAACTCACAGGAACTGCGTGTGTCCGATGGGAGCCCCGCTGGCTTATCTCCCTGCTGCAGGCGCTGTGAGCAGCAGAGCAGAGGGTTGCTATCGCAGGGAAGGGGAAGGATGCTCAGAACCACACCATGGTGCTTTCACTTCTCCCTGCTTGCCTCCTAGGCCCTTGTGCCTCTATCCCCTTTTCAGCAGATCACAGATCAAGAGAACTCTGCAGGTGCAGCACAGAGTTATTTGAGGGAAGCCATCTCACAGGCCCATCATTCCACTCTGGCCAGCAGGGGTCAGTGGCTGGCTGACAGCCACAAGAAGTTGGGAGGGTGTGGAGTAAGCCAAGAGTAGGAAATGCTGGCACAGACCCCTGCACATAGAAAGCGTGTTCCAGATTGATCAGTGTCTTGAGATAGCTCAGGGACGTCTCCCTTCCGCCGGGTATGGCTGACACAGCAGCTAGAGTGATGGGGTTTGAAGGAGGGGCTCCCAGGCCAGAGAAGAACTGATGGCAGCCTCTTGAGCAGTGTGTCTCAATCCACCCACGCTGGTCACCCCTCATCAAATATTTTCACATGCCGCTTACTTTGCTATAAAGCAAGGGTAGCAATGATCAACCTACAGGATTCATGTGTGTGTGTACTTCGAGAGGCTGACCGAGAACAGCTACCGCAGAGGGCAAAGGTGTGAGGGGGAAGCCAGATCTTCTCTGCTTTCGACTTTAATAAAATGTAACCCTTGCAATCACTCTGACTGCTCTCCGTGACCCTCCCCCTGCCAAGGGTGCAAGCCCCCTGACTGAGAAGTGCTGGGGGAGGTGACTACCACTCCCCAAAAGTACTAGGGTCACCTCCAAGCGTCCCATTCCCAACTGATCCTCTTCTTGGCACGGACACATCAGAGGCCTGTCAGCTCACCCACACTAAAGCGAGACACCTCTCGCCCTTCCAAATGCTGACTGCTTCCATTCAGAAAGAAGAAATGCACCCACCCCAAGAGGAGTAGAGAGATGTGGAGAAATGGAGAGGAGAGGGCGGCCCAGGGAGTGTGGGTGTGAGGTGGGGAGAACTGTGCCCGCTAGTGGTGGGCAGAGACAGGAAAGGAAGAGAATGAGGAAAGATTTATGGTGAGAACAGACAGGGAAAGAGGATGAGTGTCCCCAGACTCCACCCTTGTGGTGCAATAGATCAGCCTGGTTTTGCAAAGCTGATGGGCACACATCAGAGATGGAGAGGAACCATGACAAGCCTAGAGAGGGAACAAAAATGAGGAAAAGCCACAGAGCGTAACAGGCAGACGGCGTGCGTGCCTGCAATCTGAGTGACGTCAGTGGAGTTACTTTGGTAACGCCTGGTGTGAATTTGTCCGTGTCGAATCCTGGTCACGACCAAGCTAACGCCCCCACTCCTGCTGTATTCAATGGGACCAACACCCCGCCCAAAGAATGTCAGAGAAACCAAACATAAATGGACAGGCACAGCAGGATGAAGGTGGACTCAGATGCCCACAGCTCAGTGACTAACCTCCCATTGGTATGAGGAGTAGCAGTGTGTGGGCGTCGGGGCGTGACTCACAGATGGTGACCACTCCAGATGGGGGATGGCATGCCATCTCAACTAGATAGATCCACAGAGGAGCATCCCAGATGATGTAATATACAGAGCTCAACCTTTCTGTAGGCTTTTGGGGATCATTCTATAGAAGCAATTAGGGAGTCCCATATATTTTATAGATTTATACATAGGGGTGCAAAACACCCGTGGAATGGATCTCCTTCTCCATTGAATGACATGAGGTTTTAAAGCCATTTCCACGGAGTCCTCTCAGTGCCCTCACTAATCTAGACTGGAAACTTTCCTAAAAGGCCTGCGGCTGATTGGAATGGTCTCTTCGGGCCTAGGAATCTATTCCGTTCTATAGGACTTTCCCATAAGAGAGAGGACATTACTGCAGCAACTGAATAGTTACAGGATCCCTTAGCTACCAAGTCTCCCTCTCCTCCTGTTTTGGAGAGGGCTGTGCATTAAACACGCCATCAATGACTGCAGGTGGCAAAGAACTGAGCTCTGGATCTGGGAAGAGTCTCCAAGGACTGGGGATAATGAGGATGCAGCACCGGGGATTTGGGTGTTACAGGGAACCAGCACTAGGTGTCGGCAAGAGCACTCCAGGGTAACTCCAGGGTAACAGGGAAGGCAAAGAGCACAGACAAGGAAGTACTAAAAACAACTGAACCAACACAAAGCAAATAAGGCAGGAATTTCCGTGGGAACATTCTGGCCTGGCTTCCCCTCCCCCTTGGATTCCTGCTGTCAGGGCTTTGCACACATCAATCAAGGGCAGAACTGCCCCCTCGGCTCTGGGACTTACCCCACTCCTGGCCTCTCCCAGAGACACTCCTTGCCTTCCAGCACCCAAGAGAAACTCTCCCCAGAGCCAACCCTGCTCTAGTTAGGAAACTTTTCCCCTATCCTCCTGACCTAGCCAATCCCACCATGCTCCTCGGGCCTCGCCCCACAAGCAGCCCCAGGAACAACCTCCCAAGGCAGGCCAGCATGGAAGCACTCCCTTAATGCCAGGCCAGCTCAGCAAAGCACGTGGTTAGCTTTAAGCATGCTCCTTGAAAGCCAATGGGACGTGCTTAAAGTTAGGCACCTGCTTATGTATTTTACTGCATCCCACTCACTCCCTCGCTTTCCCCCTCTCGGCCATGGCCTCACACACAACATGGAACCTGTGACAACTCCCCTGAGTGGGGAAAGGGTCCCAGGGCAGCGGGTCACTTCATCCCTTAACCAGGAGATCCCAACACTGCCAGAGTTAAATTCATTTCCCTTCAGCAGCCCGCGGCGCTGTTCCTGAGCTGGGCTCGAACTTCTCACCCTGGATTCCAGCACCCAGCCTCTGAGGAGCCCCGGATCGGGACCTGCGGGCTGCCCGCCCCGGATCCCCACCGCCCCAGGGGAGGCCACCTGGCGCTGCCCATCCCCGCCCGGGCGAGCCCCGCACACACGCACCTCTCGGGAGCTCCAGGAAATAATCCCCCGACGAGAACCCGCCGCCGTCCGGGTCGCGCTCCTCCTCCAGCCCGCTCCGGAGCAGCCGCGTGCTGGACCGGCCGCCGCTCGCCTGGTGGAAGCCCGGGCTCCGCAGCACTTCCAGCCCGGCTCCGGGCGCCGCCGCGGAACACGCTGCGGGAGAGAGAGCGGCGTTCCTGAAAGGACAGCGCCGAGCACCGCACCTCACCTGCTGGGCGTTCTACCCCCCGCCCCCGAATGAAGGCTCCGCGCCCCGCTCGCAGCGCGGGCAGGTGGCTGGGAGCGGCTCCCGGAGGCACAGCAGGGCCCGGCTGGGGGAGCGGAGCGCTGGGGGAGGGGTTGCCCCCGCCATAGGGAGCCCGGCTCGGCTCGTTATGCAACCGCGGCCTCCAGCATCTGCACAGCGGGGGCAGGACGGTCCGGGATGCCCGGCGGGCTGCGCCGCGGTGCCCGCGCACGGGCCGTTCGGGGGAGGGGCCCGGGCAAGGAACAAACTTTGCCCGCCGCCGCCGCTCGGTTTTCCCTGCGGGACGGCGCCGGGCGCCGCTCGCCCCGCTCCTCACCTGCAGCCAGAAGGACGCTGACAGCCAGGAGTAGCCGCTTCATGGCGCTCCCTGCCCGGCGCGTGGCTCCCCCGCCGGCCGCTTCCACCCGCTGGCCGCGCTCTGGGCTCGGCTCCCCCCCCGGCACCCCCGAACTACACCGCCGCGCGTTAGACACCGCCGGGCTCCCTCGGCACGGAGCGCGCTGCGGGGCCCTGGGTCCTGCCAGGCGGCTTGCTCTGCCCGCTCTCTCTCCTGCCCCGGTCTGTCCCAGCAATAGGGGTAGAGGTTGGAGGGTGGGGCTAAACTGGGGTGTAGCCACGCCCGCCGAGTGGGAGGGGGATTCCCTCTGTCAAGTTGATGATGGATGACTCAGGTTCCCTTACTTTGGGGTTGAGACCGCCAGCTTTCTTGGGGATGAGGCAATCTGCAAGTCAAGGGTAAAAGTCTAATTACACAGGCCAAAGAGAATTTGAAGAGCAACTAGTAAAAGACTCAAAAACTCACCACAAAAAACTTTGTGTGTTAGAAACAGGAAGCCCGCCAAACAGTCAGGGGGGCCACTGGAGATTGGCTGCTAAAGGGACACGCAAGAAAATGTAACTGCAGAGCATCTACATGAATTCTTTGCATGGATCTTCACTGCAGAGGATGTGAGGGAGATTCTCACACCGGAGCCATTCTTTTTTGGGGGACAAATCTGAGGAACTTTCCCAGACTGAGGTGTCAATAGAGGAGGTTTGGGAACAAATTGATGAATGGTGATTGGTCACCAGAACCAGCCAGTATTCTGAAAGAACTCAAACATAAAATTGCTGGACTACTAACTGTGGTAATGTATCAGGTGACTAGAGGATATTTAATGTGACATCCAAATTTTAAAAAGGCACCAGAAAAAATCTTAGCAATTACAGGCTGGTAAACCTAAATTCAGTACAGGCAAATTGGTTGAAATGAAGAGCAGAGTTATCAGACACATAGATGAACACTCTACATTGGGGAAGAGTCAACTCTGTTTTTGTAAAGAGAAATCATGCCTCACCAAGCTGTTACAATTTTTTGAGTGGCTCAGCAAATGTGGACAAGGATGAGCATCAATGGATATAGTGTTCTTGGACTTTGACAAGATTCCCCATCATAGGCTCTTAAGCAGGGGTCTCAAACATGCGGCCCGCAAAGCCCTTCCCTGCGGCCCGCCAAGCTTCCTGGCGCCCCCTCCCCCCCCGGTCCCCTCATAGCAGTTTGCAGGACGGAGGGGCCAGAAGTGGAGGCTTCTCTGCTGCCTGGCTGGGCCGCGTGTGTTTCTAGCTCTGGACTTCCTAGATTGCTCTTGCTTTGTTTGCCAAACAGCTGTTGGTGGTGCCTAGTGCTTTCCAGGAGGGAATGGGGAGCTGCGTGCTCAGAGGAGGAGGTGGGGCAGGGGTGGGACCTCTTGGAAGGGGTGGAGTGGGGGCGGAGCCGGGGCAGCAAGGGCGGGGTGTGTGTCAGTGGTGCGGCCCTCGGGCCAGTGCACTAGTCCTCATGGAAGGGGTGGAGTGGGGGCACAGCCGGGGCAGCGAGGGCAGGGTGTGTGTGTGTGTCAGTGGTGCGGCCCTCGAGCCAGTGCACTAGTCCTCATGCGGCCCTCATGGTCATTTGAGTTTGAGACCCCTGCTCTTAAGCAAAGTAAGTGTTCATGGGATAAGAGGGAAGGTCTTCTCATGGATTAATATCTGGTTACTATCTGGAAAAGTAAATGGTCACTTTTCATAAGGGAGAGCAGGAGAGAGGGAAGGGAGAGAAGGAGGGACGAGAGAGAAGGGAGGGAAGGGAAAGGGAGAGAGGGAAGGTCTTCTCATGGATCAATACCTGATTACTATCTGGAAAAGTAAATGGTCACTTTTCATAAAGGGAGAGAGGTAAATAGCATGTCCATGAGTGATCTACATGGGGACTGATACCGTTCAACATATTCATACATGATTTTGAAAAAAGAGTAAACAGTGAGTTGGCAAAATTTGCAGACGATACAAAATTACGGAGGACAGTTAGGTCCAAAGAGGACTGAAAGGAGCTGCAAAGGAAATCTCATGAAACTGGGTGACAGGGCAACGAAATGGCAGATGAAATAATGTTGATAAATGCAAAGTAATTCACATTGGGAAACATAATCCCAACTATACATATAAAATGATGGGGTCTAAATTAGCTGTTACCACTCAAGAAAGAGATCTTGGAGTCATTGGGGATAGTTCTCTGCGGTGGCAATCTGAAAAGCTAACAGAATGTTAGCAACCATTAGAAAAGGGATAGATAATAAGACAAAAAATATCATATCACTATATATATCCATAGTACACCCACACCTTGAACACATGCATGCAGTTCTGGTTGCCCCGTTTCAAAAAAGATATATTGGAACTTGAAAAGATACAAAGAAGGGCAACAAAAGTGATTGGAGTATTAAACAGTTTTAATATAAGGAGAGATGAAAAAGACTCACTGTTCAGCCTAGAAGAGAGATGACTAAAGGGGATATGATAGAGGTCTATAAAATCATTACTGGTTGGAGAAAGTGAAAAAGGAAGTGTCTTTACTCCTTCACATAACTCAAGAACCAGGGGGCATCCAATGAAATTAATAGGCGGCAGGTTTAAAACAAACAAAAGGAAATACTTCACACAATGCACAGTCTACCTGTGGGACTTGTTGCCGGGGATGTTGTGAAGGCCAAAAGTAAAACTGGGTTCAGAAAAGAATTGGGTAAGTTCATGGGGAATACATCCATCAATAGCTATTAGCCAAGAGGGTCACGGATGCAACCCCATGCTCTGGGTGTCACTAAATGTCTGACTGCTGGGACTAGGCATTGGCCACTCTCAGAAGACAGGATACTGGATTAGATGGACCATTGGTCTGACCCAGTATGGCCGTTCTTATATGTGCTGTTGGCAGCCGCTCCTTCCACCTTTTCTTCTCAGTGTGGGGTATCCAGCTGCTCCCTCTTCCCCTGAGGGTTTGCACTTCCTGTAAGGAGCAGGGCCTCTCATGCTGTGTCTTCTCAGAGATTGTGGGAGGTTTTAGAACATCTCAGAGTCCACCCTTCTGGGTGCTTTTCTCCACATTCTGGATTATTTGCTCCACATTCCTCATCTGCTCTTTGGAGCTGGTTCCGTGCCAGAGATCCATGCTTCACCAGGCTGAGCCAACCCAGCTCCAGTCAGTGCTGGTGCCATGGGTGTGGCTAGGATAGCATTTGCATGCTGCGGGTTGGAGGATGAGGGAAGGACAGTGCCATTGGATCTGAGCTCTGACTCCAGGCCGAGTCTCCCAGACAGCAACTAGAGGTAGCTAGGTTGTTATCTGAGACAAGGCAAGAGATGGTAAATCTAGAGTGTCCTCTAAGAAGAGGTTTAGAGCCAGCCAGGGAGGGGAATGATCATAGCACCATGTGCTGATCTGGCAATCACAAAAATTACTACCCTACTCTGGCACTTAGCATCTAGGTGCTCAGATAATGGGCATAGTATAAGAACATAGACAGGTGCCATCACTCCTTTCAGGAGAACAGTGACATTAACTCCGCCAGGCTGACCAAATTCCAGCTCAGTTATTGAGACATTCTGCTGACCTACAATTCTTCCCGCAGTTTCAGTTAATGCTGACCTGACTATCCACTGCCCTGGGCAAGGTACAGTTATTACATTGGTGCAAAGAGCTACCAAATCAGAGGATTTTGCACCCTCTTTGCACTCGCTTTCCACCAATGCAAATAACTCCATAAGGGGGAGGGGCAATGGAGCAGCAGTATCTGGGTGTTCTTCATTTCTGTGTGCTGTTAGACAGCTGCAGTGCTCTACCCAAGAGGGAGCTGCATTTCAATGGTGGAGAAAGTAAATTAGTGCATTAATTAAATCAATCCCTTAGGTTTCTCAAAAGACTGTTATGAGGCTTAAATTGTTGGTCCCAGTAAAGTGCTCTAAGATCATTGCATGAAAAGATGCTAGCAAAGTACAAAATATTGCTAATGGCAATTTCTCAGTCATTTTGTTGATAATCATAATACTTCCTCCAATAGAGCAACGGCATGTCTAACTCTGCATATGCCCAGACACTATAGGTTGCTGTTTCAGCAGCAGAACCTGGGTGCCATTGTAGACAGCTCAATAAGATCTCTCTGTTCACTGGGAAGCGGCAGTCCAAAAAACAAACAAGACATTAGGTTGAAGAAAGAATGTGATGGAGAACGACGGAAAATATGTAAATATGTCTTTATGTAAATCGATGATGCAGCCTCACCTAGATACTGTGTTCAGTTCTGATCACCCCAGCTCAAAAAGATGTTGCAGAATTAGAGGGGTTCAGAAAATAGCAATGCGTATGATTAGGGGCCTGGAAAAACTTTCCTATGAGGAGTTTGAAAAGATTGGGATTGTTACCTTAGAGGGGATTCAAGTAAGAGAGGTTGTGATAAAAGTATATAAAATACTGAAGGGTCTATAAAAGGTAGATGAGGAGTTTTGTTCCCCCATCTCAAAGGGACATTCAAAGAAGCTACAAGATGGCGAATCTGAAGCTGATAAAGGAGACACATGCTCACTTGGTGCATAAAAAGAACATAGAATGCAAAACCAGAGGGGGACAACAAGACAAAGAGGCTAAGAACCTAGCAAGATTAAAAGAGGGATTGGATGTGTCTATGGATAATAAGACTGCCCAGAGTCACACCGGTGAATGCTAAGAGAAGAGCATTGCATGGAAGATAAAACCTCATGCTTCAGGCAATCGCTGACGATTGCTGCATCTAAAGCCTCACTCAGTGGCACCAACTCAGCACCTCAGGATGTTTGTACCAGTCCTGAAAATATTTCAGGTCCTAAAAATTGGGGCAAGTGGCAAGTCTAGGAGTGAGAGAAGTAACTGGCACCATATGGAGAAATGGTGGCCATTCTTCTTGCCATGCGATTGAACACCTGTACCCAGCTCAAGGCCTAGATGAAGAGACCCTTACGCAGGGCACCTCATGTTCACCAGCCTGAATCTAGCTGGCTCCTTCCATTCCCAGGCCCCCCCATTTTCGCTGGTTCCACTCTGCCACACACATGTGTTTAGGTTCATTGTGTTTCTGTGGATGACCCCTAGCTCTGTCTGGCCCTGCCATGGATGCTGGTACCTTGGCTCGACCTGCATTTGGCCTAGATGACTTGTTAGGTGACTTGTTATTAAACACTGCTGAGGCTAAGCGTTGGGAAAACAAAGCTGCTTTGCATTGTTCTGTGTCATCACCTGGCCCCCTCGGACTGTTCCTCCTGCTGAGTGGAATTCCCAGCCCCAAAATCTAGGTGTCAGTTTCGGTGCAGCGAGGTCCATTAACAGTGTGATTCCAACCCTGTGGTTGCTGTTGTTATCTCTAAGGAATATGGCCAGATTTGGCAACTCCCGGTCACACCCACTTTCTTGCTCAGACATGACCGTTGTAATTGTTTGCTTGTTGAGGGCTGTTCCTTCCGGCTCCTCCAACCCTCATCAGCGCTTACAGGCTTTGGCAGCCAGGCGTTATTGCACAGACAAAATGATTTTATCACAGCACTCCAATTCCCACGGCTCTGCATTAGCTTCCTGTTCAACAAGGGTTGCCTAGAAGAGGCTGCACTGTTTATTTCCCATGTTATGTAATTGCTTCTGCAGAGGATCCTTTTCCCCAGCGGTTTGCTGTCATGTTCTGCTGACATCCCAGTGGAGCGTGTGACATATTTGACAGGTGGGGCTGTGCGGGAGGTGTGCTTGGGCTGCCTTACCCGGCACATGACATAGTGAGGGAGAGAATTAAGACACATGGAAACTGGCCATTTCATTGGCTGGAAGTGTTCTGCCCGCTCTGCTCCCCAGAATCTATGCAAATCCCTGGTCTCTGTGTGAGAATTATTGGCTCCGCTCCTCACACATGTTTAGGCACTGGTTTCTAATGGTCACAGAGTAAAGAAAGCATTGTATTCTGAGGCATGGAGTCTCTGTGGGTCACACTAGGCAGATCAAGGATAAAATAACTGAGATGGTGCCATATTCTGCTTCCATTAAGGTTTAAAGTTGGGGGTTCTCTCTCTTTTTTTTAACCTTAGAAATATCAGGAATGGTAAGTCTTGTCTCCTCTGGTGTTGGTGCTGGGTTCATTAGTGGGCTCAGAAGTGGACTGTGAGATTTGGGGGGGGGGGTTAATCTTTAACAAAGAGATCTCTCCTCCCAAGTGTTCCACCGGGTATTTGAGTTAACAGAACCCAACAGCAAACTGAGAGTTTTAAAACCAGAACAGAAATCACGTCCCCACTCCAGTAACCAGCCTTTACCTCCTTCGTAGTTGGCTTCTGCTGGAGGCAGCCACCAGGAGTTATTTCCAGCCATGCCCCAAAGCTCTGATTGGCTGTTTTTTCCACTTCTCCGCCTCCTGGGAAAGAACAGCCAATTGGAGCTACTCTGGGCAGAAGAGTGCTCTCTGCCTCTCCCCTCAGGAGCCAAGAGAAATGTTTGGGTAGGGGATGGGTGAGAGGGAGCGGCTGTCACCATTTTCACAGTGGGGGAGGATGGAGCAGAGAGAGCCCCGCAGCTCAGGGTGGCTCATGCCACGAAGCCCTGGAGGCCAGAGGCAGAACTGAGGCGCTGTGTTTCCTGGGCAGGCAGGGCACAGGTGCTGCCAGGATTTTGCCTCTGGTGTCCAGTACTGCCTCAGGATGGCAGCGTGGAGCGCCTTCGTGAGTGGCAGTGTCCACAGCTGTTCAAAAGGAGCGGGGTCAGTCAGCCCTAGGGGTGCCTCCTCACACTGGGCAGCTGTGGCCACCTGCCAAAGGTGACGTGGAGCTCTGAGGGGCCCCCTCCAGTGCCCCGGGCCAGAGCAGGTCTGATGCTCCCTGGCAGCCTGGCGCGGTCACCAGGGTAACAAGTCCTGGGAACTGCAGATCCTGTTAGGCTGCAGCCTCTTTCTGCTGCTCCATCACTCACCTTATGAGCCCATCCATTTCCTCCGGTGTGTGCATGGGGGTGGGGAAAGATCGGGGGAGCCTGGTACCGAGGGATGGGGAGAACAGGAGCTCACACAGCCCCTGGCAGCAGGGAGATGGGAGAAGTTCCAGAGGGAATGGAGAGCAGACAAAGTCTTTACCATGGAGGTGGGGAGGGGACAGGGGATGCCAGAATGGGTGGAGAGTGTCATGGGAGGGAGATTGGATGATCTGGCTTATGGGGGGGGGGGGGGAGGAATGGAGGCACACAGCCCTGGCATGGGGGAGAATGGGGAATCCTGCTATGGGAGGAGGGGGAGTGGGGCACACACAGACCCTCTGGTTGGGGATATTGAGTGGTGTTGCGGAGAGTCCCTGCAGCAGAGGGGATGGGAGAGTGGAGCACAGGGAGCTCATGGAGGGAAGGAGGGATGCAGGGTCAAGGTGTGCAATGACCTTGGCCTGTATAAGCTACCAAGTGCCCGACTCTCTCATGCAGATGAGCTTCACCAGCCCACTCCAGCTCCTGAGGCCTTGTCAGAGTGGGCACCTCCCCAGCTGGCTCTGAAGCAAACCCCATGCAGTGCAAAAGTCACCCCCTTCCTGGGCTTTGGCTTTCTTAGCACCGACCTTAACAATCCATGATAGCTGCTCCAGCTCTAGCCTCCTGGCTCAGGACTTCTCATCCCCAACACTAGACCCTCTCCAGCCACTCCCCCCTCCCTGATATCTGGGTGGGGAAATGGGCCCGCTGTCTACCCTTAACCCCTTCCCAGCAGGATCTGTTACAGAAGTGCTGTATCAAAGAGCCATTTCTGTACACAGATGTACAGTAGACTCTCGATTATTGGGTTAACCAGGATGTGGATTAACCAGGATGTCAAAAAAAATATGCGTAACTCGCAGGGCCGGCTCTGGCTTTGTTGCCCCCCCAAGCACACACCAAAAAAAAACACCCTACCAGGGTGCAGGGCAGCCAGTGAACCAACACCCCCTCTCCCCAGCGCAGGGTGACTGGTGAACCAACCCTCCCACCCCCATATTTCCTATGTATGGTGATTATCCAGGATTTTATTAACCAGGATTAATTTTTTCCCTATCATCCGGGATAATCGAGTCTACTGTATATGGAAAGAGGAGGTTCAATAAAGCTGTTATGCGCTGCAGATGGCTTCCTGAGGCTGGCTCAGAACAGGATCCACTCCTGCTAACATGGCGTTTCAGAGTGATAAAAACGGGTTCCCTGAATCCCTATGGCAATTACTGGGCTTTTGCACATGCATTTTTTCTGTATTTGGAACTGTTTCCCTCGGGTTACTTTGCGAAAGACTATGTACAAACTGACGGATCCTGCAAGGAAACCTGTGAAACTGACCATACACAGTGTGCTGTCACGTGCACTAAGTAAATTGTAAAGACAGCAAGTTAAAGATCCAATCAGTCGGGCAGGTGGCCTCCCTTGATCCTTGTGTGTATGTGTTACAATGCCATCATTAATTCCCTGATGCCATATTACTTCTACACAGGTCCCCTGCCTCATTCAGTACACAGAGTAGACTGAGCAGAGTGAAGGAGGCAGCTGTTTAATATTTATACTTATACTCATACATACTTTTATGAGTCAGTTAGAATGAGGCAGGGCTCCTTCAGGGAGAGATTTGTCCCATTCACACACACACACCCCAATCGTATTCTGCATGCACCTACACATTAAAAATGAAATTCCATTCCATTTTCTTACGCAACCCCATGTAGGGCTGAAAGCATGAATGCTGACTGAGAAATTCCACCCAACTCACAGCACATACCCATACATGTGCAGTGCCAATACTCCGCTAGAAGCACACTCCTTAGTCAAGCTGTTTTATCAGCCAGAGACCAAATCCCATAATGTACTGCACACCCAGAGAAAGATTCCCTCCAATTCCTAGTAGTGGCGGGGGCTGTGTGGATCAGAATCCCCCAAAAGCACTATTCCATAATCGATCCACCCTAGTGATGGAGCCAGGGGAGGCTGTGGTCAGGCCAGAGGCTGCTGGGGGGAGGCAGGTGCGGTTAGGGAGGAGGGGAAATGGCTCATGACAGGTCCCCTCTCTTACAGAGTAATCCTCAGACTGAAAAGGCCTGAGCCATTGCAGTGCAAAGCACCTGTTCCTCTTAAACTCATAAAAGGAGTTCCTTTGGGTGCAGTGTTGTGGAGAGGCTCCCTCCTGTGGCAAGATGGAGAAGTACAGTCTGGCTTCCCAGGCTATGATTGGCCTGTCACAGCTCTCTGTCACTGACACCGGCAGGTGAAGTCCAGAGCCGCCCTGGCTGCCTCGTGGATTGTGCCACCTGCGTCACCTTCCTTAGCTGAGATGTGCAGAGTCCCCCAGTCACTGGCCATGACTGGGCAGCTACAGGGTCTCTCAAGGAATCCCCGCTCCCTGCCAACTGGGCAGCAACTGAGGGTCCCCCACACCCACCACAGCTGGGAATCTGCTTAGAGTCCCCCGCTCCCTGCAGCGGCTGGGCAGCTGCAGAGTTTGCTAGCTGCCCAGCCAGCAGGCAACAGGGACTCCTTGCAACTGCCCAGTCACGGTGGGCAGCAGGGACTCTCCACAGCTGCAGGGTTCACCAGACCCCTGCCACGGCTGGGCAGCTGCAGGGTCCCTCCCACCAGTGTGGGGGCTGGGAGCTGTGGGGACTGGTCTGGCTGGGAGCTCCAATCCTGGGGCAGAAAATGTCATGGAGGTCAATGGACAACTCGGATTCTGTGATAACAAGCTGGTTCAGCCTGATTGGACTAACCTTGTTATCTCTAACCTGGTTCTTGCCTACTTATTTATACCTGCCCCTGGATACTTCCACTGCTTGCATCCGACAAAGTTGGTATTAGCCCACAAAAGCTTATGCTTCAATACTTTTGTTAGTCTTTAAGGTGCCACAGGACTCCTTCTCACTTCTGCAGATCCAGACTAACACTCTCTGATTCAAGGCTTACACTGATTGTCAACCTCAGGTTAAACATTTTCTAACCTGAGCTCTGGCATCCACACTTTATATGGCTACACCACAATGCTTTTACTCAGGCACAAATCTAACCCTCCTTCCATCTACACACAAATCACGCTTAACCAAAGGCTCAGACCTAGGGTCCCAGGACCCCACAGAGATGGAGGGTTGGAGGCTGAGTCAAGCCAGGACTCTATTGCTCTGGCAGACTGTAACTGGCTGATGCTGCTTATGACACTCAGTATAGCAGCAGATGCCCCCTCTGTAAACTGATGCTTCTGGAGCAGGGCCACAAGCACAGGCTGGTGGGGCCACATTCTCTTGCAGACCTGGGATGACCCACAGGAGATCCAGATATTCTCATGAAGAAAGCTACATTTCTGGAGCTTTGTGAGCTGCTTGCCCAGCCCCACCGGTACAAAGACACACATGAGGACAGTCATACCGGTCGAGAAGCAGGCTGCTATAACAGTCTGGAAGCTGACCACCGCACAGTTACAGATCTGTTGCTAATTAGTCTGGTGTTGGAAAGTTGACTGTAGGTAAAATGGTGGCAGAGGTTTTGGAGGCAATCAGGGTGTGGTTTACCCCAAGGTGGTGGGCATCAAACATATTCCTGAAGTAATTGCTGGCTTCACATAAGAACGGCCATACTGGGTCAGAGCTATGGTACATCTAGCCCAGCATCCTCTTTTCTGGGAGTGGCCAGTGCCGGATGCTTCAGAGGGAATGAACAGAA
This sequence comes from Sternotherus odoratus, assembly GCA_032164245.1. Classification (NCBI taxonomy): domain Eukaryota; kingdom Metazoa; phylum Chordata; order Testudines; family Kinosternidae; genus Sternotherus; species Sternotherus odoratus. The sequence continues at coordinate 31,796,602 of JAVMKO010000008.1, forward strand.
GAGGACAGTGATCCATCCCCTGTTGTCCACTCCCAGCATCTGGCAGCCAGAGACTTAGGAACACCCAGAGCATGGGATTGCCTCCCTGACCATCTTGGCTATTAGCATTTATGGACTTTATCCTCCATGAATTTTTTTTACCCAGTTTTACATTTGGCCTTCACAACATCCCCTGATGTCATCAGTTATCCTTATTCATTTTCTCCACACCATTCCTAATTTTATAGACCTCTATCATATCCCTCCTTAGTCATCTCTTTTCCAAGCTGAAAAGACTCAGTCTTTTTAATCTCTCCTGGCATGGAAGCTGTTCCATACCCTTAGTCATTTTTGTTGCCCATCTCATACCTTTTCCATTTTTAATATATATTTTTTGAGATGGGGCAACCAAATCTATTTGTCTGATAATTCTGTTCTTTACTAATGTTCCAAACAGTTTGTCTGGTACTGAAGTTAGGCTTATTGGCCTGTAATTGCCAGGATCACCTCTGAAGTCTTTTTTTAAAATTGGCGTCACATTAGGTATTCTCCAGTCATCTGGTACAGAGGCTGATTTGAGTGACAGATTACACACCACCGTTGTTCTGCAATTTCGTATCTGAGTTCCTTCAGAACTCATGAGTGAATACTATCTGCTCCGGGTGACTTATTACTGTTTCATTGTTTAATTGATCAATTTGGTTTTTTGAGAGAATGAGGTTTCCAAACTGCACCGGGGCTATTGATGGGACTTCTGTGCCCATAGTTTGCCTTCCTCGAGAAGCCTGAGTCCATAAACCATAAAAGGTACTACTCCATTGCTATGCAAGCCCATGTGTACCACAGATGGTGATTTATGAATGTCAACATGGGCTGCACTTGAAAGTTCATGATGCTGTAGTTTTCCACTGGTCAGGAGTCTACATTTGTGGGCAAGCTGGACCACTAGTCCCACCAAATGGCATTGTCCTAAATGGAGTTACTATTCCCACTGTAATTCTGGGGACCCCGCATGCCCCCTTTTGCCTTGGTTTGTGAAACTGCACCCTAATCTTAGAGGCCCTGGCAAAAGATGGTGTAGTTACACCATCAGCATGTCAGCAGGTGTAGAAGAGTTGCTGGATGTTTTGGCAGCTTGAAATCCTGTTGGCGATGTTTACAGACACAGCTGGATGCCAGTGTCATCCCAATACTGTCCGCATCACTTGCTGTGCTCTTTGCAACCTTTCTGAAGCCAGGGCTGAGCCATTTCCCCTAATTGGGCCTATGACAGCGAGGGGCAACCAGGTCAGAACACTCAGCCAGAAAATGCCCCAACCACAGCTGGACCCAGGGAACAGAAATCGGGGATTCTGTGCTCCCACACTGTGGACTGGCCTGGCCCAATGGAAGAGGGAGAATGAATGTGGTTGTGGGTGGGGGGCTGATTGCTTGGGGGAAGTTCAGGGCTTGGGGATTGCCATGCAATGTACTGTGAATGATCTGACTGGTTATCAAGTGGGACACAGGTGCAGTTGATTCACAATATGGATTGATGCAAGGCAGTGATGGACGTGATTGCTATAGATGACCGCACCGAGGAATAGTGTTTGCATACTAATTCCCAGTTGTCCCTGTCACCTTTCTTATTTGAAATACACAGTATGTGATGTCATGCAGTGACAGCAATAAACTTTCCTGACACCATAAAAAACATATATTAGAAAAATACACCATTAAACCACTGCCCACCAGCTACTGTCGTCACCACTGCAAACCAGCCAGAACAACAGAAACTCCAAAAAAAAAAAAAAAGAAAGAAAGAAAGAACTACATGAACATGTGCAAGCAGCGACACCATCTGCCTGGTCCCCTGTTCTCCTTTCCCTTCCTTCCGCATTTGCGGCACCCTTGGTGGCAGGGGAGCAATCAATAGGGAGGACTGCATGGGCCACAGTTGCCCTGCCCAACCACAGAGGTGTCCAAGCTAGTCCCAGATGGCAGCTCAGAGGTGCAGGCTCAAGAAGAGCAGGTACTCTCATGGCCAGTAGTGACAGCAGCCACTCAAACAGCTGTTTTCCTCCCTTAGCATCCATCCCTGTGCCAAGAACTGTGAAGCAAACACCTGCTCCCGCATGTCCTCGAGCTATGTAGCCAGCCTGAGCCTTTCCTCTTACCTGGGATTTCCTATGTCTTGTATGGAGGCCCCAGACAGCTGCCACATCCTGGCCTCCACTCAATGTCTCCTGAAACCTTGTAGGATGAGAAGCTAGATGAACTATAGCCTCAGCCAAGGTCCCGCCCATAGGAGCCCTGATTGGAGGATCACCCAGCTCCACCTATTGGCCCAACTATGCTCTTTAAGCCAGAAGGAGGCCAAAGTTGATTTCCAGTTGTGGCTGTATTGGACCCTGCTTGTGCCTATCTCCTGAACCTGAGGCCTCTTCATCCTGGCCTCTTCTCCAGTTCCTGCCATTATGCCTCACCTCCAATCACCAGTGACCAGCCTGTATCTGACCCCAGCCTCTGACTTCTGACTGTGGCTTGATCCTTGGCTCCAGCATTTGCTATCTGACCTCGGCTCTGACCCTTCTGCTTTGATGGTAACATTTTGTTTCCTGGCTCTGTGGCTTGACCCCTGCTTTGGTAAACAGCAGTTAGTTGACTCTGATGCTGGCCCTCAGCTTTGTTCCCCGACCTGGACGCTAGCTCCAACTACTAGACCTGACTCCTGCTCTGACTATTAGACTGAACTGCCTACATCCTGATCCACGATACTGCCTCTCGGCATGCCTTTCCTCTAGCCATAAGTCCCTCTGTCCTTGGAACTGGACCTGCCTGTCCAGAACTTCAACCATAAGTTCATCGTTGAAATGTTTCCTCTTGGAATGGTCCCTCAAGGTCCGTTGGACCAGGCTTCTGCTACCATGTGGACAAGCTGTGGAGATGCAGCAGCCTATTGAGGTTGAGGGGCCTGGAATAGGACAAGACACAGAGGGTTATTGTCTCCAGTAGCTCACTGCAGGAGCATGGGAAAAAATCCATGTGGAATTTCAAGGGCCCAAAATGATACTTTTCCAAACTGAACATCAGTATCTTGTGAGAGGGATGCTCAGAGCACAGAAGTTCCCTGGACACAGCTGGGTTAAATGCAGCGAAAGAAGCACAGAGACAATGATAGGTAACAAAAATCAAAGCTGCTCTTTATTTTCCCCTTAAAATTGGAGAACCACTTAGGGTTGGGGAGAGGGTGCCATCAGTACTGGTGCTACAAAAGCACTGTCCGTCATTTCAGGCCTTCGACATTTTGGAGGGCATAACAATTCTAGTGGCACCCAGTTGGCAAAGGGAGATGTTATCCCAAGAGGCAGGTGGGAAATCCATAGAGTATGCAACTGAAGTATTCAAACGTATGGTGACAGAACCACACATCTATAAGTGGAGGGAGCTGGTCAGCTACTGAGTTGGCCCTGGAAAATACGCCCCTCCCCAAAATGTGACTGCCCCTCTGCAGTTCCTGCTACAGGAGAAGTTTGCAGCTACCAGCACCTGGGATCAGGTCAGAATTCATAAGGGGATCATCAGGCTGCTACATCAACTTCCACAGGGTTTAGCCTGTTATGGCTGCATGTGAACGTACAGGACTCCCCAGCCATCCTACCCTACCCCGCCGGGAACATGGCTGGACACAATTTCAAACACCAGTTGTGTGTTGTAACCCATGGACTGTGTGGACTACACGTCACTGAAATGGACGAGTTTGTAGAGCACATTTCCATCACTGTTCTCTGTTTCCAGGTGGCTCATGACCCCGGTGGGTGGTTTCCCAGCAGCGTCTGACATACATGGCAATGTAAGGTAGTTCTTTTAAGGAAACAGGAATGACTGTGGCAGAAATCTGCACTTTTCTGGTAAAATCTGTCATTTCAAGATGCTTTTTACTGTTTGCATTTCCTGGTCACCTTTTTGAATTCCACATGGTGGGGGCAGAGGGACACCAAGACGCTGGCGCACAATCTGCCGGTAGCAGATACATGCTGCTGCTAGCTGGAGCTGGCAATACCTTTTGCATTGGTTCCCAGAGTGGAAATCCCTCCCATTCCTGTAATAATAAACACCAACATCGAGCCAGAAACTTACCAGGTGTCTGTGTCTGCAGATGGTTCCATGGCTGGCTGATCCTCAGCGGGGGAAGGTGTCCCTTAAACAGCTCCTCCAAGTATGGCCCCTGGATGTGCTGCTGTAGCAAAGCCTCCTCTGGGACCGGTTGCCAGGGCCGGCGACAGGGGGGTACTACGGGTAGAGCTGTACCGGGCCCCGCACTTTAGGGGGGCCCCGGTACAGCTCTACCCGTAGTCATTCGGCGCGGCTCTCCTCCGGACGAGCGCGCGTGTCCCGGGCCGGAGCAGTGAGCCCGGCCGGCAGCAGCGGCTCAGTCCGGGGGAGAAAGGGGGGGGGGGGAGCAGCAAGGGCAGCTCATGCGGCTCCCGGGCTCTCGCTCCCTCTGCGGCCAGCTGTCAGCTGGGGGGGCGGGGGGAGCACCGGCTGGGCTGGGGGGAGGGCGGCTGGGCTGGGGGCCCCCCAGCAGCTGTCAGCTGGGGGGGGGAGCGCTGTCTGGGCTGGGGGGGCCACGGCTGGGCTGGGGGGGGCAGCTGCTGTCGGCTGGGCTGGAGGGGCCCGGCTGGGCTGGGGGGGCCCCCCAAACTATCAGAGTAGGGGGCCCCCAAATTTCTGTCGCCGGCCCTGCCGGTTGCAGAAACAAACACTTTGCTGGCCTCTCGGTGCACCTGCTGCTGGCTCCCATCACTCTCATGCTGGATTCTGGGGCTAGCAGGGCATCATCCGTGCTGGCCAGGTCACCATGCACTACCACAGCCTCTGGGCTTGGCACAGTGCCCAGCACCTGCAGAAAACAGGCACAATGTTGGCGAGTTACTCGAGGTGCAGTTCTGGGCCCTGGTTTTCCAATATTTGCTCTCAAGCTACTTTGCTCCCTGCACTGGTCACCCGGTCTGGTCAATTTCCAGCACGGCCAACTTTTCTGCTATTTGCTGCTGTGTGTGGTCATTCCTGGTGCTCATGCACTAAAGTCCATTGTGCTGCTGGTCTCGCACCAGAGATCTAACAAAATCCATCTCTGCTCCCGTGACCACAAAGCGGGGCCCTCGGTAAAGGGCTTTTTCTGCTCCGTCTTCATGGCAAGCGCAGAAGGTTCTCGGAGGTGGGTTCGCAGCTCGGAGGTCAGAAACAGATGGAATGGTTAAATGGTTAAATGCTGACCCACCAAGCTACAACAAGAGAGGTTGCATCTGTTTCCCTGGAGTCGACTGGTGCCTCTAGGGATAGGGAGGACAAAGGAAGCCGACCCATGGGAGCGTGGGATGCTTTTGGTGGGACATGGGAGGCTGAGACTACACTGTAAAGCAATTGAGCTTGAGCCCTGGGGCCCAGCTTGACTCGAGCTCAAAGCGTCCTTCCCTGCAGGGACCTAGGCCCCTAGGTCCAAGCCAGAGTGACACGTGTGTAGACAGAAGGGGGCTGAGCCTGAGCTTACATTGCCATGTAGCTGTACCTGGGTGGCTAGCACCTCCTGCTGCTTTTGTGTCCAGGTGCAGTGGTACAAAGTGGGTAAACTTCATAGTCTCCTAGGGAGAAGTGGCTAAACTTACCCTAGTCACCCTCGTCTAGACTACTGACCTATATAGATACAGTTCCAGGGCAGACGTGCCCTTCATTGGCCAAAAGCTAGAAAACAGAGTGAGTGTAGGCAGCAAGCCTGCCTGGCCTGGGAGGTGCATGGATGCGTGAGATGGGAAGTCGCTCTAGTCTAAGGGTGGACAAACATTTTGGCCGTAGGGCCACATCAGGGTTGTAAAATTGTATGGAGGGCCCAGTAGGGAAGGCTGTGCCTCCCCAAAGTGCCTGGTCCCACCCCCTAGCTGACCCCCACCTACTTCCTGCCCCCAACTGCCCCCCTTAGAACCCCCAACCCATCCACACCCCCTGCTCCTTGTCCCCTGACCGCCCCTTCTCGAGACCCCCCCACCCTAACTGCCCCCCCCAAACCTCAACCTCTACCCAACTCCGCCTGCTCCCTGTCCCCTGACTGCCCCAACCCCATCAGCCCCCCCCACCTCCTAACAGACCCCTGGGACTCCCATGCCCTCTCCAACCCCCCTGTTCCCCATCCCCTGACTGCCTGCTCAGAACCTCCACCCCATCCAGCCACTCCCTGTCCCCTAACTGCCTCCAGGACTCCCTGCCCCTTATCCAACTCCCCAACCCTCTGCCCCCTTACCATGCTGCTCAGAGCAGTATGTCTGGAGGCTGCACAGCCCGCTGGAGCTCACAGCTCTGCCCCCTCACCTCGCTGCTCAGAGCGACAGTAGCTGAGACCCTGCCAGAGCCAACCACTCCACCACTGCAGTGCTGTTCAGAAGCAGGGGGCCAGAGTACAGGCGGCATGGTGTGTTGAGGCTCCAGGAAAAGGGGGAAGGTGGAAGAGAGGCTGGGTATAGCCTCCCTGGCCAGAAGCTCAAGGGCTGGGCAGGATGGTCCCGTGGGCCAGATGTGGCTCAGGGGCTGTATTTTGCCCACCCCTACTCTAGTGAGATTTGCACTGGAAACTCGCTTTTGGTTATTATGCAGCTGCCCAATGTGTGAGATCTCTCACCCTGGTACTGAATGAACAGCTCATTGTGAGGATTAAAAAATTCACTCTAGTCCCTTCCCACAATGGTAGCACCACAGCATCTGGGGGAGGAGGGATAGCTCAGTGGTTTGTGCATTAGCCTGCTAAATTCAGTGTTGTGAGTTCAATCCTTGAAGGGGTCATTCAGGGATATGGGGCAAAAATGGGATTGGTCCTCCTTTGAGCAGCAGGTTGGACTAGATGGTCTCTTGAGGTCCCTTCCAATCCTGATATTCTATGAGCCAGTGCTTTATACTGGGACAGACACTTGCATGTGACAGCTGTCATGTCCCCCAGATTTCTTTCAAAGTTTTGGGCTTTGCCAAGAGGTGCCAGTATAGCAATGCTGCTGCTCTGCAGTGACAGGATCCTATATCCAAACCCCTTGGTCCCTAAATGAAACATGACATCCCACATGATCTTCCAGGATGCTGGCTGCACCCTGCCCGTCTAGGCTGGCTGGTTACAGTACAAACAACCTGTGTTTGCTCATGTGTTGGGGGCGGGTTGCAGTATTTGCACTGTATACAGGGGGTGGCTTGTTATCTTGGAGAAAATTGTAGCAAAATACCCAGGGAAGCTTGTTATGTCTGAGTGAATGAGTGTATTGTAACAACACGGCCATCTCCTCCAAAGCCAGCTTCGTCTCCTGAGCACCAGCATTGTGCTGTGCACAGTACCATGCTAAGAATCAGAGAGGTAGCCGTGTTAGTCTGGAATAGCAGAGGTAACAAAGTCCTGTGGCACCTTAAAGACTAACTATAAAGTTTTGAAGCATGAGCTTTCGTGGGCTAATACCCACTTCGTCGGATGCAAGCAGTGGAAGTGACTATTCCCCAACATCCTGCTGGCCCTGGAGAGCCAGGGCCTCTCCACATCCCCCCCCCCCCCCCCGGGTGACACATGAGCCTGCATGTAACATTCCTGCCAGCTCCAGACCATAGGACTGTGTGGGCTGCTGCTCCCCCGCACCCAGAAGTCTGACCGGTGCGGGAGCCTGCAGCTCTTTGCATTCCAGCCACGGAGAGCCCTGGCAGGATGGTGAATGACAATGCAACTTGGCAGGGTGCCTACAGCTGGCTGATAACTCGGTCAAGTGGCGCTCCAGCTGCCAGGGACCGCCAGGGTGGTAGGGACCCAGCAGGCAGAGAAAGTCTCCTCCCCATCTCCTCTCTGGGGGGAGAGGAGGTTTTACGGGGAAAGCCTGGTGGTCCCTTCTGGCCTATGACTCCGTGACATCAAAGAGCACAGGCGGGGCAATCCCGAGAGCCAGGAGAGTGGGACCTCACTAGCTGGAGGTCATAGGCCCAGCAAGATGCCTGGGTGTTCTGCATTTCTCATGGACAGCCCATATCCATGGGACAGACCTGATCCATACCCGAGCTCTGGGGTCTCTGTGCAGATATTCATGGGAGTTTAGTGCTGCTGCAGTGTCTTGGATCAATAGCCCTGATGAACGGACGCGGCTGGGCCAACATGGGCAGTGGCCGCTGCAGCTTCCTCCACACAGCCCTGGCCGTAGAGCTGCTCCCTGATCTGGCTGGAGCAGCACTCGGGATGAGAGGGTGTTTCATTGTCTGTGACCCGCACAGGCCCTGGCATCTTGGCTCCACAAGGAGGCCAGTCGGTGCCGGTTGTGATGGTTGCTTGTAAAATGGGCACCTAGAAACGGGATCTGGGGTTTACCACAGTGTCCAGGGCCATGGGGAAGGGCTCGCCAATCGGTGGCTGTGAAGGGTGAGACTGTGGAAGATGGGGCGTTGGCAGGGAGAGGTGGGAAATTGTTGCCTTCTGGTCTTGATCAACTAGGCGTTTGCTCAAAACACACTTAAAGGGGCATGTTCCCTGGGAGCGGAAGCTGCCCCATGTCGCCAGCTCCCCGTGGGGATTTCAGCCTCACGTGCCACAGACAGAGATGGGAACAGTCACGTCTCTCAGGCTTGTTTCCACAAACAAAGAAGTGACAGCGACCCAGTGTTTACACACAACTAAGAGTGGGGACAGTGGGCTGGTGATGACTAAAGCTCTCGGGCTGGCAGGAATCCTGCTGCAATAGGGAGCCCAAAGCCAGTGTTTACTCCCTGCTCGGTGACCAGGACTGGGGAAAATGTAACTCACTCCCCTGGGACCAAGTGCAAGGATCATTCCCCCACCATGATGGGAGCACATCTGCAATTTGTACATGCCCTTGCATTAAGCCTGGGGCGCTGATCTGTGCGGCTTGCATTCAGCTGATCTGTGCGGAACCTCCCCACCCCCCACCCCGTAGAGACCCTAAAGGTCTTGGCCAAGCTTTTTCTTAGTTGGGGCTTAAAGTTGAGCACCTAAATCCCCATGGAGGTCCTGAAATATGGGGTCTGGCTTTCAGAGATGCTGAGTGCTTTGCATCTCCTATCTCCTATTTGCCATCACCTATTGAGCACTCAGCAGACTTCACGTCAGACTTTCCTGACGTTAGCCTACATCTTGCCTAAAGTATTTAGCTCTATATGGGCCAAACCTTTGGTGCCTGGCTGCACAGTGAGGGCCATAATCTGGGCCGATTAGCAGCTGTATTGACCACACGTGGGGGCACAAATGGGGTGGGAGTGGGAAGGAGGGTCCATGTACACACAGGCCCCTATGCAGCCAGGTAGCTTCACAGATCCCTTCATTGCTGAACGTCCCAGAGGTAAAGCCGGGCATACGCGGGCTGCTGCGTGTCTAACTCTCATCCCCGCGGTGTAACATCAATACAGAGGTTGCACTGGCCCCTGGCAAGATGTCATTGTTTCTATTGCGAAATTCTCCCAGCACCCCGGCCCCTCTGAAAGCCACTCTGAGTACGCTCTACACATCCCGTCTGATAGCCCAGCTCCTGGGGTGGGCCCAAGCCGCACATGGGGCTGTGTTACAAGGCTGGGGGGGCTCTGCCCAGCTCCAGGCATAAACGCAGAGCAGCCTCCGAGTCATTCAACTTTGCACCAGCTGCCCGGGGCTGCTAAGGGCCATTCCAGCAGCCAGGCATAGCTAGAGCACTGTGCCCTGACTCCGTCCCCCTTGACATGCCCATGCTATGGGCCATGGGGGACGTAGTACAGGATCCAGTACAGCAGCCCTGCGCTACCCACAGAGCTTCCCAAATCAGGGGAAGCCTTAGAGCTGGCTCCAGAGTGGCACCAAGCAGCCAGCCCTGGGGCCAGGATCTGTCTCTGCCTGCTGCTCCCTGTTCTCCACTTCACCTGAACTCTAAATATCACTATTATTAGGTTCGCTGTAGCAGCTCCCAGATCTAGGCACCTTGCAAACAGCAGGCAGCCCAGTCCTTGCCCTGACCAGTGTACAGTCTGACCCCCAACCCGGCTGAAGGGTGGTGGAGTGGAAAGCGCTGCTGCAGACAGGCAAAGGGGGTCAGGGTGGAGGCAGGAACTCGGCTTGTTAGTGTCACGAGGATTTTGAAGATTGGATTAGATGTGAGCATGGAGAGGCCTGTTTCTGATCTCAGCCTTGGGGTCCCTCTCTCCGAGACGGACAAGGCTGCTAGATCACAGATTCCTGAGCTCTTCGGGTAACTGGGCCAGATGCCCAGACTAAGTCCTGGCTTGTACCAGCCTCCCATTCAATGGTGCTTCTAACCCCCGGTGGAATGTGGGCAGTGCTTAATTTGTGCCAGGGCTTGGCAGAATGCCAGTAGGGTAGGAGCAGTCTACTCGGCAGGAGTTCACAATACTAGGCACAGATCTATGGAGTATCAGCACTGCATGCCAGGTACAGGGCCCCATTGCTATTTCACAATGCCCTGAAAGCCAGCCTCCTGCTTTGTCTCAATGGCAGAGGCCGACACACCCCAGGTTGCACCAGCAGGATCTAGTGCCTGCCGGCCTCCTGGTGTTTACTGTGCACAGTCTACTCACGTGCTTGGAATCGCCACCTGAGCTTTGGCAACTGCTGGAGCATTTCGTAATACTACTCAGGCGTTTGCCTCAGCATTCACTAGCAAAGAGCAAGGAGGGGGTCAGCCCGGTCGCAGCCATGCTGACGGCTCTCCATCCCGGCAAGTCTCTGGCTTCCTCCATGGTTTAGTTTTCTTTTGCTCGGAGATATGCCCTCTCCAGTTACTGCTACCGCCCTGAGCAGTCCCTGGAAATCATGCGTCTCCTCTGGGTGCTTCTGGGAAACTGCTGGGCTTTCAGGGCAGTGTGAAATATGATCCTGGAATGGGCACGTTGGCGTTTTCAGCAGCAATGCTTAATTAGTGCCAGGGCTCGCCAAGGCGGAGCCCCAGCCCCTCTGGGCACGGCAGGTCAGTTATGAAAATAAAAAAATCGCTTGTGCCCCTCTTTCATTACAAATTAAGCAGTAAATCCTTGATGGACTAGGTAGGATTAAAGCAGGTTCTCAAATTTTTGAGAACCGCAACCCTTTTTCCTCTTCCCCAGCGGACCCATGTATGTCTGCCGAACAGCCACCGAATGCGGAACTAATCAATTTGGTGGATTTTTGGTGGCAGCAGGAGCTCGCGACCTGCCCAGGGGTGCTCGGTGACCCCCTGGGGGGGTCACAACCCCCAGTTTGAGAAACCCTGGCTTAAAGTCTGTGCAACGCAGGTATCTTTGGAGATGTTAACATTTTGTTTTCTCTGCACTGCACCTTTAAATGCCAAGAGATCACCTGGCCTCTAGAGCAGCAGCCACTTTGATAGGTAAAGCTGATACAGCATGTCACAGAGGAGTCACACACTAGGTTTGCTCAGGGAGCCTGGGCATCTGGTCTGATTTTGGCCTTTTCCTTAATCTCAAATAAGTATATGGAGATACACCTATCTCATAGAACTGGAAGGACCAAAGGTCATTGAGTCTAGTCCCCTGCCTTCCCTACCGTGTTTCCCCGAAAATAAGACGGTGTCTTATATTAATTTTTGCTCCCAAAATTACATTACATTATATTACAGCGAGAGGCAAAACTGGAAGTATGTCTTATTTTCAGGGAAACAGGGTAACACATCCATGTACTGTCCCCCTCAAGGATTGAACTCACAACCTTGGGTTTATCAGGCCAATGCTCAAACCACTGAGCTCTCCCTCCCCCTGCTTTAAAATTGAAAGCCTTTCACAGAGAAAGTGAACACTTGCTCTTTGTGCATGGAAAACCCCCTCCTCTGCCTGTCACAAAATAAACTGCGGGGGAGGGGGTTTGGCTCAGGGGACTGGTATAAGGCTAGGGAACCTTTCAGCTCTTGGATCCATCTTGGGATGGAGGTGACTGGAATCATTGGCAGGGGTGGAGGGGGTGGCCTGTGGGAAATGGGTGGCGGCTTTCATGCCAGTTACTACCATGGAGCTGTTCACGTCACACAAATAACTATCACACAGCACGTATTTGGGGAGTTGCTAGGGGTGGGTTACAGCTACGCCAGATAAAAAGGGGGAGGGGGCAACCGGAACACTGCAGGGAATTCCAGCACCCCATGGGGGGTCCCGACCATCCCCCTCACACACACCACATGGTCAACTGGCCTGGATTCCCTCTATCCAAGAAGGGAATCCCCCTGGCTGCCCTATGGCCTCTGGCTGGAGTCTGAAGATGGGGGGTGGAGCAGGGTGACTAGGGTGACCAGCATGTATGAAAAATCGGGACGGGGGTGGGGGAGTAAGAGGCACCCATGTCTATATAACACAAAGCCCCAAATATTGGGACTGTCCCTATAAAATTGGGACATCTGGTCACCCTAAGAATGACCCGGGGGGGAAGGGGGGCTTTAAAAAGACAGCTTGGGGTTGGGGGGCGGGAGTCACAAAGGCGGGGTCTGTGTGTGCTGACTGGGGAGCACAGGAAGAGGGAGGAGACAGTAAAGCATCCGCTTAGTGCCTGTCTCTTCGGTATGTGACTCTGGCCATGGGTTTTGTCTGGTGAACTCCCTGCCGCGGACACCAAACATTAGAGGACAATAGACAAACGAACAGCAATGCCCACAGAGAGCCAGGCATTCTCGGCCCCGAGAGCGGGCGGCATTGCTGCCCATTGGTCATAGTTTGGGCTCCACAGGGTGGCAGGAAATGGATTTCAAACGGGTCCCTGACACTGGGACTGAGGCAAGCTGCCTGTCCTCTGCTGTGACCTCTCCTCTGGCCTGGGGCTAGAGTTCGAGCCCTGCACCTGGTAGGTGATGAGGACTGGCGAAGGGACTAGAAGGAAGGGGAAGAGGTATGAGAAAGGAGACAAAAGAAGTTGGGGGTGGGGGTGGTATATTAGGAGTTTCATTCCCAACAGGGTTCGATTCAGGGAGTTCTGGGTAATTGGAGATATTTCCCCCCTCTCCCCCCGGAAAAGGTTCCCCCCTGTCAGGCTGTCATTGCTCTGACCCGACCCACCCACCCCCAGCTCAGACTACAGCAGGCTGATGTTTCCAGTATGGTACGATGGTAAACAAATGTTTTGCAGGTTCAGCCCTGAAAGCTGCTGGGCCGCCCCTGTGACGGGGCAGGCAGCATGGGGCAGCAGGAGCAAGCTGGGGCTGGTGCTTGCAAAGCCGGCCTCCTTATTTTGATAACTCTGTTTGGGGCTGGGCTCCCAGGTGCTGGGCTGTGTCCGGCCTAAACAGGCTCAGGGCTTTTATAAAGGTGAAATGCCTCGGATCGCCTGAGTTACTGCCCAGCCTGGGGCGTGGAGGGAACCCAGGGCGCTGGCGAGGGAGGAGTCTGGGGACGGCCAGGGGCATTTGGGGCAGCAGGGACCCGACACAATGAAAGTGCAGGTGAATGAGGGCGTTCTCGCTCACGTGGAGGCAGATGCTGTTCCGGAGGCTCAAGGCAGCACCAACCCCACAGACCCAGATGGGCCCAAGAGCAGAAACTCCGTGGTTATCTGCCAGGCAGTGGGCCGAAGCATCTTCGCCTCCAGCGTCTCCTCAGCGGCGGGGCGCGTTGGATTCCTGCTGCAGAAGGAGGAGGGGAAGGAAGCAAGCTGCCCGGTGCTGTTCATACAGCTCAACGAGCTGTTCAGAACCCCTGACGGCCTGCAGTGGAAGCAGACAGCCAGGTAAGCACTCAGGCGCAAGCGCTAGCCCAGAGAGAGGCGCATCGGAGACCATGTAGCAGCGTGGGCTGCCCCTTTAAAGACACGAGGCCAGCCTGCCCTGTCCATTAATCAGGGGTGGCTGAAGAGGGTGGGGCAGGGACGAAGGGGCAGCAAAAGCAGGAGGAGGAGGAGGAAGGGCTTCGGTGGGAGGGGAGGTGGTGCAAACCTGCTGTAGAAAGAGGATGAGCAAGGAAGAGGGCTGCAGGAGGCCAGAGGGACCGAGAGAGAGCTGAGGAATCACATTGGTGCTTTGCCTATGTTGGGAAATAAAGCTGCCTGGGAAGAGACTCTGGCTGTGGGCATGTATCCTTCTTGGGCTGGGGATGGGCCAACACTTTGCAGACCACCAGTCTGATACAGGAACATACGGCTTACCAGAGCAGAGCAGAGCAATGCCCCAGGAAGTCTAGTCAGCTGCTGCTGGTGGAGATCAATGCAAGGGGTTACAGAAAAAGATCTAAAATAGCCATGATGCTCCGAGGGGTGAAATTAGGGTAACCAGATGTCCAGATTTTATTGGGATAGTCCCGATATTTGGGTAAATTTTTATATGGGCTCCTATTACCCCACCCCCACCCTCACCCCCATCCAGATTTTTCACACTTGCTATCTGGTCACCATAGGTGAAATACTATCTCACTCCGGGGGAGGGGAGAATTCTTCCTGGCCCCAGCTGGAAATATGCTTCCACCCTGACACATGAGGATTACCCCTGGGTATCCTAGCTTGAAATCAGAGCTGTTAGATTCCATCTAGTCCAGGGTCTGAGGGCCAAGGTGCAGGCTGTTCCTCACAGGACCTCCACCGACCCAATTTCAAATGACTCCGTCAACACGCAATTATTTGAAACTGAAAAGACCACTTGCCCCAGCCACGTTGAGAGGCAGCAAGTCCGGAGTTAACACGTATTGCCTGCTCTTTCCCTTTCTGCCTTCGCTTTACAATTGTGGCCTTTCAAATCCATTGAGCAACCTTTGTCTGTGTGGTTTGGCTCATTCTCTGGGGCCCAGGTTCGAAAAGTCACTGATGGGATCATGCGGGCGTGACACGTGCAAGCTAAGCCTGCAGCCCACTGGCATGAGTGTTTTCATGGTGACGCAAAAAATGCCAAGTGGGTGAAGAACGCGGAGGGTGGCACGCTCAGCTATTGTTCAGGGGTGGCGGCAGCCAAGGAAAAAGGAAAATATTCTGCAGAGCAAAACGCACTGGGCACATATCGTGAGCTGGAAAGGGCACATTTCCCTTTTTTGCTGTCATTAGGGGGAGATTGCTCATTTAAACAAATGGGTCTGACAGACCCTTTACTACCAACTGGGCTGTCCCTGGCACATGCCCATGTCTGCCATCCCTTGCTGGACACAGTGCGAGCATCAGGTGCCAGGACAGCTTCTGAAAAGGGCAGTTACGCCATCAGACTGACAGGCCAGGAAGAGGAGTTTAGTGGCAGCATGTCGTGTGGATTGCAAGGGGTGATGTGTGGGAGACCAGTCAGAAGGATGCTCCAGGGAGGACGGGTAGGAGAGACCTGGCTGTGACTTGAGGAGGAAGAAGCGGCAGGATTTGGAAATGGCCCTGCTGAGTGGGGCAAGGAAAGGAAGGCGTCGCTAATAGCCCTGAGATTGGGGGCCAGAGTGATGGGGAGGCATGAGGGATGAGACCGGCAGGGGCAGAGAAGGAGGGAAGGAGAGTGTTTGGGAGGGAAGGGAGGGACTCAGTTTCAGGTGATGACCAGACATCCAGGAGGAGATGTCAGAGCCATGGGCTAAGGTGGGTGGAGGGAAGGAGACAGTTTAGTGGTGGAGGGGCAGATTTGCAAATCATCAGCGCAGAGATAACTGAACTCCTGGATTATCTCCAGCATGGATCCCTTAACCTCCAGGGGCCAAATTCAGAGGGGATCTCTGAGTATCTGGGGGTGTCTGAGGGAGTCCAGAAGGAGGCTGAACTGGAGTCATACACTTAGTGAGAGGGTGTGGGAAAGGGTATGCTACCCATCCGAGACTCATTGCTGAAGCTGGGCCTTAGTCTGGTAAACTGGGACCAGTGCCCCAAGAGTGTGTGTGGGGGGGTGTCTCTTTTCTGAGGGTACAAAACTGCTCCTCAGTGCCTGGAGCCTGGAACACGTGGCTCAGGAGGTTATGGGGCTGCAGGTTTTTCTACATTTGAAAAACAACAAGAGGATCCCCAAAGCCTGGCGATGCTGCTGCGCTTATCTGGAGAAGTTCACCCTAGACCCGGGAGGCCCGGGCCAGGCCAGGCTCTCAGGACAGCTCAGGGCTTTCCTCTGCTGGATACGCCGTCTCTAGGGCCCCCTGCACGGTGCATTAGCCGGGGAGGTCAGGGCCTGTGACCTCAGGGGAATGACTTGGCACTGTTCCCGCAGCCGATCACTGTCACGCTGTTCTCATTTTGCAGCCTAAGCCGGCATTCGTCAGAGCAGCTTTCCAGATTGGCCTCAATACACAGGAAGCCTCTGTATGCTGCCGGACTTTGACCGTCTGGAACCTGTCAGTACGCGTGGGCACTGCATGGCGTTCCCCACGGGCATGCTGGGACGCCCCCAAAGGGCACTTAGAGGGCACTGTGCTGTCCAGTCCTGCTGAAGAAGGGACAGATAATACCTGTGTTTAGGAGAGGAAAGCTAAGTTCAGTGCTGTGGAGAGCTGCCTGGCTAACAGCCCCGGAGCCAGTCTCCACAGCCCAAGCAGCATCTCTGCTCTGATCTGGAGGCACTTCCCTTTTGATGGGAGAGGCTAGTTCAGGGCCTGTGGCCCAGCCAGTCCTTGGCTTCCCTCCTAAGGCTCTGCCATTATCGACCCCCAAGCCATCCCACCCCCAGGAAGACCTGTGTGTGACTCAGCCTCTGAGGACTTGGTGCCCTGCCCCTCCGTGCTGGCATCTCAGGGCTCTGATGTCTGCTTCAGTCGGTCCTGCAGAATAATTTCTTTGGTCATTTCCCCCGTGCGAGTTGGGTGAATGGGGCCCCATAGCTGACAGCTCATCTTCTTCCTGCCCCGACAGAGCCGGGCGCTCCCGCTCCGGGAATCCCGCCGTGCTCGTGTGCGGATGCGTCTGGCTCAGCCCTGGGCATTTCCATCCCTTCCAACCGACGACGGCTCCGCTGACGGCCTTCTGGCTTTCTCCTTTCACAGGTGGATCAAGTTTGAGGAGAAGGTGGAAGACGGAGGAGAGCGATGGAGCAAACCCCACATCACGGCCCTTTCCTTACACAGTCTATTGGAGCTAAGGACATGTCTCAAGACAGGGACGGTCCTGCTGGATTTAGTGGCTCACAGTTTGAAGCAAATAGTGGGTAGGTGGATAATGTGGGAAGGTCGCCTCCTTGGGCCGTGCCCTTCCCTGGCCACAGGTGGGGCTCCCGGGAGCACTTTTAATGAAAGCACTGACACCTGCTAGCAAGGTGTATCCCTGGCGGGCTTTATTCGGATTTGCAGTGCAGAAGCACCAGAGATCAGAGCCCCATCGCACCAAGCACGGGACAGACACATTGGGCTGGTCTCCACTAGGGGGGGAAATCGACTGTAGATACGCTATATAACGTAGCTGAAATCGACGTCTCTACAGCCGACTTACCTCCCATCCTCACGGCGGTGGCGGTCAGCGGCGCGGTCCCCCGTCGACTCCAGCTTGCGCCTCTTCACGAGCTGGACTTCCGGAGTCGACGGGGGAGCCGCTGGTGGTCGATTTATCGCGTCTTAACGAGACACGATAAATCGATCACCAAAAGATCGATCCCTGCCGGCTCAAGTGGAGACAAGCCCATTGTAAGGAACAGGCCTTGCCCCAAAGAGCTTCCTGTTCCAATAGACAGGCCAGGCCAAGCATTGGGGATTATTGCCCAGAGGGGGAGCTGCATGACACAAACGTGCTCACCTAGCCCCCAGGGACGAGCTATGGAGACGGAAGACTGCTTCCTGCGACATAGCTGTGGCATGGCTGTGCTAGTCCAGGCACCAGAGCGTAGATGCAGCTTGCACGTAGCCGAAGCTAGCAGTGCTTTGATGCTTTCGTTGTGTGTTCAAGAGAAGGCGATTGCTGCGCAGATCGAGGCTCATGCCCTGAGGCCGGAGGTGAGAAAGAAGCTCACGTCTGTGCTGCTCCGCACCCCCCAACACCACACCACCAAGCCCCAGCTGAGGAGAGTGGCTGAGCTCGGTGCAGCCTGCTGCAGGGGTGAGTGGTGTCTGGGCTATCGCCCTCGCTTTCCCTTTTCCCTGTGTAGCTGGATCACCTGGTCCCCAGCTCCAGGCTGCAACATAACAGGACCTGGGATTGTAAAACACCTGGGTGAACATCATCCGGCATGAATCTTCTGAAAGGGAACGAGGAGGGACACAGGGAGGACAGGCTGCCAAACGGCGACTCCTAGGGACTCGTTCAAGGTTGTCTGGGGATGTCACAAATCCACAGCACGACCTAGCACAAGCCAGACTGCCTGGCTGGCAGCCTTCTCTTTGGGAGGCTCAGGCCTGGAAGAGCATGGGAGGCTGAAGGTCAGGCCAAGGCATTTGCAGAGCTGGGTGGTGTTTCTAGGCCTGGAATAGCGGAGGGGGAGGTGCATTAGCAGAACCTGGTAGGGGCCTAGAACTAGCATAAGGGGTTGGAGGATTGTGGAGCTGAGTGCGGTTTCTAGGAAGAGAATAGCAGGGGGTGAGGTGTAAACACCGAGTTGAATTGCAGGGGGGGGGGGGGGCAGGCCAGTAGTTCCAGGAGTGCAACAGGTCAGGATTCAGGTCCACTGGCAGATCCCCAAAAGCCACCGTTACCCAGCACTTCCTGGCCAGTGTCTGAATGAAGCAGGCGCTGGCTGTTACTTCCTCGTCTCTACAAGCAATAAGTGCACCTGCTGATTGAAAAGTAAATGTCAACATCTGTGGATTTCCTCCTGCTAGAGAGCACCTATGGGAGCAATTCTAACCAATGGGCGCGCGCCAACGTTAATGCTAAAGCTGTGCAAAGCAGCCTTATACGTCCCGCCACAGCTCCTGATTTTAGTGTGTCTCTCTTTGTATTGCAGACAAAGCTCGTACCTGGTCAGACCCAGGAGCTGAGATTTCAGAAGCACCCCTCAAGGAGCAGGTACGGCAGGCCAGCTCTGGGCAGAGAACACAGGGTCCTTAGTAGAGCTGGATGGAAAAGTATGACTTTTGGGTGAAAACCGGCAAGCTGAAATACATTGTTTTGGAAGTGATGCCACAGGGCCTCAGAGGAGTTTTGATTTGGCTGCATCTTGCTTCCCTTCTCCCCTGAAATAGTTCAGCGTTCAGGACTCAGTCAGACATCTTCCAGCAGCACTGAATGTCCTTGAAATAGACCTTGGCCACTGAATAGCAATCTGGGACTAATGCATGCTTGGCCCGTCCCGTACTGAGGCTCTGTTTCATTTCAGCTAAAAAACCAATTCCAGAAGAAGATCCCAGCTGAGGCTGAAGTGTCCAACATTCTTGTGGGTGAAGTGGACTTCCTAGAGAAGCCCTTTATTGCCTTCGTGCGACTGCAGGAGGCCGTGGGACTGGGGGCCTTGACGGAGGTTGCATTTCCCAGCAGGTAATCATCACCAGAGATCACTGCACTGACGCCTCTCCATCCTTTTCCTGTCTCATCCATTCCTTCCAGCATCACATAGTCACTTCCGTGGTTGGGAGCACAGAAGTGAGGCTGAGGGTTGGTGATATGGGAGGACACTTTGCTAAATAAGTGCTTAGGAGTTCCCCAGAAACCATGCACCAAGCCTTCCCCAAATTTCCCAGGGACACAGCTCCTTGCAGATGCTTCCAGCTGTAGCCTATTAGCCAGTCACTGCACAGATGCTCAGAGAGCAGCAGCTGCTAATCTGTTAGGTATAACTTGGTACAAGATACATGGGTTGGGTTCTCAGAGTTCTCCTCGGTGCTGACTTGTTCCCTAACTGGACCCGGCAGGCTTTGAGTCTGTGGTCCCGAGAAGTGGTGAACTCAGGGAGACCTGGGCATAAGTACTGAGTGGAATTTCTGCCCTCACCGTACCTGCCCCCTGCCAGTCCAAGAAAATAAAATCAGAGCAAAGCAAACGCCCCTTCATCCCAGTTCTCTGTGTCCGTCTCACTGCGAATGGCTAGTCCGAAGGAAGGATCTGCCTGGAGTTAGGAGGCTGGTGTCAGTGACATTCACAGTCCACTGTGGTGCTGCTAAGCATCAGCAGCTCCAGGAGCTCCATAGCGAATGCCATGGCACATGGACAAGGTTGGGACGGTCTCCTGATGATAATCAGATAATTGCTGTTGGAGCTGTGAGCCCCCCCTACAACGCTGACCCAGAACTGCTGGGGGCTCCTACCAGCCTGGGAACAGTTCTTCACTTGTCCTTAGGAAGTGGGCTAGTGGAGACCTTGGGGGGCTTCTTCATCTCTGCTGGGCAAAGCTCTGGACTGTAGACAGTGGGGAATAACCCTGCACTGGCCCTCAAGGGAGTGGACCAGCCGGGACCTGATGGGGCTTCCCCTGCACGAGTCTAAGACTCTGCATCTCAGACTGCACCTGTCAGCTGGTCTCTGGGCTGCAGCAGGAGACACTGCAGAGCGGTATCTGGGAAGCCGGCTGGGGGCACTGTGGGAGCTGGGAATGGGCAGGCCTTGATTTAGCAGAATTTCTGCTGCTTTATCACAGCCGAGCCCCCATACTGCAGGGGCTTTGGCACCAGCACATGACAAGCCAACTTGCCGCCTGGACTCTGGGATCTCCCAGCCATCGACATGCTCTCCCAAGACAGACACTTGCTCTGTCCTACCTCCCAACCGCTGTGCTGGAGAGCCTGATGGCATGCAGTCAGCGGAGGGGGCCTTCCTGCTGAACGGGGACGCGGGCCAAAGGATGTTCCAGGTGGGGGATCTCGGCATGGAGATGGTATGAGGACGGGTGCAACGTATCCGCCTGGACAAAGAGACCGATCTAGTGATAAACCCACCATACTCAATAGCCTTGAATCTCGGTGCCTCACACCAGGGTGTCTTTATGTCTCACCTGCTGAGCATGATTTGCAAAGGCCCACAGTGCTGGGAGTCAACAGTCAGCTGCTGTCGGCAGCTTCACCAGAAGTTTTATCATGAAGTGACTGGGATGTGGGTGGCGTATTTGAAAGTCCTGCTGACCGGTCATGGCAAGGCTGAGGCAAAGGGCAATACATTTACCCCAATCTCTCCAAGCCTTCCGATACCAGCTGTACCGCAGCCCCTCACTGTCCCTGGGCGACCAAGCTCTTTCAGCCGATTCAGAGAGGTGGTGTGTCTTTGACCTTCAGAACACGCTGGGCCCGGGCCCTGGCAGAGCTCACTCCAGATGTGGGGGCATTTCTCACTGTTTCTATGCTCCCCCTAGGTTTCTGTTTATCCTCCTGGGCCCCAGAGCCAAAGTGAAAGCCTACCATGAGATTGGAAGGGCCATGGCCACGCTACTGACGGATGAGGTGAGCCCATGTTTCGGAGGCGGCGCTGTGCGTGGGAGATCTAGCAGCCGTGTGGAGTATCAGCGTTAGACATTGGCACCATCTCTGGGGAAAGCCGGGAGTGGGGAGAGCAGTCTTCACAGGCGAAGCCAATGGGAGCTTGTTCTCACGCCATGGCCAACCTTCTGATCCTCTTCTGTAGGCTCCAAGCTGGGAGGATGGAGAAATGGGTCAGCGCTGGATCAGCCCACTGTTCTCCTTCGGATTAGATGGTGATGATATTAAGGCCGTGCTTTTCAGAGACTAAAGGAGTTAGGAGCCTGAATCCCAGTGAAATGCAATGGGAGTTGGGCATGGATCTCTCTCCGGTTCCATTTGAAAATCCCGGTGCTGGAAGGCTAGCTTAGCACACAGGGTGGGAAGGGTCCTTACCCCATCTAGCATTAGCAGAAAATTGTAATCAGTCCTAGCAGCACCCTGTGACAGGCTGGAGCGTTTAGTGTTCATCTCGGCCAGTGGTTGTGCACAGGGGTTCACTGGAGAATGTAACTGCATTTCCCTCCAGCTCTTCCAGCGGGTTGCCTGTCAGGCTGAGGACAGAGAAGACCTCATTGCAGGGATTGATGAGTTTCTGGATGAGCTGACGGTGCTGCCTCCAGGCAAATGGGACCCGACCATCCGAATCCCTCCGCCAAAGTGCCTGCCCTCTCCCCACAAGAGGTACCAGAGGGGAAGAACCAAGCCGCTTTCGGGGGCTCTTTTACTAAGGAGCAGAGTGGGGCCTGAGGCTCTGAAATGCAGGTGCTGGGCGTTCAGATCCAGCCCCAGCTCTGCTGACACTATGCAGAGCAATAGGAGCAGCAGCAATCAGAGACAGGCAGCTTCCCACTGACAGTGTAACATCCCCTAGTCAGAGCCGTTCCCCACCACAGGGAGCTATTGGAGCCTTTCCCCACTTCAGTGAAAGGCTCTGGCATAGGATAAAAGCCAGGGCAGGGAGAGGTTTTGGCAGCTCCCAGCTGTCTCCCCCATGTGACAGTACGCACAGTGAGGACACAACCCGCTTTTCACTGCAGTGTGTAGCTACACATGCCCTACATGTGGTGTGCCATGTAGATGTAACCTTAGCTGCCCCAAGGGATCCAAGGTAAAGGGGGGCAAACTGACTGAAGGGCAGTCCAGGGTATGGACATGGGGTGTGGCATCCTCTGGGAGCATTACATAGGGGCTCTGCCTGCACCATGTATTGGCGGGAGTGTCTCCCCTTTCATAGAATCTCAGAGTTGGAAGGTACCTCAGGAGATCATCTTGTCCAACCCCCTGGTCAAAGCAGGACCAATCCCATTTTTTGCCCCATATCCCTAAATGGCCCCCTCAAGGATTGAACTCCTAACGCTGGATTTAGCAGGCCAGTGCTCAAACCACTGAGTTATCCCTCCCCACAGTGTAGCCCTCCCCCTTGGGGAATGTTCTGGTAGAGCCATTGCTGTTTTCTGAGGCTAAGTGCCTTTGTCCATCCAAAGTTGGGCAGGACATTATGGCCCTCACAAGTGGCCTGCCCTTTGTTGCCTGCTCGTGTGATTCCTCCAACGCACTCTCCATGGGGCTAATCTTCAGCTTGTGCAGATGAAACACACCTTCCAGGTGGGGCAGGTCACCAGCAGCACATGGGCTGACCCGCCATGCTCTGCATTGGCTCATGTGTCAGACAGAGCTCCCAGGGCGACCAACGCAGGTCACCCAGGTGAAGTCAATTCGAGGTCAGTTCACCATCTTTCCAGCCCTGAATGGGGTGGGACCCAGTTAGCTGAGGAGCTCCCTCTCGGTCCCTGTACCCCATCCCCGTGGCTAAGCTCAACAGGGTTCTCTCGCTGTTGGGCCCAGAGCTGTGCTGCCCAGCTGGAGCGGCAGGATGTTCTCAGCAGGGAAGGCTCTTGGCACCCTGCAAATTATTCCAAGTTGTGGTTTAAAACCTTTAAGGGCTCTGTGTGGCCACCACCTGGCCTCTAGACCCCTCACTCCGCTTGACGATAAAACTAGTATCCCGCTACTACCTCCCATTGCTGTGTATTCCCTCTCCAGTGTATCTGGACCCCTGAGATGCAGCTGCCTCTGGGGATGGAAGTGGCAGCATCAGCTGTGCTGGGACTCCCAGGGAGCAGCGGGGTTGAGATTTCAATACCACAAATCGCCGGAGGAACTAGGCGGGTTTCGTTAAGGAGGATGGTTCTCGGCTGACACCCGCCCACTTAGGTTTCTCTTGTTGTCTCAGGATCTCCATGCACCTCCGGGAATGGAAATCTCACTGCAATGGGAACGTGTCTGCAGCTGAGGACAGACATACCCATGGGCACCTGCCTGTCAGTGAGGAGCTGCAGAGAACAGGAAGGTAAGTGCCCACCCGGGGAGGCTACAGACATTTGCCGTAAAGAAAACCAGCTAGAGTCAGCCCTGGCATAAGTAGGTTCAGTTCTCCTGAGTCAGTGGACTGGTGCCCGCTTACACCAGAGCTCAGTTTGGCCTGGAGCTGGGGGTCTGTAGTTAGTGCTCTGGGCTGGCACACAGTGGACACAGGTGCATTCCTGGGCCTGATTTCTCACTGCCAGATTGGCAGCTGCTGGGGGCTCTGGAGAACTTCAGGAGATACCTGAGTTGGCTTTCTGGCCCTGATTGCCTGTTTTCCAGCCTCTGGGGCGGAGAGTCTCCTGCAGCACATCAGAGACCCAGATTCCATGCCTAGGCCAGTATCTCATCTTGGGGTGCTCCAGACAGGCAAATACAAGACCAGGGTTCAGTTCCTGGGGATAGTCAGAAGATATGGAGCCAGGCATATCCTGACTTCATTTCAGTAAGCGAGTCTCTAAGCTCTGGAGGGCAGGGACCAACCTCATGTTCATACAGTGTCTCGCACAATGGGACCTGGTTCTGACAGGGGTCTTGAAGAGCAACTCGGTTACAAATAAGAAAGAAATAGCATGGACGGGGGTTGTCAAGATTTTCTTGTAGTCTCCAAGGTAAATATTGACCGCCGGTCAATAGAGATAGGCCTGAAACAAGCCTCTGGATCCAAATTCTGTCTCCAACCTTTGGATCTGGTGTGCACCAGATCTGGTGTGAACTGAACTGTCCGAAACTTGGCATTTCAAAATCTGGACCTGAATCTGAACCTCCCAGATTCCAGGGTGTTGGTGGCCGGGACTCAGTGTTCACATCTGCCTTGTACAGCTGCAGACTCAGACCTGACCCTGGGACTCAGGGGGCACTTGGACTCAGCCCACCTCTGACTGTATCTCTGGTCAATACAGCAAAAGGAGTCAATATCTGCTTTAAAATAGTCCCTCAAGTGGGCCAGTCACTAGGGGGCATGGTAGCATTGGGTTTGGTAGCTTCCTTGAACCTGTTGCTTCGGGAGAGAAAATAGCTCTGTTCTAGGATTTTTCCTGCAGGGTTCTCTCAGGTCAGCCTTGGATAAGCAGGGGATCTTGCTCGTACACTACAGAGTGATTGGTGTGAAGGATTTCTGCTCTCTGGCATGAATCTCCTTGTTTCCATTTTGATCTACAGGCTATTTGGAGGGCTGGTAAAGGACATCCGGAGGAAGGCCCCTTGGTACTGCAGCGACTTCTACGATGCCCTGAACATCCAGTGCTTTTCGGCAATTCTCTATATCTACCTGGCGACTGTTACCAATGCAATTACTTTCGGTGGCATGCTGGGAGACGCTACCGATAACATGCAGGTCTGTGCTAGCCTCCAGCGTGACACCCCTTTCCCTGTGCCAAGATGACGTGTCGTCCCCTCTGTAGCGACGTCATTGTCTTTCTTGCTCTGCTGGACATTGTGTCCAGCGCTGAGTGAATCATAAGTAAACCAGGTGCCAGCTGCCATATTAATAACAGAGCGGAGGAGTTGGTGCACAATAATGCCAATACTTAGCATTTAGCTAGAGCTTTTCATCTGGAGATCTCAGGGCACTTGAGCTCCTGATGGTGCCTGTGTTCTGAGATGTGGTCCACCAGTCTGACCAGAGGACTGGGAGTCACGCAATCCTGCTTCCTTAGGCAGAGCTGAAGTTCCTGAAGATGTGCTGAGAATCTAAAGAGAATTGCACCACATCTGACAGCGAGCCCAGGGGCCCGCTGCTCCCCAGTGCAGACAAACAAAACTAGCCCTGTGTGTAACAGCGACGCCTGGCAACTCCCAGTAGAGTGACACCTGTCCCCTCTAATGGACTTCTTACCTCGTGTCTTTCTGAACTGCTCATGCGTCGCTGGGTTTCTCCCTGTGTTTCAGGGAGTGCTGGAGAGTTTCCTGGGCACCGCTATCGCTGGAGCTGTCTTCTGCCTCTTTGCTGGCCAGCCGCTCACCATCCTGAGCAGCACTGGCCCCGTCCTAGTCTTCGAACGGCTCCTCTTCTCCTTTAGCAAGTGAGTAAAGGCCTATCTCGGGTGCCCCCTGGCCCTGAATGGGGAATGTTACGTCCGGTGAGCTTCCTGAACCCCTTCAAATGAGACGTGCAGCTCTTCGGCTATTGGCTAATCTCAGGTGTTTAACACCTTAGGCCTGGCTGGTTTCCTAAGGGATCTGTTGGGCCACTGGGGGTCCTGCTGTGCTAGGGGAGAGGGAGGGATTCTGCCATGATTCTGGGAAAGAATTAATCCCCCATTCGGCCCTGACACCCCCTGCAGGGAACCCCCTTGTTTCCAGCTAGACCAGCCTTCATCTCCAGCCCCAGCCACTGGGTCAGTCTCCCAGTGAAGAACCCAGGGACACCCTGGCACGGTCCAGTTCCAGCGCCATGCAGGAGAAATGAGTTCTGCAGGATTCACATCCAAGGCCTAGAGCAGAGAGCGGGAGCCAGCAGATCACTGGTGATTCCCCAGGCGTGCTGACCTCAGAATTGTGCTCCATGTCGCTGTGCAATGGCCATGGCATTAGAAATCGCTCTGGGGACTCAAACAGCCTGGGAGTGGGGAGAGCTGGGATCTAGGCCCAGTCTTGCTACTGATGCACAGTATCACCTTGGGCACGTCTCTTAGTGCTTGCTTCTCTGGGCTCTGTTTCCCAATGTGTAGAAGGGGGCTAATAGTGCTCAGCGGCCTGACAGGTGGTCATGAGGTACTAGCAGGAGTGTCAGAGGTAAGACATGGGGGGTAATTGTCCTGCTCTGTTCAGCAATGGGGGGCCTCAGCTGGGGTATGGTGGCCAGTTCTGGGCGCCACACCTCAGGGAAGATGGGGACACACGGGTGGGACTCTACAGGAGAGCAACAAGAATGGCAAAAGGTTTAGAAAGCCTGGCCTGCGAGGAAAGGTTTAAAAACTGGGCAGGTTTAGTTTGGAGAAGAGAAGACTTGGGGGGCATGGGTGGTGGGTGGAGCCCCCCTTTGGGGAGGCTAGCCTCAGCTCCACCCATTCTGCTCCCCCCCTCCCCCAGCCAGAGCCCTACACCTCCTGCTCCCCCCACCAGAGGAGCCCCGAGCTGGCCTAAGCTCCAAGGACCCACCCCCACTTGCCTGGAGGAGTCCCAGGCCAGCGTCAGCCTCTCCTCAGACCCCCAAGCCACCTGAGGAAAAGTGTCTCTGGGCTGAAAGAAGCTTTTGCTGTGCCCCATGCCGGTTCTGGGGCAGCTGAGGAGACGGTATTTGCTACTCAGTCCAGAGAGGTTACTGATGAAGCCAAGAAGCTTAATAGCAAATACCACCTCCTCAGCCACCCCAGAACCTGTATGGGGCATAATAAATCAAAAACTTCCCCGCAAAACCCCACAACCGGGGTCTGGTGGCCACGGCAGCACCCACTACCTATGTTGGGGGCCTTGATAACAGTCTACAAATCTGTTTAGGGCTGTTCTAAAGAGGATGTGATCAATTGTTGAGTCGGAGAAGCAGTAATAGAATTAATTTATAGCAAGGCAGATTTAGGTTAGACACTAGGAAAACGTTTCTAACTCTAATGGTAGTTAAGCTCTGGAACAGGCTTCCACACGAGGCTGTGGAATCCCCATCACTGAAGGGTTTTAAGAGCCGGTTGGACAAACATCTGTCAGGGCTGGTCTAGGTTTCCTCGGTCTCACCTCAGCACAGGGGCTGGACTTGATGACCTCTCAAGGTCCTTTCCAGCCCTGCATTTTTATGATTCTATGAGCTCCACCCAGCACACTGAGGTCATTGGACAGGTGGCACTAAAGACAGGCAGAGCTTGCTGCTATTAGCGAGTAGGAGGGCTCCATATCTGTCACGGAGGATGTGGAAGTCATGGATTCCATGGCTTTCCACGACCTCCGTGACTTCTGCAGGGGCCAGTGTGGCTGACTCCAGGGCCGCCTAAGCAGCTGGTTCTGGGACCAGCTGTTCAGGTGGCCCCCAAGACAGCCACATGGGCTGCTGCTGTAGTGGCCCTGTGGACAGCCACACCAGCTGGTGTTCTGGTGGCCTACGGCAGTGGTCCTGGGGTGGCCAGACAGCCACAGTCCACTGGCCCCAGCAGTGGTCCCCAGCCGGCCGGCCGGAGCAGCCATGGTCCACGGCCCTGGCCAACGGTCTCCGGGCAACCGGCTGGCTGGAGCAGCTGTGGTCCCCAACCACAGTAGCCATGGTCTGCTGGACCTGTCACTGGTCCCTGGCTAGCCTGCCAGAGCAGCCACGGTCCCTGGCCCTGGGCACCCCCAGCAACGGCTGCCCCACATGCCCCTCTACAGCAGCCCACTCATGGCCCTGAGTGCCCCGCCCACACACCCACCAAGATTTAATCACCGATATTTTTAGTATAAATCATGGACAGGTCCAGGGCCATGAATTTTTGTATGTCGCCCGTGACCTGTCCATGACTTTTATTAAAAATACCTGTGACTAAATCACAGCCGTAGCGATTAGTGTTAAGTGTCATGTCTTGTGTGTGACTGATTCACTGAAACACTTGGGCCCATTCCTTCGCCAGAGACTACAGCCTCGATTACTTGGAATTCCGCCTCTGGATTGGCCTCTGGGTGGCCTTTTTCGGCCTGATTTTGGTGGCCACCGAAGCGAGTTACCTGGTGCAGTATTTTACCCGCTTCACCGAGGAAGGCTTCTGTGCCCTCATCAGCTTCATCTTCATCTATGACGCCGTGAAGAAGATGCTGAGCTTGGCAGACAGTTTCCCAGTCAACTGGGATTACAAAATCAATGATGTCACCCTCTATGGCTGCATCTGTAACTCGTCTGGCTCAGGTAGGAGCAGGCTGCCTCCAGTTGGGATGGTCCCTGCATCTCCGTTTGCCTGGGTGCCTGCATGTTTCTGTCAGTAGTGCTGGGGCAGAGGAACAGGTCTTAGAAAGCAGCAGTTCTGCAATGCTTGGCCCCTCCCAAAAGGAACTGGTGTTATTACTGGTATTATGCTAGGGCCTACGAGCCACAGGCGCAGATCAGGCGCTAGGGGCTGTACAGACCCAGGACACAAAGACAGTCCCAGCCGCAAAGAGCTGACAGGTGAGACAACAGGCAGAATTCAGACTGACAGGGAGCATTAGGAAACAATGAGACAAAACTCTCAGCATGATAGGCGGGGTGGTCTTTGCACATCACCCTGCCTGTTAAGTCTTGTGCAGGCAATACGGCAATGGAGAGCTGTAAGGAGGCGTTTGCAGGCAGACAGTGAAGTGGCTTTGCAGATGTTTATGGGGAGCACCTCCCAAGCATGGGGTGCAGCAGGGGAGAAAGCACGAGGAGGTTTGTTTGAAAATATAACTAGTGGGCAATGAAACTTGGCAGCCGGGGCTGATCGGAGATTGGGTAAGTACAGTAAACCCTTGATTTAACGGACCCCTATTTAACGGACTTCGGATGCAACGGACAAAATTTCCCGATGCATCCGAAATCCGTTATTGGGGGCTGCAGAGGGGAGCCGGGCGGCCGGGTTGACAGCTCCCGCCCGGCTCCCCGCAGCGGGGAGCCCGGCGGGAGCTGTCAACCCCCCCCCAGGAGCCAGGCGGGCGGCGGGCGGGAGCGAAGGGGAGGGAGGTTGACAGCTCCCGCCTGGCTTCCCGCAGCGGGGAGCCAAGCGGGCGGACTGACAGTTCCCGCCGGGCTCCCCGTAGCGGTGAGCCAAGCGGGCGGGCTGACAGTTCCCGCCGGGCTCCCCGCAGCTGACAGCCCGGCGGGCGGGAGGGGCGGGCTGCTGCAGGGGCCGGGCGGGGGGGGGGGACTTTGACAGCTCCCGCCGGGCTCCCTGCAGCGGGGAGCCCGGCGGGCAGGCTGACAGTTCCCGCCGGAGGGAACTGTCAGCCCGCCCGCCTGGCTCCCCGCTGCGGGGAGCCCGGGGGAACTGTCAGCCGCCCGGCGGGAGCTGTCAAAGCCCCCCTAA
Source organism: Sternotherus odoratus (assembly GCA_032164245.1). NCBI lineage: Eukaryota > Metazoa > Chordata > Testudines > Kinosternidae > Sternotherus > Sternotherus odoratus. Next base: position 31,826,088 of record JAVMKO010000008.1, read on the forward strand.
AACCTCTATATAAGGGACTAATTCGGGTGAGGGGGTGTCCATTAAAGCCAAAAGTCCTGTTATTTAGTGATTTAAAAAATTATTAAATAACGGACTTCCGGCTTTAACGGACACCCCCTCGCCCGAATTAGTCCGTTAAATCGAGGTTTCACTGTATATCAGTGATGTGTGAGTGTAACAGTGTGGGACTCATCCATGCGGTGCCTCCTGCTGGTTGTCCAGGGAATTAGCTCACTGAGCGCCCTCTGCTGGTCACTGTCCCACTTGCCGCAGGCACCCGTGTCACTCCCGGACCCCGGTGCCCCTTTATTCTGGGGTTCTGCCCCAGCAGTATCTCCTCAGTCTCTGGATCTTCCTCCCCAGGGAACCCCCAGCCCACTATTCCCACCTTGCCTCAGTGGCTACTGCCAGGGGCAAAGGGGCGGCATGACACGGGTCCTCAGGGAGAAGGGGTGGTGTGAGGGCAAAGGAAGGGATAGCATGGGAGGGCAGGGCCACCTTTAGGGAGCTTCCATCGCCCCTGTGTTGCAGTAATCAAAACTCAAGATGATTAGAGCCTGGGTGAGAGATTTAGTTGTGTGGGTGGATAGAAAAGGTCAGATCTTACAGATGGGTGGGGAAGGTATTTTGTTAGTGTCGTCTTTGAAGAGGTGAGTGAGTGCGTGCAGAGAGGGAAGTGGGGGCAGGAGGGGAGAGAGGATGAGGAAGGTGTCAAAGGGGGCTGGGATTGTGGAGTGGGAGTCAGTCAGGGTGGAGAAGTGGAGTCATTTGGCTGGGAAAGCGGCAGAACTGGAGGAGGAGAGAACAAATCTGTAGTGGAGGAAGTCAGCCTGGTTCCGAGATTCCAGCCAGAGATGTTTGGCTGCACGAGAGCAGAAACAGATGTTCGGGGTGAGTCAGGGCTGAGGGGCTGGGAGGGATGGGACCTTGTCAAGGGGGCAAAAGAGCCAAGGGTGGATGAGAGCGAAGCATGGAGAGAATCAATAGCCGTATCAATGGAAGAAAATGCCAAATGGCCCTCGAACGGAGCTGCTCCTTGTGCATATCAATCACAACTTCCCCACGCAGTGCAAACAGTTCAGCTTCTAACTCATGTGAGCCCAGTGGGTTAGCACCATTGCAGGGGAGAGAACAGGGCTGCGTGCTGACTGGTGCAGCATCCGCAGAGCTGGTAACAGAGTACAAGGCTACCTTTGGCTCTCAGACATCTGCCAGCTGTGGCAAAGGGGCTGCCCAAATGTCCCGGAGGGTAGGTTTGTATGGCAGCACATAACGGGGGGCAGAATCTGTCCGGAGGGATTTTTACAATTGATGATGGTGTATGAGAAACAGGAAACCCAGCTTGACACTCCCATCCCAGGATGAGTGTGCAGGGCTCTCAGTTAGGGACATAATCTCTTTACGTGTGAACTCGGTAAATGGGATGTGGTTTCGGTGAAGCTCAGTACACATGGGACTGTCACTTTCCAGAGCAGACATGGGCTAGACTAGGTGAAATATTTATTGCAGCGAATTCCCCGAAGACCATGGTTCTTGTTGTGTGTGAACCAGTCCTGAGTTCGGGGACTATAGGAGCCAGGGCCAGGGAATCATCAAATAGCTTGGATGAACCCGCTTTCCAGCAACTGTGACTCTAGCGATGGGTCAATCAGCCCCTCTGGGCTCTTGATTAACTCCTGAAAATCTCCATATGTGACCCATATGTGACTGGAGCAATTGTCCCATGGATCCCCCCCCTGCTGTATAATGTCTGTGCAGCAAACACAGCACATGTCCACATGGAAAGGGCTATGAGGAATGTACTTGTGAGGATGCTCCTGCAGCGCTAACGTATCCTCACCACTAGAGGGTGACAGAGAGCCATGCTGCATTGGCATGAGTCACATCCTGACCTATTTTTAGGACTCACTGCAGGCCGCGGATACAAGGTTGGGTGCTCAGACAGAGTTAAGGAGGAGAGTCCGTATCAGTAACGAAAGCGTTACAGGCCCCAGAACCAGGGTCCCATCTGCATGCAGGAGGCATCTCAGCCTGGGTGTGAGCTCAGCCGGAGAGCACAGCTGTCTGTCCCCTGCGGGGACCCGGAGCAGGCACCCACCTGCCTGGTCATGACCCTCATGGATACACCAAACTTCAGCCCTTCCCCCCAGTCCAGTGGTGGCCTCCTGTGCACTGAGAGAAGGGAGCGGGAGGGGGAGTCAATGTGGTGATAGATCCTGAGTCTGATCAGACCTGTGCCGGGCTTGTTTTCTGCTACTGCTAATTTCTCTCTCCCTGTTGCATTGATCTGCCCCGTATCTCCAATGGACTCAGACTTCCTTCCAGTCCATCCCCTCCATGCTCCCCCGTCTCGGTCTACCAGTTCTTTGGGAGGAAACGCAGCTCTCTGCAGGGTGGGTGTTCCTGTTCCACGGGGGAGAGGAGAATTGTCTGTGAGAGGCAGGAGCTCAGCAGAACACGAGCAGTCTTGGTTCATTCCTCAGCCTCTCAACCCCAATTCTATGGAAGCCCCTGCTCCCCCTGCACGGTCCCCTCCCAGTCAAACTCCTAGAGACACTCGTAGCAGGACCGGTCTGACAGCAAATTCCCAAAGACTTTCAAACCCTCTTCTCACCCAGACCGGAGCGGGGAGAGGTCATGGCTATTTTCTTCATAACTCTTCACTCTCTTGTTTGTCTGGCTTCTCAGTACAGCTATAGAATAACACAGACCTCACATGGCCGCATGCCAGCCCCAGGGAAATCTCCGGATCCGTGGACAGCCCAGCTCCACCACTGTAACTCTCAGCAACAGGACAAATTCTCCTGGTCTCTGGATGCAAGGACTTCCTTGCCCTTGGGTGTGTCTGTGACATGAGTCAGGGAAACCAGGCACTTTGCTCCCGCTGCGCTGAGCTACTGAGCGTCTCTTGGGAAGACAGGCCAGCCTCCTCTCCCGTTCTGACGCCAGGCTGACCGCATCACCCTCTTCACAGCTGGGCTTTGTGCTGGAGGGATGATCTCATGGTGCACAGCTGCGATGCTCTCCATGCCTTTTTGCTCTGTCCCACAATGAGGTGGTTTTTTACCTCCTCCACGTCTCGATGAAAGTCCTTTGCTAGTGGATGGTCTGAGACATCCATTCCAACAGGCCTCCAGTCAGGAAGTGTGGGGAAGAAATGTCTCTAATTTTCAGTCTCTCCTCTGTGGGGTTGGTTGCACAATCCCTCATCTCTGGGTTTCCATGGTACGTGGGGTCTCCTACTGTCCTCTCCCAGTTTAGGATCAGTGAGCTGACAGTTTTGTATGGCTCTGCATTGAGTTCTGGATTTCACTGTGGTGAGAATCTGCTAGTGGGAAGGTTCTGATTAGAAACTCATAGCTGCTTTTGATTCGTGGCCTTTTCCCTGGTTAATTTATTGTCCTTTTAATTCTTTGAATTCTAAGATCCAGCTTTTGACTCTTCCCTGTCCCTCCTCTATTTTTCTCTCTCCTTCCTCCTCTCTGCTCCTCTGCATTCAAATCAGGCAAGTTCCTTCTCTTTCTGCGCTCCAGCAGGAGGCACACCAAGCACACAGGAGAGACAGCGTTACATGTTCAGAGCATGTGCAGTCTGGTCAGCACATATGAACTGTGTGGGGATGGAGCATGCTTAGTGCAGTCAGAATCCTTTGAGAATTTAGATGCTAGACTCAAGGAAACGTCTACTGAGCATGTGTGAACTGTGATTTTCCCAGGACTTACAGAATTTGGGTGGCTGGTAAAACACACGTTTCTGACACCAGGGCGACCTTCCCTGCCACATTTCAAATCCCTTCTCCAAAGCAGAGAGCTTCCCAAAGAAACAGTTTTAGGAATTTTTAATATGGGCAAAACCAAGTGTTTCCCCCAACTTTGTTCTCATATATGGCTGTAACATTTTAGCTGAACCCTTCCAACAATCATCACCCTGAGACACGTAGAGTGATCAGATGTCCTGATTTTATAGGGACAGTCCCGATTTTTGAGTCTTTTTCTTATATAGGCTCCTATTACCCCCCACCCCGACCCGATTTTTCACACTTGCTGTGTGGTCACCCTATTAAATGTCTGGCATGAAACATTTCAGCCTGATCCATTAAAGTTTGCCCAGCTTTAGAGTAGCTGAAAACCGGGTCTTAGACCAGGAAGTGTCAGGCAACCTTACCTCTAGGCAGTGCTACCAGCCCCCAAACAGGGGACACCAAGAGAAGCCAGTGGAAATGAGGAGACGGAGACAGCCCCATGTGCTGTACCCGCAGGCCACAAGCAAATGTTCTGTGGGGCACAGCTTGGGAAGCTCTGCTCTAGCACAGTCGCCAGGGGCAGAAGTCCCCATAACAGCTCCCACAAGCTGGGAAGGGGTAGAACACACCAGCAGAGAGACCGAGGTGATGGCGGCAAACATCCTGTTAATGATGTTTTGTGGGTGTCAATAGGCAGGATGAGCTAAGTGGAAAGAAAAGGGCTGGGGGAAGAGCATGGGAGGAGGGGCAGGTGTGGAGAAGAGCTGAGTGGAAGAGCCTGTGGGTGTGTCTACACTGGAGCTGGCGGTATGATTTCCAGAGGGGGTAGGCACACCAGCACTAGCTCTGATCTAGCTAGCACACTAAGAATAGTAGTGGAGCCGCGGTAGAAAGCACTAGCCACCCAGAGGTCATACAAGGGTCTTAGACAGGATCATGCTGCTTGCCACCCTTCAGTTTTTAGGTGCTAGCGATCAGCACTAGTGATCTTCAAGAAATTACACCCCCAACCCCAGTGTAGCCGCATCGCTTGGGATGGGTGGGGGAGCCTGGATCAAACAGCCAGTCAGGAAAGGTTAAGGAGAAAATTAAAATTGCTTGGGCTGTCCAGGGGTCCTCCAGCTGGCTGGAGTCTCTGGCTGCAGTAGCTGCTCTCTGCAGTTCTCCCCCAAGGCCCTGTGGTAAGCGCCATTTCCCCGCTGTGTGGCTGGCCTTTTTCATGGAGGCTGAGCCTCCCCAGGCCTCTTTTATGTGCTTCCCGTGTGGCTGACTCGGTTAGCACCCTCCCTAGGAGATGAAGCCTGCTTATCCAGCCACAGCCGGTTAGCCCCAGATCTAGTGGGAGGAGCCTTGCTGATAGCTGACATCCAGCACAGTCCAGGCCCGATCCCCTATACTAATGACTAGGGACCAGCTCCACTATCTCACCCCACCCCCAGGCCGGAGCCCTCTGAACCCCCCTGCGAACTCTCAGGGAGACCCTGGCTGGGTGCCATGGTTTGGGGAGGGGAAGAGAAATGCCTAACAGTTCATCTCTTGCAGGCAACACCTCCATGCTGACTGAGATGCTGCTCCCACCCCCTGTCAGTGCTGGGATGGTAAGGACCATTTTCTCCAGCCGCCGTGGTGAGAGAGGGGGTGCTGAGGTACTCACAGGCGTGTTCTGGGGCAGGGTCCCCTGTGCTCCTGGTCCTCCCAGGACCAGACTATCTCAGCAACTAGGCAGTAAAGTGATGGTGCTGGGCCAGGCCTTTTACGCAGGGGCTCTGCCTGGGGACCCCGTCCCCCTTATATAGGGGGACCAGCGTGTTTCATGGTGACGTTGTTTCCAGGCGGTGACCCTGGGCTCCACGGACACTGGTGTCAACCCCACAGAGGGACACTTCCCTGCCGCTAGTGGAGGATGCTGCCTCTCCCTGCCTGCCCTCTGGGAATGGCCTGGCAGCCGCTCACCCATGGTGCCTCGCTGACCTCAAAGAGCCGTGTCCACATGGCCCAGGGAGTTCCACCGGATGAGGCCTGTTCAGAAGTGGGCCTGGTGCTATCCCTGCAGGCTTGTCTGTGAACACGTTGCTCAGTGAGCCTCGTGCAAACAGGGCACGGATGGACGGATACAGACAGGCACCAGCAGTAGCCTCTAACTTTCATCAGCACTAGCCAGTCCCAAGTGTGCTTTCCTCCTCCACCCGATTGTATCACCAAGCTGCAGGGTACCTGGCCATCCTCAGCCAGTGCCCACCCACCCGTCATCTACCAATGGTGCTCGCTTAGACTCCTCTGATCCCTTCTCTTTGGCCTGTGGGGTTTTCTTCTTGTCCAGCCGGCTGGCTCTCCTCTGCCTCTGAAATTTTTCCTTCTGTCCCCACAGCAGCAGGATCTGGAGACTGCAAACTGGTCCCTGTTGACCCGGACAGAGTGCTTGAGAGTGGGAGGCCACCTGGTGGGGAACAGCTGTAACTACGTGCCTGACATCACCTTCATGGCCTTCATCCTCTTCTTGGGGACGTTCCTCTGCTCCATGACGCTCAAGAGCTTTAAAACCAGCCGCTATTTCCCCACAGCTGTGAGTGTTTCTCTTCCCGCCTCCTGCTCTGCCGGCACCGAGGGCATTGTGAGGAGGGTACCACTGTCTCTTCCTGGGCAAGACTCTGTACATTGAGATGGCTTTGTGCAGTCAGCTCCTGTTCCCCTGCTGAGTTTAGGCACCTGCAGCTCTGCAGCTCTGTCCTGGCCACGTGTATCTCACCCCAACACACATGCAGGGCCTTCCCCAGTAGGGCTGAGAGTGGTGGCACCAAGGGGATAAACAGCATTATCCCCATTTTACAGACTGGGAAGCTGAGGCTCGGAGAGACTGAGGCCAACATTCCCAAATGTGCTTACTACCTGCAGGCACCCGGCAAGACACTGCTGGTGATTTCAGGCTGGACATCTAGCAAAGGAGGCACCCAAAATCAGTGGCCTCTTTTGAAAAGGTCAGGCAAGGCCACAGCAGTGGGGGAGGGGGTGCTGGGAATAGAACTCAAGGCCCCAATTCTGAATGGGGGCCAACACTGCCACAAAGGACAGTTGGGGAGCCCTCCACAGTAACACTGGGCTTCCCAGCTCCCACTAGAGTGACCAGACAGCAAGTGTGAAAACAGGGGGTATGGGGTAATAGGAGCCTATATAAGAAAAAGACTCAAAATTGGGACTGTTGCTATCAAATCGGGACATCTGGTCATCCTCCCACCAGATGAGAAAGGAGCACTATTTAACCTTCCCTGGGTTCCTCTTTGGGGCTGGGGCCTCAGCTTCACCTTCATCCTGCCCAAGAGCAATTTAGTGCATCCACAAGAATTATTCGCCCTTAATCAATGCTAATGTCTTTCCCTGGTGGCCTATCCTGGGCACATGGGGGAGACTGATTTTATAAGGAAAGGCTGAGAGCCTGGGCCTTGCTGCTCATGAGCCACCAGACTTTATTACACACTCTCCATAAATAACCTTCCCCAGCAGTCTGTTCTCCGCTGCCAAGTACTATCATTAGAACCAGCAGCAGGGGGCATTCGAAACACTTATTACCTCATCCCCTGCAGGGCCTCTGTCCCAGTGCAGGGGGGTCACCAAGATCTCTTCGGAGAGCATGAGCAAGTGCTGGCTTCGCTGTGTGATGTCTCTGGCTTGTCACTGGGGGGTGTTTCTGGCGGACAGGGCCGGGGTATCTCTGGGATGTGCAGAATGCGCCCCCGCCCCAGCACACAACAACTAAGCATGCGTCAAGCACAGCATGGCCCAGTCTGGGTCCCAGCTAATTGGCTCCAGCCAATCCCTTGAGCTATGACATCTTTCCCCCTGGGGTTGCGTATATAAGACAAAGCCCCTAACAGCAGGGCAGTCCTGGTAATATTGGGACATCTGGTCACCCTGCCTGGGGGTGTCTGCTAACACCCTCCCCAATGGCTTTCTTTGCTCCCTTAGCTAAGGAAGCTAGTGAGCGACTTCTCCATCATCCTGGCCATCCTCATTTTCTGCGGGATCGATGCCATTCTGGGGCTGGAGACCCCCAAGCTCATTGTCCCCAGCGAGTTCAAGGTGAGAACTGACGGGGTCATGGGTGGGGGGAAACAGAGGAACTGCTGGGAAGGGGAGCTCACAGAGTGGGGCCAGCAGCCTGGCTGGCGTCACACTCATCACCCCCCGCAGTCTCACTAGGGGCCTCGCTCTCCAGGGCCCATGCAGGATTCTCTGCTGAGGCTGCCAGTGTCGGTGTCATGACATGGAGGGCTCTCCACTCCCAACGGCTCGGAAAAGTCCATCCAAGTCACAGGCCACCAGACGATAATGGCTTTCTATGGCCTCTCCCTTTTCCTCCTTCCCTCACCTGGCCAGTCTGTGGCAACCCCTCTCCTTCCAGGCTGCCTCTAGAGGTGACACGCAGACCCACTCCTCAGTCCCCCACCGGTTGTTCCAACCTCATTGTGCAAGCCAGAGCTATGGGGCTCCTCAGCCCTCCACCCCTAACTGTGCAGACGGGAATGTGTGGGGCCGCGTCCCACCTCGTGCGTTCCCCCACATCCAAGTCAGCTCCGGAGAGCCGGGGGTACGGAACAAATCCAGACCATGCAATGCCGTGGAGCAGGGAGAATTTTGCCCACACTGGGCCACCTTCCTCCCTGGAGTAACTCTGCTGAGTCCTCTGGGCTGACACCCGAGATCAACCTGGCCTGTGGGTTTTCCATCCAGCTCTTTCCCTTTCAGCACTCTCTGCAATTGTAGGGCCAAGAGGGATCTGCAGAAAACTCGGGGGCTGTGGGATTTGATAGCCCCTTAACTTGATACGCTGTCCCCCGCCCACAGCTCTGCAGAGTGACTTCCTTTGGGAGCTGTTCTTGTGCAGGAGGCGGGGGACGCTCCAACCAATCCCTTGAGCTATAAATAACCTCAGCTTAGCAACTGGACCCAAACTAAACAGTCATGTAATCATGCAAATGATGCCACCGCACGCAGCAAACACCCGCTCATGTCTGGGCTTGGGTTCCCTCCCCACCCAGGCCTGGGTGTGGGAAGGAATTAGTAGAGGCTGCAACGCTAGCATGCAGGCTCTGTGGCAGCCCATAGCTTCCTTGTCAGGTAGGCTGTGTATTAATGAGGGAGCCACTTGCCCATTCTCCAAGTTCAGGGCCGGCTCTAGCATAGCAAGCACATGCCTGGGGCAGCGCGCTGTAAGGGCGGCATTCTGGCCGTGCTGCCGCTTCGCTCCTCTGGCTGCCTTTCTTTTTTGCTTGGGGGCAGAAAAAAAGTTAGAGCCCTGTCCAAGTTGGAGGCAAAGTCCCACCTAGCAAACATGGGGGAAAGGGGCAGTGTAAGGTAGAGGGGGAGGGATAGGTCAGCGATTTGAGCATTGGCCTGCTAAACCCCGAATTGAGAGTTCAATCCTTGAGGGGGCCATTTAGGGATCTAAGGTTAAAAAATCTGTCAGGGGACAGTACTTGGTCCTGCTACTGTAGGCAGGGGGCTGGACTCAATGACCTTTCAAGGTCCTTCCAGTTCTATGAGATAGGTACATCTCATAGGACATCTGTACTGATTAGGGCCCCTGGCAGCTTCCCTCTATAGATCTCAAAGGGTATTTCTTAATTAAAGCACATGCAACACCCCTGAGGCTTGAAAGTCCTATTATCTACATTTTTTAGAGATGCTTTAACTGTGGAATTATATGATTTGCCGAAGAGCATATTTTGTCGATGGAAGAGCTGGGAATGGAGAACAGGAGATGTCTCCCACACTCCTGCTCTAACCACTGTCCCACACTGTTCTCTCTACCTGCATATTTTTAAAGCATTGAGTATTTTTGCATTAATCATCTTTTTCTGGATTCTCCATACTTATCTTACCATGGATATAGGGCTCTATTGCATTTGTCCTACTAGGCCTGGTTTTCAGACCCTAAGGAGACATGTAGAAATGTGTATACACATTTGTGCCTGATTTGTACATGTGCTATCGCAGGCCCCTGCATGGATCTGGATTTGCATGAACACACGGCCAGACAGACAGCCCATGGGGATGTGAAAACCAGGCCCGCAAAGGCTGCCATGAAACTAGTGTTACCAGCATGCACAATTGCAAATTTAGTATTTTTCTTCAAACCCCAGCTCCTGGAGTCATGTGAATTCAGGTCAATCCCAGCTTTCATTTTAAAAAATAAGTGTTGCTAGCCCTCGTGGTGGCAGAGAAAAGCTTGAAAATGTGACCCAGAAATTTTAAATCCAGCACACAAAGAAAAAGACACACACACCCCTTTTCTCTTATTTTCTAAAAATTCATGATTTGAAATCCATTTTTGTGGGCCTGACTCATGATTTCTGAATGTACCAATGTGAAACCATGGCCAGGATCCCTCCCCGTGCACTGTGCACCAGGAGCAGGTGACTGGCCCCACCTCCCTGGGCAGGACTGATGCCCCTGCACAACAACAGGGAACAGTGGCTGTTGGTTCATGTTAATCAGCGGGAGCATGGCCTGGAGCGAGCACAGCTGGAGCTGTTCACAAGCACCCAGGGCTTGGCTCAGGGCTTGCTTACTGTCTCTTGGGCCTGGCCACTGCCATGGTGCAGAGCACAGATCGCCATTGCAGTTAGTCAGGAGAAGCCTTTTCTCCCAGGTACAACATTGCCAGGGGGAGGGGAGGGAGGGTTCCCTTTGCTCTAATTATCTCTGGCCATTGCTGGAGACCTAGTGGAAAACCGTCTGGGCCAGTGGTCTGACCTGCCCAGCCCAGCCCACCACAATGGGCTATTGCCCAGAGTGCTCTTTGCCCATTAGTAAGTGTAGCATTAGTAGCAGGGTGCTAGCCTTGTAATGTACAATCTGACCTTGTGTGCTCCCCATGCAGCCCACGAACTCCCAGCGAGGCTGGGTCGTGTTTCCCGTCGGCGTGAACCCCTGGTGGGTTTGCCTGGTCTCTGCAGTGCCTGCTGTTCTGGTCATCATCCTCATCTTCATGGACCAGCAAATCACCGCCGTCATCCTCAACCGCAAAGAATATAAGCTCCAGGTCAGTGCGGGGCAGGCCGGCCTGGGGATGGCGGGAGGTTGGCAGTTCTGGGGATCTGGGCATGGTGGGAGGCTGGTGACGCGGGACAGGCCAGCCCGGGGATGGCAGGAGACTGGTGGTGTGGGGCAGCGTGGCGTGGGAGGCTGGCAGTGCAGGGCAGGATGGTCCAGGCATGGTGGGAGGCTGGCGGTGCAGGGCAGGCCGGCCTGGGCATGGCAGTAGGCTGGCAGCACAGGACAGGCCGGCCCGGGCATGGCAGGAGCCTGGCAGTACGGGACAGGCAGCCCAGGCATGGCAGGAGCCTGGCAGTACGGGACAGGCAGCCCAGGCATGGCAGGAGCCTGGCAGTACGGGACAGGCCGGCCTGGGCATGGCAGGAGCCTGGCAGTACGGGACAGGCCAGCACAGGCATGGCAGGAGCCTGGCAGTACGGGACAGGCCGGCCCGGGCATGGCAGGAGCCTGGCAGTATGGGACAGGCCGGCCTGGGCATGGCGGGAGCCTGGCAGTACGGGACAGGCCGGCCCGGGCATAGCAGGAGCCTGGCAGTACGGGACAGGCCGACCCGGGCATGGTGGGAGACTGGCAGTACGGGACAGGCCGGCCCAGGCATGGTGGGAGGCTGGCAGTGTGGGGCAGGCTGGCCTGGGGATGGGAGGATGGGCTGTTTTGGAGGGAATCACATAGGCTTGTGCCCTGTTCAACACCTTGCGGGTTTCCTTAATCCCAGGGCTCCAGGGAAACAGTCGTGTCTGCCCAGAAATTGGCAGCCGGTAGGTTAAATCCCATCTGTTCTAGGGGCTCTGAGAGGTGGGGCTCGGGTTGCCAACTTTCTAATTGCACAAACCCAAACACCCTTGCCCTGCCCCCTTCCTTGCCCCAAGGCCCTGACCTGGCCCCACTTACAGAATCCCCCCTCCCTCTGTCACTTGTTCTCCCCATTTTCACTGGGCTGTTGAGGATTGGGGTCCAGGAGGGGGTGAGGGTGTTGGCTGGGGGTGCGGGCTCTGAGGTGGGGCCGCAGATGAGCGGTTTTGCATGCAGGAGGGGGCTCCAGGCTCGGGGGTGGGGCCAAGGGCTTCAGAGTGTGGGAGGGGGCTCTGGGCTGAGGCAGGGGATTGTGGTGTAGGAGGTGGTATGGGTGGGGCCAGAAATGAGGGGTTCAGGGTGCAGGAGGGGATCTGTGCTGGGGCAGGGGTTGGGGTGCAGGAGGGGGTGAGGGCTCCATATGGAGGTGCGGGTTCTGGGGTAGGGTCAGGAATGAGGGGTTTGGGGTACAGGAGGGGACTCCAGGCTGGGGCAGGTGGTTGGGGTGTGGGAGGGGTTTCAGGGTGCAGGCTCCGGGTGGCGCTCACCTCGAGTGGCTCCCTGGAAGCAGCAACATGTCCCTCGGCTCCTACACAGAGGCATGGCCAGACGACTCTGAGCACCGCCTCTGTGCACAGGCGCTGCCCCCGCAGCTCCCATTAGCCACCTTTCTCGGCCAATAGGAACTGTGGAGTCAGTGCTTGGGGCAGGGGCAGCGCATGGAGCCTCCGTGGCTGCTCCTATGCCTAAGAGCCAAGAAACATGTCACTGCTTTCGGGGAGCTGCGTGGAGCCGGGTAGGGAGCCTGCCAGCTCCACGCCAACTGGACTTTTAACGGCCTGGGCAGCGCTGCTGACTGAAGCCGCCAACGTCCCTTTGCAACTGGGCGTTCCAATCAGAAACCAGACACCTGGTCACCCTATGTGGGGCTCCCGGCAGGCTCTGATCTGGAACCTTGCCCTAATGCATGGAGAGCAGGGCTGCTCTAGGCTAGTCTCCCAAGCATTGACGTCCAATGCAGTGTGAAGGGCTGGATTTCCATGGAGTCTCCTTCCCTGGTTAAAGCAGATCAGACAGGAAAGGCTGATTAAGCCTGGTCTCCATGTTAACAGGGGATGCCACTTGCTGGAATTGTGTTGCGATGGGCACAAAGAGGTCTGTCTCTGAATGGAGTTCTGCCCCATGAGCCAGGCCTTAAAAGGGGGATGGGTGCCCGCCGAGCTGGGGAGGGGCGTGTCCCAGCTGCTCCCCGGCCCATGTTCTATCAGCATGAAAAATCTGGAATAATGCAAAACCAAATCAAACTGGGGACTGTCTGTGGACCAGTGAAGGGCTCTCCCCGGGGAGTGCTGGGCCCTGCATGTATGTCCCTGCATGTGGGGACATGGGGACATTTCAAAAAACAAAGGTACTATGCAAAATCAGTGCACTGGGAGGGGGGCTGCTTTCTTCCCCTCTCCTCTTGTCAGAAGAGAGGGAGCCAGGAATTCTCCCAGCTAATTGCCTGGCAGAGGCTCTCAGCCACTCAGGGACCGATCCTGTGAGGAGCTGAGAGCCTCTGGCAAGGTGCTGGGTACCCTCAGTTGGCCCTGAAGTCACTGAGAGATGAGGGCACTCAGCACTTCCCAAGATCAAGCCCTTAGCTTGGGCCATGACAAAACCCGTAAATCCACAGAGGCCTTTAAACACAGTGCTTCCTGCATGATGTCCCTCTAAGCCCCTGGCAAAGCAAGGACCAGCTCCTCCCATCACCCAGGGAAACAAGGGCTGCCCCAGCACCTTTCATGCTAGGATCTCAGCCTGCTTCTCCAATGCCAGGCAGAGTTGTCAGCTCCATTTTACAGCTGGGAAAAGTGAGGCTCAGAGAGACTAGTGACTTGCCCAGAGTTACACAATGAACCAGTCAGAACTAAATGCCCAATCGCCTGCCTCCCAGTGTCTTGATCTAACCACTAGGACACACTGTCTCCCTTCAGACAATGCCAGCAAGGGACCTTTCCTTTGTGCTCCTCCCCTAGTCTCCCTGGCTCAACTGTCTGTCTGCCCTAGCATCCCGTGGCATCATTTGCCACAGGCACTGACTTCCCAGCTGAACATACTGGCAGGAACCTGTCTAGTTGAGAGAGTGCCAGCTTTTTCTCTGACACTGCCGGGCTGCTTGGCCCCTGGCCGTCAGGGCGCCTTACCCAGGGCTGGGCCCTGCTTGCACTTGTTTTTCTGGTGAGGTGTACTGAGGTTTTCCCTAACCTGCTCGCACAGGCATAAACTCAGAGCCAAGGCCAAAGCCTTCTCCAATCATCAGACCTTGTGCTAAGACAAACACGTTCATTGGGCCTGGGAACACACCTAGTTTTGTTCAGCTGAGCTGGGATTGTGACTGACCCAATTGCTCTTGCTGTGCTTGTTCACCTTCTTGATGCATTTCAGGTGCCCTCTGAAGGCATCTCCTAAGAGTTACTAGCAGAAAGATACCCAGTCTCCTTCCTCCCTGAAGCAAACCCCTGCAGCAGCTGTTGGGTTAGTCTGGCTTCCCTGCCTGCTTTTGAAGGCTGCCTAGAAACGGCCAGCTTAGCTTTGGGGAAGAGAAGGAGAAATGGGCTGCAGTGCCAGAACTAGGTGCAAGCAGGCCTTAGTAAACAAGCCCTGCTCCATTCGGCAGGAAGCCTCCAGAGGCCATGATACAGGCTAGACCAGGGGTCTCAGACTCAAATGACCACGAGGGCTTTGCTATATCACCTGAATAGGCCGAAGGGCTTTGTCCTGTCTCCCCTGCTGTGCTTCTGAAGCCATTTCTTCCAAGAGCATGTCTACATGGCTCACCCAGTGCAATTCGCTCTGCTCTCACATGATCAAGGGGCTATTTCTCTGGCAAAGCTCATTCACCAGAGCTTAGGCGGCCTCTTCTGTGAATTTCAGCAATGTCCCCATACCTGAGATCTCCAAAGCAGCCATGCAGACGCCTCCCCCTGCACTTTCATTAAACGTGATGGCCCTTAACATGGCTGCGAGATAGGAGGGCAGTTTTGGGAGGGCCACTGGGACTCCTCAACCCCACCTTCTAGATCAGGGGTCTCAAACACGCGGCCCGTGGGTCACATGCAGCCCGCGGAGCCCTTCCCTGCAGCCCTCCAAGCTCCCTGCAGCCCCCTGCCACTCGCCTGAGTTGTTTTCTGGGGCCGCTAAACTCCCCACCTCCTCCCCCCACCCCGTGCTGCTTCCCACTGCTCTACCTACCCCCAGGCAGTTCTCTGGCGGCATAGCAGTTTCTGGGAAAGAGGGGCCAGGAGAGGTAAGCCTCCCGCAGAGGGGAGGAGGCCCACCAGGCTCCCCGCGCCCCCCGCGGCCCCCCGGGCTCTCCCTGCCTACCTCCAGGCATTTCCCACTGCCAAACAGCTGTTGGCGGTGCTTAACACTTTCCAGGAGGGAGGAGTGGGGAGCTGCACACTCAGAGGAGGAGGCGGGGCAGGGGCGGGACTCATGAAAGGGTGGAGTGGAGGCGGGGTTGGGGGCAGCAAGGGGGGGCGTGTTAGTGATGCTGCCGTCAGGCCAATGCACTAGTCCTCATGCGGCTCTCGTGGTCATTTGAGTTGGAGACCCCTGTTCTAGATGATGTCTGCTTGCTACTCCCCCAAAGCGGGATCCACACAGACAAGCCATCGAAAATGAGGGAATAGTTATTTACGTGGCGGTAAGTGTGGTTCATTGAGATGTTCTGACTATGTGGATCCCGCGACACCACCCATTCCCTGCTTGTTTCTTTATCTGGAAGGCTGAGTTAGAGAGGGAGGAGGGGGATGGTTGCAGTTGATCTCCCCTTGGCTGGGCGGGGCAAGACAACGAGCAAGGTGCAGGTTCAGCCCAGCGAACCTTACAGTTCCAAGATTCCAATCTCAGGTGTACGAGGCACATGTGGGATCCACACAGACAAAACATCCCAAAGAAGCACAGTTACCACAAGGTGTGTAATTATTCTTTATCCTCGAGGAGTCAGGCTGCTGTTGGGAAGCTGTGAAAATGTTCTAAAATCCCCAATTTTAGCACGAGTGATTTTTCGCCTGTAAATTTGTAGTGGAGAGCACATTTGTAGTGGAGAACATCATTATCCCCCCCCCCACCCCCCGTTCAGTACATCCAGCCGGGATCAGGGGGAAAATGTGACTTAAGCAACCAACCCCACCCCACTAAGATAGAGCAGAGGAGGTGAACAGTTTGTGAACAATCCATGCCTTATGGATGATTGTTCCACAGCAAATCCGACTGAAGAATGAATACATTGGCATTATATTGGGATCTGATCGCAAATTACAAACTAACCAGAAAGAGGGCTAGCAACATAGACTCTATCAGTTCAAGTCTCTGCAGTGACTATGGTCATCCCTCTATAATGCTAGTATGAGCATTTATAAGCCCTTGTAGTTTTCAGACAGGTCAATGAACAGAAACGAAAAAGAACCAGAAACCATGGAGCGAAATAGACCATCCGTGAATAGTCCCAGCAGACAGCATTAATAGTGGCTACCTTGTTGTGTGGTGACACTGGTCACTGGAATATAGGGTACACATGCATTCTGATTGGATCAGAGATTGGAACTCATCCTATACCTCGAGCCAATCAGAAACTAACAGGATCCTGACTGTGCACATTTTCTTCTGTTTTCATTGAATTACTGAGAGCCAGTTGGCTTCGGGGGAGGCAGGGGATTGTTTAATTATTTCCCTGTAGGTTGTTAACTTTTTTTCCTAAACATATATCACGGGATCATTGTCCAGTAGACAGCAAGCTGATTGCCTGATTGGTTGGTAATGCTTGAGGGGCCAGATTTTTAAAGGCATTTAGGCACCTAAAGATGTGGATGGGTGTCTATTGGGATTTGCAAAGCTTCCAGGACACCTGATTCCCAGCAGTTTCCACCAGTAAAAATGAGACCCTTCCCACTTGACCATCCCATAGTTAAAAGCCTGGGGATAGGCCTGGCTGGGTGAGCTGAAGATAAGAGCTGCAGGCTGTGTTAGCCCAAGGGAGGAAGCAAATCCCAGAGTCAAGGGGTCTTCACTGAGAATGTCCTACCCCCAGCCTCTAGCTAGGGTCTGTGAGCTCAGGTGTCTCCGCTGAGCCCAACTCCCCTGCAATGGCAATGCAGGAGGTGATCTCTGCTGGCTGATGGAACTTCCATTTGGTATAATATACCCATAGGGCCAAATTCTGGTCCTTGGCTACATGCACAGATCTCCCGCTACAGCCAGTAGGATCCATTAGAAACAAGATGGACGCCTTGATTCCCCATTCCCTGCAGGCTGCTGTGTCTCTGAGCACTGGTGTGTCTCTCATTCCAGAAAGGGGCAGGTTTTCACCTGGATTTATTCTGCGTTTCCCTTCTGATGATCCTCACATCTGTGACAGGCCTCCCCTGGTATGTGTCTGCCACCGTCATCTCCCTAGCCCACATGGACAGCCTGAAAAAGGAGAGTACAACTTCGGCGCCAGGAGAGCAGCCCAAGTTCCTGGGAATCAGGTATTGCGCCCCTGTCCCATTACGCAAAACCACCTTGACAATTCCAGCTGGCGTGCTCTCCCAGGGCCAGGCTGACCCTAGAATTCCAGTGCTGAGTTGTGGTGAGCTCTGTGGTGAATATTCCTGGCAGAAATCACTAAACAACGAAGGGAAAATGTGTCCTGCTGATGATCTGGGGCTGCACGTGCTCTGGGAATTGTCTTCCCAGCCAACCTGACTCCATGTCTCGGGTGTGCTACAGGAATGCAGGGTGCTACGGGCGTGAGGAAAGAAGCTCTCCTTCCCCACCTCATCACTGCACAGTTGCCCAGCTGCCTTCCCCTAAAGCACCAGGTACCAGCCACTGCTGGAGGTTGGGATTTTGGAACAGAGGTGCGGCTGATGTATAGAAAACCAATGAATGGTTGGGCATGGAATCAGATCCATCTGTCTGTCTAATTAGATAGTCAACTGGGAGTTTGGTGTTGACTAGAAAGGTCTGTAGATGTTCTCTACTCACTGGGCAGAGCTCCATACTGTGCTACAACAGCAAGTACTAAGTACGTATGGATTTTTTATTACCGGTTTTCACGCCATGCTAAGGCTCAGCTATCCATGCAACGAGGCTATTGTATAGAGTGCTCGTAACCTCATACAGCTCCTGAGCAGTCAGTTGTCACAGTGCTGCAGGAGCCAATGACATGGAAAAGTCTAGGGTGATAGCGGAGGTTTTTTCCTTGCCTCTTTGACATCGCTTCTCCTTTTGCGATGCCTGGTTTGGCTCTGAGGTAGAGAAGTGAAGGCTGATGCTTCATAGCGCCTGGTTCGGAGAAGAATAGCAAAGCAGAACAGGGGCTTCTGCAGAGGCCCTTCTCAGCCAACACCTGCAGCACCACTTGGAGCACCCATGTGCAGTTCCTGGCTTTGTTCACCTTCAGGTGAGCCCTAGACGCAAAGCGGAAATGGAGCATTAGCAGAAGCTTAGGGGATACTACCAGCAGGGCTATTTGCAACTGAGGCATCTTCATATGGCGCTGGAGCAGTGCACTGGCTGTTCTGCTCTGATTCCCTGGCCATAGATCAGGCCGGGTAAGAAGAGCTGTGGTTCAATCAGGAAATACAGTGTCTAACAGCAGGAATGTTTGTCCGCAGGGAGCAGAGACTGACTGGCCTGGTGGTCTTTATCCTCACCGGAGTGTCGGTTTTTTTAGCCCCGGTTCTCAAGGTAATAAAGCTTTTTTGGTTTACATCATTATTACAGAAGTGGGGAAAGGTTGGACTATCTGCACTGAGCCCACAGCGATGGATGCATCACAAACTCTGATAGCCCTTCTCAGTTCATTTTCACTTATCTAAGCCCAAGAAAGTACAGTCAGACCCCACAATACTGCGACGATTGGGATCCAGAAAAAAACGATCGTGATAAACGTGGGGTCGCGGTATTGCGGGGTTCTACTGCATCAAAGCAGGACCTGCCGCTGACATCGGGAGCCAGCCGTGCCCCGCGCTATAAACGGATTCGCGCTATCGTGGGGCGCAGTATTGCAGGGTCCGACTGTACCATTCATCATCCCATATTATAATGGATAAACTGCTCTCCCCATCATCTTCCAGCGACAGCTTCTCCAGTTCATCACCTTCAGTGCCAGCTTTACCTCCTATCTTCCATATGCAGGCCAAAGACCTCCCTCCACCATCCCCATTCCTGTGCTTATCGAGAGACCACAGCAGGGTCACATTTTACCCTCCTCATATAGTCTCCATACACTCTCCACTCTATACTGCTCCACGACAATATGTCTAAACATGGAGCAGGAGGTGCAGATTCCAGTTTGAGGAGACATATCCACGCTAGCTCTGATCAAGCCAATGTGCTCAAATAGAAGCATAGTCGTGGTCATGCTAGTCATGCTAGTCAAATGCTAGTCATATACTTGGCGCGGCTAGCTCTTCCCAGTGTTTGCACTGCCAGGGCTATGCTGATCCAGCTGGAATTTATACCTTTAGATTGAAGCACAAATGTACCCTATAATACACCACACAGTATGAGTGCAACCTCAAGGTGACAGAAACAGAACAGGGGCAAGTCTTGCCCTACCATCCTCCCACTACAAAGACCGCTGCCACATAATGAGCTTTTCTCCCTCTGACATTGGTCTGAGATCCAAGTCTCTGCATCCAAGCAGACCTCCACCCTGATCCTTTCCATTGGCCAAATAATATCTGTAGTCTACAGCGTACCTCTTTTTCCAAACCATCTGAAGGATAGCGCATCTGAAGGATAGTGTGAGAGTAACAAAACTTAGTGATCCTACCTATGATTTGCCATCAGATGGACAGTTCAGGTATAGTGGGACATGGGGGCAGAGTTAAGGGTGTTTGTGGAACCTTTATTCAGAATTTTCTGACTTTCAAATATCTGTGCTTTGAAAACATTTTCTTACAGCAGAATTTCCTCGTTTTCAAACATTTGGATTTTGATAGCCACAACTTTCTAGCAAGTTGTTTTCTACAGTAGCTAATCTGTCTTTGCCACCATTATGCTATCTTAACCAAGTGTGCTGCGTAGGAATATATCCAAAGTTCAAATTCCTTCTAACTTAAGCAATAACCATAAAACTAAACTGCTGTGTCTGAAATGAAACAACCAAATGGGCTGACCATACTTGAAGACTGAACCTATGGAAGATGATTAAATTCCATAAGTTTTTGTAAGGAAAGCTACATCTGACCATGCTGATGCTTCTCACTTGATTTCTCCAGTATATCCCTATGCCGGTGCTGTATGGTGTCTTTCTGTACATGGGTGTGGCCGCTCTTAACAGTATCCAGGTGAGTACAGATCCCCAGCGATCAATCATCTTGACATTACTGCACCAGTTTCTCAATGTTCTCAATGGGTGGATTGAATTCAGGGGATGTAACATTTTTGTCAGTTCCAGATCTAGCCATATGTGGTGGGATGGATGCTTATTTATAAACTTGTTAATGTTTGGCGGGTGAGAGTGACATCACAAATGTATTGCACAGGTCATCCTAAACAAATGCTGATAGACCCCCTAGCCCACCAACCCGTGTATTGTCTAGGCCTCCCATCTGTTACAGAAAACCTAGTGTACAGAGTTTAAACGCACACATTTATTAGGATGATTTTCTGTGGATTCTCACCAATAAAGGTGGGTGTTTTGGGGTACAAAAAAAAATCCCACAGCAGGCTGGGTCAGCTAAATTGGACACGCTACAGGACTAAAAATAGCAGTGTTAGATGCTTGGGCTGGAGCCGAAGTTGAGTTAAGGGGGTGGATCTGAGAGCCTTGTGTCCAGCCTGTTACCTGTAGCCCCATAGCATGAACCCCACAAGCCTAGGTCAGTTGATCCAGGTTCTGAGACTTGCTGCATTGGGTTTTTGGGTTGTTTTTTGTTTTGCAGCATAGACGTCTCCTTAGTTACTGTGAGTCTGTGACTCCTACTGTTCAGGCCCAATGACCTGGAATACAAAATAAAAGTGTCACAATGTCACCAAACATGTTTGGTATCTCAGGGACTGTCAGATCAAGAAGAGGGGATGGGCCCTATTCCTAGTGCCACCGAGCTCTCATTTGTAGCGCGGTGCTACACAGGGTAACAGAGCACAAAGCTGGGACTTACTTAAGCATAGAGAAGTGGTTTCTGGTGCAGGGCTGGCTTTGGCCTTTCCTGGGCCCTGGAGTAGTGTGATTTTGAGAGGGAAATTCCACATTTGGAGGGAGAGGAGGGAAAATTTCTGGGGCACGTTGACAAAAGGAGGCTGGCTGGAGCTGCACCAGGCACTGCAACATTAGTAAGAGTCCAATGAAGCTCGATTAGGGAGCAGAGTGCAGGCAAGGCACTCAGAGGTGTATACTAAAGAAATATATCCCAAGGGGCTGCCATTTATCACGGACAGGCATCATGCACGAGGACGGGTAGAGCGGTGTGAATGGGGATGGACAGAGCCAGTGCAACCACTAGGCAAACTAGGCGGCTGCCTAGGGCAACGGTCCTCAAAGTTTTTTAGCCGCGGCCTCTTACCAGCGTCCACTCGCGGCCCCCAGGGGTATGTCCACCGAAATGCCACCACATAGAAAGCTTCCGCTTTCTGCAGCGGCATTTTGGCGGGACAAAAATAGACTGCTTGGGAGTTTGGCGGGCTCCCCCGTGGGACCGGCAGCAGTGCTGGGGTCTTGCGCACCCCCGGGGGTGTGCTCAACCCACTTTGAAGACCACTGGCTTAGGGCACCAAAATTTGGGGGCACCAAAAAGCGATACCCCAGTTGCAAACCCCCACTGAGCAGTAACAGACCCCTTAAAGCTGCCCGCCAACAAAGGAGTAGTACCACAGCGCCACTCTGAGAATAATGTAAGCACACCTTGCTGTGTCTTCAATAAGCATTAATAGAACTTCAAAAAAAAAAAAAAAACTCAAGGCGCAGCCGCAGAAAAGCGCAATTAGTAAAGAGGGGGGCATAGTTACATGGTAAGCGCGCGGTGTGGCGGAGACCAAAGGTGGGAAGCCAGGTGCAGGAACAGGCAGTTTGGCGCTGATGTTCCCCGCGCACCAGGAAAAAAAGCTGGCCCCTCCCTCCAAAAGCTCAGGTGACTGGTAGGGCATGACCCCCACCCCTTGTAAACAAAGCCACACGGGGCTGTCAGGTCTTCCCCGCATGTCTGGGGTGGGGGGTTAGGTAGGATGGAAGCCGACCCGCGGGCGAGGCACCCGCATGCACCCACACAGCTGCTGCTAAAAATCGGTCCCTGCTGGTTGCCAAATTTTAAATATTAATCCACAAGCCTTTTAAATATTCTCTCTCCTTACAATGCACATTCATTAAATTTGGTTAATAATGCTGAAAAATATTGCTTATTGTGCAAAATAAAAACAACAACAATATTAACACTATCAAATTATTCATTTATTTTCACTAAATAAGAAAATTAATACATTTTCAAGCCAAACATATTAATTCTAATAAACAATGCTACATTTTGCAATATTCATTTTTAAAAGCAATGCTCTGGGAAAAGAGGAGGGAGGGGGATGCAAGGTAAAAATTTTGCCTGGGGTGCAAAATATCCTTGCACCGGCCCTGGGGATGGATGGATAGATTTTATCACTTAGATAGAGGAAAGGAGATATTTAAAAGAGCCATGTAATAAACTGCATTTATATTACACCTTTGAATGCCTCAACTGCCATATTGGGTTTGTTTGTGTTTTGTTTCTGTAGAAAAATGTCCTGCCCCAGAAATCTGTCTTTCTCTCCCTAAATGGAGCATTTCCCCCCAAAATGACCCCACCTTGAGGCATGGATTGGGAAATATCCATCCCGAACCTGTGCCAGGTTGAAAGCCTGGCCTAGCGCTAAAAGCTGGAGGTTTATCTGATTGGAAAGGGGAGATTCCCAGTTTTCTAATGGTGGATGCAGCACCAAGGGGTCTGAGATAGCAGTTCTTGAAATCACAACACTTATAGAAAAGCTATTTTAGGCTGGGTTTAGAAGCATCTAACATTCCCCTTCTTTGTGGGCAGCCAGCTCTCGCTGTAGGACCCCTGGATTCACTGTCCTAATCAAATAAATACACCCTCGCTAAAACACTGAGGAAAAAACATGTGGCAGATGCAGAATCCATGGTGGAGTTGGGGTGGCAGAAAGGGTTTATTGGCTCTGGTTTGGCATGACCTGCCTAACTCACTTGTGGTTTCAGCATCCTGGTCTCATGCCAATAAAACCGTTCTGCTCCCTGCCCCATCGGGTATTCCCTGTGAGCAGTGGGTTTGTCAAGGGCTCCTATGTTACAGCAAAACTGTTGGAGAAAGGTCTTTAGAGAGTCCTCATTTGCCTGTCACAACTCTAAAGAGAGCTTTGGCCCAGCCTGCATCTAAACTGATCTGAGTGCCTGGTCTCAGCGCTACCGCGCTGGAGGGGCCATGCTGGAGCCGAGAAGCTGCCAACACAAGCCCTCTAGAAAAATAGTGCCAGCGTGGAGGAGCTGGTGCCAGGGCGCTTTGCTTTTAGCTGGGACTCTGTCTCCAGTGTCTTTTCATTTTGCTCTTAGCCCATGGGGGCAGTTGCTGTAATGAGTAATCCCTCTGTGCTCAGTGAACTGAGGGCTGAAGGAACAGGAGACAGCTCTGGGAGAGGGTATGGTTAGAGGTGACTGATGAAGGATGAGACAGGGCAGGTTCAAGCCCTTCTCTGCATCATTGTGATGAATAATAAGGCCTCACCGAAGTGGCGGGGGAGGGGTAAGGGTTTTGGCCGGAGGGGATTTTTAGTTTAGTTTTGCTTTTTTCTAATATTACTAAATATTACTAATGCTTTTGAAAAACATCAGGGATATTATCTCCTGTCTTTCCTGGTTTTGCTGGATAGCTCAATGATTGGATAGCTCAATGAATGGCCTTGGAGCTTTCTCAGCCCTCCACTGAAAGGGCAGGGTGTTCAGTCTCTGAGAGAGAGAGAGAGAGATTGATTCTTGCCAAAGGATTTGAGACAAGTGTTAACAAACCCAAGCAAAAATAGAGTGTAAACCGTCTGAGTCAAAGTCCCTACCTCTCTTGATCACTCCGGGTTCACCTTCATGCTCTCTGCAACTGCAGAACACTGCCAGTTATCCAGGCAGCCACGGAACCTTCCCAGAACAACATGGCTGATAAGACCTCAATTTCTAATGGAAATATAAACAGCAGGAGTCCTTTTGCCTTTGTGATAAAACCCTTCCAGGCACAATCCCATTTCCCCCCTGTGGGTAACTCTGTGGTTCAGGAGAGCCTGCCTCTGTTTCTCTCTCTCTCTCATACACACACGCTCACACCCACCCACCCATGCAGAGCTGAAAGTAAATCGGAGCTG
Source organism: Sternotherus odoratus (assembly GCA_032164245.1). NCBI lineage: Eukaryota > Metazoa > Chordata > Testudines > Kinosternidae > Sternotherus > Sternotherus odoratus. The sequence continues at coordinate 31,850,038 of JAVMKO010000008.1, forward strand.
CTTCAAGTGAGTCAAACAGAGAGAGAGAACTGGGTCCTGTGCTGTGTGCTTCTGACTGTTGGATGGAACTTCTACTAGACTGCCAGGAGCTGAAGATTACAGTATGGCCAGTGTTGCCAGCTCTCACGATTTTATTACAAGCCGTGTGATAATTGGTGTTTTTAATAAAGCCCCAACTCCTGGAGGCATGTGATTAAGATAATCTGTTTTTGTTTAAAAAAATCAACCCTTCTTTCTTGCAGAGAAGCTTGAAATCATTACCCAAGTTAGGGCTGGCAGCACCGCATGTCGTTGGAAAGATTTTCCCCAGCCAGGTTTCCAATCTGAGCTTGCTGTAGGACTTCACTGGGGTTTATGGCATATAAATCAGCACAGCAGAATTTTCCTAAAGTGTTCCGTCTTGGTATAGGAAATGGCTGTGGGACTACTTTACCCAGAATCCTTAGTGGGAAGTTGGGGTTGGGGTTTGAAGTTTGAAAAGCAAAGCCTGGCAGATTGCAATCTGTAGACCTCAGGATCTCAGACTCTCCTTACCAGAAATAAATCCCCCAGATGAGCGTAGAATATATCCTGGGAACCTGAGTGTCCTGCCTTGTTGCTGGGCCAGCGGCTCACCCACTCGACACTTTGTGACCTGTTTGCCCTTGTTCCATTTCAGTTCATGGACAGAATCCAGCTCCTTCTGATGCCTGCCAAACACCAGCCCGACTTCATGTACCTTCGCCACGTGCCCCTGCGCCGAGTGCACCTCTTTACCCTCATTCAGATACTCTGCCTGGCTGCGCTGTGGATCCTCAAGTCAACCGTAGCTGCCATTATTTTCCCAGTGATGGTAGGATGTCCTCTTATCCGGACAGCGACAGGCTCACTGTGCCCTGCTAGACTGGGTGGCTTTCTCCCAATGTAGAAGGGGAGCACTTGTTGATCTGCATCTTCCCCCCGGTCCCTTTTTGGTATGGCCCAGCAATAGCCAAGTCCCAGGCCTCGGACAGCCCCAGATCCTGACTCTTGGGCTTCCTCCCTCTCCAGTCCTATGAAGTGCTCATGATTCCCATTAGACAAGGCCTTCCAGGCTTGCTCGAGAGAATGGGCTGCCAAAGGGATCAGCTTCTACTCTCTGCCCAAGGGAGAGTATCTTGGCTACAGTGTGCCTTGGCTTCCCAGACACACAGCCTGATGCCCTATGTGTAGAACTGCCCTTGATGAGCATCTGGAAACTCCAGCTGCTGCAGGAACTCAGAGACCTCCCTGTTGATTGGAGTGGGCCAATCAACAGGGCTCTGCAATGGTTCCTGTGAAGTCCAAGATCGCAGTGCTAACTGTCAATGCCGTGCCAGCTCTGGGACCAAGGCCCCACTGGCTGTATGTTCTCACATGGCAGCTGAGGTTTGCTGGGGTGTCTCTGCTGTCTGAAGAGTGGGTTGGGGCCTTCGATGATCTGGGAAGGTGGTAACCAGGCTGGGTTTGGAAAGCTTCAGACCTGAAGGGTGGAATCTCCATTGCTGGAGGCATTGAGGGCCTGCTCCTGCCCCTACTGAAGGCAGTGGAAGTGTTGCCACTGACTTCACTGATTGCAAGAATGGGATGGGCTCTAAAATGGGGGCCTGGGGTGAACTGACATAAGACTCAACCCTACACCCGCGGGGGATAGGAGCCACTTCAGTAATAATACTTTGCACATATATAGCAGCTTGCTTCCAAGGACCTCAAAAAATCCCCCACTTAAATACTGATTTAGCCTTGCACTCCTGCAATGTATTATCCTCATATTACAGATGGGGAAACTTAGGCACAGAGCAGCACTGGGTCTTGCCTTAGGGCTCACGGCAAGTAAATGGTAAAGTCAGAATAGAATTCAGGAGTTCTGACTCCCACTCCCATGCCGTGACCACTGATTTACACTCCCGGGGGTCACTAATTGTGCCTGTCCTTTGCACTATGCTTACTTGAGCCTTTGGTTTGGCCCCAGCTCCTGGCACTGGTTGGGATCCGGAAGGCGATGGAGTGCATCTTCTCCCAGCAGGACCTCAGCTGGTTGGATGACATCATGCCAGAAAAAGACCGGAAAGAGGAAGAAGAAAAGCTACAGAGGAGCCAGGAGGAGGAGGAGAGTGACAGCGAGGATGTAAGTGGGGCAGGAAAGAGTCATTTGCCCCAAATGTCGTTACACAGATTCACAGACACTGGGCAGGGAGGCGTTCCCCTCACTGCGGGTGGGGGCAGGGACTGGCCTCTCTCACCTGCTGGAGAAGCACCAGTGTGGGCACGCTGCCTCTTCTGCCTCAGCCCGGGCAGAGAGAGCCCATCTCCTGTCAAGGGGGCCTCCAGCGGGCCCAGAGAGGCCGGATGAGTGAACAGAATTGCTGAGGAGGCGGCGACGGTGTGGGGGGGAAGAGAGGGAGGAGAAGCTCCTTCCCAGCTGGGGCTCCTTGGAGAAGAGTGAACCTAATGCGAGGCTAAGGAGGGTTCCATCCCAGCGCGTTTGAGGGGTGGGAGGGACTTTGGATGCAGACTGTAGCTTCCGCATGAGTGACAGTGCCCAGGAGTCGGCCTCGGTCCCATCCCAGCCTTGGGGCACAGCTCACCTCTGTTAGGGGCAGCAGATGCTGGCAGCTCTTTGGAGCTTCATTTTCTATTGGAAAGGCAGGTTGAGCATGGCAGGGTTTTGCTCTGGCTCGGCCAGGGCGGACAGACACAGATACTGTCACGAGGCTCCCACTCACAGCCAGCAATACTGGGGGGCTTCGGGAAGGGCTCCTCTGGATCTGCTCCCTTTATCCGGCTCCTATGCCTTCCTGGGGCTGGAGTTACCATAGGAACAAGCAGCCAGGCCATTGCATCGCAGGAGATATGACAGACGGTAGCAAAGTGGCCAGCACAGACCTGCTACGAATGCCTGATGAAGCAGTAAATTATTTAGTGTGCTAGCACCAGATCTGGGCAAGGCACCAGGTGCCGGTCCTCTCCTTGTAGCTCTGAACGGCGTTGGACACCGTCCCACAGGACAGTCACACAAGCAAACCAGGGAAATGTGAACTAGATGGAATTACTAGTAAGTGAGGGCACAACTGGTTGAAAGACCATAGTCAAAGAGTAGTTATCAGTGGTTCGCTGTCAAACTGGGAGGGTGTCTCTAGGGGGATCTCACAGGGCTCAGTCCTGGGTCCACTACTAGTCAATATTTTCATTAATGACTTGCATAATGGAGCGGAGAGTATGCTTCTAACACTGGGGGATGACATCAAACTGGGAGGGGTTGCATGCACTTTGGGGGACAGGAACAGGATTAGAATTCAAAACCACCTGGACAAATATTTTTCCACTTGCCAGCAATTCCCAAAAAATTAATCAGGGAGAAAGCTAGTTTCAGGTCAAATCAAAAACAATCATTTTTACCTTTCAGAAAGAAATTGGTTTGGGTTGAATCTAATATTTCATTTAGATTTTGAGCATTTTTTATGTTTAATTTTTTTAGTAATAAAGTTAAAGGAAATCTTGAAACAGAAGGTGGTTTCCATTTGAAAAATCAAAATGGTCTGATTTTTTTCTGATGATTTTGGTTCACTTGGTTTTTTTTTTAACCAAAACAATTTGGTGAAATTAACATGGATTCACAAAATGGGGCAGGGTCCCCACATCTGCATTGTTCCCTGAAAAAAAAACCCCACACATTAGTCAAAGTATTTCCCCCAGTTCTGGTAGGACTAGAACCTAGGACTCAGATCCCTGGCTACATGTGCCATGCACTAGAGCTAGTTACTCATACTTATGCCATAGGGCAGACTCACAAAGCCACAGTAAACACTAGTTGTCTGTCTGAGCAAGGCTAAGTGGCAGGTTGTGATCGAGAAGCTCACTTAGACAGCATGACTCTAATTGAGTGGAGAATGCAGCTCCCTGCCATGGGGAGGGTTTGGACACTCCACAGTCAGTGGACAAGCCAGTAACGCCTGCCTTGGCCTCTGCTTCTTTCCTCCAGTCTGAATTCATGTACCAAGAAAAAGGACCAGAAATCAACATCTCTGTGAATTAGAGGAACCCAGCCCCGCGGATGGGACAAGGCGAAAGGTGAGGGACAGTAACTCACGGATTGCACCTCATCTGAGCAGTGGTGAGCCAGCTGTGCAGTGTGTGGTCATAAGGACCATGACCACCTGCAGCCTCCTGGGGAAGTGTGGGCACTTAGCACCTCAGAACATCAGGCCCCGGGAAGTCTGCAGGAGTAAGGTGGGTCACTCCTGACAGAAAGGCCCTTCCTTACCTGCCCTAGCTCACAACTCCCTCCACGTACCCTGCAGGGCTGGGGCTGGTCCTGCTGCCACAGGAAAGACTTCACGTCCTCACAACACACAAGGGGATCTGTACTCTGGGTTCTCCCTTAGGCACGTAGGGCCTGCTTATCCCACTCAGAACAACCAGGGCGTGCCACAGCTGAGCTGGGGTAGGCCTTCTGCCAGCTTCACCTGGGGCATTTGGCAGCACAAGCGGTGAGTGCCCCTAGGCAGCTCAGTGAGCCAAGTGTAGCCAGATCACTTGCTAGCATGGCAGGTGACTGTACCCGCAGTGTTGTGTTCTATTTAGTGGCTGCAACAATGGGTGTGGTTCATGCTGTGTATGTGGTATGTTCAGCAGCAGGAAGCACGCAGCCCTGCTGACATGCTCGGTGCATCTTGCAACACACTGGATGCATTGCATGGTGGATGCAGACACACCTCGTTCATTTGGCAGCATCCTGGCACTTGCGCTCCTCTGTGCAACCGCAGCATGGCAAGGCTGTTCTTCCAGACAGGCCCAGACCATGCAGCACATGGCAGCGGAACTCCCTCAGGTGTGCCTGCACCATTAGACAGCCAGGCAGGTGCACTAGAGCAGGTGAACTGGGGTGATCAGAAGCAAACAAGGAATTCATCGCTATAGTGGCAAAGGTTAAGTGTCTACGAACACGCCCCTAATCACAGCAGCTGCCGCAGGGTCACACAGGCAGGGCACGTTCCAGAGCATTAGAAGGAGGCCCACGCTGTGCTGGGATTTCTAAAAGTGTCAGAGGAGCAGCTTGTTAAGGAAGGCCAGGCCGAAGGAGCAGAGCACACGGAGCTTTCCTAAAGGCAGCTGCATGGGAGGGCAGGGTTGGTGAAGCTTTCTGAAGGCCTGGCCAACATTTTCAAAGGACTCTCCCATGCGACAGCTGCTGGCCTTCAGTGAAGGACTCTTAGGTGGATCCTGGCCAGGCTCCCCTCACCCTGCTGCAGGGGGTACTGAGGACTATCCTAAGTGAGGCAGGAGATGGGATCAGCAATTCATGGACACCGAGCAGGGGATGGGGACGAGGGTTATTGCTTCCAAATCTCTGCCCATTGTGCTGGGAGTTCTGTTTTATAAGTGGAACAGAGCAGCAGAACTAGACAGCTGACAGTTCTTGGTTCATCTAACAAATGCCGAGGATTGTAATGCAAACAGCAAAGCAACACAATCTACTCTAGTGCCAGCTGGGGCTTCACACGGTAACTGGCTCAAGGGCATCAATGTCCTTTGCAAATGAACAATAGTCTCATGTGATTTTCTTCCCCCAGCATAACTTCTATGTTGGGCAGGGAGTGTTTCATGGTGGTCTCATGCACATGGGAAGAAGATGACTTGCATTTCTGGGAAGAGCTTGGTCTCCAGAGCTCTGTCGACATCCCAGGAACTGAGCATGGCTGATGGTTTAAAGGGAAGATGCAATGCAGGGAACAAGTGTTTTTAAGCCCAAAATTCTGAAACAAAATGGACAAGGTACCTCTCATGGAACCTGCTGTGCTGGGTACGGCGACATTACCAAAGACCTTTGCTGCATAGTCCCTCAGTGGATACCATGAGTCGTTTGCTGTGTTCTAGCCATGTTGGTCCCAGGATATTTGAAACAAGGTGGGTACGGCAATAGCTTTGGTGAAAGAGACAACAGAAGACCTGAAGAAGAGCTCTGTGTAAGCTCACAAGCTTGTCTCTTTCCCCATCCACCTTGTCTCTCTGGACACTGTCAGCTAACTCCTGTCACACAGTGAGTAGCTTAACAAAACCAACAATGTATGCAACTATTGTTCTATTTATTAAAGTGCTTCAATTCCTCAATTAACTGGATCCCCTGTTTGTGAGCTCTCTAGAATCATGCAGTTAAAATGAAACCAGAGACATTTTGAAACTGATTCATTTCCCTGCTTGTTGGATTCCACATAGTTGGGAAGAACTTTGGAAAGATTGTTACTGGTACTAATGTCAGTTGCACCAAACACTGCTGTGCTCCTACAGAGCGAGAAACAAAGTCTCCCCCGCCCGCTCTGCTGTCCTGCCACATCTCTACTGTCAGAGCACTGCAGATTTCTCAGATGGAGCATGTTTGATCAAAAGGAGGCAGCTGGACTCACACTCTGCGGCAACTTGTGAAAATCTCTCCCTGGAGCATGTTCCACTTGTCACCAGAATTCCTTCCCCAGGATGCCCTTTAGGATCTGGGCAGGATCCCCAGCACTCAGCCAGGCCATCGCTCTGCAAAGTCCGAGTGATTTTCCCACTCCACTTCCAGTCCTAAGAAACTCTGCCCTCTGACTGGGTCCTGGGTAGGACTCCTGCCCCTTTCCGGGTTGTCAGAACATAAGGGGAACTAACACAAAGGAATAATCCCACAGACAGGTTAAGGCTGTTCGTTTGGGGAGTCTATCTGGCTGTGGCCCTAAACTGAGTTCCTGGGGAAATGCAGAGGAATAGTCCCCTCAAGTTGAGCTAGCAGCATGTGGCAGTCATCCAAGGTGCTCCTGCCTCCAGAGATAAAGATCTGCTCTCCTCCCTGGTTTACTCTCCACCTAACTGGGTCAGACATTCTCCCTTGTAAGCTCCTGCCTGCACGGCTGACTGGTCTCACAGGTGTGTCAAGGCGGGGCTACCAGAGCCCACATTCGCTTGTTAACACCCCGTTGACCAGCATGGGGTCTGTATACTCCATCACCAGCTCTAAACAGCACCCAGGCACATGCCATGGGAATCCTCAGGAGCAGGGCTCTCAGGGAGATATTGCTACACCGCATCAAGCTGGGGCTCAATGCAGACACATTCCATCACAGCTGGCCATAGAATTCTACACCATGGGCCATGACAGTATGGGCGGGCAGGCCACAAGGAGTACAGGTCCCAGCAAAGCTACTGCGATGAAACAGAGAATGGTATGCTGGGTCCTGTATTCTCCATGGGTTGCATTTCTGTATTAAAGGCGGAGAATGCTGCCGTTTCCTCCATTTTATGGCAAGTAGTTGCATAGCGGGCAAGTTATCACTGTGAATGTTCATGCTACCAAGGGTGGTACCCCTGTCCAGTGTAATATGCTGTCCTCGGGATCCATGGTGAATGGGTTCATGAAGAAATGGTTCCATAACAGCTCCTCACAAATCACTTTGCATTGTGGGAAGCAGCCCCACCCCTAGCCAGGATGGTGCAGACCACACCTCACACAATGAAAGCCCAGCATAATGAGCATAGATTTCAGAGCTATGCATACACTGGCATGAGAAGGAAGGAGCAAATTTCTAACTATGATCTGCCACAATGATTCCTTGTTGTAGCAGAGTGGCTGCCCCCTGAGTGCTCCCTTATGGCTGTATTTGGCTCTATAATCCCAGCCTCAGTTTCCCTTTTCAGCCCCCCTCAGTAAACTCCACAATATTTAAAACAAAATTCCCCTGTTTGGGAGGAATCTAATTTCTTTAATCGTTCACACACACTCCAGTGGCTCTAAAGGCCAAACGCGGCCCTCCTGACTTGTCCTTCCAGGACTTGGGCTGTTCTCTGCCCTCGCCAGACCAGCCAGAACTCCCGGAAGGCTGCCACGAAGCCCTTGTCCCCCAACAAGCTGTTATTAACATGCCAGCAGGCCAGCCCCGGCCTCTCTGCGCAGAGAGACGCCGTTATGGTCGCAAATTGGTGATCCAAAAAGGGGGCCAGCCGGCCCTGAGTTGGCAGGGAGAGAGAAGAGCACTAGCTGAGAAGGGTAAACTCCAGGGCAGAGGTGCTGGGAAGCAGTCAAACTGACCCTCAGGGAGTGCGGGCTCTGCCTCCCTGAAACTTGGGTAATGGCTGGGAGAGTTTGTATTCTATTTTCCAAGCCTCTGTGCTCTTTTGGACTATTGAAAGAGAGACCCCGACCTAAGAAGCTAATACACACCTGAGGACTCAATAAGTGGGCCCCCTTGTGGGGATTGTTTGAGTTACCTTTTGATCTGTGAATTTAAAGGGCCCTGAAGGGGCAAAACAGTTTGGCTGTGGGAAGGGTGCTCCAGAGCTCTGTGTTCAAGTTCGGTGACTCTAGGGATTGGGGATCTCCATGCAACCCAGAGACTCTGCCTTAATCTGGTCCTGCCAGCGTGAATCCTGATCTCAGGTGGTGTGAGTGATTTTCTAGGATGCAGTGTTTATACCTGGGGCCCACCAGAGCATGACCAAGTGGCGTCACCTTTGCTACAACCATGTTGGGGTTTTAAGTCCATGCCCAGCATGCCTCTGCAGTGAGATGTTTCAGCAGATCCAGAGGAAGGTAACTTTTATCCTATGCTCTCCCCAGGCCTCTCCAACATGTTTCTTAGAGACATATTGAACTTCAATTCTCTCTGTATGTCTGAGAGTGTCAAAAGGGCTTTAGCTCGAGCCAGCCAAAGCAAGTTAAAGCAGGTTTTAAAAACGCTGTGAGGAAAAGCTAGTTTATGGACACTGGGTCGTTCCCCAAAACAGAGTAGATTCCCTGGTGCACCAGAGCTGTGCTCAGCGCCTCCCAAGAAGGGGACGGTGTATCTCTCTTTTATGCTCCCTCTGTGATCTCCTCACCTGGAGGATCCATGCCAGGCTGTTGCACAAGGAGCAATCCTGAGGCTGCACTGACTCATTCTGGCACAGAAAGGTTCCCCGAGGCTGCCACATCAACTGGAATGGCTTCCTTCTCCCCCCTGACGTGCCTCAGCCTCCCCCAAAGGATCCTCTACACCTGTGAGGTTAGGAAGGGCTGGTGTAGCCAATCCTATGCCATCTGAGGTTTCCCTACCCTAGGCTGCCTTAAGGCAGCTTTAAGTCTCCTTTGCATCACAGGAGCGGCACAACGAGGGCCACAGGGAGGCATTGGGTGGGCCCCAAAAGCGGGAGTTGATCAGGGTCCCCGTTGGGTTCATGCTGTCTTTGTAGTTTGCTTTGCCTTTGTCATTTCTTTCTTGTGGTATTAGCGCCGTGCTCGCCCCGTGCCACGGATGTTTCCGGTCAGATAGGAAAGTACTTAAATCTTCATCCCGCGATTACTGAAGCCAATGGCGAAACTGCCGTTGACCTCAGTGGTGCAGTACCAGACTACCGTGAGTCTGGTTCTTCTCTCACTTTCCTCGGTTTCACATTGGTGGTACCCCAGTGGAGCTGCCCCTGATTTATGTGGAGTAACCGACCACGAACTTTGTCCCCATGGCTATAAGCATTTTAAAATACAAAATAAATACAGTCTGCATCCCTCTGGTAGTCAGAAACCTCAGGTCAAGTGCTCTCAGGGCCCCTGGCCCAGCTCCTGTAGGCAGACATGGCTTTTATGTGTATCCCTTTGTTAGATGGGGCCTGCTAGGTAGGTACCAGATTACAAAAATGCTAATAATACACAGCAAAAAAGAAAGCTGCTCTCCTGCCTATGGGGAAGTGCAGTCACGTTATGCTGCAGGATCGTCATTGTCCTTGGTCCTGCTGTCTGCAGGCAGTCCTGGGTATCCTGTCCAGCATCAGAGAGGTAGCCGTGTTAGTCTGGAATAGCAGAGGTAACAAAGAGTCCTGTGGCACCTTAAAGACAAACTAAAGTATTGAAGCATAAGCTTTCGTGGGCTAATACCCACTTCGCCGGATGTCCAGCATGTTTGCCTTGGAGCTGATGTGTCGTTTTGCCCCTCACACTGCATGTGTAGTTGTGACTCTCCTGCCCTGGGTTTCTGTTTTCCTAGTTTCAGAAGCACATCCAGGTCTGGCAATAGTAGAGCAGGGTGATAATATGTGGGTGTTTGGGGAGGTAGTGATCGTACCAGCCAGTATGGGGATGTGTTCCCCCCCACCCACCCTCCAGCCCCACTGGGTGAGCTGCACTCACTGGGTGAGCTGCACTGCTCACTAGGCTGGTAGCCAGTGGCTGCCACCTTCTCTGCATTGCAGAGCATCTTTGCAGACACTGGGAGCAGTATGGCTCCTGGCCAGAGCTTCCTCCTCTGCTAGTGGCCAGGAGATGAGAAATCATGCAGGACACCCAACAGGGGGGAGTTTGCTGGTCTTCAGATGGCACCCAATAGTGGAATTATGCTAGTCGCTAGCTGGGTGACCTGTGGGGGACTTGTGCCAGTCATCACCTAGGCAGCCTGGGTGAGGAATTGCACGGGTTGCCAGCCAGTCAGCTAGCAGGGGTGGGCACCCATCCCATATGGAGGACATGTAATATGAATGGCATGTAGGGAATGTTCCTGGGGAAAGATTCCCACACCTGGGAGGGGAGAATACAACTAAAATCCCAGCGGAGTCTGAAGGGACTATTTTACCTCTGCTTCCTTGTTGAGTTTGGCTCAGTGAATTCTCACCAGCTCTCTCTCTACAGAAATCACATCTGCATGGCTGAACTGTTGGATCTGGCATGGATTCCTGACACATGAAATGTGCAGGATCAAGGCTATTTTTATACAGATAAAAACTGGTAATAATTAATTTATAATAATGACAAAGGGAGGAAAGTTACAAGTTAATAGAGATTTGAACAAAAACTCTCCTGCTCTGAGTTTCTGTTTTCCTAGTTTCAGAAGCACATCCAGGTCCGGCACCATTTTAACTAGATTAGTGCAAGTTTGGGTGTGGACAAAGCTTAAACTATAAATGTCTCATCTCCCTAATGAGGTGAGGGTCCTTACTCAAGTGAACTTTTGAAGGTGATAATTGTAGCAACCTGCCTGGAACCTGGAGGATGGAGCACAGGTTATAGGGGGGAAATGTTTGGAGGAAGCAGCAGGAAGTCAGTCTGTGAGCACATGGCTTGAATGTTAGGTTCAGTTGCAGCACCTCTGTACAGTGTTTCTTAATATAAAGATGGTTTAGTGTGAGAAACACCGAGTCCTCTCCTGTCATTACACAGCACGTGGTAGATGCAACAATGCTAGAGGCACTGGGTGTGTACAAAAGAACACTGTGTGTTTAAAGAGCATCTTCTGTCCAAGGCGCACAAAGCATGCCACAAACTGTAAAGGAGCATGGTCCTCCCTCTCGGAGGTTAGGTAACCTTCCCAAGCCACACAGTGAGTGAACAGACGTAGCCTGTGTCCCAGTTCTTTAACTAGATCATCAGTTTCCCTGCAGCAGAGGCGGTGCTAATCCCCCCCCCCACACACACACACATACTATAAAAGTGAATGGGGGGGCCCTTGAGCTGCTCAGGGCCCCTAGCACTTGCTTAGTCTGATTATGCCTAGCACCGGCACTGCCTTGCAGACAGGCATAGAGAGTACAGTCCCAGTGCTAGGTAGTGCTGGGACGCTCCTCTGGATTCTCCACCCAGTCAGGCCTTGTATCAATAGTAAGGCGGCAGCTTGTTTACTAACTTGGCTTAAGTCTCTGTTGTGAGTCTCAGTTGAGCCAACCTCTGTGTCACTGTAATAGCATGCAGAAGCTGTGTGTCATTAGCCCCATTGTACTCTATTTGCTTTAGCAAGCCCTTCTTAAAAATGTTTTCACCAGCCTCAGTGTCATTATGAGAAATTTACTAACAAAATCCAGCTCTAAAGGTCCCAAGCGCCAGATTCCTCAAAGTGCCCCAATACCTAGTAATTACCCCCAAATCCACCCCATTTCTTCACTGTAGTCAGCCTTTCTCCCGGATTGGCTGCCTCACACCTCTGAATAGGGTGACCAGATGTCCCAATTTTATAGGGACAGTCCCAATTTTTGGGTCTTTTGCTTATATAGGCACCTATCACCCTCCACCTCTTGTCTCGATTTTTCACACTTGCTATTTGGTCACCCTATCTCTGAAGTTCAGTGTTTTTTCCTCTTTCCTTCAGCTGAAAGCAAGGGCCCTAGGAAGCTGCACTGTGAATAAATCCCAACACACACATTATCCACCTCAAAATAGTCCTCTAGCCAGAAGCACCTTTCTACACTTTGGTGACAAACTTCTGAGGAGGATCCCAGCCTTCAAACAATCTCCTGGGTGTGGCACTTGTTCCCGGATCGGCTCTGTTGGCTCTTCCCACCAGCAGGCAGGATTAGAGCCTGCCCTCCAGGTGAATGCAGTGGTACATCTCTGCTTTTATAGGCACGGCCCCATCTGATGGCACATGGTGAACACAGTGCAGCAGTCACTGAATTGGTCACATGAGCTATTCATTTCACATGCACGGGGGGGGGGGGGGGAGGGAGGTTTTCAATATAATTGTTCTCTGTGTAGGCATCTTTGTCTTGCCTGCTCTGCTCCCTGCTGATACTATCTGCTCTGCTTAGAGGAGCTTTCCAAACTGGTCCCCTGCACCACTGGAAGTGCTGGGGAGGGGGTGAGCCTGCACGGGTGTGCCAGGAGCTAGGAACTGCAAAGTAGCCAGTTCATTACCAAATGGCGCTGGAGAAAGCCTCATTACTATTACAACCTACATTATTAGAATGTAGTAAGTCCTGATTTCTGGGCACCTCACAAAATAATCAGCCCATGACACCCTGATGCTGCATCACAGGGTTTGTGTTACAAGGACTCCATGCCACTGTCTATTTACTTGGTCCAACAAGCCCCACGCAGCAATATGTCGCACATGCCGGGCCTACCACTGCATGGCTCTGATCAGATCCTGTGAGCAGCATCCGGTGCCCTAGGAAGCTGGATGCAGCTGCATAGATTGAGGATCCCTAGCCTAAGGATTAAGTTCAGACACAGTTGCTGGATGCGGCAGGGCCCAGAAGCCGCCTCAGCTGCAGTCCATTATCAAACCTCTCTGATTGTGCAAGCTGGTTTTGCCCCATCATCTCAGCTATTATGTTTCCCAAGGGATTAGCCAACAGATTAGCGGCATCTGCCTGCAGTCTGTGTTTAGGAGAGACAAATGCCTCTCTTCTGTGGCAAGGATCCATGCCCGGGAGAAGAGCGGGGGTTGCTGGATGCTCGCTGTCAGGGGCGGCCGGAGGGAGGAGTGTGACATCCAAGATGACTCTGAGCCTCTAGATCTGGAGAGATAGCAGCAGGTACTGAGCTGTCTCTCACATTTCCCAGGACAACTACTTCAAAAGAGACAATCCTGGGAAAATCTGGACAAGTGGCAGCCCTCATGGATTCCAAATGGGAAGCAGGGGCAGTAACTGGTGGACTCTGCACAGTGATGCACTGCTGGCCAGGCACTGCACAAGGGGAAATCCTCTGTGTAGCCAGTGTATTGGCCCAGTTAGATCTAGTGCTTTCCTATGGATTAATGCCCCGTTGTAGGCATGGACTGACTTGCCAAATGCCCCATAATAGGGAATCTCTCCTGCACTCTTCCTAGCTCCACCCATGGTGCAGACAGTGGGAACAGCTCAACCATGTGGGGAAGTGGTGGGCCAGCAAAGTTCCCTCCACCTTAGAGCATGGACCGTGACAGGTTTCTGTGGGCAGATGCACAGAAGAAACTTCTGCTCTTGTCAGGACTCTCCTGTTGCCAGTAGAAGCAAAGGCAGCTGTTGTGTCTGCACAGGGCCCTGCTTCGTGCATGCAAACCCACCCTGGCAGCCAAAGGACCATCCCTGATTCCCCTGCATAGTGAGATGTTTGTGGTAGATGTGACATGAACTAACCCTTTCCCCCACCTCTAGCCTAGCTTGGAGCATGGCACTGTGGCTCCACCTTCTGTCTACTGACAAGGTAGTTGAGATAATATCCTTTATTGGACCAACTTCTGTTGGTGGCAGGTGCACTTTTGAGCTTCACAGAGTTCTTCTTTAGATCTGGGGGCGGAAACCAGTGTCCTTCCCCAGACAGGAGCTCTGAGCTTGAAAGCTTGTACCTTCCACCACTAGCACTTGGTCCAATAAAAGATATCCTCTCCCCCCCCCCCCCCCTGGTCCCTCTTGGATCCTTGGACCAGCCACGGCTTCAACACTGCATTTTAAAAGGTTTTTAATTTTGATTTTTTTTCCCTCAGGCAGACTGAACTTGTAAGGCAGTTTTATTTTAATCATAAATGATGTTTTGTGCAGTTCAATTTAATTTGAATTTCCATCCAAATAGAGCTTGACACAAATCACAAGTAAAAAAAAATAATCATCCAGTAAATAAGAAATGTACTGGTCACCATTTTCCAAAATAATACCTTGTAAAAGGAAGAATCTGAAAAAATGTACGCTAAATTTTATAATTGCATAAATAAATGGGTATTGATCTACCATGTCCTTCTGCTTAGCAAAAAGCAGCACCATATTTAGGGGAGAGGCTGTATTTAGTTGAAAGTCAGCCTGGTTTAATGGTTGCCAACTAATGAGAATCAATGTTTCCTTAGGAAAGTATCTAAAAATACAAATGAAAAACATGATTACAATAGATTTAAATCAAGGTTTCTCGCCTGTTGATTTAAATCACTTTGGTTGAAATCAGTCCACCCTGGTGCCACATGGAGATGTGGGGCATGGCCATAGTTTGGCAATGGCTGGATATGGCTGTCATGTCTTATTACACAAAGTCCAACAAAATATAGGCTAGCCCTGCATGGCGGTCCCTCCGAGTCGCAGGGTTGGGGCACCCTGGTTTGGGATATCGAGGTGCTGCTCTTTGGATGTTGAGAGGAGAGTCTCCAGGGCTAGACAGCTGGCACCCTTCACCAACATTACATTCCTCGCATGTCACCTCCTCTCCCTCCGTGAAAGGCTGCTATCCTCGTGCCATTACACACCCTGCAGATCTGTCTAGGTGCAGAGTGGAGGAGGCTGTGCTCTCTCCTATGGTGATGGAACCGTCACTCTGACATGCATGTCCAGGATCCCTGTGAGAAATTCTGGCTGAGTTCCTGCAGATGTTTCTAGCTGCCCAGCCCCCATTGCCTGTGCCTGCAAGAGGCAGAATGTCACTCTGTTGCAAGGCTGGAATAGCCTTAAAGTAGCATAAAATGAAACATTTGGGTTTTGGAAAAGAGATTTTACAAAATCCCACAATGGGAAGTGTCATGGATGTAGGGTGACCAGATGTCCCGATTTTATAGGGACAGTCCCGAGTTATGGGTCTTTTTCTTATATAGGCTCCTATTACCCACCATCTCTATCCCGATTTTTCATATTTGCTGTCTGGTCACCCTACATGGATGTGGCAATGTGTTCTCATAGTTTTGTCTTGCTCTGTTTCAGGATTTCCTGCAGTACTTGCTCTCCAAATACAACTGCATAGTGCTTGGGGGCTGGAACTAAAGGGAAACTGACTAGAAAGAAAAGCAAACCTGATTTATCTATTTGCTGTTGTCTAAGGTGATTGCATTTTTAGCAGGCAATTAATGGCCTGAGCAGTAACAAGTACATGAGATTTGTAAAATCACTGCAGTTTTGGTCACCGAAGGTGGTGTTAGTAGCACAGGTGAACACAGATATACTGTATTCATAACAGGTGGCTTTTAACCCGAGTGTGTCCCTTTTAAACAAGTTCCTTTTCTGCCAGGGGCAGTTGACAGAAAATCCAATTATTCAGTCTCTTATACAAAGAAAAACAAATGACATATGTGTTCTCAGCAGGAACTCAGCCTTTTGACAGTAACCAAAATGCAACCTGATGTAGCCCAACCTTTTGGGGCACAGCTGTGCTCCAATCACTAGAGAACTCCTCTCTTCTACCCTTATTTCTGCAGGCTCCTGTGATCTATGGTTAGGGTCACCAGACGTCCTGATAAAATTGGGACTGTCCTATTTAACCTTTTGTCCTGCATCCCAATCGTGATTGGGATGCCAATTGTCCCTATATTCAGATAAGGAGGTGGCGAGCTCCCCCTCGTCTCCTTCTCCGCCCCCAGCATGCCATGTCCCTGCTCCTCCCCCTTCTAGCGCTTCCACTGCTTAACAGCTGTTTGGTGCCTGTTGGACTTTCTGGGAGGGAGGCGGTGGAGCAGGGACGTGGCATGCTCCGGGGAGGAGGCAGAGAAGGGGCAGGGCTGGATGGGGACTTGGAGGAAGGGAGTAAAATGGCAGTGGGGTGAGGGTGTTGCAAGCACCCACCTGGCAGAGGGAAAGTTGGTGCCACAGGCGAGTGGCAGGCGGGGAGGGTGAAGAGGCAAGCATTGGGTGGGGGACTGAGGAGGGACACAGCAAGCCAGTGACGGGTTGGAGGATGAGGATGGACGGGGTGGGATGTTGGGCAGAGCTTGGGAGGAGCAGGGGGTGGAGTGTGGCGGGATTGACAGCACCCCAATGTATCCCAATATTTCAGTGTTGTGATCTGATCACCCTATTAATACCCCTCCCCAACAGCTTTCTCATCTCCTTCCCCCTAAGCCCTGGATGGGATCATTCCAGCTGGCTAGGGTTGTTTGGATGTCTCCCCTGCTATTTTTCACCACTATGCTGCAGCCAGCAGTGAGAACCGGAGGGACAAGAATGGCTCCATCCTATCAGAATCCTTTGGGAAGAACAAGACAATGAAGTAGGATCAAGGACAGGAATTTGGAAGAGATCCTGCTGAACTATAACTGCTGGCAAATATGCTTCTTCTGACAAAGTAAACTCAAGCTCCTGTCATTTCTTTCATCCTTTTTCTCCAGCCTCTGGGACAGGGGAAAGCCTCGTCCCAACTCATTTCTGTCCCCTCCATCACGGGTGGGAAATCAGGTCAGAGAACAGGCACTGAGGTCTGGATGAAAGGGCAGCCTGGTTTTCAACTGATGGATAGAAGCACAATTGTTTCTGTTACCTCCCCTACTCACTCCCATGTCCAACAAAGGAAAAGTTGGTCCAATAAAAGATATTACCTCACCCACCTGGAACAATGGAAAAGCACATTGAGGGGATGCCCCCCCCCGGGATGCCCCCCCTCCCCCTAGGGCTGCTGCTGGGTAGAGTCAGTGTTAGGTTTTAGAGTCAGTGCCCCACTGAGATGAACCTGTGGACTAGCAAGGGCCACAGCTGGCAATGAAGCAGAATACACCCGGGGATTTTGCAGGGGAAGAAGCGAGGTGGCTCGCCAGCCATTTATCGCAGCTAGGCATCTCCCCGCCCCGGCAGAGCAGGTTAAACTCCAAGTAACTAGAGAGCAACAATGGCCATTGTGCGCGCAGAGCTTGGCTCTCGGCCCCGGGGCAGCTCCCGCTGCCGGACCGGGTCTGGATCCCAGGAAGCCCCTGGGGAACTTCCCCCGTTGAACTGGCGCCCACCAAAAGCCTCGCGTCCGGCGGCCCGAGCGCCCCTGCCCGGCCCCGGCCGCATGGACGCTCCGGACAAAGCTGGGGCGCCACAGGGCCGGGGGCAGGGCAGATGCCGCGCACGAGAGGGCCCGGGCCGGGAGAGGCACGAGCCCTCCGGGATCGCACGGGGGACCACGTGAGAAGGACACAGCCGCATCTGGGGGCACGGAGTGAGCATAGCGGTGGGCGGGACCCGCTGAGTTGGGGCGGGGTCAATGCGGGTGACAGCAGCAGTCACCGTTGGACTCAGCGTGGGGGTGGGGAAGGAAAGCAGACGGAATTGCGGACTAAGTGATTGACACCGCACTCATCCAGTTATATCTCCGCTGCGGGTTAGGCTGGGGCAGGCGACCGGGATGCGAGGGCACGGCATTTATGATTGACAGACACGGCTATCTTCCAATCACAATAGGGGGCTGAGCCTGATCTCACTGAGTGAGACCTTCAGAAGGAGTCAAAGGGGAGTATGTGACGAATTGGGAGACAAGCCAGTCATCCGGCGCCAAGAGCTGTACGATTTGACTGATGCACTATCTGAGCAATCAGAGTCCGGAAATCTCGAATTAAAGGTGATCGACGGATATTTTATCCAATCAGTCTCCAGTTGTCTCGGGAGGGGCTTGACTGACATGCCGGTAGCCCAGTCAGGTTTCCGCAAATTCAGGAAGAGACCGAAAGACAACGGGGCGGGGCGGCGAGTACAAACCGCCTCGGCGTGTGCTCTCAAGGCAGCATGATGAGAGCGCGTGACGAGTAGATGAATGGCGGGCGTTTTATCCAATAGAACCGAGGAGAAGACCGAGCATGGCCAATGAGAATGGCGGAAGCGGGTGGGGTAGGCGGTGCGGCGCTCCTCGTCCAGTTAGGTTGTGAGAAGTTAGTGGCGCTGCTGCTGGTGCTGTGAGGGGACGGAGACGGCTGGGCTGTGAGAGCAGCGGCGGCCCCGGATCAGCGCGATGCTCACGGACGGCACCGCCGCCCCTGTCGGCGACGAGGAGATAGACTCGGTTACTCCCCGTTCTCCCCCGACCGCCGAGGCCCCTGCCGCGGCCGGGCCCGCCCCGCTGGGGCTGCGGGCCGTGCGCCTCTTCGGGGAGGCCGGGCCCGGCGGGCCAGGAGGCCCTGGAGCGCCCGACGCTGGAGAGGCCGCCCTCGACTTCAAGCTGGCGGCTGCCGTGCTGAGGAGTGGGGGTGGCGGCGGCGGTTCCGGCAGCGATGAGGACGAAGTGTCCGAGGTGAGAGACCGATGGTCGGGCCCGGCTTCTCCGCGCCCAGCCGCTTCCTGGCCGGCCTAGGCCGCCTCTTGCCGGCAGCGGTGACCTGGGGCCTGACCTTCTCTGCTCCGTAAAACGGGGGCCAGAACCCAACAGCGAGCTTGGAGGTCCCCTTGCATGGGCTTCTGTGCACCCAGGAGCGGGGGGCCTCCCAGCATCCAACCGCTCGTCTCGCTATGCGCCTCCAATCGTCGTGAGCGGGGGAGGGTCCCAATGCCAGCCCTGTGCCCGCGGAATGGGGGCGGGGCCCCGCACCCAAACTCCTTCATTGTGCCCAGGTCTGTGGGGCTCAGCACCAACATTCTCCTCTCCGTAGCCAATCTGAGCTGCGGGAGGCGGGTCTCAGCCGCCCAGTCCCTCCGGACTGGGAGGCGGTGATTTGAGCACCTCATCTGCATCAAGTCTCACGGAGATGGAGTCCCAGCACCCACTTTTGTTTATTCAGACTGATGGTATGGGTGGGGAGAGGTTTCATATTCAGTCTCTCTCTCTCACACATAATATAGGAGGGTGGTGGCTTCCAGTACCTGGCCACCTTGAACCTACTCAGTGCCCAGTCTTAAGGAGTGTCTGAAGTTCCCAGCATCCACTTATGTAAGAGGTGTGGGGGTTCCCATCACTTAGTCTTGTGATGAGAGGAGAGGTTTCTCCCCTTCTCTATCTCTAGAGAAGGATGGAGGGAAACCCAGTCTCTAATCTCCCGTACACGTGTATAACTTGAAGGGGGGGGGGAGTGGAGGGGTGTATACCATTAACATCCTATTTGGGGTTTGTGGGGGCTCTAAACTCTCAGTGAATGCTGCTCCATCTGTTCTAGGGAGGGAAGACAAATCTAAGTTTTCATCCACCATCACCACCCGCTGGTGCTATGGTGGGGGAACGAGTTCAGTTTCTCATGTCCCCTAACTGAAGGGGAGCGTTTCAAGGTCCTACCCACTACTACTGCCTCCATCTGGCAGATGGATCCTAGTGTCCAAAGCTAATGTGTTGCAGGTCTCCAACCTTTGCACATCTTTGCAAGAGGGAAAAGATACAATTAACATAGTGCTGATTATTTTCCCCACCTCTACCAGAATTGGATGCCTGGATTGATACTTGAACTTCTCTACTTTTACAATTTCACCTGAAGGGGTGGAAGGATGGGCCCAGCACTTATTCAGGTGTCTATGCCCTCCACTGTGCATGAATCCACTCACCCCCAGACCTGGTGAATTCTGAACTGTTAGGCCTTGTCTGACTAAGAAAGTTGTACCAATTTAATAAAAATACATATTTTTAATCCAGTTGATTTAGTGAAACTTGTTTACCACTGTGTGGGCACACTACTTACAGCTTTCTAAATTAAGCTGAATTGATGTCATTTTAAGTGTCTGCATCAGGACTAAACTGTTTTTAAATTCTAAATTAAACTGGTGGAACTTTTGTGTGTGAACATGGCCTCAAATTGAGGTTATAGCCCAGAAATATCCATGTTCCTGTAAATATTCAAACTGAAGTATATTCCAGTGGGATTCGGGGTTATTTGTAAAATACTTGAATCCCCTCCACCTGCTAGCTAAGGAAAAAATATCAGTTGCTTCTCTGTTGGTATCTAGCATGTATCAAGCCTTCTATCTCTGTTCCTTTACATGTCAATGTATCTGTTTTACAGCAGTGTACAAAACATGGGTCTAAGTGAGAACCACTCTGAGAATGTCACTAATTATGAAATGGAGAGACCTAAAACATACCTACAGAGATTCTGAAATAGTATCTTTATTCTGATATTGATGCCATCATACTGGTAAAGATTCTGATTTGGGAATTTATCCTCTTTGGGTATATCTATGATGCAGATTAAGGGATGATAGTAGCATGGGAAGGCACATCTGCACTAGCTTTAATTTGGTATGGGTAACAATAGTATGAAGATGCAGTGGTAGGATTTTTCATTGTAGGTCAGCAACCAGAGTATGTGATTAGGGTCATTGGCGGGCTTGTACTGGGATGGGTAAGACGTGCTGAGGTCCATGCCCCTCTGTATTTACTAATATTATCCCCACTAGCTAGATTAAAGCTAGTGCCAGTATGCCTAACCATACTACAATCAGACCTTAATTTGTGATGTACCTTTAGTTACCTACTTATCTCAAGAGATGTGGATGTCTAATTAGTGTTTGTGAAGCACCCTTGTTGAGATCCTCTGGTGAATGAGGGTATATAATGGCAAAGTTCTATTTATAGTTGATGCATGTAGTCTGTAGATTCATTATAAACCATTGAGGGCAAAAAAGATTAGGAACTTGTACAAACACTTGCTCAAGGCTGGAGTTTAGCAAATAAGGTCTTTCTGCAAAACAAGAAAGCTGTTCTAAAACATTTTAAAAGGTGCTGCCAAATAATATTCAGAGGCTTCCAAAATACATGCATAGATAAGTTGGCTTAGTGTTTCTGTCTGAATGTTTTCATTACCTGTGCTTAGTATTGAGTAGAGATGACTGGATGAGGAAACACGACAGAGAAGGATGAGTCTCGTATCATAACAACCTACCCGGGAATCAGTCACAAGGTTGACACAATTCAGGAGGAGCTATCTTTTAGCCTACTTCTCTGTGGGAGAATATTACGGGCACCTGCTGCTATTGTCCTCTGTCCCAAAGAAGCAACTGTACACTCTTGGGATGGAAAACTGCAGCTCTCTAATTAGACCACTTTGAAAGCTTAGCAAGTGTCTGAACTGTGGTCTCAAGTCATGAGTCACTGATGTGGGTATATGCTTTATGGTACTACCAATGCTTTGAATTAGGGAGTACTCGAAGGGAGACTTAGAAATAAATAAATAGTATGCTTCTGTTTATCCAAATGGCTTGGATGACACCCAAAAGTTTTGGCTAAATGGAAGTGTTCTGTAAGTGACATAGGGCTACATGGGGGACACTGGCTTCGGGTAACTAGGATTTTCAGATAGCTGGAATTATACTATACATAAAATGAAGGTTTGCCATGTCCCTTTATTTTGGGCTTTTTCTGCGCTTGACTTCTATAGTTCTAAAAAAAGAAACCGTGCTGAAATGACATCAATAACCAGTGTATGTGCTTGTGCAGTATTCTTAATATATTGCATGGATGTGATTTTTAATATGGTGAAATAACTGGACTAGGATTAGTCAATGGCAGGTGGAGAAAGTAACCAAATAAAATCATCATGGAGTTGTAGAAAATAGAATACAACAGAAGTGTAAAACAAATATAGGATTAAAAAATGAATAAAATTTCACAAAGGCAAAGCTAAGTAATACTTGTAGCATTTCTTATCTGAGGTTTCAAAGTGCTTTACAATGGAAATATTATCCCCACGTTGTAAATAAGAAAACTGAGGCACCGAGGCCCACAGTCACACAGCCAGTCAGTGGCAGAGCTGGGAATGGAACCCAGACCTCTTGGCTCCCAGTCCATTGCCCTATTTCCTGCATTATTCTGCCTCCTATGAGCCAATTAATGGGAAAAAAACAGCTGGGGTGGTGATCAGGAAGGCTCTAAAGTACAAACAGTAATTGGACACAACTTTTGAGCAATATGTATGTCTTAGTTATTTTAAAGGTTTATTGTGTAGATGGAGGCAGAGGAGGTGAACATCAGAAATCGAAAAAACTGAGAAAGGAGAATAATGAAAATGAATTAGTTTCGAGTCAGTACAGGCTAAGAAACAGTACATATGGGGAAAGATTAGGAAACCTTGGGTTTGTCTCCACTGCAATTAGACACTCGTGGCTGGCCCATGCCAGCTGACATACCCCTTATGAACACATTGTCTCCTTGAGTTCAAAGGAACTGTTCAAAGAGAAAATACTGCTGAACCTAGTGGTGTGGATGAACTATGGAGAGGCTAATAAGGTGAGCGGTAGAGGAGATTTCGGAAATTGACACCTGTGATCACCAGTAAAAATAAGTAAAGTGCAAATTGGCCAATAATTACAGATGATTCAAGCATGATTCATGGGAGTCCTATGAAGTAGAAAGTTTTTTGGCTACTACTTCTGAAAAAAAATGGAACCTGTAATTCTCCTGTACTTACAGAAGGTATTGCCACCACCCAAGGCTGTTGTCCCCATCATGTTTAACTTTGGAATCACCACAGATTGCCCACAGGTTTGGTAACAGTAGTGAAGGGTAAAAAGATTCACTTATTATCTTAAACGTGGCCTGGATTTGTGGTTGCAAGCTGCTGTGGCCTATTTTAAATGAGTTAATCTAGTTCTGAATGAACTGCCATCACTGTGAAGCTGGATTTTATTGAGGCTCTGGCCATAGGTGTTGATGGAGTGAATAGGCATGGATATTAAACTATCTTCTTGATACTAGTTGTGATCCCTGTAGATTAAGTAGGAGGTATGTTGGCAGGGGCGTATATGTGTGTGGAGTGTAGACTATTTGTCCTTTGGCTATAGAAGACTACTGGATCTAGGCCTATCCATATGTGAATCTATCTTCCTCCAATATTATGTTAATCAAATTATTTAACTGAAGCCTGTCTTTTAAAAAGGGAGAATTGGGCTGCAGAAATAGAAGTACCTAATTGGAGTAAAGGACTATGATAGTTGAAGTATTTGCAATATTGTCTGGCTCACTGACCTACTATAAAATGAAAAAGCAAGTCTGAGGTCATCCTTAATGATAAAGGTACTTGAGGATCTTAGGGCTCGAAGTGGGATTTGACTGCAATCATATAAAAGTTATGCAGGCCTCTTATGTTCATAGTTATGTAGTCCTGATTCTTCAGAGGAAATTGGACTTACATTCTACAGCAGAAGTGAATTTAGTCTATTTGCATCCCTTTTTCAGAATGGGCAGCCTGACAGCAGAATTGACGTACGTATAAAATGTATCTATTGCATAAGCCTCTGGGTATATTTACATGAAACACCATTAAAAATTAGACATGACCTACCTTTAGAGTCCCTATGGTAGGCACCTCATATCCTCCTTAATATGTAACGATTTATTGCAGGGTGGAAAAAAATAAATGACTTTAAAAAATCAAATGGTAGATCTGATCAGATATTTTTTAATTTAAGTTACGTTTTTATGTAAATACAAATTTCTTCTTAAATAAACCCTTTATAATTATATCTGAAATGACAACCTATATTAAGGCCTAAACCTAATATAATCTATTAAAATTTAAATAAAGCTTCCCATTAAAGTCCTCTAAAAACTATAAGGAGCTAAAGGGTGCTGCTGTTTTTAGTTATATAATGAATCGGAGAAAACATCTATAATTTTTGAAGCCAACTCCAGCTTTATAAGAATAACAGTGTCATGTAAATAAGATGAGGAAGACTTCATAGCACCTTAGAGACTAACCAGTTTATTTCAGCATAAGCTTTTGTGGGCTATAGCCCACTTCATGGGATGGATAGAATGGAACAGAAGTAAAATGCATTTATACACACACACACAGCAAAAAATAAATAAAAAAATTGTACATTAGCATATCAATTCTAAGAGGCTGTTAAATTTGGATGGGCCTTTATGCATTTGTATAAATGCATCTTACTTCTGTTCCATTCTGTGCATCTGATGAAGTGGGCTATAACCCACGAAAGCTTATGCTGAAATAAACTGGTTAATCTCTAAGGTGCTACAAAGTCTTCCTCATCTTATTTACAGATACAGACTAACACGGCTGCTAATCTTAAGTGTCATGTAGTACATTACCTACAGTGGAACCCCGCAATACCGTGCCCCGCTATAGTGCGAATCCGCTTTTAACGCGGTGCACGAGTGGCTCCCAATGGTGGCGGCCCACGGTACTTTGATGTGGTACGACCCTGCAATACCACGACCCCGCGTTTACCGCGATCGGGTATTTTTGGATCCCGATTGTCACGGTATTGCGGGGTCTGACTGTATTTTCAGTCGTTATAACAGAGTAAATACTGGTATTGACATTTTTGCAAATATGTACTTAAATACTTTAAAGAATGTGGGGACGCACTTCCAAAGATATTTAGTCACCTATAGATGGAAATAGATGCCTAGTGAGTTTTTCAGAAGTGCCAAAGCAGATTGTGCTTGCGCACATTTGAAAATCCAAGTAAGCACTTCTCTGCATCTTGAAGCACCTAAAAAATACCTTTGTTTCTGGTCACCATGGGGACAGATTTTTCAGTCTGTCAGCACATGGACTATAAATAACACGTCCTTTTGTTTAATAGATCAGTTAATTTGAAATGCAAAACATTTTGATAAAACTTTTCTTTGTGTTCAGTATATTTAAGGTAGTTTTATTAAAAACAGCTTTAAGATGTGGTTCTTATACATTTTTTAATTTATTCTAGTTTATATATAAAAGCGGCTTGACACTTGAGTAAAATTAACTAGTAATTAGAAAATGGTGAATGAAATTTTGTAACCTACAATAATTAAGAATGTGACCAAATGTATGTTAGGCTATATACCTGTTTATACTGTATTTACCCACTTATTTATCTTCCTGGTTAGTAAAAAAAATATCAAATTTAGTGCAGAAACTATATTTAATTGCAAATCAACATGTCTGAATGCTTTACCAACCAATGAGAATAAAAATTCAAAGTACAAGTCCAAAACATGATTAGAGAAAATGATTTTAAATTGTTTGCTTGCTGATTTAAGTTAGGATTTAAATCACTCCACCCTGATTTCTTTTATCCAGTTTACACTCATCAAGAGGATGCTTTGGATAAAAAATGAGCCTTGTGTATGATAAATGGCTGTAATTTTTTCCCTTGATTAACTTCAGAAATGGATTGTAAGATGGAGGGGAAGGGGAGTTTTTCTTCTGACCCAAAAAGAACCCTCTTGGACCCATTCCCCCTCCACAATTTTCACTTGAAACAAGTAAATGTAATTTCTGTATTTGTTATGAAAAATCTCTGGTAGTTCTCATTTGTATCAGCTGAAGTCAAAAATACTGTGCCTTGAGTAGCAGGTTCTGATTGTCCTAATATGGACATCTATATTTTCAGAAGTGATAATGTTGCTTCAAATATTACCCAAAGTCCTCTTATCTCCCGTGATCTTTATTTTGTGTTACTAATGGAAGTAACCATTTGTGGAATGAGGATAGTGTAACTTAATAAAAATTTAGAAATTAATGAGTTATACTAATCACATTCTTTTGTAAGTATGGGAAATCTCCAAAAATCATGTTTGTGTATTGTCTGATAACTGATACATTTAAGAGTTAAGGACATCCTGTCATTTGCCTTTCCATTGCCATAGTATGATTTTCAACTCCTGTGATAGTCTAAATTATAAGAACAGTTGGACTCTTGTTAGATTATTCTAATTAACGCACTTATTTACAAACTAACTTTTAAAGCTATACTATCTCTGTGTAAGCTTGAATCTTGTCTCTCTCACTAACAGAAGTTGGTCCAATAAAAGATAATACCTTACCCACCTTGTCTAACTATCTCTAAGTTTTGAGGTAAATGGGTTATATCAGGCAATGGAAGAGGTCACAGTTCAAGCAAAAACCTGTTCCATCAGTAGGTACAATCCCAGGGATGAGTTGCCTTCTTTTAATGGTTAAACCAATCTGTTTGTGGTCATGAAGGTAAACGTCTTTTTGTTTTTGTTTGAAAGCCTAATTTTGGAGGAACTGTGGGGTCTTCGAAATTTTGGGGATTAAAACAGAACAGGCTGTTTTCATTTCCTTTTTCCATATATAACCTAATAATCAGTTTTAATATAAATTGGAGACTAACATTTTTCCTAACTACTTGTTTGTATAAATTCTAATTTTGCAATATTATATCTATCAGAGTGTAATTAGAAGAGTCCTGTTCCTGGATGTAGTATGTATTAATACCGTGCAATTATGTTGTGAAGAAACAAATTCATGTTGTGAATGGTCTCATTATTTTTCAGTAGTTCTGCCATACAATGATAACTTTTGCTTCCTCTTCTCTCCCCATTCCACTTTTGCCTGGTCGAAACTTTATAAAAATTCCTCCGTTTGAAATCCTTCCTGCACAAGGCCTTGTTTTAACAAAATCCCATAATTCTAACTAAGCAGGTCTGTTCATGACTCCTTTCAGAGCCATCCAGTTTAGCTTTTGAGACAGGTGTTGATAGATGGTTAATTGTTGCAGTCTTTGCTGGTCAGAAGAGCCAGAACTCTCATCCTCACTTGACTGTATAACACTTCTAGGTCCATTTGCTGGCCCTACTCCAAAAATCCTTTTCTGTTTAAAAATAGAAGATGCTTTACCCTAAATATTTGTTTAAATGCACAAAAATATACAGAATATGTGCTTGTGCCTTTGTTTTAACATATGTCAGAGGCCCAGAGTTTCCACTTGGCCCATAAGTTACTCCTCCCCAATTGCTTCCAATAACACACAACCCCTCAACAACTCACTTCTTAATTACAGAAATCAAAGCTCCCTGATGAAACCTTACCCAGAAACCTTAGTAAAATGAAAAATGTTAGTGTACCCGGAAGGGTAACAAATCTGGCCTGTTTCAGACCAGAGAGAGATCAGCTTTTCGAGGTGAATGCATCATAGAGGGGTCTACCATTAGGCCCCAGTCTTAAATGAAGGGAATTGCAGACCATACTGCTTACTGCAAACATGACAGAGCACAAGGAGAGAGGCTGTCCCTTAAATAGATAGTCAAGCTGTGAATGGTTAAAAACAGCACATTATGTATTACTTTTAATCTTCTTTGTTAACTTTTTGAAAGACACTTCCATGTTTCAAATCTCTTTACCGCCAGATCTTGAGTTTCTGGTGGTTCAGAATTTAGCACTGCTGGCAGTTGAAAGGCATTGCAGTTGCTTTTCCTATAAGAGATCCTGTGAGCTTTATCATCTTACGTGGGAGTAGTCATTTTTAAATATTGAGGCTCTCTGGTGTGCCTGAAGCATATAGGTGGGGTGGGGAACAGATTGATGAATTGGTAGATTGTGTGCTCATCTGTTCTGTTTGTGCATTTTTGATTGAGCCCTCTTTTTATATTGTCAAGTTTGTTATCTAGAACTGACTAGACTCTTCTAAAACTGGCACAATTACATGAAAATCACATTTTGGGGCCTAAACTGCTTGACTGTTCATACCTAGGACTTTTCACATTGGATCATGCTTGGAAAAAGACCACTTTTACAAATAATATTTTACTCTGCCGGAGTCCAGGTGGCAGTAGCTGATCAAAGCAGCCCTCTCAATGATTTTTTTTCTAGACTGGGAAAAAGTGTACTTGTAAAATGTATTTGTTTTTAAAGATAACAGAGTCCTGTGGCACCTTAAAGACTAACTAAAGTATTGATGCATAAGCTTTCGTGGGCTAATACCCACTTCGTGGGATGCAAGCAGTGTTTTTAAAGTGAATCATTTCCCTAGTATAAACAAGACCAATTTTGGGCAGAGTAGTAAATAAAGAAGACAGAGTAAACTATATGGGCTTCCAATCCACCAGGCATGTAGTCTGTTTTCCCATGTTTTCCTCTTTTGAGTTTGATAAGGGTGATGTGAACGTTCCTCCTGTAGTGAAGTAGAAAGAAGGTGACAGCTTCCCCAGTTTCAGCATACAAGCATACCCTGTTAGAAAGAATACTCTTTCACACCCAGGAATGGAGAGTTATCCCTTAACTTGTGCTTTTTGTGAAGATTCAACCTGAAATATGTATAATAGATGGTTTCCCTCCTAGGGTTTGGTGGTATAAGCAATTTACCCCAGTAGAGCATAAAAGACTAACCCAAGGAAGCTCATTAGGTTTAAACAAAATGCGGTTTTACGCTACTTCTGGTAATTTGATATTTTTGTCTTGTATATTGATATATATCAATTTAATTTCTTGGGTTGAAGTACTAGAGCATTCCTCATCCTAGCCTTGCTAAGCTCTTTCTGTCTCATCCTGCAATTACCATATTTTTCGTCATATTGGACGCTCCGGCGTATAAGACGCCCCCGACTTTTAAAGTAAAAAAGCCGGGGGGGGGGAAAAAAAAAAACCCACCACACACAAAAAGCGCCCCGGCTCCCCCCTCCCCGGCGCGGGCGGGATGCCGGCGGCGCCCCGGTTCCCCCCTCCCCGCCGCGGGCGGGCTGCCGGCGGCGTCCCGGTTCCCCCCTCCCCGCCGCGGGGAGGGGGGAACCGGGGCGCCCCCGGCAGCCCGCCCGCGGCGGGGAGGGGGGAACCGGGGCGCCCCCGGCAGCCCGCCCGCGGCGGGGAGGGGGGAACCGGGGCGCCCCCGGCAGCCCGCCCGCGGCGGGGAGGGGGGAACCAGGGCGCACGCACTGTTTGGTTTTTTTTTTTTTTTTTTTTTGGTGATGGGGCGAATAGTTATATTCGCCCTATAAGACGCAGCAACTTTTTCCCCCCCGTTTTGGGGAAGAAAAAGTGCGTCTTATAGGGCGAAAAATACGGTAAGTCATAATATTACATTTCTTATGTTGGTTATTTCCTTGAAAACAGTGATGTCAAACACAGGATTGTTTCCATGGAAATAGATAACATCAGAAATGGACTTCGGTGGAAGATCTGAGGGGTGGGAATAAATGAGCTGCGGGAAAACCTTTTGAAGCAGTTATTAAATGAAAAAAATGGATCAATTGATTAATGTATGCTGAAGTATACTTGAACACAACTGTTTGCTTTAGAGACCAAGGCCTAGTCATCTGTCCCTTTACGGCAGCGGGTCTCAAACTTAGTGAGACCACGACCCCTTTCCCTGCGCCGTCGGCACGCCGCGACCCCTCCGGTCTGGCGGCTGGGTGTGGCACGACACCTCGTCCCCGCCACGGGCGGGCTGCTGGGTGCGCGCCGGCTCCCCCGTCCCCTTACCTCTGAATTTTCTGAGGTGGTAAAATGTTTAATATTGAGGTAATTTGCACTCAAAAATGGTATGTCTGCAACCACAGATTCACCTGGGCTTTCTCCTTATGCTTGCTGACTGCTTAAGATAGTCAGCAGTAGAAGTCCACTCTGGCTCTTGAGATCTGACCGAGAATAGCTCCTTTCATGCACAACTTAAAGAGGTGTGCAGGAGGGAGGATCTCTTCTTGGTCACCTTATATGCTCAACAGATGAGTAGAGGGGGTAAGGGAGGGGAAGCTAACCAGTTCTCTCTACCAAAACCAACTTCTGGAGTCTCTGTCCTCAACAAACTACACTTGGATTTGTTCGCCTTCCAGCAATCCCTCTAATCTTACTGGGGGGGGCTGATAACTTTATTTATGCTTACTGGGAGCTTAAATAGGGCTTCTAGTGGGTCCTATTCCCCAAGACTTTCAGTGGCAGTTTGTGTGTTGGGGGGAGGTGGCAGAGTGTGAGTGTGTGTGTAAAGAAGTGGTGCTAATGAGCCTCTTAAGATGTACAGTGATTTGGAAAATCTGTTGCTTCCTTGTGACACCTCATATTCTGCTGGAACTGTAGGTGGCCCCCCCATGTATCCGTGCTTGTATGCACCTCTTGTGGTCATAAGATGAGAGGTGGGGCAAAGCAGAGCAGGGAAGTATTAGCCTTAGCACAGAGATGGGACATGTCTGCACTAACACTCCTGTCAGTAAAACTTTTGTTGGTCAGGACTGTGGAACCCCCCCCTCCCGCTAACTGACATAAGTTACACTGACAGAAGTGCTGGTGTAGACAGCACTATGTTGGCGGGAGATGCTATCCTGCTGACATAGCTACCACTGCTCATTGGGGATGGTTTAATTATGCTGATGGGAGAGCAGCTACACGGGAGACCTTACAGCAGTGCATCTGCAGTGGTACAGCTGTTCTGCTCTAAGGTGTCTAGTGTAAACATAACCTTAATAGATAAACCTAGTAAACCTGATTAAATTATGAGTTGACAAACTTAAATTATTCTGTGATTACCATCCTCTTAAAATTACAAACAGTTTTATTTTTAAAATGTATAAACAGTAAATATTTTGGTGGAAGATTTTTTTATGCCATTGACAAACCTTTTTAGTAGTGATTGGTTTGCATAGAATCATAAAAATGAAGGGCTGCAAGGAACCTTAATGAGTCAAGTCCAGCCCCCTGCTCTGAGGCAGGACAAGGTAAAGGTAGACCATCCTGACAGGTATTTGTCCTACCTGTTCTTAAGTCTCCAGTGATAGGGATTCTACAACCTCTCTTGGAAGCCTATTCTAGAACATAATGGCCATACTGGGTCAGACTAAAGGTCCCTCCAGCCCAGAATCCTGTCTGCCGACAGTGGCCAATGTCCGGTGCCCCAGAGGGACTGAACCTAATGGGTAATGATCAAGTGATCTCTTTTAACTATCTTTTATAGTGAGGTTTTGACTAACATCTAGCCTAAATCTTCCTTGCTGCAGATTAAGCGGATTACTACTTGTCCTACTTTCAGTTGATCACTGTCCTCTTTGTAACAACCCTTAATGTATCTGAAGATAGTTATCCGGCTCCCCCTCAATATTCTTCTCTCGACTAAATGTGCCCAGTTTTTAACCTGGTCCTCATAGATCAGGTTTTCTAAACCTTTTTTCACTTTTGTTGCTCTCCTCTGGACTCTCTCCAGTTTGTCCACATCTTTCCTAAAATGTGGAACCCAGAGTTTGATGCAGAACTATAGCTGAGGACTCATCAGTGCTGAGCAGAGCAGGACAGTTATCTGTGTCTAATACAACTCTCTTGTTAGTATACCCAGGAAAGTTATTAGTCTTTTTCACAACTGCATCACATTGTTGACTCACATTCAGTTTGTGATTCAGTGTAATCCCCAGATCCTTTTCAGCAGTACCACCACCAAGCCAGTTATTCCCCGTTTTGTAGTTGTGCATTTGATTTTCCTTCCTAAGTGAAGTTCTCTGCAGGTTTCTTTATTGAATTTCATCTTGTTTTCAGACATTCTCCAATTTGTCAGTCATTATAAGTTTAAAGCCTGTCCTGCAAAGTGCTTGCAACCCCTCCTAGCTTGATGTCATCCAGAGATTTTATAAGCATGCTCCCCACTCTATTATCCAAGTAATTAATGAAAATACTGAACAGAACTGGACCCAAGACTGAGCCCTTGCAGGACCCTACTAGATAAATCCTCCCAGTTTGACAGAAAACCATTGATAACTGCTCTTTGAGTATGTCTTTCAGCCAGTGGTGCACCTATCTTACAATAATCAGAGAGGTAGCCGTGTTAGTCTGGAATTGCAGAAGTGACAAAGAGTGGCCACTGCATGCATCCGACGAAGTGGGTATTAGCCCACGAAACCTTATGCTTCAATACTTTAGTTAGTCTTTAAGGTGCTACAGGACTCTTTGTCACTTCTACCTTACAATAATTACATCTAGACCACATTTCCATAGTTTGCTTATGAAAATGTCATGTGGTACTGTCAAAATCTAAATATGACATGACTACTGCTTTCCCTGGTCCACAAGGCCAGTAACCCTGTCAAAGAAGGAAATTAAGTTGGTTAGGCATGATTTGTTCTTGACAAATTCTTGCTGGCTATTCCTTATTATCCTTTAGTTACTTACAAATTGATAGCTTAATAATTTTTTTCCAGTATCTTTCCAGGTATTCAGTTTATGCTGGGGGGGGGGGGGTATTTTTTCCTGTGCTCTCTTTGTTACTCTTTTTAAAGATGGACACTGTTTGCCCTTCACCAGTCCTCTGGGACCTTACCTGCCTCCTTGATTTCTGGAAAATAGTTACTGATGGTTTAGCGATTGCTTCAGCTAGATCCTTAAGTATCCTAGGATGAGTTTTATCAGGCCCTGTCAACTTGAATACACCTGACTTATCTAAATATTCTTTAACCTGAGTTCCCTATTTTGCCTTACATTCTTTCCCCATTGTTTAATATTAATTGTGTTAAATATCTCATCACCATTAACCTCTTAAGTGATGGTGGAAGCAAAATAGAGGTTGAACACCTCCGCCTTCTTGATGTCATCAGTTATTAGCTTTTTCCTCACTACACATACATACACATTCCTTCATCTTTCTCTTGCTCCTAATGCATTTAAAGAACCCGCATTTAATGTCCCTTACTAAGTGTAACTCATTTTGTGCTTTAGCCTATCTGATTTTGTCCCCACTTGCTTGTGCTATTCTCTTGTACTCCTCCCTAGCAATTTGTCCATGTTTCCACTTCTTTAGGATTCCTTTTCAATTTTTCAGGTCATTACAGAACTCCTGATGGAGCCATATTGACCTCTTACTATTCTTCCTAGCTTTCTGTCAAAATAGGGTAGTTGTAGTTATGCCTTTAATATTACCCCCGTGAGAAACTACCTGCTTCCCAGACTACTTTAGCCCTTAATTTTCTTCCCTTGGGACTTTACTTGCCAGTCCTGAGTTTGCTAAAGGCTGTGTTTTGTTTTTTGAAGTCTGTTGTCTTTTCTTTTTTTCTCACTCCTTCCATTCCTTAAAATCATAATTTCCTGATGATTTTTATCCAATATGCCTTCCATTTACAGATTCACTATCAATTCCTCCATGTTGGTCAGAATCAAGTCTAAAATGGCTGTCCTTCCTCGACTTTCTGAACCAAAAAGTTGTCCCCAAGAACTTACTGGAAATCTTGTTTCACCATATTACTTTACCACAGCAGCTGTCTGGCTAGTTAAAGTCCCCTGTACTACCAGGTCTTGTATTGAATATTTATTTGTTCTAGAATTCCTTCTTCCTGATTTGGTGGTTCATAGTAGACCCCTACCATGATGTCACCCTTATTTCTTCCCCTGATCTATACCCAGAGACTTTCAACTGTTCTTTCTCACCACCTCCTTACCTCAGAACAAGTGTATATATTCTTGATGTGTAATGCAATACCTCCTTTTTCCCTGCCTGTCCTTCCTGAACACACTACCCTTCCATACCAATATTCCAGTCATGACTTATCCTACCAAGTCTCTGTGATTCCAGTTAAGTCATAATCTATCTATGTACTAATACTTCCAGTTCTTCCTGTATATTCTCTATTTTGAAGTCTCTCTCTCTCAGAGCTAGAAACATATAAAAAGAAAATTAGATCCTCACTGTGAAGTCCTGATTTGTTAGAGCTGGTATGTCATTCTGACATAAATACTTAAATATAATTTTTAAATTGTTTAGGCGTTTAATCACATTTTGGTTTTGAACGCTAGATCTTAACTAGATTAATTCAGTAAATGAATTTGTCTCATTTCTCTTTTTCTACAAAGTGACAAAATTTAAGACTGGAGAACTATGAGCCTCTGTATTTAGAGTGCCATAACTCATGAACCTCTTGTCCAGTTCACTTCACAATCACAGCAGCCACTCCATAACTACTCACTTTCATTTAGCAATCCTACCTAGAGCAGAAATATTAGTGATGATAACTCTTACTGATATTAGCAACAACGTTTTAATAATAGTGGTTAAAAAAGCAACTTAGTAACTTAAACTATCATAGGGAAGACTTCTGAACATAATAAAAATTAGTTGCTATCCAGTGAGCTTAACACGGGTTTTGCACACCTTGTATAATTTTTTATTAAATCTGAATAATTCAAATTGTATGGTAATGATCTCATGTACTTCTAGGATAGCCAATGTTGAGAATAATCTTTTGGTACTGACTTGGAGACTTCAGTCATAGATCAGGATCCTATTGTGCTTGGTGCTGTACAAACACACAATATTAAAATTGTCCCTATCACTAAAAGTTCATGTAGAAGACATTCGCCTAAAAAAAATGGTAATATTGCAGCCTTAACGTTCCAAGATGAGCACACATTTGTTCTCTTTTGCTTTTGTCACTTCTGAATTCCTTTTTTGTTTAAAAAAAATAAATAAAAATCTTGGTTAGCAAAACAAAGTGCTGATTCTAGGGGTCAGTTTTCTCTCTCCTTTGTCTAAATCGTAATCTAATCTAACCAAAGTTTGGCAGTTTAGGTAAGAGTGCATTTGCTAGTATAATTTACACCAGTGGTTCTCAAACTTTTGTACTGGTGACACTTTCACATAGCAAGCCTCTGTGTCCCACCCCCCTCTTATAAATTTTTTTTTTTTTTAACATATTTAAAACTATTATAAACGTTGGAGGCAAAGTGGGGTTTCGGGTGGAGGCTGACAGCTCACAACCCCCCATATAATAATCTTGTGGTCCCAATCTCCCCAGTTTGAGACAGCTTATTTTGCTCAGAGAAGCAATGTTGGTAAAAACACTCTTTTGCCAATATAACTGCATCTACAGCAGGGCTTTTGCTGGTATGGAAATTCTATAGGTCTGGGTGTCTGTGGAATCTGCCCTGACCTGCTCCCAACCAACATAAGTATACCAGAAAAAGGTTAGTGTAGACCTGGCTTTAGTCTGATTTTGAGCGGTGATTTTGGGTCTGGGAGGGGGCAAGGGGTTGGGGCAGGAGTGCATGGGAAGGAATGGGACAGGCTCTGGGCGGCGCTTACCTGAGGTGCTAGCGGCTGAGCGAGGGGGATGTCACCGCTTCTGGGGAGCCCTGCAAGTAAGTGCCACTCAGAGCCCACCTTGCCTTGTCTCCTTCCCCCTCCCATACCCAGTCTGCTGCCACTGCGGGAGGTGGTGTGGTGGCCCAAGACTGCCCCAGCAGCAGCTGGTGTGACTGGCTCATTGGATGCCTGAGCCAGGCACGCTGGCTGCTGCAGAAGTCATGGAGGTCACAGAAAGTCACGGAATCCGCGACCTCCGTGACAAACTTGTAGCCTTATTTATTGCCTTTCTTTTAAAGCAACTAATGTTACTCTTGCAAAGCTGTCTTGGAGGGGTTTAAAGCCTGTGAGGTTGATTCAGTATCTTAAACCCCTGGCCTGAAATAAACCTAGTCCTGCTATTGACCTATGAATACCTATGTCAGATATTTGTGAACACATCTGCTATAAGAGATGAGCTTATTTGTAAGTGGATCTGTAAACCTCTCAGTGGCTGCTGCAGTCCTTTGGCAATACTTCAGCAAAGATATGTGAGCTAGAACAATGCAGTTAAGTGTGCCAGTGTTAAGTGTCCCTGCTCCTGTTCTCCTGTCCAGTAGTAATAGCTTCCCAAATGCTCTGAACTCGTGGTGCCTTGGAATTGCTGAACATTTACAATGGGTGTTGCAATTTTATTGAGCAGCTATGTCTTAAATCAACACTTTCACATGCATATCTAATCAACTACCAAATAAGATGCCTATTAGCTGCCCCAAGCAGCTCACAAAGTACTCCAAAAATAGGACAGTGACTGGTTGCTCTGTCATTTCACTACACATCTGATTGGGTTGAATCAAAGAGCCCAAATTCTGCAAGTGCATATTAGTAACTTTTCAGGGACTTGAGGGCTGAACCTAGCTTGAACAAACTTATTTTTTATTTAAAAAGTTACAAAAGCACACATGCTTAATATTTAAATGAACAGATATTTCTAGTTTGAGTTGATCCTGCTAATGTAGTTTTTCTTCCCGACAGTTGTAGGGACAGAGAATCTTTGTTCACTCTAATAGCGGTGTCCCCAATATCTGAGAAACAATGTCAGCCAATTTTCAGTCTCCTCTTTATGGTAAAATCTTGCAAAACTTGTTTTTAAAAGAAACAAAAAAAGATGGGCCTGGCAATCCTAGCTTAGCCACTTCTGTAATTTGTATTTTTAGTATTTTTATACTTAAGGCTATGCTTGTGTGTCTGGGGGGAGGAGGCAGGGCCGGCGGGTGGTATTCCGTGCTGCCACAAGAGAAGCAAATTTGTAAATGCATATTTAAGAAACTACAATCCATCATTCAAAATAGCTTCAGCCTAGGGTGTGATAATTATGGCAGCAACTTTTTTTGTTCCGCCCTCTTTAATCTAGATATGCTGTTTTAAAAAAATTGTTATAATAGGCCATGGGTAGACAACCTGTGGCACGTGTGGCGAGCTGATTTTCAGTGGTATTTTCAGTGGTACTTTCACTGCCCAGGTCCTGGCGACCAGTCAGGAGGGGGCGGGGTCTGCATTTTAGTTTAAAATGTTTAAGCAGCTTCATTTCAAGTTCAATTTCAAGCTAACACAGTGATCAGGGAAGTTGCCTTTGTCATCTTAAATTGTGTGACAACCAGTTCCTATGTTGTATTATGATACAGAACTAGTGGGGAGCCCATTTTTAAAGTGACAACATGTACATACAATCATATTTAAAGTTTTAAAAAGATATCTTCTGATGATTTCGACCTAAAGGCAAGCTCAAAGGATTCTGGGTAAGAAGAAAAATTGCAGCAGTATTAAATCTCTTCTTGTCTAAAACTTCCTGTCTCTTATCTGGTTCATGGTTGGAAATTGTAGTCACTAGTCTGACTAACTTTTTTTTCTTGCAAGAAAGTTTAAATGTAGGCTTATGTGAATATAATTTCAGTGAAGAATTTTGACTGAAGGAAAGGATTTCGATTCAGAACAAGTTCACAACACTAAAATGTGCTTTCAATGTGGAGAGGTGAAACTGAACTTTATTAGATTAGCAAAGAACAAGTACTGTGCCATTGATCGAAGCAGGGAGGTGTGCTGTTGCCAGCCCTTGTCTTTGCAAATAAGAATGAGGCTTGGTCTACACTACAGAGTTAAGTCTACATAAAACTGCTTATGTTAACCTAATTATGTCCGGTTCTAAACTAAAATGCTGATTCTGCCAGTGATCTGCTATCTCCAAAGAGGTGTAGTGCATATGGCAATGTAGTTAGGGTGATGCAGTGTCTGAGTAGATACTGTTACTTACACGGTAAGTTATTGGCTGGAGCCCTCCCTTGCTCCCAGTCCTGGCGCTGACAGCCCAAGCTGTCAGCGGGGTGTGGGCTCAAGTTCTGAGCTCCCTCCCCACCGTGTTGCTGCCTCCTGGGCTCCCCTCTTCCTCATCCCTCACTGAGAGGCTCCCCCCGCCCAACTGTGAGCCTGTGCAGGGGCCTAATTCACAGGGAGCCTACCAGCAGTGAAATTTACATTTTTCTCAGTATAATAGCAGCTCTTATTTCACATTTCCTCTCCAACTCCTGGCTATGAGTGCCTAGGGCAGAAATGCAACGGGTTCCAGCTGTGAGACTCCAACAGGCTGATAGCTGGAGTCAGATCTGAAATGTGAAATCGCAGCCATGAAACTGACATGAATGTCAGTTTCATTGTTGGTAGGTCCCTAATGTGAAATTAAGCCCCAGGAGGGATCACAGCTCTTGCTGTTGGGGTGTAGAAAAACCCTCCGTTTGGTCTGCTGGCAATAGTCAAGGAGGAAATTGTCCTTTGCCTCCAGGTAATGCGTTACAAGAGGTCCAAAAATGAAGTCACATGAAACACAATTTGAATGGAGCAGAATCCATGAAATAGATCAGCGGTAGGCAACCTATGGCACGTGTGCTGAAGGCGGCATGTGAGCTGATTTTCACCAGCGCTCTCACTGCCCGGGTCCTGGCCATCAATCTGGGGGGCTCTACATTTAAATTTAATTTTTAAATTAAGCTTCTTCAACATTTTATTTAATTTACGTACAACAATAGTTTAGTTATATAGTCTAGACTTCTAGAAAGAGACCTTCTAAAAATGTTAAAATGTATTCCTGGCACGCGAAACCTTAAATTAGAGTGAATAAATGAAGACTCTGCACACCACTTCTGAAAGCTTGCCGACCCCTGGAATAGATTGTAATAATTTATAGTTAGATTGACCTGCCTATCTTGGTCCAAAACATTGTCAGCTTGTCCGTTAAGGTTGGGCAAACTTGCCAAAAAATAAGTAATTTTAAAGACTTGCAGAGTATGTATGGCGTTTTGCACAGGGTCACTTCAGTGATAGCTAAAATGTTCATCCTGTTTGGTGTATCTGCAAAAGGGAGATCAGTTGTGTCAGTTTGTCTGTAATTAAAGAAATAATATCAGTATACCATGTATAACTTCTTGGATATAATTGAAGTAAGTTAAATATATTGGTTTTATTGTGCAGCCACTTGTTATGCATATAGGATGGCATTCTTCCTACAAGTTACGGGGATAATTGAACAATTATGAATCTTAATTCAGGCTAAAGCTCTGAGCTAGGCATAATGGTTTTTATAATGAACAAAAATAATGAAATACACTAAACAGGAGTATATTTCATAAGTGTGAAGAAGATTCCCTAAGGCAAACAGGGATCTGTTTACTCTAGTCCTTAAGTGAACATAACATGGAATTGGAGTTG
Source organism: Sternotherus odoratus (assembly GCA_032164245.1). Classification (NCBI taxonomy): domain Eukaryota; kingdom Metazoa; phylum Chordata; order Testudines; family Kinosternidae; genus Sternotherus; species Sternotherus odoratus. The sequence continues at coordinate 31,888,828 of JAVMKO010000008.1, forward strand.
TGCAGCAGAAAAATTTTAGTGTAGGAATATATTTTGATGAGTCATAAATGGCTTGTCTGCTTCATTCGTGTTGATGTAGTTGCTAAGCTGTTATTCCTTAACCTCTCAGCTCTCTTGCTCACAGTAGCATATTTCCTCAATATTAGTAGCATAACTGTATTAATCATGATACGCATATGGTCTGTATTTTTGCTAAACCAGAGTTGTTGCTTCTTCAAGTTCTTGTGGTGACAAACTGCTCAGTCTTTTATTAGAACAGACACCAGCTGGCTGCCGTTGACACTAAGTGTAGCACACCATACCACTTTAAAGTGCTGTGCTAACATACAGCAAACATTGCTTTTCTGGAAAATGTATTTAACAGAAGATGTCAAGTCTAGTGATGTCAAACATTTTATCCATCCAATCTAATTATGGCCTGAATGGCACATCAAATTCACATCAAAAGTTTTTTTTTTTTTTTAAATCTAGTCCTTGGGTTTGTGGCCTACAGTTACTCTGTCTATGATTGCTACTGACTCTGCAGACAATCTGAACCAATGGTTTTGAATAATGAACTTCCTCGTCCTCATTAATCTCACTGGGATGTTAACACAAACCCCCAAATGATGACACTTTAAATGTAAGCAGTAACTCTCGAGCTGTTGATCATTTTAGAAGGATGGAAGGGGGGAGTGGGAATTGTGAGAATGGGTAAAAGAGGGCAGTGATAGTGATGGTATGTAAGGTGAGCATCTATTCAGCATCATTTAGTAGGAATATACCAATAGGCTAATGAACAGATAATTAAGTTATTACTATATAACGGCTGTAGTTCATTGTAAAGTTCTCCTCGACCTTAATGGAGAACCCTCAGAACTTACCTAGAGATCACCAATAGCCAAGGTTCTCAACCTATTTACCATGTGGGCTGAATGTGTGCAGCTCCCTGTGTGTTGTGGGCAGCATCTACCGTATGTGACACACACACACACACACACACACACACACACACACACACACACACACACACACACACACACACACACACACACACACACACACACACACACACACACACAATCATTATCCAGGATGATAGGAAAAAAATTAATTCTGGTTAATAAAATCCCAGATAATCACCATCCATAGGAAATGGAGGGGGGGAGGGGTTGGTTCACCAGCCACTCTGCGCCGGGGGGAGGGAGTGTTGATTCACTGGCAGCCCTGCGCCCTGGTGGGGGTTTTTGTGGGTGTGCTTGGGGCGGCAACAGCCGTACGAGTTGCGTGTATTTTTTTTGACATCCTGGTTAATCCAATCCTGGATAATCGAGAGTCTACTGTATAAGTATAGCTGTGTTTGTTAAGGGTGTAATATATCTGATATCCCTAACAAACAGAGCTATGCAGGTATAAGCCCTAAGGAGGGTGCCATTTAGACTAGTATAGCTTATGTCATTTCAGAGCACAGTTTAAACTACATCCACATTGAGGATTTTGCCAGGTTTAGCTATACTGGTATAGCTATACCTGTAAAACTCCTAGTGTACAAAAGGCCTAAGCATGGATTTTGATGAGGACGTCTCTGTTTCAGGAATTCAAGTGAGATAACAAACTCAGTTTATAAACACCACTATTGATCTGGGTGAGATTAAATCAGGTGATTTAGAGGTAAAAATTTCTATTCCTTTATTAATCCCTAGAGTCTTTTCAAAACATTTTAAATTCCATAATCTTATGCTTGATGGCGTAGTTCTAGTACTATTTATTTTCTAGCAAAAAAGTTTGATACAAAAACTGTTTAAAATAAAATGCTATAATCCTTTTAAAGAAAATAATGAAGTTATAGTATTTTTGTAGTTTGGTATTTCATGGTTTTTATTTCTCTAATGTCAAAACAGGTTGAGTCATTTATTTTGGACCAAGAAGACCTGGATAACCCAGTGCTTAAAACAACATCCGAGTTATTCTTATCAAGTGCTGCAGAAGGAACCGGTATAAGAACGGTGGATCCAGAAACACAAGCAAGATTAGAAGCCTTGCTAGAAGCAGCAGGTACTATGTTTGTATAGTATTTTCTTGCAATTGGAAGCTTTACCTTCACAAGTTCAGTCATTTGTTATTTTTTAGTCACATGAAACACTGATCATGTTTTAAATGTGTTTAATGTTAAATGTGTGGAGAGTCTGAGAAAAGTGACGTTCATAGTTACTCTTTTAAGAGGCTTTCTGGGTCAGTATTACTTCATTTATAATGTAACTAACTATAAAGTGAAGTAAATGGCATTTGTCATCACCAGGCTAAGAGTAAAATTAACTTTTAAGGATGAGGGTTAAAGGAGCAAGGAAAGGAAACTGGTTTACTAAACTGCCATGTTCCTGTTCCCCCATAGAGTAGTGATGTGTAATCCTGAACTCATTATTTTGGTAAACTTACAGGTGAAATGTTGTTGGTGCTCTGCTTTGGCTGTCAAATACAGCTATAGTCACTTGAATCAGTCTTTGACCTCTATGCAAAATAGTTTATCCTCTATATTTTTATAAAAGACTTCCTGGTGCTAGCTTTATATGATCAAAATATTTTCTCATTTATAGTTATGTTCCTCACCATGAGGCAGGGAAAAAATGTAGGTTTTAGAGCCTGAAAAATTATAAAATCAAATTCTTAATAGAAATACTACCCCTACGTTGTTGAACTTCAATGAAAACAGTTACTGGTTGGATTTAAATGTTACCTTTTAGTATTTGCAGTCAAATATTTGCAACATTGTACTGGTGCAAAGGTGGGCAAACTTTTTGGCCTGAGGGCCACATCGGCGTTGCAAAATTGTACTGAGGGCCCGGTAGGGAAGGCTGTGCCTCCCCAAACAGCCTGGCCTCACCCCCTATCTGACCCCCACCTACTTCCTGCCCCAACCCCCCCCCTCAGATGGGTTGGGGGTTCTAACACCCCCTGCTCCTTGTCCACTGACCACTCCTTCCAGATACTCCCTGCTCCTTACCGTCCCACTCCCTGCTCCTTGTCCCCGATCCCCCACCTTAACTGCCCCCCCCGCACCCGGATCCCACCAGTTCCCTGTTCCCTGACTTCCCCCAGGACTCCTTACCCCTTATCCAACCCTCCAGCGCTGGCCCCCTTACCATGCTGCTCAAAGCAGCGTGTCTGGAGGTTGTGCAGTCTATCTGAGCTCGGAGCCCCGCTCACAGCGGCAGGAGCTCAGGCCCTGCCAGAGCCAGCCACAGTGCTTCCCAGGAGCAGTGGGCCAGAGTGCTGGTGGCATGGCACGCCGAGGCTCCGGGGGGGGAGGGCCGGGGGAATATCTCAAGGGCCGGGCAGGATGGGCCTGCGGATGTGGCTGTAGTTTGCCCACCCTGGTACTAGTGCATTAAACCCAGAAAGTGAAATTGGGAAGCTAAGAAATACAGAAAGTATATGATCTTAATGCAAAGAAAACATAACCCAAGAAACCATAGTGGTGCTTAGTGTTACTTAGACACTTGCTCAAACTGGTAAATTTCTGGTCAAATTTAATTTTTGTAAAGGCAAACTTCAGTCTAAAATATTTTTAGAATGGGGTAGGACAATGACTTCAAGCTGTTTCCTGTTTTAAGAGCATAGGCAGCCTCCCACCCAAAATATGCTCCATATTTGGGGAAAGGCTGTCATTCGTTCAGGCTTTAGGCAGTATTTCCAAATTGTGCATAATCTCAAAATTCAATTTCACAGTGGAATGCCCAAACCTACGTTGGCCCACTTTCTTTTTTAGCTCCCTGTCCAAATCCTGGGACAGCTTTCCGTGTTGTCATTCTTTTCCTAGCAGCATTATTAACTGCTGCCAGGAGGAGAATGTGTTAGGACTGACAAGAGAATCAGAGAAAGGGTCATGAGGCAGCCGAAACACCAGATCTGTAGATAAGCATGGATTCCTGAGACCCTCCTGGCCTTGGGTAAGAAGAGATCCGTCCCTTACTATCTCCTTCAGAGAGTGTATCTAGTTTGGGCTAAGTGTGTGTGCAGGGAAGGTTAAATGTTAGCTAACACAATTTGACATGTTAAAATTGTAGTGCAAGTGGGACAAGATGCATTTTAAACACTCCAACACAAGGTAGGTGGTTGAGGCAAGTCTAGGGTATACTATGACTAGCTAATGTGCTAAAATACACCTTGCTTTGTTAGACTGGTTTTTAAAATGTTTGCTAACATTTTTAAAACTGCCCACAGCTTTTATTCCAGTATAAATATATCCAAAAGGGGCATAAAGATTTATCCACAGTTACACCAGTTTAAAGGTGAATTTTTTAAAAATCAATTTAATTAGTGTTACAAAACCTTGTGTAGGTATTTATTCAGTTAACAGTAGTTTCTTCTGGCTTAGCTTACTTCTGTTCATTACTGACTTAAAATAAACCAAACTAAGCCATACTTACTCTTATCCTGTTTATCTACACACGGTTTTGCACTAGTTGAACTAAAACAGTGCTTAAACATTGTGACAAGGTGGCTCCCCTGCTCCCCTGGCTCAAGTCCTTTGGGTCGCTGTCACAGCACTGGTGCCCTGACCAGACCGCACCAGACTCGGTTTTTTCTGCTGCTCCTTAGCAGCTCGCTCCCTTTCTCTCCCTCTCAGGGACAGGCTCCTGCAGGCTAGGAAAGCTAGGTCCCCCTCTGGTAGGGACCCTTAGTTCTCTTCTCCTGCTTGCCAGCAGCCTCTCCGTCCCTGCCTCCTCCAACTTGCTCCTCACACTCTCTGCTTCCACCAACTCGCTCCTCTAACTGTTACTGTCACCAGAACTCCCTCCTCAAACTCCCACAAGCCTCTCTGTGGAGGAGTCTCTTTTCAAGGGCTCTGACAGCCTCCTTAATTGGCCTCAGCTGGCCCTGCTTCTGACTGTGGCAGCCCTGCTCAGCTGGACCCGATTCCCTTGTGGAAAGCCTTCTAATTGCAGGCCTTACTGGCAGCTGTCTGCCCTGGGTCTGCCACAACATATTTAACTTAAAACTGGTACAGCGGTCTCATGGACAAACCATTTGCCTGTGTGAAGGAGAATGTCCCGAAGCTTCTCTCACAGGAATTGAAGTATTTGACCCATTTGAGTTGCCCTTTTTTGCCATGGGAGGATAGGGAAGAGACTGTGTGCTATATCCCCCCCTGAAGATTTCTGAAGCTTGTTGCTCTGGGTGTGTATTTGGAGTGGGACGGAGGTCTGAATGACTGGTTGTATGAAGCTTTGTGTTTGCACCTGTACTTGTAGCATCCAGTTATTTGACAGGATTAGACATAAAAACAAGTTAGTGGCCCTGCCAAGATTAAATAAATGGTTGTCAGCTAATACATTTTAATTAACAAATTTTAAAATGCAGCTTAATCTTTAAAAGTTCTAGTCAACTAGTGCTCCTTCTTGTTTATTTCTGATAGTGCTTGGAAGAAGCTCTTTGAAAGGGGAATGGTAAGTGGGGAAAAATGAAAGTTGGGTAGTGGATCTGAAGCAATGTGGGAAACAGAGTAGAACACTTAAGATAACTTCCTTTATTAGAAACTGCTGTCCTTTGGTAGACAAATGCTACCTTCTGAAAAGCCAGATCTGGTTTCAAGATGTTGCTGCAACAAGGGGAGGGACTAAGTCACCTGACCCATGGTAGGAAAAAATCTGTCATGATTCTTACTTGAAATTTAGTTCCTCTCTTAATTGGGGAAATGTATAATTTTTAAAACAAACCCTAGAATCCTTCGCTATAGAAGGAGGATATAGTTTGATAGCTAAAGGCAGTCTGAAGCCATAAGTAAAATATTCTGTTTTGTACTCCCCCAGGCAGTGACATTTCATCTTGAAGCACTGGTCATTTCTGGGGACTTCACAGGTCTACACAGTCAGTTCATTGAGGAGAACAAAATAATTACAGGGTAAAAGTAACTTGTAACAAGATTAGAAGGACTAAATTATAGGCAGGGCTGGTAGGATCACTTGTTTAAGGGTGCCTGACACTTCCCATAAGACCCTGTTTTCAGTTGCTTAAAACTTTTTCTGAACTTTGTTTGGGCTGAAAACATTCATGCCAGGTGTCTGCCTCACATACGTTTTTGGGAAACGGGCTAAGGTAAAATACATTGAATTGCCAGTTTAAGAAGTCTGATCTTTTCTTTGAGAAACCTCAGCCACCCCCGTATTTGAGAGCAGAGACGACATTTGGCAGGGAGATGGCCTTTGTGTCAGGGATGTTCTTCTGCTGGTCCAGTGAAAATCTCCCCAGATTTGGCCAATTTATAAGCCCTTGAGAACTGTTTGCACTTGTTCTGAGAATTCATGTAAGCTAAAATCTGACAGTTGTCCTCAGTGTGCATGTTCCAGTTCTCAGTTCCTAATGTTGACCAGACTCTGTATGTGCAGGTCCATGGAGTGACTAAGCATGTTTCTTCCCATGGCTACAGGGTTGAAGCTGTCTGGGCCCATGTGGGGTTGGTCACTGGAACTGAGAGACCTGTTGTTCTCTCAGTGACTCCAGTGCCCGCACTTGCAAAAGTGTGTAGGAGGAAGCCATCTGACTCAATTGCAGAGAGAGCAAAAGCCAAACCAGGGTATTGGGTGAGAAAATAGTATATTGTAACAAAGACCAGGTGGGGACTGGAGCTGGGGCGGCAGGCAGGGATGGAAAGAGAAATGGGGACTGGGAGATTAAAAGATGATTGAGACTGGACAATGAGTTTGGGACTAAGCGTGGTGGGTGCATGGTGTAACCAATACAATGAGCAATGGAAACTTGAACTGACTGGGCAAGGAGACTGAAACTTGGATGAGAGGCCTGAGAAGTCTAGAAAACATAATTTATGAGGAAGGTTGAAAAAATTTGGGGTGGTTTAGGCTGGAAAAGAGAAGATTAAAGTTGATGTTTCCAGTGTAGACATACCCTGAGAGCGGACATAAGTGTTCAAGTACATAAAAGGTTGTTACTTGGAAGAGGGAGAAAAATTATTGTTCTTAATCTCTGAGGCTAGGACAAGAAGCAATGGGCTTAAATTGCAGCAAGGAAGGTTAGGTTGGATATTGGGAAAAACTTCCTGTCACAGTGGTTAAGCATTGGAATAAATTGCCTAGGGAGATTGTGGAATCTCAATCATTGGAGATTTTTAAGAGCAAGTTAGACAACCCCCTGGTCTAGTCTAGTTAATACTTAGTCCTGCCATGAGGGCAGGGCAGTGGACTAGATGACTTCTACAGGTCCCTTCCAGTCCTATGATCCTGAGGGCAGAGTGGGTAGGCAAGGAGAATGAGAGTGGAATGAGGAGCTGGGGCAAAGGGACGGGGAGAGAGAGGGGCAGGGGATATGTTTGGGAGGAATAAGAGAAGGCTCAGACTACTAGAGATGACTCTCTCAGGAACTTTGAATTGTATTCTGCCTTCTAAAATGTCACCCTTCCTCTATTGTCAGTATCTGTGAAACCCACTTGCAAAGTGTCTCATCCCTTCCAGTGCTGGAGTGGTTGACCATGTATTGTTGCTATCAGATACTCCATAAGTTCAAGTGGCAGTGGTTTGCACAGTGGCTCTGAGTGTTCATTACCACATGTTTCATCAGTAGGGAATCAGTAGGATGCCATGTGTGCTTTTCAATTTGCAATCTTCATGCTCTTTTTATGTGTGTTTAAAAAAAACATCAAAGATTGCATCAAAACTTAGGAGATGCTTGTGCAACTTAATTTGGCCCCCGGGAATGTATTCATTGTGATATTCCTTCCTGGCTTCTGGTCCCAGTTCTCTTCCTGAGACCCTCAGCTCCTTGTCAGAATGGCAACCAGGGCAGACAGATCTATCTCCTTGTCCAGACAGACCCTTCTCTCAGCTGCCCATTTGGTCGTTGTGCTTTTTCTAGTCCCAGTCTTGCTGTCAGACTCCCAGTCTTACCCTCATTCCCTGCCCCTTGAGCTATTAGTCCCCTTATTCATCCAGTCCCAATACACACAATGCCCTTCCCTGCCAAATTTCAAGTCCCAACTCTAAATAATGGAGACCCTATAGCTTCTGAAAGAAAAGGTTCTTCTTCGAGTGCTTGCTCATGTCCATTCCAAGATGTGTGTGTGCGTTCCGCGCATGCACGGTCCGGAAAGCTTTTCCCCAGCGGTACCCGTAGGGTCGGCAGGGGCGACCCCTGGAGTGGCGCCCTTATGGCCATGTATATATGCCCCTGCCGACCCTCCCCCGCTCAGTTCCTTCTTTCCGTCCTTGGCGGTCGCTGGAACAGTGCTTTTCTCAGCTACTTAGCGGTATCTTTGATCTAGTTAGTTAGGTATTTAGTGTTATAGTTCGTTGCATAGTTCTTTAGAGTAGTAGAGTTTATAGATAGTGTAGTTAGTTAGTTCGTTGTTCCCTGGCGTCAGGTTATGCCTGGGGCGTCAGGGTTTAAACCGTGTAAGACCTGCGGGAAGCCCATGCCCATTAGCGACCCTCACTCCCGCTGCTTGAAGTGCCTCGGGGAGGGTCACCAAACGGACCGGTGCACTATTTGCAAGGGCTTCAAACCCCGCACCAAAAAGGAGCGAGACTCGAGGTTGAAGCTGTTACTCATGGAGTCTGCCCTGCAGCCTCACTCGGAGCCGTCGACCTCATGCAGCACACCGGCATCGGTCCGCGGTACCGCGGCACCAAAGGCCGCGAGGAGCTCTCGGCACCGGTCTCCTAGGCACGGCACAGGACCATCTAGAAGGCACCGTTCTCAATCTCCGGTGCCTTCTAAGAAGGCGAGAGGGCGCTCCCCGGTGCGTAAGTCCACGGGTGATCCCTCAGGGGTGCTGGTAGCTCCGGAGCGCGCGAGGCGGCCCCGTGTAGAGCTCGCACCGGCACCGGCGGCACTGGAGCCAAGAGCGGTTTCCCCTGACGCGGGACTCCCTCTGGAGAACGAAACGCCCGGGCTCGAACTCCCATCTACCCCGGAGGCGTTCGTTGCTGCTGCGGACCTTATTGAGCTGACTTCGGGCCTGGCACCGGAGTTCGTCGCCCCGGCACCGGTCCCTCGTGTTGGGGCCCCTGTAAGGTCACCGCCAGTGACTACGGCACCGCAAGTGTCGACCATAGCGGCTCCAGCTATGTCCGCGGCACCGTTGGCTCCGGCACCGACTTATCCGGCACCGCGTCCTCCTGTATTCCCGGGGAAGCTGGATGCTTATGGCAGGATCATGGCACCGGACGGCGCGGCACCGCCCTGGTCCCAATCAGAATATTCTTCAGAGTCCGATGCTTCCTCTTCTCGTACTAGGTCCCGTCATAGTCATCGTTCACCCCGACGGCACCACTCCCGGCACCGCCATTCCTCGCACCGCCGGCACCGACAACACTATGTGGCGGATGCGCAAGGTACCACTCAATGGCCATTTTGGACACCTTTTGCATATCACCAGGCACAAGGCCCCCCCTCGGTAACCTCATGGCCCTCGGTGCCGAGAGGTCCAGTGTGCGCCACGGTGACTAGGCCCCAATCAGAATTGGGAGAGGATCAGCTACCCGGGCCCTCCATGACCACGTCCCAGGGGCACGACCAGCAGGAGATGGAGGCAGACCAGCAGCCCTTTCAGGAGGACCTCCCGGTGGAGAACCAGCAGCCGGCCTCCTCTTCCTCATCCCCGGACGATGCCATAGCGGGGACATCCTATAGCTTGCCCCCTATGGACCTCAGAGGCCACCAGGACTTACTAAAGAGAGTGGCCCACAGTCTCAATTTACAAACGGAGGAAGTAAAGGAGGAGGAAGAGGACCCTAACATGGATATCCTCTCCTCGGACTCCCCACCGCAAATCGCCCTACCCTTCATGAAAAAGATCAAATCCACCTTGGAAACGCTATGGCAGACCCCTTCCTCTCTTCCCCCGACAGCAAGGGGGGTAGAACGACGATACTTCGCACCCAGGCAAGGGTACGAATACCTGTTTACCCACCCCCCGCCTGGTTCCTTAGTAGCGGACGCTGTGAACCATCGTGAGCGTCAGGGACAGACGGGGCCTACCCCGAAGTCCCACGACTCGAAGAAGTTAGACTTGTGGGGGAGGAAGGTTTATTCGTCTGCGGCCTTGCAACTTCGTATTGCTAACCAGCAGGCCGCCCTAGGGCGATATTCGTATAACACATGGTCTACAATGGCCAAGTTTGAGGGGGCCCTGTCTAAAGAGTCAGTGCAAGAGTTCAGAGCGGTCGTTCAGGAGGGCAAGTTGGTCTCCAGGGCTGCTCTGCAAGATGCTCTAGATGCCGCGGACTCGGCATCCCGGCAGTTGGGTACGGCAGTAGCCATGCGACGGGGGGCATGGCTTCACGTATCAGGCATCCCACCACCAGTGCAGGCGACCATCCAAGACCTGCCCTTCGACAGACGAGGGTTGTTTGCGGAAGACACGGACAAAAAATTGCAATCGATGAAGGACTCAAGAGCGATGCTGCGCTCGCTGGGGCTCCATACTCCACAAGGGCAAAGGAGACCCTTCAGGCCTCCCCCACCACCACCACCTCCAACTAGACCATATCAGGTTCCTCCTTATAGGAGAGACCAACCTAGAAGAGGCGGACGGGGGGCTGGCAGGGGGCGACAGCGCTCCTCGTCCCATCAGTCCCAGGGCCCAGGGAATAACCATCCTCCTGGATCTAGGCCGAACTTTTGAAGTTGCGCCCGGGGACGCCAAGCCAACCTCCAGTCGTTTAGTTTCCTCCCCTTTTGTGAACCGTCTATCCCATTTCTACCGGGCATGGTCCTTTATCACCTCGGACAAGTGGGTTCTCAGCCTGGTAGAAATGGGATATTCTATCCAATTCTCTGTTCTCCCTCCCACCCACCCCCCATGCCCGTCCCTCTTCAGGGACCCATCTCACGAGCAACTCCTAGATCAGGAGGTCCATACCCTCTTGTCTTTGGGTGCCATAGAGGAGGTTCCTCAAGAATTTCGGGGAAAGGGGTACTACTCCCGTTATTTCCTTATCCCGAAGGCCAAAGGAGGTCTTCGCCCCATCCTGGACTTGCGAGGCCTCAACTCCTACATAAAGAAGCTGAAGTTTCGCATGCTCTCCTTAGCTGTCATAATTCCCGCTATGGATCTTGGAGATTGGTTCGCCGCCCTCGACTTAAAAGACGCATATTTTCATATTTCCATCATCCCGAGTCACAGACGATTCCTGAGGTTCGTGGTAGGATCTCGACATTACCAGTTTACCGTCCTTCCGTTCGGCCTCTCCTCAGCTCCAAGGGTATTCACGAAATGCATGGCGGTGGTCGCAGCATTTCTCAGACGGAACGGCATCCATGTTTACCCTTACCTGGACGATTGGCTCATCAGAGCAAAGTCAAGGGAGCTGCTTCTGACGCAAATAACGTTCATCAGAGCCACCTTCCTAAAACTGGGCCTCATTCTGAATGTACCAAAGTCAACCCTCATTCCTACCCAGAGGATCGAGTTTATCGGGGTGATACTAGACTCTTGCCGTGCAAGGGCCTTCCTACCTCCCTCTCGGGCCAAGGCCATGGCGGACATTATTCAACCACTTCTCCGGTTTCCCATGACTACAGCAAGAAACTGTATGGTCCTGATGGGACATATGGCGGCGTGCACTTACGTGGTGCCGTTCGCAAGGCTCCGCCTGCGTCCTCTGCAAGCCTGGTTCGCAAAGGTCTACAACCAGCGCAGAGATCCCCTCGACCTCGTAGTGACTCTACCATTAAAGGTAAGACAGTCCCTTCTCTGGTGGCTCCAGCCCAGATCTCTGGGAAGCGGGGTGCCCTTTCACAAACCTCAACCATCCATTACGCTGGTGACGGACGCTTCTGCTCTAGGCTGGGGAGCTCACCTGGGGAAGACCACGACTCAGGGCCTCTGGTCCCAGGAGGAGCTGTCCCTCCACATAAATGTCCGGGAGCTCAGAGCAGTTCGCCTGGCATGCCAGACGTTCCAGTCACTCTTGAGGGACAAGAGCGTGTCAGTCCTAACAGACAACACAGCCTCGATGTTTTATATAAACAAACAGGGTGGTGCTCGCTCCTCTCGCCTGTGCAAGGAAGCCCTCGCCCTCTGGGAGTTCTGCATCCCCAGAGGGATCTCCCTCACGGCGGCCTACCTTCTGGGGGTTCAGAACGTTCTGGCGGACTCCCTAAGCCGCTCATTCCGGGGTCACGAATGGTCCCTCAGGCCCGATGTTGCCCATTCGATTTTCCAAAGGTGGGGGTTTCCCCGCCTCGACCTGTTCGCCACAAAGGCCAACAGGAAGTGCCACAGGTTTTGCTCCCTCCTCAACCTCAGCCCAGGTTCAGAGGGGGATGCGTTTCACGTTCTATGGACGGGGGGTCTGCTTTATGCATTTCCCCCGTTCTCCCTTGTGCACAAAGTACTGATGAAGGTCCGTCAGGACAAGGCTTCTGTCATATTGATAGCACCAGCTTGGCCTCGGCAACACTGGTACACGACCCTGTTGTCCCTCTGTGTGACGACGCCGGTAACACTTCCACTGTCACCAACACTGATCTCCCAAGACCACGGGAGGTTGTTACATCCCAACCTACAGTCTCTCCACCTCACGGCATGGTATATCCGTGGCTGAACCTAGCGGAGCTTCAGTGCTCGGATTCAGTCAGGAATGTCCTCCTGGGTAGCAGGAAACCGTCCACGAGGGGAACCTACACTGCCAAATGGAAGCGCTTCTCACTGTGGTCTCAGAACAAGGGGGTGGATCCCCTGTCTTCTTCGATCTCCACTATTCTGGATTACCTCCTTGAACTGAAACAGCAAGGATTAGCGCTCTCCACCATTCGGGTACACCTGGCCGCCATTTCGGCGTTCCATCCGGGTGTTGGGGGTAACTCAGTCTTTAGTGACCCCCTGGTTGGCAGATTCCTTAAAGGGTTGGAGAGGTTGTATCCTCAAATACGTCAACCGGCCTCCCCTTGGGACCTCAACCTGGTTCTAAAGGCCCTAATGAAACCCCCGTTCGAACCCATATCCTCCTGCCCCCTTTCTTACCTCTCTTGGAAGACCGCGTTTTTAGTGGCAATCACTTCCGCACGCAGAGTCTCTGAGATTAGGGCGTTCACTTCCGAACCGCCCTATACGATCTTTCATAAGGATAAGGTCCAGTTACGCCCACACCCGGCCTTCCTGCCCAAAGTAGTCTCGCCCTTTCATTTGAACCAAGATGTGTTCCTACCTGTGTTTTTTCCCAAACCCCATGCGGATAACAGGGAAAGAATGCTTCACTCGTTAGATGTAAAGCGAGCCTTAGCCTTTTACATAGAAAGAACCAAGTCTTTTCGTAAATCCCCGCAACTCTTTATTTCAGTGGCGGAAAGGATGAAGGGGTTACCAACTTCTACTCAGCGCCTCTCGGCCTGGATTACATCTTGTATCAAATTGTCTTATAACCTTTCGAATGCTACTCCACCAGCACTGACAGCGCATTCGACCAGAGCTCAGGCCGCATCCACGGCGTTCCTGGCGCACATTCCGATCGTCGACATCTGTAGAGCAGCGACGTGGTCTTCGGTGCACACCTTCACTTCGCACTATGCCATCGTGCAGCAGTCGATAGAGGACGCAGCTGTGGGACAAGCGGTCCTGTTAACAGGTACGCAGAGTACTCCTCACCCTCCTCCGAGATGACTGCTCGTAAGTCACATCTTGGAATGGACATGAGCAAGCACTCGAAGAAGAAAGAACAGTTACTTACCTCGTAACGTTGGTTCTTCGAGATGTGTTGCTCATGTCCATTCCGAATCCCACCCGCCTCCCCTCTGTCGGAGTACCGGCAAGAAGGAACTGAGCGGGGGAGGGTCGGCAGGGGCATATATACATGGCCATAAGGGCGCCACTCCAGGGGTCGCCCCTGCCGACCCTACGGGTACCGCTGGGGAAAAGCTTTCCGGACCGTGCATGCGCGGAACGCACACACACATCTTGGAATGGACATGAGCAACACATCTCGAAGAACCAACGTTACGAGGTAAGTAACTGTTCTTTACTAAAATAAACAAATCAGCATATTTTCCTTAACCTTGTTCTCAGAAATGGCTGAGCTGTTTTGGCTGAAACTTTATTATTAAAAAAAAGTCAGCCTGATGTAGACACCTGGCATGAAAAAGTTCAGCCTGAATGTCTAGTGTGGCAAAGGTTTAAGCAACTAAAACAGGGTCTTGTGAAGGGAAATGTTGGACAACTATAATAGGTGGTGCTTATCTGGACAATGAGGGGAAAGACAGAAGGGAATTATAGTCTATCAGGATTGGAAGGGACCTCAGGCGGTCATCTAGTCCAGCCCCCTGCTCAAAGCAGGACCACCCCCAACTAAATCAATAGATTTTTGCCCCATATCCCTAAATGACCCCCTCATGGATTGAACTCACAACCCTGGGTTTAGCAGGCCAATGCTCAAACCACTGAGCTCTATCCCCACCCCAATCAAAAGTATTTGAAAGATATGATCACTAAGAAGGGAGAATTATTCTGGAATTATTTCTTTATGGTTCAAGTTAAACTATTTTTCCTCCTCTAAAATTGGGAATAGTGTATGCATATACACCACCTCACAGCACTACTGTATTGTGAAGGCTAATTCTGTCTTCACTTTTTGAAGATGCAAGGTGTTAGAAGTACAGTAAACCCTCGATTTAGCGGACCTCGATTTAACGGACTTCGGATTTAACGGACAAAATTTCCGGTCCATATGTCATATGTGAAAATTAACATCCTGTTAATTTTAAAATGCTTTTAACCAAGATTTGCTTATAATTAAATTAACAGGTTATTTTTTGTTGTTTGTTCACTGTTACAGTAGACTCCTGATTATCCGGGCGTGGGTTAACTGGGTTGCGGATTAACCGGGATGTCTAAACGGGTCGGTAGGGGAAGCCCCAAAGTGGCGGCAGGCTCAGCCTTAGCCTGCCGCTGCTTTGGGGCTTCTCCCATTGGCCCCTTATGAGCTGGGGTCTCAGCCTGCTTCCAGCCTGGGTGTAGGAAACCCAGGCTGGCAGCGGGCTGAGACCCCATCAGGCAGGAGCCTGGGGGGAAAGCCCAAAGCGGCAGCAGGCTGAATGGTGAGCCTGCCGCCGCTTTGGGCTCTCTCCCCAGGCTCCTGCCACCTGCCCCACTCAGCTCCCGCTGACAGCCTGGGTGCAGGGAACCCAGGCTGGCAGCGGGAGCAGAGACCCCGGCTGGCAGGAGCCTGGGGGGAAAACCCCAAAGCGGCGGCAGGCTTCCTACACCCAGGCTAGCAGGGGAGCTGACTGGGGCAGGTGGTGGGACCACCACCATCTCCCCCCCCCCCCCCCAGACCCGTGATTATCGGGGATTTTATTAACCAGGATTAAAGTTTTCCCGATCATCCCGGATAATCGAGAGTACTGTATAGAAAACTTTTCTGTGAAATTAAACTTTTCATACATACTTAATTTTAATGACACAAACATGTCTACATAAGTAAAAACAGGTAAACTAACTAATTTGTCAATTTTTTAACATATGCATTCGGAAAACCTACTTTATTATATAACGGACTTTCGGCTTTAACGGACACCCCCCCCCGCCCGAATTAGTCCGTTATATCGAGGTTTTACTGTACTAAGAATTTTTTTGTGTGAGAAACTTTTTCAGTTAAGTACTACTTGGTATTTGAATCTACAGTGAAAAAGCTAAATATCGTTAGGATAAACTAAAAGAAATATTGTGTGGTAGCTTGATGGTAAAAAGCTTAATACAAGGGGGGTTGAAAGGAACTAGCACTGCTGGTGACCTGCACAAATTCCTACCTGGGTTCACATTTCTCTAGTGGGTTTAGATAAAAATAACATCTTTCTAGCTTCAGGCGAGGCTCCCAAACCATATGTCCATCATGGATTTTAAACAGTACTGCCTAGTGATTGTACTGATTTGTTCTCTTCCTTAAACCCTGGAGGAGGAAAATGCTTTCTTCTGGCATTACCAGTCTATTTCAAGGCCTTGTGCTGTATAGATTGGAAAGCATGGAACACTGAACCAGTGCAGGCACAAACAGTTCAGCTGTTCCTGAAATGGTGCAACTTTCCTGTGTAGTGGGCCTCAGTGGTGGTGGTGTTCACATCTACATGCTATAGATCTGTTTGTGATACCACTTTCATAAGATCAACAAATTCATAAGCAGCTGTTTCGAGAATCCAGTGGAGTCTCCATGCTTGCTTACTGGTAGTGTCTCGTGTTCATGTTAATCTCTTCTGTCCCTTTCCCACCATGTACCGGACATGCTCAAAATAATGAGGAAGATATGCACTGATAAGTCTATAGTTGTATTCCTGGATTTGTCTTGTTGAGTTGTTTGCAGAACTATTTTGCCTCCCAACTTCATGGGTGCTCTCAGGACTTAACATTGGCATTTTCATTATTGACTCTGGGACCTATATCTTGATGACTTGTCCTTTTGAGAGGCTGCTGATGTGAATGCTAGAGATGTTTAGTTAGGTGATGACTTCTTCAGTTAATCTGTTTGGCTGAAGTATCCTCTAAGAGCCATAATCCCTGAGTAAGTCGTCCCATTCCTATTTGAGTGACAAGTGGATCTCATCTATGCTGGTTGGTGGGTCTGCGTTGAATTAACAGTATCTGTTAATGTTTCAGAATCTTATACATATATCTAGAACATTGTTTTCTGGTTGAGTGGTGTGGGTTTTTTTTTTTATTTTTTTTTATTTTCAGGAGTCTTTCACTGTTTTACTTCAGCTCATCTTTCCTAGGCGGATAGGAGCACAGTTCCTAGAAGCCTTAATTTAAAGTGTTTTTTGGATTCTGGGTACTATGGAAGTCTTGCATCAGATTTCAAGTGCAAGAGCATTCCTGTTCGCTATGTAAAAAGTGTGCCTTTATTTACTCATCTGAAAGCATGGCTGGTTTTTCTCCCCACGCCCACCCCTTCCGGCTGAGGTCTGAGGTCATTCAAATTAACCTGTTTAACCAGAGTTAAGTATTTTCCACAATATTTGTTAAATAGTACTTAAATGATTGGATCACATCCCCAAAAAACCAATTTTAAAAACTTACGGCTGTTAAACCAGAACTTCCGCTTTTGGTCCTAATGAAGCAGATACAAATTGTCTTATCTCATGCTTTGGAAAGTTTTAAGAAACAAGGCTTCCTTTACTAACGATCAGGTTCATGTGGTGGGAAGTAATCCTAAACCATAGGAGTCTTTCAATAGTTTTGCTTTACTTTAGAAGACTATTAATAGCACAGCAAGAACAGATTTGAAACGTAAAAGAATAATCTGAAAAGGGAAAGACACTTGATTGGGGACCAAGGTGCCCATTTCACATTAAAATAAAGGCCCTGAGTACGTAAACATAATGGACTCAAATTCTGCAGTAGCAGATCTTCTGTTTCTCTGCAATGTTAATTTAATTAGCTTGTTGGCTTTTCATAATTGCAGTTTCCTCTATGGCAGTGCAGTAATATATTTTATGGAACGCCAATAAGGCTGGATATTTAGAGTCTTTGTGTAGGAATAGTACCAGCTGCTGGAGGGTGGGAGGGAGTGAGCCCCTTTCCACCACAGCACCTAGTTTGGGATTGGGGGAAGCACATGTAGGGCTGTGATGTAGTTGCTAGGGATATATATCTGAATCCATATTGCCTTAATGCATCATACTTCAATCTGAGTGAGACCGAACTCTGTCCAGTGTCCACAGTCGTTCAGCTCGTTCTTGACTTCTACTTTCCCGCGCAGGCTGATCTTGACAATTCAGGAGAGCTGTTCTCATTTTCTGGATCCCCCTTTATGGGGCAGCAGGTTAAGTGAATGTGTTGCTTATGTAATGCAGGCATCCTTGTGGTGAAAGCAGCACAGGAAAAGGAGGTACCAAGGTCTTTGGGGGAACAGTGTGAGCAAAATGTTGTGGCATCTGTTATAGCCAAATGACAGATTCTGCATCCAAAACAAGGAGTTCCTCAGCAGTTTTACAAAATGCCATATTCCATAGAATGTCCTGTGAACTTAGAATCTTTACATGGGGCCCCTAATTCAAAGGAATAAACCATTGAAGTACCATATGTTAATAGGTACAATTCATTAATGCATTCCTTATACAGAATTTTAGGATGGGTGACAGGAGATGACCTAGATTCAGTCTTTTTAAACTGCTACATTCCACCCTACTTCAATAGTATCTATAATCCGTTTTGTAAAGTTCGAAGAACTTTGGGATCCGAAAGTCTTAATTGTAAGATTTGTTACACAAGACAAGGCTAGAGTAAAAAATCGAGACTATAAATTAGGTTTGAAAGTGGGACTGGGGCAAATCCTAAATGGGAATATGTAATCAAAACCACATTTACAGTATACAAATTCTGTAATTTGGAAACATTTCAAGAAGTCTATTCTTAAATGGTTTTAAGAGTTTGTTTTATCAGTTTGTCTAGTGTGAGAACTGTTCTCCAGCTTGGGAAATCTGTGCATATGGCCTGACAGATCTTCCCAAAAATTCCTTGCTTCCTCAAAATAAACTTGTAAAAAGTATGTGCTGACCAATCAAGCATTGAACAAATCAGTTCACCTCGAGCACCTCATACCCCTGAATTCTTGCTGAGGACTTGGAATGGGATCCTATTGATCTACATAACTGGTTATATTCAAGAAAACAGAAGTGAATGCTATGTTGCCAACTTAGTGGTAATATAGTCCATTATTTAAATCTCTTTGACTGATAACCTTTTAACAGCGCTGGTAATCCAGTAGTATTCATGCATGTACTGTGGAGCCAAGTTTGTGTAAAATTGTGTTGGAACCTTAGTAGTAAGATGACAAACAAGACTTCATGGTTGACCTCAGAAATCCCATTTATGCCATGTCCTTGTACGACTAGACTAGAGACTAGAGGCCTCTATTGTAAGAAAGTTAATGGGGAAACTTAGACATTTTGTTTGAAGGAGAGCAAAGAATCTGTTCAACTAAGGACAGGTTCTTTGCTGACATAAATTTGAGATGAATTCAAATTAGAATTCAAGTGGGCAACAGAGAGAGAGCAGAGGGGGAAACTGCAAAACAGGGTGAATGGGAATCTGTAAAAACAGGAAACTCTGTAGCGTCTAGAGCTATTGGCAGATCTGTGTATGGTGATCATATTATTTGTGTTGAGGTTATCAGAAATGGTAGAACACCAAAGTCTTTTTAATGCTAGTTGTCCATTCATTCTGTGTGAATTCAATAGCTGGCTGAGCAGTCAATGCCTGATGGTATTTCTCTCAGTTTTGGTTGGAATGAATAGCACAGTTATGTCGCATGGGCTGGCTATATTTTGGGTGATAGGGAGGGCACAGAATGCCCCATGTTCCATCTTTTAAATGAATAGATGCAAGTATGGATCAAACATGCTAGTTTTATTTTTGTCCAAGGTCAGATTGGAAGAATGGATTTAAAATGCTAATTATTGTAAATAGCGGTAAACTTTTTTCAAAAATCTCCTGTCAAATCAATCTAACCTGCTGGGATTTTTTTGGGGAGGGTGGGTGGGTGGAGATAGAGTAGTCAGCAAGCTGGTTTGAGGTCAGTAATGTTCTTGACTAGGAGAAGACTTGCAGTCCAGAATTCAATAAATACTTTGGAGAAAGTGATCAGTTCTTCTTCGAGTGATTGCTCACATGCATTCCATTTAGGTTAGGTACGCGCAGCGTGCCTGGTTGCCGGGTAGATTTTCCCCTAGCTATAGCCTGGGTGAGCAGGGAGCCCCCTGGAGTGGCGCCCTTATAGCAGCCTATATATACCACTGCGACCCCAGGCACCATCTTAGTTCCTTCTTACCGCAGACGAGCTGGTTGCAGGAACAGTAGAGCTCTGTGTTCCACAGTCTCTATATCTCCTCACCGGTCAGACTCCCCCTCAAGGAAAAGAAAGAGGGACTCGCAGGCGCCTGCCGCTCGAACACCGCGCCGTGACCATTTCGAGCAGCCGCCGCCGGTGATCGCGGCACCGATGGGCTCAGTCCGCTCGGAGGGGCAGCCCTCGGCACCGACACCGTCGACTCCGGTACCCGTGCAGGGCCCGTCGAGTCCGGTGCAAGTGGCCTCGCCACTTAGAGTGCCTCCACCGCAGCACCTTCCCTCGACCTCTGAGGCAATTGCTGCTGCCGGTCGTCTCCTACCCTCAGACTCCGCGCTGGAGCTGAGCCAGGTCCAATCGAGGGGCAGACCGCCCGTGATTGGGACCGAGATCGCGGCCAGGTGCCCGCAGGGGCCTGCGCACCGCTCGATCTCCCGGCACCGCTCGATCTCCCGGCACCGCTCGGGCTCCCGGCACCGCTCGGTATCGCGGCACCGGTCGCAGCCCCGGCACAGGACAGCGAGGAGGCCGTCTGAATCCCCCGAGGCGCTCTCCCATCGCTCCAGGTCTCAGCATCGGTCCGAGTCCTGGCGCCGATCTGAGTCCCGGTGCCCGCGCTCTGCTCGGCACCGGTCGTACTCTCGGCGCCGGTCACACTCTCGGCACCGGTCGGCTAGCAGGCATAGGGGGAGCCCGCGACGATCCCGCTCCCGGCGCCGTTCCCTATCCCGGTGCAGATCGCCACCCCGACGCCGGTCGAGCCGCTACACCAGACCTTCCGTCAGCCGCTCCCGGTCCCGGTCCCGACGCAGATCACCGCCTCGGCACCGGCGAGACTCTCGGCACCGGTCCCACTCCCGGCACCGGGGCTCCCCTCGTCGATACCGGTCATATAGCCACTCTCCGCGCCGGTATCGCTCCTATAGCCGCTCCTCTCATCGGCACCGGTCCTATAGCCGCTCCTCGCACCGGCACCGGACCCCTGAGACCTCGCCGCGACGGTACCGCTCTTCCAACGGCTCTCCTCCTAGGCATGGGCTTTCGGACCCCTCTCCTCGGCGGCACCGGTCGCTCAACAAATCACCGTCCCGGTACCGAGGCGGACCTCGTCTCAGCCCGGGGCCGGGCCCTTCGGGGCAGCGAGAGCCAGCCATGGAGCCTAAGGACTCTCTCACCCAACCCTCGCAGCCCGTCAGGGAAGATCAACCCTGGGCCCCCATCCAAGGTTCGGTGTCCCCAAGACCCGCCTCTGAACAGCAGTGGCCACCTTGGGATCAATGGGCTTATGATCAGCCCCAGGCCACGCAGTCAGACCCAGGGTTCCCTTTGAGACCAGGGAGCACCGATGACCCTCTGCCAGGACCATCTTCAATAGTTGGCCCCTCTGGTGCCTCTTTGGTGGCGGGCGACTTGGGTCCATACGCCTCCCCTGCCCGGGGGGATGCGGTGGCGGGCATGTCTTCAGACAATCTACCCTCCTCTGACCTGGCCCTTTACCAAGGCCTTCTAAAAGCAGTGGCAACTAACATGTGCTTGCCAATGGAGGAAACTCCGACGGTTCAGGACCCTGTGACCACCATGTTGTCTAAAGGGGCCCCGTCGAAGGTAGCAGTACCGTTCATTAACACAATTAGACAGAACGCTGCTACGATCTGGAAGACCCCGGCCTCCATTCCCCCCACCGCTCGGGGAGTGGAGAGGAAATACTTCGTCCCTGCTAAGGGGTACGAATATCTCTACACCCATCCTCCTCCCTCTTCACTCGTCGTGGAATCGGTGAATGATAAGGAGCGACACGGGCAGGAAGCGCAGGCCCCTAAGACTAAAGAGGCAAGGCGCCTGGACCACTTCGGTCGAAAAGTCTATTCTTCAGGGGGCCTTATTCTAAGGGTAACCAACCACCAGGCCCTTCTAAGTCGTCATCACTTCGATACGACAGAGGCCCTAGCGAAGTTAGAGGCCGTGGTCCCGCCGGACAATAAGCCACAGTATAGGGCTTTGATCCGCCAAAGCAGGGACATTTCAAGATATGCCCTGCAGGCGGCCCTGGACTCGGCTGACGCAGCGGCAAGGGCCATGGCTTCAGGGATCGCCCTTCGTCGGGCGGCTTGGCTGCAGTCCACCACTTTGTCCCAGGCTATGCAGCTCAAGATCCAGGACCTCCCCTTTGAAGGGGATTCCCTCTTTTCCGGAGACACGGACACTCGTCTCCAGAACCTGAAGGACAAAGGGGTAACCATTAAATCCCTGGGAATGCAGGCACCGTCAGCGCAGAGGCGTCCCTTCTACCCCCCGCGACGGCAATTCTTCCCACCTGCCCGCCCACCTCGAGACTTCCAGCAAAGGAGACCGAGACCTTATCGCCGGCGCCCAGGCCCACGCCAAGGTGGGAGGCAACAGGCCCCGAAGCCACCCCGCGGGCCTAGACAAAACTTTTGAAGGTGCGCCCGGGGGCAGAGCACCAGTTTCAGTTCCGGATCCTCCCTTCGGAGACCGTTTGTCCCACTTCCTCTGTGCTTGGTCGGACATCACCTCGGACCAATGGGTCCTCCGCACGGTGGAGATGGGATACTCGCTCCAACTGTCCTCCACTCCTCCCGCCCATCCACCCTCCCCGTCCCTCTTCAGGGACCCCTCTCACGAGCAACTCCTTGTACAGGAGATGAGGTCGCTCCTTGCACTGGGAGCCATCGAACCCGTACCGGAGGAGTTCAGAGGCAAGGGGTTCTACTCCCGCTACTTCCTGGTTCCCAAGGCGAAAGGGGGCCTCCGGCCCATCCTAGACCTGCGAGGACTCAATGCCCACATGTGCAAGTTCAAGTTCCGCATGGTCGCCTTAGGCACCATTATACCCTCTCTGGATCCTGGAGACTGGTTCGCTGCCCTCGATATGAAGGACGCGTATTTCCATATAAGTATAAACCCATCGCACAGGCGCTACCTCCGCTTCCTGGTAGCAGGGGAACACTACCAGTTTGCTGTTCTACCCTTCGGCCTCTCCACTGCACCCAGGGTTTTCACCAAGTGCATGGCAGTGGTAGCAGCATCCCTTCGGCGCAACGGGGTACAGCTATACCCGTACTTAGACGACTGGCTAATCCGAGGTACCTCCAAGGACCAAGTGCGCTCACACGTGCACCTGGTCATCACGACGTTCGAACGTTTGGGAATCCTTCTCAACAGAGAAAAGTCCACAATGGAACCGACCCAGAGGATCGAGTTCATAGGGGCCTTTCTGGATTCCACTGTAGCACGAGCGTCCCTACCTCACACTCGTTTTCTAGCCATACAGTCGGCCATTCGGGGTCTGCGCGCCTGTCCCATGACCACGGCCAGAGCGTTCCTCAGCCTACTAGGCCACTTAGCCTCATGTACGCAGGTCACGCAACACGCCAGGCTGAGACTCCGTCCACTACAGTCGTGGCTAGCGTCGACCTACAGACCACGCAGAGACAATATAGACACTCTCCTCACTATCCCCAGAGACATACTATCCACTCTGGCTTGGTGGGAAGATCAGGACAATGTGTGTCGCGGTGTCCCCTTCCTCCCCCCCAGCCCGTCCCTCTCTCTGGTGACGGACGCTTCATCCCTGGGATGGGGGGCCCACCTCGGTCACCTCCGGACTCAGGGCCGTTGGTCGGAATCGGATCTCTGCCTTCACATCAACGTCAGGGAGCTGAGAGCCGTTCGCCTGGCTTGCCAGGCCTTTCGGAATACGCTACAAGACCGATGTGTAGCGGTACTTACGGACAACACCACAGCCCAGTTCTACATAAACAAACAGGGCGGGGCCCGTTCCAACCCTCTATGTCAGGAGGCGCTTCTTCTCTGGGAATTTTGTATAGCCCACCGGATTCACCCTGTGGCCTCGTTCCTCCCGGGTGTTCAGAACACGCTGGCAGACCACCTCAGCAGGTCCTTTGCGACTCACGAGTGGTCCCTCAGACCGGACGTTATTCGACCGATCTTCCTAAGGTGGGGGTTTCCCCAGATCGATCTCTTTGCCTCCAGGCAGAACAGGAAGTGCCTCCAGTTCTGCTCCTTCCGAGGCAGCGCCAAGGGGTCCTTGACAGATGCCTTTCTCCTACCCTGGACGGGGCACCTGCTCTACGCGTTCCCTCCGATCCCGCTTCTACACAAAGTGATCCTGAAGATCAAACGGGACAAGGCCCATGTCATCCTCATAGCCCCAGCCTGGCCCAGGCAGTGTTGGTATGCGTCCCTCCTACAGTTCTCCAGAGCCCCTCCCATCAGCCTCCCATTATGCCCAGACCTGATCTCTCAGGACCACGGTCGCCTCCTGCACCCGGACCTTCAGTCCCTCCATCTCACAGCATGGCTACTCCATGGCTGAGAGGCCCAGAGCTTTTATGCTCAGCCGAGGTGCAGAACATCCTTCTGGGTAGCAGGAAGCCTGCCACTAGAAACACCTACATCGCAAAGTGGACCCGTTTCTCCACCTGGTGTGAGGGATTGGCCATCGTCCCGACTCAGGCTCCTATCCCTCGTATACTGGACTACCTCTTAGGCCTTAGAAACCAAGGCCTGTCTACTTCCACCATTCGAGTCCACTTGGCTGCGATCTCGGCTTTCCACCCTGGCCAGGCAAACCGCTCGGTATTTTCTGACCCTGTGGTGTATCGTTTTCTTAAGGGTCTGGACAAATTGTACCTGACCGTGAAGCGCCCAATTCCACCTTGGGACTTAAACCTTGTGCTCTCACGCCTCACGTTACCCCCGTTCGAGCCCCTCGCCACGTGTTCCCTGCTCTACCTCTCCTGGAAGGTGGCATTCTTAGTAGCTATCACCTCGGCTCGTAGAGTGTCAGAGATACGTGCACTGACCTCAGAGCCGCCCTACACCATTTTTCATAAGGACAAGGTGCAGCTACGTCCCCACCCGGCTTTCCTGCCTAAGGTGGTCTCGCCCTTCCATATCAACCAGGACATTTGTCTCCCAGTCTTTTGTCCTAGACCACATACCTCTGAAAAACAGCAGCAATTACACACGTTGGATGTTAGGAGGGCTCTTGCTTTTTATTTAGACAGGACAAAGCAATTCAGGAAAACGACCCAGCTGTTTGTAGCGGTTGCGGAAAGAATGAAGGGCCAGCCGATTTCAGCCCAACGACTCTCCTCCTGGATCACGTCGTGCATCCACACCTGTTATGAACTCGCGGGCAAACCGCTCGAGAGAGTAACAGCACACTCCACGAGAGCGCAGGCATCCTCTGCGGCCTTCCGGGAGGGAGTCCCTATTCAGGACATCTGCAGGGCGGCTACCTGGTCCTCCGTCCACACCTTCGCCGCGCACTACGCCATAGTCCAGCAAACCAGGGACGATGCGGCGTTTGGGTCAGCGGTCTTACGATCAGCAATGGGTCAATCCGACCCCTCCTCCTAGGTATTGCTTGCAGTCACCTAAATGGAATGCATGTGAGCAATCACTCGAAGAAGAAAACAAGGTTACTTACCTGTAACTGTTGTTCTTCGAGATGTGTTGCTCACATCCATTCCAAACCCACCCTCCTTCCCCACTGTCGGATTAGCCGGCAAGAAGGAACTAAGATGGTGCCTGGGGTCGCAGTGGTATATATAGGCTGCTATAAGGGCGCCACTCCAGGGGGCTCCCTGCTCACCCAGGCTATAGCTAGGGGAAAATCTACCCGGCAACCAGGCACGCTGCGCGTACCTAACCTAAATGGAATGGATGTGAGCAACACATCTCGAAGAACAACAGTTACAGGTAAGTAACCTTGTTTTGGCCAGCCACTGGGTATTAATCATGGCAAGATAAATTTGATAGTATACTGCACAAGAACCTGACTTTTCAAAGGCGATGAGTACCTTTACGTTTCCCTGATTAAAACTGAAGTATAGATGCTCATCACTTCTGAAAATCAGGCCTTAAGTGGGTTGAAGCAGCATTCTATTGAAAGCTGTGATCAAAATAGGTAAGATCTCACTTAGTAATTCCTAGGGATTGATTCCCGTTTTACCCAAACTCTCTCAAATGCCCATAACATTTCAGTTATTTGCAAGACTGTAGTTTCTTCTTGCATTTGTTTTAATGACTTGGTGCAAAATTATGCTTAAAGAACAAAAGACACTGCAATTGAAAATTATTCCATAAGTGATTAATGAAAATAGATGTAACAATTAGGGGTAAGGATCTAGGATATTGCTCATCATATCAGAAAATGACTTGAATTTAAATTCACAATGTATTTATATGTTTACCATCATAAAACTTAAAATGAAAGGGAGATTAACAGTAAGGTGAACAGAGATTGGAATGTGCCCATACTGATGGAGAATTGACTTAGTAACTGGACAAGTGCATCACTTCTTGGCAGTGTTTCCAAGGTCATAGTTTTGCTTGGAATTAAACACTCATGCAAAAAAATTCATCTGCTTCATCTAGCAGCCCCCTCCAAATTTATTTTACAAATTTTAAATCCATGGCATGGTAGAGGGGGTAAATTGAGTACAACAGAAATACTTGTACTGAGCTTTAGATGGTGGTATAATTCCAGTGCACACTGAAGTTTGGTCTAACTGTAATTTGTAATACAAAAATGTGCAGTGTATAGTATGCATTTTTAAATTGCCAGGAAGAGCTATCTTGTTTGCAAGAATAACTCTGAAATCTGCTTAAACTAATTAACAAAAATCTTTTTACAATAACTTGTTCTGTGATATAGTACTCCTGTGTTCTGGACTATGTTTGAAGTAAAATAAATGTATATTTTGAAGCAACTAAATAACAAAACAGTACCCATCATCAAAAATCTGGCAGGCCTAATTCTAATTGTAATTCTGTTGGGGCTATATAATTAAGATACTCTACTATTTTTGATAATTTTACCTTGATAACTTTTGCCTTTAGAGATACTGATCTTTTATAGTGACTTGTTCATTCTCTCTCTTCACTATCTAAAGATTCAGAGTGGGAAGGAATATATGGTATGTGATATTTTAAAATGTTTGCATTATTTTATCAGAAACTGTCTGAAGTCCCTTGCATGTAGTATCATTAATCTTTATTTTTATAAACATACTATCATAAACTTAAGTAGTTTTCAAGTTTCTGCATGATTAAATGCTATAGGTTTCTAATCTGAGAGGCCTTTTCTGGTGTAAGTTAAATTA
Organism: Sternotherus odoratus; assembly: GCA_032164245.1. Lineage (NCBI taxonomy): Eukaryota > Metazoa > Chordata > Testudines > Kinosternidae > Sternotherus > Sternotherus odoratus. The sequence continues at coordinate 31,915,748 of JAVMKO010000008.1, forward strand.
ACATCACTATTTGGAAAGTGCTTTTATTCTGAAGGCTATAATTTTTTGATGGGAGCTATTCCTTTTAAGAGAATTTTTAATTTCTCCTGTAACTGTAAACTGGTAGAATTTATAGAATTCAGAGAAGTATATTTGAGCTGTATTATTTCCCTGTAATGCTATGCTCTTTTCTTGTAATCAAGCAAAGTTAAGGTGTTGAGATGTTGGAATAGTCCTAAAGCTTCCACCTTTTGAAAAACACCCCCCCCTTCAAATTCCCACCCCCCTTCAAATTCCCACCCCCCCAGAAAAAACAACTAAAAAACAACCTGAAATTTTAAACCTAGATATAACTTTCTCAAACCTATCTTCAGTCTCTATTTCTGTAAGGAATCTTCTTTTCTCAGCATATTTTTTATTTGAAATCCAAAGACGTTTATCTTTCTTAATATTGCTATACAGTAAACCCTCGATTTAACGGACTTCGGATGCAATGGACAAAATTTCTGAGCAAGCTGATGCATTCCTGATCCATTTCTGGTGGGCTGGCTGCCGGCTCCCGGCTGCTGCCCGGGTCACAGCAGCGGGCGGGCTGGCTGCCGGCTCCCGGCTGCCGCCTGGGTCCAGGCAGCGGGCGGGCTGGCTGCCGGCTCCCGCCCGGGTCCAGGCAGTGGGCGGGCTGCGGAGCTGCTGCCCCGACCCTGTGGCGGGCGGGCTGCTGCTCCGACAGCTCGGTTTTTTTTTATTATTAAATAACGGACTTTTTCATTTAACGGACACCCCCTCGCCCGAATTAGTCCGTTAAATGGAGGTTTTACTGTACCTTAAAATGCACTCTGTTTCTAGGATATCTTGTACTGAATTATTAAAGCTAGCAAACTCCTTAGGTAAACACTGTCCACAGAATATAAATCTCACTGCTTTTCTATATTCTGTAAAAGTGTTCAGTAGCTATAAAACTTTGTAAGCACAATATAACTGCCATTGGCTAACTGTGCAATTATTATGTTTAAAATTGTTTTTTAAAAAGTACATGTTACTCTATTTTTCCTTCTAATTCCAGTTAATAAAGAGTTTTGTCTTCATTTTAGTTAAACTCAACTTGGACTTTGTTTCTACAAGACTGAGTTCTTGTCCTCCTCTAATAGTAGTTATAGGGATGATTTTTTTTCTGAAAGAATAAACAAATACCAAATTTCAATGGGCCTAAAACGTATTCTGTTAGGATTTTCAATACCCCCGCCCTTTTTTAAAAAAGTGTGCTTGCAGATGCTGTAAATGGAAAACTGTTCTCCTGGCAGCTACTCATCTGCTTTCCAGAGAGAGACAGCACTGCATGATCAGCACTTTATTTATAGTCCTGTTTTATTTGCTCACTGAAATCAGATGGAAATCATCTTGTATCAGATTTAAAACATCAGGTCATCTTTGAAGCGTATGCTTTTCTGCATTCATAAGTCTCAATAGTCACAAATGCAATTTTGATTATAATCATAATCTAACTTCTTAGGGAAAGGGGCACTAAGTGTATGTCTACACTGCGAAATTGTCGACAAAACTTTTGTCTTTCACGGGTACTTAAAAAAGCCCCCCTGTGAAAGACAAGTTTTGCCGATGCAAGTGGCAGTGTGAACATGGCTATGTCAGTAAGAGTGCAAATGCCACTCGTGGGGCTGGAAATATTTTGTTGCTGCTAGAAGGTGTGTAGTGTAGACATAGCCTAGGAGTGCTTTGTTCTAGACTTGAGTGATTGTGAATTGGTTCAGAGTGAAATGATTGTATTGGTCATTGTTTACAGGGAATGGAGCTATTTGTCCTAAACCTTCTTTAGGATCTACTAGGGAGAGATTCGGAGGGGCAAAGGGATATGTAGGTTCAGTGTTGGTGCTCTGCCTGCCATCAATATTGAGTATTCTGAAATCTCTGCCCCTCAGAAATTTTGTGTAGTAGGTACTGAAGAAGGTTTAGGACAAATAGTTCTAATCTCTGTAAAATGGAACTTCTTATTATGGTATATACCTTTCTCTCCCCACCCCTTTCTCTGTGCACATAACAAGGTTATTGGGCTGAGGAAAAGTCAGTCTTAATAGTGAATCTTAACTTGGACAATGAGATCATGGTTTACAGCCCTCAGATTGTCTATAGTTTTTCAATTAAAATGCTTCTTTTCAAGAATACCTTTCATTCTGTAAATTTACCCAATATTGGACATACGATAGTTTGAGTGGACTTCAGAACTTTCTGAAGTTTTAGAACCATGATCTTCAACTTTTTTACAAACAAGGTCACTTTTTGAATTTAAGATCAACCCAAGATCTACTCTTCCCCTTCCCCAAGGTCTCGCCCCATTCATTTCATTTCTCCCTCACTCACTTTCACTAGGCTGGGGCAGGGAGTTGGGGTGCGGGAGGGGTGCAGGCTCTGGGTTGGGGCCAAGGGTTTCGGTATGGGAAGGGGCCCTGGGCTGAGCCTGGGGCAAGAGGTTGAGGTGCAGGAACAAGGGGTGTAAGCTCTGGGAGGGAGTTTGGGTGCAGGGGTCATATGGTCACACTACCCCTAAGCTCATAGAATCCACTGGACATTTCGTGCATTTTACTTTTTATTAGTGTCATTTGTGGTTTATTGATCTAAAATCCTTCAGGGATTGTCACAAATCAGTGTAATATTCTCAACTGTGGGGTGTGCATTGGTTGAGCCTGGGGTAGGGGGGTGGGGTGCAGAAGTGAGGGATGCAAGCTCTGGGAGAGAGTTTGAGTGCAGGAGGGAGCTCTGGGCTGAGGCAGAGTATTGGGATGTGGGAGCAGGTGCAAGGTGTAGGCTCTGTCCGTGAGGCGCTTACCACAGGCGATGGTGCAGTGGAACTCAGGCTGACTGCCTCCCTGACATGCACCACAGCACTCCTGGAGGCTGCTGTCTCCTGGCATGTCTCTGTGTGGCCCTGGGTCAGGAGGTGGTGCTGCGTGCTGCCCCAGCACCATGGGCAGCTCACTGAGTGCCCCCCGGGGCCACAGAGACGTGCCAGTGGCTTCCGTGAATGGTGTGGGGCCATGGCAGGCAGGAAGCCTGCCTGATCCCCGCTGCAGTGGATCAAGCTTGGCTCCTCTACTGATTTGGTGGAACAGCGCTTGGAAGGACTCGGGACCATTCGGTAAGGATCGGAAGTGACTTTTAGCGGCCTGGAGATCACAATCGGCTGGCAGAAGATCCTGGATCTTCTGCCAGGCGATTGTGATCTCCAGGCCACTAAAAGTTGATAATGATAATCCAGTTGATAATGATTGACGAGTTGGTGACCACTGCTTTTAGAATAACCATATTGGCCAGAACATGGGTATTTCTTGATGTCTAATAACACGTCCATTGTAAATATGCATCAGGTATAACTTTAAGATTGACTTGATAAAGGTTAACACTGTTTCTGTTCAGGTCTCTCTTGAAGGAACACATTTTGGCACACTGTTGCAGGAAAGCTGATACATCTTTAATTGACAATATCTTGAGCATTTTTGGATGCTTTTATATCTGTATTTCTTCTAGATTTGGTTATTTAAAAAAATTTAGTTACCTAGATCCTTTTATGAAAACATGATATGCCTTCAAGGTTAAAACTTACTTTACTAGAACAGTGTTACTTCGGAGCTCAAAGCATTCTCCGCAAAGCCTTAGAGCAGCTATTTTGATGGGAAGACATAATGTACACTTAAATAAACGATTGCTGAAACTTACCCAAGCAAGTTGCAGAATCTGCTAGTATGGGGTAAATTGTTAATTTTGTCTTGGAAGCAATACTTATACGTGAAACTGAGCTGAGCTAAGTGGGGAGAAAAAAATGTTAAGATCTTTGCTTCATTTTGGAGACCTATAGCTAAAATTCTGGTAACTGTTGCTCTAGAGTCAAATACCTTTTCCATAGAATGTGTTTGCTTCACTTGTTTGCCCTGTACCTTTAAGTGTTTATACTGTACATTAGCAGATAGCTATAGAAATAATTTTGTTCCGTTTTTTTACTTGAGTGCATGAGATGTCAGGATCAGTTTAGATAGTAGTCTTCATGGCAACATCATGAAGTGAAAAGAAAAAAAGAATAGCTCTGCCCCATTTCAAGTTGGAGTAGTTTTAACACAGCTTCTCCATTGTCTAAGTGGTAAAACATGAAGCATAATGACGGGGAATATCGGGTGAGAGGATTATGAAGTCCTGTAAACTGTTGCATGTTTTTACCATCTGGACAAGAACCATTTTCTGGACAAGAATATGTATTCAGACAATCTTGTAATTTGCATCTTGCATACTGGAGCTCTCCCAGTCCCCCTCTTCCCAGCATCTGTGCAATCAGGTTTTTCTAATGTATTTAAAAGCAAAATTAAAGCAAAGATTAACGTGAGTTGTTGCTCTCTGGCCAAGGTCAAAAATAATCATGATTTTAGGAAAGTAAAATAAAAAGCAATTTTTTATCTTATATCTTGATCTGTAGTCTACTTAAAAGATAGTGACTTTAACAATTAAGAAAAACAAAAATTGCTGGATGAACTTCAGAATTATACATAGGGCCTTTTCTACTCTGACGTTTCATTCTAAATGTTTATCTAATCAAGAGAAGTCACAGGGCCTCTAGCATCCTTTGTGAGACTAGCACAAAAATAATAAGTAAATACCCTCTGCCATATATGCAATCAGCAGCATTTTCTGGTCTATTGAACAGCCTCAAGTCAAAGTTGCAATGATTTAACTATGCTGGGCTCTCCATCAGGGTTTGTGGTGGCAGGCAGCACCTCAAAAGACTTGAGTATGTTGAGAAACTGTCCAATGAGTACACCAACCATCGATACTTAAACATGCAATGTTGGTTATGAATCTCATCTGTACAGTAATGGTTGAGGAAAAAGCAGTCCATGGAATGCCTGTGGTTGTCCTCATTCATCAATTTGATTATAATTGCTACTGATTATCAAAAGGTATGAGAAAATGTGTTGGGACAATGCAGATAGTGTTTGTTTTTTTGCAAAAATGATATTAATTACATGGGTTTGTGCACATTCTAAATTTTATGTCAAAATTGTGAAAGAAAAGCAACTGGAGATCACATTTTCTGTGTAACTTAGGGCATGTCTACACAGCCGGGGAAATACACTCTATTGGGGTGTGATTTCTAAAGTGCTCTAATATGTTATATTAATTGGTCATGTGTAGACCCTGCTGGTGTGTTACATGGATCAGTTAATGTGCAGCACATTAGTGTGCTCTAAAAAATCACAGCCCACTAGAATGCATTATACCCCGCTATGTGTACAAGCCAATATTTAGTTCTCAATAAACAAATTGCAGCTGCCAAATACTAATGGAAAGGCGATTGTGCACTTGTCTGTTGAAATAAAATGGAATATCTTTGCAGATTTTCTAGAAATCTGATAGTGCACTGGGCAGGGAGGGGGGGGCACAGTCCATGAAAATTTGCATGATTTCGACAGAATATTGACTCTAGTTTGCTAGAAGGTAACACAATTGTCTGAAGAAATGTGCTGGGAAACTGCTCTAAATGCAGAGGAATTAATGCTGTTCAGTTGTTGAAGTATAGGAGAGAAGCTAGAAAACTTTTTTGTCAAACTGGCAATTATTTAATGGCAAAAGTTTAATGCTGCAGAAGTATGTTAAATACTTTAACATTGTACATTTTCCAAGCATATGTGTTTGATCTGTTTGTGCATTTCAGAAGTCATGTATTCCAGTGAAATATTGGAAAAAATGTAACTATTAAATGATGGAAATAACAAGTCAGTAACCTGGGAGAAAATTAAGACACTGTGTTGAATGATTGTTTTTATCATTTGGCCTCATGCACATAAAAATTGGAAACTGCATGAGAACCGGAAGACTCCAAAGTTGGTTTTCCTTGAGCACTTTACTTTTGAAAAACACCTTCAATTAATAATTTAAAATATTGAATTATGATGCTTTAATAACATGCTTGTGGGCTTATGCATAAAAAACATTCACAGGTTTGTACTTTAATATTAGAAACTGAACTTCTCACTGTTAACAATGAAATAACTTCAGTTTAATATGATAAATACAAAATGATTATAATAGTTGTCACCACAAAATAGTCATGATGTTTATTTGATCTTTACAAAAATACCATAGTCAAAAACACATTTTGTTATCAGGAGTAGCAATAATCCTGAAATAAATCTGTTTTTTTTTTTTAAAAAAAAAAAAGTATTTAGAATGTTCAGTAAAAACTTTAATCTAAAATTGTAGTAGTACAAATTAGGTGGCTTTAAAAATTATTTAAATGAAGAAAAATCTGATTGAAATCACTCCATTTGGGCTTTGTCTTCAATCGATTTAGTCTAAAGTAGTCAAACAGGCAGTTCTAGTTTATAGCCTGAATTGACATCCACCTGCTCTGGGTGTGGCTAGAAGTGTTATGAGATGCGACATTGTTAGGTATTTTGGAAACAAGGACACATTGTGCATATCAGTCGCAGACTATCTGGACTGGGTATCATGACAAGTTCTCCTACTTAAGACAGACATAACAAGATTGTTAAGAAAAGTAACAGTGCAAACACTTTGGGTTGACTATATTAAAAACCCATGATTGAATATATGTTGGCATCTTAACATAAGTTTTATTTTAACATTATTAATTTTTAGGTATAACTGGACCAAAGGAAATTCAGTTATGTTAATACTTTACTGAGAGGAGCCATCCTAAGAGAGAAAAATCCAGGCAAATTTCTTTTTTCTCTTGACAGTGTCTTTAATTCACCAGCTTGCTTTCTAGATCTGTTTGACCACAAAAGGCAGTGGAACTGAGATATGGAAATGCTCTGAGAACCATTTAAAGTATCTATCTACACAGAATGATAAATTTTGTGTCTGGTTATGTATACAACTACACTTTCTAAATCGGTATTTAAATGAAATACTAGATTATTTTACTAGTTCAATACATGCCAGGATAGATAAAAGTTTATTAAGAATTAAAAAAAATTGAACTTCTAAAAATTTTTTATAAATGTTTTTAAAACTAAATTTTGAAACTATAATTTATAGGGGCCTAAATTTACTATGTTAAAATAGTTTTAAAAATGTTCAGGCTACACATGTTTGCTTCCAATGTTTGAGAGAGAGCCAAAAGACTGAACTGGTGGAAGTGATTGGCTAAAGCACCTGGATCAGAATTTGTGAAGAGCTAAACTAGCTTTTGACAGTAGTAGTCGATTCTGCAAATACAGAGAATATTTTCACTTCAGTTTACTCAACAGTTCGGGTCAATGGTTAGTTCAGCCAAAGTTGAGAAACTGGGGGTTGAAAGGAGTGTGTTTTTTCTTTTTATTATAAAGTTTTTATTTGAACACTGGTATAGTAGCAACTAGTTCATACTTTTACCGCTCAGTACACTTGAAAATGTTTAGCTGTCCAGTTTCAATTTGAAGGAAAAGGTATTTTCTATGTACATATCTTATTCTCTGGTGTCTGAAAATGTCAATTTTTATTCAAGTTATATTAGCCATCCAAACATGTTCAGTACAGATGTTTTATTAAACATCTAGGGAAACTGATTATACTCTAAGTTTTACACAAGTACTTCTTCAAATTTAAAAGTTAATGTATGTTAATGAGACTAATGGATATCGGCTTGAAAAAAGACTACAGAGCACCATCCATCCATCAACAGTTTTTAAAAAACTTATGAACAGACATTGGAATAATTTCATTTAATATGAAAATGCAACCATCTCTGAGGGGAGTGGAAGTGGCAGCTGATTAACAGCACACAAACACCCATCCTGGGACAGAAGTGAAGATCACTTTTCTGAAAATTTTTGCAGCAACGTACAATGCATCTTGCAGAAAGCTGCAGGTATTCCCAGTTGGAATGACAGCTTTTACCCAGTTATTAATAGTTTACATGGACCAAATGACTTATCTTGGTATTTACTTTTTGCAGAGCCTAAAATGAACTTAAAAACTTGGAAATATCAGAATGCTAGATTGCACTATTTAAATCCAAGTGTTGTAAACCTCAAATTTTATTAATAATAATAAATTAATAATGTATACCAGCAAAGGCAGGTAAACTTGGTTTTAATCTTGTTTTGCTTTTGTACTTGTTTTCCTAAAAGGTTGATTTCTGTTGATAACCATTCAAACATGCTGATTTGCAAGTAAATACAGCTTTTACACTAAACTTGGTTCATTTTAATAATTAGGCAGATATACTATATTCATAATTATTTAACTGATTATATAGTTTAACATACATTTATTCAGTTTTGGTTTGTACTTATGTTAAAAATTGACTAATAAACAACAAAAACATAAAGGTATACGAGAAGTCAAATTTGGCTCATGTGGGTCCTGTTAATTTTTTTTTTTTTAGAGTATTTAACACTGACATGTCTTTTACTTGAAAATGCTGATGGAAACAGATTTTTAAAATATTTCTTCGTAGTGTGGACAACTTACATTTGCAGTGTATCTCTGCTGTAGAAGAGAGCCAGGAATTGAAAGATTATTCATGTTCACTTGTTTAACTAGTTTCTACATTTTCATTATTTAAGCTGAGAAGAAAAAATATAAATAGTGGAGAGTAAATTAGACATAGAGGATTCCCTTCCCCATTAGACACCTTAAATTATTAAAACTGTTTAATTTTCTCAGACAAAAAGTACATAATCCCATAGTAACTGCTGAAGAGAAGATTAGTTAAAAGCACATAAATTAAAGGGATGACATCAGCTTGATATGCGTTCACACTCAAATGTAATCTTGTACTACATGTGCCCCTTCTTATTTATGTGGGGGGTTTTTACAATTATTTTCTTCTTTGAATATTTTTTCTCCCCTCTTGCTGTGTGAGTACTAACATTTAATGGTGGAAACTGTTTCTGCAGAGTGCTGTTAACAGATCAAGTAAACAAATTGAACAAATATTTTCTTTACTCTTTCAATTATAGTAATCATGTAATTTGTAGGCTTAAAATTCTAAACCAATTAAGGGGACGTATCTTAAATTTATGGAGTCTTGAAAAGATAAAGGATTTAAGATCCCTTGCAAGATATGTGGTGTACACCAGGCATCTAGCACAGGAATTAAACTATTTCCCCTGAAATCTGGCTTTATAGCTTTTCATGATCACCAGATATAAAATGTACAAAAGTAACGTGTTAAATATTTTACCAAAAGCAAAGAATGTCCATTAGGAATATAAAGTATTTTAAATATTTGAAAAGGATAGAAGATTACCAATAAGAGTTAAAAATGTTTACATTGTACAAATCTCTGCTCAGATTCTTCAGAAAACCCTAAAAAAATTGTACTTTTCTTCCCCACTTTAAAGCATCAACTTTTCTGTGCAACAAAACATTTATTGGCATTTTAAAAAAGTTTTGGCACTCTTAATTGTTACAGCTGTCACCTCAACTCCTTGAATTTTTAAAGTATCTTTTATTGCAAATCATTTTGTTGCTTTCTGGTTTGTCTTTAAAGGTACTGAATCTAGTGTACTCTCAAAGCATGCCTTGGGTGTTGTGGCCTTCCAATATCAGCCAAGAACCATTAAATTAGGAGCGGAGATTTTCACATACAGCCCCTCTAATGCTCGTTCTTGGCTCAGAATAAGCAAGCAGCAGATGTTACAGGCTGAGATGCATCCTTGCTCTCTACATTGAGAGGAGTATGGAGGAGGAAGTTCCTGTGAAGAAAAAGGTGGTGTTTAGGAAGCTGCCCAAGCTAGTTGTGAGTATTTTGTTTGTCATAAATTGTTTCACTGGTATTGTGACAGGGTGAACTAGGTTTGGAGACCCCCTGCTGGAGGCCTTGCAGCCCTGTCACCTTGCCCCAGAATAGAGTTGCAAGGAGTCCACCAGATAGCCTAGGGTGGCTGCAGAGGAGCGGCTAATCAGAGACGCTTCTGGCGCAACCAATAAGGGGCTAGAAAGGCCAGATAAAAGGCAAGCAGCAGGACCCTGGGCATCTCACTGGAGAGAGCTCACCAGACAGAACTGAGCGCAGGGGAGGCTGCCAAAGACTGGGTGCCTGGCTGGCTGGAAGAGCAGCAGGGCCAGTGGAAGGTTAGTGCAGGCAGGCTGAAGCCTGGGGGGGCTGAGCACAGAACCTGGCTAGGCCTCTTTGGACTCATTTTTCCACTAAGTACCAGGGATCATGGGGAGTTTTTTAGATTGGAAACATGGCTAAACCGTAGTTTGGAGGGCCATTTGAGTTCTCCTCAGTGACCCTCTGTCCCCCATCCCCAACATCCCTCCTGCATACACCCACTATCTATGCATCTTGCCATGTTACGGGATTCTCCAGAGAATAACAGTAATCTCCACTCATCAGCACTTAATCTTCATAAGAACTATTCTTCTGGCTTCCCATCCTCCCCATGATTGCATAGGTTGAGGCAGGAGTTGTAGCCTCCAAAAGTTCAGAAGCTCTAAGGAAAATTCTGGAATTAAAATGGCTGGGTTCATTTGTGACATGCCAAGTTCTAAATGGAGCGTCTCTGCATTACTTTAGCAATGATTTAGACAGGGGATTTTCTAGTCTTGATAGACCTGAAGGAGGCTTGCTCTTAGTCCTCATCTACACTGTGACTTTACAGAGCTGCGACTTCCTTGCTCAGGGGTGTAAAAACACCCCCTTGAGCACTGCAAGTTTCAGCACTGTAAAGTGTCAGTGTAGACAGTGCACTGGTGCTGGGATCTGTGCTCCCAGAGCTGGTAGTTATTCCCTTCATGGAGGTGGGTTTTTTATAATGCTGGGAGACCTCTCTCCCAGCACTGGTGCTGCGTCTACACAGCCACATTAAAGCGCTGCCACGGAAGGAAAGGAATTATGCACAGTAGCATCTCACAGATGAGGAGGACTGTGCATAATTCCTTCATTGATTCAGCTGAGCGGAGTTGCTAGTTGCTAGTGTTGCATGTTGCTAGTGAGCAGAAGAGTAGTCTTTAACCCTGGATGATAAGTTATTGGAGTTTATGATGACCAAGAGGGGAAGCTCCCTCTCCATCTAGAAGGCTTGCTTCTCTGACTGTAGATATTCATATAGTAGTCTTGTTGGTCAGAAACTGGAGACATTGGCTTCTTTCTTTTGGAAACCTTTTGATCATTGAATTATCATTGGTATGGTTATGCACAGGGCTGGCCTTACCGTGAAGTGAACTGAGGCAGTTGCCTCAAGTGCCAGACTGCAGAGGGAGGTGTCACTAGAACCCAGAGTGTAGAAAATGGTGTCTGCTGCGGGTGCATGTGTATTCTCTCTGCTCTAGATGCAGAGATGGTGGAGGGCTGTGCTGGAGGAAGGAGGGCACAAGAGACAACAGGCAGGCAGGAGAACAGGTGAGAGGGAATAACAGAAAGCAGCAGGGAGTGGAGCCTCTTATGTACCTATCTAGCACCCCCACGAGCCTGGACTGATTAACACCAGCTTCTCAGGGAGCTTCCTGTTTCCTGCTGTTTCCCTGAACCCACTTGAGGAGAGAATCAGAGAGGTAGCTGTGTTAGTCTGGAATAGCAGAGGTAACAAAGAGTCCTGTGGCACCTTAAAGACTAACTAAAGTATTGGAGCATAAGCTTTCATGGGCTAATGCCCACTTCGTCGGATGCAAGCAGTGGAAGTGCAGTCAACTGAAATAGTTGAAGCCAGTTGTGCCCTTAAGATGCTGATGTCTTCCTTCATTCAGGCCCTGCTACCAGCCTGCTTATTTGTCCCCTTCAGTTGAGTTTTGAGAGCCACTATAGCTGGTGCAGAACATCAGTTATGAGTGAAAGAAGAAAACACCCTTCTAGGGCAGCCTTCAGAAAAAGCAAGCAAGCAAAGGAAGCTTTCCTAAGCCGGAAGGAGCTCTCTTGAGATACAGACACAAATGTTCACAGTGAGCCTTCCGGATGTGAGTGGTGAGGAGATTCCTGATTTTCCAGTTAGCCACAGTGCAGGTGACCTGGCAGCTACTGCTGCAACCATATCTCTATATAAAAGGGATGTAACCATGCACATTCCTGGAAAAGAAAAGAGAAGAGTGGTGGAGGCACAAGAAACAGTTGCTGCTGAGTTTAGTTCCTTAAGTCTAGATGGTCCAGGACACTGGACCCACTTGAGCAGCAGTCCCAGGGACTTCCTTGTACCGCATGGGCCACAGCAAGTGAAAAAGTTCATGTTCACATGTACATCGGCCAAATTGGACAATCCTTACGTAAAAGGATAAATGGACACACATCAGATATTAGGAATGGCAATATACAAAAGCCTGTAGGAGAACACTTTAACCTGCCTGGGCATACAATTGCAGATCTCAAAACAGCCATCCTGCAGCAAAAAACCTTCAAAACCAGACTTCAAAGAGAAACTGCTGAGCTCCAGTTCATCTGCACATTCGACACTATTAGGTCTGTTTAGCTGTGACTGGCTCACGAATTACAAAAACAGTTTCTCCTCTTTGGGCGTTCACACCTCCAGATCACCTGCTGAAAGTGGGCTTCACCACCCCCACTGATTGAATTTACCGTGCTTTCTTGCCTGTATATTTATGCCTGCCTCTGGAGCTTTCCACAACATTCATCTGATGAAGTAGGTCTTAACCCACGAAAGCTCATGATCCCTAAAATCTGTTAGTCTATAACATGCTACAAGACTTTGTCAGTGTTCCCAAAAGACAATGAAAATAGAAGTTTCCATCCAACACATTACTGGCATGAAATCCCCAATGGTGACAAAGGGGAGAGGCCATGGCTTATGTACTCAAACCCAGAATGTTGCATGGTGTTTTTGTTGCAAACTCTTCCAGTCTAATGTTCCAGCCACATTGGGTTCTACAGGAACAAAGGATTGGAAAAAATCTAGCTAGAAATTTGGCATGTCACGAGAAGGCAGCAAATCACCAGAGCGCATTCCATAGGTGGAAAGAACTTGAGATGAGGCTAAAGGCCACCATAGATGATCAATATCACAAGAAGATTGCATAAGAGTCTCTCTACTGGCAAAATGTTCTGAAAAGGCTCATTGCCATTGTGAAAATGTTTGCTACCCAAAACCTAGCACTGTGTGGCAATTCAGATCAGCTGTATGTGCCAAACAATGGAAACTTCCTTAAAATTGTGGAGCTGATGCCTGAATTTGATGCTGTACTTCCAGGAGCATCTAAGAAGAGGAAGTATACACACACCCACACACACACCACTATATTGGAAAAACAATTCAAAATGAGATCATAGTTACTGGCAATAAAGTCAAGCAGAAGATTGTGGTAGATTTGAAGCCAGCAAGATATTACTCTATTTGGACTGCACACCTGACATCAGCCATATGGAACAAATTACTTTTAATGGTGCATTTTCTAACAACAGAACCTAATGAAAATGTCCTTGCACAATGGTGACTGTCAGAGCATTTTCTAGAATTTATTGACATTGATGATACTATAAGAAGCACATTTGTAATACCAGCTCTTAAAAAGCTGGAAGATATGGGAATTGCGATAGCTGACAAGAGAGGTCAGGGCTACGATAATGGTGCTAACATAAGAGGAAAGAACAGAAGAGTGCAGATGTGGATCTGAGAGTTAAACCTTCGAGGGTTTTTTTGGGGGGGGGAGGTCCTATGCAGTTCTCATTCATTGAACTTGGTGGTCAGTGATGCAGCATTTGCTTCTAGTGAGGCTGCTGAATTTTTTAATGTAATTCAAAGCATCTATGTATTTTTCTCTGCATCAACTCATTGATGGCAAATTTTGAAGCAACATCTGGGAACATCCTCTCTGACATTGAAACCACTGAGTGCCACGTGATGGGAAAGTAGAGTGGAGGCAAAAAAACCCCCAAAACCTATCAAACACCAAATTGGGAAGATAGATGATGCCATAGTTGCCATTACGGAGGATAATGCTATGACAGGAACGGTTTGTGGAAGAAAAGTGGCAGAGGGAAGTGGAATCACTAGAAACATACATAACTTCAAATTTCTGTGTGGCTTAGGGCTTGTCAACACTTATATTTTATAGTGCTCTAACTTGCTATGTGATGTGAAAAATCACTCCCAAGTGCAGCAAGCGCTGAGCCGTGCTCCCACCTTATGGAGGTGGATTACCTGGTATGCGACCACACTCACACTTCAAAGCGCTGCTGTGGGAGCTTTCCTGTGACAGTGCTTTGAAGTGTCAAGTGTAGCCATGCCCTTCGTGTTGTGGCATGACATAATGTTTGTTTGAAATAAATGCTCTAAGCAAGAGATTCCAGGGTGTTGACCTTGATATATCTGGAGCAATGGAACAACTGGACAAAATCATACCTACAGTCTTACTGATCAGATGAGGGATTTCAAAATGTTCCGAAGAGTGCACAGAAGTTGGCAGAGGAACGTCACACTGAAGCTATTTTCCCACTTATTCAAGAATATAAGTCACTGAAGAAGATACTTTGATTGAGGCAAGGGATAATCCCATAAGAGACCCCAAACAACAATTCAAAGTTGAATTCTTTAACCAGGTGCTAGATTGTATTGCACAATCAGTTGAATGTTTCATGCAGCTCAAGGAACAGGGAGGTTATGAGATTCCAAAACTCCTCACTGTACCTGAAGACCACCTACACCAGCAATGCAGGGCACTAGAGACAGTGACCCATGATGTGCGATATTGATGCGAGTGGTTTAGGTGATGAACTGAAAGCCCTTTTAAGATGCATTTCAGCAGGATCAACTCCAAGGGCTGTTCTGGAATATATGTGCACAAATAAGACGACCACCCTCTTTCCAAATGCTTTTGTTGCTCTGCACGTACTTCTAACACTTTCTGTAACAGTTGCCGGTGGAGAACGCAGCTTCTCCAAGCTGAAGTTGAATAAAAACACATCTACGCTCCACAATGACACAGGAGAGGCTGGTCAGCCTTGCATCCATCTCAGTAGAGAATGAGCTGTCCCAGACTGTGGACCTTCAGGAAGCAGCTCAAATCTTTGCAACCAGAAAGGCCTGGAAGGCACCACATTGACTATTCAAACAGATAAAAATGCCAGTGTTTACTATACAGACAAGAAAAGTTATATTTGCTGTTCAGGTGTTGGAAAGTGAAGTGTTACTTAACATTTTTGAACTAGTCATTTTAAGGTGTGTTCTCCTTTATTGGTAGGTAGGAGAGCAGTACCAGGAGAGGAGTAGAACAGGAAGAAGGCATAATTGAGACTTTTCAAGTTTTGACCCGAGCAAGGGGACGTGGTGGGGGTGTCAGTCATTTGAGCTTCCTGCCTCAGGTGCCAAAATGTGAGCCGACCCTGGTTATGCATATCCCATCAGGATGTTAACATCATGCTAGTGCCTAGTATTATGGGAGCATATCTTTTTTCCTAAAATCTCCAGCCCAGGGTTTCTCAAACAGGGTGTCGCAGAGCGCTCCCGGGGGGGGGGGGGTGTCGCCGAAAAGCCGCCAAACGGATTACAGGCCAGTCACATTTTATGCGAATTTAACTTTGTGGCTGGCCACACCAAAAAAACAAAAACAAACAAAAAAAACCCATGAGCTGTCAGAACGGCAGCCCGCCCGCTGCAGGGGTTGGGGCTGGCAACTCCGCAGCCCGCCCGTCGCTGCTGGGGCTGGAGCTGGCAACCCGGCAGTCCGCGGCGGGTTGGGGCTGGCAGCCCACAGAGGCTAGGGTAGGAGCTGGCACACCGGCAGCCCTGCAGCCTGCCCGCTGCCACATGGGCTGGGGCTGGAGCCGGCAACCCGGCAGTCCGCGGCAGGGGTTGGGGCTGGCAGTCCACATGCTGCCGGGGTAGGAGCTGGCACACCTGCAGGCCGCCCGCCGCTGTGGGGGACAGGGAACAGGTGGCGGGGACCAGGGCTGGGGCACAGCCGGCAGCCCGCCCGCGGCGGGGACCGGGATGCAGCGGTGTACGCACCTGTATTTCACCGCCGAATGCGGAATTATTGAATTCGGCCGCTTTTCGGCAGACGTGGAGGGGTCGCACCGCGCTGCCGGAGCAGAAAAAAGGCTCACGGTCTCGACAAATTTGAGAACCGCTGCTCTAGCCAGTTCTTACTTCAGTCCTGATTATCAGAAGAGGAGGATTTAAAGGTCTGTTTTTGATCCTGCTAGCGGTCAGATAGTTTCTAGTGTAGTGCTCTGTTAGGAGGCTTTAAAAAGCATCTCAATTAGTAACCATAAGGTTCATGGTTTCTGCCTTTGGGTTTTCTCAGAGGCTTGTTAAGACAGTTACCCAATAGAACTCAACCCATAATAATGTGTGTCAAAGCAGCACCTTGTCTCTGCCCCCCCCCCCCCCCCCCAGTGAATGAGGCCCCTTCAATCCTTCAGTCGAGTTTTTTGAGCTTCTGAGTGATTTAGATTCTTAATGTACAAGTCCTACCTGTCTGGTCACTTTTACATCTGGGCCAATCATTGTGGTCCAGTTCACTGAATTCTGGTATGCAAATTCCCAATTATAGTTTTTGTGATTTATAAACAGGTGAGTAAATTAATCTGCAGCAAAAATAAGCAGAGTCTGCCAATTGTCTATGTATAGTGTGGTTTTGTTTTGGGTGCTTTTAGAAATACAGTTCCGGTAATACTGAAGCCACTACTTTCTCTAGTTGTGATAATACTGCTGGGCCAAAAATTTTCTTGTGATTCCCACAGCAGGTTTTCTACCTAGCCCAGAAAAGGGAGACTGGATGATGATTCAGTATTTTTGAAAAGTATGAAAAAGGGACAAGTAATCAATAAAACGTGTGTGCACGTTGGCTAATGGTCTCCATTTGATCTCTTATAGAAATACACAGAAGAAAATTAATGTCCTGAACAGTTAAATAAAACAAAATGAATTGGCTAGTATATTTAATATATTTAGTACTAGCACAAATACCCGGCATTGCTCGGGTCCGTGGGAGGGGGGAGAGAGCTGAGCGAGTGGGGGGCCGTGGGAGGGGGGTGAGATTTTAAATATTTTTGATTCTTACCTGGGGGGGTGAGAGCTGAACGAGTGGGGGGAGGTTAGGGGGGGAGAGCTGAGCGAGTGGGGAGCCGTGGGAGGGGGGGTGAGATTTTAAATATTTTTTATTCTTACCTGGGGGGGTGAGAGCTGAACGAGTGGGGGGAGGTTGGGGGGGGAGAGCTGAGCGAGTGGGGGGGCCGTGGGAAGGGGGTGAGATTTTAAATTTTTTTGATTCTTACCTGGGGAGGGGAGCTGAGCGAGGGGGGGAGGGGAGCTGAGCGAGGGGAGGGGGGAACTGAGCGAGGGGGGGGCCGTTGGAGGGGGTATT
Organism: Sternotherus odoratus; assembly: GCA_032164245.1. Classification (NCBI taxonomy): domain Eukaryota; kingdom Metazoa; phylum Chordata; order Testudines; family Kinosternidae; genus Sternotherus; species Sternotherus odoratus. Next base: position 31,932,992 of record JAVMKO010000008.1, read on the forward strand.
ATTACATCATAACTATGTCACAGAGAACAGCAGCTGCCCAGCTGATGGGCTTTAAAGAATTTCACACCTAGGGGGCCTCAGAGGTGAAATTTTGAAAAATTTTAGATTCTTACTCTGATTAGGACCCTAAAGCCTATAACTGTACCAAATTTCAAGTCTCTAGCTCCAGCGGTGTGGAAGGAGTAAGGGAACGTACATACACGCACGCATATACCATTTGACTTTTTTATATATATATATAGATAGAATATACTCCTTTTTTCTTTGATGCTGTGAGTAAAAAAATAGCATATCATTTGAATACTCCTGACATTTCTGGATTGAATAGGTTTTCCTGCTAAATCTTCGTAAGTTATGATATAAGCCTCTCGACTTGTAGCTAGCTAGGATAAATTATTACACAGTGACTTGGCTTGTAAAAGTAAGTCTCATTTTCTGCAAGATGTCATTGCACTATTCAGATATGGTTCACTACATTAGACCTTTATGCTATATTCCATAGTAAACTTAACATACAGAAACACTTTTCCTTTTCATATTCCAGTGTAAATTTTACATTACAGGCTATGAAACCTCTAAAGGCTTAGTGCCTGTACTGCAGGAATGGTCTCTTGTTTGATGTGTGGGTCCCAAAGATTGAGTTTGTGTGCCTGCTTAATCAATGTTTATGGTGTGTTTTGTATCTGGGTGTGGAGTTTAGGGATCTGCTAGGCAAGGCGGAGATCTTCCTTACAAGACTCTAGCCTCCAATTCTTTGGATTCCTGATTCCTTTAGGATTACTTTTCCTTGTGGGCAGATGCATATGTATGCATGTGATGCAAGCAGCTCATGATCCTCAGACCAAGTATGGACTCTTGAGATCAGTGTGGCAGAGTCAGAGGAGCTAATGGAGACAGAAGTATATAAACCGAGACTTTCTGGGACATAGAGCAGTTCCACCCATAGTTTGGCAGCCTCTAATGCTGCTGAAGAGGATGAAATGCTGGGGAAGGAGAATATTAAGCTGAAGCTGAGGGAAACAATCCCATAGAGGAGACCCTTCTTCCAGATAATGTCATGGTATCCTCTTTCACTGAGGAAACCTCTCTAGGGGAGAGACCTCCTCTCATTAGGCAAAGACAGCTAATAGTATTGGGGTATTCGACTATTAGAAACTAGCGAAAATACCCGGCGTTGCTCGGGTCTGTCGGAGGTGGGGAGGGGGCAGAGAGCTGAGCGAGTGCGGGGTCTGTTGGAGGGGGTAGGGGGCAGAGAGCAAACCTGACACCCCCCACCTCACCCCCCCCCGACCAAACCCGACACCCCCACCTCACTTACCCCTCGACCAACCCCGACTCACATTTTCACCCCTCGACCAACCCCGACTCACATTTTCACCCCTCGACCAACCCCGACTCACATTTTCACCCCTCGACCAACCCCGACTCACATTTTCACCCCTTGACCAACACCCCTTGACCAACACCCACACTCACCCCCCGTAGACCAAACCTGACACACCCACCTCACTTCTCCCCCCAACCAAACCCGACACCCCTACCTACCACCACAAACAAACCCGACACCCACACCTCACTTACCTCTCGACCAATGTCAGTCAATGTCAGTCAAAAAAGCAAGTGTTGGGAACCATTATAGGGATGGATAATGAGACAAAAATATATATAAATCCATGATATGCCCACACCTTGAGTATTGCATGCAGTTCTGGTCACCCCACCGCCAAAAGATCTATTAGCACTGGAAAAAGTACAGAGAAGGGAAACAAAAATGATGAGTATGGAACAGCTTCCATATGTGGAGAGATTACAAGCACTGAGGCTGTTCAGCTTGGAAAAGAGGTGACGAAGGATATGATAGAAGTTTATAAAATCACAAATGGTTGGAGAAAGCAAATAAGGAAGTTTACCCCTTTGCATAACACACAAATTGTGCCACCCAATGAAATTAATAGTCAGCAGGTCTAAAAGAAGCATAAGGAAGTATTTCTTCACACAATGCAGTCAACCTCTGGAACTCATTAGCCAAGGGATGTTGTAAAGATCAAAACTATAACTGTGTTAAAAAATAATTAGATAAGTTCATGGAGTATAGGTCCATTGATGGCTATTATCCAAGATAATCAGGAACACAACTCTGCTCGGGGTGTCCCTAAAGCTCTGTCAGAAGTTGGGACTGGATGGTTACTTGGGGAATTGCTCTCTTCTGTTCAGTCCTTTTGAAGCATCTGACTCAGACTACTGTCGGACGATAGAATGTCAGGAGATACTCGGCTAGATTGCCCATTGGTATGACCCAGTATGGCTGTTATGTTTTTGAGTCTCTGGGTTGCAACTGTCCCAGGGCTAGTGCAATTTCTTGCTGAGTAATAATGTTGCCTCACTCTTGCAGTTCTTATGCAGCATTCCCTATTTATGTGAAACAATCAGGGTTGTTTTTTTGCTGAGCTTGTCATTTGCTTTCACTGTTAATTCCTAACAAAACAGAAGCCACTTTACACCCTTCCACCACCTCAAATCAAATTAAATGTGTGCCCTGGTTTGGTTGCTGTCTTGTGGTCCTCTGTTTTGAAAAACTCTTCCATGGGAACCTTTGTACAACAGATCCTAGGTTACTGGATTGTCACCTTTTTTCTCATACTCCCCGCTCCATCAAAAAAGCTAAGGCACGGTGAGCTAAATGCCTATATCAAGTGTCCTGAGGGGTGTAGCTTAAAAATAAAACTCTTAAGACAGAGGAAGCAATTCCATCTCTGCTTCCTCAGCTTTTCATCTTGCTGCTTCCTTTATTGCAGCATTCCATTCCAAAAGCATTTTTAGTTAAGTGGTTGTGCTGACCAGCTGGGATGCTGTGAGATGAAAGATGTGACAGTGAGCAGCTTGTGTTGTACCATAAACGTTCAGGGCGGGGGGCATGGAGTATGTTTGTAAATTTGTGGCCCTGAGTAGGGGATCTGAATTGGTCCAGAGTTATTTTTGCGTTGCTTTGAGAGTGTTCTTCAGAAGTGGGGGCAGATGATGCTAATTTTGGAACCAACATTAATTTGATTCAATGTACTTCCCAAAAATCTCATTGGATGAAACCTTTAGGTGTATTTGGCCCAAGCATAACAGGTAGTGGCTGCTCACTTGAGAGTTATGCTGAAACTCATCTGCTTTGCTAATGGTGACATGAACATTTTCTTGTAATGCTGAACACTCTTCCAGGCTGTCTATTAAGAATACCAGAGGACCGTATGTGGGCAGTGGCTTGACCATCACTCTATATTGTTTTTAACTTGAAGAGTATACACTACAATGTGGTCATTGATAAATTGCTGTTTAACAATTGTGATTGGAAACAAAAAATTGTCATACTCTCAGCTTCTTAAAAATATGGCATTTTGGCCTGGCGGCAACTTCCTCTCTACAGGAGGAGCTAATTAATGAGAGAGAGGATATTAATGGAGACAGCTGTGTGCTCCCTCCTGCATGTCCACTGTAGATATGCACATTGGGTTGGTTAAAGGAACTGGTGGCTTCTTGAAATTCTTCTCTCCTGTCCTTACTGCTGCAGTAACCTCTATTCACTAAGAAAGATGGGCAGCTCATGTATAAATACAAATTTTTTCCTTTGCTTCAACAGCATTCATATCTCAAGCAACTTGGCTCCCTCAGCCAAAGTAGCATGTAGCCTTATAGTGAGAGAAATGGAGAGAAGGCCGCAAAGAGCAAAAAAATAAAAATTAGAAAGTAAAAATATAGAAGAGAAGAGGGGAGAGAGGAGATGGCTACAACAGTGCCAGGGCATGATATGAGCATTCATCCAGAAATCCAGCCTGAGGTATTCACTAGAACAACTGGAAATGTCTACAATACAGAAAATTGTTCATGCCAGGACAAATTTCAACTGAATGAAAGAATTGTATATACCGTAGGGATAATATATAGATGTATTCATTTTGACTTACATAAAAGCTTACATAAAATGAATATGCTTGGGAAAGATTGGCGTAATTTGTGTTGAACAAGGTTAAAAGTCTAGTTTTCCACAAGAAATCAACTGATCAACTAGATACAGTAATTTGTGCTACTTTTCTCTTCACGGTAGGCTAGGTCTTTTGGAGGTTAGTCCCGGGACATAACCAAACTAGGTTGGCGGATGAAGTTTAATGTGGATAAATACAAAGCAATGCATTTTGCGGGGGGGAAATTTCTACCATTCATACACTTTTACAGGATTCTAAATTAACTACAGTAATGCTTAGGTTCCTTTCCTGAGCTGTGATAGCTCAGTATCTGTGTTTTTGACCACAGGGACATATTGCATGAACAAGAAGTTAAGATGTTTGAGGAACAGGATGGAGAATGTCTGTGGCCAACTTGGTTGCATGGACTTCATTCTGTGATGTTTCAATGGGTGGTGCTTTTATCCTGCTGGTGCCCATCTCCTCTCTGGGACCCCAGTGAGGCAGGAAAGCATTATCTCCAATTTACAGATGGGTAACTGAGGCACAAAGGCTGTGATTTGCCCAAGCTCTCACAGGAAGTCTGTGGCATAGCAGGGAATCAAACCTGAGCCATCCTTCCTCCCCTGGATGGAGAACTGTACAGGAAATAACGTTCCATAAATCAGTGGCGCAGCATAATTGTGAATATTGTATGAAGCACTGCTCACCCCATCTCAAAAAAAGATATGGCTCAAGATTGAATGGAGGCCCAGAAAAACTTTCAGATAAAAGTACTCAGAACTGATGGATGGAAGAAAGTATTTCCTTTTAATACAGCCTGTGGAACTCATTGCCATAGGATGATATTGAGGCCAAGTGCTTAGTAAGATTGAAATAGGGATTTTATACTGATGAATAACAGATATGCAGTATTCTAATAGTTAATGCTAGCAAAGAATATTTGGAGAGAGAGAAAACATGTTTCAGGGCTTAAGCCTTTCTCTAACTACAAGGGATTAGGATTCAATCATAATGAAAGTATATTACCCGACATCTGCCTATCACGGGATTTAAAGTTATGAACTATGTGTGTGTGTGTCCGTCCTAGAAGCTTCTAATTGTCATTTAACAAATTCAGCAAAAAGCTGATTTCCCATACTAACTGTAATAAATGTGAAAGTTGCTAATCAATACTGCAGGGAGTGATAAATTCACACACTTACGTTAAACTTATCTAACTCAACCTTCCTAACAGTGAAGGAATAGGGAGGAGACTAGATTGAATAGGCTGAAATAATAAACAGAACTCTCAAATAAAATTTAATGCTCAGAGGAATTAAGTAGCTAAATAAGAATTCATGTTCATTTCAAAGTCCAGAACATTGGTTACTTAAGAGTGGGGATCAGATGTGCCATTGTATGAAACTGTCTGACAGGTGATCCTGCAAGTGAGAGAGATTGATCAAAACATGGCCACAATGATAGAGACTTGGTGTTACAACATTAGGCATAAACCTGACTGAATCTGTTGATATCCAAAAAGTGGCTAAATTCAGTTAAGATTGACCATAAAAACTGGATGGGAAAGAATTGAACTTGCTAAAGTAACAACTTTTTTAAAGCTAACATTTCCTTAATTAGGAGGAAATGAGCAGTTTAAAGAAATGATTGAAGCACTTGGCTATAGGTGCATTCCTTCAGACATATTCAAAGCTTTAATACAGGAAAAATTCAGAATAAGATTTGGTGTTAAAATTAATACAGGATGATGGTTGGCACATGAAAAATGACCCAGTAGTGGGTAATTCAAGCATCCATTTAGAGCAGGGGTCTCCAAACTTTTCAGCCCGAGGGCCGCATTAGCTATCAAATAGCAGTTCGGGGGCCGACAACACACTCGAGGTCCAAATAAAAAAGAATCAAAACATGGATGTTGTTTTTAATTATTTATTTAATATTATTTTATTCAGTTATTATTTAATAACACATTGATACACTACACATGAACACCTGTTCACTACACCTGTTCACTACACCTGTTCACTACACATCAACCCCCCAACTGACCCACCCAGCCAGGTCTCTCCCCCCAAAACCTCCTTTCCTCCAACCCCCCCCCAACTGACCCACCCAGCCAGGTCTCTCCCCCCAAAACCTCCTTTCCCCCAACACCCCCCCCCCCAAATGACCCACCCAGCCAGGTCTCTCCCCCCCAAACCTCCTTTCCTCCAACCCCCCCCCCCCGACCCGCTCAACCCGGTCTCTCCCCACAGACCATTTCGCCGCCTGGCAGTGGGTGGCTCCTTGTTTCGCCGCCTGTAACTGGGTGGCGGTGCGGTGTGGCGCGTCCCGGCCCCAGCTCTGAGCCGTCCCTGGCCGGCGGCGGCAGCGGAGCACGCGGCGCGTCCCGGCCGGCGGCGGCGGCAGCGGAACACGCGGCGCGTCCCTGCCCGGCGGCGGCGGCAGCGGAGCGCGCGTCCCTGCCCTGCGGCTGGCGGCGGCAGCGGAGCACGCGGTGCGTCCCGGCCAGCGGCGGCAGCAGAGCACGCGGCGCGTCCCGGCCCCGTGGCTGGTTCCCGACCGATCTCCACGGGCCGGATTAGAGGGCCTCGCGGGCCGCATCCGGCCCGCGGGCCGTAGTTTGGAGACCCCTGATTTAGAGGAAAAATATTCCTAATTAACACTAGCTGTTGATTCTGAAAAGATAACTTAAAATATTGTAGATGATGTCATGCAAGAATGCAGAGACAAATATGACAACCAGGCGTCTGCTTTTTGCTAAGAAATTTTAAAATGAAAATTATATATAAAACAAATGAATGTTAACATTGCCAAGTCAAGCACTCCAAAGTTAAATGCCAAACTTAGTGTTCTTTGCAATCTTAATTTAGCCCTTTTGTGAACATGCATTGCCATAGTTTTTAATTACATGGCTGCTTACTACTTTTCTCCATAGGACCCTGGCTAATTCAGTGCAGAAGATACAAGATGTTTGCAGAATGAATCAGGGTTGTGTAATGAAAGAGATCTGTGTCACTTGTTGCACAAGTTGGAAGGGAGAATAGTTAATGAGGCAGGTGATTGGAAGGAGAGAATGGATGGTCACATTGTTAAAGCAGCTGAATGCAACCCTGGTGGAGAACTGTATTCTATCCCTGGTTTTGCCAGAGGGGTCTTTTGCAGTGCTAAGAAAATCACCTAAACCAAAAATTTTAGATAGCTGTAGTGTGTTCCTCCTTTTCTGGGTGTCTGAAGACATCTGGGGCCTGACTTGCAGAAGCGCTGAGTACTAGCAACTACAAATGAAGTCCATGGAAGCTGCGCTTTGAATATAAAGTAGTATAAAATGTTAACTACGCTTTTAAAAAAACTTTTAAAAGTGGGGACGGGAATGCCTGTAGTCTGATTTTTTTTTTTTTGCACAGGTTGGGTACCCAAAATCAGTGGAAACATGAAAATTTTGATCATAATCTCTGCCTCAATTTTCCATTTGTAAAATAGAAATACCATCTAAAAGGGTGTCATGAAGACGAACTCGGTGTTTGTGAAACATTCAGATAGTGCAGTGATGAGCGACATTAGAAAGCCCCTAGGGAAATTAATGATTCTGTAGCCAGTGCACGGTTTAGGTCATGTGCAGAAATAAGTAATGGCCACGTGCTGAGAAGGATAAAAGGAAATAGTTAGTAGTTACCCATTCAGTGAATGACCCCTGGGGAGGGGGGAAGGATGTGATCACGTAATTAAAGAATGTGTAATAATGTTTATAAACAAAGGTGAACTAAGATTACCCAGGCAACATAAATTCTGATATTTTTAATTCTTAAGTGTTCTGACTTTGCAACTTTTAACATCTTAAAATTCTTTGTATGCAACAGGACAGGTTATCACTTCAGATAATTTAGGTTTATATTGCTTTCGATTTCTGTTGGCTCCACTAATGGGTTTTTTAGCCCACTGTTACCACTAGAAAAGGTTGCTTCTGTCTTTAGTATGCAACATACTTGGGAAAAGTACTTCTGTCTCCTTTAAAGGATAATTATATTCTTGTTGCCTCCGTTTTCATCCTTCCCCAGCTGGGTACAGTCAATAAAAATGAGTTGCTTCAGAACATTTTTATAGTTTTTTTGTTTTTGTTTGTTTGTTTTTTGTTCTACACACAATCAGTCTAACCAGCTTTCCCTATGTTGGAATACTAGGTACAATTCTTGGCTTCTGTTTCAGAGTTCACTGTGTTGAGCAAATAGAGATTGAGAAACACATTCATTACATTGGAAGCTGGTATACTTGCATGTGACTTAGAGCCTTCTAGGCTAGGAGTCTGTTTTTCTGTAAGTCTTGATTTTGGAAGATGATTTTGGGTGGGCATTGGGAATTCTTCCGAGGGCATTTTCCTTGGGAAACTAGTGTTCCATTAACTGATAGAAGTCATGGGGCTACTTGAAAAACTCAAGTGCAGTAAATTAGCTATACTGTCCACAAGTTCAGAAGGAATAGTGGGTGAAATAATGGAGGTAGTGATTAGCATATATAATACATCCTTAAAAGCAGCATTACTCCATCAGTATATTTGTACGGCTCTACCGCCCTGGACACCCCTGATCCCGTTGGATCTCGGAAGCTAAGCAGGGTCTGGCCTGGCTAGTACCTGGATGGGGGACCTCCTGGGGATACTAGGTGCTGTAGGCTAACACCTGGCAGTAGGTATAAACTGCCTCCAACGACAGGTGGCGCGACGCATTGGTTGGAGTATACCCCAGTCGTATCACTGGTCCTGTCCGAGCTCTGAATGGAGGCGAATATGCTGACCGAAGCGGACCCTGCCATAGTGTGGGATTAACGCTAAGAAAAACAACAACTCCTCCATCAGTATATTTCCAGTCCACAGAAAAGGAGCCAAAGGAGATGCTGTGAATTAGATTGAAGAGCTTTACTTCTGTTCTAGGGACATGGTATAGTTTGGAATATTGTAGCTTCACTTGCTGTGATCCAACAAGCCTGGCTTGTGAATGGAAAATCCTGCCTTAGAGTGGAAAAACTAAATAAAACAAAATAAAGGTGACACTGGTTGTCATTAACTTGGATTATCAAAAGTTTGTGATCAATTCTTGCCATAAGTGCAGAAAAAACAAAGGGGAGTTTTTATGGGTGGAGAATGAAATAACTGATTAAGGAGCAATGTTCCATTAGAGAAATCTTACAAATGAATAAAAATAGGACTTTTCCATAATCCCCTCTCAGACTTGTTGGAGGCATAAATCATCAAAATAAAATCTGGTCATATGCTGGTGAACTGTGAATGCAGAGAGTCCTTTGGGGAAAGCCAAAGATGTTGTCACCTACTCAATGTCCTTCTATTATGTGGCAGTAGTTAAAACTGGACAATTTTTCAGAAACAGGTTGACTTTTGTACACTGATTCCAGTGGAGTTTTTCTGCCTTTAGTGCATGTCTGCTTTTATCCCCTCTACAGGAAGAAAGTGCTGAGGGAGTGAAGGCACTGAATTTGGTTAGGAATATTATGGGACTTGCATAGGGATGATAGACTAATTTTTCCTTGAAAGGAGAAAAATCAGAGGGACCTGGGATGTTTCTAACATTGTGGACGTTGGTGAACAGATCTGTAGCTCATCTTTTTTATCTTGTCCCATAATTCAAGAACGCTTGACTAAAATGAAAAGGCAGTGAGTCCACTTGAGTGGCTTTGATTTCTAGAATGTGTATGTATAGCTGAGCTTTCTGACAAGACCATAGGTCCTGAGTTTTAAAGACGTAGATGGGCTCCCATCCTTGAGTGGGGCCATTCATTAGCAGGGTCATTGTAGGTAGAAATGCAGAGAAGGATACTCCACTGCACACCCGAACAGGGTTTATCCAGCAATTTAATGAGTAGAGGATTTCTTGTGGGACACTGACCATCATGTTTATGTGGTATTTGTTAGGTATCTACTGACTCTAGCTACAGTTACATGGAGCATAGGTGAAGTCTGACAAATTGTTATAGGTGCATGAGATTGTGTCCCAAAAGCCTGAGGCATGTTCGCATTGATGTCTTTCGATGAGCTTGAAGTTGTTTTGTTTGAATTTCACTATTCTACAAAATCTTTCTTGTGGAAGATAGATTCCAGGTCAGTGATAGTTAACTCTGCTTCTATAATATCTGTGCCTGGAGAAAGTAACTGTGAACTTCTCTGATTTTCAGGCCCACTATGGCAAAGAAATAGTTTGAACTGAGTTGGTCATTTGTGGGCGTTATCTTCCTCTGATCAACCTGTTATTGGGATGAGGTAGATCTGGATTCCTTGTCTCCTTAGTTGAGCTGCCACAACTGCCAAGCATTTGGTAAATACCCTTGGTGCTGTGGAAAGGGCAAAGATCAGGACTCTGTTCTGGTCATGAGATGCGCGTACTAGGAATCTCAGCTATATCCTGTGAGCTGGATTTATGGATATGTAAAGATAGAGAGACAGATAGGCATTTTGGAGGTCAGGAACCATATATCTTGAGGATTTAATGAAGAATTTATGGAGGCCTGAGTTACCATCCTGACTTTGAAACTATTTATAAATTTGTTGAGATGTAGAAGGTCAGAGTGGGACACCAACTCCCTTTCTTCTTTGAGGTGAGAAAATAATGGAACTAAAACCCATGTCCCCTGATTTCTAAAGGCACCTTTTACTCTGCTTCAGTTTGGAGAGGGGAGTCCACTTGTTTTAACACTATTTTGTGTGAGGTCCCTGAAAAGGGATGGGGAAGAAGGGACTGGAACTGGAGAGGAGAACCCTTTAGAAACGTTTTCTGGATCTCCTAGTATGAAGTGATCCGAGTCCAGGCTTCCCAGAAGTAAGAGATAGTGGACAAAGAGAGTGGAAGAAGGGAGATCCTGGAGAGAGTGTCAGACTCTCAACACTGGTTTCACAACACCTGTGTGGTGGAAGTTGTGAATTGTGTAGCAACAAAGGAGGAGTCTGAGTAATAATTGCTTGAAAACCTACTTGGTTGTTCCAAAGCCTTCTGCAGCTGGGGCTGGCACATTTGCTTTATCCTATTTTTGTGAGCATCACTCTTTCCTGCACCATAGTGCAGTGGAACATTGTTCTATGAGCAGCTATTCCAGGTGTTTGGTTTTGTCTGGTGCTGCAGTAAGACTGTCACTTGGAGCTTGCTACACATACTAGAAAAGAAAATAAGATGAAGACAGTCCTGTATGGATAATGAGAAAAAATTAAAAGCATCGTTGTTAGGACATCTCTGCACAGCATCTCACCTAAATTTGGTAGAAGGGTGTAAATATCCTTAGATTTCTGCAAGCCAAAATTAGATACAAAAGATGCAGATAGAATTTGCAACATTTTGTTGAGATGCCAGCCTGACTGCCTGGGATGGGGATGGATATTTTGTACCAGGGTGCAGTCTTTCAACATACAATACTCAATCTCTTGATAGCTATCTCTAGCTGAAAGTAAATATGATGTTCTCTATATACCCCTTTAGCTGCTAAAAGGGAAGAGGAGCACTATCTGCCTCTTCCTTCATGGCTCCTGGCTGCTGTGAGGAACAGAGGAAAGAAAGCTCTGCTCTCTGTCACCAATTTTTTGTGGCCACCTCTGGTAAATATCTCTGATGCCTGTCTCTTCTGTGTTCATAGCTTTGTTAGGCAGTGTAATAGATTCTTGAGTTAAACTGTTACTCAAGAACCTTTTGGGTAACAGCAGACAAAGTCTTGTTTGACAAAGAGAAACAGTATGAAATTATCAACAATGTGCAGATTTAAGAAGAAAACTACTCCATTGGATTACACTTTGAAAGTTCTCTGTGATTATTGTAATTTCTTACATTGGAACGTAACAATAGGAAACAACTGAGTGCACTGGCAGTATGATTTACCAGCTAGAAACAAGAATCAGTACCATGAGACTAGCCAGATCTTTACCGACCACCAGCAAATAACCTGCAGTTTGACAGCTGCTACTTTGAAGCATAAAATATAGGTCATTGCTGTCTGCAGGACTAGGTAGACTAATGGTCTGATCTTGTGTGTGTCATCCTGCAATTGTAAGAATATTTGAAAAAGAAAAAATTAATGGAGAAAATTCTAAAGGTCGTTCCAGTAAAACCTTTCAAATCTGGTATATAAGGAACAGGAGGGAAAACTTGATGTAAGGTTGGACCTGGAGAATAAGATACATGAAAATCTGATCATCGTATGGTGCATGGTCTAGGAATTACTCATCAGGCATCAGCAGTTTACTAGCAGAGTACAGTTTTGGTTAGTTTATACTAAAACCCAATTTCTTTGAAGAAGTGATGATGATTTACTTGATCTTCAAGAAAACTTTTGATATAGTATCTTATGAAATACCAATGGAAAGTTAGCAACTATAATACAGTTTGATACATTCCAAAAATGTCCTGGATTGTCTGTAGAGTGGGGACAACTTCCTGGTGCAGGTGCTGGAGCAATTGACTAGGGGCTGTTCTCTTTACCTGCTGCTTACAAACCGTTAGAGGAAGTAGAAGTGGATGGCAACCTAGGCAGCAGTGACAAATAAATAAATTTGTTAGTCTCTAAGGCGGAAGTGGAAATTTGGACAGATGACTAGGGAAGAGTGTAAAAATATTGCTAGAGCATGCAGGTGTGGAATCAGGAGTTACAGCTAGCAAGGACTGTAGAAGGGTTTCTACAGGTATGTTAGTAACAAAAAGGTGGTCAGGGAAAGTGTGGAACCCTTACTGAATGGAGGAGGCAACATATGGACATGTGGAAAAAGCTGACGTACTTAATGCTTTTTTTGCCTCAGTCTTCACAGACAAGTTCAGCTCCAAGACTACAGCACTGGGCAACAAGTATGGGGAAGAGGTGACCAGCTCTCAGTGGTAAGAGAACAGGTTAATGACTATTTAGAAAAGACGTGCACAAGTCCATGGGTCCAGATCTAATGCTGAGTAAGTTGGTTGATTTGATTGCAGAGCTATTGGTTATTATCTTTGAAAATTCATGGTGATTGGGGGAGGTCTCAGATGATTGGAAAATGGCAAATATAGTGCCCATATTTTAAAAAGGGAAGAAAGAACCTGGGGAACTACAGACTGGTCAGCCTTACTTCAGGCTTTGGCAAAATCATGGAGCAGGTTCTCAAGGAATCCATTTTGAAGCACTTGGAGGAGAGGAAGGTGATCAGGAACAGTCAACATGGATTCACCAAGGCCAACCTGATTGCCTTATATGGTTAGATAACTGGCTCTGTGGATATGGGGAAAAGCGGTGGGTGTGATATCTTGACTTTAGCAAAGCTTTTGATATGGTCTCCCACAGTATTCTTGCCAGCAAGTTAAAAAAAGTATGGATTGGATGAATGGACTATAAGGTGGATAGAAAGCAGGCTAGATTGTCGGGCTCAATGGGTAGTGATCAACGGCTCAATGTTTAATTGGCAGCCGGTATCAAGTGGAGTGCCTCGGGTTCGTCCTGGGGCTGGTTTTGTTCAACATCTTTATCAGTGATCTGGATGATGGGATTAATTGCACCCTCAGCAAGTTCACAGGTGACAGTAAACTGCCGGGAGAGGTAGATATGCTGGAGGATAGGGATAGGGTTTAGAGTGATGTAGACATATTGCAGGATTGGGCTAAAGGAAATCTGAGGTTCAAAAAGGACAAGTGTGGCGTCCTGCATTTGGGATGGAAGAATCCCATGCACTGCTACAGGCTGGGGACTGATTGGCTAAGCAGCAGTTCTGCAGAAAAGGACCTGGGGATTACAGTGGATGAGAAACTGGATATGAGTCAGCAGTATGCCCTCGTTGCCAAGAAGGCCAACTGCATACTAGACTGTATTAGTAGGAGCACTGCCAGCAGATCGAGGGAAGTGATTATTCCCCTCTATTCAGCACTGGTGAGGCCACACCTGGAGTATTGCGTCCCACTTTGGTCCCCCCACTACAGAAGAAATGTGGACAAATTGAAGAGAGTCCAGTGGAGGAGGACAAAAATGATTAGGGGGCTGGGGCTCATGACTTGTGAGGAGAAGTTGAGAGAACTGGGATCTGGTGAAAGGATGGACTCCTGGGTTAAAACCCATTCTTGGCTGACAGGGAGAGCAGATCCTCTGCTTGCCTTTCTCACATTCTCATTCTCCTCCTCATCAGCAGTGTCCTACTAACAGTGGAATATAGGGTTCAGTTCTGAGAAGTGAAGTTAATACATTTTTTAATTTTGTTAATAAACAATGAATATATATTCATTTCAGAATGCTGCTGCAAAAATCATTTTCCTAATCTGTCACCTTGACCAGGTTTTCCCCTCTTTGCATCACTCCACTTATATCAAACATAAGCTTTCACTTTCAAGGCCCTTCCTGGTCCACCCTACCTATTTGTTATTCAGCACTGAAAGATCAATTCCTGCCTCTGATTTGGCCCATGATGCCATCTTCTGTCATCCACTTGCTAAATTTTCAGAGAAACAACTTTGTGCTTTTTCCTCTCATGCTTAGGAAATAGTTTGTAGGGTCACTTCATTGTTCTTATTCAAATCCTTTCTTAAAACTCTTGTGCTTTGATGCGTACAAAAAACTTAACTATAAGACTGTTGGTGGGCTGAAACCACTGCAAATCATGCTGATCAATATTCTCATTGTTTTCTTGCACTGATCTATTGGTCAGCCTGTATCCATCTGTTGCCTCTTGTGTTCTGTGTAGATTGTAAGCTATTGGGGCAGGGATTGTCTTTTTGTTCCGTTTGTACAGTGCTTGGCCTAAGGGCTTCTATTAATAGGACTCCTAAATACCCTGATGACAACCCCAGATGAACCCCATAATTCTTACTACAGTCGGACCCCGCAATACTGCGACGACCGGGATCCAAAAATACCTGATCGCGGTATTGCGGGTTCGCGTGGCATCAAAGTGCCGTGCGCCGCTGCCATCGGGAGCCCCGCGTGCCCCATGTTATAAGCGGATTCGCGCTATAGTGGGTTGTGTTTTTTGTGGGGTTCCACTGTATATACAAATTAGACTTTGTTCGATTTTTAAGATGGAGGAGACAGAAGCACTAAAACTCAGTATGTGAACTTTAAGGCCAGTTGTTAATTAATCAGAATTTGAGATTAGTAGTTAACAGATTTCCTTGAAAATTCAAGCATGACTCTGAAATTATGATGAAAACGAGATATACTATTTTTTGTACAAAATACAGAGGTCAAACTCCTGTTCTGAATTTATATCCGAACCCATCTTTAACTAGGAAATTGCATCAGCTCTGTCATCATAAACTCTAATAAGGAGATGAGGTACTTGGAGGGTCCAAATGGGTGTCCTCTTAGAGAATGTTTTGAGAAAGTCCATGTTCTGATTATCTAGTGAATCATGCGGAGAATGACCCCCAGCCAAATAGAGGGCAAGCTGATTTTCTGAGTAGCCCAGAGCTGTTCCTTAAAGAAGTAAAGAGTTAGTAAAGGGATGGATTTTAAAATCTGGAAGAGCTGAGAGTGAGTGTGTCCCTGTATCCTCCAGGCATGGAAATTTCCCAGATTTGGATAAAGGACCCCTTAACTGATTAAGAAGCTTTCTTTCCCTCAAAGTCTTGGCTTGTCTATAAACATGGCTCTAATTGCTAACTCTGTGTCTGGACTGGATAGACTTGTTGCTTTACACACCCCTACCTGTATCCCCAATGGCAATGTTCAAATCTAACAAGGATTCTGGAGCTTCATAATAAGATAATGGACTTGCATTTAGTATTCAAAGTCTTAATAGAAGCATAGAAGCAGATTGCAGAAAATATAGAGCTATGCAAGTCAGCTCAATGTGATTGTTGAATATTTGACCCTTGGTCTAGCATAAGCCATCCTAATTTTTTTCCAGTTTGGAGAAATTTGGTAAGGCTCTGAGGTTTATAACCATGGATCCATTTACTGGTGATGGGGTAAATTGGATGCTGTAATAGGTTTCCTATGTCTCTAATTTGTGATTCTTAGATGCTTGAAACTATTTTTAAAGCATGGTTACTAATGCTAGACTCAAGGTTACAAACTGGGAAAAATAAAAAACAGTTGAATTTCAAAAGAATCAGAAGGAGTACAAGTGGCAGATATTAAGGTTTCTGAAATGTGTTGACCAGAATCATTTTCACAGGGGTTTTATCTTTCTGGTCTGGCCCTGGTTACATCTGTGATTAAATAGCTACTTGAGCCACTCTGTTCCATAGCTTATTAAAAATTACCTACTTTTGCTACGTTGAATCAGTGTGTTAGTTTCCAGTAATGTGTAAACCAATGGTTCCCAAAGTGCTCATGCTCTTGACCCCCTTAAACTCACCTCTGTTCACATAACTTTCCTGATACCTTAGTAGTCAGGTTAGCTTTGCATAAAAGGACACTCCATTTTAACAGTTTACTTTGAAATTTTGGGTGGGTAGCCAGATGTGAATTAACCCATGTGTACTCACACAGGCCCACCGTCTCCTGGGGACCCTCAAACACTAAACCATAAAAAGAGTTGGGCAACTGAGGGCCACATCCAGCCCACCTAGATCCTTTTAGTTGACCTGCTGCCCCATGTGCTGGAAGAAAGGGATTCCATCAATCTCCCTCCCTTTCCCATTCTTCCTGCATTTCTTTTGCATCCTCCACATAGAGCTTGCAACCTGCTGCTGGCCATAGGAAGGCATGCTGCTGTGATTGTGTCATTATTCTGGCACTTCCTAGCTTTCCTGGCTGGCTGCTGCAGTGGGTGTAAGTGTCTTATGAGTATGGTCTATGCAGCATTTTGGAGCAAGCCTCTTAGCTGGGGTCAGCAGATTCTCTGAAGCCCACCATCATTCCTAGGATCAGAGCTTGAACCCCGGCCAGAACCACAATTTCAATCTGCTGTCTATAGAGCTTAAGAAGGGGGCACTAACATGAGAGCTCCACTAGGCTGAGTTTCTGGGTCCAGGCTGGGAAGTTCTGTCCAAAATGCTGTGCAGACCTATCTTAATGCTCCAACAGTAGATGTCACTGTCCTGGTGGCTGTTTGTTTAGAAGCTTTCTTGCATCTTTTCCCCCCTTCTCATAACCTTACTGGTACTCTTTCAGGGCTATCCTGAGGGTCATGACTGACCGTTTGGGAGTCACTGCTGTGAACTATTGTACTGTAATTCAGTATGTTACCAGACACTTGACTAGTTGCATGTTTGTACTTGAAGATTTAGATCTATACTGCAAGTACAACTATGCCAGAATGTTTACATTTGTCGAATAGACAGGGCATTAGCTCTGAGTATGTCCTTGGGCACAACCAGCTATGCTGGATAAGCTTAGATAGTTGTATGACACAGTGGTATCAGTTAAAAGTATTCATTGTTGGAATTTGAGTGACATTGAGATTAATGAGGTAAGTTTCCTTTTCTTTTGGTGCTATTGTATGCTAGTCTGTAGATTCAGAAGTGCATCAGCTTGTATCATAAAGGTCAACTACACAACTGGTACTAAAATTATTTTTTTTTAAAGAAACAGACTCAAATTTACTGGGGTTAAAAAGTACTATACATGGTCATTCAAAAATCACCTTTTTACTACATTGTGGACTAAGATACTTAATTTTGCTTTTAGCTGGTTCTCTGCACTTATGTACATTTAAGCTATTTGAAGATCAAACAGTTTGTTAAACTTTTTTCAAACTTGTTTAAAAGCACTTATCCTTGTTAACTAGATCCTCGGGAAGTTTTTACATTTTTTACTTCCTAAGTTGTCGGGAGGGGGAGGCCTCTGAAAAATTGGCATGGAAAAATGTTCTTCAGATTCAGATAATCTTAAAGAAGCCAAATGGTGGCATTACATCAAAGCTTCCTAGACATTCACTTTTAGTCTTGTTTCCCATGTTTGTTCTCTACCCCAAGAGTTTTTTCAAAAGGTATAAGCTTGAAATTGGGGCATATAATAGAACTGCAACTGCAAATAAACATAGCTTTGCTGCTGCTATGCTATAATTAAATTTTCAGATTATAAAAAAAAACAAATGTTAAGTTATTTTAATTATATTTGATTTTCTGGCATGTTTGCAGATGACATTTTTTACTAATAGTGCATGTGACTGAAATTTTAAAATAGTGTCTTTGCATTTTTTTTTGTGTGACTTTCATACTAACCTGACTGATGAACGAACAAACACTGAAGGAATTGGTAAATTGTCCACTGCCGATGGTAAAGCCTTCGCAGATCCTGAGGTGCTCCGAAGACTGACTTCGTCTGTCAGCTGTGCATTGGATGAAGCTGCTGCTGCATTGACACGGATGAGAGCAGAGAACAATCACAATGCAGGACAAGTGGACAAGTATGTAATGGCTTACACTTTCATATAATTTAAATTATAATATCTAAATTGTAGATTTGAAAATGAATTTTTTGCGTTTTGGATTTAATTACTTTTGCAGTTCCCATCTGTCACCTAAAACTCTTGCTGGTAATAGTAGTAGCAGCCATATTCTAAAATCTCAGGGCATTGCACACCTTACCTCAAGCTATTAGCTAGGGACTGTAGCAAGGCCAGTATAATTGTGCATTGTAGCATCCACCCTTTTTCTTAACATTTTGACAAAGTTGCACTTCTTCCCATTTGGGTTGTGATGTCAGTCTCTCCTGTACAAAAACTGCTTAAACACAAAGCTTGCTTGTAATGGAAAACCATCACCATTCCCACAGAGGGTATGTCCACACTGAAATTAGACACCTGAAGCTGGCCTCTAGCAGCTGACTTGGACTGGCTGGACCTGCGCTAAGGGGCTGCAGCCCAAAGCTGTGGAATCCTCCTTCCTAGAATAAGGGCTTCAGCCTGACCTCATAGAGTAGACTCTCGACTATCCCAGATGATAGGGAAAAATTAATCCTGGTTAATAAAATCCTGGATAATCACCATCCGTAGGAAATATTGTGGGGGAGGGTTTGGTTCACCAGCCACCCTCTGCCGGGGGCGGGGGGTGTTGATTCACTGTCTGCCCTGCACCCTGGTGGGGTTTCTTTTATTTTTTTTGTGTCCGCGCTTGGGGCAGCAACAAAGCCAGAGCTGGCCCTGCAAGGTTGTTGGTTTTTTGTTGTTTTTTTTTTGTTGGACATCCTGGTTAACCCAATCCTGGATAATGGAGAGTCCACTGTATGTCTACATCACAGTTAAATAGCCCGATGGCCTGAGCCCTTGCAGTGGGCATGGGCCTTTCTCTAGTTACTCATTGCAGTACAGACCTAGCCAGAGATGCTAGGTGTGTTGTTTGTTTTTTTGCCAGAACTACTGTCGCAGCATCTTTGAAGTTGTCTTTTTATGAAACTAAAAGGATAGATAGCTCATTGTCTGAGGTAGTCCTGGTAGGATAGTCATCTGCCAGAAGCTGTTGCTCTAAGATTTTGGAGGAAAAACTAAATTTCCTATGCTTGTCCATGAAACATCTGTCAACCTGATTAATCAGGAGACTCTGGCTGCCCCAATGCCCCAGAATAAAATGATTGTCTTAAGTCCCAAGGAAGAATGCTTTCACATCACTTCTTCAGTGGGTAAAAGAAGTGTCACTTTAAGCTTCTGAAGCCTCAATATCTTCTACTTTCAGCTTTTGAAAGTTAAGGGGCAAGATGCCTGTCAGTTTCTTCTCAGATATTTGACATTAAGGTGGTACTGTATGTGGGCCTGGAGGAAAGCCTTAATTGTTGAAATACTGTGTTGTGCATACTGCAGAACTAAAAGTGTGTAAGATTTGAGGTACTGTTCCTGGAGAACCGTTCTTCAAGAAATTTAGAAATGGACATAAAATTAATTAAATTACAAACTCTATTCCTTTAGCATCATACAAAGTATGATGTTTTAAATTATAGAATCTTTAGTCTTTAATTATACCATCATAGATGTGCCTGGCTCTTTTCAAACGTAGGACATGGCCCCTTTCCCCTCAAGAGTTGATCATTTGTTAGACAAATAACATACATATATGCTTGTCTGAGCTTCTTAATTTTCACGCGGCACTGCTGCAGGTCCCTGTTGTAACCTCTGTCTATCATGGCCTTGCAGAGTTTGGCATATGTATGCCAATGGCATTTGACATTTCGTCTTTTCGAACGTAATTCTGCCAACATGGATTCGTCTCCCCATACAGCGATCAAATCCAGCACCTCCCGTTCGGTCCATGCTGGAGCTCTTTTACAATTCTGGGACTGCATGGTCTCCTGTGATGTTGGGCTCTGCATATTCATCTGTGCTGGTGAACTCGCCACTCTGACCAAAGAGGAAATTTAAATTCAAAAGTTCCCAGGGTGTTTCCTGTCTACCTGGCCAGTGCATCTGAGTTGCTAGGGCTGTCCAAAGCAGTCACAATGGAGCACTCTGGGATAGCTCCCGGAGGCCAATACCATTAAATTACATCCACACTAACCTAAATTCGACCTGGAGATGTCTATTTCAGCACTAATCCCCTAGTCGGGGAAGAGTGCAAAAATAGATTTTAAGAGCCCTTTAAATCTACAAAAATCTTTGTTGTGTGGATGGGTGCAGGGTTAAATCGATCTAATGCTGCAAAATGTGACCTAAACTCATAGTAGACCAGGGCTAGGTAATTTATTCCAGTTATGAAGTTTTTTTTAATGTCCAACCTAAACCTCCCTTGCTGCAATTTACGTCCACTGCTTTTCCTCAGGTTAAGAACAACAATTCTTCTCCCTCTTCCTCGTAACAACCTTTTATGTACTTGAAAATTGTTATCATGTTCCCTCTGTCTTCTCTTTTCCAAACTAAACAAACCCAGTTTTTTCAATTTTCCCTCATAGGTCAGGTTTTCTAGACTTTTGTTATTCTTCTTTGGACTTCCTCCAGTTTGTCCACATTTCCTGAAATGTGGCACCCAAAACTGGACACAGTACGCCAGTTGAGGCCTAATCAACGTGAAGTAGACCAGAAGAATTACTTCTTGTCTTGCTTACAACACTCCTGCTTATACATCACAGAATAACGTTTACTTTTTTTGCAACAGTGTTACACATGTAACTAGATTGTGGAACTCACTGCCACAGAAAGTCAGAGACAAAGAACTTCATAAAATTTTGAGAGGGATTTGATATTTGGATAACAAGAACTTGCAGAGTTGTTTGAATTAATGCAAAAATATTTTGAAGAGGATATAAAACTTCAGGATTAAGGCTGAAGCCTTTCTGATGGGTGGATTATGCCAAATCTGCCTACTATGAGGTTTCTTGCAGCTTTTTCTGCAGCATCTGGTGCTGGTTTTTGTTGGAGAGAGGATACTAAGTGGACCAAGAATCTGATCCAGTATGTCAATTACTGTCACATTACATTGTTGTTCCTATATTTAAATGTCTGCTGTAGTCACTGAAGGGAATTGCAGAAAGCTCAGTCTGGCAAATGATGTCCACCTCCTTACCAACCCAGATCCAAGGGTCCTTATCAGGCAACTACTAACACCTTTCATTGCCTGAAAAGGGTGTATCTCTCAAGTGAGAATTATATTATTTATAGGGATTCACAATTTAGTTTAATAATTGGAAGTGGTTGGAAAATGAAATTAATATGTATTCCCGAATTAACAAGTTGAACATTCTTTTCCTATCCAAGACTGTACACTGAGGGTGATAGAGGAGAGGCTCTGGAGTCAGCTTGTGTATATGTGTCAGAGAAAATAAATGGCCCAATTTGTCTCTTGAATTTTATGCCTCTATGCCAACCAGTCCTCACTTTGAATTTCCCTGTCTTATAAATAAGATGCAGTGACAGGAACTCATCACTCTGATTGTTCTGCTGGAGTTGATCCTACAGTTGTCTGTGTTGGTAATCATGACTAAGGCTACATTTTAGTCCTGGGTATTTTTAGTAAAAGTCAGGTCATGGGCAGTAAACAAAAAATCAGTCCATGACCTCTCTGTGACTTGTACTATATACTCTGACTAAACTTTGGGTGCTTGGGGTGGTCTGGGAGAGGGGGAGGGCTGTTTGGCAGGGTTGGCTGGCTCCCTGTCTGGCTCCCTGGAAGCCGCAACATCCCTCACCCTCTAGGTGGAGGCGTGGCCAGTGAGGCGCTGTGCACTGCCCCAGCCCTGAGCACTGGCTCTGCAGCTCCCATTGGCCCTTAGCCATTACCTTAGGCAACAGCTGTGAGGATTTTCTGAGCCTTGAGGTCTTTTATGATGACATGAGTTGGGGGCATTGGTCCTGACTGCTTGATAGAGAGTAGTAATAGCGCGTAAGGGTCTTTGCCCTTTCTTATCCTCCTTCAATTGGCATGTCAGTCACTTTCCAATATATTTTATGCTGCTACATTGGTGCTTTTTCACTTTGGAATGTTAGAGGTACATTAACTTCTCTAGACTTTTTTTTTGGGGGGGGGGTCAGTTTTGAGGTTTGAATGAGAAGGAGCTACTGAATATCCACCCACCTCCATTCCTTGCAGTGTTAGTCGAGGTATCTCCGTATGATGGAATGTTAAAAATAATTAATGAACCCATCCAGTTGGCATATTTTAATAATTTACTATTCCAGATAGGCAAGCTTCAGTGGCTTGAGTTTCTTTGGTATTTTTAAAGGTATATAGTTAACATTTGGGGAGCCTCCCCCCCCCCCAATCAAATAATTAAAGATAATTTTTCATATGAATGTTTTGTCTAAAAATTTACATGTTTAATTTTTTTCTTTCCAATAAAATAGTTCAGGCAGTAGGAATAGAAAAGTCTTATGGATAAAGCAGTTGGGAGATATGGTTTATTCCTAGTTCAGCATCAGTATTCAAAGTGACCTTGGGCAGGTCACATAAGCATTGTCTATATTAGGAATTTGCCCCATTCTTGCAGCCAGTGGCTAGCTGCTGTCAAAACTGCTCCAGTACAAACCTTAGGTGTACCCAGGAAAGCTGCAACTTGCACTAGTGAAGATTCTCTGCTTGAAACTGGGATGAGCTATACTAGTGCATGTTATAGCTTTGTTTGTCTGGACCTGGGATTTGTACCAATGCAGCTGTCAGTGGCTAGCCTCTTCTCAAAATCGAGGCAAATTTCTGTTTTTAGACGAAGCCTTTCTCTCTGTTAGACCATCTGTTAAAGGGAATAATAGATCCTACACAGAGGTGTTGAGGTGGTGGTAGTTTTTTTTAAAGTACTTTGCCTTTCTATATCGCTTTCTGGAAGATGCTTTCAAAGTGCTAAACAGCAAACTAGCATATCAGTTAAGCAAAAGTCTTTTTCTGTTTGCCTTTACTGTTTATCAGAAATCTTACTACTTGTCTGTTGTAGAATTATTCCTGTGTTCATTTTATGATAAATAATTTTCCAGTCGCAGTTTGGCAGAAGCATGCTCTGATGGGGATGTGAATGCCGTCCGGAAGCTACTGGATGAAGGAAGAAGTGTGAATGAACATACAGAAGAAGGGGAGAGTCTCCTTTGCTTGGCCTGTTCAGCTGGGTATTATGAATTGGCACAAGTAAGTAGAAAATACACAATCACTTATGGCTGAAACTTTAAATAGAGTGCTGTGTGCCTGAAACTCTCTGAAAGCCGAACATTTTAGTCCTTTTGATTTAGAATGGATTTTGTACTCTAAAAGGAATATGAAGTAAAATATTGTGAAGTTTACTTTATTGCATGCTCAACAGTCTTTGACAGTTTTGCTCTAAATATGCTTTTTACAAGCGCTCATTCTAAAGAGGATGGGGTAACAAATAGGACATGCTACAACATAAATGATCTTGTTTGAAAATTGCATCTTGTATGTGTTCAAATGATCTGCCTCTAACTTCCAGGCACATTATTCCAGACATAATCAAGCTGTGCTGCAAAATAGTCATTCTAAGATTCAGCCCCAAAGGTGATTGCAAAGCAAAATAATAATAATAATAATAATAATAATCATCTTACATTCATATTTTATGATGCATAATGACTCAATCATTTCTAAAACCGGGAATTTTTTCTGGCTAATTTAGCTGCATCGTTGACTAGATTCTAATTCCAGTTCACTTCTACATTACCTTCAAATTCTGTCTTCAGTTAACTTGTGCAGCTCCATTGTTGGCTATTACTGGTGGTGATTCACAAGCCAGAAAGCACCTAAATATTAATATATCTCGATATATTAATCTCCTAGACCTGGAAGGACCTTGAATGGTCATAGAGTTTAGTCCTCTGCCTATACTAGTAGGACCAAGTACTGTCCCCTGACAGATTTTTTTTTTTTTGGCCTCAGATCCCTAAATGGCTCCCCTCAAGGATTGAACTCACAATCCTGGGTTTAGCAGGCCAGTGCTCAAACCACTGAACTATCCGTCCTGACCTACGTTGACTTTGTGATCCTAAGATGAGTTTATTGGGAGAAACCTGTTTGAAAGTCAATTGAACAAATTTGTGCTGGAATCATTAATGCATAAATGTAACATATCTCAATTGCAACAAACTCACTTTGAATGGAACTGCATTTTATCTGAAGTATTTGAAAACATTAATTATATGTTGCAGTCTTTGCTTATATTTTTGGTTTTAAATGTTGTAACATGAAAAATGTGGAAGAAAAATAGCTAAGTGCTTTACTTGGGTAGATGCAAGTAGCAGTCATGACTGGTTCTGGACAGATCAATATCTAGTTCTTTACTGAAGGTAGGATTGATATGATACAAACCTTTTAAAAGGAGTGGCGAGAAAGAAAGGAAAATAGTTTTGGGGGCTGGTCTATGCTACATATTTAGGTGGACGTAAGGCAGCTTATGTTGACTTAATTATGTCAATGTCTACACTACATCCTTCCTCCCATTGATGTAACTGCCCTGCTACACTGATATAACTCCTCCTCCAAGGGAGGCATAAGGCTTATGTCAGTGTAGTTAGGGGTATGCAGAGTCTATCTGCTCTCTCGTCAATTTCATGCCAGGAACCATAAACTTGACAAGAATGTTCGCTCCCCTGGAGAGCTGAGTAGCTGGACTCTGATCCCAGCTGGGAGCTGGGGTGACAAGTCCGAGGGGGCTTCAGCCAACAATCCCAACTGGGAGCCAGGGCGAGAAGCTGGAGCACCTTTGGATCCCAATCTCAGCTGAGAGCCACCTGCCAGGAGCCAGGCAGTCTTGTGTATTTTAGGTCTCTGTGAGCTGTGAAATGGACAAGGGTGTCCGGGAGTGGGTCTGGGGTAGCTAGACTTCTGGCAGGGAGCTGCTAGACAAGGCTCTCAGCTCCCCATGCTGCCCCTCTTAAGTCAGTGGAAGTGTTCTTTCTGAGGATGTACACCACCAACCCAAGGAGGGTAGTGTAGACATATATTACCACAGTAATTACTTCAGGAGCTGTAGGTTGACTTAAGTTTGTAGTGTAGACATACCATGAGTCCCTCATAATTAAAGCAGCAAAACATAATTGTTAAAACCCATTTAAGTGAACTTCTGTTTGTTTGTTCAGGTACTACTAGCGATGCATGCAAATGTGGAAGATCGAGGGAATAAAGGAGACATAACTCCACTAATGGCAGCTGCCAGTGGAGGCTATGTAGACATTGTAAAACTGCTACTTGTTCATTGTGCCGATGTCAATGCCCAGTCTTCAACAGGTAAGTATAGAACAGCAACTGGATGAATGAATAAGATTAGCACATACCAATCAGTCCCAGCCTCTTACTTGCATGTTTTGAACTATTTGATTTTTTTTTAAAGTACGTGGAGCTTTAATTTAATAGAAAATACCCTACACATTACTTCACTTCAAAGAGTAAAATAATCATAACTGCTGCATAGCACCAAACAGGAGCCATCATTATTCAGCTGAAAGTGAACACCTGAGTGCAGCTGCACACCTGAGTGAAACCAAGCCAGCTCCTCCTTAGTCCTAGATGTTAATTCTAATGCAAAGGCATTTTATCCACTGAAGACCCCTGTGAAGTAGGGGCACCAGTAAAACAAATTGGAACAAATTAAGCCTGAGATTTCAATGTAATAATTGAGTAACTAATACTTACCAGAAGTGCAGCTTCCTTAAGAGTTATGTTAAGTTGAAATCCTTGCAAAAACAGAGCCAACCATTTCCTCCATATATCAAGAAAGAAAGTTTGATTGAACTGTTTAGTTCTTAGGTGATATTTTTTAGCCAAAATTTCAGTTTAACCTTTTGTTCAAACTTTGTATAGTTCAAGCACTTTTCCTTTTTAAATGTAGTTTTATTCAAATCCCTGTTGGCAAGCTTAAAGTGAAAATAGGGTTTCAAAAGATGACTTTGACATATAGACTCAAATATTTATTTTTACATTTAGATACTTACAGCTCTTTAATTTGGCTGGGTGAAAAAATGATCAATTTTGAAAACTGATCAAATATTGTTTCTGGAAACTAAAGGTTTAAGGAGGTTTTTGTGTAGTTTAGTGCATTGTTCATTCCCTATCCAAAGCACACAAAAAAACTGTGTAGTGATCCCAAATACTTGTTTCCACAAGAAGTTCTTGGATTGTCTCTGTTTTGGGTATTTTTGGAAGTTTTCTAATGTTCATGCCTTGTTTTTTGTTAATATGATAGGAAACCATTAAACTACAGTAACTCCTCACTTAATGTCCTCCTGCTTAACATTATTTCCAAGTTCGTTGCTACTCCATTAGGGAACATACTAATTTAAAGTTGTGCAATGCTTCCTTATAATGTCATTTGGCTGCTTATTCTGTCCACTGCTTGTAGGATTCTGTGGAAGAGCAGCGACTTTACAATGGAGCTTTACACAAGTTCCTTTTTGCCTCCTTCCCCTCCCTCCCAGTGCTTCTCCCACTGCCAAACAGCTGTTTTGTGGTGCTTAGGACTTTCTGGGAAGGAGGGAGAGAGCGGGGAAGGTGCTTCCTTTTCCTCATCCCCCCCACCACCACCACCACCAGGTAGAGCCAGCTGTAGTGCAGGGGTTTTAGGGGCCCCAGGGCCCTGAGTTGCAGCTCTACAGCCCCTTTCAGAATGCGGCCCTGCGAGCATGGGCCGGAGGACTCGGGAGGATCAGGGGCAGCTGCACAGCCAGCAGCTGGAGAGTTCTGAAAAGGGAAAATGAGCTGTTTTGGAGAGCAGAAGTTGAATCTGTAGTCTTCTGAAAATGGACTCCACGTGCTTGAGATAACCAGGGTGCTTCCTGAAAATGAAACCCAGACGTTTTCAAGGATATTATGTCACTGGTAGAAATAGTGAGTTTGAACAAGTAAACCAGGGATTATAACCCATACCTCTGGTGAAGGTATTTTAGAAAAGTGGAATTTTGGGAAGTTAGGGAAGGTGAAAAAGTGGTATTAAAGGTAAGCTAAACTTTATCTGGGCAGTAACTGAGAGACACTGCTAATAGACAAAATGTGGCCAATTTCTGAAACCAAGTGATGCAGGGATACCAAGGGCATCCATAAATATAGGAAGCTTTCTTCTTAATTCATTCTACACAGGAAGAATATGATGGGTTAGGAGCAAAGACAGGAAAAAAGAGTGGTTAAATAACTTACATTAATAGCAGGCGTGTGGTGAAAAATGCTGAGAGAAGTGTGAGCCAGTTGTGTCAGAATTTGACTGTATTGGCTGAGAGAGATTACCAGCATATAAATTATTGAAGGCAGAGACCAAACAAAGCAGGAATTATAGCATTTGAATTCTGATGAAAGATAAGAGTTGTTGACTGTCTCTAGGGCTCCTAGGGAGGATAACATAGGCTGATAAAAGGAGTCCTAGAACTAGGGCAGTAAAAGTTATGTCTAATTGTTAATCAGTTTCTGAATCTTCTACCTCACTTAAAATCATAGATGAGAGAAATGAAAAAGTCTGCTAGGTTGAGTTATGGTATAAGTACTTGGGTAGATTAAAATTCTATAGGTTTTGGTTTCACTTATTTACAGTTGGGGTTAGGTGAAAGAGGAGGGAGTTACTTACTGTATGTTCTTTTTATCTTCTCTTAGGGAACACAGCACTCACTTATGCCTGCGCTGGAGGATTCGTTGACATAGTGAAGGTGCTATTGAAAGCAGGTGCTAATATAGAAGATCATAATGAAAATGGACATACCCCTTTAATGGAAGCAGCCAGTGCAGGTCATGTTGAGGTTGCAAGAGTACTTCTGGAATATGGTGCAGGAATCAACACTCATTCCAATGAGTTCAAAGAAAGTGCACTTACATTAGCATGCTATAAAGGTATGATTTAAACCTTCATTTGTGAAGAAACTTTAGGTGACTGGTTTTTTTTGTTTTGTTTTTTAAGATCCTTTTATTACACACACAACATTGTTAGATTTTGTGCTTGGAATCGAACTAAAATTCCCAGACAATCTAAGGTTCAAAAATACTATCAGGAACCTAATTAGAATGCTGGAGTTTTAAGTAAACTAAATGTGAAAATCAGGAAATCTGGAGTGTTTTGCAACTTTCTCATATTCAACATACCCCACCCACCCTCCATCCAATGACATTGACACAGCATAAGAACTGTGTTTTGTCATGGCCATTACTATTGCAGAGTTTCTAAACTTTGAATCTTGTTGCGAATGATGGTCTTCTATACACATCCTGTTAGTCTCTCCTTTATAGAGAAAGTGCTAACACCCCAGTTGTTGTGAATGTGATACTTAGGCATCTGCAACCAATATGTGGTAGAAGACACGAGTAATAGTGGTTATCTGTAATGGTAGGGTCTCAAAACCATTTTAGGAGTCTTAATGAAGTTGGTATAGTGGGTGGATGTTTTCGATTGGATTATATGGCAAATCATGAAGCGGTTTTACTTATTTGATACAGTGTTAAGGATAGAAGTAAGATCTCTCCGGAGCATAGCAGGAATATGGATTTGGAGGTGATTAGGTTCCCCTAGTAACACGGGTTGGTTTGCAGGTCAGTAGATGGAGAATATGGGAGTGTCTCCTGGCTCATGTTGAAAATCTGAGTATGGGGGAAAATAGTTGGGATTAAGGAGACTTGTGGCTTTTCTGATACAGCGGATGAGGTTACATGTTCAAAATTAGGCTGGTGGTAGAACTTAAACTAAATTTCCTGACTTGCAGACATTTAGCTTTCTTAAAATACTTTGTTTTAAATTATGTTTCCAGCCATAATTCTACAAAGTTTTGTTTTAGAAATGTTTTAGTCAGTTTTTAAAATGCTAATTTCTCAAGTATTCTAGTGTTTTAATGCTTAAGTGTTTTTTTTCTTTGTAAAGTATTTCCCTAAACTTTCTGAAAAGTTAAGTAAAATCTTTCTTTTTTTGCACATAAATATGTATTTAAAAACAAAAAAAATGGGTGCAGCTGAGCTATTAATTCAGACTCTAGGAGACTCAGGAAACATTTGCTATTGGGTTCCTTTTACTTGGTGGGAGATGTGGCAGATGAACACTGAATTTTATTATTTTATTATTCTCATATTTCTTTAGCTGCTTTAAAAGCTCTACCCACAGTACCTAACACTAGAGTATGTAAGTTCTTTGAATGAAAAAGAACCCATAGCTCTCAGAACCTAAATTCTACCAAATATCAATAGACATTGTAAATTCTTGGATTGTAATAATTAGTATGGGACAGCTTGCATTCAGTATCCGTTATGAAGTTAGGTCCAACCACGTAAGGATTGTGTGGATTTTCTGGTGATTGGTCATGAAGCCTGAAGACCTTTTTAAACCTTTCTATTTCTGTAATTGGATTTATGTATCTTAAGGAATTTATAAAATGTATAGATTCATGGTATTCCCCAATAAATATGTATCCTACCCTCTGACACTAGAGATTCAATTTATGGCCCACCTTGATATTTTCTCCCTGCAGAATATCCAGACGTACTTCTCTGAAGTATCTAGTATTACTCTGGCAGATATCTGCTTAAGATTCAGAGCCTATCTCTTTGTTCCACCACCTTGGACCTCGTGGGCTCCATGGTCTTCTCCATTGTGACAACTATGGAGTTATTCTCGTGTCTTTTTAAAGCACACCAGATTTTATTCCCCGGTCAGCCTACCTACTAGCCTCATTAGGGAAGAAGACCCTCATAGAGATCAAGAAAAACAGGAAGGAAAGGAGTACATTGAGGAAACGGAAGTAGGTGACTTGCCACAATATCTACTGGAAACCTCCTACCCTATCCCACTTTATTGTACACCGCTTATTGAAAACTACAAGTCCTTTCAGGAGTTGCTAGGGAGAACAGAAAATACTCTGTATATTGTAGTGCAAGAGATGGTACATAAATTTTCCAATAGCCATAATAGAGGCTCAATTTAAATGTATACCCTAAATTAGAAAACATTAGTAAGAGGGCCAAAAAAGTGCCACCATGGCTAAACAACAAAGTAAAAGCAGCAGTGAGAGAGACAAAGGCATCCTTTAAAAAGTGGAAGTTAAATCCTAGTGAGGAAAATAGAAAGGAGCATAAACTCTGGCAAATGAAGTCTAAAAATATAATTAGGAAGGCCAAAAAATAATTTGAAGAATAGCTAGCCAAAGACTCAAAAAGTAATAGGGAAAACCAATGTTTTGAGTATATCGGAAGCAGGAAGCCTACTAAACAACCAGTGGGTCCACTGGACAATTGAGGTGTTATAGGAGCACTCAAGGATGATAAGGCCATTGTTGAGAAAGTAAATTAATTCTTTGTATCCGTCTGAGCCGTCCTTTTTTGGTGACAAATCTGAGGAACTGTCCCAGCTTGAGGTGTCATTAGAGGAGATTTTGGAACAAATTGATAAACTAACCAGTAATAAGTCACCAGGACCAGATTGTATTCATCCAAGAGTTTTGAAGGAACTTGCATGTGCAATTGCAGAACTACTAACTAGTTTGTAACCTATCATTTAAACCAAATGACTGGAGGATAGCTAATGTGATGTCAGTTTTTAAAAAGGACTCTGGAGGTGATTACAGGCAATTACAGCAATTACAGGCTGGTAAACCTGACTTCCGTACCTGGCAGACTGTTGAAACTATAGTAAAGAACACAATTATTAGACCCATAGATGAACATAAATTGTTGGGAAAGAGTCAACATGTTTTTTGGAAAGGGAAATAATGCCTCACCAATCTACTTGAATTTTTGAGGGGGTCAACAAGGGATCCCGAGCCCCAGTTTGAGAACCCCTATTTTAGAACCTAGACATGGTTAAGAAGATAGTTTTCTGTCTAATGAAGTTTAGCTCACCCAAGTCTTTGCAACATTTTCCAACGGGTTTGACTTTGACCTGCCTTTCAGAAGACAGGCTCTTTACTTGTAAACAAGATACCCCCCAGCACTTTTTGTTTTCCTGCAATTTTGCTCTCATGCGATTTCTCAATCTCCAGGAACTTCAGCCTCAGTAATGCAAATAGGCCTCCGCTGGGAAGTGGACAGTATACATATGATTAGCCGGAGAGGGAGGCACATAAACCTCCTGTCAGGTCAGAGGGAAGAGACATCGCCTTTAGGTGTCCTGCCTTAACTCTTATACATTAAGAACTTAATTTTCAGAAGAAATATTTAAGTCCTTAAGTGTTATCTGTACATGGATTTCAAAATAATAATGCTGACTAGTGGGCTACTGGCATGTGATGTCTCTACCAAGAGCCATGTTTTGCTAAACTTAATATGCATATGCTTGTCCAGGGGATCCCTGTAAAACTCTATGCTCCCCTTTACCCTCTGCCAGTTGGCACAAAGAAGTTCTTGAGTCACAAGGGCCAACCCATCTCTTCTCAGATATGCAGGTTGGTTACCCTGTGCATTAAAGAATCCTATCAGTTATCAAGTCTACCCCTCCTTCAGGAGTCAGGACACATTCAGCTGGAGCTCAAGCAGTCTCTTCAAGTTGCTAAATGACACATTCCTTACTGAAATTTGCAGAGCAGCTACATGGAGTTTAGTTTATACTGTACTTTTACAATGGGTTATACCCTAGATTTGTCCTCTAGATCAGATGCCAAATTTGAGAGAGAGATTCTTCAGTCCTAATTTAGATAACCATAGATGGGACTCCATGGACTCTCTCATAATGCTCATGGAATTGCTAGTGAGTCATCACAATTGAGATCTATATGGACAAAGACTCAGAGTGATTACTTACGTTGTTGTAACTGTGGCTCTTCTAAATGTTTTGTACATGTGGATTTCATGACCTGCCCCCTATCCCAGCCCTATTTGGAATCACTCTGCTGGGATTCTGAATTCTCAAGAGTTGATCAGGACCATTCTTCCCAAGGTGCCCTCAGATGGAGGTGCATGAGCACAGGCAGAGCCTAAATGGATGTTGCTGGTCAACAGATATGGGTCTTGTGCACATGAGGCACATGCACAGCATAAGTGGGATCCAATAGCCACTGTTGTAGTTTTTACTTTTTCTGAAGTCTAAGTCTACTAAACTTTTTAATGCATTGGATGATATAAAAATTCTATCAACGGAAAAGTAAAATTGAAGACCTTATTAAAAGTTGAAAGCTTTTTGGGAGAAGTGGCTACGTGAGCGAACAGTGATATTATGGCCAGGACTTTCAGAAACAGTGTATAAATTGAGATTGTTCTTATTTTTGTGTCGGGTTAACGAACATTTTTAATGGTAGTTGGACAGATTGAATAAGAACTTAAATTCAGATACCAGGGTTTTTTAAATGGTAGGTTACAATAATATGAAATATCCTGCATGATAAAGACCTCTTAGTCTGGAATGTCTAAAATGGATAATTTCCGTAGCGCTTATAATTAAATAAAACTCATGCAAGAAAGAATATATGATATGTTAGGGCTCTGGGCTGGGTGTTGATTCCCATAGACTTGTGATATTCTTGGGAAATCACTTAACCTACTCAATACCTTCTACTCCCCGTCTGTAACATAGGGAAAACATTCCATGCCTTTACCTGCATGCTGAGAGGATAAAATCCATCCATAAATTAGGCATCCAGAGACTAGAGAGAACATTGTGCTAGTACCTTTTTGGGGGAGCATGGAAGAAAAATAAAAAAGCTCCATAGATGAAAGTGAAATAAAACTAATTTGAGTGAGATTGAAAAAAGCTTTTAAGAATGGTTGTGGCAATCTACAGGTTTTTTAGATTGAAGCTTTTACAATACAGCAATCTGATCTTTTTAGACAATGCATAAAAATACTCCTGTGAAAGTTATTGTACTAAAAACTACAAACTAAGTTTATAACTTCATAGTAGTATCCGAGGGGTAGCCGAGTTAGTGTGGATCTGCAAAAACAACAAAGTCTTGTAGCACTTTATAGACTAACAGATTTTAAGGATCATAAGCTTTCGTGGGCTAAGACCCGCTTCATACTGTTCTTCGCTGGAAGGTTTTTTACCTTCTAGATTGATTTTTCTCCTTTCCTTGTTTGTTTTTGTGTGTGGTTTTTTGTTTGGGGTTTTTTTTTTTTTTTGCCAGTACATGCAATACTTA
The DNA here is from genome assembly GCA_032164245.1 of Sternotherus odoratus. Lineage (NCBI taxonomy): Eukaryota > Metazoa > Chordata > Testudines > Kinosternidae > Sternotherus > Sternotherus odoratus. Next base: position 31,966,268 of record JAVMKO010000008.1, read on the forward strand.
AGCTATGTGGGCAAGTAAAGCATAAATGTTATTTTGTTTATAGTTTGAAGTCTCAAGACACGATTTTGATAGATTAGTTAAAAAAAGCTATGTGAAATAAAACCCTATCAACTTTGCATACCCAGAAGATAAAATCTTCCAGGTAAGACCACTGTTATAAATTGAATGTCCATCTTGTGTTTTTCCACAATAGCAGTGTATTTACAAATTATAATTGGATAGGCTTGTAAAAGCAAACTACAAAAACCTGAATTATGATATTTTGACTAAACCCTTTCTTAATGTTTGTATCAAGTTGTTTTGTTTTGTGTTTGAAGGCCATTTAGATATGGTTCGTTTTCTGCTTGAAGCTGGAGCTGATCAAGAACATAAAACAGATGAGATGCACACAGCCCTAATGGAGGCCTGCATGGTAAATAACATTTAGGGAATCAATTTTCTTTTTGGGGTGAGAGAGAGGCGAAAAAGGGGTTGGTAGAAAAAAGCAAGCCTTTTTTGGTTAATAAGATCTTTTAATCCACTTATCCAGAAAAAATACTAATTTTTTTTTAAGGTTGTCTTGCTAAGAATACTTTTTTAAGGTGGTTTGTCAAAAGGCAGCCTGGCTCTCAGATTTAATTCTCTGTGTGGAAAGAATAGTTCTTTTGTTATATGGTGTCTTGGTCATAGCAGCAGTGGGGAGGGCTCACAGGTAGTTCCCAGTGATCAGGGAAGATGGGGGGAGGGAGTGCAGCCCAGCCCCACAGCAGCCAGTTTCTCTACCCACCTTCCTTTTCTGACCATTGGGCACTCCACTTCATGCTCTCCTAGCCAAGATACCTGGCTAGCTGCAGCCCCATGTATTTTAAATGCTCCAGAGCCTTTGGGAGTGAGAGGCTGTGGACCTGGGAGGAACCCTGGTTCACTGCAAGCTGCCATAGGCTCCTTCAGTGATGGAGCCAGTCATCCTGCTGTTGCCTCAGATGTGAGCCACCCTTGGTAAGTCACTTCTGCTGTGGATGGGAGATGTAACTCCCATGGAGACGAGAGGGTAAAGCCTCTCTGCGCCCCCCCTCTCCCTCCTCCCACACAAAAAGGGACCTCTTTAGAGAGAATCACTGCAGTTGGTTTCTAGGATGCAGTATCTATGTTCTGGATTACCAACTGGTTACTCTTTTGTTACTGAGAGAAGGGTACTATCTTTATTTTCTGTGGGTGAAGTTTCTTTAGATTCCATGGGATCGTAGCCGGGAGATCCACTATCATCTCCATCTGGAGTACTTCCAGAATGAGTTTGAGCGTGGGTTCTCTGCTAGTATCCAGATGCCTTGTTAATAATGAGCAAAAGAGCTTGTTGCTATCAACAAATATTGGAAACAGCTGCACCCTTTTCCCAACGCTTGAATAGTGTTCAACTGCAAGTGTAGCCTGTGGTAAATTGAGTTGAACACTGTTAGGTGTAGTTCCTGAAACAGGGTAAAACACAATTGCTGTTTAATAGCAAGTATAACCAACACTGGGGACTGATTTCAGATGTACTCCTTGCTGACACCATTTGTCAGCCAAAGGAACTTCAGCTAGTGGAGACAAACCTCCTGCTCCATAGGAGAGTTCTCACTGGGGCTCCTTTCTCATAATCAGGTTCCTTAAAATAGTCTCTTATCTTAGGCCCCCTGTAAGTCAGCTCAGTGGTTTGAGCATTGGCCTGCTAAACCCAGGGTTGTATGTTCAATCCTTGAGGAAGTCATTTAGGGATATGGGGCAAAAATGGGATTCATCCTGCTTTGAGCAGGGGGTTGGACTAGATGATCTCCTGAGGTCCCTTCTAACTCTGAGATTCTAAGATTCTGTGAAGTCTCACTGTTTGCTGGAGCCAAGTAAAGTACAAAGTGTCCTCTGCTCAGACGCATTTGAACCTGCTTTCGTTATTACACTGTTCCCCGTGGCCTTCATCTTTGTTAAAGACTCCGTAGGAGCTCACAGCATCATCTTGAAACCCCCATGCCTCATTTTCCATAAATAGAAAACTTCTCTAAATGTGCCTGTCATCTTTGCATTTCAATCTGTCTTCCACCTTAACCAGGATATCTTGCTCTCCAACCCTGAGGCCAGACTCCAGATCCATTGGCATTCTATAGACTCTGACAAATATTCAAGGCCTATCTTTCCCAAACCATTCCTCAGCTGCTGGTCCCAGTTCTAAAGCTCTTTCAAAAGCAGAAAAGAAAAGTCGTGTTCAGTTGGAGTCTTTATCCAATGCTAGTACTCATTTGCTGGCCTCCCCTGCTCAGAGAAGCTTTAAGCTTTCTATCCAAGCCACGCCCCAGTCGGCATAAAAAAAAATCTTTGGTGGACTAGTTCTTCCAGGCCACCACCTGAGCCCAGTTATATTTTTGAGATGTTACCAGCTGTATTTGCATGTATTGGCTGATGTAGTCTTCAGCTGGTGAGTTATTGAGTTCTTCTATGAAAACCCTAGGTCTTTGTGAAGATTTTGCTCATCCCAACTGTTGTTTGGTCTCCTTCCCTTCATTCTCCCAGTTTCTGCCCTCTTGCCACTTTGCTGTAACATATTTTAGCTTCTCCACAGTGACTTTTCTTCCATTGGTGTGGAAGCTGCTAGTTAGTTATTTGTCCATACTGGTGATAAGCCAATCACTGAAAAGCAAATTTCTTACTTGATTAATTGCTTACTATTGGGAGTAGTCATTACTGATTTTGGTGGGATTACTCACCGTACTAAACTCTGGTAATTGTGTGTTGGATTATTATTTACTAGCTGTATTATCATAGTGGCCAAAAGGGGTGATCCTTGCCCCAAAGCTCTAATAATGTAAAATAAAGGGTCTGGCTCTTTTCATTTCTAAATTACACAAATTCTAGTTGATTGGAGGTGAAATATAGTAGTCTTCAGATTATTATGCAAAAGTGTTGCCATTATTAATGTTGTATGAGGGTTTTAGTTAGAAAAATAAGATTTTTTTTTTAAAAGTAGGACGACTGCACTGTTTTAATTTTCAGACGTCTTCTTGAAAGTAGATCTTACCAGGGTCTGAAAATGGACTCGCATGATGGCATTTGTACCAATTGTGTCCTTGTTAAATTGGGAAGTTTCTGATTTAATTTCTCTTTAACTTTACTTTGCTCTTAGGATGGACATGTGGAAGTAGCTCGTTTGCTTCTAGATAGTGGTGCTCAAGTCAATATGCCTGCGGATTCATTTGAATCTCCACTTACACTAGCTGCTTGTGGTGGACATGTGGAACTAGCTGCACTACTGATAGAAAGGGGAGCAAATCTTGAGGAAGTTAATGATGAAGGTTATACTCCACTGATGGAAGCTGCACGTGAAGGGCATGAGGAGATGGTAGCACTGTTACTGGCACAGGGTAAGAAAACAATTTCATCTTTTTATTAGTTATTCAAATTACATATTCTTTTATAGTCTTTTATTCTGGAAAGTTAAGTATTGATCTTGCTACTTGGTGTGTAATGGCTCAGGATTTAGCAAGTGATTGTGATTTGAGAGTTATAGGAAGAACATAGAACTAGTATACACTTGCTAAGGGCTATGGGGTAGGGGCAGAGTGGGAAGATGAGTGCCTGTATGATTTACTTGTCTGGCCACACAGATTAACAGATAATTTGTTCCCTAGGAGCAAATATAAATGCACAGACAGAAGAAACGCAAGAAACAGCTCTTACTCTGGCATGCTGTGGAGGATTTTCTGAAGTAGCTGATTTCCTTATTAAGGCAGGAGCTGATATCGAACTTGGTTGCTCTACACCTTTAATGGAAGCTGCTCAGGAGGGACACCTCGAATTGGTGAAATATTTATTGGCAGCAGGTATGTTGATATAAATGACACGTTGACTTACTGACGATTTAGCTTAAAGAATGCTAGCCTTGCACACAAAAAAAGTATAAATTAGGAAATAACTACACTTAATGGCAATTAAAGTTGCAGCAGGACACACTCCATCTTCCCCGAACCTTAAAAGAATGGAAACAACTTAAGCGAAAAGACATTCTGCATTCTTTCCAATCTTTATATTGTCTAAATTGAACACTATCAGCTATGCAGCCAACCATCCATGAGGCTTTTGCTTCCATCCAATAGATGCCAAAAACTAAATATGTACTCAGTCTTCATTAAGTTTCCACTCTAATACACAACATTAACAGTGACTACTTCTGCTTTGGTACACTGCTGAGTAGAGGTGAGTGTTTTTGGGCAAATAATTTGTTCTGTGAAAAATGCAGTTTTGTTCAACATGAAACTATTTGTGAACTTGTGTGTGCTGAATAGCTTTTGACCAAACTAACAAAATCAAAACATTTTGGTTTGACCAGACTTAAAAAACCCCCAAAAAGCTCTTTTTATTTTGACAAAAGCAAACGAGTAACTTCAAAAAAAGTCTAAGGGGTGGAGGAGGACCTCTTTAGTTCAGTAGTTAGGGTACTCTCTTGGGATGCGGAAACTGTGGTTCAGTTCTTCCCTCTGCCTGATGTGGAGAAAAGATTTGAACATGGGTCTCCAACACTGCAGGAAAGTGTGGTAGTAACTGGGGTTTGGAATAATGTGCATAGGGTAATAGAGTCTAGGTCAGGGGGGGGCAAACTTTTTGAACCGAGGGCCACATCTGGGTATGGAAATGGTATGGTGGGCCATGAATGCTCATGAAATTTGAGCGTTGGGGTGAGGGCTCCAGGTGAGAGGTGCGGGCTCTGCAGTGGGGACAGAAATGAGGCATTTAGGATACAGGAAGAGGCTCCAGGCTGGGGCAGGGGCTCCAGCTGGCAGTGCAGGCTCTGGGGTAGGACTGGAGACTGGCTTGGGGTGCAAAAGAGTGTTCCGGGCTGGGACCCAGGGGTTCAGAGGGTGGGAGGAGGATCAGAGTTGAGGCATGGATTTGGGGTGGAGCCTCTGGTCAGCACTTACCTCAATCATCTCTTGGAAGTAGCAGCATGCCCCTTCTCTGGCTCCTACGCAGAAGCGCGGCCAGGCGGCTCTGCGCACTGCCCTGTGCGCATGTTCTTCACCTGTAGCTCCCATTGGCCACAGTTCCCAGCGGATGGAGGCTATGGGGAGAGCTTGGGGTAGGAGCAGCATGCAGAGTTTCCTAGCTGCCCCTATGCATAGAAGCCAAAGGAGGGACATGCCACTGCTTCCAGGAACTACTTGGATCCATGATGCGCATGCAGCGGGGGCAAGCCCCCAATCCCACTCCCTGGTGGGAGCTTAAGGGCTGGATTAAAATGTGTGAAGGGCTGGATGCTTACCCCTACTCTAGGTTGTCAAACCAGACTTTAGAAAAGAAACCGCCTGAATTCAAACATGGATTTAGGAACTGAAATCTTCAGTACTCGAGAGGGATGGGGGGAAGAGAGAGAATGCTGCTGCCAATCAACACTGCAGTGAGTGAGTTCATCACTTCAACTGCTGTCAAATGCGCCACAAATTCCTGACTCCTGTCTCTCCAGGTCTCTTTCCCTATTAGGCCCAGTGCTGTAGGCAGTAAGCAGAACATGGCTTCAGTTGCCATGGAAGGAAGATCGGTTACTTATTTTTAGGTTTAAATGTTCACTCAGATAAAATATTTGGGTGAGAGAACATCTACAGTAACCAGTAAAACTTATATCGCTTTTACAGGAGCGAATGTCCATGCTACAACAGCAACAGGAGACACAGCTTTGACCTATGCTTGTGAAAATGGACACACTGACGTTGCAGACGTATTGCTTCAAGCTGGTGCCGATTTAGTAAGACCTTTTCATCTGTATCTTGTGCATGAAAATATTTTAACTGCAAACTTAGCATATACTTTTACCTTTCTTACAGAAAAAAGGTTGTGCATAATATAAAGCAAGAAGAATGCTTTGCAAGTGTTAAGATATGCATACATTGGTGGTACTAGTCAAAAGGAGGGAGGATTGAAAGCCTGCAACATCTGTCCCAGTTACTTTAAGAGGAATAGCACTAAATATTGCTGCATCCATTACTTAAATACTTAGTTAATTCTTGGATTTTGTAATAGTTCACTCTCTTGTCCTTGGCAGAATGCACCATGGGGCTCAGTACTCTGCAAGGTATAGTTTTTGTCTGTTCTTTTAGTTCTTCCAGTCTTATTCTTCATCAATATCCCAGAATCTTGAGTTTTCAGTACTGGATGAGAATTTTTGGGACTACTTCTCTCTGTGTTTTTAACTTCATGGGCATTACCTGCTAGTGCCCATTTTATATTTTTATCGATCTTTGGACACTTTCTATCACTTTCTATCACTTTCTACAGCATAGCTTTCAAAATTTAGACTAAATGTGTGTAACATGCCTTCCCAAAGGCCAGAGTATATTGGAATTGTATACCACATCCCTGCTTCCACATCCTAGTAAATGTCTGTCTGCCTTCTAGGCCACTTGCATGGTTTTCCCATGTTACTCCCTGGTTGTGTTTTGCTGTGTTCTGCATAGTATATTCATTGAACAGTAAGTTAGGTTGCTATTTTTGGGTTTATTGATGATTGTTGCTGCCAGTCAGCTAGGGGCTTAACATTGCTGCTACAGTGTACCTGCCAGCTACAGGGATCTAACTATTACATTTTAAAAATTGTGTTCAAAACTTACTTGTTTTGCTTTTAATAGTCCTTCAGAGGAGCACTAGAGCATTCTTGTGGATCCTCCACCCTTGAACTTTTTTCAGTCTACAATACATCCTTCTAGGCTGGGGCTGTCTTTGGAGTCCATCAGCATTGCTTATTACTTTCCTTGCATTTCTTCAATAGTTTTAAGGTGTTAGCTTTCTCCCTCTCCTACTGCCTGTAGCTCTTTCACTAACTTACAAGTAGCTCAGGGGATTGGAAGCTTGAATTTCACTCAGTTTCTGAACTTTATTTATAGTAACCTGTTGAAACTTTGAACTTGAATTTCTTACATTGTCTTTCACTACAACACAGCCACACTGACTGTGAGAGCTACTTACATTGGCTTATTTGTATAAAAACAGTACTAAAAGGTATGTAAAGAATATTACAATAACTTGTCTACCAGTCTTCAGTGTCCTTATTAAGTTGCTTAATCACTTAGACGCTTATTGAAGCCCACACTTGAAACAGCATTTTTTAAATTACATTTGTTTAAAAAAGTAAACCTAAAGTTATGGCTGCGATGCTGCACTACTGAATTACAAAAGCACGTTAGAAAGAGAATTTAGTTTTAGACCACTGAAGTTTTCATAGGCTGAACCAGGCATTTTCTCTCAGCCTGCTCCCTCCTAACTGTCTTCTGAGAATTGGGATGCCATTATGCTTGGTGTTCTTTATCCACCAAAGGAAATAATATATTCTTGTGAATAAACTTGCTCACCTTTAGTAGCTTATCCTAATGTAGTGACATCAGTTCAACCCCAATACAAAGGCTGTCTATTTTAGTTAGACTTGCCTCATTACTATAGCATCTGAGAGCATTGCAATCTTATCATGTATGTATTTTCTCAAAACCTATGTGAGACAGGGAAATAAAATACCTCCATTTTACAGATGGTGAACCAAGGCACAGGGAGACTGTTGGGTTTTTGTGGCCTTTTTCAGGGATTTGAATTTTTTAAATTTTTTAGTTATGGATGAATAATATAGGGTTTATTGCATCCTGTAGTCCTAACCTTAAATAACATTTTATGCCAACTAAAGGAGGTGTGTGGTGGGGTTTATTTACCTATCCAGTGCCCAACTCCTTAGTGGTGCAGGTGGCTTCAGAAAGGTCCAGGTAACAAGTCCACCACAACTAGGGTGACCAGAACACTGAAATATCGGGAGACACTGGGGTACTGTGAGCCCTGCCCACAGTCCACCCCCTACTCCTCCCAGGCTCTGCCCCAGGTCCTGCCCCCCCACCCCCTGGCTCGCTCCCCCGGCTCACTCCCCCACTCCCCCCGTGCCCTTCCTCATCCTCTAGCTCGCCACTGGCTTGCTGCATCCCTCCTCAGTCCCCAACCCAAATGCTCACCTCTTCACCTCCCTGCCTGCCACTTGCCTTTTCACCCACTTGCCTACAGTGTCGACTTTCCCTCTGCCAGATGGGTGCTCACCCACTTCTACACCACCCTCGCCCCATCCCCATTCCACCCTCTTCCCCCAAGTCAACACCCTTGCCCTGCCTCTTTGCCTTCTCCCCCCAGCAAGCCGCATCCCCACTCCTCCCCCTCCCTCCTGGAAAGTCCAAACCTTGCAAAACAGCTGTTAGTGGGACGCGCTGGGAGGAAGCGGGAGGGAGGAATGGGGATGCAGTGCACTGGGGGGAGGAGAAGGAGCCAAGGAGTGGGAAACTCGCCACCTCCTTACCTGAATATCTGGACAATTGGCATCGATTGGGACAAAGGGTTAATTATTGGGACAGTCCCAATTTTATCAGACTCAGACTATCTGGTCACCCTAACCCCAACTGACAAGAGTGCTAATGCCTTGACCACTAGATGAGGAAAGTATTTTCATCAGCTAGTCTCCAATTCAGTGTTGATAACTACCTGGTAGTTAGCAAATTATGACTTCCTAAATTACTCCAAATTGCTGAAATTCAGAGACAAACTTCCTTAGGAGGACAGGGATCAGTTCCAAGCCCTCATCGATAAAGGCAAGTCTGGTGGCTAAGACGACTTCAGGTGGCAGTGGATGCGCTGGCATGGCATCTAGAGCAATCACCACAGCTCTAGTCCATGAGGTGTGAATCATGGCTGGTCTCTTCAGGGTTCCCCAGGGAGGTCCACTATACCATCAACAATTTTGCCCTGTGAGTCTAGTCTCTTCAGTGAGAAATAGTCACTATACTCTTAAGGACTCAAGTGCAGGACCAGACATCCCAGCCAAGACCCTCTTCATCTCATGGCCTGGTATTTGGATGGGCATCAGTTCTGGAACTTTTATGCTGTCCAAGGGTGGTGATGGATGGCAGGGGAGAGATCACTTGATCATTACCTATTCGGTTTACTTGCTCCGGGGCACCTGGTATTTTCCACTGTCGGTAGACAGGATACTGGGCTGGATGGTCCTTTTGGTCTGACCCAGTACGGCCATTCTTATGTTTGAAGGCCATGTGATCCTTTATCACAGCAGAAAAATTTTCACAAGAAATGCTATTTAGCTAAATGGAGGCATTTTTCTACTTGGTAACAAGGAATGAGTTATCACCAGTATCAGCAAATGTCCCTGTCATTTTAGATTATCTTCTGTGCCTCAAATTCAGGGCTTTGTTAGCTTGTTGAAACTGCATTTGGTGGCACAGTGCTTTGCATCCTCTCATCCTGCCACACTTACCCTACTACAGTTCAATTCTTGAAGGGCCTCATTAGAACCTTCCCACCAGTGATGGAACCCATGCCACAAAGGGACCTCGGCTTTGTACTCCCAATTCTTACCAGACCATGTTTCTAAGCAACGGCCATATGTTCCATGCCACAGTTCTCCATGAAGATTTTAGTTGACGTCACATCAGCCAGACAAGGTGAGCTAACTGGGAGCACTCGTGGCAGACCCAACATACACCGTATTTATTAGAAAAAAAGGTCTCCCTTTATCTCTATCCAAAATTCATCTCCAAGATAATAGAGTTTCACATGAAGCAACCTATTCATTCACCATATTCTTCCCAAAGTCTCACATATCCAATGAGGAAAAGAGGCTGTATTCACTGTCAGACAAGTCCTGGCTTTTATCTGCAGAGAACAAAGCCAATTAGGTAAACACTGAGGGTATGTCTATACCTGCATCCATGGGTAGTGTTTGATGTATTGGGGATCGATTTATCGCATCTTGTCTAGACGCGATAAATCGGTCCCCGAATGTACTTCCCGTTGACTCCAGAGCTCCATCTCTGCAAGAGGAGGAAGCGGAGTTGACGGGAGTGAAAGCAGTTGACTCGCCACCATGGGAAAAGCCAGGTAAGTCGACCTAAGCTACTTTGACTTCAGCTGTGCTATTCGCGTAACTGAAGTTGCGTATTTTAGATCAACCCCCTCCCCCCCCCCCCCCCATGTAGACCAGGCCTAAGACTTTTTGTCAGCTTATCGATATTACAAGGGCAAGTGTTATTGGCCCAGAGAGACTAAGTGAAATCTCTGCATCACTCTTATTATTTGGCACGTATTCCTCCCCAGAAAGGGTGAAGGCCCAATTGACGAGAGCACAAGTAATCTCAATGGCATCTCTTTGAGAAGTGCCAATACCAGCCACTTTACAAATGGCTATCTGGAGCTCCATCACACCTTTATGAAGCATTGCAGCCTGATCCAGTCTTCCTCTGTAAATGCAGCTGTTGGATAAGCAGTGTTAGACTTCCATACCAATTGCATCTTGCACCCTGATGCTATTTGAATACTGCTTACCAATCACGGATGTGTGGAGCCCACGTAGGGATCAGCATCAAAGAAATTGAGGTTGCTTTACTGTAACTTTGAGTTTCTTGGAGATGGGTGGTTCTTATTGTCATTCCACTACCCGTCGCCTTCCCCTCTGGTTTGGATCCTATTTGATTCGTGGTAAGAAAACTGTAGAGGCATTTGTCCATACCACCCTTTATGCCCTCGTTTTGGAGCACAAGGAGATTAACAGCACATGCATGGTCCAGTGTATTCTACTTGCTACAAATCTCTGGTCTCAGACGCATGGCTTGCATTTTAGAGTCCTGTGCAGAAACATCCAATCTGCAAACATGGTCAGAACTTGGGGAGAGCATGTGCTCTTATAGTAGGGATAAGAGAGAGAAAAGACAGAACTGAGGGAGGGGATCAAATCCATATCTTAGATGCCTGTATACTAATACAAGAAGTATGGTGAATAAGCAGGAACCCGAAATGCTAGTAAACAAACAACTATGACATAGTTGGCATCACAGATTTGGGGGGATAATACACGACTGGAATATTGGTATAGAAGGGTACAGCTTGCTCAGAAAGGACAGGCGGGAGGAGATGTTGCCTTGTATGTTAAAAATGTGTAGATTTGGACTGAGGTTGAGATGGATATAGGAGACAGACTTGTTGAAAGTGTCCGGGTAAGGTTAAAAGGGATAAAAAACAAGGGTGAAGTGGGGGGGTCTACTACAGACCACCTAACCAGGAAGAAGAGGTGGATGAGTTTTTAAACAACTAACTAAATCATCCAAAGCAAAGGACTTGGTGGTGATTAGGACTTCAATTACTCAGATATCTGTTGGGGAAAATAACACAGCAAGGCACAGATTATCCAACAAGTTCTTGGAAAGTATTTGAGACAACTTTTTTATTTCAGAAGGTGGAGAAAGCTGCTAGGGGAGAGGCTGTTCTAGATTTGATTTGGACAAATGGGGAGGAACTGGTTTAGAATTTGAAAGTGGAAGGCAGTTTGGGTGAAAGTGATCATGAAATGTCTAGAGTTCATGATTTTAAGGAATGGTAGGATGGAGAACAGCAAAATAAAGACAATGGATTTCAAGAAGGCAGACTAACAAACTCTGAGTTGGTAGGTAAGATCCCATGGGAAGCAAGGTATGTCTCCACTAAAGGTACAATAAAGGTATGTCTACACTATGAAATTAGGTGGAATTTATAGAAGTCAGTTTTTCTGAACAGATCGTATACATTCAATTGTGTGTGTCCCCACTAAACGCGCTAAGTCGGCGGAGTGCGTTCACAGTACTGACGCTAGCATCGACTCTCTGAGCGGTGCACTGTGGGTACCTATCCCACAGTTCCTGCAGTCTCTGCTGCCCATTGGAATTTTGTGTTTAGCTCCCAGTGCATGATGGGGCAAAAACATTATCACTGTTTTTTGTGGGTGCAGCTAGTCAGTCACGCCCCCCTCCGTGAAAGCAATGGCAGACAGTTGTTTCGCACCTTTTTTCCATGCAGACGCCATACTGCTTTCAGCAGACGGTGCAGTACGACTGCTTTCCTGCTCTCCTGCTGCCATGTATCCACTTCGCAGGTCCTCTCGTCCTTCTTAATATATATCTATTCTTGTGGCATCTGCACCAGGAAACCGTCGTCATCCACCGCTTCCACTAGCACTCTGCTCTACTGCTTTTGCCCCGATAGCTAATTTCCCCAGTGATATCATGGCAAGCATGGAGCCTGCTCAGCTCACCACTGCTATGATGAATGTTTTAAACATCTTGTGCATTATCCTGTAGTATGTGCAGAACCTGCAAAACCAGGCGAGGAGGCGACGACAGTGATTTGTGACTGTGACTTGCCTTCCCCTGCCCTGAAGCACAAGAATACCAAGATGAGAGCAGCTCTCACGGTTCAGAAGCAAATGGTGATAGCCCTCTGGAAGCTTGCAGTGCCAGACGGCTCTTGCTCAGTCGGGAATCACTTTGAAGTGGGTAAATCTACTGTGGGGGCTGCTGTGATGCAAGTAGCCAGAGCAATCACTGAGCTGCTGCTATCAAGGGTAGTGACTCTGAGAAATGTGCAGGTCATAGTAGATGGCTTTGCTGAAATGGGATTCCCTAACTGTGGTGGGGTGATAGATGGAACGCATATCCCTATCTTGGGACCAAACCACCTTGGCAGCCAGTACATAAACCGCAAGGGGGTACTTTTCAATGGTCCTGCAAGCACTGGTGGATCACAAGGGACGTTTCACCGACATAAACTTGGGATGGCCGGGAAAGATACATGACGCTCGCATCTTCAGGCACTCTGGTATGTTTGAACAGCTGCAGGAAGGGACTTTCTTCCCAGACCAGAAAATGACTGTTGGGGATGTTGAAATGCCTGTAGGTATCCTTGGGGACCCAGCCTACCCCTTAATGCCATGGCTCATGAAGCCATACACAGGCACCCTGGACAGTAGTAAGAAGCAGTTCAACTATAAGCTGAGCAAGTGCAGAATGATGGTAGAGTGTGCATATGGATGTTTAAAGGCTCGCTGGTGCAGTTTGCTGACTCGTATAGACCTCCGCAAAACCAGTATTCCCATTGTTATTGCTGCTTGCTGTTGCTCCAAAATATTTGAGAGTAAGGGGGAGGTTGAGGCAAATCGCCTGTCTGCTTACGTGCAGCCAGACACCAGGGCAATTAGAAGAGCACAGCAGGACACACTGCACATCAGTTTCATGACTGGCCAGGGTACAGTGTGACAGTTCCGTTTATTTCTCCTTGATGAAAACCCGCCTCCTTGGTCCACTCGACTTGACTGTAAGCCAACCACCCTCCCCCCTTTGATCACCGCTTGCAAAGGCAATAAAGTCATTGTTGTTTCAAAATCATGCAGTCTTTATTAATTCACGCTAGTAGGGGGATAACTGCCATGGTAGCCAGGTGGCGTGGTGGAGGAGGGAAGGACAAGGCCACACTGCACTTCAAAACTTATTGAATATCAACCTTCTGTTGCTTGGGCAATCTTCAGGGGTGGAGTGATTAGGTGCCTGAAGCCTCCCCTGGGTTCTTGGGAGTCTGGGGGAGGAGGCTATGCAAGGTGGGGAGGAGGGAAGGTGGTTATACAAGGCTGCAGCGGTGGTCTGTGCTCCTGTTGCCTTTCCTGCAGCTCCACCGTATGCTGGAGCATGTCAGTTTGATCCCCAGTAGCTGCAGCATTGCATCCTGCTGCCTCTTGCCATGCTCCCACCACCTCTTCTCGATCGTCCCTCCTGTCCTCACGTTCGTTTACCGGTTTCCTGGACTGTACATTGTTTGTCTCCACACATTCTGCTGAGTTCTTTCAGTGCGGGAGGACTGCATGAGCTTAGACATTTAATCGTGTGTGCTTTTTTCCCCACCTTCTTATTTGCGCTAGCCTCTGGGATGGAGATGATAGGGGGAGGGTTGGAAACATTTGCAGCTGCGGGAGGGGGAAAAAGGGGAGAATAGTATTTCAAAAGATATATTTTACAGAACAGTGGGTATACTCTTTCATCGTGAACCAAACTATTCACATTACATAGCACATGTGCTTTTGATACACGGTCACCTTTTGCATCTTGCATTGAGTGCCTGTGGGTTTGGTGTGAGAGATCACACACGCAGGACTGGGCAACAGAATTTGGCTTGCACGCAGCCATGGTAAGCCATAGTCTTTCGGCTTCTTCAACCTTCATAACATGTGGGAATGGTTTCAAAAAGCAGTGCCCTCCTTTCCCATACCAAGCAAAGCAAAGCTTTGTTGAGTTGGTCATTTAAAAGAAGGTGCTGTGGTTTTCAGGTTAACGTGCAGCAGGAGCCCAACTAACCAACCCCCCCCTCCCCCCCAAATTCTCTGGGATTATCGCTTCACCTCTCCCAGAACTGGGTGGCTGGTATCAGTTAAGATCCCTCCTAGCCAAATGCGAACAGCTCAATGGGAATTCCCTTTCCCTCCCCCTCCAGTGGCTAACTGCAGGGAGGATTTCTTTTCAGCCACAGACAAACAGCCCAGCAGGAACAGCCACCTCTGAATGTTACCTTAATAAAATTCCCTTATTTCAACCAGGTGACCATGAATGATATCACTTCCCTGAGGATAACACAGAGAGAGAAAAAACAGATGTTGCTTGAATGCCATACACTGGCAGGCTTTGTCATGCAATGATACCAGACTACTTGCTACTGGCCTGGTGTGGTAAAGTGTCCTACCATAAAGGACAGAATAAGGTTGCTGTCCCCAGAAACCTTCTGCAAAGGCTTTGAGTACCTCCAGGAGAGCTTCATGGAGATGTCCCTGGAGGATTTCTGCTCCATCCCCAGATACGTTAACAGACTTTTCCAGTAGCTGTGCTGTCCACAAATGCATCCCAAGTCCTCAGGGCAAATTAATCATTAAACATGCTTGCTTTTAGTATTATATTTACAAAGGTACACTCACCACAGGTGCCTTCTCCGGCTTCTCAGTCCGGGATCCCGCCTTGGGAGGATTGGGAGGGGATTGGTTCCAGGGTGATAAAAAGATCCTGGCTGTCGGGGAGAACAGTGTCTCCCCTTGCATGCTGTATGCTATCCTCAATCTCGTCCACCTCCTCATCTTCCTCATCCCCAAAAACCTCATCCCTGTTGTGTGAGACTCCCCCCTTGCAGGTGTCCACAGACAGGGGTGGGGTGGGGTAGTGGTAGGTCCCGTCCCCTCCAGCATTGCATGCGGCTCATCCTAGAAGTGGCATGTCTGGGGATCTGACCCGGAGCGTCCATTTGACACTGGTTTTCTGGCAGCAAGGGAGGTTTAGGTTGAACATCATGAAAATCTTCCTGTCAGGGTGGTTAAGCACTGGAATAAATTGCCTAGAGAGGTTGTGGTGTTAAGAGCAGGCTAGACAAACCCCTGTGAGGGATGGTCTAAATAATACTTAGTCCTCCATAAGTGCAGGAGACTGGACTAGATGACCTCATGAGGTCCCTTCCAATCCTATGAATTTATGGTCCACAGATATCAAGCAGATACCTGCAGATTTGCAAGGCTCTAGATATAAAACTTGTATCCGCATCCTTCTGTTATCCGCAAACATGGTCCACAGATATCTGCAGATATAAAGCAGATAGCTGCAAATTTGCAGGGCTCTACATATGCTCTACCCATGTGTGGAATAAAGATAATAATCTCACATCTCAAAGAATCTACAGGTACAAGTAAGTAACCTCCATTATCCTTAAGTTTTCCATATAGTTAACTCATCTACCACTACTTTGAATGTAACTTTGAAGAGATTGGTCTGTAATTAGGAAAAAAATAATATATTGGTTTATTATTCCAATATATTCACTTTTCTCTTACTTAAAAAACCTGACAGTTTCAGGTTCTCTGTAAACTATGCAAAATATCTAATGTTGAAGCTTTCCTCATGCCCTCAGTGGGGAAAAAAAAAAAAGATGCTACAGTTCACAGTTATTAGCTGAGAAATAATAGAATGCTGGAAATCCAGACTGCTGGATTTTATTTCAACATCTGGATGAGGAGTGTGATCTAATAGTTAAAGTAGTGGTCATAGATGGCCTACCTAAGCACTTAGATTTGGCAGATTTTATTCTGAGCAGCAGTGTGTCTGCATGCCCTCGTAGAACATAGCCACTATTTTGTTAAAACAATCCTACTTCTCTCAATCTTCAAATGTGTGACATAAGCCATCAATATGACGCACGAAAAATTCTATGGATGAGATTGGGTTCTGTGCCTGATGCTGCTAAAAGTGACCTTTAGCAACCTCTGTTACCTTACTTGTAAAATTAGAAACAAGGTGGGCGAGGTAATATCTTTTATTCGACCATAAGCCTGAGAGTTCACCCAGGCCAGCTGTGGCCTTGCCACAGGTCTTTTATTCCAGCATAGATGTGCACTGGGTGAGGTATACCACTTGTTGTGATAGGTATGTGTAGGACCTATGGATCTTGAAAGCTGTGTTGTGGCACGACGTTGGTTGTCGTAGCAGGAGAGAGATGTCTGCAGACTTTGCTTCTGTTACAATAGGATTTGGTACTGCTTTGAGTTGGTATGGCCTGGTTTTTGGGGAGCTTGCTGCTGCTTCTGATGAAGCTGGAGAAGTTGGGAGGTTGTTTGAAGACCAAAAGAAGTGGCTTGAGAGATATTTTTCAGTATGTGGTCTACATAAAGTATGGGTTGTAATTGGTTAATGATGCATCATGTGGATTCCAGTGTGGGGTGGTAGGTGACAACTGGGGTGGCATGGGGGGTTGGAGGGATTTTTCCATATTGAAGCAAATGTTCTGAGGTATTTGAGTGGCCTGTTCCAAGCTGCAATCTACTTTTCTGGTGGAAAGTCCTTTTTGATTGGAGGATGTTTTAAGTGTGGTAAACTGGGTATCCTGGACTTGCTCCTTGGTGCATATTCTTGGTATCAGAGTGGTTGGCTGTTGATAACAGATTTCTTGGTGCATTTGGGCTGGCTACTGGATCTGTGAAAGTAAATGTGGTGATCTGTGGGTTTCTTGTAAATAGCGGTCTCTAAGGTTCCATCGTTGAAGCTGATCATGGTTTCCAGGAAGTTTGATGCTGATTTCAGAGTGCTCTTGAGAGAACTGAATAGATGGGTAGTTGAGGTTGGAGTTATGATGAAAATCTGTTAGGAAGTTGAGCTCATCTGTGAAGAAGATAAAAACATCATGGATGTATTTCAGGTATAGCAGTGGTTTTGTGGTGCATTTGTCCAGGAATTCTTTCCCAAGGTAGCCCATGAAGAAAGGTTGGCATGCTAGGGAGACGTGGTACGGATGGCTGTTCTCATTGTTTGGACACGGAGTTGGTTGAATGTAAAATTGTTAGGTGAGGATGAAATGGATGAGTTTGGCAGTGTGCTTGAGATTAATTTGGTCCATTGACTTGTAGATATTCAAGTCAGGCAGCCATCACAGGCAGAATATAGAGAGGCGGCATCCATGGTGGCAAGAATGATGTTCTGAGGGAGTTTGTTAATGATGCTAGCTTCTGTGATGGGATAGAAGTTTGGTCCCTTGGAGAGTACAGATAATTTGGCTCCGATTACAAGTAGTTTAATAAATTGATGGGATGTCCATCTGATGGGTCCAGGTGCCATGGTTTCTCCCAGAGGTGGTGTCCTGTGGTTTGTGAAGTTGTTGCAATTGGTTCCACTTTGCTTTCGTGTTGGATGACTGTCATCAGATTTTTGTATTAGCTGTTTTTGGTTTCTTGCATGATCTCCAGGTAGGTTTCCTGATTTCACCCCTCCTCCCCCATCTGCGTGTGGGAGTATGCAATGATTTCTTGTTTGAGATGGTCTCTTATGGAGTATGCGAGTTGCAGGAGATGGTTCCTCAGTTTTGTTGGAGTCCTTCTACAGAGCAGTTCAGCATATTCGGAGTTGTATGTAGTGATTAGAGGGTTATAGATGGTGAGTCCTCTGAAGATGTTTCGTTTCTTGCATTTGCACAGGAAGTAGACATCTTAAGTTTTGCTTCCTTTTTCTTCATGTTGTGGAGTTTCCATTTCAAATGGCAGAATTGAATATCCTCCATTGTTGCTTGCAGTCTTGTAGCCATGTTGGTCCCAGGATATTAGCAAGACAAGGTGGGTGAGATAATCTTTTCTTGTACCAGTTTCTGTTGGTCAGAGAGGCAAGCTTCTGAGTCTCTATGCAAAACTGCTCCTTCATGTCTGGGAAAGGTACTCTGTGTCACAGCTTAATTGTGTGTTTCCTCAGAGGTGGGTGTGAGGCCTGCTTGTTCAAAATTAAGGACTGAAAATCAGAAATACAAACAGTAATGAGTGGCAAATGAGATTTTTATCTCCTGGCTCCTAACTCAGTTTACCTTCCTCTAAGCTAAAAGTGCACTTCTTTGGAGATCTCTTCTCCTAAACTGAGAGCTTGATTTAGCTGAAATGCAGTACACTTGAGCCAGCCTCTTGAATCCTAGAATATTAGGGTTGGGAGGTCTTCTCGTCCAGGAGGTCATCTCGTCCAGTCCCCTGCTCAAAGCAGGACCAACGCCAACTTGACTCTCATTCCCAATGGGACTGAAGTCCTAGGTTGCCCTCAGGGAAGATGCTGGCCAATATTCTTTGATTTTAGTAAGGAGAATTAGGGAGCAGCAGCCAAGCTTTCTGGGGAGGAGAAGATACAAGCTGGATTGCTGAGTCTCTGTAGTCTGTATAGTTTTGCACCTTCAGCAGAGACTATACTGTTCTGAAGAGCTGCGGCTGCCTTAGAGGAACAGGTGCAGCACTAGGGAGGATCCCCAGGAATGTGAGCACTTTTGTGCTGAAGTTCAGGAGATGGAGACCTGCAAGAGCCCCCCCCATATATACAGTAGCATAACATCCATCCTTCCTTTTCATCTCAATCACCCACACTTCCTCCAAACCATGCTATACTTGCATTGAAAAACCTATGAAATTCTTTAAACACCACATTTAAAAGGGAATAGGGTCATAGGTGCCAAAGTGCATAGCACCCACTGACCGTTCTCCCCCTGGTCCTCCCACCCCAGCTCATCTTCACTCTGCCTTCTCCCCTGAGCACGCCACCGCTTCCTGCTGTTTTGCACGGCAAGCCTGGGAGGGAGGGGGAGAAGAGGGGGAATACAGCGTGCTGGGGGAGGAGGCGGGGCTGGGGTGGGGATTTGGGAAAGGGTCCAATAGGGGAAGGGGGTGGAGTTTGGGCAGGGAGTGGAGTTTGGGCGGGGTCTTTGGGGCAGGGGTGGAATCAGAGTGGGGTCAGAAGGGTGCGAGCACCCACCTGTGCCAGCAAAAGTTGGTGCCTCTGATAACTGTTTGTTAACTGATAGCCACTCAAATCAAACCCTAATGGGTAAGGAAATGCCAACCTAAGGGATGCCTCTTATTCATACCCTAGTGCTTAGACAGGTTTTCACTAACATTCTGCACCATCATAGGGAAATTATTTTTGTTTCAAATTGTTAAGAGAACATACTACACATAAATTTCCCTCACACCATAAAGCAATCCTTAATATAAATCTTATATTTTCCTTAGATACATCACACTGCACACTTAACCTTTGTATATATGTCAACCTGCTAATGTAAGGCTTTGCATTGTACTGTGAGGGAGAATAATGTGTTGCTCTCAGTGTGAGGGACTGAAAAGTAATAATGTGTTCTTGGTGTTGGTTCTAGACTAGCTGGGGAAGATGATAGAGGATCCAAGGTTACTAGTAAGACTGTTCATATTGTCTTTCTTTAAAAAAAGAACTACAAGAGTGCGCCCAAAACACTGAAACTGAATTATTTCAGTCATATTTTTGGTTGAGCTAGGTCAGTCTGTCCTTATTCAAATAGTGCAGAATATGTAGTGAAATCCCCCTCTTCCTCACTGGGTGTGACCAAGAAAGTATCTGGTATTTTGCACCAGTGGATATCATGTGTAACTTCGACTATCCACATGAGTCTGGGTAGCTTAGGTTGAGGCTATGATGGTGAAGAATTGCATTACTTCGTTTAAAGACTAGTTTTATCCTCCTTGGGCTAATTCAGCTGGTGATGCTGACCAACTGAAATTGTGATCACCGGGTCTTCACGGCCAAGTATTAATTTTATTTGTAGAATAAGATCCGTGAGTTCTTCTTTTTCCTTCCGCAGGACAAGCAGGAGGACTTAAAGAAGACTATTTTGGAGGGCATAGAGACGGCCAAGCATCAGGTGAGGTTGGCCTTCGATGCTTGTAAGCTAAAACCTCAAAAATAGATGCTCACAGCAAGCATGGCTTATGGCATCTAGATTTCATCACAGGTGCAAAGACTTGCTATGTAGCATATTGAATCTCCGTCATTGCTCTACTTTTTTTCTCTGTGGTCCTTTGGATTGATTTCTAATCCTAGTTACTGCCCTATTCCTGCCTTGCATAGGAAAGGGTCATTTTATTAAATGAGCTTTTCACAAATAGTAGCTACAATAAACTTTTTACAAATAATAGGTTCACCATATCTCTATAGGGTCTCATAATCTTCAGTTTTCTTAACAAGAAATCCATTTGGGTTTTAATGTTTGTCCACCTCATGAAATTTGTCTGTAAAGAATGTTACTGACTTTTTTTTATAACTTTGAGTCTTGTGATCAAAGTTCAATCTTGAGAATATTATAAAAAGGGGAACAAAATTTAATAAAAAATTTACTCCAAATTTTCAGTGGGATGTGGTGTAAAGGACAAGAAAATAATGATGGATAGTCTATATCTTTGACGTTTGAACACAGTCCATTTGAGCTCTTGAGAGAATATTTGTTTCATATTTATCCAGGAATAATTAAATTGTAGAGAGTTCAAGAAAGAGCCAAGAGAATGTCGTCTTGTGATAGACGAGGGTCTGTTTAGCTTAATAAAGAGAAGGTGTGAAAGGCTGACTTAATCAGTTTATAAGTACCTACACGGGAACAAAAATTTGATAATACCCTCTTCAGTGTAGCAAAGATATAAGATCCAATGTCTGGAAGTTAAATCGGTGTGCAAATTTTTAAGTGTAGGTAACATGCCAGGCAATTTTTGAATTAAGATTGGATATTTTTCTAAAATAAATGTTCTAGTTCAAACAGGAATTAATTCAAGCCAGTCATGGCCTTTTTTACATGGGAGATCAGACTAATTTATCATATTGGTCCCTGCTGGTGCTGTAACCTGTTATAACATAGCTAAAGTCTAAATGTGGATGTGTTTCGTTAATTTAAGGATTGGCTAGTCAAAGATATCTTTTTCAGAAGTCTTAACAAAATTATTGAAATCACAAAGTCTTGGTTTGGAATCTGTATTGGCCCTGTTAGACACTTGATATAAAACCTCTCTCATAAGAGCCTAAGAAATTGAGGATGAAGTATCAAGGATAAAGGTGATGTCAGCAACAATAATAAATATTGGGCTTATTGTTGCCAAGTCCTTGGAGTTTACTGCTAATACATCAGTTTCTCAACCTTTATCTAGATGACTCTAAGAAGTATCTCGTGTAGACAAGGCTTTATTGGTCAGTAGATCACTTCCTGTAGAGTTTGTGTAAAATGTTATGTTGGTTTTTCTGAAGTACAAAATGACAGCTCAGTTACCAGTGGTGTGATACTTCACATCCCAGCCCATAGTGGAGCAATGTGCTGAGATAATTCAAAATAAAAACAACCCATCCCTACCCTGTTCTAAACTGTTTCTTAGGACCTTGCATTTTTCAGAGACTGTTTGTGGCAGTAGCTTTACTTATAGAAGCTGTGTGTTTCAGCTTCTTATTATTGATCCTTTCTATAACAGATTATAAAGAAATTAGGTGAATTTTTTGAAGGTACACCCAAAACTTCTTCCAGAGATGCTATCTGGTTTCTATCTATGTTAATATTTTCACCTACCTTGATGGCTTCTTGCTCCATAAATATTAAAAATGAATTATATAAGATGGATTTTCAGACTAATTCAGTTGTATAACTTCTCTTGACAAAAGTTAAGACTCTATAGAAAAATAACTCATAATTTCTCTTATTTTTCTCTGGTTATGCTAAAGCCAGTTTTATTAATAGACATTGGTAATGAAAGCCAGTGTTGTGGTTTGAAATCTATAAATCCATCTACAGGAGTCTCAGTGCAGATTTACCAAGCATCAGTGTGTGCTGACTCTTAAGGTTTGGCCCACTGTCTAGGGTTCGCATTCGCAATTCTGCAACACCTTTCTGAGAAGATTCTCTTTAGTGTCATCTTTGGCATTACTTTGTCTAATGTTCATCACTGGGACACCTCAAGATGGAAAAGCTATGTAGATACTGTGTGTTGTAATCAATTTCATGAGGGCTTTTTTTTTTTTTACATCCTTTGAGCTACTTTTGTGGGATAAAACTAATATAAGTCTGTTATTTCTAGCACATGTGAGAACTCTAGCCTCATGCTCTGTATTTTGTCATGCTATTTTGTTCTCTTTGAATTCTTGTTACTTTTCTCATTTTAAAAAAAACCAGTTTTGCCTGTCCAGTAGGATATTTACATGATTTTACTCCCTTGTATGTTGCTTAAGGTTTCAGTAACACACTTCTGATTGCATCCTTCTTTCCCTTTACTCACCAAAGTATGTATTTGTCCAGTGGGAGTAATTCCATAGTGGAGCTGTTACCTGATAATTACTCGTAGCCTATACAAACTCCCTTTAGGCAGTTAGGAGTCCTTCTTTAGGCAGTTGCTTTGGGCTTCAATATTTGAAGCCTTGTATCAAAATAAACGGCTATTGTTATTGAAACTGTTAGTTTATGTAAGCTCCCTGATAGCCCATGTCTGTTACTCCATTAGAATGCAGCAATGTAGCCCTGTTGGTGCCAGGATATTAGTGAATCATTGTGCATGAGTTAATATCTTTTATTGGACCAACTTCTGTTGGTGAGAGACAAGCTTCCAAGCTACATAGAGCTCTTCAGTTTCTGGATGGGTGTCATAAACCACAGCAATCAGACGCACACTTTTGGCAGTCTCAGAAGTAAGACTTGGGACTGAATCCACATAGAATGTAGACTGCCTTCTCTCTCCATTCTCAGTTCTGACTTGACCCATCTGTTGGGGAGCATGTGGGCAATGCTTCTGCTGCTGCTATACCTTTGCTATGGCTAAATAAAGGACTGCAGTCTCTACAGATGGCTGGCATCTTATCACTGCTTTAAATTAAGTTAAAAAATAACACTGCATGCAGTGTTGGGTTTTCTGATAGAAAAAATGTTGTCAAAGAGGAGTCAAATGGGAGGAGCGAATGAAATGAGTCAGGAGAGACTATTGAAGAAATACAATAGATAAAATGAGTAATTTTGGCCAGATTGAAAGTATGTATTTGGTGCTACAAGTATTTGAAGTTTGTAAACACCAAGGAGGATCAGGATTTGATTGCTTGAGGAAGTGGGGATTAATCAAACCATTGTGTATATATAGAATAATTGCTCGAAATTTAAGTAAAGGAAAACTTAGCATGGACATCAAGAGGTTTCCCTAGCAGCGAGATATTTTAGACCAGACATAGGCAACTTATGGCATGCGTGCCAAAGGTGGCATGCAAACTGATTTTCAGCGGCACTCACACTGCCTGGGGGGGGAGAGGGGGGCGCTCTGCTGCCTGCCTGGGGTCCCAGTCGCCGGCCCCCTGCCAGCCTGCTGTTGGCCCCGAGTCCCGGCCACTGGGACTGGGGGTTTCTCTGCCAACCAGAGTTCCGGCTGCCAGCCCCGGGTCCTGGCCGCTGGTCAAGGGGGCTCTGCTGCCGGCCTGGGATCCCAGCCGCCAGCCTGGGGTTCTACAGCTGCGCCCAGCTGAGGCCCACTGGCCCCATCTTGGGGCAGCGAGGGGTTCAGACGGGGGCAAGAGGGGGTGGAGCTCAGGACCTCTGGATTAAAAATTGTTCCAGCGTCACTATACTGGGATATTTTTAAGTCCTGATTTGCTGCTTATATCACTATCACACCACATGGAATAGCGCACTGCATTTGAGGTTGAGATTAGAATGTACGTGCAAGAACTGGAATCAGAATTGTGACAGATTTCAAGATTTCCAGAGATTTGGCCCAATGCTTTCTTTTCTAATTAAACCTGAAAAGCTCAACAAAAGCGACTTGGATTTGTCTGTATTTCAGTGGACGGGTGTTGAAGATTTTGAAATGCAGCTCATTCAGTTAGAAAGCTCAGAATTGTGGGCATTGAAGTTTGGAGATCTGTGGAGTGCACTTGAAGCTACTGAGAGAGATCGTGGGGCTACTGTTCTGACCTGCTGGGTGTCCCCGCCAGTGAATTTAACTGTTTGAAGAAAATTGCATTTGCAATGCTTTCAGCATTTAGATCTAACATATGAAATCTCTGTCCCTCTCGGAGCCAGTTAACAACTTTAGTTAGTCTTTAAGGTGTAGGCTGACCATACGTCCTGTTTTGAACGGGACAGTCCTGTTTTTTTAATGTTTTTTAACCGTCCCGTCTTTTTGTCCAAAATATCAATTTTGTCCCGTTTTTGGGGCAGGACTCATAAAACAGGACTCATAAAACATGGAGTCATAAAACGTCCCCCCCCCCCCCCCCCCGCCGCCGCCGCCGGCTCGCTCGGCCCCCGGCTGCGGCTTCTGACAGCTCCGATCTGCCTCCTCCTCCAGCCCGCCGCCCGCTGCCGCCTCCTCCTCTCTATTCCTCCTTCCCTCCATCCCCCTTCTCCATCCCTCCCTTCCTCCCTGCTCTCTCTCCCTCCATCCACTGCCTCCTCTTCCATCTCCCTTCTCTCCATCCCTCCTTCTCGCTGTCCCTTGCCTCCTCCATCCCCCCTGCTCCCTACCCCATCTCTTCTCTCACCCATCCATCCTCTCCCTTTCTCACCTTCGTGCCTTCTCTCCCTCCATCCCCTCCATCATCTTCATCCCTCATCCCCCCTTCTCTCTCTCTCCCTCCATCCTCTTCATCCCCCATCCCTGTTCTGCTTATTCCTCCATCCATCCCCCCTAACCCCCCTCTGCCTCCCCCCCACCCGGTGCTGGGGGTCCAGGTGGGGCCATGCCCCCCCACACACACACCCTGTCCCGTTTTTGCCCTCCCAATGTCCCGTTTTTGTCTAAAGGAAATATGGTCAGCCTATTAAGGTGCCACAGGACTCTGTCACTTCTGCAATTCCAGACTAACACAGCTACCTCTCTGTTAGTTAACAACTGATCACTCAGAATCCTCTGTGCAGTTTAAAGTATCCAAATACATGCCAGACATTGGAAAACTCAGCAAGGAAAAGCAATGGCAAGGATCACACTAAACTGATAAGAGCTGCATTTTAATTTATTTTTAAATGAAGCTTCTTAAACATTTTAAAAACCTTATTTACTTTCCATGCAACAATAGTTTAGTTATATATTATTGATGTATAGAAAGGGACCTTCTAAAAATATTAAAATATATTACTGGCACATGAAACCTTAAATTAAAGTGACTAAATGAAGACTTGGCACACTGCTTCTGAAAGGTTGCTGACCCCTGTCTTAGACTACCAAGCAAAGTACTAATTGTCCTATTGCTAGCCATCTAAAACTAAACAAAACACTTGAATATACTTCAGGATACAAACTTGCACTGTCTTGGAGTTAACTGGGATTTTCTAACTCAACTTATTTATTGCTAAGTTCTTTGAGTCTCATAGTACGGGAATTTTGAAACCTTGCATCAGGAGTTGAGTTTGGACAATGCGGTTTCTGCTCATATATCGAAACGTTGTGTATTTTAATACACAGTGCACTGCATCCCAAAGTGAATTTTAAAATATCTTCACACAGTACAGATCAAATGAGTTCTGTATGTGGAATAGAGAGGCAGCTGCTAACTGTGTAACAGTTGCAGCGGGGAAGAATTGAGGCCAAAGCACCAGGGCAAACCCTAAATCTTAAAGAATGTACTATCGTTCCTTGCATATGTATGCAGAACACACATTACCTTGATTAAGGTCCCATTGAAAAGAGCCTTCCACAATGAACTCTGTGGAACTCAGTGTGTCTGTTGGAATAAAGGACTGAGTAAATGTTTATAAATTGACTCTGGTAGTTGGAAGGAGTTCAGGTGTTCTGACTTGAGGATCAAATCTCTAAAGCTTCCTCTCTTGCTGCATAGTATTGTACATGCACATGGATTCTATGTATGTAGCAATAGTGTCATGCAAAATAAGTTAGAGGATCAAGACCCAGCGCACAGAGAACAAACATGCATCTTAAAGCAATGCAACTATTGTCTCATAAGAAAAATCTGTGCCAGACCACTTATGCCTTTTTTCAAGTGGTGAGAGGAAACAAGATCAGTTTGGACTCTTCATAATAGCATATGATGGATTTGAACCACTAAACTTCTCAACAGGTTTGGATTTGCCATCACTAAAGATTCCCCTTCTCAAATGCATAACCAAATGGTTAACTAGGCAGAGTTGGATTGAGCTGTCATAAATCCAGGATTAAGCCTTCTCAACCTCAGTAAATAGAACAAGAAAGGGAAGGTACTCCTATTGTTTTTAATCATCTCTGCTATCAGATATTCAGAGAATAATGAAGTTAAACAGTGAATTAGAGATGATTTTCCTATAAACTATTTAAATAAGTCCCTAACACATTACTGAGTTTTATTTTGAAGGGCACATGTACACACTATCATGGACAGGACACTTAATCCCTTTGTGGTATGGGGTGGGTCACCTTCACTTGCCAGCACTCTTTATATGGTGTCAGTCATTCCTGTGTAACTGGCTGGTTCTTTTCTCACATGGCTTGTATTATCTCAAGGGTAGAAAGGGTTGATTGCTAACTTCCCTATTCACCTCTCTTGTCAGTTTCTGTGTATCTACAGTGTCTCTTTTCCAAAATCGTTCATGTTGCTCATGCTTTAACTTGCGCTGCTCATGTTAAACTTCAGCTTTTGGAGACCTTGTCTGATGGCTCTGAAGAGAATGTCTCACCATTGACATTCAGATTGTTCCTCTGTCATCTTTTCAACTCCATGTTCTCTAATTCTTTTCTGAGATCAGTTACCCTCTCATTATGGCTCATAAGGCTCTTTGATGCAATATTTATTGCATATAATTGATTTGTGGGTGATAAGAATCCGATTTCAACATGTTCAGAACATTAAGATGTTGACTATTCACCATATGGTGGTTTAGCTAAGAGATTTCTCCATTCTTGTACCCCCATATGATTGTGTTCTCAATGTTCTTTTGCTGAGAAATGGCAGCTTTTTGAACAGTGTGTAGTGGAGAAAAATTGGTGCAAAGGATTTGTTTGGCGGTAATGAAACTAAACGAGGCTAGAAGAAGTCAGGAAACGTTATAGTGAGATCTATAAAATTGTGAGGGTGGTGATGCGACTTTTTCCAATGTAATTCACTAATCAAGTAGATTCATTGGGACCTTTTGGAGAAATTAGCTAAAAATACACTGGTGGGGTTTTATATAAAATACTCATAAAAATTAATAGAACAGTGTAAATCCCTAAGCTGAAAATTTCAACCACTAAAATTCTTGGTCAATATGTTTTTGCCACTTTTGTATAACACTTTTTTAATATCCTTTTTTATAACAGGAGCATGAATCTGAGGGTGGAAGGACACCGCTAATGAAGGCTGCAAGAGCTGGTCATTTATGCACTGTACAGTTTCTTATTAGCAAAGGTAAAATATTCATTCCAACTTCAGTGTCTGAAATGTCACTTAATAGTTCTATTAACTTTTGTATTTATGGCTTTAATACCTACTACAATAGAATTTTTCCTTACGTCATGTGTTAGGTTTATGGGAGTATGTGGTAAGTGCTCATTTGTGGATGATTTTAATTTCAGTTAACTCTCATTATACAGGTGATTGCTCACTTTTGAGTATAGAAATACTTTGTTACTGAAAATACTTTCCACCGAATTGTGCAGATTAGTAAAACAAAACTGTCAGTCAGTACATGGTTAGATAGTATTTCTAGTATTTTATTCTAAAAATGTTTCACAGTCAGCTGTTGCCTGGGAGTACTCCTGGTTTAAAAAAATAAATAGCCCCTTATCATGAAAAGATTGTGAGTCGTCCTTGGAATATAAAAATAAATCTTCTAACAGTCATTTTAAGTGTGAATACCCTCCCTTTGTTTACTTTCACTGCAGTATTAGTGGACATCTGTTTACGAAAGGATTAGGAATCTAGCTGCAAACTCAGTTTATCTAAGAAATTATCCTGTTTTCACTTTTGAAATGTATTTGCCATTCTGTTATCCTCATTCTGATTTTTTTAATTGTGATTAACTTGCATCCTAGATCTGAAATTCTATAATACACACTCAAAATCAGAAAATACACCAGGTTTGTTTAGAATTTAAACATAAAGAAATTCCTTCTAATTCTGCATGAGCTGTTTTCTTCATAGGTGCCAATGTCAATAGGGCTACTGCTAATAATGACCATACAGTGGTGTCGTTGGCATGTGCGGGGGGCCACCTTGCAGTTGTTGAGCTGCTCCTGGCTCATGGTGCAGACCCTACTCATCGACTTAAGGTATTCAATTTAAATTACACGTGATTTTAATATACTCACTCACCTTTCATAATTGCTTATCCTTATACATTGCTTGAAACTAAAGTACTGAAAAAGTGACTTTGATTAAAAGACAAGTCTGAACAACTTTAAACTTAATTTAACAGAAAAATCTCTTCATTTTTATATAGCACAGAGGATAGAAGAACTCACCTTACTGTTGCATTTTCTGTCTCCAAATTCTCACCCCAGGATGGCTCAACGATGCTCATTGAAGCTGCAAAGGGTGGACATACAAATGTTGTTTCTTACTTACTGGATTACCCAAACAATGTTCTGTCAGTTCCTACTGCAGACATGTCTCAGCTCACACCACCTTCTCAGGATCAGTCTCAGGTAAGACACAAAGAAAAGTGTAATTAAACATACATTTCCGCAACAGAAAATAACCTTTCTAGTAAACTTACCTTTTATGCAAACAAAGTTTAGTGGAAGTAAAATAAAGATCAGTGACATTGATTTTTCTAAGTTACATATTTAGAAGCTCTTATCAAAGGGGGAGCATGAATGAAGCTTTGTTTACCTAGAAGCTCCTGAAAAATACACATGTATATCATCCATCTTTTAATAATTTCTGTTCCATAATAAGGCAGTCCAGATATAGCATATCTAGGCAACTGTTGCACTTGATTGAAGTTATTCAGCCTTTACCCTCTTGCCTCAGCACTCCTAAAGCCATGTGGTAATGTACTGGAAACACTGATGCTTGTTTTCCTTAAGTATTGGTATCTTGCATAAAGTAAAAGGCAGCTTATTGCATGTACCTGGGATTTTTAAAGTGGCCCAAGTGCTGTGACTGCACTAGTTATACAAGTACAGTGTATGATGAAGTTTCACTTAACAATGTCTGCCCTCATTAATGGCTCTCATATTAAGTGGAGGTGGTTACGTTTTAAAATTTGATAGCTTCTATTTAAAAAACAAAACAAAAAACACTTTCCCAATAGTATTTGGATGGCAGGATCTAATAGGCCAGTAAAGTACTACTTTGGGCCAACAAGTGAAGAAGTACAACTCCAATAAGAAGTATTGTGTAGCGGTTCCTTACTGTTTTTCACATACCCCCTTTCCTGCATATGATTTGAAAAGGAGATAATGGAATTCTGATCTGTGGGCTTGTACCAGATACCAAGTTACCTGTATGCATAATTTCCTAACTTTTTTTGTGGCTACTGGGGCCTTTATATTCCTTAAAATCCTTGGGACTCCCCAACTCGTGACACAGTTTATTTCCCATCTTTCTGGGGACAGAATATTGGATAATACAAGAACAAGTAAATGCAGTGACTTAACAACATTGGAGGTAGGAGAGGGGAAAAAGTATGGTTAACTTTGCAGGTAGTATATTAAAGATGAAACATAACTTTTGGAAGTTGGTATATTAAGGGGTGACATGAACGCACAGTTGGAGGCAGAGTGGAAGGGAAAGTGTGCAACCAAATATGCTTCTGGATTAAGTTATGAAACTCTTATCTATTGAAAACTAAAACTGAGTCAAGTTCTTTCTGAGTTGATTTTTTAGGTTCCACGTGTACCAATGCATGCGCTTGCCATGGTTGTACCTCCCCAGGAACCTGATAGAGCTCCTCAAGAGAATTCCCCTCCACTCTTGGGAGTACAGAAAGGTCAGTATGTGGCCACTTGAAAGTATCTTGTTTTAGCATCTTGCAGGATTGGGGGCAGCTTTATCATAGTACTTCTGAAACTAATGTATAGGTCAGTCCTCACTTCATCAGTCCTTAAACACTTGTAATATAGGTGTAGTTCTAATGGGAGCACAATGTTCTCTGTATGTGTAATTCATATTTATTATTTAATTGTGTAGTATAGATCATTAACATTGATTACTGATCATGTTTATTGAAAAAATTGCTTGAAAATTATCAATTGTTGAATTTCCATTTGAACTGTATTAGTATGGGTGCGACTTAACAAAGACTAAGTACTGTACACTGATCATTCTAAAAAAGTTGTAATTCTTCTCCATATACTCATTGCATCAGCCCATTTTCTGCTTAAACTAGTGATATGAGTTACATATTACCAAAACAATTAACTGCAAAGCTACTTGTAGGAGATTCCTGATAGTGCCCAGTTTGTTGTGGTTATATCAGGCTTTTCATTATAAGCAAGGCTAAACTCATTTTCACAAAGAAAATTTTATTGTTTTCAATAGCTAAATGGCAAATGTCATGGGTCATCCTTTTGGAAATGGATTCCACATTGAAATCTTTGTTTCTGTTAAGCTAGTTCAGTGAGAGAGAAGCATCTCTTGTGGAGAGCTCCAGATGGAGGCTCTTCAGAACTAATAGCTCGAGTTATTTTTGGGGGGCGGTGATGGGTGGTTTGGGAAAGGATTTTAAAATAACAAATTAGGAATGTTAAGGTTGCAGTAGATGGGAACCGTATTAGCTAGGCATTAGTCTTTAATTTTTGAGTGCAGGAAGGAGCTCAGTACCTCAATGACAGACACAACACAGGAAACGCACTAGAATAATTATAAGATTGAATATGCAACCCTACTTTTCCATTCTGTGCAAATGTGATATGTATTGATTATCTTTACATAACATTATTTCTCAAATACAATTTATCGTAGTTTTTTCCCCTATTACTTTAGACATGTATGTATAGCAGATCTGGCCTAGTGGATTGAGACCAGACTTGGACTCAGGAGACTTGGGTTTTCTTCCCAGCTTTGCCACTGGCCTGTTGGGTGACTTTGGGCAAGTTATATCCCCGCTCTGTGACTCAGTTTCACCATCTGTAAAATAGGGACCTCCTTTATAAAGTACTTTGAGATCTGATGATGAAAAGCACAGTATAAGAGCTAGGAAGCATTATTCTTACTATTTACAATGTCTAAATCTTTAAGTATTTATTGGCATAGAGAAATTTGCAGCTAAATTAAGTATTAATGATCAGTGGTGCTTCAGTGATAAATATTGCTCTAAAAACATCACCAATCCTCTTAATTGGCATATGAAAATACATTTTTGCGTCTGATGGGAGTGTTTGGTTTTCATTTGAATTATCTGAGAAATTAGATACACTGATTCAGAGTAAGTACTACTTAAGCTTCACTTCTCTGCACAACCTTTTTAAATGAAATTTTAAAATTTAAATGCAATTTGAGAATAGGTCACATGAGAAAATAAAAATTAGTTATGCTTATACGAAACATGGGGGAGGGGGAGAGAGAAATGTATTGTCAATGCAGCTCAGGTATTTCTCTGAGCAGCAGCATATTGCTGGGATTGCTGTTCAGAAGTATATTGGTCCCCAAAAGAAAACATGCAATTTTTAGAGAAATTCTTCATAAATTCTGATGAAATTAAAGTACATAATATCTTAGAGGAGAAAATATACTTTAAAATGAATGTATTGTGTGAAACCTCTTGGATATACTTCTTAGTATAGTGTGTGATATGTGGTCATATAAATAGTCTATCCTGCATGTATACAGTATTTAGCTCTTGCATAGCAGGGATAGAGTAAGTAATGTTACTTTAACATTTTTGTGTGTGGATTCTTTTACTGGGGGACAGGCAGTGCATTTGTAAAAGAGGGTACAATGAGAGGCATACTCATTTATTCCTATGAAGAAAAAGTTAGTGACTTGGACAAGCTTTTAGTTCACAACATTCACTTACAATAGGAAAATAAACTTAAATATTCAAAAAGCTTTGACCGGGTCTCTAATGAGGTTCACACAAACTCTAAACCAGCTACTACAAAATAAGAGCAGTGTATATCCACTAACTCCAGCTCTACCCATTTTTAGAATCAATGTATTAAACTTTTTCAGCAAATATAATAGCAATACTTTTGATAATGAGGAGTTAGCAAATTAAATGTTGGACTAGTGAAATCAAATTATTCAGTCTTTTTTTTAGGTTTGAAGTGGACTCTTACAAGGACTTTAAAAGCAGTTTGATTTAGGTCCCAGTGGCAGATTACCAGGTTAGAGCTACAGGAGAAGAGTAAGGTTTAACATGCAATAACAATTGTATAATTACAATTTGATATTTGTCAAAATAATTTAACAGCAATACTTAGGAGAAAATTAACACAGGTGAAAAAAGTGAGAACTGCAAAAAGGAAATCGAAAATTTTCAGATACATATGCTTTGTCAAGGTAGAAACCTGATGAGCAAGAATGTAAATAATCAGGTAGAGTAAAACAAGGATGGGTCCACAGTCTTCAGAGGAGTACCTTCTGTAGTTTTTAACAGATATGGTGATCGATGCATTAGAAATATTTAGATCATTTTTTTTAAAGAAAATTAGTTAAGGTCACAGTCACAAATTATAAGCCCTAATTTGTGGAAGAGGAAATATTTTGTACTTAATTTTTATAGGTTGTGTTGAGCTGAAAGACAATCATTATTACTTAGTTTGAAGAAAGCATTAGAAATCAAAGCATTTGGGAGAAATTACATATTACTACTTTCAGTCTCTTTGTCTATTACTCATCTAATTTACCCACATAAAACTGAAACTGCAGTTGTTAATTCCTGATGCAAAGGAGCAGTTTCAAATGTTGAAGTACAAGAGTTTTTGTGAGCTGTAGTACATTGGTTGGTCTGCCACTTTTCTTAACCATATGGAAAGGGAACCGTATAGTGGTAATAAAGAATAGACACAACCAGAGGAGGTTTTCCTTTAGCTACAGTGGTGGGGACTGTACATATGGAGTTGAGGGACCCACACTCTATCTGTGCATCATCTTAAGTCCTCACTGGCTATTGTGTATGGTGCAGCAATAACTGAAATCCTAGGTAGTAATGGATCTGTTACACAGTGAATGCAGGTTATGCTTGTGGTGATGATGCAAAATTGTAGTGACTTGATACTCTGCCCTCTGGAGTAGTATTGCAAAATTGTCATAAAAGTTTATTTGCCAGATAAACAATCTAATTCCGACCTTGATGGAAAAATTAACTTTTCTTCCCTCATCAAAAAATACTATCCTGCAGTAAGGAGGCAGATAAAATTTGGCCAGGCTTACCTAATGGAGGATCTTTAAATAGTCTTTAATAGTAGTTTTAGTATCTTTTAATAAATAACTTTTCCTGACATTGTGTCAGGATTAAGTCTACTAGATTTTCTGTTTTAGCCCAGAGAACTTTCCATTCATTCCCCTGCAAATGTAACCTGTTAGTCTCATTATACATGCACTATTGTATAAGCTGCACCTGCTGTCAGCCCCAGCAGATGTAATTCTCAACCTCACAATATATGCACCTAACCCTCCTTCCGTTATTTTGAGTGCACACTTAGATGTACATTTTTTTAAAACAAAGGCAATTTCCTCTTCCCACTTGCAAAAAAAATTAAATTAATGTTAAATTATTGCCACTTTATAAAAATCTGTCAGGATGCTATAGTTCAAAAAAATCACAATGAAGTTTAAAAAAAGACATAAAGCTGTAAATTTGATAGTCGTTCTATTAATTTGTAAATGCAACCTAATGTTTAAGGGACCTTTAAATTCTTTTCTGCACTCTAAATATTCATAGAACAAAAATATGCTAAGTTAATTTTCCATGGAATAGTCAGTGAATGTTATGATCATACCTTTTTATATATTTTCAAATTTTAATTTAAAATGATAATTATGAATTTTTTTTAAATGAGACACAGAATATGTGTAGGTAATCCTTGGAAAAGCAAATTTCTTAGCTTTAAAAAAATCAAAATTTCAGTTCTCTCTAGTACTAAACAATGTTTTAAAAGTTATGAATAAATTTGAAATTATATTTTTGAATTTGAATTGGCAACTGTGTAGGCTTTTGCTAAGTAAAAGTTCCACTTTATAATATGTAGTTTGGAATTATTGCACTTACAAATGAACTAATATTGACAAACTTAACTGAGAATATCCAGACTTCTCAACATTTTATCACGATCCTTCCATTGTTTTTCGAGGTGGGAAATGGTTTAGCAAATTTCACTAGGTTCTCATAGGCTCTTGATCAGTGAGTACAGAAGGGAGACAGCAGATCGCTGTATAAGACAAGTAGTCTTCCATCAATGTTTCTTTATTAAATTAGAGGAATGCTACAAACAGTTATACCAATCTATATTTTCTCTTCCTGAAGCTATGTGCCACTAGCAGATGCAAAGATCTGAAAGTCAGGAAATTGAGCTGAAGCTACATAAATATCTATACTTTGACCACTATCTGCTGTCCTTCCCCGGAGACATCTTTACATCCACACATTGTAAATCAAGAGTTCTTTATGGGCCTCTTATCCACATTGTGCTATATCTTATCCATACTGTGCTAACCATCCAACCATAGGCCTTCCCAGACAGAATCTCCTCAGATTTATTCTCCCATTTCAGTAGAGTTACACTAGTATCTCCTTTTTTACATTGCACAGAGATCTATTCAGTCCATCCCACAATCCCAGTGTAGTCGAGACCACCATTTTGACAACTTACACTTTACATATATTCCATAATCATTCATCCCAATTCTCAATACCAACAGAGGCAACAACTTACACTTTTCTTTACACTCCATAGATGCTAGAAATACCACTCTTCTTACCTGTGTTTTGTTTGAGAACCCACCAACCACATATGAGCTAGATATTCACCCTAGTCCTGTCCACTCTGTGCATACTGATCGTAGATCTAGAGTACGTCACATATTAAAACAAACTGGCAAGGGTCTAGCCTGTTTAGTTCACATAGGCATCTGGAGAAGTAATATCTTTGGTAGGCAAAATGCTGCCACCTTAAAGAACCTTCCATTAGGCTTTAAATGCATGTTGATCAGAATTATTCAGCTTTAACCCTTTAAAAGTGAGTTAGAAAAAAAAATCCATTTTTTTTTTTGCCCAGCTAATCTTTGATTGCCAAAAGTAAACATACATACTTGTTACTAATGTACAGAGTAGAGCCTATAGTTTAGAGTCCTGGTTTGTAATTAAAAGAGTTAATTTAGGAGAATACTCAGAGTAAAGAAACAAAGAAAAGGAGACTCTGACATGAGTTTTTTCTATATTTATAAGCAAAACTCCATTGTAATTTAAATTCTGTAGTCAATTCTATTACATTTGTGTAATAGGTAAATCACTAGTATGCATTCTGTGGGGGGGGGGTCTCACTTAAGTAATAACTAAGAGTGAAAGATAAGCTCACCAAAATACTCAACTAACTGGGATAAAATGTTTGACAGTTTTTGTCTCCCTCTGTGTTAAGGGATATAGGATATGGGTGTGAGTAGTCTATTAGTTAGTTATATGTGGAAAAATTGTATAGGCTCTTAACCATTTTTCTGTTCACTGTTTTTCTGAAAAGTTGCCAAAGGTGTAGTTGAGTAATTGGTACTGTATATTTTGATATGAGTGTAATTGGTCCAATTCCATTATCACCATGACTTTGAATTGAGTTCCTTAATAAACAGAACCTCAGCATTATGTGGGATTTTCTTAAGTGCTCAGTTTTGCCGTAGCTCTGTTTCCTTTGAAGTCAGTGAGAGTTTTATCACTGAAGTCAATGGGCACAAAGTCAGGCAAGTGCTGAGTGCATTTGAAAATCCAGCCCTAAACCTTGGAGACTTTGAATCAGACTAAATTTTTAAATCTCACAAAATCAGAGAGAATATCAGAGGCTAGTCTGTGAAAAAGCCATTAAATGCATTTTTAAAATTAACTATGGTTTTATGCCCTCTGAAGTCCGGTCATGCTGAGAAATGGACTGAATCTGACTCTTTATCCTTTTGTAATTATGTTCTAGATAATATTGAGTATCTAGGTGGTACAGGGATTGACAGTTTTTATAAATGCAAACATTGTCCAGTAGGTATCTGATCCAGTGAGGAAACATTTCTTAGAGGGTATCTTCTGTCATTCGTGGTGGGTTGAGGTCTGATTTATTCAACGATTTCAGTAAGTCAGTAGAAAACTGGCTAGAGTTTTTGAAAATCTGTCTTTAACTGCTGTTAACTGGATGGGTGGAAACAAAATCCCAGAATCTTTTGAAACTCAACAGTTGGTCTTCTAACTTCTGACACTTGCTTAAGTGCAAAGTGATGTTATGCAAAGCTGCCAAAATGAGAGCTGATCTGGAATATGAGCAGATTAGCTAGAAATTACATTTCAACCCCCGTCTGTTCCTCTAAAATGACCAATCTTTATAGATAGATAATAGAAACCCAGCCTTTTAGCACTGACACAAATTCTTGTTCTAGAGCAGTGTTTTTTAAATTGGGTAGCTGGTTCAAAGATGTTTGTGACACAATGGTGAAGAGTAAGGCATTACACTCTAAAGTATTTTGTGGACCAACTAAAATTTTAAAAAGCAAGCTGTTTTCAGTATAGCTGTTTCCAGACTTACTGTCTGATGTTTCTTTGGGGGTAAATATTACCATGATCAAATTTTCAGATGTTACCAGGATCCCTGTAGAGTCTGTTATTGCTGTAAAACAGTAGGCTGCTATTTAGGTAAGCAAAAAATACAAATCTTAGATGTCATTAATGTTCCAAAAATCTTTCTCAAAAAAATTAAGCTGGTTCTACAGCTTGGACTGCGAAACAGCAGTATAGGGAAAGATCTGTCATCCATTGTAAAAGGAGACACATTGGTTCTCTGGGTTCATCTATACTTACAACACACAACGCTGCTGTAGTGCTTACTGAAGACGCTACCTACGTTGACAGGAGAGCTTCTTCTGACAGCATAGGTACTCCACCTCCTGAGAAGTGGTAGCTAGATCAATGAGAAACTCTCCTGTCCACATAACCGTCTACAACGCAAGTTAGGTCAGTTATAACTTTGTCACTCAAGGATAAGTTTGTAGTGTAGACCAGTGCTCAGTGTAGGGAATGGCATACAGATCAGAATTCCAGGAATTCCATTACATTACAGTCAGGCATCAAACAATAGGGATGAAAGATTATCCTGAATTTCTTGATGGAAATCAAGTCTGTGAAGACAGCAGTCATGTTTTGCACCAATTTGTTTGGAATGTTGAGATGTAGGAAGATTGTAAAAGAATTGCAAGCTAAATGAGTGAAATATAAATGAATTTCAGAACAGATAAGGTATTGTGTTCAATGATTTGGAGTTGTAAGGCTGATTTATATACCAGGAAGGTCTGGGGGTAAAACCAAACAGGTTATCTTTATGAGTGAATAAGATTTCAATAAAAGGAATAAAGAGTTGGTAAGGATTACTCTCTGTTTGAATCCCAGTTTGGGATATATTGAGTTTGGGGGAAATGACATAAGTTCCAGGATTTGAAGCATGTAAAAGGTAAGGCAAGGACTGAAGCAATGTCTTTGGTATCCTCTGCATACAAGTAGTAGTCAAAATTAAATTCTCAAAGAATAGGTTCAAGAATTGGATGTGTGGGGTAGGACTGGGTCCTGGAGAAAACCATAGTAGGGAGAGGTCTAAGCAGTGTAGACCAGTTGCAAATGAAGAAACTAGCAAATGGTTATGTATCCTGTTCTTAAATATTTATTCTTCTGTTGCTTTTCTTACTTCCACTTTCTTACTATCTGAGCAACTTTCTACCATGTCATTTGAGATTACCTAATAGTCAGACATTTTTGTCCAACAGCTGGGATTTCAGTGGCCCTGAACCTTGGTTGCATGCTAAACAAGTCTTATAAAGAGCAGCCGAAAACAGTTGCTATGGAGATGATTTTTTTGAAAAAAAAAAAATTCCCATAATTATATTGGTAGTACTAAAGTCAGTCTTGTGTTACTATCTCTATGGCATGATAGTCTGACTGTGAAGTCCGATTTCCGATGCACAAGTGTGGAGACTTCTCAGATTACAGATGTTCTTAGTACAGTAAACCCTCGATTTAACGGACCTCAATTTAACTGACTTCGGATGCAACGGACAAAATTTCTGAGCAAGTGTGATGCATCCGAAATCCATTTCTCGGGGGCGGGCTGCCGCCCCCCGCCCGGGTCCCACCAGCGGGCGGGCGGGCTGCCGCCCGGGTCCCACCAGTGGGCGGGTGGGCTGGCTCCCGCGGGCGGGCGGGCTGCTGGCTCCCTGGCTCCCACCTGTGGGCGGGCTGGCTGACGGCTCCTGGCTGCTGCCCGGGTCCCGGCAGCGGGCGGGCTGCGGAGCTGCCGCCCCGACCCTGTGGCGGGCGGGCTGCTGCTCCGACAGCTCGTTTTTTTTTATTATTATTATTAAATAACGGACTTTTTGACACCCCCTCACCCGAATTAGTCCGTTAAATGGAGGTTTTACTGTATGCATATTTTTAAAATAACTTACAATAACTGATATTGTAAAACTAAAAAGGCAATATAAACCTAAGTTTTTATAATATGGAATAAAACTTAGTTGGGGATCCTGTAAATAAATTAACCCAATTATAATGACTGTGCTAATCTTTAAAATTCTAATGATTTTATTAATATAATTAAACAATCCAACACATTAATGCAACTTAAATAAGGCACGTTGAGTACTTAAGTGGTTCTTTATTTTTTGTGATATGAATAAAAAATTGCAGTTATGATTTGGAGTTTTTTACAGCCATGAATTAGCGTACATAGTGTGTTCAAAATTGTAACCACTCTTGTTCAGCAATTTGTTATATGAATCTGCATGTTAAAGCTTCCCAAATAAATTGACATTAACCAATTGAATTTTTATTATTCTCTTTGTACTAAGGTGTCAGATGTCCACAGATGTCTGTTAAAAATTAATTTTAAAAAGGAAAAGAACATTTTAAAGACTTGACTTCATTCTAAATTGCCTGGCATTTGAGGTTTAAGCCCTGTTGAGTCTTTATTTCAAGATTCAAAGTATGTAACATTGCTTTGATTTTAGGCATCTACTATATGGATAGGTGCAGTGAGTGTTAAGGATAATGTTATACCAAGGAGAGCTTAAAATCTGCTTATTTCAAATGTGATTTCTTTGAATGAAGAATTCCTCCCTCAGATCCTTTTTTGCTTTCATTTGATGCTGTAGTGAAGTGTTAATGTTACGTTTGATTTCTGAGTCTTAAATAATGACATTGTCATGAGTATAAACTGAATGTGGCCTCCTGTAGAACTTCATTCTTGGAACCATGAAATCCATCATAAATGTGACCATTTTGGCTCTGCTGCTTAGGAGCAAACACTTATGGCTATGCTCTACTGATAGTTTGTGGATCTTTGCAGTTAGGCCTCTTAAAGTATTAAGTGAATTTTCGATTATCCCAGAAAAACAAATTTTAGATATTAATTTTTAAATATTTGAAGATTCTAGTACTAGCAAGAATACTTTTGATTTACAATGTAAATTTCAGTCTTGATAAACACACTTAAAGTTCAAACACTAATTTTCATTCTTCCCTCTTACCCCATCCTATCGCTGACAAGATTACAGGCACAGATCTTTACTGTCCTGGTGAAAGTTTTGTAATGTCCTGAAAACTGAACCCACCCACTAATTAGAGGTTGATGACTAAACACCTCCATGCTCTCATAATTGATGGTAGAAAACATGCATCTCATTACCCTCCACATATTCACAATACAATGCCCAGATCTGTCCAACAGCATACTGTGAGCTGGATTCATCTTCCCTGTAATGGTTAGAGACTGGATCCTCTGGATTCCTGACACAGATCAGATTTTCCCATATACCCCTTGCACAGACCTAAAGGACTCTATACACCATTGCAGGATGAGACTAGTCTCCTATACCTGATATAAACCAGAAGGGTCAGGTCTTTGTACAAGACCATACTACTGCTGTTGGAATCCATGTATTTTTAGAAGGGAGAATTAGAAGCTTTTCATGTGAGGCTTGTTTTCTCCACAGCAGGCAGATAAAGTTAATTATGTTAACACTTTAACTTTTCCAGATTTTATTATCTGGTTTTGTTATACTGCAACTTCACTTTCTAGAGGGGATACTGTTCTCTATCAGGGAGAGGCTGTCTGAGCCCCCTTCCTAGCAAAAGCCATAGAGGACAATAAGAGAACCTTGGGAATAGAGAGGGCATCTCAGCATCTAATACCCTTAGTTTCTCAGCAAGAGACTTCAAGGAAAAAGTTTCTTGTGGGGCTAGATTTATTAAACTCTCATCAGAGTAACATCTTAATTTGACAGAGTAAGTTGAGTACTGACAACAGATTTGATATTTTCTTTTCTTATTCCTGTATGTATTTTATCACGATACAAGAAATAACTTTAAATAGATCTTTAGTGACCATAAATATAACTTTTGGATTAGTCTGTCTATAAAACTTAAAGGTACCAAAGTTTAAAAATATTTTTATAATTAATTGATCCTTCTGCAAAAATTGAGTTAGCACAAATGTGTTTGTGTCCCCACTAACCAGACCAAATTACGTTTTCTCTAATTCTTTATAAGATTTTCCACTTATTTGAATTTCTCTTGGTACTTCTGATTCAGTGAATAGAACAGAACATTGGGGCTAGGAATTTGCTGTTGCTATCAATTTTATTTGGAAAGCATTCAAATATTATGGTAATAGTACAAAACCCTACGATGGGTGGAACATCACAGATAGTAGGAGACTCACTGGTGTTTGTGCTGCCTGAAAATGATGTATGTTGGGGTATATCCAAGAAGTCAGGAAGCATTGAGGATTTCAAATGAGGAAACATTTAATTTTTCAAATTGGGTAAAATTTATTTCCATTGCCAAAGAGTCAGGCTATTGGAGGCATTGAGCACAGAGAGTTTGGGTTTGTTTACACTTCAAACTCTACAGATGCGCTGCTGTAGCACTTCAGTGTAGACACTAACTGTGCCAATGAGAGAGATTCTCCAGTTGGCATAGGTAATCCACCTTCCAAGAGGCAGTAGGTTCAAGAAGAATTCTTGAAGAATTCTTCCATCGACCTATCACTGTCTACATGGCGGGGTTCAGTTGGTTTAACTACATTGCCCAGGGGTGTTGATTTTTCACACCCCTGAGCGATGCAGCTGGGTTGACCTTGTGTAGCCCAGGTCTTTGAACACTTTTAATTTTTGCCTTTCGTTTGACCTGTAATTCTACTTCGTTTGGGAATCGCCTTTGTTGAAAAAGAAAAATGTTTACTCGTTTTCCTCAATGAGTTCTTCAAAGAAAAATAAAGAAAAAAGTGTATATGCCCATATATAGTCATCATTTGAATCCCTTTTGATATCATTGTAAAATTTATTGTATAGGAAAACTAGTTATATTTTTTTAAAAATAACCTATACTGTTTGAGAAGCCTAATCCTACAGGAAGCAAAGATGAGCCACCGGGGAAAGCATGTAGGTACCGTGAAGTTCTGCTAAGCAGAAGCCCAGACTGCAGCTTCACTTCTGCAAAGTGACATGACTGGGTGTGTGTGTGGTGTTTGTTTTATTTTATTTTATTTATTTTTTGGAAGACCTTATAGCAGTGGGAAAAATAGGTAAAACTTGATGAAACCTCAGTAGGTCAAGCCATATTTTTGCATTGTGATGCACATACACAAAATTTGGGAAACAGGAACAACTGACTTTTCCTAAGTGCCATAATTTGAAAATGGCCTGTCCAAATAACCTAAGACTTCCCCAGAATCCCTGCTCTGAAGCAAGACAGAGCATACAAATCTTCAGTCACAAAGGGGTTTTTACTTAAGTGAGCAGAAAGAGCTGGGCTAGAGGTCAAAAAGGGGCTGAACATGATCACTGTCCTCAATATGAAGCAGAAGCTAAGTGAAGGAGAGGTTAGCTGTTAAACACAGATGTCTCAATCCTTAGCCCTGGTCCAGCCACTTTGAATTGCTGAGAGTTCCTCCCGATTTAGGGAAACCTTTGATTGGCTAAAGCCAATGTAGCCTGCTCTGTTCTCCCCTCCCTCATCTGCACCCTAGGAGGGGAGGTGTGGGGGTAGAGCACAAGGGCACCATATATGATTTGCCCCATACGGTGGTGCCTAATAGGACTGTGGCCGCCAGAGCAATATGGAGCAATCATTAAGCTGCTCTTAGTTACATGTGGGGCAGTTACAGCCAAGGATCAGGGGAATCTAAAAGGTGACAGATGAGGGGTTCAGCCTGATGCTTCCAGAAGCAAGAGAAATACAGAAGAGTGCTGAATGGTTTTTTTTCTTCTTTTTTACAACCTTTTAATACACTTCTGTGTGTATCCGCATTATTCATTCTGAATTTGCTTGCGTTCGATTTTCACCTTAATATATAGCTTTCTGCTTTAATGTCCAGTAAAACTTCTCCTTGGATTTGGTGAAGTGCCTTGCTTAAAACAGTTGTTCAATACATGTGTTCATCATGACTGAGCAATTCAGCTAGTTTTCTTAAAATGAGTCAATATCTTTATGCAGCTATGATTTGTATAGGGAAGCTGAGGTTTTTCTTCAACTTTATTCTGATCCAGGTAATTTGATTCTTAAATAGTCATGGCTAACACTATAATTTGTATTAATTCCAACTTTTGATGGAGAATTAGGTTAGCCTATGTGTAATTTTTCAAGGTTTACCTCTTTAATTAAAACTATTTTATTTTTTTCAATATATTAAATTGGTGTCTGATAAAGTAAGCTAAAAGCTTCTCACACCTTTTCATTTTTTTAATTTTAACATTACATTTGGTATGTAAACATTTAAGTGGATTTATTCTTGTGAGCTGGTCAGTTGCAACTATCACACAGCAGTGAGCAGTTTTTGCTGTTTCTCAAACTGAGGCTTGCCTTCTTGAAGGCTGTAATTGTTTATAAGCACACATGGAGGTGTGGATGAGGGGGAGAGGGTATTTATTTCTTGCTAGATTGGTTTTGAAGAGGGATTTTTAAATTCTTAACATTGACCAGAGCTGCACCTGTGGTATTTTCTCCTTGGAGAAAATCAGACAAGAAATAGGTTAATTTTTCTTCTTTCCATACTCTTACAGATGTCCATGGTTAATTAAAAATAAGTACAGGTGATTTGGTTTTGGATTTTTAAATTTATATTGCCAGGTTTCTGATCTTGGAATCAAAGGGAGGAATACCATAGCATTTTGGGACATGTGGTCTAGAAAAGAAATACCAATGCATTGTAAGTTAGTTTCCCTTCGGTATTGACAGCCTTGTTTTTAACTTCACTTTTGGAAGTTAGGTCTGTGTAAAAGAGTTTGTCCTGTTGCTGGGTTTATTTTGCTTTTTTTTTTTTCTTAGAGCAAATTTACTCAAACCTCTGATTTGATTTTCCTGTTATCCATTATTATGAGTATGTGAGGGCATTTTAAGCTTAAAATAGCTGTATTACAAGGGACATTTAGGATTAGCATTTAAAATTCCAGTTATATTTGTCTTGTGCCATCTACCTAATATGGAGTGTAGGCTTTAATAATCTAGTTCATCTTAATAAGGTTTGACACATGTGCAGTTTAAGTTGCAAAGTTTTGGGTCGGGAGAGAGGGGAGGTGTGGGATAACTTCAGCATGGCATTTTTTCAAACATTTTTCATGTGCTTAGGTACATCCAAGCAGAAGTCAAGTTCCCTGCAGGTAGCAGATCAGGACCTACTGCCACCTTTTCACCCATACCAGCCTTTGGAATGCATAGTAGAAGAGACTGAAGGCAAGCTGAATGAACTTGGACAAAGAATTAGTGCTATTGAAAAAGCACAACTTAAATCATTGGAATTAATTCAAGGTGAACCTTTGAATAAAGATAAGATTGAAGAACTTAAAAAGAACAGAGAAGAACAAGTACAGAAGAAGAAGAAAATATTGAAGG
This sequence comes from Sternotherus odoratus, assembly GCA_032164245.1. NCBI lineage: Eukaryota > Metazoa > Chordata > Testudines > Kinosternidae > Sternotherus > Sternotherus odoratus. The sequence continues at coordinate 32,010,377 of JAVMKO010000008.1, forward strand.
AGCTGCAGAAAGTGGAAAGGCAGTTGCAGATGAAAACACAGCAGCAGTTTACCAAAGAATATTTGGAGACCAAAGGTCAGACAGACACACCACTTCCCCTGCAGCAGCAGTGCCCGCACACAGGTGTCTTCCCAGAAGTGGAAGGAGATGAGGGTCTACCAGAGGAAAACTTTTCAGAGTTACCTCAGGTTGACACAATCTTATCTAAAGATGACGAACAACAACAGTCTTCACCACCTGCTGAACAAATAGAGTTTGTCCCTATCCAGGCGTTGTCAACACCGCAATGTAATTTTTCCAGTAACTTAGGTTATAATGGGACAGATTCTCTTGACCTTCAGAAAGTATTAGGTAATCAGCAAAATGTAGGACAGCAGCAGCAAATTGCTGGACATGGGCAGGGGCTGTTAGTTCAAGAACCAGACGGATTAATGGTTGCCACTCCAGCACAGACGCTTACCGACACTCTTGATGACCTAATAGCAGGTGGGTTAAGAAATATACATATTTTTGCATTAACTTGTGTGCTCAGTTTCCCTTTCTCTCCTCCCCTCCAAAAAGACATCTTGCGGTTTTCCAATTTGGGAATACTTGCTTAAGAATATTTAATTTCTTATTAGTGCTATTAATATTTAGACACTTCCGAATTCTAACATGAGGTTTTTTCCCTATCTGTTTTGCCAAATTGCTGAAGACAAAGTGCTAAACTTCCTCTTATTGGAGGCCTATTATAGCAGCCCCTGTGGCCTCCTCTTTTTTTTTTTTTTTTTTTTTGATACTTTAAGAAACTCTTGTTATGAGGAATTAGAATTTGCCATTAGGAAACCTGAAAATGACGAGTTTTGTTTTAAGTCTTCTATAGAATTTTGCATATAACCCTTCGTGGATTTACTTAGTGTGGCAGTTGTCTCCAATGAAGTATGAAAATATTTTTTGTCACTCGTACTGACAAAGTACCACTATCCTTTCTGCTGGAAGCATTGAAACAGTTTAAACACAATCTAGACTCTAAATACAGATGCAAGACCATCTGTCCCTTTGGTGCTTTTTTGTAAAATTGACTCATGTTTTCAGAATAAATTATAAACATCAATTGTTAAAATAATGATTGCTGTTTTACAAAATTTTAAATGTGGCACTCTATAAGGGATCAAATGGTGGTGAACCCACAGGATCAATATGCTACATTGACTGTCTGGATGAAAAGCAAAGATCGAAACATTCCTGGCCTTGCCAATAAGTGTGTGAAGATACAAGTAGAGATGAATCAAGGTTTCCCCCACATAAGGTTACACTTGCTAGCCACGTTCTGGAAAGAGGTATCATCTTTGTAGAGCTCACCTCAGGTAGCCAGCCGAGATTTCTATTTTTTTGGTGGAGGTGTGAAAGATCTAAATATGTAGCCATAATTATATTCATAAGCAGGTCAGTCCTGACTGTCCTGCTTTTAGTTGGTTTGTTTTTCTTTTAATCCAGCATCTCTCTCACCTCTTCTCAACTCCTTTTGTCTGTCCCTTAGGCTTTATTCTCCTGTCTCTTTTCCTCTTCAGTTAGTCACTGCCCTATCCTCTTAATTTCATCTCAAGCTTTTCAGAAATGTCAAATAAGACTTTTTTGCTGAGTCTCATAGGAACCTCCAAACTAGTAACTTGCTGAAGCTGAGTACATGTATCGGGATGGACAGCAATTTTGCAGTCTTCCCTCAAGCCCTATGGGATACTGTGGGATAGTTGTGATAAATGTTACAAGATCAGCTTCCTCCAGATGGTGATGTATAACTTCATTCAAAGAAACTCTCTAGTATGTGAGGGAGAGGGGAATGTAGGTCCTGCTTTCTGACATTTTTGTTGTCCCTTGTCACCCCAAATCATGTTTCTGCAGAGCATTAAAGAGGAGTTAATTTACTTTTTAACAGGAGAAAACCTGGTTTATTCTTAAATGTTCTTACTGAAAATCTAATTCAAAACTTCAGAGTACAGTGAGGAAAATCTTGAGTTTAATATGTGATTTACAAGAGCTGAATTTTGGAGTTTGATATTATTACTATAACATATTCTGTATGTCTACCACAAATCTCTAAATGGATCATACAATGGACATTTAAATAGCTAGAAGTCACATTTTAAATCACTAGCTATATGGTTTTCATTTATATATAATGTAACTGCAGTAGCAAAAGGAGAACTTGCAATGATCAACTCAGTAACAGAATGGAATCTAGCTGGGTTTAACTAAATCTAGCTGGGTTTAACTAAATCTAACTAGCTGGGTTTAACTAAATTTTAACTAAATTTTCAAAACCTATACCATCAATAGCTTAATCTTTTAACAGTGAGTGAGCTATTTCATATGTACATTTTCTAAATTTGGTTAGCTTGAAAGTGAAATATGAAACAGAATGTTTACTGTTTTAAAACCTCAATATATTTATAATACAAAGAACTAATGGATATTTTATATCTAACAAAACCCTGTCATTATGTTCAGAATGTGCAGTGTTTAACAAAATGACTATGAATATCCTACTTATTATCCGTTAATATGGCGGTTTTCAAACTTCCCCCGCCATGACCCATTTTTACTTTCAGTGCTCCGTGGACCCTTGTATGTCTGCCGAAAAGCCTCTGAATTGATTACTTCTGCATACAGCGGCTATTTTTGGCAGACAAGCAGAGTGCTCCCGAAATAGCTCAGCATGTCCACCGAAAAGCCGCCGAATGCGGAAGCAATGACTTAGGCGGCTTTTCAGCGGTGCAAGGAGCTCGCGACCCCTCAGGAGGCAGCTGGTGACCCCTCGATGGGTCATGCCCCCGGTTTGAGAACCACCGTGTTAATATCATAAAACGATTTACTAGAGTCTAACCAAATAAGAATTTTTCTTAAATTATTTTTTCTATAAAAGTGAAGTAGTTGTATTTCTTTAGCTCTTCTTAGTGCCAGTTAAATTTAGTAAAGTGCCACAAGTATGTACTGTATCTTATTAATTTATTTCCAATAATACAACCATGAGTGGACTTTAGAAATCTCATCTACATATGTTGTTGCTACTGGTAGTAACTGAAGTTATTGTTGCTCCACAAACATGTATTTTCTCCTGATTTTCATAAATGTAAGTTAAGCTTCCTGAAGATGATCAGGAGAGATTTTAGTTATTTTGTTCTAGTTGTCCAGAATCAACATTGAGACACATGTTTTAGTAGATTTAAACCCTCAAAGTCATGGGCTCACATCTCATCATGAAGTTACATGCATTTATTTAAAAATCTGCAAAGAATCTTAAAATATGCGTTGACCTTAATTTCACATTTTATCCGTATTCAAGGTGCTCTTGAACACTGCACACTGGCAAGTTTGCAGATCAGATTACAGTTGTTATATGAAAGTTGTTTTGCAGTAGAAAATATGGAAATCATAAACCACATTAAGTGATTATGTGTAATGGCAATTGCTACTAAGTTCAGTGTTTCTTGAAAGCCTCTTTAAAAAAAATAATTTTGGCAAAATATCCCATGATTACACTACCCCTGGTAGAACTGCACCAGTGATAGCAACTGTGGGACTATTTGTGTAGAAAGGGCTTCAGCATTTTTACCACTCTTTATGGTAACACAACTCAAAGCAGGTCTAGTTAACATAATGGTAAAAATACTGGCAGCGACTGGTGCCTTGGTTACACTAATGCTTCCACTGTCACCAGTGGTAATGCAACAGTGGCAAACTTCTTAAAGGTGTCATTTAGACAAGGCCTAAGTGTTGTAGCATGAACTTTAAAACTCTCCAAGGAATGTCTTCATTGAGCAATTTAGATATTGAATGTCATTGTCACTTTTATCATTATTGGCCAGCCTGGTAGTTTAGTGCATCAACTGAAAGGAGGCACTACTGTGATTCATAGGGCAGTTGATGTTAGGGGAGATTTTGAGTCGTAACGTGGAGTTGGAGGTCTAAATTTCCCTGATTACAAATTTAATAGTTAAAGCTACCCACTCTGTGTATTCACATTAATGAATTCTGTGATCTTGCATACCACTTGTGCTGTATTAATTAAGCAGAATTTGGAAAGTTAAGATGAACTCATAAATTCAGAGTGAATGCAGTTGAATTATCCTTAGTCATAAAGTATAAATTGAATTTTCTAATACCTCTATAGAAAGCACACACCTAATCTGAAACCTTTCTCTGAAGTTGTACTATATTAGTTGTAGGGTTTAATTGGATTTTATAAAGGTGAATGAAACTCTTACAGTTCTCCAGTGTGTAGAATATTAAGAATTAGTGCTTATTGCATCTTCTGAGACTTGATAGGTGAACATAGGTTGACACAATTTTCAGACTTCATTGTACATTACTCCACTGCCGTACAAATTTGATATACAAGAGGCTTTTGTAATTCATATAGCATGCATACATGGATAGCTTTCTCTTTTATTCACATTAAGTTCAAAGATTTTTGATGATTTCCTTAGGACAATGATGCATCCTTTTGTTGTCAGTTTCTGTATATTATCCTGTTTACTAATATTGCTCTTGTCAGTTTGTCCTGGTCAGTCACCCTGTTCCTTCCAAAAAAGCAGACTTTTTGCATCTTGCTTCTGTCTGGAATTCTTTCCCTAGAGATTTGGTTGGTGGACTGAATCTGAATTTATAAATGTAAACTTTCAGTTTGCTGAATGCTTGTGTAGTAATTCTAACTTTTTTTTTGGTTCTGAAATCCATGCTTATGAATGATTCCGCAAAATTGGTGTGTTAATTTTTATTTCTGAAATGATAGTTAAAGATGACTTGTGGGCTACTGCCTTATGAAATACATAACTATTTGGAATAATGCTGGTCACCGGTGTAATGCAAAGTGGGAAATGTTGAAGCATAATGTGAAAAGTAAGAATTATATACAAACACACTCCTATTTCAAATAACACTGGTTAAATGTTCAGTCTGAGCCTAGCAGACAGCTTGTCATTAGTTTTAAAAGATCAATCGATCACAATGTGGTGGGTGATGATTGCTCGAATAGGATTTTAAGTGTGGGATTTTTTTTAATTCTAGGGAAAGCTCTTATAAAAGAAACTAGACAATACTGAAATACCACAAATTTACATTCATGGGAAAAAAACAAAAATGTACCTATATTTAGTCATTTGTCTTTATATATGAATCTTATTGCCAACTATCTTTATTTCAGTAATATGAGGTATATTTAGTAGTTCATAAATATAACAGTTGGAGTCTAATTTTACCTTCACTACAACTGTCAGATCAGCCACGAACTCTCTATTTGCCTTAGCTCCCTTTAATGCTTAAAACTTAGTATGGACCTTGAACACAATGCCAGGTTATCACACCAGTTGGTTCCTAGTCTGATTCCCTGTAATCTGTTTTCTCAAATTAAAAAAATACCAGTAATATCTTTAATATCTTGTAGGATTGTTTGTTAAAGTTTATTTGTGAAGATTAAAGAAAATATGTTTTGATAAAGTTTAGGATCTTCATAAACTTACGAAGATCTAAATGAAGCCCTAAAATCAGAAAAGTCATTTAAACTTCACTCTTACTCAGGCAACAAGCTTATTGAATATGTTGTGAATAACAGTAGTTTGAACCTCTCTAGTCTGGTGCTCTCTGGTCCGACAACATCTGTGGTCCGGCATGATTTTGTTTTTTGGGTTTTTTTATGCTTTATCTACTTATTTCCTTGTGCCAACACAGTAAAACTGTGTAACAACACTAACACTTCGTTATGAAGAGAGCCAATAACCCTTGGATAGGTGGCATCACAAATCATTTATTTTTCTCTCACTGAGGCAAATAGAGACCCACTCACTACAGTATTGACCACCTATTGTTCGGCAAATTCTCTGGTTTGGCACCAGTCAGGTCCCAAAGATGCTGGACTAGAGAGGTTCAACCTGTATTCTATAAGTCTTATTGGTATGTTTTGTAGGGAAACATCTAAAATCTGCGCAGTAACAAAATAAGTATTATGTAGAGCCTACATCTCATGTGGTGAAACTCTTAATTATTTTTAATTGATAGTTAATCTATATAGTTGCTAATGAAATTATAGAAGTGCATCTAATCCTCTAAAGTAAATTGTGTACCTACATGTCTGTGTATTGGAAGTAAAGCAGCAAATTTGGCTTCCAGTTTTTGTGTGTTCGTGCTATTGCCCAGCACCCTGTAACTTTTCATGTCCTGAATGGAACATAATACCTACTCTAATTGAATCATGCACATTTTCTCAGAGGCCTGTTAAAGATCTGTTAGAACAGATTTTTTGGGAGGTCCCTCATTCTCATGGTTCAGTACCACACAAGTTTACTAAAGCGCATCGGTACAAAACTCTTTCAAGTTTCTTGTTCCATTCATCAGAGACTAAAGATACCAGGGCTACTTTTTGTAATGCTAGGAGTTTGCTCCAGTGTCCTTGAGCAAAATCTCGCTTTCCCATATTGTTTAATATTCTGTGCTCCGCTGAATTTGCTGCCCTCCCATTTTGGAGGTTGAGGTACTTCAGCGGTCCTGTGTAATTGAAGTGCTTTTGCATCCTTCAAGAGTATGTTGAAAATACAAATTTTTGTGAGGTTATAAACTGGGTTAGAAGTTATCCGGTAAAGTATGACTTTTTTTCTTGTTATGCAATGCCACCAAGAAGAGAAGAATTTTTCCTCCTGCTCTTGTTCCACAGTGTAGCAAAGATTTCCCTTAGCTATAGCCTCATGTGGTTTTTTTTTGTTTTTTTAAAAAGCCACTAAATCTGATTTACCCATCTACGCATCTGTTTTGCAGAATTTCACTTGGTCTTTTGCCTTAATTACACTTGATCTTTTGCCATAGCAATATAGTTTGATTCATATCATCTTTTTAATTTTTGTACAGTGTGCTGCTCCTTTACACATTATCTTAATACAATTACAGCAAACCTGTGCCACAAGTGATAGCCAAAATGAACATAGTGCTACATGTTCATATTGCTCTTCCTTTGGAACACTGTAGTTTACCTAATACCATAGGTTAGAACCACACTAGGATTTAGTCATTTGAAAATTGCCTTGCACTTTCTGTAGCAAATTGCTAAAATAATTCTTGGGAAGTCGAATAAGGGACATAAATGACTCCTGCTTTTCTGTGGTAATGAACATTTGACTCTGGATGTAATATCAGTATTAGCTTAGTTAAATCTGGTCCCATACAAAATATTTTGTAAAGCTGTGTTGAGAAATACTTAAGGTATGATGGTCCGCCTTGAAAACGTGTAATTGAATATAAAATTTGGCCCTAATAAGCCTACTAATTGCTATTAACATATGTTTGCTATTCAATTAACTATTATCTTCAGGATACCATCTTCATAGAGAGGTTATTCTTGAGAGATGTTAAATTTTCATTAGTCCAATATCAGGTCTGGTAACCAGCCAACAATGGGACATCACAACAGGCATCCAAAAGGTTATAGGAATCTAAAGTTTTGCAGATTGTAATTGCCTTTTAGCAATTATTGCAGAGGAAATCAAATTATATCCGATATTGTAACAATCTTGGCGATTAGAGTTGATGTGGAACCAGTATACATACTTTCCATTAATGTTCAGAGTTCAACAGCTTTTGTCCTGTGAAGAGATTCAGTCCTGATCATTTGATTTTTAGATTTTGGTGGATCTGCATCAAGGTGAAATGCAATCTAAGGAGTCTTAAAAACAAATGAAATGTCCAAAGTACATTCCTCTGTGCTTTTCCTTCCCCCCCTCCCCCCCCCCCCAAAAAAAGTTGTAAAATACCTCCTCAGAAGGATATTACCTTATATTAGGGGGGAAATCAGTCCTTAACTGAATGATTATTCAGTTGTCAGAATGTCTTACTGCTTTTTGAAAATATGACTCTCTTAAAATACACTTAACTTTAGCGCTTAATAGTGCTTTGAACATTTAAAGCAGTACAGTAAAACCTCCATTTAATGGACTAATTCGGGCGAGGGGGTGTCTGTTAAATCAAAAAGTCCGTTATTTAATAATAATTTAAAAAAAGAGCTGTCGGAGCAGCAGCCCGCACACCACAGGGTCGGGACGACAGCTCCGCAGCCCGCCCACTGCTTGGACCCAGGCGGCAGCCAGGAGCCGGCAGCCAGCCCGCCCACTGCCGTGACCCGGGCGGCAGCTGGGAGCCGGCAGCCAGCCCACCAGAAATGGATTTCGGATGCATCAGACTTGCTCAGAAATTTTGTCCGTTGCATCCGAAGTCCGTTAAATCGAGGGTTTACTGTATATGACATTAATGAATCCTCAAAACCCTGCTGAGGTAGGTAAGAATGCAGGGGTTCTCAAACTGGGGGGTCAGGACCCCTGAGAGGGTTGCAAGGTTATTACATTGGGAGGTCACAAGCTGTCAGCCTCCACCCGAAAGCCAACTTTCCCTCGAATATTTATAATAGTGTTAAATTAAAAACACTTTTTTATCTATTTATAAGGAGGGTTGCACTCAGAGGCTTGCTATGTGAAAGGGGTCACCAGTACAAAAGTTTGAGAACCACTTTATTAATGCATATTATGTGGATTAAGCATAAGACCTTTGTATCTGGAAACTCATAATACAAACTTGGTGTGTTCACAAGGTGATCAGCTTTTGAGATGAAATGAACTCCATTGGAGTCCAGATATGAATACACTGCTGCTTTTACACTCTAACTAAACTTCATTGCTCGCCTTTGACTCGTGCACTGAAATGTGAGTCCTAACACTATACTGAATGCCTTTGGGACTTAGGGTGACCAGATGTCCCGATTTTATAGGGACAGTACAGATATTGGGGATTTTTCTTATATAGGCTCCTATTACCCCACCCCCGTCCCGATTTTTGACACTTACTGTCTGGTCACCCTATTAGGGTGGTAACTGAAAACTTCCATCTCAAAGGCTTTATTTATTTTTTTATTTTTTTTTAAGCAAATTATCCTGGCTTTAAGAACTCAAGCTTGGGTTCTTCTAAAATCTGCTGCACTTGTGAACATATCATTTGTATTTCATATACCTATAACCAAACATCAGAATGTATTTTGACTAAATGATTTGTGTGTCCTACCGTTTCTGATCTTACTAAGATCTTTCCAGTACTTTAACTTTCATCCTGTATCATTAATTGATACACTCTATTTTCATTCAGTGGTTTAATTTTAAATCCTCTCCATTAGTGAATAACAGTTCGTGGTAAAACTGCTGATATTTCTGTTTATAGAAACCATTCTGATCACATTTTTGTTTCTCTTCCATTACTACAGAGAATATTGGCACTGGAAAAAAAATATTCCAGACTCTTATTCCCCAGCTGAACTAGTCATCAACCTTTGTCATTATAATTGCTTGCTCCAGAAATACTATGAAACATTACATGCTTTGGGTTAATTTTTCACTCTTACTGGTTAGAACAAATCAATTGTTACTCTAACTGGCCAGAGCAATTAATATACAATACAGAAATTTTAATGTCCAGATGTGGTTTTATACCAGTTTTTTTTCTCTAGATCTTACCTTTTATATTATTATAAAGGGTATTGACATTTTTAAAGTAGGAACAGGGTCATTAGGGAGCCTTCCTGTTCATCTGATTTATGTCAGAACCCTTTTAATTTGTTTGGATCTTTCCTTCAAAAATACCATGCACTGATGATCCATCAGTATGCTGGGAGGTTAAGGCTGAGATCTGACTGTAGAAAATAGTCATAATGGTGTTTCAGCCTTTCTGCTTGGAGTTCCTAGTCTTTTAATTTTAGCTCTGTATGTACATATAGCTAATAGCTAATTCTAAGTTACAAACCTCAATTCAAATTGTGAAAAATTTAGAAAATAAAATCTCATTTGTTTGTGTTTAAACTAACAGCCTTTAAGTGGGGATGGAATTTTGCAGCCCTGCCATGAAAAGCTGGGTCACAGCACACACAATTTTAGGGAAAGGAAATACTTAACTCGTCTATGTGTCTGTCTTGTTGACTGCCATCTTCCTATTTTTCCGTCGGTTGTCAATTTGTTGTAGCCAGAATTATTTCTGGATTACTCCTCTTGCTTAGTTGTCTTACCTAGAAAATTAATGAAAGTGCTTACTGCACTTTATATGAAATAGTTCTGAGTTCTGATTTATTCCTTGTTTCCTAACTTTTAGATTATGCTTTTATCATAAATCTTTTACTATTGTTTGAACCTTGAACTGTCGCTGCCAAGGTTACAATATTAGCTCATTTATTATCTTCATGGTTGTATGCAGAGAAATTATTTGCAGGCTAATCTATTAAAATAAGCTTTCTTACCCAAACACAGTTTGGATGTGACACTTGCATTATATTCTACAAACTAAATTAAGTGGCATAGTTTGTTCAGAGACATTTAAAGCTAAACATTTTTTTAGAAAATGCATTCTTATAGTATTAAGATTCTATAGTACAATATTTTTTTCCATGTAAAGTGCTCAGTTCTCAAGAGTGGAATAACAGTGTTAATGTTGTTTTTCAGCGGTGAATAGCAGAGTGCCCACTGGCTCCACTAGTTCCTCACACACTACGGAATCCCCTACACCCGAGCCGTGTACACAGACACCAAGCAATGTTGGCTCTCAGTCTGTGCTCCCCATGTATCCTTCGGTTGATATTGATGCACATGTAAGTAATTTGGCTACAGATATATCTGCTTTACGCTAACTTGTTTTAAATTTTAAAACAATGTCAGTTTAGCAGTAATGTGTGTTTAAAAATTTAACGGTGTTCTGTGCTGAAAACACTTCCCATTTACAAATGTCAATTTCTTTTTCTCCCCACCATGAAGACGGAGAGTAATCACGACACTGCATTGACCCTTGCATGTGCAGGAGGTCATGAAGAGCTTGTGTCTGTATTGATAGCACGAGGTGCCAATATTGAACACCGAGACAAGAAAGGTAAGCTACAAAAAAACCAACCCTATAATTTGAGTTCAAAGTTCATGTTAAAATGGGGTTGAGTGCTCTATTCATCTCCATGGATGTTCATTCCCTCCATCTGCACATCCGTACTTGTGAACCTGTGCTGTGTGCCAAGCAGGCCCATTCTCAGAGCCTCACTGTGGTCTCCATACTTCATGTTTCGAGCATGGCCACTCTGTTCCCCACCCAGAGGGGCAAGGTTCCCTAGATGCCAGCACACACGTGTGTACAGGAATGGGGCTCAGACATCCCAAGGGGCAAAGCGTCCTCAGATCCTGCTGCGCGCACATAGGGTAGTTGGGAGAGCAGCTCAGAGTCTCCAAATCCAAGCTTTCATGTGGGGGTTTTGCAGAGCCATTCAAACCCTTTGAGAAGGATCGGGGCCCCCAGATCCTTGTGCACACACACGAGAGAGGAGAATGTAGGATTGACAGGCCTCCCCCTTTCTCTGCCACAAATCTTCTCTTCCCCTACAACCCATCCTAATTTATGCCCCTTCCTTCACTCTCCCAGTGCCCACACCACCAGCATTACTCCCACAAACCCATTCCCTTCTACTGCTCTGACCCCACTGTTCCGTATTTCCCGAGTTGTGCGCTGAAAAAATGTTACAAGAATCTAACAATATTACGAGTGCCTCATCTTAGTAAGCTGTTTATCAGGAACATGTGCCTTGATTATAAGCACACACAGGTCCCTTGTCCAGGAAACATGATTACGTAAACCTAACTGTCTTTCATCTTCCCTCTGGTTAATCAATGCTAATTGATTAATCAGTGCTGGTGTGCAGCTATGCTAAAACCCAGTGTTGAAAAGTAGCAATATGCCCAGCAGCCATTATTGGGTATCTGCATAAAGCAGGGGTTGGCAACCTTTCAGAAGTGGTGGTATTAAAGATATAAAAATCTGACTGAAATGTTGTCTTTTTGGGGGGCTGTATCTGTGGAACCGCTTGTTTAAATTACCCCAAATTTGGGCCACTAGCAGTGCCCACCATCCTCATGAGGCACAGCAAGTTTTAAGACCATGTGAGTAAGCATGTGGATTTTAGAGGTCTTTGAAGAGTCAGCCTTCAAGCAAAGCTCTTCTCAACCTCAATAATAGCACAGTTGGCAATGTGCTATAATACAGTACCCTAAGAGTCTATTGGGATACATTTGGAATTCTTCATCTTGTCTGTGGTTAGAGCCCAACCAAATTCATGATCCATTTTGGTCAATGTCATGGTCATGGAATTTTAAAAAATGGAAATTTAATTTTCATCTATTTAAATCTGACATTTCACAGTGTTGTAATTGTATGGTTCCTGACCCAAAAAGGAGTTGTGGAGGGGTTACGGTGGTATTTCTCTTCTGTGCTGCTGCTGCTCGCAGTGGTATTGGGCATCTGAAGAGTGGTGGCTGCTAGCCGGGAGTCCAGCTCTGAAGGCAGAGCTGCTGCCAACCTCAACACAGAAGTAAGGATGGCATGATATGGTATTGCCACCCTTACTTCTTTGCACTGCTGCCTGTAGAGGTGGGCCCTCAGCCAGCCGCTGCCACTCTCCAGCTGCCTGGCTCTGACGGCAGTAGCACAGAAGTAAGGGTGGAAATACCGTGACCCCCTAAAATAACCTTGTGACCTCCCCTGCAATTCCCTTTTGGGTCAGGACACTCAATTTGAGAAATGCTGTTCTCTCTCCTTTCCTCCCCCCGCCCCCCTTTAAATCTCTATAATGTATGGTAAAAGCATACAAAAGACCAGATTTAACAGTCAACAACACGTTTTTCATGGCCATGAATTTGGTCGGGCTCTTATCTATGGATGATCATTCTGATATTTGACCTAGGTATTTGTTGAATTAATCAATTCATAATACTTTCCTGCTTGCTATTAATTGTATTTTGAGTTTTGCAGAGCTGCTTCTAATTGTGATTCTTTTTGGATTAGGTTTTACACCGCTTATTCTGGCTGCAACTGCTGGACATGTTGGTGTAGTGGAAATCCTTTTAGACAAAGGTGGAGATATAGAAGCACAATCTGAGCGCACAAAGGACACTCCACTTTCACTGGCATGCTCCGGTGGACGCCAAGAGGTACAAATATCTTGCTTACTATTTCTTCTATAGGTTTTGAGTTGATGTGTAAATTACTGCATTCATTTCTTGTTCTTTACCCTTAAATTAACATTTTCATTTTACAAAAAAAGTCTTTAAACTTCAGGAGTTGATAGCTGATTTTAGGCCTGCTCTTGTCCCAGGAGAAGACAAGGGAATTAACTTTGCCTTGTTTATACAGTCATACCATTACAGCTCTTCACTACAGATTGGAGGCATTCTCTATCCCATTTTCCCTTGTAATATAATCTGTGAAAATCCTCGGTTGGATGGGGGAGGAAGAAGGCTATTATTATCCCCACCTGCATAGTAAGCAAAGAGGCATTCTTTGCAGTACTCCAACTCAGAGTGAGATCAGGACCAGAAACTAAATTTGTCTGACACATATATAGCCTTCCAGAACACTAAAACTAGACTAGCAGTAATTTCTATTTTGACTTGTAAGTAGATGCAGTGTATAGCTGACACACAGAATGTAGAGCTACTTTTTAAAAGACAATTGAGTTTTTCACTTTTGATTCTAAGATGTTCAGTCTTCCCTGCTTATGATGTGAAAGGCAGAGAAACTTGGAAGAAAACATGGGAAACTATAGTAGCAGAAATGTGCACATGAAAAGTGCCATGATTGCAGGAGATAAGCAAGAGATGATGATGATGATAAGCAATTGTCAAGAAAATGAGGAGACTTGTAAAGGGGAGGTGTGAGTGGGAGAAATGCCCTTCCTCCGCCATTCCCTTACCTGCTTTTAACTTCCATCATGATTTGGGCATCTTTATACTTTTTGTTGGAAAGATTGAGCAACACAAACATAATCAAAATTGACTTAGGATTCACTTTTTCATTCAGCTGTGGGAGGCACCACAACGGAAACCCTCACAAACTTCATCTATATCAGACTTCCTAAGAATAAGATATGTCCTAAATCTCAGACCTCTGTTCAGAGAAAGAGATTCCTTTAAAGGCTTGTAACTTCAGTTAAAATAATCCTTTTAGAGGAAAAGTGCAGCATTAATAGAATTAACTGCTGTCTCTAAACAGCGCATAAGTAAAATTAAAGGTTCTATAGGGGAACCTCGTCACCCTCTATCCTGCCTGCTGCCCATGGAAACTCGTAATACACTTAATTTTGAATGTGTGTTACCCATTATCCAGGAAGTAGCAGAAATTGTTAAGGCCCAGTATTCATTTCACACTCTTCTCATGCTGTACATTTCAGGTAGTTGACTTGCTGCTGGCCCGGGGAGCAAATAAAGAGCATAGGAACGTGTCTGACTATACACCGCTAAGTCTTGCTGCATCTGGGGGATACGTCAACATCATTAAAATTCTGCTTAATGCTGGAGCAGAAATTAATTCAAGGTAACATACTTTCCATGTCATAGACCAACTGCAGTGTTATACAGATGTTCCACCGTTGGTTTTATATCAAGGCATAAATTGGAGATGAGAGTGCTTTCAAATTTCCCTGCTAAGTTTGCACTGTTGAAATGTTATGCTTTTTCTGAATGGATACTGTTAGGGAAGTTGCTATAGGTGATTTCCTATCCGCCCCCCTTCCCCTCAAAAAATAAAAAAAAAGCCAAAAACTGTGTTTAGGTTGCTCTTGTGTTCGCATTAGTGTGGCATATGACCTTATGTACATATTCCTTTTCTCCATATGGGGATCTAGCACTTTTGTTTCTGGTTGAATTAAATAGGGGAACCAGCCAAAGCTCACAGTGGAGCACACATTCTTTTGAAGCTTTACATTTCAGTGGTTCTGGTGCCCATAAAAGAAAGAACTAAAACACATGGATTTGTTGTCTGTTAAGCAACCTGTATTGTAGGAAAGTTAATCAATTTTGTATAATCAAAATAGGTTGAAGTGTGGATTTGTTTAGATGTATGTCTTTCTGATTTAGATGCAGGCCCTGTTATATCTTTATGATTTAAATGGCTTAGAATTAATACAAATATATCCTTTAGCAAAACCTATTTCTTCTAAAAGAGAATACGTTCTCTTACTAGGTTCTAAACTGCAAATATCCTATATCCCGCTGGTTTTCAGTAATCTGTTTTGAATTACTAATATTTTAGGTCAGTATTATATACTTTACTGCAAAATGTTGAAATATACTTGGGTTCCCAGAGGATTCATCCAGATTCACCTAGTTCTGTGATCTGTAGTTAATTATTTTCTCTCTCTGTAGGACTGGGAGTAAGCTAGGCATTTCTCCTCTGATGTTGGCTGCTATGAATGGGCATGTGCCTGCAGTGAAACTGTTGCTTGATATGGGTTCTGATATTAACGCGCAAATTGAGACCAATAGAAATACAGCCCTCACCCTGGCCTGTTTCCAGGGTCGAGCAGAGGTGGTCAGTCTCCTATTGGATAGGAAGGCCAATGTTGAACATAGGGCTAAGGTAAGCAAACACATTAGCTTTCTCTTCAGATTTATTTCAAGCAAGTGAATTTCTTTGATTTGTCAGGTTCCTTGTAGATTTTCTGTTAATATAAATCTTTGAGCCCATTTGCCTATGTCTACTTCACTGATTTAAAATCAACCCCATAGAATTGATGGCCATATATTTTATCACTCTTGTTCAGAGCATCTCAAAATGTTCTTTAAGAAATCTCTACCATTCACAAGGAACTGTAAAGCAGGGATTCTCAGACTTTTGTCCTGCAAGCCTCTGAGTGCGACCCCTCTTATACATTTAAAACACTTCTTTATATATTTAACACCACTATAAATGCTGGAGGCCAAGCAGGGTTTGTGGTGGAGGCTGACAGCTTGTGATCCCCTGTGTAATAACCTCATGAGCCCCTGAGGGGTCCTGACCCCCAGTTTGAGAACTCCTGCTGTAAAGCATAGCACTTTACCAAAACCTCCTTATTCTTACCCTGGAAATCAGCACATTAAAAGCATTTATAAACAAAAGTTAGTGTGCTAAAGATAATACCCATTCTATGTTCCAGTTTCTGTCCGTGTAAAACTTTTTTTCATATACTGTGAAATAAGCATTACATGTGAAAAACAAATTTGATTACTTACAAGTGGCATTCATCTACTTTTTCCAAAACAGCTAATTCATAATTTCTGAAATGGAAGCAAAATAGGTCGTGACTACTTTTGGTCTTTAAAGATCATGAGATTATAAATGCCAAGGTTAACATTACTAATGTTCAGTAACAGAACATATGGAAGTCTGTAAAGCAGAAAAGGAATGTAATATTGTTATATTTTGACAATGGTGCACAGATATGGCTTGCTGTTTGCACTCAACAAAATGGTTTAGATTAAGCCTTTTATATCTCTTAGGTGAAAACTGTGATGTTAATATAGAACCCATGGTTTAAATACTGAGAGTTCCTGTTTCTCTGACATTCTATGGGCCCTGTTCTTTGTTTTGTGCCTCATTTCTGTCACAAAGCAGTCCAAAAGCCAGCATAGGCTGACACTTGGATTTCACCAACACAGGGGAATTTTTGGTAAACTCTAGAGCCACAGCTTTAGTATCTTCTACGCCCCCTTTCCCAGCTGCTTATGCTGGAAATGTGACTGGGAAAAGGGTATGTGGCTAGCGTTCTCTTGTGCCCAGCTTCTACAATGGCCACTTGAGGATGTTGGCAGTTGGTCTAAATTAGAACATACTGAGCTGGGGACTCAACTGGTATTAGGACAGCCCCAGTGCCAAAGGGAATCCAAAGGTGGAATGGAGCAACTTGTTTGACCCCCTTTTGTGCTGAATGCTCCCTGTTTGCATTTGGACCTATATTTCCCTCAGTTTTAAGAGATGATTAAGGGATTTTAAGGGATGTTAATTGTAAGCTTTTGCTGTTGAGATTGACATCTGATGGGATTTTGCCATCCATTTGTCTGGTCCACTGTAAAGCCTAAGGCCAAGATTTAAAAAAAATTGCCCAGAGTTAGACTCCTAAATCTATAAATGAGGTCTGGTTCTCAAGTGCTGAAACCCTTGAAGGCACACCCAAACTATATTTTGCACCAGTTGCATATATTATAATTTGTTTGTTTTTCGAACAGACTGGTCTCACCCCTTTGATGGAAGCTGCTTCTGGAGGGTATGCAGAGGTTGGAAGAGTTCTCCTTGATAAAGGAGCAGATGTCAATGCTCCACCTGTGCCTTCCTCAAGAGATACAGCTTTAACAATTGCAGCAGACAAAGGCCATTACAAGTTCTGTGAGCTCCTGATTAATCGGTGGGTTATTTCTTATTTCCTCAGTAACGCACTTGTTCTGTCATGAAGTTCTTCTGTGGACAGAATCACAGAGATGAGGAGTAGAGCTTAAATTCTGTGTTTAAGTAATTGCTTGACTGATTTAAAAATTAATGTAGGTGGGAGGGAGATGTCCATAGCTCTGTTTCACTCCATGCATTTTGGCCTCTTTTTAGTTTCTGCTATAACTTAAATAGGAAAGGATTTCCCAGGATAAGTTTTTTAAGTTTTCCAACTCACCACTGAAGGTTTGATGGAAAATACAAACTTAAGTGCAGTTTGAACATCCATATTTTTTTAGTAACCTTTTGTGTATGTGCCCTGTGGCTTACATTTTGTCTTTTTTTTAGGGGAGCACATATTGATGTTCGTAACAAGAAAGGAAACACACCACTCTGGTTGGCAGCTAATGGTGGTCACTTTGATGTAGTGCAGTTACTTGTGCAGGCAGGAGCTGACGTGGATGCAGCAGATAACCGGAAAATTACACCCCTTATGTCAGCATTTCGTAAGGTAAGTTAATAAGGCAAACTTTAATCTCATGTTTAACCACTGAATACTTTCAAAGACAGTTCTAAATTGAAATGGGTAGTCTTGAAAGTGTCAGGAATACAACACATTTTTAAGGTAAATATATTCTGAAGAGTTTAAATCGCTGTTTCAGCAAAGGGCTAAAATATGGCTCAACCTACCTGACTTTTTAGGGGTGATCTGCTTCAGTTTTGTGTATTCATTAGAGCATACTTAATTTTTATTGTCAGTGGGTGAGTGTCTGTTCTTGACATGAAACCGTTTCACCATCACAGGTCTCCAGCTAACCATCCTCTCCTTTCAAGTCCACCACAGATGTCAGTGTCACAACCTGGCCCCAGCCCCCTGTCTAGATGAACATCAGTCTGTTTTAAACAGACCCAGTTGTTATATTCACTTCTGCATTTCGTTGATCTGGATAGTGGTCACTGTTGCTAGCTCTGAATGACAGGCACACCCCCTGTAAGAGTGGGGACCCCAGCCTCTGTGCTCTCAAGTACAAAGACTGGGACTCTCTTTTTTTTTTTTTTTTTTTTTTTTTTTTTTATAGCCAGACCACTTAACTTTAGCTGCTTCCCAGCCAAGTTAATTCTCTACACCCCAAGACTCCCCCTTTTACCAGTTGGGTTCTTGGGGAACCATGGCTGCCACCATCTGAGTAGATATCCAAGGCCTTGGATTGGGGTACTCAGACTCCCCAAAACCCTAACTCTGTCCCCCTCCCTGAGAGTCAGACATCTGGAGGCTGTATCACCTCCTCCCTCCTCTCTTCTCGTTGAAGAGAGAGAGGGACGTTCCTCAGCTTATACCCCGAACTGATCCTACCTCCCCCCTCCTCCCTCTCTTCCCAGCCGGGAAGCAAAGGAAACCTTAAGGGAAGTAAACCAAACGTTTTTAACTAAAAGATTTAATAAAGAAAAGAGTATAGAACATAGGCACAGTACAGCTTACAATTTAGAATTTTCTAACTTCTCATCTGAAATGGACAGAGACATTCCAGATAGGCACAGACTTGATGCAAAGTCAAAATATTACTTACATTTAGCTAAGTAGGAATATAAGAAGGAAAGTGAGTCATCTCCAGCTAGAGATGAGCTCTAGGACCCTGGCCCCTGCTGCATGGCCAGCAAAACGAAACTAAACTCTAAAACCCCTCCCTCCCTCTCTCCTGGCAGGGAGCTCTTACGTCACTTGTTCTCAGGTAACAGTAACCCTCTACAGTACTTCACATTTGTGACACCCCCCAATACAGATCCGTGACCAGCATGCTGCTTGAGCAGAGGGACCCTGCATTCCAACTGCCTTAGACCCTGGTACTAGTGCCACAGCCCTCCCAAGCACCCCAGAGTCCACCTGGCTATGGGAGCTCTGGTTTCTAAACTCTTCTGGAACAACATGGCAGGAAAGCAAGGAGCTTAGCAAAGGAATTTCCTAAGCACAGATAATTTACTCCTAACACAGCACAGAAGAGAATTGCAAGTCTTCCACAACTAACACACAAACTTGAATGCAGTTGCCCTAAGGCTGATCTCACCCTGTCTGAGTCCTGAATTCAGTAGGTTCCCATAGGCTAGGCATACCTTCCCTCCTCCTTAGCCAGGTGGTCTTGGATATGGTGGTGGTCACCTGTTTGACTCAGAGAAACAGACTACTTTTTCTATACATCAGCCATGTGTGCCCAGGCACTGACTTTCCAAAGGGCCAGGAGGTGCTCAGTGCCCTGGCTCTGCCCCAGCCCCACTTCACCCCTTCCCCCAAGCCCCACCCCGACTTCCTGCCCCCACTCCACTTCTGCCCTAACTCTTCCTACCCAGTTCCGCCTCCTCCCCAGAGCGCCGCATCCTCACTCCTCCCCCAACCCAGCCTCCTGTGTGCCGCAAAACAGCTGATTGCAGCGGGTGGGAGATGTGGGGAGGAAGTAGAGGCGCTGATCGAGGGGGCCTGCCGGTGGATGGGGGTGCTGGGGAGGGTGATGTGGAGGGAAGCTGATTGGGGGGGGGGGGGCTATATATTTTTTCCCATGTGTGCTCCAGCCCCAGAGCACCCATGAAGTCACCACATATGTCCCTCTTTTTCCCCATTGACTTCAGATAGTGGAGTTCCAGGCTCCAGTCCCCTCCCCATCAGCTTCTGTGTATAGACAGATTCAAAGTCAATGGCCCAGGTAGTGGAAAATCCCATTGTTCTAGTATGGGAGAATCATTCAATGCTGCTGGCCCTGGATTGCTCTGTCATAGCTTCTCAAGCATAATCTTTCCTCTAGGTGTTATGCCCCTTTTACAAATTGGAGGCAGTGTGACTTGGGCAGAACACTGAACTGGGATTCAGGAGACCTCAATTCTATTTTCACTCAGGCATTGACCTGGGCAAGTCATTTCCATGGAGTGCTGCAGTTTTCCCCATCCAAAAAATGGGGCTAAGGGTGCCTGCCTCCTTTGTAAAGTGATTTGAGATGTACTAATGAGAAATGTTATGAGTTAAGTGATATTATTTATTAATCCACAAAGGAGGCTACAACAGCCTGATGCAAAACAGAGTACATAGTTTGACACAAACACATCACCCATGCTCACAAAAATTGAGTTTATTGATTTCAAAAAACCATCTCTCCCAACATATCTTGTGCTTTATTGTTTAGACTGGATGCTATTTGGTGAAGGGACTCTTTGCTACTGTTCTGTATACCACTAAGCTCATTGTCAGTACTTTACAAACACTAATAGATGTTTTGGTACTTGGCAACATTTTATTTTAAATTACCATTTCAGATGCTAGCTTTTATAACTGTCATGTCAGCTAAAATTGCCATCCGCTCACTTTTATATTTACAGGACACTAGAATTTTATTTTTATTTTATTTTACAGGGTCATGTGAAAGTAGTTCAGTACCTTGTGAAAGAAGTTAATCAGTTTCCTTCAGATATTGAGTGCATGCGATATATAGCAACCATAACTGACAAGGTGAGTTTTAACTGACTTTTTGAAAGTTGACTTTAAAATTTTAGAATATTTAAAAATATTTAGGTGACCGTACCCAGGTCTTAACAAGTATATAAAATTGAAACCACATGTTTTGAATGTTAATAACGTGTTGTCTCATATTAAAAGTTTGGTGCCCAAATGGTAGATCCAAAGCCATTTAAAGACTGAATTGGTGATTTGAGATTTGTTACTACTATGTGAAACTTTCTCTTCCCCCTATTTGTTATGTGGCCTTTGCCTTGCCTGGAACACCACCAACTGCTTCTTTCTAAGCATATGTGAAATGCCTATCTTTGACTCTTAAAATTCTGGAGCTAAAAAATTTCTTTGTGGACTCTTAAAATACATATATAAATGTAACAAGGATAAAATATAAAATTTCAGTTTTTATATAGCAACTTATTTAAATCTTTCCATCATGGCTTCATCACTTTTTATTCCTCTTAAATCAGATTAAAATAATTTTAACAAATCTAGCTATAGAAAAATGAAAAACTTTCAAAAGTCAGGTTACAGCCAACTATTCTGTCATTCTCTATCGAAGTGAGTCATATATAACTTAGTTATTTTTCCTTCTACTTCAGAACAGTAGAGTATTGGGGAAAGGCCAACAGCAAAACTTCTTGAATTCAATTTTTTTTTGTTTTTTTAATACTAAAGTAATGAAGGAACAGGGGGACCAAATTAATATGAATTTATTTTAAAACATTTCATACCGATTAGAGGAACTTTTCAGATGTTCATGAAACTTTATTCTTCCCAGTTTGCGTAATGTGCTTCCTTCATTGCAAAACTATCTTTAAAAAAAGGTACTTTACAAATGTTAGCACTCTGTATCTTAACATAATGGAGTAGTTGTATGTTTGCCTCACTGGTACTTCTGATCACACACTTTAAGAATAAGCTGTAATAATTAACTTCAGATTTTCAGGATTGTTTTAATAAAATAACTCTTATTCTTCAGGAACTATTGAAGAAGTGTCACCAGTGTGTGGAGACCATTGTGAAGGCTAAAGATCAGCAAGCTGCAGAAGCAAATAAGAACGCAAGTATCCTACTGAAGGAGCTTGATCTGGAAAAGGTGAGTGGCAAAATCTGTCAGCTTAGGTTAGTTCTTGGCCGCTGCATCTGCATATGGCAACTTTTTCTTTCAGATGTGTCTTAAGCATATAGGTTTTTCCTACTTCAAATTTGTAACTTCTGCAAAATATAAATTCTATTTAAAACAGCCCCAAATCCACTGTTTAATACTATGTTAATAACTAGATAATTAACCCAAAAGGTGGCTTATAGAAACACCTTTGGTTGTACTGATCTTTTTCACCCAACTTTGGCTGTTTTGGGACCCAAAATTTTTTAGGCAGGGACCAGGGGACCTGGCAGCCAAGACCACCTGACCGCTATGGTAGCAGGCCTGCAGGGAGCAGAAGGCTGCACACGCAGAATGTTGGCTCTGCCTGCCAGACAGCTCCCCTCCTTATCCCTGCCCTTCAGCACTGCTCTAGGACTGAGCTCAGGAGGGGCTCTGGTCGGCGGGGGGGTTCAGTACTCACAGGGTACAGCCTTCCATTCTCCTCCTGACTCCCAGCCCTTCAATGTGGCTCATTTGCTTCCTTTGCACAGTGGGGAGTGAGAAGGGCAGGGAGCCGAAAGGCTTCTTCAGCTGCTATGTAGTGAGTAACTCCACCTGCTGCATGCTGTGAGGACCAGGCACCCTCCCGTGCCACTGTTGCAGTTTTTCTTCTTTTTACGATTATCACCGTTTCTAAAAAATTGACTATTCACTGATAAATTCCCGTTAAATTAACAAAAAAATTTAAAACCAGAATTGAAGTGCCTTATTTATATGTCACAATTCAGTGGATTTGGCATCTCTGCCTGGCTGTAGCTGGAGTATATTACGATGGTGAAATACTCTATTTTTCATTCATTGCCTAGTGAATCTCCGTTGTAGAAGGTGCATGTGCCTTAAGTGCACAAGCTCAGCTCTGTTTGAATAGTAGTGTCTGTTGGGGCTGCAGTGTTCTTGCACTCCTATTTCAGAACATCCAAAGCTGTACAGCCCCACCCACCATCCAGCCCTTCTGACCTCCATAGGGAACAAGTTGGAACTTTTTTGTGTCCATTACTTCCCCCACTAGTTCCTTTTGAGAAACGTTAGGCTTGTTACTTTTTTGGTTAATTAAGCTGTTTGCCCGCATTTGCCATTACTCTGTCCTTTAGTTGGATGCAGAATGTGAAAGCATGAGGAGAAAATGTCTTCAGTTAAAACTGTTAATATATACAAAACAATATCAGCTTGTTCTATGACTTAAAGCAGACCTTTGAGCTGTCAGATCAGTTGAACAGAGTTCAGCATGGTCAGTTGGATAAGGGACTTTGACAGAGTTACTCCCATCCCCAGGTGCTGCAAGTAGTACAATCAGTGACTGACTCAATAAGTAACAGTCCTCAGTTTGATAATGGTGCAGTGCCCAGAATAGCATTATGGGGTGCTGTGCTGCTGAAGGTATCTTTTTTTTTTTTTTTTTTTTTTTTCCAGGGGATCTAAAGTGGAGCTTTTGACTCTTTACGATAATTAACTCACCATGATATTTTTCACAAGAGAGAAGTTCTACCAAATTCCATTTTGACTAATTATCTTTAGCCTCCTTCTGTGTTGCATTAAATTTCAGTTAGTTAGTTTTCACTTTATCTGCTAACCTACAGTTTAGTGGTTTTGGTACTGACTGACTGCCTCATTGTACCCAAGAAGTAATTGTATTTCAGCAGCTAACATGATGGCTATATGTAGTGCATAAAGTACTTTGTGAGCCTTTTGAGTGAAAGATGTTCCCTTTGCTGCTGTAATTCTTTCACTAGCTCTGGTTTTTCAACAAATTTTTGCAATTTCGTCTCAGATCATGGAAGATTACAGTGACATCCCATTAAAATATATACTGAATTGTTTTAACACACATCTCTATCATTCTGGTTGCATGCAGCTTGGTGACTGATTTTTCTTTCTTTTTCCTTAAGTCTTATTATGAAAACTGCAATTCTATCTAGCCCACTACTTCTATTTAATTTTTGCTCATACTGCTGTCATAGCTTTCTGCATAATGATTCAGGTCATAACAGATTTTTTTCTTTATTATCTACCCCTCAGACATTTTTTCCATTGAAGCCCTGAATTTGTAAGCATGAGAGAATATTAATCTTTTGTATTAATGCATGGTAGAATTACATATTAATGCTTTTCCCATAGTCAAGAGAAGAGAGCAGAAAACAGGCTCTTGCAGCTAAGAGAGAAAAGAGAAAGGAAAAGAGAAAGAAGAAGAAAGAGGAGCAAAAAAGAAAACAAGAGGAAGATGAGGAAAACAAACCTAAGGAAACTTTAGAGCTGCAAGAAGATGATGATGAAGAAGAGAATGATGATGAAGGTGAAGAACATCTAATGTTTTTACTATTCTGTGGCAGGAAATAACTTGTTGGATTGTAAATGTTTCTAAATCCTTGGTGGAAAGCTATTTTAGGTGCCATTATTTTCTTCATACTGGATAGGAGGAGCAGTTGGTCAATGGGTTTATTCACTCTGAATATTCTTCCTACATATCTGCAAGAACTCAGTGTAGAAAATAAACATTTAAAATGTTTAAGGAAGTATTACTCTTGGGGGAATTATGTGCTACTGCACATGTGCAGAATTCATGTCCCCTGCAGATTTCTTTGCTTCCCTGCAGAAAAATGACTTTCTGATGGGAAAGCAAAGGGAAGGCCAAGAGCAATCACGTGTTCCTCCACACTAGTGAAGCTACATTCTTACAGGCACTTGGAGCAGCAGAAATTCTTTTTTTTAAAAAAAAAACCTGCCTTGACTTAGTTTTTTATATCATCTAATTTTTCCTCAGGGAGGGTGAAAAAATACATTACTGATTAAATGAAAGCTCTTGCTGAGTTTACTTGTCTGGCCTTTTGAGTCACTGCAGTGTTTCAGAGCTCCTGCTCTGAATTAGTTTCCCATGCAATTGTCATTGTTCCCAGTGAAACTAGTTCTGTTGTTACCATCGCATCCCCTCAACCACGCATCAAATCTAGTATTTTTTAAATCACTAGAGTGGCTGAATTCCTTAGTCCAGTGACAGCTGACAGAAATGTAACTTCAGTTATAATTTCCTTAAGAAGTGAGACTTCTTTTATACTAAATATATGCTTTATATTGTATATTGACTTTTTTTTTTCCAGTGGAGCAAGAAGTTCCTATAGAGCCTCCGAGCGCAACCACTACAACCACAATTGGAATCTCTGCAACATCAGCTACTTTCACAAATGTCTTCGGGAAAAAGAGAGCCAATGTGGTAACAACCCCTAGCACGAATAGAAAAAATAAAAAGAACAAAACGAAGGACACTCCTCAAAATGTGCAGATAATTTTGCCAGATCAGCATATATCTCTAGCACAGCAAAAAGCAGATAAAAATAAAATAAACGGAGAGCCAAGAGGTGGTGGTGCAGGTGGAAATAGCGATTCTGATAACCTGGATAGCACAGATTGCAATAGCGAGAGTAGCAGTGGAGGTAAAAGCCAGGAGTTGAACTTCACTATGGATACAAACCCTTCTGGTGATAGAGGATATGCCTCATTACTGCTCCCTTCTCAGGAAGAAAAGACCAGCACCTCAGCTTCAAAAATACAAACAAGGTGAGTCTTCAGTTTCTCTACCCTTCCCTGTTAGGACTGCTGCTTGATCTATGCCATTGTGAATCTGTTTACTGCTGCTTAGATTTTACAGAATCTGGTCAATCTCCTCACCTTGTGATGCTGGGATTCAATAATTCTGCTTTGTTTAGTTTTGATTCTGGACCAGTTGGACAAGACTGAAAGTCAGAACAATCCAATGGCTGCTCAGTGGCCTATGTGAAATAAGTTGGAGGGTCGATCCAGTTTTGTCAACCTGTTAACCACACAAAATACACTAATTGGCGTTTACTGGCACACATATTGCAGAAGCCATGGTCTAAATAGGGGTATTGAGGATGAAAAAAAAATATTGAGAACTGTTTTGACTGATAGTTTTGTCTAACCTCTTAAAATGTATGTTCTGCAACTACTTTAACTACTTTTATTTTATAGTCTGTAATCAATACATCTCTGTTCCCAGACTTGAAGGTGACACTAACCCAAATTCATTATCTGCAAGTTATAAACCTGTGCCCCTGCCGCTGACCTCTCCAAACATAAAGCTGAACCTCACTAGTCCAAAAAGAGGTCAGAAAAGAGAAGAAGGCTGGAAAGAAGTGGTTAGAAGGTAATTAATTCAGTGTTTTCAAGTTATGTATAGACTTTTTGATTTATAAACTGTGTACTCACAAAGAACATTCAGCAGAGTTAGCCTGACTGTAATGATTTATAAAAGCCCTTCTTCCTTTGTGTTTGCAGTGCTTTGCAAACAAATTGTGTGATAATTACAATTTGAAAAGCCAAACACGGCATTAGTATTTTACAGTAGGAATGGGATCCTTCCCAGGGCCTGACACTAATCAGAAGGAAACACCTTGAGGCAGAGGGAGTTTGTTCTGGCTCTCCTTTAAGTGGGGAGGAATAGGCCGAGGCTCTATTGGTAATGAAGGAATACAGCAGCAAAAGCTGTCACACTTCAGGGGATCCCTCAAAGATTGATGGGTGTCAATGAAGATACACAGGGAGGTGGACAACGGACTGAGACATGGTGCTCATTATGATCTGTTGGCCCACGTTCTGGCTGCTGATTCCACTCCAACTCATTTATGACCCTAAAACAGAATTAGGAGTATGGTTATATAGTTGAAGAGCTGCTGCTTCTGAAATCGCAGCTTCTTCCTCGAAAACGTACATAATTTTGTTACATTGGGTGGCTTGTGGCCATATTTTAGTCATTCATTGTCTATATGTAGCTGGAAATTGCTTTCTACTTTTTTTTACTCATTGAAGTGAAATAAGCATGAAAACATAAATCCTAAGTTTTTGCATTTAGCCCTGACTTAGCATCTCAGATTCTCCTAAAAGGACTTTTAGTCAAAATCCTGCATTTCAGAATTTTTTAGCTTGTGCACAGGGAACACTGCTTTAGAGAGGAAATGAAGTGTGAGTTTTGGGAAAGTTGTCATTTTTAGCACTTGAAAAATCTGTGCAATTCAAATCTTAGATGTTAAACTCTGATCTGTTAGCCCATCAGTTCACACGAATTAAAATGTGCAATTTTCCCCTACTTCAGTGATTGTGTATATTCACAAATATTGTTCCCTTTTATGGTGTGTGATAGAGCCATAGATTTTTCTCCCCTTCTACTCCCTCCCCCCCCAACTTGGTGAATCCTGCAGGGTATGAAACTTTTAAGAAGCAGACAGCTGCTTTTACCAGGGCTGCCCACAGACCCCACTATTGATCGTGAAGCTGCTACACCTCTCCAGACATGTTTCTTAAGTCTCCTAGTTTAGTCATTTGCTTTACTTTTACTGTGTTTGGGATCATATTTCTGTTCTGTCATAGCTGCTGGGGTTCTAGAAATTTCTTCCTAAAATGGTGGATTTTGATAACCCTATGAACTCAAGATTTATTTAGTAAGGAATGTGCTCACAAAATGTCTATCCTGGGCCAGAATTTGCCGTGCCGTGTCCTGAATATCAGAGCATGTGTATAGTCTAAAAGCTTTTTAACAACCCATGTGTCCTTTTCAAAGTAACTAGGTGTTGAGCATGTTTATTACCTTGTAAAGCCTATCCCAATTCCAAGACCAAGAACTGTCCTAACTCCTATTCCCTCAAAGCACCTTATTGGGTAGAAGGGATGTCTGTCAAAGAAATAACCAATGAAAACATCCCTTCCACCCTTGACAGGCAAGTAGGCAGAGTTTTGAAAGACCCTCCCCCTAGCAACACTCTGCAGCCAGCACCAATTGAGCAATTTCAGCTGCAGAGAGGAGGGCGCTGCTGTTCAGGAGCAAAAAGGTACTGTCTTGGGCATTTTTTTCAAACTAAAAAACAATGAGCTTGGTGGGTGGGGAGGGAGGCATTAGAAGGTGGGTGAGGAGTCGGGTTCTGGGTGCTATTTAGAACTTGTCTGAGGAATTAATTTCTCAGTGGGTATTGGGGAGGGTGTCTGAATGGGTGGCTAGCAGTTCACTTTGGGGAGTGGATTGAGGCAGGTAAAGGAAACTGGAATGCAAGTAGGGTCCTTGTGAATCGTGGAAGGCTTTTGGATGGTACATGAGGAAGGGAGCTTCTTCATGGAGAGGGGGAGATTGGGAGCTCCAATAGAGAGAAGTCTTTATACTAATGCAGATCCAAAGGGGAGAGGAGTGGAACATGAGAAATGCTGGGGGATGGGCATAGTGTGTATTCTAAAAGCATTGTTTGTGGAGATTGGGATGATAGTATGAATTTTGTGGAGGGCAGGGGTAACTTAAACAGATGAGACATACTAGAAAGTTTTTACACTTACCATCTGAAAATATTAACAATCTGTTTTACGTTACACATGTTTAGTAATTGAAATACATTTCCTGCATAATTTATTGCTGTTAGTATTATCTAAAATGTTAAATATGAATAAATTTAAAATATAGGTGAAGCTGGCCGCAACAGAGATGTACAATCTATATTCTGTTCAGATTCTTGAACCTTCATAACAGTGATTCCTGAAACCTCTTGGAATTCCCTCTAGCTGTACAGTTCACAAATCGCAATACTCCACTGTTAAGCTTGAATGCCATGAGAGGGGGTCCAGCCTTTGAAGTCTGGTAGCAAGCGTGGCCTAAAAGGACCTTGGCTGGGGTCTGGAATGCAAGCATAGCTGCTGTTCTAAGGCTTCCTATTGCCATATGCTTGCACTGATCCACCAATGCCATAAGAATTTGAAAATCCCAGCAGCTCATTTAATAAGTCCATTGAGTGTTTGGGTTTCAGTGTCATGACCTAAAAATAAATGTGCTTCTGAAAATCTGTGCTACCTTCATAGTGGCTTCCAGCATCCCTTTGGACCTTTGAATTGCACAGTTGTCTTGCTTGCTATAAACTATTGTGTAGGGTCACTGGCAATCTTCCAGAGCATTTGTGGTTTCTCATTTGAGGTCTAGGAGATATTAATTTTCCCAGGCTGTTGGATCAAGACCCAGATTTTAAAGTCTTGTTCAAGCAGGTGGTATTTTAAAGGTTATCAGTGTGAATGTGTTAGAAAAGTTTGTCTGGTTGTATACCAGTAGAAGCAATTTGTATCCAGTAGCTAATCCCTATGATCCAAAAATGCTTGATACCAATTCAAATGTAAAGTAGGAGAGTCACTTAGGATTTCATTTCACTTAACATTTTAAAAATATACAGGTTAGGACAAAAGATGAAGAACTGTATGTCCAAAACAGCATGTATCTATATATATAAAGGCAAATGGTGTGTGTGTGTGTGTGTGTGTGTGTGTGTGTGTGTATGCTTACTCCTTCCACACCGTTTGAGCTAGAGACTTGAAATTTGGTACAGTTAGAGGTCTTGGGGTCCTAATGACCGTAAGGGTCGAAAAAATTTCAAATCTCACCTCTGACGCCCCCCAGGGGTGAAATTATTTAAAGGCCAATCACATCAGCTGGGCAGCTGCTGTTCTCTGTGACATAGTTATGATGTCATAATACCCCCTCCAACAGACACTGCACTCGCTCAGCTCTCTGCCCCTCCCCGCTCCAATGGAACCCCGGAATCCCTCAGCTCTGTGCCCCCTCCCCACCTCTGACAGACCCCGGAATCCCTCAGCTCTCTGCCCCCTCCCCCCTCCGATGGAACCCCGGAATCCCTCAGCTCTCTGCCCCCTGCCCACCTCCGACGGACCCGAGTTGGGTTTGGTCGGAGGGTAAGTGAGGTGGGGGTGTCGGGTTTGGTCGGGGGAGTGAGGTGGGGGTGTCGGGTTTGGTCGGATGGTAAGTGAGGCGGGGGTGTCGGGTTTGGTCAGGGGGGGTGAGGTCGGGGTGTCAGGTTTGCTCTCTGCCCCCATCCAACGGACCCTGCACTCGCTCAGCTGTCTTCCCCCTCCCCACCTCCGACTGACCCGAGCAACGCCGGGTATTTTCGCTAGAATTGTATAATGTGCATCTATATGATGTGATATACTTGGTTGAAATAAGTGTTCTGAAGAAACTTCAGAAGTGCTCAGGATAACAAGTCATTTTAGTGGGGAAGTTTTAGAGCGGCTCCAAAGGGTGAATTCAATACCAGCAGAAAACCACTCGCTGCCCTGAAATGTAAAAATATTGGGACATTCAATTGCCAAACAAAATTTTGGCACTTCTTAAATTTCTCTAAAATGACTTCACAAATTTGCAATCTTTGTGATATAGGTCTAAGAAATTATCTGTCCCAGCTTCTGTCGTATCTAGAATAATGGGAAGAGGTGGGTGCAACATCACAGCAATTCAAGATGTCACTGGTGCTCATATTGATGTGGACAAACAAAAAGATAAGAATGGAGAGAGAATGATCACAATAAGGTACGATACACGGAAACAAAATAATTGTAAAGTAAATTGATACAAGTTTTTTTTTCTTACAAAGTCTGCTTATCTTTAAGGTAGGGCATATTGGCTCATAGGCACTAGTGTATAGTGCATAAATTGCTGACAGCAGGACATGCTGAAAATCTGATATTTACACAAAGTTAAATCATAAAATAAGCAATTATCAAAAAATAAAATTTCTTGACTGTTCCATTCAAGTACTGTACTTTAAATTTAAATTAAAGAAATTTAATTAAAGAAGTGTTGTTTTTAATTTCAGGGGTGGTACGGAATCAACAAGGTATGCAGTGCAACTCATCAGTGCCCTTATTCAAGATCCCGCCAAGGAACTGGAAGACTTAATTCCTAAAACTCATATAAGAACACCTGCTCCAAACACCAAATCAATTCATGCGAACTTTTCATCTGGAGTTAGTCCTGCAGCTGCTTCCAACAAAAACTCCTTCCCGCTCGGAGCACCACCTCTTGTCACGTCGCAGTCATCGACACTTTCTACTTTCCAACCCACTAACAAATTAAACAAGAACGTTCCAGCAAATGTGCGTTCTTCTTTTCCAGTATCTCTGCCCTTAGCTTATTCCCACCCTCACTTTGCCTTGCTGGCTGCCCAAACTATGCAACAGATTCGGCACCCTCGCTTACCTATGGCCCAGTTTGGAGGAACTTTTTCACCTTCGCCGAACACTTGGGGACCATTCCCAGTGAGACCAGTTAACCCTAGCAGCACAAACAGCTCTCCAAAGCATAATAGTACAAGTCGTGTAGGTAACCAGAATGGGAATATTTTACAGACAGAGTCTACTGGATTAGCTACTGCTAGTTGTCCTATTACTGTCTCTTCTGTAGCTGCTTCCACCCAACCGCTGTGTGCAACAAGTAGTCGGACTCCCTCATCAGTCAGAAAGCAGTTGTTCACCTGTGTTCCGAAAACAAGTGCAGTGGCAACAGCAATCTCAACTGTGACAAGCACCTGTAGCACTCTGCCTTCTGCTTCCTCTGCACCTGCAAACAACGGGCAAGTTCCCACATCATTTCTGCCCTCTAATATTCCACAAACACAGCATTCTGCACTTAAAACGGACTCTTTCTCCGCTATCTCAGCACCCAAAGAGAAGGTGTCAACACCAGACCAACCTACTGGAAACACGTGTGCACCATCTACAGTTGCAAGTACTTGCAATATATCTGCTAGCAGCAATCCAGGAGTCCTAGAAACTCGCCCATCCAGCAGCCCTGCACCTCTAAATAACGTCCAAGATGAGATACTGCCAACCAGCATGTCAGATATAAGTTCTTCTGCGTCCATGCCTTTTTCATCTAGCTCAGAACCCACTCCATTAAGCTTAGCTTCACCCAGATCGATGGCTGCAGATAATCAGGACAACAGTAATTTACCTCAGATAGCTGTACCAGCACCTCGAGTTTCTCACAGAATGCAGCCTAGAGGTTCTTTCTACTCAGTGGTACCAAATGCAAACCTACATCAAGATCATCAGTCTATTTTTGTTACAAATCCAGTTCCTTTAACGCCATCTCAAGGTCCACCTGCTGCAGTGCAGCTTTCATCGGCCATGAACGTTATGAACGGTTCTCAGATGCACATTAACCCAGCAAACAAATCATTGCCTCCTACGTTTGGGCCAGCAACACTTTTCAATCACTTTAGTAGTCTTTTTGATAGCAACCAGGTGCCAGCCAACCAAGGATGGGGAGATTGTCCACTATCCACTCGAGCAGCAGCAGACCCATCTTTCACTGTTCAGTCTACATTTCTGAGTAACTCTGTGCTTGGACACATAGAAAATGTGCATCCTGATAACTCCAAGGCTCCTGGATTCAGGCCACCTTCCCAGAGAGTTTCTACCAGCCCTGTAGGTAAGTCCACAAAGTTTCTACACTGGCATAAAGAGACAATCCTGCCACTAGTCTTTGACCCTATTCTCAGTTTGCTCCAGAAATATTTTATAAGGTAATACGCATAGAACTCCAACCTGAGAGCTGAACTTGCCAAGTTTAATTTCAAAAGCTATTTAAAATTATACACATCCAGTTCTCTTTCCCACCTTTGACCTGTCAGGTACTGGTAATGCTGCAAAAGCAATCACCATTGGCCTTTCTAGGAAGTAAGGGCCTTGTCACACTTGTCGAAATTCCACCCACAGGTGTCTAATATTGATTCTCTCTGGAGGAAGGATGCATTGTCATGGTGAGAGGCCAAGGGTAGTAAGAGATGGGGATCTTGGTGGATCCCTGTCCTCTTGGTGTTTTGAACTTGCTCACTTAACATTCTCAGCATATGGAACTTAGTAAGGAACAGAACACTTGACAGTCCTGCTTCCTTTTCCCTGACGTTTACCTACTAGACTCACAAAGGATGTTACCCTTACCTCATTGCTCTCTTCAGATTTGTTCATATGTCAGAAAATAAGACTGTATTTTAATGACGGGTGTCTAGAGAGCCTCACTTCCAAGCTTTCCTAAGTCAGTTTGCTTCAAGTCTTTCACCTAACACCATCCCACAAGCCCACTGGGCCAAAATTTCCAAATTTGTATACTGAAGTTAGGCATCTAAGTGAATAGATTTTCACAAGTGATACATTCCCCTTGAGTTCAGATGGGGCTATGGGTGCTAAGCACGTCTGAAACCAGCCCACTTCTCTTTAGGTGCCTAACATCAAAAGTCAGAAAATGTTTGCCAGGGTTACTCCGAATTTTTAAATATTTTAAAATTTAAGCTAGTTAGCTGAATTCTGAAGAGCACAAGCAGGTAGTCTCCCTATGATCTCTGTGCTCCATGTACAAAAAATAGAACCAAATGCATCTAGAACTGTGATTGCTGGAGCTGTCTGACCTCATTCAGCCAATCCTCTAATAGTAGAATTGTCAAGTCCTGCTCCAATGGACTCCAGAAGCTGCCTTTTTAGCAGCCCCTCTTTTTCTCAAGGATGGCCAAAGTTGACATCCACCCATTGTACAGGAAGGATGTGGTAAATAGTGTGTCAAATCACTCAAATCCCATGGATTATGTACATAGAATGGCTCTGAAGGCAATTATGCTTGTAAAGGAAAATGAAACTCCTTCACAGGGGGTAACTATTAAAATTCTAAAGTTTATCCATTTTTCATACAATTTGCTACAAGACAGAACTGTAAAATAATTTAAAATCTCTGAGACACACACAAGGTGCATGAGGCAAGATGTTTTATTGGACTAACTTCAGTTGGTGAAAGAGACCAGCTTTCTTTTGAATTTACACAGAGCTGGTCTCTTTCATCAACAGATGTTGGTCCCATAAAACGTAGTCGTTGTATTCTGGGGCTAACATGGCTACAACACTTTAAATCCCTCACACATTGCACTCCAAATATATTAGGATGCTTTAGGCTCTACATAAACCACTGGGTTAGAAATGGTAAGACTTGTGCTCCAACACACCTTACACAAGTGTATTCTGGAAGAAAAATTAGGATTTTTTTTTTTTCAGTTAAAACAAGGAGATTGACAGACTGAATTATCCAAGTTGGAATTTGGCTGGGGCACTTAAAAATTGATTATATGCTTCAAAAAAGTTGTGCTGTCTCGTCTCCTCATTCCTATAGTTGGCAGTTCCATACGTAGAGGTCTGTTGCATCCTCTAACCACAGAAACAGAAGGCAAAAGGAAAACTTTGTCAGGTCTTTATGTAATTGACTCATCTGCCACCCTGCCTGGAATCTGAAGCTCTTCAGATTGTGTTCATTTGTCTCTGCTTAGGGAAAAGAGGATTTAAGTTGATGGTGGGTAACAAGAACAATAGTTTCTCAGAGCTATTCAGATTGTCCAGGTCTTGGTATCTAGAAGTGTGTCCGTGGTCTTTGGCCTGCTCCAGCGTCATCCCCTTACAGATGTGTGTGTATAGAAGAGCAGCTAGCTCAATCAGTTTCATTTACTTCCATTCTTTCACAAGTGTCACCCTTCTTGTCCAGTTTGGTTCATTAGTCAGACATTGCAGCCAGCCTTTTAGATGGGATAAAGCAGGGTGGATTTATGTAAATCATGATTAAATTAGCAAGCAGGAAATCTTGATTTAAATCCATCAATTTTAATCGTGTTTTGCGTTTGTGTTTTTTTATTAAAGAAAGGTTGATTCTCATTGATTATAACCATTAAGGCCAGCTGTATGCTACAGATCTATATCTGTATAACTGCTTTGCTCCAGGGTGTGAAAAATGCACACCCTCAAGCAACGTAATTATACCAACCTAACCCTGATGTAAACAGCGCTGTGTTACACAGCTACCACCTCTCGAAATGGATTAACTATGCTGACAGGAAAAGCTCTCCCATTGGTGTAGTAGGGTCTTCAGTGAATACCGGAAGACATTTTCAGTTGCACTTTAAATTAAATGCTTTTTGCAAGCCAGGATACGCATCTGTACATGTTTAAGCAGCTGTATAGCTTAATTTGCATTTATTCAGATTCTTAATCTTTACTACATTAGAAAATGGTGAATAATGCATTTCTTGTTTACTAGATTTTTTTTCTTAATTTGTGATTGATGTTAAATTCTGTTTGGATGGGAACTCAAATTCAACTAAATGCAAAAATAACTCATTTTATCAAAAGTTTTATCAACACATGTTTTGCATTTAAAACAGATTTATTAAACAAAGGAAGCATCTGCAGTTAGTTAATGCAAGAAATAATCAGTTCAATTATCTCCTCACACCTAGTTTTTATTCATAGACTAGAAAACAAGCTTTCCTACTCTTTTTTTCAATTTTCTATTGGTTTTTAATTTTGAGTGAACTAATCACTGAGCTGAAATGAAAACAATATTTTCTCTGCACCTGAGGAAGAGGCAAGTGCTGACAGAAGCTGGTTTAGCACTTCAGCAAACTCTTATTCCAGTAGTTTAACCAGTGGTGCTCACCAGTTCAGTGATTTGACTTGCTTTAAAATTTTGGCAGTAAATAGATATTGCTTAACTTTTTTTGATTTAATTTAAATTGTTTTAGTAGATTAGAGTAAATTTAGGCCTTATTATAGGTTGTCATAATTTCAGTTTTTAAATAGGCTTCTTTTTAATAATAAAACTGTTTAATTTAAAAAATATAGTTTTTAACTCCATTTTTATCTATCCTGGGATGA
Source organism: Sternotherus odoratus (assembly GCA_032164245.1). NCBI lineage: Eukaryota > Metazoa > Chordata > Testudines > Kinosternidae > Sternotherus > Sternotherus odoratus. Next base: position 32,045,794 of record JAVMKO010000008.1, read on the forward strand.
AGTGGATTATATAGTTGAATTACAGGTTTCTCATAGTTCTGTGAAGTCCAAAAGTCCCATTTGTTACTGATTTACACTACTGTGCAGTGGAGTGCAAAAGGCCTGGACTTTAGGCAGTCTGGCATTCCTTGCTGGTGGGCCAGTATACTGCATCTTCATATGTTGTACCAGTAAGGTGAGATTTATCAAAATGGCTGCTAGATAGGACATTGAGCAATGGTTTGCTCTCCAAGTTTCTTCTTCACTCGAGTTCTTGTTATGCTTCCTCTATGTTTGGGAGGACCCAGTCTGTGTGTACTACATTAAAATGCATTTGCAGTAAACTGAGCTGTAACATCATCACAATGCCTTGAAACCACACACAACAAATGCCCAATCTGGAGGAGCAGTGATTCTGGTTAAGTTAACCCTTGCGACTGGCAAACAGTCTAGACAGAAGTATCTTGGACCCTTGAGAAACTGGAGTTTGAGCATAATTTTCATGTAGCATCAGGACAGTCTCATGCTACTGATCCTCATTTTGCAAACTTGTCTAATCAACCAGAGAAACACATTTGCAATGGCATATTTTGACATTAGTTTAAGTGTGATACTATTCCTCCAAAGTATGATGCAGTAATCAAGCAAAATACATAAGTGGGAAGCTGGTGACAAAAACCAGTTCACATGTTCCTTAGTGTGTTACGCGCAGCAGCCCTTATTCATATTAGATGTTTCTTCTTTCCTCTACTATTGCAGTGGCAAAGTATTAAAAGGTGGCATCTTTTGTCATGTTAGCCCAGGAGTAGGCAACCTATGGCACACATGCAAGCTGATTTTCAGTGGCACTCTCACTGCCTGGGCCCTGACCACCAGTCCGGGGGTCTCTGCATTTTAATTTAATTTAAAATTAAGCTTCTTAAACATTTTTAAAAACTTATTTACTTTGCATACAACAATAGTTTAGTTCTATATTATAGACTTATAGAAAGAGACCTTCTAAAAACATTAAAATGTATTACAGGCACGCGAAACCTTAAATTAGAATGAATAAATGAAGACTCGGCACACCACTTCTGAAAGGTTGCCGACCGCTGTTAGCTTATCTGAAACAGACCGTGCTGGACTTGTGCACATCAGACGTTTCAGGCTGATTAAAATATAGCAGCCCTTCTATCTCTTCATTCCACTTCCTGCAGAAACATTCTCCCTTGCTCTCAGAAGTGTGCAGAACACAACACTGAAATTACTTTGGATACATAATCATTGTGCTTTAGAAGACCTCTCAGCATCCGTCTTCTAAAGGCACATTCAGCTCTTGTTGGAGAGAGAGAGAGAGATGCCTGCCTATCAGTGTCATCTGCATAAGTTTCCATTACTATGAATGGTTATCTCCAACATCACTATAGACGGAGACCCAGCTAATGAGCCTATGCAGTAGGAAATGCCCCTTTCTGTACAAGAGTCCTCAAAAATCAGTCCATTGGGCACTTTGTCCAGCCAGCCATTGTAATTATCCAAGAACCAGCCTCTGATCCACCATCGGAAGAAGAGCTCTGTGTAAGCTCAACAGTCTCTTTCTCCAACAAAAGTTGGTCCAATAGATACTACCTCATCAACCTTTTGTCTCTGATGTGCATCACAATGGAATAGAGCCTTTCTGTTTGGCCTACTTCTGAGCTTTGTATGAGGAGCAGGGAATTGGTAAGCGAATACCATCAGTAGCCTCACCACAAGTAGGGAAGCCCCAGCTGGGGGATATTAAGAGCGATCACTTGCTTCAACAGGAACTTATTTATTACTAGACACAACTCTAGCATAATTTCTGTGCCAGTAGACTTACCTACATCAAATATGTGCCAACAAACTGTACTCTTTTTACAGACAACCTACACAAAGCACTGCCTAGTCCATTGTCCATGAAAATTGAATCTCAAATCAGGGTTCATTCACTAACCATAGGTCAAAGCTCTGCAAAGGTTATCCTTCCTCACTCAGTTCTCCCTCATGAGCACCTTGTGGTTCATGATCCATTACAGCTGGGTTATTCCTCTTCATCTTTCAAGCACAGAGGTGCTTCTTTTCTAACTTCTCTAGTTTCACAGTGTGATGTGAGATGATGGAGCTGACCATCCTACGGACCATCTAACATCCTACGGTATCACCTCCACCTGAAGTGGATGGTTCCTCTAGGCTTCTCCTCTCTATTTTTTCTCTTTTCAGGCAGAAGCATTTTCCATTGTGTCTTGTTTTTTCTTCCTCTCCTTGGTGCCTCCCTGGTGGGGAGAGGATTTTTGAGAAGAGGAGTCTGCAAGAAACTGATATTTGAGGAGAAAACAAGGCAATGTAGATCTAACACAATAATGCACTGCCTCCCTCACTATACGGTATTATGGCAGGCAGCCTTAATTGGTTTGTTTGCAGTGCTTCAGCACTGGAGCTGGCTTTGGAGAATCTCCAAGACAGTAATCCCTGGCTACTTGGTTCTCCAGGCTTAGGTGAAGCATGGCAGGCAAGCCTTAAGCTGCTTGAAGCAGAAATTCAGCAGCAAGACCTAACATTTTGAAAGCAACACATCAGAGATTCTGGGTTGGTTGGATTTTTTTTTTTTATTTTATTTTATTTTCTGTTCCAACTAGGATGAAACAGGGTAACCAGGAATGTTTCCAAGAGGCTTTTAAAATCAGAGGGAGAGGGGAAAAAACTCTAGTGCAGGACCCTCTCCTATCAACAACCATCCCCCTATTTCTGACTACCATAACTAGGTATTTTTGTCCCAGTCCTTCTAGGAAGGGCCTTAGTTTGCCCTGGTTGTGGTTATTCCTTTGAGCCCCTCCATGATTTTCAGCCCCCTTCTCTAATAGCAGCTGTGATTCCCAGAGGCTCCAGAAACCACCACTAACAACAATAAAACCTCCCTGATAGCTTTTGTTTAAAGGCCTTTAAGGTATTTTGGTGGCGAGGCCCTCGCTTGATCTGAAAATTCAACTCCCCATGCCGGTTGTTTTAAAGGAGACTCAGTTTTGCTCCTATTTGGAATGCAGCCTTGTGCTGAGAAACTATTTCCAACCATCACACTATGCAAATATCAGTCTAACCCCACCTCTTGGGGCACAGAATACTGTGTGTGCTCTACCTATGGACCCAGCTGTAGATGGGCAAGAAATATTTTATGAATTACTGCCCTGGTACTGTTTAATCATTTTCAGTCTGTCTGTCTTGCATCATTTTTTTTTTTACTGTTTTTAAGTTCCATTGTACTACTTGGTTAGCTCTGGAGAATTCTAGACTGAGGAGTAAGTTGGGATTTACTTCTGTGGTAAGCTTATCTTAGGTTTGCCTTCATAGCTCATGGAAGGTGAAAGTAGGGCCAGGTAATCAATAGACTGGCCAAAGCTGGCCCACCAGACACTTTTGAACAGTCCCAAATCTTTTTATTTATTGTCATGTTTTTTTTATTTGCTTTGGAGTCTGGTCCTTGGCTATATCTTGACTAAGAAATTTGGACCTTGACCAAAAAAACCTGATTACTGAGGTAGACCTCGGTGTGATGATAGCAGCTGTAGTCTTGACAGAGAGCAAGATGGAAAAATACATCTACCAGTACGTAATTCTCCCTAAGCCTGTAACCTTCAAAAGCTCATTACACATGTAAATACCCATGAAAAGGGTGACAGGACACTAAGTTTAAATTATATTTGGAGCAGTGAATCTTCATGGTGTCATGAAGTATTTTTCCAAATAGATATATTTCATAAGTTTTACCTTTATTTCAGGCTTACCCTCTCTAGATCCATCCAATGGCTCTTCAACTGCCTCTTCAGCTCCTATGACAGGATTTTCAACAAACATACAACGGGTTTATCTTCAAGGGCCAGCACCTGTTGGGACTCCCAGCTTTAACAGACAGCATTTTTCACCACATCCTTGGACAAGCGCTACAAATTCATGTAGGAACTTCATGGGTCTGTCTTAATTATATATACATTTTTAGTGTTTTAGTTATTGACTTTAGCTACCAGTTAATCTGTAACTTTGAGGGGAAAGCAACCAGTGGAATTAGAAACTATTAATTGTAATTGCTTTTAGCCTCAGTAAGGATGGGAAATGTGTGAAATGGCATCACAAAAAATGTTATGGACAACTTATGTGAAATGCCATGGATTCCATTAGTAGTTCCTGTCTTGACACAGCTTCAGGAGGCTTAGGAATATATCTACACTACGAAAAAAGACATGTGGCAGCAAGTTTCAGAATCCAGGTGAACTGACTTCAGCTTGCCACTATGAGGCTGAAAGTAACAATATAGACATTCCAGCTCAGGCTGGACCACGTCTCTGAAAAGCAACAAGGGGAGGCTAAGAGGCCAGGTTCCAGCCTAAGCAAGAATGTCTACGCTGCGGCCCCACCAGCCCAATTCAGTTGACACAGGCTCTGAGGCTCAGTGCTGTAGGTTTTTTTTTTTTTTTTTGATTTTGCAGTGTAGATGTATGCTTAAACTCTGAAGAGAAGCTTAATTTTTGTGTCGTCACAACGCGGAGAGCGTTCTTATACTGTAAAACTGCATTAGATGAAATTGATGTGATTTTTCTCAGATTGAATTATGTTTTATTTTAAAGATTTTAAAAATGAGACTTCTACAATTAATATATCTTAAAATTCACTTAAATTGTCTGAAATGACAGTGAAGAGTTCTTTTATGAAGCAAATTTGGGAGAGAGCGGCCACGTGAGAAGTTGGGGTCTTTGAAATTCAGAATCTTAGTGATGGTAACTCCCTGAGTACAAAGGGGAAAATAAACTTGGGTGCCAAAAGTAAGGGTGTGGTTTTCAAAAACACCTGTGAGAAGACCCACTGAAAGTCGATGGAACTTGTGTCGAAGTCATTTGAGCATTTTTGGAAAATCGCATCCTGAGTCTATATCCCACTGGGAGTTGGGGATGTTAAGCACCTCTGAAAACAAGGCCAGTTGAGTGCCTGGAATATTTGGGCCAAGATTTGTAAATCTCTTCATAAAGTCTTCCAGTTTTCTTATCCTTGTCTAGTAAATCTAAAATATTTACAAGAAGATCTAGAAAATGTCAGACTATCCTGTGGTTGGAACCATTTATGCAACTAATTTAAGATACAAAATCACTGGTGAAGAATCTTTCTGGTGGGCCAAACAGCAATCAGTACAATGACTAATCTGCCACACACAACTAAATTCTCACTTGCCCCCAAAAGATTATAAATCAAAAAACCTTTACACCTTTCATAATCTGCATTACAGAATATGGAGTGGCAGTTTAGAGGGGAAATTGTGGTATTTAATATCACTTAAGTGTTCCATGTATAATAAAGCAAGAGAAATATTTTGTCACCAGGTGAATCTCCTATTCCATCAGTTTCATCAGGATCATCTTCACCCCTTTCAGCTGCTTCTGCACCTTCTAACTTGGGCCAGCCAAAAGCAGGTAGCACAAGTCAAGATCGAAAGGTACCACCTCCTATTGGGACGGAAAGGCTTGCTAGGATTCGACAGGGAGGTTCTGTCACTCCTACCCCTTTAGGAACTAACTTTACGGCTCCTGTTGGACATAGTGGTATCTGGTCATTTGGAGTAAACAGTGTCTCAGGTAAGTCAGTCGTCTCATGCACAATAAGTAAGCTTTCTGTTTTTAAAAAGCCACCACCTCAGATTTTAGGGTAACACATTCAGAGAACTAATCGGGGGGGGAGGGGGCGACAAAATGCCAAACTTATGCCTTTCAAGGATCAAATTTGAAATAGAGTAATACATGGTAGTCGTATGTAAAAATCTTCCCTTCTAAACCAGAGAACAAAATATACTTTATCAAGGCAGAAACTAAAAGGAGTATCAAGGGGATGTCACAAACAGAGCTGGCATGGATAGAGAAAGAAGAGTTCAGAAACATGTGCATATTTGATCCTTTAAGGGAATATATTGGGGAAGTTGTTCTTCACTCGCTGAGGAACTGATCCATAAGGACCACAATTAGAAAGGAAGGTTAGAGCTAAGGGATTGATTGATTTGCAACACTTTATGTGGGTACAAATCCAGAAACGTACTCTTCTTTACAGATGGGCTGTTAATACAGCCTCAGTATCCCACCTGGGATGGGATCAAGTCTCGGAAGAACAGAGGTATTTCTTTAGGTTTTGTTTCATGGTTGCTTTTCTGTTCATTCACTCAGCTACTCTGCAGGATTTTCAGAGATAAATACCTCAAATGTTATAGCTGACAGACCAAGTTTTTCATGATTGATCCTGAAAAACTCACCCACAAGATTCTAAAGAATTTCTTGATAGAGATAGGGTGGGCTTTGCCAAAATGTTCCTTGTTGGGTAATGATTGGCCTGAAGAAAAATCGGAGTCAAATCTGTTTTGCTGGAACCGTTGCAATTTTCTCTCCGAATATAGAATTTTTCACCTGACTTAGATCCTGCAAAGGTACACAGTAAATACATAATCTCTGAAATAGTGATTGAAATCTTCTATACTGTTGAATCTGTTGAACAGAAATATAATTTTAGAATTAGAACAAATAATGTTTTTACCTTTTCCTCAAAATTTGGTCTCAAATTTAAAACTCGGTCTGAAAGCTGTGGTTGCATTTCATTAATTAGTAGCTTGTCACTCAAACTATTTTTTAAAATGAGGTTACAGTTATGAGAAGCAGATAAAAACTGGGGCATTCAGGTTGAGTGCTGGTATTGGTCCCTGATTTTTACACTTTTCTACTCCATAACTCTTCTTGAATAATACGAAGTAAGTTCTGTTCCAGGCAACAGACTTTGGGGGGGGGGGGGGGGGGAGGGAGAAATTTGACTTCTAAATACATGAAGGTTTATATTCAGTTTTTGGTAGTTCCATTTTCAAGTTCTTACAGATAATCACAAAGTGCAGTGTTTGAGCTGCAGATTGTTTTCATTAGGAATTTTAAGAGTGTGTATGTAGCAAAATAAAATGACAATTTCAATGGTCTTAAATTTTGTAAAGCTAGGGTTTTTTTAATGAGGCTTAAATTTTGGTCCAAATTTGGTCTTGCGTTATCCCTGTAACCTTGGTATCTCATCATGGTTGTTTTTTAGACTAAATTTGTAAACGTGTCCTACAAATTGGTAATAATCATAGATCGCAGTTCTATTAAAGCTTAGCTCAGTGTTGAGAGCATCTGAAATACTGGTTTGGTATTTGGCGCAGGCACCAAACTTTGGTGGTGGAATATAGGAGAATGAAAGAAAATTTATGTCAGGACCAATCCCACGTCTCCAAATTTCACCATCTTCTACCACTTCAATCGTCAGAAAGTTCAATGCTTTTCACCTCATACCAGCTCCAGCCCTAAGCGTGACTCTGTGGAGCCTCCAACATTGCTTTACCATGGATGTGGAACGTGCTAACGTGCCTAACTCAGTGTGTGATGAGAGGGAAAGAAAATGTCTGCATGCATTAGGGTCTCACATGGGCAGTACTTTATACAGCCTGTCTTTGTGAGGAGGCCATGTAGGCAGAGCCATGAAGCTGAGGGTAGGAGACGTGTGTGCATATTTTATTAACAGGTCATTGGGGTCTGAGGGTAGAATACAAGTGAGTTTTGGGAAGGTCTGAAAAGTGATTTATTCACAGCAATGCCCCAGTTTGTTTTGCAGCACTTTTATGCTTATTTCTGAGATCCTTAACATGTGTGGAGATGGTTTGTGCAGCTGATTGATTTATTCCAGAGTGATTATAACCATCCACTTTTAATCTCTTCCTTTCTAGAAGGCTTGTCAGGTTGGTCCCAGCCTATAATGGGGAATCATCCGATGCATCAACAATTATCAGACCCAGGCACATTTTCTCAGCATCAGCCCATGGAGAGAGATGATTCTGGAATCGTGGCTCCCTCAAACATTTTCCACCAACCTATGCCAAATAGCTTTGTGGATTTTTCTAAAGTAAGTTTGTATTTGAAAGTTGAATTTGTTATAAACAGCTGGGTGGTTTTGCCTGGCTGCAGATGACTTGTCTGACAGTGCATGTCCAGAAGTGATCTGTCCAGAGAGACTTCATTAAAAGCCCTTTCTCTGGAATAAGTTGGGGCAACTTTGCCAAGTCATTGGTCCATTCAGATTTCTTTAATTCTGAATGTTTAACTCTCTAGCGTAGTAGTGCCCAACCTTATTACACAGGAGGGCCACATAAACCTAAGCACAACCTTGTGTGCGGCAAACAGATTGTACATATTTTAATGAGATGTGAAGTCACCTGCATGATTTATATTTTAAGTTCAGCTTGTTTCCTATGTATTTAGATAAACAACCTATGTACAGCATTGTCTTCTGTAAACATGACAATGAAATTCTAATGAATCAGCTGTTAGTATTATGTGTTAAAGCAAGCTGCAGGCTTTATGAAATACTTTGGTGGGCCGTGTCTGGCCCACAGGCCATAGGTTGGACATCCTTGCTCTAGCACAGTAGTTCTCAAACTTTCCTTTTTGCGGACCACTTGAAAGTTGCTGAGGATCTCGGCAGACTACTTAATGATCTTTCCAAATGTTGTTTGTATCATATGCTAACTATTGTAAAGGGGTTTGGATAAAAGCGCTATATAAAAAAGAATTCATGTTCTATAAATAAAAGCATACAACTCCTATTTTAATATCCGTAGTCTTACCTTTCTAATGCAATAGATGTATCCTCTCTCCCCTGCCACCTGAATGGAATTCGCAGACCACTGGTTGTCCACGGACCAAAGTTTGAGAACCTCTGCTTTAGCAGATATGAGGAGTCATATAGCCTCCCCTTCACCCCAGAAACACTCTTGGGCATGTGAGAGACACTAGTCAAACTGAGGTCACATTATAACTGAAAATTTAAAAAGTTGCTAATGTCCCGGGCCTTGCTTGGTGACACCTTCCACTTTTCCATTTTCCCCTGCTGTGTTAGATTGCTTGCTTCCTTCCTACCTTCCTGTCGTGGAACTAGGTCACCTCTTCAGGATGGTTAATATTTAATGCTTGTAGCACAAGTTTACAGATGTAAATTAGGCAGGTGAATATCATGTAATTATCTTCAAAACATGTGGCAGGAGGTTAGGATAATATTGAATTTTGTAGGTAAAGTGGGCGTTAACATCAGAAACTAGCACAAGGCAAAAACGGAATACAGCTCTGTCATAATTCAGTTTAAGAATTTGAGGAATATCTAGGATCATGAGGATAGTCTGGAGTCTTAAAACATTGCTACAGTTACATCTAGAAAAAGTACTTTGTCGCAGTCTTTATTTTTCGTGAGCTATGGTCATTTTAATTCAAGACAAAGATTTTTCATATAAAGCAAAGATATGACAAAAATTTGAGTGAGGGAGGCATTGAAAGACCTCTGTATCCCCTTCTGTTCTGTGCAGGGAGATGGTTTTGAAAACAATCTGTGTCCTATGTGGGAGGCCAAGGAAGTGAAGCTCTATAAAGAAAGCCCCACTACACCTTTTATGAACTCACAGATCATTATTCCAGGTGGCCATTAAAATATTGTATAGTACCTTCCATCTTAAAGAATCCCACTGTGCTTTCAAACTATACACACAGCGTCCCTGCAGCTCAGTTAGGATGACAAGTGGTATATTGATGGGAGAGGAGAGCACTTCCCAAATACATTGTGAAATCCATGTAGAACAGACGTCTGGCTTTCCAGACTCCTCTAAAAGAAAAACTCTCAAACTATAATGGTAATTAATATCCGTATCTCAGGAAGAGGAAGGGCTGAATTAGTTCTGCTGGGATTTGAACCTCTGGTTCCAAGGAGTCTGAGCATTCCAAACTCGATGCTTAGACTACCACGTTCCCATTTTTCTCACAGAATGCCGCGATGATTGTAAGTGCTACTTTAATGTTACATAAAGGTTTGAACTTTCTGGGTAACACATTTTCATTCATACTGTGCAGCACATTCGAATGGGGAGCCTTGCAAAATTCCAACACTAGTAAAATCAGTTGCCTTCTGCTTTACTCTGAATTGTCCCTGAAATTGGGTATAGTATTCTCATCTCGCCTCACACCACTGCTGGTGCACAGAGGCCCCTCTTTCTAATTTCAGTGATGGATGTTGTGATCTCTCCCCATAAGTTCTGTAAAATGCTCTGGGATTCTTTGAGATGACAGATACTACTCTGTATGTGATATACTAGTCTTATTGTCTGTAACCACTACACTGTACAGTAATTGTTCTTTCTGCTATTTTAGGGTCTACCGATTTCCATGTACGGAGGCGCTCTAATACCTTCTCATCCTCAGCTGGCTGACGGCCCAGGAGGGCCTCTCTTTAACGGACTTCATACTCCAGATCCAGCTTGGAATCCAATGATAAAGGTTGTCCAAAATTCAACAGAATGTACTGATGCTCAGCAGGTAAATTTGTTTGTATCTTTCTCATGCATTTTTAAATGATACTTTCTATCATGTTTCTCAAATAATATTTTTGTGCTTAGTAGAAAAACAAAAGATTTTATCAACTGTCATGTATTTAAATTCTGAGAACCTGTTTACTTAATTATTTTTCAATAACGTCTTTTAGATAGATCAGTACCGGGCTTTAAAGATCAGTTAACAGGCCAAAACTTTCAAACCTGAGTACCTGAAGTTAGGGTTCTAAATAAGTGGCCTGATTCTCAGCAGTCCTCAGCACTTCGCTATGAACAAGATGAACTAATAATCCAAACTGATGGGTTCTACATTTCCAGTTACCACTCATGCAAAAAACCTGGTCATCACTGAAGACACCTATAGCCTCTCTGGAAATCTGAGCACTTGTATATTGTAATCTAACTTTAGACACCCAGGTTTAAAAAAATTGGCCACAATAAGTCTGAGTTTGGAACTGTATCTGTTATAGAATTTTGCACTTGGGCATATTCTTAATATTCTATATTAATTATTTTTATCTCCCCATTGCAGATTTGGCCTGGCACCTGGGCACCTCACATTGGAAATATGCATCTCAAATACGTCAACTAATTTAAGAGGGTCTATCCTTTTTAGCCTTGTTGGGAAACCTATGACCTTGGAAGAACCCTGGGGATTTTTTTAATGTGCCTAACTAAGCAATTTTTTTCTCTGTGGGCTGTAACAATGAAAATTTGATTGCCCATTGTGTAAGAACAAATTGATTTACCTATTCAACTGATTCTGTTCTCCAGTTAGTTTAGCCATTTTGAACTTAAAATCAGATGAACCTAGTGCTTTTGGCTAAACACTACTGAATGCTACTTGTATGCAGCAGAGAACTAGATGATTACATGATTTCAACCTTTTACGGTGGTAAATACATGTATAATTGTTTACATACTTAAAAGGAAAAAAGTTGAGTAAATTTCATGTCGTATAGTGGCTCCACTTTATGTAGCCTGTATTAATGTGAAATATTTACCTGAATATTCAATAAAAAGACGAACAGTATTTATAGGTTGTGGTGTGGACTTTGGTTGAGGGCCACATCTTGCTATCAGGATGGCTACAGTTACTTTGTGAACTGCTTTAGTGCAGTCAGCTTCACAAGCAGGATGGTAGGGGGAGGGTCACTGTAATTTGTAACAGCCTCTCAAAACTTTGAAAATACTTTTTCTCCCTCTTTGCTTTGTCTTTTTCTGGTTGGTGAACATTCATACCATTGCATTTTTAATATCATGCAAGCCAGTAAAAATGAGGAGTCTGATGGCACCTTAAAGACTAACCCATTTATTCAGCCATAAGGTACCTATATGTGGGTAAAAAACCCACTTCCTGATCTGAAGACGTGGGTTTTTTACCCATGTAAGATTATGGCCAAATAAATTTGTTATTCTTTAAGATGCCACCAGACTCCTTGTTGTTTTTGTGGATACAAACTAACATAGCTACCACTCTGATGCATGCAAGCCATTGTGGCTCTCCTGTTTTAATTGTTCAGATTTTTTTACTGGTGTTGGGTACAACTCTGGGTCTGGGAATATGCTTTAACTTGATATCCTACTAGCCAAAGACAAAAGCAGGAGAACACAAAACACTGGGTAGCTCCCACATACCAAAGGGTCTCTTCATCTAATACATGTTTTCATTTGCAGACCTCTAAAAAAATTTCAAATGGAGGTGCAGATGTCTTTAAACATCTTAGACATAGTCTGTGGACCCCCAGGGATCTGCAAACCATAGGTTGAAAGCCACTGTACTGTAACAACCACCTTTCATGGACGCCTTAAACATAATCTGTAGACCTCCAGGGTTCCACGGACCACAGGTTGAAAACCACTGAGCTAATACATATCTTGGTACCAGTAGATTTCTGAAAACATATCTGGAATGTTGGCCAATATTTGATCTTGCATTATCTGTGTCCCTTTAAATGTGATCAGACTTTTATCATCACATTTCTGAGAGTCAGGTTTTGCAAGCTCCTTTAAATACCATATTAAAACCTACATTCATTCTGCATGCAAATAGTGTATTTCCCTCAGGTTGGAAATGTCACACTTTTGCCTTAAAATCATACTCTATTCTTGCTCAGTAATGACACAGTAATTATAATGTGAAGATCTAATCCACTTCTCAAGCCAAATTACACTACAGAAATGGGTACCCTGTGTCATGGACCATTTTTTTACAGTCTCAAAGGCCAAAGTCTGAATATAGATAGACTTCCCCCATCTTTCCACCCCTCCTGCCAATTCCCAATATGCAGCAATATAAATTTTCCAGGAGAAGCCTAATGAAGTAGCAACTAGAAGAAAGGATTCAGTGATGATTTCCCAAGAGTTAATTCCTTACAAACCATGTAGTGGCATATTCTTGCCTGGTCACTTTTTAAATGTTTTTGAAAACAAAGTGCATCAGTAGTATCCAAGAATTAGTAGGTGATCAAATCTCAGTAACCTTTTGAACATACTGAGGTATTCTACTAATATTTAAGAATGGAACATAAATGTCCCTACAGGAGAACACATTTCATTGTAGATGCTGTTTCTTACATCTTGAGCTTGAGATACTGTTTCTGAACTAGGAGTACTGGGATGCTGTTGGCTATGGGAAAACAGCGTCCCTAGAAGCGCCTAGCGTGAGATGCCCAACTTTTGCCACAAAGCGCGCACACGTAGAGAGGAACAAGCACTCTGAAATGCCAAAACTCAGACACACTCATGCTTGGCTGCCGGTTTCCCAGGCACACCCTCACTCTGCTGTGGGGATTGCATAAGGCTGCCTGAGGGTCTGCAGGCTGGCACTTTGTACAGGGCCCTGCAAAACCTAGACTGCAAAGAAAAATGACGCCTTTGCAATTTTTCAAGATTTCAACACATGAATTTGACACATTCATGCGTGGGCCTGGATGGATTAAACACACACTGGACCCACTTTGATCAAAGCTTTGCTGTCCCCAGGAGACACTACTGCCTTCTTCCCCCACCACTGCCTACTATACTTGGAGAACTCTCAATGTCTGAATCCTTGCAGGCAGCTAGGCCCTGTGAGCCTGGACTGCCACTGACTCCACCATGGCTGGAGGTCTTTATTTGCCCCAGTTTAGTGGAGGAGAATCTGGCAAACAGATTCCCCTGTAGCTTGCTGAGCTGAGGTGGAGCCCTGCCCCAGGGAGAGGATGTTATTTTAGTGGGGCTCACTGGGAGCCAGGGGCTAGGTAGAAATATTTCCTTGATCCCTGTCGTCTTGATTCCTCTGGAGAGATGTTTGCAGGCAGCAACAGTGATGTCCTGACACCAAGGCTCTTTGGGGCCCTGCCCTTCCCCCCCCCCCCCCCCGCGCCAGGAGGGAGGTAACCTCATGCCCGCGGCTGCTTTGCAGAAACGTGTTCAAATGGGTTTCCCTGGTTCCAGGGTCCAGTAACCCCCAGTGGATTTCTGTGGTTCGGGAAGGGGAGGGATCTTATCGCTCCCTGGGGGGATCCCAGCAGGTAGGGGGGGGGGGGGCGGGCGCTTGAGGCTAGAGTTTGAGTCCCACCCCCTGGGGTGATTCCTGGGCAGCTCTGGGTGCTCGGCTCCTCTCTAACGCGGGGCCGCCCGTTTGCTCCACGTAAGCAGCAGGGATCCCGGGTCAGAGCCAGGCTAGCTCCAGCGCCCCGCCGCTCCCCAGGCCCGGCAGGGGCCTGTGCGCCGGCCTGGCAGGGAAGATCCCCTCCCCCCTGCACGCCCCGCCCCGGACCTGCACGTGTCCCTGTGCCCCGCGGATACCGATCGGGCTCCATGGCGGCTGCGAGCACCACGAGCTCCTGCCCCATTCCGGGCGGCCGAGACCTGGGCTCCCCGGACGGCTACAGCTGCACCCCTGGCGGGACCCTCTACTCCACCACCCCGGGGGGTAAGGCCGGGCCCCTGCAGGCTCCGCTCCCCGAGCAGCCCCTGGGCTCAGCGCGCCCCCAGACTCTGCCTGCAGCCGGGCCAGGGTGAACCTCGGCCCAGCGCCCCATGCTGCGGCTGCGCCCCCGCGCGGCGACGGCCCGGGCCTTCCTGGATCCCCGTGTCCCGCCGGGCTCCCGGGCAGCGGATCCGGTGCCTCCCTTCCCGCGGGAGGGCGCATGGGGCGGCCCCGATCTCCGGCTCCTGCCCTGAGTTGCTCCGGTTTGTGGGGGGCGCAGTCCAGCGACTCAGACCCGGTTCTGTAACGGCGTGAGGACCCGCCCGGCAGCGCCTGGACCGGGCTGGGGCGGCGTTGAGCTCCCTGGGGCGCCCGGCGCTGCGCACCCGGAGCGGATCGGGGCTACCCTGTTTCCCCGAAAGTAAGACATCCCCCGAAAATAAGACGTACTTCAAGTTTTGCCTCTCGCTGTAATATAATGTAATGTAATTTTGGGAGCAAAAATTAATATAAGACACTGTCTTATTTTCGGGGAAACACGGTAGGCCCTGGGAGGGTTTCTCCTTCGCTGGACGGGATCTCGGCTTTTCCTCGAGTCTCAGATGATTCCCCCCGCCCCGCATGGCTCATGCCAGGGAGGAAGAGGTGCCAGGGAGTTGGCATAAGAGACACTAGTCTCTGCACGGTGTTTAATCCAATTGCCCGATTCCTTGACCAGCTGCATGGAGCGGCCAAGGCCCGGGGGCTCCCACAATACAAGTCATAACAACGAGGGCTGTGGAAGTGCTGGGCTGGGGCGAGCTGTGCATGCCCTGCTTGTTAGTTGCAAACCCTGCACGTGAGCCTGTGAGGAGACACACCCGACAAAGGCTTTATGAAAACTCTGTGTAGGGGCCACATCCCTGCAGCTGTGCAGTCTCAGTGTCCCTGGCTGAGAACCAGAAGGGTTCCCTTGTCGCCTCCTAGGGTGTTGCATTTATAGCATTACCTGGACACATCCAAAGCAGGGTCTGTTACTTGCACTACCCAGATGCTAGGGCTGCATCCCAGGACTTCTTCCTGCTACACCCTCTGTTGTAGCGGGAGCTTTAGGGCAGGCAGGGCCTGGGTGGCTGCCAGCAGCTTTATGGCTGTTATCCAGCCCTGCTCTGAGCAGGGACAGCTGATTCGGTGGTTAAAACACCAGTGTCCTGTTCCCACTAGCCCTGCCAATGGGGCTAGACCTGGGGGAGAGTTTAAGGAAAAGCTTGGAGTAGGGGCAGCAGGAGGGATTTAAATTCAAGGTTGGAAGTGTGAGTTTGGACAGAGTTTGGTTTAGAGCAGTGGTGTCCAATACGTTCGCCACTAGCCACATGTGGCTAATAGGCTATTGAATTGTGGCTAATGCAGGTGGCTTTTTATAATGTGGCTCATAAGAAAAATTCAAAACCACGAGCGTGGCTAGCGGTGTGGCTAGCGTCGAATTTCTATTGGACACTGCTGACCTAGAGCAACCTGCGGCCCAGTCAGCGCACAGCTGCAGCCCATGTGACCTCAAGGCCATACACATGCGGCCCACAATGGTAAATAGGTTGAGAATTGCTGATCTAGATGCATTCAGCAGGTGCCGTCCCTGCTGCGGCTGCATGGCCCAGCTCCTCAAACAGGCCAGGGGATCCTTGCCCCCAGGCTTTCCCCCTTCTCCCAGGGTTTGTCCACGCGTGGAGCTAGTAAGAACTGTTCCCAAGTCCCTCCCTGTGTGGGTGCTGGAGGAAGAGGGGTTTGTTCCTGTCACGCTTAGCCCAGCAGCTCCATGTGTAGACAAGCCCTGGGAGCAGAGGGGCTGAGATTCCTTTGCTGCTGCGCTCTTGGCCGAAGGTGTTTCCGTCAGCGCAGGCTGCAGCGGGGGGAGTCTCAGGCAGCTGCAGTAATGTCAGTGAATGGCCGCGTGTCACCCATGGGTGCTGGGGGACTGTTGGCTCCCGTTTGGTAGCTGCTATCGCAGAGTGACCTCTGAGTCAGGTCCTTGATCCCGTCCTCGGGGAGCTGCCCCAGTGTAAGCACCCTCTGCATGCTGCAAAACCTTCCCATGTGGGGTGTGGGTAGGAGCTGGGCTGTGCCCTCTGGGAGGGGCGCTCTGCCAGGCGTGGGTGTCTGTGGGCAAGGCAGACTCCTACCCTGGTGCTGCACTGCCTGCCTCGGGGCTCGCCGGGACTCTGACCTCTCGCAAGGGGTGAAAGCGACCCTGCTGGCCTCACCACTATGTCTGTTTATAGAACGCCGGCCACGCTTGTCCTTGTGCCTGGCGCTTCCCTTGACGTGCCAGGCTGCAGCCTTTATCCCCCGGCAGGGCGCGTTTCAGTTTACTGCACCGGCCCATCCTGCCACGATAAGTCTTATCTCTGGAGGGGTGGGAGCCGCGGCAGGTGCTGGCACTGAGGTCGAGGTCAGCTGCTCTGAGCTGCCTGTGCTGGGTTCCGTGATATGTTTGCTCTGCTCTCAGAGGGATTTCTGCACTCACCTGGCCAGCTGCTGCTCTGCTGTTCCCTCCCTCTTGCAGAGCCTGTGTTACCTGGAGCATTCTCCCTGCCACCTGTTGCTAGGCAGGGCCACCAGGCTGCAGGGTCACATGGCTGAGTGAACTGAGACTGGTGTTGCCAGCTGGGAGGAAGCACTGCTCTATGCGAGCAGAATCTCTGGTCCCCTCCCAGAGCTCGCCCGGATCCCCTCCCTTGCTGGAGGGGGCTGGCGGGTGAAGCTGTGTACACAGCTCTGCGTGCGGGCAGGCTGCCCGGGGCTGGTCTCAGCAGGGTCAGGGTGGGGATGGGAAACGTCTGGGAAATGGGGAGTGGCGCTGGCAGTGGATTTGGGAGACAGCCGACAGCACTTTCACTCTGTCCCGGCCTTTGCAGGAGATGTGAAACCTGCGTCCTGTCTGCGTACAGTGACTGCAGATCCCCTGGTGCCTCCGCCTGCTATTGCTGGCCCAGCTCCACTGGTGCTACACAGACCAGCCACTGCTGTTTAACCACCAGGTCATCTAACCGTGCGCAAAGCAGCACCAGGGGGCAGTGGAAACGCCGCTGGCCCGTAACACCTTCCGGCAGAACTGACCCAGGAGTAGCACCGATGGGAAAGGTTGGGGGTGAGGGTAGAAAAACGGCCTCCCTAATTTCCCACTGCATTTTCCATTGGGATCCAGGTAGCCCTAAACTGTTGTGTAATATTGCTGGGTGGTTTTAACCAGCTGCTGTGACACACTCCAGAGACAGCTGCATTCCTGTGCTGGCTACAGTGATCCCTGTAGCTGGAATGCTCTGGGGTCCTTCGTGTTGAAAGGAGCCAAATAAATGTCACATAATCCCGATGAGACAAACACAATGAGGAATGAGTTGTGAGCACCCAAGAAAAAGATCTGGAGTCACCATAGATCATTCCCTGATACCACTCTATAAACCCATGGTCTCCCCACACCTCGAGCACTGCATTCAGTCTGTTGTCATCCCAGCTCAGAAAGAATCGAGTGGAACTGGAAAAGGTTCAGAGAAGGGCAAAAGAGATGATCAGGGTATGAAAAGGCATCAGTACAAGGAGCGACTAAGATTATTAGGGCTGTTTGACTTAGAACAGGAATGATCGGAGAAGTGAATAGGGAAGTGTTATTTACCCCTTCACACAATACAGAAAGTACAGATTACACAATGAAATGAATAGGCAGCCGGTTTAATGCAAACAAGAGCAGTACTACTTCACACAAGGCACAAGTAACCTGTGGAACTCATTGCCAAGGGATTTTGTGAAGGCAAAAACTAGGTTCAAAAGAGAACTGAATTAGTTCCTGGGGGTTGGTTCCATCAATTGCTATTACCAAGCTTGTCAGGGAGGCAGCCCTGTGCTTAGGGTGACCCTAAATCTCTTCCAGAAACGGGGGTAGATTGCTTCATGATTGCCCTGTTCTGTACACTTCCCCCGAAGCTCTGGTATGGGCTACTGTCAGAGGCAGGATACTGGGCAAGGCGGACTATGATCTGGCCCAGTATTACAGCTCTTGTGTTCTAATTAACGTTAATACTAGTAGCAGCCCTGCCTGGGCCGACAGCCGTCACATGGCTCAGCAACACAGGAGATGCTGGCACAAGTCTGGGCTTGATCTTGCCTGCTCCGGCCTTGGAGAAGGATTGGCAGACTCCCAAGCTCCCTACGGGGAAGACTGTGGTAGGCGGGTCTCTTGACAGAGGGTATCTGAGTGCCAGGGGCTGATTTTCCTGCTGGGCTTACAGGTACCAGGATAATCTATGACCGTAAATTCCTGCTGGAGTGTAAGAACTCGCCTGTTGCCAGGACCCCCCCCTGCTGCCTCCCTCACATCCCCGGCATCACCTCTCCCCCCCACGTGGGGCACCCCAAGCTTGAGGATCTTAAGGAACAAAATGAGACCGAGGAAGAGGTCCCAGGTAAGAGACACATGTGCCCAACCCCTGATCCCGGAGCACTGCCCGTCACCTTCACACCGAGGGGCCTGAGAGCAGAGCAGAGGGGCTGCCCCTTTGTGCTGCCTGTTTCAAGGCACTTGAAGTGGCGGGAGCGGGGAGGTAATGCGGTCCCACCCTGGGGGAGCAGCACCCCCTTCCAGCACTGGGATGGAGAGTGCTGGTCTGGTTCCACCTGCTGCTGCTGCTGGTCCATGGCCTGGCCGCGGAGCAGTGAGGAGGCCAAGCCCTCGCCTGCCATCTGCTTGTTCCCCACGCCAGGGGATAGAGGCTGGTCCTGGGTGCGTGCAGCCACTGGGCTCAGCAGGTGCCAGGGCTGCGGCTGGACCCGTAGTTTACTCCCCTCGGGAAGTCTGCCCCTATTGGGTGGGTGACCATCCGTATTGAGAGCCACTTGTGGATGGGAGGGGAACTGCAAATTTCGGCCCACCCCCCACCCCGGCCATGGAGCTGCTGCTGTTCCCCCGAGCTCTACTCAGCTCCCCTTGAGCTGCCCCATTGCCTGGGCCACACACACTGTCCATTCAGACTGCAGCAATGGCAGCCCTGGGACTCGTTCCTTGCTGGCAGCCGGAACAGGCTGGCGGGAGGGCAGAGGGGAGGCCACATCCAGTGCAGGTCAGCTGTGCAGAGGTGCTCAGCTGGGGGAGACAGGTCCTCGCTCTGATCCACCCGTCCATAGCTGCTCTCCTGGTTAACAGCATCCTGTCCTCACAGTGATCCCTACAGAGCCCCTCCCCCCCCAGGTGCCGTCCTAATGCCGTTCTCGTTTCTTTCCCCTGCCCAGATGACGATCAGTTTGCCATGGACATCTGAGCTCCCAGCTGGCGGTGACCTGCTTTCCTGGGGCTCCTGCCTCCCTCCCTTCGCTGGAGACCCAGAGGTGAGCGAGGCCCCGGCACGGCTGCCACCTGTGGACCTGGCCCTGTTTTGACACCATTTCCCTGCAGTTGCATTTGTTCTCGGTTCTTTTTACTGAAGTGAAGTCGGGGTTTGGGGGCTGGCGTGGGGGGCTGGCCTGAGCGGCTGCTCTTCCCCCAGCCCTGCAGTGCCCGGCTGGGCTCGCTGCGCTGAGCGTATCTAGTGGCTACACCAAGGGCTCGCTCTGCGGATGTGCAATAAACAACCTGGACCCCCTTCCCCCACTGCGCGTCTTCTGTGCTTCACTTGCAGCCCTGCCAAGCCCAATGGGCAAAGCCTCTGCCCCGTGGCCTTTTCCCCTTGGAGCTGGAGCTGGGGGTCTAGAGTTCAGGTGTCGCTGGCCCTCCCTTGCCTCCAGAGGAGTGAGACATGCTGGTGATCTGAGCCAGGAAAGGGGGCCTGTGTCCCCAGCAGTCAGGGGAGCCCGTCCCATCCAGCTTAGTCAAAAGCTGACGTGCAAACTGGATGGTGCCTGGGGCAGGGGGAGCTTTCTTGTCTCATGGCTCTCGGCCTGTCCAGGAGCGGTAGCAGCGCTGGGGCTGGACTGGACACCCTGGCCGTCATGACAGCTGCCCTGGGAGGATGCGGTCTGAGCTGCGTGAGCTGTATGCCCAGAGACCCGCTGCTCACAGAGGGTAGGACAGGGAGAAGAGGCTTTCTCCAGTGTCTCCTCCGACAGCTGCAGCAGCAATTGGAAACCTGCACTGGCCCACCAGCTGGGAGCTGCTAGCTGCAGGCCCGGGCTGATGCCGGACTCTACTGTGGGAGCAAGTGCTCCAGGACTCAGTGAGCTCCAGGGGCTGCCAGCAAACCCTGCCTGTGTCCATGGTACTTGGTCCTGGGTGGGAGGGAACAGCCTGTAGCCATATCATTCTACAGACTCTCTTAGCTCCCCCCAAATCTCCCATTATCCCTCTGCACCTGCCGGAGCTCAGGGCCAAGCCTTCAGTTGCTGGACGATCTCTCCTGCATGCTTTGGGGGGGAGGGTGCAGCGTACTCCTGAATGAAGCCAGCTGCCGATCTGTCTGTGCCTGGGTTCCAGGAGATGTGAGGGACTGAGGAGCAAACGCCTGAGCCAGCGCTGCTCCTGGCTGTGAGGGAGTAATGATGCCTCTGGCCAGCCCGTGCCATTGTCTCACTGCCCCCTTTAGAGGACAAGGGGGTTGTTATCCTCTCTCCCCTTGTGCCCTTGCTTAGCTGAAGTGACTGTATTACACAGAGGCTTGGGGGGATTCTTCACCTGGGCAGGACAGGGTGGGATTGAGCAGGTGTTCAGAGTCAGATTGTCTCTGTGCCCAGAGAAACCAGCTGGATGGATTCCTTAGCTCTGTTGCTGTCGATGTGGCAGCCTTGCTGATGCAGGTCCCTTAATGTCCACAAGAGGGCAGTGCTAGGTCACCTGGAGGGGACTGACAGTGTGGGGGAGCTGCAGTTCACCAGCTGCCTTCCCAAACTCAGAACTGGTTGGGCACTGAGGCAGGGCCTTGCCCAGACCCTTGTGGGCTTGGCGGGACGGGCCAGCTGATGGCAGGCACTGGGCCGATGCCGAAGGCAGCCAAGCCAGCTCATTGTGCTGCTCACCCTACTGCTCCCATGGGGCAAGCAGCCATCCTGCAGAGCTGGATACGTTCTGCTGCTGTGACAGGTTCCGAGCCTGGTACGTTTATTTTTTTTACACACACTTGCCCCGGCTGCACCACTCAGGAGCAGCAGCAGTGGAGCCCAGCTGCAGAGTCAGGTACAAGAGGAGGGAGAAGAGCTACAGTGAGGGCAGATGTTTGACAGTGACTGGGGCAAATTTGGGCTAGTTTTGAACCCCAGGCGGTAAAAGCAGGAGCTGGTCAGTGAGGGGCAGGTTTCTAGGGCCGCACGTTGACTGCCTGGAGCAGGACTAGTCCTGCAGAGTGTAGGGCAGGGAAGAGGGACACGGCTGGCGGGGGAACGCTGGAGAACATGCTGCACTTGCAATGGATGGAGATGCACCTTACTTACTTCTGAAGATCATTAAGTCCCAAGCAGACTGCACAGAGTTACAAAGGGATCTCACAAAGTGGGTGACAGGGCAACAAAATGGCAGGTGAAAGTCAATGTTGCTAAATGCAAAGTAATGCACATGGGGACACATGATCCCAACTAGACACATCAAATGATGGGGTCGAGATCAGTGGTTTTCAAACTTTTTTTTCTGGTGACCCAGTAAAAGAGAATTGTTGATGCCCCACGACCCAGCAGAGCTGGGGATGAGGGGTTGGGGGCTGGGGCAGAGGGTTGGAGTGCAGGGGTGGGGGCTGGGAATGTGGGGCTCAAGGTCTGAGAGGAGGCTGGGACTGGGGATGAGGAGCTTGGGGTCCAGGAGGCTCAGGGGGCAGGGTTCTGGGCTGGAT
Organism: Sternotherus odoratus; assembly: GCA_032164245.1. Taxonomy (NCBI): domain Eukaryota; kingdom Metazoa; phylum Chordata; order Testudines; family Kinosternidae; genus Sternotherus; species Sternotherus odoratus. The sequence continues at coordinate 32,067,875 of JAVMKO010000008.1, forward strand.
GTGTAGGCTCTTGGGTGGGGCCGGGGATGAGGGGGTTGGGGTGCAGGGGGGGTTCCGCAGTGGGGCAGGGGATTGTGAGTGCAGGGTTATCTCAGGCAGCTCCTGGTCAGTAGCAATGGGGGCGGGGCCTAAGGCAGGCTTCCTGCCTGTCCTGGCACCACGGACCGCATTGCGCCCCGAAACAACCAGCAGCAGGTCTGGCTCCTGGGCAGAGATGCACAATCGGCTCCAGGTGGCTCTCTCCCACAGGCACTGCCTCAGCTCCCATTGGTCTGTTCCTGGCCAATGGGAGTGCAGGGTGGGGGCAGCACGTGGAACCCTGTAGACCTCCTTCCCCCCCCTCCCCCCTCCCCCCACCTAGGAGCCAGACCTACCACTATCTGCGTCCAGGGCACAGCACGGTGTCAGAACAGGTAGGAACTAGCCTGCCTTAGCCAGACAGCACTACCTGGGGACTTTTAACAGTGTGGTCAGTGCTGACCAGAGCTGTCATGACCCCGTGCTTTACATTCTGGGTCATGACCCCCAGTTTGAAAACCACTGGTCTAGATTAGCGGTTTCCAATCAAGAGATCTTGGGAGTCAGTGTGGATAGTTCTCTGAAAACATCCGCTCAATGTGCAGCAGCAGTCAGAAAAACAAACAGAAAGTTAAGAGCCTTTAGAAAAGGGATAAATAATGAGAGAAAATATGCCACTGTATGAATCCATAGTACGCCCACATCTTGAATACCACCTGCCCCATACTAGTTGCCCCATGTTAAAAAGGAACTATTAGAACTGGAAAAGGTACAAATAAGGGCAACAAAATGATTAGGGGTATGGAGCAGCTTTTGTATGAGGCAAGATTAGTAAGATTGAAACGACGGGGATATGACAGAGGGCTATAAAATCATGAACCGTGTGGAGAAAGTGACTAGGGAAGTGTTGTTTACCTCTTCACATAACGCAAGATCTAGAGGTCAGCCAAGGAAATTACTGGGCAGCAGGTTTAAGATATCCAAAGGAGGGAGTATTTCTTCACACAACACAGTCAACCTGTGGCACTTGCTGCCAGGGGATGCTGTGAAGGCCAAACGTATAACTGGGTTCAAAAAAAGAATTAGCTAAGTTTCTGGAGGATAGGACCATCAATGGCTATTAGCCAGGATGGGCAGGGAGGCAACCCCTGTCTGAGTCCCTAAACCTCTGATGGTCAGACCCTGGGAGTGGACAACAGGGGATGGATCACGTGATAACTGTCTGAAGACAGGACACAGGACCATTGGTCGACCCAGTAGGGCTGTTTTTATGTTCAAAAGGGGAAATAGAGCCAGGCCTTCCCCAACCTTTCCGCCGCTCCCCTGGGCACTAAGGTGACTGGCGCCGGGGGGGTGGGGTGGCCTGCAATCAGGACTGAGCAAGTAACAGACTTGTCAGTGCACCGCTGATTCGAAAACATTGGGTTTGGGTTGAACCAATATTGGCACTTCCGAATTTGCTGTGAATTGAAGGCGGCCATTTTGGGTCTTTTCCGGAGCAGGGATTTGAACCTGAGTCTTTACAGGTGATTCCCTAACTACTGGGCTGGGAATCTGCCTCCTCCAGCTCTTTTGATGGTGTTGACAAAAACTGCATTTTGGATCAAACAATCTTGGGCACAAAACGTCACCCAGCTCTATCCGCAGCTCCTCTTCTGGCCATGGAAGGGCTGAGCCCTGATCTCCAGGCCCAGCATCCGCCTGACTTGTCATTACAGCCCAGGGCTCCACCGTCCCCACACCCGACAGGCCTGGAAAAGAACAGCACTGTCTGCCATACGTCCACACCTGCTGCAGCTCTCCCCTGTCTTGTTCTGCCCTGGAGCCCGCTCATAGCAGGTTCCAGATGAGGGCTGGCACACAGGCTTGGGACACTGGAAGATCAGTAATTTTTATTCAGTATCATATGCAACAAGTTACCCCGAGATCTATTGATGGTAAAAAAGCCACTCCGTGGTGCAGAGCCGACCCTGAATCGGACACTCAGAGGCAGGACAGGGAGACACAGGAGAAGCCAGAAACTCCTCAGGGATGGAGGAGTCTCGCTGTCTTCCCGCTACGCCATGAGAAATGCTCCCAGTGGCCGAGAGCTTCATCACCTCTGGGGGGCACAGTGGGGCAGTTCAGGTCCCCCCAGCTTTGCCATGGCTCACAGGGCCTCTTCGGCTGCCTGAGCTCCAGCTCCCTGCTCATCATTTGCCACTAAGTCTCCAGGAGGCAAGTTCCTTGCTTCAGCAATTAACCGTTTGATTCCCACCATCCACTGACTGACTTCATTGACATGGTCCACCATGAGCGAGCGATGGATTTCGTCAGCCATGGCCCAGTGCCGCTGCTGGAGCTCTAGGAGACAAAGTGAGAGCAACCCCCATTAGTGGCCCATGAGGCTCTCCGGTCGGTGGAGGGAATAAAAGAGGCTCTGAGCGGAGCATGAACTGCAGCTGGACCCACTGGGATTCTGGCTGGGAGAAGAGTTGCACCTAGAGACCACAGGGATAGGAGCACTACAGTCAGACAGAGCGGGACAGGACAGGGCAGAAATGGGCCTCCCGCTGACAGGGGAGGGACATGGGAGCAGCACTTCCTGAGTGCTGAGAGGAGACGGGGAGCCAGGAAAGCCCGCAGTGCAGAAGCCCTGGGAGATTCAAAGTTGGCCCCCTCCCTAGAGCGGGTCGCAGCTCCCTGACAGCCCTTTGCCCCTGCTCACCCTGCACCAGGATATTCATCCTCTTCCTCACAGGGGCAGACAGCTTTCCCTGCAGCCACAGCTCCCGAAACACAGCGAGGCGCCTGCTGATGTCATCACAAACCTGTTTCTGGAAGTCCAGAGAGGAGCCTTAGTGAAGAGCTGTCACGATAAGGCCTAGAGCCGGATCCCCCCCCCATGCCCCTCTGCTAGCACTAAAGTAGGGAAGAGGGGTAGCTCTGGGACGGGGACCCCTGTCAGAGCTACCCACACCCAACAAGCTGAGCCCTCACATTCTCCTCTCAGGCGGCAGGGTGCAGAGGGACCACTTGGGAATGGCTTGGCTGTGGTGGGCCTCTGTAATGCCACAGAGAACAAACACCCCCGTTCAATGGGCCCTTCCCTGGCTACACCCCCCCTGAAGTGGAAAGAGCAGGGTACAGAGATCAACATCTGCACCTGTAGAAAGAGGAAACTGTAGATCTACAATTCATTTGCAAACTTAACACCATCAATTTGCGCTTGAATAGGGACGGGGAGTGGCTGGCACCCCCCACCCCCCTTCTTGGCATTGACACCTCCTCAATTATTGGGAGTGGACCAGATCCACCCTCACTGAATTGGCCTTCAACATTGGTTCTCCACTTGTAAGGGAACTCTTCATGGGCCAATATATATTTATACCTGTGTCTCCAACTTTCACTCCAGGCATCTGAAGAAGTGGGGTTTTTACCCATGAAAGCTTATGCCCAAATCAATCTGTTTGTCTTTAAGGTGCCACCGGACTCCTCGTTGTTTTTGTGGAACGAGGAGTCGCTGGCCATGCCACCGGGCGCAGCAGCAATCCTCACCTGCACGGTGTTCCTGCACATGCTCAGAGCCTCATTCAGAGGGGCTAGAACATCCTCTACGTTCACCTCGCCCTCCTCCTCAGCCAGGCTCACAACCTGCTTCGTGGCATCCGGCCTCAGAGCGGGGCTGACCACAGCGAGAGGGGGCGGCCCCACAGGTTTTGAGGGTGAGGCCGCTGGCAGCCCTGGAGGAGCAGAATTTGCTGGAGCAGGGGCTGGAAACACAAACGTTATGCAGTCAACGGCCCCTGTAACAGTCCAGTCCAACCCACCCAAAGTCCCACCTGCTCAGTCCACCACGTGAAGAGGCCGTGCTCCATGCTCTGGTATCCTGAGGTGGAGAGCATTCAGAGCAGAGCATTGGACTGACTGTGCACAGCTAGCCTGGTTAGCAGAGGGTACGTCTACACTGCAAAGAAAACCCCACAGCAGCCAGTCTCAGAACCTGGGTCAGTAATAACAGCACAGAGGCTCCAGACCAAGTGGAAACATCTACACTGCTGTTATTAGCCTCTCATGCTACGAGCCTGAGTCAGTTGACTTGGTGCCGTGGGTTTTTCCATACAGTGCAGACATCCCCAGGGCTGCGGTTCTGCAGAGCCCCTTCCACTACTGGCCATACCTGGGGGCCTCAGGACACTGGGAATGGACCTGCCAGCTTGAGGGCCCCAGCTGAGATGTGGCCAGGTCAGCAGGGACTAGCAGGAATTCCCACGTAGTAGCTGCTCCGGTGCCCTACATGACATGAGTTGGGGGCTCAGCCCAGCCCCTGAGGAGCAGGTGGTCACATCACAGGGAGCATCTCCCTGCTCTGCAGATGAGGGCAGGGCAGAGGAAAGTGCCCACTTCCCCCACCTTGTCCCTGGCAGAGGAAAGCAGAGCTGGGTGCAGAGTGAATCTGTCCCTCAGCGGGAGGGCATGAGCAGAACTGACCTCCGGGAAATCACCTGCAAATGCTACGTCACCCAGCAAAGCCAGGGGGCGGCCTGTGAGCCAGACGGGAAAGGAGGTAAGGAGCGCCCAGGCTGGGGTGGGGCAGCGAGATCTGCTGAGGCAGTCCTTCCTAGGAGGAGGAATCACCCACCCACATCAGTAGCACTGTCCACAGTTCTCCAAGCAAATGAATTGCACTGCAGCCACCTCTCGTTATCCCCAGTGGATAGGAGGGAAGCTGGGGGAAGATCACATCACACACAAGACCAGGCTACACTGTAAGGCACAGGACTGGACTCAAGCTGTAGCCACAGTCTCATGCTGCCTGGTACAGAAGAGTAACGTGACTGACAGCTGGGTTGAACCAAAACTCAGGGTGCAAAGGATTGTTTGTTTTCCCCAAAGCCTCCTTTGGGTGCTGGCTGGTCTCCGCGTAATCCTCACACCTGGGTGTGGTGTTCTGTCCCATCTAGTGGCACCAAGACCACTTAAAGAGAGAGAGGAAATGAGTCTGCTCTACAGCCTGAGCTTAAAGCCAGTTGACTTTTAGCTCAGGCTTTAGAGCAGGAGTGGGCAAACATCAGGCCCACCAGCCAATTTAATCCGGCCCTTGAACTCCTACTGGGGAGCAGGGTCTGGGGCTTGCCTTGCTCCTGCGCTCCAGCTGGGGAGCAGGGTTGGGGGCCGCTCCAGGCGCACATGCTGCAGCTCCTGGAAATAGCTGCATGTCCCACCTCCGGTTCCTATGTCTAGGGGCAGCCAGGGGGCTCCACACGCTGCCCTCGCCTCAACTGCCACCCCTGCAGCTCCCATTGGTCGGGAACTGCGGGCAATGAGAGTTGCTGGGGCAGTGTGTATGGACAGGGCAGCAGGCAGACTAGAGCCACCTGGTCACGCCTCCATGTAGGAACTGGAGGGGGGATGTGCCACTGCTTCCAGGAGCTGCTTGAGGTAAGTGCCGCCCAAGCCCCAACCCCCTGCTCTAGCCCTGACTGCCCTCCAAATCCCTCGATCCCTCCTGTGACCCAAACTGCTCATCCCCACCTCAGAACCCTCCCCCCCCCGCCCGTACTCCAACCCCTTGCCCTAGCCTGGAGCCCCCTCCCACCCCCTGACTGCCTCATATCTGGCCCAACCCCAGAGCCTTCACCCCCTTCTGCACCCCAACCCCAATTTCATGACTATTCATGGCCCACCATACCGAGACGTGGCCCTCAGGCCAAAACGTTTGCCCATCCCTGCTCATGCACGAAGATCCAGAGGTCCCGGGTTCACAGAATATCTAGGGTTGGAGAGACCTCAGGAGATCATCTAGTCCGACCCCCTGCTGAGAGCAGGACCAATCCCCAACTAAATCATCCAACAGATTTTTTGATCCCTAAACAGTCCCCTCAAGGATTGAACTCACAGCCATGGGCTTAGCAGGCCAGTGCTCAAACCACTGAGCTCTCTTCACCCACACCACCCCTGCCTTTGCTGATGACCAGGGTTTGTCAGTGTTACATCTCCAGGACCCTGGATAGGGAGATCCCACAGGAACTACAGCAAAAGCATGAGACAGTGACCAGCCCAAGAGCCTTAGCCTGAGGCCTCAAAGGAGACGGGCAAGCTAGCACTGGTTCCCCATACAGGTGCTTAAGGGGCATGGGAGGGGGAAATCCTCCTCCGCAGCGAGCCCTCTGAAGGGGGCTTTGAGCCAGAGACTGGGCTTAACTCAGCGTCCCTGGTGGACTTTGCAACCCCCAGCATGGGCCCACAAGCTGCAGGGCAATGTATGTGGCAATTCTAACCTTGGGGGGCTTCCTGGGCCGGGCCGGGGACTCTGCGTGTGAGGGGGGGACGCTTCGAGCCTCCACACTGGATCTGCAGCCCATAGGAGAACTGGGGGGGATCATTCCAGCCACGCTCCTTGTTCCCTGGGGATACACAAATGGCACCAATTACTAGCACTGCACACTGGCCAGTCCCAGAGTATCCCTCGCCCATGACAGGAGGGGAGCATCTAGGACTCCTCCCCCCAGCCCCATGACAGAAGTGGGGGCCTGGGATTTCCCTCCCCCCCCAATGACAGAAGTGGGGGGCAGGGATTCTTCTCCCCCCCCCACCCCATGACAGAAGTGGGGGCCAGGGATTCTCCTCCCCCCCCTGCCCCATGACAGAAGTGGGGGCCAGGGATTCTCCCCCCCCAGCCCCATGACAGAAGTGGGGGCCAGGGATTCTCCCCCCCCCCCATGACAGAAGTGGGGGCCAGGGATTCTCCCCCCCAGCCCCATGACAGAAGTGGGGGCCAGGGATTCTCCCCCCCCCGCCCCATGACAGAAGTGGGGGCCAGGGATTCTCCCCCCCCCGCCCCATGACAGAAGTGGGGGCCAGGGATTCTCCCCCCCCCGCCCCATGACAGAAGTGGGGGCCAGGGATTCTCCCCCCCCCCGCCCCATGACAGAAGTGGGGGCCAGGGATTCTCCCCCCCCCCCCGCCCCATGACAGAAGTGGGGGCCAGGGATTCTCCCCCCCCCGCCCCATGACAGAAGTGGGGGCCAGGGATTCTCCCCCCCCCGCCCCATGACAGAAGTGGGGGCCAGGGATTCTCCCCCCTAGCCCCATGACAGAAGTGGGGGCCAGGGCTCCCCCCGCCTCAGGACAAGAGGGGGAGGGGAGGGCCAGGGCCAGGGCCAGGGCTCCCCTCCCCCAGGTCAGGAGGGGGTCGCGGAACATCCCCGTTGGCCCGGCCCGGCCCGGCCCGGCCCCCTCACCCGGTTTCACGTAGGGCTCCGCCATCGCCGCGTCACGGCCGGGCACGAGACCCCGCCCCTTCCGAATTGGGGCGTGGCCTGGGCGCTGCTCAGGGCCCGGGGGTGGCTGAGCCGCGCTGGGCGGAGCTTCCTGCCGGGCCCGGAGCGGCCTCCTGCGGGGGGCGGGGTCTCGGGGAGCCGCGGTCAGGGCCGGCCCCAGCTAAAGTCGCCGGACGGCCCGAGCGGCGCGGACCTCGGGCGTCGGGGTCACGCCAGAGCCGGGAATCCCGCCCCCACGGGTATTCCATTGGTCCCCTGGGAATGTGCGGCTTACGTCTACTGCGCATACTCAGTAACACGCAGTGAAGCCATTGCCCGCCCTTGGGGCATAGGGTGACCAGATGTCCCGATTTTATAGGGACAGTCCTGATTTTGGGGGCTTTTTCTTATATTGGCTCCTATTACCCCCCACCCCATCCTGATTTTTTACACTTGCTGTCTGGTCACCCTGTTGGGGCAACACATTTGCAGGAGCGACGTTCGGGACATCCTTTTTTTTTCCCTTGGGGGCTGGTAAGGGGGGAGGGGTTAGATAATGTTGTGCAAGAAACTGCTACCTCTAGGCATTTGCTACATCCGGTAGCAGTTTTATCCAATAGCCGTTTCTTACAATCTTATGTATCAGTAACAGCTACCAGTAGCACATTGCTATGGGAAGCAGTTTAATACACTACACCTGCCACACTTGGGCCATTCAGCCAGATCCCTGTGGGAGCTATTCCCAGCCTGGCTGTCCCAGACCCCACTGCTCCCAAGGTGGGCTCACTGCCACACTGCCCAGGGGCCCTGCTACCTTGCTCGCTGTCCCCTGGGTACCCACTGCACCCTGTCCTTGGGCAGCCTCATCTGGCTTCAGCAGCCATCTCTGTGTTGATGACTCACAAACTTGCCTCTGACCTGCCACCCTTTATCCCGCCCCAGTTCTCAGCTTGAGTGTCTCACCATCAACCAGATGAACGAGATCAAACCTGAACTACTTATACTTGTTCTCCCTGCTAAAAAAAAAAACCCTCTGCCCCATCACCAGCCTCCCTTGCACCCGAACCTGTAACCCAGGGGTCCCCCTTGCTTCAGCCAGCCTGAGCCTGCTGGCAAATCTTGTCCTATTTCCCACCACAGCTCTTACAAAAGCCAACCAGTTCTCTTTCCGCACCCAGACCCTGATCTTCCATCTTGACCTGCATCCCCTTGAGCCTTCCTGACGTCCGGTTCAACCTCTCACTCCATTTGTGGCACTGCTACCAAGGGCTTGTCCCCAGGTCCTTGTGCTGAACTGATCATGTCCAGATGGCAAGTCTGTGCATCCAGCTAGCAGGACAGTGCCTGTCTCTTAGTGTGTGATGTACAGTGCCTAGCACAAATGGCCCTGGTTCCCTTTGTCTATGGATGCTGCTCTAATAAAATGACAGTGATCTTACCAAAAGTGCCATGGGATTTTTGATTACTCAACTAGTCAGAGCCTCTGTAGTTCATCTGTTTTGAAAGATGGCTTTCCCAGCAATCCAGGTCCCCCCACAACCTATCCCCATGCTGGGGCATTATGGAGGAGCACCTCCTGTTGAATTACCAAGACTTCCCCCTACCTGTTTCTTGGCAGTCTTCTTCCCAAGTGCTGACCCTGCATATTTTGCACAAGTGCAACGTGACAAACTTCGAGCCGTGATTAGACAGGGATTGTGTACGTGGTTAAGCTTGGCAGTTCTGCCCCCATTGCAGCAATCGGAGAGTTACCGTTGACGTCAATGGAGCCAGGGTCTCACCCGTGTCATTTGTCCCAAGAAGTTTGCTTGAGGTATGTGGCACGTGGAGATTCTCAGGCACCAGTTTAGCGGCAGAGGGTGTCCAATTAAGGACTGATTCAGGGCCCCTGACACTGTAGGTTTGTATTTCAATCCCATCTATCTGGTGGGGGGCAGATTATCCTCCATCTACCTACCCTGGGTGGCACATGAACCCCCTCTTTGGGGACGCAAGCCCCCTGTCCTACCCCTTCCACTCCTTGCCCACCAGGACCAGAGGAGCCCTGAATCCCTCACAGTGGCCAGAGTCCCGGCTGAGACACCCCCAGCCCGCCTCCCCGAGTCCCATCCCGCCCACCTGAGCCCTGGCTCACCTGCCCGCACTGACCCGAGACCCAGAGCCTGAGCCACCCACAGCCACTGCCCCAAGCCACAGCCAATTGGAGGAGCCCCAAGCTGCCTGGAGGACTGTGAGCTCTGCCATTGGCCTGGCATTGTGCATTGTGCAACAGGAGCGTGAGCGGAAGTTTGGGGAGGCTAAGCCTCGCCAAGCCTCCATTACACACTGCCCACTGTGGGGTTTCTTGCACCTTCCTCTGAGGCATAGATGGTGGCACTGGGAATGATGCTGCACCCCCTGGCTTGGAGTAGTAACAACCCAAATACAAGGGCTCCACCTTTAGCACCATCCACTGTAAAAATTGTTCCAGCACCACTGCCCGGAGGCATCTGATGCCAGCCACTGCCAGAGACAGGCTACTGGACTAGATGGAGCCCGGGTCTGATCCAGTCTGGCTGTTCCTATGTCTGTGTAACAGGAAAGTTCCTTTCCAACCCCTCCAACCCCTTACAGCTCGTTCTGACCCCGCTCCAAGCCTCAGCAGGAAGGAGACAAAGCAAAGATGGGGCTGGCTCACTGCATGTTAGTGTTTTATTTGCACAAATGATCAGATAGAAAGTGTTACTGAGGTAGACGTCAGTCTATCATATGGGGGGGTCCCCTGGGGAACTAATAGGCAAGTGTAAAGAAATATGGGAGTGAAGACAGATGAGGGTCTTTCCAAACTGGGCAAGAGAAGAATCCCTTTAAGGAACCAGCAGGTACTGTGTGACTGGCTTGTAGCTGGCAGAACAGCTGGTCCAGACTAACACTTACAGCCCCAACTGGCCTGCTCTGGACACAGCTGAGCCAAGAACTCAGTAGGCTTGGTGGGAATTCACACCCAGGCTCCCCCCAGAGGAGTAGGAATTCACACCAGCTCTAAACTCATAAAACCCACTAGAAGCCAAGCACTGGTTTCCTTTTCCTACCTTTACAATTAGCATTGTCCTTCACCGGAGCACAGGCGTATCAGTGCCAGGCTTTGGGCACCAGGGTACAGGTACCAAGCCAGGAGCATGGGCTTGTTACTGAAGGGCTGCTCCGGCGTGCTGGGCCACACGTGCTGGTGTTCCGGGATGAGCGCTGGTGCTACACACACTGTTAGTTACTGGAGCTGTGCGCACCAGTTTGTTGCTGTGGGTTTGCGTGGGACCACTGAGCAGTGCTCCCGGGTTTGGTTTGGTAGGATTGCGTCTGAGCACCAGGGCTGCTGCCACTGATATTTTTAAAAGCAAAGGAGGCAAGAATTCGTTTGGAATTCAATCAATTCACAGCAGGAGGGCGAAATCGAGCCCTCCCTTCCCACAGGCCTCCTACAATTCCCAGCATGGGAAGGGAGCAGCTCATTCGTGCAGGGTGGGGGGTTAGTCAGTTGACTGGAAAAGCCTTTTCCTCGGATCTGCAGCCAGTAGACACGGGCCCATGGCCCATGCCTGCCCTCCATATTGCTGTCAAAAAATCAAAGGGGTTAATTGGGAAGAGCCAGGGCTGAGGAGGTGAATCCCCTGTGTTGGCTCTGGGGTTCCTGGGGATATACCAGCAATTCTTGCTGGGGTGGCAGCAGCACCCACAGCCTTCAGCTACAAGCAAGCTGAGCTCCTGTTCCGCAGTGAATCCCAAGGAGCATCTACCCACCCCGGACCCCCGTCAGGCGGCAAGGGCAGAACGTGGTTGCCTTCGGCCTGCGTGCCCTGTTCGCGCTGGCTGTTCCGGATGTTAAGAAACATTCCCTGCTTGAAACCATGCACGTGCTGTGTCATCGCTACTCCCCAGAGCCCCGCCTCCCTCCCTGGGGGGTTATCTACAAAGCTAAGGACTATCAGGTTCTAGCCTTGCCTCTGTGGCCAGCCGGGGCTCTCCCTGCGGGGAACAGACTTGCTCTTTGGGTCTGTTGGGCCCTGCCAACAGATCTGGTTACTCTATTTACACAAGCCAGCCAAGGAGCCTGCTGCCTTGTCCCCCACCCCCCGAAAAAAAGCTGCGCCCTACGGGGTGTGCAGCATGGAATGCTTCTGCCGGAACGCTTCCAAGAACGAGAAAACCCCCCGCTTCCGAGCGCTGGCCCCGCTGCCATTTTTCTGCAGGGAGTGGCCTGTGGAAGGGAATGAGCACCCTGGGGAGTCCACAGACGCTGTCCTCTTCATCTTAAGCACTGAGCGGGAGCTGCTCTTCGGTCTCAGCCGCGAGGTGGAGGCCACCAGACACTTCTGGTACTGAACCTGGGACGGAATGGGAGCAGTGGGTCAGAGAGTTGCAGAGCCCAGACCACAAAGAGCCCAGCAAGCAGAGAGGGGTCGGCGTCACCCCTGCACGGGGCGTAAACTGAGTCACAGAGCGATTAGGTAAGGGTTCAAAGGCAGCTGGCTGAGCTAAAGAACCCAGGAGTTCTGACTCAGCCTGCCCCCCATCTAATCGGTAGACTCCACTCCCTCCTGGAGCTGGGAAGGGAACCCTGGAACCCTGTCTCCGGTCCTTTGCTGACCACTACATCCGCCCCCCTTCCCATGCATACAAATTGGCTCTGCATTTCATGTGTGCATCATAGTTTTCAGCAAGCTCTCCAGCTGGATGATACCGGCAAAAGGGCATCTTCAGTTCCCCCTACTCTGACCACTAGACCCCCAGAGTCCTCTCCCACCCTGCTCCCCCAGCTCTGAGTCACCCGAATCCGCCCTGTCTCGCCCATCTCCTAGTTTGTGAGATGCTGATGGCATCTTCTCTCTAGATGTCCAGAGCACCTCAGGTTAGAAGGGTTTTCCCCAGGAGCAGCCCCTTTCCTTGTACTCGCCAGGACACCGATGTAGAGTGGACACAGGAAACACCGAGGCAGTGGGAACCCAAGGAAATGGAAGGAATTAATAGGGGGACGGAGTTTACATAAGAATGGCTGTACTGGGCCAGACCAATGGGCCTTCTGGCCCAGTATCCTGCCATCTGACAAAGGCCAATGCCAGGTGCCCAAGAGGGGATCACCAGAGCAGGGCAATTATTCAGTGATCCAGCCCCTGTCATCCAGCCCCAGCTTCTGGCAGTTGGATGTTTAGGGTCACCCCAGGCATGAGGTTGCCTCCCTGATTGTCCTGGCTAATAGCCATTGACAGACCTACTCTCCAGACACTTATCTAATTGTTTTTTGAAGCCAGTTGTATTTTTGGCCTTCACAACATCTCCTGGCAATGAGTTCCACAGGTTGACGGTGTGTTGTGTGAAGTAGTACTTCCTTTTGATTGTTTTAAACCTGCTGCCTATTCGTTTCATTGGCTGACCCCTAAAGTTCTTGTGTTATGTGAAGGGGTAAATAACCATTTCCAAGTCACTGTCTCCACACCATTCATGATTCTATAGACCTGTCGTATCCCCCATTAAGCAGCTCTTATACAGGTTGAATAGGCCCGTTCTTTTTAATCCCTCCTCCTATGGAAGCTGTTCCACACCCCTAATCATTTTTGTTGCCCTTCTCTATACTTTTTCCAAAAACAGATTTTTTTTCCCAGTGTCAGATGTGAAAAATGAAAACTCCTCCCCCACGTACACCCCCACTAACCCCTCCAGACCCTGCTCCACCTCCATCTGTCCCCACACTAACCCCCCAGAGTGTGCTCCACCCCTGTTTTCTACAGGGACTGTGGGTGCTCCCTTGGGTGGCTAAAGCCCGGCTGGGAGGGGGCTGGGCATGTTGTTTGGCCCCGAAGCATCCAGGTGCCCCCCCCGGCCTTAGGGGGCACCTGTGCAAGTCGACCCCCTCCGAATGCCAAGGTGAGAGACAAGGGCTCTGACAGGAAACCGGGTTTAGCTCCAGAGGACATGTGGCCCCACATGAGGGAAGACGGCATCGTGTCTCCCGCCCTGCCTGCACCCTGCTGCGGACACGTACCTGCAGGACCCACATGCTGCGCAGCTCTTTGAAAGCACCACGTGCTTGTTAAGCGCTATGGGCTGTCCGTGACGCCCGTGTCTCTAGGGACCTAGGTCACTGGCTCAGCGGGCCTGTTAGACCAGAGCCCCCACCACCACCACCAAGGTGAGACAGAGCCCCTCATGGGGATGGCTCAGAGGTGAAGCAACCCAAAGGTCAGGGCTGGGAATACAGAGACTTCAATGCCGGCCCACAGCAGGTGGGTTCACAGCTGTCCCAGTCTATAGGTCTCAGTAGAGAGCAAGGACTGACTGGCTCATGGACCCCCCCTTGCAGGGCAGGGCTGAGGGAGAGTGGACCATACAGCTCCTCTCTGGGGCTGGATGGAAGGTGTGGGTCTCTAGGGCTCTCAGCCCAGCACCTTTCACCCCAAGGAGTTCCCCTGGGGGTGGGGAGCACACTCACCATGCATGCAGCCTGCACAGCCTCTGAGATGGTGCCGGCGTCTGGCTCGCACCAGAAGGCCGTGCACTGGAAATGCTGCTGCCCCATGTCCACGATGAGCGCGAACGTGTGAGCGTCCTTCCCGACCCCGATGAAGGTCACGTAGCGGACCTGGCACTCAAAGATGTGGGCGTCTTCCTCACCAGCCTCAAAGGAACACACACGAGAGCAGTCACTAGACTCAAGCAGAGAGGAAACGACCCTGCCTCGGGGTCACCTCAGTGTCCGAGAGAGACAGCTAAAGAAAAGACCCAGCGTGTCCCAGCGAGGCCATGCCCTGGGCCTAGGGCTTTGTCGCCAGGCTCCCAAGCAATGGAACTTCCACCCTGTACACGGAGAAGCGACTCCATGGCCTGATGGATCATGAGCCTTCTCCAACCATCACCCTACGTTCCCTTGGCTTCATTTCTCCTTATTTTCTCTCAGAGCCTCCTACATCGTTCCTGGGGCCTACACCCTGAGCGTCCTCGCAAACGCCTGCAGAAGTCTGGCCCCGCTGGCTCTTTACTGCTCGAGTTGGCAACACTCCTCCCAGCACCTCACTGTGTCTGCTGCTGGGTGGGTCCCAGCAGCACTGAGCTCCTCTCGCTGCCGAAGGCCTGTGCTCACTGTCCCGTCAGGGGAATTGATGGCGGCCATGTGGAGCACCAGACAAACCTCAGAGCCCACGAGCTGGTGGCGCTGAACTCCGTTCAGCCAGCTCAGAGCCCTGAGCACTGCTGGCGCTGCCTAGCAGCATGGCCAAGCGAGTGGCTTGGACCCACAGCCCGAGGGCATTGGCTACAGTCAGTAGGACCTGTTCTCTGGTTGCATTTGCCAGAGGAGTGTAACAGGGTGGGCTCCAGGGCAGGGGGGGGCCGCAGTGAGTATCCCCCAAACCCACCCTAGAGCCTGTTCCACTGGACACATGGGGGCTTCAATGAGTGAGCCTCCTGTATTCCAGAGGCAGCCACTTGGCAGCCGGAGAGGGGCACCGTGCCCTGCGGCAGAGCCCGCACAAGGCCAAGCATGTGGAGTGTTACCTCCGCCTGGTGCACCGTCATCACCGAGTCCGACACGCTGATGAGGGAGGGGCTCCACTGCTCACGGCCTTGGCTGCTCATCAGGGTCTCAATGGCCTCGTTCAGTATGTCCATCCCTGGGGAGACGAGCAGAGGGGATGGACCATGCCCTCCGCGCCTGGCACAGCGGGGCCAGTTCCCGCTCACCCCTCAGGCTCACCTGAAGCCATCAACCTACAGGACTCAGCAGGGCTGTGCTGCCCAGAGGGAAATGCAAGGGTGGGAGTGCTCTGCACTGCCAGCGTCCAGCCGGGTGAGGAGAGATAGGGGCTACAGACAGCTTCATCCAGCCAGGGGGGTGAAGGGGGGGGGCACAAGCAGCCCCTTCAGCTGGGATGAGGCGTGGACAGCACATGCTAGAGCAGGCCTGCACAACTCGGAAAGCAGCGAGGGCCATATTACTGCAAAAACACCCAGCTGCGGGCCGAAAAGCCCCGCCCTCGCCCCGCCCCCATCCGCTTCCCCCCGCCACCCCGCTTGGCTTGCCCCACCCCTACTCACCCCCCGCGGGCCGCACAGTGAGGCCCTGCGGGCTGCATGTGGCCCCCGGGCCACATGTTGTGCAGGCCTGTGCTAGAGGCTGGCAGGAGATGCCAGCAAATCCTACAGAGGTGGCAAGTTCCGTGGTAAGAAAGTTCTGAGGTTACAGGGCGGCGTCACCGGTGCAGAAGGCAGTGGAGACACTGAGTGGGGCGATTCCCCGGGAACCAGGAGCAGGAAGCCACACAACAGGGCACACAGGCAGTAGCAGTGCCCCAGCCCAGCCCTCAGTGGTGCACAACATGGATTCCTCGGTGCCACCCCTCAGGCCGGCCCACAGCACAGCCAGGCCTCACTGCCCCTGCCACCCCCCCTCTCCACCCCACCCCACCCCCGGCTGGCCCACAGAACAGTCAAGCCTCACTGCTTCTCCCCCCCTCCCCCGGCCTTCCCCGACCCGGCACACAGCACAGTCAGGTCTCAGTGCTCCTGCCCCACCTCCCTCCAGGGTTGCCAAGCATCCATTTTTTGACCGGAATGGCTGGTGGCTCTGGTCAGCACCACTGACTGGGCTGTTAAAAATCGGGTCAGCAACACAGTGGGGTTAAGGCAGGGCCTGCCCTGGCTCCGCGCAGCTCCCGGAAGCAGCTGGTATGTCCAAGCTTCCAAGCCCAAAGGCAGCCAGAGGTGGCACAGAGAGCCCCGTGGCCTCCCTACCTAAGAGCCAGAGGAGAGACATGCCAGCCACTTCTAGGAGCCGCCCAGCTAGAGCCAGCACCCCAACCCGCTCCTGTACCCCAACCTCCTGTCCCAGATCAGATCCCCCTCCTGCATCCTACCTCCTTCCCAGAGTCCACATCCCAACCCCCTGCCCCAGCCCTGAGCCCCCTCCCACACCCAAACTCCCTCCAAGAGGCCGCCCCCCACACTCCCTCCCGCAGCTCAACCCCCTGCCCCGGACCTGAGCCCCCTTCTGCAGCCAACCCCCTCATCCCTGGCTCCACCCCATGGCCTGAACCCCCCCAACCAGAACCTGCACCCCAACTCCCTGCCCCAGCTCTGAGCCCCCTCCTGCACTCCGAACGCCTCGGCCCCAGCTTGGAGCCCCCTCCTGCACCCTTAACCTCTCATTTCTGGCCCCACCCCAGAGACTATACCCCCAGCTGGAGCCCTCAGGGACGTCCTGCACCCCAACTTGCTTGCCCAGCCTGGGGAAAGTGAGTGGGGAGGAGCGAGCAACGGAGGTGGGATGGAGTGAGTGGGGGGGGGGGGGACTCTGGGAAGGGGCAGGGACAGGACAAGGGTGTTTGAGTTTTGGGCAATTAGAAATTTGGCAACCCTCCCTCCTCCCCGCATCTGGTCCCCAGCACAGCCATGCCCCAGCACTGCACCGCCAGGTCTTGGGGCCCAGCCTAGACGTCTGCTCCCACCCCCACCCCCTCAAGTGTGCCATACACCACTCAGGCTGGCTCTGCGGAGCAGCATGGACACTCATGCTCCCGCCTGGCACTCCCCAGGGAGGACTAGACGCCCCCCAGCGACGCCTATGGGGCAATGTAATGCTGCCTTCTTGCTGCAGGGGGACACAGCTAGGCCCTGTACTTGAGCAAGCATGTGCCCTGGCTGGAATGGCAGATTTTCCCAGACCAGGGCACCCCCCCTTCATCCCCCAACATACTCCTCAGAGCGACAGAGCCTCCTACGGTTCTGGGGTTGACTGGCTGGGCTGAGACAGGATTGCTTTGGGGGCGAGGGGAAGATCCTGCATCCTAAGGACACTGGGAAATCCCTTTTCTTAGCAAAGCGTTGAGAGAAGGGAAGAGAAGGCCAAGCACCTCCCTTTGCCCCCAGCTGGCACCCCCAGCCACCTTGGCAGCCAGCCTAGCAGCGCTGACTGAGCCCTGGACTGGGACCGGTCCTCTGCCCACAGAGATGGCCCCCTCCAGGGCAGGGCAGATACACAACGGCAGGAAGGGGACATGCACTGCCTCAGCAGCACTAGGCTCCCAGGGGCTGGGCGTAGGAGCAGGCCCAAAGGCTAGTCCTGCAGCCTGGCTGGGCTTTCCAGGAGCTGTCAGGGCTGGCTTCACTGTGCTCCCATTGAGGCCAGTGGCCGTTTGGCCACTGACACCGTTCAATGGGTGTGGTATCCCCTCCTCCGCTTCCAGCACACAGCATCCCCTCCTCCTCGTCCAGTACGCAGTGGCCCATATGATATAACAGCACAGGGACTGCAGCAAGAGCTTCCCCCCAGGGCTACTCACCCATGGCTTTGGGCACTGGTAAACTGCCGATATACAGGGCTTCATACTTCTGGATAGGCTGCCTCCCGGTGTCCAGAATATCCACTGCCAGAGACAAGAGCAAGCCAGAGTTCTTATCCAGCGCCTCACCGCCTCGACCAAAGCCCACCTCTTTACCGGGGGGTGGGGGTGTTGCTCTATTACCCCCAAGCAAACACTGCCCTGATGGCTGCCCAGCTCCAGGATGCCTGTTCGTGTCTCGAGCATGTCCCCACCTAGCACCAGGTGCTGGGCTTCAGGGCTTACAGGCCAGCAAGAGCAGGGGGTGAGCCACTCTGCAGGGGTACAGCCCTCCACAGCCCTGGGATCGTTTTTGTGCATGTGGGGGTGGTTCCTTCTCTTGAAGACGCTCTAGGAGCTCCCCTGCCTTGAGCCCAGCCCCACGGGCTCCGAGCACAGCCCAGGCCAGGGCACGCCTTAGGCCTTTATCTCAGAGAAAGCTCATGTTGTACTGGGTCTCCCCGCACCACCCCGCTAATGACAACAGGCTGCCATGAGTATAATGGGGCGGGGCCTTGATGGGAAAGCCACATTGCTCTGGCCTACAGCCCAAAGCTCCTATCTATACATCAGGGGTGGGGGCATCAGTCTGAGAGCTGATATCTCAGCCCCTTCCAGGGCTAGAGAGGAGCACGCTGGACCCGTGGGCGGGATGTTCCCAGCTGTCCCATGGGACAAGGTGAGGGTTTCTATCCCTGGTGGGCCAGGAAGTATCAGCCCTCAACCCTGTCACTCAGACAGATGCTTGTATCAGGGGAACGGAAGGACTGTTTGTGGGCAACGTCTTTAGCGGAGGTTTTAAAATGGGAGCAGTGCAGAGTGTGAGGGAGTGGTGATGCTGGCAGTAGGCGTGGGGGAGATGATCAGTGGGCAGAGGGCAGGTGATGGGGTCGTGCCCTCAGGTGGCATGGGAGGCGTGTGCAGGCGGCGGAGGGGGGAAGGGAACTCCCCGGAGTACCTTGCAGCGGTAAGTTGTCTGTCAACATGGGCTGCAGCGTGACGGATCGAGTGAGGCTGTTGCTAGCCACGGCCCGCTCGGCCATAATCTGAACAGCAGAGAGAAACACCATCACACAGAGCCTGCCCACGGGCCTCCGCTCTCAGATCCCGGCTGGTGGAGCTCAGGCCCTGGGCGGTCAGGCAGGAATGCCCCTGCTGGGTATCAGGATAGTACCAGGGAAAATGAGTGTGGCTGTCTATGACCTGGGGGCTAGAGCCCTGGCCTGGGAGTCAGGAGACCTGGATTTAGTCCTAGTTCTGCTGGGGATCTTGGGCAAGTCTCTGTGACTTGGTTTCCCCATCTTCCCTTTGAGACACACTATGTAGGAGCTGACTATTGCTCTCATTAGCACTTGTACAGCTCAGGAGCTGTTTCATCAGGTGGAGAAACTGAGGCATGCCATGGGGCAATGACCTGTCTGAGGCTACACAGCCAGTCTGTGGCAGAGCAGGGATTGGCACTCAGACCTTACTGACTCCCAGCCCTGCGGTTCACCCACAATGCTCATCAGTTCCCTTGCCATGGTCTCCACTCCCCAGGGCCAAGCTGGACGGTCCCCATTGGGTCAGGGAGTGACTCCTGTTGTTCCTGCCTGAGGGCTGGGGCATGTCCGCTTCTGAGACACTGCCAGCAGGAGGGGAACCTGGCTCCTAGCCCAGGAGAAGCCTGATCTAAAGGAGTGAAGGAGGCTCAGGACTCCCTGCTGACAGGGGCAAGCCCAGGCATGCTGAGCGGCAAGTCCCCAGGGGCATACCTTGGAGCACATCTCATGCAGGGCCTTGGCGATGGCTTTGGCGGGCACGTTGCAGTGGAAGACGTGGCACTTCAGCATGCACGTGTCCTTGTCGCTGGCCACAAAAGCAAAATCCCTGCAAGGAGAGAAGAGGATGGGGGTGAGCAGGAGGATGAGGGTGGGGTGTCAGCCCCGCCCATGGAAGCCGAGCTACATTACCTGTCCCTGCAGCCAGCGTGGCAGCGTGTGGAGAAAGGAAAGGAGACAGCAGTTAATGCTGATTCCTGCAGGGCAGCAGCGAGCAGGGTCATGCACCTCAATGCACCCCTCATCTGTACCTTCCCTGGGAGCGGGATAGCTCAGTGGTTTGAGCATTGGCCTGCTAAACCCAGGGTTGTGAGTTCAATCCTTGAGGGGGCCATTTAGGGATATGGGGCAAAAATCTGTTGGATGGTTTAATTGGGGATTGGTCCTGCTTTGAGCAGCAGGTTGGACTAGATGACCGCTTGAGGTCCCTTCCATCTCTGATATTCTATGTGGGGAGGGGAGGAAAGAACCAGCAGCAGTACCAGGCAATGCCCTGTGTCTCAGCAGGTAATGGTGCAAGGGAACTGTGCCAGCCCTGGGCTGCTGTGCCATGTGCAGCAATGCCCCATTGCTGGGGTGACACCATGTCCTAGCACCTGGCCCTAAGGGATCCCAGAGTGTTTTGAAAGTCTCCTAAAGGCTGGATTAACAGAGCCTGGGGCAGTCCTGCCTGCACGCCAGGGAGGGAGCCTGCTGTACCAGGGTGGCGAGGGCTCCCCCAGGGTGAGCTCTGGCAGCCCCCCGACCCCTCCACCACTCACCTGCCATTGTTGCAGCCCACCCCCCAGACACGGATGTTGATGATGGGCTGGCAGTGGATCAGGCTATGATCCAGAGGGTTCAGCAAGCTCATTGTGTCCTTCTTCAGAATCATCACCATGTTCTGGCCCTGCAAGGAGAGAGCAGGGGGGCTCAGTGCACAGGCCTCCCTCTCCCCTCCCCAGGCTATCCGGCTCCCCCTCCCCCCCAGGCCAGAGGGGTGGCCAGAGGCAGGTGGGGATTGGACACCCTCTCCCCAGCCAGGGGCTTTGAGGGCTTCCCCAGCATTTGGGGAGGGGAAGTGCCCCAGGCTGCATGCCTGTGTCCGGGGACAGGCTGGGGGCACATTGGAAGTGACTCTCATCCTCTGCCCAGAGACCCTGAATAGGGCAGAGTTGCAGCTGCTACTGAGGTGGCAGGAGACCCCCATGGAGAGTCAGTAGCCAGGACTCTGGGGCCAGCGTTCTGATGCTTGTGAGCAGATCTGCGCTCCTCCCAGGAACCTGGGGCACCCAGCAGTCTCTGCCCCAGGCTAGGAAAGGGACTCACCTCACCCCAGCTGCCTGCGGGGTCCCGGCCCTCACACTTGCTCTGCGAGAGTTGCTGAATGCAGTTATTCACCGCAATGCTGCTCTTGCCCGGGGACAGGTCCTCCTCTGGGATCTCCACCCAGCCCAGGGAGCGCACAACGAAGCACTGGAGGGGGAGACATGCCGGGGGGGGGGGTCACACTCAGCAACAGCCCAGGCCCCCTCACCAGCTCCCCTCAGCCTCACTGAGCTTGACAGAGCCAAGGCCAATGTAGTGCCCCAGTCCGGGCAGAGGGCTACTCAACCAGGGCCGGCGACAGGGGGTACTACGGGTACAGCTGTACCGGGCCCCAGACTTAAGGGGGGCCCCCTTAAGTCCGGGGCCCGTAGTCCCCCCTCGTCGCCGGGCCTGTCTCTGCGGGCTGGGCGCGGGTGGGCGGGAGCCAGCGCTCGTGCCAGGATGGTTTATTGCCGCCGCCCGCGGCTGAGGTTAGGGGCGCGGGGGGAGCCAGGAGCAGCTGCCGTGATGGAGCTGGGGAAAACCCCTCCCCCGGTGCGCTGGGGCGGGAGCCAGGCCAGGTCCCTCCCACCGCGGCCGGCAGGGTTGGGGGCCCGGCCCCATGCCCGCCCCGCCTGCTGCAGGTGGGGCAGCCGGCCGCTGGCAGGAGCCTGCCGGGAAGTGCGGGGCATGTGGCGAGCGGCTGGTCTGCTTGGTCTGCAGGCCCCCCCTTCCCCGCCCCCCACCGTGGGACCGCTATCCCTACTCTGCTATCAGAGTAGGGGGCCCCCAAATGATCAGAGTAGGGGGCCCCAAAATTTCTGTAGCCGGCCCTGTACTCAACACAGTGTGAACCATTTCTGCCAGGCCAACCGGCTGGGGGCACTGCCAGGTTATGCTGTGCCCACCTCCCTGGACTCTGACCATCAATCAACTGGGCCCAGTGCCCCAGCTACCAGCACCACCCTGTGCCTATGGAGGTTCCTCTGGGTGCAGGGGACTGAGCTAGGTGACCGCAAAGTCCCTTTCCAATCCTATGATTCTATGAAGCCAACAGCTCACATGGGTGAGGATTCAGCAGTCCCCCCCCCCCCCATCTGCCCCCAGGGCTCACTCACAGCCAGCAAGGGAGGCTTGAGAGCTTGCTGAGTACTGAAATGCGCCTCAGGAGGCTGCCCGTGGGCACTGGGCAGGCCCAGCCCAGCCGCACCAACAGCCCCCAGACCCCAAACCCCTCCACTAGATCACCCCAAGCCCCTGTCCCAGCCCTGAGCCCCCTCCTGCGCCCCAACCCCCTGACCCAGCCCTAACTCCCTCCCAGAGCCTGCCCCGAATGGCCCCTCCGTGACAGTACCTTGGAGCCAGGCTCTTTGCCGCCGGGAGGGAACTCCTCCCCATGCCAGGGCGTGGAGGTCCTGCAAAGGAAGGCGCAGCATTAGCCATGGCAATGAGCGGGGCATGGCAGGAAGCCCCGGCAGGAGCCCAGCAGGCTGAGGGCCTCTGCCGCTCCCCAGAGCAGCGAGGGCCCCGTGGCTGACCCTGCGTGGGGCCAGGAGGCATTGCTCACTTACGCTGCCCTGGTGGGTGCTCACTGGGGTGGGGATTCTTGATAGGGACCCTGCCCCACTAAGAATTGGACTCAGGCCCACCAGCCGCTTCCATACAGGCCACCAAACAGCCATGAGTTGGGGCCAGGGCTGTCTAGTCACAGGGCCCCTCCTTCCCATTTCCTCACCAGTCCTGTGCTCCCCCGGGCAGCACCAACAAACAGGCCTCTCCCAGAAGGGAGCATGTGCCCGCAGCACCCTGACCCCGGGATCTGGAATCCGGCTACCGTGACGTGGGCCCCACTTCATGATCCGACACAGAGACAACACAAGCTCTTGGCCCTGCTGCCGCTGGGATCAGGGTGGACCCTCTCCTCTCCCCCTCCCCCAAACTTTGTGCCCAGCCCCACCCCTGGGATCAGGGCAAATTCTCTCCCTCCCGAGACAGTGGCTGGTTTGGAAAGACATTGGCTGCTCCTGATCCAAACAGTGTGACATGCCCCCATTGACCAGCGGCCACACGATGAAAGCGAGCACAATCCTGGAATTCTCCGGGGTGCCAAGCAGGGATGTGGCATTTGCCATAACAAATCAGGCCATGCCAGCCCAGCTAGCACAGCATCCTGCCGCCTGCAGGGGCTGGCACTTGACTCTTCTGAGGACGTGATAAAGAAGAGACACCCCACGAGGCACCTGGCCCGATGCACAATGCTGCTCAGGAGGGGAGTGGGGCTCCCTCTTGATTGGCTGGCCAGGGCCCTGCAGTATGAAGTGTGAATCCCCTTAGCTGCGGCAGTAAGAAAGTTTCTCCAGGGGCAGATTTATTGGCACATGGCTGCAAGTTAAGCCAGTGGATTTGGGGGCTGCTCAGGCAAAGGCATTGCCTCCCAGAGCAGGGAGGGCAAGTCCCGCTCTTCAGAGCAGGGGCAGGGGGGCAGGACAGGTGTCACATGGCCAGAAAGGGACACACTGGAACGTTTAGAGAGGAGACCCATAAGCGCGGAGGAGGCTGGAGAGAGTGGCTGAGGGGAAGAGGTTCCCTGGGGAGAGAGACAAAGGAGTGTTCCTTAGAGGAGGATTAAGCGTGGAACTAAGAGGAGTGGGATGAACTTAGTCTGATTGTCAGGAAAGGGCTTCCTGATCATGAGCCGCCCTAGGCTGTGGAATTGCCTCCCCAGGGAAGGAGGGGGACCCAGCCCTTGGGATGAAAGCTGGGCTGAGTCAAACCCAAGCGGCAGAGATTAACCCAGGGAGGGCAACACGACGAGGCCCCAGTGACATCTCTCCCGTGGGGTTTGTCCGAACCAGGCATGCTTTGGCAAGGTAACCTGGGCAGCGAGCCCTACCTTCTGGGCAACGACGCCACCGGACTGGGGACAGGTCTCTCCTCGGACGCGAGCTTGACTGCAGCTGCCGGCAGATCCTGAGCAGAGACAGGAGAAGAGACTCATGAGAAGGCCACCAGAGAGCACCTGGAGCTCGTGTGCAGATAGAGGAGTGTTCCTGGTGGGTGCAAGGCCCGCTGTTGACACAGCTCTGCTTAGCCTTGGCTATCTCCCTCCCAGGGTGACCAGAGGTGACTGATCTAATCTCATTCCCCCTTCAAACTGGCTGTGCTAAGACTAAAGCCAACGTTCTCCTGGCATTCTGTACCGTGTCCTGCAATGCAGCTTCTCCATTAGCCACCAGGCTCCCTCCCAGGCCAGACGTGCACGATGGCCGTTGCCACTGCGTGGTGCCCGTGGGCACGTGCCAATAGTAGGTGCCCGAGGAGTCGTGAATTTTCCTCCATCCTGGGGGAAGGTCAGGCTCTGTCTCCAGATTCTGGTCACTCCACAGGTTATCTAGGAACACAGAAAGCAACAGGCAGCTGGGGGAAGGGTTTGCGGAGTAACTTTCACCCTAACGGATCCCAATGCACTTTACAAATACTGCACTGTCCCTTTGCCCATGGCTGAAATGCAGCCACCTCTGGGGAGGGACCCAGCACTTGTTTACCAGCGTGATAGTTTAGGACTGGAAAGACATTACAGCACATTCAGCTGGGAACCTTGCCAGAATGCAGTTATTCACACTGGAATTAGGCCAGGACACCGAGGTAAATACTCCAGCTCTTTAAGGGCCAAGGGGTCTGGGACCAGCCAGCCTTGTTCATTTTATCGGCCCCAGCTGGGAGGAGTCAGGTGTGTTCTATATTAAGGGGGGATAGCTCAGCTGGAGTAGCCCCTGGAGCCAGAGGGACCTGGTGGGCGGAAGAACTACTGCCGGGTTTAATGTCTGCCCAAGTTTTGGAGACTAAAACTGCGTGGAAAGAGACTCTGGACAAAGCCGTGAGTCCCTCATCGGCTGGGAAGACGGGTCAGCACCTCTCCGCGGCACTGCCAAGCGACCGGCCCGGGGGGATGGAGGCAGAAGCAGTTAGCCAATCAGGACCTGTCCTCAATCGCAGAACTGCAGGGCTGGAAAGGACCAGGAGAGGTCAAGCCCAGGACACCACACTGGAACACAGCACCTCCAGAGCCATTCCAAGGTACCATTCAGTAGGGACTCAGAGGGAAGGGCTATGCCTCTAGAATACACACAGCTGCCCATTATTAATAAGGCACCAGGTGAGCAAATCAAAAGGACACGGTCCCTGTTCTGAGAAGCTGACAGCCTAAGCTGACCAAACAGAGCGGGCCGAGAAATAGGGGACAAGGGCATGAGGTAGTTTAGTGGTGCTGCACCTTGTTTGCTTTATATAGCTGTGGTGTCACATTAACTGCTAGGTGCATGTCTTATGCAGTGTTGTTGTAGCTGTGTCAGTCCCAAGGTATTAAAGAGACAAGGAGGATGAGGTAATAGCTTTTATTGGACCAGTTTCTGGGTGAGAGAGACAAGTTTTCAAGTGCATCTTGTGGGTGCATCATCTGTGTATCCAACACACACACTAGGCTGAGTGTGCAGGGAGGGGGTCGAGGTAATTTTGCTTCCTGGCTCCATAGCACCAATCCTGTTCACGTCCTCTTCCTACAGTCTAGATTCCTGGTGAATTTCAGCCAGGGCTGAGCCCTGATCCAGCTGTGATAGGGGAAGCCCCCAGGTTGTGGTGGAGCTGGCCCCCAGAGAGTGGGGAGGGCATGAGGCAGAAGGGTCACTCCTGAGTCTCCTCGTATGACGTCCATTGGTTCGTACTTAGATGGAAAAATTCACGTCACAAAGGGGTGAGCTCGAGGCCTGCGTCAATGGCCTGGAAACCTGGGATGGGGAGGGCCCAGTGCTGAAGTGCCCCAAGTACCAAGCTCCCTCTGAAGTCCCTAGTGGCTCTGAACACAGGGGACTTGCAGGATCGCATTCTGAAATGGTAACTGTGCTTGAAGGCCCCTCCCCCCCGGGACCTCCATCTTCATCTACATTCTTCCAGCAACTTACATCCCTGAGCACTTTGCACACACTTTCCATGCAGCTCCACTGAAATGCAGCCAGCTCTGGGGTGGAGGGCGCAGGTGGTGCCTAACAGCGCACAACAGCAACATCATTCTTTCGAGAAGTACCTTTAGATCCGCAGCACACAGAACCCTGGGTTCTGAGCTCTTGTCCAAAGGAAGTGCACGGTGCTAGACTTCTTATCCCCAGAAGGAGAAAGGGCCGGACTGACCCCTCTGGGATTGGCATGGAGCCTGGGGGTATGTCTGCACAGCAAAAAAAGTCCCATGGCAGTGAGTGTCAGAGCCCAGGTAAACTGATCTGGGCTGAAACCCAGCGAGAGGGAGGGTCTCAGAGGCTGGGCTCCAGCCCAACCCCATTCCCCAAATACCCACACTGCTAGTTTTAGTCCCCCAGTGGGCGCCCCAGTGCGTTCTCCTGGGACTGGCTGCTGCAGGGTTTCCTGCTGTGTAGACACACCCTCGGTGTTTAAAACCTGGTGTCGCACTTCCGAGCCAGGTCTACACTACACACTCCAGTACAACGACATCACTCGGGGGCGCGAGCTCTCCTGTCAGTCTAAGAGTCTTCACCAGAAGTGCTACAGCTGTGCAGCCACAAGTTTGTAGCGCCCTGAGCCATCCCCTCGGGCCAGCGATAGCAAAGGGCCAGAGTCCATAAGGGGGGACAAAGGAAATTCAAACAGGTGAAAAAACCAGCAGGGAACATCCTTGCACATAGACTCTGGCTCCTGGTTCTCAGCTGGAACCTCAGTTACCAAGTGATGCTGCATGCTCACAGGACACTAGTTAGCCCAGCGAAGTAAGGACACAGCAAGCGCAGCCTGCCAGAAATACACACATGCCAGCTGCAGTCGCTGCAGGGATTAGTGCAGTTATCTGAATGAAGGAGGATACCGGAGCTCCATCACTGAATCAATGCATTGATTCACAGGCAGACAGGATCCTACAGTCACAGAAGCCCGGGCCCATCCGAACCTCTGTACAACGCTGGGGGTCATTTTGTTCAGTGCAGTGACAGGACTAGGGACTGTAATAACATCCCTGACCATGAGGATCTCAAAGCACTTTTACAATTCTGGGCCAGCCTCACAACTCTTCCGAGAATGGAGTGAGCATCTGTCCCATTTTACAGATGTGGAGACAGCAAGATGCTCAAAATCACGGAGCAAATAAACCATAGAACCCAGGAGTCCTGACTTATAACCCTCTCCCCACTCCGACCTCTATCCACTAGCCCACCCTCTCTCCTGCAATGAGCGTTTGTGGCAATTACAGTGGGTGACTGACCATGTTTTTTCATGTCAAGCAAACCGCTAAAGGAATGAAGTGGCATCAAGGCAGCAGAAAGGCTGCGGCTGGAGACACTCAAAACCAGGAATTCAGCATGAAGCACTGGAACATACAGGTGGGGTTAAGTTGCCGTCTCTAATAACTCACTCTCTGTGAGTGATTCCTGGAAGTTTTTGCAGGTTGCAATCTCTACCCCTAACGCTGCATTAGCCAATCCAGATTATTTAGACCAACAGTCTCTTCAATGGAGTTGGATCACACACAGTGCTGGAGGGGCTTCCCAGACAGTCTGAGCTCCTCCTCCAAGGAGGGACCAGAGATTCAGCTCAGCCCAGCATCCCTGGGGGTCCTCCCAAAGCAAAAGAACCGAGGCTGCCAAAGCCACCTGCAGCTGGGAGCTGTAGGCCCAGACCCCAGCCTGAGAGCTAAGAGCAGAGAGCTAATGCTGTTCCCGCACTCTGGGCCCCCCGAAGCAGGGGCTGCACAGGCGAACGGCTGGAGCTGGTTGTCCCCAGAGACACAGTCCGAGCAAATGCACCACTAATTAGATGGAGCCAAAGCTAATTCATTCTCTGGAGCTGGCACTTTCCCCAGCACAGGAGGTTCAGCATCTTCTCTGCCAATGGCCATCTCAGGCACACAGGATCTGAGCCAAAGGCACTCTCCAAAGCTTCCATTTACAGTGCTATGCCCTGGCACATCAGTCCCCAGGACGGCCCATCCAAAGAGCTCAGGCACACACAGGGAGAGAGGCATTACAAACCCAGTGCTGCCAAGGCAAGACTGGCCCAGTGCAGCAGGGGCACAGCGTGCTGCAGTCAGGGCTCAGGCGGGACAGTGTGACGCTCTATGCCTTGGGGGGAGCGTTCTGTAACCCCCATATTCCTCATTTCCATATAACCGTGATCTGACATATAAAGCATGCCTTGTAAGGTACCAGGGGAAAGGTTACGATCTGCTGAAAGTCATTTCTCTATCCATATATGGGTATCATTAATGCATATGAAGTTATGAGAATTGTGTTGAATGGTTGTCACTAAAACATGTTGTAAGTTGGGGGAATCAGCCAAATATTAGCTCTCCAGAGGCAACAGCAAGGAAAGTAACCAACACCCAGGCCGGCTGTCAAACAATCCATCAACAGCCATTGTCCAGCAAGGGAGCTACAATGCAATGATTCACCTGCATGAGGCCACACCAGGGGAATTGCTCAACCTTGCTTGGAGAGACTCAGGGCATGGCTACACTGGAAACTTCAAAGCCTGGCTCCCAGTGTTCAGAGCCTGTCCACAGTAGTGCTTTAAAGCGCTCAGACTTGCTGCGCTCGGGGGGGGGGGGGTGATTTTTCACACCTCTGAGCCAGCAGGTTAGGGTGCTATAAAATGGAAATGTAGATGGTCCCTCAGTAATGCTCACCTGGCTCCACTGAGGAGTGAGCAAAGCCAAGGGGGAGGAAAGAACATGATAAAAGGGAGAGACATTTGCCATGCTCTTCCTCTCTCTCTCCCACCTCCATCTACAGACACCACACCAAGAGAGTGAAGTGCTGATCAAAAGGGAGAGCCTGACTGAAGAGCAACCAGTCAGCCTGTGGTGAGACACATCCAAGTTTGTAAGGACAGTGAAAGATCAGCTAGAATGTGTTTTGCCTTTATTTCATTTGACCAGATCTGACTTCTTGTGCTTTGACTTATAATCACTTAAAATGTATCTTTGTAGTTAATAAATTTGTTTGTTTATTCTACCTGAAGCAGTGTGTTTGGTCTGACACATGTCAGAGGCTCCCCTTGGGATAACAAGCCTGGTACATAGTAATTTCTTTGTTAAACTGACGAACTCGTATAAGCTTGAAGCATCCAGTGGGCGTAACTGGACACCACAAGACAGAGGTTCTTGGGCTGTGTCTGGGACCAGAGATATTGACTAGTGTCATTCGCTTGCAAGTAGCTGGGAGCAGCTTACATGCCGGAGACTGTGTGTGAGCAACCCAGCAGTGGGGGGTTCTCACAGCAGAGCAGGGTAAGGCTGACTCCCAGAGTCAAGGATTGGAGTGACCTAGCAGATCACCGGTCCAGATAACACCAGAGGAATACATCACAGATGGCTTTTCATCTCCAGCCATTACACTGCAGATCACAAAACACAGTGCAGACAGTCTACAGGGACCGCGTGCCCCAACTGCATGGCATCCCCTTGCGCCACCCTAGGGCACAAACTCTACTCTGACTTGAAGGGAAGACTGCCCCCTGCTAAACACTATCACCATATCCCGTAACACCTGCCTCTGCTTTTCTCTCAATCCCCACCAATGACTGATCAGGCCCAGTGCTGTTCTGCTTCTGAGATGTGTTGAGCTCACCGGTCATGGTGGTGTGGCTACTCACAGGGGCAGGCATGAGGGGGTCTAATGTGCGCCACACCAGTTGATGCTTTGGGGGGAGGAAGAGGAGGAAGAAAAGTAAAAGGGAAATTATTGAAGATCTCGGAGGCCCTAAATGCCACCCTCTTCCCACCCCCACCCCTTCGAATCTGGGGAATATCTTAGTCCCTGCCCCTCCTTAGAATGGACGCAAGTCAGAACCTGCAGCCCGGCGCTTCACTGCAGGAATCAAAGGTGCAGTATCTGTAACTGTATCCGTCCCTGGGAATACAGCTAAAAATAGCCAAAGGTCAGCATGCCCCTGCTGCGTTGTTATCCTGTTGAGATGCCCAACATGGACAGAACAGAAGGTGAATAATCCATCACCAGGCTCTAGCATACTCTCCCCGGCAGCACAACCCGCCCAGGTGGGTCCCGCCATCAGTCGGACCAGCTCAGCCAGCGGCTGGTAGAAGCAGCCTGCCCCCTCCAAACTGAAGATTAATGCCCCAGCACAGAGCCTGCAGCAAAGCAGCCAGCTGCATCCCAGCACCTTCCTACCACCAGAGCCATCACATCCACCGTCATCCCCACAGCCTCTGTCACTGCCAAAGCCCTTCACTGAGGAGGTCAGGACAGTGCCCAGAGGGTGCTCTCGATTTGCCACAGGCCCAAGGACTGCACTGGATGTATCTATCCCCAGGAGGGGCTGAGGGCCTGGCGTTGCTCTGAATGGGGTGAAACGTACAAGGAAGTCACAAGGCCATTGGGGTCTGAACCAGACAGAGTTCGTGCCTTATCCAAGCAGAGTGGATACCATGCCTCTCTCTGCATGGCACTTGCAACACTGTGCTGGGGATATGGCATTGAGGCTGGGCTCCTCCGTGCCGGGAAGACAGAGGAAAATTGGAGGGAACCAAGAAGAGCCACAAAATGACCAGGGGGACGGAGGAAAAGGCAAAAGCACTAATGGTCCTTTGTAGTCACGGCTGCCCTGATGTCAGTGGGCATTGGGCCAGGCCCCAGATCTGCAGTGCCTGGCCAAAAATGCACTCAGAGGAGCTGGGAGAGGAAACTGTTGGTCTGGAGTTGAAATTAAGGCCTATTGACCTGAAACCTAACTCTCCGAATGGGAGCAGGTTCCCCACTGGGGCCAGGACAGCTCTCCCAAGATGCATTCCTCAGGCATAGTTACATCCTGTCTGATCCTAACTGCTCAAGCAATGGGGCTCCCAGCTCCATGGTCAGGAAACTGATCCCTGAGACTCGGCCTAGATTTTCCTTTTCATTCCCCCACAGCCACACTCATTGGGGTTTGCCCCCCCCTCAACTGCACATGCCTCCCCTAGCCTAGCACTCAAATCACCATGGCAAAAGCACTAATGGTCCTTTGTAGGCACGGACTGGCACTTGCTGCCTAGACAAGCTCCTCCCCGGAGGCCAGGCGCAATGACCTGCCAGGTGCCCTGCAGAAGGAAAGGGCGAGTGAGTTTGTGTCCTTGCCCCTCAGATTGTCAGAAATACCAAGCAACGGGGAGCCTCCCTCTCCTTGCCGAGGGGTGGGGCCATCCCAAAGCTTCAGCAGTGCGGGACTCGCCAATCTACACACACACACACACACACACACACACACACACACACACACACACACACACACACAAGCAAGCCTGGGAAAAGCTGCCACCACCGTGACAGCCGTGTCCTGCTGCGGATCTCAGCAAGGAAGCAGGTTCCCAAGTGGGAATAGCAGGTTACAAAACAAGCCCACCGCCAGGGCAGCATTGCCAACTTGCAGGAATGGCACAACCCACCCCCTTTTTATGCAGCAGAGAAGCCCCCCTCTAAAGGGCCAGCTGCTGCCCTGATCCCAGGCAGCTGTGATCAGACCAGCTTCCTAGGCTGCAGCATCACATGAAGGTTCCTCCCCACCACTGGCTCTCATTCACGTTCTTCCAGAGATCTCATTGGTTGGGTTGTTTCCAGAGGGTGCACACTGCTCGGTCCCCACCCCCAGGGAGCTGGCATCACTTCTGACAGACGGGGGTCTGTGTTCTGCCCCTCAGTGCCCAGAGGCTGCTGGCCAGGAGAGGGTGAGGTGCGCCCCATATTTTCCCATAAGGGGTTCATGTGAGCCAGAGGGGCTGCAAAGTGGGGGGTCATTTAGGCTGACGGGAAAGCCCCAACTGAGGGAAGCTCAGGTGTGCAGTAACAGACAGGGCACTAGAAAGCCAGGGAGCCAGAAGCAGAAAGGAGGCTGCAGGGAAGAGGGTGCAGTTACTCTCCCTGAGACAAGGGGTAGAAAGGTATTTGGACCCAAGAGAATGGGTTTGTGTTGCCTAGCAACCCAGGAGCTCGGGGTTTGGTTAGAAGTGTGGACAATGCGAGGCTGGGATAGGCAAGGCAGGAAGCAGTGCAGGGGAGAGGCAGGAAGGTTTGTGCTAGTACAGACCTCTGCTGTTGGAGATAGGGTCTCTGGGCTGGGACCCGGTGTAGGGAGCAGGCCTGTATTCCCCAGAGCATGTGGCACAATCTAGGCTGTGAACCTGAAGACTGCCCAGAACCCTTTGCTCTCGTCACAGAGGTCAGTGGCAGTACTTGCCTGGGACGGTGTGGAAGATGCTGACAGTACTCTGGAAGGGGAGGAGCAGTGTGATTTGGCCAGGGGGCCAAAGAGGAGGCACAGCAGCTCCCGAGGAGCAAGAGAAGGGCTGCGGCACGAGAGACCGAGAAGGCAGGCTGAGGAACTGCAAGAAGAGGGCCTCAGGCTGGAAGAACTAATGCCTGGAGCACCCAGGAGGAGGTGCAACCTGTGAGTAGAGGCCCCCATGACAGGGAACTTGACACTGATATAGTTTGCATCCAAGCCTTTTCCTGTCTTTCATTCAATGTGTAGAGAGACTGTGCCCAGAGCCTGATCTCAGACAGCCCCTCCCAACTGCTCCAAGCCACCTGCCTCCCATGCAGCACCAGGCTCTGGCAGCCCTGGGAATGAGAATGGACACACCAGCTCCTGAGACCAAGTGGAGAGGAGGCACCCGCAGCCTAGACAGCTGAGCTGCACTGGGGATCTTCAGCCCTGCACAGGCCTCCACCTTCTGCAGTCAGGGCCCAATTCTGGGGTGTGGCAGGCACTCACCTCTCCCTGGGACTTCAAGGAGAGTTGGGAGCACGCAGCATCTCACAGGATCAAGCCCAGGGAGATGCTCTCCATCAATGGCACTAGCGCATTTACCAAGCCCTAATGCTGCCCCCTTTCCTGTATTAGGGGACCCTGGTCTTTCAGCGGTGGTGGGCACACATCATACTTGTCATTGATTCTACCCTCCAGCCAATGACTCTGCGGCGGAAATCCCGGCCCAGAATTACACAGCAGGATAATAACATTGATCCCAAAGACACGAAACTGCTATCAAACCCATGCCAACTCTGGGAATTTAATCAAGGGACAGCAGGCTTTCAGCATGGAGATTAATCTGGTCAGGACAGGTTACCACTCCCCCCAGCCTCCCCCCAGCCCCAGCTTCTCCTCTCCACTGCGCAGTTCTCAGGGGCCAGGATGCGTGTGAGGCTGGGAGAAATGGAGATAATGTTCCTTCAGGTGTTAAATGGCTGCATTTTGGGAAGAAGCTGCCAATAGCCTTCTGATCCTTGGCGGGGCAAACGGAGCAGCTGGGCAGGATGCTTTGGGAAGTGGTGTGGGAGTCGTTGCTTTAGCAACAAATTATCCCTAATACAAACTGTATTTGCTTATACAGTAGACTCTCAATTATCCAGGATTGGGTTAACCAGGATGTGGATTAACCAGGATGTCAAAAAAAAAATACGCGCAACTCGCAGGGCCGGCTCTGGCGCTGTTGCCGACCCCAGCACACACACACACAACCCCCACCAAGGTGCAGGGCAGCCAGTGAACCAACACCTCCTTTCCCCCGGTGCAGAGTGTCTGGTGAACCAAACTCCCCACCATATATTTCCTATGGATGGTGATTATCCAGGATTTTATTAACCAGGATTAATTTTTCCCCATCATCCTGGATAATCGAGAGTCTACTGTACAGCATCACACACTTGGTGTGGCTGTCAGGCTGGCGAGGGATGTCCTGCCATTCCCTGGAGGCTTGACTCTCTCTGTAGCCACAGATCAGGTGCAGTCCAGGCAGCAGCAATGCCAGTTTTCCCCCACCTCCAAAAAATAACTGCCAAGCAGGGAGCAGAGGGGAAGTGGCGGGAGCTGGGAGGAACATAAGGCCAGTGAGACAGCTGGAAGAGGCCCAGGGGAGCAGGGGATGATTCCTGCAGATCCCATCCTGTGCCCACCTCCCCGCTACCTGTGCCCATTTCCCTACCCAGGCAATCCCACTACCCAACTCCCCACATTGCCCAGCTCTAGCTCTGTCCTGGGCTCCTAGTAGCTCTAGGCCCCCACACTCCCTTGCCTACAGTGTCCCCAGCTCTTTCCACACTAACACCTCTCCAAGCACCTGCCACCACAGCCCGGCACCTGCTGCTGAGAGGACACTCTGCAGCCAGGGAGAGAAAGGAGCAGGCAGCCTGGGACTGGCAGAAGTACCGTAGCACTGCTCTAGCTCCTAGAATGGTGTTCTGGAGCATTCAGACACAACCTGAGCATGGCCCCTGACCCTTTTCAGCCCAACCTGCCTCAGCCAGGACTCTAGAGTGCAAAGGAGTGGGGTCTACAGGGTCTGCTCAGTCCCTGGCTTCTCTGCTGAGACTGGCAATGGTTTTGGTGATTTGGACACCTCCTTGACAGGAAATGGACTGAAACCCACTAAACTCATTTCACTAAGGCCACCAGGGGGTAACAACTTTGGGTCATTTGGCATTCTTTAGCTACACTAACCTTTTAGAGAAGCACTTTCCTGATTCAGCAGGCTGCTAGCAACGAGAAGTGGCTGCATGACCAAAGCTGCCCAGCTGCAGGAAATCCCAGAGGAGGGACCTCAGGACACGTAGGTCTTGTTTTTCAAAAGACCAAGTGCATATTCAGGGGCCCTGGATTTGCTCAGGGCAGCCCAGTAGCCCTGGCGGGATGCAGGTAAACTGGGGTGCGGATGGGCTCATAGTCATCAGAGACATTCCTCTGCAAGGAGCATGAGCTCTCATGCCTGGACTCGCTCAGACTCTGTGTGCCTCCCAAGAAACAACGTGGGAATAAAAGCGACAGGGCATTCCTGACTTCCCCAGGAGCCTGGTGGTGGAGAAAAGTGCCGGGGTGTCATGCCAGGGGCCATTGGCCTCTGCTTGGCTACAGCACAGGGGCAGCATGGGCAGTGGCACAGCAAGTGCCTCCCAATCCCCACGTGCTGCAGGGCCACCCATAGAAAGAAGAGGCAGCTCCAGTGTCTCCCCCCCTCCCTGTTTCCACTCCCAACAAGGGGAACAGGTGGGATGTGGACACTTGAACTGAGACAGCTCGTTTCATGCCAGCCAATCAGCCAGCAGGTGGGATGGTCACGGGGTACTTGGGGCTGGACTGAGATAAAGGACCTTCACTCCACTCCCATCCTCCCCCATCAGTTCCCCCCGCCACCACCACTTGGGGGGGATTTGGAACCTGTTCCGTTTGCAGGGAACAGCTGCAGCTTGGCTTGTCACTCCCCGGAGCCGGCCAGCCCTCCCAGATTCGCCTTTTAGTCCACACACGCTCCGCATCAGGAAAGTTGAGTAAAATGAGGAGAAGGGATGATCCGGGCTGCTGTTCCTGGGGCCGGCGGGGCTGCGGGCCTGAGGTGCAGGAGAGAGGCCGGAACCAGGATTTCCCAGTCCTCAGCGCAGCCTTCCCAGCTAACGAGCAAGAGACTGTTGGAGGCCAAGCCCAAGCCCGCGTTCAGCACCATGGAGAGCGGCCCGGGGCACGGCCCGGACTGACCCGGCCAGCCTGCGAGAAGGATCCGGGAGGAGGCAGAGGCGCCTCTGCATGAGGGGGGGAGGCAGGACGGCAAGAAGCAGCCGGGGCCCCCTGGGCCGCTCGCTCCTCCGTGCACAGAGCCCTTTGCAGACCGGCACCCAGCAGGTGTCAGCCCGGTGACCAGCAACAGGTCTGCAGCGAGCCAGGGACCCGCGCCCCCCAGCGCCCGGCCCAGAGTGCCGGCCTGGCGCTCTGCCCCTCTCCGGCACCGCGCAGGGGGCACGGCTCGTTCTCCGCCCGGCCACGGCCCCCTGCCTTCCCCGGCCACGGCCCCTTGCCCGCCCGGCCCGGCCATGGCCCCCCACCCCCCGGCTCTCACCGTCGCAGTTGACCAGGATGATGGCCAGCATGTAGTCCTTGCCCAGCATGGCCTCGGCGAGCCGGGCGCCCGGGGACGGGACGCGGCGAGCGGCGGCTGCAGGGCGAGCGGCGGCTGGAGCGCGGGGCAGGGCTGGGGGAGGCTCCGGGCAGGGGAGGCGGGGCCGCGGGAGGGAGCGGGAGGGGAGGTGCACGGGGCGGGGCAGAGGGAGGAGCAGTGGGTCCGTGGCGTGCCGGAGGCCCGGGGCCTTGGGGGCAGCCAGGGGAGAGGGACTGGGGGGGGGGGGATGTAGGGTGCGGGCCGAGGGGGCTCAATTGCAGGGGAAGGCCTCAGCAGTGGGCAAGGGAGCGGCCACTCCGCGCAGTTTCCATCCACGGCCACTGCAGTGGGGAGGCGGAGGCTTGGCAGGAGGGACTGGGGCGCCGGGAAGGGAGCAACTGGCCAGCTCTGTTCAGCAGAGATCCGGGTCCAAGGGGATCTCACACCCAAAATCTAGGATCTGTACTGGGGACCCGACACCCCTCTCCCAGCAGGGCCAGGAAAACCCAGTGGTCTATGGAGACAATGCCGAGAGCAGCTTCTTTCTCCAGTGGGACCAGATTCAGCCACCCATCTGTGGCGTAGTAGGGTATGTGGGAGAGGGAGTAGGGAGCAGCTTCCCACCCAAAGCTGTAGGCAGAAGGATTGTTGTGGGCAAACCGCTGTTGACTCTAGCTTTCCCTGGTAGAAACCCTGCCCCCAAGGAGCAGAGTTCGCTCTACGGTGGTAAGTACAGGGATTGGGAGAGGAGGACTTGGTATTTAAGGGAAATATAAAGGGTTCTACTCAGCCCCACTCAGACACAAGCTTAAAGGGCAGCTCCTACCTGCCTTTGGCCATCACACAGTCCCTCCTCATTCAATACAGCCCCACTCTGTGTCACATTGAAGAGGGCTCTGTGTCTAGATAACTCTAAGGAGGCATCCCAGCCCCACTAGGAGGAAGCACGGGCTTGCTTGTAGATAAACCAGAAGGCAAGGAGTCAGGAGACTAGCGCTCTGTTCCCAGCATTGCTGCCAACAAGGATAAATCACTTCCTACTCTGTTTTCTTGGTTTACCCATCTGTTGGGAGGCTTAATTGCTCAGTGCTGGTAAAGTGCTTGGAGATTCTCAGCTAGAAGGTGCTAGAGATAGGCAGAGAACTATTATTCAGCATTTACAAATGCCTGAGCTAGAGAGATGCCAATGGGATATTCTTCAGTGCTGTCTGGTGTTGCATAATGACCTCAGATGCCAAGGCCAGAAGAGACCATTGTGATCATCTAGTAGTCAGACCTACTGTGTAACACAGGCCAGAGAACTGTCTCCAAATAATCCCTAGAGAAGATCTTTTAGAAAATCATCCAAACATGATTTGAAACTTGTCAGTGATGGAGAATCCCCCAGAACTCTTGGTAAATTGTTCCAATGGTTAATTACCCAGACTGTTAAAATTTTACACCTTATTTCCAGTCAGAATTTGTCTAGTTTCCACTTCCAGACATGCTCCAGCAGAGGTAAAGGAGGTTGCCTTATCCTTATAAAGTTGAGGGTTTCAATGTGGTTCTCAAACATTTTATAAATTTGGCCTCCCAGAAAGAAACATTATCCCCATTTTACAGCTGGGGAAACTGAGGTTGAGAGGCACAGGACAAGGTCATATAGTCAGTCAGAAGACAACTATGAACAGAACCCAAAACTACTGACTCTCAGTGTCCTGCACTTTAGCCATTGGATTACACTGCCTTTCTAATGCTAACTGAAAGCGCAGGAAATCTTTAGGGTGGGATTATCAAAGGCATATTGCACTGAGAGGTGCATTAAAATGGCCCCAGATTAGATTGGATACCAACTGAATTAACTGTTTGGTGTTAGGCGCTTAGATCTGCCTGGGAACATGCTGGTAGCCAGATGCACATGGGAACACTGTCCACTCTGCAGCTGTCAGTGTGCCTATGGTTTATCCTTGCACACTGGGCAGCTAGCCATGTTCATGTGAACAATTTGGTTGGTATTTGTGTGCATGGCGAGCCCAATATACTCATGCAGTATTTCTAGGAATGTGGCCTATCATTTGTACATGGCCTATGTGTGCGTGCCCAGTCACTGTGTGTCACGGAGCGCCCGGGCGATTATCTGGAACCGCTCCCTAGGAAGCCAGACAGGACTTCGGGTGAAGTGTCCCCTCTCCGTACACAGCCTGCTTCCAAGGCTAGGAGCTTCACGGGTACCCGCTTCAACCTTCCTGGGTCTGACCTCGGAG
Organism: Sternotherus odoratus; assembly: GCA_032164245.1. Lineage (NCBI taxonomy): Eukaryota > Metazoa > Chordata > Testudines > Kinosternidae > Sternotherus > Sternotherus odoratus. The sequence goes on from JAVMKO010000008.1 coordinate 32,105,741, forward strand.
CATTCAGCACCTTCTGCCCCTCTGTGCTCTTCCCCCAGCGAGACCACCTGGGTGGGGTCCTGAGGGAGCCCATGGATTCTGCACCCCAAATCCACAGTCAAACGTGACTCTCAGCCAGCCAGTAAAACAGAGGTTTATTCGATGACCTCTATCTGGTCTAACCCAGACCATACAGCGAGCGTGAGCCCTCAGCTGGATCCATTTTGGGGGCCAGAGAGCGAGATAGCTTCTCTGCCTCCCTGCCTGACTCCAGCCCCTCCTCCCCCCTGGCTCAGCCAGGTCAGGTGACCTCCCTCCCCCACTTGGGGTCAGATTACAGCTTCAGGTATGGACACCTGAAGAGAAGCTCTGTTTTGCATCAGCTACACTATCCCATCACATAGACGCTCAAGAAATGCATAGGGGAAACTGAGGCACACACACAGTATTCCTACTCCGTCACACTGTGTATTTGAAGTATTCACATGGACACAGGCTATGTGAATGTGGGATACTGATGGGTTAGGGTGTGGGTGTGCACATGCAGAATGTGTGAGAACTTGAGGTGCCCTTGTGTGCAAGGGGGTACCTGTGAACCTAGGCTCTCGAGGGGCATAGATGTGGAGTGCTGATGGGTTGTCTGTGTGGATGGGGTGTCAGCATGGAATGTGTGCATGGGCACAAGGTAAATTTTGTGTGCACGTGGTTGTGCGTGTGCAAGTAGGTTCCATGTGCAGGTGAATATCCAAGTACATGCGAATAAGGACAGGGGACGTGGGGTATGTGAACATGGATTATCTATGTGTAGAAAACCCTGTGGGGTTTTTTGTTGTGGGCTTTTTTAAAAAAATATGAAATGAGAAATGAAACAAAACATAACGTATGTAGTGACAATCCCACCCGCAACGGCAGTACTTGTGGGCTCATCAACCCCTTCCCCACCCCCACCCCCTCGACACGTGGGTAAAACAAACTAACACGGACTCCCCCTGCCCCCAAAGAAACGAACTACGGTATTAGGCAGGAGGCACGGGACTCCACAGGGCTCCGCCCACGGGCGGGGGGGACAGACATGGAGGGGCATGATGCTGGGTAGGGACAGGTGACGTGGCGAGTGCGGATCGGTGATGCGGGGCCCGTGATGTGACGGATGAGGGGGACGTGCAGACGGAACCTCCCCCCACAGCCTCTGGTGCCCACGCGCCACACTGCGGTTGGGGGGCTGGTTAGCGGCTCTGGACGATGGTTTCCGGCAGGGAAAAGAGGCGTTTCCGCCCTGTTTAAAGATGGCGACATTAACGTCGTTTCTTTTATCTGGCAGCGTCACGTGACGCGCGGTGCCCCATAGGCCTTTCTCGGCCGTCAATGCGCATGCTTGGGCTGTATGGCGCCCACTAGGGGGATACTGTGTGGAATGCGCATGTGCGAACGGCGGGCCGGGTCTGAAGATGGCGGATGATAAGGTGAGAGGGGCGCCGGGAGGCTGGGCTGAGTCGTGCCCGGTGGAGCCGGTCCCGCCAGCTGGGGGTCGGTGGGAGCTGCTGTGACCCGGCCCCGGCCCCTCTTCCCCCGCTGAGCCCGAGTTCTCCGAGAAAGCTGCCGGCGCCATAAAGCCTCCGGCTTGGAGAGCCCCGGGCCTCCCCGTCCCCTGCCGCGCTTCGGCCACGGGCCGGGGAGCCGCTCTCCGGCCGCCGGCCCGTGCTGCGGGCTCAGCTGCCCCGGGGCCGTAACAGCGAAGGCCCTGCTCGGTAACGTGCCCCCAGCGGTTACCTGAGCCTGCTGACCAGTAACGGGGCTGATTCCGCCGCTGCCAGGGTGCGGCGTTAACCGGCCTTCCCCGGCTCTCCCAACCGCGCAGCCGTTTCTGGCGCTCGCAGTTCGTAGTGCGCTTGCCGCAGAGTGACACGGTTGCAGGGGTTTCTGGTTTTAGAGGTGGGCTGACCTGTAGCACATACACCCCGTTCTGCAGGTGACACCGATCAAGTCCTACCATCTCTTCTCAAAATTGCACTGCTGGAGACTTGAACTTTGAACATTTTTGTAGATTTCATTACCCCTATGACTGTAGAGTGTCTGAAGTTGAAAGTAATGGGCTTTAGACATAGTCTAAGCCCCTTCAGAAGTCAAATGGCTGAGCTAAACTTCAGTAGCCATGGGATATATATAGAGGCACTCCTAATTCCCTTCTGTACAAGCCTGGGAAGCAATAGTTTCCTATTTTTAGTTTAAAAGATAGATCTACCTAAAATGTAACAGGCTGCACTAATGTTGAAAAGTCACATCACTCTAGTCACTTCCTGCTACCTCCTCAGTATGGCCTAAATGCTGTGCCAGAATAGTAGTTCCCTGAGCAAAAGGAATTTGACTACTTCTCATGAAGTTACTGAATTGCATGTTTGCAAGCTGTATGCAACATCTAGTCTTTGTTTTTACTGTGTAGGACTCACGGCCAAAGCTGAAGGATCTTGCTTTTTTGAAGTCTCAGTTGGAAAACTTACAGCAGCGAGTGGAAGACGAGGTGCAGGCTGGAGTGGGCCAGGTAAAGCTGGAGTTCTTTAACACTTTAGCCCTAGATCAGGGGTCTCCAGACTTTATGAGATGGGGGCCATGTTAGATTTTTGAAGAGGCGTTGCGGTCCGAATTGACTGTGAAAAAATTAAATATATGTAAAATAATTTTTTTAAAACCAACACTACTGTGTCAGTGTTGTATTAAATTCTAAATCAGGTATGAAAGTAGCTGTATAATCAATGCAAGTACTGTGAAATCACACAAAATATTTTGTCTACATTAAAATTCATTTAACATTTTTTAAAAATTTTATTTCTAAAAACTTACAAATTTGTATCATACAAATACACATATTCAAAAGTATGGCTGCACTTTGGTAAGAAGCTCCAGGTTCCATTGTTGGTTGGGACTGTTTGGTTCTATTGGTGCTGTAGTTAAAGTTTAACCATTATGAAATTGTTAATTTCTATCTCCATGGCCGCCCCCCTCCGACTTTGCTCCTCCATCCGCTGCTGCGGTGCCTCCTGCTTTGCTCCGGCTGCCGCTGCGGCACCCCTCCCTTGCTCCTCCTGCCACTGTGCACCCCCCCCCCTTTGCTCCTCCGGCTGCTGCCGTGGCACGCGCCCCCCCCCCCCTTTGCTGCGCGGTGGCACTCATCCCTCCGCACATGGGGCCGCCAGCTACAGCTCACACGGGTGGGGGAGGAGGGGGCAGCGGCAGCTTCTAGAGTGCACACTAGTTGTATCTCCAAGGAATGCTTGTTTTCACTTGCTTTTCTTGGCAAAATACTGAGGTATAATGGAAAACAGAAGAAATAAATATAACAAGTCTGGCAACAGTGGTCTAGGAAAATCAGTGGAAGAAGACAATGTGTTCCAGCTAAGTTTTATGCATTCGGGTACACTTTTGTCCAAGAGGCTATTTATCCCCTTCTCTTCTTTTTCTCTTCAGGATGGTTCTTTGCTGGCATCTCCATTTCTCAAAGGGTTTCTGGCAGGTTACGTTGTAGCCAAACTCCGATCTTCTGCAGTCCTAGGATTTGTGCTTGGGACCTGTACTGGAATATATGCAGCTCAGACCTATGCAGTTCCCAATGTTGAAAAGACAATCCGGGACTATGTCAGGTCGCTGAGGAAAGGACCAGACTAGAGGAGAATCCTTAGGACAACAGTGCACTCCAGAAACCGCTCTTCCAATCTTAGACATCCTAAACAAATTTGGCGTGATCTTAAGGGGCTCCCAGGACTATAGCTACATATGTCATTCTGGCCCATTGTAAAACATGTTTAATACCAGATCATTATGAAATATCAGCAGGTCTGATTACAAAATTTTATTAATCAGAATACCCTGAAAGTAGCAACTGCTGCTTTCAGCTATCCAGTGCTCCTGAGCTTCAAAAGCTGGATGTTGACAACTGCCTTTCTCACTGTAATTTCTTACCCTGTATGTCCCCCTAGTAGACTGGAAGGGTGGCTGACAGAGATCATCTCACATACTATTTTTACACCCCTTCACATATCGATTCCCTTGCCCAGGAAATGTGCTTTGTCTGATTTCTAGGAAAACCTCCATATTTTTTTCCCTGATGGAGAGCAAACATGTTCCTCTCCTTGCATTGAACACGTAATGAATAGTTCAGTGTCTTCCTAATTAGACTGTCCTTCAATATATGGCATTTGTTGTCTCCCTCCAAGGTGGTGACTTGATTTTTAGAAACACGTGTACATCCTGGAATGATCTTGCCTCAACTGAGCCTCTACTGAGGCTCATTTTCCCTCTGCTGGAATCAACTGCCTCATGGGAATAATTATTGCAACTGATAGTGCTGCTGGCTCACCGCTCAGGCCTGCCACCAGGGGGCTCAAGAGAGTGCTGTGGGCACTGATGTTAGTCATGTCTGTTGCCATCTATGGCTCTCACGCTCCCCTCCTGACTCTGTGTAAAGTGGATGGAAAGATCCCGTTCAGCGCCTCATCTGTGGTGGTTCTTACTGAGCTGACCAAGCTGGTGCTCTCCTCCATTTCCCTGCTGATCTGGGACCAGAGGCGGCTGGGAGTCTCACTGTCATGGCGCCATGCTGCCCCCTTTGCCCTCTCTGCGCTGCTGTATGCTGCCAACAACAACCTGGTGGTTCACATGCAGCTGTTCATGGATCCTAGCACTTACCAGGTCCTGAGTAACCTGAAGATTGGCAGTACTGCTCTCCTGTACAGCATGTTCCTGCACCAAAGACTCTCCCTGCACAAGTGGCTGGCCCTCTTCCTGCTAACAGCTGCTGGGGTGAGCTACACCTATGGCGGTCTCCAGGACCTGCAGCACTCCTCCAGCGCCTCTGAGATGCAGCTGCACGTCACCGTGATTGGCTTGCTGCTCATCTCCATGTACTGCCTGATATCAGGTTTGTCTGCTGTCTATACCGAAGTCATCTTGAAAACCCAAGATCTGCCACTTCCCCTCCAGAACCTGTTTCTTTACTTCTTTGGAGTCCTGCTGAACTTGATTGTCCATCTCTTGAGCCGCAACGGGACCGGATTCCTGGATGGCTTCTCTGCCTGGGTGCTGGTAATCGTGGTCAGCCAGGCCCTGAATGGCTTGATAATGTCTGTGGTCATGAAGCACAGCAGTAACATCACCAGGCTCTTTATTATCTCCTGTTCCATGCTTGTTAACGCCCTCCTATCCATCCTGCTCTTCAGCCTGCAGCTCACTGCCTTTTTCTTCCTCGCTGTCCTGCTCATCGGCTTGGCTGTTTACTTGTATTATGGAGTCAAATAGACTCCACCTTGCAGCTCGGTGGGGGACATCTGGTATTGAAGCTATAGCTAGCATGTTTTGGGCTATTTTGTGGGGGTGGCAACTGCTTGTTGCTTTTTTTTTTTTTTTTTTTTTTTGGTCTCCTTTTTATGTGACAAATGCATTGGACTGGTGGGCAGATTCCCTTCAGAACCCATCACCTGAGGTTCAGGACAAGCATGTGAGAGGCAGCAGGGCTGCAGCTGAAAGCTACTGGCTATCACAAGCAGACCTTACCTGTAGCTAGCATGTGCACCGTAAGGAATTGTACTATTGTGCAGCACGAGAAAGCAGGAGGGGATGTGAGCCCACGGGAGGGGACATGTTCATTGCATGGGCTCAATATTCCACATACAGGGACTCTGTCCCACAAGGCGCTGACTCAGCAGCCCCGATTGGGGTCTCCAGGATCAGGCCCGATGCATCCCTTTTGTGGGAAGGATGAGAGGGCTTCCTGGTGAAGACTAAGCCGGTGACAGTTACAGGAGTTTAACGGGGTCCTCTGTGACCATCCTTCATTTTCCCTTTTTCCCTGAGCTCCCATCCTCAGGCCTTTTCTTGGAGGGCTTCAAGGGACTCTTGTTACAGGTGAGCAATACCTTTTCCAGCTCATTCAGGGACCGTTTGTGTGATGCGAGCTGCTTCCTTCTCTCTCGGGCTGGGCTGGGCACCTCCCCAACGTGCTCAGCCCTGATCCAGCGTTACAGATTCAAGTGCCTTTTGGAAGGGGGATAGTCCCAGTTTTGTGCACATCCTCTGTGGTGAGCTGCACACTGGCCCCAAGGCAGAGCCTTGTTCTCATGAAGCACAGGGCGAGTGTATTTTCCAGACCTCTTCCTACCTGCTGCTCTCATCTCTGTAACAAAGCACCAAAGATCTGTCGACTCTTCTGTCAGTGGAAACAATACGTGTAACCGTCTCCCTGGAAAGTTCCAGTGACATGATTGGCTGCTGTTCAGCTGGGGGACTGTGTGTGCATGGTGATCACTCTCACTCCTTGTGCACGCACACTGGCACATGCACTTCTCAGAATCTGGCTTTTCACCTCTAGTGGACTCCTGGGCCCAGATCCTCAAAGGCACCTAACTCCCATTGTTTCCAGTGGTAGCTAGGTGCCTAAATAACTTTGCAGAGCTTAGCCCTGATCACTTGGGCCCCAGATGGAGCCCATCAGGTGAATGTCACTAGCATTTGCCAGGTGCCCATTGCCCACAGCTGACTCCTGCTTCCTCGCTCTTTGGATTGAAACAAAAATCTGTATCTTCAGCATGAAAGCAGCTATTGCTGAGTGTTAGCTGAGCTGTCCGCTCTGATGCGCTGCAGGAGCCGGGGTGGTGACTTGAAGGCCAGAGGAGTTCCCCGTTGATTGGGAAAGAGGAAAAGAAACGTCCAAAATAAAATGGTTGGAATCATTAAGATGCCCAGAATTGAAGGCAGGGGTGATTGCAGTGCTGGGGCAGGGTGGTGGTGTGGCCCAGTGGCCCACCTTGAGGGATCCCATCTCTGTTCAGTCTCCGTGGTCCTGTCTGTTTTTTCTGAGGACTGCTCAGGCAGGCAGCAGGGCTGCCAGTTGTCAGTCTGGTGGTGGTGACCTGCCTTCTTGAAAACTGTCCTTGCCAACCCCTGGGTTTCTCCATAAATGACTCAATCCTTTACAAGCGACTGATGGGGTGGGAGGAGACAGCTCCCTGCTTTGTGCCAGCCAGTACAGGAGCCTGAGCAGTTGGCTTGGCAGGGGAGAGCTTTTTGCTCAGCCGTTCCTACTACTAGACACTTCAGCAGGGGTCTGTGTATCCTGGGCGTGGGGTTCAGCTGTCTCCAGAGTAGGGTGCCCAAATGGGCTAATGCTTCCTTCCTAGCCTAGAAATGCAGTAAAGTGCACTCAGAGGCAGGCCTGGAGCTTTCGAATGACCGATGTCGCCTCGCACAGCTTTCCCCCTACGCCTTTCTGCTGACCATGCTTTCCTCTCCAGTGCACCTGCCCTTCAATCTGCAGAAGCCACCCCATGCAGCTGTTGCCTCCCAGGACAGGCGTCTGACTACATTCCACACCCCTGCCAGCTCCAGTGCAGGCTGCCCTGGCGTCTGTGCTTCCCAGCATGCTGTTGGGCAGATCCTGTGCAGCCCAAACTCCCTACCTCGGGGAAGCTGTGCCTCATCTCATGAATTGACTTGCTCATTTCCCACTGGGCCAGTCCCCAGCTGGGGCAGGGAAGGGGGCAGCCATTCCCACTACAAGCCTCTGATTGCCACTTGACCTGGAGTCCCCATGGGAGCAGTGCAGCTGCATGGGGTATGGCCTTGCCTGTCAGCTGCCTGCAGCAGTGTATGTTTCTGAGAGCACGGTGACTATTGAGCCTGTATAAATGATGCGTTTGTATCTGGATTGGTATCAACTTAGGTTTGACAAGGTTCAATTCCTGTCACCCCCACCAAACAGCAGCGCGTACCCTGGCGCTGGCTGTGGTATTAAAACCTGCGCTTTCCCAGCCCGTGTGACTGTCTCGTTCCTCTTGCCGGCATGGGGACTGGTTGGACCAAACAGGCCAATACCCAGCCCCCAGTCTGACCTCATTTTAATGTGGGTCTCTCTCTGGATTGGAGCAAAGGGCCCTTCCAATAGGATGCTGCGCTCCACAGAGGAACCTGTGCATGCAGCCTTTATTGAGAATCTCTTTGCTTTATTTCAGCTGGCAGCAGCCTGAGGGAATGAGAAACCTGCCCTGGGTTCCTGCTCCAGTTGTCTCATGCGGTTTATTTTCCACAGTATTTCAGCAGTGCTTGCCAATTCCCCACACTGTACTGAGCTAGCAATATACTCATACGTTGCCTGCTCAGTCCCCCATAACTTCCCAGGGCCACTCTGCCATTGCACACAGGCAGCTCCTCAATGCAGCAGGTACAGGTAAAGAGCTTCCCAGAGATCTGCTAAAACACCAGGACACCTGCCTGGGGCTGTAAGAAAGGCTGGCCCAGGGGTTACCCATACTGCACTCCCTGGAACGATTGGCAGGCATCCCCCCAACCCTCCGCTGTTCATTCCCCCAGGGTGGGGGCAGGGCACTGTGGCACAGCACCGCTCAGGAGTGCGGGTCTGTCTGCGTGGCGCGCTCAGTGTAGCCCAGCCGGCGATGTGCCCGGAGCTGCTGGTTCTGCGCAGACAGGGTGATGGCGTCCTGGAGGGCCTCCTGCAGCAGCTTCCGGTGGCGGCGATCCAGCGCCTCAGCCTGCTCCTCTGAGATCCCCCGATAGGCCCGAAACACCTGCAGAGAGCAGATCCCCTTTACCGTGCAGTGCCCCAAGCCTACCTCTCAACCAGAAACCAGAATGGGGAACAAGTGAGCTGTGCCAGGCCAGAGCTGTGGCTTGCATGGGGCTGGGCGGGAAATGGGGATTCTCTTCCTGTTGCCATTCGGAGGAGCATTCAGTAGCCCAGCTTGGCCAGTGTGTGGGTGTCACGATGGCTCAGCCAGGGCAGGGGATTAACCCAGCTGGGCAGGGCAGAGAGTCTCGTGCTCCTCGGGGCAGGCTCGGGGACTGGGGGAGGCGTTCCCTGTGCCCTTCCTTGTTGCTTTTGTGCTGTAGGGAGCAGCACCAAGAGGGGGAAGATGCCGCCCTTCTTGAGCAAGCGTCTCTGCCAGCCATCTTATCCTGCTTGGGGGATGCAGCTCCTCTCTTCCTGCCCATCTTGCTCTCCCAGAGCTGTAAGCTGGGGAATTTATTAGCAATGACAGCTCCTTGGAACACGAAGGCCGGCTCCTGAGCCTCCCGTGGGGAAGACCTGCAGGCATCTAACTAGCTTATGGGCTTCCTCGGTGAGCTGCAAGAGGCTGTCAAGATACATCCCAGGGCCAGGTGAGATTGGGGGCAAGGGGACCAGCAGCCTGATGTCCATTGCTCCCATCCCCCTGCCTCAACCCTGACCATGAGGGGCTGCTCGGTGGCGCTCCATCATCCCTCAGCCCTTGATGTGCTCTGCTGAGCCTGCCAACAAAGGAGACCACTGGTGCCAACTGATTCTGTGACGGGAACGTCCATCCATTGGGAAACAGGCCGACCAACCTGTCCATGGAGCCCCAAACAACCAGGGTGGGGGCTGGCTTCCCCTGGGCTGCTCTGGGCCATGCCCTGGTCCCACCCCAACCCACTTAGTATCTGGACACATGGAGAACAGCTGCTCAGCCCCTGGTGACCTGTAGCATATGTTGTTTCTGGGCTTCCGCTTCCTGTCTGTGCTGCTGGTACAGCGCCTCCAGGTCCTTTTCCGCCTCAGCCCATTCCCTCCGCAGTGCGTCCAGCTGCAGGGCCATCACCGCCTTCTCCTTGGGCCAGCACCGCGCATCCCGCTGGGCAGGAGGGAGCTGGGAGTGAAAGCTTTCAGGCAGGCTTTGGGAAGTCCCCCTTGTCTCAGCAGAGGGGATGGGGGCCCTGTCCAAACCATCAGGCTCAGTCAGAGCCGGCTTTGCTAGCTGGGCTCACACAGAGGGCTAAGAAGGCGCTGTCCTACTTCCTGGCCATCCATCTCAGCCTGCATAGCACTGGGCCTCTCCTCACAGAGCGGCCATGTGGGATGCTCCTCTCACATGCTTTTGCTCTGGTATCTTTTCTGAGTCCTGTCCTGCCCCCCGGCAGTCACTGTTGCCATCCAGTTTGAACTGGGCCTGAGGGAACGGGACAGGGAGGGTCTGGGCAGCTGTAAACCAGGTAAGTGGCTCACCAAGACTAGCACAGCCTATCAGCTGTTTCTTGGGATGGGACTGTCCAAACCTCAAGGGCAGTTCCTCTCCTTTCATTCCATCCTTCCTGGAAACACAGCAAGGTCCCCTTTGCCCAGTCTGCCATCGCCAGCGACTCATCCCATCTGCTTGTTACCCCCATGCCTAAAGCCCCCATTTGCTCCCAGTGCCATAAGCCCAGCCATCCCCCACATGCCTTCTTTCTGCCTCAGGGGCAAGGAGCCTGTGGGTTTTGTCTCACAGTTGGCAGGCGGTTGCCCCCAAAGATGCCCCTAGAGTTGGGGGCATGAGCGAAGGTCAGAACCATCCCTGGGGTTGCTGCCACCACAGCCTCTTGGCTAGGGGTTGATGGGCAGTGGCAGAACCCATATAAGATACTGTAGGTTGGGGCAGCATTCCCCTATCCCAGGGTCCCACCTTTCTGCAGTGCCCAGCCCCTGGCAGGCAGAGCCTCCCTGAGCCTGCAGCCTTTGAATGTGGCCCCTGATGTCACTACAAAGTGCCCATTGTTCTCACGCTGCTCCAGCCTTGGCTGGCTGCAGCTCTATGCCTTGCTCTGGACACCTGCCCCCAGCTTACCATCTGGGACCATTGCTCTCCCCCCCCCCCCCCATTGCCTCATTTCCCTGTGTTCTGCTCTCAGTCCCGGGTCCCAGGTGAGGGTCCATTCCCCGCTCACCTCCTGGTTCCCTGCTAGCTCCTCCTCCAGCTTCAGCTGTTCCTGCTGGATGAGCCGCTGGTGCTGCTCCCGCAGACGCTGCCTCCTGGCCTTGGCCACGTCAAACTGCAGCTCCAGGGCTGGCTGCTGCTGAGAAGCCCAGCTCCCCACCTGGCAGAGAGCAGACAGGAGAAGGCACCCAGGAATGACTCTCCTACGCAGGCCGGGCCAGCCGCAGTGCTGGGATGCGGAGAGGGAGCCGGGCGGGCAGCCGGTGGTCCCTCTGCACTGGCTTTTGCACACTGGAGAGCACTGGGGGGTTGCACTGAGTGTTGTGTTGGAGGGGCCTTGTCCTAAGCTCACGGAGAGGCAAAGCAGGGAAGAAAGAGGGGTGGGGACGAGCCTGCCTGTCATCCCCAATGAAACGCCCTGGGGGTTTCCTGAATGGGTGACAGAGCAGGGACGGGGTGGCTAAGGGAGGGCAGAGGGCTGCAGTATAGGGTATGGGGCCGCTATGGTCCTCTTCACCTCCTGCACTCGTGCAGCATGGAGTGGGCCATGGATAGCACAGGGCAGACAGGCTGTGGGATGGATACAGCACAGGCAGGACGCTCTGTGCCCTTTATATGTCTCCAAGGCACGGCCCCCAGGAGCTCACACCATCACCAGCCGGGGCCCACGCAGGGAGCTCAGCTGGGCTTGGGCAAAGGAACAAGTTGTGAACAGCTTTCACCCAACCCCACCTGTGACTGCCCAGTCGGTCCCCTCTGTTCTGGGAGCAGAGATTTCCGAGGCGTCTCCTCCCTGTGGGGAGCCACACTGCACAAGAATGTGCCATCTGTGGGGGAGAGCTCAGCTCCCTGCCTGCATGAAATGGTGAAGGCAGTGCCTGTAGGAGGACTGCAGCCCAGTTGCGCTCAGCAGGAGGGGCGGTAGGGACCAGGATAACTGGTGGAGGGAAAGGCTCTCAGGGCTTGGTTACACTTACAGCTTTATAACAGTTTTGGTTATACCTGCTCTCATATTCAGCTATAGGGATAGTGCTATAGCGTGTCCACACTGAGACCTGCCAGCGGTATAGCGTGGCCACATTTGTGGCACTTGCAGCGGCACAGGGAGTGGTGCATTATGGGCAGCTATCCCAGCATTCAGCTGGGTGCAACATGCTTTTCAAACGAGGTGGGTGAGGGGGAGCGTGTTGTGTGTATGTGGAGGGCGAGACGAGTGGATTTTCCTTGAGGAGAGTGTGTCAACACGCTGTTTTTAGCAGGCTTCGTATTTCACTCTTCTATTTCACGCTGGCTCACTCTGTAAACCTTTGCATTGCTGAGTTGCGGAGTTACAGCTAAGCTTTGAAAAACATACTTTCGCATTCCTCCAGCCAAGTTCAAAACAAAGGGAGGCTTAATTGCCTTCAATTGCCTTAAATGGCTTAGAGGCCTTTCCAGTAATCACTCAAAGCGATGCATTGCTAATACCCATTCACACTGGAGATAATACGGACCACTCCATACGCTATACCTGTTAATCTTTGGAGAAGGGAGGATTACCAGGACCGGTATAAATGTGGATTTATAGCGCTCTACGTACCTCGCCAGTCTGGATGGGTAGGAGGTTATAGCGCTCCTGGAGGCTTTATAGCGCTATAAAGTGCCAGTGTAATCAAGCCCTCAGAATTACTGCAATCCCTGCCTCTCCCAGCAGGAGGGGTAAGAGCACTGGCTCTGTGGGTGGCGTCTCCCAGCTGGGGTGGCTGTGGGCCACCCAGCCCAGTATGGTAGTGCCGGCTGGGCGGGAGATGTAGTGCACTGAGCGCCCTTGTGGCAGCAGAAGCTGGACTCTATCAAATGGAGTGAGAGCAGCTTTCTTGGAAAGGCCAGTCCAAGCAGAACAGCCGGGGGCTGGCTCCCTTCCACGGCAGACAGAACAGTCAGCGATTCTGTGCCCAGCTGGGGTTCCTGGCAGTCTGGCTGAGGGCTGAGCTGGGAGCCAGGATGGCTATGCCTGCAGCATGGACAGGCTCCAGCCCAGGACTACACAGTATTGGGGCATTTGGAATGAAGCCTGTGGGGGGAGTCCCTGAGTTGGGGCCTAATCTTGCTTGGGTGACTAAACGCCACCTCCCCAAAATCTCCAGACATTTCCTTTGTCTACGTTGGTCCTTTTCGCTTTGCAGGGTCTGAGTCTCCTCTCATCTAGAATGGGGTAAGTCAGAAGTAACTCCATGGAAATCAGCAGTCGAACACTGGGGTAAATGAGAGGAAAATTGAACCCTTTGTGGCTAAACTGTTGTGCAGTGTTGCTGTGTGCAGACAGACAGCTGCCACATTACACCCCAGAGGTGGCTGCATTGCAGCAATGGCATACATATTGCTTGTGAAGCGCTTTGCGTTCCTGATGGATGAAATCAGGGCTATAACAGCGGATAGCAGTGGGGCTGATATCAGTCGGAAGAAGAATGGCTCCAGCTAAACCATTTTCCCACCAACACTCGTGGGCTGTGAAGAGACAACGGCGGGGTGGGAAAAGGCGTTGGAGCTGGAAGATCTAAAGGACTGTGGCATGTTTGAAAGGCCCCTGCCCAAAGACAGGGGATGGCTGTTTAGGGGGCCAGACTGACACCCAGGACCCACACAGGAGTTCAGCTTGCCCAGCGATCATTGGGAGGAGAGGGCTTTTGTTAAGAGATGTGTGTAGGCTGCCTGTCCTTTGAAAATCCCTTTGTTCCTGCTGTTAAATCCATAATGGTTGGTTTTAAGCCGGCTGGCTGATCCCCATGTGCCCCTGGAGGGAAGAACTGCAGGTGCCTGATCCCAGTTGGACCTGTAGGATAAGTACAGTTGTTCCACAGGCTGTTGTAGCCCAGGGCCTACCCTGAGAGTAGAATTGCAGGATCCCACCCCAGGAGCGGGGAAGGTCCAAGAGGGAGATGCAGCCAGCCCCGTGACCATGACATAAGTCACATCTAGGGAAATCAAATCTGTGCAGACAGGGAGACCTTCTATTCCAGGCTACCCTGCAGTGTCCATGGGCCTCTCTCCTAGTCCCACCACATCCCACTCACCACGCCGGTCACACGAGCAGTGCAGGTTGGCTCCTGTGTTCGTCTGGCTCCACTTGGCAAAGGCTTCTCCCCTGGCACTGCACCCAGGCTCGGGGAGATTTGGCCAAACCGCCCAGGGCTACTTGTGGCAGCTTCGCCTCCTTTGTCGTTACAGAGGGGAACAAACCCTGCAGAAACAGAGGGAGGGGGATCTGCAGGGGAGGGGATGCTGGGGAAAAAGAAACAGAACCCCCAACACAGCCATGCAAGCCCCTCTCCCAGACCCCCTTCCTCCCCTAAGGAGGCCCAGACCCGGACGTTTCTCTACTGTGGGTCCCCTTTGCAGCAAGCTGGGCTGCAGCCAATCTCGTTGGTGCCCTCTCAGCTAGCTGGTGTGGGGTGAGGCTGGCCGCTGAGGAGGGGCCATTCTCTGGGTAGTTAACAAGTTATCTGAGCCCTCAGATCATGTTAGCAGCCAATGCACCCCCAGAGGTAGGCAGGGACAGACCCGCACCTGGGATGTCGCCATCTGGTTTGGGGTTGCCTCTATCCAGGAACTCTTGGCTTCTCAGCATAGCTGTCAGCACCTGGTTTGTGAGCTGCTCATCCCTGCCCAGCCACAATGGGATTTGACCCTGTAGTGTGGGACAGATCAGACAGGGCCCTGTTCAAGCTAAATGGGGCCAGGATCCACGGTAACATTGGGGGCCTCTGACAGAGCGTTCCCCCTCACTTGCAGCCCCTCCCACACAGCCTCTGCTTCCCAGCCCCCCCTTCTCCGTCCCCCCCAGTGATGAAGCGCAGCCATCACAAGCTCATCCCAGCCATCAGCTGGCCAGCTGTGCAGGGCCCCAGCTGCCCAACCTCGAACTCAGTGCTGGGCGTGAGCTTCCCCTGTGTGGCCCAGATTCTGAAGATGGTGCATAAAGTGTTGGGATGTGACCCAGAAGGGAGCTGCATGGTTCCTGTCCAAGCTAGCTCTCTGCTTGGCTTTGGGATTGGTTCTGACTTTCTCTGTATCACTTGTACCTGCTCCTAGGGGGAGGGGATGTTCCTCGCCCTGTGTCACATCCCGGTGCCACTGCTCTGCCCCTGGAGGGCAGTGATCAGTGGCTGAAATCCCAGATTCACCTTGGCTTCAGGATGATGGCTTCCACTTCCTTCAAACGCCTTCGACAGCTCTTTCTTTTTCTCCCAGCTCTGGTTCTTCAGCACCTGGAAAACAGGCCCAGGAGACCTCACTGTGCTGTGTGTCACCACTACAAGGACCAGGCTGTCCATGGGGTGCAGCAAGCCATGTCCTAGGTGAGGCCACCATCCACAACACCTCCAGCGTCTGCTGACTGCAAAGCTCCAGAGCATTGGAGATCCTAACCGCTCCAGGCGACAAACTCTCCCCAGTCTCTGGGTAACTCCTGCTGCCCTCTCTGCCTGGAGTAGAAACAAGGGTCACCTGGGGATGCTCACACTCAGGTTTACAAGACAAGAGCTTTATTTCTGTTCAGACTTAAGTCCAGAGTGTTACAGCCACGTCACCCATGCCCACCCCTCTGCATCCAGCACTGGGCATACATACAGCCACAGGGCGCACACACATAGCGAGGCATACACGGTGCCACCAGCAGAATGGAGCCTCTACCCACACTGCATCCACCCCTAGAACCTAGTAACCTAGAGAGCCCAGAGCCACACCACTGGCCTGGCACATGGCTCTCTTCCCAGAAGGTAGATCACAACATTATGATGTTGCTGTCTGGATGGGTAATCTTCCTCCATCCCAGAATGCATTGCGTGCTGGTGCCCCTGCTGAAGCACTGGGACAGCTGCCCAGATTTTTCCTGACTGCACTGGTACAAGCAGGGGCAGTAGCTGAAGATAATAGAATCACAGAATCGTAGGACTGGAAGGGCCCTCGAGAGGTCATCTCATCCAGTCCCCTGCACACATGGCAGGACTAAGGATTATCCTAGACTATCCCTGACAGGTGTTTAACCTGCTCTTAAAAACCTCCAATGACGGAGATTCCACAGCCTCGCTAGGCAATTTATTCCAGTGCTTCACCACCCTGATAGTTAGGAACCTCACTTGCTTCTTTATTTTAAGCCCACTGCTTCTTGTCCTATCCTCAGAGGTTAAGGAAATCAGTTGTTCTCCCTTCTTGTAACAACCTTTTATATACTGGAAAACTGTTATCATGTCCCCTCTCAATCTTCTCTTTTCCGAACTAAACAAACCCAATTTTTTCTATCTTCCCTCACAGGTCATGTTTTCTGGACCTTAGATCATTTTTGTTGCTCTCCTCCGGACTTTCTCCAATTTGTCCACATCTTTCCTAAAATGTGGCACCCAGAACGGGATACAATACTCCAGTTGGGGCCTAATCAGCGCAGAGTAGAGCAGAAGAATTACTTTTCCTGTCTTGCTTACATCACTTCTGCTAATAAATCCCAGAATCAAGTTCGCTTTTTTTTCAACAGCTTTACACAGTTGACTCATATTGAGCTTGTGATCCACTATGACCCCCAGATCCCTTTCCGCAGTACTCCCTCCTAAGCAGTCATTTCCCATTTTGTATGTGTGCCACTGGTTGTTCCTTCCTAACACTTTGCAGTTGTCCTTATTGAATTTCATCCTGTTTACTTCAGACCATTTCTCCAGTTTGTCCAGATCATTTTGAATTTTTATCGTATCCTCCGAAGCACTTGCAACCCCTCCCAGCTTGGTATTGTCCACAGATTTACAAGTGAACGTTCTATGCCATTATCTAAATCACTGGCTGAGACGCAGTTGTGTTAGCATGGTGCTAGCGAGCTCAGGTACGCGTGTCCCAGCTGGGTACAGCGAGATGTGCAGTGCATCTGCTTCTCCCACCTGCAGGTCCCTCAGCACTCGCCCCAGCTGGCTGATCCCACTCTCCTGCGCTGTTCGGCTGCTGCTAGAGAGGAACTGGGCCCTCAGCTCTCGGATCTCTGTCCTCTGCCTCCAAGCTGCTTTGGCAGGATCCCAGTGGGTGGGTGAGACCTTCTTGGCCAGTCCCCTCGCCTGCTCAGCCAGTGAGAGGGCTGACAGGATCTCTTCTCCTGAGGCATCTACAAGACCAGAGAGCAGTCAGCCACAAGGGCTGCTGGAGCAGGAGTTGATGTCATAAACTTAGAGGCTAGAGGGAGCAGAGGCCAGAGAGTCAGGAGAGTATTGGGAGGATGCGGGGAGGGGAATTTGCTGGAATAATCAGTCCAGTTAGCCATACCTGAGGGCTGAATTATAGAGCAATCCCTGCAGACCAACATAAAGTCACTCTGTCCGGGCTGGCCATGCAGGGACTGGAGTCAACCGCAGGTGTGAGTCTTCCAGACACTGGTTCCCAGCTAACAAGCGGGCACCATGCTCTGAGCAGCAGGGAACCTTCCTGCCCCCCCAGTGGGAATGTCAGACCATGGCCAACTTCTGGGAAAAAGATCGGAGAGATCCTGGGCCCAGGCCTGGGGAACCTATCTGGGACCCAGGGACCAACATGGGATGGGACTCGCAGATGCTGGGGGAGGGGGCTCTGTGGTTGCTGCATGTGAATGCAAAAGCTCCCCTCACTCGGGACCTGGGATGGCAGAGATGAGCTGCCACAGCAGACAGGTGCCTGGCGAGCAGACCAATGGGAAGCCCTGAGACAAACTTTCTGCCTTCACTTTGCAGAGCATCGTTCCCCCTCCCTGCCTGGATGGCCTCTACAGCTCCTACATTACCGTGAAAGGGGGCCAGCCATTGGGGGCCAGTGCCAAGGGCTGAGAGGGGCACAGAGCTGCAGGGAGAAGGCTCTCGCCCCCGCAGGGGTGGGGCTGCAGGATGGGGCCCCCAAGGCCAGATCTAGATGAGTGTGGGAAGGGCAGTGCCTGTGGAGGGAGGGAGAAAGGAAGCACCCTGGGCATCTTCCAGTGCATGGCAGAGTCAGACCAACACATCGGCCTTTGGAGCTGCTGGCACTAATCCCCTCCACTCAGAGCAGCCCTGGGGTCAGGGGTTAGGCCCAGCCCACGCAGCGCAGCACTAGGTGGAAGCCCCTCTGTCCAGAGCAGCGCAAGGGGATGGGGAGCGTTCATCTCATGCCCTTCTCTCCTTTCCTGACTGGCCTCTTGCTGGAGGATCACAGACCAGGCTCCTTCCGGCTCCACCTAGCGTCAGGTGCTGGCTGTAAATCTGCTGCCTCTGGACTGGGCTGTCCCCGCAGCGGCAGGCCTGTCCTGGCTATACCCTCGGGGAGTCTGGCTGGCAGATGGGGCGATTCTGCTCACTGAGCGTGGGTGTTCTAGGGACTGCCCAGCAGGGGGCAGACTCAGCACCCATGCACGGACCCCAGGCACCAACCCCTGCCCTGGGGCGGGTGTGACGGGCAGTCATGGGGCAAGTACCTGGCAGGGTCAAACACAGCAGCAGGAAGGTGAGGTTGTTTCCTTCTAGCATCCGCTTGAGAATCCAGGGCAGGGATCCTGCATCGTCCGGGAGCTCACCGGGAGCCAAAGCGCGACGCAGGGGTGAGAGACTGCAGAGAGCCCGGGTGTGAGAACCCCCCGGGGGGAGGGCTCAGAGACACAACAGCACACCATTATAATCATCATTATTATTAATGAATGAGGGACTCGAAGTCTAAGGCCAAGGGCCCAGCACATGGTCCAGCCCCACCCAGGCTGGGCACGTCTCCAGCGCTAGGTGCTGCTGAGGAAACTCTTGGCTGTTTGGGCACCATGGTCCCGTGGGGGAATCCCTTCCTGTCCCCAGCTAGTGACCAGTCAGGCTCTGTACAGCGCCTGACACAAGGAGGCCCTGATCCTGGCCAGGGCTTTTGAGTGCTATGGCCATGCCCATAAATAATAGCAAAGCAGGGGGACTGCAAGCCCTGGCTGCCATTGCTGCTGCTGCTGTTATACCATCCTGAGCCTCTTTTCAATCGTATGGAACTATTGGTCTCATTATCCTGCAGCAGTGAGTTCCACAGGACCCCATTGACCATGGACAATCCATGGGCTGGTGCCCTGGAGAAGGAGCTTGGAGCCGCATGTTGTTTCCCTCCTCTCACTCCTTCCCCCCATACATACGGCTCCACACAGGGTCCTGTCCCTCGGGGGAACTCCAAAATCCTGACAGCCGAGCGTTGGCGCATGCAGCCCTCCAGCTCCTGCTCCATGGTGAGGGTGAACAGGCTGGCGCACCTGGGGAAGGCAGGAGGGTGAGGGCATGCACAGAGGGCAGCTGCTCATCTTCCCAGGGACCAGGAGGCAACGGGCTGTGACAAGCGGAAGGGCCCCCCTCCCTGGCACGCTCCCTGGGTGCTGGGTTGTGGCTCAGCTGCTGACGCAGCAGGACCTAGCTGAGTCAGGCCTGTTGCCGTGACAGCCCTTGAGCAAGTTACCACAGTTTCCCCTCTAGGTGCGCGCCTGGGGAGCTCGGCATGAAGACACTGTGTGCCTTGTGGCTGCTTCCCATGGAGATGCCTTGGAGCGTCTCTGTCCAGGGGGGTGCAGGATCTACTGCCCCCGGGCCGAATCCAGCGCTCAGGGGCCAGAGGGCTAGTGCTCAAATCTCTACCTTCTCCCCTTCCTGGGTTGTGGGACAGCCCCTTTGGCCCCCTGTCCGGTCCCCTTCTTCTGCACACTTGGCCCTTCAAGCCCTGGCTGGGGAGCCCTCGGGATCTGGCCCTGAGCTCTCAGGGATGGCAGCCAGCCGACCCACCTGTGCTCTGGGAATTCACCCAACGAAGCAGGGCCAGGCCTGCTTGGGGAGTGGATGGGAGATGGCCAAGGAGCATGCAGGGTCCCTGACAGAAGATGTACAGAGGCCAGTAGAGGTCCCGTGGGCCACTCCCCACACCGGTACACACATCCCAGGGTGCCCTCCCCTCACCCTGACCCTTACATGGCTGCGTGCCGCTCCCCCTGGGACTGCTGCGAATGCCCCTGGGACAGTGCTGGACTGTTCTCCAGCCCCCTCACATAGAAGCCGTAGGCCGCTGTAGAGTTGGACACAATGATTTCTCTCGCCTCTTCCACCACCCTAGAAGCAGAGAGCCGGGAGTAAGAGGCTCCAGGGGAAAGAGCACAGGGAGGGAACCAGCACGAGCCCCCCATGGGGCAGAGCAACTAAACCCTCTGGATCTCCTCCACTATCCCCCTCCTACTTTGGCCCTTGCTCTGGAGGGACCAGCTCCGTCGCCCCCATTGCAGCAGTGTCTAGCCCATCCCCAGCCCATAGGATCAGCTCTCACCCCAGCCCAGGGGAGGGGCAGCCCCTGTGCAGACTGAGAGGCTGGCCTGGGGGGGTCCCCAGATCCCCCTGGATCCTACCAGACCACGTGATGAGCAGAGCTCAGGACCACAGGCCTGTGGCGTCAACATGTTCTCCAGTATCAGAGGCCAAACCCCTCTTCCCTCTTCCAGCCCATCACCCAGGCCTTTCCTCCCATCCTCTGCCCTGGCTAAGGAGGGGGTGCCCCCCCCATCCTCCCAGGTTCGGACACCATTCCCAGAGCAGAGGAGCTGCTCGGTGCCCTTTGGGGCTCCTTGTCCCTCAGCCCCAGGCAACTGGGGGACGGAGCCCAGCCTCCTCCCATCGCAGCCTTAGTGCCTCAGTCGAACTCTCGCGGGAGGCCTCCTGCCCCCAGATGCCACCAGCTGAGCTACTTTCTGCCTGCCCAGAGTTGGGCTTTGCCGGGTGGTACCAGCAAGGGGCGTGAGCACAGAGCAGCACAATGTTGGCCCTACCAAGCAGCCACCCCTGGCTGCACGGTCATGGCGGGTCCCCCCCTGCTGCCAGCAGCTGGGAACGAGCCTCTCCCAGCCAGCCCCATGGGCAACCCCTCTCCACTGGCCTCTATCCAGCCCTCGGCTTGTCTCCGCATAAAGGAAGTACTTTAGAAACAGAAGGATTCAAAGCCCCTGGGTGAGGAAAGGACAGTGGCTGGGGGCTGGGTGGGGTTCCTTCCAGCTCCGCAGTGCACCCCTACTTTCCTGCTCTCCCATCCCCAGCTTTGCAGTGAACCCCCCCCCACTGTCCTGCACTCCCATCCCCAACTCCGCAGTCCCCCCCACTGTCCTGCACTCCCATCCCCAACTCCGCAGTGCCCCCCCACTGTCCTGCACTCCCATCACCAACTCCGCAGTCCCCCCACTGTCCTGCACTCCCATCCCCAACTCCGCAGTGCCCCCCCGCTGTCCTGCACTCCCATCCCCAACTCCGCAGTCCCCCCCACTGTCCTGCACTCCCATCCCCAACTCCGCAGTGCCCCCCCGCTGTCCTGCACTCCCATCCCCAACTCCGCAGTCCCCCCCACTGTCCTGCACTCCCATCCCCAACTCCGCAGTGCCCCCCCACTGTCCTGCACTCCCATCCCCAACTCCGCAGTGCCCCCCCCCGCTGTCCTGCACTCCCATCCCCAACTCCGCAGTCCCCCCCCACTGTCCTGCACTCCCATCCCCAACTCCGCAGTGCCCCTCCCGCTGTCCTGCACTCCCATCCCCAACTCCGCAGTCCCCCCCCACTGTCCTGCACTCCCATCTCCAACTCCGCAGTGCCCCCCCCCGCTGTCCTGCACTCCCATCCCCAACTCCGCAGTCCCCCCCCCACTGTCCTGCACTCCCATCCCCAACTCCGCAGTCCCCCCCCCACTGTCCTGCACTCCCATCCCCAACTCCGCAGTGCCCCCCGCTGTCCTGCACTCCCATCCCCAACTCCGCAGTGCCCCCCCGCTGTCCTGCACTCCCATCCCCAACTCCGCAGTGCCCCCCCACTGTCCTGCACTCCCATCCCCAACTCCGCAGTGCCCCCCCGCTGTCCTGCACTCCCATCCCCAACTCCGCAGTCCCCCCCCCACTGTCCTGCACTCCCATCCCCGACTCCGCAGTGCCCCTCCCGCTGTCCTGCACTCCCATCTCCAACTCCGCAGTGCCCCCCCTGTCCTGCACTCCCATCTCCAACTCCGCAGTGCCCCCCCCTGTCCTGCACTCCCATCTCCAACTCCGCAGTGCCCCCCCGCTGTCCTGCACTCCCATCCCCAACTCCGCAGTGCCCCTCCCGCTGTCCTGCACTCCCATCCCCAACTCCGCAGTGCCCCCCCCGCTGTCCTGCACTCCCATCTCCAACTCCGCAGTGCCCCCCCACTGTCCTGCACTCCCATCCCCAACTCCGCAGTGCTCCCCCCGCTGTCCTGCACTCCCATCCCCAACTCCGCAGTGCCCCCCCCGCTGTCCTGCACTCCCATCCCCAACTCCGCAGTGCCCCCCCGCTGTCCTGCACTCCCATCTCCAACTCCGCAGTGCCCCCCCCGCTGTCCTGCACTCCCATCCCCAACTCCGCAGTGCCCCCCCACTGTCCTGCACTCCCATCCCCAACTCCGCAGTGCCCCCCCGCTGTCCTGCACTCCCATCCCCAACTCCGCAGTGCCCCCCCCGCTGTCCTGCACTCCCATCCCCAACTCCGCAGTGCTCCCCCCGCTGTCCTGCACTCCCATCCCCAACTCCGCAGTGTCTCCCCCGCTGTCCTGCACTCCCATCCCCAACTCCGCAGTGCTCCCCCCGCTGTCCTGAACTCCCATCCCCAACTCCGCAGTGCTCCCCCCGCTGTCCTGCACTCCCATCCTCAACTCCGCAGTGCCTCCCCCGCTGTCCTGCACTCCCATCCCCAACTCCGCAGTCCCCCCCCCACTGTCCTGCACTCCCATCCCCAACTCCGCAGTGCCTCCCCCGCTGTCCTGCACTCCCATCCCCAACTCCGCAGTCCCCCCCCACTGTCCTGCACTCCCATCTCCAACTCCGCAGTCCCCCCCCCCGCTGTCCTGCACTCCCATCTCCAACTCCGCAGTGCCCCCCCGCTGTCCTGCACTTCCATCTCCAACTCCGCAGTCCCCCCCCCACTGTCCTGCACTCCCATCCCCAACTCCGCAGTGCCCCCCCAACTGTCATGCACTCCCATCCCCAACTCCGCAGTGCCTCCCCCGCTGTCCTGCACTCCCATCCCCAACTCCGCAGTCCCCCCCCCTGTCCTGCACTCCCATCCCCAACTCCGCAGTGCTCCCCCCAACTGTCCTCAACTCCCATCCCCAACTCCGCAGTGCCCCCCCGCTGTCCTGCACTCCCATCCCCAACTCCGCAGTCCCCACCCCACTGTCCTGCACTCCCATCCCCAACTCCGCAGTGCCCCCCCCTGTCCTGCACTCCCATCTCCAACTCCGCAGTGCCCCCCCCTGTCCTGCACTCCCATCTCCAACTCCGCAGTGCCCCTCCCGCTGTCCTGCACTCCCATCCCCAACTCCGCAGTGCCCCTCCCGCTGTCCTGCACTCCCATCCCCAACTCCGCAGTGCCCCTCCCGCTGTCCTGCACTCCCATCCCCAACTCCGCAGTGCCCCTCCCGCTGTCCTGCACTCCCATCCCCAACTCCGCAGTGCCCCCCCCCGCTGTCCTGAACTCCCATCCCCAACTCCGCAGTGCCCCCCCGCTGTCCTGCACTCCCATCCCCAACTCCGCAGTCCCCCCCCACTGTTCTGCACTCCCATCCCCAACTCCGCAGTGCCCCTCCCGCTGTCCTGCACTCCCATCCCCAACTCCGCAGTCCCCCCCGCTGTCCTGCACTCCCATCCCCAACTCCGCAGTGCCCCCCCACTGTCCTGCACTCCCATCCCCAACTCCGCAGTGCCCCCCCCGCTGTCCTGCACTCCCATCCCCAACTCCGCAGTGCCCCCCCCCGCTGTCCTGAACTCCCATCCCCAACTCCGCAGTGCCCCCCCGCTGTCCTGCACTCCCATCCCCAACTCCGCAGTCCCCCCCCACTGTTCTGCACTCCCATCCCCAACTCCGCAGTGCCCCTCCCGCTGTCCTGCACTCCCATCCCCAACTCCGCAGTCCCCCCCGCTGTCCTGCACTTCCATCTCCAACTCCGCAGTCCCCCCCCCACTGTCCTGAACTCCCATCCCCAACTCCGCAGTGCCCCCCCGCTGTCCTGCACTCCCATCCCCAACTCCGCAGTGCCCCCCGCTGTCCTGCACTCCCATCCCAACTCCGCAGTGCTCCCCCCGCTGTCCTGAACTCCCATCCCCAACTCCGCAGTGCCTCCCCCGCTGTCCTGCACTCCCATCCCGAACTCCGCAGTCCCCCCCCCCACTGTCCTGCACTCCCATCACCAACTCCGCAGTGCCCCTCCCGCTGTCCTGCACTTCCATCTCCAACTCCGCAGTCCCCCCCCCACTGTCCTGAACTCCCATCCCCAACTCCGCAGTGCCCCCCCGCTGTCCTGCACTCCCATCCCCAACTCCGCAGTGCCCCCCGCTGTCCTGCACTCCCATCCCCAACTCCGCAGTGCTCCCCCCAACTGTCATGCACTCCCATCCCCAACTCCGCAGTGCTCCCCCCAACTGTCATGCACTCCCATCCCCAACTCCGCAGTGCTCCCACCAACTGTCCTGAACTCCCATCCCCAACTCCGCAGTGCCCCCCCCCGCTGTCCTGCACTCCCATCCCCAGCTTTGCAGTGCACCCCAATCCCGAGTCACAGTGCCCTCACCCCTGTCCAGTCCTGGGCTCCTAACAGCTCTGCCAAAGGTGCCCAGTCCTGGCTTGCTCCATCCCCCGCTCTCCTGCTCCTGCCCTCCCACCTCCAGTGCTCTGTCCTGAGCACTGTTCCCTAGTCCAGACCTGACCACCACCCCTAGTTCTGCCGTGGCACCCCAAGCCCCATGTGCTCTGGCCAAGGGCAGCCTGTAGCTTTCAGAGATGTCGCCGAAACCATCCTCACACTGAGTCCTTAGCCCCTCTATCGCCCAGCTCAGCGCTGGGGCCTTGGAGCCTCTTGCTCATGCCCGGGGAGGAGCAGGCCTGAGGGATTCGTACGTACAGACCCAGCGGGGGGACGTCCAGCACGTGCAGGGCTTGATTGCTGGGGCTGAGCAGGTCCCAGGCGTTTCCGTCTGCACAAAGCTAGAACAAGCAGCATTAGGACTGAGCAGGAGCCGCCCGGGTATGGAGCAGAGCTGGCACTGGGCTGTCTGGGAGTGACCCATGGGAGGGGGCAGGAGCCCAAGGGGGGGCTGGAAGAACACACCATGGGCTGGGTGGTTTCACGCGGGGCTCCTGAGCCGTGGAGCTGTTTTAACAATGAGGAATGCCTGCGATGGGCTAGCTCCACATGGGAACCCTGGAGTCCTGGTGGGCGATGTTCCCCTGATGCAGGGAGCCAGCTACACGGCCTTGGGTGCTCTATGCCCAGGGATCTCACCCTTGACAGGCTGTACATCGTGAGCTGTAAAGCAGCTGAACTGGGAGCCTCCCCCTTCCCAGGGGGCTGGCTCTCCATGGGGCACAGGCAGGGACGTGAAAGGAAATTGACCGGAACTAGAGGTCGGTCAGCAATGAAAGCTTGGCTCCCGCCCAGTGTCACAATGGCACCGAGGGCCTGGGGGAAGCACTGCTGGGGTGACCAGACAGCAAGTGTGAAAAATCAGGATGGGGTGGGGGGTAATAGGAGCCTACAGAAGAAAAAGACCCCAAAATCGGGACTGTCCCTATAAAATCGGGACATATGGTCACTCTAGCTGGGGGGGTGGGAGGGTGTAACAGGGTGGGGCTGTGGCGGGGGCTGTATGTGTCTCCAGTAGGTGCACTGAAAACCTCAGGCATCCCGATAATGTGGGGTGGCTAGGGGGGGATAGGGGAAGACCTGACCCACATCCCCACTGAAGTTAGTAATTCACAGGGCTTTGGATCAGGCCCTTGGAGGCCTGGCTACATTTATCAGAAATCCTGGCTACATTTCTCCTCTCTTTAGAACACCCTTGGTAACGCTGTGTGATGGAGTGGGAATGTTCTTGGTGTTCTCTCTGGATGCTGTGTGGGTGCCTCAGTTTCCCCTGTGCTTTTCTTAAGCCTCTAGGGGCTGAGATTGTTGCAGAGCAAAGGACCAGTATCACAGTGGTCAACGCCCTGTCTCTGGGCAACTGATGGCCTGGTCCCCTTCCCCTTCCCCCCCCCCCAAAAAAGGCGCTGACTGAAGGAGTTGGAAAACAAAAAGATCAGGTGACTTCCTGGGCTCGGAAAGAGACAAAGGAAAAGGGGAGGAGGGTCTGGGGAGTGAGTCAGTCTGGAGCTGGCTGGGGACATGGAGTGAAGTGCAGACATGGTTGTCTGGCTCACTGCCC
The DNA here is from genome assembly GCA_032164245.1 of Sternotherus odoratus. Lineage (NCBI taxonomy): Eukaryota > Metazoa > Chordata > Testudines > Kinosternidae > Sternotherus > Sternotherus odoratus. The sequence goes on from JAVMKO010000008.1 coordinate 32,131,631, forward strand.
CCCCCACGACGGACTCAGCTGAGGGATCCTGTTCTCTGTACCTAGAAGCTCTGTTTTAAACTGTTCTTGTCCTCTAATAAACCCGTTTTACTAGCTGGCCGAGAGTCACGTCTGACTGTGAAGTTGGGGTGCAGGACCCACTGGCTTCCCCAGGACCCCGTCTGAGCGGTCTCACTGTGGGGAGCGCACGGAGGGGCAGAGGATGCTGAATGCACCAAGGTCAGACCCAGGAAGGTGGAAGCCATGTGAGATTCTTGCCCTGGAGACAGTCGCTCACAGAGAGGAGGCTTCACCAGAGTCCTGACTGACTTTGGTGGGGAGCGGTGGCAGAGCATCGCCCAGGGACTCCGTGACACCCTGCCCCTGCTCTACTGTCACGGAGACCTTGATATATTTTCACTGTGAGCCTTGGCTGATAAAACACAGTTCCTGCCTTTCCCGGATTTCTCCCCTTCTGCTGGCTGTGAGAGTGGAAAATGAGATTGTTTCCCACGGGAAAACACCAGAAGCCCCCTCCCTCGCCCTCCCTTCCACCATGCAAGGGATGATGGGCAGTTCATCAGCTGTCTGTCTGAGCTCCTGGCCGGGGACTGTGCTACCCACGCGGATCCGATTGTAGGACCCGGACAGAGGCAAGGGCTCACCCGCACGGATCCGATGGCAGGATCAATGTGCTAGTTCCTTCCTCCAGCAGAGGGGGGAGGAAGTTAATACAGAAGCAGCCTGCCCACCCTCCTTTTCATAAAGGAACAGTCCCGGGGGCCTCTCTGAATGGAAACATTTGTCATGGTTCTTTGGCATTGACGTACCCTGAGGTCAGGGTGAGCTTGGTGCAGCCTGGGCCGTGGAGGTTTGTTCTGGAGCCACTGAGAGCAGGCTCTGCCCCCGCTGACTCTGGCTCCGGCCCAGGGGACTTCCCAGCACCCAAGAATGGGTGGAGCAAAAAAAGGGAACCCGGCCCCGCCCCCTCGATGGCCATCTGCCAGCCCTAATGGCCCCACAGCATCCCCCTCATGCTGGGGGTTTTCCCAGCCAGTTTCCAGGCCCTCTAGACCCGTGGGGCCCACTGACAGGAGTGTGGTTTGTTACTTGTTTGGCTGTTCAGAGACACGGGGCCTGATCCTGGCCAAGGGAGTTTAAACGGGATGTGCACCAGTTCCACTCGGCTCCAGCCTCTCGCACCCACTCTCTGCACAGGTCTCACTGGCAGCACCAGGGGTGGGGCAGAGCAGGGGGCGATCCACCTCCTTGGGGACGCCACCCGCAGGCAGTGAGGGTGGGCAGAGGAAGGCAGAGCCATGCGGGTAACACAGGGAAGGGAAAGCCACCCTAGCTGCCACTCAGAGCAGGGGACATCCCAGCTTCCCCACACTCAGCAATCCCATGATCCTGTGGTATGTTTGCCCCGCTCCGCCCATTCCCGGGTTGGAGACTCAGACTCGGACATAGGGGGAGCAGGCAGCACAGATGGCAGCTCAGGGCCCCACCACGGGCAATGGGAGATGCTGCTCTAATGAGGGTTATAAAATCATTCCTCGATGGCCCAGCCCAGGGCACACACCAGCCAGCCTGCCAGCAATGGATCCCCCCCCTCCCCCCCTTACCTGGACAAAGCTGACAGTTTGCAGATGCTCCCCGCCATCCCCTGGGGGCTTGGACTCCTGGAAGACGGTTTCTATCACCTGGGGAGGGGGTGGAATTGCTTAAAGGCCTGCGCTTGCTCATCAGCTCCCTGGAATTTGTGGCCTGGGGCTTCTGCAGCTGGGATCTGTCCGGCCTTCAGATAGCTGGGCAGCGCCTGTCAATTTCAGGGTCCGTCGCAGCCGTTCATGGAAGGGCGGGATTGGCCCTTTGGGTGAGCTAAGAGCTCAGGACCACCCCCTGCCACGTGAGCAGCAGCCTCCCCAGCCTGTTTCCCCCACTCCTGGGAGGCCATAGCCAATGGATCCCTGGCTGCCAACTGATCCCCTGGGACGCTGGATCCAACGGCTGTTCAGACTTCAATGGCGGCGTGGGGGAAATTTAGTGGTGGCCAGGAGTCCCTTTGGCCCTGGAAGCCCTTGGATTTTTGTGAAGGGTAAAATGTAAATGTCAGTCTATTTTGAGATTCTTCACTGTGGTTGTTTGCTGCCCTTTGATTACCCCCAAATTACCCACACCGATCCCCGCGCTTGAGTTGTGAGCAGGGTTTGACCCTAGGTCCGTCAGAGCTAGAAGCACGAGCCACTACAGCTCCAGCTAAAGGAGCAGCTCCTCCGGTTAACAGCTTTAATAGGTTCTTATCCTCATGGGGAGCTGACGCTAGGGGGGACTGAGACATGCTGAGCTAGGCGGGAGGCCAGACGCTGTGCTAAGAGGTGAGGGCGTGTTAGTAGGTTGAGAAGTGCCTCATGTAGTAACAACCCTCATTGGTCTGGCAATGGGAGGCCAAGTGTGTCCCAGAGTCCCACGGACACGTATTCACTGCCTCTCCCAGGTGCTGACCTGTTTTCTCTCCCCCGCTCTCAGATGATGCATGAGCTGCAGGCACCTGTCTGGCTCCAGCACCCTCTGCCACCTTCCCCTGCTGTGACCCTCTGGGAGCCACGGCCTGGCTGAGCTACCCGGCTCCTCTGCTCCTCTGGGGGAAGCTACGCGTGCGACAGGAGATGGGAAGGCAGTGGTGCTGAGTGGCTTCCAGGCAGCAATGGCCAGAGCACTGCAAAGCCAGCGCAGGTCCACACTTGGGAAGTGGGGAGCAGGGACGGTGCCTTCCCCATGGCAGAGCCGCCTCCCCACCCCCGCCCCCTGCACTTTCTGCCCCTCTCCCTGGCTTTCTCCCCACATCAGAGCTGCTGCCACCTCCATGGAGCAGGGAGCTGTTGGGGCAGCCAGAGGGGGAGGGGGAAAAAGTCTCTTCCTGCCTCACTCTGATGCCCAGATCTGCCCCGCCAACCTACCCAAATGGTGCCCCTGGCTGCCCTCTGACCCTGGGACACCACACCCAGCACACATATGTATATTCCTGTTTGCCCAGTTCAGTGCCAAGCCCCAGGCAGCTTACGAGGGTTGGAAGGTTCATGCCGGTGGGTGGAGTGGACCGTCCCAGCCCAGAGCATCCGCAATAACCTCGGGGTCGCCCAGCCCACCGCACTCACCTGCTGGATGATGCCGTGGTGCTGTCCAGTGCCCAGAGCCTGTGGCTCGGTCCGGGTACGATGGGCCTCCCACAGCAGCAGGGACACGCTGTAGCCAAGGGGCACCATGGTCAGCAGGGGTCTCACCAGCTCCGAGAACACCTCGTCCTGCAGAGAGAGTCAGGGGGAGAACCCAGGACACAGCGAGCCCAGGGGAGCCGGGGCGGCTCTCGAACACAGACCAGGATGCTCTGCTCCACGCCCTGACCGCAGGAGCCCCAGCCCCAGCCTCCTTCCCCCACCCCCACGGCTGGTGCTGGCCCCTGCTGAGGGTTTTGGGGCTGGGGCTGCTGGGGAGAGGTAGAGACCCCATTGAAACGTGCCCAGCTGTGCAAAACTACAGGCCATTTACCAGCTGGGCTGGGATGCTTTCAGCCCCCAAACCCTGGGTCAGTCTGGCCCTGGAGAAGCAGACCGGGAGTGGCACAGCCCATGAAAGAGGCCTGGGATCCCAAAGGGGGCGTCTGCTGGGAGGAGGGGAGGGGGATAGGAGACCCCTGTGCAAGGTGAGTGAGAGTGGGAGTGCCAAGGATGGCACATCACTATGGGGGCCATGGTGAAATGCCCTCAGGGACTGGGCTCTGGATTAGTCCCAAGGGGAGGGGAAGCCTGGCTGCTTGGGCTATTTCCAAGTGTATTAGACCAAGCTCCACATTATTCCTGGATCTCAAGATTCCCTCAGAGGCCTTAGGCTGATCGGGGGTCATGACAAGCACCTTAGCAGCCCTTCCTTACCGCCCGTGTTTGAGGGGCCAGGATAATCCCAGGGGACACGGCTGAGCTCCGGTGAGAGACACGGGTCAGTTCGCAGGGCCTGGGGAGTCTAGGGCTCAGTCTGGCTCCTGGATCAGCCTCTGGGTGCTGCCTGCCCTTGAGTCTAAGGAGAGGGGGGCAGGCCCCAGGCCTTTCCCCTTCCTAGCATAGACACAGAGAACCCACCGTACCTGCCCCGTGTCCAGACTAAAGATGCCGTCGAACGTGAAGCAGCCCTCCTGGAAAGACACAGCAGTTGGGTTAGTGCTCAGCCCTTCCTACCTCTCACCCAGCCCCAGCACCCCCCAGCCCGGAGCTCTCCCATCCCATAGGGACCTGTGGGGTGCATTTCATCTCCCCGGGCCGAGTGCAGGAGAGATCTTAGCGGCCGTGTTCCAGGGGTTGGCAGCATTGCCCTGCACTGCAGAGAGCAGGACCACAGCTGTGGCCTTGGCACAATTCCCCCCTGCCAGGGCGAGGGCTGAGCAGGCAGTGACCTGCTGCCCTTTGGTCTTGTGGGGCTGCGGATGAGACGGACCCCGTCCGAGGGGAACTAAGTGAGAGAGCTACCTGGGAGGGGGGAGGAGCTGAGAGGGGCACCCAGCCAGGCCAGGAGAGAGTCCTGGGACTCGATGGCCCCTCCTGCCCTCCCGCCCAGTTCCCTCCTGCCCCAGTGGGTCAGGATTACCTCAAGCCCCAAAGGCTGACTGGAGGGGCCAGCCCAGCACTGCCCCTGCGTACAGCCCTGCTCCTGACACGGACAGCTTCCAGGCCGCTACCTCAGCACGGGCATGACGTGAGCCACTGGCTCCAAGTCTGAGTCTACCGGCCCACACTCCAGCCCGGGGTGAGGACCCTGCCCAGGACACCCCCCCCCCCCCCAGTCCTACCTGAATGCCCTTGTCTGCCTTATCTACGAAAATCAGCCGGCTGGAGTCTTCATTCACCACCCGGAAACTCTCCTGTTTCCCTGAGCCTGAAAGCCCGAGCGACAGGACAGGTCAGGGCCATTTACACACAGCCCAGGGGGCCAGGGTCACGAACCTCGGATCAGGAACGTGATCAAGAAATAAACTATGGGAGATCCCGCTCCCTGCGGCCTGATCTGCTCCAGGCAGTCCGCGGGGGCCACTCCCCTGGAACCAGCTGCAGTGAGGACTGGGATGTGCCACCCCACAGAACACCTGCAGACTGGATCTCCTGGGCCTGGCAGCACCACCTGTGACATAAACATGGAAGGCCTAGACAGCAGGGAAACGGAGCCAGATGCTGGATGGGAATGAACCAGGAAACAGGAGCGAGAGCAGAGCCGGGTGACCCGACCCGACCTGCCATTCCCCAGGCACCAGGACTTTGTCCCACATGTGCCCAGGGATCTTTCACCTGCCAAGTCCAGGTTGCGGCCCAGCCCCTGCCCCAATTCCCCTTCGCAGGGAGCTTCAGGTCAGTCTCCCCTGCTGGGGAGCTGCAGCTCTGGCTTTAATCGCAGCCCATCCTCCCCTCGGGCTGGTTGTGCAGCCGGGGGAAGGGCCGGGTGAGGAAGGTCACTGAGCCCTGCTGCTGCTGGCCCTGCCCAGCAGGTTCCCTGCAGTGGTGTAGACATGAGCTGGCTTTGCGGCAGGCTCAGGCGCGGAAGGGAGGCCTGAACGCTGGTTGTTAAATGGAATCGAGATCCTGGCCGGCTGCAGCCTGCTGGGTGTAACAGTCCCCGGCTTCCTGTTGCACTGGGGGGACCGTCCTCCCGCAGGGCCCTGACAGAGGGACGCCCCTGTCAGCAGTTCTCCTTTCCTGTGAACTGACAAAACCGCTTCCAAGTGCTGGCCTGGGCTCCCTGCCCCTCCCACATGGGGCCTGAGCCTGGCCAGCCCTTCATTCTGGACCCCAGGCTGAGAGATGGGGCGCAGCCTTCCGAGGCCCCGGCTGCTTCCACCCTTGCCCCACTTTAGGCACCAGAGGCTCCGAGAACAAAGGGATGTTGGAGCCTCATTCTGCAGCGCGCCCCCCAGAGCCAGCTCGCCCCTTTCCTCTCCCAGTGCCCCCTTCATCATGCCCCTCTCCAGCTAACTCTGTATCTGCCCCCGACTGCTCTTCGTGCCTGGCTGCCTTATGGCCATTCTCACCCCAGGGCCCTGGCAGTGCCGGCTGGACACAGACCCCAGCTCCTTTCACAGCAGCAGCGGATGGGCTTGGCTTTTGGGCCCAGCTCCTCAGAGAGATTCACCTGCCTCTCTTCTGTTGATTTCAAGGGCAGTTAGGTGCCTAACTGGGCCTACCAGGCGTGGCTGGGTTTGAATCAGTTATCAGCTTCCCAGCCCACTCCCCACTCCCATGGTGATGACACAAAGGGGCCTGATGAATTGTAGGCACTCATGCCCTTGACACACACACACACACACACCCCTCCACTGCTGGGTGCGCAGGGCACCATACCTGCTGCGCGTCGGAGTCCCACTGCGGCTCGCACACACGCCTCCTGCGTGGCCTGGAAGGAAGCACACCAGGGAGAGGTAAGGCCGTCTGCCCCAGGCCTGGCACTTCCAGGAGCAGACTGCTAGGGAGCAGGAGAAGCACACGGAGAAGCCCGCTCCCTGGCTCCTGATGCACCAGCCAGCTCCAGAGAGCACCTGGCTCCGGCTCACCACTGGCCCAAGGAGGAGCTGGAAGCCACAGATCAGGCGTCAGAGCTGGACCAAGGGGAAAGAGGTAGGACAATGTGCAATGAGGGAGACGCCCCTCCCAGACCTCCCCACTCCGGGTCCCTCAGCTAACCCCGCAGCACTCACCTGCCCAGCATCCATAGCTGACACTGTACTGCGCTCTCCAGGTGGTGAGCTCCTTTTCCATGGAAGGGCGGGGGGAGGGAGGGTGCAGAAGGGGGGGGTTACAGGGAGATGAAGTTACCATACATTTTTAATCTGTCTGGCCAGCCTGTCCTGATGCTCCTCGCGGGAGCAGAGATAGGTGTAGGCTGCAGGCGGGGGGAGGGGTGTTCCCCAGTTGACAACAAGCAGCAGGCATGGCAGAGCTGGGGAGAGCGGTGCCCCAGCCTCAAGGGCAGAGCTGGGGGTGCACGCACAAGGGTGGTTCACTCCATGCCTCCCCTGCAGCGCTCGGACAGCTGTATGGCTGCAGCACCGTCAATGGGGCAACAGCAGACCAACCGTCTCCCACACTGGCCCCCGGAGGTGCCTCAAACCAGCCCTGCGGGACAACCTCTAGGGCGAGAGGGGACTTCAGACTTCACAGTTCATTTCAGTGCTGTGACAGCCGACAGGGGCCAATAACAACAGGCATCTCTCCATTAGCATCCCCAGCTCCTTTCACATTTCCCTCGCCCCATGCAGTGACTTCTGGTCCCTACCAAACCGGGCTGGATTCAAACTGATGGCTTAAGCATGCAAATCTCCAGAGAAACCCCATCTCCTCCATACCTCCTTAGTTAATGACCCACACACCTTCTTATTTTTACTGTTATTCATTTGCCCCACTAGAGTGCCCTAGGCCCCCAACCCCGGATCAGCGCTCCACCATGCTCCACACTGTCCAAACTGTATCAAAGAGCTAGTCCTGTCTGGAAGAGTTTACAATCCAAACAAGAAACAGACTATCCGCTAGCAAAGCCCCTCTGCACAGCCTGAACAGCTCAAAGCTCATAGCATCAGTTGCACTCCCATCAGTGTGTTGCTCCTGGGACAGCCCCCTGAAACACGTATCTCCGTGGTCTGAGTGTCCTGGTGTCTCAGCAACACCGTGACCTTACTTGCAGGCCCTTCAGTATAACACCAAAAATAAATCACAAATACTTGGCTCTGTAACAGCCCAGAGCCGGGCCTGTGGCTACAGATGCTAATGAGCATTAATAAATCAATGATCAGGAAATGCTTAATTTTAAAAGACTAGATGATCACCAGGCATAGAATCACAGGACCAAAGGGACCTTGAGAGGTCATCTAGTACAGCCCTCTGCACCCATGGCAGGACTCATTACCTAGTCCTAGACCATTCCTGACAAGTGTTTGTTTAACCTGTTTTCATAGACTTTAAGGTCAGAAGGGACCACTATGATCATCTAGTCTGACCTCCTGCACAATGCAACCTCACCCACGGATTTCTACCCCAGATCCCTAAATGCCCCCTGCAATGATTGAACTCACAACCCTGGGGTTTAAGCACACACCAATGCTCAAACCACTGAGCTATCCCTTGAATCAGAGAGGCAGCTGTGTCAGCCTCTCTGATTCTTGACATCATGCAAGGCACTGCATTTAGCCGTATGGCGTGGAAATCCATCAACCTCATGAAGAAACTTGCACAAGTACAGACAGATATCATCTTTCTCTCCAAATGCAAACGGATGGACATCATACCAAATGGACTGAAGGTGAAAAATCCATTGCTATCCACATACTGCACAGACCACAGTGAGAGATTATGCCAGACGCTATCTAAGAAACTGAGGAACCATCTGATCAGCATCCTGTACAACAAACAGGAAAAAATCAAAAAAGAGCTTTCCAACCTGGAGACCTTCATAAACAACCAACCTTCCACACAAACAGACTTTACTAAAATAAGACAGGAGATCTACATCACACACTTCACCTCTCTACAAAAGAAAAAGGACTGCAAACTATCTAAAATCCTACCTACCACATGGGGCCACAACAGTGGTACCCCTAACTCACCCAGCAATATCGTCAATCTATCCAGTTACACACTCAGCCCGGCAGAAGAGTCTGTCCTATCTCGAGGACTCTCATTCTGCCCCACCACCCCCACAAACATGATACAATTCTGCGGTGATCTGGAAGCCTACTTTCGCCGTCTCCGACTCAAGGAATACTTTCAAGACAACATGGAAAAGCACACTGATACACAGACACCTTCCCACCAGCAGCACAAGAAGAAGAACTCCACATGGACTCCTCCTGAGGGTCGAAATGACAGTCTGGACCTATACATCGAATGCACAGGCAGAAATTGTGGAAAAACAACATAGCCTGCCTCACAACCTAAGTCGTGCAGAACGCAATGCTACCCACAGCCTCAGAAACAACCCTGACATCATAATCAAAGAGGCTGATAAAGGAGGTGCTGTTGTCATCATGGACAGGTCAGACTACCAAAAGGAGGCTACCAGACAATTCTCCAATACCAATTTCTACAGGCCACTTCCCTCTGACCTTACTGAGGAATATACTAAGAAACTGCACCATCTACTCAGGACACTCCCTGCACTAACACAGGAACAAATTAACATACCCTTAGAGCCCCAACCAGGGTTATTCTATCTACTACCCAAGATCCACAAACCTGGAAATCCTGGACGCCCCATCATCTCGGGCATTGGCACTCTTACTGAAGGACTGTCTGGATATGTGGACTCTCTACTCAGACCCTATGCCACCAGTACCCCCAGCTATCTCCGTGATACCACCGACTTCCTGAGAAAACTACAATGCATTGGTGACCTTCCAGAAAACACCATCCTAGCCACCATGGATGTAGAGGCTCTCTACACAAACATCCCACACAAAGATGGAATACAAGCTGTCCGGAATAGTATCCCTGACGATGCCACAGCACAAGTGGTTGCTGAGCTCTGTGACTTTATGCTCACACAAATTTGGTGACAATATATACCTCCAGACCAGTGGCACTGCTATGGGCACCCGCATGGCCCCACAGTATGCCAACATCTTTATGGCTGACCTGGAACAACGCCTCCTCAACTCTCGTCCACTCACACCCCTTCTCTATCTACGCTACATTGATGACATCTTCATCATCTGGACCCATGGGAAAGAAACTCTGGAAGAATTCCACCATGATTTCAACAGCTTCCACCCCACCATCCACCTCAGTCTGGACCAGTCTACACAGGAAGTCCACTTCCTAGACACCACGGTGCAAATTAATGATGGCCACATCAACACCACCCTATACAGAAAACCTACCGACAGCTATGCCTACCTTCATCCCACCAGCTTCCCTCCCGGACATACCACACGATCCATTGTCTACAGCCAAGCACTGAGGTACAATCGTATTTGCTCCAACCCCTCAGACAGAGACTAACACCTACGAGATCTTCACCAGGCTTTCTCAAAACTACAATACCCGCACCAGGAAATAAGGACACAGATCAACAGAGCCAGACATGTACCCAGAAGCCTGCTGCTGCAAGACAAGCCCAAGAAAGAAAACAATAGAACACCACTGGCCATCACCTACAGTCCTCAGTTAAAACCTCTCCAACGCATCATCAGTGATCTACAACCCATCCTGGACAATAATCCCTCACTTTCACAGGCCTTGGGAGGAAGGCCAGTCCTGGCACACAAACAACCTGCCAACCTTAAGCAGATTCTCACCAGCAACAGCACACCATGCCATAATAACTCCAACTCAGGAACCAATCCATGCAACAAACCTCGATGCCAACTCTGCCCACATATCTACACCAGCAACACCATCATGACCTAACCAGATCAGCCACAACATCACTGGATCATTCACCTGCACATCTACCAATGTAATATATGCCATCATGTGCCAGCAATGTCCCTCTGCTATGTACATCGGCCAAACTGGACAGTCCCAACGAAAAAGGATAAATGGACACAAATCAGATATCAGGAATGGCAATATACAAAAACCTGTAGGAGAACACTTCAATCTGCCTGGACACACAATTACAGATTTAAAAGTCACCATAGGTGCAAAAAAACTTCAAGACCAGACTGCAAAGAGAAACTGCAGAGCTGCAGTTCATTTGCAAGTTTGATACAATCAATCTAGGATTGAACAAGGATCTTGAATGGCTTGCTAATTACAAAAACAGCTTCTCCTCTCACCGAGTTCACACTTGCAATTCAGCTGCTAGAAGAATACCTCACCCTCCCTGATTTGAGTTAACAAGCTGGTTCAGCCTGATTGGACTAACCTTGTTACCTCCTACCTGGTTCTTGCCTACTTATCTATACCTGCCCCTGGACACTTCCACTGCTTGCATCCGACGAAGTGGGTATTAGCCCATGAAAGCTTATGCTTCAAAACTTTATAGTTAGTCTTTAAGGTGCCACAGGACTCTGTTACCTGAGCTATCCCTTCTTGTTCTTAAAAATCTCCAATGATGGAGATTCCACAATCTCCCTAGGGAATTTATTTCAGTGCTTAACCACCCTGACAGTTAGGAAGTTTTTCCTACTATCCAACCTAAACCTCTCTTGCTGCAATTTAAGCCCATTGCTTCTTGTCCTAGCCTCAGAGGTTAAGAAAAACAATTTTTCTTCCTCCTCCTTGTACCTTTTACATACTTGAAAACTGTTATCATGTCAATCTCAGTCCAAGTGTATACATTTTGAATATATAAGGCAACACCTCCTCCCTTTTTTCCCTGCTGGTCCTTCCTGAGCAAGGTCCTTCCTTCTATACCAATATTCCAGTCATGTGTATTATCCCACCAGGTCTCTGTGATGCCAACTATGTCATAGTTGTGTTTATTTACTAGCATTCTGAGTGCTTCCTGCTTATTCCACTTATTCCACATTCTAGATGGTATCCTCTCGCACTATTATTAGGAAGAGGAAGGGAATAATGCTGGGGAATTCAATTATTAGAAATATAGATAATTGGGTTTGTGATGACCAGGAGAACTGCATGGTGCCCAGGAGATGACCAGGAGCAGCCTGCCAGGTGTGAAGGCTGTGGACCTCTTGAGACATCAAAACAAAATTGTTTGCAGTGCTGCGGAGAAGCCAGTGGCCATGGTACATGTATCCCAATGATATAGGGAAAGGTAGGAGAGCTCAAAAAGACTGGGAATATTCATCTTAGAAAAGAGATAACCGGGGGAATGATCTGGGGGGATTTAGTAGAGGGCTATAAAATCATGAATGGTGTGGAGAAAGTGAATGAGGAAGTGTTATTTAGTCCTTCTCATAACACAAGAACCAGGAGTCACCGGGCAGCAAGTTTAAAACAAATATAAAGAAACTAGCATAAGTGCCCGGCGCTGCTCGGGTCAGTCGGAGGTGGGGTGGTGGCAGACAGCTGACACCCCCTGACCAACCCCAACACCCACCCCTCACCCCTCACCCACCCCGACACCTTCCCACCCCCCCTGACCAACCCCGACACCCCCCGGCTCACTTACCCCCCAACCAAACCCAACACCCCCACCTGACTTACCGTCCCACCAAATCCAACTCAGATCCGTCGCAGGGGAGGAGGGGGCCCAGAGCTGAGGGATTCCGGGGACCTTCGCAGGTGGGGGGCGGCACAGAGCTGATGGATTCTGGGGTTCTGTTGGGAGGGGGGAGAGGCAGAGAACTGAGGGATCTCCGGGGTTCCGTTGGGAGGGGGGAGGGGCAGAGAACTGAGGGATCTCCGGGGTTCTGTTGGGAGGGGGGAGGGGCAGAGAACTGAGGGATCTCCGGGGTTCCATTGGGAGGGGGGAGGGGCAGAGAACTGAGGGATCTCCGGGGTTCCGTTGGGAGGGGGGAGGGGCAGAGAACTGAGGGATCTCCGGGGTTCCATTGGGAGGGGGGAGGGGCAGAGAACTGAGGGATCTCCGGGGTTCCGTTGGGAGGGGGGAGGGGCAGAGAACTGAGGGATCTCCGGGATTCCGTTGGAGGAGGGAGGGGTGAGCTGAGCGAGTGAGGTGTCTGTTGGAGGGGGGTATTATGACATCATCACCACCTAACTGCCCAGCCGATGTGATTGGCCCTGAAAGACTTTCACCCCTGGGGGGCGTCAGAGGTGAGATCCAAAAAAGTTTCGACCCTTACCAGCATCTAGACCCCAAGACCCCTCACTGTACCAAAATTCAAGTCTCTGGCTCAAATGGTGCAGGAGGAGTTCGCTGTCATACGTACATACATACATACATACATACATACATACATACACCACTTGACTTTTATATAGATAGATAGATACGTCTTCATACAGTGCACATTAACTTGTGGAACTGGTTGACAGGGGAAGTTGTAACGGACAAAAGTATAACTGGGTTAAAAACCAAGTAGATAAGTTCCTGGAGGATAGCTCAATCAATGGCTATTAGCCAGGATGATCAGGGATGCAACCCAATGCTTTGGGTGTCCTTAAACCTCTGACTGCCAGAAGCTGGGACTCGGTGACATAGGATGGATCACTCAATAAATTGCTCTGTTCTGTTGATTCTCCCTGAAGCATGTGGCATCGGCCACTGTCAGAAGACAGGCTATTGGGCTAGCTGGCCCATTGGTCTGGGGATTGGTCCTGCTTTGAGCAGGGGGTTGGACTCTTGAGGTCCCTTCCAACCCTGATATTCCATGATTCTATGACCCAATATGGCCATTCTTATGTTGCTGAAATGTATCCCAATGAGTGTGCGGCTTTTAGCAGAGGATGCTGCAGCAACTCAGACACTGGAGCCTGTCAACCCAGTTCGATCAGTCACTAGTGGTGTTATTACGGCCCCTTTCCTATGGCAACAGTAAGAGGCAAACAACCTCAATCCAGCACTCATTTATTATTAACGCTGGGCTTGGCATGTGACCTTCATGTACAATGGGGCTACGGTAAAAAAGGGACTATGTAAAACTGGCACCTTCCCACTCCACGGATCTGCTCCTTGGGCATCTCCGAGGCCCAGACACTCAAGTCTCACCGCTATTTACCCTTGAAGAGCCATAGCAGCTTCAGGAGAGAGAGCAGAGGTCTATCCTTCCTGTGCATTATTAGCGACACCGCCAGCTCCGTTCCAGCTGCAAACTCTTCCCTCCCAGGGGTACTGTAAGCAGCAGAGGAACAGGGGGGCTTTCAGACAGTCAAGTGCAGCTGGATTCCATTCTTCCATAGGCAAAGAGTAGCCATTCACTTTCAGTCTGGAGTGCTTTTATTTTAGGTTAATCAATAACAAGGAAGTACAAAGTAAAGTCCCACGAGAGAGCCCACCAGCCCTCGGGTATGTGCCAGCCCAGATCCTCCAAAGTACCAGATGCCTAGCTTCATTAATTTCTATGGGAGTTAGGCACCTAAACGCTAATGGTTGCCTGTCTCTGTAGACAGCAGAGGCCTTGGAGATTTAAAGGGGGCAGTACATGAAAAGAAAGGCATAATAGTCAACGGTATAACCCATGCACTGAGGATTGGAAAAATAATTGTTTGACTTGTAAAGTGAGTATGTTGGCCAAATTCTGCCCTCATTACTTGGGTGTAAAATGTGGAGTAAGTCAGTGTGCCTGAGAGCAGAATCTACTTCCTTGATTATAGCTAACACTAAGGCCTTGTCTCCACACAAGTTGCACCACTTTAACTATACTAGCATAGTGAATGTGTATAACCACTGCATTGTTGATTTGCCAAGTTACATATAAGCTCTGAAAACATACTTCCACATTCCTCCAGCCGAGTTCAAAACAAAGGGAAGAGTGGTCAATTGCCTTAAATAGCTTAGAGGCCTTTCAAGAGATCACTCAAAGCGCAGTATTGTTACTACCCGGATGCAGTGATACTGGTATAAAGGTGTTTATGCTGGTCCCATTTATTCCAGTATGGGTTGGGGAATAAGCTACATCAATATAAGCACATTTATACTCACGACAACTGTGTCTACACTAGAAGCTGTACCAGTAGGACTATATTGGTTAAAAAAAAAAACCTGCCCCCAAGTGATCTAGTAACTTCTATCTGGACACAGTCTGGGTGTAGGGCTGGCCCAAGTGAATAGGGTAGAAAGGGGTAAATTCAACCCCTCCTGAGAACACGGGAGGCAGCTGGGAGACAGAGGAATGCAACTAGCTTGTGGAGGTTACAAGCTAAAGAGTCTGCTTGAATAAAGAATTCAGCCTCCTCTTTCTGGCTTGCTCACTCTGCTCCAGGATCTGCATCACAGCATGATTGGGGAGCCCCATAACATCCATGGGGCACAGTCACTTTTCTGATCACACCTGCGCTTTAAGGTGATGCCAAAAACCTGTCTGGTACCTCAGATGTCTGCAACCATCCAGCATATGATTCCCACGGGGGGAGGGGGGGAGTGCTCAGGAGTTCCCTCCTGAAGGAATGGCCACTAGGCTGGGTGGCCACCCCTGGATAGGCTGGCCCCTCAGGCAGCGGTTGCTGCAGTGCAACTTTGTCATCAAGATCATATGCGTTTGCAGGCAGTGATGTTCTCCAGCCCCCTTCCTGCCGTGTGCAGTCAAAGCCTAGCTACTGGCTCAGCTATGGCAAAGCAAATGATCCCAGGCCTTGGTTACACTGGCACTTTATAGCGCTATAAAGCCGCCAGGAGTGCTATAACTCACTACCCGTCCAGACTGGCAAGGCACGTAGAGCGCATAAATCCGCAGTTATAGCGGTCCTGGTAATCCACCCTCCCCAGAGGATTAACAGTTGTAACGTATTGGGTGATATGCTTTAGCTCCAGCGTAAACAGGTAGTAACAATACTGCACTTTGAGTGATCTCTGGAAACGCCTCTAAGCTATTTAAGGCAATTGACCACTCTTCCCTTTGTTTTGAACTCAGCTGGAGGAATTCGGAAGTACGTTTCCAGAGCTTATATGTAACTCGGCAAATCAACAATGCAAACGTTTACCTTGTGAGCAAGTGAGAAGCAGAAGATTAGTAGGCTTTGCCTTTTAAAGACAGTTTGCTGACACACTCTCGGCACTCCAAAAATTCCCTCGCTCTCTACCTCCGCATACACACAACACACTCTACCTCAACCCCCTCGTTTGAAAAGCACGTTGCACCCAGCTGAATGCTGGGATAGCTGCCCATAATGCACCACTCCCGTGCCACTGCAAGTTCTGCAAATGTGGCTATGTCAGTGTGGTTGTGGCTGTGAGTGTGGACACACTGGAGCGCTATCCCTGGAGCTGTACCTGAAGGCGGGTATAACCAAAACTGCTATAAAGCTGTAAGTGTCACCATGGCCCCAGCCAAGCAGCTCAGAACAAGTAGTACAGTGACAGGAATGATCACAATGGACTTGTTGCACTGCAGCACTGAAGCAGGCAAGTTTTCCACCAGGGTGCCCTGGTAATGAGACGGGGACTCACACATGTAGTCCTGAGGCCAGTCTGGCATCAAGGACTCTGTGTTCGCCAAGGCCTGGATCTCACTGGCACCCAGACATGAACAGTTGTAGAGATTCTGACCTGCCCTTAGGCTCTGCAGGTGTCTCAGAGACTGCAGCTCGTCCCTTGGGAGGCGTGAGATCAGGTTTCCATCTAGACTGAGGACTTCTAGAGCAGGATAGTTCTTGACTGAGGGGACAGCATGCAGCCTGTTGTTGGACAGGTGAAGTTTCTTCAGGAAGGGGAGTGCAAGGTCTAGCGCATGAAGGTTATTGGAACTCAAATCTAATACTTCAACATTGGGGGGCAGAGGCAGGGTGATGTGATCTAAGTCTGTGGTGGACAAGTTGAGGATGCGGAGGGATGGCTGCCACTGACATGAGAAGGAGGGGATAGCTAAGAGGTCATTCTGACTCAGGTCTAAGTGGACGAGCTTCTCCAGCTGGTGGAGCGTTTCACACATGGTGTGGAAGGAGCTCAGATTGTTGCGATGGAGTTTTAATACTTGGAGTTGTGGGAAAGCCCCCTGGCAAAACGAAGGCCTCATGCTTTGGTCCTGAAGGTGGTTTTCCGACACATCCAGATAGCGTAAGGTTCTGAAAACCTTGCCAATGCTACATGGAATGTAGGTGACCTGAGAACGTGTCACAGTCAGATTCTGTAGGGTCTCCAGCCAGTCACTCAGGTGGGCGAAGTCTTTGCCTCTGTTAGTCAGGGAAGCAGAGGTCACATTATGGAAGCGTAATGAAGAGACAGGCAGAATCAACGTGTCCATGTGGAGCCAGCTGGCATTTCCAAGGAATGTGCAGCTTTCAAACTCAAGCTCTGTAATACGCATATAGCTAAAGAACTGCATGACAGCTGCCAAGAGAACCTCCGGCACAAGAAGATCTCCAAAGACAATCTTGGTCACCTGCAACTCCTGCAGTATGTCAAGTACCGATGGGTCTACTGTCATTGATGCAAAACCTGCATATTTCTCCAAGTTTCCTCCTCGAAGCTCAAAGACAAAGGCCTGGAAGCACTGAAGGAGGTTACTCATGTTTTCCTGTTCCAAAAGAGAGCAGGTGCAGTGACTCTGGGACTTATTGAAGGAGCAGTCGCCTACTACCTCAGGGAGTTTCAATCCTGTGAGCAGGAGAACCACACACAGCTGAGGTATGTGCATGATTAATAGCCTAGAAAACAGAAGAGCAAGAGTAAAGCCCAGGCCTTTCCTATTACAGACAGGGCCGGCGACAGGGGGGTACAACAGGTAGAGCTGTACCGGGCCCCGGACTTGAGGGGGGGGCCCTGAAGTCCGGGGACTGGTACATAGCTCTACTCGTAGTCGTCCCCCCGGGCACCGCACCGCATTTCACCGGCTGTGTCCGGCGCTGTGGCCGGCTGCCTCCCGAGCCATTCAGCCGCTGCTCGTCCCGCGCCCCAGGAGCTGCCCCGAGGCACCCCCGGCTGCAGCGCTTCCCCCCGCCCACCTGCAAGAGCCGGGCCAGCCCTTGGCGGAGGGGGGGGGGCACAAACGCTCAGAGTAGGGGGCCCCCAAATGCTCAGAGTAGGGGGGCCCCAAATGCTCAGAGTAGGGGGCCCCAAAATTTCTGTCACCGGCCCTGATTACAGAGCTGGGGCTGCAGGTAGTAACATTCAATTAAACCAATGGGAGGTGAGGGGCAGTCCCCAGAGCCTTTGCTCCATGCAATACAAGCACCAGAACAAGGCTAGAACAGCAGCGCATTGTTCTGAGTCCAGTACTGAGCACCAATAGAAGGGCACGTGAGCATTCCCCCTGCACAGCAACCTCTGGGGGAGAATGAGGGTGGGAGAGAGCGAGGTGAGAGCGAGGCCCGACTTTGGTGAGAGCTACCGCCTTGGACACAGGGATTGATCTGCTGCTTGCTGGCACTGCTGGAAAGCCTCAGTGCTGGGTAGGTTTTGGCCAGTTGCTCATACCAATAATGGAGTGCTTGTTCAGTGAGTGCTGTTAGCTCATGGTCTCCAAGGCACTGGAATGGAGGTGGGTGGCCTCTATTGCTAGCCACACAACCCCACAGCAGCATGACACCAGGTAAAACCTGGTCCCATTAAAACCCAGCACAAAACATCCATTGGCTGCAATGGAACGTACAGCATCAGTCTCAGCTGGAAGCCAATGAAGCTGAGGACCGGGCCCCCAGAGCTTTAGGAGATGTCACAGCCAAGTCCAGAGATGGGTCTGAGCCACAAACTCACGCCTGGATCCAGCTTCAGATTTGTCCAAAGACTGGAGGAGATACTCAGCTCCATGGTGTCTCTAGTTATACTGTCTCTTCATGAGGATCCTCACCTAGATCTGGTTTACGGGTCAGCAGTGATTCCTCATCCCCTCACCCCAGTGAATATACCACAGTCAGTGGAGAAGAGTCAGTATTTCACCCCAGACAAAAGCTGTTTCTCCACAGGCAGAGCTGTTCCTTACCCTGCCAGCAGCCCCATTTGGATGGGAATCTGCCCATCTCCCACCCCACAACAATCCTCTCCAGCAAAGAGAGCTGCTTCGTCCCACCTGGCCATGAAGGACTTCTCAACACTCAAGTGCCAGTTTGAATCCTGTGCAGGAGGACTGGGGAGAAGGCTGTGACATCCCAGACTGAGGAATCTCTTCCTGTTAATGCCGTGGCAAACCCCAGGGCACAGCAGGAGGAGATGCTAGAAATGGCAAATCACACAGGAGAAAGTATGGTCTAGTGGTCAGAGCACAGGACTGGGGGTCAGTGATTCCCTTCTTTTATTCAAAGCTCTGACGATAGCTCATTGTGCACCTTTGGGAAGGTTAGTTCACCTCTCAAGACCTCAGTTTCCCTATCTCAAACTGGAGTTCTAACAACTACCAACCTCACGGGGAGTGGTGAGGGATCATTCGATAATATCCATATAAACTGGGAATACAGTAAACCCTCGATTTAACGGACCTCCATTTAACGGACTTCGGATGCAACGGACAAAATTTTTCAGAGTCTGATGCATCCGAAATCCGTTTGTGGAGGGCTGGCTGTGGGCTCCCTGCTGCCACCCTGAGGCTGAAGCTGCGTACTGCCGCCTGGCTCTCCATAGCAGCTAGGCTTGCTGCCGTCTGAGGCTGAAGCTGCGGGGGAGAGTGAGTGAGTGAGTGAGTGAGTGAGTGAGTGTGTGTGTGTGTGTGTGTGTGTGCGCTGCCCGCCTCTCCGCAGCAGCTGTGTTTGCTGCCGTCCGAGGCTGAAGCTGCGGGGGGGGAGGGGTGGGCTGTGGCTCTCCGCAGCAGCTGGGAGCCAGGACCTGTGTCCGCTCTCCTTCCGCCCGAGGCTGAAGCTGCGGGGTGGGGGGCTGCCGCCCGGCTCCCCGCAGCAGCTGGACTTGCTGGCGGGTCCCGGAAGCCGGGACCCGTGCGGACTGACTGTCCGCTCTCTGTGGCCGCCGGGGTTGCAGCCGCGGGCGGGCTGGTTGCCGGCTGCGGGTTGCGGCCCCCTCTCTGTGGTGGTGGTGGGGCTGCTGCTCCCACAGCTCGGTTTGGGGTTTTTTCCCTTTCTTTTTATAAAATTTAAATTTTGCTTCGTTTTTAAGAACATTGTTTATTTGTTTAGTTAAATATAAGAACAGTAAAGTGTGTTTTCAGAAAAATGTTTATTTTGATTTAGATCGCATACTTGTTTATTACAGTCTCAAAACTACGCTGAGTACATAAGCAATAATACATACAGAACACTTTTCTGTGAAATTAAACTTTTCATACATACAGTACTTAATTTTAATTACACAAAAGTCAATTTTTTAACATATGCATTCGGAAAACCTACTTTCTTAAATAACGGACTTTCTGATTTAACGGACACCCCCTCGCCCCAATTAGTCCGTTAAATCGAGGTTTCACTGTATGTAAACTGTTGGGTCTGGTTACTCTATGTGATGGAGTGATCCTGATCAGGACCGTTGATGGGCAGTCCGAAAAATGCCAGCAATTAAAAACTGGTACAGAATGTTTTGCTTGTTTTGCAGAGGTGTATTTCTCAGGCACCCTGCATGACTGGGGGAGCGTCACATTTCATCAGCATTACAGAGGGTTTATTGTTAAAGGACTCACCTGGCAACTTGGAAGTGCGATATTTTCCTGCCAAGGAAGCAGCACGATTCCTTTAGCTTTCAGAGCGTCCTTGATTAAGATGTTAGTGGTTTTCTCTTGTGAACAGCTTTATTCTTCTGCATGGGACCCTCCTTCACTCGCTGTTACTCACTGTCAGACAGTTTCCCAGTGCACAAATCCTTTTGCACAAATCTCTTCTGTTTGCTTCCTGAAACAAAACTGCAGTTGGGAAATACTAACGGGTGCAAGGCATTTCATAATCCTTCCCAAATCCTCCGCGCACAAAATGCTATCTGGGCCAGCAGTGAGATTGACCATGACACAGAAAGGGGAAGAACTGGGTTTCCTGTGTTCCAGCTGCCCAACAAAACAAAGAAATCTTGCTTTGCTTTCTTTATAGTATGCTTCTCCTCTGAAAAGTATCTCTGTCCAAACGGCATTGCAGGGTTCTAGGTTTGTTTGACTCCAGATCCAGTCTGCTCCAGGTGCATGTTAATAGGTAGTTTTTCTAAGTGCTATCCCTGCAAACTCTACCAGGGAACAGGGAGACAAGCGACGCTCTTATATGCATCATTGCCAACTAACCATGAGCGATCTGCAGTGAATTATAGGGGCTACCAAAACTGCACCCTGACCTAAATAACCTTGACTGGGTCAGGGTTTTCTGGTGATGATGTACCCAAGAGCATAGGCGCCAACTCCGTGGGTGCTCCAAGACTGGAGCACCCAAGGGGAAAAATTAGGGGGTGCTCCACATCCACCAGCAGCCAAGCTCCACCCTCCTCACCTCTGTCTCCCTCCCCCCCAGAGTACCCACATCCCCACTCCTCCCCCTCCCAGTGCTTCCTGCCCCTCCCCGCCACCTAACAGCTGTTTGGCTGTGCTTAAAGCTTTCTGGGAGGGAGGGGAAGGAGTGGGGACGTGGCACACTCAGGGGAGGAAGCAGAGAAGAGGCGGGGGAGGAGCGGGGATTTGGGGGAAGGGGGTGGAATGAGGGCAGGGCAAGGGTGGTGCAGAGACAGGGCCAGAGGTGGTGGTGGTGGTGGGGGGGGGGTCGAGCACCCAGCGGGAAGAGTGGAAGTCGACACCTATGTCCAAGAGTGCATTTGATTCTTGATTCTCAGGTCCCAGGTGCAGTTAGCAGAGTTTAAACTAGGGCTGTCTAGCTATTTAAAAAATTAATTGTGATTAATCGCACAATTAAAAAATTGCCATTAATCACACTGTTAAACAATAATAGAATACTATTTATTTACATTTTTTTGTTTTCAAATATATTAATTTCAATTACAAAACAGAATACAAAGTGTACAGTGATCATTTTATATTTATTTTTATTACAAATATTTGCACTGTAAAAAACATCCAAAAGAAATAGTTTTTTTCAGTTCCCTTAATACAAGTACTGTAGTGCAATATCTTTATCATAAAAGTTGAACTTAGAAATGTAGAATTATGTAAAAAAACCCAAAACACTGCATTAAAGAATAAAACCATGTAAAATTTTAGAGCCTGCAAGTCCACTCAATCCTACTTCTTGTTCAACCAATTGCTCAGACAAACAAGTTTGTTTACATTTGCAGGAGATAATGCTGCCCAATTCTTGTTTACAATGTCACCTGAAAGTGAGAAGTTCTCATGGCACCGTTGTAGCCAGCATCGCAAGATATTGATGTGCCAGATATGCTAACGATTCATATGTCTCTTCATGCTTCAACCACCATTCCAGAGGACGTGCATCCATGCAGATGACGGGTTCTTCTTGATAACAATCCAAACCAGTGTGGAACGATGCATTTTCATTATCTGAGTCAGATGCCACCAGCAGAGGGTTGATTTATTTTTTGATGGTTTGGGTTCTGCAGTTTCCGCATCGGAGTGTTGCTCTTTTAAGACTTCTGAAAGCATGCTCTAGAGCAGCGGTCGCCAACCAGTGGTCCGCGGACCACTGGTGGTCCGCGAGAAAATTTGAGTGGTCCGCGGAGCCGCAGCCGGAGGAGAGGGGCGGGGTCAGTAAGAGAGGCGAGCCGGGGAGGGGGAGAAGAGCGGAGACGGAGCCGGGGCCGGGAGAGAAGAGGCGAGCGGGGTGGGGAGAAGAGCGGGGCCGGAGCCGGGGCCGGGAGAGAAGAGGCGAGCGGGGTGGGGAGAAGAGCGGGGGCCGGAGCCGGGGCCAGGAGAGAAGAGGCGAGCGGGGTGGGGAGAAGAGCGGGGGCCAGAGACGGAGCCGGGGCCGGGAGAGAAGAGGCGAGCGGGGTGGGGAGAAGAGCGGGGGCCGGAGCCGGGGCCAGGAGAGAAGAGGCGAGCGGGGTGGGGAGAAGAGCGGGGGCCAGAGACGGAGCCGGGAGAGAAGAGGCGAGCGGGGTGGGGAGAAGAGCGGGGGCCAGAGACGGAGCCGGGGCCGGGAGAGAAGAGGCGAGCGGGGTGGGGAGAAGAGCGGGGGCCGGAGACGGAGCCGGGGCCGGGAGAGAAGAGGCGAGGGGTGGGGGGGAAGAGCGGGGCCGGAGACGGAGCCGGGAGAGAAGAGGCAAGGGGGTGGGGAGAAGAGCGGGGCCGGAGACGGAGCCGGGTCCGGGAGAGAAGAGGCGAGGGGGTGGGGGGGGAAGAAGAGCGAGAGCAGAGCTGGGAGGGGAGAGGAGGCAAGCCGGGGGGGGGGGGGGGGAGGTAAGTGGCGGGAGCCCCGCATGCCTGCCGGGGAACAGGGTGCTTTCCCACTTTGCAGGGAATAGCTACCATCATCTCTATTTTTAAATTAGCAAATTGATTTTAAATAGTTTTCAGGGTATTTAAAAACTTTTTTCTGTAATAAATGAAAGAGTAGTGATATTTAGATGAGTTGTGTGCCAGGAAGAGAAAACCACCAAACAAGGACCTAAAGCGATTTTGAAAAGGGAATGGGGGGGCGGGGGGGCAGAGGCGCAAGGTAAAATTTTTGCCAAGTTTGCTATTTTATAGCAGCTTCCCTCGTCTGCAAATCTGGGTCTGTGTCCATTGCTCCTTTTTGCTGCTTCTTCTCTGGTCTGGTGCTAACCCCTGAGGGTTATGTCTGCTCTTAGCCCACTTGACAAGTTTGATTGTCCTTGATCTGTCTCTCCTTCCTCATTCACACCTCATTCATTCAACAGGGCACTTGATTATAAAGTGGGGGGGGGGGGGGAGATCTTATTCTACTTCTAGCAGAGACATTTTTCTTTTACCTTAATTATACTACCTTGGGGGCTATAACAGATTACCAAAGTTCAATACAGAGTTTCTAAAACAAGGTTATATGAAAAGGCATAACACAAAAGTCATTTAAAAGTTAAACAACCCCCCCCCCCCCGCTCTTGCCACCCCCCCCTCCCCCGGGCCTTTTTAAAAAAATTCATGTTAGTGGTCCGCGGGATTCAAAATTGTGAGTTTAGTGGTCCCTGAGGTCCGAAAGGTTGGCGACCACTGCTCTAGAGTCTACACCTTATCCCGTTCCCCATGTCCAGGGTACTGTCCCCTGGCAACCCCTTCTGACTAGCGGAGACCACCTGTGTTTCCAGGAAAACAAGGACAATTATATGGTAAATACAGAGCAAAGGGTAAAGGACCTCTCCTGCCCATCCAGGTAGTTTATCCACAGTAAAAATCCTCCATCTATCTCACAGGTCAGATCTTCAGCTTGATTATTGCTAAAGAGAATGTGTCTGACCAGTCGCTTTTTGGTGGCTCCTTACTGAACAGGAGACATGGGGATGTTTGGCACCAGGTTCAGGGCGTCTCTTGAAATACCCTTGTTCCCAACTGATACACCCCAAGACACACCCAATTCCTCCAAACCCCAGGAGCCTCCCTCACTGTTACCCAACCCCCACACTAACACCTCCACCACCCTGGAGACTTCAGTCACTGACACCTAGGAACCCAAAACATCCTGGGAACCCCCCTCACTCACTGAAACTTACAAGCCCATCCAGGACCCCAAAACATCCTGGGAACCCCCCTCACTGACATTTCGGGTCCCCCAATCTCTGGGGACTACCCTCACTGCCATCAGAGACCCACAGGGAAACCCCTTCACTGAAACTTACAAGCCCACCCAGGACCCCAAAACATCCTGGGAACCCCCCTCACTGACATATGGGACCCCAGGGAACCCCCCTCACAGCCCCCTAGGAACTCCCCTCGGTGACCGCCCAACCCCCCTGGGACCCGACCCCCCCCCCCCTCAGTGACACGCCAGGGAACCCCAGACCCCCTGGAACCTCCGTTACTAAAATCCCGGGACCCCCCCCCCCAGTTCCCCTCCCGCCGACTCCGGCCCTCCCAGCCCCCGCGCCCCAATCTCCGCACAGTCCGGCTCCCTCGGCCTGCTGCGGCCGCTCAGACCGGGGCCTCCCGTAGACGCAGCGCCACGGCGGCTCGGGCCCGGCTCCCGGAAGCGCGCGGTCCCCGGCCGCCATCTTCCCCGCTGGAGACGGCGGCGGCTCCCACCCGCCGCCTCGGCCACTATCGGGATGTGGAGCCGGAGGAGTTGCCGGTACCGGCCCGATGCCAGCGGCCTGGAGGAGTTGCGGGCCCGCCGGCGGGAGCAGGAGTCAGGTCCGGGCCCGACGGAGCCGCCAGGCCCAGGGCTGGGGACCCGGTCTGGGCCCTGCAGGAGGGGAGGGGGCGGTTCTGGAGGCCCGGGAAGCTGGTTCGGGGCACTTGGCTCTGGATCCTTGTGTCTGGGAGGTGGGGGTCTTGGGAAGGGGATCTGGGCTGAGAGGAGTGGCTCCGGTTCTGGGAAAGGGCTTCAGACCCCTGGGGACTGGGCTCACTGCCAGGGACTGAGAAACAGAGACTCTCTGGGGTCTAGTGCTCTGATCCGCAAACTTGGGTCTGGAACAAGGGCCTTGGTCCCTGTAAAGGCACCAAATCTGGGTGTGATCTGAGCCATGCTCCTGGGAAGTGGGGTTGGGCTGGGCCTTTGGAGAAGTGTCCCTTCAGGGTAAGATCCGGTCTATTTGTTTCAATAATTGGGTCTGGGGAGGGGTCCTGTCCTCTTACTCCCCCCACCCCCTTTTTAGGAATCAGGTGGTTTGTTACTGGATTCCAGACCCTCTTGATATTGCAGCTGGTGGAGTCATAACATTGATTCTCATTGGCTCGTTCAGGGAATAGTGCATCAAAGCCCGCTTTCATGCTAGGTTTTGATTTGTTCATAGAATGAAAGCTGTCATAGCTCCACTTCCTACATTATCACACTATTCCCTCTCTCTCGTGGGGGCAGTAGCTCCTTCTCTTCACAGTCTCAAAAGATTCCATTCTTGGCCCTCTTCTTTCTTGTCTACCTTCGCTAGCTCAACATTGGTAACAAAGTCCTGTGGCACCTTAAAGACTAACTATAAAGTTTTGAAGCATAAGCTTTCGTAATAGCCCACGAAAGCTTATGCTTCAAAACTTTATAGTTAGTCTTTAAGGTGCCACAGGACTTTGTTACCTCTGCTATTCCAGACTAACACCGCTAGGCTGGCTACCTCTGATTCTTAGCTCAACATTGACACTGATGATACTCAAGTGTAATTCCTTATAGACCTTTATTAAGTTCTCTCATGTCTTGACCAGGTGGTTTCATCTCAGCATCCTTCACCTGGATGTCTCAAAGTCAGAAAGTGCCTCTGCTGCATCTTCAAACACATCTCCATCTCCTTTGTTTTCCTTTCTGGTTCATATCTTCCCCATACTTTTCTTCTTCCACCTATGCCTAGTGGCCTTTTACTACCCCCATAACACTCTTCATGTATTTCACTGCCTCAGCTCCACCTCTGCTTTGGCTCGTCATCCAGGCCATCGTCGACTCTCGCTTTGACTTGCAGCTCCCAAATCTATGGCCAACGCAAGCCCTACCTCTCCAAACTCCATTGTGCACAGATTATTCATTTGTTTGTAATAAATCTGTAAGACCACCTATGCCAGTATCTAGATGTTTTTCTCATAAATTCCCGTAATTTATTTTACAGACAGAGACAAACAGCAGCTTCTCCTCACCGCAAAAAAGAGCAGTGTTTTGGGTGAGCTGAAAACTTGTCTTGTGCTGGAAAGCTGTGTTGTTAGTAATCAGAGGTTGGTTTGTTTGCAGCTCTGAGGAAGGCCCGGAGGCAGCAGCAGTTGGTCAGTAAGAGACTTGTGCGGGAAGACAGCCTGGTGACTGGAGACAGGCAGGCTGGAGTGGAGATTGCAGCAGAACCTCTGTCTGAGCAGGAGGTGAAGGGTTCATACCATTTGTCCCTGGTTCTAGGTATTCACTGCAATGTCTTTCACTGGCCCTAGCCTCTGTTAATAATAATAATAACAATACTAAGTTTATATAGCTGGTTGGATTCCCAAGTGTTTTACAAACTACTGTATAAGCTCTAGGTGTAGCACCTAGGTGCCAGGGTTAGTATCAATAGCCTTTGGAAAAGTGCCATGGCCTCTTGAATGACCATAAGTGATTTTCACCCTGGCCTGACATCCACTGAGTTGTTTGTTTTCCACCAGCTTTTGCAGCTGCTGAGGGATGTCCAGAGGGGAACAGAGGAGAGGAAGAAATTGTTGAGTCGCCTTCGACAAGGACTGCAGCACAAAGAGACGCGGCAGACATTTGTCAGGTTAGCTAGTCTGTGCTCATCAAGGATCCAGCTATCAGTGGACCTCTCTGGTAGTAGCTATTGCAAGGACATGGCTATGGATCCACTTAGATGGGGATGGGTCCATGTATCCTCTGTGGCAGGGATCAGTGTGGCTATTTCTGTGATATGGGAAATTTGGCTGTGGTTGGGAATGTGGCTTACGTAGCTGCATTGGAAAATGTCTCCAGCCCTTTCTTTTCTGTGACCATTTTATTTTCCCACTGAGAGAAGAGCTCACATTATGTGGTCCAATTACCTAGATAGCCTGCCCTGAATGCCTTTGTGCTCTGCTGGGTTACGGATGAGGCTGAGCTGGGAGAGTCCCCTTGGAACAGAGGGGATTATGGGGGAAAGCTGGATGTAGCCACTCCAGACTGACAAAAGGCGGCTGAGAGCTTGCAGGACACGACTCTACCTGATTTTGATCAGGGAAATATATTGCAAAGAGGCTCTTCACTGTGCTTGAGAGAGCT
The DNA here is from genome assembly GCA_032164245.1 of Sternotherus odoratus. Taxonomy (NCBI): domain Eukaryota; kingdom Metazoa; phylum Chordata; order Testudines; family Kinosternidae; genus Sternotherus; species Sternotherus odoratus. The sequence goes on from JAVMKO010000008.1 coordinate 32,158,813, forward strand.
GTGTGCTGTACTCTCCTGGCTGCGTGGTTTGCTTGAGACTTCATTCTCCTCGTGTTCATATAGGAAGAACTGTCTGGCATTGCAGTTCCCTTTCTGGCTGGTCAGGGACAGCTTTGTTAGGCTCTCTGCCATGCCACATAGTGGTGGCAAAGTGACTTCAGAAGGCAGCAAATTTGGCTGCTGAAAGACAGGAAAGAGGCTGGGGGGAGGAAAAAGAGAAAATATTATAAAAGAAGTGGGACAAAGTCAGTATCCAAATACTGGGCTAAATCCAGCCCTGTGTAATGGCAGTGAAGTCAGAGCTGTGAGAGCAGGAATAAACCTGGGCCCTTTCAAGTCAAGTGGTCTGAGGAACGGTCAGGCAAGCCCACAAACTGGGCAGGTTTTTAGTGTCGCTGGGAGACAACTCGCTCTCCTGGCCCTGGATGGGAGGTGTGTGTGTGTGTTTTAGGGCAGGGAGGGCAGCAGAATGAAACAATGTCCTGTTTTGTTTTGCAGGTTGGAGGGCAGCATGCGGGTCCTGATCGGGCTCTTCACCAGCAGCCTGGCCAACATACAGATGGAGGCAGCTCGCTGTCTGCACGAACTCTCACACTCCAGTGACCCTGCTGTGGCAGAGGCGTGTTTGCCAGCGACCTCCTATCTCCTGACCTATCTCTCAGGACACAGTGTAGAATTCACAGTAAGAAGTGGGCCTGTATTTCTCCATTATTCTACCATCTGCGGGGTTTTCATTAGTGGTTGGACTTCTGAGATTGAGTGGCCAAAATGTAGCTCATTGGCCAGATGCAGTCCACAAAGGTCTCCAGTAGAGCCCCACAGCAGCTTCAGGGCAGAGCTACATCTTGTGGAGACTGGAGACTACAGGTGCCCCTGTGTAGTGCTCCATCAATGGTCGGGCTTCCTGGCTGAAGGTGGAACAGTGGCCCTGTAGTCTCTGTGGTGCATCTCTACAACGGATAAAAGAGAACGGCTGGACACAATATATTTAGATTTTCAAAAGGCTTTTGATAAAGCCCTTCATAAGAGGCCACTAAAGAAGCTAAGTAACCAGGGGTAAAAGGCAGAGTATTGTCGTGGATCAAAAATGGGCTAAATTACAGGAAATGAAGAATATGAATAAATGGTCGGTTTTCATGATGGCAAAGGTTGATAGCCGAGTGCCTCGTGGTACCATGTTAGGTCTGATGTGGTTTAATATATTTATTAATGCACTGGAAAGGGGGGTGAACAGAGACGTTGCAAAATCTTTATAGAAATGGATGGTATAGCCTTAGCTGGAGTCTGTATGCAGAACTGGACCCATTTCAAAAAGTATGTTGCAGAATTAGGGGGGCTCAGAGAAGGGCGATGAGAAAGATTATGTGCTGCAAAAACTCTCCTGTGAAGAGAGATTGGAATAACTGGGATTATTATTTTAGAGAGGAGACAAAGGAAGCAAGATAAAAATCTATAAAAAATGGTTTAAAGAAGGGAGGTCAGGGACTTCTGTTCTCCCTGTCTCATAACACAAGAACAAAGGGACACTTAATGAAACTGAATTAAAGGTGGCAAATTTCAAAATGAAAAATAAAATACTTCTTCACTCAGTGTGTAATCAGACTGTGCAACTCACTGCCAAAGGATGTCATTGTGGCCAGGAAACCAATAAGATTCAAAGAGGGTTTGGGAAGTTATATGGCTAACAGGAATATCCAAAGTTAATGCGAACAAAGTCTTGGAAGGGATAAAAAAACCCACTAATTCTTCAGGGTTTTAGTCAGTCTCTAACTATTGTGGGTTGAAGCCCTTCATAGGGGACAGATTATCCCACATCTATCTCCGTATCTGCCCCTTCCACTGAATCATCAAGTCTGAAGCATCTGGCACACTCCTATTTGTGCTAGGAGGCTGGGTTAAGTGGACCTTGAGTCTGACCCATCTGGCAGTCCCTGTGTTCCTATATTGCAGAGGTTAACTACACCTTGTTCCAACAAGAATGTCCTTTGGGTTCTTGTCGCTGCCAGTATGACCCTCAGATGGACTAAATTTGTGTGCCTGTGTCTAGGTAGCCAGGAGCCTCCTGCACAAGCAGGGAAAGCTTTCATGCATCTCAAGGTGCTGTTTGTTGCTCTCTAGTGGCAATATCTCCCTAGTGCCATTAGGGGGCCCTCTCACCCGGTTGGATTGGCTGGGCACTTGAGGCACATAGGGAGCGTAACAGTGGTCCCCCATGTCTGTGCTTTAGGAGCTGTGTTTGTACACGCTGGGGAACTTGGCAGTGGACAGTGACGCAGTGAGGAAGCAACTTTTACCTCAAGGCATTATTCCAGCCCTGGTATCCTGTATCCAGGTGAGTGATCCAGCTAGCCTATCTCTGGCTCTTCCTACGAGCCCTGCCAAACAGGAGGGGGTATTTTCCTGCGTTCTTGAACTAGTGACTTAGTGTAGTCACTAAGAGCGTGTATGAATGGTACAGCATCGCTTCCTGTCGCAGGGCAGGCCGTGTGCAGAGGGCACTCTGCCGAGAGCTGAGCCCAATTGCAGGTGCAGCTGGGCATTCGCCAGGTGCACCGCCGTATACAATTTTAATTTCCTGGGGTAATATTTTGATGGTGGCTGACATCGTTTCTGTGCTCTTCCCTAGCTAGGGTGCACCTTCCCGAGCTCTAAATGATCATGGGCATGTCTGCCTTGTGAGCTTTCTGGGGGTCCTGGAGATTCAGAGGAATGGCTTGGCCATCACATGTACGTACTTCAAACTAGCATGAAACTGCGGTGAGACCAAGTTCAGCCTCTCTCCTTTACATTGAGTCATTTTGCAGGTACTGTCCTTCCCCCTTTCACTGCTGACTCCTGCAGGGTTTGTTCTAAAAAAGCAACAAAGACTCCTCCTTGTTTTTGTGGATACAGACTAACATGGCTACCCCTCTGATATGTGGGTTTGTTCTCGTGACTCAGCCTTGTGCTCTTTGATTTCAGTCCCCTCACGTGGCCGTCCTGGAAGGCCTGGGCTACGTCCTGTCACAGCTCCTGCAGGCCAGGGAAGCTCCTACCAAGATCATACCGTAAGCATCCCTCCCTCCCCTTCCATCTGGACAGGGCATGTGGCGGAGCATGGCATTTGCATGCTCAGGGAAGTTGGCACCCTCCTGGCACGTTCTTTCTGTGACATTGATATGTGGGAGCGAAACCCTGGCAAGGACACTGAGGTTTTGGACAGATCAGGACACTTTTCCCTGACCCCGCTGCTAATCAGCTTTCAGTAACCGTAAGGAGTTGCATGAAACCAAAGGGGCCAACAGAGAAATACTCTGGACACTTCGTCCTGTTGATCTTAGCGCTGCTGAAAGGAGCTGGCTTGACAGCCCTGGAGACTGAGGCCATCTACTCCATGTATTCTAGCATGGGCAGCATCAGTGCAAGCCACCCCCACAACAACCTATTGAGGGTCCTCTGCCTTGCCCAGGAAGGTCCGTGTCTAGGGATGAGGGAAGTTGAGGCTCCAAAGCCTTTCTGCAGAGCCTGCCAGCTGTGAGGTTGTCAATGTTAGATGCTTGACTCCGACCAGGAACCGGACTGACACCCCCGATTCCTTTCCTGTTGTTAGAGTTCTGGCCTCGTTGACAAACGGGAACCTCCTGGGACATATTTACCAACAGATCTCACATCACCTGATGGAACCTGCCCAGTCCTCTGAGCATTGCCACGGTGGGCCTGGTTTCGAGGTCTGTCCTCCCTTGGTGGAGTCTCTCCCTCTCCCGCTTGAGGCTTTGGAAGCGCACTGAGGGTGTTAAACCTTAATGGCTCTGGGTACAGTTCCCCTCATCAGACAGCCCAGGCTTTGGCCCCACATGTGGTGGTGTTGCTTGTGCTCCTGCTTAATCCCTCTTTAAAATCCATGTTTCTCTTAACTCTCCTTTCTGGCCCCAGCTTGGTTCTGGACTCGGTTCTCCCCCAGCACATGCTTCGATTGGTTAGCTCCAACCTGGAGCTGGGAATGGGAGTCGCCGTGGAGTTTTCTTGGTGTCTTCATTACATTGTGTGTAGGTAAATGCATTTAGTACGTACTGTATAGCTCCCCAAAGCTGTCTGGGGATTTCCAAACCATGGAAGAAGGCAAGAGCCCTACCCCCGGTGTTTGGGAACAGAAAGCACTGCTCCTTAGTATCCTTCGGCAGTTGCTTTAGCTCAGAGACTACCTTACTGCGTAACCCTCTCTCAGTCCCTTGGGGAGACCTCAGAGGGAGAGCTGAGTGTCATGGGGGTTGTCCCTTGTGTGTGCATGGCTCTAGCCACTGTGGTTGGGACCCTTCAGTTTTCAACTCTGTTACTGGCCTTAGTTGGTAGGACGGCTGAGGACAGGTTAGCAGTGATCCTCAGGGGGTTTCACCCAGTGTGTGGTGTAGGTCACCTGCCAGCATTCTCTGGGTATATCTCACTTAATCATCATGGGGTCCTTGGGCACTGGTGCAACTTGGTCCCTCCTGTTAACTATTATGTACCACAAGCAGAGGAGTCTCCTGGGGGTTAATTTCAACTGTTGGGTTCAGTGTGCGGGTGCTGTGGAATGCCTGTGGTATTCAGGGGTCAGACTAGACGGTCTGGTGGTCCCTGCTGGCCTTGTACTCTATGGCACGCCCAGTCTCGTGTTATTGACACTGAACTAGAGACTGTTCCTATCCCGGTGATTCTCTATGAAGCTGTCCTCTCCTTTGGAGTTTCCTGTCCTCCACCTGTCTGCCCTCATGGCCCAGGCCCACGAGGTGCATGTCATCTTGGAGCGGTTGCTTTGTAATCTGTTGCCTGGCGTTGGTTTGAGATGAGGCTCTTGCCCCGTCCTCCTCCTGGTCTTCCTTGCTGCTATCTTGGATTGCACTGTCACAGGACAGCTTGCCACACTTGAAGAATTCTGTCTTGCAAAGGGGAGCAGGGTGTGAGGCGTGGAGACCCCCAGACAGCTCTAACCCCGTTTCCACATGCTTTTCCCTTTCTGAAATGTTCGAGTTAGCTCCTGCCCCTTCTGTCAATTTCAACTTGAGAGTGTGAAACAAGGCTACTCCCAATCATTTAGCTGGGGCTCCAGCCAAACCAGCTGGTGCATGGACAGGACCAGGCTGAGTGGTGCTGGCTGGTTTTGGGTTCGCTCCTTGAATTCACTGTTCCTGTAACGTTCCTTTCCCTCCATAGCCATGTGAACAATGCACTGTTAATCTCCCAGGGGATTATGTCAACCCTGGTGCTGCTGTTGCTGGAATTGGCTTCCATGGTGTCAAAAGCAGCTCCTGAGGGCCTGGAGTTGGTAAGTAGAGGCTGTAGAGGGCCTTGGCTGCTCAGCAGGGCCACGCTCCCCCCCCCTGCTGTCTGAAGCATTACTGTGCATGAGGGGGACTGCCTCATGCTGCTGTTCTTACCGTTTCAGCTTATCTGTCCCGTGCTGCGGTGTCTCAGCAACCTGCTTGCGGAGGATGAGACCGAGGGCTGCAAAGTGCAGATCCAGGATGAGCGCCTCTTGGTGGCTTTGTTTCTCTTCATGCAGTACTTCCTCCAGCAGCACCCGTTCCTAGTGCAGGAGTGTCTCTGGCTTCTCAACAACCTCACAGGTGACTTTTCTATGCATCCTGGCGGGGCATAGCACCTATGGGAATTCTTCTACATGAATAGAGTGGCTAACATAGCGGATGGCTGGGGTGTCTGGGACTGGCCTCAAATCAAAGTCAGGGAGACTCACATTTTTTGTAGCTCACCTCTCAAAATGGACAGCGCTCCAAAGAGACCTTGGCCTAGGACAAGACTCATGCAGGAAGGGCACTCCAGAGTCTCAATTTGGGAGACATAAGATAACACATCCATAAGCAGAACATAAAACACAGGTGTTATCTTACTACCCACTTCATCATCCCAGTGCTCCCCAGCTCTCGAGTTCCTCTCCTTGGCCACTCACAAGTCCATCCATCTCGGACATGTTTTGGGTGGTGTGCTTGATGAGACGCAGCATGGCGCTCCCTTCCAACCTAAAATGGGGAATCCACGGCAGCTGCTAAAATTTCTTACTGTCTCTGATCTTGCCAGCTGTGCTAACACTGAGACTTTCACATCATCCCCCATCCTAGTAGAGCACACAGACACATAGATGAACATGATAATAACATGGCTTTTGTAAAGGAAAATCATGCCTCACCACTCTATTAGAATTCTTTGAGGAAGTCAACAAGCATGTGAACAAGGGTGATCCAGGTGACATGGTACACTTGGACTTTCAAAAAGCCTTTGACAAGGTCCTATACCATAGGCTCTTAGGCAAAGTAAGCAGCAATGGGATAAGAGGGAAGATTCTCTCATGGCTCAGTAACTGGTTAAAAGATAGGAAACAAAGGGTAGGAATAAATGGTCAGTTTTCACAGTGGAGAGAGGTAAACTGCAGGCTCCACCAAGGATTTGTACTGGGACCAGTGCTGTTCAACACAGTCATACATGATCTAGAAATGACAGTAAACAGGGAGGTGGCAAAGTTTGAAAGTGATACAAAATTACTCAAGATAGCTATGTCCAAAGCTAACTGCAAAAAGTCACAAAATGAGGTGACGGGGGGGAAGAAAATGGAAGATGAAATTCAGTATTGATACGTACAAAGTAAGGCACACTGGAAAAAATAATCCCAACTATACATACAAAATGAGGCTCTAATTTAGCTGTTACCACTCAAGAAAGAGATCTTGGCATCATCATGGACTCTGAAAACATCAGCTCAATGTGCAGTAGCAGTCAAAAATTCTAACACTAGGGAATCATTAGGAAAGGGATAGATAATAAGACAGAAAATATCATGCCATTGCATAAATTCATGGTACACACACCCCTTGAATATTGTGTGCAGTTCTGGTTGCCCCAGAATTGGAAACTGTACAGAGAAGGGCAACAGAAATGATTAGGGTATAGAGCAGCTTCCACATGAGGAGTAATTGTTCAGCTTAGAAAAGAGATGAGGAAGGGGAATACGATAAGAACATAAGAAAGGCCTTACTGGGTCAGACCAGAGGTCCATCTAGGCCAGTATCCTGTCTACCGACAGTGACCAATGCCAGGTGCCCCGGAGTGAGTGAACCTATCAAGTGATCTCTCTCCTGCCATCCATCACCCCCCTCTGACAAATAGCCATTAATGGACTTAACCTCCATGAATTTATCCAGTTCTCCTTTAAACCCTGTTACAGTCCTAGCCTCCACAGCCTCCTCAGGCAAGGAGTACAAAAGGTTGACTGTGCGCTGTGTAAAGAACTTCCTTTTATTTGTTTTAAACCTGCTGTCCACTAATTTCATTGAGTGGCCCCTAGTTCTTCTATTATGGGAACAAGTAAATAACTTTTCCTCATTCACTTCCTCCACACCACTCATAATTTTATATACCTCTATCATATCCCCCCTTAGTCTCCTCTTTTCCAAGCTAAAAAGTCCTAGCCTCTTTAATCTCTCCTCATATGGGACCCGTTCTAAACCCCTAATCATTTTAGTTGCCCTTCTCGGAACCTTTTCTAATGCCAGTATATCCTTTTTGAGATGAGGAGAACACAGTTGTATGCAGTATTCAAGATGAGGGCGCACCATGGATTTGTATAAGGGCAATAAGATATTCTCGGTCTTAGTCTCTATCCCTTTTTTAATGATTCCTAACATCCTGTTTGCTTTTTTGACTGCCGCTGCACACTGCATGGACGTCTTCAGAGAACTATCCACAAAGACGCCAAGATCTTTTTCCTGATTAGTTGTAGCTAAATTAGCCCCATCATATTGTAAAATATGATGATAGAAGCCTATAAAATCATGACTGGTGTAGAGAAAGGTAATAAGGCAATGTTATTTACACCTTCAATACACACAAGAATTGGGGATCACCCCATGAAATGAATAGGCAGCAGGTTTAAAACAAACATAAGGAAGCACTTCTTCACACAACAGAACTTCACTTCACACACAGTCAGTCTGTTGAACTCATTGCCAGGGGATGTTGTGAAGGCCAAAAGTATAACGGGGTTCAAAAAGGAATTAGATTCATGAAGAACAGATCTGTCAATTGCTACCGTGTTTCCCCGAAAATAAGACAGTGTCTTATATTATTTTTTGCTCCCAAAATTACATTACATTATATTACAGGGAGAGGCAAAACTGGAAGTACGTCATATTTTCGGGGGATGTCTTACTTTCAGGGAAACAGGGTATTAGCCAGGGATGCAACCCCATACTCTGGGTGTCCCTAAACGTCTGACTGCCAGAAGTTGGGACCGGATGACGGGATGGATCACTCAATAAATGCCTGTTTTGTTCATTCGTTCTGAAACACCTGGCATTGGCCACTGTTGGAAGACAGGATACTGGGCTAGCTGGACCATTGGTCTGACCCCAGATGGCCATTCCTTCTGTAGTCTCTCTCCTTATATATAGCAGCAAACCCACCATGTGTCTACCTCAGTCAGTGCATGCTCCTGTGAGCCTCATCTAGAAGGCCCTTTTCTCAGTAATCTGTTTGGGTTTCCTTAATACCTTGTCTCCCGATCTTCCCAGCTGATGAGCCCATCTTCTGCTCTGCCGTGCTCACCCTGGACCTGCTCCCAGCACTCCTGCAGCTCTTGCCCTGTTCCCGGATGGTGACCCTTCTGGTAGGGAATCTCTCACTACATGGGATACTATGTTCTTTAGGCCAGTCAGTTTTCTGGGCCTCTGGTGACAGCTAGGAGCCACTGGAAGAGATTGTACTTCCATGTACAGGGCCCAACACAGGAGGTCCATGTTTATATCAGAGGTTTTAATCAGCCCACCATGAGGATGAGAAAAGTACCCAGTGCCTTACCTGGTTAATTTACCTCTGTCCTATTTGGTTCTTTTAAAAGACAGTCTCCTTCCCCCCCTTCCTTATTAGATTGTATTCATACCTGCTTATGGAGGCTCTAACTGCATCCTACCCTGGGAGGGTTTGGAACCCATTGAAATGCTCTTCCCCATCTCAACTTGGGTGCCATCATGGGAGGAGATGGCGGAATATATGGAGAGCTGTCTGCCCAGGTTCTAGTCTCCTCCTATGCCAGTGGATGATAAGCAATACCAGCAGAGCCCAGTGCTTTCCCACTCTGAAGGGGACTTGCCCAGCTGAGAGTAGCCGCTGAACTTTCTCCAGTAGGAAAGCAAGTGAAGACCAACTGAAAGATGCTTCACTAGCCAAGCCGTGAAAGAGGAACGCACCCTAACGCAGTGCAGATAAAAGGAGCAGCCAGGATCTAGTGCTGCCAGCACTCGGGCTTGGAGGCAGCCAGTTCAAGAGAAGTGCACGTGAAGGGATTTTTAAGAAAGCACTTTCAAGGCTGCTTGAACACCAGCAGGAGCTGCTGCACACTTTGCTTTCCAGCAGGCTCAGTGAGGGAAGGGCCTGGACTAGCTTGTTTAGAGAGAGAAAACCTGAGCTAGTAGCTCCCTATTGCCCTGCTCTAGTGTGTTCTGCTGGCAGGAGGCTGCTTTAACCATGGCTCCCCACCGAGCCTGCAGGGAGCTACCCTCAGGCCTTTGTGTAGCGGAGAGAGCCCCATGCTAAACACAAGTACAGTGAAACCTCGATATAACGGACTAATTCGGGCGAGGGGGTGTCCGTTAAAGCCGAAAGTCCGTTATTTAATAATTTTTTTAAATTATTAAATAATGGACTTTCGGCTGACAATAGACACCCCCCTTGCCCGAATTAGTCCGTTATGTCGAGGTTTTACTTTTATCATGGCCGGAAGCCCGGCTGCTGGGACCCTGGCGGGAGCCGTCAGCCCACCCGCCCGGGTCCCGGCTGGGGGGGGGGGGGGGGTGGTAGTTGACAGCTCCCGCCGGGCTTCCCGCTCCGGGGAGCCCGGCAGGAGCGGTCAACTCGCCCGCCCGGCTCCCCACAGCAGAGAGCCGGGGGGAACTGTCAACCCCCACCCCCACCCCCCGCAGCGGAGAGCCCGGGGGGAACTGTCAACTCCCCCCCCCCCCCCCGCAGGGTTTTGTCCGTTGCATCCGAAGTCCGTTAAATTGGGGTCCGTTAAATCGAGGGTTTACTGTAGTAGACTCTGCATGGCCTCAGCAGGGTTGTCACCCGCTCCAGGAAGCTCATCTGGCCCTGCCCTGGAGCTATGCAGACAATGGGAGGTGAGTGGGGTTCAGGCCAGTCTCCCCCTTTGAAGGTTTGTACTGCAGGGCTGTCTCCTTCAAGGGGCGACAGCATTTCCTGCTTCTCCAGTGTCCTCCCAGGAGGCGGAGTTCCCCAGGCTGCAGGGTTGGTTCTAGTCACTATAACACTTGTGACCAACTTCAGTAATGTCAGTTCCTTGGGATACTCATGCCAGCTCCCTCTCCAGGCTCTGACTGTGCTGTGTAACATCGCCGAGAAGGGCCCTGCCTACTGCCACCAGCTGCACCAGAAGGCTGTGCTGCCCTCGCTGCTCAGCACCCTGGCTCTTTCCGATGCCCAGGTGGTGGGCCAGAGCCTAGAGCTGCTACATCTCCTCTTCCTGCACCTGCCAGAGGTAGGGCTCAGCTCCAGTTTCTCTGCATTGTGCAGTGGCTGGGGAACCACAGTGGTAAACTAACAGTTACCACCTCACCTGAGTGGGGGAACTCGGAGTCTATGCTGTGAAAAGGTGCCGGGGGGACCCTGCTTCCTCAAGGCCTCTCTGTAGCCAAAGAGCAGGGAGAGCACAGTCCAGGGGAACTTTGCTGTGTGTCAACCCAGTGCTACAGGGACTGATCACCTCCGGCCCCAGGTTTCTAAAATGGGGATAAACTGAACCTGTTACTTCAGTTATTAATCTGAGCTTTTCAGCTAGGTCCTGGGGTGGGAGGTGCATTAGAAATTAATCCTTCAGCCCCTTTCCCAAGAATCAGGCATGATTCTATAGTAGAGACCATAGAAAACTAGATCCACTCATCCCCCAGGGGGTGCTCAGCTGCCTTCATGAGGCTGGGCCTAGCTCTAATCTGCTGTCTGTCCTGGAACAGGCTGCTGCCGACTTTCTCAGCCAAGCAGGACTGCAGGCCCTAGAACAGCACCAGGACAACCCCCAGCTCCAGGAGCGAGTGAGGGCACTCCAGGAGACCTTCCTCCAGCCACCTGCAGCCTCTCCAATCTCCCCCGTCAGTGCCTCAGCTGCTGTACTGCCCTCCTCCTAGACCACGCTGTGTCCACTCCTGCTTCCCCTTCCCATTTGCACTAATTCTATCCCATGGACTTTGTACATTGAGAAGTGATTTTGGAATTTAATAAACTGTTTTACACTGTGCCCTGTGCGGTCACCAAGCCCTAACAGGACAGTCCCGGCTGATTTTACTGCCCCCCAGCTGTCTGGAAAGTCTATGGGGTGGTTCCTTAGAGAATGGGAGCCCTAACTCAAGTTCATGGACTGCCAGAGGTTAGCTCACCCCTCTCCGTAAAGGTACCTCCCCTCCAGCTCTGCAAGCTGCTCACCTGACTGCTCAGGTGGACTGAGAGGAAGGGAAGTGGCTACGTCTTGGCCAAGAGGTGTGTGTACCTCAGTGGATCTGCTCCCTCTTCAGTGCCCCCCACCCTGTGTGGGAGGATGGGGAGCTGCCTCCCAGCTTAGCATCTCTTTCTGATCAGACTCTCAGAGCACTTGGTCAGACATGCTTTTATAGGCGATTAATAAGTTACAATTATAGATATGCCACTTCTCCATTAAACCCATTCAGGCAAGGGCTCCAGCACATGCAGGTTCAATTCTCTTTGTCTTCATGTTTTGCTGTGAACAACGTTCTCCAAGGCCTTGGCCACTTGATCCACGTTGAGATTATTCAGTGGCATGCAACTCTCTCTACCGAATTCTAGGGGGAGAGGGAGAGAGAGAGAATTAGATGAAGAGGCACCTTGTCACCTTTCCCCAGGAGAGATAGTGTTGGATTTATTCCCTAGTGCAGAAGTGGGCAAACTCCCCATAGCTTCTGGCCGGGGAGGCTAGCCCCCAGCCCCACCCCTGCTGTTCCCCATCTCCCGCAGCCTCAGCTCACCGTGACACCAGCACTCTGGCCTGCTGCTTCTGCCAGGCAGCGATGCAGCGGCGTGACTGGCTCCAGTGGGGTTGCAGGCTCCTTCCACTTTGAGCGGCATGGTAAGGGGGCGGGAACTGGGGTGGGGTTGGATAAGAGGTCTTGGGAGGCAGTGAGCAGTTGGATGGGGCGGAGGTTGGGAGGGTGGATAGGGCGTGGGAGTCCTGGGGACCCTGGGGGGGGGGCAGGGGGCAGTCAGGGGACAAGGAGCAGGCGGTGTTGGATGGAGTTGAGGGTTCTGAGGGAGGCAGTCAGGTTGGGAAGTGGGAGGGGGAAGATACAGGGCAGGGGCCAGGCTGTTTGAGGGAGGCACAGCCTTCCCTACCCGGCCCTCTGTACATTTTCACAATCCCGATGTTGCCCTCGGACCAAAAAGTTTCCCCACCCCTGCCCTACTGCCTTGGCCAGTCTCATAAGTGTAGGATTTTACAGGCTGGTCAACTGACCCCCTATTATTTGACCATGGTCAAATATTCCAACAGGAATACCGGATATAGGTGACAGCCGACTTTTGTGACTGCATGATGGAGCCATTCCTTCATTTTTAAACTTCATTTGTGTTTTGCCTTTATCTGAGTTAAAATAACTCAGTTAAGTACATTGGTTTTTGTAGTTAGGCATAAGTGGCTAAGGCAAAGCCTACTGTAGACCACAGTCTTACTCTTTTGTTACTGTTCTAACAAATCAGTGCTCTAAAATATTTAACCAGTTATTTTTAGATTGGTCAGAGCCCAACCCAAGTGTTCTAGAGCACGGGGCTTCCACCTTTCCCTTCGGTTATCCCATAATCTCTGTGTAAAGAGCCTTTCCCGGACTCAGCTTAAGTGTTCCCCTTTCTGTTTCTTAGTTATAACCCTCCTCTTCCTCCTTGCTGTTAGCACTCTTCAAAAATTTGCAGATTGTTTCCTTCCCTTCTAGTTTTTGCTCATCTGAATTTTGCATGTTTTGCCCACTTTCCTTGTAAGTCAGTCCCATCCCCACAACTGGCTAAGCAGACAGACTGCTCACTGGCTAGCCCCCAGGAGCAAGGAAGAGACAGCCTACTGCCCCGAGCTGTGAGGGACACTTGTATTGAAGGCAGAGCAAATGTGTGTTTTCAGTTTTAGATTGAGCCTGTTCATCTCAGGGTCCTGACTAAGGCTTAGGGAAAAGCTGTTTGAAAAGATTGGTTATTACACTGACTGACACTGGGCACTGCAGCTCTCCTTCTTGGTTCTCACGGAGCCTCCCTCATACCGGAGTTCTGCATGCCAACTAAATATCGCACATCAGAAAAGCAGCATTTCCTGTGGTAGTCTTCAGAATCCCCCTGTGCTCACGGTTTAGTAAGAGAGTAAGTCGGTGTAATTAACTGGCCGTCTTTATGCTTCCGATTCCACCACTAAATGATTATTTTTTAAACTTCAGCCAGAGTTCATGGCTAATCCTCAGTGGATCAGTTTAAGACTGAAAGTGCTAGAGATTGTTTGCACCATATGAAATTTCCACTTTGGTTCAAGAGCTGTAGTTGTGAGCCTCGCTAGCTGTTTGCAACTATAGTATAGCTTGTATAATAAAGGGGACATCTACAGCAAAATCCTGCTTCAAGTTTGCACCATAGGGCTAAAAATAGCAGTGAGGAAGATCTCATTCAGGCTGGAGACTGGGCTTGGAGACTCTCCCACCTTTACTGGGTTTCAGAGTTCAGGTTCCTGCCCATAGCACGAGCCCAACGCAAGAATTTTCTGTTGCAAGCATTCAACCTGCAATCAAGCCTGTTTGTGTCTGCATAACAACTCTGCACATTTAAAGGAACAGACCACTCTTCCAGCTTAGCTCCACGGGGAGAAGTCTGTCTGTTGTGAGTGTGCAGTACATTTGACCCATTTAAACAGTTTTTTCAAAAGGAAAAATCTGTTCATTTCACAGGCTACCATTACATTTAAGGCTTCACGGAGACACTTCTCCATGAGACAGGGCATTCTAGTGTTAACAGGGTCATCCAATTTTATCTTTTATTTACTAATTTTTTTAAACTTATTTTCTGATAGAGCCCTATTCAGACAGTATGTCCTGAATGCTTTGAAAACCATTCTTTTAAGACGTGGAAAGTTTTTCCTGTTCATTTATAAGGGTCTGTCTAGCTAGGGATAATTAGTATAGACTAGGGAAACAATGAAACCGATTACACAAACAAGTAAAACTGAAAAAAAAAAAAACCCAGAAACCTAGCAGAAAATATCCAGCTTTGTTACAGGAATTTTAGATGGGGTAACAACAGTAGGTACAAAGCTTTTAGGTGGACTTTGATTTTCAAATTGACTATCCCTTTAACAATTCACACCACAAAGTTCACTTAGCCCCACTGAGCATATGCATTGACAAATACAAACACCATTCAGAATCACTGTTCAAGCAGTTGGACAGACAGGGCAGAGCACCGCTGCAAGTACCCTGATTTCTGAACTTCCTAATGCGTTAATGTATCAGACTTCCATTAGGCAGTTTTTTGCCTTTATTTTGTACAGTGCCTCTTTGCTTTCCTCTTTCCCAAACCGAGCAGGTCCTAACCTCATCTCTCCACATATGGAAACTCCTCCTTGATGTGTAATTTGCACTGCTCTTTCCTGGATTGCAAGCAATGTATTGCCGAATATCTAATTTGATACACACCCCAGCATTCTTGTCAAACTTGGAACTAATGACATTGACTAGAGCTCCTTCCCAACTCACCATATCGAGCCCAGAGCGTAGGCTGCACATCAGAGCACTCCCGGATAAGGATGGGGAAGTCCGGGTTTGCCTTCTTCAGAGTCACGTAGTGCTGTTCAATGAAGTCTCTGTCAAAAACAGAGACAATTAAAGCTCTGTGTCCCCTTTCCAAGTACAATTGTGTCAAACTAAAGAGAATAAGTAGTTTTATCTACGGAGGTCTCAGAAGTGTTATATGCACCTAGCCCTTCCAAAGCATCCACAGCCTCTGGAAGCAGGCAGCAGAGAGGACCACGCTCTATGGAAGGGTACAGTAATGAACATCTTCTCTCCCATTCGCACAGCTCAGTGGCCCTGTGGATCTCACCAGGGCTACATGAAGAGCAGGACAAGCGTTGCAGAGAAACACGACATGTCAAAAAAAAAGATCACAGTAATAATAGTGGTGTTCTTACACAGGATCCCCATTCTACTTTATGCTCAAATCAAGTCACAAACCATATTGCCCTTTGACTTTGGCCTGAGGTCCCCTGTCACAACAGTAGCTGGAGAGGTCCTCTGGCATATACAAAAAGAACGAGGAACACTTGTGGCCCCTTAGAGAGTAACCAATTCATTTGGGCATAAGATTTCATGGGCTAGAACCCACTTCTTCGTACTGTATGTTCCACTCTATGCATCTGATCTCACACACACACACGGAGAGGGAGAGAGAGAGAGAACATGAAAAGGTGGAGGTTGCCATACCAACTTTAAGTAGCTTAATCAATTAAGGTGAGCTATTATTAGTAGGAGAAAAAAAACTTTTATAGTGATAATCAGGATGGCCCATTTCAAACAGTTGGCATGAAGGTATGAGTAACAGTAGGGGGATACTTATCCTTGCAGCAAAGCCCATTTCTAACTCTGTCCACATATCTATTCAAGTGACACTATCATAGGACTTAATCACATCAGCCACACCATTGGGGGCTCATTCACCAGCACATCTACCAATGTGATAAATGCCAAAGAATAAATGGATACAAATCTGACATCAGGAATCAGAACATTCAAAAACCAGTGGCAGAACACTTCAGTCTTTCTGGTCACTCAATTACAAACTTAAAAGTGGCAATTCTTCAACAAAAAAACTTCAAAATCAGACTCCAATGAGAAACTGCTGAACTGGAATTAATTTGCAAACTGGATACCATTATATTAAGCTGGAATAAAGACCCTGGGAGTGGCTGGGTCATTACACAGACTGCAATCTATTTCCCCATGTTAAATATCCCCCTACTGTTACTCACACCTTCTTGCCAACTGTTTGAAAAGGTTTAAGATTAGCAGCCGTGTTAGTCTGTATCCATATATAAGACGAGGAATACTTGTGGCACCTTAGAGACTAACCAGTTTATTTCAGCATATGTTTCGTGGGCTATATATAGCCCATTTCATCGGATGCATAGAATGGAACAGAAGAAAGATGCATTTATACACACAGAAAGCAAAAAAAGTTGTACATTACCATACCAATTCTAAGAGGCTGTTTAATTTGGATGGGCCATTATCAGCAGGAGGAAAAAACCTTTCATAGTTGATTTGTGTCTGACAGGTGATAAGAATCTTTGAAGGGAACTTAACAGGGAAATGCATTCAATTAGTGCAATGAGAAAGCCACTCATAGTCCCTGTTTAACCCTTGTTTGATAGTGTCCAATTTGCAAATTAATTCCAGTTCTTCAGCTTCTCATTAGAGTCTGTTTTGGAAGATTTTCTGTTTTAAAATTGACACCTTCAAGCCATCCTGATTATCATTATGATTTTTTTTCCCTCCTGCTGATAATAGCTCATTTTAATTGATTAAGCCACTTAAAGTTGGTATGGCAACCTCCACCTTTTCATGTTCTCTGTATATATACACATATATTACCTTCCTACTGTATGTCCCACTATGCATCTGATGAAGTGGGTTATAGCCCACAAAAGCTTATGCCCAAATAAACTGGTTAGTCTCTAAGGTGCCACAAGTATTCCTCGTTCTTTTTGCGGATACAGACTAACACGGCTGCCCCTCTGAAATCTGGCATATACGGTGGGACTCAAGCAGGACGTGTGGAAATAGCTCAGAGAAGCAATTTGAACGTACCTTCCTCTTGCAGGGCAGAAGCTATGAAAGTGGAGACTCAAAACAACACTGACTTTTGCTGAGATTTAAACATTTACCAACACATCAGTCCATGCGGTCCAGGAGCATCTTTTAACCACTGACCCATATTACTATCAGAGTACCTACAGGACCCAGGGAACCTAGAGAGGCCTCTCACCTACATTCACACCAAGCCTCATCTCCATGACATTGTCCTCCCTGTCCTAAGTGAGCATGTCATTATTATTGCAGTTTATAGGAGTCTTGGAGGTTTGTATGCTTTAGGCTCATAAACACACATGAAAAAAAAAAAAAAATCTTGTTACTCTCAATTAGCTGAGCTAGTGTCAGTCAATAAACAGCTCCCTAGACATAATCCCAAATCTAGAAAAACAGGACCTGTACCCAGGAGTCAATAAGTCTAGGGAGTGTGAGCTCAACCCCTGGCCCCTGATCTATGCAGTTCATAGGGGTGCTGTCCAAAATGCATACGACCCAGAACCATCTTTCCAGTAAAATCCAATCAAGTGATGCTTTTCAGTAGCAACTAATCACTATTAGTTTATCTGAGATATGACGTCCACTCTGGCTCACTCAGCCCGCCTTTTGGAAAGCTGAACAACTGTACTATTACAAATCAAATGTAAGAACTCAACTTGTGTCATCCCCACAGTGACTATACTGCAACTCACCAGCAATGCCCTCAGAGGGGGAACTGCCCCATGGCCAAGTTGTTCCATAACTGCCCGCTTTGGGGTGCCTGCATCTCACTCTGCAGTCTCCAGTATTAACCACTGCCAGAAAAGAGATCGTGGACTAGCCACAACACTCACTTGGTCTGATATAGTCATTTAGGGTCCTGTCTTCAATTATTTCCAAAGAGAAGTGATTTACCCACCATGGGGAATTTCCGTGCAATGCCGAGACTGGGGCAGACTGAAGGTTGAGAGGAAACCTGTAGATTACAAGTACTGCTCAATACCCTCACCATCTCAATTACCTTCCCCATCAGGGTGTCGGTGTGGGCTGACCATATGTCCCGTTTGGGCCGGGACAGTCCCTTTTTAAGCCCTGTGGACATTTGTCCCAGTTGCTCTTGCCAGCTGATCGAGTTAGAAAGAGCAAAGAGGGTGAGCAGGGATGCCAGCCTGCAGACGGAGGGAGGCCAGCCTGCAGACGGAGGGAGGCAGGGCTCAGTTGAGAGGGAGACAGGGCTTGAGCGAGCAGCTCAGGCCAGCCCCATGCAGAGAGGGGCCAGGGCTCAAGCAAGCAGCTTGGGCCAACACCATGCTGGGGAGGGGGAAGCCCTCAGGCTAGCCACACATACAGTGTCCCATTTTCCCTTTGGGAAATATGATCACTGTAGGCAGAACCCAATTGCTGCTGATCAAGGACGATCAGGACCCATCCCCCAGTCCCGGTTTGCAGGGTGGCTCCAGACATCTCATCTGTAGCTGCCCTGTGCTCCCTGTCTGTATCTGCCCGGTATCTCTTGGCTTATGACTGCAAGATCCATGGGGAAGGGGTCCATCTCTTTGAGGGAGCCATGCAGCATCAGGCATGCTGGGGTCCTGTTCCCTGCCAGTGTAGTGTGGACAACTGCTGTTTTAATTTGCTACCATTAGCAGTTACGGATATTAAACTGCTATCTGACAATCTGCTACTGGAACAGGGATAGCAAATTCTAACCAGCATCAGTGGTTGTTCTTACTTGCTGACATATCCTAATTTGCTAAAACCTGACAATGGTGTGGGATGGAAGCATAAAGTCTTCAGCTTCCAGCTGCCTGGTGTACATATGTATTAATTACCTCTTAATTCAGTGAGGTAATGTAAACATTATTTATTTGGCAGCTTCATTTACTGTGCTAGCAAAACATAGGAAGTGCAATATTAGAAAAAATGTTTCAGAGGGGTAACTGTGTGAGTCTGTATCAGCAAAAACAACGAGGAGTACTTGTGGCACCTCACAGACTAAGAAATGTATTTGTGCATAAACTTTCATGGACTATAACCCACTTCATCAGATGCATGGAGTGAAAAATAAAGTAGGCGAGTATAAATATACAGCAAATGAAGAGATGGGAGTTGCCTTACAAAGTGTGTGTGGGAGGGGAAGGGGGTCACAAGAAGTGCTAATGAGGCCAATTCAGTCAGGTTGATGTGGGCCATTCCCAACAACTAGCAAGAAGGGGTGAATATGAACAAAGGGGAAATTACTTTTTGTCATGACCCAGCCACTCCCAGTTTTTATTTGGGCCTGATTTGATGGATTAAGTTTTCAAATTGAAACACAGATGTCACTACTAAAACTACTAGCAAGCACTTACTTATACATATTTTCAATGAGTATTACTAAAATATAAATTAAATAGCCCAATGGCCTGCATCTGTACAATAACAAAGGTAAATGATAACGTGCTAAGAGTAATTCAGGGGATCCCAGGAGCAAATAAGACAAATTTGGGAGCTGCTATGAGACTTTATGCAGTCAGATACACTGATAAAGAATTCTTGTTTCTGAGGGAGGTACATGTAAAATATTTCACTGAATCAAGTCTCTTGCAGCACCTCAGTAGGTTACATCAGACAAAGAGGAGCTGTGGTGACTAGGCATTGGGATGCCTGTCCCTTTAAGAACCCAGCCCTGGGAAGCCCATACTGAGATGTACTGTCCTGTGGGAAGGGAAATGAAAAAGCCCTTCTGCCCTACTCCACCCTATTTTTGCAAACACTGTTATCCCATTCCAGTAACTCTTACCCCCTCGGTGCCTGCCTGTGCCAGGGTTTTGCCCTCTGGCAGGGCCTCATCCTTGGGGTTAGCGCTGGTGCCCCACATTTTGCCATTCAGTTCCTATCCTATCCTAACCCCCCTGCAATTTCCACCCTCTTGCAACTCTCCTCTTCCAATTTGCGCCCTTTGCCCGTAAAAAAAGCCCTCTTCAGACTCGGATGCCAGGTAAGGGCAGGGTGTAGAAGAGCAGTGGCTTCAGCAGAGGTTACTGAGCATGCTCAGTTCGTGTGAGCCTGCTCTATACGCGGATTAAGGCAGAGAGCCGTTTTTCACGCTCTACCGACGCCAGGACGATGGTGACGGCACCTAGCGGATCCCCAGTACCCGGGAGGGGGAGGGGCTGCTGCCTGCCAGGGATCTCGGCCCCCGCCCAGACCGCCCGAGGTGCCCCGCACCTGGTGCCCTGGCTGCCCGGCGAGCGCTGACACAGGTGGATCCGAAGCTCCTTGAGGCTCCGGCCCAGGCCGCTCCCGATGCTCCGCACAGCCGCGGCCGCCGCCATCTTCCCAACGTACCGCCCGCTTCCCAGCCAATCGCATTGCCGGCAGGAAGGGGAGGCCCGAAGAATGATACGGGACTCAGCCAATCAAAACACGCTTCGAATCTCTCAACCAATCCGCAGGCGGTGTCGCGGGACGGCTGGGAGGGGCTCCAGTTCCCATCCGCTCCCTGCGCGGGGCATTGTGGGCAGATCGCGCGCAGGGCATTGTGGGAAGTAGAGGGTCTCGGTCGTTCCTGAGGTGGCGTCGGTTGTGCGGGGAAGATGCCGGAGCGAGACAGTGAGCGCTGGGCCCGAGAGGGGGGAGGGGCTGCGTCAGGCTCCCGCCGGTCTGCGGTGGAGCCGCCTGTGAGCGCCCAGCTGCGGGGAGGCCCGTACACCGGGGGGGGGGGGGCGTCCGGATCCTAGAGGGTGTTTGCAGTGGGTAGCCACTGAAACAGCTTTTCCCCACTTCCCGTAGTGCTCGCACGGCCCGCCGGCGAGATCCTCCCCAGGGTTAAACACTAGGCTTAGAAATGGGATCGGCCCACCGCTAGTGCTTCGGGCTGTGAAAAATGTTGCATCCGTAGCACAACCATTAGGTTGATCTGATCCCTAGTGTAGACCCAGCCAGGGCAATGGAAGGAGTCAGGAGTCTTCACTGCGAAATCAGATCGATTACACTGAGGTCGATTTCTGGAAACAGATTGTGAAAGTTGATTTTGTGCGTCCACCTCTCGGAGAGAGGGAATAACTGTGTCAACGGAGATACCCCTTCCATCCATGCAGGAAGTGTCTACCCTCCAGCGACACAGCTGCAGGGCCGTACAGTGCTGCTGTAGCCGCTTTATTAGAGACATACTCTTACAATTAAGGAGATGATATATAGTGGCAAATGTGTCTCCTGCATTTATTTCCTGTTGGGGCTAGCTGGAGGATCACCAAATCTTCACTCCAAAATAGAGCTGGCTTTGCTCTGGTGGTTTTTTAGGTGCTGGATAAAAGTCAGGATCCTGGGTATTTTCCCCATAACCCAAGAATTTTACTCCTTCACTGCTTCTGTGGGGCTTTGTTGTTTAACATAACTTCTCTCCATTGCCTTGTGAGAAATGATGCTATTTATCAATGAGGGATGTGCCTGTTATAGTTTTGAATTCTCTAATGTAACTATCTGAGAGACAGCTAACAACAAATAACATTCTTGTATAAAAGTGCCTTCCCACCTCAAAATGACTGGGCATGATTTCAGAGCATTAGCGTTCTGACTCCTCTTAAACTGATACCAGGTTATAAAGATCAAAGGGTCATAACAGCACTTGTTCAGTAACTGACTAGGCTAAGGTTTCAAAGGGGTAGCCATGTTAGTCTGTATCAGCAAAAACAATGAGTCTTTATGGCACCTTAGAGAATAATAAATGTATTTGGGCACATGCTTTTGTGGGCTATAACCCACTTCATTAGATGACTAGGCTAAAAATGTAAGTTTTGTATTGATGTGCTCTGTGAAGGGAGAAGTTGTCACACATGTATGTGGCATAAGCTTATTTTATTGGGGGGTTGGGTGTGAAATCTGTTCACTGCTCACTGAAATCTGATTTTGGTTCTTCTATCAGTTGGTACCAATAAGATTCAGGGGCTGATATAGGTTTGGGCTTGGTAGCACAGTGCACAGATTGATAGGCTCTAATCAGCTCTCTTTTTCTTTCTCCAAGGTGAACCGTTCTCCAACCCTCTGGCCCCAGATGGCCATGAGGTGGATGATTCTCACTCCTTCAATCAGTGAGTATAAAAACTTTTGCTCTCTATTTCCTTCAAAATGGAAAGGTAGTGGGCACAATATGGTGTACTATGGGGAAGAAGGATTTGGATACTGTTTCTGTGCTGTAGTCAATTTCTTAGCATCAGTTAATAGACTTCAAGGCCAGAAAGGGACCATTATGCTCATCTAGTGTGATGTGCTGCATAATGCAGATAATAGATTTCTCCAGTGTGCCCAAACCCAATCACTTATACCTGAACTAGGGCATATCTTTTAGAAAGACATCTAATCTTGATTTAAAACTCCCAAGTGATGGAGAACGTACCATATCCCTTGGTAAATTATCCTCCCTGTTTAAAAATGTGCATCTTATTTCCAATTTGAATGTTGTTAAACTCAGGTGAATTTGGGCTGCAGTGTGACAATGTGGCCAGACACCTGCAGGAAAAAATAAAGACAAAACTGCTCTCAATAGGAGTGAGTGATGGTCTTGTTATTGTTACAACCAAACATGATTCTTCCTTCTCCTAGGTCCAAGCTGACCAATGAAGACTTCCGAAAGCTTCTTATGACCCCACGGGCTGCGCCAACATCTGCGCCCCCGTCCAAATCTCGCCATCATGAGTAAGTAGATTTCCTTAATCTTTCACTGCTCTTTGACCAAACATGAACTCATCAGGTCTCAAGCAGCTATTGTACATCTTACTCTCTCTTCCCTGCGCTCCAATAATGACTAACTTGCTCTGTGTATTGTATATGCATTGGGGTGGGGAAATCAGTAAAATCAGGAACACCATGAATGAGAGCGTGGATGCAAAAGATTTATTAAAACATGCATGGGAACCCCAATGTTTGTCTTTGGTTCTCATGTTGAACCCTTTCACTTTCTCCCTCCCTGTTGGTGCAACTGAGTTAGGTGTTCTATTGGGCAGAAATCTAACTACCCTGCTCCAAATATACCTAGCTTTGGCTATCTAAGTGGTAGACCTCTCAAGCCCAGGTCCCTGTGTAACCTCTAGTACCTCCTGTTCCTGTTTTGTGCGTGTCTGCCATTTGTGATGACTGTGGCTTTTCTGTTCTCTCCCAGGATGCCCCGGGAATACAACGAAGATGAAGATCCAGCTGCTCGCAGGAGGAAGAAGAAGAGGTAAATGGGGAATGTGCTGTAGCAGAAGCCGCCTCCACCTGTCAGCCAGCTGCTGCCCTTTCTTTAGAATGCAGAAGGAGACCCTAAGGGCCTCGAATATCAGTGGACTCTGGACAGATGGCAAAGGAATCAGATTGTGTTAAAAGCACTCTCATAGGGAGGTTGTCACTTTTCACAACCACCAAAGCGACTGCACCAGGAGAGCAGTAGGATGGTGCCACAGATTGCTTAGCTTGCACCTAGGAGGATATTAGGGGAGAGCACCTGACATGGCTGCTCTCTGTGGCGGTGAGTTAGGACAGTATAAGGGTATTCGTCCCATTCAGCTTTTTCCTTCAAGCACTGAACTCATTATGGTGCATTTACACCGTTTGAATGTGTGCAGGGTGGGCTCTTCACTTTTAAAGCTACTCTGTTCCTCAACAGTAGCTTGTTATTAAAATGTTATTTTGTTCACCATTTTCCATACTAACTGTGTCCCCAAACACTGTAGAGGTAAAAATATGAAGAGTGGTAAGTGAGGTAGAAAAGTAGTTTGGTCTTCCACTGAGATGTGAGGACATAAGACTGGCTGGAGCTGAGAATTACAGGAAGACTATCCTGGACAAGTGTTGCTGCCGAGGAGAAAACTATTGCACTTACAGTGAAGAGATTCTGGAAAGGGACAGATGAGTCCAGTGCCAGATGAGTAGGAGGAGTGAGAAAGGCAATACAGTGAGACAAGGTCTAGGAGAGTCTGCAGCAAGTCCATTAAGGGTTTTAAAACAAACATCTTCGAGTGAATGGGAAGCCACTGGAGGTGTCTGATGTTGGGGCTACATGGCTGAAGGAAGGCAGCAGCATTTTCTACATGCTGGAGTCTGGAGAGTTGGGACTTTAGGGGACCCTGGAGAAGGCAGCTGTGCTAGCTGAGGTAGAGCAGCTAAAAGCATGGCTGAGAATTGAAGCAGTGGTGGAGTGGAGGAAGTGACCCACACAGGGCAATGCTGTGGAAATGGGAACAGACTGGTGGTGTCGCCTGTCTGTATTTTATAAGCACAACCCCGTAGCTCAAACGCTTCTCCCTTTCTCTGCCCCCAGCTATTATGCGAAGCTCCGGCAGCAGGAGATTGAACGAGAGAGGGAGTTGGCTGAGAAATACAGAGATCGAGCCAAGGAGAGAAGAGACGGCGTCAACAAAGACTACGAGGAAACAGAGCTGATTAGCACAACTGCCAACTACAGGGCAGTGGGACCCACTGCAGAAGCGTAAGTTAGCCTGTGTCCAGGCATTGTCAGGGAGCTGCAGCCAGAGCAGAGCTTGTGTAACATGCTCCCTTCTCATTGTACAGGGATAAGTCAGCAGCTGAGAAGAGACGACAGCTGATCCAGGAATCCAAGTTCTTGGGTGGTGACATGGAGCACACTCACTTGGTGAAGGGTCTGGATTTTGCACTGCTGCAGAAGGTGAGAGCAGATGATAATACATCAGTAGGGTTTTCCTTCTGAGTAGCAGCGTACTTGTCAGCGAGCTAAGCCATTGACTTCCACCCAGAGCCGTCTTTTGTGTACAGCGAATTGGGGCGATCGCCCCATGCTCCACGCTTTGGGAGGCCCCACAGGAGGAGAGGCAGGCAAGCGAAGTAAGGAGGCGAGGGACAGGTGGGGTGGGGCAAGGAGGAGCCCCCCCTACCAGAACCTCCCTCAGCATCTCACTGCCAATCAGTGCCACTGCGCCCTCTTAGTGCCTACTGCGGATCAGCTGTTTTGTGGCATCAGGAGGTGTGGGAGAGGAGTGAGGGGAGACAGCATGCGTGGGGGGAGGAGGTAGAACTGGGCGGGGAAGAGGTGGGACAGGAAGTAGTGGCAACGGGAAGGGGTGGGGACTGGGCCTGGGTAGAGCCGGGGAGGGAGAGGAGCATCCCCCGGCAAATAGGTGCTGAATTTCTAACATCCCAGGCCCCACACCCCTATAGGTATGGCCCTGCCTCCATCCCTCAGTGCAGTAAACAAATATTATCCCCAGTTTACATGGGGAAACCAAGTCACAAATTACTAAAGTCTACATAATGATGCAGTGGCTGAATCGGGAGTAGAACCCCGGAGTTCTCTCTCTTGGTCCCTTGCTCCAGTCTAGCGAGTGGAGCACACAGGGAAATAGCATGGTCAGGTGTGACTCTGCACCCGTTCGGCCTGTTATGAGGCTGGGGCAGAGCACTGGCTAGTCCACTGAAGGTGTTGGAGCCCAGGGAAAAAGGCTGGATGTCTCTCTTCTGGTTACAATGAGCAGCTGCAGCAGGGGTAGCATTTTGACAGCGTTTTCCCTTTCTGTCTGTTTTGTCGTTCTGATCAGGTGCGTGCTGAGATTGCCAGCAAAGAGAAGGAAGAGGAGGAGCTGATGGAGAAACCCCAGAAGGAAACCAAGTGAGTGCGAGAAGGCTGAGCCCTCCTCTGAGCACAGCGCAGCCAGCTCCGCAGGGGCTGGAACAGGAATGGAAATGGCCGTTCTTCTAATACTTTGCTTTCTTTTCAGAAAAGATGAAGATCCTGAAAATAAAATAGAATTCAAGACTCGTTTAGGTATGACTGTGTCCATGTGGCCACTTGGGTGTGTTATGCTGGTTGTGCAGAGAATAAGAAGGGGCTTGGTGTCCTGGGTTTGGTGGAGAGGAAGCCTAGCAAATCGGTTGGGGAGTTGTGGAGGACTCAGTGGATTGGTGAGGGGCTGGCAGATCGGTTGGGGCTCTCAGGAGAGAAGCTCTGAGTGAGATAGTTTAGCTCTTGCAGTCACTAGCAGTTTTGGGTATTGGGGTTTCCTCTTCTCCTGAGCCACTTGGTTTTACGCTTCCCTGTCTTCCTTAGGTCGGAACACCTACCGCATACTGTTCAAGACTAAGGCATATGAGCGGAACGAGCTGTACCTGCCGGGGCGGATGGCCTACGTAGTGGATCTGGATGACGAGTACGCAGACACAGATATCCCAACCACCCTGATCCGGAGCAAAGCTGACTGCCCCACCATGGAGGTAACTACCTAGGCCGCTCCTGGTCCCCTTACTGCACTGTCTGACAGCACTGGCTCTAGCTTAGCAGGAGCATGGCTGCTCAGAGCCTGCCTCACGGAGGGGCTGCAGTTCTCGGGGATTCTCTTTCTGGACAGTCATTCCTTCTCTCCGCGCTTTCGCTTCCAGGCACAGACCACACTGACCACAAATGACATTGTCATCAGCAAGCTGACTCAGATCCTCTCCTACTTGAGGCAGGGGACCCGCAACAAGAAGCTCAAGAAGAAGGACAAAGGTAGCCCTGAGGGGAGGAGACATCAAGGAGACAGTGTCTGACAGAAGCAGGAAGGAGCCATAGGAACTGGCTGCACAGATGGAGCCAGGGTGGGGAATATGCAGGGCAAGGCACAGACCAGTCGGGCAATGGAGGGGGCTGAGATGATCAGCGGAGCCCTTTCTCTGGTGGGATGCAGTGTCGGAGTTAGAAAAGTTACTGCCTGGGCAGTGGTCAGCCACACACTGGGGTTTGATCTCAATGAAGTTACAAAGGAGTGAAGGGAGCTGTGTGTATCCTAGCAGGGCTGGATTTCCATCCCCTTGTGGGATGGAATCGCGGGGTGGGACACCTGTGGCCCTGGGCGCGGGGGGAAATTGTGGGGACGGGGTTCTTAGGAATGAAGTGATGGATCCTGGCAGGCCGTAGGGGACAGAAATGGGGGCCAGAGTTCCTGTGGCTCCTGATGGCTGTTGGGGGGATCCCTAAGGCAGGCTCCCTTGTGGCGATATGAAGAATTGCTGGCTAGTCTGAATAGCTCTAACTGGGGGTTGCACTGAGCCTTACTCGGTTTCATCTCCTTTCTGGCTGAAGGAATGCTGGTTATCCCATCCCCACCCCTGTGGGAGGGGAAGGGGAAGCTGTCTGGAGGCAGCTGTGCCTGCAAAGGGCTGTATACATAGCCGGGGGCCTGCTGGAGGCTGGTATGGGAGGCTCTGGATGCATCTTGGAGCCTGCTCAGGATCTCCATGGTGGTTGCACGAGCCCCTCTTGCGTACACTTCAGTTAGTTGGGCTGGGCAGAGGACGCAGAGAAAGCAGGACAGAAGTGTGCTGACTTCACTGACTGCTGCCTTCTGCCTGCAGGAAAGCTGGATGAGAAGAAACCCCCTGAGGCGGACATGAGGTAAGTAACCTCGGGGACGAGGCACTGTCCTCTGGGCTTTCTCTTGACTGCTCACACTAAAGGATTTGGGAATCGGGAAGTTGCCTGGTTCTTCTGGGGGTAGCTGTTAGGTTTGTTTGGGCACCTAGGAGCTCTGGCCCATTACTTCTTTACACTGGGCTTTAGAATGGAGATCCCCCCCCCCCCTTCCCTTTAAGCAGGGGAGAGAGATGATGAGGCCCAGACAAGGGAGAAAAGATGGATTTGGTTGAAACTTGAAATGGCTGGAGCATCTGCACCTCCCTGGGGCACAGAGGGAGGCCAGTGCAGATAGCAGGAGCTGCAGAGCAGAAGGCTCTTGTTTTCAGTGGAGAGAAATGTGTGCTAGATGAGCATAGGGATGCAGCTGGCTGGGACTTCTCAGATGCTGTAATCTTCTCTGGATTCATGCTGCTTGTTACTGGTTAGCCGCCAGCTCCCAGGGGCTGATCTGTTGGCCTTTGCCACGACACCAGTGGTATCTGTAATGTCCATTTCACCTGCAGTATCTTTGAAGATATTGGTGACTACGTGCCATCCGCAGCGAAGGTGCCACGGGAGAAGGAGCGAGAGAGGTACCGGGAGAGGGAGCGAGACCGGGAGAGAGAGCGAGACCGGGAGAGGGAACGAGAGAGAGAAAGAGAGCGGGAACGGGATCGAGAGAGAGAGCGGGAACGGGAGGAGGAGAAGAAGAGACACAGCTATTTTGAGAAACCCAAAGCTGATGACGAGGTGAGTTAAAGAAGGTCCCCTCAACCGGGCTGGGGCTATCACAGAGCAGAGGGGATTTCATACTGGGCCTCTCTGCCCCAAATGGGGGATACGGCATAGGAGAGTCATAGCAAAACCTGCATCTTCTGCTGGCTCCTCATGCAGCAATGAGAACACCCTCCCAGGAGAAGACGGAGCCCTGGGTATCCTGCTCTCCATCTCCCCGTGCCGAGCAGGAACCAATCCAGTGTCTTGTCCAAAATCAGTTTTGGGATGGGGTGGGGGATGTTCACTCCGGGTCAGTGGTAAGGCTCTTTCATAGTTATAGTAAGTGTTTGCGCTGGATTCTGACCTGTGATGCACTGTGGGAAATCCATACCGACTGCCCCGGTGGATCGGAGTTCAGAATCCGACTCTGCAACTTGCCCCAGTGCCTGGGTGGAGGTTGCCTGTTCTTTGGGGCAGGAATGTGGCTGGGTCATCTACTGCCCTACAAGCTCACAGTGGGATGGGAGTGCTCGTTGGAGAGGGATGTTACTGCTGCTGCACCTGTAGCTTTTTGCCTTTCGGTGTGTGACCATCCTCAGATGTCACCAGAGTGATCTCAGACATCGAGAGCCTTGCTGATCAGCTGGTTGGTGGGAAGGGCTGGGCACCTCCAATCTCCTGCAATTGCCTTGGAAAGCAGGACCGAAAGGAGGTTTTTACTCTGTCACACACTGAAGGCTCAGTCCTGCATTCCCTGTGCCACTTGGGGGCAAGATTGGGCCCTCAGACCTGGGGTTCAGGAGCACTGTCATTTTCAGTTGTTTTCTGGCCCCCCATAGTAACATTCTCTTCTTTCCTTCCCTTTTCAGCCCCTGGATATTGACAAAGGTGAGTTGCTGTGTTTGTGCGGTGTGAGGCAGATGGGACTGAATTCCAGCCTGCAGCAGAGACCTCCTAACCCTACTGACTGCAGAGCTCCTGGCACTGCCAGTCCAGGCTGTTACGGTTCTGCTTTAGCTCCTGAAGCCCCTAATGTTGCTATAGAATAGTGGGCTGCCAGTGCCTGAAATTCATTCTCACTGGGGCATGGTTGACCAAGTGGGTCTCAGTTTAGCCCCTGGTTGAACAGGGGCCCCATCCCTCTGGCATTAGTTAGTAAGTCTCAGCAGGAAGGCAGGGACTCAATGGACCCTGCCTGGACTGACCTTTACCCTGCAGGCTGTTAACCCGACCCAGGGTAATTGCCTCCTTTGTGCGTCCCCATTAGTCCCCAGGCCCTGTCCCTGGCGGAGGATCCCTGGGCCATGCACTTTAGCTGCCAGAAGGGGGCAGTGCCTCTCCCAAATGCTGTTGAGAAGCTGCATTTGATCATGGGGTGGGAGTTTATGTCCTGTTCTCATGTGAGAGGTCTCCGCCCAGCCCTGTGTGTGCTGCAGACCGAGAGCTATAGCCCAGTTCGGTGTCCTGGTTGGAGTGGAGTCTAACAGCTTTTCTCTTGCCCCCAGGGCCAGGTTCAGCCAAGGAGCTGATTAAATCCATCAATGAGAAGTTCGCAGGAGCAGCTGGCTGGGAAGGAGCAGAATCATATCCTTTATGTTCACACATCAGCCAACCTGGCACCAAGGCTCTGGGCTTCTCTCGCTGGCAGCCTGGTGGGCATCTGTGCTGCAGGAGGACTCGTCTCCCCCTGGCATGTCCCTCCTTCCTTCCACAGGGGGTCATGTTGGGAGAGGAGAGCTTGGGGGGAAAAGCCACCTGAACACTGTGTCCCTTGTGGTACGTTGGGTCCAAACCACAAGCCATCGCCTGGTGTATCCCACCAGAGAAAGGGCTCCGCTTACCATCTCAGCCCCCTCCATTGCCCAACTGGTCTGTGCCTTGCCTTGCATATTCCCCACCCTGGCTCCATTTGTGCAGCCAGTTCCTATGGCCCCTTCCTGCTTCTGCCAGACACTGTCTCCTTGCTGCATTTTCTTTAACATGTGACACATTAAAGAAGCCTGAAGATAAGAAGCAGTTGGGCGACTTCTTTGGGATGTCGAACAGCTACGCTGAGTGCTACCCTGCCACGTAAGGGGTCTCCACTCACTGGGGGTTGGGGGGGGCACTGCCTTCCCAGGCAGCTGGGGGGTTTGGGCAGAGCTCAGGAGCCCAGACAGGCACTTGCCTGGTCCGGCTTGGAGAGTGCCCTACAGGCTGGCTGTGAGCGCTCCGTTTGCTGGAGGGAGCAGACTCTGTCATCTGGCCCAGGGCGCTGCTCAGCTAGAGTTCTAGTCAGATGTCCAGAGTCCTGCATTGCCAGAACAGAGAGCACTTGAGCACCTTTGATTGAACTCTGTGTGCCGCAGGGTCTCAGATGGTGCTCCAGCTGACCCTCCCCCTTCCCTTTCAGCATGGACGACATGGCTGTGGACAGTGATGAAGAGGTGGACTACAGCAAAATGGATCAGGTATTCCCAGCACGCTTAGCTGGGGTAAAACTCAAAGGAGCCACGGGACAGAATCTCTGCAGGGTGGGCCTGGACATGGACTCCTGGCTCCACAATATAACTTCTCAGATAGATAAAAGTGCTTGTTCTTTCTGCCCTGCAGCTGGATCTTTCTGACCTGTTTGTTATAGGGAAGGGGGGGAGGGGTGAAAATTACCTGCCATCTGGTGCTCCATGTATGACGTGGGGAGGGATTCTAGTTGGATTGTGGCTGCTTGGCTCCCTGGCCCATCACTCCTCTTAGCTTTGCTCACTGGCCAAGACTGGAGCCAGGCCCTTGCATCCTGTCTGCCTTCAGGACTTCCTGTTCCAAAGGAGGTGGGTGAGCAGGGTCTAGCCAGCAAGCAAAGATAAATTGGAGAATCCATCTAAAGACTTGTCTTTCTGCTGCCTCTGAGAGCTGGGTGAAGGACAGTCTCACGGATGCAGTGACTGACATCTCATACCAGCTCTCTCTAGTTCTGAGCAACCTCATGGAAGCATCTCCCATGTGGAGCTATGACCTTCTCAGAGATGTTATCCAGGAGCTCCCAGAACTCTGCATCCCAGCCAGCAGGGGAGATCAGGCTGCTCCCTGCTCAGGCCTGGCTCGGTTTGGAATAAGATCCCCATGCCTGTTCATCTGCCCCAGGCCTGCAGTCCTGCATGGGGAGCATCAGCCAGCTTCTCTGAGGAGCACCTAAACCCCCTCTCTCCTGCTGCAGGGTAACAAGAAGGGGCCCCTGGGCCGGTGGGACTTTGACACGCAGGAGGAGTACAGCGAGTACATGAACAACAAAGAGGCTCTGCCCAAGTAAGTCTGGTGCTCCCCTGGGTGTGGGGGAAGGGACCCCACTAGGGTGGAGAGAGCAGAGTGGGTGATGGGGCACAGCCACTGCCTAGGTCCATTGGGGTGGATGGTCCCTTGGCTGTAATCCTCAGGAGAGTCTTACCTGGCCCGGTGGCCATGAAACCCTAATCTGGCCCAATAATACAAGCAGTTTGGCTGGTCTGGAGCCACCTACCTAGTTGTCCTCCACACCTGAGCTCCCCTCTGTTCTGCTCTTCACCCCAGAGCGGCTTTCCAGTACGGAATCAAGATGTCAGAGGGCCGGAAAACGCGCCGTTTTAAGGAGACCAATGACAAGGCCGAGCTGGACCGACAGTGGAAGAAGATCAGTGCGGTGAGTGTCTGGTGAACTGTTTCCCTGCTGGGGGTGCTGTTTGTCTAGGACTTGAATCCAGAGGAAGGATCCTTTGGGTTCTGGGGTTGGTTGAGCTGTCTCTGGAGTTGGCAGATGTCCAGGAGAGGGGTCCTGACCTCATTTCTCTGACCTCACCCACCCCCTCTTCCCACCCGTATAGATGGGTTTGGTTGAACAGAATTGTCCCTGAGCAGATCTTGCCACTCGGAAGCCCTAGCTTCTGTTCCACCCTTACCAGGCCAAAGAACCTGCAAACCAGCTCCCTCCCCTACGCAGCCTTCACCTTTCACTGTGGGTAGGGAGAGCCCCCTGCCCCAGGATCTCGGGGCAGCTTGCGTTTCTCTCTTCATAACATGGTCTTTGTGCTTTCTCTGCAGATCATTGAGAAAAGGAAGAAGTTGGAGGCTGACGGGTGAGTGGACTCTCCTCTTCGTTAATGTGACTTTGGTGCTGGAGAGTGCTGCAGCGCCCGCACTGGGGCCTTGCCAGCCTTTGTCCCCGGCACAGGGAAGAACAGGACTGGATGGAGGAGGGGCGGTCTCTGAGAGACTACCAACCAGGGAGCTAGCTGAATCCCTGCATTGCAAGCTCTAGTCCTCTGACTTGTATTTGCCTTTGGGAACCAAGCAAGATACATAGTGTCTCTTCAGTAGTACTGCCCTGCTTTGGAAGGCAGGATGCATGCCATGGAAGTAGATGCTTCAGCTTGGGTGGGAGGGATGCTCACCCAGACTGCTACACTTTAGGGGAGTACACGGGTACCGTTCATTCTCAATAAGGAAAGTGGTAGAGGGGAAGCCCCATCTTAGAGCCCCAGGGCCGCATTGACATGCTGAGCGATGTTTGACAGCTGGCCCCATGTTTCTCTGGTTTCAGAGTGGAGGTGAAGAGACCGAAGTACTAACATCCCAGCCAAGTTCCTGTCTCTCATCCTTGGAGACCCTGGGGCTTTGATTTCTGGACACTTTGTTTCTATTAAAACTCTGCAGCTCTGATTCCTGTTGCAGGCTCTGGCACAGAGGTGCTTTGCTCTCTGCTCTCAGAGAAGAATGGGGGGGAGGGGGTACGTGTGCACTTTGGGGGAGAGCTGTCCTCTGTCTGGAGGAGCCTGGACCCCTGGCCTGCTGGTGGCCGTGCGTCCCGACTGTGCCCCTCCTTCCAGTGTCTGCGTTGCTGCGTCATGTGATTTATAATCCTTGTTGATGCAATAAAATTGCGCTAACTCTGTGTGTGTTACTCTGGGCTTGGCTGTTGCGTTGCAGCTGCAAGGGCTAGGATGTGAGGGGCTGCCTGTGGGACGTGTGGAAGGTTCTGCTTCCCTTTTCTGTCTCCTGTGGACAATCACTGTGCATCACCCCTATCAAACAGAGAGAGACAAGAGTAGGTTTGGAGTGGCTTATCCCCTGCTGGGGACTGGCTCTCAAGGCTGCTTTTGGTGGGGTGTCCAAAGAATCAATACAGCAGTGTCTGTATTTACTCTTAGCCTGGCTGGCCCCCTGATGGTCTACAGCTATGTTCTGAGCATCTCACCTCGCTCACTGGGACAGAGAAAATGACCGTGCCCTCTGTGTTCAATGGGAGGAAGGGAAATGCCCTTACTGGGTCACACAGAGCAGCTGAGCTTCGTGGCAGGGAAGAGAGGGGTCCCAAAAGTTCAGGGACCCTCTAGAAAAGAGAGTTAGAAAACATGAACTACCCCGCCAAAAATAGGATCTAGAACCTTTCCTGGGGTGTTTCTCAGCCTTCTGCTATTATTTCCACTGGGGTCACTGCACACTGGGCTGCTGAGCTGCTGGTTGTCACAAGCAAGGTGTAGATCCAAATGAAGACTCAATTATGGAGCTCCTAGGGCCATGCCCTAGATTTCAGAGATATTAGTGCTGTTAGGTTCACCTACTCTCCTGCTTCACTTCCTCCAGCTGTGCCCTTTGAAAATTGCTGAATCTTCCACTGAGGGAGAGGCTCTGTGGGCATATCTCCTTCCCCCCCCCTCCCCCCCCCCCCGTGTGTGCCCAGAGCTCTCAGGCACTCAGTTTGATTCATTTGCTCCCATCCCTCTAGTCAGTGCAAACCACCCTAAATCTTCACCCCATGAGGCAGTGTAGGGGCTTGGTGGAGGTTGGGTCTGGGCTATACGTGGATTGTGGGTGCTTGCTCTACTGACCCCCCCCCCCCCGGGTTGAAGAGGGTTTGGGCTCCAGTCATTGTGAGTTTGGTCTTTGGCAAAGGCCCTTGGTGCCCCTTATTAATCTATCAGTCTTCAGTGTTGGGGGAAGGGGGGGGTGCACTCCCTGCCAGGTCCCCACCCTCCCAAAGAAATGGCCAGATTCATCCATGGGACCCGGCTAGGCTGGGATGTCAGAAACTCAGTGCATGAAGAAGTGCTAGTCTAGGAGGGGAATTGAAGCACAGAGCACACCTGGCAAAAACTAGCATCTGTCTCCAATACTTCAGCTTTCAGTGACTTACCTGACATCACCTGGAAATCTGGACCAGCACACCGGCCTGTAGGGTAGCAGAATGCTGCCTGAAAGGCAGAGCCAACCAATCTAGCCCCACTTCATTTAATGATGAAATATATTTGTGTGGCTCCCAGGGCCCTGTAAAATGGGTATGTAGAATCAGGCCTTTTTACAAACTAACTGCTCAACCATGCATGTAGATTGGGCACATACCTTCAGAGGGCCTATGTAGCAATATGGCTAAGACTTGCTTCTTTCTTACTACAAACCTGGGTTCTGGTTCTAAATCTAGTACAAAAGAACATCCAGCCTTTCAAAAGCTCATTAAGCTAAGGAGGGGGGAGAGTAAAGCTTGTCCATCTTCTGGAATAGCGCTAGTCTCATCTGCCATAACTAGAGCACTGATGTGTCAAGAACTGTTAATGCTAAGAAGGGAATTTAGAATTCCTGTGTGCTACTGGGCATCCAAGGCTTTTAATAGGGGTACAAGGCCAGAGAGTGCCCTAAGAACTCATTCCCCAGTGTTTCTGGAATCTGACAAGGTGAAGAAGTTGATAGATGAGAGCCAGTCTGGGAAGGATTGGAACCTGGAAGCAACAGGACTGAAGCACTGAGATGTCACAGCACAAAAATGTGTCTCCCAAATTTCAACTTTTAGTGATTTGCCCAAAATCCTGGGGAAAGCCACTGATGCAACTTCTTCACTGAGTCTGGTTGTTGTAGTTGATTTTTTAGGCCCCAGCTCCTGGAGTCAAGTGATTATATAAGATTATCTGCTTTCTTTGAGATTCTCTGCTTTCTTTTAGCCCTCAAAATGATGAAAGAGCATGAAAATCAGACCCCCAAAGAGTCAATAAAGGGGAAAAATACTCCAATATGATTTTTAGTAGCTCATGATTTTTAAGGTAATGTGATTTCTAGGGCTTGACTCCTGATGTGTGATCACTTGTGGATGGCAACACTGGGGCAGAACTAGGGCTAAAATACTGGTGTGTAGGGCTCATGTCCCCTACCTTTGCCACAGGCCCAGCCTTCCTTGTGCCGCCTCCACCTTAGAGGGCTATCCCCTGTGTGCACCTGGGGCTCAGCCCTGGGCTGGCAGGGCGAATCATCCACTTTCCTATGAAGAGCTAAGTCATGAATTTACACAGCTCAAGCTATTGACAAGTGCAAGATGGAACAGTTCTGGGGTGTAGGGCTGGAACTGGAGGGAATTGGCTGGGACCTCTGTATTGATGGTTCATGAGGGGCTAGGAAATCATTCATGTAGTTCAGTTGATGTGTCCTTGCCTGTGGATGTCTGGTTTAGTGAAGTGCCTATCAGAGGTTTGTAGATTAACATCAGCATCACAGTGTGAGGGATACCCCAGGGAGGTGGGCTTTGGAGGGTTCAGCAGTCCCACCATCCAGGCTGCACCCTGAGCACCCCATCACAGTGCCCAAATCCCCAGCTTCCCTTAGAGCATCTCTGATGCAGCCACGTCGGTGATGGGTTGCTCCATAGCCCCAGGAATGCTGGGGCAACACACAGTGACCCCCATGGTGTCAAGATCAGTGGCACAAGGGCCATTCTGGGGACAGAGGGACCCAGTGTGTGTGTGGGGGGGTGTCACCATTTCAAATTCTAGTGAGGGAGGGCAACTTTAATCATGATTTGAGGGGCTACTTAGGCACCTGAAAATTCTAGGGTTGTTTTTTTACCACTGCAGATAGCTTAGAAATTAGATGACAGGAGCACTGTATCTAATTCCTAAATAAATAAATAAATAGAAAATCACAAAACCCAGTTATAGCCATATTTTACATTTATATGTGCATTTAGAGCAATCGAGACATAATACAGCAAGATATTCCCAATCCCACACCCTGAGGTATCAGTTTTGGAGCCTTAACACAGATATCAGAAACAGGTTTGATACTTTGTACATTCTCTTTAGTAGAGATAAATGAAGAAAAATAAAATCTGCTTTCCCCTGCAATTGTTGGTTTTTAAATGTCTTGTATTCCAATTTGCGAAGAGGTGAATGAGACAGTTAAATTCTTTACAGGGTAAAGAAATTATTGGAAACAAAACACTCCAGTTAGGAGCTAACGCAATGGATAGTGCCATTATCTCATCTTGGCAAAATGGTCAATGGCCTTGTTGATATTCAGGTGTTCTGAAGCTTCACATTCACAGGTTAAAATTACCAAGTTAGCTAGAACACCTGTCTCCCATTGTGGATCCTATGTAATTCTTTACACTCTGAGCACAGAGAAGTACCTCTCCATTTGATGCTATAGACACTGGATGGCTCAACGCAATGTCTACAAATAGACAGCAAAGACTGGTATGCCCTTGGTAAGTCCTTGAGAACATTCCAGAATTCAGAAATTGAAGTCCGGACTATCAAAATTGATACCTGTTGATCCATAGTGATTTGCAATTATTTTCAGTTTCTCATATCCAAGAAATTTTTCACTCTTTGGGTCGTGCAGAAAGCAAATTGGAGTTGAAGGTGAATCATCTATTGAACTCTGCAAGAATTCTGTCCAAAACAGGACGGTAAAAATCAGATTTTATAGATTCATGAGTGCTATTGGGAAGATCATGTGGAGAGGACTAAGCCAGTGTACTAGAAACTAGACACAAAACACAAGATGAGTTTGGAGGTTATTTTTTAGGTCTTATTGCCATTTTTTGTGCTCAGCAGTTGCGACTGCCTGACCTGGAATAGCAATTTCAAATTCCTTGGCAAAGATTTCAGTTTCATCAAATAGCTCCTTCCACCTGCTTTCAAATGGTCTCATTTCTAGAAGCGCAGCAACATTGACTTCTACTAATTAATTAGATAAATTCAGGTTTTCATTTTGTAACTCTGAAATACTGTTCAAAAATCTTGAATATTCTTCCCAAAACCAAGAGCCTCAACAGAAAGGAATAGCTCTTTAGCCTTGCCATCAAACCCTCGGACGTGCTAGCTGATCAGCCATCAGCTCTCTGAACTGAAATGACTCCCAGTGGTTCCATCTTGCATGCAGTTTTTGGAGGGAGTCAAACCAGCACAAGTGAGTTTCACATAGTCTTCCTAGCTCAAGCACCTTCTGGCCTAGCTCACGCTGTGCCTTAACAAACAGTTCATGGTGCTTGCAACTACTGCTAAAGAAGATGTACAGGTCTTGAGCAAATGCAAAGACCTCCTGACATTGGATGATGCTGGAACATGTGGCTGCAATGACAAGATTAAGCCTGTGAGCATGGCAGAGCACATAAATGTCGTGTGTAATCCTTTCCTGAATGTGAGCTTGTACTTCTGTTAAACGCCCACTCAGCACAGAGGATGCATCATAGCACTGAGCGACAATGCAATTAATATCAAGCTTCACATGCTGTGGCTCTTCAATAATCCTTTTTGAAACAAATTCAGCATTTTGATTTTCCATGTGGTAGCAACCCACAGATCTTTCCTGAATGATTCCTTTTCAGTGGCAGCATAAAAGGCGATACAGCTGTTATTTTTTAATCATCTTTAATTTCACAAACAAGGACAGAAAAATAGTTGGCTTACCTGACCTCTTTGCCTGACCTCTTCAACAACGCTTTCTCTCAGGACTGCTGCAGCAGAATGTATCAAATCGTTCTGGTACTTGTGAGAGTTTACTGTCCATACCTGCTTCCTAGTTGATTCAAAAGGCTGGGCTGAGCAGAAGCAACCAACTCAAGAATTTCAATGAAACGTTAAGAATCAGAGAGGTAGCCGTGTTAGTCTGGAATTGTAGAAGTGACAGAGACCTGTCAAGACTAACTAAAGTATTAAAGCATAAGCTTTCGTGGGCTAATACCCACTTCGTCGGATGAAATGTTCTTTGGTACTAGAGTTGTGTGGTTCATCAATACCCTGTTTTGCAGGGAGCATGGAGACCTTTGAGTGTTTGAACATGCTGGCGATTTTCTGCTATGACAGCCTGACGACAGTTTTTCCTGTCATGAACAGGGCCCTGGTCAGGTGCAATAGAGATAAACTCCACAAGGCAGTTCTCTAGTACCCATCCTCTGTTTAACAAAACATTCTTCCCCTACTGGTGATGCCAGAGCACACAGGACATCCTTAGATGTGTAGTTGGTGGCCACTGATACACTGACACAGGATCATTATCAGGTCTCTTTTTCTGTATTGACTGTAGGACCTTACTGGAGGAAGCATTTACACAGTTCATTTTCAATGATGGCTCTTCACTGTCAACATGTTCGTCGTCTGGAAAATCTAGTATTCTGGTGGCATCGTACTTTGGAAAAAAATCAACTTTTAAGCATAAAACAATATGTAATAAGATTAGTGTCGAGGTTATTTTAATACTTTATTTGTATTACATTAAATATTTTTCAAAGGCAATGCCTGCAATGAATACTTCTGCAATTAATGAAGCAAAAAACATGAGGCAAAAATAAAAACAGGGGGGGGTTAGGTTTTTTTTTTTTTTTACTCCGGGTCCCCCTGGGACCCTGCAAGGCGCAGAATAAGGGAAACCTCCGCCCACTCCCAGACCGAAGTAAAGCGAGGCTGCAACAGACAAGCCCAAGAATCCGCATACCTACAACTCAGACGGCGGTTTTCATAAAAGAACGATTCCACCTCTTAGAAGCGATCTGGACAATCTGGATTAATTTGCCTCGTGTTCACCTGTCTGGGCGCTGCACGGATCAGTCCTGGTAGGGGAGTAGTGGACACGTTCCAGTCACGGATTTGCCGTAGGAGCCAGACTGGCCTTTCCCACCGGCTTGGGGGAGAGCCTATGACGTTCAATCTCTCGGTTTAGTCATTTGCATGGCCACACCCCTCTGGTGGAGAACTCTAGTGGCCATGGAGGGAAGACATCCTCGGGCTGGCTCTAGCTCAGCGGCTACTTCGCTACTTTCAATTCATTGAAAATCTAGCCCCTCCTGGGGTTCGAGACCCGCGGGCGCTGCTCGGCCTTTTAGCCCGCGCGCCCCGGACTAGTCTCCCGCGGAGCGGGCTCCGCGCTAATTGTTCGGGATTTATTCGGGGCTTAATAGACAGCTGCAGTTTAGGGGGAATTTAGGTCCCAAAAATACCTGCTGGCTTTGAGCAGATGGTCTTCCCCAGCCATGGGGGTAGGGTTGGTCAATTATTGTTTGTCAAGATCCACACTCCAGAAAAAAGGTGAAAAAATAATAACGATAATGATCATTAAGTAGAAAGATCTCAGAGTCCATTCAAAAGCATCTGGCAGTTCGGATTTGGCCCGCAGTCCACCTATTAATCCACCCTGAAGTAGAGGCTTTTGCTGGCACTCCTGTTCCCATGGTCGGCCTAGTGCAAGGGGCACAGGAATATGGCAGCTGGAAAGGGTCCTTGTTACATAGCCGTTGGTCAACCATAGAGGGGGCTTCATAGATACAGCATGGGACATAATGGCCAGGTGCATGGTGCCAGAGCATTCCAGAGAGCTGGAATGTATCTGTTTGAAGTAGGGACTTTGGTCCCCTCACATGTTATGGCTATCGCTGGGGTGTCTGTGCCCACTGCTGTGTGGGTAGCCAGGCTCACCCCCTGACCTGCTTTATGAAGCTGAACCCTGATGAGAGAACACCTGGTAGCCTTAGGCGCCAACTGTGTGGGTGCTCTGGCGTTAGAGCACCCACAGGGAAAAACTGGTGCATGCAGAGCACCCATCGGCAGCTCCCCGCCCTGCCCCAGACCTCCGTTCCACCTCCGCCTCCTCCCCTGAGCATGCCACCGCATCCTGCTTGTCTCCCCTACCAGCGCTTGCACCATGAAACAGCTGTTTCAAGCCACAAGCCTGGGAAGGAGAGGGAGGAGGGGGGATGCGGCGTGCTGTGGGGAGGAGGCTGGGCCGGGTGGGGATTTGGGGAGGTATAATAAACACAGACACAGATACTGACAGAGGGATAATGTTCAAGAATTGCAAAGGTGTGTCCTCACCAAACTCACTGTACAAGGTTTTCCTCACAACTTTTCACCTATAGACTATGAAAGCCTATGATGTTGGCCAAGCTACCAAGTTAGGGCTCAATCAACCAACCAGGCACCAACCAACCAACCATAGCTTCCATCTGAAGATAATGCGGAATTCTCACACATAAATTAGTCCTTAGTTAAATGGACGTAAAACTATAAAGAGACAGTTCTTTACCTTTCAACACGCACTTGATCCAGCACCAGGTGCTAGTAGCGGTGTGTTTATATAATCAGATGATCTGAGAGGACACGTTCATCATGGTCTAATCTTCTGCCATCAGAACCAATATATTTGTATTAATATTTATGAACATTTTAAACTCTCTAATATAACAAACTGGACTTGTTCTGCCCCCCCCTCCCCAGATGACAACTACCCCACCCCCAAACTGAACCCATCCTGCCATACTCCCCAGACGACAGTGCCCCCAATCTGGACACATCCGACACTTCTCCGCAGATGATGACGGCTCCCACCTCCCCAAACTGGACCGGTCCTGTCCCCCTCCCCAGATGATGATGACCCCCACCCCAAAGTGGACCCGTCCTGTCCCCCTCCCCAGATGATGGCGCTCCCAGCCTCCCAAATGGACAAATCCTGCTCCCCTCCCAAGACGATGGTGCTCCCTGTCCCAATTGGACCTGTCTCAACCCCCCCTCCCCAGATCACAGCACACCCCCCCCCGCCCACAACTGGCCTCCTCCCACTCCCTCCTCCAAACTGGACAAATCCTGCCCCCTCCCCAGACAACAGCAAGCCTTGTGCCATCCTCAAAAATGGAACCTTCCTGCCCCCTCCCCTAGACGACAACACCCCTGCCCCCTCTACCAAACTGGATTTGTCCCACTCAATGTTCCCTCTAATTTTTGACAGGCCGTGTGTGGAAAAAATGCTTCTGTGCACATTTTTGTGCATGTGGCGTTTTGCCCTGTGCCTGGGGTTTAGGTAGGATGTGTATGCACAGGCACATGCGCACAGTTTCGATGCCACTCCATAGACGATGCCCCCCCCCCCGCCCCAATCTGGCTGCCTGCTGCTCCCCTCACCAGAGGCGGACAGTGCCGTCCCGATCCCGCCCCCAGATGTTTGCACCCCACGCGTCCTCCTCCCCAGCCGACGGTGCCCCTTCTGAGAAACTGGTCTCTGCCACCTCTGCAGTCTACGGCGCACCCCATATTGAGCCTTGGGGAGGTAGCGCCTGTTTGAGCGCTCAAAGCAGGACCAATGAGCGCGCGCAGGGGTAAAGTTGAATTCATGGGCCAAAAGGCCGAATAGCGCCCGCGGGCCTCGAACCCCCGGAGGGGCTGGGTTTTCAAAGAATTGAAGTCACGAAGTAACCGCTGAGCTAAAGCCGGCCCGGAAGAGTGTTTTGTCCACGGGCCCTAAGAGTTCTCCACTAGCAGGGGCGCGGCCATGCAAATGACTGAAGTGAGAGGTTAAACGTCATAGGTTCTTTAAATTGCCCTCCCCACGCGAGTCCTGGAAGGGAAAAGGCCAACCCGGTGCCAACCACAAATGCCTGGCTGAAAGGCGTCCACTACTCCCCTGCCAGGACCAATCCATGTCAAGATGGCGGCGCCCAGAGAGGTGAGCACGGGCCAATTCCTTCACCAGAGCCGGTCACTCCGTCCCCTCCTGTCACGAGCCGAGCCGAGCCGAGCCGGGGGGGGGGGGGGGCACTGCGCCTGCCCCGCCCCCTCGCCTCGCGGGGTCCTGTTTTCCCCTCGCTGTCCCCGGCCAGCCAGCGGCTCTCGTGTCCCGGTCCGGCCGCGGGGTTTCTTGGGCTGCCCCCGCGTGTGCGGGGCGCCAGATCGACCCCTCGGTGCTGCAGCCGCATCAGAGAGAAGCTGCTGGTGGCGAGCGGGGGCAGGACGCTGAGGCTCCCGGGAGGTGGATCGAGGGTAACGGGAGGAAACTTTTCTTTCCCCTCCTTCTTTGGAGCAGGGAAGGGAGGTTTGAATCCCTCGTTTCCCGATTCAGCGAACCGGGACATCGGCTCCCTGCCTCCCGGCAACAGGACAGGCCAGTCACTGCACCCTGCACTCGTGGGCAAGCAGATTAGCTCGCTGTTCTTATCAAAACTCTCAGCAGAGGAGTTGAGATGATTAGGGGGATGGAACAGCTTCCAACGGAGGAGAGATTTAAAAAACTGGGACTTGTCAGTTTTGAAAAGAGGTGACTACGGGAGCCACCACCAGCAACAGAAGTAAAAATGGCATAGTATGGTACTGCCACCCTTATTTCTCTCCTGCTGTCTGCAAAGCTGGGCCCTCAGTCAGCAGCCCGCACACTCCAGCCGACCACTCTGCAGGCAGCAGTGCAGAAGTAAGGATGGAGCATGGTTTGGCATTGCCACCCTTACTTCTGCACTGCTGCTGGTAGGGTCCTGCCTTCAGAGCTGGGTGCCCGACCAACAGCTGCTAGCCTCTGGCTGCCCAGTTCTGAAGGCAGCACAGAAGTCAGGATGGCAATACTATAATTCCCTGCTAAAATAACCTTGTGACCTCCTGCAACTCCCAATTTGCTAAGTGCTGGTCTCCCACTTGAAATATGTATAGCAAGGGGTAAAAGAACACAAAAGACCAGTTATTACAGGTCTTATGGGGGAAGTCTGTGTTCATGGCTGTGAATTTGGTAGGGGCTTATTCATAATAGCTTCAGCTCACAAGTACATGCATGAATAGGTTAGTCTTTCCTTTGTATGGCCTGGGCCTTTGATTTTCAGATTCTCAAAACAGATAAACAGTAGACAATCATCCCCTCCTCAGGATATAGTTCCAGAGGGTTTTTGCAGAACTAGAGGTGAGAATTTGCATTTTCTTCCCCTAGAGATTCCCTCACTTGACACTGTGTCCAAAGCTCATTGTGGGCTCATTAGTCCTTTGAAGTTCCCAAATCACATCCCATTTCCCCTCTAGCGAGGTCACATATGATCCTCGGTAACATGTAACTTTTATGTTTGGTACAGTGGACTTGAAAGATATTTAATTCAGTGAGATTTTTCCAGGCTATAGCAGGCTATAGTCATAACTGTCACAGTAGCATCTCCTGAGTCCTGGCCTCAGGAGACATTTCTTGCTGGGGCCGGAGTGAGTCCATTTGCCTTGGGTGTGTTCCCTTGGTTGTAGCTGATTGGAGGCAGCACTGGAGACCTGTTCCTCAGGATGCACCTTCGCTCACTTAAATCTGATGGTCTCTTTCTCCTTCCACCTAGGAAATGTCTCAGAAGCTGGAGGCAGCCATGGAGGAGGAAGATGCGGGGCACATGCAGGTTGGCTTCCCCTTTGGGTGCAGGTTGGATGGGCAGCGGGGTGCTCTGCTGGTGTCCCCTTGTATGTGAGGAAGGTTCAGCAGTGGGGGATCATAAGTCCTGCTAGCAGCCACTGTGTGCGCATAGGGGAGAGTGGAATTGAGCACCTCAGTGGTTCCTTGGCTGACCATCTAGGTCATGTCTCTCTACCCCACAAAGGCAGATCCGGAGCAGGAGGAGGCGGCGGAGCCCAGGCTCCGAGACACCCCAGAGGACATCTCCTTTGAAGCTGCTGCCAACACCATTGCCTTCCACCCCAGCCAGGACATCCTCGCAGCTGGTGATGTGGACGGTGATGTCTATGTGTGAGTTGGAGCTATCTGAGAAAAGAGCACCGTGTAGATAATCAGCAACAGGCAGTGCAACCAGGGAGCTGCAAGGAAACCCCCAGGGATCAGCGCTGCCCAGGAAGCAGAGAGAGAGAGGGGCCCCTATGGGTGTATGCTGTGGGTAGGGGTCCATGACCCCATGGCCCATCCAGCCCCACCCCACCACTGTCGATAGGAGCCAGGCTCAGCTGCTAGAGGTGATGGCACTGGGAGAAGCCGTGGGTTTGGGCAGAAGCTTCCCGTGGAGAGTGTTGTGTGTTTAGAGGTGGTTTTTAACATGCTCCAAATCTAAGCTGGCTTGAAGAACTCACTTATTTCTGCAGAGGAAGATTGGGGCTGGTCAAAGCTGCTTCCAGTATTGGAGCGTTGACATTTGGGATGCTGTAGCTGTGGACACATCATTCTTCCTCTGCCAAGGGCTTAGCCTGGGAACATTTCATTACTTGACAGTGCCACTAATCTGTCTTGCGCTCACACAGATGTAGCGCAAGGTCTCTGCCTCTCAGTGCACCTGCCATCTCTCCCAGCTGCTGAGGTGCCTCCCTAGGGATCTGCCATGGAAGGCATTAGATTAGCT
The DNA here is from genome assembly GCA_032164245.1 of Sternotherus odoratus. Taxonomy (NCBI): domain Eukaryota; kingdom Metazoa; phylum Chordata; order Testudines; family Kinosternidae; genus Sternotherus; species Sternotherus odoratus. The sequence continues at coordinate 32,203,076 of JAVMKO010000008.1, forward strand.
TTCTAGGGAACCCGCCCAGCATGTTCCGGACATCCACTGTCCCTCACAGTCCCCTTGGTTTGAAGATTGGTCTCCTCCTAGCCGTGGGGAGCCCCCAGTTCCTGATAGTGAGCGCTGGGAAGTAGGGGTCTCCCTTTGTGGGAGCTGACCCTTGATGCTGAGGTGGCACCAGTTTGTTTCCCATCACACAGCTGGGGCTCCTGTTCCACTGGGATCTTTTTTTCCCCATGTGAATCCAGCTCCTCAAACCTCTGACTCCTGTTTCCCTTCCACCTCTAGGGGCTGGTGGTGCCCCAGTAGTCTAGGCAAGGCACATCCCTCCCTTCTCCAGTCCAGCACCACAAAAGCCCCCTCTGGACCCAGACCTCCCCATTCCTGCCCCAGGAGCCCCTAACCTTGGAGCTGAATGCTCCTTCCATGTCCAAAAGCTGTGCTCCGCTGCTGGTAAGGCAAGACAGGGAGCAGCTCCCCACTGGTGTCCCTTAACACACATGCTTTTGTTTCAGGTATTCGTACTCTTGCTTGGAGGGTGGGAACCGGCAGCTCTGGTCCTCGGGACATCACCTGAAATCCTGCCGAGAAGTGTCCTTTTCCCACGATGGGCACAGTGAGTGCACCTCCCTTCGGCTTTCTCGCACCATTGTAGCAACCTGTGCAAACTCGCTGGGTGGAGGTCAAGCTAGCAAAGAGGATGCTGGGGGACAGCCCCTCTCCTGGGACCTTGGAAGGGGGGCTGCTGAGGCTGTCTGGGTCTCGGCTATGCAGTAGTGTGAGGAGTTTGTTGAGCAGGCCCAACTGTGCTTGGCTCAGGATATGTGCTGAGCTCCCAGCCTGCCGATAAGATCCCCCTGCGATCAGCTGTGCCTGGGTGTGAGGGGTCCAGAGAGCTGGGCGGCAGGGGGAAGTGTGGAGAGGCAGGAGAGGGACTGCTTAACTGTTGTACAGGGACTGCTCAGAGCCATTCAGTCAGTCTGTCCTGTGGAGTCTAGAAATCTGAGAGGTGTGGCAGGGGCAGGGCTCCCAGGCTGCGACTCTCCCAGGCTGCCCTTTCTCCTCCCTCACCAGACTGCCAAGGGTTTCCTCCCTGTCGCTCAGAAGTCCCATTCTGCCACAATGTTCCTGCGCTACGTTGCTCCAGAGCCGGGCTAGGATCCTGGCTGGCTTCAGGGTCGCAGAGCCCAGGAGTAACAGCGATCCTGTAGGGATGCTGCGGGTGAGGGATAAGCACAGGACATGGGCACTGGCGTTGGATAACTCGGTGTCACTCCTGCTGCTCTGGTTACTGGACGGGCTGGGGGTGCTGAGTGTAGACAGTGTGTCTTGTCGCCAGAGCTCTTCACCGTGTCCAAGGATAATTCCATCCACATCCTGAACGTGGAGGAGGGCCGGCTGGTGACACGCTTCTCCAAGGCTCACAGGTATGTGTCCACAGGGGATTTCCAGCCCTGCCCTGCCCAGCAACGCCCCCCTGGGAACTGGCTGCCCAAGCTCCCTAGATCAGGAGAGTGATTCCCCTGAGTGTCCTTTGGCTCAGCGTTTCCACTAGAGCTGGCTGCTCCCCTTGGCAGGGAGCTGGTCTCCCGTGCACTCTCGTGCCCACCATGTCCATCCCTGATGCGGAGTGTTGCTTGGTGCTGGCTGGGCCATGTGTGGGATGGGGAGCAGGGACCTCTGCCCTAGGGCTGCCCTGCCTGGCGGGGCTGTCAAAGACTCAGGTGGGAGGCTGGGGCAAAGAGCAGGCGAAATGACCAGAACCCTGGAGCCAGCCGTGGGGCCAGGATTGTAATGGCAGCCTTCTGCATCCAGGTGGCCACTGGTCGCCCTCTAGTGACCCCTCTGGCCGAGTCGGGCTGCAGGAACTAGCTCTGGAGGCAGCTGGTTCCCTTCTCCCCCCACGCACATGGATAGGAGGTGCTGCCCTCGCCAGGCGGCCCCCTTGAGAGGGTTGTGAGCTCTTGGGGAGCCCTCTGCTGCCTGAAGATGAGCTCCTTCCATGTTCCCTCACCCTAGGACAGTGATGGCAAACCTTTTTGAGCCCGAGTGCCCAAACTGCAAACCAAAACGACTTGTTTTTTTCAAAGTGCCAACACTGCAATTAAACCTGAATAACGAGGTTTTAGTTTAGAAAAAACAATTCGTACAGTTTTTCAAACTAATTAACAGCTTTTGTTTAAAAAGAAAAACACAATAACAGAGCTTTCCATTAAACATTTTTTTTTATTGAAAAAAACAAAAAAACAAAAAACAAAACAAAAAAAAACAACTCTACACCCCCCCCAACTGACCCACTCAGCCCGGTCTCTCCCCCCCAAACCTCCTTTCCTCCAACCCCCCAACTGACCCACCCAGCCAGGTCTCTCCCCCCCCCAAACCTCCTTTCCTCCAACCCCCCCAACTGACCCACCCAGCCCAGTCTCTCCCCCCCAAACCTGCTTTCCTCCAACCCCCCCCCAACTGACCCACCCAGCCAGGTCTCTCCCCCCCAAACCTCCTTTCCTCCAACCCCCCCAACTGTTGTATGTTGTATATAGTTCTTTTAATATTCATAGGGTATATTTTTGAATTTTAAAAAGCATTTGTTGAAATCAAAATTGAGACAAGCAGTCAAGAATAGCTGCGTGTGAACTGATAGGAAATTCAGTGGAATGGCTGTTTCCACCAAGAATTCTTAACACTGGTGTGACTATAATGGTGCCTATGCCAATTAAATATTTACAAAGACCATAACAAATGTAGATGGTATGCATTTCCAAAATATTCTGCATCTGTTATAATAGCAGAAGTGTTTTAATGCCACTTTAACACTAATGCACTGACAAATCCTAAATATTTTGTGAGCAGAGATGCATAAAATACATTACATTTTTTGTAGCCCAGTCTCACCCAGCCCGGTCTCTCCCCCACACCGCTTACCCCCGCTCCCAGCCCAGCCTTCCCCCAACGCCCCCTTGCACACCGCTTACCCCCCCCCGGCGCTTACTTGTTCGCTGGGTCACGCTGCTGTGACCCGACTCCAGCGAGGGAAGGAGAGGAGTGACACGCCCCCCAGCCTCGCGGTCACAGCAGTGCCGCGCCACACCGCCTCCCCCGCCCCCCAGCCTCGCGGACAGAGAGCGCCGCGCCACACCGCCTCCCCCGCCCCCCAGCCTCGCGGTCAGAGAGCGCCGCGCCACACCGCCTCCCCCGCCCCCCAGCCTCGCGGACAGAGAGCGCCGCGCCACACCGCCTCCCCCGCCCCCCAGCCTCGCGGTCAGAGAGCGCCGCGCCACACCGCCTCCCCCGCCCCCCAGCCTCGCGGACAGAGAGCGCCGCGCCACACCACCTCCCCCGCCCCCCAGCCTCGCGGACAGAGAGCGCCGCGCGAGCCAGATGACAGGCTCAAAAGAGCCACATCTGGCTCGCGAGCGGCGTGCCCACAGAGACGGCTTGGCGTGCCGGCAGTGGCACGCGTGCCACGGGTTCGCCATCACTGCCCTAGGAGCACCCGGCGTGCTGGAGGTGCCAAACTCCTCCCTCCCCCAGATTCCACCTGTGCTCGGTACCGTGGCTGGAGCCGCCACATAATGAGACCTTCCTGGCAGGGCCTTTGAATGGCAGATGGCTCTCTGAGGTGCTTCTGATCCCTGCCACAGCAGGGAGCATCTCACCGGTAGAAAGGTTCTCTCAGTCCCTGACGTTGCTGGTGACCAGGGTGGGGTCTCCACAGCTCAGCCCTGAACAGCCTGTTGGTGATAGACGAGCACCTCTTTGCCACGGGGGACGATGGCGGGATGCTGAAGGTGTGGGACCTCCGCAAAGGCACAGCCTTCATGGAGATGCAGCAGCACGAGGAGTACATCAGCAGCATGGCCATCGACGAGAACAAGAAGCTCCTGCTCACCACCAGGTGACGGGCTCCTCGGTCACGTGCGCCCCGGGGGCATCTGCCGGCACGTCGGGCAGCAAAGCCTGCTCCAGGGGGCCTGAGAGCAGCTCCCCTAGGGGGAGAGCAGGTTTGTTCGCACCTGGTTGGTTCTGCTTGTCAAATGCAGATGGGACAGTTGTCTCCACCCTCGAAGGAGGGGGGAAGTACTGTTATCCCCATGGCCCCAGACCTTTGTAATCACTGGAGTTGGTAGTGCTTCTTATCCAAAGGGGGGATCACGTATACCCTCTCTCTGAAGTATGTAGCCGCCTCTGGGGGGTGTAAAGGTAATACTTGCCAGTTTAGGACAGGAAGTGAGGAATCCTGTGTACCGCTTTGGTTCCCACAGTGGCGATGGAACCATGGGCGTCTTCAACATCAAGAGACGGCGCTTTGAGCTGCTGTCAGAGCCCCAGAGCGGAGACCTGACATCCATTGCGCTGATGAAGGTAGGAGCTCATGGGCCGCCGGTGTGACTGTCCTTCATGTGGGGGTAGCAATACAGAGCCAGGCTTCCTGCCTCAGCACTGAGCAGTCCCAGTGGCGGGTGATCCAGTGCCCTTTAATATTCAGCCATGAGCTCAAAGGACCCTGTGGAATTAAACATGTGGACTCCCTTGACTAAGAGGAAAGGAGTCAATTCTGTCACTTACTCCCTGTGCTATTGGCCCCTGACCTGAGCACTCCCTGCTAGAGAGCCTGTGTGGAGCGGGGAGGGTCCTATCATGAACTGCTGCTTTTTGAGCTCCACCTCTTTCACTTCTTGCCCAGAGGGGGAAAAAAGTGGCGTGCGGCTCTGGCGAGGGGACCATTTATCTCTTCAACTGGGACGGTTTTGGCGCCACTAGCGACCGCTTTGCAGTGAAGGCCGAATCCATCGACTGCATGGTCCCAGTCACGGAGAACATCCTGTGCACCGGTTCCATCGATGGAGTCATCAGGTTAGAGAGCCCGATGCTGGCTCCTGGCAGGGAGGCTGGGAAGAGGGGGCTGCCTGCCTGGCGTTTGCTAGCAGGGCTGGGAGGATGTGATGAACTTCTGCTCGGAGGATCTACAGGGTGTGAATAGCAGGGGGAGGGGAAGGGCCAAGGGGGTAGGAGTATTGGGGTGGAATTGAGGGAAGCAGAATATCAGGAGATATTTGCCAAAGACAAATGCAGTTGTGGAATAATCTGCTAAGGGAAGAGGTTGAAACCCCATTGGGAGGGCATGTTACAAGCAGACAGAGCAAAGCCCTGGAAGAAGTACTGCAAGGGAAGCTCCTGCCCTGATGCTGGAGGATAGACTTCAGTCAGCCTGTTGGGTTGGATCCCTCTGGGTGCCTCCATGAAAGGGCTGTTGGTGGGTAGTCTTGGGAGCTGTGCTGCTAATGCAGGGGTGGGCAAACTTTTTGGCCCGAGGGCCACATTGAGGTTAAAAATTGCACGAAGGGCCAGGTAGGGAAGGCTGTGCCTCCCCAAACAGCCTGACCCCGCCCCTTATCCAACCCCCCCCCCCCCCCACACACACACTTCCCACCACCTGACTGCCCCCTTCAGAACCCCTGACCCATCCAACCCCTCCCCCCCCCCTCCTTGTCCCCTGATTGCCCCTTCCGGAGACCCCCCCCCAACTGCTGCTCCAGAACCCCACCCCCTATCTAAGCCCCCCTGTTCTTTGTTCCCTGATTGCCCCCTCCTGAGATCCCCCGCACCCTAACCACCACTCCCTGGGACTCCCCCCATCTAAGCCCCCTTGCTTTGTTCCCTGACGCCACCTCCCAAGATCCCCCCCCCCCCCCACCCCTTGCTTACCTTACTCAGCTGGGCGCCTCCTCGGCCTGGCCCTGGCCAGGGAGCGCGGGGCCCAGTGCCTCCCCGTGCTCCACTCGGTCCCTGGCCAGGGAGCGCAGGGAGCTGTGGCTTCCGGTGCTTGGCCCTGCCCCTGGCCCGGGAGCGTGACCCTGCCCAAGCTTGCGAGCCAGATGAAAATGGCTGGCGGGCCACAGTTTGCCCACCTCTGTGCTAATGCCATGGAGGTTGTTAGACTGGAAGGAATCAAACCCCAGGCTGGCCTTGCTGTGTGTTCGGGTGTGTTCCTACTGTGCATTTCATTCTGGGTTCTCCTGTTCTCAGTGCTTTTCCCTTCCTGGGTTCTGGCGTTCAGCAGTTGCTCCTAGATTTGGATTCCCGGGGATATTTACATTAATTCCTGACAGGGGCGTGAGGATTTATCTCCTTGGAGATGGATCTACTGAGCTTGCTTACTAAGCCCTTAGTTTTTAGGGCTTAACCCACTTGGCACTTTCCTTCTAAGCTCTCAGCATCCCAGAGAATCCCCCCCCATCTGGTAGGTAGCAATGGGGTAGCATAGGAGGTTACTGGACAGTTGGCCCTGAATTATACTCTTCTAATCTCTTTGCACCCAAGAACACCTCCTCTTGGTGGGTGGGTTGGCTGGAGTACCAGACATAGTTACTGCAGAGCTGGCCCTCCACTAATCAAGCTTCTGTTCTTGTCCCAGGGCGGTGAATATCTTACCTAATCGGGTGATAGGCAGCATTGGGCAGCACCTGGGGGAGCCCATTGAACAGCTGACCAAGTCCCACACCGGTCAGCTGCTGGCCAGCTGTGGCCATGACCAGAAGGTAAAGTTCTGGGACATCTCATCGCTCTGCTCCATGGTGGTGGATGATTACCGGAAGAGGAAGAAGACTGGGCAGCTGAAGGCCCTGAGCCGTAAAGCCTTGGGCGGCAGAGAGGACTTCTTTGCTGACATGAGAGAGGAGGCCGAGGCCCCGAAGGAGGAGCGGGAGGAGGAGAGCGACAGCGATGATAGTGACTGACCAAAGCCCAGGGGCCTCTGGGAGATTCCATGGCCAGAAAGCTCCCTGGGGACATGGACTAGGAAGCCAGCAGATTCTGCAGCCGTGGGAAGGACACGTCCTCACTGTGTGGTGGAAGCAACTGGAGGCTGAGCTCATTTCCCCATAGCGGACTGGTTCATCCAGGAGTGTTCCTGCAGGCCAGAGGACTAGCAGGGCCGTTGGTGCAGCTGAGTTGACGAGGCGCAACTTCCCGCTCTGTGTTGCTCGTTAGAGGCCGATGGAGGTCTCCTGGGGAGAGGGGCTGGAACCTTCTGCCAGCCGGGATGACCAGGCTTTGTTTGGAAAGAAGCAGCTCTCCTGGTGGGAAAGGAGTTTCTCTGGTTTTCTCTCTCCAGGAAGAAACAAGATATGTCATCCCCCTCTCCACCCTTTGCCCCAGCCCTTCCCCTGTGAGCTCTCACGAGCACCAAGTGCCTTATGGGACCAGAGCTGAGCTCTGAAGTCCTTCCCCACCCCTGCTGGTTGGCAGGAGCCTGGAGGTGAATGTGGTGGTCTGTGCTCCAGGAGCTCTCTCCAAACTCCTTTGTGCACCAAAGAATCCCTGCAGCCCCTGGAGAGTAGGTAGTGCAGGGACCAGAGTGTGAATTCCAGTCCCCTCTGCATGGAGCACTGGGCCAGGGCCTGAGAGCATCTGGCTGTGCTGCTCTAAAGCAGGGGCCGAGCTCTGGGTGCCGCCTGGGGGATTACACAGCAGAGGGTTCCCCATTGCTCCTTTTTACCCAAGATGCCAAAAGCCACTTTCTCAGAACTGCTGCTTAGGCACCTGTAGTAATGAGATGTGGGGGAGTGGGAAGAAGAATTACCCCCCCGGCTGCCAGCCGTGTTTCACACCAATACCCTCCCTGGCCTCTTGAAGTTTGCCACAAACTACTGAGCTCAGACCCCCTTTGGTCTGGGCAATATGGGTGCTGTTGCCAGCTGTATTTCAGGCCAGGCTCTCCCCAAGCACCCTCACAATTTCTCCTCCCTTTAAAGGTGTCTTCAAGAAAATCAGCCAGTTGCACCAGCTTCTCTCCAAGCTGAGAAGATTCATTTGGACAAAGAACTTGGACAAGCCACAGTGTAGGTCCCAGGTGCTGCCTATCTGAGGAGAGTGACTGATTCCCCTTGGGAATTTGTATGTGAATAAAGCATCAGGAAGTCTGTGTCCCAAGCTGGCCAGGGTCACTTGACGGGGTCGGGGTGTATGTGATAATCTGTGTGTCTTGTTCTCTGCCTGTGGCGCACAACAGTTGAGCCTCTTGAGGGCTAAAATACTTGAGTTTAACTGAAGCAACAGGGACATTTGGGTGAAATGTCGTGGCCTGTGATGTACTGATCAGACTAACTGAGCTAATTGTACCTTCTGGCCTTAAACTCTATGTCCAAGGCATTCACCCCCATAGGGAAACAAAGCTGAGGTCATACATACCCTACACACTGGAGCCATGTTAGAACGAGGTTCCTAGCTCCATCATGACTGAATGCACACGGACTTACTGAGTTTTAACAAGTTGGCACATGTTTGACTTCATATATGGCTAACTCACAGCTCCTAACTGCATGGGTGGTGTTTTTATACCCTGTGCACAAGAAGGCCTGTGGTGTCTGCTTCTGTCCCCATGTAAGCAGGTTAGCGAGTCCTCCTTTCTCCCAGGTTGTGCACTGCATCCTGGGAAATGGTTCTGTGGAGTTACAGCCACCTTTTCCCAGCATGCACTGGTACAAACACTGCCATGCAGCCTGGACAAATCAGCACAGCTGCCATTTCTGCTGGGCACCATGCTGCTTTATGTGTGTCCTGACAGGGTTAGCTGTAACCAGGCCCAGCAAATCAGAGCCCGGTTTTGCAGAACGTTGTTCTCTCTACTTCCCGTGCACATCCAAAGCCTGCTCACGTTCTGAGTCCAGCTCCCCCTGCAGTCGTCCCAGCCCAGCCAAAGTCCTGGTGGGCCTGTCCTGCTAACATCCAAGCCTGGGCAGATGACAAAGCTGGTTCTAGGGCAGCTTTTTAACACCACCATTCACATAATGTGTGACCCTCAAAGTCGTTATCTTGACTTTTAAATTCCCACGTTCCACGTGCTTCTCTTTGTGCAGTGAGTACGTGGCACAGTCCCCCACCTTCTGCTGGGAGGGGGTGGGGATGGAGCCTGTGGGCATCCTGCCTGCGCCCCCTCCCCCCATTTGTTCCTGCTCAGGATGTTCATACAGTGTTTCATTCCAGACTTTCATAATAAAAGGCATTTGGGGCACCGTGGGCTGTGCTGTGAACTCCTGCCTCTGCTTTGTTCTAGGGGAAGGGATGCTGGGGGCTCTAGGGCCTCTGTGGCTTCGTCTCTCGTGCTGCAGTTTCCAAACTACTCTACCAGGGGCTGATCCCTTAGCTTGGGGTCGGTGCTGTTGGGGAACCCCTGCTTCAGTGGGGTTAGTGCTGGTGCAGCATGCTGGCTTGGCAGCTGTGCACGGTGAAGGCCAGTGCTCCTCCCGGAATGGCCCGCACTGTCCTATGGCCTCCCAAGGTTCGAAAACGGGAACAAGGGGCCATATCCAGTTGGTGACACCTTGTAAAAAATCAAGAATCAGAGAGGTAGCCGTGTTAGTCTGGAATAGCAGAGGTAACAAAGAGTCCTGTGGCACCTTAAAGACTAACTATAAAGTATAGAAGCATAAGCTTTCCGACGAAGTGGGTATTAGCCCAATCACAGCGCAGAACAGCTCCGCTGAACCTGCACACCCAGGGTTTCCTTGGATTTGTCCTGGGCACCCTGCCACCATTGGACTGGCCAGAGGGGCAGAACTTGGCTGTGCTGCCCAGCTTCAAGGCCCGGTGACCAGCGCACAGCTTCTGGCCTCAGTATCTGACTTTCCAGAGGAAGCCTGGGGAAGTGTGAATTGCTATTTAACATCACAGACTGATGTGAGCAGTGGCTGGGCTGGGGAGAGCTTTCCTAGCCTGCCATTAGGCGAGGGACGCTGCCCGGCTCTGGAACACGTGGCTGTGGGAAGCAGAAAAACGCTGCACTGCATATAATATCACAGGCACAGCAGCTTAAGCGAGACATTTGTCACTTTATAGCGCTAGGTACGGACTTTCAGTAGTCGATTTAATAAAAAGAGCAATTGTCAGAAGTGGGATTCGAACCCACGCCTCCAGGGGAGACTGCGACCTGAACGCAGCGCCTTAGACCGCTCGGCCATCCTGACAACAGTGAAAAAAAGCTGCTCCTGGGGGGGTGTTATGATCCTTTGCCACACCTATTTCTAGGCACTCGTGCTCATTTGCTTTTCCACCACGGCACACACTGCGTTTTCTTCCCCTTCCTCCTGCTGTATGCAATGTGTCTTATGGCTTCTTTAAATGTTTTGTAATAAGCTGCCACCCTGTGGCTATATTGAGCCATAGCAGTTAAACTGATTGCCCCCTCTCTTCTTGCAGCCCTGTGACTCCAGCCGACGTTTCTTTAACCTACAGCCGCAGCCCCCCCCCCCAGCACAAAAGACAGCCAGGCCTTACCCGAACACCCTACAAGAGACAGGCACACTGCCAGTTAGGATGAACCCTAGGGCTGGCTAATCCACCCAGCGGTTTGAAAGCAGGAGAGGGGATTTTGGGTCAGCATGTCAAAGGTATTTAGGCACCACACCAGGGATTGAAAATCCCATGAGGCACCTAAATACCTTTAAAGATCCAGCTTTCAGCACCTCACCCCTTCAGCATCAACCACAGTAGCCTTGTTTCACTGATTGATCTTCCATTAGTCTTCCCTTTAACACCCATTGCACCAAGACCTTGATCATTATCTGTTCTTTTCATTCCCCCTGGGACAACTGGTACCGGCCCCTGGCAGTAGACAGGATACTGGGCTCATTGGACCTTTGGTCTGACCCAGTAGGACCATTCTTATGTGGTTGAGTGGCTGAGTGTTCAATGGTCATTTCTCTTTATTGCAGCCCCTTGGGCCTGTGAACTCTTCAGAACAAGCACCTAGTTTGTCAGTACACTATATGCATTGTGCAGCCCCTGGGATTGCTCTGCACTCCAGAAATCACTGACAGCTAAACTCTAAGTACAGAGGCAGGGAGAGTGAGGAACTTGCCCTTCCACACACCTCACTTAGGGTCCTGTGTGTGGAAACAGCAGCACATTCCGCTAGGGCTTTTAACATTTTAGCAGTGATCAATTTAAATGTGAGCATGGGAGTCTCTTGCCCCTGTATGTAAAGACAGCTCTTACAGCAGAGGTTCTCAAACTGGGAGTCAAAAGGTGGCTACATGGGGGTCACAAGCTATCAGCTCCATAGGGCTAAGAGCCAAAAACCTGGCCCGGTGTGGGGCTGATAGCCCCAAGCAGCTGGTAAATTAGCCCCACAGTAAAAATCAGAGCCCCCATATCCTAGGTCCATAGGCCTGGTGTTCTTCAAGAAAGGCCCTTCAGCAGTCCCATCTGGGTGTCACACTCACTAGGGAGAAGCCAACAGGCCTCCTATCTTCTAGGACCACAGCTCCCCTTCTTCATGCTGTGAGCTCCCTGCAGCGAGTCCCCCTGGATTGGGAACCTGAGGGAGACTGGTACACAGGGAGCAATGCACATCCTCCCCCCATGCGGGAGTGACATTCAGCTAGCAGGAGGGTTTGTTAGATGTCTGGAACACATCATGAAATGCCCTTAGTTACCCCAGAGAACAGAGTTATAGAATAGGCCCTGTGGGTCAGCGCAGAACCCTTCTTTAGTCCCAGTCCAGAAGCTTCTTTCCTGCCTTCAGCAGCCGACACCTAACAAGCCCACCTGGCCTTCCTCAGTCCTTTGCTTTCCATCTGGTCATGCAGAACTGGCTTGCTGTAGACAGTGGGCCATCTCCAGCCCTTTGTTGCTAGGTGCCAAGTGTATGGTCAACTGAAGTAGCCATTGTCTGCTGGGCCTCTACCTGGGCATGGGGTCCCAGGCAGCTCAGCATTGATCACAGTTGTATCTCAAAGGCTATGAACACACTACGGTGTACATTGGTATAAGTTATGGCACTGAGGGGTGTGACTAAGTGGCTACTGGAGGGACGTTAGTTACACTGACCTAAGTACCAATATGGACATTGCTATATCAGTGGAAGAGCTTCTCCTGCCCACATAGCGACCCCTGTTCATGGGGGCTGGAGTAATTAAGTTGATGGGAGATCTCTCTGCTGGCAGCGTAGTGTGGCTGTACTAGCATCACTGCATGGGTGCAGCTGCACCCTTGTGAGCTCTGACTGTCTGCAAAGAGTAAACCACCTTCCCCCTGCCAACTAGTTAAATATGCACCACACAGGGGAACCTGAGGCACACACAAGTTGTACGAAATATTAATTCCCACTTCTTCCCAGCCCCAAGCAAGAACAGGTGCTAGGTGACATACCCAACATATACAGTACAAAAAGGACATTCCCCCTGCCCAAGTGACAGTCTAAGCGGGCAAAGGGTGGGAGGAGAAATAGATTAAGTAATGCACTCACATAGCAAGTCAGTGGATGAAGGAGGACTTGAACCCAACTCCCATGCCCCAGGAGCTATGCTCCACTGCCTTCTAGTAGCACCTATTTAAACTAAACGGCCACCCATGGACCTTCATTAAATCATCCATGGACCTTCACTAAATCCTTCACATAAAGGATTTTAAAAGCCCAACGTTACACTCTATAGCTGACTGCTCCTGCATTGGCTGTAGCTTCCCTGATACCACAGACGGGGTGGGGGAAGCTTAGACTTTGTACATCATGGAAAAACACCAGTAAGTCCTCTGCTGCAGCTCACCTTTAACACACCAGGCCTTGCACACTGTCGACAGATGCTCTAGCCTGGACACAACCCTTTCCTCTCATCTCCTGCCCTCCCTTTCCAGAAACACAGGTGAGCAGCAGTACAAGGGCTCAGGGTGGTTACCCATAATCAGCCTGTCCAAAGTCAGGCCCCATTTAAAAAAAAAAAAAAGGGAACCCAGTTAGGCCTGGAATTCCAGAAGCAACCAACCAGTGATTCTGGGCACCAACACATTAAATTTTAAGCAGATGGTGGGGTGGAAAATAGAGTCAGAGGAAGTTCATTCAAGCCAGTGGCTCCCACCATCATCTCAAGCCCTAACAGCATCTAGACACAGAGACATACTGAGTCATTGCTCTGACAGAACTGGTCCAGCTACCTGCGCCAGTTCATGCAGAGGACAGCCGTGAGCACCCTGACAGATTGGGACAGAGACAAGGCAATACCACACCTGCAAGAGCAAGTCACATAAAAGGCACCACAGTCCCTTAACTGCAAGAACCATTCGCGTGGAGTTTACAAGCTATTCCAGAAAGCACTCAGCTAGGAAGGCCAGGGAAAAGGTCACCCTCAGGGGAATGAACCAAGGAGCTGGTGCAGAGAAGAGGGAAAGAGTCCAGAGAGGCAAGTACTCTGCTCTGGCTCTCCTACACCAAGCCCTCCAACAGGGCTTTCCACACTATTTGACAGCACATGCAGCAGTATGGAGTAGCCAGACTGTGTCCTAATTGGGCTCTTTTATCACCAAAGGATGTGTGTGTGTGTGTGTGTGTATAAAAATAAAATCTCTCTCTCTCTCTCTCTCTCTCTCTCTCTCTCTCTCTCTCTCTCTCTCTCTCACACACACACACACACACACACACACACACACACACACACACACACACACACACACACACACACACACACACACACACACACACACACACACACCCCGAGAGGGGGAACCCCCTAGCCTCATAACAGCAGAAGAGCTTGACAAAGCATGGGAGGAGTGTAACAGAGGGCAACTGCCAGCAGATCCTTGGGAAACCTTGTTGAATTAAGGGGTTTCTGTACTATGGGGCTAGGGCAGGGATAGGCAACCTATGGCATGTGTGCCAAAGGCAGCATGTGAGCTGATTTTCAGTGGCACTCACAGTGCCCGGGTCCTGGCCACCCATCTGGGGAGCTCCACATTTTAAATTTAATTTTAAATGAAGCTTCTTAAACATTTTAAAAACCTTACTTACTTTACATACAATAGTGTAGTTAGAAACAGACCTCCTAAAAACATTAAAATATATTTCTGGCATGTGAAACCCTACAGTGAATAAATGAAAGCTAAATGAAGTGGCACACCACTTCTGAAAGGTTGCTGAGGTCTGGGCTAGGGTATAATCTCTAGGGCAGGGGTGGGCAAACTACAGCCCATGGGCTCGTCCTGCCCGGCCCACCTGAGCTCCCAGCTGGGGAGGCTGCCCCTGGCCCCACCCCCACATTCTCCCCTCCCCATGAGCCTCTTGGCCCACCAGGTGGGCAGTGCTCTGGGCAGCAGTGCAGCATGTCTGGCTCCATGCAGCTGACAGACATTTTGCTGAGTGACGTGGTAAGGGGGGCAGAGCTGGGGGGGGTGGTTGCATAATGGGTGGGGAGTCCCAGGGAGGCAGTCTGGGGCATGGGAATCCCAGGGGTGTCAGGGGACAAGGAGCAAGGGAGTTTGGACAGGTCAGGGATGCTGAGGGGGACAGTCAGGGGGCAGGAAGTGGGTGGGGTACAGCCAGGCTGTTCAGGGAGATACACCTTCCCTACCCGGCCCTCCTTGCAATTTTGCAACCCCGATGTGGCCCTCAGGCCAAAAGGTTTGCCCACCCCTGCTCTAGGGGAACATGTGATATGAAGCAGAGGATTCAAAGACTAGATTGAACAAGGTGGCAGATGAGAATGAATAAATAGATTGAAACCATATGTGTGAAGTGGGTTTTCTAGGAAATACTTTGGGACGGGTTAATGCAAATTCCCTTACAGAAAACCAAGCATGCCAGACGTAGCTCCTGAGGAGAGTCTGCTGCTTACCTGTACCGGAGGCTGGAGATCAAGGACCCTGAGCTGCACCAATAAAAATACCAATGAGCCCAGTCTGAGCTCTAGTCCTGAATCAGACAGCTATGAACTTTTAATGGGGGGAGAGGGGGGTTGCGCAAGAGCTCCGGGAAGCACTGTACCAAGCATGGAGGTTTTTCCACCCCCCCCCCCAATGTTTTCAAAACGTTTTCACATTAAGAATAAATGTACAGTAAAACCCCGATTTAACGGACCCCGATTTAACGGACTTCGGATGCAACGGACAAAATTTATGAGCAAGTCCGATGCACCCCAAATCTGTTTTTCGAGGACTGGCTGCCGGCTCCCGGCTGCCGCCCAGGTCCCTATAGATGGTGAAACGGAGCAGCACACCAACAGGGAGAAGCAATAGTGACTCCACTGACTCATTCGCTGTGTGGGTAGGTCTACACCCCAAGGTTCATCATTGAACACAGTCTTATCTGTGATTGTATCGATCCCTTGGGATAGGAGATATGGAGAGGGGCTCCATGGAGATGCTTTTCACCAGGGACTTGGTGTTATGACATGAAGTCAAATACAAACTGGAATGGGACCAGTACCTCATCCAGCCCCAGATGAAAGTGACCCCACGTCCCCGCAAACTGGACTTGTTCCGACCCCTCCCCAGATGACAACTACACCACCCCCAAACTGAACCCATCCTGCCATACTCCCCAGACGACAGTGCCCCCAATCTGGACACATCCGACACTTCTCCCCAGATGATGACGGCGCCCCCCTCCCCAAACTGGACCCGTCCTGTCCCCCTCCCAGATGATGATGACCCCCACCCCAAAGTGGACCCATCCTGTCCCCGTCCCCAGATGATGGCGCTCCCAGTCTACCAAATGGACAAATCCTGCTCCCTTCCCAAGACGATGGTGCTCCCTGTCCCAATTGGACCTGTCTCAACCCCCCCTCCCCAGATCACAGCACCCTCCCCCCCCCGCCCACAACTGGCCTCCTCCCACTCCCTCCTCCAAACTGGACAAATCCTGCCCCCTCCCCAGACCACAGCAAGCCTTGTGCCATCCTCAAAAATGGAACCTTCCTGCCCCCTCCCCTAGACGACAACACCCCTGCCCCCTCTACCAAACTGGATTTGTCCCACTCAATGTTCCCCTAATTTTTGACAGGCCGTGTGTGGAAAAAATGCTTCTGTGCAAATTTTTGTGCATGTGGTGTTTTGCCCTGTGCCTGGGGTTTAGGTAGGATGTGTATGCACAGGCACATGCGCACAGTTTCGATGCCACTCCATAGACGATGCCCCCCCCCTCCCGCCCCAATCTGGCTGCCTGCTGCTCCCCTCACCAGAGGCGGACAGTGCCGTCCCGATCCCGCCCCCAGCTGCTGCACCCCACGCGTCCTCCCGACCTCCTCCCCAGCCGCCGGTGCCCCTTCTGAGAAACTGGTCTCTGCCACCTCTGCAGTCTACAGCGCACCCCATATTGAGCCTTGGGGAGGTAGCGCCTGTTTGAGCGCTCAAAGCAGGAGCAATGAGCGCGCGCGGGGCCTCGAATTCGTGGGCCAAAAGGCCAAATAGCGCCCGCGGGCCTCGAACCCCCGGAGGGGCTGGGTTTTCAAAGAATTGAAGTCGCGAAGTAACCGCTGAGCTAAAGCCGGCCTGGAAGAGTGTTTTGTCCACGGGCCCTAAGAGTTCTCCACTAGCGGGGGCGCGGCCATGCAAATGACTGAAGTGAGAGGTTAAACGTCATAGGTTCTTTAAATTGCCCTCCCCCACGCGGGTCCTGGAAGGGGAAAGGCCAACCCGGTGCCAACCACAAATGCCTGGCTGAAAGGCGTCCACTACTCCCCTGCCAGGACCAATCCATGTCAAGATGGCGGCGCCCAGAGAGGGGAGCACGGGCCAATTCCTTCACCAGAGCCGGTCACTCCGTCCCCTCCTGTCACGAGCCGAGCCGAGCCGAGCCGAGCCGGGGGGGGGGGGGGCACTGCGCCTGCCCCGCCCCCTCGCCTCGCGGGGTCCTGTTTTCCCCTCGCTGTCCCCGGCCAGCCAGCGGCTCTCGTGTCCCGGTCCGGCCGCGAGGTTTCTTGGGCTGCCCCCGCGTGTGCGGGGCGCCAGATCGACCCTTCGGTGCTGCAGCCGCATCAGAGAGAAGCTGCTGGTGGCGAGCGGGGGCAGGACGCTGAGGCTCCCGGGAGGTGGATCGAGGGTAACGGGAGGAAACTTTTCTTTCCCCTCCTTCTTTGGAGCAGGGAAGGGAGGTTTGAATCCCTCGTTTCCCGATTCAGCGAACCGGGACATCGGCTCCCGGCAACAGGACAGGCCAGTCACTGCACCCTGCACTCTGCACTCGTGGGCAAGCAGATTAGCTCGCTGTTCTTATCAAAACTCTCAGCAGAGGAGTTGAGATGATTAGGGGGATGGAACAGCTTCCAACGGAGGAGAGATTAAAAAAACTGGGACTTGTCTGTTTTGAAAAGAGGTGACTAAGGGAGCCACCACCAGCAACAGAAGTAAAAATGGCATAGTATGGTACTGCCACCCTTATTTCTGTCCTGCTGTCTGCAAAGCTGGGCCCTCAGTCAGCAGCCCGCACACTCCAGCCGACCACTCTGCAGGCAGCAGTAAGGGTGGAGCATGGTTTGGCATTGCCACCCTTACTTCTGCACTGCTGCTGGTAGGGTCCTGCCTTCAGAGCTGGGTGCCCGACCAACAGCTGCTAGCTTCTGGCTGCCCAGTTCTGAAGGCAGCACAGAAGTCAGGGTGGCAATACTATGATTCCCTGCTAAAATAACCTTGTGACCTCCTGCAACTCCCAATTTGCTAAGTGCTGGTCTCCCACTTGAAATATGTATAGCAAGGGGTAAAAGAACACAAAAGACCAGTTATTACAGGTCTTATGGGGGAAGTCTGTGTTCATGGCTGTGAATTTGGTTGGGGCTTATTCATAATAGCTTCAGCTCACAAGTACATGCATGAATAGGTTAGTCTTTCCTTTGTAGGGCCTGGGTTGAACTTGGGTCTGCTACGTGTAAGGTAAAGGCCTTGTCCCCTGTGTTATTGGCTACTCTGAGGTGAGGGTCTTGGGGTCCCGGCAGCGGGAGGGCTCAGCTGGTCTAAAAGAAACCTGCCACGGAAAGCAAAAAAAGCTGTTACAGTAAAACCTCAATATAATGGACTAATTCGGGCGGGCTGCTGCTCCGACAGCTCGTTGTTTTTTTGTAATTAAATAACGGACTTTGGGCTTTAACGGACACCCCCTCGCCCAAATTAGTCCATTATATCGAGGTTTTACTGTACTTGCTTTAAAACAGCTGGGAGTAACTGCAGGCAGTTAGTCTTGGCATAGGCAGTGAAGAGGAAAAGCACAGCCCTGAACTAATACATCTCTATAGGAAGGGGCAGTTGGTTTCTCAAGAGGACATGAGTAGCCACCATGAGGCTGGTGCTTCACTCCTAGCTGAGCCTTTGCAGTCATCTCCAAGCCCCCCTTTAAAACTCCGCAGGCTCCAGCTCAGGGCAGAGCCTCTTCCACCCCTTCCCAAGTTCTTTAAGGCCAGGGCAGCTAGGGTGACCAGATGTCCTAATTTATAGCTCTTTTGGCTCTTTTTCTTATATAGGCTCCTATTACCCCCCACCCAGTCCTGATTTTTCACAATTGCTGTCAGGTCACCCTAAGGGCAGCTGACCCACAGACAGCCCCTGGAGATGCTTGGTACCAGGAGTGAACATTAGCACCTGCCCCTGCTCCTAGAAGCATTTAAGCTTCCACTTTACCTTCGGCACCAGCTGGCCTTCTTGAACAGAGCTGCTCCCTGCCAGCAACTCTCCCTATACCCCAGTGGCTCCTCCCTAGTCCAGCCAGCCCCAGGCATTAGCTAATGGAGAGAGGAGGCTGAGCTTTTCAAGGCCCAAACACCATGCGAGTGGACGGGCCAGTCCTGGAGACAAAGCAGTGGGGAGAGCAGAGTTCAGTGCTAGGGGCAAGGACTGGGCAACCAGAGGATACTCTAGAAGAGCACCTGTCATAAGAGACGGGTGCCTTGCCTGGGTGGGGGCTAGGTTGTCTGAGACAGGTGAGGTGGGAGTTTCCCTGCCATGAGGGAGGGAGGAGCCTCCAGCCCAGGAAGAAGGGAGGAGCAAAACAGTCAGTTCCATCTTGGCTGGTCTCCAAGGAGGAGGCACGGGCCAAGAATGTTCCATCTTGGCTGTCCATGAGGCAGGAAGCTTGCCAGGCAACATGGGTAAGGGTCCAGCAGTGTGTCTCTAGCTATGGAGATAACTTTCTTTTCTTCTTACATTTCTAATTAGCTGATGTGAGTATAACCATTTTGATTCTATTAAGCTGTGCCTTTTGGGGTGTTCTTTCCTTTTCAGAAGAAAGTGGGAAACCCTAAATGTAAAGTGTCTGTATCTCTGCTTTAACCTTTTTCTTTATTAAATTTTCTAGTTATAAAACAGTCTGGTTTATTTTCCTTAAGGTTTTTCTCTCTTCACTAAGAAGAGAAGAGGTAGGGGGAGGTGCATAGCCCCCAGGTATCTGACTTTGGCATCCAGGGAGGAAGACAGAGTCAGGGTTCAGGAAAGTCTGCCTTCAGCCGGGGAGGGTGAAGGGAAGCAGTTTTCAGGTGTCTGCCTCTGACGTACAGAGAGACAGAGGGTGAAGGAAAGCAGCCTTCAGGTATCTGACTTTGAAATCCAGGGAGGGGAACAAAGTTGGGGTGGGGAAGATCGGGGGCCTCTCCAAGGTTTTGGAAGTATACTCGATTGGTGGCAGCGATTGGTAACCCCAAAAACCCCAACTGGCAAAGTGGGGTGTGTGTGTGTGTGGGGGGGGGGAAGGACTTGTTGGAGAAGAAGAGGCCCAGCCTTTGTACTCAGGAGCATAAGGGCTGGGGGTAAACCCTCTTACAGCACCCCACTGGCCTGGATTTGGGAAAGGAAGAGTATAGCTGGCACAAGGGCAGCAGCATCAAGGCAACCTTCCCAACCCTTCTGCTCCAGCAGGATGGCGACTCAGCATTGCAGCAGGGGAGAAGGACCCTTCCCCTAGCCCAAGCCAACACAGGTGACAAAGGCAGGATCCGTTCCACATACTGGGGAGGTGGGAGGGGCAAAAGGCTGTTGGCACCATACTCCAGAGAAGACAGGACACAGCAGTTGCCTTTCAGGCTACTTTAATACAACCTCCCAACCCTTCAGTCAGTCTGGATGACCTTTCATACACAGCCGCATGGACTGTCAATGCCACTGGAGACTGGAGGACCGCAAATGCCATTTCCTTACAGCCCCTTGCTCATAAATAGCTTGGTGCCTCAGAGAGGTGGTCACCATTTCCTCATTAAAAACAGCTCCTGTCAGCATGCTCACCATGTCCCTCCCCTAGGCTCTAGCAGGATTCAGAAAAGGCCTCTGCTTACAACTCAGCCCAGGAGGGACACTTCCAACGGATTAAACACCGGATTCTTCCAAACAGCACGTAGACCAGCTGAACAGGCAGCACTGCAGGGGGTGTTTCCCACCCAGCACTTGTCCCAGGCTCTTCCCTGCTTCCCAGGACAGTTGTCTGACCTCACAGGTCAAGGCCACAATAAGAAACTCAACCAAGCTTTTCAAACAAAGTAAACAACTTTCAACAGAATGAGTCAAACAATAAAAAGCCAAGAGAACAAAATTTAGGCCCAGGAATTTAAACAGAGCAGCCCTTCCCCCAGATGGGGGTGGGGGAAGCAGAGGCATGCTCAGTGCAGCTGCAGGGCTTGCTACCAATATAGTAGCACATGCCAGGGACAGTCATTAATTGCAGAGTCTAATAGCAGGGAGTTCCCCAGACCCTCTCCAAAGAACACAGAGCATCCCCCACCTCTCCTACCACACTGGCAGGTGCATTTCAATATAAATAAAACCCAAACAGAACAAAAGTCTTTGAGCCTGGTCAGACTCACCCAGTTGCCCAGCACGCATCCTCTATGACCCCAGAACCTAGGCAGATGGGTTCCTTCATTGCCTGGACAGGTTAGCCTGTCCCTCTAGGGTAGTATGTGGGAATCTCCATGACACCCGCCTCTCCGCATCTCACTGGGTTACCCCACCTGGGCACAGCCAGAGCACAGAACATAAAAACATTGAAAAAAAAAAAAAAAACCCTAACACAAATCTGTGTCAAACATCTGAGAGAACACAAAAACAGACAAACAGGGACCAAAAGCAGCCTCCGCTCAGTGCCCACGTCTTGTAAAACCAGCTTACAAAGACATCAGCACACACACACCACCCTCCTTTCAAGGGGACAGCGACAGGAACACAAAGCCAATGCACCAAGCCTCAGAGGGGCAGCGTATGGCTCTGTGGACACATCCAGCCTACACCGTCGGGCACCCTGTTGGGGAAGAAAAAGGGAATTAGTGCCATATGCAGCACAGCAGAGAGCTGAACAGTCAGAGACAGCCTGCCCCACCCCTTTCCCCATGTCTGAACACCCCTTCCCTTCCAAAATAGGCTATTTACCCAGACTTGCTTGTAGCTCACATCAATACATTCCAGCCACTGGAGTGCTAGCACAGGAAGCCCACAACCCAGAGTCAGAGGGGTAGCAGTGTTAGTCTGGAATTGTAGAAGTGACAGAGTCCTGTGGCACCTTAAAGACTAACTAAGTATTGAAGCATAAGCTTTCGTGGACTAATACCCACTTCCTAGAGCAGGGTTTCTCAAACTGGGGGTCGCAACCCTTCGGGGGGGGTCACCAAGCTCCTGCAGCCGCAACTCGCGGCGGGGCCGGGGCACTGGGGGAGCAGCTTTTCTTAAACGAATCGGCGGTTTTTCGGCAGAGGGGTCGTGCCCCCCCCGCCGAAGCACAAAAAGGGGTCGCGGTCTCAACAAGTTTGAGAACCACTGTCCTAGAGTGTCACTCTATTGGGTAGCATTTCACTTACCTTCCAGCAGGAGGCATTTCACATTCCTTTGATTCCTGCTCCCTTCCCCACCCTCGCAATCCCAAAGGTAACAGGAGATACTGGCATCCCCTAACTCTGAGGGCAGGAAATCCCTCAAGCGAGGATGTTTCCAAGATTAAACCTTGGAACAATTTTAGAGTCATCTTCCTTCTCAATGGCTTATTTCACGTTTGTTCTCAATTTCCCCCTCAGTCAGACTGGGAAGTTCATGCCTGGTCTCTAACTCTACTGGAAGCGTCTCATGCATAAGGACCAAGCTGCAATGGCTGGGTTTGGTATGCAGAAAAGGGCCATCAACCCACCCACTGGAAAGAATGTGCAAATGTTTTTATGGTTCTTTGCTAAACCTACATAAAAAGGTCACGGTTCTAGGCTGAATTTGGTCCAACAGCATCCCTGTAACTGAGTCCCGAGGTTTAACACCCTGGCTGTTGCCATCTCTTCCCCTCAGCCCCAAGTTCTCTGCAGAGCCGTGCACGGACTCACCCAAAGTTTTGAGCAGCTGCAGCGCTATAGCATTCTTGGCCTTGTCATGTCCACTCAAGCCAGACTTATCAGGTTTGACCCACATAAACCCACTGAAGGGGGATGGGTAACCTGGAATCACCACCTGATACCAGAACTGCAGCCAGCCATCAGGGTTCTCTTGGACACATTTCGTCAGGAACACAGGGATTCCCAGCCGCTGCTTCTTGCACAGTGCGTTCAGGTAGTCCAACACCCAGAGTGCCTGCGGCAAGGGGCATTTCATGGCACCACCAGGCACCTGGCTCGATCTGCCGCTCTCGCTGCTACCAGGCTGCGAGCTTTCTGGGAAGGTTCTCTCTGAGCTGGCACGGAGTTTCTGCTTCATGTCAACCTTCAGCCAATCCACTTCAATTTCTTCTCCATACAGGCCCAAGTTACCTATGCACAAGAGGAAGCAGTTTCAGAGCATTGGTGCTCCTGCGGCTGAGAACGGGGTACATGCAAGATACAGGCAAGAAAGCAAGAGGGTAAAAATGCACACAGATTCCTCCCCTCTGCCCCTCCAACACACACACATCAGGTAATAGACAAGAGAGTTTGAGATCCTACTGATAATTCCCTGCAATTCTGGGTTGGGTTTAGACTGACAATGGCTACAGGTTACCAGATATAGGCCTAAACTAGAGAAAACCCACCCCCAAACTCATCTAGCCTCAGGGACCAGCAACAGCTCTGCTATCAATTCAAAGCTCTCCTTTCTGCCCTGGTTATTTATATCCCAGGAACGCTGGGGCAGTCAACTGTCACAAACAAAAGCAACATCCAGACATACATGGAAAGGGACAAGACTAACCAGTGTTGCCATTTTAAGGCGGGCTAAAAGAGATTTCAGTAGACCAGAAGATACATGCACCAACTTCTCCTAGACTAGTGCTCAGAGAAGCCACTGCCACTTCTAGGATCTGCAACACCCCTTCCATTCTGACACCTCTTGCCCTGGCCCACTCCTGCCCATGGAGGTTGAGTACCTTCCACTAGAGTTTTCTTGGCCATAGCCGCGGCTCGATGGGAGTTATATTTCAGCACTGCGAGCTGTCCCCTCTTTCGGGAGGGGCTAGGATAGAGAGAGACAGTCAGGACCCCCGTTGTCACCTCCTGCAACAGTGTCTGTAGCTGGCTCTGTTCCACGGAGGACGACAGGCCATCCACACACAGCTCACACTTCTCAGTGCTCCTGCAAACCATGATGGGGCAGCCCTTCTGCACCTCAAAGTTGTTCAGAGCAGCAATAGCTATTTGCGCACTGCGCCGATTGCTGTACTTGGCATAGGCGAAGCCACGGTTGAGCCCGCTGAAGGTCATCATGAGACGAAACTCGTACAGCTTGCCCACGCTTTGGAAGAGAGGAATTAGTTTGTTTTCATAGATGTCCTGAGGGAGTTTTCCAATGAATACCTCTGAGCCAGATGGAGGGGGCTCCCCGATCCAGCCTGCAGATACACAACAAAAGCCAAGCAGTAAGACCGAGAGACAGACACCGAGTCTCCGACAGCTGCACTTCCCTGAAACTCAGTGTGACAAGAGGCTGTGCCACTGGGGTGCAAAGTGAACCAGGCCTCAGTGTACTCTTAATCCTGGGTAGGCAATGAGCCTTGGACACCAGCTCTGCACACAGGATGGGCTGGAGCACTTCTAAAAGGGGGAAAAGCAAGGCCATCCTGCTCAGTGGGGCATCCCTCTCAACCCGGGGTGAGAAAAATGTTAAAATGTTTTTTGACTTATAAAAAGAAACTTATTTTTTAAAGTAAACCTGTTCAAAATGAAATCGGATTAAATAATCACTTAAAACATTTATGTAACCCTTCTGCCTATCAGAGTTGGCAGCAACAAGGGCCGGGTTCAGTATCCAGGGGTTCCATTCGAAGGACACAATACAAAACCGGCTCGAGCCCCCACCCAGTGACCTGGGACAACCATATACCACCCTTCTGGGCACCTCTAAGAGGCAATACTTCCCCTCTCGCAAGCACAGAGTCTGAGTGTACCAAAAACCTTTTAATAACAGAGAGAAACAATGTGGCATTATATTGGGTAAACACCACAAACAGGATTCACCAACCAAACCATGAACCAGAATTCCCCCCCCCCCCCACAAAAGCAAATGGGCCCTTTGGTTCTTGAGTCCCACAAGCCCTGAAGTCACCCAAGGCCCCAAAAGTCCAACAGCCTCTGCAGAGTTCAAAAGTTCATTAGCAGTTTTACCTCCCCACCTGGGTGCAAAGGGGGGGGCAGGTTAAGGGGCACCTTACGTGGTCAGAGGCCGACTGCCCCATCTCTCCATGGGTTTGTGCTGCAGTCCTCACCATAAGCCGTTCTGTCAGCTGCCCAGGAACTGCTTTGCCTCACCAGCCACTCCGCTAGCAGTCATCCAAACTGCTCCACTCTGTCCGCTGCTGCACAATCGCCAGCCATTCCGCTAGCAGTCACCCGAACTGCTCCACTCTATCTGCCGCTGATCACCAGCTACTCCGCTAGTGGTGACCCAAACCACTCCGTGCTGCTCCATCCACAGCTCAGCAATACAATTTCAGTGCCCACCCACCCCCACTTAACATGGTGCTCAGTGATCTCAATTCTCAAGTGATTTCAACTCATAGTAGGGGGGGGGCAACCTTAGTGCAGATGCCCTACAGGGCCCCAAAGTGAGTTCAGCTTAGCAGACTGAACCTAGACACCTACTGGAACCAAACATTAGTTCTGACATTCCTCAGTAGAGAGAGACAGGGTGCAATAAGCTTGTGTAGGGCCTTCAGACAAGGCCCTCACCAAAAGGTATAGAAGTCTGTCCATTGCCTCTCTTAATCCAGTGGCTTTTGGAACCCCTATCCCTTGGCCAGGGAGTGCTACCTAGATGATGGTGAGTCCCTCCATCATGACAAAGGCAAAGTACCTGTCCCAGTCCCTCATTCACAATTAGGTTAGCAACATTTTATCATTCGTACCCCAACAACAGAGAATCTGGGGATCCCACAGCAGCCGAAGTGACCATTTGGGCTGTTGTGAGCTCAGAATAGGCACGGTGGGTGTGTCTATGCAAACATCAGCTGAAGTTATTTTCCACAGCTCACCACAATTCCCCACCAGATGTCAGGGTGGAGCTCATCCCGACACTGCTTACATCCTCCCCCCAGCCAAGAATTTGTCGTCCCAACAAATCACACTCCCTATTTACCAACTCATTGGTTTCCACCAAAGGGCCTCAGAAAGCCCACTTTAGCTTCCACAAGCCTGTGTGCTAAGTGTATAGGTGCCTCGCTAATCACCCTAGGTGCATCATAAGTTAGCCGTTTTACTGGTCTTATTACCCTGTCCCTTCTATTGAGAGTCTCTGTTGCGGGGGGGGGGGGGGGGGGGGGCGGGGGCGGACACATCTTCTTGAGTGACAGATGGAGGTTTCCTTTGAGGATCCCTCGGCTACTGGCACAGGCCTCTGCATCTCTGGTTCCGGTAGTGGAAAATCCAATGTGCCTAGGGCCCCCTCTCCCTCGAGGTCTCCATTGTGCAGTAAACTGTATGCATCACCACAGGGGGGTCCCACCAGCGGCTCAGGGGAGCCAGTAACTGGCCTAAATACCTCCACCATAGGGTTTAGGGCTGAGGAGGGGGAGCTCTATCGGCTCAGCTGATTGAGACTGAAGACTTCTCCATTCTGGGATACACCCTGGTGGTGTCTTCCTCCTCAGCCTCACTCCCCGACATGCTGGCTAGGGGTAGGTTATCTTCAGAATGCCCGCAGGCCCTTTTGGATGGCGGCTTTGGCCTAGCACTTCTGTTCTGCCCGGCTGCCCTGTCATGGCCCATCTCATAAGGGGTGCCTACCAATTCCCCCACAGGGAGCAATAGGTTTCTGTGCACTGTCTTTATTTGCCCTGGACCCTCTTCAGGTTTGATGTTTTAGACCGGCAGATCTCCCAGTTTTTCCATCACTAGGTAAGGGATTGCCTTCCATCTGTCAGCTATCTTGTGTTTGCCAGCAATACCCAGATTTCGAAGCAGGACCCTGTCCCCTGACTGGAGCTCCTGTAAACGTACCCTCACATCATATCGATGTTTGTTGCGGTCTGCATTCTTCCGAGCTGCCGATGTAGCTAGGCGATAAGCATCCTGCAGCTTTTCTCTTAGCCGGGATACATATTGCTGATGTGTTTCATAGCTATCTCCATCCTCTGATACACCAAAGCACAAGTCTATGGGTAATCTGGGTTCTCGCCCAAACATCAAGAGATATGGGGTGACTCCTGTAGCATCGTTCTTGGTGGCGTTGTAGGCATGCACCAGAAATGAGACATGCTGGCTCCAGTTTACCTTCTGCTCTGGTCGCAAAATCCCCAACATATCTAACAAGGTTCAGTTGAACCTCTCTGGCTGGG
The DNA here is from genome assembly GCA_032164245.1 of Sternotherus odoratus. NCBI lineage: Eukaryota > Metazoa > Chordata > Testudines > Kinosternidae > Sternotherus > Sternotherus odoratus. The sequence goes on from JAVMKO010000008.1 coordinate 32,229,519, forward strand.
GATCACCTTGCGGATGATAAGGTGTTGTCCTAGACTACTTAATTCCCGCTATTTTCAGCACCTCCTTTAGAAGGCGACTCTCAACGTCTTGCCCCTGATCAGAGTGTATCCGGGCCGGGAATCCATAGACAGAGAAATATTTCTCCCACAGTACTCGAGCGACAGTGGTGGCCTTCTGATCACGTGTGGGATATGCCTGCGCATACCATGTAAAATGGTCAGTCACCACTAGGATGTTTCTGACATTCTTCCTGTCTACTTCTAGAGATAAGAAATCAATGCATACCAGTTCTAATTGTTTGCTGCTGGTGATGTTCTTGAGATATGCAGCTCTTGTGGGCAGTTTTCCTTTGGACACATCGAGCGCATGTCTCACATTTCCTGCGAACATCTTCAGCCATCCGGGGCCAATAGAACCTACTACAAATAAGCTCCACGGTCCTCTCCATCCCTAGATGCCCAAAGTCATCATGCAGGTCCCTCGTGGCCAGAGCTCGCTACTCTTTTGGCAACACTAGCTGTGCTCGCTGTTTTTGTAAAGGGTCCATAGTCACTTGATGTAGCACTCAGTGAATCAGTTTTAGTCTGGTCCATTCTCTCAATAGTAGTTTACCCTCAGGGCTAGATGGGACCACCGCAGCTGTGCTTCATCCCTCCCTCTTGGCAAGTAGTATATCACAAATGTCAATATCTTGCAGCTGGGCTTCTTGCCAGTCAGCCGCATTGAGCATGGGCAATGGAGATTGGTCCGATGCTATATAGTTCACCGAGGCAGAAGGCACGCTTTCAGGGGGAAGGCCCAGAGCTTCTGCAACACATTCCTGAAGGCTCCAATGGGACTCTGGCTCTCGACGGCTCACACTACAAATAGCCCTCACTCCATCTATGGGTATCACAGAGACTCCCAGCACCAGCGGATGCCGAGACAAGGCATCCGCATCACTTTTCCCTGCTCGGTATTGAATGCTGAAGTCATAGCTAGCCAACGTGGCCACCCATCTCTGTCCTGTAGCATCCAGCTTAGCACTTGTTAACAATCCACTGACTTGTGTTATCTGTCCACACCTGGAACTGAGCACCATACAGATAGTCTCGAAATTGCTCAGTGATGGCCCATTTCATCGCCAAGAACTCCAGCTTGTGGGTGGGATAGCGAGTCTCACTGGCCATCAATCCTCGGCTGGCAAAGGCTACAGGTTTACGGTTGCCTTTCACTTCCTGGTACAGTACGGCTCCCAGACCCTCTAAACTGGCATCAGTATGCAGGATAAACGGTTTGCTGGGGTCAGCAAAGACCAAGCCTGGAGGATGAGTTAGGCTGGCAATGATTCCTTGGAATGCCCTCTCATCTCTCATCCCACCGTGGCCCAAACAGTGCGAAGGGGCCATAGTGTCTCTGCACAGGAGGGTTTGAGGGCCTCCCCTTGCTCTTGGTCTTAGATTGGTTCTTTCTGGACTGGCATCCCCTGGTAAGATCGTTCAGAGGCTTTACAATCGTAACATAGTTCTTAACAAATCTGTGGTAGTAGCCACTAAATCTAAGAAAGGTCTTGAGTTCCCTGTAGTTACTTGGACGTGGCCAGGTAGTGAGTGCTTCTATTTTATCGGGATCAGTGCTCACACCCTATTGGGACACGATGTGACCCACATACTTCACTGAGGTTTGGCAGAACTGGCATTTGTCTACTGAGAGCTTCAACCCATAGTCCTCCAACCTATCGAGCACTTTAAGTAATCTTTCTTCATGCTCCTCCAGGGTTCTTCCAAACACAATCAGGTCATCCAAATAAACTAACACTTGCAGTAAATTCATGTCTCCTACTACTTTCTCCATAAGACGTTAATGTGGCAGGTGCCCCTGAAATCCCCTGAGGCATGTGTTCAAACTGATAAAACCCTAATGGGCAGATGAAGGCCATTTTCTTCATCCTAACACTGCTTACATTTAAATAAAGTTAAATCCATGAGCTGCTATCCAAAACTTGGAATTAAAGGCAGCTTTTCTATGGGAAGAAAGAGGTCTTTCCCTAACTTTACTTTATAAGCTTTATAAATATGGCACAATAGGTTATATATGGTAATAAATGTTTGTTTCATACAAGAAAATTATATGCTGTTGTGTTTAATTAAATTCCAGTTACCATAGAATCATAGGATATCAGGGTTGGAAGGGACCTCAGGAGGTCATCTAGTCCAAACCCTGTTCAAAGCAGGACCAATCCCCAACTAAATCATCCCAGCCATGGCTTTGTCAAGCCGGACCTTAAAAACCTCTAAGGAAGGAGATTCTACCACCTCCCTAGGTAACCCATTCCAGTGCTTCACCACCCTCCTAGTGAAAAAGTTTTTCCTATCTAAACCTCCCTCTCTGGAACTTGAGACCATTACTCCTGGTTCTGTCATCTACCACCCCTGAGAACAGTCTAGATCCATCCTCTTTGGAATCCCCTTTCAGGCAGTTGAAATCAGCCATCAAATCCCCCCTCATTCTTCTCTGCAGACTAAACCATCCCAGTTCCCTCAGCCTCTCCTCATAAGTCATGTGTTCCAGCCCCCTAATCATTTTTGTTGCCCTCTGCTGGACTCTTTCCAAAATTTATCCACATCCTTGTGTGGAGCCCAAAACTAGACACTACTCCAGATGAGGCCTCACCAATGCCACATAGGGGGGAAATGATCATGTTCCTTGATCTGCTGGAAATACCTCCACTTATACAACCCAAAATGCCGTTAGCCTTCTTGGCAACGAGGGCACACTGTTGACTCATAGCCAGCTTCCCGTCCACTGTAACCTCTAAGCTCTTTTCTGCAGAACCTAACAGGGCTTGACAAATCATGAGCAAAAAGTTAATTATCTAGCAAGCAATATATCAGTCACCATTTTCCAACATACTAAAAATGTACAATTAAGACTGAAAATATTAAGCTATAAAGTTGCTTAAACACATGTAGCAAAAAGATGCACCTAATCTAGGGTCAAACCTCTATTTAGTTGTAAAGCGACATATTTTATTGGGTACACCAACCAATAAGACTGCACTTTTTTTTTTGAAAACTAAGGGTGTACAAATGGAAAAGTTATTTAAAACCAATATTTAAACAGAGGTGCTCACTTGGTGATTTGAAGATTAGTGATCTTCTTCAAAGATCTTGATTTAAATCAATCCACCCTGCTCCCTTCACGGCACACCCTCGCTCTTGGCCACCCACCAGGCTGCTAGGAGCAAACCCAGCTGCTGGGTGCTATGGCAAATTACTCCCACAATATTGATGGGTCCTGCGCTTTCTCTTCTTGTGGGGGAATTCAGGGAGCCTTTTTCTTGCCTCTGAACAGGGTATTAACTGTCCCACAAGTATCCTAGAGGGGAGAAGGGGAGAGGGAGGGACCCGGGCCCGCCCTCTACTCCGGGTCCCAGCCCAGGGGCCCTGAGGATAGCGGTAAACCACTGGGATTAGCTTCTCCTTCCCCTGGACTACTTCCCTCTCCTATTCTTCAGCTTGTGGGGGGCTTCCTGCCCTCTCTCTACACAAGCCAGGTGTTCCTTTACTTAAGGTCTGGGTCTTTCTTAGCTCACCACAGCACTTCTTCAAACTCTCTCTGCTCCAACTCCCCCAAACTGCTCTCTGCTCCAACGCCTCCAAACTGCTTCCAAACACCCACACCTGTCTGCCTGAGGCCTTAATTGGCAGCAGGTGCTCCTAATTAATCTGCTGCCTGCTTCCCTAGTCTACAGGGAGCCACGCCCTAATGAACCTGGAGTGGATATATCTCCCCTCAAACACTCTGCCACAGCTCCCTGGCCTTCCTCTATCACAGTGCCCAGGTGTTTTAGCCCCCAGAACCTGAACTGACCCCCCCCACAACTGTCCCAGTCTTGGGGTATCCCTTGGCACACTCTCAAGACAAAGACCCTCTGTCTAGCACCCCTCCCTCCCCAACAACCTTGGGCTCAGTGCTGACCCTTTAGATACACTTCCCTTATCTTAAAATACATCCTCCTCTAACTCCACTGGAAAGCATGGGTAGGGTCCGAACACATCCATGGCCCATTTTGGTAAATTTCATGGTCATAGGATTTTAAAAGTCTTACATGGGTTCACCCAGTCCTTGTCTACATTACAAAGTTTGTAAGGCAGCTTATGTTGCACATCAGTCTAGGTGTGTGTGTGTGTGTGTAAGTGTAAATTGGTCTTCCACCAACACAAGGTCTCCATTATATCAACATAGTAACTTCAGCTCCCTGAATGGCACTGAGCCATGGTTGATGTAGAGGCTGACAGTGAGAGTATAGACCCTGCATTACCTATATAGACCCGAACCGTCCTCCAGCAGCTGTCCCACAATGCCTGATGCATTCAACGGTCAACTCCACTGCCCAGGACCCAGAGACGAGAAGCGAGCCCCACCTTTGAATTCCCACACATTTTTGAAATGTCTTTTCCTGACTGTCCAGATGGGCAAGCACACCTAGCAGCTCTGCATTGCTGTGTGCAGCTGCCTGGCTGGTCATACACTCCAGCCTGGAGCGGACAGGAGATAGCAGAACTCCTGTGCCTGTGGGGAGAAGAGGCTGTGCACATCTCCAATCCAGCTTTAGAAACATGGACACCTATGGGCAGGTAGTGCAGGACAAGGAGAATGACAGGGATCAGCAGCAGTGCCACACGAAAGCAAAGGAACTGAGTAAGGCAGGTCAGAAGCCAGGGAGGCCAACGGTCAATCTGGTTTTATCCATAGCCAGATGTCCCAGCCCCCCCCCCCCCAGCAGGTACAAGACATGACCAATCCACGTGTCACCTCTGGGAAGAACTTTGCAGCCCCATGTCCATGGGCCAGGCAGACAATCCCACCACCTCCTGGAGGGCTGGGGCTACAGGTACAGGGAGCATGTGCCTCTGGGCTGGGCCCACTGCCCTGGGAAACCCTCAGCACCACAAAAAGAACAAGGAGTACTTGTGGCATCTTAGGAGACTAACCAATTAATTTGGGCAAAAGCTTTTGTGGGCTCGGACGTAGGCGCTGACTTTAACCAATGCCTGTGGGGGCTCACGCCCCCCCCCCCCCCTCCGGTTCCACCCCTACTCCACCCTGTGCCCCCCCCCCATTCCAACCCCAAATCCCCACCTCCATCTCCATCTCCTCCCTCCCAGGCTTGCTGCAAGCACTAGGAGGGGAGGGAGGGAGGAGAAGCGGAGCAGTGGTGCACACTCAGGATAGGAGGTGGAGAGATGTGAGCAGGGGCAGACTGGTCACCTTAACCTGCCATGCAAAGCGGCTCCATCGTCTGCTCCCTGCCTGGGCCCGGCTGCCAGGGAGAGGGGCTGAGTGAGCCAGAAACATGATGGGAAGAGGCACGACAGCAGCAGGACAGAGCCCTCTTGCTCTGCTTGGCCTGTCAATGGGACAAGTGCAGCTCAGTGCCAGAGCCATCCTTACTCATACACAAACTATGCAGCTGCATAGGGCACCAGGAAATTTGGGGGCACTGAACTGCCCAGTACCAGACGCAGCTGTGTGCTGCTCTAGTGACCAGCCCAAAGCTGCCCCTGCTCCCAACCCATCCCCAGCCCTTGTTCCACCCCTTCTCAACCCCTGCCCCACTCCAACTCTCCTCCCTTCCCCTGAGCTACCTCCTGTCCTGGGAGACTGCAGCAGCAGTCAGGCATGCCCTGCATTCATGGTGTGGCAGGAAGTGGTGCGACCCAGTCCCAGCCCGCTCTGCTGGCTCCCAGCAGTGCCACCGGTGAGTGAAGGGGACACTTACCTCCTGCCTCCCACGTCCCAAGGCTGGGAGCCAGGAGAACAGAGTGGAACAGGCGGTGGCCAGGTCACTCCACTTCCTGCCAGGCTGTGAGTGCAGGGGTCAGACCTGCCCTGCAATCACTGGGCAGCAGGAAGTGGAGCAATTGGGTCCCAACCCACTCTGCCAGCTCATGCTGGAAGGACAGTTCCCCCCCCCCCCGCCTGCTCCTGCCCCCCCACAGACCTTGGGCACAGCCCTCCTTTCCACCCCCCCCATGGAGGCCTGGTGCCAGCCCCACCCCCACGGGGGCACCACAATGTCTAGGAGCAGCCCTGCTGAGCACTCACAGAAATGGGGCACGTGACTTCGCATGTCCCCCATATCACCTCTGTCTGTAGCTGTTGAGGGCTTCAGGGGTTCCCTCTTCACACATGCAGAACACCTGACCCAGATAAGGTGGAGAAAGAGGTGGTCTTGGGACGACCCACTGAGCAAGATCCTGTAAGCCAGAGCTATAAAAGATCATGAACAAAGGACCTGGAGGCGGAATACTGCAGACTGCATGGAGAAGGACAGAGTGGACAGGAGAAAGATCCAGGAGCCCCAGCGGGAAAAGACGACCAATTTATCAGTATATAATGAACAGGGCTGGCTCTACCCTTTCTGCCACCCCAAGCAAAAAAAACCAAAACAAACAAACCACAAAAGGATTGACCAGAATAATGCCACCCCTTACAATGGGCCGCCCCAGGCACATGCTTCCTCGGCTGATGCCTGGAGCCAAACCTGATAATAAAGCTTCTCCCACCCTATATACTCTTGTGGGCTTACATGTTCAAATACAGGCTTGCCTCCCTTTACAGTCCATGGAGAGCTCCATCAGATCACCTCAATACACCCCGCACTCTTCTCACGGCTCTACAAATACCAAAACGATTGTGTATCCTGAGCTTTAAATCCTCATGATCATAGCGCAGAGCTGTGCAGACTCCGCGCTTCTATCAGAGATAGCCAACAGTGACAAGCTCTGCCTGGGTTCATAGGACTTTCAAAACAGGAGCAAAAATTAGGAGGTAGAGATGTTATGATATGTAGAAAGTTGCATGATAAAAACTTGACCCTACAGTTCCACTAACCTCTGTGCAACTTGTTTCTGCCCCTTCAGGTGTTGCCAAAAATTCCCAAAACAGCTGCATGACAGCGAGTTGTACACCACGATACTAACCCACTGCTCTCATAAGAACATAAGAAAGGCCGTACTGGGTCAGACCAAAGGTCTAATCTAGCCCAGCATCCTGTCGACTGACAGTGGCCAATGCCACCTGCCCCGGAATGAGTGAACCTAACAGGTAATGATCAAGTGATCTCTCTCCTGCCGTCCATCACCCCCCTCTGACAAACAGAGGCTAGGGACACCATTTCTTACCCATCCTGGCTAATAGCCATTAATGGACTTAGAACTAGATAAATTCATGGAGGTTATTTTAAACCCTGTTATAGTCCTAGCCTTCACAGCCTCCTCAGGCAAGGAGTTCCACAGGTTGACTGTGCGCTGTGTGAAGAACTTCCTTTTTTTTTGTTTTTGTTTTAAACCTGCTGCCCACTAATTTACATGGGTGGCCCTTAGGTCTTATATTATGGGAACTATAATATAACAACTTTTCCTTATTCACTTCCTTCACACCACTCTTAATTTTATATACTTCTTATCATATCCCCCCTTAGTCTCCTCTTTTCCAAGCTGAAAAATCCTAGCCTCTTTAATCTCTCCTCATATGGGACCCGTTCCAAACCCCTAGTCATTTTTGTTGCCCTTCTCTGAACCTTTTCTAATGCCAATATACAATATAGTTATCGGCACTCCTAGTGAGTGTGCAGAGCACCAATGCAATGAGCCAAGCATACAAGTACACAAGTGATATGCTAACTGCAGCAGCTTTATGCCTACAGAACGTGCACTGGCAAGAGTTTGTAGTGTGGATGTGTCCCAATGTGCTTCATTTTAGGGAAGTCATCACTGAGCTCGAATGGCAGACCAGGGACAGTTTGGACCAGAGACAGGACATATCCTTGCCAGCAGAGGTAGAATCCATGCATACACTTGTGATACTAGTTTTCATAGCAACAGGTTCACAATATCAACCAAAATTCTTACGTTGTACAGATGTTGCCAAATCACCACACTGCCTCATCAGGAAACCTGTGTAGGTTTTCCATTTATTGATTCCATGGTTTTCCATTCATTCCACCATGGAGCTGTGAATGGACTCAGAAGTTTGGAACCAGCAGTATGACTATTTCTATGCCTAAAGCAACTGAAAAAGCAGTCTACATACCTGGTGGAGGGCCTCCATACTTCCTCTGACCATTGACCTGCACCAGTTGGATGCCAGTCTCCTTGACCCAAGCCAACAGGGCTGTTTTATTGTTCTGATTGATGGCATCACTCCACATCTGTTAAGGAACCAGACAGACACTTTGTCCAAGGTTGGCCCAGTGGTTATTTCTGACCTCACATCTGATGCCTTCAGAGGAAGCGAGTTAGCAGTGTGACCTGTACCACTAGTAGACAGACACCCATTTACAAGCCTCCTCCAAAAGCCACCACCAACTGGTATGTAAAGCTTTAGACTGCACTCTCTTATTCTTCAGGGTCCGAGAACATGCAACAAGACTCCTACATTAGAGACTTCCAGTGGCTCTACTCAGAGAAGGTTCACCTACCTGGTCTGGTTAAATCAGGGGTGGGCAAAATTTTTGGCCCGAGGGCCACATCAGCATTGCGAAATTGTGTGGAGGGCCAGGTAGGGAAAGATGTGCCTTCCCAAACAGCCTGCCCCCTGCCCCTTCCTGACTGCCCACCACAGAACCTCTGATCCATCCATCCCCCTTTGCTCCTTGTCCCCAGACCACATCCTCCTGGGACCCCAGCCCCAACTGTCCCCTGGGGCCCCACCCCCATCCAACCACACCCCACTCCCTGCCCCAACCCCTATCCACATTCCCAGACAGGCCCCCTGGGACTCCTACACCTATCCACCCCCCCACTCTGTACCTACTGCACCCCCAGAACCTCTGCTCCATTCACTCCCTCCCACTGCTCCCAACCCCTATCCCAAGGGTAGGCAATTTATGGCACATGAGTTGTTTTTCAGTGGCACTCACACCGGCCAGGTCCGGGCCACTGGTCTGGGAGGCTCTGCATTTTAAATGAAGCTTCTTTGATGTTTTAAAAACCTTATTTACTTTACATACAATGATAGTTTAGTTGTATATTATAAACTTGTAGAAAGAGACTTTCTAAAAACGTTAAAATGTATTCCTGGCACACAAAACCTTGAATTAGAGTGAATAAAAGACTCAGCACACCACTGCTGAAAGATTGCTGACCCCTGCCCTAGCCACATCCCTGAGAGCCCCCCACCCCACCCCCAGGACTCCCACACCCTATCTAACCCCCCCCCTGTTCCCCATCCCAAGTACCCCCGAGGTCCCCCTGCCTCTTATCCAAACCTCCAGCCCCCACTTTCCACCCTCTCACCATGCTGTCGAAGCCAGCCATGCCAACCATGCTGCCCAGGAGGAGTGGCAGGCCAGAGTGCTGGCCATGTGGCATTCTGCAGGGGAGGGAGGACAGCAGGGGAGGGGCCGGAGTTAGCCTAGGAGCTCAGGGGCTGGGCAGGATGGTCCCATGGGTCGGAGGTGGCCTACAGGCCATAGTTTGCCCACCCTGGGTTAAATGGAACCATGGTAGATCCAGTGTTGCAGGGAGCTTAATCAGCTCACTCCCACCCACTCCATGGTGATGAGGACCTATGAAGCTCCCTAGATTCCAGCAGACTCCTGCAACCTGGATCTCGTTCTAAAGGTTTTCAAGAGGTAAAACCTCAGTATTAGGGAAAAACTAAAGAGTAATACATAAAAGTGTCCGGACACCTTGAAGAAAGCAGTCAGACAGCCGCCAACTCAGACTGATTCGAACACGGGACAAACACCTGGAATAGGATGTCAGAGAACACCATGCTGCTGTGATAGCCTCGGACTCTCACTCCAATTAGAAGCTACATTTTCTGAGACTTAAAGTGCAACTCAGCTGGAGAGAACAGACTGGAGAAATACTGGTACAGTGGCAGCTCCCACACCCGACCCCACCCACAGAGACATCAGCTTCTTTCCTGGGTACGGAGATACAAGAAGTTATTAAAACCTTCCCTACATGGAACCACTGCAGCAGTTTCACTCTAGTTTTGTTTTTTTTTAAACCCACTAATTAATCTGGTGCAAACCCCCATGTAGAGGCTCTTATCCTGGTTTTGAATCCAGGAAGTTTTGATTTAGCTTAAGGTGATTAGAAGTCAATTTAACTTGCAGACCCCACACAGGGGTCTACACTAGTTTAACTAGACTGGGATAGAAGTCAGCCTTTACATTAAAATATGGTGCAGCTTTTCAATGTAGGTAAGGATTATGACAGCTCTCAAGTCCCAACATTAGCCTCTACAGCGAGTACATATTCAGTTCTACTGTTTTTCTAAAGCAGAAAAAAAAAAAAAAAAAAAGAGCTTCCAGAAGGTAGAAATTAGAGAGCAGGAAAGTGATTGGTCCTGAACTCCCTAGTTCTCTAAACCAGCAACAATGCTCCCTGCATACAGAAACAAACATGCCAGAGCACCTCCTGGGGACTTAACACAGCCATGAAATGGCAGAGATGGCCATAATACACGTTAACATTTTAAGTCACCTTCCCCCTCCCCTTTTAAATATGGGCTTCCTCCCCAGTTTGGGTTGTCAAGTGTCTTACAAAGATGGTTTCCCCCACTAATCTGGCAATACAGCACCCTGCCACCAAAGCTAAGCAACTTGCATCTTTTGATGAGATGTGGTCTGGCTGCAACAGCCAGCTGAACAGAGCGGTGGCTGAGCAGTCGGGGAAATGAGTGTCAGCCAGACCAGGCAGTCGGTGTGTCAGAATCATCGACGTACAACAGATAGTGCCAGGGGCATCCCAAACAGACTGACATTTACAATCATGGAAACCAAAACGTGTCGCTAAATCTGGGGAGAGTTAGGTTAGTTTATCTCGGATTGTTTGGAGGCCTTTAAAGGATCAGTCCTACAGGCGCGGATCTCCAGACCCCACCCCGATCACCTCTTCCCGGACACCTCCTCGCAGGTCTCCCTCCCCAGGGCTCACACAACCTCCGGGCTCCTCCATGCTGACAAAGGTGTCAGCCCAGCCGCTTGGGACCTACGGGGGAGAGATCGCAGAGATGACCCAAGCTCATTAAGGCTCCCCGGGGGCAGACTCCTCTCCGCAAAGCGCCTGTTGAGGGGAGTCTCCGTTGAGCGAGCTCGGCCCCCTGGCCAGACCCGCAGCAAAACGGGCCGGAACCGGCTGCAAGGCTCCGCCGGGCCCCTGAACCTAGAACTTGCCATCCAGGGGTCGTCTGCGTAGCTGATGCCCGCACCGCCCCTTCCCAGCAGGGCAGCACCGGGGAGCACTCGAGCAGCTACCCCAGAGCAGCGATGGAAACAACCCCGCACACCGGCGACACCCCCCCCCCGGCCAGGAGGGTCGGGGCAGCCCTGCTCTGCCCGGGGCGCCTCTCCGAGCGAAGCTCGCTCCGCGGCCGGCAGACGGGACGGGCCCCCTAAGCTGCGCCGCCCGAGGGGGCGGGAGGTTCCCCCTGCCCTCCGGGTGGGAGGTAAGAGGGTCCGGAGCGGTCCAGGGATCCCAAACCACGTGCTCAGCACCAGAGCCCAGGCCCCCTCGCTCAGATCGCCGTACCCGGCGGCCCCCTGCGAGGGGAGCCCGGGGAAGGCGCCCGCAGCGCTCACCTGCGCCTCCAGCGCGCCCTCCATGCTGCACAGGCCAAATCCCTCGTCTGCCTGCCGCCCCTTTATACCCGCCCCGGGCCTAGAAGCTTCCAGCGGCCCCGTCCGGGGCTCGCTCATTGGGCGCCGGCTGGGCTCACCCCGCCCCGGGCTGCAGGGTGGGGCCGGCCTTGGCCCTGGGCGTCGGCGACGCGCCTCGCTCACCCAGGGCGGAGCGGCTGCGACGAAGTTGGCGTCTCCAGGCCTCGCAACAAAGCTACAGCTCCAGGGACGCCTGCGGGGATGGGCGCAGCTCCCGGACCGGGTCTGCCAGCAGGGCCAGACGGGCAGTCTCCCGCGGGAGGGGTGGGAGCCCCAGCTGATCCCTGCCAGGTGCATTAGCAAGGCAGATAACACCTGCCACGTCTTCCTGTTCCAGAGCACCGAGGGATGGTTATGCACAGAAACCCCACTCCGTCCCCATTAGATCCCTTACTATGGCCACACTCACACGAATGAGAAAGACCAGGAGACGGAATGGCTGCAGGAATCCACAACTCCTAGTCCCATACTCTGGCAGGCCCAGCTCCTGCCGAAAATTGAGGGCTTGATGCTGGCAAGATTCAGAATAACATAAGGGAACTGACCAGGAATATGCTCAAGAACCAACACTGGCTTAACCACAATGAAAGGTTCCTGAATTTGCTAGCAGGGTCAGATAAAGGCAACATATTCTGGAGCAGTTTGTGCACAGCCTGTGTGAACATGGCTAGCAGTGTGTCATGCTCCCCCTCTTTCTAGCTACATCCCGTTGCTTTAGCAGTCAAGTTTTTGGCAAAACCTTATAGCTCATAACCAGCATCTCCAGAAAAAGACAGCAGGCACCAGAGCCAGCCAAACCCACCCAGGTCTGATTTTTCAGGGAAAGTAACTCATGGAGAAGTCATTTCTTCATTTCTTTTCTCTCCAACTGAATATAGCCTCCTCCAGCCCTAATCAACCCAGCCCAGCCCAACTTTGGTTTGTTCAGTAGAAGTTTTAAAGGAAAACTGCAGGGATTAGTTGTAGCACCTTGGAATTAAGTATTATTAAATTAGAGGCACCCTTTGAAGTCGGGATTTGTGACAAAAAAAAAGTCAGGGTTAGATTTGGTTCTGTTTATTTTGGAACCTTAATCCTTATCCAACCATCACTTTAACACCACCAGTTATCTCAGTGAAAGATCCCATCTACTGATACTCTAATAAGAATTAAGGTTTTGCTGACAGTATGACTTTAATAATTCAGCACCCCTTTAAATGCATAAGAAAGTAGCAACTGCAATTTTCTTTCTTCATAGTTGGAAAGCAGTTGCTAGTTCCTACATTTAGAAAATGTGTTAAGTGTAACCACTCTTACCTTTAAAAAAATAGGAGCGGCTTTCTCATTAATTTAAGATCTTGAATTTTACTTTTAAAGTATACAATCATGACAGTCTGCTGAAGATGCAATATTTGCTTTAAAGTTAATTAGTTTACATTTCAATCCATGCAACTTTCAATCAGTCTGGGATATTTCCACAGAGCCCAGATCATTAGGCATTCAACTTCCATTAAATTTTGATGGGATCTGGACAAATTTGAAAATTCCAGCCTTGGTCAAAAACATGTAAATAGCATTAGGGTTTGAAAAAGAAGCAGGGGAGCAGTTAATACTCCCTTAAATGGTTGATCTTGAGAGGATTTGGGACAAAGATTAGAATGTTTACTACTGAGACCAATTTCACATTCTACAAGCCTGAAAGGATGCAGAGGGGCAGAAATGTCTTAAGGTTTAGACAAGCTATAGCTGGGATGGGCTAACTTTTTGGCCCAAGGTCCACATCTGGAAATAGAAATTGTATAGCAGGCTATGAATGCTCACAAAATTGGGGTTGGGGTGCAGGATGTGGGGTGAGGGCAGAAATGAGTTCAGGGTGCAGGAGGGGACACCAGGCAGGGGTGGGGGGAGTGCAAGCTCTTGCTAGGGGTATGGCTGTGGATGAGAGGTTTGGGGTGCAGGAGGGTGCTGTAGGCTGGGACTGAGGAGTTTGGAGGGTGGGGATCAGGGCTGGGGGTTAGAGTGTGGGGTGAGGCTTCGGGGTGCAGGCTCTAAGTGGCACTTACCACAAGTGGCTCCCAGAAGCAGTGGCATATCCCTTCTCTGGCTCCTATACGGAGGCATGGCCAGGCAACTCCAATTGGAGTGGAGGAGGCCATTGGAGCATGTAGGAGCAGGAATGGGGCCATGTCATGGCTTCCAGAAGCCGCATGGAATGGCCATTGAACCTGTGCCCTGGCTAGAGCAGGGCCATGCTGTGGCTTCCGGGAGCCGCATGGTGTGGCCTCCTGACTCTGTGCCCCCACTTCCCAGTGGGAGCTTGCAGGCCACCTTAAAATGGCTTGTGGGCCATAGTTTGCCCATCCTGGTCTATAGTATAGTTCTTATGGCACTGAAATAGAGGAAGAAGAGCTGATAAACTCTACTTACTGTTACACTTAGCTCAATAAGCAGCAGCTGAAGCAAAGGTGGCTAAAAATATATATTACAAACCACTGGGTAAAGACTTTTTGGAGTAATCTGGGCAGCATAGAGCAAGTAAAATAATGAGATAGAGAAATCTGGGTTTATTTAGTTCTGAGAAAAGGGAGTTCTGAGAAATTGAGAGGGAGCTGACTGCAGTACATCAGCTACCTGAGGGTTATCCTCCAATTAAACAAAGTGTCTGAGGTCACTGGGTAAACCAGATCTAGGGGGCACAAATTTAAAGGATTCCATGTAAGCCAAATTTAAGTAGGGATTATTTTACAGACTGGTGCAGAGAAAACAACGGAGGTGATGGAATCACGTCTCAATGTATTTAAACCACAATGGAAGGACTCTGTGGAATTTTATAAATTAAAGGGGGGGGGGGATTAGGAGCAGCCAGCTGCCCTTTTTGGGAATTGAGTTAATTATTATGATGGCTAGTTTTACATGGGAGTATGAGTGACTGGCAAAGTTAAATTACTTCTACAATACTTAAGGAATTAGATAAGAATAGAGATGGCAGGGACATCTTGGCTACCTCCTGCTCCTGCACACCACCAAACTCAGGTCTTCACTCTGCTTCTTCTTGAATGTTTCCAATGGGAGTTTCCAGATAAGGCTTTTCACTGCATATTGTAAAATACCACCCCCACTGCACTTTTTAAAAGGTCTCTGGAACTCAAGGAATGGAACAGCAGCAGCAGTGACATTTAACGCCTGGCCCTTGTCCTGGGGAAGAGTAACAGAAGCCTTGGCCTCCTGGCAATTCCAGAAGACAGTCGCACAAGAGGCAGGTGTGGGACTGTCAGAAGGTTTATTAAACGTGCTTAGAATGTTTTACACTTTGAAACAAGGTCATTTCCCCTCCAAGCAGAGAAGTGACACAGTGCAGAACATTTATTCAAACAGAAAGGAACATGAAGCTGTGACCAAGATCTTCAGTGTCTGCCAATGGCCCAGGGCACCACAGCTCTGCCCAGTAACAGTAATGATTACAGACACAGGGCTGGCATTCTCCAGAATGTCTCAGGAAACATCCTCTCCAGCTCTCTCATTGCTATGCTCCTGGGAGTAGCCATTCTTTAAAAGGCAAAGCAGCATCTCTGCTCCCTCTGGGAATAGGAATTTCATGATAAAATAATAAATACGGCTTCAAAGACCCCTGCGCCCCCACTGACGTGTCATGAGCAAAGTAGCCAAGAACATTGGCATTTAGAGAGGAAATCTCTACAAGTCTTCCCCTTCCCCAGTATCAGTTGAAATCCAATAAGCTAACAGGTGTGGCTGGCTGGAAGGCTAGGGCTGGCATGTTCGCCTCTTGATTTCCTCAACAAGGTTTTCCCTGCGAACATCAACCTGAAAAACAAATAAATGAATTAAAAGAAGCCTTCCCCTCCTATAATTCTTCTCCAGTCCATCCAATACCCCAAATCGCAAGCACTGCTCTGTTTGACAAAAGAGCACCAAGCCATCTTCCCACAGATCAAGCCAAAGTACTCAGAATCGTTCATTTTTGAAGTAATGTTTCTAATACCCCCCCCCCCTTCTCTGCAAAATAATTCCTAGGTAAGGGGCTCTCCAGCTTGATTAGACTCTAGCACAGGGTCCACTCTAAACAGTTTTTAACAAGTCCTTTCTCTGTGGCATCCTTAAGACCCGGTTGCCTAGCACACAGAGAATACTGCTATCCACTTTCTCATGCAAAGAAGCACAACCATATCCAACACCTTCACAGGCTCTCCAAGACTGTAGGAGCCAGCTTGAAGTTGCCCTCCTTGTTTCTGAACCTATCCTCTATAGACTTGCTTCAGCCTATAGGTGTTAAGTATTGACACAATTTGCAGACCTTATCTCCATTCTCCTCACTGTCCAACATGGGGGGAAGGTAATCAATTTAAGATATGCAACTTCAGCTACAAGAATAGCATAGCTGAAGTTGGTGTACTTAAATCAACTCAACTGCTGCTGCTCCCCCGTCAACTACACATGTGCCTCTCCCAGCAGTGGAGTACAGTAGTCGATGGGAGAGCGCTCGGGGATTGATTTATCACGTCTAGACTAGACACGATAAATCAACTCCCAATGGATCACAGCGTGGATCCCCACCCTAGTGTAGACCTGCCATAGCATCTGCCTCCCCCCTGTCTGCACACTCAGTTTAGCCAGTGTCAGCTGGCGAGCCTTCTCCTCTGCAGTACCTGCCACATCAAAGAGCCTTCCTGTATCTCACTGACTCTTCAAGTCAGATGAATGTGCCTAGCTCCTTTGATATCTTCTACTGCTATTAACTCTAAGGCCTCCTGAGATGGAGTATGTCAGAAAGTCCCCATACTAATACAGCTGCATTATATAAACTGTTGGTGTGTGAAGGAGAAATTCAGCAATGGTACCCAACAATCATTCATGTGGCTGAGAGATTACTGACACCTCAATCTCTCTTCCTACATCCATTCCCACATAGTGGGGAGGCTTTGGTCCATTTAATCTTTGGCAAGACAGTATCTGTTAATGTCCATCTTCAGCCTATCACTTATATGCAAAGGCATCCTCACCTCTTCCCTGGTAGCTACGACTCGCAGCTTGACAACTCCATCCTTCAGCTCCTGCTCTCCTATGATGGCAACGAGAGGGATTCCCGTGTCTTCACAATACTGCAGCTGGTTCAACAGCTTGGGGTTCTTCTTATACAGCATCTCTGCCTAGACGGGACCCACAGTACAGCAATACATTTGATACCTGCGGATTTCTCCAGGCACCCACTTGCCATTCCTGTTCTTGGACTTCCCCATCTAGTTTGCATTTGCGGCAGCAGGGCCAGATCTCTCATTCACCAGGCAGGGGTAGAGCTCCCCCCTTTTGAAAAGCAACCCAATGATAATGCTTCTTCCAAAACTGAAACAGCTCACCCAGTATTAGCAAAGTGTGCCATGGGCACAGGTGGAGCTCTTTTCATCTGCACTGCTTTGCTGAAGCAAAGGGAGCCTCTCCTACCAGTTCTGGTGGGTCTGGCAGCTGAGGCTAGAGAGCAGTTAGGCAAGGCAGCAGGGGCGTGGCACGAGGCACATAGCTCTTTGTCTTAGCTCTGCTGGCATCAGAAGGGCAACTGATGCCCGCCATGCTAGAGTGATCTTTGCCCTGTAAAAGAGGTTAGCAATATTCCCAAGCTGGAAACAAGTGAAAGCTTGTGTAAAGGATTTCTAGTGCTGCACAAGCCAGGGAAAGCAGGAAGTCTGGAAACCACCTGCTGCTGCCAGGATGTAGCGTGTACAGCTTTCCTTAAAGAGGTGCCAACCCCCTTTCCCAGTGACTGGCAGCTCTGGCCCTGCCTCGTGTTCCCCAGAGGGAGGGCCTAATTGTAGGAATGGCGAGGCTGGATAGAAGAGAACAGGCAGCAAGGTCACACTCACGTAGGCAGGGTTTGCTTCTCACGTGGCATGTCTTCCCAGAGTGTCTCCACCCTAACCCCATAAGTGAGGAGCAGAACAAGAACAGGAGGATGGCTCTAGTCCATGCCCAGCACCATGAATGGAAGGGCTGGAGCCAACCAGTTTCTTTTATCTCCCTCACTTGGACTCTCAACAGTCGTACCTTGATCCCAGAATCCCACAGCTCAGAGATGAGCTTCAGTCTCTCTTCAAGTAGTTTCTTTTGTGCAGCTGCTACAAGCACCTGTGTCTCTGTGGTCCGGATCTTGTCCTCTGAAGCCTGAATGGAGGGACAGAGTCTTGTGACAGTTGTTGGCGATGTACAGAAACACCCAGCCGCTCATGAGCTGAGATGGTCCTCGCCCACCCAGCCCCTTTCTATCAGGAACCACCACCGCTTCACACAGAGCACTTTACACGCATGGATTCAAGGGGACTGGGAAGCCAGTAGCTTCGACAGTGGTAGGACAAGCCAGCAGCAGCAATACAGTTGAAGAGCCCCAGGGTATCCCAACAAGCCAAATCCCCCCAGTTCTACATTCTACATACTTGGGGATCCAATCTGGTTTAAAATGCAGTTTCTAGCTTTCCCCACTCCAGTGTCATGGTGTTGGAGTTTCCACTGGAGAGGAGCAATTCCATGGGAGGAGGCCTTTCCAGTGTAACAGATATTCTCTCACTGACCTAGCCTTAAAAGAAAACATCACCAGCTCCACAGCAGCAGCAGGAAAGGTGGGACCCAGACTGAGCCAGGAACCACTAAGTAAACACTGCCAAGCTCAAAGGAACACACTCTCTCTCGCTTCTGCCCCACTGGAGACCAGGAGCTTTACCATTTTTATGCTCTTCCTCCCCTTTCTGCCAGTTACTCAAAGTGGCATTTTTGTGGCTCTATTTTGCTTGAGAGGCCCTTTGTAAAGCTCACCTGTTAAGGAGCAGCATTGGGCTTGTGCCCCAAGCTGGAGAGGAGGTGGTGGCCTAAATAGATTTGTTTTCTTAACATGAGAAAAATCAGATCTTGTCTGGTCTGTATTTACAGGGGGACTCTATGACTGACTAGAGAGGTAGGGTCACGAAATCACAAGAAACTGAAACATAAGCAATTGAGCAGGGAAGTGATGTTCAGTCAGGTTTGCTTTAGACTGGGTGTGCCCCTTTAAGGGCCAGGCAGCTCTGTTATGAGGCACAGCCCCTTTAAGAACAGGTGTTTGGACTTGGGAGAGGGAATGATCAGCTCCAGCTGGGAGGGGACTGAAAGAGCTCAGAGGAGGAGGGGAGCTACAGGAAGCAGGTTGGCTATTGTGGCAAGGGACCTCCCATGTCGATGACTGGGGAAGAGCCTTGTTTTGTGTTAGTTTGTGAGTTGTGTGTTTGAACAATAAATGAAGTCCTGAGGAAAAGGGTCCAATCCAGCGTCTGGGATGGTGCCAATCCTGCTGGGGCTGTGGAGACAAGTTAAAATAGCCAGTAGGCTGCTGACTTAATTCCTGACAAAAGACTTGGCAGAAAAGTTCCCAAGAACAGGAAGGGGCTGGGGAACTGAGGAAGGAACAGAGGTCAGAGGGGCGATGGGGCGAGGCACCTTCACAATTCTGAAGCGGCAGACTGCTTTCCCCAGTTAGAACGTGAGCTCCTGCCTCCCTGCTCAGTGTATTAAAACCCATGAACATACCAGTGTCGTAGCGGTCACCCGGATAACTCCATGTACCACTTTTTCTTTTGGTCAGTAAGCTCTTTGGTGCAGGGGCTGTTTTTTCCATCTTCCTAGGTGTTAAAGCAGCATGTTCCCCTAGGAGGCCTTGAGTCTGATCAAGGCCTTTAGACATAACCACACTATGAATAACGAGAGGACTATTAGAGCCTTGTCCCATGAAGCAGAGGCAGGGAAAATTCCCAGACTGGGTCTTCTCTCTCCTTTGTTTCTTGGAAAATGGGGTTGGATGTGTCTCATTTTGATGGTAAAAACAAAAAACCTTTTCCTGGGAAGTCCTTCCAGCCCTTGTTATACATTGTGGCGTATAAAAAAGGACTTGAGCATCCACTGCTTGTCTCCTTTAACCCTTGATGCTCTCCCTTTTAATTGGCTAGCCTCTGCTCTGTAGTCAGTGCAACAGCAAGTGGGCACATGGTCTTTAACTGTGGCTATAACCTGCTGTCCTTGTCCCCCCAGAACGGAGCACAGCAGAGTTAGAGTCTGGCTAACCGCTCTATGACTGAGTGGCCCAGAGAAAGAGACAGCAATGGCTTTCAAGTCACTTCCTTGTCTGGTCTTGGGATTTCACTAATAATAAATCCACTACACAGATTTCCCTGGTGCCCTTTGATGTAAACAACAAGAAGTCAAGTGACATCTTAAAGACAAACAGATTTATTTGGGCATAAGCTTTTGTGGGTTGAAAACCCACTTTTTCAGATGCATGGAGTGAAAATTACAGATGCAAGCATTATTATACCGACTCTTCAGTAGAACAATGCCTGCATCTGTAATTTTGCTCAAATAAATCTGTTAGTCTTTAAGGTGCCAACAAGTCTTTGTTGTTTTTGTGGATACAGACTAACACGGCTCCCCCCCCCATAGTTTGATATAAAATGTGACACACGGGAACAGACCTCCCAAGCCAACTATGATGAGACTCTCCTCCTTGCCAATTGGATCCCCTCCTGCTTTCTCCCCATGTGGGCAAGCGAAGGGGTTGAGTTTGGCACAATGGCAGATGGAGTTATCCAGTGCTGCCAGCCTTTATGGCTGACCTTCCCAGAAGTGGCCCTTGAGTCCAAGTGCCTCAGGTTTTGGGTGCCCAAACCAAGAGCTGTCAGGCGGGACTGTAGGAGGCATGAACAGCTTCCCCTGGCTAGAGTTTGGGTGCTCAGTACCTCAGAAAGCCAGGCCCAAGGTGTCTCAGGCTGGGCACCTAAATTAGTGGGCACTTTTGAAAATCCGCTCTGCGAAGGGGGATCGAGCCCCTCCGTCTCAGGACACTCTAAACTTTACCTGCCTTGACAGTGAACTGTGTGATGCAAGAGGTGCCCAATTCCTCTTTTCTTAAGAGATATCACAGGAGTAGGGCCTTAGAAGCTCTTAGTCCACATCTGAACCTGGGTCTTTTGTTGCCAGATGGAGCTAAAGAGACTGCTCAGTTACTACTTTGCTATTTACTTGCCTAAAACAGGTTGATTATGTACAGCCACAGCAATTTGATTTAGGCAACTAAGTGGCTGACCAACACAGGTTATGAGCCTGCAAGCTCCCCTGCCCAGCATCTTGTGTCAGCTTGTGACAGTCCTGTGTCAGCAGGGAGGAAGGGCAGGTGCCAGTCTGTCCCCACTGGACCAAAGGAGGAGGAGGAGTCAGGTGGCACTCACCTCCACTTTCTGCTCCATGATGGAGAAGATCCGCTCGATTCCGATGCTGACTCCCACACAGGGCACCTTCCGCCCCTTGGGGTCGAACATCCCCACCAGCCCATCGTAGCGGCCGCCTCCAGCTACGCTGCCCACGCTGACTGGCTCTTCCTTGTGGGCGTTCTGAGGCTGCAGCAGGACGGCCTCGTAGATCACCCCAGTGTAATAATCCAGACCCCGTGCCAGGCTCAGGTCGAAGGAGATCTGCGGGACAGGAGGGGAATCCCATTACCAGGCAAAACAAATGACCTGGTCAGGCCTGCTCAGTGTCCCTCCACCACTCACCTTATCTGCGATGCCAAACAGGGTCAGGTACTCAAACAGCAGCTTCATGTCTCCCAGACCCTCCCGGGCCAGCTTGTTCTGGGACAGCTTAGAGTCCTGGAGCAGCTGCTCAATCAGACCCAGCCCACCTACAGAAATGACTCACAATTAAAATATAAAGGGCAGGGAGGGCCAAGCTCCCATGGAGTCACTCCCCTCAGCCTGGCTGTCAGCCACCTGCTCACTCCTCCAGCCTCACATGCATCTCTTTCTCCCTCCCAGGGGATACCAACCATGCATATTACCTGTGATGTGCAGGCTGCAAGTCAGCTCGTCCTGGGCAAGAGCAGCTAGACCTCTGGGGAACCCTGCTGACCCTCCCCATGCAGAGAGCAAGGAAATTTGAGTGGCTGGTGAAGCTACCCACATGGACTCTCAGCTGACATGGGTGAGGCTGGAGAGAGAACCAGGTCTCACAGCTCCACAGAACTCACCATGAAGTCGAACGTATTCCCCAATGCGATCTGCAGCCTCTGGCGAGAGCCCCTTCTCTCCAACCATCTCGCTCTTCACATCCTCCCACGTTGCCTGGGGAGGAGGGAGATGAGAATGTTAATCCCAGTTCCCCAGGCTGAACCCTCTGTTCCTGGGAGGAGTTCTCGGTGGAGCGCTCATCACTATCTCTCCATCTGCCACTGTTCAGCTTCATATAAATAGGGCAGCAAAGGGGAACTTGGAAATCAGACTCTAAAGCACCTTGATGCCTCAGAATTTCAGCGTTTAGTCAATTTCTCTCATGTGAACTAGAACAATGTGGAGCAAGGTGCAAATGAAGACACAGAAAAAATGGTTATAAGAAGAGAATATGAGAACACCGCTAGAAAAAGCTAAGAGAAAATAAAAGGGGGAAAAAGTACTACAGGGGAGACAACAGGGAACACTTTGCCGACAAACCTACTTCATAGCACCAAGGTCTGTAATTATTTATCTCCGTTAACAGAGGGGAAACTGAGGCATATAGTGGTTAAGTGGCTTTTCCAATGTCACAGCTCGAGTCAGCTTCAGAGCTGGGATTAGCCAAGGTATCTGGGCTCCTGGTCCAGGAATTACACCACTACAAAGAAAGAGGCAGCGATGAAGAGGGACAGATTGGCTACTTTTGTTAGTGACTCAATTGTCTGTGGAACGATGCAGGATGCCAACATTTACAAATGAATAGCCAATTACGTATTTTAGTAGCCCACAAGACCAGGCCATTCAGTCCTCTCCTCAAGCTAGATTTCTTGGGAGTGCTACACTAAAGAGCATATCCAATGAGTGTATCCAGCACATGCTAGCCACTTACCTATTCCTCCCCTCAGGGCATTGTTACTCGGACGTTACCCCTTACCCTGCCTTAAAATCATCTTGTAAAATCCACTTCTGGGACAGCAGCTCTAATAAAATTCATCCAGCAAGAACATGGAGCAAAGTTACCACAGAACTCGGGGCGACATAGCAAACAAAGCTTTTGTTTTGATCTCAGGCCAGGGTCATAGCAGTAAACACATCTGAGCCCATCCAGGACCTGTTCGCACTACAGTTCCTGCTGCTGTACTGTTTACGAATTGAAGGTCCCATGTTTGCCAGTGCAGATACAGACTCCCAGACTACGTCTACACGAAGAAAAAAGGATGTCATTTTTACAAAGAGACTGCTAACACACTGTAAAAACCCTTGTGTAGACCGGGCAAAATGACCAGCTATACTGAGGTAAAACCACACCTTGCCCTTTCTACACTAGTGTTTACAGTGTGTTATGATCTCATTGTAGAAGCCACACCTTTTCCCCCTAGTGTAGATGAGGCCTGAGTATGCAGCCAGCTGCCTGAAATAGCTCAGGCCTTGTCTCCTCTTAAAAATGAGATTGTCTCAGCTACACTGCTCAAGACTGTGAAAAATTGTGTGACCTCAGCAGTATAGTTAGGTTGACCTAAACCCTGGAAATGATGTAACTAAGTTGATGGAAGAATTCTTCTGACAACCTAGCATTAGCAACCACCTCGGAGATATAGATTTGCTACAGCCTTGGAAAAATCCCTTCCATTGAAGCAGGAAGCATCTACCTTACAGCAGCACAGGTGCAGCGCCACATGCTCAGAGAGAGACAAACTACATCTGCCATTTTGGGGTTAATGATAAACCACAAAATGCTAGCATTAACTCTTTCACTGCTCAGCATTCAAGCCTGAGCATCCAGCTAGCAGCCTTTATTGAATGTTGTTAGAATCATTAAAGGAAAAAGAAAGCAAGTGTTAGAAGTACATTCTAGAGCAGTGATTTTCAAACTGAGGTACGCCTACCCCTGGGGGTACAGGAGCTCTCGTCAAGGAGTATGTGAGAAAAATCCTGTAATGGCAGACAATGCATTTTATTTAGTAAGACTGGACAATCTAGTCACAGGTATATTATGACCCTATCTCAGATGGTGGTATGCGGTAGGCTGAATTATTTGGAAAGGGGTACACGGCCTAAAATGTTTGAAAACCACTGGTCTACAGCAATGGGGGAAGGAAGGCTGCTCAAGACAAGACCAGCTGCGGCAGGCTTTGTTTTATTTACAATTACTCAATATAGTTAGTTTAGAATCAGAGAGGTAGCCGTGTTAGTCTGGAATAGCAGAAGTGACAAAGAGTCCTGTGGCACCTTAAAGACTAACTAAAGTATTGAAGCATAAGCTTTCGTGGGCTAATACCCACTTCGTCGGATGCAAGTTAGTTTACTAACCACTCTGCCTTTTCCTGTGTGTCCCAAGAGATTTCACTAAAGCAGCTGTGTAAATTTTTCTCCCCCAAATCCCTCTGAATTAATAAACAGTCCAGCAAGTTTCCAAGAGTTCTACTTTGCTAGCCCACATAGGGATGTGTAACTCCCAGTGACACCACAGGTAGTGCTTGCTGTGCGCTTGCAGCGGTGGGCCCTGTGGATAAGTCTCTCCCTTTTATGCTTTCAACCCTATGAAGATAATTGAAGTACTGTACAGCAGACACCACAGCTGCAAGGGTGGTTCTCAGCGCTGTGAGTAGAGGCAGAGCTAGATTACAGACACTGTAGGCCCCGGCACAAGGGTCCCCTGCTCCTGAACCTCAGTTATGAACCGACAGACTTCATTTGGAACCAGAAGTAGACAATCAGGAAGCAGCAGAGGATACCCTCCCATCCCCCAAAAAGAAGCAAATACAGTACAGTACTGTTAAATGTAAATTCCTAAAAAACTAAAGGGAAAGCAGCATTTTTCTTCTTCACAGTAAAGTTTCAAACCTGTATTAAGTCACTGCTCAGTTGTAAACTTCTGAAAGAACCACCATAATGTTTTGTTCAGAGTTACGAACAGTTCAGGGTTACAAACAACCTCCATTCCGGAGATGTTCATAACTCTGAGTTTTTACTGTATTTGCAGAGGAAAGCTCAAAACCACAAAGTGTAACTGGGGTAGCAATATCTGCCTGAGACAGTGGCTCTTAGAGAGGTACCTGTCCTATGCATTTCAGTTGCATCGTCAAGACTCAATGCATGGTGTAAGAGGGTGGGCAACACCACTCTAGTACAGGACTGTGTGTATGGCAGGAGAAGATTAAAGTGGGTGCAATCCACCCTCCTAAGCAACTATGGGTCAGCTATCAGGTTAAGTACTGTGGAAGCTCCCTGCTGTCATTGTTGCCCGTCTGTGAAAGAGCTGGGTCCCTCCTGCTGCTGTGGGAGGAGAGGGAAGAATATCTGCTAACGTCTGTGCCTCTCTGGGAGGGGAAGGGCCCCTGCCATCAGGCCTCCAAGTGTGTATGGAGCCACAGCAAAAGATGATCACAGAGCCCCTCCTCTGTCATGATGTCCTTAGGGGCCTAGGTTGCCTTACCTGGTTCCTTATCTGCACTTTAACTCTGTTTACAGATTTTCCAGTGGTCTGGTTTCTGGCTCTGACTCTTTAGAAGGTTCTTTGAAGGTTTCCCCCTTCAGATAGCAAAGAGGTGCAAAGCCATTCACAGCCTTAATGCCAGCTTTGTAAAATCTGCCTGGGAATTACAGTCAAGACTCCATTCAGCTGGGCAGTCAGCTGCAAAGAAAACTGTCTAGAGAGGCAGCTGAAGGCCAACCCATCTTTTGACCTCATTCACCTTCACAAACCAAAGTGGAGGTGAGAATTGCTGCTATCGTTCCTCCTGGATTCAAAGCTATAGACCAGCGCAGAGTGCTGGGGTGTTATCTTTACCTTTGGCTACAAAAGAGAATTGCACCATTACATCTCATCCACACTAAGCAGCCTGGCTGGCATAAGCCTGTCCACCACAAGAAATGGGCAGATTCCATGCACTTTGGGTACCAATCCCAGTCCTCAGAGTCTGTCTGATCTTCCTCTGTACTGTACTTTCATTTGATTGGAACATGGAGATGGTTTCACCATTACCCCATCTCCCTAAGCACCCACAGTACAGCTCCTTCCTCCCTCACAGGACACACAAGTTGTAAGGCAGGTGATACTTTGAAGTAACAAGTCCACATATAACCCCAGCCTCCCACAGATACTACAGCCAGCAATGCCCAGCCTCCACAGACAGTGTGTCTCCTGCTTTGATACTGGCTGGAGTATTGTTGAACAGTAGAGCACTTGCTCACAGTGTGATATTTACAGAGCCTCTACATCCTAGCCATTTGCAAATTCACCTGACAGAACTCAGTCACTTGAAGGGTGGCTGACTTGCAGGATCCTAGCTTCTATCCCCCTCCTGCAGCAGTCTGCCACTATACCAGATAACAAGGCTTTAGCAGGGTTCCAGCTATACAGATCTGTGCTGGAGAACAGCTGGGCTGTATGAGGTCCCCAGCACAACAGTGGATGTTGATGGCCCCAAAAACACTGAATAAGAAAAAAGCTGTTGGACATTCTGAGGCAGCATGCCCGAATAAATGTATTAGTCCAGGCGTCTCCAAACTTTATGAGATGAGGGCCATATTAGATTTTTGAAGGGGCTTCGTGGGCCAAAGCAACAGTGGGGAAAATTAATACTTGCAAATATATGTAAAATATATGCAAATCATTAAACACTATACTGTGGTCAGTGTTGCATTACATTCTAAATCAGGTATAAAAGTAGCTGTATAATTAATGCAGGTACTGTGAAATCATACAAAATATTTGTCAATACATTAAAAATCATTTCACATTATTTTTCTATTATTTCTAAACTCATAAAATTGTAGCAAATACACATATTCAAAAATAAAGAAATATTATGTTAGGATTAGTGAGAAGTATGCTACACTCTCAAAATGTCGGCTTGCCCTACATCTCTACCTCCCCCTTCTCGTCAGTGAGTTCCTAAGAGGGAGAGGGCGCCTCTCCCTTCCTGCCTCAGAGACCACAATGGAGTGGGGCAGGGGAAGAGAGAGAGAAAGGAGGACACCCACCCCTCACCCCTCTGGAAGGCCCTGCACAGAGCAGAAGCCAAGTACACCCCGCCCTCCCCTCAGTCTGGCGGAGAGAAATCCCGGTCATAAGAGATTTCTTTTTAACCCGCGCACTATTTTAACCAAAAAAATCCAGACAAGTCGGGCAGAATGGTAACACTTTCCTTGTCCTGCAGCTGCTGCAAGCCCCCTCCCTAGGGTTACCATAGTTTCCAATCAAAAAGGACAGGGGGAGCCCTAACCCCCCCCACACTCCCTCCCACTTCCTACCCCTCTCAGAACCTCCAACTCCCCCACTCCTTGTCCCTTGACTGACCCCTCCTGGGACCCTTGCCCCAACTGCCCCCCAGGACCTCACCCCCTACCTAAGCCTCCTGCTCCTTGCCCCCTCATTGCCCCCTCCTGAGACCCTCCATCCTAACTGCCCCCCATAGGACCCCCACCCCCTACCTAAGCCTCCCTTGTCCTTGCCCCGACTGCCCCCCCCAGAACCTTCAATCCATCTAACTCCTCACTCCTGTCCCTTGACTGCCCCCTCCAGAAATTCTCTGCCCCTTCTCTACTCCTGCCCCCCCTTAGCGTGAAGCTCTAAACAGCGTGTGGGGCTCTGCGCTGAGCCCGACAATGCCACACTCCCCAGCTCCACAAGCTGGGTAGAGCCCAGCCAGCAGCTCTGAGAATGCAGAGGAGAGGGGAGGGAGGAAGGGGGAGAGAGGATGTACTGCTACAGCTGGGGGGGAGGGAAGGAAGAGAAGGAGAGTCCAACACCTCCCTCTGCACGGGGGAATCCCTGGGAGGTGCTGAGGAGTAAAAGGGAGGTAGGGTTACCATTTTCCGGATTCTCCCAGACAGATGGCTTTTGGATAAAAATAGCGTTGGGGGGGGGGGGGGAATCTGTAAAAGTCTAAAAATGTCCAGGATTCCCCCCTATAGAGCGTGGTGTTGGGCTCTCCCTCTCTCGCCTGTAGCTGCTGCTGGGACACTCCCGACCCCAGCCGCAGAGACACCGACCTCTATTTCTTTTCAGGCAGCAACTCGCGGGGTGGGGCAGCGGCTGCCCCACATGCCTGCTCAGCGTGACCCGCCCTCCTTTGCTCCTCCCCCTGCTGCTAGGACCATCTCCCTTTGCTTCTCTAGCCCCTGCCACGCCCCCCCCCCCCTTCCAACTGCCTGAGCTATTAGGCATCTCCACGTGTCTCCTCACCTGGGGGGGCCAGAGAAATTAAGCTCCGGGCAGGGGCTGTAGTTTGGAGAGCCATGCATTAGTCTCTAACGTGCCACCAGGACTCCTTGTAGTTGATGCAGCATGGATTCTAGATGGCATCCAGGAGAAAGCATGGTGGGATTCCTTCTCCAGATACACAGATGCTTCACTACTCCAGGTTAATAACCAGCAGCTCATCCTTGAAGTCTTGTGGTAGTGAATTAAGACAGTGGTCTTCAAAGTGGAGTGCACAAGACCTCCCACGGAGGGCCGCGGTGTCCCCATGCTGCTGTGGGATCAGCCCCGGGACACTGCTGAAATTGAAAGTGTTCTATTTGTGTCCCACTGAACTGCCGCTGAAAGCAGAAGCTTTCTATTTGGCGGCTTTTTGGTGGACATACCCCCGGGCCGCGAGAGGACGTGGGAAGGCAGAAAGGGGCCGCGGAGGGAAAACTTTGAGAAAAGCTGAATTAAGAGACCTGCTGAATCCTATGGATACGGGGTGACATGCACTGTAAATCTGTTTGCTCAGGACCCACTGGGGATGTTAAAGGAAATAGAATGTTTTGTGGATACCTGGTTAGGCTATCTAGGTGCTGAACTCCCAACACAGGGGAAGAAGAGAAATAATTTAACATTTACTAGCATTCTCTTAACCACCTTCACTGCCCTTAGTCTGTCTGAGCAGTCCGTGCTGAGTAGGAGGGCTGTGAAAACCAGAAAGCAGCAGTAACAGGAAACTTCAGCCCTTACCTTGTCTAGTTTGTCCACAGTGGAGCAAATCGTTCGGAACTTGCTGTCTGGTACCCCACAAACTGCAAACATCCCATCAAGGATACGCCGGTCGTTGACCTGGGAGGAAGCAGAGTCACTCAGTGGGAATCCTATGGAAATATCCCAATTACAACAGAATTTTCAGCTTCACTCCTCTATGACTTTGGGGGTAGAGAAGAGGGGCTGGCTGCCACGCCACCCCACCCCTTCAAGCCAGCTACCCCTACCATTAACTCCCAGAAGTCCCAGGGACTTAGCTGATCCTGCTACAAAACAGTGGACAAGTGAAAACTGGATGACACTTTAGCTGGACTTTCAAAAGCCTCTGACAAAGGGTCTCGAGACTATTCAGGAATGAGAGTCACGGATGAGACGTCAAGGCATGTCATGGAACAGAAACTGGCCAAGATAGAAAACAAAGAGGAGAAGGAAATGTTCAGTTTTCAGCATGCAAAGGTTAACAGCAGGTTTCTGTAGGAGGACCAGCATTTACTGAACACAACAAGCAGCAAGGTGGCAAAGTGACTATTAGTACAGTTAGCCAAGTCTGAGGAGCCAAAGTAGGTGCGTGGGTGGATGATAAAGCTCAATGAATTCCAATGTAAGGTAATGCATAGCAGAGAAAGTCATCTGGATTACTCAGACACTGCTGGGTTTCAAACTAACTACCACCACTCAGGGAAAAAAAAACCTGAGCATCAATGAAAACCATGCAGCAGTGGCCAATAATGAAAAGAGATGCAAAAGGAATGGGACAGGGAATACTGGAAATAGTCCATCCATTAAATGCCTCAACGGCACACCCTCACCTGGAATAGCAATGACAGTTCTGATCACCCTCTCTCAATGGAGAAAAAGCCCAAAGAGTCCGGGGTGCAGAGATTCAAAGCCTGGAAAGTCTTCCAGATGGGAAGAGACTCAAACAATTGGAATGAATCTACAACAGAGATTCATTCACTGACAAAAAGTTTCACTAAAACATAGTTAAGATTGCTGGGTGGTATCTTGTGGCCTTGCAAATGGTTGACTCCAGGAAAACTCAGACTTCTGAAAAGAATCAGGAGATGCAGAGATAAGGTAAAGGCCCAGAACTCCTTCACTCTGCCTCCCTGCAGCTGGCAACAGCCCGTTGGATCCACTCCAGCTGCTTTCACCTCCTTAGATGTCGCTGCATTGAATGGTGCAGGGATTAGCTGGAGCAGATTGGAAGAGCCCTGATTGAGATACGAAGCTGTGGGAGGAAGGGGGCTGTGCCCCTCTAAGAGTGTGTGAGAGCCCCTCTCCCTGACAGTGTGATCAAAGGAAAAAGGTTTATGTGTATCTTGGGAGAGATGGGTCATTTCATGTTACATTGCATGAGTAGCAGGATGCAGGAGTCTTCTTGGGGGATTGTCAGCAGCTAGGCAGAAGTAAGATGAACGTTGTCTGTGGATTTAATGAAGGATAAAGGAAAGTATAGTAGAAAGCTGTAGGATTAGGTGGCATCGTGTGCCTAAGTATGAAAGGTGGTGTAAAATTTAGCAGCTGTAGTGTTCTTTCTGTGGAGCAGAGTGTGGGGCAAGTGTAGGCAGCTCCTTTTCCGTACAATGCAAAGGCAGACGGCAAGTATGTGTTATGGCACAGGGACACTCTGCTCCGAGAAGGCAGAGATATGCTTGTGTGGGTGTGGACCATAACTCTCTAATGAATGCTTTTCACAAGTTTGAATTTTGCTGAGTATGAGCTGCTTTAACCAAATTTCTTGTCAGTGAATTCCTATGGGGTTTTTTTAAATAGAAAGAAATGTTGTTGGTAGGAGTTAATGTTCATTATGGGGCAGCTGTAATTATCATATAGATTTGTGTCTGAGATGTTACTGTGGCCATGGAATGAGAATACCTTGCTGTTCCATAGTACTTTTCATCAGATTTCAAAGTACTTTACCAAGAAAGAAAATAGCATTATCCCTATTGGGACACAGAGGAACAGAGCTATACTGGGACTTGGCCACGGTCACAGAATAACCTGTGGCAGCACCAAAAATAGAGCCCTGATTTATGAGTCCAAATCTATTATTCTAACCACTAGACCACTTGGTGACTGTCATTCCTGTGTGCCCGCCATGAGCTTTGTGAGGCTTATGAATAGTTAGGCATATGCCTAACTGAAAAGCTGACCTCTCACAAATTCTGTTTTCATTTTCACTCCCCCAAAGGGACAGTGGGTTCCATGCTGGGTCACATGTCCAGCAATAGGGACCTCTGTGACAGGATCAGAGCTCAGGTTTGATCCATAGATCTGTGCACAAAAAATGCTGTTAGAATCTCTCCATTTCGAGAAAAGCTGGATTGATTTACCTTTTTTTATTGGGGGTGAAGGGTAGGAGCTGCATCTCCAGAACCCCTTGATCAAATGATCCTAAATTTGGACCAATAACTTTACCCCAGGCCTCTATGTGGCACACCTAATGTCAAGGCATAGCCAAGTAACTATGTATACTTTAGATCACATAGAATCATCATTTAAACAGAAAGCTGTTCTTAAGAGTATATGACAGAAATAATCTTTAATGAAGGGTAGAGAGGATGTAAATTGGGCACTTCTAGTCGCTTTCTTTCAGAATATAGAACAGCGGGACATCCAATTACACAGAAAACTCAAGGGATTTTTTTAACACCACAATGCAGAATTAACTTGTGGAACTAACCGCTACAAGATGTAACTGAGGCCACCAGTGTAGCAGGATTAAAAAAGCAATCAGATGTTTATATGTAACCTGCAGTTACACATTTTTGGATGATTCTAAATCCTCCTAGGTCAGGGCATAAACCAATCACTGACTGATGAAAGTCAGGGCAAGCAGTTTTCCCTGCGGGCAGGTTATTCCATAATTGTCCATCATGCAGATTCTTGCCCCTTCCTCAGAAGCATCAGCTGCTGCCACTGTCTCAGAAGATTCTGGAGTAGATAGATCTTGGGTCAGATCCAACCTGGCAGTCCCTACAGCGCCCCCTGGGATGGACCAACAACACAGATAGCCCGCATCATAACCAGATATCCCCCTAGAAAATCCCAGCAACAAGATCACAGCCAGGGCTGGCTCCCATCCCTCCAGCTGATCCACAGAGCCCAGCAGTGTCTCGCTAGGTCTATGAACTCATGGGGCCTTGGCTGTCTCCAAGGTTCTCCTGATACCACTACTCTCATTGCTGTCTTGGGGCACCCACTCCCTTTTTAACACCTTATTATTTTATTATCCTCTTCGCTCCTGGTGGACACCTTAGTTACCTCTAATTTCCCCTGGTCCCATTGTCCCAATCTGTTCCAGGCAGACTCATAAGAGAGGCTGTGTCTGCACAGCAGTATGTGCTGCCACACACAGGCTTGGGATTGGTCTCTTGTTCTGCAGCAGGGGCTCAGCCCAGGGACAGATTCCCTGGAGGAGGTGATGGATTCTCAAAAGGGAGCAGGGATGAAGGTCATCAGTACATGGCCTGCAGGGTGGAGGTGTGAAGCTTGCAGACTCAAGGTGTAACACACAGGTCCTCACTATGACCATCAGAAGCTCTGGAGGAGACGAATATGACCAACCCCCTTTTTTTTTTTTAGCACTGGGTGCCCAACAGAGCAGTTGCCTTGCTGCCTGAGCAGGGTTTGAGAGCTGCTGTCTCACTCCATCAAAACATGACAAGTTCTACACCTCCTGGAGCAAAGCACGTTAGACACGCAACAGAAATGAGACACAACACCCTTTACTACAACAGGCAGAGAAGTTGGGTGATCCTGTCTGCCCTAGAACTCCCTTCTGAAGAACAGCTTGAGATGGTGGTTGCCGGGTGACAGGCAGTGTCAAGCCTCAGTTTCTCTAGCATAGACAGTGTATAGATAGGAGATGTTACAGACACTAGGGGTTCTGGATCAATCTGCATTGTGCATTACAGAGGGTGCAGGTGGTGCCAGGTTGAGACCATGAGCAAGTGGGAATGCTCTTCACTTCACATCATCCAAAGAAACCAGCACTGGCACCTGGCTCTGGTTTTACCTTAATGAGGAAGTCTCCAATCTGCAGCCCGCTCAGGATCTCATGCACGATCTTCAGACACTCGGCATCGGGAATCATGGGGTCAAACTGGCCAGCGATGTCAAAATCCTGGGGCACAAGCAAAGGCAGTGAAAATCTGAGCAATGTAAACACAGTTGGGGAAGCACAGCAGCAACTAGGGTCCTCAGATATCCAGCTCCCCATGTGGCACCCAGGCCCCAGACACAAATGGAGTTATCTTCCTCCCCGTCCACATCCTTCTGCTTTGAGCCAGCTCTGCAGTCACACATAGAGGTCCACACCTTGACTGAGTTCCTGGAGAATCCTGGGCCCAGGCATGGAGAGCATTCAGGCTGCTGATACTCACACACTGGTAGAACTCCCTGTAGCGGCCCCTCGTCATGGCTGGATTATCCCGTCTGTAAACTTTGGCAATGTGGTAGCGCTTAATGTTGGTGATTTTGTTCATTGCCAAGTACCGGGCAAAGGGGACCTGAGCACAAAAGGTTAAGAAACCTTAGGAACATAAGAAAACTCTCCCGTGGCTCAGAAGGTCCAGGACAAGAGCCATCCAGCCCTTCCAAAGGGGTTTGGTGTGGACAGGACCACCCAACTTCTCCACATAGAGCAGCAAAGGGTGTTATGCCTCATTTCTATTATGCATCTAACCAGTCCCGTTATCACTCTTCAGGCAGAAGTGTGGTTAACCACTCCCCTGTTATCCAGGCTCAGTAGCGTACACACCCTTCTCCAGGAGTAACAGCTAAGAGGGACTCATGCTCACCCCATCAATCATTGAAGCCAAAGGGAAGAAAAGGAGACAGCCCTGCAGCAATTACTACTATCAGACATTCTGCTTCATAAAGGCATCACAGCTTCACTAACCCCCATGAGAATGGCCATAGTGGGTCAGACCAATGGTCCATCTAACCCAGCCTTCTGACAATGGCCAGCAGAGATGTGTCAGAGGGAATGAACAGAACAGGGCAATTTATCAAGTGATCCATCCTCCATTCCCGGCTTCTGGTAGGCAGAGGTTTAGGGACACTCAGAGCATGGGTTGGTGTCCCTGGCCATCTTAGGACCGATGGACCTTCCTCCATGAATTTAATCTAACTTGTTTTTTGAGCCCAATCACAGTTTTTTGGCCTTAATAACATCTGCTAAGGCGTTCCATAGATTGACTATGCTGTGTAAAGACATACTGCCTTATGTTTGTTTCAAACCTGCTGCCTATTAATGTCATTGTATGAACTCTGATTCTTGTGTTATATGAAGGGGTGAATAACAGTTAAAACAGCTGAGTACAGTGAGTCACAGCAAGTCTGGCATAGCCAGGAACAGAACCCAGGTCTCTATTCCCAGACCTGTGCTCTTCCCTTTGGGCCTCGGTGCATGACTGTCCCACCACTGAGGACCTGGAATCAAAGACCCGGGCAGAGACTGCCCTCCTGATCTCCCTTCCGAGGACTCCACATGACAATGCCCATCAGTGAATATACTATGCAGGATGAAATCGGCATGCCAGGAGCAGGAACTGTGGCAGGATACAGTCAGGTCATAGCGAAGAGACAGCAGCTCTCCCCCCTGGTCTTTCAGGTCGTAGATGAGCTTCGAGTCCTCCCCATACTTCCCAGTAAGAGTTTCCTAGATGAAAGAGAGATGACATCTCAGGTGAGAAAGGACAAAGCCTAGGAGCACAGAGCTGCAACAAGAGGCTCAGTGAAGCAAGGAGATGCTATGTGTCCACATGATGAGCAAAGAGTGATCTAACCCTCCATCAACCACAGCTTCACTCCAGAAGGTTCTCACTTTCCATGGGAGCTACTCACACTGAGGTCTTAGTCAGGGCACCTGCCCTTCAGGTTATGACTAACGCAGCTACCATACTTTAAAGTGCACCCAAAGATTTCAAGGAGCAAACAACTACAGGCCCGGGGATCACGTCGAACTCATAGGTCAGTGCCTTAACCAGCAGAGCCACCTCCTCCCAGATGTCACCCCACAGCTCCTGCACTCACCTTCAGCTCAAACACAGGGGTGTCGATGACCTCAGCTCCATGGCGCTTGAAGGTGCTGATAATGATGTTGAAAACTTTCTCCCGGATGGCCATCTGCTTGGGGTTGTAGTCCCGGGTGCCCTGTGACCCCAAATCAAAGGGAAGTAGGTGAGAAGAAGAGCAGAGAACCATGGCCTGAGCTAGTGGAAAGATTCTGCCCAGATGAACATTAACATGGATGGGTACATTGTGCATGGAAGAAGCAGAAAGGAAGGAAGTGGTGGGCTAGGTGTGTCATGTGTCTAAAATACCTACAAAGCCAGAAAGACGGGGATGCACAACAGGGGACAGCATCAATGGACCTGGTTAAAGGGAATTAACCAAAAGCAAAAGCTCCAGCACAGAGAAGAATGAGATACTTGGACCATCTCTAGGTGCAGGTGAAAGTCGTAAGATGCTGCCCAGAAGTGACCTTGCTACTTATACAGCTGCTGGGTAGCACATAGCTAATGGAAGCCAGAGATTCATAGATTACAGAGCGGAACTGCAGAGCCAGAAGGTGGAGAATCCAGCATGGATCCAATTACTTCTACAGGACCAATAGCATGCTTGGGCCTTCATAGGCACATATAAAGTCAAGGTCTCTGACTTGAAGAGCTCACATTATAGAGTCGCACCAAAGAAAGGAAGATATTTCTGAGTCAGTGTCTGGTAAAATAACCCAACTAGAGGATAAGGCTGAGACAACAGAGGAATTTTGGAAATTTAGGAATAAAGCATCAGGTTTATAAGCGTTTTAATCTAAGAATTCCTTTACATAGGGAAATTGGACACTTTAGCAAGTGAGGTCAGAGGGTCTGATACTTATCTCCTGAAAGCATCTTTGCTATGTGAAGGGGATGAGATTTCTCATTCAATTTCTTCTTTGTGATTCTAACAATCATTCTGATCATCCCTTTCAGACAGCCAAACCCACTATGGCCGACTATTAATAAATTCAGTCCTTATTCTCACATGGCAATTACCGGCTTTGCCTCTTCTACTGATAGAGTCATATGCGGCGTCAGGGAGAGAAAGGGGGCACACAATATTGAATAACGTGTGATTCTGTGGGCCAGAAGAGGAAGACCGGCTTCAGGCAGAGAAACTGGGAGGCTGTGGCTAACATTTTTTCAGATCTTGAGAAGCTGGGAATCTACTAGTCATCGATTCAAATGCAGCCCACATTCATTACCATCCATAGATTGCTTAGTGGCCTATGTGGAATGAGTTGAGGAGTCTCTGAAGTCTAGTACCTAGCCAACAGATTTCCATGTCACACACACTACCATCACAAGTGGCTTTAATAACCCTCTTGCTGCTGTTCTCAGCAGAGGACAAAAAATGACAAGGCCCTAGATTGAACTCCCATGCCCATAAGGATGGGGTCTTCTAGAAAAAGGAAGACATGTATGCAGGCGGCATGCCCTGCAGCTAGCCATCCCAGACGTTGCATCACCTGAAAACAAAAGCCTCTAGAAAAAGACATTTCCATTTTTTTAATTAAAAGTTTCTAGTGACTGCTTGTGATGTGTCTAGCCCTGGCCACACTAGCAATTTTTTGCTATTATCCTGCCATTGGTCTAGCACAGGGGTCTCAAACATGCGGCCCGGGGGCCGCATGTGGCCCGCGAAGCCCTTCCCTGCGGCCCGCCAAGCTTCCTGTCGTCCCCCCCCCCCCATAGCAGTTTGCGGGAGGTAGGGGCCAGAAGCAGAGGCTTCTCTGCTGCCTGGCTGGGCCGCACGTGTTTCTAGCTCTGGACTTCCTATATTGCTCTTGCTTTGTTTGCCAAACAGCTGTTGGTGGTGCCTAGCGCTTTCCAGGAGGGAATGGGGAGCTGCGTGCTCAGAGGAGGAGGTGGGGCAGGGGTGGGACCTCTTGGAAGGGGTGGAGTGGGGGCGGAGCCGGGGCAGCGAGGGCAGGGTGTGTGTCAGTGGTGCGGCCCTTGGGCCAGTGCACTAGTCCTCATGCGGCCCTCATGGTCATTTGAGTTTGAGACCCCTGGTCTAGCACCAATGTGGCACTCCTGAGGCTAGAACGGGTAGCAGTGCTAGTGTAGGCTAGCTGCCAGCTTTTACAGTGATAAAGACACTCTGCACTAGTGCTCCAGCTGATGCCAAGGCTACTCCTACTGTACTAGCAGGAGGCTGCCTGAAGATTGTGCCATATGTACAGCGTACAGGCCTTTGAGCCTACAGATCTATTCAGCCATTTACACCACATTCATCACTGCCATTTGAGCAAACCATAGCTCTAAGCCAGCGGTTCTCAAACTGTAGGTCAGGATCTCAAAGTGGGTCACAACCCCATTTTAATGGGGTCGCCAGGGCTGGCTTAGATTTACTGGGGGCTGAGGCCAAAGCCCAAGCCCCACTGCCCGGGACTGAAGCCAAAGCCCAAGGACTTCAGGCCTGGGTGGTGGGGCTCAGGTTACAGGCCATCGTCCTGGGGCTGAATCAGCTCTTGGGCTTTGACTTATGCCCTAAAGATCACAAGATAGTCAGTCCTCTCACAGCTGCTCTGGGTTGGCCTTTGGGTTCCCTTCATTTTTCGGAAGACCCCAGATCAGTTCACAGCTAGATGGGCACCATTGCCCAAGTAACCGCTGATGGAGCTTGGATGACCACAAACACCCTTTGAGATGGAGGCCTTCAGCTGTCATCTCATCTGCTGAGCAGCCAGTATGATCTTTGGTCAAAAAGGAGCAGATCAATAGAGAGAAGCAGTATGGTCTTCTAAAGTGTCTCAACTCATGGGTCGGGACCCACAACTGGGTTGTCAGAGTGTTTCAAAGGATCATGTGGCAGCGCCTGTGGCTCCTGTCCCATGGAACTGGCTGGGTTTGCCTCCCTGCTCCAGGCACTGCAACCTGTGGGGTCCCAGCGCTACTCAGGTTTAGCCCAGCTGTCATAATAACTGGAGGCCAGCCAAGCCAAATTTGAGTGAGTGGCACAGCCATCCCATGAGCTAGGTCACAACTCCACTCACCCAATTGTGGTCCAGTCAGGGAGTGGGGCCAAACCTGAGTGGTGCTGCAACCCTGGAGTTTGCAACATCTGGAGCAGAGTCATGCCCAGCTAGCCCCACAGCATAGGAACTGCCACTGTGGGGAGAGAGCAGGGCAGGACCCAACCCTCCCGGGAGCCAACCAAAACCACCCCAGGGCCTCCACCCCCAGACTATTTACTGGGCTGTGACAGACCATATACATTTAGGAGCCAGGCTGTCCACCGGGAGAGGGGAAGTGAAGAGGGTTTGCCTGTCAGAGTCCAGGGCTGGGGACTTACCTTTGGGGTCTTGAGGACAAACTTGTGTTTCCCCTCATCTGTGCCCAGCTGCGCCTTGAGCTCCAGCAGCTTCGCCACCTGCTCAGCCACCTGGGGACAGAGACCCGGCGGCAGATGAACAACACAACCCCGGGAGGCATCTGGGTATCCCGCTTCCCCGGCCCCGCTCCGGGCATCCCCCCAGGGCCGGCTCGAGCATCTGCTTCCCCGGCCGGCCCGAGCCCCCGGCCAACCCCCCGAGAGAGGCGCCTGGGGGCGGAGCCAGCGCGGGGGGGGGCACAGCCCCAGGGAGCCGCAGGGGCGGAGCAGGCCGGGCTCACCTCTTCGGGACTGGCCTTCTCCTGCTTCAGCCGCCGCACCGTGTCCGCCTGGCGCCGCAGCGCCTCGTCCAGCTTCGCCGCCTCGTCAGCCATGGTCACCGCGGCACCCGTCAGCCCGGCTACCGCACTGCCGTCTCCCGCCACCCTCACTGCACTGAGCATGCGCGGATGAGCTGGGCATGCGTAGTAGCAGCGTCCGAGGCCACTGCCCACACTTTAGCCCTTCTCTGCTCTCAGAGAGCACTGCCTGGTCAGCGTGATAGACAGAACTGGGGAGCACGTGGCCGGGCTATGGGCACAGCGAGACACGCATGTCTAAAGTGCCTTGGTGCATCGAGGTGTCAATTAAAAGCTTGATTGAAAGCCCTGACTCCTTTGATTGTTGATCCAGACTCTGGGTTGATCTCCGTGATGCGGAGAGATGGGTCCAGAAGGTCTGAAAAAAAACTGCACCTCTAAGCCAGTGGCTCTCAACCTTTCCATACTATTGAACCCCTTTCAGGAATCTGATTGTCTTGCCTACCCACAAGTTTCACCTCACTTAAAAACTACTTGCTTACAAAATCAGACATAAAAATACAAAAGCGCCTTAGCTCCCTCTTACTGACAAATGGCTTATGTTCTCATTTTTATCATATAATTATAAAATAATTGAATATAAATATTGTGCTTACATTTCAGTGTATAGTAATATAGAGCAATAAAAACATGTCATTGTTTGTATGAAATTTTAATGTGTATTGACTTCACTAGTACTTTTTATGTAGCCTGTTTCAAAACTAGGCAAATATCTATTCTAGATGAATTGATGTACCTGGAAGACCACTGGTTGAGAACCACTACTCTAACTGACTCTTTCTCCCCCTTTTTCTCTGTCTCTCTTGTGGGAGAGGGAATGGTGTAGTTTGTTTGTATTACATCTTCTTTTCCTGGTTTGTTTATTTGTGCAGATTATTTTGTTAGTTAATAATTGTTACCATTTCTTTATTGTTGTTATTAAAATTGCAACATATTAAGCGCTTTGTCTGAAGTCGAGTTCAGTATAGATTCAGACTTCCATATTAACAAATTGGTATTTTCATTAGCTACATGTTAATGTTACTTTCACTTGGCTTGATTTTTATTTTTTTACTAGTGAAAATACCCGGCGTTGCTCGGATCAGTCGGAGGTGGGGAGGGGGCAGACAGCTGAGTGAGTGCGGGGTCCGTTGGATGGGGGCAGAGAGCAAACGTGACACCCCCACCTCACCCCCCGACCAAACCCGACACCCCCACCTCACTTACCCCTTGACCAACCCTGACTCACATTTTCACCCCCCACCCAAACCCAACACCCCCACGTCTCGCCCCTACCAACCCCAACACCCCCTGACCAACACCCACACCTCACCCCCCCCGTAGACCAAACTGACACACCCACCTCACTTTCCCCCCCAACCAAACCCGACACCCCTATCTACCACCACAAACAAACCCGACACCCACACCTAACTTACCCCTCGACCAACCCCGACCCCCCTCCTCACCCCCCCAACCAAACCCAACACCCCCACCTCACCCCCCGACCAAACCCGACACCCCTACCTCACTTACCCTCCGACCAAACCCAACTCGGGTCCGTCGGAGGTGGGCAGGGGGCAGAGAGCTGAGGGATTCCGGGGTCCGTCGGAGGTGGGCAGGGGGCAGAGAGCTGAGGGATTCCGGGGTCCGTTGGAGGTGGGGAAGGGGCACAGAGCTGAGGGATTCCAGGGTTCCATTGGAGGGGGGAGTGGCAGAGAGCTGAGTGAGTGCGGTGTCTGTTGGAGGGGGTATTATGACATCATAACTATGTCACAGAGAACAGCAGCTGCCCAGCTGATGTGACTGGCCTTTAAAGAATTTCACCCCTGGGGGGCGTCAGAGGTGAGATTTGAAAAATTTTCGACTCTTACGGTCATTAGGACCCCAAGACCTCTAACTGTACCAAATTTCAAGTCTCTAGCTCAAACAGTGTGGAAGGAGTAAGTGTACACCCATACACGTGTTGAGTTTGAATTTTACCCTGGCTTTGTGGCCCTGTCTGAACTTTTGATCAAAGCTCTGACCTGCGAACAGCTCCTGACACCCCCCCTCCCCTTAGGTAGCCATCTCCCCTTTGTCTTTTAGAATTTACATTTAAACCTGTTTTATCCTGTCAAATCTTGATTGATTATGCATGACCATTATGACCTGTTAATCACTTTGTTTACTTCTGTGTATAAATATTGATGCTTACCCCTAATAAATTTGCCACACTTACTCTGAAGCTTTTGAGCTAAGAATAG
Organism: Sternotherus odoratus; assembly: GCA_032164245.1. Lineage (NCBI taxonomy): Eukaryota > Metazoa > Chordata > Testudines > Kinosternidae > Sternotherus > Sternotherus odoratus. The sequence continues at coordinate 32,270,106 of JAVMKO010000008.1, forward strand.
TGTGAGCCCGTTGATCAATGAATTGGTGTCTGTGTATTTGGTCTCTGACAGCTTGTGAGCCCTATACCAAATACGCACAAACTCGGGTGTTGGAGAGGTGAGTAGGGACTTGCTATTTTACCTAACACACCCACGCACGCACGCATACACCATTTGACTTTTATATATATAGATTAGCTGCTGTTGTTCCTAACAAAATCATCATGTACATATTTCAATGTTATAGAGCTGGCTGGCATTGTGTTACTAAATATTAATTACAGAAATTCAAAATTGAAGATCCTAGCTAGGTTAAAACTTCTTAGGCTGATTGCTGTTATAATACTTCTGTTATTATTGTGAATGTGTAATTCTCCATACTAACTTTCCTTATTTGTCTGCCAGTTTCCTTCCTTGTACAGCACAGGTTCATTCTGGTCACATTATGACTTCTTTGCTAGATCAGAGGTGGGCAAACTACGGCCCGCGGGACCATCCTGCCCAGCCCTTAAGCTCCCTGCAATTATAATTTTTGGAGGGTGTGAGTGTATGTGAAAGATTTAATGGACTCAAGTCTCCTTTACCAGCTCAGTACATATATATATAGGACAGGAAAGCGCTGTCAAGGCAGGGAGATGCACCCCACCTTTAAGAGTATAGCCCTCGGAAGCCGGGGCCTAAGATCTACGTCCTGCGAGGGAGGGAATAAAAACCGCTCTGTCCTGGACCCCCGCCTTTATGTGCAGCCACTTTAGATGGCTCACCCCATCTGTGCTATCTTCGGTACCCTCTGCGCAGCCCGATCCCGGTGTTTGCCTGCCCCAAATCCTGTCGCTGTCTGGCAGTGCCCCTACCCCGGCTCCAACCCTTTCGCCCCCTCCTCCTGCCTCCAGCTGTTTGCCGCTCCTGTGCACTCAGTGGGGTCTCTGCAGAGGGGTCTGTCTGCCTGTCTCCTCCCAGCAGAAACAAAGCGGCACGACAGAGCAGAGCCAGGGGCCGGGCAGCGGCTTCAGCCACTGTTACTGAGCATGCTCCGGACCGGCACAGCGGCAGAGTCTGACTGAACTTTGTAACATAAAACTGTCAGTGTCCGCAAAGACCCGGGAATGGAGGCGGGACTTCCGGGGGCGAGGCTCCAGCGAGCCCGGCCGCTGTGAAACAAGAGGACTTCCGGGGAAAGATTCTTCCGCCTCCTCCTCCTCCCACCGGAAAGAGGAGCGAACAGGAAATGAGACGAGGAGGACTTCCGGCGGCCAGCCTAGACGGGGAGAGCAGGAGGACTTCCGTTTAGCGGGACCTACCGGAAGGAAGTACATCGCTTACCGGGCCAAGGGAGTCTCCTGGAGGACTTCCTGGTATGGTGCATCGCCGGAAGAGGAGACTAAGTGTCAACGCTGTGAAGCGAGGCCTGCTGAAGAGCTTGGAGTTCGGCTCCCAAATGGAACCATAGAGGCTGATGGGGGCTGAGGGAACGGCCTGACCCATAAAGATCGAGTGCAGAGCTGGAGGACTTCCGGGAATGGGGCTTATCCGGAACGAGGGAGAACGGGAAGGGGAACGCTTCCGGCTGCTACTGCGTGGGGGCAACAGGGGAAGGGGCTCGGAGCGGTGTCTTGACTCCCGTGATGCTCCGCGTGGCGGGGATTTGGGGCAAGCGTGACCCCCGAGCCCTACTTCCCCCCTGCCACAACACTGATGATCAAGGCTCTGCCCGTTCCCATGACAACCCAGCGTGGGCGTCTGAGCCACGAGGGAGTTCACGTCCAGCCCAGTACCCTGAAACTGCTGTTCAGTTTGTACAACACCTAGCACAGTGGGAGCCTCCAGGGCTGGGGCATCTGGGTGTGACGGTGAAACAAGCAACAGTGGAAGGTGTCTCTGAAGAGGAGAGTGTTTGGTATTGAGTGTGTGAGCAATTCTGGGTGAAATGCTACCTTCCTGAAGGTGGGATCCCATTTCACCCCAAGTCAAGATGAGAGTTTGGAATTTCCTACTAGTAAGGGAAGCTCTCAGCACAAACAGGCAGGACCCTGATTGGAGTTAGTGCCCTTGGCCGTGTTGCCCAGCAAACACATCCCAACCATGTTGCTTTACTGCCTCTGCCAGTTCCCATAGGGGCAGTAGTTACCACACACTCCATAGGAAGTTTTTTACAGATGGGAAGGTGCTAAACATCTGTGAGAAAACAGGACTTAATTTGTGCTAGGTCTGAACGTCATCACCTCTAGGTTTGACAGTTCAGAGCTCCAGCATCTCTGGGTTGCTGCATCAATTATGAATGTAAAAAAATTGCTTGAGCCCAGCCATCTCTTTTATTACAAATTAAAGCACAGAGGGAAACCATTACACTTTAGTAAATTCATTTCTTTCTTGTGAGTCCTGCAGAGCCAGCCTTGTGCATTGTCAACTCTACTGCTAATTAAGTTCTAGGTAAAAAAACAAACACACATTGTTCTCGTTGATAATCTGTGCAATCCCATTGAAGACAACATGGCTCCTTGGGTATCCAGGAAGGTAAGATTTGGCCCTGCCATTTCTTAGTGGTTATGATGCATGGGTTCCAAAGGACCCAACTGGCTTACAGAGTTATTAGTGCTGGTAGTTTATTTGTAAGGCTATGATTTAGTCATGGAGGTAGCAGAAGTCACAGAATCTGTGACCTCCATTACTTCAGCCTGCAGTGATCGGGAACTGCAGGGCCCTCCTCTGCCAGGAAGCTGCAGGGTTCCCGTTGCCTCTGGCAGCCCCTGGAGTGCCAAGCTGCTGCAGGGGGCAGGGTACCTCATCTGGCCACTATGGGCAGTAGGGAACCCCAGTTCTCAGCCATCACGGGAGGTGGGGGAACCCCAAGCAACCAACAGCAGCAGAGGACCACTGAGCTCCTGGCTGCCTAAGGCAGCAGGGAGCCCTGAAGCACCCAGCCATGGCAGGGGAACCCCACTGCTTCCAGGCACAGCCAACAGGGATGCCATGCAGCTCCCGTCTGACATGGGAGGCGTGGGCACCCCATCGCTCCTGGCCCCCCTGGGCAGTAAGGGGCAGTCGCAGGAGTACCCCCCAGCTGCTGTAGGTAGCTCCTGCACAGCTGCCCCACTTGAGGTGGTGTGGGGATCTACAGATCCCCATTTTGTAATATTTAGTAAAAGTCAGGGACAGGTCACAACTTCCCATGATTTTTTCTTTTTTGTCTGTGACTTGTCCCTGACTTATTACTAAAAATATCCATGGCAAAATCTTAGCCTTACTTATCTGTAAGTGGAACAAGTTTATGTAAGTACTTATATGTGCCTCCCCCTGCCAGTATATTAGCCCATGAAAGCTTATGCTTCAATACTTTAGTTAGTCTTTAAGGTGCCACAGGACTCTGTTATCCCTGCCAGTATAGTATTGGAGTCCATAGGAAACCTGCTATGGTATTTTTACCCTTTGCTTGCAGAGTAGAAATGTGCTTTAAACTGTTTTTACATAAAAGCTAAAAATTAACACATAACTAAGCAGTTTACATGATTCATGGATTAGGAAAGCCTTCTCTCTTTATTTGGTTTTCTTTACTTGGCTTAGAAAAGCCCATTGCCGCCTTTTTCTGATATTTTTGCCATTTTCTGTAGGAAAACCTCTCATTTAATGAATTTCATTAGAGCAGAGGGATATTCTTATTCCACCCTTCCCTCACTTGTCTCTAGATACAGGTTTTGGACGTTGCCCCATGACCAATTTAGACATTACATATAGGGGAGACAAATATTTGTGTGCGTAACTTTGAAACTTTGGTGCTGAGAGCCTGGCTGCCTGGAGCTGGACACTGCACAGAGCGGACAGCCTCATTTTTCAGCATTGGGTAGCCAAACTCCCAGCTGGGAGCTCGGTGCAGAGTTGACAGCCTGGGCTGTCAGCACTCCACGCTGCCCCTGATGTAAGGACGCGCACCACTAGCAGATGGACATGAAAAAACGCAGTAATTACGGCGGTGGCTGTAAGTCAACATAACATTGGTCAATTTAATTGTATAGTGGAGACAAGCCCTTTATTTTGGTTGATTCCCCACCTCCACTGGGGTTACCAGGCCTTGCTCTCACAGATCAAAACAGAGCAAAATGCAAGAACAGAAGGACACCCCTGGAGACTGCTGTGTATGTGTAAAACCTGAGAGGGCTAACAGATGGTAATCTGCCCTATGCCTTTAAAATGTGTCCACTCCCTACACACGGAGATGCTTTAGCAAGTTATAAGATTGATGGGATGAGGTTAATCTCTGTGCAGCAGGTGGCGGCCAACCTTCAGCCCGATCAGCACCGCCCAAATCCTCACAGAATCATGGCCTGGGCAGTGCCATGTTACTGGCCTAGGAACCCCAGTGATTCCTATGGCTGGAAACAATCCACACAGCAGGAAACAGGTCCAGTGAGTCAAGCTGTTGTGTACAGGAGGGCTCTAGGACTCCAACCTTCTCCTGATTTCCTCAGCAAGTTTCTCCCTAGGGATATCAACCTGCACAACAAACAGGAAGGAACTGGTCACAGCAATAGAACTGTCTCGTGGGAAGTGCCCTGAGCTCCAAATATTATTAGGTTGCCCACTTACCCCTTGCAGCCACCCAGACCTGTCTTCTACCATCTCTCAAACCCTCCTCTCTATGAACTCTCACTGGAAGCACCACCCCATAAAAATACATCTCCTGACCACCAAGGAGAGACTTGTGGAAGGAGTGATGATTAGGGACTTCCTGTTCCACACCTTTGAGGAACAGGATTAGATTGCTCAGCAGAGAGCTTTAGTAATCTGTAACTCTGAGGAAGGTTCACTATGGGCTTAGACCAGTTTGTAAAAAGGATTCAATCGGTACCAGAGCCTGGTTAACTCTAGTGATTTGTGATGAAAGCAAGAGCTCCCAAAGAGGCCCTAATACCCAGGGAGAATGTTGTCTAGCACCTTTCAATGGGTTTTGGAGGCAGCCTTTGGACCCCTTAGTTCATCCCCAATATCCACGGACATCCTCACCTCTTCCCTGCTAGCTACAACTCGTAGCTTGACAATTCCATTCTTCAGCTCCTGCTCTCCTACGATGGCTGCAAGAGGGATTCCCGTGTCTTCACAATATTGCAGCTGGTTCAGCAGCTTGGGGTTCTTCTTATAAAGCATCTCTGCCTACAGGGGCAGGCAATGTGGTTGTGTTCAGAATACGAAGTGACAAACCTTACCTAGTTCTAACTCATTGCTAGGACTGGCTGGAAACTCGCTGATGGTTTTCTGGTGGAGAATGCAGATTAGTTGAAATTAAATATTTTGTGAAGGTGGTTTGATTTTGACTAAGCTCCAGAAGCACCCAGGCAAGTTTGAAACCCATCTGCTAGGCAGGTTTTCCTACCAGCTGGCCTGCCTCATGGACTACCAGTTCTTCTGCAGGCTACCTAGCAAGCTGACAGGGCCAAGGCCCTGAGAGCACTAGCTCCCAAGCTCTGAGGCTCGTAGCTCAGCTCCCCAATTCCCCTTCAACCTGCTGGGTGGAATTTCATCTGGAAGTGATCAAAATTGTGAATATTTTTTTATTCTGTTTTCAGGGGTTTTGAAATTTTGGGGTTTTGTTCCAAATTGGAACAAAATTTGAAATTCCAAATGCCTCCATGAAACAGAATTACCATTCTCCTCACAGCTCCAGCCATTCGCACAGAGTCCCCTGGGGCAGATGGTTCCAACAGGCTCAATACCAGCAGCTGCCTTTCTCCATCAGAGCCAAACAACAAAGAGGTTGGCAAGTTTGGTGTTGCTGTGCCACATCTCTGCGGAGACCCTCTCCCCCATTCTAAGCGCTGGCTTTGAGAAGCACAACTAGGCCAGTCCAATTGCCCAGTCTTACCTTGATCCCAGAATCCCAGAGCTCAGAGATGAGTTTCAGTCTCACATCAAGGAAGTTCTTCTGGGGGGTTGCCACCAGCACCTGCGTCTCAGTCGTCCGAATCTTCTCCTTGGAAACCTGGGGGCAGGAACGGAGTTGTGAATGAAACATATGGAAACATCCTATTGCTTGGGAAGACATGCTCCAAGGCACTTGACGGTTGCTCCTCACCCACCCCTTGTACCTATTACTGGAGAATGCCACCGTTTTCCTAACACAGGCTATATAGGGGAGGATTACATGAAAAACAAACAACAACAAAAACCCACCAAACTGTGTTCAAGCAATGTTACTTTGCAGAGTCAAGCTTGTGCACCTTAATTTATCTCCCTTGGGCACATGCACCATGACTCTGGATTTCACTATGTACTATTTTTTCCACAGGATCCATGCCTCATTCTGAGCACACACTGGATGTGCTCTGGGGATGAGGAAGTTGTTCAATAATGTTTTTGAGTCTCACCAGACAATGAGTTGCCTCTGTCTTGTTTATCGCACCTCACCCCAACCCTAAACTAAAAAGAGAATTACTGATTTCCTCATGCGTTTTTCTGCCATCTATCATAGTAGTTCACAACCATTGAGTTAACTATCTTCATAACTCCCTGGGAGACAAGTATTTTACAGATGGAAAACCAAGGCACAGGGAGATTAAGGCCAAAATGAGGATGCCAATTTACAGCCAGAGAAATTGGCAGAAAAGTAACTTGGTCCAAGCTTCAGCTAAGGAGTGGAAGAGCCCGGAACAGAAATCAAGACCTCCTATGTCCCAGCCCTACCTTAGTGAATATTCTAATTCAAGTGATGCACCAAGGAAACGTGTAGCAGAGGACTCAGATCTCCTGATTTCATTCAGCCACAAGCCCATCCTTTCCTTTATTGCCGTCCCATACCTCATCCGCTACAGATCTTCCAATTTCTGCAACAAATGTGTCAAGTATCCCACAGAAAGTGGCCTTCTTACCTGCACTTCCTGGTGGTCCCACAGCCATGGGCCATTCTGTGTACATCTGAGTGGCACTCACCTCCACCTCCTGCTCCATGATGGAGAAGATCCGCTCGATTCCGATGCTGACTCCCACACAGGGCACCTTCCGCCCCTTGGGGTCGAACATCCCCACCAGCTCATCATAGCGGCCACCTCCAGCCACGCTGCCCACGTTGACTGGCTCCTCCCTGTGGGCGTTCTGAGGCTGCAGCAGGACGGCCTCATAGATCACCCCAGTGTAATAATCCAGACCCCGTGCCAGGCTCAGGTCGAAGGAGATCTGCGGGACAGGAGGGGAATCCCATTACCAGGCAAAACAAATGATCCAGCTAGGCCTGGGTCAGTATCTGTCCACCACTCACCTTATCTGCGATGCCAAACAGGGTCAGGTACTCAAACAGCAGCTTCATTTCTCCCAAACCCTCCTGGGCCAGCTTGTTCTGGGACAGCTTAGGGTCCTGGAGCAGCTGCTCAATCATATCCAGGCCACCTGCTTATATGAGACACACCTGAAATATACCAGGGAGCAAGACATGGTGTGGCCAAGCTCCTATGGACTCACTCCACCTAGCCTGGGATGCACCCACCTGCTCACTCCTTTAGCCTGGTGCATCTCTCTCTCTCTCTCTCTCTCTCTCTCTCTCCCAGGGGATACCGACCATGTATCCCACCTTGGATGCCCAGGCTGCAAGTCAGCTCAGCCTGGGCAAGAGCAGCTAAACCTCTGGGGAACCCTGACCCTCCCCATGCAGAGACCAAGGAAGTTGGAATAGCTGCTGCTGGGAAGGTGAAGTGATCCACATGGACTCTCAGCAGGCCTGGGTGAGGCTGGACAGGGAACCAGGTCTCACAGCTCCAAAGAACTCACCATGCAGTCGAACGTATTCCCCGATGCGATCTGCAGCTTCTGGAGAGAGCCCTTTCTCTCCAACCATTTCGCTCTTTACATCCTCCCATGTTGCCTGGGGTGGAGGAGATGAGAACATTAATCACATCTTTCCTGGCTGAATCCACTGCACCTGGGAATGCAAAACCCTTCCCCAGCTTCCCCCTCTAAACCAATGCTATCCCATGGGTTCGGAACACACTGAGGAAACTGCAGAGGTGAGACCACTGCCTGGTGGCTAATCCAGTTCTTCCTAATCCAGGATCTCCCATTTCTAACCTTCCCAGAAGAATTAACAATAGACTTCACTCTTATTTGATGCCTTCAGTCTAAGCTCTCAAAGTTATAATGAGTTAGGCCCAGATCCTCAGAAGGTATTTGAGAGTTAGGGGCCTACTTATTTTACTGGAAGTTAGCAAACCTTTGAGGACCTGAGCCCTAATCCCTCCAAACCCCTGGAGAGACAGCAAGTCTTATCCCCATTTACAGATGGGAAAATAAAGGCACAGAGAGCGGCTGCGACTTGCTCAAGGACAGAATTCAAACTTATTGGCACTTGGGAGAGCCACAGAGAATGTCAGCTCTGAAAGTCCTGGTTCAGGTGGGTGTTTCCATCCTACGCATTTGGAGATGGATCCCAGTCCTCTCACCAGAGCATGTACAGCTGAGGGCTAGGGCAGTGCTAGACAGCAGTCAGTGTCTGCCAGCCAGGGTTAGGAAATCCATAGGGCATTACCTTGTTCAGTTTGTCCATGGTAGAGCAAATGCTATGGAACAGGCTGTCTGGAATACCACATACCGCAAAAACTCCATTCAAAATGCGCCGGTCGTTGACCTGGGGGTGGGAAGCAGAGTCACTCTGAATCGGAACCCAATCAAATTAATCACTTCAACTTGGTTTCTGTATGGCTCCAGAGGTATGTGAAGCAGCTGTTATTAAAATCCTCCCATCCCTTCATTCAGAGGCTCTCTCGTATGCAGGGCACACTAGAGTAGGGCATGGATGGGAGGCTCATTTTGGCCTGGGCAGACATGTAACTTTATTAAAACAATACACTATGGTTTTACCTTAATGAGGAAGTCTCCGAGTGGCAACACACTCAAGATCTCATGCATGATCTTCAAACATTCAGCATCAGGAATCATAGCGTCAAACTGGCCGGCGATGTCAAAATCCTGGGGTACAGGAAGAGACAGTGAGAATCCAGGCAGTGTAACTCAGCTGGGACACCCTGGCAGCAATCAGGGTCCCCCAACACACAACTCCCCGTGTTACACCCCGTACCCTGTACCCGAAGGGGAGCCTAGGCCTGTTGTGTAGTGGCCTGTACTCTAAGCTGTCCAAGGTAACAGAAGTCCAACTCAGCCTGTTACAGAAAGCCATTGTTTATGAAAGTTAGCACAAGTTTGAGGCAACCAGACCAAAATAAACTGGACGATTAAGTTAAACCACTGTGCTAAGGTAACTGCCAAGCTCCTGGTAAAGAGAGGGATGGAACTGCACCTGTGGACTGGAAGGTGCGAGCTTTACCATCATGGTTGCCACTTCCACCATCTCCTGGGATCCACCAGGACCCCACTGGGCCTTCATAAACCTGATGCTGAGACATCAGGCCTGATCAGACTGGACCAGAGAGGGGGAACTGATTACATCACTGTCTCCACCCAGAATGTGAGATTTGCATTGACGGTCACCCTCCCTCATGTGTCATTTTCCTCTCTCACCTTTCTCTCTCCTCTCCCTTTCCTTTTTCTGTCTAAAGACTCCCAAGACAACACCATCTTTTGCAACACTGCTTTGAGCCTGTGACCAAGCTCAAAGCAAACTAAAAGCAATGCCTTCAGCAGCCCAGTGCTGGCACTGTACAAGTTTGCCAGGACTCGGAGCAGGCTGGGTCTGATTTTCATCACCAGTTGCAAATGAGAGTCAGCACCCAGGACAGAAGCAGCATTTTCTACCTTTGCAATTCTGTTTTCTCCTCTTGGGTGTTTGTCTTCTTTTCTCTTAAAGAAAAAGGAGTGGACCTCAACAACAACAGTTCCAGCCCATCCTAACTAACTTTTTCTCTTTTCCCCAAAAGGACAGTTAGTAACATATTTCATTTAATCTAAAAGTCTGTCAGATAGGAGCTTTCCCCTGTTCGGACTCTACAGCTCAAGGGAATAAGGCAGTAGCTCTCAAACTTTATTACTGGTGACCCCTTTCACACAGAAAGTTGCTGAGTGCCCCCCCCCCCATATAAATTAAAAACACTTTTTATATATTTAACACCATTATAAATGCTGGAGGCGAAGCGGGATTTGGGGTGGAGGTTCACAGCTCGCAGCCCCCAGTTTGAGAACCCCTGGAATAAGAGATATTGTTAAGCCTGACTTAATACTTTGTGTTTCAAATGTATGAACTGTTTTTCCTTCTTTTCCTGTATTTGTAATAAAAGGTTTAAAAGCCTGTTAATGGTGATTGTTACAATGGGAATTGCAAAACCTTGGACCACACTTAATTGTTTGATGTTGTAACAGTAAAAAGGGTTTATCCATGAGACAGCACAACAGGTCCTAGACACCCCCACACTTCCTGTCCCCTGCCCCATGCTTTGTGGGGGAGCCAGAACCCAAGACCCCACATAGGGAACTCTGGGCTCCCCGCTGCGTGGAGAACACTCGGGCTGCCAGTACTCACACACTGGTAGAACTCCCTGTACCGGCCCCTGGTCATGGCTGGATTATCCCGTCTGTAAACTTTGGCAATGTGGTAGCGCTTAATGTTGGTGATTTTGTTCATTGCCAAGTAACGAGCAAAGGGCAGCTGAGCACAAAGGGTTAAGGATGGAACTAGAGATAATCTCCTGTGGCCTGGAGAGTTCAGGGCCATCCCCATTATCATTCACTCTACATACAGCTGCTAGGCCAGTACAACACAACCCCACAGCAAAGACCATGCTAAAGGTCACTGCAAACTGTGACCAACTGTCCATGGGCAATGGCATGGAGGCCGTTACAGATAGGCTTTGAAACAAGGGAAACACTGGGGAGGAAAGGGAGGAATGTATACCTAGTGGAGTTAGCATGCACGTTCCTCCCCAGCTAGGAGGTGGTGACACAGATTCCAGCATGTTCTCACCTCCACCCCCATGCACTCCTGCCTAAGAAACACCAGCAACCCCTGGATGAGGTGGCATTTCCCAAGGACCAGGACTCTGGCAGGATACAGTCAAGTCGTAGCGTAGAGACAGCAGCTCTCCCCCCTGGTCTTTCAGGTCATAGATGAGCTTTGAGTCCTCCCCATACTTCCCTGTCAGAGTTTCCTACAGAAAAACAAGACAACTGAGTCAGGCAAAAGAGGACGAGCTTCAGAAAAAGAAACCAGAAGCCCATACCCTCACCTTCAGCTCAAACACAGGGGTGTCGATGACTTCCGCCCCGTGGCGCTTGAAGCAGCTGATGATGGTGTGGAAGACTTTCTCCCGCATGGCCATTTGCTTGGGGCTGTAGTCTCTGGTGCCCTGAGAGCCCGAACCAAAAAGGGAAGTGGGTGAGAAATGTTAAAAGTGAAGAATTATAACCACTAACATGCAACAGTAAAACCATCCAATATCTAACTGTTCCCAGCTCCTGCGGCTGCTCAAAGCTCTAAGCCCAAAAGTTTGGCGCTATAACAAGGGGCAGCTAGGCCTAGAATAATGGAAGTTGATGATTCATTGGACCCACAGCGTTTGAAACACTAGGGAACTTTTAGTGCACAGGGTCCACACGAACAGTTGGCATGTGGCATGCTGGAGCATTTTCTATGCACTAATTCCTTGTTTAGATATGCCGTTAACCATAAGAGTCAACTGGAAAGAAGGAATAGAATGGGAAATGGAGAAAGAGCCTTAGGCTTGTGAGGCTGGAGCTGAGGAAAAACTGTGCACTCTACCATACAGTGCAGGGAAATGGGCAGTTTGTTTCAGTGGGGGAAGCACCTAAGCCATATGCCAGTAGAGATGGGGTGGGGTAACCAGGAGAGGAAGCAACCCATGCAAGACCCAGTTCCCTGAAGGAGGTGGGGAGTTACCTTGGGGGTTTTCAGAATGAAGTGCTTTTTCCCCTCATCAGTTCCCAGCTGTGGCTTTGGCTGCTGGAGCTTTACCACACCCTCTACCACCTGGGGACAGAGAAAAGGCTTTTGATAAATGGTGTACAACACTGACCCCTAAGAGTCTGTCTGATGTCAATTCAACTGGTGGACCTACAAGGCCTGTAGAAGGTTTCCTTAGTTACTAACAGCTCCACTATAAGGAGGTGGCAGTTACCTTTGGGGGTTTTAAAATGAAGTTATTTTCCTCTTATCAGTTCCCAATCCGATTTCCTTCCCCAGACCTGAAGAGCTCTCTGTAACTTGAACACTTCTACCCTCCAACAACTGAAGTTGGTCCAATAAAATATATTATCTCACCCACCTTGTCTCTCAAATATCCCAGGAGTGACACAGCTATAACATTGCAAATAACAGCATCAGTGTAATTCACATCCTTGCTTTTCCTAGTTTTTCTTGCATTTGACATTTTAAACGTTAACAGGATAGCCAATGGATTCTTAGAAAATATAGTTAGTTGTTTTGACTTTTCAGATAAATTAGAAGGCTCTCAAATCTGTATTATCACTTTCTATCCACCCAGAATAGTCCTGCCAGAACTATTGGACAATCCGCAGGGAACCTGCAACAGGAGGACACCAAACTTTGTCCACCAGAGGGCTGCACCGGCAACGTGCCCGGGATTTGCTGCCTTCATCTAACCCAGTCTTTTAATCGGGATCAAGAAAAAGCATCACACACTGGAACTTCTAGTCCGTGCACTCAGGGCACACCCTGGTAAACCTCACATAGCACTTAACCCCTTGAAAGTCAGTTAGACACATTAATTACATTAACACTCACAACACCCCGGGAGATGCTTTCGCCATCAATAAAGATGGGAATAGGAGTGACACCGAGGGGGTGACTAGCTACCCAGAACCACACAGCGTCAGTATCAGCACTTGGGTTAGGATCCAAGTGCCAGCCCCATACGGCTCACTGCTTCTCTACAGCTTCGTGGGCTCTGTCTGGCTTAGGCTCCGACCTCCCACGTCTCCTCCCGGGAATCAAAGCCCGTCTGAAAGACAAAGCCTTGTCCGCTGGGAGCGGACGGACCGCGGGGGCGGGGCCCGTCACCCAGAGCGAGACTCACCTGGTTTTGGGGGTGGGCAGCAAAGGCCCGCAGGGCGCAGGACGGTGCCGGGGGCTGGCCCCCGAAGAGCACCCGGCAGCCTCCCGCGGCGAGGGGGCGCAGCCAGTTCATGACTCGGGAGTAGCTGGATCCCGCGGGCCGCTGTCCGAAGGCTCTCGGCCCTGCGCTGGGTGCGAGGAGACCCGAGGGTACGCAGCCCGGGGCGGGGAAGTGGGGACGAGACACGCGTGCGGGGCGGGAGCTAGCGCAGGCAGCTCAGCGCCCCGGCCCCGGCCCCAGCGAGCTCCGCAGGGCCACGGGCTGACCGGGAACCCCCGGGGGAGGCAGGAGCCGCGCTGGGGCCGGGGACAGTCTTGTACTGACACCCTGCCCCGGAGGACTCAGCCTCACTAAAGTCATAGAGTAGAGGGCGGTTAAGGATAGAAAGTTCACCCTCTCTAACCATAGAGTCCCAGGACCTCCAGTGCGTTTCCGCAGAACTAGAGTGTCCCGGAGCCAACCGGACGGTGCTGTTCCGGGTCAGCCCCGGGGAAGACTAACTGAAACCATGGAATCTCAGGAGACTTTCCAAAGAGGCACAACAATAAGCTCAAAAGTTACTCATACTCCAACCGCAAACACCCGGCTCACGCAACCCTGAACATCCGCTTCCGGCCACCACTCGCCGTCTCATCTCAGAGCACTCTATGGTACTCGGGAGGACTGGCTCACTTTACGACTGTTGCTGCCGGAGTACGGCACTTTCTGGTTCCTTATTCACTTCACATTCAACATGGCGTCGGGGAGCGGGGTAGGTGTTAAGAAGGGGGCGCGTGGGGAAGCTCAGGGTTGTTCCCCCGCTAGGCCCGGGCCCCTCGCCCGGATGGAGACGCTCGCCGGGATGCGCTGTGCCGCCATCCGCCCGGGGCCGCTCCTGGCGGGGGGACCGGCTCTTGCTCACTCCCCTCCCCGTGCGCTCGGGACAGTCTGTGCTCGTGGCCGGGCACTTGAGGCAGGTTCTCACCCTCGGTCGTGTTTCGGAGCCGGGCCGGGCGCTCGGTCTGACTCAGCCTCTTCGCTGGCTGGGGGGCGGTTCCCCTCTCCGGTCGCGCTGTGCTGTGTCCGCCGCTCGCCGGTGGCCCGGATTCGTAGTAGATGGGAGTCTGCTTTAGCGCTGCCCATCCCGCGGCAGGGAGGTTGGCGTGGGGGTAGTTCTGCGCAGGGAGCCGTTGCAGTGTAATGGGTCGATTTTGATCTAGTTTTTCCTGATACATTAATTCAGTGACTCTCACCCTTTCCGGACGACTGTACCCCTTTCAGGAATCTGATTTGTCTTGTGTGCCCCCAAGTTTCACCTCACTTAAACCACTTGCTTACAAAATTAGACATACAAATATAAAAGTGTCACAGCGCAGCCTTACTGAAGAATAGCGGACGCTCTCATTTTTACCATCTAGTTATAAAATGAATAAATTGGATTATAAATGTGTACTTACATTTCAGTGTATAGTATATAGAGCAGCATAAACAAGCCACTGTCTACATGAAATGTTAGTTTGTACTGACTTTGCTGGTGCTTTTTATGTAGCCTATTGTAAAACTAGGCAAATATCTAGATGACTTGATGTACCCTCTGGTTGAGAGCCATTGCATTAATTACTGTTCTGGGTTTTGATGTAGTGTCCTGATCACTGTTCATTTTAGTTATTCTGGGAGAAGTTTCCTCCATTAGTTGGAGGTTAATATTGGGAGATCTGGATCTGCTCTTAATTATTTCATAAGTGCTTATTTAGATTAGAATTTGCTCCTTCATGGGTTTGCAGTAGGATTGTTGCTGCTTTAGCTGAGATGGAGCCAGAAATGCTGTGGTTGTTTTATTTATATGCTACTACGGGTGGGGTTCATCTCACTTTTTGTCGGTGACTCCTATTCTGCTATACATGTAGAATTTTGTTTGCAGGACTGTAGGTGGAAGGTTTCTATTCAGGCCAGCAGTTCTCAAACTTTTTGTTGCGGCGGCCCCTTTTCTGTTCCTCACGGGCCGCAGCAACCCATGTATGTCCGCCGATTTGCCGCTGAAGTAATTGTTTCCGATTTCGGCGGACATGCTGTGCTTTTCAAACGTGGACGACTTTCTGAAGCACACAGTATCTCCGCCGAAATGACGCTGAAAGCGAAAGCGATCTATTCGGTGGCACTTCAGAGGCACTGGGAGGTTGCGACCCCCCCCCCCCCAGGAGGTTGCGACCCCCCAGTTAGAGGACTGCTGATTTTTAGGCTATGTCAACACTACAGACTGTAGTCACTGTAAGGTCTCTCCTGTAACTCCTCTATGCTGACAGGAGGCAGTTGTCCCATCCGCTTTATTAAGCCATCCCCAATGAGTGGTGGGGAGAGAGTGCTAGGTTGGCAGGAGATGATCTACACTGGTATTTTTGTTGGGTTGGGTGTGTTTTTTCACACTCCTGACAGACACAAGTTTTACTGACTAAAGTGCTAGTCTAGACATATACATAATGGCACAAGCTCTAAGGCTACTTTTCTGACAAAGTTGGGCCACAGACTTGCTCCTTTAATCAGTAATAGAATGGGAGGTGATTGTATCTATCTAGTGGTTTCTTTGTGGCATAGTAGGTCCTACAGGGGTTTCTCTATGTCTTTTATACAGTAGACTCTTGATTATCCAGGATGATAGGGAAAAAATTAATTCTGGTTAATAAAATCCCAGATAATCACCATCCATAGGAAATATGGGGAGAGGAGATTGGTTCACTGGCTGCCCTGTGCCCTGGTGGGGTTTTTTTTGTGTGTGTTTGGGGCGACAGCAAAGCCAGAGCCAGCCCTACGAGTTGTGCGTATTTTTTTTTATTTTTTTTTACATCCTGGTTAATCCACATTCTGGTTAATCCAATCCTGGATAATCGAGAATCTACTGTAACTAGTTTGAAATCCCCTCAACCACTTATTATCCATCTTAGACCTATGTAATTTTAAGATGTCTTAAATTGCTATTTAATTATAAAAACTTTGTTTTGTGACTTTTCCTGACAGATCATAACTCTTATTTTATCAATGTTGACCTTTTATGTTAATATGTTGAGATCATAGAAGATTAAGTTTGGAAGACACCTCAGGAGGTCATCTAGTCCCACCCCCTGCTTAAAGCAGGACCATCACCAAGTTTTTTTCCCTTACCAGGAAATGAATCCTGACCACGGCAGTGAGAGTGCCAAATCCTATCCACTAAACTATCAGATATGTTTCTAGTACAGGGATGGGCAAACTTTTTGGCCTGAGGACCACATCGGGGGTTGCAAAAGTGTATGGAGGGCCGGGTAGGGAAGGCTGTGCCTCCCCAACCAGCTTGTTCCCTGCCCCCTATCTGATCCCCTCCCACTTCCCGCTCTCTGACTGCCCCCCTCAGAACCTCCTACCCATCCAACCGCCCCCGCTCCTTGTTCCCTAACCGCCCACTCCCGAAACCTCCTGATCATAACTGCCCCCCCGAACCCTCTCCCCTATCCAACCCCCCTGTCCCCTGACTGCCCTGACCCCTAGCCACACACACACCTGCCTGCCCTCTGACAGGGCCCCCAGGACTCCCACACTTATCCAACCCCCCCCCCCCCAGATCCCCGTGCCCTAACCGCTCCCCCCACAAACCTCTGCCCCATCCAACTGCTCCCTGTCTCCTAACTGCCTCCCAGCACCCGCTGCCCAGAGCAGCATGTCTGGCAGCCACTCGGCCCTGCAGGAACGTGCAGCCCCACCGCCCAAATTGCTGCCCACGTGGCGGCCTGGCTGCAGAGGAGCGGGGATGGTAGGTAGCCTCCCTGGCTAGGAGCTCAGGGGCCAAGCAGGATGTGTCCCGCAGGCCGTAGTTTTCCCACTTCTGTTCTAGGGGTGTAAATGCTTCGACAGATCTATTTAGATGACAGCATGCTTAGATCATTCATATGCATGAGTGTAGGTTTTATCAGTTGTTTAGTGGGAGTCTGGATTTTGAGAATTGCTGTAGTAGACACTTGACTGATTATTGTCTATGTAGAAAATGGTAGTGCTGAGGTGGAGGAGGACAGATTTGGGGTACCTTCTTCCAACTTGAACCTACAAAAAGATTCCTAGGGAGAATTCACCACTCTTTCCCCTCCTTTCAAAAACAAAATGAAACAAAAACCTGAACTGAACAGAAGAGAGGCACTGTCCTCTGCCCCACTTGAAACCCTGCTCTTCTGAGCCACAAGTAGAAGGGGGTGAAGTTCCCCCACAAAAATGCACTTAGGCAAATATCCCATGTAGAAGAGACTTTATTTTTGCTAAACTTCAAGCAAAGAAGCTTGGGGATTTGACTATCTTATCCCCAATCCCAGAGATAGAGACTAATGCCCTCTGAAAACCCCTCAGTGCTGGGGAACCTTTCCCTGCAAATTCAGGGAGATCTCTTAGATTCTGAGATACTTCAGGGGCTTTTGGGGGACATGAGTCTCGATCTCTGCACTTGAGATTAGGATTTCCAAATCTCTCACATTGCTGCTGTCTTCCCTTGTTCCAGCACTGTGTTTCTCTGGCCTGTTTTTTTCCTTTTAGCCCTCTGTCCTTTGGTCTGTGAAAAAGTGACCGCTTGCAGATTGGCTTTTGTGTTATGTGTATGCAGTAAAGATCTTTGTTGTTCATTGCCCATCAGCTAAATGGAGAAGCCTCACTCCCTTAGATCATATTCTTCCTGGTGCCTCAAACTGCTGCCAGATCTCTTATCCCAGTACTCAGTTTAAGGGCTTGTCTACACTGACAATTTACAGTGCTGCAACTTTCTCATGCAGGGGTCTGAAAAAACACCCCTAGAGCACAGCATGTTTCATTGCTGTAAAAGCACCAGGGTAGACAGTGCACCAGCTCTGGAAGCTACACCCCTCATGGAGATAACCAGGGCAGTGCTTTAGCGTTGCCAGTGTAGACTAGCCCTAAATTGCTGAATCCATGCGATGTGGTTGTGAGGAGGCTATTCTTGCTGCATAAAAAGTCATCAGGGCTTCCTGTTGAAACTGAATGAAAGGAGCATTGGGGGTCACATGGATAAGACTGAGGGCATTCATTAAAACCACTTGTTAACTGGAGACCAAAACTTGTTTTAGCAAACAAAGGTAATGCCAAAGAATTAGCTATTAGCACCACTGTGGCTTTATTTTTATATATATTTCTGCTTCCTTGGCAAAACTTTCCATTGCTTTGAATCATATAGTGAAAAATGAGCAAGACAAATGGAATATTCAAGGGGCAGAACGGTCTAATGTTTAGTGCAGGAGACAGTTAGGCCCTGAATTCTATTCCTGGTTGTAGGAGGATGTGGTATTCAGTAGAGCAGGACTAGACTCAGGACCCTGGGGTTTCATTTTCAGCTTTGTCTCTGTCTTGCTATGTCACATTCACAGCCATTCAACTTGTCTGTGCCCTACAATTAATATTGGGCCTTGGGTACTTTTCAGTCCTTAGCAGATGTCATCTACAAGGGAAATATAATCTGTAACCTATAAGCAGTTGTTAATATAAAGGTTTAGGGGCTTGCTGCAACCTCCATCCCCTGTTTGATTAATCTGAAAAAGTTCCTTGAGAATCACTATGTAAGCCCTTGTTACAGATAGATCAGAAGTTGGATCTAATTCATTTCACTGTCTGGCCTGGGGACACTGGTAAAATATCTTCAAAAGACTACATCCCTTTTATTATAAAAAGAGAGTGAAGCAGAAATGAAATTGCCTTCTCTTCAGGCTTCAACCAACTTTGATTCGTGATAGTACTGCTTTTATGTGGGAGAATCTAGAGTCTGGAAAATACCCCAAAACATAATATTTTGCACTTTGTGAGTTTCCTTTTTTTCTTACATCTGCTAATAATCTTAGTTCTGACATGTTTAAAATGCTTAAGAAGCTCTGGGAATAAATGAGAAACATTTTCTACCCATTTCCAAGACATTTTTATTCCTATCACTAGTTGTTCATTTCTTTTTAAGGATTACCAGGAGGGGGGAATTTTGAATGATTGCACTGTTACTCTAATTTCAAATGTTTATTATTTTTTAAATCATGATTGGAGTCTTCATTTGGTTAAGTAAGGGAAAGGTGTAATGTATTGAGGGTATATAGCATGTTTCTTTTTGTTCCCCAGTTGTGAGCAGAGAAACTACTATTCACAGAAATGTTTTTCTTTTTATCAATGTGAAATTAAAAGCATGCATGCAGAATAAAATTAGAGAGCAATATATATTTGATCCTAATCATCTGTTGAAGTTGTGGGGGTACATTTTTCTACAAAATGAAGTTTCTAAGCATTTACGAACCTCTTCCTCAGCCAGTGTTCTTAACTTATAACCATCTGGGTGTTGGGTCTGGTATACTCATCGTTTGGAGCAAATGGAATATACAACTGCACACACAGAATGTAGACCAGAGGTGGGCGAACTGCGGCTGTGAGCCACATCCGGCCTGCGGGATTATCCTCCCTGACCCTTGAGCTCCAGGCTGGAAGGCTAGCCCCCAGCCCTTTCCCCACTGTCCCGCCTTGCCCACCACCTCCGTGCTCTGGCCTGCTGCTCTTGCCAGGGAGCACGGCAGCATGGCTGCGAGCTCCTGCCAATCTGAGCAGCATGGTAAGGGGGTGGGCAGTTTGGGGGCTGGATAAGGGGCAGGGGGTTCCGGAGGCACTCAGAGGACAGGGGGTGGTTGGTTGGGGGGCAGGCCTCAGAATTCACAGCAGTTCTGAGGTCTGAACAAGCCTTTGGGTGAGTGAGTGCCTTAGAGACAGTCCATGGTGTCTCACACTTCCCTAGCAGCCCACCCACACACCCCTGACTGGAGTAATTATCCCCATTGGTAACTTTTAAAAAATATATATTATATCTAGGTTTTTTGTTTCTACTGGTAGCGCACATCCACACATGAATAAAACGAGGAAGACTTTGTAGCACCTTAGAGACTAGCCAGTTTATTTCAGCATAAGCTTTCGTGGGCTATAGCTCACTTCATCGGATGCATAGAATCCATTCTATGCGTCCGATGAAGTGAGCTATAGCCCACGAAAACTTATGCTGAAATAAACTGGCTAGTCTCTAAGGTGCTACAAAGTCTTCCTCGTTTTATTTATGGATACAGACTAACACGGCTGCTAATCTTAAACCATCCACACATGGTGCATGTAGCAAAATGTATTCCACACATGGGTGGAAAAAATTAGAGATAACATTGATGTAGGGACAAAATTAGAAAGGCCAAGGCACAAAATGAGTTTAAACTAGCTAGACATAAAGGGTAACAACCACAGGGCTCTCCCAGGAATGGCAGTGGCAAAAGGAGTAGAACATGGGGCCACCACTCCCAGGAGCCAGTGCCCCGTGCCGACAGCTCCTCCTACACAGCTGTACCATCCCCCTGCCTCTGTTCCTTCCTCACAACTGTCTGTATCTCCTGTCTGGGAACGTGCGTGCTGCTTGAACACAGGAGTGTGACCAGGGATTGCTGCCGGTGAGTCTGGTTCCCGTCCCAATGGGCAGGTTTGGGGTTAGTACAGCTACATCGAAAGAACGGCCAGTGCGGGGTGCTGGTTCTCGGGAGCGGCGGCCCCTTGTTCTGCTCCTTTCGCCGCCACGTTTCCAGGGATAGCCCTGCGGTTCCATGGATACAGATTTATATCCACTGGTATAAATTTGTATCCACGCAGGGCTCTATAAATAGGATGAAATTCAATAAGAACAAATGCAGAGTACTCCACTTAGGAAGGAACAATCATTTGCATGCCTACAAATGGGAAATGACTCCTAGGAAAAGGTACCGTGGAAAGGGATTTGGGGTTATAGTGAATCATAAGCTAAATATGATTCAACAGTGTAACACTATTGCAAATAAAGCAGACACTCTGGGATGTATTAGCAGGAGTGTTGTGAGCAAGACAGGAGAAGTAATTCTTCTGCTCTACTCCGTGCAGATAAGGCCTCATCTGGAGTATTGTGTCCAGTTCTGGGCGCCACATTTTAGGAAAGATGTGGACAAATTGGAGAGAGTCCAGAGGAGAATAATAAAAATGATGAAAGGCCTGGAAAACCTGACTTATGAGGAAAGACAGAAAAAATTGGGTTTGTTTAGTGAGGAGAGGAGAAGATTGCAGGGGAGGGGGGAACACAACAACAGTTTTCAGGTACATAAAAGATTGTTACAAGGAGGTGGGAGAAAAATTGTTCTCTTTAACCTCTGAGGCAATGGGCTTAAATTGCAGCAAGTGATGTTTAGGTGGGACATCAGCAAGATTTTTCCTAACTGTCATGGTAGTTAAGCACTGGAACAAATTGCCTATGGAAGTTGTGGAATCTCCATCCTTGGAGTTTAAGAGCAGGTTAGACAATTATTACATAGTTCTGCCTTAAGTTCAGGGGACTGAGTAGATGACCTCAAGGACCCTTCCAGTCCTACACTTCTATGATTTTATGGAAGGAGAGGAAAACTTGAGATTCTTCAGGCATGGGGAAAGCACCACTCCAGTTGGCTACTGCCTTTAGTGAACCTGTGGTTTTCTAGAGGGACATACCTGATCAAACCAGGCCGAATGGGGCTCTTCTTTGTGTTTTAACAATTGTGGATAGGGCATATGGATGGAGGAGAGGCTCAGAGACTGGCAGAAAGGCTGAGCAGAATGGTTATCTGAAAAATGATTGTGCCAATGTGGAGACTGAATTGAATCGCAAGTGTATATCTTGTCACAACCTTAATTTTGGCATCACCACTGATGTCTAGATAAAATGGCAAATCATGTATGTAGAGGTCATATCCATGTGATGAATTCTTTTCCATAATTAATCCTGTATCCTTGAACAGTTGACTGTATCATTGCCTATCTCCCTTGGCACTCACTTGAGCGTTCTTAGTTTTTGAGCAAAAGACATTTTAAAAAAAAAATTCCGTCCCAGAAATGTGTGTTCTCCTTCTGTTTTCCTCCTCTCCCCCATTTGTCAGAGATGCAGGAATAGAAGAGTTATGTTTGAACCTGAGGCAGCTTTTCTGCAAATAAAAAAAGTAATGATTTTAAATATATGATATGGGACATGGGGCCCTACCAAATTCATGGTCCATTTTGGTCAATTTCATGGTCATGGGATTTTTAAAATAGTAAATTTCATGATTTCAGCTATTTAAATCTGAAATTTCACAGTGTTGTAATTGCAGGGGTCCTGACCCAAAATGGAGTTGTGTGTGTGGGAAGGGGGGTCACTGGTTATTGTAGTGGGAGTTGCAGTACTGCTACCCTTACTTCTGTGCTGCTGCTGGAAGTGGTACTGTCGTCAGAGCTGGAGAGCAGTGGCTGCTGGCTGGTAGCCCAGCTCTGAAGGCAGAGCTGCCGCCAGCAGCAGCAGTGCAGAAATAAAGATGTCACGTTATGGTATTGCCACATTTACTTCTGCACTGCAGCCTGCAAAACTGGGCCTTCAGACTGCAGCTGCCACTCTCTGGACGCCTAGCTCTGAAGGCAGCAGCGCAGAAGTAAAGGTGGCATGGTATGGTATTACCACCCTTACTTTCTGTGCTGCTGCTTGTGGGCTGCTGCCTTCAGAGCTGGATGCTTGGCCAACAGCTGCTGCCCTCTGGCTGCCCAATAGAAGTAAGTATGGCAATACCATGACCCCTCTAAAATAACCTTGCGACTCCTCTGCAACTCCCTTTTGGGTCAGGACTCCCCCCCCCCCCCCCCCCCCCAATGAACTCTGTATAGTATAGGGTAAAAGCACACAAAGACCAGATTTCACGGTCCATGATGCGTTTTTCATGGCCATGAATTTGGTCTGCCCTAGTGATAACCTTGCAGGGCTGGAATCAAGAGTCTTACCCCATTGGAAAGGGGAGGTCCCTAATTTCCCATTGCAACCCAACAGTCACTTCTAGGCCTTGTCTTCAGTACCCGCCAGATGGGCGGGTAGTGATCGATCTGTTAGCGATCGATTTCTCGCGTCTGGTGAAGACGCGAGAAATCGATCGCCCACAGCGCCCCGGTCGTCTCCGGAACTCCAGCTTGCCGAGAGGCGCAAGCTGGAGTCGACGCGGGAGCGCGCCGCTGCCTGCCGCCGCCGTGAGGACAGCAGGTAAGTCGGCTGGAGATACGCAAACTCCAGCTACGTGATTCACTCCCCTCCCCCCCTCCCCCCGCAGTGAAGACCAGCCCCTAGTCATGGAAGGACCAGGGATACAACTGTAAATGTGAAATATTTATGCATAGAAGATCTATTCTAGGTTATTCTTAAGAGGCCATAGCTCACCAGAAATATGTCCAGTTGGTCTCCTGGTATTTCTGGTATCTCACCTTTGCAATTGCAGGGATACAAAAATTTCAGTGCCCAATTAAATTTTTTTTAAGCGCTTTCTTTTTTTTACTACTTGTATTCTGTGTATGCCACACTTAGGGCATGTCTTCAATACGACTTAACGTCGACTTTAACGACGTTAAATCGAAATAAACATGTACCTGTCCTCACATCCATGCCATTAAAGTCGATTTAAAGGGCTCTTAAAATCGACTTTTGTACTCCTCCAAAACGAGAGGAGTAGCGCTAAAATCGACCTCTCTAAGTTGATTGTTATCTAGTCAGGAGGCAAACGACTTTAAGCCTCTGACCTCTGAGCAGCCCCGCGCCGGACCCCCCCGCCCGGCCGAGCAGCCCCGCGCCGGACCCCCCCGCCCGCCCGAGGGGGGGGGGGAGCCAGCGCCAGGCTGCTCGGGCGGGTGGGGGGTTTCAGCGTGGGGCTGCTCGGGCAGGCGGGGGGGTCCGGCGCGGGGCTGCTCGGGCGGGCGGGGGGGTCCGGCGCGGGGCTGCTTGGGCGGGCGGGGGGGTCCGGCGCGGGGCTGCTTGGGCGGGCGGGGGGGGTCCGGCACTCCCGGCACTGTGGGCAACGTACCCACAGTGCAATGCGAGCTATGTCGACCCCTGCAAAAGTTGAAGGACAGACAGTGTCGACCACTGTCGACCTGCTGTCCTTTGTGGGGACAGACTAAGTCGATTTTCTAAAGTAGACTTTAGAAAATCGACTTAAGGGAAATCGACCTACTCCTGTAGTGAAGACATACCCTTAGTTGGAATATTCGGTGTAAGTCTCTTTGACTTTGTTTTTTGTGAATAGGGCATCTATCTCATAATAATATTGATTAAACCTCTATACCACCCCATCATATACTGTATGTGCATAGGTATAGACACATGTGCACACACATTTTTGTATATATTTATCTCTCGAGAATATCTCAATCTTAGGTTTAGTGGCGTGATCTTTTGTGGATTCCCATTTTATTGACTTTGAGAGAAATGTTACTTTTTCTGTATTATTGGGCTTTGTCACTAGGTGTTTATAAATACTTGTTCCCATAATTTTTAAAAACTCCTTGTTTGTCTCATAAATGGAAAATGGGGATTATTATCTCAATCTAAGCTTTCATTTGTGCAGAACCATGAAATCCTCTGCTAAAAGGTGCTGTACAACTGCAAAGCGTTATCTTCCTACACCAGCCCTCCAGCTCCTGGCTGGGGTACAGAGGAGGTCACTGGAGTGCACTTTTAGTGCGCTTGCTTGTTGCCATGGCCCAACGAGCCGCATAATTCCAGCATTGTCCAGGATCAGTCGTTTCTTGCTGCTAGTGGAGTTGTGCATTGGAGCCTCACATTTTGTTTCCCTTGCAGACTAAAAACCTGGACTTCCGTCGGAAGTGGGATAAAGATGAATATGAGAAACTTGCAGAGAAACGGCTCACGGAAGAGAGAGAGAAGAAAGATGGTGAGTAGTGTGCTGACTCTAGGCAGACTGTTTGTCTTACAGCAGCGATGGGCAAACTTTTTGGCCTGAGGGCCACATCTAGGTATGGAAATTGTATGGTGTGCCGTGAATACTCACAAAATTGGGGATTGGGGTGAGGGTTCCGGCTGGGGGTGCGGGCTCTGTGGTGGGTCCAGAAATGAGTTCACTGTGTGGGAAGGGGCTCTGGATTGGGGCACAGGGTTGGGGTGCAGGGGTGTGTGTGGGGGGGGCTCTGACTGGGGGTGAGGGCTCCGGGGATGAGGGTTTGCAGTGCAGGATGGTGGGACCAAGGGGTTCAGAGGGCAGGAGGGGGATCAGGCCTGGAATGGGGGGTGCAGGCTTATCTCAAGCAGGTGGTGCTTATATCAAGCAGCTCCCTGGCGGGTGCTCGAGAACCGGATTAAAACGTCTGAAGGGCCACAGTTTGTCCACCCCATCTTACAGTGACTCATTCAGCCCCTTTTGAGTGCGAGAGGGAAAGCAGCTGGAAGCAAATAACAGGAATTCAGGGCCAGTTTGTTCCTTTTCTTTTGCTTGACATTGAATATGTTTAAAAAAGAAAAAGTCCAGGGACCTTATTCCTTCCCTATCATATTCCATATAGAGGTGGAGGAATGATCAACATCTGGAAATGGGAAGAGCTCAAAGTGTGATGCAATTGAATGACTGGAGATTCTTTAGCAATCTTATTAATTATAAACTATCACTTACTCTTCTGTTCCCTTCAATGCCGGGAAAATTACTCTTTAAAAAATGGAATCCCAGCATGAACCAGATGGCCCAATGATTCTCAATGGCCTTCTCCACCATGGGCAGCTTGTGATCCATTGTTTTAGGTTACCAAACCTTTCTGAAGAAGTTGTGTTGTGTGTTTGTTTTTAGGCAAACCAGTTCAGCCTGTCAAGAGGGAACTTCTGCGGCACCGAGACTATAAAGTGGATCTGGAATCCAAGCTGGGGAAAACCATTGTCATCACCAAAACTACCCCTCAGTCAGAGATGGGAGGGTAAAGCACCTTTTATATTTTTCCAGGCTCTGCTGCATTTGGATGTTAACAAAGGAAGAGTCTCAGGATAGTGTTACTTGCAGCTAGGGTCATGGCAAAGCAAGGAACCCTTATAGATTGCCAGTTTTTGTACCTTCTCAGCAGCACAGGAGGAATACTTTTTAGTTACAGCAACTTCCACCAGCTTCTATATCGTGTTAAATCTGGAAATTAACTTTCTGGAATTATGGCCAGAAGTGCAGCAGTGAAAGCTTTTTCCTCCCTTACCCCCTCCCCCAAATCAATGTTTCTCAGCTACACTCTGGAAACATCCTCTAAGCAATCTATAGCCTGGTCGGTCCTTGGCTTGGCTAAGACTGGCAATAAGAAGCTAGTTACATATTGAGGTGCTTTTGTGATCTAGATACTTGTCCACTAGAAATGGGGCTGAGAACGGTTTGCGTCATTGAAATCTCCAAAGGTCTCTGCTGTAGTAATGACTCTTGGTTGCTATTGACAGGCGTTACATTTGAGCTAGTGAAAGACTTCTTAACCCATCCCCAGTATTCTGAGCCATCAAGTCTCTGGCATAAGGAGCTTTGAAGATGGCCTAGAGTAATAAGCATTTCAGTGGCCTATTGTCAGAGGAAGGTAGCAAAAGGTTCCAAGAGAAATGGATGGATATGAGAGAAGGGGTTTCCTCTTAGAAAGGGGCTGATTGAAAGCAAAAATAAGCCATCGCACAATTGCAAAGAGGGGCCAGTTTCTCTTTCTCTCACCTCGCCTCACCAAAATGTGGGAAGGAGAACCTTGGAGCAATCACTTCAGACTTCATAGGAAGTGGATGGTGATTCTACTAGCTTACATTGTTTCTTGGACTCTCTGTGTTATAGATAACTACCCTGTCACCCTGGGGGAAGAGCTACTATCCCAGAATCAGGCTTACCAGAGTCCAGACAATACAGTTCAATGCTTCTGTATAATGCTGGACTCATGCTTACCCTGGTTCTGAATGGTCAGCATACTATCTAGCATTCTCGCTTTCTTTCAGTGCAGTATTTTTGAGTCTAGGGCTGCTGTCTGGAATTGAGCCAGGTCCAGGTGAATTTATCGCTTTAACTGGTATGAAAGGAAGATTCTTGCAGGATGAATTTTGTCTTGTGCTTTGGAACTGATCCCTTTTCTCTTTCTCCCCAGATA
Organism: Sternotherus odoratus; assembly: GCA_032164245.1. Classification (NCBI taxonomy): domain Eukaryota; kingdom Metazoa; phylum Chordata; order Testudines; family Kinosternidae; genus Sternotherus; species Sternotherus odoratus. The sequence goes on from JAVMKO010000008.1 coordinate 32,297,045, forward strand.
TTACTGTAATGTATGTGACTGTGTGGTGAAAGACTCCATCAACTTCTTGGATCATATCAATGGCAAAAAACGTAAGGATAATGTATTTTCTCTATGCCATATTGTGTGATCGCTTTACATGCCTTCCCCTACCAAATTTGCTTACTTCTGTGTGGCCAGGTTGGCACATGTGGAAATAAATGCTTTAGATTTTAGGATTTGCTCAGGGACATGCTGACTTATCTCTTAACAACTTCTCCATGGTTTTTGGACGCCACTGGTGTGAAATGAACTCAGGAGATATTGCAACAGTTATGCCCTTCATTGGACAGGGAGTGAGAAAATGCTTCAGAATTTCTGTTGTCAGAGAACTCCATTGTTAGCAAGCTGTACAGTTCCTCAGGGAACTTTAAAAGTGGATGATATATATCATTGGAGTGTCAATGTTGGAAAGACATTCCTAAAGACGGAATAGGGACATGTCCTCTCATGTCTAGATCCCTTTCTTGGAGGGAAGTGGTGAGAGCATAATGAATTTCTGAGCTCTGATACCAACTCTGACCCGGTCTCCCTCCATGGCTCTGAACAAGGTACTCAACCTCTGTGTCTGTTTCCTCATGTCTAAAACGTGGATCAGATGCACAGGGTTGTTGTGGGGATTAGCTACTTTGTTTATAAAGAATTACTGGATTGCCTCCAGAGCCATACTGTGCAAGCCATGTGCCGGGCTCCACTGATAGCAACACAGCCATTTAGGAGGTGCTTGTGCCTAGGTGAGATCAAAGGTTCCATGACATGAAGTATAAAAAGTTACCCCTCATCCTCTGGACCAACTTTCATTTTCTTTTTCTATTTGTGTGATCATTCATGGAAGTAGCAACTCCTATTCTTTCAACTTTATCTTCTGGTTGGTTTAAACTTAACATTGGCTTAGCTTTCCTATTTTATAATCAGGTATTGAATTTTTTAAATAAATTTGTAGTGACTGAGCAATTATGTTGGTTTTGACTCCATTTGAATTGCAGCTGACACAGAACAAGAGTCTGGATTCACAAAGTATGCTTCTCGCTGAGTAAAATATCTACTGTAGATCAGCCTGTTAGTGAGTAGAGCGCTTAAGAGAGAAGTACTGTCCCAGAAGATATTCATCCTGTGGGGTTTGTTCCCTGTAAAGTATGATGGGAGTGGAGAAGGAGGTCTTCCTCATGGAGGAAGATTTCCATGCCTTTGCTCTTCAAAGCTGATTCATTCTTCAGTGTCTAAGTCCTCGGTGAGAGTCTGTGTTCTCCGCCTTTGAGGTCAGCATCATCCAGATGTTAATCAGAGGCGTGTCTGGAGGTCGTGCGGCCTGCTGGAGCTCACAGCCCCACTCCCTTACTATGCTGCTCCGAGCGGCAGAAGCTCAGACCCCGCCGGAGCCATGCCACTGTAGAGCACGGTGTGCTGAGGCTCTGGGAGAAGGGGTAGGGGGACAGCAGTGGCGATGCCAGCCTTCCTGGCCAGAAGCTCAGTCGAGCCGGGCAGGATGGTCCTGCGGGCCACCGTAGTTTGCTCACCCCATTCTAAGTAGTCCTCAGTCCAGAGAGTAGTAGGAAGAGAATGGTTTAAGCAACCATGTTAGTCTGTATCTGTAAATAAGACGAGGAAGACTTGTAGCACCATAGAATGGAACATAAATAAGATATATTTATATACACAGAAAGCAAAAAAAAAAAAAAGAGGTTGTACATTAGCATACCAATTCTAAGAGGCTGTTTAATTTGGATGGGCCATTGTCAGAGGAGAAAAAAATACCTTTTGAAATGGATCTCTGTGTCTGACAGGAGATAACAACTATTGAAGGTAAATTAACTAGGGAAATGCAATCAATTAGTGTAATGATTTAGCCCTTGGTTTATAGTGTCCAATTTGAAAATTAATTCCAGTTCCTCAGTTTCTCGTTGGAGTCTGTTTTGGAAGTTTTTTTCTGTTTTAAGACTGACACCTTCAAGTCTTTAATGGAATGGCCAGGAAGATTGAAGTGTTCTCCTACTGGTTTTTGAATGTTATGATTCCTGATGTCAGATTTGTGTCCATTTATTCTTTTGCGTAGAGACTGTCTGGTTTAGCCAGTATACATAGCAGAGAGGCATTGCTGGCACATGATGGCATATATCACATTGGTCGATGTACAGGTGAATGAGCCACTCAATTGATTGCATTTCTCTAGTTAATTTACCTTCAATAGAAAATTGAAAACTGTTCTCTCAGTGGAGGATCTGTTGATCTGACTTTGCAGCTGGAATGTGGATCTGCAGCTCATAAAGGATTAGTATAATTTGACTCTGTTATGGAGCATAGGCACACAGAAAGATCTGGTCATTCCAAATTAACAGAAAAGTACTCTGGTGTTGTTCCAGGAACTGACTATAAAAAGTGCCACTTTCACTAGTAGGTCCCTTCCCCATGTGCTGCTTTTATGTCTGGTGCAGTGTCATACAAGAGTGACAATCACCATTTTAGGGTGCTGTGGCAGTTGGAGGCAGTCATTCTTCATTCATCATAAATATGGTCTGTGCTGTAACTGGCTTCAACATCGTCTGAGTATTCAAGGGAGAAGGTCCTTAAAGAGCTTCTGTTTCTAATTCCCATAATACTTTCATATCCCTGTCCTACCGGTAGAAAGAAGGAATTGGTTAAAAATTGGGGAAGGAGGAATAAGAGGAGGAAATGGAGGATTCTCTTCTTCACTGTGTGTGGAATCTATGGTCCTTTCTTCTGTGTCACCACCACCTGAAGATTCCAAGGCCTTTCTAAAGATTGTAATCTAGATGCCCAAGGCTTTGGACTGTCCCCTCTCTGTAGCCCAAAATGAAAAGTCTCAGAATTTTTGATACGTTCTTGGCTGTGCAGAGAGCAAAAAGGTTTCTGACAATGCTAAAGGTCTTCTGGATATAGCTAAGAAGTTGTGGGTTCATCTGGCCACAGTACCAGCAATAGTAAAGGAAATGAATTGGTCAAATACAATCATATTTGTGGAGTACTTCGATGATACAGTGATGCGGGCCATATAAGACTGTAGGTAGATCTTCAGTCTTCCTGTTCTAAAGACCCAAATATCAATTATCTATTTTTTTTTCCATTGTGAATCTCTCATGCATTTGAAAAGGAAGATAGTGGCAGTGTAAGTCCCTTATGTCCCCCTTTCTACCTCAAAGCCATTGTTCCTCTGTCAAAGAGCAGCTTTCATGGCATCTATAAAAGCCCCAAATAGTTTCTTTCCTCATCCATTCCTCCTTATAATACTTTTTGGGGATAGCCTGCTTCATGTTTCCTTTTCCATTTCAGTCAGACGAATGGGTGCTAGAAATTATGGGAAATGACAGTTGTTTTGTATTTTCAATCTCTTTTTAGGGGTCTTTCTCACAAGAAGGTGCTGTGGGGGGAAAATTACTTCCCTTTTAACGAGTGGTACTATGGAAACAGTGTCTGTTGAGTTCAAAATTAAAGGCTTCTATTCCCTGTATTAATATCTTTCTTAGAAGAAAGTGAAGGTCTTTATCTTATCTCTATTCTAAAAAGCTAAACAAATTCATTAAGAATTAAGTCTTACATAGTTTCTCTGTCAAATATTCCTTCCATTATTTCACAACACAGGTTTAATGTGCTCTATGTCAGATGTTTATTTTCATATTTCTATAAGAAAAAGCCTCAGGAAACTTCCAAAGTTCCAGTTCAGCAGCAAGCTGTATTTCCAATACATGGTATTGACATTTTGCATTTTCCAAAGCCCCAGGGTATTTTATCTGTGGTGGCTCCTCACTTAAGCAGACAAGTTTTCAAGCCTGTCTGCACTTGGGATAATTTTGGTTTAGCTGGCCAATTGGCAAAGTGGCTCAAGATCTCTTGCAATCTGCCTGTTTCAGAGGCTGATCAAATGCAGAGAAAGTGCTATTGGAGCCTAGTCCAAGTCTGACTTTCATAAAGCAACTCTGGATTTCTCAAAGGGACTGGCATTGGTGCTGCTTTACACATTTGAAGAGTTAGAGACAGTGCCTGTAGTCACAGAGCAACTAGTGCACCAGCCAGATTTTACCTCATGATGCCGAGTGTCACGGTACCATGAATACTCTGAGTAAGATTATGAATGACACCTCTCCAGATGGGGTTACATTTTGGACACAGTCCAAACTTACACAGTTTGAATGGGATTCTCTGTTTAATTAGATTCTCTGTTCGACACCCTCTTTCGCTCTGTTGCTACTTTCTAGTCTTCTGCAATAAGTGGTTTCAAAGACAGTCTTTGAAGGAAAAATTGACATTATTCACCCACCAACTTACATTTGTAGAATGCGTTACCTCAGCAGATCCTCACTAACCTTGCCTCCTCTCTTCCTCAGAGACATTCCTTTTGGGATGTTGTAAGTCAAAGAGGAGCAGAGTATGGATTCTGGGTGTACACTTGGGTTCTAGAATCTTTTTGTCCTAAATAGGCACAGACATCCTGGATGAATCACAGTTTGAGAACCTCTGAAATCACAAACCACCGTGGGGTCATCAAAATATTTGAATTGTCTATGGATCTGCTTCCTTACTATTGGTGAAGGATCTGAGTTGAAATGAGGCAATCCCACTGTCCTAGAAAGTTTGTTGTGCATGCATCAGCCGTGAACATTTTCACCCCATGAGTTTACAACAGCAACTATATGTAGTTGAGACTCTTCATTGTATTGAAGAGTTTTGTGATTACCTTTTGTGTACAACAGAAAAAATAAACCAATGGAATGGGACTGTAGTCTGGATAATCTTTGGACCAGTTGCCCAATTCTGGGGAGCTAAAGGGGCATGGGCGAAAATCATAGGGGAATACTGGGGGAAGAGACGAACATAGGAAATCAGAGGGAGGAGAAAAGGCTGGAAGTTTGAGTATGGAAAAATGAAGAGAATGCAAAAAAAATTTCAAAATAAACCTATTGACATGAGAAACAAGAAAAATCAGAAAAAAGTGTGTGTTAAAGGAGTGTTGAGAGTTTGTTGAAATGTATTTAAATGTGGCTCTGATTAGGACAAGCCTATATTTGACACACATTGGGGGGCAGGTGATGAGACGGATCTACATTTCAGTAGAATTTTGAAGTAGAAATCCTGGGACACATTTATTTCCTCACTGCATGATCCTCACGTATTATTAACCTCTGTCTTTCTGGTAAGATCCTGAGGGAGTTGCTGATTAGGAAGGGAGGTGGTATGCATGGGGATCTCTGTTGTATAAACTCATTCACAAAATAAAGTTTGAGAATATTTGCTCTAATCCATAAAGCTGGATGCAAAGTGAAACTGCCTAGTATCTCTGGACAGTCTGAAGCTGGTTTCACACATGTAGCACTCTTGTGCCTGAGCTTTGTATTGCTTCTTAACAGCTGATGGCACTGGTGGTTCCAAAGCAATCTGCTGCCCCAAGGCATGTCCCAGGCAGGCACAGACTGTCTGGGAGTGTGGTGGCAGGAAGCCAAGAACGCATGGTGAATTGGCCAGGCATAAGTGCTTTGGAAACACTGCCACGTGGAAATTTGTTCATAATCAACTCCACTTGTTATAGAGAGCTTTGAATCTGCCCTATTCAGTCTCTCTGAATCAGTTATTTATAATTATTTATCTTGTTTCATTGGAGGATGGGCAGCTCTTTAATCTTGCTGCTGCCAATGACTAGAAATTCCCTGCTTAACACTAAGCTTCTACAAAATGCCTCTGATTTTTTTTGTTTTTTGTCCTGTCATCACTGGAGAGGTCTACTGCATGGAAGAACTTAATTCTGATAAGTAGTATCTCCCACATCAGTACTCTACATCTCTCCAGTCACTTGCACCTTCCATGAACAGGACAGAGTTGGATTTCCTGTCAGAACTCCCAACATTTCAAAATATCTGGGATGGGGTAAGGGCTGTCATCGTGGCACCTTTAGAGGAACAAGTCAACTTGTCACACTTTTGTGTGTAAATATTTTGTTTACTATTATTAATACTGCCTAAGATTATTATAACTGAAAAATGAGTTGTGCCTTTCTCTTCCAATCCTCCTTTTTTGTGTACATGTGAAACTTGTTTCTTTACCAAGTGCTGTCAAAAGCAGTTTCCCTTGTATAGTCATGTGTCTTCCCCCCCCGTTTCATTCATAGATTCCAAGGCAGGAAGGGACCATTGATATTATTAAGTCTGACCATCTGTATAACACGGGCTAGAGAACTTCCCGAAACTAGTTCCCAGAGCAGAGCTTTTAGAAAAACATTCAATCTTGATTTCAAAATGGTGATGGAGAATCTACCACAAGGCTTGGTAAATTGTTTCAATGGTTAATTAACATCTCTGTTAAAAAATTACACCTTATTTCCGGTCTGAATTTGTCTACCTTCAACTTCCAGCCATTGGATTGTGTTATATCTTTCTCTGCTTATACTGAAGAGCCCATTAGTAAATATTTGTTCCCCTTGTAGTTACTTATAGACTGCAGTCAAATCACCCCTTAACTTTCTCTTTAAGCTAAATAGATCGAGCTATTTGATTCATAACTATAGGGTGGGTTTTTTAATCCTTTATCATGACTCTTCTCTGAACCCTGTCCAATTTATCAACATCCTTCTTGAATTGTGGGCACCAGAACTGCACACCGTATTCCAGCAGTGATCACACCAGTGTCAGATACAGAGATCAAACTTGGTAAGGCAACTCCCATCTTTTCATGTGCTGTATATTTTTCACTCGGTGCATCTGATGAAGTGCATTATAGCCCATGAAAGCTTATGCCCAAATAAATTTGTTAGTATCTAAGGTGCCACAAGGATTCCTCATTGTTTTTAGAGATGAAATAACTTCTGTACTCCCACTTGAGAATTCCCTTTGTATGCATCCCAGGATCACATAAGCTCTTTTGGACCCAGTGTCATTAGGAGCTCACGTTCAGTTGGTTATCCCCCATTACTCTCAAATCTTTCACTTATTGCTTCCCAGCATAATGTCCTCCGTCCTATAAATATTCTTTGCTGTATACAATTACATTTAGCTGTATTTAATGCATATTGTTTGCTGCACCCAGTTTACTAAGCAATCCCAATTGCTCTGAGTCAGTGAGCAGTCCTTTTCATTTATATACTACTCCCCCCAGTTTTTGTGTTCTGCAAACTTTATCAATGATGATGTTGTTTTCTTCCTGTTATCTATGTGAAAGACCCACACAAACATGGAAGAGAGAGAAACAATAAAAATTAGATACACGTGATTATAGATCCACACATATTGATTTGGGGACTCCAGAGCAAGTGTGGATCTTAAATCTACATTTTAATTTTGACTAGGTTTTAGATCAGTGGTCCCCAAACTGGACAAAAAAATGTGGGGAACCACTGTTTAGATTGGGGAAATACCCCTTTAAAACCCATCACCTGTCAGACACTGCAAACTGCACAGAATATGGAAACAAGGGACTAAGATGGAAACTGGAGCTCTAATTTGCTGTCTGGTAGCACAGAGCTCTACCAGCAAATCACTTCTGGGGCATTTTTCCCTAATTGATCTTTCAGAGGTTGCACTTGTGAAGCACTGGCAGAAAGTGCATTGTTGGCTGGATTTACTGTTGCCCTGTTAGTGCGAAGTGGGTATGAAGTTCTACTAATCAGAATGGCAGCATTTTAAATCTGCTTTGCAGTTGAGTAAATCACTACATAAAGTACAGGGATACAGTTAATTGGGCTCTATGGTGGTACTGGAAATGGGTTGGGGAATATTAGATGCAAGGAGATGTATGGGATGGAATGGGAATTGGAGGAGGGTAAAATGACACTGAGAGTTGAGACTTCTAATTTTGGGTCCTGGAATAGACACTGAAGTAGAACTACATTGTAGACGCGATTATCCAGGATGATAGGATGTGTTGACATTCTGGTTAATCCACATCCTGGTTAACTCAATCCTGGATAATCAAGAGTCTACTGTAACATGGCTGCTCTGTAATAGCCCTGTCCATTCCTGTCCCCTCCAGATCAGAGGAATCTGGGCATGTCCATGAGGGTGGAGCGCTCCACACTAGATCAAGTGAAGAAACGCTTTGAAGTGAACAAGAAGAAAATGGAGGAGAAGCAAAAGGATTATGACTTTGAGGAGAGGATGAAGGAGCTCAGAGAGGAGGTGAGGCAGTGGCAGATTTGCAACAATTCAGCATGACCTGAAAGAAATGACACTTCCATTGAAGGAAGCCACCATGTGTCTAACTACCAAACAGTACACCCAAGATCTCTGTGGGGTTAAAAGAAGGTCTTCTCTTCTTCTCTGTCCCCCCCCCCCCCCAAAGTCCTTTCTCTGAGTTGTCAGAGCAGTTGTTTTCATACAAAACTGTCATCTTCATGTTCTCAGCCATAGTGACACTGATCAGAATATGTAACTTTCAATATATCAACTCCCATAACCTGCATGTGGTTCCAGGGCTCAGAAACTGGTAATTAAAGCTGACTTTTCATATATTTCCTTGGAGTGCTGCCATGGCTTCTGGTGCTGAGGTAGGAGAGGAACTTCTATGTTTACTGCATCTGTGCCACCCCTCTGGGTGTCAGAGCTTTAGGAAGCTTGATATGTGCACACAAGAACTCTGTTAAAATCAAGTGCCCCATGTCACTGCCCTCCCTCTTGAACATGTTTTTAAATGGCAAAGCCCTGTAATGAAGATTTGCCTCCGATTAAATTTCAAAATATCCAGGAAAGTGCTTCTGGGAGTTGAAAAGCGTCTTGTACATGCCAATACTCTTTGATGCTTTTATTTCCTATGAATGGACATTACAAAAAAATAAAATAAAAAATGCTCCTGGTACACAAGACTTCCCTGCCCACTGGTTTCAAGATTCTCTGAGCTTTATTGTACAGCAGGGGTTATCCACAGGGCCACCAGTGGAATCCTAAAAGGTGTCCTCCAACTGTACTGGCTTGGTTGGGACGAAACTGGTCAACTGCAGGCTTTGTTGCTGATGAATCCAAGGAATTTGCATTAATCTATTTAGGGATATACAAATACAGAGAGACATTAGGGGTGCAGGAAACTCCTTTGGATGAAAAACTGATGAAAATCTACGTATTCTAAAAAATAAGCAGCAGCTTATTGGTGTCACATACTACTGAGTGTGGCTGTTTTAGACTAAATCCCCTGTGTTGGAGTTACAAAGCGATAGCTGTGCAGGTGGTGATGGAAACACAGTGAGACCTTGAGCTGCAGCACCAACAGGAACTGCTGCTGAGTTGGGAGCTGAAGTTGCACTTCTGCATACCCTCAGCACAAGTCTGGCGCTGTTCCAGGGCCTGTGATCTTCGTAGAATGCTCTAATCAGAATGTTTCAATGAAAAACCCCTTGAATCCCCCTTCCCCCCACCCCTCTGAGCCACTCATAACTCAGCTTATGTTCCACTGAGCAGCTGTCACTCTGCTGCACCAAAAGCCATCAAACAGTGACATTGTCTGTAGCTGTCATTTGGCACCACAGTTGTTGGAACAGGGTATTGGTACAAGATAAATGTCTCCTTTTGCCTTGTTGAATTTCTGATTAAGTCTTTGGCATTTGTTTAACAGGGGAAGCTGAGAATCACACACTGCTATTGCAATTGCAATTGCTGTTCCCTCTAAGCTCTGTGTGTGTGTGCGCGCACACAGAGCCTAAACCCCGCGCACGTGGCAAAACACCTCACACTCAAAAATTTGCACAGAAGCATTTTTTTGTGCACACGGCCTGTGAAAAATTTGCACAGAAGAAATTTTTTTCACACACAGCCTGTCAAAAAATAGAGGGAACATTGATTGCAATATCATCCTCTTAGGTGTAATTTACATGTTAGGATCACTGGACCATGGCCTTTCCCTGTGGGAGGCCACTCTCCTCCAAGTCCACCATTTTCCTTCCATCCATTGTCTGTTCCTCAGACAGAAAGGAATCCTGTCTTCCTACGTTGGTGATAGACATTTGACCGACTGATAACTGTCCAGACCTTCTCTCTTAAAGTGTTTGCAGTATAAGAAAGTTAGAATCACGCTGCATTTCTTTCCTTGTGTTGTAGGAGGAAAAGGCCAAAGCCTATAAGAAGGAAAAACAGAGAGAGAAGAAGAGGAGGGCAGAGGAAGACTTGACATTTGAAGAGGATGATGAAATGGCAGCTGTGATGGGTTTCTCTGGCTTCGGCTCTACCAAGAAGACTCACTGATCAGCTCTGGACTTTCCCCTTTCTTGATAAAGATTGTTTATACCCCCAGGACTCTGGAAAACTCTTCAAAGACTTGGCAGAGAATTTGTATGTAATTCTCCCACTAGACGTTGGCTGGAGGAGTTGGGAAGCAATTCCATATTCAACCTGTGCTGCAGAACAAGCTCTGTCCCCAGTCATTAGTGCCCCACTGCCTACAGAGACACCATAACCCTAGCCTAGCTGGCAAACCTCTAAATTCCAAATAAAGAGACCTTTTAATTAGCCTCTTCTCCACAAACTCCCCCTGTCCCATCCTGCAGTAAATTCTGTGGAGTTCTCATGGTTTCTGTCTTTATTCTTTTCATCTTTTGTGAGGAGCCTGCAAGCTGAATGTTTCTTCTGGAAACCCCATCGGCCTTTAGCCACCTCATTCTTTGTACTAGTCCTGGCTGCTTGTCACTCTGTGTTCTGTGGCCTTGTTTGTGTGCAGGGAAACATTCTGTTGGGTACCTTTTTAGTGTTAAACTAATAAAATTCTGTACAGATGGTATGGTTCAGGAATTGCTCGTCCATCTGAGAAATGAGTATACTTTGCTGAAAATACAGATAATTCTTCAATTTTTTTAGAATGAGTAACTAGAGGAATTACACTTTAATTAGTGTTAAATATGGATGGTATAGGTTGGATTTTTATTTCTTTTTTTTTAAGAAGGACTTGAGGCTTTTTGGACATTGGGTTTGCTGAAACTTTTTGTATTTTATCTGCAATGGACGCTATTTTATTTTCACTATTTCCTTGTGTTCAGTGGCATAATCAGAATTTCTTTAGCTAAGGTAAGGAATCCCTTTCTGGGATTTACCTAAAATAGAGCTAAAGAGAAAACAGCAGACAAATATGTGGAATTTACCTAAAATAAATAAATTTGTTTGAAACTATCAGATTGTTTTGTAGGGAATCTTGCTTTATTCTTTTTAAGTGAGGACTTCAGAACAAGTAATGGCTTTCAAAGTGTGTGTGTTTGATATGTGGGTTTTCTTTTCTTTTGGGTGAGTGGGTGAGGGGCTGGGGGAGGATATCTTTGGGTCTGATATGCATTTGGTAGGAAATCCCAGATTTGAATTTCTTGTCTCAGCTATAATAAACGGACTCTAGTATTTAATGGCCATTGTAATATGTCCCTAAATATTTCTGATTTTATTTGGGGCTTTTTCTTTCCCACCTTGCATCTGGCTGGGGACCTGCTTTCTGAGCCACTTCACATCTCCTATTCCCCAAATCCTTCTCATTGCTCCTTTTATTTACTTCAGTCTAACCCTCTGTGACTCAGCTGCTTTTTCAGGTTCGAAGGATTTACATCTCATGTCGCTGATTTTCATAGTGCCATCTTTTTTATATTGATGGGATCATTGTTCTTGCCGTTCCCTATACCTTTGTGAAATCTCAGACTCAAGGAAGGGCTGCAGTGTGTTTAGCCTTCTCTTTCTAATACACACAGAATAAATCCTGAAATACTTTTCCGCTGTTTTTAATTCCTTAATTTTAGACTGCTGACAGCTTCATTGCCTCAGATATTTCCACTTCAATTCAGATTATAATCCTCATTGAAGATGCAATTGAAATGATATACAGCCAGTAGCATTGCCAGCTGAGATACAACCGTCCTTGGTGATTTGACCCTTGAAACTAAAAAATCCTTTTGCTGTGGCTCAGGAACGTCCTCGGTGCACAAAGTGGAAACATGAATTGCATTCCAGCCACGTACCTGTCCCTGTTCAAACCAAAGCACAAAACTACATTTAAATGAGCGAGAGAAAGGAAGCTTGTGATTGTACCCTCAGTGCCTGTTGGGTGGGGGAGAAGGGATTACACTGCCGTGTAGCTGTTTCATGCACATTAAAAGTTTAGGATGTTTTAGATGAGATTTTTTACATCAGCCATTTTACCCTGGGTAATGGCTTTGCAGCCAGCTATGGCCCTTCAATCTTTTGCTCAGACACATTTGCAAACTGCTCATGACTGCAGACTGAACTAATTAAGTTTGGTTTGCGCTGATGAAAAGCAGCATGGTCCAGTGGACCATGGATAGAAGTGGGCACCAGGGCAGACCTCCTGTGTCCTGTTCTTGATTTGCTGCATGACCTTGAGAAAGGTAACTTCACAGGTAGGTGCCTCCATTTCCCTTTATGTAAAATGAGCACATGCTGCTATGGGGATTAACTAATGAATGTCTGCATAGTGATTATGTTGTAGATTCCCTGCCCCCAAGACACACAGTCCTTGCTCATTGGAGCAGGCAAAGAGGGTGGCATTTGAAGAATAGTTGGCAGTGCAATGGGGCAGGGTAGTGACTAAGCTCCGGTTAGTCCAATTAAAGACATTACGTCACCCAGCTTGTCTCTCAGGTTAGCACAAGACAACTGAGGTCTAGGTGAGTTAATGACTCCATTTGGTAGCACTTGCAGATGTGGCCAGTAAAGGATTACCAGGCCAGGGATTTTACTTTATTGGGAGAGCTGACCCCCCAGTGTCACTGTACCTGACTATCTTGGGTGTGGGTGGGTGTGTCGTACTTCACTCGCAGGGATGGATACAGCACAGTCTCCCAGCTGCCTTGGAGAAGGGGGAAATCCCTTGGCAGAATAGTGGGGGGAGGGGAGGAGCTGTTTTTCATTTGCATGATTTCTTCCCCCTTCTGCATTAAAAGCTTTTTACCTAAACCCAAGCCTGAGGCCGTCTCCCTCTGCTGGGCCTAAGCTTCCGCCTCCACATGCCAGTATCTCTGCCTGCTTCCTCAGTCCCAGCGCTGGGGCTCTTCTCTCAGGGGGAAGGCTCTTTGTCTTGGTTACTTGCTGGGAGCAGTGGAGTGTGCAGTGGCAGAGATACAGGCTCGTGCTGGATTCCCAGCAGCAGGAGCTGCCTCCAGCCAAGGATGAAAAGCCAGTTTCATGGGAGGAAATAATATTTAGCAAAAAGAAAAAGAGAGATAATCTCTTGCACTGTGCATTAACCCTCTGCTCCCCAGCCTGCCTGCCACTGAGCATTAACCCTTCATTTCCCTAAAATCCCTCCGCACAGAGCATTTAACCCTCTGCTCCTCCCTCTCCACCACCCCCAGTGATCAGTATTAAACTGTGTCCCTGTTGGGGTGATATTCCTGGTGGGGAGGGAGGAGAGGCATAGCCTTCCTACCAGACAGGAAATACTGCCTCCAGGGTTTAGATCTAGGACAGGACTGGACATGCTCCCTCCCCACGTAGCCAGGCACAATTCCCGCTCACCTCTTGCAATGCCAGGATGGCGGCAGCTTCCCACTCTTCCCCAAGGCTTTATGCCACACTAACCACCTCCAAGGAAGCTGGAAGGTATGGACCTGGAGGAGGAGGCCCCCTGCCATCGCTGCCCACCCTACTCCCAGGGCTTAGGGCACCTTTCAGTGAAGTTCTCTCACCAGCTTAGACTTGGACATGAAGTGGTGGGGTTCACAGTCCATGTCCTGCTGTCTCCACTGCACTCCACCCCATATTTGCATGTATTTTACTTGCAGCAGGTCGAGTGCTTCTCTTTGCCAGCTCCTATAGCTTCCCCAACCGCTTCTTGCCTGGCTTTGGCTCAGCTGTAATTTTGTAAATGTCTGGCTGAGCAAACTCTGCTGGGATTTCAAGTCCTGTGGGCGCTGCCCTGGCTTTCACTTCCCAGGAGACCATGGGGAGCCCTGAGTCAGAGTAACCACTGCAGAGGGATTGACCCTGGGAGCATGAGGAAGAGTAGAATTTGCATCTGAAGAGCTCTGCATAAGCTCGAAAGCTTGTCTCACCAACAGAAGTTGGACCAATAAAGGATATTCCTTACCCACCTTGTCTCTGCTCTATAGTGAAATACACAATGGGTGCAGCTGGAGCCATGGCCAAAGCAGAACCGCATTGAAGGGAGGGGTGCTGTGCTAGGCAGGGGCAATGACCCCCCTTTCAAATACACCCTCAATTGTGATTTGTCCCAGCCCCAGTCCTGTAGCCCTTGCCTCAGCTTTGCCTGAGAAAGGACTCAGGGCTTCAGGATGTGGCCAGCTGTAGGGGGATTCTCTTACTGTTTAATGCAATGAAATATTTATAGGAGCACTTGGAAAAGCGCATAGGCTTTTATGTCAGCCTCTGAAAAAAACCCTCTGCTTTCACTCTCTCTCCAGTTCATCTAAGCCATCTATCCCAGCACTTATTCTGGCCTCATAACCATGATAGCGGAGTGCCTCACAGAATTACAGAGATCTGCCCTGTGGCCTCATCACTGACGATGTTCTTCACACTCTTCTCTCCACAAGAGGGCAGAGTGGATATCATTATTAATATTGCTGCTGTGAGAAAGCTCAGGTGACAAGAAGCCCTCTGAAACACTCGACAAGGGTAAGACAGCTGCTGTGCTGCACTGGCTGCATAATACACTTATCAAAACGGCCTCGCTGTTACCTTGTGCTGCCACATCTGTTTGTTGTAACCACCTTGTGTGTCTAATGTTATAGGCAGACTGTAATCTTTTTGGGGCAGGGACTTTCTTTGTGTTATATGTGTGTACGGCACCTAGTGCACATAGGGCCCTGATTAGGCCTGTGGGTGCTACTATAATACAAATAATAATTCATGTGTTTTGCCCTGCTGGAGGTGAGTTGTGGGCATTGTGACTTCTTGGGCAAGGGAATTCCATAAGCTAGACCATGGCTCAGTTTTGCAAAGGTATTTAGGTGCCAGAGCTGGTGCTAGCCCATTGGGGTTGTAAGCAGGAATATTTTTGGTCCCCTCTACAAGAACTAAAAAAGAGAATCGGGGCGCTCTTGAGCTGCTCAGGGCCTTAAACAAATATTTATACAAATAGTCTGCTTATACCTAGTGCCATTTTGATTAAGTGCCTAGCTCCCATGGGAGTTAGGTGCCTAAATCCCTTTGTGGATCTGGGACTGTGTCACTGGATGGCTCCTAACCTCTTTTGCCTTTGATCAAAGTCACCAAAACCCAACTGCCCTTGGCATGAGCCTACAGAATACCCAAGCGAATACATCTCAAGCTTTACTTGGCAATTTTGGTATTCAAAGACCAGATTTTAGTATTTCACACCTGTTTTAAACCTACTGACTCTGTGTTTAACTACTTGGCATTAGCTACATTCCTTCCCAGAACATATGCTAATCCTGTCCCAATTAAGTAACAGCTAATCACTATCAGGCTGAATCGCTTTCATGGGAGACATCCTGGTAAAACAGCCATCCTGATTTACTTTATCCTGCTAATGCTGGTGTCACATATAGAGTCTTCCTGCCATACTAAAGCACTTTGGAAGTTACATATATTCAGCAATATGGAATTGCAGTAGCATCTGGGGGTGAGAGATGGAAAGGGTAAAAGATAACTATCTGGTAAGACACTGCACAACAGTAGGGCAGGGACCAATGTTTCTGCTTACTAAATACAGTACATCATAGTCTCTTTAATGTCTACATACATCACACAAGGGATATGTGTCTACTCCAGGACTCAGCCTCAGGCTTGAGTCTAACCTCCCCTTCTGTCTACACACAATTCTATCTGACTTGAGCCTAGCCCTCCCTCCCCACCCCCCCGGAAGCCAGCAGGAATGGACGATTTGAGCCCAAGGCCTGCAGGTACTTGGGTCCAAACTCCATTGTTTTGCAGTGTAAACACACCTTGAGCCTGGGCACCCCCAGATTTGGATTGTGAGAGTCCACTAAAACTATACCACAATCCTATGGGATAGTGTCTTTAGTTCTTTCTAACCCAAGACTGGCAAATTGACTTTCAGGAAATGGAAGCCACACCCCTGGTTCAGGTAGAGCTGTTCAGTGTTTAATCTTTCCATTTTATCTGGCTGCTGAGCAGCAAGGAGAGTGAACCTTAGCTATGGTCACTGACACTAAGAAATCCTTTACCAAGTATGCTGCTAGCTGGTCAAAGGAGCTGTGATGTTATTAAAATATGACCATGTAGATATATCATTGTTGCTACTACTGTTATGTAATTGTAACAAATCTTGTACAAAGGTTGTCAAGTAAGATGTCTCTGGAAAGGGTATGACTTGCTTGTTATGATTATGCTCTTTGCATGCATGTATCATTTTTGTATTTGAAGTTATGACGGTTGGCTCTATACCTGGATTTCAAAATGTTTGCTACTGGGTAGCACCCACAATGTAATTAGCCAGCTCATCTTGGAGGGACTGTTCACATTGAGTGGTCCATCAAAAGAACATTTAACTCATAATGGAAGACTCCCAACTACCCTGAGTGGACTTTCCTGTGAATGTGCTGTTTGAGGTATGGGTAATGACTGAGCATAATCATGCATGGACATTCATCTGATGAAGTGGGTCTTAGCCCACGAAAGCGCATGATCCCTAAGATCTGTTAGTCTATAAGGTGCTACAAGACTCTTTGTCACTTATGCATGGACATGTGACTTGCCCATGTGACACCAAACACTATCTGTCACCTGTGATTTTCCACTAGCTATGCTGAGGGATTTGTTTGAAACAATGGGTTTCCCTCCACATGGCAAAAACTATAAAGGGCCCTGGAAACACCTCCATTTTGCCTCTTTCCTGCTCAAACCTCTGGACTATGGACTTTTACTAAAGGAAGCATTTCTAACCAATGGACTGAGACCCTTCCAACGATTTGGAAGCAACCAAATGACTTGACTTAAGCTAGCAGTTTATTCCATCCCTGCTACAAGCCTGAATTGAGAACTTTGTGGTTACTGTATGTATTTGATTCCTGTAACCAAATTTAACTCTCACCTTTTTTCTTTCTTTTTATAAATAAACATTTAGAATTTAGTAACTAAAGGGTTGGCAATAGCATGATTATGGGGTAAGATCTGAGTTACTTATTGACCTGGGTAAGTGGCTGGTCCTTTGAAATCAAAAGAACCTTTTGTTTGATAAGACTGGCTTTAAAGAACCACTATCTGTAAATCTAGTGTTTTGGTGGTGATACAAGGATTGGAATATAGAAAGCGCTTTCCTGATTTCTTGTTAGACAGTGGGGTGAGACAGAACTTTACTTTTGCTGCTGGCGTAACCCTTCTGCCAGTCAGAGTTGGCAGCAACAAGGGCTGGGTTCAGTATCTAGGGGTTTCTTTTCAATAACACAATGCAAAACCGGCTCAAGCCCCCACCCAGTGACCTGGCACAATTACATACCACCCCTCTGGGTGTTTCTAAGAGGCAATACTTCCCCTTTCACAAGTACAGAGTCTGAGTAAATCAAAAGCCTTTTAATAAAGGAGGGGAACAATGCAGCATTATGTGGGGAAATACCATAAACAGGATTCATAACACAAACCATGAGCAAAAGACCCACCCCCCAAGTAAGTCTGGCAGCATTCTTTTCCCCAGCCTTAAATCCAGCAATCCACACCCCACCCGCAGTTTCTGTCTTTGGTCAGTGCAGCCCCAGAGTTCAGAAGCTCATCTGCAGAGTTTACCTCCCAGCCTGAGTAGAAGTGGGGGAGGTATAGGGCACCTTACATGCTCTGCTGCTCTGGCCTCTCCACCCGCCACTCACCAACTTGTCTTCAAGCCCTTGCTACCCCTCTTCCCAGTGAACACAGCTCTTAGTAACTTCAGCTGTTAATAGAGGAGCTTCAGTACTGATACACTTAGAACTATTAACCAAAAGTACATCTAACACTTAGACCTAGAAAACTTATGATTTTAGCTCTGCAGTATGTGACTTAACAAAGCTTTGTTATCACACCATTGAGAGAGAAAATGATCAAAGTCCTGTTTAGACCCTATCACTTCACAGTCTTTCTTAATTCATTGGGATTTGGCACCATGTCTCTTGCCTAGCGAGTTCTACTTAGTTGAGGGCGAGTCCCTCTGTCATAAAATGCCAAGTACAGGTCTACTGTCCTTGATTCACATAACTAGGATAACAACACTTTATTACTCCTGCCCCCAAAACAAAGAGACTGGGGATCCCACAGCAGCCATTTGGGCAAGCAGTCCTTGCCTAGTATGGTAGGTAGGGTGGGTGTGCCTATGCAAACAAGATAAGCCCCTGAAATCCTTTCCCACAGATCACCACCAGATGTCAGGGTAGAGCTCATTCTGACTCTGCTTACACTGATTTGGTAAATCTTATGGGGGAATAACCACCAGCTTTGGGGTGTATTTGTCATATTTCTCAGCAGTTTATCCTGAATTTGGTATTCTCAGTTGTGACCCACTGAGGCACAGTTACAGGAGCACAGTCAGATTTTGGTTAATCTCCAATGTGAGGTTAGCAAACAGTTCAATTTTAGCCTGGGCGGCAGGTAATGGATGCTGGGGGTGGCTAAGCATCCCCAAACCTCAGCTAATACTTCCCGCTGCAGCCCCAGGGCTGGGCCATAGAAGGACTCACAGCTCCTCTGGTCATCCCAGGCTCAGGGCTCATCCCTGGCTGGGGCTTGGGGCTCCTTTGGACTGCTCTGGATGCTGGTGGGCTGGCCTGGGCTCGGGGCTGCTCTGGGCACTGGTGAGACAGCAGGGTTCAGGGATGCTCCGGGTGCCAACCAGGTTTCCGGGCTGCACCAATGGTCTGGCTGGTGAGATCAGGGAGGGGGATGCTTTGGGCAAAAGAGGCAGGGCAAGGGTCTAGACTCCCTGAATGGGGGTGCTTGTGTTGCCCATAAATTTTAGTGAGGGTTCCAGGAATGAAATAGTGAAGAAGCTGGCAGCATTGGGGATACATTGGACCAGTGACCAATGTGAGGAGCAGTTTAAGCAGCTCAGGAATGACTACTGGAACTACAGCTATGAGAACCTAACCACTGAGAAATTGCCATCATCTTGCCCCTTTTACGAGGCATTTGACCAGGCGTTGGGTACTGTGCTGAGCACTGAGCCACTAGCAGTTCACAATAACCTGATCAGCCGAATGCAACCTTCACGGCTCTGAATACAGTGTAGGAGTGGAAGGGAAGCCAGCAAATGCCACAGGAGGCTGCCACAGTGATTCTTGCGCTCAAACCCATCCCCAAGGACAAAGGCACCGATTTTCCACTTTCCGCAAGAGTTCTCAACCCCTGCTACTCCCCAGGCCCTGCTCCCATTCACAGGGCTGGCTCCAGCATTTTTGCCACCCCAAGCAAAAAAAAAAAAAAAAACCACATCCCACTGGAGCACCAGCTGAGCAAAAAATAAATAAATGGCGGCTGGAGCGGAAAGTGCCACCCTAATATTGGCCTGAGGGCCGCCCCAAGCACGTGCTTCCCAGACTGGTGCCTGGAGCGGGCCCTGCCCATTCCACCTCTTCCCCCAAGGCCCCACACTTCTCTGCCTTTCCCTGAAAATCCCCCTCCCTCTAGCATGCCCCACCCTTGCTCTTTCATCTACCCCCCCAGTGCATCCTGCACGCCACTGAACAGCTGATCGTGGTGGATGGGAGGCACTGGGAGGGAGAGGAGCTGATTAGTGGGGCTGCCAGTGGGTGCTGAGCACCCACTATTTTTTATGCTCAAGGAGGTTTTGTCTCTGGAAAACATTCTGCGTCCCTACTCAGAGGAGCTTTTTGAAGCTCCCCTGGAGTAACAGCCCACCACAGAACTGGCAGCAGAAACCCAAAAGGCAGAAATAGCCCTTCAGCCTGGTAAGTTTCTGGCCCTATGTTTGTTGTTACTGATGTAGGGATGAGAGGATTTCTGGTTTATGACCCAATGCAAAACGTATAACAAGCTGAGGGCAGCAACATGTATCTGCTAATGGTGGATCACACATCAATCCCTTGGTGTCACTCCCCTCCCCCTATATGAAGTGCATCTTTGGGAAGATCTGGGCCCCCGGAGCACGAGCTCAACAAGGAAACCTAGCAAAGTTGACTATGCTGGTAAAGGTGAATGGGATAGAAGTGCTGGGGCTTGTGGACTCAGGGTATGTCCAGACACTCGTGTGGAGCTCTGTGGTTCTCAACTGGGGACAGCATCTTGTTACAGCATATGCATGGGGACATGAAGTTGTATCGCCACATTTAAGTGATTTTAATAGTGGTGGAGCACACAAAACCCCTAATGATTAGCCTAGCCCCCTATCACATTGTTATCAACCTAGACAAGAACTATTTTGCGGAGTTGTTCAACCCCCTCCAGAAATCAGGCCTCCTAGTCTCCACCCACAGGCCTGCCTGAACCAGTGAAACTGGCAGGGGTAAGAAAGAGTGCTGATCCTGGGGAGGGGACATCCAGCTAATCAAAGCTGACCGAGCAAGACAAGGCCCCATTCCACCTGATGGGAAGGCCACTCCATTACTTGAGGCTAGTTCTGATCCAGTTGTCCAATCGTAGAAGAACAACTGGCAGACAACATGCTGAGCTAAGCATACACCCATGTGGCAGTAGTAAATGGGGAAACCGTCAAACTCCATCAAGAGGCACTGTCCCCACACTTAGAAATTCAGGATGATTGCCTATATCACATTGAGAAGGACCGGCAAACCAAAGTTCAGAGTCAGATTCTGGTGCCCTGATCCTGCCAGAAGAAGGTTATGTGGCTGGCCCATGCCATACCCTTTGTGGACACAGAAGGGAGAAGATGTTAGTCCAAATTCTAATCTAGACTTTACAAAAATGTTCCGTATTTTTGTGCCTCATGCCCATAGTGTCAGCTCACAGCCCCTGAGCCAACAGAGAAAACTCCCTTGATTCCCCTCCTGCTAGTAGGCACACCCTTTGAGCAGTTTGGAATGGACAAAGTTGGCCCATTGGAGAAGAGCACCATAGGCTACATAGGTTCTTTTCAGTTATAGTGGAGTATGTAACCAGTTACTCTGAAGATGTACCATTACACTCTGTGAACACCAAAGCAGTTGCTGCTGAAATTAAAAACATCTTCACTTGGACTGGGGTGCTGCGGAAAATCTTAATGGATCAGGGAACAAACTTAATGTCTCAGATGATACAAAAAGTGTGCTAATTATTGAAAAACAAGGTCCTCAGAATGTCTGTACACCATCCCCAAATATACGACCTGGTGGGATAGTATTGGGATAGTTAAAAATAAGAAATACAAAATGGAGTCTGTGACGTGACTTCAGGATTCAATCCTTGTTTGCCTCAGGGGCACTGATTCTAAACTAGCCCCAACTGGTCAGGACTGGATGTTCCCGCCTTTGGGCTCCGGACATTCCATTTGTTTTTCCGCCCAAACCCCTGAAGGTTCTATTACCTCAGACTTGTTTGGCATTGCCATTTGGAATAGTCCACTTTTTCCCGACTTGACATCTATAAAAGACGGACTCCTGTGTGGATGCACTTGTTGTCCATCTGAGTGGCAGCCTGTGTGCGGTAGGGTCTCATTGTGGTTCCGACCAGATCAACGAGAGTAACACCTGTCCCGAAGACATTGGAGAAGATCCTCAACACCTACCTTGTCCTGCTGTTCCATCTCCAAAGGGTTTCTCTTTCGTGGGGATTATCATCTATCCACTGGACTCTTCAGAGTTCTTCCTTGATGACTTTCCACTAGCCTGATAGTTGAGGTCCTGAGCACACCCACTTCATACAATTCCGCACCCAGAATTAAGCAGGGAGAAATCCATCTTTCTTATAGGGTATTTGGCCAAGGGTTTATCTGGGTCTGGGCTTCATGCCCCATTGAAGTCACTGTGATTATTGTTCTTGATATTGGTTGCAGTACTGGTTTGTGTTTGTGGGGTTTTTTTCCTTTCCCTTTTCCTATCAATTGCATTATTATTCCTAATATATAATACATATCTCTTTGTTTTCACTTTACTTACCTGTCTCCTCTTCATTGTACACCACACCAGACCTGGGGTATTGGTCCACTGGGTGATTAGATACCAGAGTGGGTGGTATCCGCACTTCTGGATAAAGGGGGTATCCATTTTCTTTCCTCTACCTCACCTGATTTATTTTAAGGATTACCTTTTTCCCCCTTTGAGGCAACATTAGGACTGGGTGGGTACTGCCATTGATTTATTCCAGAGTTCTCAACCATTGCAGCCCTTCTTACTAATCCTCTCGAAAATGTATCAGAGGATCCAGTGGACCAAGACTTGTTCCCTAGGGAGAGAAGCCACTCTGTCACTGAGAAAGAGGTGCTGGCAATGCAAGGGTCTATGGACTCACTCCACTACTACCTTCTAGTTACAGTCTCTGCACCCCCATAGGATGGCTATGTGTCATGAAGGATACTAATCCCCGAATTCTGAGGTGGTACCTCTCCCTCCATCTCTTCTCTTTTTGCATCCAAGAAGAGCCCACATGAATGCCGACTTTCTTTCATGAGATGGAGGAGAGTAAATGGGGGTGTGGGTGGGTGAGGGGGGGTCAAATCCCAAACGGGTTCATAAAAGGGAGAATGTGTGATAAAGCAGAGAAACTGCCCACAAGCATGGCAGGGGTAAGAAGAGTCTTTCGGTCCAGCTACCCCACCCCCTTATGCCTGCTTTCAATGCCAAGCCTGCGGAGGGGAGAAAAGGAGACAATCTGGCTCAGTTCAGGACTGACTGGCAGAGGCGGGAGCTAGCTGCCTCCCTGCTTGAGGGGAAGGGTTACTAGCCTGCCAGCTGAGGCAGTCACCAGGAGTAAGTACCATCTCCCCAGCCAAGGGAGACTGCAGAGGAGATCTAGAGGTTCCGGCAACTGAGGTAATTGTGTGACTGAAACACAGAGACATTGCGGGGTTCGGCCTCACCAAACATATGGCTGCTCCACCCATAGGAGCCTGGGACTGGAGCAGGGTGCCACCCAAGATCCACGAGGGGATGCTACGGGAGGCAAGTCAGCCTAACAAATTGCACTATAGGGGCTGTGCCACAAACTGAAGGGACAGTGGTAGGAATTAGCCTAGGCCAGTGAATTTAAACTCCCTGCTGGGAGGGCCCCCTGTTCAGGGACTGACTCACACAGGGCCCTGGGCTGGGATCTAGTGGAGAGGGAGGTCTACACCCAGGACCGGCGACAGGGGGGTACTACGGGTACAGCTGTACCGGCCCCCCCGACTTTAGGGGGGCCCCGGTACACAGCTGTACCCATTGTTGTCCCCCCTCGTCGTCGGACCTGGAGAGCGGGGAAGGGGCGGGGAGGCGGCGCGGCTCTTCTCCGGACAAGCGCGCCTGGCCTTGGCAGGAGCAGTGAGTGAGCCTGGCCGGCGGCAGCGGCGGCGCAGTCCGGGGGAGAAGGGGAGGGGGGAAGAGCAATGGCGGCTCATGCCGCTCCCGGGCTCTCGCTCCCGCTGCCGCCAGCTGTCAGCTGGGGGGAGCGCCGGCTGGGTTGGGGGGGGGGGTGGGCTTCCTTCCCCAGGCGCTGTCAGCTGGGGGGGGGGAGCGCCGGCTGGGCTGAGGGGGGGCCCCGGCTGGGCTGGGGGGGCCCCCAAACTATCAGTGTAGGGGGCCCCCAAATTTCTGTCGCCGGCCCTGTCTA
Organism: Sternotherus odoratus; assembly: GCA_032164245.1. Classification (NCBI taxonomy): domain Eukaryota; kingdom Metazoa; phylum Chordata; order Testudines; family Kinosternidae; genus Sternotherus; species Sternotherus odoratus. The sequence goes on from JAVMKO010000008.1 coordinate 32,320,642, forward strand.
CACCACTACTTAAAAGACTGAGGCACCTTTACCAGGAAAATGCCAGGCCTGAGGTTGGGTGCTCCAACCACTAGGACGCTTTGCCCTCCAAACACCCTGCTATACAACTCTTGGGGCAAACTAATACTTTACAGTTGTTAATGCTTCTCTCCTATCTGATGATTTACAGTTGCAGAGCAAACCCTTAGATATTACCTTATAAAATGGGATTCAGATGTTATAAGTGAGATTAATGCATGCAGCAACTCAACAAGTGTTCCATAAAGTCTAAACACATTTTTATAATTACTACCTATTGTAACAATACTAATGTGCAGGTGAGCATGACCGGTTCCAGCTATGTATGTCAGTGTTCACTTGGGACCTAGGGGCCTTGGCATGAGTTGGCACCTGGTCTGCCAGCATCACAGAAGCACTGATACAATAATAATGTTAATGTCTGCCTTTAGGCCCTTCAATCTCTGCTGATCTTTCCACCTCGGCAGCATGGGCCCACTCCAGCAGGTCCCGGCAATGCAAAACTGTCACAGACCAGTCCAAACGGAAGTGTTTCTGTGGTGAACTTATGGTGAACATTCTGGCAAGGGCTGCTCAGTAGGTGCAGTTCCAGAGGGAGAAGGATTCACAGCTAGTGGAAAGGCCCAGCCAGGCTACAGAGTGAAAGGAGAGAATTTCAGCATGCAAGGAGAGGTTTCCAGCTCAATTTCTGGAGCAGGAACGTCGGCTGAGGGAGTCATATAGACCCCAGCAGAGAGACCTCGTTGAGAGCTGATTACACTTTGGCTGCCAGAGTACAGACTCCTGCTATACCTGTGCCACATCCTGACATTCAGAGAGAATCATGTGTGTGATTTACCCAAAGGTGGTGGGCCATAAACAATATCCTTGAAGTAATATCTGGCTTTAAGAGAATAGGGTTTCCAAACGGTGCGGGGCCATTGATAGGACTCATGTGCCCATAGTCTGCCTTCCGGAAGTTGCACACGAATACGTAAACCTCAAAGGGTACTACTCCATTTTAGGCAAGCTCTTGTGGCCCACAGAGGCCTGGTTGGCTGGGTGTCCATCAAAGGGAGCTATCTACCCACTTTATTTATCACACCCATACTGCACCACGAACCAGGGACTACCGTGGCCACAGCTGGGGGGTGGGGGTGCATGCTAGGAGCCTGGGATATGGTGATTTCACTTAGATCTGCATACTCTGGTGTAGATACTAGACCCCTGGATTTGGTGCCTAGATCCAGAAATTGTAAACCTAGAATCACCAATGAGTATGCATGCTCTAGCACTGGGCTTGCAAACTCATGATTCATGGACTTGAGACCTTTCACCCCTGGCCTTATGTTGCAGTGTAGACATAACCAGAGTTTCAGTCTGTAAAGTCTTGTCTGAAAAATCCATCCACCACAATGTGCAGGACTCAGTGGATCTGCCTTGAGGATGAAGAGGTGAGTGAATCCTGCCTAGATTTGAACGTGTGGCTTCATAGAAATGGGGTGATTATTAACATTAAAACGGAACTATGTATTTGTGATTTGCATTACCATAGCACCGAGGAGCCCTAATGATGTGCTAGTGCTGCTCTCTCTACCTTCTCTTTCAATTTCTTTTCAAAATCAGCTTCTCTCTATGCAGAAAACGCTTCTGTCAAGCATTTCTCTCCCCTCAGCCACTGCTATTTACATACGGTACTTGCATACCCTGAAACACTCCTGTCCCCCTCCCTGTGGAAGACCTTAGCTACAGAGAAATGGAGGGATTTTGTTCTCCTTATGCGGTGCTGCTCTCTGCTGCTCCCAGCTGCAGGGGGGCTCTAATCACCATAGTCATATAACGTTCAATGCTCTGTGCTGGAGTGCTGTACAAATATTAACTAATTAATCCTCACAGTCCCCCTGTGAGGTTGGTAAATCAGCTTTGTAGACATTGTAATTGCTGCCTACTCCTCTAGGCTACATAGCCTCCTGGGCAGAGTACTTCAGCTCTGTGGGCCAGATTCACCAGTGTATCGCTAGTTTAACATCAGTGTTATTCCATTGATTTCAGTGCAGCTACCCCAGTGTACAGTTGGAGTAACTCTCTGGCGAATTAGACCCTTACTCTTTAAAGGCTGACTGTAGTGGGAGACACTGGTTGCCCTTATGTAGTGTGCTGTCACCTCACACTTTCAAAGCGCCTTACGAACTATTAGCCCAATTTTACAGCTAGGGAAACGAAGGCCCAGTAATTTAACAATGTATTTGGAGCTTATCATAAATAGCTCAGATGTGTGTCTAGCTGAAAGGAGACCTGGGTTCCAAGACCAGCCCTGCTTCTCTCTGTGTGACCGTAATCTTTATGACTCCATAGAGATGGTGAGAGGCCTGTGGATATTACAAACATGTTTGTAAGTAGGAAATAGTATAATGCCAGTCACTGGTAGAAATGGAAATAAATAGCAGTTGCTTCTGACTCACAGTCTTAAACTTGCACACCCAGGGTCAGAGGCCATTTGGGAGGCTGAAGGAGAAGGCTATATATGCCAGAGATGAGCTCCTGGTATTAGAAATGCTGGCAGGTTCAAAGCAGGCCAGTATATTAGGCCTTTTTTTTACTCATACGCAGCACACCTGTGTTTAACACTGTGACTCAAAGTGGAATGGGCTTTTCTACTGGGCATGTGCTGTGGCAAATGGTAAAATGGAATCAATATTCATTGCTCAAAGTAAACTAAAATCATCTTTATTTCACACTTTTAATTCACAGGCCAAGTGTGAACATTTTCAGTCTGAATGGTGATTATTTCTAAAAGTTTTGAGCATCTGAAAACGGAGGGGGTGGGGTTTCAAGAGAACTGATTTGTTGCTCTAACTACAGTTTTTGCTGCCAGATGTACACTAAAATATCATTTAAAACATAGAATCAGAGAGGTAGCCGTGTTAGTCTGGAATTGCAGAAGTGACAGAGTGACAAAGAGTCCTGTGTTACCTGCCCCTGGTTACTTCCACTGCATGCATCTGACGAAGTGGGTATTAGCCCACAAAAGCTTATGCTTCAAAACTTTAGTTAGTCTTTAAGGTGCCACAGGACTCTTTGTCATGTTTAAAACTTGTGTATATTCCCAATGTGTTTTGTTTATTTATTATTAAAATTGTACCTAGATCCTGCATCAAGGATCTGGGTCCCATTGTGCACGCATATTATAAACATGTTCCCTGCCCTGCTACGAAGGTCTTACAATCTAACTGTAAGATAAGAGACAACATGGAGGAAATAGCAAACCAGACATGACACTGGGGGGAGGAGGAGCTTTGTTCTTTTTTTTTTTTTTCTGTTTTCTCTTCTCTCACCCTCTTTCTTTCCTGCTCTTTGTCCATCATTTATCCCTCTCTCTTTCTTGGTGCTCTTTGCCTCAATCTACGTGCCTAAATTACATATCTAAAAAAATCAGAAGTGACAAAGGGTCCTGTGGTACCTTAAAGACTAACAAAAGTATTGAAGCATAAGCTTTCGTGGGCTAATACCCACTTTGTTGGATGCATGCATGGCATGCATCGTATTGTTAGTCTTTAAGGTGCCATAGGACCCTTTCTCACTTCTGCAAATCCAGACTAACACGGCTACCTCTCTGATTCTAAAAAAATCAGTTTCACCATGCCCAGCTTCATCCCTCTTCCATCCCTTCTTCAAAGGCTGCATCCCTTCAGCTTCTTCCCTTCTCTCACTCTTTCCCATTGAATAGTTTATTTCTCTAAACACATTCTTGTTTCATTTTTCTATTGACTTTCCCATCACTTTCCTCCCCTCCCCCATCGCTTTCACCATTCCCTTGTTTCCCCCCATTTCATTCTCTCACTTTGTCTCTCTCTCCTTCTGTGACAGTTTGGGGCTCTTATAAACTTATGAATTCCATTTGATTTTATGAACTCTATTTATTGGCTGAGTGAAGCAAGATCTTACACTCATCTGTAATTGTTTGTAGATCAAAGAGCCGGGTGATGGCAGCCATTAACACCTTCCAGCATAACAACACCCAATCCCCCGCTCTACTCATCCACCCAATGGAATTTAAAATGTTGACAGCCTGAATGATTTATTTCCCAGACAGAAAGCAGAGAAATAATAACAGCGGGGGAGAAAGCAGGAAGGGGGATAAGAGAGGGGCACACAAACCCCCTGGCATGGGGTGGGGAAGAATGGGGGAACTTGGTATAGAGAGAGGTGGGGTCAAGCTGCTTGCAGTGACTCAAGAGCATGAGTACCAACCTCAGGGCAGACTGTTAAGAACCAGGGCACAACCCCAAAATTGGATGTGAATTCTATACTTAGATATCACCAACCAATTATTAAGTGGAAACTCCTCAGGCACTATAACAACCTGACCATGAAATCACAGACAGTCTCCTTGGGTACTCTAATCTAGTTAGCAAACCCAGATGAGCATATCTTTGTGATAGATGGTCTCTTACACCTAGCATCCCAGTAATATGCAGGTTACATAAAGGACCATGCACTTTACCCAGGTCAATTGCTCTTAAGGTCTCACACCAAAAACAATGCTTGTAGCTAATTCTGTAATAAAACTATATACAAATGTATTAATTAGTAAAAGGAAATGAGAGTTTTTACAAGGCTAAAGCAGGTAAACATATCTACATACAAATGAGTCCCAATCTTAAATTTCAAGAGGGAATAGAAGCTTCTATAATGAGCAAGCTCTATAGGTCTTAGGGCACTTCCGAGTTCAAGCAGCATAGAGATAAGATCCTTCTTGTTGGAGGTTTTTATCCTCCTCCTCTGAGCTGCAAACTCAGCTGATGGGAGGAATCCACTTGCTTGACTCATTTCTTTGAGGAGAGGGGAGTTGGCAAAACAACATGTCTTTTGTTCTCCTTATCTTCTCACAATAGTCCATCTGGTGTCAATGGTCCTTTCCTGTTGGACAAGACATATCACCTTTTGTTGGAGATCAGCACTTCACACTAGTTAATGTACCTCTCCTGTCTGGTGATTTACACAGTCACAGAGACTTACAATACAACTGCTCAAATATTATTTTACAGTATGGGATACAGATGTTATAAATTAGATTAATACATGCAGCAACTCAGATGCATTCAATAAAGTCTAAAGAGTAAATACATTCTTATAATTCTAACACCGAGGTGAGCCAGATGGATTCCAGCCATGTATCTGAGGCCTGGGGATCTTAGCATGAGCTGGCACCTGTTCTGCCGCATCATAGGGTCTAGGAGGGCACAAAGACCCTGGCATGTGGGACCATGGAGAGGGGGAAATGGGGACACATAGGGTCGATGGGTGGGAGGGAGAATGGAAGACACTGTTATTGGGTGAGGGGAGAATTGCGGTACACAAGGGCCCCTGGCATGTGGCAGAGGAGGGAATGGGATGGCACACAGGGCTGCTGACATGGAGGGTATAGGGTGAACCCTGGAGTGGGGGATCAGGGATGGGAGATACATAGCACCCCTGACATGAGGGAGTGCTGAGAGGATAGTACACAGGGTTCTTGTAGGCCAGATGAAGGAATGCAAGGAGACCCTGGCATACACAATGAACTTGGCCTAGAGAAACAACAGAGTTTGAGACCCTCTAGTACAGCAGAGGTAACAAAGTCCTGTGGCACCTTAAAGACTAACTATAAAGTTTTGAAGCATAAGCTTTCGTGGGCTAATACCCACTTCGTCTAGTACAGCAGTGTCCAATAGAAATTCAATGCTAGCCACACTTGTGATTTTGAAGTTTTCTTATTTGCCACATTATAAAAAAGGATTTTAAAACATGCTACGTATACGCACTAGTGCCTGTCGCTATTTCACACAGCACACCCACACCCACTGTCATCTATGCTGTTGTCTCTCTCACACTATATCCATGTTAACAAGCTGTATATCAAAGCACACAACCTGTCTTCCAGGACTGCTGTCTTCAATACACCAATGCATTGCTCATTCATTAGCCACAATTCAATAGTCTATTTGCCACATGTGGCTAGTGGCGAACGTATTGGACATCGCTGCTCTAGTGAGTATAATGTTTAGTGTGGATTCAAACTTTCATTTTATGGCAGACCATATCAGTGAATCAGAAACAGGGTCATCAAGCACCACCAGCAACTGTACAAGTTTACCCTGGTGGGACAATGGGGATTCCTAAAACCCTCTGCCAGCACTCCTACTTATGGAGAATGGAAAATCCTCTCAGGAAGAAAGGAGGAAAAGGTGTCAGAAACCTGTTGGGAGGGAGGGTGTGTGTGCATGTGTGATAATCCCCGCACCCCACTCCTTCTGCCCCAGCTGCCTGAGCATGTAATTGGAAGAGCTGCCATTTTTCTCCTTCTGATTACGTGATAAGGCATTGCAGACTGTTTTGAACTAAAAAGACATGACCTCTGATAGATAGAGCCATTTCACCACCAGCAGCAGACATGGGGGAAGGAGGGATCTGCCCCTCCCAACGCACTCTGACCAAAATCCAAAAGATTCTCAAGAGTAGTGAGGGCACTAGAAGGAGGGGTTTGGATTCAGGTGTTTGGTGTGTTTCCATAATCCGTACCTCTCCTGTGCCTTCTAAGAGTAAAGTGTGTGTGTTTAAGAAACTCCTTTGTAAAGTTTGTGCCTTACTTTCTTCAACTGTCACGTGGTCCCCAAAGAGTTAAGCTATACACCAGTATGCACACAAGGGAAGAGATCTGGGGAGAGTGTGCATAAGCTACTGAGGGGCTCAGGAGGGCAGAATCACTGGTTCCAGAGTTGAGACAGTGGGAGTCCCATTGCCAAGACAGATGTCAGATCTAGTATCTGCACGTGAGGAGCACACCTGAGTGATCCAGAGCTAGGAGCAGTGATCAGTCACTCACCAGACCTGGGATCTTGAAAGCATGTGGATCTTGTGACTGCCCACAAGGGGCTAGGCAGGGCTGTGATACCTTCCCATTTCCATCTCTTTATCACTTGACTCTTGACTCATTCTCTCTCTCTCTTCCTCTTTCCCTCCTTGTTTTCATCCTCTGTTTATCTCCTTCCTCCCCTTATCCTCTCTTCCCAGTCCCTCTCCTGAACTCACTTTCTTTGCAGTTCATTCTTCTGTCCTTGGAAGGTGATGAGGGGCTTTCTTCTGCTCCCAGCCTTCCATACATAGTAGGGAGCTGCCTGGGTTTCCTCAGGGAAGTTCAGTTATCAAGAACTGCTGGGATCACCTCTCCCAGAGTAAAAATGGGGAATTTTCATAGATTCATAAAGTTTAAGGCCAGAAGGGACCTTTAGACTATGTTGTCTGACCGCCTGTATCATTAAATTACACTGTTACCCCTATATTGAGATGAATAACATGTGTTTGGCTAAAGCATCTCCAGAAAGAGATGGAGAATACATTATTTCCCTTGGTTATTTGTTCCAATGGTTAGTCACCTACTTTCTAATTTGAATTTGTCTGGCTTCAGCTTTCAGCCATTGGTTCTTGTTCTTCCTTTCTCCTCTAAATTAACACCTCGTTAGTACCCAGAATTTTCTCCTTGTGAAGGAAATCACATATTACCATCAAATCACCTCTCAGTCTTCTTTTTGATAAACTAAACTGATTGAACTCTTGTCTTTCACTCTTATTTACACTTTAAATGCTACCATGGCACAGTTGTGCTGCTGTAGTGTTTCAGCATAGACACTACTATGGGAAGGAGTCTCCCCTTGGTACCGAGGCAGATTATAGTTTTGTGGGCCCTTGAACTCCCCACCCCTTCTGCCTGCAGTCCCGCCAACCCCATTTCCCCAGCAGGAATGCCACGGAAACAGGGCCAGGGCATTGGGGCTTCCCCTGCTCTGCCTACTCACCCGGCGGCCCTGCCAGGAAGCAGAGTCGGGTCAAAGGGGTGCCGATTTTTTCCCAGTTCTGCCACTGCATTGGTGTAGGTAATCTCCTCTCTAAGAGGTGCCAGCTAGGTTAATGGAAGACTTCTTCCATCAGCCCAGCACTATCTACACCAGGGTTAGGTTGTTCAGGGCACATCCCTGAGCAATGTAGCTGGGTCAACTTAGCTTTTTGTGTAGCTCAGGCCACTGTAAGGCATTTTCTCCAGACCTCAAATCATTTTTGTGGCTCTTCTCTGCACCCTCTCAAATGTATCGACAACCCTTTAAAAATGTGGATATCATAATTGGATTTAGTATTCCAGTATCAGTTTTACCAATGTTATATGCAGAGATAAAACCACCTCCCCTACTCACTAGTCCCCTGTTTATCCATTCAGAGATCACATTAGTCCTTTTTGCCACATCACACTGGAAGCTCCTGTTGAGTTGCTTGTCCATTATGATCCCTAAATCATTTTCATATTCACTGTCTTCTGCCTGGGGATGTACAATACTCACTGCTCCCCGCCAGGCAGGATGCTGTTGTGTGGGCACACTGAAGAGGGGGAACAGGGAGCTGTCTCTCCTGCTTTTGGCAGAAGGGGCTTATGTTCCTTTAACAGGCACCAGCAGTGGAACCTGCTCTTCTCTGGATCCTTTGACTAAGAATTAAATCCAGCCCCCCCGCCCCATGGAAACTGCAGCTTCTCTAGCAGGGTCTAGCACCTGCATCTTATGGGGGAGCAAAAGAAAACTGCTGCTTCTGATTCAGGTGGAAGCGGAGGAAGAATTGCCCTCATGTAACCTGAAGGGAGTGGATGACTGAAGGGGCAGAAGACATGTACTGAAGATTTGCCCTGTTTGTTGCTGAGAGAGGTCAGTGCTTCAGAGACCTATTGCTCCTGGAGAGGACCCGTTGCTCCTGCATTCCAAGACAGTGGGGATCTTATAATGCCACTTCTCACCAGCGGCTGGCCAAGAGGATGCAACTTGTCCTCTCTAACTTGGACCTTGTAGCAGTCATCCACCTGTCTGGCCCTGAAGTCTGAACTACTGTGTTTTGCTTCCTGTGTGGGTGGCTTCTAAGACCTCCTGGAAGCTTCAGAGAGGAAACAGACAATTATGGACATATAGGACTCAATCCTGCAAGGTGCTGAGCAACTCCTGGTGGTTCTGAGTGCTTAGTAACTGGAGTTAAGGATGCTGAGCACCTCTTACAGTTGTTCAGCACCTTTCAGGATTGAGTCTGTGGGGTCAGATTTTCTAGGGATCAGCACCCTGCAGCTCCCCTGGTGACAGTTATGGCCACGCTTTCAAAAGAACTCACCTGAAAACCCAGCCACTTACACTGGTACAGGAGCTGAACTCTTTTGGAAATGTGGCTTTTAATGTGTATCTTTCCCTTGCTTGCTTGTGAGCACAATTCAGGGCGTTAATAACAACCGTCAGGGTTCTGATGTGTCTAGGAGCCAGCTCCCTGAGAAAGGCCTCACAGATTCTGCCCCATTGTGGAAGCTATCAGCTGATCCTTTTTGCTGTAGATAACTGGAAATGAACTCTCCAAGAGGACACCATCCTGCCTTTCAAACATGTTCCCTTTGGCAGGTCTGCCAGAGCCTGTGCTTGGGACCCTTCGGGGCACAATAGAAGGCATATTTATTTGCTTTTTCACTTGATTGCATTTCATTTCTGCCTTTCATCCCTGACTAGCATGGGTTATTAGAGACTGTGGCTCTGAGCACTGGTGCTGCTATCATTGTCTGATGTGTGTGCCTTTCCGATTTTGCATCCCAGAACATGGAGGCAAGCAATCTGCCCTATAAGTGTTAATACATACAAATTCCTCATTGACACAGTCACCTTACTCCCCTAAAGGCGCTGCTGTTTATTTTACCAATTTAATCCAGGGAGTCAAAGCTCCTGGAGGGAAGGATGGATGATTAACTCACAGAGGCACCTACTTCACATAACATATCCACTTAGCAAAACCAGCTCTCACCAAAGGGGAAATGGCCTGCTTGTCATTTGGCTACACAAATGCAACCTGCAAATGAGTCACCAAATTAATAGCAATATTGTGGGTCTCACAAACAAGCAGTGCCCTTTCTAATCTCCATATATGTGCTCCCTGGGGCAGCATCTGCCTTTCAGGCAAGAATCAAGCTTTACATTGCTGACATTTCATTGGGAAAATAGAGTAACACACACACGTTTGTGTGGATGGTAGATTTTATACCCATGTTCAATACAGTGTTCAATACTGGCATGAACAGTCAGCCTTTGTTTAAGTTCCTCGGCGATTCTTGTAGTGGTTTGTTGAAACAAATAATTTTATAACTGTGGTGTGCATGGAAGTGGAATAACAACATAGGCCAGGCGAGGCTGAGTGCCAGCAGGCAGCTGGAGAAGCTTCCTCTGTGCAGCTTTGCCAAGGCAGCTCAATCCTAACCTGCAGCACCCCTGCTATTTCCAGCCTGGTCCCTCGCCCAACTCTGCCAATGCACATCAGTGCTGATCTGCAGCACCCCTGCTCTTCCAGCCCAGCCCCTCCCCCCCCAATCTGCTTGGGCACATCAATTCTGACCTGTAATAACCACTATCTCAGTCCTGGGATCACCACACAGGTCTTCAGTCCTGATCCGCAACCCTCCTGCTGTTCTAGTCCTGGGCCTCTTCCAGAAATAGGCTTGCAGTGGTTCTGTGGCACAGACAAACCACCCATGGAACAAGATGAAACCAGATCTATTTCCATGTGTGACTTAGTCAAAATTGAAAGTTTCACTTTACAGGTGATCTACAAGTGCATTGAGCTAGCATGTGGCCCGGCTCCTGGACCTAACCCCCCTGTGCCACACTTCTCCCCACCTCTGCGATGGACTCCCCCACCCACCCTAATCCACACACGAGAGGCAATAGAGCAGAGAAACTCACTCTACACTGCAATCTGCCAACAATCCTCTTCAGTCATTACCATGGAGCCTCCCACGATACACTGCAGTTACACAGCCCCCATCCCACTCTGCTATGGAGTCCCTGGTCCCCCACCAGCTGTGCCAATACCCTTCTCTCCCCCACTGTGCCCCTTCTGCTGAATCAGGACCCTCTGTTCCACACTCCAGGCTATGAAGATCTCCCCTTCTGCAGGTCCTATCCCCCAGCCTTCACTCAGCCAGCACCACGGCTTTCCCTTGCTCTAGCGATCCCTCTACTCCTCCCTTGCCCTTGGTTTCTCCATTGTGCTAATCCCCCTGGATCCCAGATACACGGGGGAACTAGAGATGGGGTGACAACAGGAAACGGGATAGTGGTGCACCAAGTAGGGAGCAGCAGAGAACCCTCAACAACGGGGAAAACGGAGAGGAAAGATACCAGGCAAGGGAGAGAAAGGGGAAGCCACTGGCAGAGGGGGGAAAACCTCCAAGGAATAGGGTAGGTGACCCATCCAGGAGCAGGTGAGGGTCCAGTAGAATAAGCAGGGAGAGCTTACTGGGGAACAGGGATGTAGAACCACCAGGGGGCAGGAGGGGAAGCAACCACCCTTTCCCCCAAAACAGAGAGGTGGCAACCCCAGGAAATGCCAGGAAGAGGAGAGCAAGGAACGTGGAAGGAGAATCAGCAGCGAGGCCACAAGGAGACATAAGAACATAAGAACATAAGAACGGCCATACTGGGTCAGACCAAAGGTCCATCTAGCCCAGCATCCTGTCTACCGACAGTGGCCAATGCCAGGTGCCCCGGAGTGAGTGAACCTAACAGGTATGATCGAGCGATCTCTCTCCTGCCATCCATCACCCCCCTCTGACAGACAGAGGCTAGGGACACCATTCATTACCCATCCCGGCTAATAGCCATTTATGGACTTAGCCTCCATGAATTTATCCAGCTCTCTTTTAAACCCCGTTATAGTCCTAGCTTTCACAGCCTCCTCAGGTAAGGAGTTCCACAGGTTGACTGTGCGCTGTGTGAAGAAGAACTTCCTTTTATTTGTTTTAAACCTGCTGCACGCTAATTTCATTGAATGGCCCCGAGTTCTTCTATTTTGGGAACAAGTGAATAACTTTTCCTTATTCACTTCCTCCACTCCACTCATAATTTTATATACCTCTATCATATCCCCCCTTAGTCTCCTCTTTTCCAAGCTAAAAAGTCCTAGCCTCCTTAATCTCTCTTCATATGGGACCCGTTCCAAACCCCTAATCATTTTAGTTGCCCTTCTCTGAACCTTTTCTAGTGCCAGTATATCCTTTTTGAGATGAGGAGACCACATTTGTACGCAGTATTCAAGATGTGGGCGCACCATGGATTTGTATAAGGGCAATAAGATATTCTCCGACTTATTCTCTATCCCCTTTTTAATGATTCCTAACATCCTGTTTGCTTTTTTGACTGCCGCTGCACACTGCGTGGATGCCTTCAGAGAACTATCCACAATGACTCCCAGGTCTTTTTCCTGATTGGTTGTAGCTAAATTAGCCCCCATCATATTGTATGTATAGTTGGGGTTATTTTTTCCAATGTGCATTACTTTACATTTATCCACATTAAATTTCATTTGCCATTTTGTTGCCCAATCACTTAGTTTAGTGAGATCTTTTTGAAGTTCTTCACAGTCTGCTTTGGTCCTTACTACTTTGAGCAGTTTAGTATCATCTGCAAACTTTGCCACATCACTGTTTACCCCTTCCTCCAAATCATTTATAAATAAGTTGAATAGGATCGGCCCCAGGACTGACCCTTGGGGAACACCACTAGTTACCCCTCTCCATTCTGAAAAAGTTCCATTTATCCCTACCCTTTGTTCCCTGTCTTTTAACCAGTTTTCAATCCATGAGAGGATCTTCCCTCTTATCCCATGGCAGCTTAATTTACGTAAGAGCCTTTGGTGAGGGACCTTGTCAAAGGCTTTCTGGAAATCTAAGTACACTATGTCCACCGGATCCCCCTTGTCCACATGTTTGCTGACCCCTTCAAAGAACTCTAATAGATTAGTAAGACACGATTTCCCTTTGGAGAAACCATGTTGACTTTTGCCCAACAATTTATGCTCTTCTATGTGTCTGACAATTTTATTCTTTACTATTGTTTCAACTAATTTTCCCGGTACGGACGTTAGACTGACTGGTCTGTAATTGCCAGGATCACCTCTAGAGCCCTTTTTAAATATTGGCGTTACATTAGCTATCTTCCAGTCACTGGGCACAGTAGCCGATTTAAAGGATAGGTTACAAACCCTCGTTAATAGTGGCGCAATTTCACATTTGAGTTCTTTCAGAACTCTTGGGTGAATGCCATCTGGTCCCGGTGACTTGTTACAGTTAAGTTTATCAATGAGTTCCAGAACCTCCTCTACTGATACTTCAATTTGTGACAATACCTCAGATTCGTCACCTACAAAAGACAGCTCAGGTTTAGGAATCTCCCTAACGTCCTCAGCCGTGAAGACTGAAGCAAAGAATTCATTTAGTTTCTCTGCAATGACTCTGTCATCTTTAAGTGCTCCTTTTGTATCTCTGTCATCCAGGGGCCCCACTGGTTGTTTAGCAGGCTTCCTGCTTCTGACATATTTAAAAAACATTTTATTATTACCTTTTGAGTTTTTGGCTAGCTGCTCTTCAAACTCCATTTTAGCTTTTCTTATTACATTCTTACACTTTACTTGGCAGTGCTTATGCTCCTTTCTATTTACCTCACTAGGATTAGACTTCCACTTTTTAAAAGATGCCTTTTTCTCTCTCACTGCTTCTTTTACTTGGCTGTTAAGCCACGGTGACTCTTTTTTAGTTTTCTGGCGTTGTTTTTTAATTTGGGGTATACATTTGAGTTGGGCCTTTATTATGGTATCTTTGAAGAGAGTCCATGCAGCTTGCAGGGATTTCACTTTAGTCACTTTACCTTTTAATTTCCGTTTAATTAACCCCCTCATTCTTTCATAGTTCCCCTTTTTGAAATTAAATGCCCCAGTGTTGGGCTTCTGAGGTGTTATTCCCACCATAGGAATGTTAAATGTTATTATATTATGGTCACTATTTCCCAGCGGGCCTTTTATAGTTACCTCTTGAACCAGATCCTGCGCTCCACTCAGGACTAAATCCAGAGTTGCCTCTCCCCTTGTGGTTTCTTGTACCAGCTGCTCCAAGAAGCAGTCATTTAAAGTATCAAGAAATTTCATCTCTGCATTTCGTCCCGAGGTGACATGTACCCAGTCAATGTTGGGATAATTGAAGTCTCCCACTATTATTGGGTTCTTTATTTTGACAGCCTCTCTAATCTCCCTTAGCATTTCGTCATCCCTATCACTGTCCTGATCAGGTGGTCGATAATAGAGCCCTATTGTTATGTTCTTATTTGAGCATGCAATTACTATCCATAGTGATTCTATGGAACATGTGGATTCATTTAAGATTTTTACTTCATTTGATTCTACACTATCTTTTACATAAAGTGCCACTCCCCCGCCCCCACGACCTATTCTGTCCTTCCGATATATTTTATATCCTGGAATGATTGTGTCCCATTGATTGTCCTCGGTCCACCATGTTTCTGTGATACCTATTATGTCAATATCCTCCTCTAACACGAGGCACTCTAGTTCACCCATCTTATTATTTAGACTTCTGGCATTTGTGTACAAGCACTTTAAAAACTGGTCACTGTTTATCTGTCTGCTCTTCCCTGGTGTGTCAGATTCTTTATGTGAAAATTTCTCATCTGATCTGGCCTCTCCTTTATCCTTTTCCATCCTTTCCTGTCTAGAACCTAGAGAATCTTTAATGACAGACCCTCCTGTAAGAGAAGTCTCTATCCGATCCACGTGCTCCTCTGCAGCAATCGGCTTTCCCCCATCTCTTAGTTTAAAGACTGCTCTGCAACCTTTTTAATGTTAAGTGCCAGCAGCCTGGTTCCACTTTGGTTTAGGTGGAGCCCATCCTTCCTGTATAGGCTCCCCCTATCCCAAAAGTTTCCCCAGTTCCTAATAAATCTGAACCCTTCCTCTCTACACCATCGTCTCATCCACGCATTGAGACTCTGAAGCTCTGCCTGCCTACCTGGCCCTGCGCGTGGAACTGGAAGCATTTCTGAGAAAGCCACCATAGAGGTCCTGGATTTCAACCTCTTTCCTAGCAACCTAAATTTGGCCTCCAGGACATCTCTCCTACCCTTCCCTATGTCATTGGTACCTACATGTACCACGACCACCGGCTCCTCCCCAGCACTACTCATAAGTCTATCTAGATGCCTCGATAGATCCGCAACCTTTGCACCAGGCAGGCAAGTCACCATACGGTTCTCCCGATCATCACAAACCCAGCTATCTATATTTCTTATGATCGAATCCCCCACTACTAACAGCTGCCGTTTCCTAATAATTGGAGTTCCCTCCCCTGGAGAGGTGACCTCTGTGCAAGGGGACACCCCTCCGTCACCTGGAAGGAGGGTCCCAGCTGTGGGAAGGTTTCCCTCTGCTCCCGTTGACTGCTCTCCTTCCCGAGGCCTTTCATCCTCCTCAACAGCACAGGGGCTGTCTGACTGGAGGTGGGACCATGGGTTGCGGGGAAGGAAGGTCCCAGAGCGGATCGAGAGCTCCCTCGGAGAGCGCTACTAGCCAGGGGAGGCAAAGCCTAAAGGAACAGAAATGGTGCAAAAATTAAGTGACGAGAGAAAAGGAGGAGGAAGAGAAAGAACAAAGGGAAGCCAGGCGAGAGGGGGAGACAGTGAAGAAAAACACCTGGGAAAGCAGAGAGATTGCAACTCTCTGGAGTATGGAGAGAGAGAAGACACCGCGATTGCCTGGGGGAGGGGTGCGTGCACACAGGCGACGAGACTGGAGCTGGGAAGCAGATCGAAAGGGCCCACTGAAAGGCGGCATGGAGGGGGAAGGGAGGCCCAGGCAGAAAGATACATTTTTGTATTCGAAAAAGACAAAAGGACGAGATTTCGGGGGGGGGGGGTGTGTTTCTGTTGTGTTGATTTTGTTTTTTGTCCGTTTGCCAAAAGTCTGGTGTTGAGCAAACCCAGCCCTTCCCAATAACCCCGAAGAACAAGCAGCTACAGAGACTCGAGAGGGAGGGTGGAGACGTGACCATTCCCGGGGCAGTGTTGTAGAGTAGAATTCAACCCCCATAGCATCACCGGCCCAAGCAGGAAATACTCGAGTAAGGACCCGATTCCGCCACTGTTCGTGGCTTCCAGGAGGACGGTCCTCTGGAGGGCGACAGCCCCAGGCTCCAGGTGGGGCTGTGGGAAAGGCCGGGATGGTGAATGGAGAAGTCCGGGGTTGTGGTCATGGCCATGGAGTTAGCGATGCCCTGAGTGGGAAAGAGCGAGTCTTGCCGATTAAACGCTAAAAGGAGCTGTTGGCTTGACCTAGTTAGGATGGTAAAGGAGCCTTGACTGGTATGCGGGGAGGTCCGGGGACTGGTGCCTTGTTTACCTGCCAAACTAGGGGCAGGTGCCAGGCGTGGTGGGCCAGGAGAACGGCTCCGGAGTGAGCTGGGAGCACTGCTGAGTGCTTGCCGGCTCCTCTAGGGATGGTGCTATGGCAGGTGATTCCTTTTAACTCTAATTAGGTGTGAGGGCTGGAGAGTTGCCTTACCCCGCTCTACAGAAGAGGGAAGCTACAATGGCCTATTTTAGGGACCTCTTGAGGTGGTGGGGAGGAAAGCTTGGAAGCCCTGAGTCCAGGGAGGCTTTGCTCAGTGGTTTGAGCATTGGCCTGCTAAATCCAGCGTTGTGAGTTCAATCCTTGAGGGGACCATTTAGGGATCTAAAGCTGTTGGATGATAGTTGGGGATTGGTCCTGCTTTGAGCCAAGGGGGTTGGACTAGCTGACCTCCTGAGGACTCTTCCAACCCCGACAGTCTATGAGGGTGGAGGCTGGGGATCTGGCAATTTCAGAGTGACGGCAGCAGGCATCTCCCGTCCCGATTATTCTGCGCAAAACCCGACAAAGTGGGGAAGCGCTCGGTTTGTAAAACATCACCGCAGAAATAAATCTCCTCTGAGATCTGCGGCTCTCCCAAGCCCTTAAATCGATTAACAGATTATCCCCTTTAATCAAGTCATCGGGAAGGATCTGCCACTAGGGGGCTTCTTGCGACTGCACAATATCCCCTAATTAACGCCTGGAGAAATCGCTGGTAGTTTCCATCCTTCTCAACTAGGAAGAGAGGATAAGCTCGTAGTTTCCTGCCCAATAAAAGCCGGTATCATTTATGGAGGTTTCTGAAGAAAATGTTTAAGTGGGAGCCGGCTAATCCAATGGAGAAATCTTAATTGGGTGCCTCCGGGAGAAAAACAGGACGTGTTCCAAATAAAATGAGTTCTAGTGGGAATCGCCATCACAGCTGGGCTTGCTGCTCACACTGAGGGGGGATCAGGAAGGTGGGTCGGGTGGGAGAAGCCCTCTCGTTACGCGCCCCCCCCCGCCCTCCCTAACCCTGCTGCCCTCCCTTCGCCAAGGGCGGCCGAGACGCCTCAGCCAAAGCGGCAAACGAGGAGGTTTTAAGGGCAAAATTAACAAGCAGAAAGTTGGTCTCAGCCTCCCGCTGGCTGGCGCTTCAGCCTGCACTGCAGGTGTGAGCGCTGCTGAGGAAAGGTTAATGTAAAATCTGTTGAACAGCCAGCCACACGGAGCCCCCTTCGGGCGCTTTCCGCCAGCTCCGCGCTCACAGCGGGGGGCTGTGCTGGATTAGAGACACTTTGGAAATCCTGCCGGCTCCAAGCGGGCAGGGTGTTGGGGACGCAGGAGGGGAGGCCTGTCTCCATGTCTCCGAGCTGAGGGAATCAGCCGTGAGCCGGCTGTCTGGGATGTAATCCCCTTCTCTGGTAATTAAAAAAGTCAGCATTACAAGGAAAACGGTGTGCAGGAAAATGTAATCAATTCTGGGGGAGCTTAACCATCTGTTAAAGGTTCAGTCCATGCACGGAGGCTGATGTCGGGATATTCATACGGCGGATTTGGCTTTCGGTGTGGTTCGGGCTCTTTAATCTACCGCGGGGATGAAGCAAACAGCTGTGGGGAAATATTACTGGTCCCATATGCATCTGCTCAGGGCTAGAGATGTTGTCGCCCAGTAGCCGGGAACATAAACTTCCTCTCTCTGGGCGGAGAGGCGAAGGCCAGGCAACGGGTCCCCGCGGGGGTGGGCCCTGGTGGGCGGCGTGGGCAGATGTAATGGGGGTTGTGCTCTTTCCGTCCAAACAGGCTTTTTTTTTCTTTGCAATAAAGTCGCCGGGGCGGAATCCGTCTCCGCCAGGCAGTTCCGTGCCACGCTGGGAAAGACACCTGACCTTTTCCTGCATGGAAATGATTGCACTCTCCCGGGCATTAGCATGAATACATCGCGCGCTCTCCTCCCTCCCTGGGCCGCAAGGGGTTAACCATTCCGGCAGTAATTGCAGCTCCGGCTTGCGACTCCTCCGTCCACCAATGCGGTGCTGAAATGCGAGGCGGGTCCTCCCTCCGCGGCTCGCTCCGTGAGCCCGAAAGTAGTTGGAAGTCCAAGTGTTGGACAAACACAAGACGGGGGGAGCGGCGCAGCGGCAGCGGCGGCGCTTTCAGGTCCGGGCGAGCCGACGCACCCTTCGCCTCCGACGCCTTCTGCCCGGGAGACAGCGCCGCGAAGGCTCCCGTTGGATGGCACCGGTGGGTTCCGGTGAGCCTTGTCCCTGGAGGCGCTGCCGGAGCAGGGGCCCCGGCGCCATGGGGGCTGGAGTGTGGGGCAGCGGCTGGACGTGGAGCCGGCAGATGCTGTTGCTCCTGGTGACTTCTTGCCTGGGGCCGGCGGCCGGCCAGCTGCGCTACTCGGTCCCCGAGGAGCTGGAGCACGGCGCCTTCGTGGCTAACATCGCCGAGGACCTGGGTCTGGACGTGTCCAAGCTGTCGCCGCGGCGGTTCCGCATCGTGTCGCGGGCCGGCGCCAAGCAGCAGCTGGAGGTGAACCTGGAGAACGGGATCCTCTTCGTCAACGAGCGGATCGACCGCGAGGAGGTGTGCGAGGCCGGCGGGCCCTGCCTGCTGCACCTGCAGCTGGTGATCGAGAGCCCGCTGGCGCTGTACCGCGTGGAGGTGGAGGTGCTGGACATCAACGACAACGCGCCCAGCTTCCCCTGGCCGGAGTACGTGCTGGAGGTGAGCGAGTCGGCGCTGCCCGGCGCCCGCTTCCCGCTGGAGAGCGCGCAGGACCCGGACGTGGGCACCAACTCCCTGCGCACCTACCAGCTCAGCCCCAACGGCTTCTTCTCGCTCGAGGTGCAGGCCCGCAGCGACGGCAGCAAGTTCGCCGAGCTGGTGCTGGAGCGAGCCCTGGATCGCGAGCAGCAGCGCGGCCACCGCCTGCTGCTCACCGCCCTGGACGGCGGCCTGCCGGAGCGCTCGGGCACGGCGGGGATCCTCGTCACGGTGCTGGACGCCAACGACAACGTGCCCGCCTTCGAGCAGCCCTCCTACGGGGTGAGCCTGCGCGAGGACGCGCCGCCGGGCACGCTGGTCATCCAGCTCAACGCCACCGACCTGGACGAGGGCACCAACGGGGAGATCGAGTTCTCCTTCAGCGGCCACGCGCCGCCCCGCGCGCGCCAGCTCTTCAGCGTGGAGCCCCGCAGCGGCCAGGTGCGCCTGGCCGGCCCGCTGGACTACGAGCGCGCGCGCCTGCACGAGCTGTACGTGCAGGCCAAGGACCGCGGCCCCTCGGCGGTGGCCGTGCACTGCCGGGTGCTGGTGCACCTGCTGGACGTCAACGACAACGCGCCCGAGGTGAGCCTCACCTCGGTCTCCGCCCCCGTGCTGGAGGACGCGCCGCCGGGCACCGTGATCGCCGTGATCAGCGTGCTGGACCGGGACTCCGGGGACAACGGGCAGGTGAGCTGCGAGATCCCCCGCGACCTGCCCTTCCGGCTCCAGGCCGCCTTCCGCAACTACTACACGCTGGTCACGACCGCGGCGCTGGACCGCGAGGCCGTGCCCGAGTACAACGTCAGCATCACGGCGCGGGACAGGGGCTCGCCCGCGCTGCTCACCAGGAAGACCCTGACCGTCCAGGTGTCCGACATCAACGACAACGCGCCCCGCTTCCTGCAGCCCTCCTACAGCGTCTACGTGCCGGAGAACAACGCCCCGGGCGCCTCCATCTGCTCGGTCAGCGCCCTGGACCCCGACTGCCGGCAGAACGCCTACCTGTCCTACTCCATCGCCGACGGGCACATCCAGGGCATGCCCGTGGCCACCTACGTCTCCATCAACTCGGACAGCGGGCACATGTACGCGCTCCGCTCGCTGGACTACGAGCAGATCCGTAGCTTCCAGGTGCAGGTGCAGGCGCAGGACGCGGGCTTCCCCCCGCTCAGCAGCAATGTCACCGTCAACGTCTTCATCCTGGACCAGAACGACAACGCGCCGCTCATCGTCTCGCCCGTGCCCCGCAACGGCTCGCTTGCCACAGAGGTGGTGCCCCGCTCGGCCGACCCCGGCTACCTGGTGGGGAAGGTGTCGGCCGTAGACGCGGACTCCGGGCAGAATTCCCGGCTCTCCTACCAGATCCTGCAGGCCACCGACCCCAGCCTCTTCAGCGTGGCCCTGTACACCGGCGAGCTCCGCACCATCCGAGCCTTCCTGGACAAAGATGCCACCAGGCAGCGCTTGGTCATCCAGGTGCGGGACAACGGGCAGCCGCCGCTCTCCGCCTCGGTGTCCCTGCTGCTGTCCGTGGTGGAGCGCGTGCCCGAGCCCCTGTCCGAGTTCAACGAGCTCTCCCTGAACCCCGAGCTCTCTTCCTCCACGCTCACCCTCTACCTCATCGTCTCCCTGGGCTCCGTGTCTTTCACCTTCCTGGTGGCCATCCTCATCCTCATGGCCATCAAGTGCCACAAGGACCGGCACTCCCTCCCCGCCTGCTGCTGCGTGAGGGCCCGGACCTCGGCCGACGTCTTCAAAAATACCAACATCAAGCCCCAGCTCTCCGCGGGCAACAAAGTGCCCCCCAGCGGCTTGGACGGGGCGGGCAGCGGCCCTCCGGGCTACTGCTACAAAGTCTGCCTGACCCCGGAGTCCGCCAAGAGCGACTTCATGTTCCTAAAGCCCTACAGCCCGAGCCCCCCGAGGAACAACGAGAATCTACCGGGGCCGGCCAGGAAGCCCCGAGAGGCCAATATCACCGTCAGCGCCGCCAGCCAGGTAACCCGGTGGGGCTCTCCCGGGGAGACAGTGCCGTGAAACACCCCTGCAAGGGGTAGCCCGGCTTCCCCCCGTCTTCTCTCCCTCCCCCGCCACCCAGGAAACGAATCCGAGCGGGGAGAAACGCTTCCATTCAGCCACAACTCTTTAAAGACAATTACCCGCCCCTTTGATCAAGTGGCGGTGTCGGAATTAGCACCCGTCAGACAGCGGGGAATTCTCCAGCGCGCTCCTCGCCCACTTCACTTCATGATCTGGGGGGACGTCAGGCGCCTTTGAAATTAGCGAAGGTAGCAGAGGACGCTGGGAAGCAGCAGCCCAGCTCCTATTAAGATCGAAATCCGCAGCGGGCCCAGGAAAACCAAGGGCTGGCTCGGGAGATAACTGGCCCCTTTGGAGGGCTCTCGCGTAGCCTCCGATCGCGGCTGCACAGCCCCGCAGCCTCCCTCCGAGAGCCTGACCTGACACCGGGGCAGCAAAGCGCGCGGAGATTTAAGCCTCTTGAAATTTTACTCCCGGTTCTGTGTTTCCCCTCCGCACATAGGACAGGCGGCACGAATTACTCAGGCGCTCTAGCGGCCCACGGGGCTTTTCATCTCCTTTGTCTCAATAAGAAATTCAGGCAGATACACGCGGCTCAAGCAGATTCAGATGCAGGCGCTGCCCGGTGCTGCATCAGTCCCCGCACCCGGTGCTTTCCTACTAGGGATGATCCGTTTCGGGTTAAATGTAGTGTTATTACCAATCGACCTAAGTGGCTTTGGTGGAGGGAGGGGGGAGGTTTCATGGGGTGATTCAAATCCTCCCCAAACTGGCGAAGGGAGCTGCAGTATTGCCTCTCCAGTCCTTAGGGACCTGGTCTCTTGGTTGGTTCTTTCGGAGGCATCTCCTCGCCTTTGTAACGGAGACACTTCGCCATTACCCCATTTCCTAAGGACACCACTTTTCTCCTGGCGTCTATTAAAATTCATGCTGAAATATTGTCATTGAAGGGGAAGAGCACTTTGCAGAAGACAAATGCCTGACATTTCGGTGAACCGATCACTAGAGGGGGCAAAAACCTAGACTCCGCGCTCGGAGAGAGAAAAAAAAGATTTCAAGAGATTTTTATGTCAACATTTGTTAGGTATTTAAATGAATAACGTCTAATTTTTTCGATGAAATACTCTTTCAATAACGCGATTACTGGGGATGGATAGGAATGAGAAGTCTAATCCACTTACAAACATTTTACTTTGAACAAAAGATCCCCTTTTAAAAGAAGCACAAGACATTCTGCAGACAGGTTTTCTTTTTCCATTTCCCCTTGGATCGTTGGACACAGTTGTCTAATATGTTAATGCGATTTTCCTCCAGTCAGTTACAAACTCCCTCTAGTGACATTCCGCACACAGCTGATTTCCACACCTCTCCGCCGCAGGCGGGTGTAGGGAGATACCAGACTAAGCCACCTCCATCGAAACTAAATAAATACAAAAAAGGGGTTACAAATATTAAGAGAAAACAAATCTGTAATGAAAGAATGGAGCCAGATTTACGGACGGGGGTTGGGAATGAAGGTGTGAAAACTGAGGTGGGGGGAAGACGGAGAAGAAAGGAGGCGTGATCTAGGGAGGGGAGACAAGTCTGAAGGCTTCGCTTTCGGCTCTGTCAGAGATTTCCTGTGTCTCTGACCCTCAGTTTCCCCTCTGTAAAATGGAGATAGTATTACCTCACAGAGGGGCAGTGAGGCTTAATTCTTGGATGGCTGAGGGGCGCATTGAGATGGCTGATGGATGGCTCTGTAAAGGGGCAACGCAAGTTATTATCAAACCCGTGTTACCAAGTGCCAGTAGAACACTAGAGGGATCAGTTAAGTCCGACCAGTTACTTTGGTTACTATCACGGGCTAGTTGGCTTCAGAAGCGCATTGCTTTCAGAATACAGTAATTGGCCTGATTGCTATCTAACTCCACTGGCTCCTTTCTCTGGCCTGTTTTCTGGAAAGGAGGTGGAGGGAGATATGTACTGAACTCCCCGGATCTCATCCCTAATACATTTCCCACCCTCCAATGCTGTCTGCCAAGGCAGGGAATCCTGGTATTTGAAGGCCCGGCTAATCTGCCTTTTCAGTTCCTGCCACCTCTAAGACATGTTAAGTTTTTGCCCCTAAATCCTCAGAAACGGCTTTCCTGATTCGGACTCGCTTTTGAACTCACCCCTGGCCAATTAAAAGGATCAACGGCACCCACTTGGCCTGAGAAATCATTAACAGGACAGAAACTGAAGCCTTCCAACGGCTGACTAAATGACAACGAGGCAGGCATATTAAATAAAACCGTGCGACAATAGTGAAATAATTGGGGATTTTTAAAGCAAGCCAAATCGAACACAGCTTCCATTTCACAATCCAGCGAGTCTGACACTGAGATTAAAAAATCACTCCGGCTAAAGCCAACTTGGAGTTTGACCGAGAAAACAGAATACAAATGAGCCTATTTGAAAGCCCTGTTTGCTTCTCCGTTCATGTTCGTATCTGATGTTCCATCACTTCCTATTCTTTGAAGGAGACGGATTAGAAGAACAGGCAGATTATTTAGACCGGCAACGTATTTACAGAGAGCAACTGAAGTGGGTTAGAGTGCGGGCCAGAGAGGGTTTTCAATGGATTTCTGGAAGAAGAGGGGTTGTTGCTTCACTGGTGAAACATAAAAGATAAGACAGCTCCCTTTGTTAGTTGTTCTAAACGCAGAAATCCTATAAGCAAGTAGCAGCTTTGTTCCTGCGCTGTGTCAGGGACCGTAATTAAATATTGTAATCTGAATGAGATCTGAAAGCAGACCATTAACTGGATGCGGAGTGATAGCTTTAGCTTTCAGTGGGAAAGGTCCCCGGAACAAGGAGAATAGGGCAGCATTGCCCTGCCATTTGCCCTGTGTCTCTGCCTTGCACTTTTGGCTCCACACTTTTCAGATGAATGGGTTCTTGGAGGTGATTTTTTAAAGAGATTCTGTCGAGTGATCAATTTCACACAACCCTAGAAGATATACCTAGAAGGCATCTCACTTTGCTTGCTCTAGCGATCATTTCCCACCTATCTCACATTGTAGCTCTAATTCACCCCCTAACCACATGGAACCTGGGCCTTCAGTGGCTTCTCAATTCACCCGTAAAGCAGGCAGAGTTCATCTAGCTCAGATTAACCTAACCTAGCCATAGAGCCAAAATGATCTAACCTAATTCTTCGATTCCCTTGGCTGTGAGCATTAAACAAGCAACACTTCTTTGAGGGGGAGAGGGCTTGATTGGTCTGGCAAACCCATGCACCATAAAGATGGAATTTCATGTGTCTAACATTGTCTATTTCCTGTGTTTTACAGCTCAAACAGCCCAATATGGACTGGCTGCCTATAAAAACCCAGCGATCAGCCCTGAAAAGGTACCAGAACCCAATACTTAGAAGGCATGGGGTAAAGGGGGAGGGATGATTACTGCTGATCAGAATATGAGTGGAGTCTTCATGATGTCTTTGTTGTTTTTCTGCTTCTCTTTAGTTCGCAGAGTCTGGAGGATGTAGGGGGAGTCCGCAGAGGAGTCCAGAAAGAGCATGACAGGCTGCGTACCCTGGTCACTCCAGTCTCTGGTTAGTGTTGGGTAGTGCAGAACATCACATGCCTAACGTCTAACCGCGTAGCTCCCAGACTGGCTGGGGGAACCGAACCAGGCTGCCAGCCTGAGGCCCTACTCAGGGCATCCCCACCAGCACTCTAGGTGCTTTATCCCTCATTGGAGCCCAGGCGGCTCCAAACCTTAGCCTCGCCCAACGCCAGTGCATCGCCAGGAATGGGTTGGGGGAGCGGTGGTAGGATGTTGGAAACGCATCATGATAGTGAGAGGAACCTTCCTATGTACCAGTCGCAACAGCTATAGGCACGAGAACTGGTGATGTAGAGGGGTAGTCCGGAGCCACCTGCCTGCAGCCCAACCTCTTGAAGGGATTCATTTCTTCCTACCTCAGGCATCTTAAAGGCCGATTAAGGTGCACTGAGTGGGTGAGTGGGTGGGTGGGTGTATATCTGGCTGACTGATCCTCTCTGGTCCCCAGAAGCTTTTCCTGGCGCTAGCTAATGTTTGCTTTCTCCAGAATTCCAGAAGGCATCCGGGGCCTCCAATAGCATTTGGACCCCCAGGTATGGCCCCTTGTACCCGCCGCACATCCCACCTCTGGATTACCAACACAACGTGTATATACCAGGGACCCCAACCATGCTGGCAACCAAGGAGGGGCCCCTCTGCCTGGATCCAGAGGATAAAAACAGCTTCTCCACTTTTGGGAAGAGGAAGAAAATGGCCACCTATTGTGACATAGGCGACACTATGATTATCAACAATGACCTAAAATAATGGCTGCCAGACCAGAGTGCCGGGCAGGGCAGCTCTGTCCATGTTCCCGGTGAAGCTGAGGTGGGGTCAGTTGCCTTTTGCAGTTTGCAGCTTTCATAAAGTGCAAGAAGCAGTGAGTCCTTCTAGGAAGTGCCCTCCTGGCTAATCTGCTGAACAGTGTGATGCTAAGACATTTCCTAATCTGCTGAACAGTGTGATGCTAAGACATTTCCTAATCTGCTGAACAGTGTGATGCTAAAACATTGCCTGCAGCCTATGTACCTATTATTGTAATTAACCAAGTCCAGGCTCGGGCCTGCAGCTGGACAGAAAAGGAGATGGATTTGCAGCACTTGAACTGAGAGAAGGATTGAAATGGGAGACTGGACGAAGGACATTAAGATTCTTCCCATGTCATTCTGCGGGGGCAGTAGCTCGTCTGTGTATTAGTGGGTACATGACCATTTAATAGCGGGTGTGCGGATTACAGGAAGGATTTGCCTTGTGTTAAACACATCCTCATGCAGAGCTATTCTGGGGACCGGATGTCCCCTCGGCCATGTCTCCTGCATTTCAAGAAGCCTTTAGGAAGCTCCATTTTGTAATTATTGTAACTTCTTTCCTTGTGAGGCTGTGTGAATGTATCAAGTACATGTGTATGTTTCTGGCTGCACTGGAATGTTTTCCAAATACACTGAAATCACTGAAAAATGTCATGTTACAATCAAGAGGGCTGGGAGAGCTACTAGGGTTAAAGCAAACAGAGATATTACCTAGGCAAGGAGGACTCTCTTTCCATAAATTAAGGAGTTATGGAATAATATTTTCTTAGAACTGGGTCTCAGATCTGTTACAGGAAAGACATGGAGGCAAGGCACAGCATGCTAAAACCAGCCCATTGGTTTTGGCTTCACTGATAGTTAAAAAAAAAAACATAACCAAACAACTGCCAGGTCTTGTGATTTTTGATCCGCTCAACTGAAATGCAAATCTCATCTGGTAAGGCTGTTTTTTTATTATTAAAATTATAACTGAAAGTTTCCAGGATCTAAGAGTTCTTAAAGAGAGAGTTTATGGGCAAGTCTCGTGTACTCAGGCTGAGAGGGACCCTCCTCCTCTTTGTGGTCTGTGATGTGGAAGGGAGATGGGGAACACATAGAGTGGGGCTATATCATCTTTTCTACTTCCCTCCCTCAGGAATCTAAGGAGTACTGATGGCAGAGACCCTGGTTATGGTACTAGGGTCTTAATGGAGCAAGTTGCCATGTAGCCGGGACCCCGCATGAGGGTCAGACATGGTACAGGGGCTCAATCTTCTACGTGGATGGCGTTGGCCTCCTGCAGGCCCTTGGGATCCTCTGTGTTTAGGGGAAGGCTCTGCTGTCTTTTCCACCAATAACAGCCCCCTTGGTGATTACTCAGCGAGATTTCCTTCCCCGGAGCCCACTCTTGGTTTTTTCCCCTATGGTAAGTGTAAAAAATAAGCTCCCCCTTTTGACTGGAGAGCAGTAGGGTGGGGCCCATCTTTAGATGGGGTGATGATCTCCTGCACACAAGCATATTATTGCTCACACTGTCCTGAGATCAAAGAGAAGTTTTCATTCCACCCCATGTTGTCTTTTAAGGCATTAAACACACAATCAGGCAGAATGCTAAATCAAAACCAGGCTCCGCCCACCTCCTACAAATGTCTCTTGGTAGTTGAACTCGGCCTAGAGCCCGAAGAGTATATTTCCTTTGAGAAACTCAATTGAAGATGATTGTCCATCCCCACTGAGAAAGTCCAAGCTCGTTCAAATTTGCCAAGCAGGTGGGAGTGGGGACACAGCTCAGCCCAAAACTAGAATCACTGGTTCTTTCTCGGGACTAGCCCCCGAGAGCCCAAAGGCCTCTGAATCTGAATCTCCTCTTTGTTGGCAGATTTGAACTGACAGACTTATTTAAATAACGCAAAGGAACAATTTTCCTGGAAAGATACTGTTGGTCTGTGGGCATGGAAACTGTGTGGAGAAGTGTTCCGGAGTCATGGAAGGAAGATTGCTAGGCTTTTGAATTACAGCTCATTTCCAACTATACATGCAGTGCATGAGAAATCTCCTTGCAACAAGTAGCGTTTGTTTCACAGTGTTTGCTTTATACCAATAAAAGTGTACAGTATTTTAATAGCTTGGACAGCTCTGTGGCTTTTCTGATGGGCAACAAACAGCAGCCGCACTGACAACGGGTTCTCCGATGGTTTTGTTTTTCACCTTTCATTGGGCATAATACTATTATCCCTTCTGAGCACAGACTTGGCCAAAGCTTGCTGGAGATCGTTTAAAGCTCTGTAACTTGCCGCAATTACCACATTGCAGGCTAGCAATATTAAAATGCTTCATCTTGTCGTTTGCATGGAAGAGGTTGTATCCCTTGCTTGCATTTTAAAATCTCTGCTGTGTGCTCTGTTGCATTCCTCACCTGTACGGCTGAAGTATCCCTGGACATACTTTGCCGGACTGTTGGCCCCTTTGAACCACTTCGGGGGTAACTTGGGGGCCGTCGAGCTTGTTTCACCAGCTCCTTGAGGATTCGGTCAGCGTTGGGGTAACAGGTGGACTCACTGTTCTCTGCGACCCCTCCTCTGGCCCTGGGGAGAAAGGAGGCATGGCTGGAGCAGCTGTGGGGCCTGCAGATCCTCAGCTGGCAGAACAACACCACAAGGAGTTGTTATAAGTGGCACAGGGAATCAAGGAAAATGGTCTGATGTATGAGGCTCCTTTGACATACATGGGTTTGCAATATATTGTTTTAGCTCAGGGATCATGTTCTATTGCAATGTAAACTTTGTTAGGTTAGGTTAGGGGTTAGGGCGCCGCAAAGGGTGCAGAAAGTCACATTTGCTCACCTGCCCAATCACCAATCCTTCAATAACGGGGCTAGCCCATTCACCTGTGCTAGCCCCGGGGATGCTAACCTCCCTCCGAGCAAAGCACTTCAGTATCCTTCCGCGTGAAAGCTGCAAGCTAAATATAATGACCTATTAGATTCTTTTGCATTGTTTCTACTAGTCAGTTAAGCTTTTCCTGTGAGACTCGCCACCCACAGCTGGCATCTGGACTAACAGGAAGACAGGCACCTATCCCTGGATAGGTGCCAAACTCAAGGATGTAGGTGTCTGGAAACAGATCTGTCAGACTTGCTCTAGAAATATTCTCCCCTCTCCAACCTCTCTCTCTCTCTTTCTTTCTTTCTTTCTTTCTTTCTTTCTTTCTTTCTTTCTTAGATACTAATGGATTGGCATCAGCATGATTTGTGGGTAAGATCTAAGTTATAGACCAAGGTATGTGGCTGGTCCTTTGGGATCATAAGAACCTTTTATTTGATGAGACTGGTTGTAAAGAACCATTCATATGAATCCAGTGGTTTTGGTGGTGATATAAGAACTGGAATGCCTGAGGAAACTGCCTTGATGTTTCCTTGTTAGCCAGTGTGGTGAAACAGGAGTTTATTTTGTGGCTGGTTTGGTATATCTTATAAAATAAGAACTACCAGTTTGTTGAGTGGTAGTAGTGATAACCAAGATGGCCCATATCAGACAGTTGACAAGAAGGTGTGAGGATACTTAACATGGGAAATAGATTCAATTTATGTAATGACCCAGCCAGGGCCGGCGACAGGGGGGGGTACAACGGGTAGAGCTGTACCGGGCCCCGGACTTCAGGGGGCCCCCCTGAAGTCCGGGGGCCGGTACACAGCTCTACTCGTAGTCATCCCCCCTGGGCACTGCACCGCATTTCCCCAGCTGTGTCCAGCGCCGCGGCCGGCTGCCTCCCGAGCCCTTCAGCCGCTGCTTGTCCCGTGCCCCAGGAGCCTCCCCGAGGCACCCCCGGCTGCAGCGCTTTCCCCGCCCACCTGCAAGAGCCGGGCCAGCCCTTGGCGGGGGGGGGGGGGGGGGCACAAATGCTCAGATTAGGGGGGCCCCCAAATGCTCAGAGTAGGGGGGCCCAAAATTTCTGTCACCGGCCTTGGACCCAGCCATTCCCAGTCTCTATTCAAATCTAAGTTAATGGTGTCCAATTTGAAAATTAATTCCAGTTCAGCAGCTTCTCACTGGAGTTTGTTTTTTAAGGTTTTCTGTTGCAAAATTGCCACCTTCAAGTCTGTTATTGAGTGACCAAAGAGGTTGAAGTGTTCTCTTACTAGTTTTTGAATGTTATGATTCCTGATGTCAGATTTATGTCCATTTATTCTTTTGTGTAGAGACTGTCCAGTTTGGCCAATGTACATGGACGAGGGGCATTGCTGCCACACAATGGCATACATCACAATTGTAGATGTGCAGGTGAATGAGCCCCTGATGGCATGGCTGATGTGAGTAGGTCCTATGATGGTGTCACTTGAATAGATATGTGGACAGAGTTGGTATCGGGCTTTGTAGCATAACATTCAAAAACCAGTAGGAGAACACGTCAGCCTCTCTGGCCACTCAATAACAGACTTGAAGGTGACCATTTTCCCCCACAAAGATTAAAATCAGATTAGTATTCCCATATTTAGCAGTGACTGGGCCCAGTTATACACTGATTTTCCTTGAAAGTGCACCAATGGCTCAGCATGGCTCTTAGCCCATTCACTAGGACAATTCAGCATTTCGAGTCAACATTCACCCCTCTATTTCCTTCATTTTATTCTATCACTTGAAGTTTTTTATTTATATATCTTTCTGCTATTTAACCTTTGCCTCAGATTTAACGGCGGGAAAATTGTGAGGTCGGATCGTCATGTACTTCTCTCTCTGCTCCTTTTCTTTTCTCTTTTACTCACCTGAAAACAACTTTTGCTACCTTCCCCATAGAGATAAAATGTAGAAACAGGCCTGAGCTGAGTGAACTGCATAACTCCCAGTTTGCCTATAACGCATTTTCAGCCTAAGTGGTGGAAATGTCACAGATTCTGTTTGCAGTGTTCATTCTAGTGGAATGAATCTTTCTTGTTAGTGATAATAGGAATTAATCAGCTTAATTATTGTGAGAGTAAGTAGACACCTTTGTGTATTGAATAACTTATGACATTTTTGTTCAAAGAGCTCAA
The DNA here is from genome assembly GCA_032164245.1 of Sternotherus odoratus. Classification (NCBI taxonomy): domain Eukaryota; kingdom Metazoa; phylum Chordata; order Testudines; family Kinosternidae; genus Sternotherus; species Sternotherus odoratus. The sequence continues at coordinate 32,351,095 of JAVMKO010000008.1, forward strand.
ATCAAGCCTTAGAAAATAAATTAAATATGATCCTAGTGCAGCCTGCACTTTGCCTAATGACTTGTCTACCATGAAATTCAATGATGTACAATTCTTACAGTTAAATAAATGATATATTTTTGCATGTTTTAAACAATAAGAGCAATTTTATTACAGCATTCTGAATTCAAAATATTTCTCCAATGCCAAGAAATAGGGCAAACAAGTTCATGCTAAACTGATTGAAAAATAAAATATTTGTGCAGTCGACTATCAGAAATGCATTCAACAAATCTGGAGGAATGTGTGATGAGTTCTTTTTACTTCATTACTAGGGATATCTACAATAACAGGTGAAAAAGTATAAGAAATGAGAGAGTGAAGACTCCTGGAAGGGTCAGTGAGGTCTCCATATCAAATCTGTTTATTTTAATAATGTCTGCAATAGGGAATATAATTAAATAGCTACAGAAATGTCTTATCATACATTTGGCCTGTGCAGAAAATAAATCATGTTGATACAAAGAGACGATAAGGGTAGAAAAGCAGGAGAAGCTTTGTGAGTATTAGCAGGATTTCAGATAGGCTGGGATGTAGAGTATGTATTAAAAGGTAGCCGCATCTGAAATACAAGAATTGGGGTTAAATTGCTATATGAACCTGGAAGAAATGATGGGCTCTCTGAATTTACTCTTCTCTTACAATGAGTCACCACATTTCTGTACCCAAATCTTCATCTAAATAACATTGGTGTTCAACCATTCCATAGTGGTAAAAACATAAAGGAAGATATTTATAGAAGGATTTAACTCAGTCCTTTTTTAATCTATCTGAAATCCAGGTGTTTTATGAGCTGCACTACTGTAGTTTAATTCCTGCTGTGACCTGAAAGGTTAGTAAACAGCCCATGGTGATAGATAGTGATCTAGAAATGAAAAGTTAAAAGACTGAAAGCTTTGACTTGCTCCTGGTATGAATGTGTTACCCATCAAAAATAAAGTGATTTTATTCTGCTGCTTTTGTTCTAACGTTTTATCAAACTTTTATCAGAGGTCTAATCCTGACCCTGCTGAAATCAAGGGGAGGTTTTCCATTTGATTCAGATGAGCTGTTTTGTGGTGCTATGAGCTTGATGCTGAACATCATCATCAATGATGTTCTAGCCCCAATGAAGCGAAGTACATAAGCACCTGCTTCATTTTAAGTATGTGACTAGACCCTTTGAAGTCAAACACCTACCTGTTGAAGTGTCTGGCTTAGGCTCAGAATGCTCCACACCTTGCAGAATGGAGTTGGTAAGTTACAAGGAAGCATTGCAGGTTGCAAAGATGCCCCCTTATTGCAGCTTTCCCACCCATGTCTCACACAGCCTCTGTCATAGTTTTAATTACTGTTCACTCTTTTTGATATATCCTTCTTTCCCTTCTATACAACTGTTGTTGTTTGGAAACATCATTAGTTTACTTACCCATGAACACTTTTCCCTGTTCTCTCTCTTCCAAGAGACAGAGCGGAAGAGAAAACACACACACAAACAGGTCCACAATCACCCTGGTTGGCTGCCTCCTAACCCTGTAGGTGCCTAAATTCAGTTGGTGCCTAAATATTTGCTGTAAAAGTCCTTTAGGCACCTAAGTTTATGCCTCTGGACATGTGCACAACAGTTAACTCTAGGCATTCAGATGTCTAAGACCCAGTGGGAGCCTCAAACTACATATAGATGGGCATTCCCTGCCTATCTCACCTGTAGGGTCCAATCTGATAGCCTGCTTTGAACACACCTCCCTGATAGCTGGCTGGGATGATTTAGTTGGGGATTGGTCCTGCTTTGAGCAGGGGGTTGGACTAGATACCTCCTGAGGTCCATTCCAACCCTAATATTCTATGATTCTATGATAGGGGCCCATTCAAAATCTGGCTTCAGGAGCAGGTGCTGGAACCTCTCTAATAAGTTTTAGACCAGTGTTCAGAGCACTCACCAGGGATGAGGGAGAGCCATGCTCAATTCCCATCTCTACTTGAAGGGCAATAAGGGGTGGAAGAGGGATCTCTCACCTCTCAGGAGAGTGCTCAAGCCACTGCATTAGGGGATATTGTGAGATGAGGTTCCCTCAGTCTCTCCTGTTGGAGTGGTTCCACTTTGAATAAATACTTAAATAGTCATTGGGCAAGAGAGCGTGAGAATGATTCTATAGACTCGTGGTCAAGGCACTGATCTAGGCCCTGTCCTTTTATTATTGAATTATTGGATTATTTTATTATTTATCCAAAGTGAAACATCTGTTTTGCGCGGCATTAGGTAAAAGAAACAGCTTAGACATCTGACTCCAGGAGACGGGTTCCTGGTTGTGGATCAGAAGTGAAGTGAGGCACCTCTCTGCAGCTTGGACTTCGTGTATGTCTACACTGCAATTAGAGACCTGCGGCTCACTCAGGCTTGCAGGGCTTGGACTGCAGGGTGGTTTTGTGAGGGTTGAAGAAAGCAAATAATGATAAATGTTGATGCAGATATGTAAAGATCAAAATATAAGATCTCCATTAGGGAAAATGATAGACAGTTATAGTTATTGTTTGATGTTAATGTTATGAAAATGTTTTGAATCAATCATGTAACAATTGGTTTTGCACATTTATACGATCATTACCTCAACAAAGTAATATGCTGCTATTGCATGTTCTGTGCACAAGCAATGCAACAATCCTGCAAAAAGGGCGTGAAATCTGTCCAATCACGCTGTTCCTACCACGTGCCTGCTACACGTGCGTAGTCCAAATCTGCCTAGCAATATGGGATAGCCAATCATGTAACACATAAAGAAACTGCGTAGTTAACCAAGACTATAAAACTGTAAGTTAAGCGTGGTTGGTGTGGCAGTTTCTTCACGCTTTTGGGCGGCTGCCACCTCGGCCGAATAAACACGTTTTGTTTTGAGTCTCATTGGTCTCCTTGAACTTATTACTGGTCTCCCTCAATAGCCTAGCGAACATCCCGCTACATCTTCTGGGGGCTCGTCCGGGATGTCGAGGGACGATCAGGAGCAGGTTCAGGGATAAGTCCATTGGGGACTTGCAGGGGTGAGTCTGCTTCGGGGACCGGCACAGAAGCGGTGCATCGAGAGGGGCCCCGTTTTGACCGGTGGCCGCTCGTGGGCCGGTTCACCGTTCAGATTGCCTTTTTGCGCCAACGGAGAGGCTTTGAAAACAACCGTGGGGAAAGGGAGGGAAACTCCAGCCAGTCTCCGGAAAGGCAAGTATAAGAGGGTCTCTGGGAGGGATCTTCTCGTTGGAGTGACTGATTGTGTGTGTGACTGAGTGAATGGCCATTACGGTTCCTGTTGTCAGCCGTTGGAACGTCCGGTGACACAGGCTAGTGGCGATCGAAAGTAAACCTCAACCCTCCCACCAACCGACTCCCCCATCCTCTATAGTCGGTTGGGAACCCGTCTTCCCTATTGTGTCTGTTTTATCTGTTCTATCTGGGTGGAGAGGTCAATAGGAAAAGTAAAGACAGCTGTAAAGTCAGGCTAGTGAGGGTGCCCCAAGACCTAGTTTGCAAAATGGGAGGAAGCGGATCCAAGGAAGACCGCAAAACACCTCTAACTTGCATGTTAGAGCATTTTGGAGAATTCAAAAAGCGTATTCCCACCGGCAGCCGCAAGGCCGGATTGTTAAAGAAATTTTGTGAAAAAGACTGGCCGGCATTTCCAATTCAGCCCACGTGGCCAGCCATAGGGACTTTGGACATGGATATTATTAGAGATGTCCTCAATTTCACAGGACACCAACACCCCGATCAGTACCCTTATATATCTGCATGGTTTGATATAGTGGAGGAGAATCCATCTTGGTTACAAAGATACACCAAATGCCTAGTCCTTCGCACACGTTCACAGAGGAGACTCAGGGGAACCCCGGAGGAATCGAAACCTATCTATCCAAGCCTCCCAGACGATGAGCCACTAGCCCCACCTCCTTACATGCCGCTACCCGTAGTCCCGGCCGCCCCGCTCGAGCCTATGCCTATACCGCCAGCACCAACAGTCCCGCCGCCAAGCGTAGCAGGCATGTCCGTCTCAAATTCACCAACTGACTCCGGTCGGTTAGGTTTACAGCAACTTGAAGAAAGTGTGGCAAAACTTCAACAACTCCTAACCCCTGAGAGAAAATCCGAGGATCATGATTCTAATCGGAATGAGAAAAGAAACATTACAAAGGAGCATTCCTATGCCCTCCGGAGTAGGGACCGCGATACCTCTCCGGTGCGACAGTTCCCTCTCCGGGTAGTTAATCAATTAATTCCTCCTCCCCCAGACAACCCCACAGGACAGTACCGGGTCCAGGGAGTGTATCAGCATGTTCCCTTCACTAGTAGTGATCTCCTTAATTGGAAAGCTTCAAAGGCACCGTGGACAAACGATCCCACAGCTATTGCCACCTTAGTAGAGGGAATTATTGGAACTCACTATCCTTCTTGGATGGACATCAGTCAACTTCTCCAAATGTTGCTTAGCCCAGAAGAACGAACCTTAGTTCTAAGCCGAGGGAGGGAAGAAGCCCGTATAGAATATGGAACAAGAGACCCTAATGGCCTCCTAGATTTTATGGACAATACATTTCCCACTATTAGAGATCCAGGATGGGACCCTAACACACCAGACAGTAAAATTGCCCTTGATTTATACCATCGGTTACTTGTTAGGGCTCTCAAAAGGGGACCACCTAGAGTTGTAAACCTCCGGAAAATTCATGATTTGCTCCAAGATAAAGAAGAAACACCTGGAGCATTCCTAGAGAGATTGAGAGAAGGATATCGTAAATGGTCCCCATATGATATGGACAATGAATCAGAAGACAGTCCAGGGTCCCAAGCCTTGAAAAACAGTTTTATCAGTCAATGTGCACCAGACATCAGGCGTAAGCTTCAGAAGGATCAGGGATTAGTCCACATGAATATGGGGCGCATTCTTGAAGTAGCTGCTCGAGTATATGCTGCCCGAGAAGGAGAAGAGGAAAGGAAAGCGGAAGAAAAGGTGAAAAAGAGAGCCCAGTTGGTTGCCGCAGTCTTCCAGGACAATTACAATGGAAAAGGAAGAGGAAATGCCCAGTGTGGTGGAGGAAGAGGGCGAGGCAGAGGTCGACTAGGATTCACCCAGTGCGCCCATTGCTTCCAGGTTGGCCACTGGAAAAATGAGTGTCCTAACAAAGAAAGTGAAAATACTCCAGAAAGTGAGAAAGGAAGAGGAGGGACACACAATAGGGGAAATAGAAAGGAGTATGGGGCACCTGTCTGGTCCAAAGCAGCAACTGCTCAAACACTTGAGGGAGATACCTTTGGTATGGCAGTGATAGAGGATTGGGCAGGGAATCAAGATTAGGCCAGACCGGTTCCTCGGATCCCGACAGAAGTATTTACAACTGGCCCCGGGGAGCCGATGGTCTGTATGAATGTGGGAGGCCAGTTTATAGACTTTCTAATTGATACAGGAGCTACCAGGTCCGTGGTTAACACTAAAGTAGCCCCTGAGAGCCAACTACAAACCACTGTCGTTGGAGCAACAGGACAAATGAAACCCTGTCCCTATTTACAAGAGAGAGCATGTAAATTAGGAAGCCACGTTGTTACCCATAAACTTCTCTATATACCTGAATGTCCCATTCCCCTCCTTGGGAGAGATATGCTGTCAAAACTTAGAGCCACTCTCACCTTTGATAGTGATGGAAACATGAAAATGCAATTAGGAGAAAAACCATCCCCAACTCAAAGCCTTATGTTAGCACTCCCTGTAGAAGAAGAATGGCGACTTTACACCTCCATGGAAAATAGACAAGATTGGCAAGCCTTCAATATCCCAGGTGTATGGGCAGAAGATAATCCACCTGGACTGGCAGTTGACATCCCTCCCATAATCATTGATTTAAAACCCATGGCAACTCCTGTCTCCATTCCCCAATATCCTCTACCTCGAAAAGCAGTAATTGGCATACATGAACATTTACAAAAATTATCAGACACTGGTATTATCGTCAAATGCCAGTCAGCCTGGAATACTCCCTTGTTACCTGTGGAGAAACCTGATAAAAGCTTCCGACCTGTACATGATTTACGGGCCGTGAATAAAAGAGTGATCCCATTGCACCCAGTAGTACCAAATCCTTACACTCTTCTCAGTTTGGTACCAGCTAATGCCAAATGGTTCTCAGTGCTAGATCTTAAAGATGCCTTCTTCTGTCTCCGGATTGCACCCATCAGTCAGCCTATTTTCGCTTTTCAATGGGAACATCCTGATACTGGCCAAAAGACTCACATGACATGGGCACGTCTCCCACAGGGATTCTGTAACTCACCCTCCTTATTCGGACAAGCCCTAGCCCAAGACTTGGTGCCTCTCACACAAGGAGGTAACCGCTGGAACATCCTTCAATATGCTGACGACCTTCTAGTAGCTGCTCGTACCTACACTGAATGCACAGAGGCTACTGCTAATCTCTTAAAACATCTCTATCTCAAAGGTTACAAGGTTTCTAAGAAAAAGGCTCAGCTAGTACAACAGGAAGTAAAATATCTGGGATTTAAGCTCACAAAAGGAATCCGCATGCTGGATATTGAGAGAAAAGAGGCAGTCTGTGCCATTCCTACCCCTACAAACAGACGCCAGGTGCGCGAGTTTTTAGGAGCTGCTGGCTTCTGCCGTCTCTGGATTCCTAACTATGCTACACTAGCTAAACCCCTTCATGAGGCCACAAAAGGCGGGGCTGCAGATCCCTTTATTTGGACAGAAACACAACAAAAGGGGTTTGAAGATATCAAGTCTGCCTTGATGACAGCCCCTGCGTTAGGCCTCCCTGATTTGGAAAAACCTTTCACACTGTATGTAGGAGAGAGGAAAGGTATTGCAGTTGGTGTCTTAACCCAGACCATCGGTAGCTGGCCGCGACCAGTAGCATACTTCTCTAAGCAACTAGATACTGTAATACAAGGATGGCCACCCTGCCTACGTGCCGTAGCTGCAGCTGCCCTTCTTGCTGAAGAGGCAAGTAAACTCACCCTAGGACAACCAATCTCCTTAAAGTGCCCACATGCTGTGGTCACCCTAATGGAACATAGGGGCCATCATTGGATGACAAACACCAAACTCCTCAAGTATGAAAGTATATTAGTAGACAATCCTTCTGTTACCATCTCTGTCTGTTCCACCCTTAATCCTGCAACTATACTGCCAGTAGAAGAAGATCCCACAGAAAAACATGATTGTCTTCAAGTCATGGAAGAAGTCTATTCTAGCCGACCTGACCTACTGGATACACCTTTAGCCACACCTGACTCTGTCCTTTTCACCGATGGTAGTAGTTTTATTGATCAAGGTCAACGTTTGGCAGGGTATGCCATAGTCAATGATCAAGGCACTATCTGTGAAGCAAAGGCACTTCCCCCTGGCACCTCCGCCCAGAAGGCTGAACTGGTCGCCCTCCGCCGAGCACTTGAACTAGCAACAGGGCAAAAGGTCAATGTCTACACTGACTCAAAATATGCCTTCCTAACACTCCATGCCCATGGTGCCATATACAGGGAAAGAGGACTTCTGACTTCAAACGGACAGAAAATAAAGCATGCAGACGAAATCCTAGCCCTTCTTGATGCTGTTTGGATGCCCAAACAAGTTGCTGTAATGCACTGCAAAGGACACCAACATGGTGAGGATCCTGTCGCAAAAGGAAACCGACAGGCAGATGAAGAAGCAAGGAATGCAGCGCGTCAGCAATCTCCAGCTATTCATATCCAGCACCTCAACGTGGCTGAAATGATTCCTGCTAAAGTACACTACACTGCACAAGAACAACTTTGGGCTGAACAGGAAAAAGGAGTAAAGCGATCAGGTTTATATGTTTTGCCAAATAATAAAATCTTCCTGCCCGCAGTGGTAGCTTGGGAATTGATTCAGGAATTACACCAACAGACCCATTTAGGTAGCACTAATCTGACTGAACTCCTAGACCGTGAACTGTACATAAATGGTCTACATTCACTCACCAGACATGCTGCCCTACGTTGTCAAACCTGTGCAAAACATAATCCTCGTGTAGGACCTCTTCGACCACCTGGAGTCCAGCATATAGGATATAGTCCGATGGAATCACTAGTTGTGGACTTCACTGAAATGCCAAAGTCTGGAAAATTTAAGTACCTGCTTGTAGCGGTTTGCACATATTCCGGCTGGGTTGAGGCATGGCCTACCACTAATGAAAAGGCTGAGCAAGTTACTAAGGCCCTGCTCCGAGATGTAATCCCCCGATTTGGACTCCCATTACACATTGGAAGTGACAATGGTCCCGCTTTCGTTCACAGAGTCATCCGCTCTTTGTCAGTACTCCTAGGCATCACTTGGAAACTCCATTGTGCATACCATCCACAATCATCAGGAAAGGTTGAAAGAATGAATAGGACTTTAAAAGATGCCCTAGGTAAAATTTGCCAGGAGACTGACCTATCATGGACTGTAGCCTTGCCCATGGTACTGCTCAAAGTTCGATGCACTCCCACTCGATCCCTAAAGCTCTCACCCTATGAGCTAGTGTTTGGCCGACCACCGCTAGGGGTCCACCACTTGAAAGGGGATACTTACCTTCTGGGAAAGCAAGATCTTATTAGAGAAGTTCAGCTCCTAAGCAAAGTGTTAGCTCAATTATCCACCTACGTTAGTGAGCTCAAGTTCCCTTTCCCTGTCACTGCTCTGCACCCTTTCTCCCCAGGAGATTCTGTATGGCTCAAGGACTGGAAAACTAACCCCTTGGGACCTAAATGGAAGGGCCCTTATACTGTTCTCCTTACCACTCCCACTGCTGTTAAATTGGCCAGTGTTAAGCCTTGGATTCATTATACCCGTGTCAAGTCTGATCACACATCGCCTCCCCCTAACTGGCAAGTTTCTGTAAAGAGCTCCAACCCTCTGCAAATCGTCTTCCGCAAACCAGCCCAACCACCTGGTCAGCAAGATGCTCAACCTACCTCTTGTGAGTCAGGTGACCAAGCACCACTCTGAAAACCTGCACTACTGTATGAACACTTGTTATAATGTATTCCTTAGAAAATCTTATTCACCTGTTGCCCCAAAACGTTACTGTAATGTTTCTCAGGAAAAAGGGGCAGAGGTGGGTTTGTTTAATGTGTGTGAAGTATACTATTTTTGATATTTTTGTTTATAATAAGTTCTTTTGTTCAACCTTATCTTAATGTGTTATATATTCTGTATGTCTGAAAAGTAGTTTAGATCCTGTAATCTGTTATGGTCCAACAGAATAATGTTAATGTTCAAAAATTCACCAATAACTGGTAATAATAATGTTTAGAGTGTTGCTAGTTTGCAATAACTAGCAACAAGAAAAAGGAGGGAATGTGAGGGTTGAAGAAAGCAAATAATGATAAATGTTGATGCAGATATGTAAAGATCAAAATATAAGATCTCCATTAGGGAAAATGATAGACAGTTATAGTTATTGTTTGATGTTAATGTTATGAAAATGTTTTGAATCAATCATGTAACAATTGGTTTTGCACATTTATACGATCATTACCTCAACAAAGTAATATGCTGCTATTGCATGTTCTGTGCACAAGCAATGCAACAATCCTGCAAAAAGGGCGCGAAATCTGTCCAATCACGCTGTTCCTACCACGTGCCTGCTACACGTGCGTAGTCCAAATCTGCCTAGCAATATGGGATAGCCAATCATGTAACACATAAAGAAACTGCGTAGTTAACCAAGACTATAAAACTGTAAGTTAAGCGTGGTTGGTGTGGCAGTTTCTTCACGCTTTTGGGCGGCTGCCACCTCGGCCGAATAAACACGTTTTGTTTTGAGTCTCATTGGTCTCCTTGAACTTATTACTGGTCTCCCTCAATAGCCTAGCGAACATCCCGCTACAGTTTAATTGCAATGTAGATATTTGGGCTTAGGCTGCCGCCTGAGCTCTGGGACCTCACAGGGTTGTAGAGCCCAAGCTCCAGCCTGAGCCCAGATATCTACACTGCAATTAAACAGCTCCACAGGGAACACAAGTCAGCTAGCACAGGCCAGCAGTGGGTGTTTAATTGCAGTGCAGACATACCCCCAGAGCAGGGCCGGTGACAGAATTTTTGGGGCCCCCTACTCTGAGTGTTTGGGGGCCCCCCAGCCCCGCCCAGCCTATTCTCCTTCCCCCACTGCCTGACCCGGCCCACCCAACCTAATCTCCTCCCCCAGCCTAACCTCCTCCCCACCCATCCCTGCCTGGCCCACCCCGCTGTTGGGGGTAATCTTCCTTTACCCCCACCCCACCCAGCCTCCCCCCATCTCTAACCGCCTTTCCTCCCCCACCCCTGCCTGGCCCGGCCCATCCCACCGAACCTAACCTCCTCCCCCCTCCCACTCCCAACCCAGCCTCCTGCCCCCATGCCTGACCCACCCAGCTCAGCCTCCCCCCCACCCAAACCTCCTTACCTCCTGCACCCACGCCTCACCCACCCCATCCAGCCTAGTCCCCTGCCCCGCCTCCCCCAGCTGGGCTGCCATTGGCTCCCGGCCCCGGGTCTCCCCAGCCCCGCTCACTGGCCCCTACCCCTGCGGAACGGCGCTCGCTCTCAGATCGCTCCTGAGGTGGGAGAAGGGGGATGGATGGGAAGTAGATGGGGAGGGGGCTCTAGGTGAGAAGGGGGATGGATGGGGAGGGGGCTCTGGGTGAGGAGGGGGCTGGGGCGGAGGGGGCTCTGGGTGAGAAGGGGGACGGGGGTAGATGGGGAGGGGGTTCTGAGTGAGGAAGGGGCTGGGGGTGGAGGGGGATCTGGGTAAGAAGGGGGATGGGGATAGGTGGGGAGAGGGCTCTGGGTGAGGAGGGGGGTGACGCCCCCTGGGCAAGCGGGGTCTCCGCTCCAGCCTCGCTTCTTGGGGACACCCGTGTGTGGGGGGGAGCAGGCGGCTCCCGGCCAGCCTAGGGCGCTCCGAAGTGGGGGGTCTGGGGGCCCCTCCAGATACGGAGAAGACCCCGCGCAGGTGTCCAGACGTGGGACCCCCGGGACCCAAGGAGCAGGAGAGACGCCTCCTCTCCCACCGGCCCGGAGTGAGGGACCCCAGCGAGGGGGTGTCACCGGGCGAGGGGACTCGGGGACAGATACGCAACCCCAACTTGTCCCGAAAGGCAGGGGGACAAAGACACCCCCTGATTCCCCACCCACCTCCCCTCTCACCTCGCCTGCCGCCCAGCCCGGACTCTGCCCGCGTCCGCGTCCCTGCAAACCTCCGGCGGCGGCTCGGAGCGCGGCGGCCGGCTGACAGCTGTATATAGCCTGGCGGAGTGCTCAGCCCCCGGCCCTCCCCACCTGCCCCGCACAGCTGATCTCACCCCTGCACTGCCCTGGCCCAGGCCCGGTGACAAGGGGGGACGACTACGGGTACAGCTGTGTACTGGGGCCCGGACTTAAGGGGGCCCCCCTTAAGTCCGGGGCCCGGTACAGCTCTACCCGTAGTACCCCCCTGTCGCCGGCCCTGCCCCAGAGATCTAACTCCCTGCAATGAGCAGAGCTTATGAGTCAGGACAAACTCCTTTCATTGGCATCTCCCAAGGGGTAGATAAGGCCTAGAATGATGGCTGCTATGGGTCTCATTCTTAAGCACCTGTCTCTCCCCACACAGTGTGTAGGGGAACTGAATTTATAATTGTACTATAAGAATTTATTTAAATTTTAATTTCATTCTGTCAGCCACCCTTTCTGAATAACAGAAAAGAATGACCCCCGACTGTGGGATCCTGTTTCCCATATGTATTACAATTAGGACCTGGTGGGCCCTTTTACTTTTTGTTATAAACTTTAGTTAGTAAGAGACAGAATTTTGTATTGTGTCTATAATAAAAAAAATAAAAAATGTTGAGTGCCTAAAGACCCAATTAAGATTAGCAGCCGTGTTAGTCTGTATCCTTAGAAAGGTGCCACAAGTCTTCCTCGTCTTATTTAAAGACCCAATGTGAATTGTTTTAGTTATAAAATTTAACAAGGCTTAATTCACAATGTATTCTGCTCCGTATAAAATATTGCTGTTTGTATACCTTTGAAGGTCTCTGTAAAAGATTCTGTGAATAAAAATTGCATGCATTAAAAAAAAAGGTGTAAAGGCCATTGTTAACCAAATGGTCAAAAAAAGAAGCAGCAAAAATGCTTACGTGACTGATTGACACCAAAGAACCATCAATGTGCATCCATAATTGAGGAGGGGAAGATCGATGACCCTGAAATGGAGGCTGGCATCCCTAAAAACAAATAATTAAATCAATCCAGGACAAAATAACCTTCTCGGAGGTGTTTTAGATTGTAAATATATATATTAAAAAAACACCAATTAAGGAATAACCGGTTATAAACCAGCACAGCGAAATCCATAGACTTCAACAAAAAAAAGAACTATAAGAACAGGGTGCTTTGCTATGGGCTTTGGGTTCGTCTTGTCACTACTCCAAAAGCATCAAATCACAACCTACAGAACCCGGCTCCCTTCTGCTACCAATCTGGCTGGCCACTACATTAATCCAGACTCTGAACTGGCAACTGTAACATTGACTGGCGGGACTGTGTGCATGGTGTGTGTGTATGTGTAACTGAAAAGCAAATACTGTTGTATTCTCAATAATTGCAGCATGAAGCCTTCTCCCCTATAAAAGATCTTGTGTGCTTTGTATAACATAACAAGTGTGCTTAGGTGCCTAACTGCGGCTTTGTGGATTTCAGTGGTTTTCAAGATGCCTAAAAGCTTTCTTGATTCACTGAATCAAAGGCCTGACAGAAGTCTATAAAAAGTGTTGCTCATAACTTATTAAATTCAGTTATCTTCTCCAAAAGCTGTCTCAAAGTACAGATCTGGTTGATAATTGAATGGCCATGTCTAAAGCCTCACTGAGTATTCCAGCCTTTACCATAAAGCGCATGGCTGATTACCCTGGGGACTATGAAATTCTACAAATGTGTAATCTTGAACCTTTCAGTGTCCGGAGAGTTGTGTGTATTAACTGAAGATAACGAATCTTTCTGTCTAGCTACTCAAATTGTGCCCATGCCATTTGCCTCCCTGAATGTCTAGCTTGGCCCCTCAGAGCCCTGTCCAAAACTGCCTCTGACTGTTTTTCTACTCTTGTTTTCTACTCTTGTTCACCGCTCCTCTCTGCTAATCATTACAGACTCATCTCACCATTCTTTTTCTTCTCCCACTTTCTTTCATGTCCCTCCTTATGCCTGAAATATCTCCCTATCCCAAAGACCTTTCTATCTGTACCCCATTGCATCAGGTTCCCATCCTGTATTCTGTCAAATCCCCAGTAAAAATGTAGAAGCATGGAAGAAGGAAATTAGCATAGAAGAAGTACTATGGTCTACCTCTCTCTGCCTGACCTCAATAAAACCACACTGGCTCCCCAATCTGTACCACAAACAAACACAAATATTTAGGAATGATCTATTCTGTGGCCTAAACACTATAGGGATGGATGATTTATAAATCCCATGGCTACTAGCCAGTGAGACAGAGAACTAGGGTCATGCTTTTTTGTCTGATCTTTGTCTCTTAGATGGAAAGCTAGCTATCTAGCTATCTTGTACCCACACCATCGTATACAAGCACCTTCTAGGGGCAAGGAACTTGTCATCATTTAACTAATAATAAAATTATTAATCATAACGAACCAATGACCACCAAAAACCTGTTGCTGCATCTCTTAACACTACTGATCTGTGTCACACAGGATGGGTAACAGTGAACAGAACATGTGCCCATTATCAGCCACAAGGACTTTTGTCTGATTCCACTGGGCAGTGGAAGTTCCACACGGCAGTGTGTAGAGTCTTTGAAGACCCATCCAGCTGTGTCCTTGGGCCCTATGTTTGTTTGGCAGATTCATAGTCACTGATAAGAAGCTTGACTTACTGACACATGTAACCAGATCTGGGCAACTGGGACTGAGGTGATCTGCACATCAATGAGTAACTCAAGCAGACCCCTGTTTGCACAACAAAAATATGGTTAAGGATTTGATATTGGTGTAATATGGAGAGCTGTGGGTTCAAGTAGATTTGAATGGAAGGACTAAGTCTTTCCCTCTGTGGTTCTCTGGGTTTCCCAGGAGTTTAGTGCATGCAGAATTTGGTCTCCAAATCTTTGCAAACAATCTTTCTTCTCCATTATGCAGGGCTATCCCTAACCATTTTGGTACCCTATGCAGCCTCCTCCATGGGGGGCTATGTGGGGCCCCAGACCTCCACAGAGGGAGAGGGGAGAAGGCACAGACCTGGGGACAGTGGAAAAACCACCCCCAACACAAGTCAGTGGAGCGGAGTGGGGTTTGGGCCAGGTCGCTCCACTTTCTGCTGATGGTGAGTGCAGGGCACGCCTGACCCTGGACTCATGAGGTGGTAGGAAGTGGAGTGCCCCATCTCCCGGGCCTGCTTTGCTCTGCTCTCCTAGGTCCCAGGCTTGGGGAGCATGAGGGAACCGCCCCACAGGACTCACTGGCTGCAAGCTGGGAGCTAGGGGAGCAGGGCCGGCTGGGGTCGGGTCGCTCTACTTACCACCACGGGTGACTGCAGGCCAAACTCCTGCTGTAGTCCTCAGGGTAGTGGGGGCTGGGGCAGAGCAGGAGCTTTGGGGAAGGGGTGGAGTGCAGGTGGGGCTGGAGCGAAGCAGGGGATGGAGCAGCATGCAGCTGCCTACCTTGCATATGGGTAGGGATGGCCCTGCCATTAAGTATATTTGTTTATTTTACTTTATATTCCTGAAGCATTTGTGGAAAAAAATGCTTGCTGATGATGTCCAATGAAGCCGGTTGCTCTCATTCTGTCTGTTTGTTATGAGCAGGCTATTTTCTCCTTGTATCTCTAAAGAAGAGTTCAGACGAGATTGTGTGAACAGAACGATCCAAGCCAAAGCTTCTCTGAACACACAAGACGCTTAGACAGTTTAATCATTTTCCGATTATTGGATTTTTATTTGCTCCTTTGCCCTTGTTAACCCTTTCATCTGGAGTATGAAACTGTTTAAGGCAGGGGAGTCCAGCCTGAGCCTGAGTAGGAGCCAGAATTTACCAATGTACATTGCAAAGAGCCACAGTGATATGTCAGCGGCCCTGTCATCAGCTCCCCAGCCCCACTCCAAGCACCTCCCCCCCACCAGGAGCCCCCCTGATCAGAGCCTCCCCCACATCTCCTGATCAGCTGTTTCCTGGCATGCAGGAGGTTGTGGGAGAGAAAGGGAGAGGGCCTGGCAGGCTCGGGGGAGGGGGAAGCAATGGGTGGAGCGATGGCAGGGACATCCGGGGTTGAGCAGTGAGCACAACCTGGCACACTGGAAAGTTGGGGCCCATACCTCCAGCCCCAGAGTCCGTGCCTATACAAGAAGCTACATATTAACTTCTGAAGAGCCACATGTGGCTCTGGAGCCACAGGTTGGCTACAGGGATTATATACAAGAAGAATTTTCCAGGGTTAGATCTATTCTGGTCTGTTGCTATCTGCGATCAGTGTGAATGGACACACCCTTTTGTAAAGATCTGCTGAAGTTCCGAAACAGGCGTTACAATTCTAATCAAAATTAAGCACGTGCCATAGCGTATGGAAACTCTAGGTGTCGCGGTTGACCAACAAGAAACTGAAATCTATAGGTCTGTCTGCCTTGCTAATTCAGAGACGAGTGTAGAAATTTACTGGTGCTCTGCTAGTGTTAGCATCTCAGGATACGAGAAAAAGCAACTTTATTCTTTATTGGAGACTTTATTGTTAAATGATTGCTTCTTACGTTATTTGGGTCTGAATGATAGAGGACAATCCTCAGCGCAGAGAGGCTGAATTAAGCTAAGAGAAGGACAAAGAGGCGATGCTTGTATTTTCTCCTCATGAGTTGTTTCCTAATCAATACACAATTCAACAGCCAAAGAAATTAACACAGAATACAAGCGAAGACCATCCCGAAAACCAGATTAGGCTAAAGACCTGCTTTGCACGGTGCTTTGAAAAAGTTTCCCCACAATGCTTTCAAAGGGAGGCAGTAAAAGTAACTAGAGCGAGAAATGAGACTGAGAAGAAGACGCGAGCGTAACACTTTGTGCTGCCTGAAGCTGGAGTTTGAAAACCCAGTTCACGTACATCGCCTTACTGAAGGGACTCTGAGCGTTGCAGGGTTCTGAAAATGAGGCTCTCACTGGCTCCCTCTATGGGTTTATCCCTGAATCGCAGCATCGATGCCTGCACACTCAGAGAGTTATTAGTTTAATTTTGTTTTGAATTACAACAGGAAGCAGAGAGAACAGGCAAAGAAAACACAGTTTTCCAGTCGAGAGGCTGGAAATGAGGCCATTTATCCAGGTAAACGTCAACGGGGAACCGATTCCCAGCATTTCTGGGGTAATTGCTAGCCGACGAGCAGCGATTTGTAAAGCCAGTAACAAGGGGTGGAAAGAAAATATAAATTATTGGCGTATGGGCTGAGCTGTTAATTAGGTTTGTGTGTCTGATCTCATACTGGTTCATTTGACAAGACTGTCGCGAACAAAGCATTAGGTTGAAAATGATGGGGGTTGTTTAGCGGACTGTCGGTCTGTAGTTTGTGTAGTTCTGAGAACAAGTAAAAAAATGTATATTGGCTCATACTACGGAACCCGTGAAAAGTTCCCCCTCCGAAAATGTATTTTCTTGAGACCTTCATGTGGGAGGGAGAAATGTGAAAATGGAAAAAAAAGGAGTTAATAAAATTAAGGCTATAGAGGCAGTGAGATTACCTGGATATCCTCTCCTTGTGGAGTTATTGGAGACAGTATCACGTATCCTGGCTTGACTCTCAGAAGCTCCAAGAATATTCCCATTAACCTGTACTACGCTACAGACAGTATCCTGTGCTGGGATACAAAATGCCTACAGTCACCTGTTAATTGCCGGTGATTACAAAGTCATTGCATTTGTGCTTTGTAATTTACAGTCTTATCCCATTCACCTGTGAAGAGTTCATGACCCTTTCCTGTGTGTGACACGAATTCCACAAAAAGTAGATTAAATGTAGACAGAATAATGTTTAGTGACAGGCCCTCTCAGAGGTCCAGAAAGGCCCGGGCCACTTCTATCTCTTGAGGCACCTAGCTATTATAAAAAAAATAATTATGACACGTCAACAAAATAAGGCACCAGAAAAAAAGAGTGAGACGTAATTTGAATATTTTTTTATTTAACAAATGCTTTTCTAGCCTTTTTCTGTGAAAATGCACTAATTATTGAGGAAAAATCTAGCTTTCATGTAATGTCACAGTTGATGTTAAGCATGGTGAGCCCATTCAAATGCTCGTGTCCTGTAGCTGAACAGTGATAGTTCTTTTCCTGCTTCAACATATTCAAGGTGTGTTCAAATGAAACCAGATGTCAGGATTGTCTCCCAACTCTGAACTCTAGGGTAAAGATGGGGGGACCTGCATGAAAGAAGAAATACCCCCCCCCCCAAGCTTATTTTAACAGCTTAGGTTAAAACTTTTCCCCCAGAACACAGACTTCTCCTATGTCTGGACTCGGTACCACTGCCACCACCAATTTAAGCCCAAAAAACAATGGGTTTGGGTAAATTGGAACCCTTCCTTTAATCCCCCCAAAACTCTTCCCTTTACTTGGGAGAGGCTTGAGAAACAAAGAAAAAAATCCCTCACTTTTCTGTGAGACTTGCTGATCCAAAACCAGGATTTATTCAATGGAAACAAGCAGTCAGAGTCTTAAAAGAAAGATGTTAATTAAAGACAAAAAAGAAGGAATGTACAGTAATCAATATAAAAAACCCACTTGCATCACTGATCCCTCCCTGGGAATTCTTCCTCTGCTAAAGCTTAACAGTGTAAGAAAACCGTGGATCAATTATCAAGTGATATAGTTCAAGTATATAAATCACTTACTACTGAACTTGACTTGTTAGAAGATTATAGATAGGTAGAGTAAAGACATAGGTGTGGTTCATCCCATAGCCGGAGCAAACAGACCGAGAGAGCTAAACCGAAACTAAAAACTCTCTTTGTCTCTGAGGTTGATTAGCATCTCTGGTTCGTCATCCTCTCTCAAGTTACTTTCAGGTTAACCCTTTACAGGTAAAAAGTAATTCTAGGCTACTTTCTACTTATGACACCAGTGATGCAGGCAAATTGACAAAAATACCTCCACGCCACCTGGAGGTTCAGGGGAGATGTATGGATTCTGGCCATTGGGCCGCACCATGCTGAGACTGAGGGGAACTGTATAGACTCAGGCCATTGGGCCGCACCGCCTGGAGGTTCAGGGGAGGTGTGTGGACACTGGCTGTTGGGCCGTAGTGCCTTTTCATTTAGGGCTTAGAGTGGCTGGGGTCTGCTGCCACACCCTGCTCCCACCACAAAGGGGCGCTGCGGAGCAGGACCGGCCACAGACCCACATAGCTCAATAAACTCATTTTGTATGCAGGTAGAGAGATAATGAACTTGTATGTGCTTTTGACTCTCTTGCAATTCTTGAACACATTTAACATGTTCTGATAAAAGTGGGTCATATTTGCAGAGAAGCTCAAGTATGCATAGAAAATTTCCATTTGCACATTCACCAGTACGTTTACTAGAACCAAAGAAAGCCAATCCCCACTCAGAAAGAAAAAGGATGACATTCAGGATGCACTCAAGAAGTCTTTTTCCCGTTATAAGTTTCTGTAGAGAGTTCACTCAAGATTAGAGTCTCAACTGAACTTTCAGCTGATGCTGTCCTACTGGCTGATTTCCATGCAATATAGTTTTCTTTGTGTGATGTTGAATTCTCATGTGATGGTATTCGGTCTTTCAACTTCTTCCACCCTCTGGTGATGCTCCATCCTGAGTGATCAGAGAGAACTGATGCATTTGCAGCACTCTTGTTCAGAAGGAAGCAGGGTGCACAGTACAGAGATTGTTTTTTCGTACTCCAGCATAACCAGTCTCTTGTGCAAGTCTCACCATTACGAAGAGTTTTTATCAGCAGACAAGTAGGGAAAGCATGATTATCAGCATCTGGTGGAGTGTTGGAATTTCAAAACAACTAATTTGAAGAAAAGATTGTATTTGGGCAGCATTGCTCTTGTCAATAATTCCGACATCAGTCACAGTCAAACCTGCAGTACTCACGAATTGCTCTTGCTGAGTAAGATCTGCATCAGCGGTTCTCAGACTGGGGGTCAGGAGCGCTCAGGGGGTCATGAGGTTATTACATGGGGGGGTCATGAGCTGTCGGCTTCCATCCCAAAGCCCACTTTGTCTCCAGCATTTATCATGGCATTAAATATGTAAAAAAGTGTTTTTAATTTATAAGGGGTGGTGTCACATACAGGACTGGCTCCAGGCAACCCCCCCGAAGTACGTGCTTGGGGCGGCCAACATCGGGGAGTGGTGTGTTGTCTGTGATTGGGGCAGCGCGCCATGTTTTTCAGCGGCATTTCGGCGGCCATACTGCCGCTGCCGCATCTTGCATCAGTGACAATTCGGCAGCAGCTTGACGAGTTGTGATGCCTTTTTTTTCTTTCACCACTTGGGGTGGCAAAAAACCTGGAGGTGGCCCTGGTCGCACACAGAGCCTTGCTATGTGAAAGGGGTCACCAATACAAATATTTGAGAACCTCTGAACTACATCTTCCTGTTGCTGTTGAGTTTCTTGGTCGTACACAGGATCTTCTTCTGCATCTGCTACTGTTGGCACATCTCCTTCTTGACTACTGTCCTCATGTTCAGGTATTGGTGTTGAAATATCACCTGTTGCAGTTTCAGACTTTTCATTATCTGTATCATTGTTTGTTGGGTAGGTGTGTTTTCAGTGGTTTGAGAAATGAAGTTATTAGCTTTGAGCTCTTAGCTGCTGATCCACTCACTTGTTTTTGCTGTCTCTTGCTTGCACCACTTTTAAATCTCCTCATCATAGTGATCTATCTGGTCAATATGTAGCCTATTTACAGTTGAAATATTCTGCTGTAAATAAGTAGCTTATCTACACTTGAAATCTTCTACAGTAAACATGTCCACAAATGCTGAATGGTACACAAATGGTGAAAAGGCTTAAAATGAAGGAATACTAACTAAGAACACAAAATGAAACAGTCAGACAGATTATTGTCCTTATCACAGAATCAAAACTCAAGCACTCAAGGTATAGTATAACAGGCTGAGCTGAAGACATATATATATATATATATATATATATATATATATATATATATATATATATATATATATATATATATATATATATATATATATATATATATATATATTCTTAGCGTCAGTCCCGCACATCATGGCAGGGTCCACTTCGGTCAGCATATCCGCCTCCATTCGGAGCTCAGACAGGACCAGTGATACGACCGGGATATACTCCAACCGATGCGTCGCGTCACCTGTGAAGACATATATATACTGTATATGAGAGACAGAAAACGCAGACATGGATACAGACAGAAGGAATAATATCCAAAAAATTCAAACTTGTGTCCTCATGAAATGCACTATACGAGATTGTCCTTACAAATTTTCACCTTGAATCTGTGACTATAGACTACGAAAGCCTATGATGTTGGCCAACCTACCAAGTTAGGGATCAACCAACAAACCAGTCACCTCTTTTAGCTACCATATGAAGATAATAATGAGGAAATCTCACACATAAATAATTCCTTAGTCAACTAGACATAAAACTATAAGGACTAATAAAATGTAATAATTATCTACCTTTCAACTTGCAATCAACAATCTATATCAGTTAACAAAAATTATGTCTTGTGGCAGGGTGGGCTTGACCCAGCCTGTCACCTCTTTAAGAGGGAGAAAAGCCCTCTGCAAACCTCCCTGCAGAGAAGCCTAATTAGCCACCTGGGCTGCAGGGCAATCAACCTGGACGAGTGGCACCTGGCAGCCTCCTCAGGGGGATAAAAGGCCTGCCAGGAAGCAAGCCTAGTGTGGTGGGGATGGTATAGAGTGTGGTGTGGTTTGAGCTATTCAGAGCTGTGTGTTAAGAACTATTTAGAGTTGTAAACTGTAAGCTGGACTATATAGAGTCTGTAGAGCTGGGAGCTGTAGAGCTGTAAGTTGAAGAACTGTACAAAGCTGTACATATTGGTGGTGGGGTCCTGCACTGTTAATAAAAGAGCACTGTTTGGAGCAAAGAAGGGTTCCCTGCCTGTTCCTGCAGAGGGGTGAGAGAGCGGTCTGTCACACGTGGTGTCAAAGGTGGGATCGCTACACCAGCAACCCAACTGGTGGCCCGGAGATGGAGGGAACCCTGCAGTGGCTTGTGGAGAAACAGAAGCAGACCCAACAGGCCATGCACGCCTTGCAGCAAATCCACCAGGAGATGCAGCTGGCTCAGGCAGAGCAGCAGAAGAGGCTGCAGAAATTCATCCAGGAGCAAGCAAGTACCCAGGCGAAACTCCTGCAGCTGCTGGTGAGTCCAGGGGCAGGAGAGGGCATGCGGCCGCCGGGCTGGGGACTCTGTAAGATGAGCCCAGCGGATGACCCCGATGCCTTCCTGGGCACTTTTGAGAGGGTGACCACCACAGCCGGGTGGGAGCCGACCACCTGGGCCCTCCAGCTTGCTCCCTACCTTGCGGGCGAAGCCCAGGCGGCCTATATGGCCCTGGGGAATGCAGAGGCCCAGGACTTTGAAATTGTAAGAGCGGCCATTTTGGACCGGGTCGGTTTATCTGCCGAGAGGTACCGGCAGAAGTTCCGGGCGGCCCGCTGGACGCAGGCGGTGCGGCCCCGGGCGTTTGCCCAGAGGCTGAGAGACTAGGCGACGCGTTGGCTGAGGCCGGAGGCCAGGTCAGGGGAGGAAATCATGGACTCCCTGATCATGGAGCAGTTTTTGCTCAGCCTCCCCGAGACTGTCCGCACCTGGGTCAGGAGGCACCAGCCGGAGACGGTGGAGTCTGCGGTGCGCCTGACCGAGGAGTACGTGGAGGCAGAGGGACCTCGGGGAGAAGACAAACCACGACGGGTCTGGGATTTGGGGCGTCAGCCCATGGACTCCCCCCCAGCAAAAAGCAAAGGGACTGATGGGGAGCCCAGGGGGGCGCCAGGAAGAGTGGCCCGGCTTACCTGCTGGCAGTGTGGGAAGCCAGGGCATATTAAGAGGGACTGCCCAGCCATGGACTGTGGTTACACCGATTGGTGTGGGTGGACTGAGATTTGGGGGCGGAAGCCGCGGAAGGGGATACCCACCCTGCTGGTGCAGGTGGGGAGGAAGTCCCACCAAGGGGTGGTGGATTTTGCCTCCCCCTACACGCTCGTTCGGAGAGTGTTGGTACGCCCCGAGTGGTTAATTCCGGGGGCTACCATGGACCTACAATGTGTCCATGGGGACAGGAAGACCTGTCGGGTGGCCCAGGTCCCCCTAGAAATCAGCGGACGATTCCGCTGGAAGCGGGTCGGGGTGCCAGAGGGGTTGCCATGCCCCGTAATCATTGGGCGGGACTGGGGCCCAGTGGGAGGTACGAGGCCCCGGGCTGCCCCGAGGCCGAGTGTGCGAACCCGTACGGGGGGTTCGGCCGAGAGAAGGGGCGGGCCTCAGCCCAATGACCGAGGGAAAGATCTGAAGGGCCCTGAGCATCTGAGACCGGGACCAGAGGTGAGTTCCACAGATGAAGCCCCGAGCTCATCTGAGGGCCTGGGGGAAATTGAGGCCGGGGAAGTTGCCCTGTGTGGTGAGGCGCCATGTGAGTGGTGTGAGCGCCGAAGGGCACAGGGGCGGCCAATACCCTGCCTTTATTGTACAAGGCTGGAAGTAGGGCTCTCTGCCACAGCTGCAAGGGAAGCTGAGGCAGAGGAAGCTGGCCCTAGCCCCAAGGAGCACTGGGAGGGGTGGGAGCCATCGACTCCCTGTACCCTATGTGAGGAGCAGAAGGCAGAGGGACGGACACTTCCACCCTACTGTCTGCTGTGTGGGAGGTATTCGGCTGGCCCTAGCCCCGAAAAGCAGGGGGGCAAAGAACCACAACCCCGGACCGGGCGGCGCCGGTGAAAGGGGAAATATTGAAGGGTCCGAGCCAGCCCGATGGGGCTAGGCTAAGAGGGGAGGTGTGTGGCAGGGTGGGCTTGACCCAGCCTGTCGCCCTTTTAAGAGGGAGAAAAGCCCTCTGCAAACCTCCCTGCAGAGAAGCCTAATTAGCCACCTGGGCTGCAGGGCAATCAACCTGGACGAGTGGCACCTGGCAGCCTCCTCAGGGGGATAAAAGGCCTGCCAGGAAGCAAGCCTAGTGTGGTGGGGATGGTATAGAGTGTGGTGTGGTTTGAGCTATTCAGAGCTGTGTGTTAAGAGCTATTTAGAGTTGTAAACTGTAAGCTGGACTATATAGAGTCTGTAGAGCTGGGAGCTGTAGAGCTGTAAGTTGAAGAACTGTACAAAGCTGTACATATTGGTGGTGGGGTCCTGCACTGTTAATAAAAGAGCACTGTTTGGAGCAAAGAAGGGTTCCCTGCCTGTTCCTGCAGAGGGGTGAGAGAGCGGTCTGTCACAGTCTTTTATCAAATTGCATCTCTTGTATGCTTAAATTTGCAGCTCTAAGCTGAGAGAGTGTGTTACATTTTGGTCTGATTGAGATGCACATAAAAATAAGTTTGAAACTTATCAAATGCCAAAAAATCAACCACTGTCTAAATTTGAGGTCCCCTTTGAGCTTGAGGCCCAGGTCAAATGGGCCTCCTGTCCTCCTCTCTGATTGGCCCTGCTTGGTGATGCACCAGAGCACCAGCTTGAGTGCTACTTCTCAGATTAAGGGTATATCTACACTACCCACTGGATTGGCATGTAGTGATGGATCCATTAGGGTCTATTTATCGTATCTAGTCTAGATGTGATAAATCAATCCCTGAGCGCTCTCCCATTGACTCCTATATTCCACCACTGCAAGAGACACAGGCGGAGTCAACGGTGGAGCGGCAGCTGTGAAGACACAGTGGTAAGTGGATCTAAGTACGTCAACTTCAGCTATGTTATTCTCATAGCTGAAATTGCGTATCTTAGATCGATTTGCCCCTCCCCCTACAGTGTAGACTAGAACTAAGGGTTTCTAGGCTAATTTAATTCTATCTCAATACTTAAAGTCTTTGAAATAAAGAAAAAAATTGTATCTGGTGAATATGTAGAAGATGGAAAATACTTGGAAGGCAGGAATGTGGAAGAACACTGTAAATGTCAGGATCTATGAAAAATGTAACAGAATTTCACTTTCTTCAACAGTGATCTCCCCAAGTGTCTCTCACTTGCATTCATACTAAAGTGAAATAGGTTTTTTTCCAGGTCAAAACATTCTATTAAATAAGTGAGCTGCAGGTTTCCATGGCTTCTTTCATGTCTTTCTTGTCTTCACCGAAAACAACATATGTTTTGGTTCTAATGCTGTTTTCTGACAAATCCTCCCTTTTACATTGACCCCTCTTGCTAAATGTTAAAGCTTGATTTAAACCCTCACCCTTCCCCTAGAACCAAACCGAGACCTAAATTGTAACCCTAATATTTATCCTGGACCCTTATCCCCAACCTCATTTTACAGCTAGCTCCTAATCCTAAACCATAACCCTAACATCTATTTGAAAGAAGACCTAGAGTGACACGTTTTACATCTTCAAAGTGCTTTGAAGATGTAAAACACTCAATAGATGCTGAATTTTTCCTGGCCTGAAGCTAACCCACACACGGGCTTATTTTTCAAGATAAGGTGAATTAAGCAGCACTCTTCAAAGAGATGCTTTTGGTTTATTTATTTGTATAAACAAAGAGGTTCATGTACTCTTCTCCCTGCTGTAGATGGAAAAGCCCATCTCAACACATTAATGCATTGTGGCTGAAATTTCCCAGATCGGTTGCCCTGGGATCAGACTGAAGTCACTTTGTTCAGCCCCAGTATGGTCCCAATGGCGGGAGACCAACCTGGCTCCCTCAGTGTACCCCACCAGTTTTCCTCCAGCGAGGGTCACCAGACAGCAAGTGTGAAAAATCAGGATGGGGGGTGGGCGGTAGTAGAAGCCTATATAAGAAAAAGACTCCAAAATTGGGTCTGCCCCTATAAAATTGGGACATCTGGTCACCCTACCTCCAGCCTTCTTTGCTAAGAGCCTTTCTGCCTGTGAGGGGAGACTTGGTCTTCGACTTCATTCACCCCCAGACCTGTGCCAGCGGGAGGCCAATTAGTGCCAAGGGCGATGCTGAGTCTCATGATAGACTGCTTTAATTTTCCCTTTGTGCCGCAGGCGACCCAGTTTGTAAAACAGTTACGAGAAACGTGACTGTCACTCTGCAACCCAATTAGACCGGCCCCTGGGAAATAACAGCCGACGCACAGATAAATCCTGAGCCTTGCAATTTTAATACAAGTCACAGCTTGTTGCCCTCTCTGCTAGACAGTGATGAGAGATTTTGCTAATGTGCAGCCTGGTCTCTAGCGCACTTAACAATGGGATGTGACCATAGGGGCCGACTCCCTGGGTGCTCTGGGGCTGGAGCACTCACAGGGAAAAATTGTTGGGTGCAGAGCACCCACCAGCGCTCCCCACCCCACCCCACCCCGCCACAGCTCACATCCACTTTTCCTTCACCTCCTCCCCTGAACACGCCACCGGGACCTGCTTTGCCCCCTCCCTCCCATCACTTGCACCACAAAACAGCTGTTTCGCGCAGCAAGCCTGGGAGGGAGGGGGGAGGAGGGGGAACGTGGTGTGCTGTGGGGAGGAGGCGGGCCAGGGGCGGGATTTCAGGAGGGGTCCAATAGGCGTCGGGAGGGGCAGAGTATGAGTGGGGACTTTGGGACCGGGATGGGGCCGGGGTGTGACCACCCACCGATGCTAGCAAAGGTTGGCCCTGTGGATGTGACAAAGCACATGAAGGAGGAACAGAAGCTGCGCCAGGAGCCTGCCCTGGTTGGAAGGGGAAAGCACCTTTTCAGACCATGGCTGGGTTGCTAGACCGGATCGCTGCACATCTGGAGACAGCAGAATTGGCTTCTCTGGAGGCACTGGACGGCTTTTACAATGGGGTAGGACCCAAGGGCACTGGTGGAAATAAGGCCTAGGGACTCTAAAGGGATTGCCTTTAAAACATCTCTGATTAGAACATTTACCCTGCTGGGGTAAATGCACTTCGGGGCTGATTTTGCTTATTCACCAAGCCTAGACAGAGAGAGTAGCTGAGTGCTCCAGATCAGGAGGCTCATCTGGCACTTTGCACAGTCCAGATCTATTGGTTTGGGACCTTAGACATACAAATTTCCTTACCAGGGTTCGTTTTCTGCCACAAAACCCATAAGGCCCACAGAGTAAAACTGAATCCTGTTTCAGATGCTGATGATTCAGTTACCCAAGTATTTCCTTCCTTGCTGAGGGCCTGTCACTGTTACCCAAGCTAAAATTGGGCATAGGAAAAAAGAAAAGGAAAAAACTTCCTCTTCCATTTCCTCCCACTTAACTTCCAGGATTGCTGATGTTCATGTAAAGGTACCAAGACGGAGAATTAATTAACAACTCTTCCTGCCCCCAGGTCTGAACAATGAGGGAATATAATCTGTGTGCTGAAAAGTGCCCCAGCAGCTGGTAGGTTATTAATAAATTGTGTGCAATCTGTCCAGGATGAGCCTCAGAATGGGAGTATAAACCATCTGTTCCAGAGTAGTAATCCTAATGGTATCTGGGATCTTTTGGAAATGGACACAGAAAATGAAAGGGGATTAATGTCTGGGGCGAGCTGCATGACCAGCTAGCACAGGTGTGCAATCCATGGTTAGGCCAAGGGAATAGTGGTTTGAAGTGGCTCATCTAGGGTACAGGGCTAGATTAACAGGCCCTGGTACCAAACATATTTGTGGGCCCCTGTGTAGTCATTGTGGGCTCTGAGTGTGGGCCTGGTGTGGCAGTGCCATTGGGGCCATAGTATACCCAGTACTGAATCTCAGAGACATTTTTCATTTTGATCATGACTATATGCATTGCCATACACAGCTCCCTCAGCCCCCAGTTTTTCTCATTGAGCTATACACCCATGTGGGTTTACCAGTGTCCACAGTGAATAGAACTTTCATAGTGATCAGGGAAACTCCCCACAGATTTATCTCCTTCCTCATTCAGACCTTCTATAGCCATGTCTCCAGTACCACCCTATGTCACCAGTCATAGTATGTGGTCCTAGTCTCAGCTCAAAGTTCCAAAGCCAGCAGATACCCAATCAGTTCTGACAAATCCCTCCCATTCTGTCATTTGAGCAAGCACTTGCAAACACTATTTCCTCAAAGTGGGGACTTAGCCCTTGGGAATCTGAAGACACCAGCCTTTCTCCCTCTGCTCACATCTGCAAGCTGGTCTACTACCTGATCACCACCACCTCTCCCCATGCTTGTTTCTTTTCTACTTTGGACATGCTTCCCAACCAGCTGGGGCTAGTCTCCCGCAGCAAGCCTGACCTGCTTCCTCTTTCCCTGCTTCCCTTGACATTCCTTTCCTACTCGTGACATCTGTTCCTTTAGGTTAATTCCAGTTTCTTCACCTGCTATATCTTAATGGCCCCCAGTAGTCACAGAGCCACTTGTAGATTCTCTATAGGCTATAGTCATGGGGCCATTTGCCAGAGGCCAGCCATAGATAGTGGCAGCTACTAGTAAAGGGAGGGGTGGCAATTCCAAGGCTGAGCATGCTTGAACTTTGTAATAGTGGCACTAGGGACTCTAAATCCTCAACACTGGCCCTAGGCCACTGTAGACTCTTCAGTTATGCATTTCACTCCTCTAGGCCATGGCTTTAAGTATCTGAGATGCCTATCACCTGCAGCAGAGACCAATTCCCACACAATCCTCAGTTAGCACATAGTCATGCAGAAAGTGCAGCCTGAATGATTTTGGAGGCTGGGGTGCCGGGAGGTTCCCACCCCTGAGCAGATGTTCTGCAACAAGCTCACATGCCCCCCCTGTGCTATGGGACCAGGACGCTGTGAAGACAGTGGAGTTACCATGTGTATAACCAGTTCTGCCCAAAGCCTGCTGAAGTGAGTGGGAGTCTTTTCATTATCTTTAATGGGCTGTGTATAGAAGCAAAGGATCCCATTCTAGACTCTAGAAGCAAAGTGCATTCTATGCTGCACTGATTTACTATTATAACAGGAAGATATCACATTACCTAGTGCATAAGCAACACCTCCTACAGTACCTAACTTTTTCTGAGAGGCTTCCCACCCAGTTACTAAATGTAAACCTGCTTTGCTTACAAGGGCTGAAAATATCAGATACTATGATCACAGAAACAAAGTACTTCTGAATTCAGTAGAAATTTTGAATATGCACAGAACACAGACAGGACTGGTTCCCGCATGGTTACAGTAAAGTGGAACAATTTTCAGCTTGTGTGATTGGAAGACAGGTTACTGGGTTAGATGGATCTTTGTTCTGACCCAATATGGCCATTCTTATCTTCTTCCTATTTGATGAATATATCACCCTGGAAATGAAAAGTAGCCACCTGTGTGTGATTTACACAAGCAGTAGCTGCTGAGAAGGATGATGCTTCCTACAAACAGAAAGCTCTTTTTGTATTGTTCTTTGCCCTGATTAAAATTCTGGGTGGGTCAATTTAAGTATTTTAAATATTTTTCAGGATATAAGATGCAGAGGATTAGTGGAGTGAAGACTGGCCAGAAGCTAAAACCCTCCGAGCTGGAGATTTGGCAATTTATTCTCTCAAACAAGTCACTTATAATTTCTGTTACTCAGTTTCCCCATCTTAAAATTAAGATAATACTTACGCTTTTGAGGTTGCTGGGAAAGTTAATTAGTGTCCGTAAAGCACAGTATAAGGGCTAAGTAGTTATATTATTATTTTCCACTGGAAAAAATCCAGCTTTTAGGCCACTGGCCCTGATTAAAGGTTATATTTATCAGGAGGTTCTTCATTTATATCTAACTCACTAACGTTAACTTGATTAACTCACAAGTGTTATGTTTCCATGAAGCTGTATTTGGTGACCTCAACTGGATTGGAAACAAATCAAGACATATGTTAAAACAGCTTTGTCTCTTCAAAATATGGGTGTTGATCCCTTTTAAAAAGTGGCGATGGTACATATAGACTTTCAGAAAAGAGTCTTTCATCTCACTAAATAATACCCTGGAATCTTTTGAGATCAGCTGGGAGGTATCGGGGAAAATGAAAAAGAAGAATACACAGCATCATCAAAGACACAAACAAAAAGGAAGGAAACATATTCATGTTTCCTTCTCTTTAATACTTTTACAGGTATCTTCTGTGTCATTTGGAACCCTCTGTTTTCCATTGAGAATTACCCTAACTCCCTTACCCATTCCTCGTTAATTACATTCCTCAGATATTATAATGCTTTTATTTATATGGGATGCACAAAATAATGCTATCCTTCAATTTAATACAGTGACCAATACTGCAGCATTCCAGATGGAGTTTAACAACTGCCACATAGATGTCATAGTTTGATTTTCTGCCTCTTATTAAACCTAATACGTTCTTTACTTTTTACTACAGCTGTGCACTGGTCGGTGATTTGTCTGCAATGACGCTTTCATTGGTTGCCAGATCAGTGTAATGCTTCATGATTGTTCTATTTAGTGTAAATTCATTTGACTAATTCTTTGCTCATAGAGGGCAGATTGCAGATCGCTTACTTATCAAGGTGAGCAGTTACCTACACCAGCCGTCTCACTGAGGCCTGTGAATCATCGACGAAGTTTGTGAGTCTGACAAACTAATCATCAAGGAGTTCACAATCTGGGAACATATATTTAGCATTTTTTCAACATGGCTTTATTTGTCTTCTGTTGCCAAATCCTTTGAACAGAAACATCCTTTGTGCTCATATCACAGCCCTTTAAAATGTGATGCTGGCTGAATTGAGGGGCTGTGCTCCTATAAGCTCAGAACATAGCAAAAATACAATATATATTAATTTACATAAACATGATAAAAAGAAAATAAAACAAAATATACAAAATACAAATTCAAAAGAAAAAAATAAATTTAATTGGGTATGTGATATCTCTATATGGCATTATTTCTGATAATGACCACTTCATGACATCTATGAATATTCCAAAACCATTATCAGATAGAAATATTGATATTGTCAGTCTTTGGTCTGCAAGTATGCCATTAACTACTGGGGGGAGGGATAGCTGAGTGGTTTGAGTATTAGCCTACTAAACCCAGCTTTATGAGTTTAATCTTGAGGTCCCTTCCAACTCTGATTCTATGGTTAGCTTCTAAATGAACTGAAATAGCTGACATATTACATATCAACAAGGAATTATTTGTACATGTTTGGCTTAAATGCAGTAATAAAGAAATATGCATGGAATTTCATCTGGCTATAGATCCAAATTTATTTGATGAGAATTTGGCACTTTCTTAAAAGCTTGACATTCAATGCAATTTTTTTCAGAACATAACCCTATGACAATTGGGAAAATGAGAGAGATAATAATATCTTTGAAAATGTTCTTTGAAAACATCTGCTCAATGTGCAGTGGCATTCAAAAAAAGCTAACAGAATGTTAGGAACCAATAGGAAAGGGATAATAATAAGACACAAAATACCATAATGTCACTATATAAATCCAGAATATGCTCACCCCATGAATACTGCATGCTGTTCTGGTTGCTCAATTTAAAAAAAGATATATTAGAATTGGAAAAGGTATAGAAAATGATTAGGGATGTGGAGCAGCTTCCATATGAGGAGAGAGTAAAGAGATGGTGACTGTTCATCTTAGAAAAGAGATGACTAAGTGGGAATATGACAGAGGACTATACAATCATGAATGGCATGGAGAAAGTGAATAAGGAAAAGTTATTTGCTTCTCCACATAACACAAATGTGATAGTGGTAAGACAGGTGTCACCTCATGGCAAGGTGCCTCAACTGAATACTGACAAATGCAAGCTGAATTCAGTTTGGCTCACCTGTGTGTTATATTGTGAAAATAGGTATTAGAATTATAATAATGTATTTAGTGTTTAGAATTTATTGAATGCTTGTATATTGCTGCATGCATTGATCTTACTTATAATATCTGTCTCCCATATTGTAAGATAATATTTGAGTGCTTGCATTGTAAATCAACAGACAGGAGAGAGACATTAACTGGTGTAAAGTGCTGACCTCCAACAGAAGGTGTTATGTCCTGGCTGTCAAGAAAGGCCCAGTAACACCAGGTGGATTAGAGGAAACCTTAAAGAAAACAAAAGACTTTCTTGTTTACTCGTCCGCTCCTCCCTAAACCCTCATGAAGATGAGTATTGAAAATGAATTCCTCCATCAGCTGAGTTTACTTTAAAGTAGGGGTGTGGGTGAGTGTGGGCAAAGGAATAAAACCCCCTTGTAAATAACTCTAATTTCTTTTTCCAATATAATAATTCTTTAGATAGTTTATTAGAGGATTGGCTACATGTGTTGTCTTTGGTGAGAGATCTAATGTGCAGTTCACTTGGTGTAAGTCAGGGGTCTCCAACTTTATGAGACAAAGGACATATTAGATTTTTGAAGGGACTTCGTGGGCCGCAGTGACTGTGAAAAAAATTAAATGTATACATATATATGCAAATCATAAAAAAACAACACTACTCTACTGTGTCAGTGTTGCATTAAATTCTAAATCAGGTATAAAGGTAGCTGTATAATCAATGCAGGTACAGTGAAATCACACAAAATATTTGTCAATATATTAAAAGTAATTTCACATTATTTATTTTTAAATTTTGTTTCCATTTTCTTTACTCCATTTATTGGAGATGTAATTAAGCATCTGGCTTGTATTTTTACTCTAAGGCAGGAGTCTGTGCCTGCTCGGCTGCAGCAGCAACTCTCCCCTAAGTTGACTCCCCTTTTGGGGGGACACTGGCTCCCGGGGGCACTCACCCCACCACACAGTTCAGATGAGCTGCTCCCACATGTGAGCTGCAGCTGGCGACACCTCCCACTGCCTACTCAGTGTGCCTGCTCAGCAACAGCAGCCTTTGCCTGCTCTCTTCTCCCCTGTTGGTTGGGGGGTGGAGGGGGGGTGGACAAATCAAAGCCGAGGGCCCGATCTGGCCCTTGGGCTGTAGTTTGGAGACCCCTGTTATAGGTTGTAAGGTATATAGTTATGAGGCTGAAAATGTGTCCCAATGACTTAGGGCTTGTTACACGGGCACTTTATAGCGCTATAAAGCCTCTAGGAGTGCTATAACTCACTACCCGTCCACATTGGCAAGGCACAAACTGTGCTATAAGTCCGAGTTTATAGCGCTCCTGGTAATCCACCTCTGCATGGAGAATAAGGGATGTAGTGCTCCCACTGTAGCACTATGGTGCAAATGTGAAGACCCATTGAGCATTAATTAGCCTCCAGCCTGGCCCATAATTCCTGTTCGAGCCACTCTGGTCATCACTTTCAAACTCTTTTGTCGCGTCCTCAGGTGACCATACATCAGACCCGCCCTTTAAATTCCCAGGGAAATTTGAAAATCCCCTTCCTGTTTGCTCTCCAGCTAGGCGTGGAGTGCTCCTCAGGGAATCGTTGCAGGTGAGCATTTTGCTTTGCCATGACTCCACGTGCCATGCCTCCTCTCAATAAGCGATCTCCAGTGTGGAGCAATAGCGAGGTGATGGACCTCATCAGTTGTTGGGGGGAAGAGGCTGTCCAGTCTCAGCTGCAGTCTAGCTGCAGGAATTATGATACATATGGCCAGATATCACGGGCCATGATGGAAAGAGGCCATGAGCGGGACACTCTGCAGTGCCGGGTAAAAGTAAAGGAGCTTAGGATTGCCTATCGCAAAGCCTGCAAGGCAAACAGCCCCTCCGGGGCAGCCCCCGTGACTTGCAGATTCTACAAGGAGCTGGATGAAATACTTGGTGGTGATCCAACGTGCACTTCATCGACCACCGAGGACACTTCCCAGCCCACCAGTGAAGGGGGACGGGAGAGGAGGAAGAGGAGGACGGAGCGGAGAAGGAGGACGGAGCGGAGGAGGAAGCGGCAACAGCAGCGGCCGCGGCAGTGACCCAGGGCATGGAGGAGTCACAGGACACATGCAGCCAGGAACTCTCCTCAAGCCTGGAGTGCAGCCAGAGCCAGCCACAGTGTCCGGTGGTTGCGGAGGGCAGGGCAGCAGCAGCGGATTGTGCAGGTACAGCTACTTTTCTATTGGGAAGGCAGGCAGTTTGGGCGAGGGTGGAAAGGGGTGCTTGCCTACATGTGGAATAGTGCATTGCTGTAGTCTATCACATTGCGGTAATCATCATCAGTGATTTCTTCAAAGGTCTCAATAAGAGCTCTTGCAATGTGCCTGCGCAAGTTTCTCTGGAGAGCCAGCATGGCCCCTGTCCCGGCCACGGTCACTAGTCCCCGCCACTGTTCTATGAGGGGTGGGGGGAACATTGCTGCACAGAGGCAAGCTGCATATGTCCCTGGGCGGAAGCCACATCTCATTAGAATGCCCTCACTTTCTTCCTCCGTCACCCGCAGCAGCGAGATATCTTCCAGCACGAACACCTACAGAGAATGTTGGGACAGTGCTCAGAGTACGGTTCCTGCAAATGCCCTGTGCTCCCCTCAAGCCATAGGACAACACGGCAGGGAAACAATCATTCCCCCTGCATCCTGAGACAACTCACCATGGCAGGGGCTCTGTTGTTCTCTGTGTGCTCTAGCTCTGTGTGGGACAGGCAAACGGGGAATGCGGGGGAATCTTAGCACTGTCTGTGTACCAGGGAATCCTCTGTTTAAACTTTTCATTGTCTTTCCCTGTCTAGGTTCAACCTTGACCATGTCATCACCATCAGTCTTATCACCAGCTGAGAGGCTGAGGCGGCTGAGGAAGAGACCACGAAAGAGCAAGGAAGGTCTTGTACAGCAAGTAATGCAACAGGCTGTAACGGAGAATCGCATTGCACAGCAGTGGTGGGAGAATGAGAGCAAGCGGAGGGATAAACAGATCCAGTTGAGGGAGATGGCTCGTGAGCAGAGCGCTGAAAAGCTGTTTACATTATTACAGCTGCAAGTAGAGACTATGCAGCGGATTGCCGCC
Organism: Sternotherus odoratus; assembly: GCA_032164245.1. Lineage (NCBI taxonomy): Eukaryota > Metazoa > Chordata > Testudines > Kinosternidae > Sternotherus > Sternotherus odoratus. The sequence continues at coordinate 32,385,158 of JAVMKO010000008.1, forward strand.
ATTCAGGAGGAGAAGCAACAGTGTGCTAGCCGCCCGCATTCTCAGTTGCCCCCTAACCCTTCCCCTTCTGGCCCTCTGTCCCCTCCAGGCCACTATCAACAGCTTCCTGGTTACCACCCACAGCTGCCTCCAACCCCTCTGTCTTCACCGACCAACCCCCAGACCCAGGACCCTTATCCACTGCACTCAACCCCTAATAACAAGCATTATCGCCCTCCGCAAATGTGGTTCAGAGAACACAGCAACTCGGAGGGCATTGGAGAGTATGAGACCCAGACATATGCCAATCTCTGACTGACCCCTTCCCACCCCAGTTGCACTACCACCCCTCCTCCCTCACACATTCTTCATAACCTTTTATTTCAGAAACTGAAATTGCTGTTCAATAAATGAATTCGTTTTAATAAATGGGTTACTTTATTCAGTGCACATATATTACTAATGGCTACAGCAAGGCAAATGCCTTATCCTATTGAAAGAATGCACCCACCCTCCCTTCCTCCATCTCTCCCTCCCTCCCTCTCTCCCTCCCTGTCTCTGCAATTCCCATTAGAACTGGCTTTCAGCATCAAAATGCTCCCTCAAGGCATCCCTGATCCTTGCAGCCTCACGCTGGGCCCCTCTAATAGCCCTGCTCTCTGGCTGTGCATATGTGGCCTCGAGGTGTTGAACCTTCGAGGACAATGCCTGAGTGAAGCCTTCGCCCTTTCGCTCACAAACGGCTGGTCCCCACTACGGCTTAACGTCGACTTTAGCGACGTTAAGTCGACATAAACCTGTACCCGTCCTCACACGGATGCCATTTGCATTGATTTAAAGGGCCCTCAAAATCGACTTCTGTACTCCTCCCTAACGAGAGGAGTAGTGCTGAAATCGACCTCTCTGGGTCGATTGAGGACTAGTGAGGACGCGTGGGACGTTATTGGCCTCCAGAGGCTGTCCCACAATGCTCCATTCTGACCGCTCTGGACTGCCTCACTGCGCCACTGTGACCGCTCTGGACAGCACTCTCAACTCGCTGCTCTGGCCAGGTAGACAGGAAAAGACCAGGGAACATTTGAATAGCATTTCCTGTTTGGTCAGTGTGGCGAGCTCACCTGCACAGCTCAGTCGCCATTCAGAGAAATCAGCAGCACAAGCCGCCATGCAGACCTCAGCATCACAAACCGCCATGCAGAGCTCAGCAGCACAGGAGACCAGCCATAGGAAAAGAGCTCCAGCATGGTCCAGTCGTGAAGTGTTGGATCTGATCGCTATCTGGGGAGAGGAATCCGTGATGTTGGAACTCCATAACAACAAATGGAATGCCAACACGTTTGCCAGGGTCTCCAAGGCCATGCTGGAAAGGGGCCACAACAGGGATGCCACACAGTGCCGCGTGAAAATAAAGGAGCTGAAGATTATGAAAATAAATGAAAATAAAGGAGCTGAAGATTATGTAGGGCACAGCACGTGGAAATAACCGCGGGGATACTTCCCTCTGCCAAGTCTAGCTTCCCATAAAGACAGCGCCAGTGCGCCTTGAGATGCTCAAAAGCACACTCCACAGTCATTTGACAGCAACTCAGCCTGTAGTTGAACCTTTCCTGGCTTCTGTCCAGGCTCCCTGTGTAGGGTTTCATGAGCCAGGGCATTAAAGGGTAAGCAGTGTCGCCAAGAATCACAATGGGCATTTCGACTTCCCCCACGGGAATCCTCTGGTCTGGAAAAAAAGTGGCTTCTTGCAGCTTCTTGAACAGGCCGGTGTTGCAGAAGATGCGTGCGTCATGCACCTTTCCCGACCAGCCTGTGTTAATGTCAGTAAAATGCCCACGATGATCCACAAGTGCCTGAAGAACCATGGAGAAGTACCCCTTTCGGTTAATGTACTAGTCTGCTGCATTCCTTGGCTCAATCTCGTCGTCAGACCCATCACTGTCACCTTGCATGTCAAGGATGAACTCTGCTGCGCAGAGAGTTGTGCTGGCGACACTTGCCAGCATGTTCCTCAGCAGTTCGCGATCCATTACGGCACACGAAATGGACGATGGTGCGCGCCTTGCTGAAACCGTTGAAAGATGGTGCCTGAGGTGGACGGAAACACAGGGATTGCTGGGATATGACACAAAGCATCACGGGGAGTTGGAACAGGATGCAGATGCCCGCAAGTGACTCCCCCTTCCCACAAGGCATTGCGCCAGATCAGGAAGAGGTGCTCTGTGGGATACCTGCCCTAATGCGCTGCTCCTAATGCCGCCTGAAGTGCCACAAATGTGGCCATGCTCTAGAGCTGGCGGGTCTAAGTCTGGACACGCTCTAGCGCAATACCTATTGCTGTATATGGGGACAGCTATAACCAAAAGCACTATAATCCTGTAAGTGTAACCATGCCCTCAGAGCAAACCCAGGCAATAACTCTCCAGAAGAAGAGGGGCAATTCACACCTCATCAGGGCATCTATGGGACAAACTCAGCCCAACCTCACAGGAACAAAGGACACTGGTCTGGGCAACAATAAAGGATCTGTTGGGGTCTGGAGTAAGTCACCCCCTACCTTTGGTAAATTTGAGATTGCAATGAGGTAATACTCAACTGACTTTGAAGTGGGGGGAGGGTAAAGCCAAGAGGGAAGAAAGGACATGATAAGAGGGAGAAATGTTTGCCATGCTCTTCCTCTCTCTTCCAGCTCCATCTATAGACATGACCACCAAGTGACTGAAGTGCTGATCAAAGGGAAGGACCTGGATGAAGGGCAACCAGCCAGGCTGTGGTGAGAAGCATCTAAGTTTCTAAGGGCACTGAAAGTGTTAAGATCGGCTTAGAATGTGTTTTGTTTTCATTTCATTTAACCAATTCCGACTTGTTACACTTTGACTTATAATCACTGAAAAATCTATCTTTGTAGTTAATAAATGTGTTTGTTTATTCTACCTGAAACAGTGTGTTTGGTTTGAAGCATGTCAGAGACTCCCCTAGAGTGGTTGCAGGGAAGCAGCCAATGGGGGTGGCCATATGGAGCAGCCAATCAGGGTCCAGAAAACTTACATAAAAGGACATTCAGGACCAGTCAGCCAGTTGCTGCCTAGAGCTGGAGGAGTGAGGACTGTGTTCTTGGCTAGCTGAAGGAGCAGCAGAACTAGACCAGTGGGTCTATGGACATAGCAGGTGCTGGTAGGGTTTGGGGGAGCAAGGAAGGTGCGCCTGACTGGCTGATGGGACTGAGTAAGGACTGAGACCAGGGAGGGCTTCAGGAACACAGTGTCTCCAAGGAGTAAACCGTTGGGGAATGGCCCCATACCAGGGCCAGGACTGGTTAAAAACTGAGCCCACGGAGGGCTACAGAGATACCAATAGTAGGTTAGTGGGATAGGCACCTGGTGGACTGTATGACCTGGATGGAGTCTGTTCTATTTCACATACAGGTGGTGTGTGTGACTTGGCTGGAAGGTTAAGTCACTGAAAACCCACCTGAGAAACCACCAACAGTGGTAATTGCAAACTGAGAGAGTTTAGGCACATGCACTTCACCGGGGGGCACTTACCATAGGTGGATGCCACCCCATTAAATTGTGGCCCATTATATAAGCATTTTTCTAGTCAAATTTAGTTTTTCTGCCCTCAGTTGGGTGAGGATAAAACCATTGTCTTCAAAGAAAGCTGTATGCATGCCTCTGAGTGCAGAATTTGGTCCCCACAGTATGAATGTTTGTTACAATGTCCATATCAAGTTATACTCATAAAATAGATAGAAGAAAAGACAATAGAATGGTTCACAGCACATCTGCCATTCTGGGGAGGAAGACTGACATGGTGAGATCAAATAAACATTATTTAGAACAGATTAATAGATTCTAAGGACAGAAGGGGCCACAGTGATAATCTAGTCTGACCTCCTATATAACACAGGCTAAAGAATGTACCCAAATTAATTCCTAGAGTGGATCTTTTAGAAAGCATCTGATTTTGATTTAAAAAGGTCAGTGATGGAGAATTCACCACCACTATTGGTAAATTGTTCCAATGAACAATTATTCTCACCATTAAAATATTATTCCTTATTTCCAGTCTGAATTTTACTAGCTTCAACTTCAAGCCATTGGATCATGTTATACCTTTCTCTTCTATACAGAAGAGCCCATTATCAATTATTTATTTGCCATGTAGGTACTTGCAAATTGCAATAAATTCACCCCTTAACCTTCTCTTTGTTAAGCTAAATAGATTGAGCTCTTTGTGTCTATCATGATCAGGCATGTTTTCTAATTCTTTAATCATTATTGTGGCACTTCTCTGAGCCCTCTCCAATTTGTCAACATCCTTCTTGAGTTGCAGGCACCAGAACCAGACACCATATTACAGCAGCAGTCACAGCAGTTCAAAATACAAAAATAAAATAACTACTCTACTCCTGCTTGAAATTCTCCTGTTTATGCACTCCAAAATCACGTGAGCTCTGTCGGCCACAACATCACATTAGGAGTTCATGTTTAGCTGACTATTCACCACAACTCCTAAATCTTTTTGAGAGTCACTGAGTCCCACGATAGAGTCACCTATCCTGTTAAGTTTCCAGGTCACGAGCATTCCAGGTTTCTTTGTTTCCAGGTCACGCGCATATGTAAAGCCGCCGGTAGTGACTCAAGAGTGAGAGTACCAAACTCTGGACAGACTGTTAGGAACAAGGGCATAAATGTCAAAATGGTTGTGAGTTCTAGACTTAGATTTCACCAATCGATCATCAAGTGTGAACTCCTCAGGTATTATAATGATACATAGGATTTTCCAGCTGCTCTCTGAACTGAAAACCCTGTTCAGCACTAGGCGCTGTCCAACATCAATAGTGCTGGTCTGTCACCATTATCTGAGGCAGGGAGCGATGAGATTTGGGTTTATGTAAATTAATGAAACTGGCGCGGTGATAGTGAAACATAATGTTAAGGTGCATATAAGTATGTAATTTTTTGGTAATTATAAGGATATGAATAGTCATTAAAGATAGTTTTAACTGGTCATGCTAGGGAAAACAAGACGATGGCCGCAAGGAGTCCAAAGCCTTGAAAACCAAAATGGCAGCCTTAGAATGATTTAGCCAATGGCAAGCAGGTAGACTGGAGGGAGGGATCACTTAGGTAGAACATAGGTCTTCAAATAGGTCCAACTTTAAAGGTGCTGGTTTTCAGTTAGGTCCAGATTCCAAAGGGCTTGAAGCTGATTAGTGGGTTTGAATCATATGATGTGAAAAAACCAATCAGAATAGGTGAAAATCTATATGTAATCCAGAGATATGACAGGCTTTAGTCAATATGAGTGGAAGGTCCAGTGTGGATGAGCAGCCAAGGAGTCATCAGGAGAAGATCAGAATAAGAAGAAAGAGCTGAAATCATGAAGGCAGAAGCAAAAAAGCAGAGCACTGGAGCAGCAATTGGCAGAATAGAAGGACCAAATCAGAGGGATAGAAAGAAGACATCAGAGAAAGTAAGCATGATGATTTTAGTAGAAGAATCCAGTTGAAGTGTGTATGCGTATGCCTGAGTTAATAACGCTGGATATCTCTGTGTTCATTGTTTTCAATGCCTTGCTGTCAGCATTCTGCATGTGACTGGTCATTGCATGCAGAATATAACCACTTAGAACTCTTTAACTGTATAATGTCATAGGGTATTTGAACATGCATATGTGTTACTAAAATTGTTTGTATTCCAATATATGCCTGCTATGCAAAAATGTTTTATGTTGTTTTTGGGTATATGCATTAGACTTATTGTATTATGGAATATTATGTATTAAATAAAAGTGTTTTGATTTTTAAGAAATTACTTCCTGAGTGTTAATCCTTCAAGTGGAAGGCTGTATCTGTGTCCTCTCAAGGATCTGTCCTCGGAAGTCTTCTGGAGGTTAGAGACAAATTTCCTGGTAAAATCCAGGAATTCCTCTAGGATGGACCACTGCCTGTTAGATATCAGATCAGTCCAAACTGGCGATTGACTTGTTATGGTAGAAAGGTCATTGTGGAGTGCCTTAGGTCTGAATTTTGGGTAACAATAACAGCCTTAACATGGAGTTACAGACAATCCCCTTGGATACTCTGATTTATCTCACCATCCAGGTGGCCATACTTTTGTAATAGTGTTAGTAATATGTTGTAATTAATACGCTATAGGCCATTGAGGCCTAGTATGAATGTAGCGTGTTTGACATGAGTACATGAGTTGCATGTTGGCAACTGAAGGGAAGAGTTAAGGTTGTAAGCGGTCAAGGACTGTTTGTGCAAAACAACTATGTTTTGTCCCTGGTAAACATACAAAATTGGCAGAAAAGGGAATAACATTGGTGGTGTTGTTATGACAATGTTTCTGTTACAGCTGTGGACAAAAACTGGGGGAAATGGAATGTCTGGGATTATGGCAGGCTGCTCAGAATTGTTTTCCTGAAGTTATGGGTAAAAGGCCTAGAGAATAGAGACAAAGAGCTGATGATGGAGGGGACTGGTCTATAAATAGTTGCCTGACATATCTGAAATTTGGAGTCAGATATAGATCCAGAGCCCTGATTTTGAAGAGTTGTGCAGTGCTGGCTCCCCACACCTGATGACTAGACCAAACCTCAACTGGCCAGCAGGACTTCATTCTAATCTTAGGACTCTGGAGCAGTAGGTTTGGGGTGTGAATGTAGAATGAATGAGGTTTATATTGTAATCAATAAAAGTATTTAGACTATTATATACCAACACTGTGTTGTGAGGAGAGCATTGTAACTCCTGGTTCAGACCAGGCCAGGATCTGGAGGCCAGGAATTAGGTGTGTAGGCCAGCTTAATAGGGCGCTTGATAACTTAGCAATATAGCAGTTTGTAGTAATAGCAAAAAAATAATATGTAGCAATGACGAAAAAGCATAGCAATGGCATAAAAATATGTAGCAATGGTGTAAGAGTATGTATACAGGATGTCTGTGTGGTTGAGATGTATGGGTCATGCTGACAGCGGTCAGCCAGTTGTGGTTGCGTTGTCACGGTAACCTGAAATTTCCAGAGCGCCCAGAGAAAAGGGTTCAATCAGAAAGAAGATACGAAAAGTGCAGGACAGACTACCCAAAAGGTACCAATCAGAGAAAGACCACAACTTGCCTATAAAAAGGGAACAATCAAAAGGGACCTATGGGAACCCCTGGTAAAATCCCAACAAAGCTCACCCAGAAAGGGAACCAATTAAAAACAGACCCGCCAAAGGACCCAGAAAAGGGAACCAATTAGAAACAGGCATGCCAAACAATCCAGAAAGGGACCAATTACTGCAAAGGCCAAACATCCCAAAAGTGCACCAAAAGGGTGCATAAATACTCAGCAGAAACAGCCGAGCATTTGCAGACTTGCCTCCTGCCAGAGAAGGGAACCCGAACCAGTCTTGCCTTGGAGTCGCAACCAAGAACCAATCAGAGAGAGCTTAGTCGCCGATCTGGAGAACATTATGGTGGTGAGCATACGGGAAAACCCAAGGGGGACTGGTAGCCACGCCAAGGAACAGCTTGGGTCAATGGGAGTACATGAGACAGAGTGCCCGAGGCACATCGCAGGGTGACAGAGGTCACAAATACAGGGTGCCAGAGGCACATCCCAGAGCGCTTAAGTAACTGGTGAATTGACAGAGAGACTGATAGGGCAGGGCAGAACCCCCCACCCTCACAGAAGTGAAACAGAGTGAGTGCACAGAATGAGTTAAATACTGTATTGTTGTAATTGTTGCTGTATTTGTATTGTAGTGATTGCATTGCTTATTGTTGTAAGTATTACAGGCCGTATTGGTTAGGCCTACTTTTTGTGAAATTACATCAGTAAAGAATTGAACCAAGCCACCAGATCCGAGTCTCTGTTCTAGAGTGGAGGCGGGATCCGCTGTTCTTATATCGGTGGGACCTGGTCTTAACTGCCCACGGTCCACATTCCATACCTATCAGCCTACAGTACGGGACAATGATCCCACCCAAGTGGGTATGCCCCTTCTTGCCTAACCAACTAAGAGGGTCACTGTACATACTCACCTCCCCATCCCCCGGACCTGAGGTGGAAGGTCAGTCGGAGAACCGATATTCGGAATCTGAGGACAGGCAGTCTGTGTCGGGTGTTCCGAGTGGCTGAACTTGGCCCTGACATGTGTCTAGTATCTGCCTGCTCCCCGTCCTGTAGGGAGGCCTCATCAAGGAAAGGAACCTAACAAAAGATGGTCCCTTTCACCAAGAATCCCAGCAATATTCAGTTTACTTCCAGTCCCAAAGGGCCAGTCAGTTACCCCAGGTCAATTGCATCTTAGATTTCATACCAAATCCAACCTTGTAGTCAAGTCTATAGTAAACTCTATATAAATTTATTAAATAGGAAAAGGAAACAAGAGCGTTAGTTACATGATTAAAGCTGGTAAACAAATACACATATGAGTTACAATCTTAAGTTTCAAAGAGTAATAGAAGCTTCTATTATCAGCAAGTTCTCTATGTCCTTTAGGGCAATCCCAGGCTAAGCGGATGGGGATTTCTTGCATATGCCTAAAAATACTGTTAGAAGAAATGACCCAGAGGCGGATATGAGTACAGGCTTCTTTATTGTGATACTTGTTCCCCTGGACTCAGTTGTCCAGTAAGCTCTGAATTAGTTACAGCCAGTGGAGAATCACAGGTGACTAGATCCAACTACGGCCTCCATGTGCCTGCTCAGCTGGAGGGCCGGAACCAGCCCCCAGCTTCAGTTTGTCCGGCCCTCCAGCTGAACGGGCATGTGGAGACGCCTCCGCTGCCTCCCTCCGCGAGCTGCTGGTGGTGGCCCCATGTGTGGAGGGGTGAGTGCCCCTGTGGCAGTGGCCGGAGGAGCAAAGGGGAGCCGGAGGAGCAAAAGGGGAGCAAAGGGGAGCTAAAGGGGAGCAAAGGGGAGCCGGAGGAGCAAAGGGGGGAATTTTGCATATATTTGCATATATTAATTTTTTTCACAGTCGCTTCGGCCCACGAAGCCCTTTCAAAAATCTAATATGGCCCTTATCTCGTAAAGTTTGGAGACCAATGGACTAGATAGTGTTTGGAGTCACATGGGCAAGTCATGTTCATGCCCAGATTTGCTCAGTCATTGCAGGAAGCCATTATCTAGATTCTAGATTGCACATTTGTGGGACAGTCCACTCAATGTTGATGAGTGTCTAACATGATTCATTGTGAGTTAAGGAGCCTTTTGATGGGCCACTCAATTTGAATAGTCACTCCAAGATGTGCTGGCTAAACTACTTCATGTGTGTTAGCGCAGGAGCAAACATTTGAAATCTAGGCATAGAGCCAATGTTTATAACTTCAAATACAAACGTGATACATGCAGACAGATAGCATAATCACAATCAGTGACTCATAACCTTTTGATAGACATCTTACATGCCACATTTTATATAAGATTTGTTGCAAATATATAAAAGTAGTTGCAACAATGATCTACATCAGGGTTTCTCAACGTGGGGGTCACGACTGGGGGGGTGTCACCGAGCGCTCCCCTGGGGGTCGCGAGCTCCTGCCACCGCAACTCGCGGGGGACCGGGGCGCACGAGCGGGTTTTTTTTTGTTTTTGTTTTTTGTAATTCGGCGTCTTTTAGGGGGGGGGGGGTCGCGCCGCCGGATCACAAAAAAGGGTGTCGGCCTCAACTAGTTTGAGAACCGCTGATCTACATGGTCATATTTTAATCAGATAACATTGCTCATTCGTTCTATGTATACATCTACAGCATTTACAACTCTATAATCTCTCTCTGTGTATCTAAAATAGTCAGATTTACCACTCCAGGGATCGATCATTGCAGTGGGACCTTGAACATCTGTGCCCCTAAGTCCCTCCTATTCTTTCCCTGTAGCAAATAAGTGTTTAGTTTTCAGTGGGCTATAATACTTTGATCTAATTTTGATTGTTGTGTTTAGTGTGTGGTGGCCTGTGATACACAGGAGTGTATGGTGGTAGTGTTTAGGTGGTGGTGGCCTGTGATACACAGGAGGTCACACTAGAAGACCTGGTTGCCCCTTCTGGCTTTTGACTGTGATTCTTTGCTTTTTTAATATTGATAGTAGATGGATGAAATTAAAATCAAATGCTAACATCGTTAATTTTAAAAAGTACTGTATTGCCTTTTTTGATAGAATCAACATATTCGCTGTAATAATCCATTTAGACTCAAGATGTCGCTGTTGTCCATCACTACCATATTAACTTTTCCTACGCAGAATACTCTTCTAGTAAAGGCGAACGGTGAAGGGAGTTTTCCTGTGGGAACGGATCACAAAGGGAAAAACAAGGAAAAGACTCGATTTTAGCTCTTCACAATTGAGTTATACAAAACTAGTCCATTGAAATCTGAAATATCCTTGTTCTTCGGCAGAAGATAGTGAACAAGGCTTTATTTGTGGAGGCTGACACAATGGAGGGGATAAACGAAAGAAGATGTCGGCTTCGGAAATAGCCCGTCTTTCCTTTCTGTACACCCGATCCTGCTTTTGTTCCGCAATCTCTGGATGGGATGCTATTCGGTACTGTAGTTGTTATTCGGTTCCCGAAGAATTAGCCTGGTACCTTCATAGGGAATATTGCCGATGATCTGGGGCTGGGTATCAAACATGGCCCCTCGCCGCGTGCGGATTGTATTTTGTGCAGAATGGGGCCTTAATTGTGACGAGACGATGGACAGAGCCAGAGGGGAGCAGTGTGGGCGAACAGGAAGCTGTCAGGTGAAATTTGAGCTTGTCATTGAAAATCCTCTCCTCCACTATTTTCGGCTGGAATCCCTGCTTACAAATGACAGCTCATTCCCCCAGAGTGAGGTATGGGTGCTAAGAGCTGAGTCAGCGATGGCTGGCACTGAGTTCCCATCAGTGGGCTCTCAAGATCCGGATGTGGGGAGTAATTCTTTGGCCTCTTACAAATGTATCAGAAGTCAGCGCATTTGCTTTAGAAGTACATACACGTCGTGAATGGAATAAAATCCCAACGTTCGTGTTACGAAAGTCAGGGCAGGGAGAACAAGAGCCGATTCAAAATCGTTCTGTAAAAGCTAAAGCCAAGGGGATTTCCCCAAGATATGTCCGCATCGGCGTGCTGGATTCCGACGATAACGGCCCCGTGTTTGGTTAAAACAGGTACACTGCCGGACCGGCGGAGGATGTGGTCAAAGACGCATTGGGTATTCAGCGGAGGTATTTGGGTGGCTGAAAATGGCCGATGGTCCTACGCCAGTTTGAGTGACGAGGTCCAGGGGCCCCCGCTGTGGGCGGTGGTTTCCATCAGCTCCTGGAGCGGGGATATTTCCGCGCTGGGCACCTGGGACTTCGGGTGAACGAAGAACTTCAGTGTCCCTGTCCAGGCGCAGGACGCCGGGGTCCCTCCCTCAGGGCACCGCCTCTCTGCACATCTTCATTCTCGACGAGAATAAAACAACTTTCCCTGCCAGCTGGGGAGCCGCGGGTGTTGCGGGAAAGTGCCCAGCGCTGCGAGCTCCGGGCACGTGGCTCACGGGCCGAGGGTTTCGGAGGGCGATCCGACCTATCACACGTGGCTTTCCTTCCAGCTGCTGCAGGCCACTGACCGCAGCCTGTTTCGGGTGGGGCTGCCGGTGGGGAACGCTGCGGCTGGTCAAGGGCGGCTCTATGGTCCCTCGGCTTCGGCGTGCCCGGATCCGCGGAACCAGCTTGCTGAGGCTGGTGAGCGAGGCCGGTGACCCCGTGATTTCTACAGACGTAACCCTCCACCTCAGCTGGAGTCGATGGAGGAACGTGGGACACAAGAAGCCTGAAGCGAAACTGCGCGAGCAGCTCACTGAGGGCTTCTCCCATATAACAATGTGTCTGATAATCACCATTTCCTTTATTTTATTATTTAAACGTATAGTCCTGATTTCCAGCCACTGCCAGAGTGCAGGGGACTTGCCCGGGATCCCCTTTCACCTGCGAGGGCTCCGGGAAAAGGGATGAAAATGGCTCCTTCTGTAGCACTTCTAAGTGTCACGTGGCTTATCTCGGGGGTTGTCCACGAGTGACCTGGTTTTGGTATTCAACGATTTCACCATCAGGATTTCTACCAGGGGGAATTTCTCAGGCAAAAAACTTTAAGGGAGTGGACCCAGCGAGATGGCGAAGCAACTTTTCCCTCCCGTGAGTCACTGCAGTTTCGTTACTTCACGTCATATGTTCTTGGTGGATCATAGCCCAGCCTGGACTCTGGATTTGTGCAGAGTTGTTTTCATTTATGCTTCCTGCTCTTCCTCTGGATTCATTTTCTCTCGGGCGTGCGGTTCACCTTAGTCTGAATATCTGAGGACTATTATAGGGAAAAAGAAACCGTTATACATTCTGTTTAGGAATAACTTTCTGCTGACTGATGCTTTCGCTGCAGCTACGCGTTATCTTTCCCTTCCCATTGACTTTCAGTTGTGGCAGGCAGCATAGTTCCATGTTGACACTCAGTGTTCACTGGGGATGTAAGGATACTGGGGGAGATTGTGATGAATCATGCGTTGCATAGGCATCAGATATGGCTCTGACTCTCGTGGCTCTACCGTATCTTCTTACTGAAGTAGGATAATGCTGTTTCCGTGTTGTGTTAACTAAGCTTGACCCTACATGGGAGTGAAGAATTGACATTTCCAAGATGGAAATGATAGTGGTGGGTTGATGGAATCATGTAAGGAAACAAGGGATTTGTCATGCATCTGCAATTGACATTCATGCTCCTTGAACTTCCCTTGCTGAGGGTCTGGATTGGTTTTTTCTCCTGAAGAGTTCAACTGCTCATCTTCTGAGTGAGGTGGGATGGTATTGCACATGAACTCCATTCTCTCCACTGGCTACCACTTCTGAGTGCAATTCAAAATACATTTTAGTGTCAGCCATAGCCTGGAAGGGAACCCAGTTATTTAAGAGCGGCGCCTTTCTTGAGCTCTGTAAGGGCAAATCCACTGTCGGAGGCTGGAATTCTGCTTCCCAAAGACAGCAAGGTCTCAGGTTTTTTGACTTTCTCTCCTTAACTGTGATCTGTGCATGACAGCCCCAATTCAGGGAGCTTCCGATTACGAAGGAGACATTTTGTTCAGTCAGGTGTTTTGAGTAAAAAGCTTTGCTTTCTCCTTTTGGTTTGATATGTTAGTTTCTTAACAAAGATGGAATGAAGTATAACCTTTTGTAGATAACTAGGTACTTTCAATGTAGGTAAACATTTAATAAACATATGATAATAGTTTAAAGCTATTTTTCTAATTTCTCCGCATGCAATGATGAATCACGATGATGTGTAATGAGACAAACTCTCAATGTCGGCCACTAACAATTAAATCCTAATTATTGATATCTAGCTTTAAATAGGCCTATAAATGAAATATTTGCCGAAGTATATGAGATGCGTCATTAGGAATAGGTATGGACGGTGTGTATTACAAGAAAATGAACGCTGTAGTAAGAGGACATATTATAACGGGGTCAAAAGCTATATTTTCCCTTGGTTTTTAAATTACAGAGCCTGATCCTATAACGACATCCTACAAGTGCAAAAGAATCAGTAGAAAATATGTGTGTGTAGCTTTTATGACATTCCCACATTTATCTTTCCACTTCAAATTTTGGAGCGTTTCATGTGAAAGGGATTTTTGATTTGATCTACACGTTCAATGCTTCTGTTCTGATACATATGCTTTTCTCTAATTACTAAAACTGTAATATCCAATTTGTACCCGAATAATATTCAGAACCAGATTCTAACAAATCGAGTGTTTTCCAAATCAACTGTAAATAGACACGGATTTCAGTTAAATTAATGGTTTATTCATATTTTTTCCCTTATCAGGTAGATCATATTTCCAGTTAAAGAGGATAAAATGATACGAAGTGTGTTAGCTTAATTGTCTTTATAGCCATGTATCAGAATAAATAAATATCAAGACACTATTACAACATACAACAGCGGGGGAGGGAGGGGGGCTCCGTGGTTTGAGCATCGGCCTGCTAAACTGAGTGTTATAAGCTCGATCCTTGAGGGGGCCAGTCAGGGATGGGGCAAAAAAGCTGTCAGGGGACAGTACTTGGTCCTGCTTAGTGTAGGCAGGGAACTGGGCTTAATGACCTTTCACGGTCCTTCCAGTTCTATGAACTAGGTATATCTCCATATTTTTATTTTATAAATGTAAAATAACTTTCTAAGACAGGGCTGGATGAACATATTTATGGATGTCTACCCAACTTCAGAAGTGTGGATCTCCTTTCGAATACCCCCTCTGCTGATACTAGCAGATGGTACCTTTCATAAATAGTCAAAAGTAATTCATGAGATGTAGGGTCATAGAGTGTTCACTTGCTTGGTCCATTTTAACATGAAGCAAGATTGTGAGCACAGTTCCTTAAGCACAATGGCTGCTATAAAATCCAGTTATCTTTTGGGGAGAAAGATGCCTCTCCCGAGATAGAAGCAAACATTTTGCTCAACGAAACCACAGGCCGGACTTTATTCTGGGCGTAATTACGTTTTCCATATTTACATATTCTATACAATTATATATTTTAGGATTTTGATACAAAACTTCAGTGTTATAGGCGTACATAAAAGCAGAAGTATTATGGCTATTGCACGTTTTATGAAGCATATTCTTAATAGAGGTTTTGATGTTGCCATTCATTTAGAGCATTTTTGGTTTAGACTCAAGATGTCGCTGTTGTCTATAGTTACGGACAAGGATAGCAGATGTTTTTTCCCTTTCACAATGCAGTTAGCAAGACAAATCACTAAAGACAACGCTCACCACTCGAGTAAACAGACAAAGGTAAAACACATGTATTTTCAAAGGAAAGTATCGGTATATTTTAATTATTTCTTTATTTTATTGCACAACACAATGAACCATAGAGAGGCAGAGAAAATAAATGATCTTATTGCCAAGCCTGTATGAAACGGTTACTATGAAGAACAGAAGCAAACTAAGATGTCGGACTCAGGGCTGGTATTTCAGAGCCCTATTTGCTGCATGCTGGTTCTGGTTATCTGTCTCTGGAGAGGCTTCTTACTGAGTTTCTGAAGCTCTAGCCTGGTGCTTTTATAAGGAATATGACAGAGGATCTGGGATTGGAGATCAGAAACCTGCCAGCTCGCAGGCTGCGGATTGTGTCAGGAAAAGAACAAATTTGTGGAGATGAAAATGCAGAATGGCGCCCTGATCGTTACTGTGGAAATGGACAGAGCAGAGCTGCGTGGTCAGACAGTAAGTTGTGCGCTGAAATTTGAGATTTTGGTTGAAAATCTTGCAATGTAATATGTGGAACTAGAAATCCTGGATGATTTCCCCACGTGGCTGAATCTGTTTTAGTGGGCAATGTATTTCCTGTAGTAGAGCTCAAGATCCTGAAATCGTACTGATTCTTTGGCCACATATAAGATATGGGCAAATTCACACTTTGCTTTGAAAGTAGAGAATCGTGTCAACATAATAAAGTGCCAATTTTAATACTGGAAGAGCCATTGGACAGAGAAAAAAGATCGACCCAGAATCTAACAGCAGATAAATACAATGGGGCTCCCCAAAGATCTGACACCCTCCCTATGAGTATCATTGTGCTGGATTCTAACAATAGTGCCCCTGCATTTGATGAAAACACCTACCCTGTCTGCCTAGTGGAGAATGTGGAAAAAGGCATCCTGGTTATTGACTGAATGCCTCCGATTTAAATGAAGGAGGGAATGGAAGGAGAGAGGACATTTTTGGCTGCAATGCTACAATCAATGTTCAGAAAAATATTTTCTATCGATCCTGATAACGGGACTCAGGGATGGAAGGTGAAGTGAGTGGTGGAGAATATAATGTGGGAGTGCAGGCGCGGGAGGGAAGTCAGTTAGCATTGCATAGTTCTTGTAAAGGTTGTGAATGGCAATGACGATGTCCCGGCAGTGACGGTCATTTCCCTTGCGAATCTTATTGGGAAAGGCACTCCAGATGGGACAATGGTCGGTCTGGTCAGTTTCATAGACCAGGACTCCGGGGACAATGGGAAGATCAGCTGCCACATTCTTCAGAATGTACCGTTTCACCTGACGCCCCTTCTGATAAAACATCCTTCTCCTTGGTGACAAGGCGCTTTGGACAGAGAGGCGGCCGCCTGCAGCATCAATATAGTCGTCTGTGATTGCGGCTCTTGTTCTCTATGACCCGTCTAGCTGGGGATCCTTCCCAGACCGAATTTCCGAAGAGTTACAACGCCTCCTGCTTCGAAGTGGCCTCTTATACCAGTGGTTCTCAACCATGGGTGCCTGTCCTCCTGGGGATATGCAGAGATCTTCCAGGGGTCACATCAACTCATCTGGATATTTGCCTAGTTTTACAACAGGCCACTTAATAAGCACTATCGAAGTTGGTACAAACTAAAATTTCATACAGACAAAATGAGGAAGTAAGTACTTTTTCAGTAAGAGTGTTCTGTGACCCTTTTGTATTTTTATGTCTGATTTCCTAAGCAAATAATTTATAAGTGAGGTGAAACTTGTTGGTATGCAAGACAAATCAGACTTCTGAAAGGGGTATAGTAGTCTGGAAAGGTTGAAAACTGCTGTCTTACACTGTCTGCATTGGAGAATAACTCCTTGGGCATCTGGATTTTCTGGATAGCCATGGTGAACCCTGAGATAAATACCCCAGAGAAAGTTGCTTTATACCTGAAATGACTTCTTCTTGGAGCAGCTAATCCTGGAACCCACAAAGGAAGAGGTAGTTTTTGTTTAGTCCTAAATGGAGCAAAGGATCTGCTTTAAGAGGTGAATGTTGCTGAACTGCATGGTAACAGGGACAATAATGTAAGTAAATTTAACATCCTTGTGTGTGTTGGATGGGTGAAGGCAGCAAAGATGCCCACCACAGAAGCCCATCACAGTAGCATTTAACTTCAGAAAGGGAAACTACACAAAAACAAGGAAGCTAGTTGAATGGAAATGAAAAAGGAACAATCATAAATGTGAAATGCCTGCAAACTGCATGGAAATTTATTAAATACATAATAATAGAAGACTGTTAAATATAGACCCCAAATTAAAAAACATAGTTTGAAGAACAACTAAACTGAGCTAAGAAGGGGGGGGGGCGGTGGCAGGAGGGCTAATGGCCTGAACCTCAAGCTCAAAGAGGGCCTCAAATTTAGACCTTTGGGTTTTTTTGGCATTTGATAAGTTTCACAACTTGTTTTTATATGCATCCCTATCGGAACAAAATATGACACTCTCTCATCTTAGAGCTGCAAATTTAAGCAAATAAGAGATGTGATTTGGTAAAGGACCTAATTTGCTATTAATTGATATAGATTTTATCATATTGAAGAGTTAAAATATTCATAAATAATAAAAATATATATTGGTTCTGATGGCACAAGATTAGAACATGATGAATGTGTCCTTTCAGATCAGCTGATTGTATAAACAAACAACAACTAGTGGTTGGTGCTGGATCAAGTGTGTGATGAAAGGTAGATAACTGTTACATTTTAGTGTCTTTATAGTTTTTCATCTAGCTAAAATAGGTGGTTGGTTGAGCCCTAGCTTGGTAGCTTGGCCATCATCATTGGCTTTCATAGTCTATAGGCCCAGATTCGAGGTGAAAATTTGTGAGGAGAATTTTGTACAGTGAGTTTCTTGAGGACACATGTTTGAAATTTTTGGAAATTATCGCTCTGTCTGTAACAATGTCTGTCATATATATATTATCCCTTTGGCTTCAGCTCAGCCTATTATATCTTGCGTTCTTGAGTTTTGATTCCGTGTTAAGGATAATAACCTGTCTGTTTAATTTTGTGTTCTTAATTAGCATTCCTTCATTTTAAATCTTTTCAGCATTTGTATACATGTTTACAGCAGAATATTTTAAGTATGGATAGGCTACATATTTACTTTAGAACATTTCAGGTGTAAGTGTATTGAAGAAAGGTTTATTTTGTTTGATAATTTCATGATAAAAATTGGAAAAGAAATAACTCCTTGAGTACTAGCAATTCTAGAAGGTTTTAAGTTAGATTTTCAAATCTGCATTGGTCAAGCCTATGACAATGGATCTAATATGGCTGGGAAGTACAAAGGTGTACAAGCAGTTCTGCTTGAGCATCATTCAAACAGTATTTTCTCCAGCTGTGGAAAACACACACTCAACATAGTAGGTGATGACTGTGCTGAATCATGCAAGAAGGCGATTACTTACTTTGGAACTGTTCAGAAAATGTACAATCTCTTCAGTAGCAGTCCATAAAGGTGGGAAATTCTGAAGTCATATCTTCCTGTTTCACTTCATGGGATGTCCAAAACTAGATGGTCTGCACAGATTGATGGTGTTCAACTGTTGTGCAGCATTTGAATTCAGTCAGAAAGGCTTTAAATGATCTTGAATCTCTCAATCTCACTGCACAGGCTCAAACTGAACTTCAGTCTATACTGGAGCACATGTCCAAATTTGAATTCATTCTGATGATATTTTTGTGGATGAAGCTACTTACAATGATCGACCAAACTACTCTGGTAATTGAGGCACACAATGCTACACTTGATGTTTAGAGGGATAACATTGAAAGTCTTATCAATGACATTCAACAGATTAATGAACAATGAGACACGATCCTGACTGAGTCCAAATTAGTAGCACAGAATATGGCATTTCATCTGAGTTCTCCACCAATCACAACTTACCTACTGAATCTGATGCCGAGCAGCATTCTAGGGTCAATGTCTTCCTTGTCATCATTGACGCTATTCAATCAGATCTTACATACTGATTTGAGTTACTGCAACTAATTTGTACCCTTTTTGGGTTTCTTTGGCAGGTCAACAGACTGAGTAATGAAGATATACTTTGTGCAGCTGAACAATTTCAGCAACGGTACAACAAAGAAATCTCAAAAGATCTCAGTGACAAGGTCATCTTACTCTAATGAATATATTCCATGAACTTTAAATTGGACTGCAAGCCAAAGGAATTGCTTCAAGAAATACTCAAACTTGGACTCTCTGGTGTGTTTACTAATATCACAATTGCATTGTGTATTTTTGTCAATTTGCCTGCATCAGTGGTTTCAGGCGAATGCACCTTCAATATGTTGAAGCAGGTAAAGATTTTCACCGTTCAATTATAGGACAAGAGCATTTTAATGGGCTCACCATACTTAATATCAACTGTGGCATTACACAAAAGCTAGATTTTTCCTCAATAATTAGTGCATTTGCATAGAAGAAGTCTAGAAAGGCATTTGTTAAATAAAAATATTCGAATTATGTCTCATTCTCTTTTTTTGGTGCCTTATTTTGTTTTCATGTGTTAGTCATTTTTTATTTTTATTATAGCTAGGGGTCTCAAAAGCCAGAAGTGGCCAGGGCCCCTCTGGACCTTTGAGAGGGCCTGCAAAAAAGTGCCAACATGAATAAACAGCAAAGTCAAAAGTAGTTAGAGGCAAAAGGGATCCTGCAAAAACTGGAAGTTAAATCCTACTGAGGAAATACAAAGGAGCAAAAACTCTGGCAAGTCAAGTGTAAAGTATACTTAGGTAGGTCAAAAAAGAATCGGAAGAGCCACATGCAAAATTAACTGCAAACTTCTTTAAAAGCAAACCAGAAACAGGAAGTACATCAGTGGGGCCAGTAGGGAATGGAGGTGCTAAAGGAGCACTCAAGGAAGACAAGGTCATTGTGGAGAAGCTAAATTAATTTCTTGACTCAGTCTTCATTGTAGTGAATGTGAGGGACATTCCCACACCTGAACCATTCTTTTTACATGACAAATCTGAGGAATTGTCCCAGATTAAGATGTCAATAGAGACGTTTTGGGAACAAATTGATAAATTAAACAGTAATAAATTACCAGAACCAAATAGCATTCACCCAAGATTTCTGAGGGAATTTCAAATATGAAATTGCAGAACTACTAATTGTGGCATGTAACCTATCACTTAAATCAGCATCTGTTCCAGATAACTAGAGGACACCAATTGTTAAAAAGGCTCCAGAGGTGATCCTGGCAATTACAGACAGGTAAACTAACTTCAGTACCAGGAAAATTGGTTGAACAGAATTAACCCTGTTTGTTGGAGGAAGAATCAACATGGTTCTTGTAAAAGGAAAATCATACCTCATCAATCTATTAGAATGCTTCTTTTGGTGTGAGAAGGAGTCAACAAACATGTGGGCAAGGATGATCCAGTGTAAATAGTGTACTTGGACTGTCAGAATGCCTTCGACAAGATCCCTCCCCAAAGGCTCTGCAGTCTGTGGAATAAGAGGGGAGGGCCTCTCATGGATCAATAGCAGGTAAAAAGACAAGAAACAAGGAGTAGAAATAAATGGTCACTTTTCAGAATGGAGAGAGGTAAATAGTGGTGTCCTCCAGGGCTTTGCACTGGGAACTGGTGTTCAACTATTCTTAAATGATCTGGAAAAGAAAGTGAACAGTGAGGTAGCAAAAGGACATTTGAAGATGATACAAAATTACTCAAGACAGTTAACTGCAAAGTGGAATGCAAATAGTTAGAGAAGGATCTGAGGAAACTGGGTGAATGGGCAATAAAATGGCAAATTAAATTCAATATTAATAAGTGCAAGTAATGCATATTGAAAAACATAATTCCAATTATACATACAAAGCAATGGGCTCTAAAGTAGCTGTTACAATTCAAGAAAGAGATCTTGGAGTTATTGTGGCTAGTTCTCTAAAAACATCTACTCAATGTGCAGAAGCAGTCTAAAAAGCTAACTGAATGCTAGGAACTATTAGGAAAGGGATAGATAATAAGACAGAAAATATCATAGTGGCACTATATACAATCTATGGTATACCCACTCCTTGAATATTCCATGCAGTTCTGGTCATCCCATCTCAAGAAAGATTTAGTAGAACTGGAAAAGATACAGCAAAGGGCAAGAAAAATGATTAAGGGTATGGAACAGCTTCCATATGAGGAGAGATTAAAAAGACTGTGACTGGTCAGCTTGGAAAAGAGGAGACTGAGGGGGAATATGATAAAAGTCTATAAACTTGTGGATGGCATGAAGAAAGTGAAAAAGGAAGTGTTATTTACTCCTTCACATAACACAAGAACCAGGGGTCATCTAATGAAATTACTAGGCAGCAGGTTTAAAACAAACAAAAGGAAGTCCTTCTAAACAGCAAGCACAGTGAACAGAACCTGTTAAATTTGTTGCCAGGTGATTTTGTGAAGGCCAAAACTATAACAGGGTTCCTAAAAGAATTCGTTAAGTTTGTGAAGGATAGGTCCATCAATGACTGTTAGCCAAGATGTTGTAAGGATATAACCCCATGCTCTGGGTGTCCCAAGCTTCTGACCGCCAGAAGCTGGAAGTAGGTGGGTCTTAAATTTGTTATTTGTTACCATAGCTTAATGTAGCATGATATGGCAGTGTGTAGAACGGCGGGTGTGTATGCGTGTTTTTATGATTGTAATATTACATAAATTTCACAGTAACTTGTCTTTATTGTATTCATATTATCACTTATAAGAAAATGAGGCTAGCTACAGTCAAGTGCTATATACTGAATTGGCAGGACAACCTTCAGCGTTAGATACGTACTTTGAATTAGTTAAACTCCTCAGCTATCTCGTCCCGAGTGGGAATAGGAACAAGTCTGACACAATATAAACAGTGAAACAGTCACGCCTTGCTATCACATTAGACCCAGAGTCTAGGTATATGCAGTTGTTATAACCACGAGATGTTGACAACAGAGTGGAGATGAAAGAATAAGCGAGCCTCAAACGCGTGGAAACACCCAAAGGTGAACTTTAAATTAAAGAGTAAAATTTAGGTTGGAATTTTCATAAGAGAGTTAACCCCCTAAATCTCATTGCAAGGCAATGAAAGATAGGTAACAAACTCTCACCAAAATCCCAGCCTTCATCATCAAGAGGCTCATTTGTCACATCAGCTCTTGCTCGCCCTGCCCAGTGAAGTGGTAGATGTTTTGGTTAATGTTCAAAGGTTTACATTGTTACTGTGCGAGGTGACTTCTACGACTAAATATAACCTGCCTTTCCTGTTGTTAGTGTTGTTGTTAGTGTTGTTGTTAGTGATGAAGACAATATATTTAACTTAAATCTCCTGGGCCCATAATGTATCTGTCAATTATTCACTTTTTAATTCAAGAACAAAAAAGGCATAAAAGGAAATAAATGGAAGAACACAATACCACTGGCACTTGTGAAGCAAATAAACTGTTTTCTGTATGAGGAAAATATGTAATGCACACAATCAGCCACATGATGTCGCCCTCCACCTAAAAAGAAATTGTAAGGAAAAAATCAAAACCACTCCTCTTTTGACTGCATGCATACGCAGTGAGTCAGGGGTTCCGGAGCACAGCAAATATCGTGGTATTGGAATTAAACTCACAGTTTCCATAGGGTTATACATTTTTACATGAATTGGCTGTATAGTCGAAGAAATCGGCGTCCGCGATGGTTCTTCTCCGGCGAGACTCCCAGGTAACCGGGCAGCTGCTGCGGCTGGTTCTGTTACATGCGGCCTGGGAGGTGGGCAGCGGCCAGCTCCGTTATTCCGTGCCGGAGGAATCCAAACACGGCACCTTCGTGGGCCGCCTGGCCCAGGACCTGGGGCTGGAGGTGGCGGAGCTGGTGTCTCGGATGTTCCGGATGGTCTCCAAAGGCAGGAGCGACTATTTTGAGGTAAATTTGCGGAGCGGCGTTTTGTTTGTGAATTCGCGAGTCGACCGGGAAGAGCTGTGCGGGCCGAGCCCCCTGTGCGCCATTGACCTGGAGGTGATAGTGGACAAACCCCTGAGGATATTCCACGTGGAAGTGGAGATCCAGGATGTAAATGACAATGCTCCTGTTTTCTCGGTAAATGAATTAAATCTATTTATATCAGAATCGAGATTGCCGGGCTCGCGTTTCCCACTAGAGGGCGCGTCTGACGCAGATATTGGTACAAACTCTCTGCTAACCTATAAACTGAGCGCTAATGACTATTTTACTTTAGATGTACAAATGAGAAATGACCATAATAAATTAGCAGAGCTTGTGCTAACGAAATCTCTGGACAGAGAGGAAAATCCTGTGCATACTGTATCACTCACTGCGACTGACGGGGGGAAACCGGAGCTCACGGGCACAGTTCAGCTGGTGATCACTGTGCTGGATGCCAATGATAACGCGCCTGTGTTTAATCAGTCCGTCTATGAGGTAACTGTGTTAGAAAATACAGCTAAGGGGACGTTAATGATCAGACTTAACGCCACCGATTTGGATGAAGGAACTAACAAGAACATTTCATATTCGTTTGCTAATTTCGTGCCTCCCATTGTAAGAGCGACGTTTAACCTAAATTCCGATACCGGTGAAATCAGGGTGAAAGGAGACCTGGATTACGAGCACGTTCAATTATATGAAATTAGAGTTGAAGCTCAAGATAAAGGTCACCAGCCAATGACGGGACAGTGCACTGTTCTACTGCATGTTTTAGACGTGAACGACAACGCCCCTGAGCTGGCCGTGACTCCCCTTTCCCTGCCGGTTCCGGAGGACGCTCCCCCGGGGACAGTGGTGGCTCTTATTAGCGTCTCTGACCGGGACTCGGGAGACAACGGCAAAGTCACCTGCTCCGTCCCCCCGAACCTGCCCTTTCAGCTCGTCTCCACCTTTAAGAATTATCACTCGCTGGTGCTGGCGGAGGCCGTGGATCGGGAGCGAGTGTCTGAATATCAGATCGTGGTGACAGCCAGAGACGAAGGGGCCCCGTCTCTCTCGGCCAGCAGCAGCATTGTGGTGCCGATCGCGGATGTGAACGATAACGCCCCTGCTTTCCCTCAGCCCGTTTACACGGTGTTTGTGAGGGAAAACAACCCTCCCGGGGCCCATGTGTTCAGCGTGTCGGCCTGGGACCCGGACCTGCGGGAAAACGCCTTTGTGAGCTACTCGGCGGTGGAGCGAAGTGCGGGAGAGCAGCAGCCCCTGTCCAGCTACATCTCGGTGCACTCGGAGAGCGGGCACATCTATGCCCTGCAGCCCTTTGACTACGAGGAGCTGCAAGTGCTGCAGTTCCAGGTGAGCGCGAGGGACGCCGGGTTCCCCTCGCTGTGCGGGAACGTGACCGTGCAGCTCTTTGTGCTGGATGAAAATGACAACGCGCCCGCAGTGTCCCCGCCTGGCCCCGGCCGCGGCTCGCCAGGGCCCGAGCTGGTTCCGCTGTCGGCCGGCGCAGGGCACGTGGTGGGCAAGATCCGAGCGGTGGATGCGGATTCCGGCTACAACGCGTGGCTTCGCTACGAAGTGCAGGAGCCCGGGGCTGCGGGGCCGTTCCGGGTGGGTGTGTACAGCGGGGAGATCAGCACCACGCGGCCCCTGGAGGAGGCGGACGGCCCCAGGCAGAGCCTCGTGATCCTGGTGACGGACCATGGGGAGCCGGCGCTGTCAGCGACAGCCACTGTCAGCCTGTCCCTGGTGGAGAGTCCCCAGGCTGTGAAATGGGAGTCGAGGCAAAGGGGCGGGAGCGAAGGGCCCTTGGTTGACATGAACGTGTCTTTGATGATCGCCATTTGCTCGGTGTCCGGGCTGTTTGTGCTGGTGATTGTCGTGTACGTTGGCCTGAGATGCCCCCCGGGTCCGGAAGTGATGTGCGGTCCCGGGAAAGCCACGGTGGTGTGCTCGAGCGAAGTGGGGAGTTGGTCCTATTCCCAGCGCCAGAGCCGGAACCTGTGTGTCGGGGAAGGCACCGCCAAGAATGACCTCATGGTTTTCAGCCCCAACTTCCCGAACTCCTCGGAAAATGGAGACGCGGGGAAAGGGCAACTGCTTACACCGAATGCGTCTGGCCAGGTGAGTTTAATTAATTTGTTCTATATTTTGTTGTGAATTAAAAAAAATGTTAATTCCTTAATGTCTATGAAGAAATTAAACTAAACTGTATTGGTTGATAGACCAGTTTTTCGCTCAATTATATTTAGGAGGACAGTTTCAACATGATTATGAAAGTGGTAATTATTTTGAGTATGAATTAATAGTAATAATATATATAGTGGATGAATGCAGTTTTCTCACCTCCGAAGGTGATCAGTTAGAGATATTTCTGAGTAGATGTTGGATCAGTTACTGTTAGTCACAATTAATAGGACATTTAAAGGTTGATGCAGTTACTGAAAAATCATATCGAGCTGTAGAAATTTGTGGTTGATAATTGCATCTTCGAAGGAACAGTGGTAGTAGTAATAATAGTACTAATAATAACACTATTGTTCTAAAGTTATCATCATATATATAATATAAGCAGAGCAATAATTTTCTACTTCTACATAAACTTCAAACTGTGCAACATGTTTAGAGTGCTAGGCAATTTCGGCAGATAAATGCCCAGGGATGAAACAGCTTTAAATTATAGTTTATTTTCTTGTTTGGAGCTGATAATAGGAGATGCAAACAGAGCAAGTGTGAGCTAAGTACTGGCTGACTTTCACACTAGAATGGACTTTTAAAATATGTTGCTGTAAAAGTAAGTAATTATTTCTTGTGGTGCAATTTATTTCAGTAAGATTAAATATTGTAATATTGTATTTGAAGAAATTAAAATGCTTTCAGGTATTAGGATTATGCTTCCAAATCACACCACTCGTTTCCGTCCGTAATTGGTATTTATTGGTCATTATAATAGCCCTGATCGTCTTCTCATTTATTCCTGAGATCAATGGAGTTAGAAAATGAAAAAAACATGGGATGCGAGAGAAAAAATTGGCTGAATATTAATTTGCTGAGAGGTTTCAAGTGTCTGTAATATGAAGATCATGAAGACTTAATTATATGTATAAGTATAGAATGCTTATATGTATAAGTATAGAATTATATGTATAAGTATAGAATGTCATTTTGGTGCTGAAAAGAGACAATGGAAAGTTTTAGGAAAGAAAACTGTGATTTTATAAATTAAAGGTAAATTGTACCTTTTCTTATTCCTTCCATTCAGGGTAGGTACTAGAAACGGACCCTAGATGAGAGAACATTCAGATTTAAGTATATATAGATTGTATCGAGGAACATATTTATAGGAAAAAGTACAAACTGAGGTATTCATGCCATGAGGGAACACTGCTAATTTTGGGTGAGGCAAGTTTTTTAAAAGATGCTCCTAAATAAAAAGGGATTTTTTCTTTTAAATCAATAGAAAATAAACACTCTTGGAAGGGTCTTACTACAGTCACTGACTGTAACTCTGGTTTGAAGAATTCGCTAAATTAAAAAGTACCCCAAATCCTTCTCCTCCACTTTCAGACAGTGTCTGAATTGCTGAACTGTTGTACTTTTGTTAAGGAAACTCCTATTTGCGCATAATTTCTGAAAACTATGTTGTGACAAATGGAATTTTCTGTAATATTTTCATGTGCTTAGTTTCCATCTGTAGTAGGCATTGTTACCCAGTGGATGCAAAAGGGACTTGGAACAGAGTAGGAGAGATGAGGTGTGTGTCTCCTAGCTGTATGGGGTAGAATGAATGGGTCATTAAAGAACCGGTTGAAACTGGTCCAGATAAAGGGAGGCTCCGGAGAGACAACAATGAGACCTCCTCCGCATTTCACCCTCAAGCAAGGACTGAAAAATTGACATCTTAACAGCAGGAAACTCTGTTAGGCAGGACATGTGAACGCAGCTGGAGAAGAACGAAGAAATGTATCAAGTGACTGGAATAGAGGCTGTCCCTTGGAGAGACACACAGCTCTTACCTGGGACTGAGGACCAGGGAGAAAGCCAGAGCCAGCTTGCACTGGCTGGGACAGGATGGACTATGTCTTAATCTTTGCCTCTATCTGCAACCTAAGGACTTCCACATGCTGCGTGCCAAGTGACTTATACATTATTACCTTGTTTTGAAATGGCTGCCTGTTGTTGCTGAAAATATTCACTATAAGCCTTTTGCCCTGAAGAGGGACAGTGCAAGCTTTCCGTCAGAGTCTGTCTTGCCTGGATTTGGTACAGAGAGCCACGGTGAGGGACAGGCACAGGCACTGAAGGCTCAGTCTCGGAGTTTCGGAGGCCATGATGGACCTACTCCCAAGGAACTGTGTGAATCTCTGGGATTTGGCACCTTAAAAGGGTCACTGTCAAGGGACTGGTTATTGCTGGGGCATAAATCAGACTCTGTGGATCCATTACAGATGTCACTGTCCTTTTAGGCGTACGATCGTCTCTTTGTCCTCCAGAATGAATTGCAGCCATCATTTAAAATGGCTGCCTAACAATATCTTTTCAAATTGGATAATCCTGTTAACATTCTTCAGAAAGAAATTGTAATAGTTTAATAATTTCTCTGGAGTTATTTAAAGGTCCATACAAATAATAACACTATTTGGTCAAAATTCAGAAAGAAGGTATTAGAGATTTTGACAGGCAAAAAGTGTGATTAAAAATTATGGGGTAAATTATTCATATGGACAGCTATTCTCTGCCCTAATCAACTGATATATAATTTATTCCAGATTATTGCTTCATCATGGAGGAGTTTAATAATAGTTTTAAATTAGTTTTGCATAATATGACATGATCAATATGATATGTAACTGGTGTCCCAGGGTATTTAATTTCCTTCCAAAGACCCAAAGATTGTAAATACAGTATCATATTTTGGGAGAGTCCAATAAGCAGTCTTTCTGTTTTGTGAAGTTTAATTTTGTTTCCTAAAACATAGAATATTAATCCAGAATGCAGACATCCTCAATGATAGATTATAGGGGTTGGGGTGTAAGTGTTCATGTCTAATGATTAGAGTCAGGCACATGGACCCAGAACTGTGGGGTAATAGTCAAGTGCCAAGCCAAAGTTCAGAGTTGGAGTCAAATGTAGTGGATAGAAGCAGAAACTTGGAATGAGCCAGGAAAGGAGGAACAGAGAGGAATCTTGGATAAGGATGAGAGGAACCAGGAACAGGCAGAAAGGCAGGGCTCAGTTAAGTAGGTAGGATCCAGCAGCCAGATAGGAATTAATCTAGTTGCTCAGGCAACATCTGTGCCTCTTTCTGGTTTAGGTAGAGCACCTCAGCCAATTGATCAGCTGGATATCTCCCCCAGTCAGGAGCTTTGTGTCTGGGGCCTTTGCAAGATAGAGCTTCACTGGTTCCCTTCTCAACTGGGTCAGGTGAGCAGCTGGTTGGTGGCCTTGGTGTGAGGACTGTGTAGAGACACCCAGGCCCAAGTTCAAGGACTATGATCCATCACATAGATTTACATGACTGTGTTAAATAAAGTATAATGGTATTAGCTTAGATCAGCACTTTTTGATGTGTACTGTTGTAAAAGCAAATAATAAAGGAAACACTGAGTATGCCTGAAACATTCTTCTTTCCAACTTTATAACATTGGTCATGCACCACTCTGTAGATCAGAAATATACCAATGAAAATTAAGGCTGGATATAAATATTGTTATACATTGAACGAAGAATAACCACACAACCCAGTCAAAAGCCTTCTGAGCAGTAGAGAGAATGAAAGCATTGTGTGATTATTTTGCTGTCCAATGGTGATTAGAAAAGCTGATTCCAGTGATATGTACAGATTTATATAGATCTATCTGTCCAGGGAAGCTTGGTTATGGGATAGATGATTCTCAGGTTACTTCCAGTCCCAAAGGACCAGTCACTTACCTCAGGTCATTTGCACCTTAGATCTCAAACCAAAGACAACACTTGCAGCCAATCCTATAATCAACTATCTAAAGATGTGTTATATAGGAAAAGGAAACATGAGAGTTGTTCACAAGGTTAAAGCAGGTAAATATATGTACACACAAATGAGTTCCAATCTTAAATTAAAATAATAGAATATTTTATAATAAGCAAGCTCTGTATGTCCTGTAGGGCAAACTCAGGCTAAACACTGGGGATCTTCTGCTCATCCTTTGCACCTCAGGGTCCAAGCAGCATAAAGATACAGTTCCTTCTTGTGAGGGGTTTTTATCCCTTCCCTCATTGTGCTTCAAATGCAAACTCAGCTGATTGGAGGAATTCACTTGAACGTTTCATCTTCATTGGCGGACAGGGGTAGGGAAGGAGAAGGGGCATGGAAAGGTGGGGTAGTGCAGAACAATCAACAAGATGTTTTATTCTCTGATGTTTCATAATAGTTCATCAGTTGTCCATGGGCCTTTTTATCAGGGATATAACACCTTCTATTGGAGACTAGTACTTCACACCAGTTAATACTTCTCTCCTGTCTCCTGACTTAGACAGTTACAGAGGTTCACAATACAAATGCTCATATATTACCTTACAACATGGGATATGGATATTTAAGTGAGATTAATTCATGCAGCAACCCACAAGCATTCAATAAAGTCTAAACACCAAGCACATTCTTATAATTTTAATACCTATTTTAACAATACTAACACAGAGATGAACCAGACTGATTTCAGCTATGTGTTTGTCAGTATTCAAGTGAGGCATTGGGACCTCGGTTTAAGATGGCACCTGCTTTACCAGCATCACAGTATAGACAGAGCCATTATGTTAGTGACATTATTCACGAAAGAAGATGGGAAATATGATTATTAGATACAGATTTTCCTTTTGCAGCAGTAAGACCACTGTCACATTTAATAGTCTCATTTTAGTTCTGTAATTTTCAGTGGTAGGCATGGACCCAGTTAGCAGAATTGGCACTTCTGTTGTCACCCACAACTTATTTTAATTTACATTTATATAGACATTTTAAATCCCAGTTGTTCCCCCTTGTCTTATTTCTTTTTTGTCTTTCCTTTGAACATACTTGTGTGCTAAGTTTAACCAAATGCTAATTCATTATATTGTTTATTTTTATTCTATTTTAACTCATTGTTTTAGGTTATTGAATTTATTACAGGATAAACTGGCTTATTTCCAAAGGGTTTAATCATCTTCCTATATCTGTGACACGCTGGCTTCTTGAGATCCTGGACATTTTCCTCTGGTTATGTCAATAACTCCAGAGAATGTGTGGCATCTTCTGATTTTTGAACTAAGGAAACATTGAAAAGTATCCAAAGCATTTCAGGATATGAGAAATCTTGTGTGCACTGTGCACTGTGCAAACGGTTCATTTATGATAGTTCCTGGCTCAGACAGCTTACAATATAAAATGGAGTTTACAGTCTGAAATACTTAGGCCTCTAAGAGCTAGAAATAATAATGTTTTTTTCTCTTTGTGATTTTAAAAACAGGACTAAATACCATACTTTTACATTTGGTGTGTGCACTGACTTGGAATGTTTGTGGTAGACTCCAGTCTTCCAGCAAGATGAAGAAATTTTCCCTATCCTGGAAATTTAAACATGATTCCTGTAATAGTTTTGGGATGGTTGAGTCTCTAGATCCTTTCAGATCAATGCCTGATCTTAATAAAGATCAATGTCGTGATCTTAATAAAGATTTCATTAAAAAGGGAGCCATAAACCGGAGCATGCTCCTGGCTCCTTCTATTTCTGGTGAATTAATGAGTAAAGTTTTCTGGCTCTGTTTCCTAGGTCACCTGTTTGAGAGATACTTTTAAATAAATACTCTGAATCTTTCTGATCTTTATTTCCACTCTTAGGCTTTTCTGTATTAAAGTTTTCCACCTTTTTATATGAAGTGAGCTCCAACTAGCCTTTCCTGAGAGGCCTCTTTGCCGTTTCATATGTTTCAGGATAGGCAAAAGAGCACCAACTTGTTCTGAGTTTCATGTTTCCATTGTGCAATGCATCAACAATTTCCATTACTTTCATTAAATTAAGTAATGAAACTGTTCTACTGCAATGTGTCTGTGTCGTGGAGGGCTGAGGTGGGGGGTTGTAAGAGGACGCCTGCCATCAGGTGGATTGTGACTGGAGAAAATCCGAAGTGCCAGACCACCATGTTTTTGTCGGCTGGTTTTAAGTTCAGCCATCTTCTAATCTAGAGGGAAAGTTCTGGAGGGCTTTTGAGTTGCTTTCTAAAGACAAGGCATTGCTGGGGGAGCAGAGTTCTGGCTGTAGCTATCTGTCACAGTACAGGGTCACTTGATGTCTAGCCGATAATTTACATTTAGAAACACAGCTAGAGATTTTGAAAACTGTCTATCATTCATAACTCTGCAATAAGAACACCGGACACGAAGTAAGGGAATGGGGTATTTATTCAGAAATACGTCATCTTACAAAATAAAACGAGTATCCAGCTGGGCAAAAGGGAAAATGTCCCTTGTGTTTTCATATTCACTTCACGAACAATTACTGTCACAACATCTAACTTACTTATAGTTTTAGTTTCGTTGGCCTATTATAATTATCTGTGACTTGTTAGTGCCATTCTGTTATACAGTCATTACCTGTAAAGGTAACAAAGAGTCCTGTGGCACCTTAAAGACTAACTAAAGTATTGAAGCATAAACTTTCGTGGGCTAATACCCACCTCGTCGGATTTAAGCAGTGGAAGTGTCCAGGGGCAGGTATAGATAAGTAGGCAAGAACCAAGTAGGAGATAACAAGGCCTGTAAAGGGACTCACCAACAGATTTAGTAAAATAAGATGGAAAGTTTTCAAATGAAAATATACTTTTTAAAAAACCCGAACAAGAATGGTGGATTACTTTTTCTTTTATTGAACACCTTAAAGGCTTTCTATCTTTCACTTTCTGCATTAAGATAAGTATAAAAACCGTATTATATATTTCTAGTCAGCTGATGCAGTGATTTCTTCTTTGCAAAAGAGGAAACAAGTATAAGAGATCATTAATTTCAATACTAATTAAATTATTGCTAATATTGGGGGCGGATACCGGACTACAAGAGTCGCACATCAGGGAAGGTAAAAAAAGTAGACGTCATGTACTAAAGGCTCCCATATTTGCATTGCTCCAGATTTAACGATTATTCTGTCTCAGATTAAGTTCCGATGATAGGACAATCTAGAAAAAAATAAACTAGAGGAAATAAGTACAGTTGATCAAAAGATTCCTTATACCATACCATAAACGAGAAGGGGGGGCGGAGGAATAATGACTAACTATAAGGGAAAGAAATAGCTAGTATCTGATTTGATCTTTACATCACAAGGTGTCGCTGTCGACTGAAAATACGTTTTCATAGAAAGGGAAAAAGGCAGCTCCTCCCACCGTACTCGCAAGAACAGCTGAAGCAAATCAGAGATTGACCAGCGTTGCCTGACGGGGCTCGAATTAAACCTTTGCAAGGACGTAGCAGGATACAGTAAAACATATTTATTTTCTGGCAAAAACTTGGATTTTATTTGTTAGCCGGCAGCCTCCGCATCCGCGATGGCTCTTCTCCGGCGAGACTCCCGGGTACCCGGGCAGCTGCTGCGGCTGGTTCTGTTACACACGGCCTGGGAGGTGGGCAGCGGCCAGCTCCGTTATTCCGTGCCGGAGGAATCCAAACACGGCACCTTCGTGGGCCGCCTGGCCCAGGACCTGGGGCTGGAGGTGGCGGAGCTGGTGTCCCGGATGTTCCGGATGGTCTCCAAAGGCAGGAGCGACTATTTTGAGGTAAATTTGCAGAACGGCGTTTTGTTTGTGAATTCGCGAGTCGACCGGGAAGAGCTGTGCGGGCAGAGCCCCCTGTGCGCCATTGACCTGGAGGTGATAGTGGACAAACCCCTGAGGATATTCCACGTGGAAGTGGAGATCCAGGATATAAATGACAATGCTCCTGTTTTCTCGGTAAATGAACAAAACCTGAGTATAGCGGAATCACTAACCCTACCAGGTTCGCGTTTCCCACTAGAGGGCGCGTCTGACGCAGATGTTGGTACAAACTCTCTGCTAACCTATAAACTCAGCCCCAGTGAATATTTCACCATAAAGGTGCAAACTAACGAAGAGCAAAGTACATCTTTAATCCTTG
Source organism: Sternotherus odoratus (assembly GCA_032164245.1). Lineage (NCBI taxonomy): Eukaryota > Metazoa > Chordata > Testudines > Kinosternidae > Sternotherus > Sternotherus odoratus. The sequence goes on from JAVMKO010000008.1 coordinate 32,418,001, forward strand.
TTTTAAAGCATTCACTGGACAGAGAGGAAACCCCTGAGCATCGTTTATTACTCACGGCAACAGATGGGGGTAAACCGGAGCTCACCGGCACAGTTCAGCTGGTGATCACGGTGCTGGATGTGAATGACAACGCGCCTGTGTTTAATCAGTCTAGTTACAAGGTTCGATTGTTAGAAAATGCATCTAATGGAACAATGGTAATGAACGTGAACGCAACCGACTCTGATGAGGGAATTAATAAGGATATTTTATATACACTTCGCAGTGTTGCTCAACCCAATGTAAGTGCCACGTTTAGAATAGATTCAAATACTGGAGAAATCAGAGTAAATGGAGAACTGGATTTCGAGAACACTAAATTACACGAAGTTCGAGTGGAGGCCACTGACAAAGGTAATTTCCCATTATCTGGGCACTGCAGTGTTTTCGTAGAAGTGTTAGACGTTAACGATAATGCTCCTGAGTTAACAATAACGCCTCACACTCTGCCGGTTCCGGAGGACGCTCCCCCGGGGACAGTGGTGGCTCTTATTAGCGTCTCTGACCGGGACTCGGGAGACAACGGCAAAGTCACCTGCTCCGTCCCCCCGAACCTGCCCTTTCAGCTCGTCTCCACCTTTAAGAATTATCACTCGCTGGTGCTGGCGGAGCCCGTGGATCGGGAGCGAGTGTCTGAATATCAGATCGTGGTGACAGCCAGAGACGAAGGGGCCCCGTCTCTCTCGGCCAGCAGCAGCATTGTGGTGCCGATCGCGGATGTGAACGATAACGCCCCTGCTTTCCCTCAGCCCGTTTACACGGTGTTTGTGAGGGAAAACAACCCTCCCGGGGCCCATGTGTTCAGCGTGTCGGCCTGGGACCCGGACCTGCGGGAAAACGCCTTTGTGAGCTACTCGGCGGTGGAGCGAAGTGCGGGAGAGCAGCAGCCCCTGTCCAGCTACATCTCGGTGCACTCGGAGAGCGGGCACATCTATGCCCTGCAGCCCTTTGACTACGAGGAGCTGCAAGTGCTGCAGTTCCAGGTGAGCGCGAGGGACGCCGGGTTCCCCTCGCTGTGCGGGAACGTGACCGTGCAGCTCTTTGTGCTGGATGAAAATGACAACGCGCCCGCAGTGTCCCCGCCTGGCCCCGGCCGCGGCTCGCCAGGGCCCGAGCTGGTTCCGCTGTCGGCCGGCGCAGGGCACGTGGTGGGCAAGATCCGAGCGGTGGATGCGGATTCCGGCTACAACGCGTGGCTTCGCTACGAAGTGCAGGAGCCCGGGGCTGCGGGGCCGTTCCGGGTGGGTGTGTACAGCGGGGAGATCAGCACCACGCGGCCCCTGGAGGAGGCGGACGGCCCCAGGCAGAGCCTCGTGATCCTGGTGACGGACCATGGGGAGCCGGCGCTGTCAGCGACAGCCACTGTCAGCCTGTCCCTGGTGGAGAGTCCCCAGGCTGTGAAATGGGAGTCGAGGCAAAGGGGCGGGAGCGAAGGGCCCTTGGTTGACATGAACGTGTCTTTGATGATCGCCATTTGCTCGGTGTCCGGGCTGTTTGTGCTGGTGATTGTCGTGTACGTTGGCCTGAGATGCCCCCCGGGTCCGGAAGTGATGTGCGGTCCCGGGAAAGCCACGGTGGTGTGCTCGAGCGAAGTGGGGAGTTGGTCCTATTCCCAGCGCCAGAGCCGGAACCTGTGTGTCGGGGAAGGCACCGCCAAGAATGACCTCATGGTTTTCAGCCCCAACTTCCCGAATTCTGCAGAGAAAAGTGGGACAATGAAGGAACAGGAGTTGATACCAAATTCATCAGTCTGTGTGAGTTTAATGAATCGATTCTATATTTATTACTTCTTCAAATATTTTGAGATCTTAATGTGGGTTGACAGGATTATTTCCCATGAAAATGAAATAGAAATAGAAATAAATTAAACCCGATTGTGTCGCTTCAGAAGAGATGTTTGTCCCTTGAGGAGGGTTTGGAGATCCTGTTGCTTTGCCACAGGCCGCTCTTAACATAAATGAGACTCGCAAGTAATTTGTGGGGCATAACATGCTAATCCTTCCCTAGACAAGGAGAGGGATACGGCTCAGAATAATATGCCATCTGTGGAAGAAAAAGTCAGGGTTTTTTTCTAGAAAGAGACTTGTTGTACAAGGAGGCTCCCATAGGGAAAAATTGATGCCCTACTGAGGTTTACAAGTGGGTACTGGTGCTTGTTGAGTACAGGATAGAGTTGCTGAAGGTAGCTTATGACTGTGCCTTTGCTGGACATTTAGGAGTGGAGAGAATGTTGTGATAGGTTAAAACAGAATTTGTATTGAACTCAAATTTTTGAGATGGTGAAAGATTACTGCAAGATTTGTGTTTCATGTCAAAAGAGTCAGAGGTTAAAGGGATCCTATAAGACCTGTGACCTGACCTTTGCCTATCATTAAGGTGGTGTTTTCCAGAGTATTTGTACATATTATAGGACCCCTACCCAGACCTTCAAGAAATGGGAAAATATATATTGATTGTAGTGGATTCTGCCAGCAGGTACCCTTCAGCCAGGGCTCTATCTAACATAGAAGCTGAAACCATGGCTACTGCCTAATTACCTTTTTAACACAGTAGGTTTTCTTAGAGAAATTTTGTCAGGGAAAGGTCCAAATGTCATGTCTGTAGTTTTCAAACAGTTATGGAGTTGTGTGAAGTGAGCCTTGTAAAAGCCTTCCCCATATCATCCAGAAACCAACGGTCTGGTAGAAAGATTCAATGGAAAATTGAAGTTTATACTGAAATGTACGTTACTTGATGAGGGAATGAGTGGAATATGTTACTCCCTTCTTTGTTATTCACTTACAGGCATATACTCCAATAGTCTACAGTGTTTGCCTCCTTTGATCTCTTTTATCCGATTGAGGTGAGGTGACCCCTAGGTTTAATTTGAGACTCAAGGGAGGGACAGAAGAGTCAGAATATCCTGTGGGGGACCATGTCACTCATTTTAAAGACATTTTAAAGGCTATGATGGAGTTAATGCATCAGAACCTTGAAAAGAATCAAAAGCGTAAAGACATCGAAAAATGACAATGAATATGATTTGTTGTGCTGGTGAGGGACTATTTACTTCATCTTTAATTGATTTGGTCAGGGAGAGTAAGGAACAACCCCTCTGGAGAGCACTGAGATTTGGGGGAGGGGAAAGTAGGGGACAACCCCAAAGCAGGAGATGGTCCTTGAAATACCACAGGTGGGTATTTTTCAACCTGCCAGGTATTTTCCAACCTTTTAGTTAACAAAATAGTTCATTCTATTAAAATTACAGGGCCACACCATGCTAAAGAAGAAATGCAAAGACCAGTTCAGGAGGAGATAGAGGGCATGCTAGACATGGGAGTGATTACTACATGAAAAAGCTCTTGGGTGTCTCTTGTTATAATGGTATCCCAAAGGGATAAAAACATGATATTTTGTGTGGGTTTTAGAAGGATGAATGCCATCAACCAATCTGATGCGTACCCCACAGCCCAGATAGCGAACCTACTTGATCTGTTTGGGTGTGTGTGTGCAAAGTTCATAAGTACTTTGGATTTGACTCGAGGGCATAGGCAAATTCTCTTTGATGCAGATGCCCTAGGAAAGTCAGCTTTCATAGTGGAATCAGGTCTGTATGAGTTTAAAGTTATGGCTTTTGTTTATTTGGACTGTTAGGAGAGGGCTGGGAAGTACAAAACATACATTTCTGGGGAAATCCCAGGACTGGAAGTGTGGTGGGATCACCCTGCTGTATAACCAAGACTGGTGAGAGCCAGGGTGTGACTGGCAGGCTGCAATTACACAAACACATCTGGGAGTGATGTACATGCTGGTGGCTGGTTGTGAGTTGTTCAGGTTGGAGGCTACAACTGCAAGGCATCACATAGCACCCTGGGTTACAGGGCAGGGGTGACACAGCCCTGTAATTGATCTGGATTGTACTGAGATATAACACTTACCTATTTAATTGTTAAACTCTAATTTAAGAGGATTATTTTTTAAAAGAAAAATGCTGAATCTGTGACGTGCTGGCTTCTTGGGTTCCTGCACACTTTACTTCTAGTTGTGACAATTATGTGGGGAAATATGTGGCATCTTCTTGTGTTTAAAAGGAAGGAAATATAATCACTGTAAAGTACCCACAGCAAATCAGGTTAGTAGAGAGGAAATCCGTGCTATGCACTGTGTAAGCATTTAATCCAGGGGTGGGCAAACTTTTTGGTCCAAGGGCCACATTGGAGTTGCAAAATTGTATGGAGGGCCCGGTAGAGAAGGCTTTGGCTCCCCAAACAGCCTGGCCCCACCCCCCTCTGACCCTCTTCCACTTCCTGCCCTGTGACTTCCCACCTCAGAATCCCAACCATCCAACACTCCCTGCTCCTTGTCCCCTGACCAAACCCTCCAGAGAACCCAGCCCCAACCACCCCCAGAACTCCACCCCCTATATAAGCCCCCCACTTCTTGTCCACTGGTTGCCCCATGCCAAGACCCCCCATCTTCAGTCCCCCACCAGGACTCCAACCTCTAACCAACCCCCTCTTCTCCCTGTCCCTTGATTGTCCTCCCTGCCCCATCCCGACTCCCAGAGCCCTTACCACACCGCATGTGTCCCGGCTGGAGGCAGACACACTGCCCCACAGGAGCACACTGCCCCAACCCCCAGAATTCTACCGGTGTGGTGGCGTGGCTCTGGGGGAGGAGAGAAGGTGGGGAAAGAGCCGGGAGTAGCCTCCCCAGTGAACTCAGGGGCCGAACAAGATAAGCCCATGGGCCGGATGTGGCCCGCGGACCATAGTTTGCCCATCCCTGTCCTAGCATATGAGAGAGAAAAGATAATGAGGTAAATACATTTATTTTATTGGACCAACTTATGTTGGTGGAAAGGACACACCTTGGAGTTTCACAGAGCTTTTCCGTCTTTGGAAACCTGTGTGAACTCACTATGCTTAAGAATCAGTTCCACCGGAAATTTAGCTTGGACAATCTGCTTATCTTCTCCAGATCTGAGAAAAAACTCTATGAATCTCAAAACCTTGTCCTTCCCACCAACATAAGTTGATCCAATAAAAGATACTACCTCCTCTACCTTGTCTCTGTTATATATTCATCACTACTTTATTTCAGTCTGCATTCAGATATATGTAAGATCCATATGTACCTGTTATGGAGACTTTGGGCATGGCTAAACTTCCAGATGTAGAGTGATTTGAGTTAAACCAGCCCTTGGAGACCGCAGCAGGGAAAGTGCTGCTTTGTGTTCACCCTGTCACCTGCAAGTGCAATGGCATGGCCACATTTGTAGCACTTGCAGTGGTATTAGGAGTGGTGCATTATGGGCAGCTATCCCACAGAGCACCTGTTCCCATTTTGGTGCTGTGGCTTGTGGAAAAGGGGTGGGATTGGGGAATGTGGGGCATTCTGTGACCTGTCCCAATGCCCTGTGCTGCACTACTTTGCATCCCAGCAATGCCTGTGTTTCCATCCACATTTGGTGCCATTTTCAGTGTTTTTTGTACTGCATGCTGCATCTTCCCTTTCAGTCTGAAGGAATGGATCCTGAACTTGTGAGGACTACGCTGATGGGTCTCCCCACCACATCACAGTCGAATTACTCCTTAAGCTACAAAGTGACAGTGAGGAGTCCAACAATGATGTCAACTTGTGTAAAGCATTGGACATGAGATTGCTTGTGGCATTCATGGGCATGCTCACCACAGTGAAATGCCACTTTTGGACTTGGGAAACAAACACTGAGTGGTGGGATCATATCCGCATGCAAGTCTGGGATGGTGAGCAGTGGCTGCAGAATGTTCAGATGAGGAAAACCACTTTCATGGGAATGTGTGATGAGCTTGCCCCGACCATGCAGCACAAGGACATGAGATTGAGAGCTGCCCTGCAAGTCGAGAAGCAAGTGGCTATTGCATTCTTGAAGGTGGCAACTCTAGATAGCTACCGATCGGTCGCTAACCAGTTTGGAGTTGGAAAATTGACCATTGAAATCATGTTGATGCAAGTTTGCAGGGCCATTAATCGCATCCTGCTCAGAAAAACCGTGATTCTGGGCAATGTGCGTGACATTGTTGCAGGCTTTTCACAAATGGGAGGGGAGATAGGTGGGACACACATTCCAATTCTGGAACCAGACAACCTAGCCTCTGAGTACATAAATCAGAAGGACTATTTCTCTATGGTTCTCCAGGTTCTTGTGGATCACCAATGGTGTTTCATGGACATTAACATAGCCTAGTCCAGAAAGGTGCAGGATGCATGTATCTTTTGGAACACAGGCCTGTTCAGGAAGCCACAAGCCAGGATTTTCTTCCCAGACCAGAAGATCCCCAGAGGGGAAGTAGAAATGCCCATTGTGATCCTTGGAGACCCTCTTACCCTTTAATGCCGTGCCTCATTAAACCCTACACAGGGAGCCTTAACAGCAACAAGGAGCAGTTCAGGAACAGGTTGAATCAGTGTAGAAGGACTTTTGAGTGTGGTTTTGGCCATTTAAAGGGCCGTTGGTGCTGTCTATATAGGAAGCTGGACCTGGCCGATGACAACATCCCACAGTTAGAGCCGCGTGCTGTACCCTCCATAACATTTGTGAAAGGAAGGGTGAAAGCTTCACTCAGGCTTGGACCTCAGAGGTTCAATACCTGGAGGCTGAATTTGAACAGCCAGAGACCAGGGCTATTAGAGGGTCTCAGCTGCAAAGGGGCTGTAAGGCTTAGGGATGCCTTAAGGGAGCAAATGGATGCTGAAAGACACCAATAATATTTGGTTCCCTGCATGGGAGTGAAGTGCAGTGGTTCCAATGTTAGTAGGAATCTGTGTTTGCTAGGTATGATGCACTGACTCGCCATGCCTGTTGATTTCCTGGACTACAGTATCTTTTACTTAATGCAACAAAGAATGTTTTCAGTGTCAAAAATAATTTATTTAAAAGAAACACAACTTCTGGGGAAAGAGAAAGGGCACGACACAACTGTGCTGTGTGGGAGGATGGAAGGGGGCTAGGTGGGGAGTGGGACAATCACAGATTTGCATATGTCCTGTTATCATATTCAGCCTTCCTGTCTGGAGTGCCGTGCAATGAGTGCTGCATTTCAGGCTGGCTAAAATGCATGGTGATGGGGGTTGAGTGCAGTGGTTAAGGGTCTTAGTGCAGGGCTGGGTGGTGAAGCTACAGGTGCTGGAGGCAGCAGTGGTGGTAAGAAACTGGATGTTAGTTGGTGGTGACATGAGGGCATAAGAGAAAGAGTTTTGGGACAAGGGCTGCAGAGTGTGGGGTGGGTGGAGATCTGCTGTGTCGGCAGTGCTATGAGCACCTGTATTGAGTCCACTTAGCACTGCATAATGTTTATGAGCCCTCCCTTCTTTGGTGCCGGCAATCTCCTGGCAGTCTCCTGCCACTCCTGTACTTTTTGATTTTTAGTGAGTGCCTGCTGCATGAGAGCACATAACCCACAGAAACCCCAAAATGGTAAGTAAGCACAGCGATAAGGGGCACTGATTGTTTCAGGGCTGTAGTGTTCTCTGGGGTTGGTTTTTTGCCTTGGGTAGAGCTAACAGCTGCAGAGGGCCCCTACACTGAACATTGTCCCCTCATTTTCGAAAGTATGGGTTTGTCCTGGAAGGTATCTTTCTGCTGAGGTATCTTATTAGCGTCTCTGACCGGGACTCTGGACTCTGCTGAGGTGACCGGGGAAACAAGCCAGGGTCTTCTACAATATAATGTTGTTTGCAGATGTCTTGACTACAGCAGTCCCAACAGCCACACCTCAACAAGGCAGACTGTATAAAAGAAACCTCCCAGTATTAGACTTGTTCCAGTTCTTTGACGATCGTCTGCGCTGAAGTTAAGGTCTGATCTGAAGAAAATCTTCAAAAACTTGTTCAAAATAGTTGATATTTACCAATAAAATTAAAGATGATTAAATGGGTTTTTGTATCAGAAATATATTATAAGCGATTTCTTTCCTTCATAAAGAAAAGGGGAAATTATTTGGAAGATTAGTATATGAGGCTGCCGACTAACGATTAAAGAGTGTCCATGACAAGAGGAAAGAACGATTACTTATAAAGAAAAAGAACTAGTAGCTGACTTAATATATTTATGCCACAAGGTGCCGCTGTTGACTAAAAATACGTTTTCATAGAAAGGGAAAAATACAGCTCCTCCCACGGTCCCCATATTAAAATCTTCAGGAAAGCAGAAATTCACCAGCATTTCCTGACACTGGAATTGAATTAAACCTCTACATACAAGTGGCCCGATACATTAAAGGAATCTTATTAACTGGCAAAAACTGGGATTTTATTGGATAAACGGCAGCGCCCCGCGTCCGCGATGGTTCTTCTCCGGCGAGACTCCCGGGTAACCAGGCAGCTGCTGCGGCTGGTTCTGTTACACACGGCCTGGGAGGTGGGCAGCGGCCAGCTCCGTTATTCCGTGCCGGAGGAATCCAAACACGGCACCTTCGTGGGCCGCCTGGCCCAGGACCTGGGGCTGGAGGTGGCGGAGCTGGTGTCCCGGATGTTCCGGATGGTCTCCAAAGGCAGGAGCGACTATTTTGAGGTAAATTTGCAGAGCGGCGTTTTGTTTGTGAATTCGCGAGTCGACCGGGAAGAGCTGTGCGGGCAGAGCCCCCTGTGCGCCATTGACCTGGAGGTGATAGTGGACAAACCCCTGAGGATATTCCACGTGGAAGTGGAGATCCAGGATATAAATGACAATGCTCCTGTGTTCCCTGTAACTAAAGAAAATCTGTTTATTTTAGAATGGAGATCCCCTGACTCACGCTTCCCACTAGAGGGCGCATCTGACGCAGATATTGGCACAAACTCTCTGCTAACCTATAAACTCAGCCCAAATGGACATTTTACTGTAGACATGCAGAAGAACGATGAAAAAAGTAAATCGTTAGCCCTTGTATTAAGGAAACCACTGGACAGAGAGGAAACCCGTGAGCATAGTTTATTACTCACGGCCACTGATGGGGGCAAACCGGAGCTCACGGGCACAGTTCAGCTGGTGATCACTGTGCTGGATGTGAATGACAACGCGCCTGTGTTTAATCAGTCACTTTATAAGGTCCAGTTACTAGAAAATGCAGCAAACGGATCCCTAGTAATTAAACTAAACGCCACAGATTCGGATGAGGGAATAAATAAGGATATTATCTATTCAATTCGCAGTGTTACTCCGCACAGTGAAAGCTCCATGTTTAGCATACATTCAAAGAGTGGTGAGCTGAGAGTCAATGGAAATTTGGACTTCGAAGACGCTAATTTACACGAGATTCAAATCGAGGCTACAGATAAAAATCCGCATCCCTTGGCTGGACACTGCAATGTTTTGATAGAAGTTTTGGACGTGAACGACAACGCCCCTGAGCTGGCCGTGACTCCCCTTTCCCTGCCGGTTCCGGAGGACGCTCCCCCGGGGACAGTGGTGGCTCTTATTAGCGTCTCTGACCGGGACTCGGGAGACAACGGCAAAGTCACCTGCTCCGTCCCCCCGAACCTGCCCTTTCAGCTCGTCTCCACCTTTAAGAATTATCACTCGCTGGTGCTGGCGGAGGCCGTGGATCGGGAGCGAGTGTCTGAATATCAGATCGTGGTGACAGCCAGAGACGAAGGGGCCCCGTCTCTCTCGGCCAGCAGCAGCATTGTGGTGCCGATCGCGGATGTGAACGATAACGCCCCTGCTTTCCCTCAGCCCGTTTACACGGTGTTTGTGAGGGAAAACAACCCTCCCGGGGCCCATGTGTTCAGCGTGTCGGCCTGGGACCCGGACCTGCGGGAAAACGCCTTTGTGAGCTACTCGGCGGTGGAGCGAAGTGCGGGGGAGCAGCAGCCCCTGTCCAGCTACATCTCGGTGCACTCGGAGAGCGGGCACATCTATGCCCTGCAGCCCTTTGACTACGAGGAGCTGCAAGTGCTGCAGTTCCAGGTGATCGCGAGGGACGCCGGGTTCCCCTCGCTGTGCGGGAACGTGACCGTGCAGCTCTTTGTGCTGGATGAAAATGACAACGCGCCCGCAGTGTCCCCGCCTGGCCCCGGCCGCGGCTCGCCAGGGCCCGAGCTGGTCCCGCTGTCGGCCGGCGCAGGGCACGTGGTGGGCAAGATCCGAGCGGTGGATGCGGATTCCGGCTACAACGCGTGGCTTCGCTACGAAGTGCAGGAGCCCGGGGCTGCGGGGCCGTTCCGGGTGGGTGTGTACAGCGGGGAGATCAGCACCACGCGGGCCCTGGAGGAGGCGGACGGCCCCAGGCAGAGCCTCGTGATCCTGGTGACGGACCATGGGGAGCCGGCGCTGTCAGCGACAGCCACTATCAGCCTGTCCCTGGTGGAGAGTCCCCAGGCTGTGAAATGGGAGTCGAGGCAAAGGGGCGGGAGCGAAGGGCCCTTGGTTGACATGAACGTGTCTTTGATGATCGCCATTTGCTCGGTGTCCGGGCTGTTTGTGCTGGTGATTGTCGTGTACGTTGGGCTGAGATGCCCCCCGGGTCCGGAAGTGTTGTGCGGTCCCGGGAGAGCCACGGTGGTGTGCTCGAGCGAAGTGGGGAGTTGGTCCTATTCCCAGCGCCAGAGCCGGAACCTATGTGTCGGGGAAGGCACCGCCAAGAATGACCTCATGGTTTTCAGCCCCAATTTCCCTTCCTCTTCGAAGATTGAGGGGAACGGGAAACAGGAGCAGCTAATCTGTGATGGACAGGTGAGTCGTGGAACTGATTCACAAGAAATCTCCCTCCGAGATATGCGGGTTTTTTTGATAGGCTTTTTAATTTGTCTACTGTGTTAGGATTTCATAATGTGGTCTAGGTAAAAACCATAATTTAGCTGGAAATCATGTTTATCAAAATTTCGAAAACGGACTATTAGAGAGCAGGTGATCAGTAATTTGTTATGAGATCGGGTTTTTTAATAGTGGTATGAGTCGATGTAAAGTCCTTCGCGGTTGGAAATTTAATTGGTGAATGTCTTTTCCATTGGTGGAAATAGATATGATCATCTTCGCACATATTACCCGACACCTTGTATTTGCATTAGGGCCCTTTCACTATTTTCTATTTCTCCAGACCTGTATATTTTAAAGAAATCTACCCTAGATTTCCTCTATGAATATTATGACTTTCAGCCTTTGTCGGGTTGATAAGAAAGTCTGGTTGCTCCACTGTGATCGTGCACTTCCCAGTAAGCTATCCTCAGATGAGTAGTCCTTAGTGTGAATTTGGTTTTATTCTTAAGAACCCTAAAATTATTTGCATTTGAGAAAAATTTCATCCAGAAATGTTTTCATTGTTGATAACCCCAATGTCCCTCCGGTTTCAGAAAAGAATAATTAGTTTACACAAAATCACTTTGGATTGGTGAGTCCGTAGTTGGTGTTTTTTAAATCTGAATTTGAGACATTGTCTGTAACATGTCCTCATCTGTTGGCCACTGTAAATATCACTATTTCAGTAAGAAAAAATGAAGATGATGACATTTTTTAAAGTTCTTATTTATTTCATATAAAACTGACAGGAAGTGAAGAGAAACAGTCAATGAAAAATAGTTCAATTCAATTATATCACATGAAGGTATATAACTAAAAAGTGACAAATTTTATAAGTGCTTCTAAGAAAATGCTAGAGGTCAAAATACTAAGATGGGTGAATTTGATAACTTGAACTTGATATTAAATGAGGATATTAGTATAATAGAAATCACAGAAACGTGGTGGAATGATGGTAGTCATTAGAAACAGTAGTACTTGGATACAAAGTATATAGTAATTACAGAGTAGGTCGTGCTATAAATAAAAGGAAGTTCTTCTCACACAGTGCACAGTCAACTTGTAGTAGGTAACAAAGTCCTGTGGCACCTTAAAGACTAACTATAAAGTTTTGAAGCATAAGCTTTCGTGGGCTAATGCCCACTTCGTCGGATGCAAGCAGTCAACTTGTGGAACTCCCCTTGCCTGAAGAGGTTGTGAAGGCTAGGAAAATAACAGGGTTTAAAAGAGAACTGAATAAATCCATGGAGATTAAGTCCATTAATGGCTATTAGACAGGATGGGTAAGGAATGGTGTCTCTAGCCTCTGTTTGTCAGAAGGGGATGATGGACAGCAGGAGAGAGATCACTTGATCATTATCTGTTAGGTTCACTCATTCCGGGGCACCTGGCGTTGGCCTCTGTTGGTAGATAGGATACTGGGCTGGATGGATCTTTGGTCTGACCCAGTACGACCATTCTTATGTTCTTATGTGCTCGTGAGGGAGAGGCATTATGTGTGAAAGAAAGCACAGCATCAAATATAGTAAATATCTTAAAAAATCAAACTGTACAATAAACTCTGTATGGCTAGAAATTCCATGCTTAATTAAGAAGAATATATCAGTAGGAATATACTACCAAATGCCTGACCAGGATGTTGACAATGATTGTGAAATGCTCATGGAGATTAGAGAGGCCATAAAAATAGAAAACTCAATAATAACGGGGGATTTCAACTACCCTCATATTGACTGGGTAGATATCACCTGAAGTCGGGATGCAGACTCAAGTAATAGTGGTAAAATTCAGGCTCGGGATGCAATATGTTAAATAATTGTTAACTGTTAATATGTTAAATAAGTTTGGCTGATTTAGAAAGCTTATCTTAACTCACAAATGACTATAAAATATACACAGGTAAATAATATCAATTAATGATGAAGCTGAGAGATAAAGACAGAGAGAAAAGATTAGATTTCATCTGAGATTTTCAATAAGTTGAAGAGGTGTTGGAACCAGAGACACAAATGCAATTTATTTGCAGTTTCAGATAAAGTTATTGCACAAACATGGTGAAGCATGGGGAGGGTGAATAGCAGGGAGAAGCTTTAAGAGAAACATGGCTCATGAGATAAAATGGATAAAAGTCCATGGAAGGTTTTAAAATGAAGAGCAGTTTAGAACTGGGTCGGGGAAAGAGTCAATGTGATTCAAGACAGGAGTTATTTGGGTATATGGAAAGGTGGGCAATGACATCTTGTCAATGCCAAAGTCAAGAGTGCTGAGCCTTGGGAAAAGAAATACATTTATCAAGGTGGAAAGAGAAGAATGCGTGGTTAAGAATTTCTGAAGAAATTGAGTGAAGGCAAGCAATTGTGTATCCAAGCAATGTTGTAGAGGTGTTCATAAGAAGATTTGCAAGCATGATAGAAGCCAGAGTAAAAGGAAACTTGTGTAAGGAATCATATACACAATAAGGGTGAAACCAACTGCTGTGCACAGGATCAGCACACACTCAGCTCCCACTTAAATCCTCTTTCCAGGGCTCTAAAACCCTGTGCAGGCTTCTACTCAAGGGTGAATTTCATTCTGAAAACACAGGGCTTGTCTACACTTACCAGTATATCAATACATCTAGTGAAGACCTGCTAAATCGACCACAGATCACTGTCTCTCTCTGCACTCCACCTGATCAAGAAGTGCAAGGAGAGTTGGGGTATGTCTTCACTACAGCAGTAGTTCGATTTCCTTTATTTCGATGTTGTGAACGCGACGGTATAAAGTCGATTTTGTGTGTCTTCACTAGGCACAGCTACGCACAGCACGTCGACAGTGTCTGTCCGCAAAACTTTTGCAAGCGTCGACATGACGAGCGTTGCACTGTGGGTACCTATCCCACAGTTCCCTGATCCCCCAGCAGGCACCATTTCGAGTGCTGCACTATGGGTAGGCATTTCCAAATTTCGCGCCCTTTTTCCGCGCCGACCACCCCCATTCCGAGCGGTGCACTGTAGGTAGGCATCCCATAATTCGCGCCCTTTCTCCGCCGTGCTAACGCCATAGCATTGCAAGCATGGAGCCCGCTGACACCACGGCTGCAGTAATGGCTGTTGTGAGGACCTCGATCACGGTTGCTGAGTTCCTGCTGCACCGTCTGCAGAGGAGGAATGCGATCCGGGGAGAACTGCGCTTTCCGGAACCCGACGACAGTGAGGAGGAGATGGACAAGCACAGCGGGGACGACAGGGACACTGACGTGCACAGCGGGGACGACAGGGACACTGACGTGCACAGCGGGGACGACAGGGACACTGCCGTTTTTGCAAGTAGGGCGACTGACAATCTGTCAAGAATGGTGGCAATGGGGCAGGCTCATGCCATCGAACGCCGATTCTGGGCCAGGGAAACAAGCACGGACTGGTGGGACCGCATAGTGCTGCGGGTCTGGGATGACTCCCAGTGGCTCAGAAACTTCCGCATGCGAAAGGGCACCTTCATGGAACTTTGTGACTTGCTGTCCCCGGCCCTCCAGCGCAGGAATACCAAAATGAGAGCGGCCCTTACAGTGGAGAAGCGAGTGGCGATAGCCCTCTGGAAGCTTGCAACGCCAGACAGCTACCGGTCAGTGGCGAATCAGTTTGGGGTGGGTAGGTCTACAGTGGGCTTTGCTGTGATGCAAGTAAGCAGGGCAATCGTCGAGCGGCTGCTACACCGGGTTATAAACCTCGGAAACCTGCAAACCACAATAGATGGCTTTGCCGCCATGGGATTCCCTAACTGTGGTGGGGCTATAGATGGGACTCATATCCCTATCCTGGCACCGGACCACGAGGCCGCCGAGTACAGAAACCGGAAGGGATATTACTCAATGGTCATGCAAGCAGTGGTTGACCACAAGGGACGTTTCACCGACCTGTACGTGGGGTGGCCGGGAAAGCTTCATGACGCTCGAGTGTTCAGGAACTCTAGGGTTTTTAGGCAGCTGCAGCAAGGCACTTTCTTCCCCGACCAGAAAATTTCTGTGGGGGGGGGTCGAAATGCCGATCGTGATCATTGGGGACCCAGCCTACCCCCTAATGCCCTGGCTTATGAAGCCCTACACAGGAGCCCTGGACAGGGGTCAGGAGCTGTTCAACTACAGGCTGAGCAAGTGCAGAATGGCCGTGGAGTGTGCATTTGGCCGCTTGAAAGGGAGATGGCGTTCCTTACTGATACGCTCAGACATCCGCGAGAGAAATATCCCCATTGTTATAGCTGCTTGCTCTGTGCTCCACAATATCTGTGAGAGCAAGGGGGAAACGTTTATGGCGGGCTGGGAGGCAGAGGCAAATTTACTTTCTGCTACTTATGAGCAGCCACACAGCAGGGAAAGTAAAAGAGCCCACCGTGAGGCCCTGCGCCTCAGGGACGCCTTGAAAGACAGTTTTATGAGTGCCCGAGATGGCGTTTGAGAATCTGCTCCCTTGCTGTGCTCTAAGCCTGCTGCCCTTGTACCCTCTTTCCCTCCCCCCTCCCCATGCTTTCCCTCCTCCCTCCCCATGCTTGCAGAGGAAATAAAATCACTGTTGGAAAAATCATGGTTCCTTTATTGGTTCATCGGAAATACAAATGCAGGGGATCACTGTCCTGGTATCCTGGAGGGAAACCGGCAGTCGCAGTGGGGGAGGAGCGGGCAAAGGAGGGGGGGAAGGGGGGAGAGGAGGGGTGGGCAAGACACAGCAGCTTTTACAAGTTTTCTGAGAAAGTCAGCCTGCTGCTGCTGCTGCTTCTGCTGGCTTGTGGGGTGGAGTGGAGCGGCCCACGGGCCTTGCCCCCCCGTGTTCTCACCCCGCGTCTGGGTGGGGAATCTATGGGAGTTGGGGAGGGGGGGAGGTGGTTACACAGGGGCTGCAGAGGTGGTCTTTGGGCATGCTGCAGCTCCACCAGAGATCGCAGCATGTCGCTCTGGTCCTCCATTATGCGGAGGAAAGCATCCATGCGTCTTTCCTCACGTTCTACTCTCCTTTCTGCAGCGGCTTCCCTCCTTTCTGCAGCGGCTTCCCTCTTTGCTGCAGCGGCTTCCCTCTTTTCTGCAGCGGCTCTCCTTTCCTCTCTCTCTCGATTCCTTTCCTCTCTGTCTCGTTCCCTTGCCTGTATCATTTTTTCCCTCCAGTCCGTCTGGCGGGCTGCCTCAGCGCGCGAGTTCTCCAGGAGTTCAGTGAACATCTCATCGCGCGTTCGCGTTTTCTTTTTACGCTTTCTTTTCTGCGGTGCAGGGCGGGAGTTCAACTGTTGTTGTTCATCTGTGGGCAAGTGTGTGGGAAAAAAAAGGTTGAAAGTTATGAGACAGATACATTCAAGGTTAGGAGGCACTCGGACGGTACACAATGGGAGTAGTATGCTGTTTGCAACCTCAGTATTCAGAGGCCTGATATGATTTCTGTACAAGGTCATGTTCTACACCTAAAAGGAGAGGAGAGCTCACAGAAAAGTCAGAGCATCTCAGACACATATGCGTGCCTCAGCCCAAGATGGCTTCTGAAATCACCGTGCAGCCGGCCATGGTAAGTTAAAAGTGGCGCCTGCATACTGTAGAGCAACCCCGCCCCCTTCCCCCCACCGCGTGGCTGGCTCCCACTGAAACCGCAAACTGCAAAGCAAATGCCTAAGGGCTAAGGTCTTTTTGGGGCTCTTCAGACCGCGTGCAGACGGCTCAGATTCCCTGCCAGCTAACGCTACGGGCTGGGGGGGGGGGGGCGGGCGGCGGTCAGCGTTCGTGGGGGGGGGGGGGGGGGGGGCGGGTTCGGTTCGTCGGTCCTCAGCAGAAAAGAGTACTTTGCAGCTGGGACTCTTTATCTCCCGACTAATTGCAGTCCGTATCTCAAACAGGCAACCCTGAATGACATCACTTTGCTGAGAATTTCTCGGAGAGATAGGGAGCGCATGCTCCTTGAGTCCATGCAAAGTCCTGGTCCATACGCCGCAATGCTAGCCTGCTCAATGATACCAGAAAACCTACTACTTTCGTGGCGTGGGTTGGTGTCCTATCACGGGGGACCAGATAAGGCAGCTCTCCCCAGAAATCTGCTGCGCTGGATTCATCGCTACCTCCTGGATAGCTTCCTTGAAATGTCCGCGGAGGACTTATGGTCAATCCCGGAGTATATTGACAAACTCTTTGAGTAGAAATTGACCAGCAATGAAAGCACGCTAAGTCCTTAGGGCAAGTTACTTAGGGCAAGCATTAATGCCTTAGGGCAAGCATTAATAAATACTTCCTTTACAAAATCACGCGTCATGTAATCACTTAAAAAAGAAACACTTACCCCCCTGGGAGGCTTGGGAGGGTACTGGCTCCAGGGTGACAAACAGCTCCTGGCTCTCTGGGTACAAGGGTTCTCCGCTGGGCTCCTGCTGCTCCGTGAGATTTTCTTCTTCATGCTCGTCCTCCTCGGAATCAGTCTCCTCCCTGACGATGATCCCATCGGTGGAGTCCACGCACACCGGCGCGATGGTGGTGGGGGCGCCCCCCATTATGGCATTTAGTTCATTGTAGAACCTGCATGTCCGTGGCGCGCCCCCTGATCGCCCGTTTGCCTCCTTGGCTTTCTGGAAAGATTGCCGCAGCTCCTTAATTTTCACGCGGCACTGTGTGGTGTCCCTGTTGTGGCCCCTTTCCAGCATGGCCTTGGAGACTCTTCCGTAGGTGTTGGCATTCCGTTTGTTGTTGCGGAGTTCCAACATCACGGATTCCTCTCCCCAGATAGCGATGAGATCCAGCACCTCACGAGTGGACCATGCTGGAGCTCTTCTCCTCTGGCTGGTCTCCAGGGTAGATGAGCTCAGCATGGATTCCTGTGATGCTGAGCTCTGCATGGCGGCTAGTGCTGCTGATTGCTCTGAATGGCGACTGATCAGTTCAGGTGAGCTGGCCACGCTGACCAAACAGGAAATGGCATTCAAATGTTCCCGGGTCTTATCTACCTGGCCAGAGCAGCGAGTTCAGAGTGCAGTGCAGAGCGGTCACAGTGGAGCAGTAGTGAGGCAGTCCAGAGCGGTCAGAATGGAGCATTGTGGGACAGCCTCTGGAGGCTATTAATGTCGGGTTCCGTCTTCACTAGCCCACAGTCGAGCTTGGAACGTCGAGATTAGCCTTATGCCACTGGTTAGGCTGGAGTGCCAAGATCGATCTTTAAGGCCCTTTACATCGACGTTAAGGGCATGTATGTGAAGACAGGTACACGTTTACTTCGACCTAACGTCATTAAGGTCGAATTAAAGTGGTAGTGAAGACATGCCCTTGATGGGAGAGTGTCTCCCATCGACATAGCATAGTGTGTACCCAGTGGTAAGTAGATCTTCAACTAGGTTATTCACATAGCCGAAGTTGTGTAACTTAGTTCGATCTCCCCCACAGTAGTGTAGATGCCTTTGCCTCACACACTGATGTGAAACTGAGAAGTGCAGCTAAACAGCTCAATGATATACTCCTTTAGGAATAGTAACTTTTCTTCATAAATCTAGCCAATGTTAATGAGCCTGGTTTGATGTTATATGATTATGATTTTGCTATCTGTATGTTTGTATCGTTTTTGTATTTGGAGTTATAAGTATTGGCTCTATATCTGGATTTCAAATGTTTGCTCTTGGGGTAACGCCCACAAGGTAGCTAGCCAACATATCTTGGAGGAACTATTCAGATTGAGTGAAGAACATTTGAAAGAACATTTAACTGACAATGGACCATGGCAGATGCCTATCTACACTTAATGGCATTTCCTGCTGTAACTAGGGGGAATACATGGACATGTGACTTGCCCATGTGACACCAAATTCAATCTTGTTGCTGTAATTTTTCACAGTAAGCAATGGGACTCTCCCCACATAGCAGAAGCTATAAAAGGCCCTGGAAACCACTCCATTTTGCCTCTATCCTGCTCCAGTCTCTGTCCAGCTCAAACTTCTGGACTGTGAATTCATACTAATGGGAGCATTCTAACCAAGGGACTGAGGTCCTTCCAATAATTTGGAAGCAACCAGAGACTTAATCAAGCAAGCAGTTTATTCCATCACTGCTACAAGCCTGAACCAAGAACTTTCCGATTACTGTATGTATTTGATTCCTTTAACTAATTTTAACTCTCACCTTTCTTTCTTTTTTATGATTAAACTTTCAGATTTTAGATACTAAAGGATTATCATCAGTGCAAATTTAGGGTATGATCTAAGTTATAAATTGACCTGGGTGCATAGGCGCTGACTCCATGGGTGCTCTGGGACTGGAGCACCCATGGAGAAAAATTGGTGGATGCAGAGCACCCACCGGCAGCTCCCTGCTCTGTCCCCCAACCTAGCTCACCTCTGCCTCCTCCCCTGAGTGCGTTGCTGTTGCTCCACTTCTCCCCCATGCCAGGCCTGCCATGAATCAGATGTTTTGCACAGCAAGCCTGGGAGGGGGGGAAAAGCGGAGCAGCAGCATGCTTGGGGGAGGAGGCGGAGCACAGGTGAGCTGGGGCGGGGAGTGGTTCCTCTGTGGTCCCCCTCCCATTTTTGCTGTGGCCCTCCTCATGCCCCCACACCCAGCTCACTTCTGCTCTGTCTCCTCCCGTGAGCGTGCCGCCACTCCGCTTTTCCCCATCCCTCCCAGGCTGAGGGGGTGGAGGAGATGGGTTCAGGGAT
Organism: Sternotherus odoratus; assembly: GCA_032164245.1. NCBI lineage: Eukaryota > Metazoa > Chordata > Testudines > Kinosternidae > Sternotherus > Sternotherus odoratus. The sequence goes on from JAVMKO010000008.1 coordinate 32,437,418, forward strand.
TTGGGGAAAGGTTTGGAATGGGGATCGGGAAGAGGCGGAGTTGTGGCAAGACTGGGGGGGGGGGGAACGAGCACCAACTGGTGCGGGCTAAAGTTGACGCCTGTGCCTGGGTGTGTAGCTGGTCCTTTGGGATCAGAAGAACCTTTTAGTTGATGAGGACAGTTTTGAAGAACAACTCACCTTTAAATCCAGTGTTTTCAGTGGTAATACAAGGACTGGGATACCTAAGGAAACTGCTTTTATGACTTCTTGTTAGCCAGTGTGGTGAAACAGAAATTTAAATTTGCTGCTGGTTTGGTATATCCTATGAGGGATTAGTCACTAGTCTTGGGGTATATCTGCCCCATTTCTCAGCAGTTCATCCTGAAATAGGGGGAGGGTTTGAGCATTGGCCTGCTAAACCCAGGGTTATAAATTCAATCCTTGAGGGGCCATTTAGGGATATGGGGCAAAAATGGGATTGGTCCTGCTTTGGAGCAGGAGGTTGGACTAGATGATCTCCTGAGGTCCCTTCCAACTCTGAGATTCTATGAATTTGGCATCCTCAGTTGTGACCCTCTAAGGCATGATTACATGTGGATGGAGATACTACCTCACCACGTTGACTCTGTAATATCCTGGGATTGACATGGGTATAACTACATTGCATACAATTATCATAAATTGTTTTATAAGGATTAGGCATTAAACAATCTCATACTTTCCAAATAATCCTATATTCTTCCCTTTTGCTGACTAATTTCACATTTTACTTAACTATTCCAAATGATTAATCTTATTAAAATAATTTCAGAGAGGTAATAACCTTATGAGGGGAGTAGAGCACATATGAGCAACACTGATCTTCATTTTCAGTATCTGATTTTGATTTTGAGCATTCCTTTTGTCACTCTCTTCTGGAAGATCTTTGAATGTATTTGAGGAGTGTCATGTCTGGAAAAACAAGAATCCATGGGCAAGCAGAAGTTTTTTTTTCTGTTGTTGAACATAGAAGGGAGCATGGTGGCCTCTCTCCCTCCATGTGTGTGTGAGTAGCCCAGTAATAGAGTATGGGCTTTGGATAAAGAGCTCTGCTCTGCTTCTAAATTTATCTCTTATTCACAGACAGCTAATTTGTAAACATATAGTTAAATAAAAGGCAAAGTCGAATCTACAGATGAGAGATTTGTGGAGTGATTTGGAAGCACTGAGAAGAAGAAAGCTTACTCTTCCAGAATCTACAGCCTCATACCATGCTTATATACTGTTGCTGGCCTGGTAAGGGGCAATATGTTGCTTTCGAAAATGAATGACATGAAGAGGATGCATGAGACTTATTGATGTTCTTGGTGGGTTAGAGTCTACTAATCTTTCTTCACTTTTTAGAAAATTAAACTGATTGATTACTGTTGTCTGATACTAGGGACTCCCATTTAGTGCTCTCGACTAGAAAAAGGTGGTGAAGAAACCCTTATCTAAATCCGTGCCATGTGCTGTACTAATAACTTGAAGCTCTGTGTCATTTCATATCATAGTTATTGAAGTTGCTAGTGCACTGGTTGCTTTTCAAGATAACTAAAGTAGGTGTTTACCTACATAACATGACAATTTTAGGTAAATTATGCAAAGACATAATCTAATCAAAGATTTGGGGAAAGCGGACACAAAGGTGTTGTTTATACCCCGATCAGATATATACTGAAGTAGAAGAGAATTTCTAAATGTTCAAGTTTGTGGAAGAGACAGAAGATATTGCTACAACTGAAGAGGTGGAGTAGGGCCTTGAAACTGATTAATTTTCACCTGAAGATTCAGATATGAAGTCGGAGTCTATGCAAATTAATATTTTAAGTACAAGATGTAAAAATAATTGATTGTACATGAGAACCTATGCTGTGTTTTGCATTATTGTGCTTTGTTTATATGAATGCATCTACATTGAATGATCTCAGAGGGGAAATCTTTATCTTCCATGGATCTGTTCAGAGATGTACTGGTAAAAATTGACAGCAGAATTTCGCTCCAGCTAGGGAAATTACATTCTGTCCATCCATTCTCCATGGCATTTATACTTAGGTATAGTGTTGTGCACTTACTCTTCTAAAAGCGGTTGTGTGTATTGATAATGCAAACTGTTTAACATGATAAATTTATATATTGCTACATCCCAACCCCGCAGGTGAGTGGTCCTTATGTAGAGAGACATTTTGTATCCTAGAGTATGAGTGTAGCTAAAAGCATGTAAATTCTTCTTCTTCTTCCTCCTCTTCCTCCTCCTCTTCCTCCTTCTCCTTCTCCTCCTCTTTCTCCTCCTCCTCCTCCTTCTTCTCAGCAATAGCAGCAACAAGAACAAAAATAATAAACTATTTAGATGCAGGAAAATATTCTTAAAATATCAAGCATGTATTGGAAAAACCCAAGAAGTAATGAAAAATGAATTTCCTCAAATGTACACGGGGTATTGATGCCAGTCAGAAATAAGAATTGTCATGATTCCCCCACATATTTAAATAACAAAAATACAGGATAAATGGTGACTACTGAATTAGGAGATACTAATTAAATTACAACCCATTATTTTTCACCTCTTCTGCTTACTCTAAAACTCCACACTTCAAATTATTATTCTTTATCGCTGAGAAATTAGGGGGGGCATTTTCCTGTGTGGAGACAAGTGACAAGACAATAGAGTTCAGCTGTGTGTGATCATAGAAATGTATGGATACTAGGAAATTGCACAGCATTCAATAGTTAAATACCTAAGTGCTCTTCATCATATCAGCTTCTAAGCCCATCCCTGCAATCTCTTATTCATATTACTTAGGGCTTACACTTGCAAGTTAGAGTACATTAAATTAGCCCCAGGCATCCTAACTCCTGAGATGTCCACACTGGAAAGGCACATGAGCGTCCCTGGTAATCCACCTCCACAAGAAGCATAATGCTTGCTGCACCCCGGCTGGAGCACCTCAGCACCAGTGTGGATGCCCTGGTCTATTAGTGCACTCTGATTGGCCTCCAGAAATGTCCCACAATGCCTGTTCTAGCCACTCTAGTCATCACTTTGAACTCTACTGCCCTGCCCTCATATGACCAACCATCAGACCTGCCCTTTAAATTCCTGGGAATTTTGAAATTCCTCTTCCTATTTGCTCAGAGGCATGGAGTACTCTCAGCACATCTTTCCAGGTGACCATGACTGCACGTGCCAGGCAATCTCCAGTATGGAACAATGGTGAGGTGCTGAACCTCATCAGTGTTTGCAGGGAGGAAGTTGTCCAGTCCCACAGAATCATAGAGGACAGTACGGCAGTGAAACAATCAGTCCCCTTACCCCTGTGCCTACTCATCATTTTGTAGCTTCTGTGGGTTATGTGCACTCATTTTGGGAAACACATTTGTGCAAAGACAGCCACAATGTCATGCACTGTTGCCCAGAGTCATGGTTCTCCTGAGCAGGATGCAATTAATGGCCCTGCAAACTTGCATCAACATGATTCCAAGGGGTTGACTTTCCCACTGCAAACTTGTTAGCGAATGATCAGTAGCTGTCTGAAGTTGCCAGCTTCCAGATTGCAATAATTACCTGCTTCTCTACTGGCAGGACATCTTTCAAGCTCATGTTCTTGCATCGCAGGGTGGCAGTGAGCTCATCACACATTCCCATTAAAGTGGCTTTCCTCATCCAAAAGTTCTGCAGCTACTGCTCATCATCCCAGACTTGCATGAGGATGTGATCCCACCACTGAGTGCTTGTTTTCCAAGCCCCGAAAGCAGCGTTAAATGGTGGTGAGCATGCCCGTGAATGTCAGAAGCAATCTCATGTCCAATGTTTTATGCAAGTTGACATCATCGTTGGACTCCTCACTATCACTTTGTAGCTTAACGAGTAACTCGACTTCAATTTGTGACATGCTGGGGAGACCCATCAGCATATTCCTCATGAGTTCAGGATGCATTCCTGCAGACCGAAAGGGAAGACAGAGCACGCAGTACAAAAAACATTGAAAATGGCACCAAATGTGGATGGAAGCACAGGGATTGCTGGGATGCAAAGTGATGCATCACAGGGCATTGAGACATGGCCCAGAATGGCCACACCCCTTTACCACAAGCCACAGTGCCAGAATGGGAAGAGGTGCTCTGTAGGATAGCTGCCCATAATGCACCACTCCCAATGCCACTGCAAGTGCTGCAAATGTCGCCACCCTATGGTGGTTGCAGCTGATAGTATGAACATAGGGCAGCGCTTTCCCTGATGTGGTCTCCAAGGGCTGGTTTAACTCACAGAGCTCTACATCTGCAAGTGTATCCATGCCCTTACTGATCCCAGTAAAGCTACTGAAGTTCAGTAGGTAAGAATGAGCTCCTAAGAATTAAAGATACAGGACTGCATACTTAGAGTCTAAGATCTTCAAGACAGGGAATAGGTCTTTGGTATCTGTCTAGTAAAATGTAAATGAGCAGTTTATATACATGATAAGGAACATAAAATAATAGGTTATAAGCTGATAAATCAAGGTATGTATTTCATAAACCCTTCAGTGATTTTGAAGATCTGTTTTTAAGGAGCTCCTGTTATGAAATCATCAGAACAGAAAACAAACACTGAACCTGATAAAGTCCCATATAATGAGAAGAGGCGTTATCGGCACACTGGCACTACTAATGTTACTTCTTGAATATATAACGGAAACAATGTATTTCCATATACCCAAATTATCACAAATTAAAATACGCATATTTCTATACAAATTAAAAACGTATTGTAAATATATTCCTGTAAAGGAGACAAGAATAAGAACAATAAGAAGAAAAAAAAAGCATGTGAAATAAAAAGTAATCCTAACAATTATCTTGTATTTCTACATTTAGTCACATGGTGTCGCTGCAGACCACAAAAAAGGTCTTCGGTGAGAGGGAAAAGCACGCCCCTCCCTGGTTTGCACTGTAAATCAAAAGGGAAGATGAAACCGGACGCAGAAGGATTAGACTGAACGGTTTGCAAAGATAAGGCTTAAAATATATTTTAAAATTCTTTGCATTCGCCACCTTTTAACCGGTGAATTTGAAGGAGAGTTTCCGCGATGGCTCTTCTCCTGCGAGACTCCCGGGTAACCGGGCAGCTGCTGCGGCTGGTTCTGTTACACACGGCCTGGGAGGTGGGCAGCGGCCAGCTCCGTTATTCCGTGCCGGAGGAATCCAAACACGGCACCTTCGTGGGCCGCCTGGCCCAGGACCTGGGGCTGGAGGTGGCGGAGCTGGTGTCCCGGATGTTCCGGATGGTCTCCAAAGGCAGGAGCGACTATTTTGAGGTAAATTTGCAGAGCGGCGTTTTGTTTGTGAATTCGCGAGTCGACCGGGAAGAGCTGTGCGGGCAGAGCCCCCTGTGCGCCATTGACCTGGAGGTGATAGTGGACAAACCCCTGAGGATATTCCACGTGGAAGTGGAGATCCAGGATGTAAATGACAATGCTCCTGTGTTCCCTGTAAATGAATTAAATCTATTTATATCAGAATCAAGACTGCCGGGCTCGCGTTTCCCACTAGAGGGCGCGTCTGACGCAGATATTGGTACAAATTCTCTGCTAACCTATAAACTGAGCTCTAATGAGTTTTTAACACTAGATGCACAAAAGATAAATGATAAAAGCAAATATACTGAGCTCGTGTTAAGGAAGGCTCTTGACAGAGAGGAAATCCCTCTTCATAATTTATTAATCACCGCTACTGACGGGGGCAAACCAGAGCTCACGGGCACAGTTCAGCTGGTGATCACTGTGCTGGATGTGAATGACAACGCGCCTGTCTTTGGTCAGTCCGTGTATGAGGTCACTGTAACGGAAAATTCAACTGTTGGGGAGTTAGTCATCAAACTCAACGCCACCGATCTGGATGAGGGGATTAATAACGATATTGCATACTCCTTTGATACTCTTATTGGTCCCGAAGTACAAGACATGTTCAGTATAGATTCTCATACCGGAGAAATTAAAATCAAAGGAGAATTGGATTTTGAAGGTACTAAATTGTATGAAATCCAAGTCCAAGCTACAGATGAAGGTAATCCTCCAATGGTCGGACACTGCAAAGTTTTGGTGGAGGTGTTAGACGTGAACGACAACACCCCCGAGCTGGCCGTGACCCCCCTTTCCCTGCCGGTTCCGGAGGACGCTCCCCCGGGGACAGTGGTGGCTCTTATTAGCGTCTCTGACCGGGACTCGGGAGACAACGGCAAAGTCACCTGCTCCGTCCCCCCGAACCTGCCCTTTCAGCTCGTCTCCACCTTTAAGAATTATCACTCGCTGGTGCTGGCGGAGCCCGTGGATCGGGAGCGAGTGTCTGAATATCAGATCGTGGTGACAGCCAGAGACGAAGGGGCCCCGTCTCTCTCGGCCAGCAGCAGCATTGTGGTGCCGATCGCGGATGTGAACGATAACGCCCCTGCTTTCCCTCAGCCCGTTTACACGGTGTTTGTGAGGGAAAACAACCCTCCCGGGGCCCATGTGTTCAGCGTGTCGGCCTCGGATCCGGACCTGCGGGAAAACGCCTTTGTGAGCTACTCGGCGGTGGAGCGAAGTGCGGGAGAGCAGCAGCCCCTGTCCAGCTACATCTCGGTGCACTCGGAGAGCGGGCACATCTATGCCCTGCAGCCCTTTGACTACGAGGAGCTGCAAGTGCTGCAGTTCCAGGTGAGCGCGAGGGACGCCGGGTTCCCCTCGCTGTGCGGGAACGTGACCGTGCAGCTCTTTGTGCTGGATGAAAATGACAACGCGCCCGCAGTGTCCCCGCCTGGCCCCGGCCGCGGCTCGCCAGGGCCCGAGCTGGTTCCGCTGTCGGCCGGCGCAGGGCACGTGGTGGGCAAGATCCGAGCGGTGGATGCGGATTCCGGCTACAACGCGTGGCTTCGCTACGAAGTGCAGGAGCCCGGGGCTGCGGGGCCGTTCCGGGTGGGTGTGTACAGCGGGGAGATCAGCACCACGCGGACCCTGGAGGAGGCGGACGGCCCCAGGCAGAGCCTCGTGATCCTGGTGAAGGACCATGGGGAGCCGGCGCTGTCAGCGACAGCCACTGTCAGCCTGTCCCTGGTGGAGAGTCCCCAGGCTGTGAAATGGGAGTCGAGGCAAAGGGGCGGGAGCGAAGGGCCCTTGGTTGACATGAACGTGTCTTTGATGATCGCCATTTGCTCGGTGTCCGGGCTGTTTGTGCTGGTGATTGTCGTGTACGTTGGGCTGAGATGCCCCCCGGGTCCGGAAGTGATGTGCGGTCCTGGGAGAGCCACGGTGGTGTGCTCGAGCGAAGTGGGGAGTTGGTCCTATTCCCAGCGCCAGAGCCGGAACCTGTGTGTCGGGGAAGGCACCGCCAAGAATGACCTCATGGTGTTTAGCCCCAACTTCCCGAACTCCTCGGAAAATGGAGAGACAGGGAAGGGGCAACTGCTTACACCGAATGCGTCTGGCCAGGTGAGTTTCGTGGTGAAAATCTCATGGTTTTCAGCCCCAACTTCCCTCACTCCTCGGGGAATGAGGGCAAAGAGAATCCTCAACAGGAACTGATGCCGAATGGTTCTGCGGTGGTGAGTCAGATGACTGATTCCTTATTTGGAAATGTTTTTATGTTGTAGGTCTTCTTGTGTTCTTAGGTAACAAAGTCCTGTGGCACCTTAAAGACTAATTATAAAGTTTAGTCTTTAAGGTGCCACAGGACTTTGTTACCTCTGCTATTCCAGACTAACACGGCTACCTCTCTGATTCTTGTGTTCTTAGGCATTTTATCTTTGAAATGAAGGAAAAAACAACTTTTTAATAAAGTTCGATGTTTCTTATAGAAATTGTATCTGGAGAAAGTTTTTTGAGAGAATTAATGGTTATCAATAACATCTATAATTCTACTTATGTGTAGGTATTTTGGTAGTCATAGGAGTCCGGGCGTTGATATTAAGAATTAATTGTATGAGAAGTATTTGGATATTTATGTCATTATTTCTGTTTAAGACATATTTATACGAAAGAAAATTAAAAATATATATATGTGAAAGTCTTGCCGTGAATGTTAATTAGGGAAATACAAAGTTCCTTGCAGATCCATATAAGGTTTATTTTGTTTATATTTGTTATTTCTATTATTTCTATTATTAGTGCCCATAGTTTGTATAGTCTACTGCATACCCTCATCGGAGATAGGCAGACACAGCATGTGTTGGGCAGGTGCTCCCAGATTTCTGCCTTCCATTTAGCAACAGCTTCTAGAAGTTTTGAAACTGTGGGGCATGCTCCCCAAAAGGGGGGCACAGAGGAATGTTCGTTGGGGCATGTGGTGACACCAGGCAGCTCGTGCCAACCCCGCATGGAAAGGCTTGAGGAGGGAACGCCACATTCACCCCGACTCAGCTCACACAGCCTAAGGGGGTGGGGGGGGGGCGGGAGAGGGCGGGTGTGTGCAACCAAACACTGTAAGTCAAAGGGAGCGGGGACTCTGTTGTGGCCCGCTGAGGAGAGTCAGGGTGTGGAGATACTTTGGGGCTGACCTGAGCCACCTGCCCTCCGACTGTTTCTTCGCCTTAAGGGAGTGCACCCCACATTTTGAAAACCTCTGTACTAAATAAAATGCATTGTCCTCTATGACAGGATTTTTCTTGCATACCTTCTGACGAGAGTTTGTATATCCCACGGGGTATTGGTACCCCAATTTGAAAACCACGGCTGTGAACTGTGGTGTACTGCCATCTATCACCATATACTGAACAACTCCCACATTAAATCATTAGTAACAGTGAAATCCCTAGTGGACTTAATGAAGATTCTAGTACTTCTTCCGTTTCAGGGTCATAACTCTGATTAAGGTAGCCATTTTTTCTTGTCAATTATATTATTTTCCTCCTTTTTTGTTTAGTTGTCCAAGATGAGGACGTGTCAATACTGTGAGGTCATTCTCTTGGTGGAAAAGCTTTTTTAAAAAGGAAGGTTTTGCAGTGTTTTCTAAAGATGGTCAGATTATGGATTTGCCTCCTTCCTGTCTGGAAATATGTTCTGTAGTCCGATTCCCTCAGCTGAGAATTCTTTGTCCCCAGTTGTGAGGTGCTTTGTGTTTCTTGGGCTTTGTGATCTGAAACTGTCTCAGAGAAACACCGCTGTCATGGTGGTTCACAGACTGAAATTTAGTCTTTGGTATAGCCGGGGCTTGATCCATTAATTGCTTTGAAACTTATGTTCAAAGCCTTAAACCAGCATGGGAAACTGACTGGCACCCGGTGGAGAGATCTGAGCATGACTTGATGTGCTGAGCCATGAGAACGGAGGCAGCTGCATTCTGTACCAGCTGGAGGCAGTTCACTGTCTTCACTTTCACTTTCAGATTCAGAGAATTACAATAATCCAAGTTAGATATGTATATACATGGATCACCTTGGCCAGCTCCTTGCTGATGAGGAAGGAAGTTTCCTAGCAAGCTGAAAGTGTAGGAAAGTATTTCTAGATACACTTCTTGATAATCCAGGCTCATCTATGAGAGGAATAGGACCTCCCCACTTATCATGGACAGTTCCATAGTTTCCTACATCATGTGGGCTTGATATTATCTGTTTCTTTTGTCTCCTTTTCCCTTTCATTCTTGTTGCCGTTAATTCCAGTTGCATTCTGTGTAAAGTCACTTACATTTAATAACTTCCTCCCTACCCCCATGTTAACACCGTCGTTTGCTCACACCTTTGCTCATCTCTTTGCTATTTTATTTTTACTTCTGCTCTTGCTGAACTGCACCCTCATTATTATTATTATGAATATTGCTCTGTATTATATCTTTGGGATTATTTTAAACAAATAGCTTTCACACTCTACAAGATCTTTAAGCATAAGAAGGGGGAAAACAACTGTCTAAAATTTATTCCCACGAGTCACCAATAAATCCTGACCACGAATCACCTCTATAAATTTGCGTAGTCAGGAGTTTTGTTAAACCCTCTGACTCTTTCCTGATAACAGGAGAGCAAGATAGGTCCTACCTCCAGTGTTTACATGTTAAAAGGAGTCTGAGCAGAAATATTGAGACTCAAAGAATGATGAAATGCAGTCCATTAGCCATTGATAGGTAAAGATTGCATGAAGCAGTATAAAAATCTGGAAACTGAGGGATAGCAGTTTTAAATGTTGGTTAGTGACTGGTCTCTCACCAAGACAGCTGGTCAAAGAATTTATTGAGAGGGACCTAACAAAGAAATTGCAACTCTCAATCCCATCAAAAATATGTTTGAACTTCAGAAATGGCATGATCTCCCTCCACTGAAGTGGAGTAAAATAATCAAAGTAAAATTCTCCCTATCTCTCTCAAACTCCTCTCCCCCCACTTGCTTGGTTACATGCACAGTTTTGTTATCAGAAAACTGTCAGGAAAGGCCTCTTCAAACTTCTAAAAGATGTCTTCTGACTAAAAAAAATCAACAAGGATTACTGAAGTTCTGTAGAGTTGTCTTCCTTTTGCCCTGGTTCCTAATTATTGGCTGAAGTAAACTGCATTGGTTTCACTAGTTGCTGCAAAATTACAAGTTGGTATGGAATTGCAAGTGAAATAAGATTGTAATGTTGGCATTTATGTATATTTTATTACAGTAGTCTCAAAGTACCGAATGAGATTAATTGTCATTCTAGTCCAGTATCCTGTCTTCTGACAGTGGTCAGTGTCAGATGGTTCAGAGGGAATAAATAGAGCTGGGCAATTTGGAATGATCCATCCCTGTCATGTCATCCTGCCCAGCTTCTGGCAGTTGGAGATTTAGGTATACTCAGAGCATGGAGTTGCATCCCTGACCTTCACAATTGTGATGCTGGTATACCAGGTGACAGCTTATGCCAAGGTCCCGAAGTCTCAACTGGACACTGACAAATATATAGCTGGAATCAGTCTGGCTCACCTGTGTGTTAGTATTGTAAAAATAGGATTTAGAATTATAAGAATATATTTAGAATTTAGATTTTATTGAATGCTTGTGAGTTGGTGGATGTATTAATCTCTCTTATAATATGTGTACAGTATCGCCTATTGTAAGGTCATCAGGGAAACATAGGGTTAGAAGGGACTGCAAGGATCATCTAGTCTTCCCCCCCCCCACCAAGATGCAAGATTTGTTGTGTCTAAACCATCCAAGACAGATGGCTAGCCAGCCTCCATTTGAAAACCTTCAATGAAGGAGTTTCCACAACCTCCTGAGATAGTCTGTTCCATTGTCCTACTGTTCTTGCAGTTAGGAAGTTTTTCCTGAGATTTAATATGCTATACCCTAGTTTGAACTCATTGCCTCTTGAACCCATTGCCTCAGAGAAACTAGGAAGGATCCAGAGACAAATGACAAAGATGGCTAAAGGGATGGAATACAAATCATATTGGCAAAGGCTCAAGGAACTGGGTATTTTTAGTTTTGAAAAGAGGTAATTAAGGGGAGATATGATAGTGGTTTTCAGATACCTGTAAGGCTGCCATAAAAATATGGAGAAAGGTTGTTCCCTTTTGGCACAGAGGGCAAGATAAGAGGTAATATTCGAGCAGTTGTATTGTGAGCCTCGGTGACTATGTAAATCACCAGACACGAGAGAGACATTAATTGGTGTGATCTGCAACAGAAAGCATTATGTCTTTCCCAACAGGAAATGTTCATTGACATTAAATGGTCTATTGTGGGATGTTAAAGAGGACAAAAGACTTTGTTGTTCTGTTTCCCCCTCCCACTATGAAGCTGAATCATGCAGGTGGAGTCCTCTCATCAGCTGAATTTGTATCTCAGAATGCATGACAGGAGGGGGTAAAACCCCAAGAAAAAAGAACTAAGTATCTCTATTCTGCTCTGCGAAGCAAGTTTTCTAGGTATAAGCAATAGATTTACTGTTGCTTAACCTGGGTTAGCCCTAAAGGACATATAGAACTTGCTTATTATTGACGCTTCTGTTAGCTTTTGAAATTTAAGACTGTAACCCATTTGTATATTTTTTCCTGCTTTAACCTTGTAAGTAACTCTCTAGTTTCCCTTTCCTATTTAATAAATCTTTATATAGTTTATTATAGGATTGGCTACAAGTGTTGTCTTTAGTGTGAGATCTGAGGTGCAATTGATTTGGTGTTTGACTGGTCCTTTAGGACAGGGAGTAACCTGAATATTTTTGTGATTGTTGGTGTAAGGGACCTTCTATTACAAAGGTTTGCTCACCAGGGTGGGTGAGGTAGATTGGAGTACCCAAAGGACTCTCTGTGATTCCATGTTAAGGCTCTTGTGGTGCCTGAGGAGTTCATGTTGAATAATTGGTTGGTGAAATCTAAGTACAGAATTCAAAACCAATTTGGGGTTTGTGCCCAACTTCCTAACAGTCTGCCCTGAGGTTGGTACTCACACTCTTGAGTCAGTGCAAAAAGCAATACAATAATATTCTATGTCAAAAAGAAAAGGAGTACTTGTGGCACCTTAGAGGCTAACAAATTTATTTAAGCATAAGCTTTCATAGGCTACAGCCCACTTCATCAGATGCATGGAATGGAAGAGACAGTAGGAAGAGATATACACACACACACACACACAGAGAACATGAAAAGGTGGAAGTTGCCATACCAAGGCTATTTAATTAAGATGAGCTATTATCAGCAGGAGAAAAAAAACAGTTGTAGTGATAATCAAGATGGTCCATATCAGACAGTTGACAAGAAGGTGTGAGGATACTTAACACGAGGAAATAGATGTAATTTGTGTAATGACCCAGACATTCCCAGTCTCTATTTAAGCCTAAATTGATGATATCCAATTTGCAAATTAATTCCAGTTCAGCAGCTTCTCGTTAGAGTCTGCTGATTACAAAAGTATTTCCTTTTGTTTGCTTCAAATTTGCTGCCTATTCATTTCATTATGTGACCCCTACTTCTTGTGTTATGTGAAGAAGTATTATGATATTTACTGTCTTATTTTCCTTTGTTTCCTATCTTTTAACAAGCTCCTGAAAATATTTCTTTTATGGGGCAAAGAAGGTTTCTTTACTCTATTCCCAGTTATTACAGCATCACTCACTCAGATTTTCCTATGCACACACATAATATGAGAATGATCAGAAATCAGATTATTTTAAGTACTGTACAAGTAACATGAAAATATTCTCGATGGATTAAATATAAATACGAACAAAATAAATTGTTGCTGTGACTCACATTTACCACATTGTGGCGCTGTCTACTAAGAAAACAGCGTTATTCCAGGAAAATGAAAACATAGCTCCGCCCTGGGAGGAAGAAAACATTGGCCGCCCCAGCCACAAAATAACTGGATCATACTGGATGCAACAGGAGCGGAAGGAATTCATTGTGACAGTATTCCAGGGTAGCTAAAAATATTATATAGAATCGGAAACATTCCGCGTCCGCGATGGTTCTTCTCCGGCGAGACTCCCGGGTAACCGGGCAGCTGCTGCGGCTGGTTCTGTTACACACGGCCTGGGAGGTGGGCAGCGGCCAGCTCCGTTATTCCGTGCCGGAGGAATGCAGACACGGCACCTTCGTGGGCCGCCTGGCCCAGGACCTGGGGCTGGAGGTGGCGGAGCTGGTGTCCCGGATGTTCCGGATGGTCTCCAAAGGCAGGAGCGACTATTTTGAGGTAAATTTGCAGAACGGCGTTTTGTTTGTGAATTCGCGAGTCGACCGGGAAGAGCTGTGCGGGCAGAGCCCCCTGTGCGCCATTGACCTGGAGGTGATAGTGGACAAACCCCTGAGGATATTCCACGTGGAAGTGGAGATCCAGGATGTAAATGACAATGCTCCTGTGTTCCCTGTAAATAGCTTAAATATATTTATTGCAGAATCGAGATTGCCGGGCTCGCGATTCCCACTAGAGGGCGCATCTGACGCAGATATTGGTACAAATTCTCTGCTAACCTATAAACTGAGCCCAAATGAACATTTCACTCTAGACTTGCAAACGAAAAATGATGAAACCACATCTGCAGATTTGGTTTTAAGGAAACCTCTGGATAGAGAGGAAACCTATGTGCATAATTTATTACTCACCGCCACTGATGGGGGAAAACCAGAGTTCACCGGCTCAGTTCAGCTCCTCATCACTGTCCTGGACGCCAATGATAATGCGCCCGTATTTAATAAGTCAGTCTACGAAATAAAATTATTGGAAAATACAGCTAATGGTGTATTAGTGATGACCCTCAACGCCACGGATTTGGATGAGGGAACTAATAAGGATGTTTTCTATTCCTTCATTAGTTATCTTCCCCCTAATGGGAGGGACTTGTTCAGTATAAATTCAAACACTGGTGAGATCAGAGTTAAAGGTGAAATTGATTTTGAAGTGTACAATGTATATGAAATTCGCGTTGAGGCAAAGGATAAAGGGAATCTCCCACTGGCTGGACATTGCAAAATTTTGATAGAGGTTTTGGATGTGAACGACAACGCCCCTGAGCTGGCCGTGACTCCCCTTTCCCTGCCGGTTCCGGAGGACGCTCCCCCGGGGACAGTGGTGGCTCTTATTAGCGTCTCTGACCGGGACTCGGGAGACAACGGCAAAGTCACCTGCTCCGTCCCCCCGAACCTGCCCTTTCAGCTCGTCTCCACCTTTAAGAATTATCACTCGCTGGTGCTGGCGGAGGCCGTGGATCGGGAGCGAGTGTCTGAATATCAGATCGTGGTGACAGCCAGAGACGAAGGGGCCCCGTCTCTCTCGGCCAGCAGCAGCATTGTGGTGCCGATCGCGGATGTGAACGATAACGCCCCTGCTTTCCCTCAGCCCGTTTACACGGTGTTTGTGAGGGAAAACAACCCTCCCGGGGCCCATGTGTTCAGCGTGTCGGCCTGGGACCCGGACCTGCGGGAAAACGCCTTTGTGAGCTACTCGGCGGTGGAGCGAAGTGCGGGGGAGCAGCAGCCCCTGTCGAGCTACATCTCGGTGCACTCGGAGAGCGGGCACATCTATGCCCTGCAGCCCTTTGACTACGAGGAGCTGCAAGTGCTGCAGTTCCAGGTGATCGCGAGGGACGCCGGGTTCCCCTCGCTGTGCGGGAACGTGACCGTGCAGCTCTTTGTGCTGGATGAAAATGACAACGCGCCCGCAGTGTCCCCGCCTGGCCCCGGCCGCGGCTCGCCAGGGCCCGAGCTGGTCCCGCTGTCGGCCGGCGCAGGGCACGTGGTGGGCAAGATCCGAGCGGTGGATGCGGATTCCGGCTACAACGCGTGGCTTCGCTACGAAGTGCAGGAGCCCGGGGCTGCGGGGCCGTTCCGGGTGGGTGTGTACAGCGGGGAGATCAGCACCACGCGGGCCCTGGAGGAGGCGGACGGCCCCAGGCAGAGCCTCGTGATCCTGGTGACGGACCATGGGGAGCCGGCGCTGTCAGCGACAGCCACTGTCAGCCTGTCCCTGGTGGAGAGTCCCCAGGCTGTGAAATGGGAGTCGAGGCAAAGGGGCGGGAGCGAAGGGCCCTTGGTTGACATGAACGTGTCTTTGATGATCGCCATTTGCTCGGTGTCCGGGCTGTTTGTGCTGGTGATTGTCGTGTACGTTGGCCTGAGATGCCCCCCGGGTCCAGAAGTGATGTGCGGTCCCGGGAAAGCCACGGTGGTGTGCTCGAGCGAAGTGGGGAGTTGGTCCTATTCCCAGCGCCAGAGCCGGAACCTGTGTGTCGGGGAAGGCACCGCCAAGAATGACCTCATGGTTTTCAGCCCCAACTTCCCGAACTCTTCAGAAAATGGGGTGGAGAATAAGCAGGAGCTCACACCAAATACAGCAGGTCAGGTAAGTCATTGGATAGAATGTTATTAGTGACTTAGAGAGGACTGTGATTGTATCTCGTCTGCTTTTTTTGTAAATAGATATTTGAAATGGCTTTTAAAATAAAGATATTTGAAAGTAATCGCTGATATTTTAAGGACATATCTAATGGTTTCACAAGGAATGCATGATGCTCAACAGTGATGCTCAATAGTGATTTCTGTATTTTTGTTGTTTCTAAATATTGATTCATAAATATCATATTATGATGATTTTTCACCTTATTCTTTTGAAGCATAGGAACTGCCTTACCGAATCACATAAACGAGTGTCACATTAGAATACTAGTAGATATCTCGAGGAAGGTGTAAAATTCGAATGGCAAACACTGGCATGCCTGTGGGAGGCTTCTTCTTAATACAGGACAGTTGTTGGTTGCTTAGGTGTTGAAGTAAGAGGCCTTTTTCTTATGTATGGTGCACGCGAGGATATTTTTAGAAATGCGGAGTCCCGGTGATGAAGAGAATGGTTAATTGTAGCGTAATCATAGGTAGAGCTGGAGCTGGAAGGACCTCCAGAAGTCATTAAATCTAGCCCCTGGCCTGTGGTGAACCAAGTGAATACATCCCTAAGCGGTGTTTGTCCAACTTGTTTTTTAAAAACTTCCAATTATGGTGATTTCACAACCTGGCTTGGAAACCTGTTCCGGATCTTAACTATTCTTATAGGTAGAAAATATTTTTCCTAATCTGTAACCTACTTCTTCCTCCCTATGCACTAAGCCAGTAAACCACCAAAGAAGGCAATTAGATTAATTTGGCAAGATTTGTTCTTTACAAATCCACTCTGGCTGTTCTTTATAACCCTATTATCCTTCAGGTGCTTATAAATTCACTGTTTAATAATTTGTTCCAGTATCTTTCCAGGTACAGTATTGAAGTTAGGCTGACTCAACTAAAATTCCCTGGTACTCTTTGTTCCCCCCTTTAAAGATATATGTTTGCCCTGCTTCAGTCTTTTGGTAATTCACCAGTCCTCTATTTCTCATTGCTAATGATTTCAAGATTGCTTCAACTAGTTCCTTAAGTACCCTAGGATGAATTAATCAGGCCCTGTCGACTTCAGTTACCTAAGCTAACTATTTTTTAATCTGTTCTTTCTCCTATTTTGGCTTTCTTTTCCCAAGTGATTTTTTTGCTGGTCAGTCTCATTTTAAACACCGAATTATAGGGATTGATCTTTGAACGTGAATCATTGATCTCATGCTTGCCACCCAAGAAGGAAATTGCAAGCAAGTGGAAGATTTATTTTAACTATAGTGTCCAGGGATTATAGGAATGATCACCTTTTTTGCTACTTGATAGTAAACAAGGAGTAATATCGGATTATAGGAATGGATATATACTTATTTGAATGTTATCTTTCCCTTTTATTTTACCTTAAATTATTCAGCTGGTTTCCCCGTCACCATAACATTCAGGTTATTTACAAAATATGTAGTAATTACTGAAAACCAGAAGTTGCATTAGGCTGACTCACCTTTCCCCGTTAGTGTAGAAATCGCCCTATACATGACAGCTTTTTTCGACATAGTAGAAAGTCCTGGGCTACACTGCGGGGTGGGGGGTTGGAACTAAGTAGCTGAAGTCAAAGTATCTTTGGGTATGTCTTCACTACAGCAGTAGTTCGATTTCCTTTATTTCGATGTTGTGAACGCAACTGTATACAGTCGATTTTGTGTGTCTTCACTAGGCACAGCTAAGCACAGCAAGTCAACAGTGTCTGTCCGCACAACTTTTGCAAGCGTCGACATGACGAGCGTTGCACTCTGGGTACCTATCCCACAGTTCCCATTTCGAGTGCTGCACTATGGGTAGGCATTTCCAAATTTTACGCCCTTTTTCCGCGCCGCCGACCCCCATTACGAGCGGTGCACTGTGGGTAGGCATCCCATAATTCGCGCCCTTTCTCCGCGCCGTGCTAATGCCATAGCATTGCAAGCATGGAGCCCGCTGACACCACGGCTGCAGTAATGGCCATTGTGAGGACCTCGATCACGGTTGCGGAGTTCATGCTGCACTGTCTGCAGAGGAGGAATGCGATCCGGGGAGAACTGCGGTTTCTGGAACCCGACGACAGTGAGGAGGAGATGGACAAGGACGTGCACAGCGGGGACGACATGGACACTGCCGTTTTTGGAAGTAGGGCGACTGACAATCTGTCAAATTTGGTGGCAATGGGGCAGGCTCATGCCATCGATCGCCGATTCTGGGCCAGGGAAACAAGCACGGACTGGTGGGACCGCATAGTGCTGCAGGTCTGGGATGACTCCCAGTGGCTCAGAAACTTCCGCATGCGAAAGGGCACGTTCCTGGAACTTTGTGACTTGCTGTCCCCGGCCCTCCGGCGCAGGAATACCAAAATGAGAGCGGCCCTTACAGTTGAGAAGCGAGTGGCGATAGCCCTCTGGAAGCTTGCAACGCCAGACAGCTACCGGTCACTGGCGAATCAGTTTGGGGTGGGTCGGTCTACAGTGGGCTTTGCTGTGATGCAAGTAAGCAGGGCAATCGTCGAGCGGCTGCTACACCGGGTTATAAACCTCGGAAACCTGCAAGCCACAATAGATGGCTTTGCCGCCATGGGATTCCCTAACAGTGGTGGGGCTATAGAATGGACTCATATCCCTATCCTGGCACCGGACCACGAGGCCGCCGAGTACAGAAACCAGAAGGGATATTACTCAATGGTCATGCAAGCAGTGGTTGACCACAAGGGACGTTTCACCGACCTGTACGTGGGGTGGCCGGGAAAGCTTCATGACGCTCGAGTGTTCAGAAACTCTCGGATTTTTAGGCAGCTGCAGCAAGGCACTTTCTTCCCCGACCAGAAAATTTCCGTGGGGGGGGTTCGAAATGCCGATCGTTATCATTAGGGACCCAGCCTACCCCCTACTGCCCTGGCTTATGAAGCCCTACACAGGAGCCCTGGACAGGGGTCAGGAGCTGTTCAACTACAGGCTGAGCAAGTGCAGAATGGCCGTGGAGTGTGCATTTGGCTGTCTGAAGGGGAGATGGCGTTCCTTACTGATTTGCTCAGACATCAGCGAGAGAAATATCCCCATTGTTATTGCTGCTTGCTCTGTGCTCCACAATATCTGTGAGAGCAGGGGGGAAACGTTTATGGCGGGCTGGGAGGCAGAGGCAAATTTACTTTCTGCTATTTATGAGCAGCCAAATAGCAGGGAAAGTAGAAGAGCACACCGTGAGGCCCTGCGCCTCAGGGACGCCTTGAAAGACAGTTATATGAGTGCCCGAGATGGCGTTTGAGAATCTGCTCCCTTGCTGTGCTCTAAGCCTGCTGCCCTTGAACCCTCTTTACCTCCCCCCTCCCCATGCTTTCCCCCCCCCCATGCTTGCAGAGGAAATAAAAACACTGTTTGAAAAATCATGGTTCCTTTATTGGTGCATCGGAAATACAAATACAGGGGATCACTGTCCTGGTATCCTGGAGGGTGGGGGAGGAGCGGACAGAGGGGGGTGGGTGGGAAGGGGGGAGAGGAGGGGTGGGCAAGACACAGCAGCTTTTAAAACTTTTCTGAGAACGTCAGCCTGCTGCTGCTGCTGCTGCTGCTGCTTCTGCTGGCTTGTGGGGTCGAGTGAAGCGGCCCACGGAGCTTGCCCCCCCCCCGTGTTCTCACCCCGCGTCTGGGTGGGGAAGCTATGGGAGTTGGGGAGGGCGGGGAGGTGGTTACACAGGGGCTGCAGAGGTGGTCTTTGGGCATGCTGCAGCTCCACCAGAGATCGCAACATGTCGCTCTGGTCCTCCATTATGCAGAGCAAAGCATCCATGCGTCTTTCTTCGCGCTCTTCCCTCTTTTCTGCAGCGGCTCTCGATTCCTGCCTCTCTCGATTCCTTGCCTGTATCATTCTTTCCCTCCACTCCGTCTGGCGGGCTGCCTCAGCGCGCGAGTTCTCCAGGATTTCAGTGAACATATCATCGCGCGTTCGCGTTTTCTTTTTACACTTCCTTATCTGCGATGCATGGCGGGAGGAGCAGGAGGGGGGATTCTGAGATAATTGTTCATCTGTGGGCGAATGTGGGAAAAGAAAGTTTGAAAGTTATGAGACAGATACATTCAAGGTTAGGAGGCAGATGCAGTCTCGGACGGTAAACAATGGGAGTACAGTAAACCCTCGATTTAACGGACCTCGATTTAACGGACTTCGGATGCAACGGACAAAATTTCTGAGCAAGTCTGATGCATTCCTGATCCATTTCTGGCGGGCTGGCTGCCAGCTCCTGGCTGCCACCTGGGTCCAGGCAGCGGGCGGGTTGGCTGGCGGGTCCCGGGAGCCAGGACCCGTGCGGGCTGGCTGCCGGGGTCCCAGCTGCGGGAGGGCTGGCTGCCGGCTCCTGGCTGCCGCCCGGGTCACAGCAGCAGGCGGGCTGCGGAGCTGCCGCCCTGACCCTGTGGCAGGCGGGCTGCTGCTCCGACAGCTTGGGTTTTTTAAATTATTAAATAATGGACTTTTTGATTTAACGGACACCCCCTCGCCCGAATTAGTCCGTTAAATGGAGGTTTTACTGTACTATGCCGTTTGCAACCTCAGTATTCAGAGGCCTGATATGATTTCTGTACAAGGTCATGTTCTACACCTAAAAGTGACTGAATAGCTCACAGAAAAGTCAGAGCATCTCAGACACATATGCGTGCCTCAGCCCAACACGGCTTCTGAAATCACCATGCAGCCGGCCATGGTAAGTTAGAAGTAGCACTTGCATATTGTAGAGTAGCCCCACCCCCTTCCCCCCACCGCGTGGCGCCCACTGACCCGCAAACTGCAAAGCAAAGGCCAAAAAATCTCTCGCTAAGGGCTAGCTAAGGTCTTTTTGGGGCTCTTCAGACCGCTTGCGGACTGTTCAGATTCCCTGCTAGCTACCGCTACGGGCTTGGGGGGGGGGGGGGGTTGGGTGCGCGTTGGATCTGAAGCGGAAGCAACCGCTTGCAGACTGCTCTGGTTCCCTGCTAGCTACCGCTACGGGCTGGGGGGGGGGGGGGGGGCGGGCAGCGTTCGTGGGGGGGGGGGGAGTGCGGTTGGTCGGTCCTCAGCAGAAAAGAGTACTTTGCAGCTGGGAATCTTTATCTCCCTACTAATTGCAGTCCGTATCTCAAACAGGCAACCATGAATGACATCACTTTGCTGAGAATTTTTCGGAGAGATAGGGAGCGCATGCTCCTTGACTCCATGCAAAGTCCTGGTCCATACGCCGCAATGCTAGCCTGCTCAATGGTACCAGACAACTTACTACTTTCGTGGCGTAGGATGGTCTCCTATCACGGGGGACCACATAAGGCGGCTCTCCCCAGAAATCTGCTGCGCTGGATTCATCGCTACCTCCTGGATAGCTTCCTTGAAATGTCCGCGGAGGACTTAAATGGTCAATCCCGGAGTATATTGACAAACTCTTTGAGTAGAAATTGACCAGCAATGAAAGCACGCTAAGACCTTAGGGCAAGTTACTCATTAATAAATGCTTCCTTTACAAAATCACGCGTCATGTAATCACTTAAAAAAGAAACACTTACCCCCCTGGGAGGCTTGGGAGGGTGCTGGCTCAAGGGTGATAAACAGCTCCTGGCTCTCTGGGAACACGGGTTCTCCGCTGGCCTCCTGCTGCTCCGTGAGATTTTCCTCTTCCGCATGGTCGTCCTCCTCGGAATCAGTCTCCTCCCTGACGATTATCCGATCTGCGGAGTCCACGCAGACCGGCGCGATGGTGGTGGGGGCGCCCCCCATTATCTGATTTAGTTCATTGTAGAACCTGCATGTCCGCGGCGTGCCCCCCCGATCGTCCGTTTGCCTCTTTGGCTTTCTGGAACGATTGCCTCAGCTCCTCAATTTTCATGCGCCACTGTGTGGTGTCTCTGTTGTGGCCCCTTTCTAGCATGGCCTTGGAGACTCTTCCATAGGTGTTGGCATTCCGTTTGTTGTTGCATAGTTCCAACATCATGGATTCCTCTCCCCAGATAGCGATGAGATCCAGCACCTCATGAGTGGACCATGCTGGAGCTCTTCTCCTCTGGCTGGTCTCCAGGGTAGATGAGCTCTGCATGGAGTCTTGTGATGCTGAGCTCTGCATGGCGGCTAGTGCTGCTGATTGCTCTGAATGGCGACTGAGCTGTTCAGGTGAGCTGGCCACGCTGACCAAACAGGAAATGGTATTCAAATGTTCCCGGGTCTTATCTACCTGGCCAGAGCAGCGAGTTCAGAGTGCAGTGCAGAGCGGTCACAGTGGAGCAGTGAGGCAGTCCAGAGCGGTCAGAATGGAGCATTGTGGGACAGCCTCTGGAGGCTATTAATGTCGGGTTCCGTCTTCACTAGCCCACAGTCGAGCTTGGAATGTCGAGATTAGCCTTATTTCTCTCGTCAGGCTGGAGTTCCAAATTCGATCTTGAGGGCCCTTTACATCGACGTTAAGGGCATGTATGTGAAGACAGGTACACGTTTAATTCGACCTAACGTCGTTAAAATTGAATTAAAGTGGTAGTGAAGACAGGGCCTTAGTTCCACTTACCTGACCATCCTCACGGAGGCGAGTCAACTGCGGTGACTCCCCCATCCACTTTGCTTATTCCTCCTGCATCGAGTACATGCATCGATTCGCTATGGATTTATCGCATGTCAGAGGTGATTTAGATTTGTTTAGATTTCATTCCATTAACCCATGTTTGGAAATGGTAAAAAAAAGAAGTTAATTAAGGGAATGGCCACAGAACTTTGGAGGCTGAATTCAGGTAATGTATTTTGCAGAGGAACACATAAGCCATATGGTGATATATATGCGATAAAAAGCAGAACTAGGATACATAAATTTCTCTGTGGTCACTTCAAATATTTTCTGCATATTCAGTCACGGGTGATGAAATTATTTTGCAACTGGGGAGTCATGAGACCATCTCAAATTGTTGATGATAAAAAATCCCCAGTATACTACATCACACCATCACATGCACATATCTCAATTGTTGAGGGAGATGACTGACGGATTCAGAATCTCGGTTACCGAATGTGAAAATAATCTCCCTTGATGGGATGAATATGTGTGTTTTTCTGTATAACTGATTTCCAGTTTGTATGCACTTCAATATCTCTTGATTCGATCACTTACAGAAAGTTAGAAATGGAAATATTGTCTAAACATTTTGCAGAGTAACTTTTAAAAGCACAGAGTAAGAGAAAACAGATAAACCAGCTGGAGGAGAAAACAGAAGAAAAGCAATGTATGAGATAGGAAAGCAGGTAACTACAGTTCAAACGACTTCTTCCTCCTTTCCCAAGGCCTCCTGATGTTCATTTCACATAATTTATGTTGTGACCTTTGCTCTTTGTCCAACAAAACTAGAAAGAACAAACCACAAGGGCATAGTTAAAGCCCAAATAAAAGTGTGTACTAAATACATAAACATGCAATTCCTAACTACATATATACTGCTCCTCTGGCTGATTTCTAGCGGTTTCTCAAAATATGGAACACACTAAGCGCCTCTTGAGGGATCACAAATTATTTAAAGGGATACTATCCTATTCATATAGCTAGTAACTGAAGAGATATTCTATCATTCAGAGCCGCAGTGAAACACTTGACCTACCTACGGAGCTCCATAGTATTGCCTTCCTTAGAGAAACTCTGAAGTTATTTTTCCTGTCCCTTTCACTGATCCCATTGCTAAAAACATCGATTCTATATTTGCATAAATTAGGTGATTACACATATTATGGATCATCTTTACATATGTCTAACGAGCTCACTATAACTTGATGAGAAGAACATTGTATTTTCTACGTTTTTCGAAAGGTAGAGATTTATGAGGTAGAAGGTATATTCCAATAAGAACTGATTTATTTCCTAGATGCATTTATTAAGAAATGAAAACTTCTAAATCGCACGCCATATGTCCTCCCATTATCACCTAAAATGTCAAGTGTCAGTCAATCAATCAATCAACGAACCCGAGTTGTTTCCAGAAACCCTTATTTTAAATAACGATTTAAAGTCTTCAAATATACATATTTTACTTGAATATAATTTTCCATAATACCAGAAAAGATCACCTTATGCAAGAACTATATCTGAAGACTGAGACAAAACTGTAACCAGCGCCCATATACAGAGAATAAAAATATTAACGAAGTATGAAGGAAAAAAGTGTGGTATTGCAATTATAACACAAGTCACAAGGTGTCGCTGTCTACTTTAAAAGCTATTCCCTTAACCAGGGAAAAACACAGAGCCAGCCCGATTCAGAGCAGTATGAATAAAGCTCAAGAAGATGGCGGAATAATACTGGAGGAAAACCGACTGGATGTAAAGCATTAAATTACGATAAATGGCACATATTTAAAAATTGTCTACATTTGCGAGATATAAAGCAGTAACATTTTACAAAGAAGAAGAATCCTACGTCCGCGATGGTTCTTCTCCGGCGAGACTCCCGGGTACCCGGGCAGCTGCTGCGGCTGGTTCTGTTACACACGGCCTGGGAGGTGGGCAGCGGCCAGCTCCGTTATTCCGTGCCGGAGGGATCCAAACACGGCACCTTCGTGGGCCGCCTGGCCCAGGACCTGGGGCTGGAGGTGGCGGAGCTGGTGTCCCGGATGTTCCGGATGGTCTCCAAAGGCAGGAGCGACTATTTTGAGGTAAATTTGCAGAGCGGCGTTTTGTTTGTGAATTCGCGAGTCGACCGGGAAGAGCTGTGCGGGCAGAGCCCCCTGTGCGCCATTGACCTGGAGGTGATAGTGGACAAACCCCTGAGGATATTCCACGTGGAAGTGGAGATCCAGGATATAAATGACAATGCTCCTGTTTTCTCGGTAAATGAAGATAATTTTATCATTGCGGAATCCAGACTGTCAGACTCGAGTTTCCCACTAGAGGGCGCATCCGACGCAGATATTGGCACAAACTCTCTGCTAACCTATAAACTGAGCCCAAATGAACATTTCACTCTAGAGTTGCAAACGAAAAATGATCAAAGTCAATCTTTGGTGCTTGTTTTAAAGAAACCTCTGGACAGAGAGGAAACCCCTGAGTATCGTTTATTACTCACGGCCACTGACAGGGGCAAACCGGAGCTCACGGGCACAGTTCAGCTGGTGATCACTGTGCTGGATGCCAATGACAACGCGCCTGTGTTTAATCAGTCTGTTTATGAAGTGCGCTTATATGAAAATTCTGAAAATGGGATATTAGTTATCAAGCTGAAAGCCACAGATTTAGATGAGGGAATCAATAAAGACCTTTTCTATTCGTTTAATAACCGCATGTCTACCAAAATAAAAGACATTTTTAGCCTAGATACTAACACGGGCGAAATAAGAGTGAAAGGAAAATTGGATTTTGAAACTCAGAATATATATGAAATTCAAGTAGAAGCTATTGATAAAGGACACCCACCATTGATGGGACATGGAAAAGTTTTGGTGGAGGTGTTAGACGTGAACGACAACGCCCCTGAGCTGGCCGTGACTCCCCTTTCCCTGCCGGTTCCGGAGGACGCTCCCCCGGGGACAGTGGTGGCTCTTATTAGCGTCTCTGACCGGGACTCGGGAGACAACGGCAAAGTCACCTGCTCCGTCCCCCCGAACCTGCCCTTTCAGCTCGTCTCCACCTTTAAGAATTATCACTCGCTGGTGCTGGCGGAGCCCGTGGATCGGGAGCGAGTGTCTGAATATCAGATCGTGGTGACAGCCAGAGACGAAGGGGCCCCGTCTCTCTCGGCCAGCAGCAGCATTGTGGTGCCGATCGCGGATGTGAACGATAACGCCCCTGCTTTCCCTCAGCCCGTTTACACGGTGTTTGTGAGGGAAAACAACCCTCCCGGGGCCCATGTGTTCAGCGTGTCGGCCTGGGACCCGGACCTGCGGGAAAACGCCTTTGTGAGCTACTCGGCGGTGGAGCGAAGTGCGGGAGAGCAGCAGCCCCTGTCCAGCTACATCTCGGTGCACTCGGAGAGCGGGCACATCTATGCCCTGCAGCCCTTTGACTACGAGGAGCTGCAAGTGCTGCAGTTCCAGGTGAGCGCGAGGGACGCCGGGTTCCCCTCGCTGTGCGGGAACGTGACCGTGCAGCTCTTTGTGCTGGATGAAAATGACAACGCGCCCGCAGTGTCCCCGCCTGGCCCCGGCCGCGGCTCGCCAGGGCCCGAGCTGGTTCCGCTGTCGGCCGGCGCAGGGCACGTGGTGGGCAAGATCCGAGCGGTGGATGCGGATTCCGGCTACAACGCGTGGCTTCGCTACGAAGTGCAGGAGCCCGGGGCTGCGGGGCCGTTCCGGGTGGGTGTGTACAGCGGGGAGATCAGCACCACGCGGGCCCTGGAGGAGGCGGACGGCCCCAGGCAGAGCCTCGTGATCCTGGTGACGGACCATGGGGAGCCGGCCCTGTCAGCGACAGCCACTGTCAGCCTGTCCCTGGTGGAGAGTCCCCAGGCTGTGAAATGGGAGTCGAGGCAAAGGGGCGGGAGCGAAGGGCCCTTGGTTGACATGAACGTGTCTTTGATGATCGCCATTTGCTCGGTGTCCGGGCTGTTTGTGCTGGTGATTGTCGTGTACGTTGGGCTGAGATGCCCCCCGGGTCCGGAAGTGATGTGCGGTCCCGGGAAAGCCACGGTGGTGTGCTCGAGCGAAGTGGGGAGTTGGTCCTATTCCCAGCGCCAGAGCCGGAACCTGTGTGTCGGGGAAGGCACCGCCAAGAATGACCTCATGGTGTTTAGCCCCAACTTCCCGAACTCTGCGGATAATAGGGAGAAAATGGTAGAATCCGAAGGCACACCAAGTGAGAATGGAATGGTGAGTTTCTATTGTCGGATATGTATGCCTTGTTCATATTTTTCTATAATTATGTCCTCTTATTTGATGACATGTTACCTTGGTATTCCCCTACAAATCGTGTTTTTTTACATAAAGTTTTTTGAAATTTTAATCAGTGGCATTAACTGTCTTCATAATAATCTTTGAAAATAAATCCAGGGCTTTAGATCTCTCAGAATCTCTGTTTTAATTTTCATTTTTATAACTTTGGACATTCTTCTTCACATAATAGTGTAATCCTTCTTTGAAGGCAAGTGAGGCTAGTTATTTTTGCTTAATATGTTATAGGTGATACATGTTGTAGTCATACCTCTAGTTACCTGACATATTTCTTTTCAGTCAATTAATATTTTTCCAGTTTTAAATAGTTCAGAGTGAAATTTACCATGGTGAATATCTGCATCACACAATTTTTTCTTTTCTCAAAAATTTCAGCCAAAGATTTTGATCTATTTCTGACAATGTGGTTAGAGGGGAAATGACATTTTGTCTATTTTTAAAAAAAAGTTCTTACAAGTATTTTATCAAGCAGCTCTTACACTTCTATTCTTTGATTCAGGGACTTGAAATTTGTATCTGCGATTATCCTTTGGCTATGTCCATGAAAATTCACCATAATTTAGTGAAGTTTTAATTTTTTGAATAATCTCAAATAAGCACATGCTTAATAGAGACTTGTTGGAATTTGGCAGCTAAATTCTCTGAAGAGTCACTGAGCCTGCTTTATCCCCTTATAGATTTTACATGCCAACTGGAGTTAGGGTGGCCAGACAGAAAGTATGAAAAATTGGGTTTTTAATTGGAGCCTATTCAAGAAAAAGCCCCAAATATTGGGACTGTCCCTATAAAACTGGGACATCTGGTCACCCTAACTGGAGTACACACAACTTCCCTACAGGCATGCAAGGACTGAGGAGGTCTTTTCTAGTAATTTCTCCTGTTGGTTGCTGTGGGACACTGGTGGTGGGCACAGGAACTGAGATCAGGGAGACAGTGTATCTTGTGCTCTCAGGCAGAGTGGAGGAGAAGGATGAAAACCCTGATTAAAATGCATGGGAGGAAGGGATGCAGGAGTGTGTGTGAGTGGGGGTTAAGGACCTCTGAGAGAGGAGTTAGGATGCATTTCCCCAGTTTTTAATTGCATTTCCTTCATCATATTGCTGGGGATAGATAGGGATAGGAGGAAATCATATTTAGTGGAACATGGGTTCAGTGCGGTCACAAATCTGTTAACTAAAAAAAGAAGCCGACTGAAAATAACTAATCGCGGTGATTTAAGAATGCTGCTGACAAAGATAGAGCCGAATATTAACAAATTGATAGCAGTGCACCAGGTTCATCCTTCTCATTAGAATTATTTTTAATGTTATTCGTGATTTTTATTTAAATATTATCCTTCATTATCGTAATTCTCTGTGTGTAATGCGAATGTTACTATGGTCGATTTCAATAAATAATTTTATAATTTTAAGCTTCAACATGTCTTATTTGCAACAACATCTTTTCTTACTATGTTGTAGGACGTAGGTAGAAATATAGATACATAAAATAAAGCAAATTTGTCACTGCATCTTTCTGTTTGTTCACTTAAAGAAGTTTAGATTTTCAGGGGGGCGCTGAGTAATTTTTTATCTGAAAAAGGGGCGGTAGGCCAAATAAGTTTGGGAACCTCTGTTTTAAAGCCATGTCTTCCTTGTCCCTTTTAAAATAATTTTCCACTTTCCCCCATTATCTTTACTGTTTATGTTACATTCAGTAATATGCTTTACATCCTTGCCTTATTCCTCTTTGAAAAGAGAAGGTATTAGAGCTGCATCATTTTATAAGAACTATTGGCTGCAGTGATATAATGATTCTCTCTGTATCATAAATTCACAGACTAACATGATTGCTAATCTTAAACCAACCATATCCTGGAGCATAGTGTTGTATTTAAGTAATTCAATTCAACCCTGTCAAAGGCTTTTTCTCACATCTAATAATAGGAGAATCTGAGAGTTCTTTTGGATCTGGACTCAATATAGTATTTTTAGTTCTCATTGTATTTGTTAGTTATATCCATATTTCATAAATCCTGTTTGGTCTTTATTAATATAGCTCGATGATGCCTGAAATGGTGTACTCTACAGTGCCTTAGCCAGAATCCTTACATGTGAATTTAGTAAATATACTGATTTGTATAATTAACTTTAATTAAAATCCAGTTCAAGTTTGGGAATGACTTCTGCACAGACTTCTTTCTCGCTGAATATTGTGTAACACTATCTGTGAGAGGCTGTTCCAATTTTCTTTTAGAGCTTTATAATATTTTATAATTAATCGATCTTGAGCCAGGGCTTTACCAATTTCATACCATCAATAGCTATTAAAATGTCTTCTTCTGTGATAGATTGTTCAAGCATATCTATATCTAAAAACTGAAATATGGAGTATCATTTTGTTTATATAAAGTGCATTTTCTCTTAATAATGGATAATCTATTATGTGCATCATATCATTCTTTGGGATAGGGTAACCATTTATCTATGGGCATTTCTAACTGTTGGGATAACATAGTTTGTTTACATTACTTTTAATTTTCAGACCAATGGTTTGCTTTGATTTTTCTTATTTGTTTTTGTTTTTTGTTATTGTTGATTTTTTTGTACTGGAGGTCTATTTCTTTGGTTTCAATTATAGTCTGGTTTAGTCTATTTATTTTTCATTTCAGAGTGTCCAATTAATAAAGCAACCTCTCACTACTGTTTTAAGTAGGTCCCAGATATCTTATACTTACCCTGATGTGTATGTATGATATTTTCATCCAGATTTTATAAATTATGATTTTAAATAAGATTTAAAATTTCAATATTATTTTAAATGAATGATTTTAAATATGATTTTAAAATTATTTACTTGGTCTGGATCTTGTCATAGGAGACAACTCAAACTCCCGATTTTCTTAGAGAGCATTTTTTCCCTCAAGTTAAATGTTAGTTCAGAGTAAGGTTTGACCATGTAGTATTATACATAACTGCATGCATAGTCTGCAGAAAGATGGTGTTAGCAATCAGAATTAACCAAA
Organism: Sternotherus odoratus; assembly: GCA_032164245.1. NCBI lineage: Eukaryota > Metazoa > Chordata > Testudines > Kinosternidae > Sternotherus > Sternotherus odoratus. Next base: position 32,467,068 of record JAVMKO010000008.1, read on the forward strand.
ATAAAAATCTATCATGAATAAAGGTTATTTGGGTGAAACAAATTAGAAATCTTATTCATATGAGACTTCAAATATATTTAAATCCCATTGTCCCTATGTTTAAAAAGACAATGTCCTAGATTTGTAGCTTTCCTTTGCTTCAATATATAGATATAATTTTCTCATAAAATTATTTATCCTTCTTGGATAGAGTCTAAACTCCTATATTACTCATTAAAACACTGATTTTTATTTGAGTTAGGGGCATAGATTGATTTTCTTATAACTCTCCAACAATTTAAATCTCCTTTGAAGATAATATATTTACCATTAGTATCTATAATTTGGTCTTTTATTTTAAATATAGTGTGTTTGAGCACCAATAGACCAAAAAAAGATAAATGTTTGCATGATTCTGTCAACAACCCTACAACTGACTTCCTCTCTGTTTTTGACTAGGGTACATTGCTTTGGTGTACTATTTTTCCTGCTTTATAGTCACTATATATTTCTTCTAACCTGCCTATTGGGCATTTTTATTTATTTACTTGTTTATTATTGTCCTACATGGAATACGTCAGTGTGTATCTCAAATACTAGGAAAAACTGAAAAGCATCTGGAAGATTTTGGTTAGGTAAAATATAATCTAGCTGTATATTTAAAAAAAACCCTTCTTTTCATTTGGCAATTTTCTTAATAGTTTTATTATAATTTAAACTGAAAATTACAAATACTTTGAATTTTGAAATGTAAATTACATGAATTTTTTATATAAATTTAATTTTTAAAGAAAATTATATTTACATAGTGAAATGGAGAATTTCCATTATTCAGCCAAATCCTGAATGCATTTCTCTTGAAAAAGAAGTCCAAAGAAGCCAAAAGAAGTGAAGTAAATGGAAGCTAAATGGAAAATAGATTTGAAAATGGAAAATAGATTTGAACTGCTTCCTGAAGGTCCACGGTCTGGACCAGCTCATGCTCTATTGAGATGGTTGCAAGGCTGACCAGACTCTCCTGTGTCATTGTGGAGTATAGATATGTTTCTATTAACTTCAGCTTGGATAAGCTGCGTTCTCCATTGGAAGCTGTTACAATTTTGAATTGTTTTTCCAAGGTAGTGATATGTGTACATTTCTTGGGTGATGACTCTTCTTAGATGCTCCTGGAGTAAAGCATCAAACTCAGCCATCAGCTCCACAATTTTAAGAAAGTTTCCATTGTTTGGCACATACAGCTGATCTGAAGTGCCACACAGTGCTAGGTTTTGGGTAGCAAGCATTCTCACAATGACAATGAGCCCTTTCAGAACCTTTTGTCAGTAAAGAGACTCTGATGCAATCTTTCCTGGATGCTGATCATTTAGGGTGGCCTTTTACCTTAGTCTCATCTCAAGCTCTTTCCACCTATGGAATGTTCTCTGCTGATTTACTGCCTCCTCATGGCATGCCAGTTTTCTAGACATATTTTTCCAGTCCTTTGTTCCTATAGAACCCAATGTGGCTGAAATATTACACTGGAAGAGTTTGCAACAAAAACAGTATGCAGCATTCTGTGATTTTGAGTACATCAGCTATGGCCTCTCCACTTTGTTACCATTGGGGATTCCACGCCAGTAACATGGAAACTTCTATTTTTATTGTCTTTGGGGGACCATGAAGTTTTTCACTTGCTGTGGCCCATTCAGTACAAGGAAGTCCCTCAGGCTATTGCTCAAGTGGGTCCACAGTCCTGGATCATCTAGACTTAAGGAACTAAACTCAGCAGCATCTGTTTCTTGCATCTCCACCACATTCTTGTCTGATCTACACTGATCTTCTCTGAGATGGAGATATGGATGCTGCAGTAGCTGCCAGGTCACCTGCACCCTGACTAACTGCAAGATCAGGCATCTCCTCACCATTTACATCCTCACTGGGTCTGGAAGGATCACCACGAACATTTGTGTCTATGTATCTCAGCAGAGCTCCTTCTGCTTAGATAGAAGAGCTTCCTTTGCTTGCTTGCTTTTTTTGAATGGTGCCCCAGAGAGGTGTTTTTTTTCTTTCATTCATGACTGCTGTGCTGTGCCGTCTATTATGGCTGTCAACACGCAGTTGAAGGGAACAAATACAGATGCTCTCTCATTTACGAAAGTGTTCTGTTTTGGAACACATTGTGTAAGTTGAATTTTGAATAAGTTAGAAACATATATCTGACCATTAGGTGAAAAAAAAAGCAAACTCCTATTTCTAGCTTATGAAGCTTTTTCTGTAAGTGTGGATTTGCGTAACTTGGACTTCCATAAATTGGGGAGCGTCTGTAAGCAGGCTGGTAGCAGGGCCTTAGTGAGGGAAGATATTAGCATTTTAAGAGCCTAACTGGCTCCTACTACTTCAGCTGACTGACTGTCTGTTCTCCTCAAGCAGGTTCAGGGAAGCAGCAGGAAACAGGAAGCTCCCTGAGAAGCTGGTGTCAATCAGTCCAGGCTCCTGTGGTTGGTAGAGAGGTACATAGGAGATTTCTCCTTCTCTCTCTCCCTGCAGCTCCTGCTGCTTCCTGTTATTCCCTCTCACCTTTTCTCCTGCCTGCCTCTTGTGTCTTTTGTGCCCTTCTTCCTGCAGCACAGCACTCCACCATCTCTGTGCATCTAGAGCAGGGAGAATACATATGCACCAGCAGCAGACACAATTTTCTACACTCTGGGTCTTAGTGGCACCCGCTCACAGTCTAGTACCTGAGGTGGCTGCCTCAGTTCGCCTCATGGTAAAGGTGGCCCTGATTCGTGTTGACAGTATTACCATCATGGTTCTGATTTGATTAAATCTTTCAATAGATTTTTTCAACAGAAATGTAATTGTATAATGTTTCCAAATGGAGGATAGTAAGTATCCTAATAAAGATACTTTATCAAGGTGTTTGCACAGTGGAAGCTGAATTTTTATTATACTTTAGATATAATTGATTCTAAACCCAAAGGTTTCTCTGAATTCAATGATTTTATTCATAACATGAAGCAGTGGGGTAAGAAGATCTAAAATCCTGATTAAAATGTCATTTATATGTGGTACAACTTTATTATTTAGGTCTTCTGCATTAATTCCAATGTTACTGCACATTTTATTACTTTTTTTTTTGCTTGGAAATGATTTAAAGAAAATTAAAAATAAGTGGTGGTAGGGACAGTCCTTTCTGGGTGAATCTCTGACAGCCAATAGGTTCAGAGCAGCTACAACTAATTTAGAATCTGACTATTAGAGTTTTATACAAAAATTCCATCTGACTCATAACTTTTTCTCACATCAACCAGTATTCTTCTGACGGAATTCCATTCTACCTGATCAAAGGCTTCTCTGGATCAAAAGACAGTCATATACTAAGTGTACTATTTGACTGGCCCAAATGGATTATGCCTGGAACTCTCTATATGTTACCCTCTACTTGGAAACATCTAATAAATGGTGTCTGGTTTCTATTAATTCCTTATGCCACCAGAAGGTCTACCATAGTGGAAAACACCTTGCCAAATTTCTTCATATCAATATTTAGTAGAGAAATAGGTCTATATGAGGCACAATCAATTTTATCTTTATCAGATTTCACAATCAATGAAGTATGGGCTTCTAACATAAATTTTGGAATTTGCAAAGAATCTAAGAGTCTATTAAATAAAATACTAAATCAGCTGCTGAATCTTTATGATATTGACTAGAGAGCCCAGCAGGGCCTGGTTACTTGCCAGCAGGCACCTTTTAAATTATTTTATAAATGGCTTCTGCACTGATAGGTCTAGCTTAGCTTCTCTCTGGGTTCTTAGTCAAAGCAAGTAAATTCACAGTTGCAATATACTTTTAGTTGATTCTTATCTAGATTTCACTTGTATAGAGTAAGTGTGAAAATGCTTAAACATTTGGTATACAGTATTTAATTGTTTTATTATTCAGACTTTACCACCTTCTCTATCCTCTCACTTCTCAGTCTATAAGCTAACTTTTAAAGTTAACACTACTTGAGCTCACAGATGACTCTTTCCATTTAATATGTAGGAAAAGCTTTAAGTTTCCGTGTCTGTGTTGACAAGTTTGTAGAAAACATTTTGCCTCTGTTTATTTATATAATATATATATTACAATATTTTAATTCCTGGTAATAAAGTTTCAGGTTCCCTTCTCTTGCTATTACAGTCGGTTTACCCTAATATACTGTTTGATATGTTTCTTATATGGTATTAAGACTTCCTTTTTTTCATCCTTTGAAAGTATTTGTCTCACCTTTCAAAGTGTTCAGTTGTACTGGGTCCCTCAGAAGGAAGATCTGTATGCCTTGATCTTGCAAAACATGTCAGCTCTTGTTTAACTTTAGACACAATATTTGTCCAACTGACTTTAATGAAACTAATCAAGTTTAAAGTTAAACAGATTTTTAAGTGCATTGTTGGATGGGACTCAGTGTCCATTCACTGCTATTCTACTCAAGGAAGATGCCATCAATGGAGGTTGACCTGGCCATTTACTTGCTCTATAGTTGCCTCCTTGAAAAAGGGTTATAAAGAAGACCTGATCAGCATGCAGCTAATACTGGTATGTGCTTTAGTGGGATAGGAAACAAGGATTAATCTCTTACATATGGATTAATTTCCCTTCCAGGATCAAGAATTCACATTTCCAAAAGTACTTTGAATATTTGTCAAACTAATCAGTCAAAAGTCACCATACTGCAGCAAAAAAACTTCAAGACCAGACTGCAAAGAGAAACTGGAGAGCTGCAATTCATTTGCAAATTTGACACAATCAATACAGGACTGAATAGGGATTATGAATGGCTTGCTAATTACAAAAACAGCTTCTCCTCTCTCCAAGTTCACACCCCCTATTCAGCTGCTAGAAGAATAACCCACCCTCCCTGATTTGAGATAACAAGCTGGTTCAGCCTAATTGGACTAACCTTGTTACCTCCTACCTGGTTCTTGCCTACATTTCTATACCTGCCCCTGAACACTTCCACTGCTTGCATCTGACGAAGTGGGTATTAGCCCACGAAAGCTTATGCTTCTATACTTTATAGTTAGTCTTTAAGGTGCCACAGGACTCTTTGTTACCTCTGCTAATCAGTCAAACTAATCTTCCCTTTAAATTGTCCAATCTATTTATTTGTGGGTTAAATGTTAAATTCGGGTATCTAATATTTACCTCTTTAGAAACAAAGCTAAGCAGAGTGGGGAAGAACATGTCAAAGAAAGATTTTTATCCTCTTCTACTAGAGATATACATTGAGCATATGATGATCTCTTTGCCCACAAGGTCATGGCTTATTGTTGACCAAATTTGAATTGACCAAATTTGTCCTTTTTGACATATTTGGCCTCCAAAATTAATGGTTTAGAAATAAATCTAGCCATTACCTCTGTCCCTTTTGACAATACTGTGTAGACATACAATGCCTGCCTGAACCAGGAATAGTCTATGGCTTCTTTCATATTTCTAATGAGGTTATTGTAAAGACTCGTGAATGCACAGGTAGTCTATTTTTTTAAGTATTCAAACCACTATCATTTTAATTAAAGTTATAAGAGATAGGGACTCCTATTAATATAAATCATGCTTTGTTCATATAGCATTACTCCTTCTTTTCAAATGCAAAATAATTGTCATTGCTAACTTTTATCTTTTCATACTAATTCACTGGTAAAATTCCCATATTTTATACCAAACGTGTTTTAGTATTTTTGACGTCTCGATCTGGGAAGGCTGAAATACTTTTTCTCTCTCCCTTTCTCCTCTTTGTTTCCTTCTTAGAGGATACATCTTTATGGTGGGAAGCATCCTACTCATCCACATCAGCCACAGTCTACCAATATCTTAGGGCATATAGGCAGTGTCTTCTCTTTATAGCTTCTCCTCCTGTATCATCTACATTCTCTTCATCACAGTATGTTCTCTTTGGAAACTATCTGTTATTGGTTATTGGTCTGCTGGGGTTTAATGGGCTGCCACATTGATTTGGTTTCATTTCCCTTTTTTTTAGTCTGATCCAAACATTATTAGCAGGTTATAACTGAGCCTCAGTTCTGATACTATAACCTGAATTTTAAGAGAAAATCAAAGGGTAAGAGGGAGGGACCAGCAGTTTTTTACATTGGAATAATGCAGAAATCTGGTGTTTCTTCTGAGTGCCTTTCTCATTCTTAATGTGCACAAGGACAGATTTTGAAAAATAGAAATGCATTCTCCCTGCACTTCCAATGGGACACACCATTCTCTAATAATTCTCATTAAGTGATCCTTGTTCTCATAGCAGCCTGCTATACAATAGGGTGAGTTCTACGTGTGGAAACACTGTGTGGCATGTTCTGTTTTCGAACATAGTAGCTTCTTTCTCCTTCCCAAATAATTATTGTAGTAGTGTTTTCATATATTTCTCCCCATTTTCTATCCATTCTGTGGGTTCTTTCAGTCTTATGCTATTTTTTCTCTTTGGGTTCATTAAATCATTTTAAGGTCCAGATCAAACTTCTTGATTTTAGCCAACTGAATCCATTTATCTACATCAGTTAGTATATATGGATGTTGCATTTAAGTCCATTATCAGTAAACTCTTCTACATATTTATTACTTCCTGAAGGTGGTTTGCATCTCCATTTATATTCATTTTTATTTCAGATAATATTTCTCTGATGTCTGCCTTTGTAGCAGGCACAATCTTATCCTTGTCCATTGCACGTTGTTTGCCCACAGGTAGTTCTGCAGTGGGTCTTGCTACTTCTCTCTGGTGGCATGCACAGAAGCTGTTAATATCATGAGCAGCTTTCTGTACAAGAATCGTGGATTTGGGAATCTCCAGACTCCTGTCGTATGAGTTTTCAGGGATTCATATTTATCTAAGTCATCTCAACTGGCAAATGTAGAGACTATTGCTTTGGTTCGCTAAATGGGAACAATCACTTGGCTGGCATGATGTCATGATGGATTATATACACATAAAATAAAAGCGGGAGTGGGGAGTTAGAAAGATAGAAAGAGAGAGAGAGAGAGAGAGAGAGAGAGAGAGAGAGAGATGGGAAAAACTAAAACCACTTTAGTGTGGTGACTACCCTGTTCCTAAAATAAGAGGAGTGAGAATGGCTGGGGGAATCTGACTGAGTAGCAGCCACAGCTGTGGCCAGCTCAGTTAGGGCCCAGCTGGCCCTGATAAGAGAGCCCTGGGCCTGAAGCTGGAGAAGTCTCACTCTAGCCCTGGAGTGGGAAGGACTAGCTGCCTTGAAGCAAGGTACCTGAAGTAGAGTAGGGCTGGGGGGAGGAAAAAAGAGTGTGGGAGCTCCAGCCTGGTAAATCTGCAGGCTTCAGGCCTTCATAAAGGCCTAAAAAGGTATTGAGGCTGCAAAGGGGCAGCCTGGGGATAGGAAAAGGCAGCACGTCCTAACCCCATGCCATGATGAGTGGCCATGAGAAACTGCACTCTGTCCCAGTGGACAGGGGCTAAATGATGGCTGGCAGTAGCCACTGAGGTGAGGTGGGCTTAGAGGGTTGGGGGTTCCTCTGGGAGGGGAGACCCAGAGAGTTGGGGTACTACTGGGGCAAGGGGCATTAGGAGTTGGGAGAGACACGGGGCCAATGGGAGGTGAGACACCAGCCAGGAGGAGGCTCTGTATACACTGGAGAGCTAATTCCCAGATGACCAGCAGGAGTTGCCACACTGGTGAGTCTTGCATCGCTACACTTGGTCACTGTTCCTGCGTCTTCTGGACTCCTTGTAGATACTTATGGAAGATTCCTGCCTAAGCATCTCTAAGGTGCTTATCAACATTATCTATTTTGATAAACACACACACACACAAGATGACGAACTGATGACAAAATATGAAAAGCACAGAACGAAGGTCCAATAATTACAATTGAACAGTTATGTAGTTCATTAATTTTGCATAGGTTCAAATCTATTACTAGAATGTGTATAAAATATTTCCCCACACTCTTACATTAACACTAATTCCTTCACCACAGAAGAGTCTTAGAGATGTGACCACCCAACATTTCACATGTTTTAAAGATGTGGGAAATTGGAAGGTCAACATAGTTGAATGGTTGTAAATGAATTTATCCTACTATTTGTAACTAAATACATAAATCATAATTGAGTATATGTTGTGGTAAATCATTTTGTAGATTAACAATACATAAAATTACAGGGCTTCAAAAAAAATTTCGCACACTTTTCTTGCTAATAAATAACTGAATTAGAAAGAAAAAAGGACACACATTGAGGAAAGTTACCAGAAATGAAAAATAATACATCTTAGGGGCTACCAAATAGCAAAAACTCCCACTGCTATCTAAGGGCATAGATTCATACCATCAAATTAGAGATCGATAATTTCCGATAATAATATAAACTAATTAAATTAAAAAAATACAATACTGAAAACCAATGGCATCATCACGAAAAAAGTGCATACATTACAAAGAAAATAGTGTTACTGTACTACTATTTTTAAAGGAAACCTATCGTTCACTTACACATTCACAGACACATGGTGTCGCTGTCCCCTAAAAATCCCTTTCAATAAGAAAATAAACACATTGCTCCACCTTCAATTTAAAGGACAGCCTTAGATGAAACGTCAGGAGGGCTCCCGGATGTGAGATAACGGGATTAAATTAAACTGCTTTCAAAGGTACCGCACCCCCCCGCCACTATTCACTGGACTCTGCTGCCGTTCACTCAGTTAAAAATTGATATAAACCGGCACCGGTGCACCGCCCGGTGTCCGCGATGGTTCTTCTCCGGCGGGACTCCCGGGTAACCGGGCAGCTGCTGCGGCTGGTTCTGTTACACACGGCCTGGGAGGTGAGCAGCGGCCAGCTCCGTTATTCCGTGCCGGAGGAATCCAAACACGGCACCTTCGTGGGCCGCCTGGCCCAGGACCTGGGGCTGGAGGTGGCGGAGCTGGTGTCCCGGATGTTCCGGATGGTCTCCAAAGGCAGGAGCGACTATTTTGAGGTAAATTTGCAGAGCGGCGTTTTGTTTGTGAATTCGCGAGTCGACCGGGAAGAGCTGTGCGGGCAGAGCCCCCTGTGCGCCATTGACCTGGAGGTGATAGTGGACAAACCCCTGAGGATATTCCACGTGGAAGTGGAGATCCAGGATGTAAATGACAATGCTCCTGTGTTCCCTGTAAATAGCTTAAATATATTTATTGCAGAATCGAGATTGCCGGGCTCGCGATTTCCACTAGAGGGCGCGTCTGACGCAGATGTTGGTACAAACTCTCTGCTAACCTATAAACTGAGTCCAAATGAACATTTCACTCTTGATGTCACAACTAACGACGACGAAATCAATTCTGCAGAGCTTGAGTTAAAGAAATCTCTAGACAGAGAGGAAACCCCTGAGCACCGTCTATTACTCACGGCCACTGACGGGGGCAAACTGGAGCTCACGGGCACGGTTCAGCTGGTGATCACGGTGCTGGACGTGAATGACAACGCGCCTGTGTTTAATCAATCCGTTTACAAGGTCCAAATGCTAGAAGGTTCAGCTAATGGGACATTAGTCATTAAACTTAACGCCACAGACTTGGATGAAGGTATTTATAAGGATATTAAATATACCTTTAGCAGTCTTGTTCCTCCTTATATTCAGGATACGTTTAAAATCCATGAAAATTCTGGTGAAATCAGGGTTAAAGGGAAAATGGATTTCGAATACATTAACTTGTACGAAATTCAAGTTTCAGCCAGAGATAAAGGGAATCCCCCACTGGTTGGACACTGCAAAGTTTTGGTGGAGGTGTTAGACGTGAACGACAACGCCCCTGAGCTGGCCGTGACCCCCCTTTCCCTGCCGGTTCCGGAGGACGCTCCCCCGGGGACAGTGGTGGCTCTTATTAGCGTCTCTGACCGGGACTCGGGAGACAACGGCAAAGTCACCTGCTCCGTCCCCCCGAACCTGCCCTTTCAGCTCGTCTCCACCTTTAAGAATTATCACTCGCTGGTGCTGGCGGAGGCCGTGGATCGGGAGCGAGTGTCTGAATATCAGATCGTGGTGACAGCCAGAGACGAAGGGGCCCCGTCTCTCTCGGCCAGCAGCAGCATTGTGGTGCCGATCGCGGATGTGAACGATAACGCCCCTGCTTTCCCTCAGCCCGTTTACACGGTGTTTGTGAGGGAAAACAACCCTCCCGGGGCCCATGTGTTCAGCGTGTCGGCCTGGGACCCGGACCTGCGGGAAAACGCCTTTGTGAGCTACTCGGCGGTGGAGCGAAGTGCGGGAGAGCAGCAGCCCCTGTCCAGCTACATCTCGGTGCACTCGGAGAGCGGGCACATCTATGCCCTGCAGCCCTTTGACTACGAGGAGCTGCAAGTGCTGCAGTTCCAGGTGAGCGCGAGGGACGCCGGGTTCCCCTCGCTGTGCGGGAACGTGACCGTGCAGCTCTTTGTGCTGGATGAAAATGACAACGCGCCCGCAGTGTCCCCGCCTGGCCCCGGCCGCGGCTCGCCAGGGCCCGAGCTGGTTCCGCTGTCGGCCGGCGCAGGGCACGTGGTGGGCAAGATCCGAGCGGTGGATGCGGATTCCGGCTACAACGCGTGGCTTCGCTACGAAGTGCAGGAGCCCGGGGCTGCGGGGCCGTTCCGGGTGGGTGTGTACAGCGGGGAGATCAGCACCACGCGGGCCCTGGAGGAGGCGGACGGCCCCAGGCAGAGCCTCGTGATCCTGGTGACGGACCATGGGGAGCCGGCGCTGTCAGCGACAGCCACTGTCAGCCTGTCCCTGGTGGAGAGTCCCCAGGCTGTGAAATGGGAGTCGAGGCAAAGGGGCGGGAGCGAAGGGCCCTTGGTTGACATGAACGTGTCTTTGATGATCGCCATTTGCTCGGTGTCCGGGCTGTTTGTGCTGGTGATTGTCGTGTACGTTGGGCTGAGATGCCCCCCGGGTCCGGAAGTGATGTGCGGTCCCGGGAAAGCCACGGTGGTGTGCTCGAGCGAAGTGGGGAGTTGGTCCTATTCCCAGCGCCAGAGCCGGAACCTGTGTGTCGGGGAAGGCACCGCCAAGAATGACCTCATGGTTTTCAGCCCCAACTTCCCGAACTCTGCAGGGAACGCGGAAGAGGAGAAACAACAGGAGATGACGCCGAATCTCTGTGCAACGGTTAGTGAGGTGCTATTTTTGATCAATTGCAAGTTCCTTTTTTAATAACACGTATTTTCAAGGATTTTATTGATAAATGATCCCATTTGAGGTTTGGTAAAATAGTAACAATAGTAATAATTTGATATGAATCGTCTTTTTAATCGTTTTCTTCCCATAGTATTGAAAGTTTTGGATGTGTAACCCTTCTGCTAGGTGGAGACAGTAGCAAGAAGGGCCAGGTTCGATATCTGGGGGGTTCCTTTACAACACAGAACCAGCTCGAGCTCCCATCTGATGACCTGGGACAATTATACACCAACCCCTGGCTCCCAGTTAGAGGCAATACTTCTCCTCTCACAAGCACAGATTCTGAGTGTAGCAAAAACTTTTCATACAAGGAGGGAATTAACTCACCATTAATTTGTGAAAACACCACAACTAAACAGAAACCATGAGCTAAAGACCGTCCCCCAAGTGAGATGGGCAGTGTCCTTTTCCCCTCAGGTTCTTAAGTCCAGCAACCCGAAACCCTTTAACATGTCTGTCTCTTCTCTGTACCCCACTCACAGTTGCTCTCCTTGGCCAGTGCAGCTCCAGAGTTCATAGGTTCAGCCATATAATTCACCTCCCATGTTGTGTGGAAGGCAGGGTGGGGAAAGATAGGGCTTACCATGAAGCAAACTGAAGCAGCCACCTGAGGTGCAGACTTTGCACCCTAACCCTAACCCTACCCAGAGTGTATAAAATTGTGTCTGCTGCTGGTAAATGTGTATTCTGTCTGCTTTAGATGCACAGAAATGGTGAAGTGCTGTGCTGTGCTGGAAGAAGGAGGGCACAAGAGACATAACAGGGAGGCAGGAGAAATGGTGAAAGGGGATAACAGAAAGCAACAGGAGCTGCAGGGAGAGAGAGAAGGAAGAGCCTCTTATGTACCTCTCTAGCACCCCCAGGAGCCTGGACACCAGCTTTTCAGGGAACTTCCTGTTTCCTGCTGCTTCCCTAAATCCATTTCAGGAGAAAAGGCAGCCAGCTGAAGCAGTAGGAGCCAGTTAGACCCTTACAACGCTGATAGCTTCCCTCACTCAGGCCCTGCTACCAGCCTGCTTATTTGCCCCCTTCAGTTGAGTGTTGAGAGCCACTTTAGCTGGCACAGAACAGCAGTCATGAATGAAAGACGAATACAAAGAAAGCTTTTCTATCTCAGCAGGAAGGAGCTCTCCTGAAATACATAGACACAATAATTTGCGACCCAAGTGAGGAAAAGTGTGGTGCAGAGATACCTGATCTTGCAGTTAGTCAGAGTGCAGGTGACCTGTCAGCTACTGCATCATCCATATCTCCATCTCAAAGGGATATAACCATTCCTGAAGAAAAGTGTAGCTCAGAGAAGAGCATGGTGGAGGTACAAGAAATAGCTGCTGCTGAGTTTAGTTCCTTAAGTCTAGATCAGCATCTCTCAAAGATTTTTTACTGCAGCCCCTTTCTTCTTCCTCGATGCCTCTCACGTCCCCATGGTGTGTCTGCCTAAATGCCGCCGACTGCAAAGCTTCTGCAATCAGCAGCATTTCTGAGGGACACAAATAGAACTTCCCGTTTCCTCAGTGAACTTCCTATATCCACTGAAACGCCACAAAAAGTTCCGCAGTATGCCGGGTGGAATGGGCGGTTGTGCCGGGCTCTCGCGCACCCTCGGTGTGATCTCCTGCACCCCTGGGGGGGGTGTACACCACACTCTGACGACCACTGGTCTAGATGATCCAGAACTGTGGACCCACTTCAGCAGTAGCCTGAGGGACTTCCTTGTACTGCATGGGCTACAGCAAGTGAAAAACTTCATGTTCCCCAAAGACAATAAAAATAGAAGTTTCCATCCAACACATTACTGGCATGAAATCCCCAATGGCGACAAAGTAGAGAGGCCATGCCTTATGTACTCAAAGACCCAGAATTCTGCATACTGTTTTTGTTTCAAACACTTTCAGTCTAATGTTCCAGACACATTAAGTTTTACAGGAACAAAGGACTGGAGAAATCTGGCTAGAAATCTGGTATGCCATGAGAAGGCAGCAAATTACCAGAGAGCATTCCACAGGTCGAAAGAGCTTGAGATGAGACTAAGGTAAAAGGCCACCATAGATGATCAGCATCAGGAGAAGATTGCATCAGAGTCTCTTTACTGGAAAAATGTTCTGAAATGGCTCATGGTCATTGTGAGAATGTGTGCTACCCAAAATCTAACTGAGCACTGTGTGGTAGTTCAGCTCAGTTGAATGTGCCAAACAATGGAAACTTTCTTAAAATTGTGGAGCTGATGGCTGAGTTTGAAGCTTTACTCCAGGAGAATCTAAGAGTCACCACCCAAGAAATGTACACACAACACTACTTTGGAAAAAACAATTCAAAATGAGATCATGCGGTTACTGGCAACAAAAGTCAAATAGAAGATTGTGACACATATGGAGTCAACAATATATTACTATGTTATTCTGGACTGTACACCTAACATCAGCAGAACCTGGTGAAAATGTCCCTCCAATGGTGACCGTCAGAGAGAATTTTCTAGAATTTTTTGACATTGATGATAATACAGGAGATCGTATGAGAAATGTTCTTCTTAGAAAGCTGGAAGATATGGGAATTGTCATAGCTGACATGAGAGGTCAGGGCTACGATAATGGTGCCAACATGGGAGGAAAGAGCAGAGGAGTGCAGACACGCATCCAAGAATTAAACCCTTGAACTTTTTTGTCCCGTGCAGTTCTCATTCATTGAACTTGGTGGTCAGTGATGCAGCATCAGCTTCCAGTGAGGCTGCTGAATTTTTTAATGTAATTTAAAGCATCTATGTATTTTTCTCTACATCAATTCATTGATGGCCCGTTTTGAAGCAACATCTGGAACAGCCTCTCTGACACTGAAACCAAGTGCCAAACGATGGGAAAGTGCCAAACGATGGCAAAGTCGAGTGGAGGTAATAAAACCTATAAAACACCAAATTGGGAAGATAGATGATGCCATAGTTGCCGTTATGGAGGATAATGCTATGACAGGAACTGTTCATGGGAGAACAACAGTGGCAGAGGGAAATGGAATCACGAGAAACATATATAACTTCAAATTTCTGTGTGGCTTAGTGTTGTGGCATAAGACACTTTTGATATAAATGTTGTAAGCAAGAGATTCCAAGGTGTTGACCTTGATATATCTGTAGCAATAGAGCAACTGGACAAAGCAAAGTCATACCTACAATCTTACTGGTCAGATGAGGGATTTCAAAATGTTCTTAAGAGTGCACTGAAGTTGTCAGAGGAACTTCATACTGAAGCTATTTTTCCACTCATTCAAGAATGCAAGAGTCACTGAAGAAGAAGATTATGAGGCACGGGATAATCCCATAATAGACCCCAAGAAACAATTCAAAGTTGAATTATTTAACCTGGTGCTAGATTGTGCAATACAATCAGTTGAAGAACTTTTTGTACAGCTCAAGGAACAGATCAGTATATTTAGGATATTTTATGATATTCCAAAACTCCTCACTATATCTGAAGGAGACCTACACCAGAAATGCACATTAGAGACAGTGTTGACACATGATGACATGAACGATATTGATGCGAGTGATTTGAGTGATGAACTGAAAGCCCTCTCAAGATAAATTTATGCAGGATCAACTCCAAAGGATGTTCTGGAATATATGTGCACTAATAAGATAACCACCCTCTTTCCAAATACCATTTTTACTCTGCTCATACTTCTAACACTTCCTGTAACAGTTGCCAGTGGAGAATGCAGCTTCTCCAAGCTGAAGTTAATAAAAACATATCTATACTCACAATGACACAGGAGAGGCTGGTCAGCCTTGCAATCATCTCAGTAGAGCATGAGCTGTCCCAGACTGTGGACCTTCAGGAAGCAGTTTAAATCTTTGCAACCAAGAAGGCACAGAAAGCAGCACTTTGATTTATTCAAAAAGATACAAATGCCAGTGTTTACTATGCAGACAAGAAAAGTTACATTTTCTGTTCAGGCATTTGAAAGTTAAGTATTATTTAAAGGTTTTGAACAAGGCGTTTTAAGTTGTTAGTTCTCTTTTATTGGGGCATATAGCAGATGGAGAGGAAGGCAATGACTCGCTAGTTGCCGCAGTTGGCTCTGTCTCCCTTTCTGAAAATGGTGATGTTAGCATTACATAAGTCATCAGGGATTTCTTCTGTGTGCTAAATTTTGAGGAGCAGCAAATGAAGCTTGTTAGCCAGTGTTTTTCCAACCACTTTCAGTACTTCAGCTGCTATGCTATCAGGAACTGTTGCTTTAATGTTATTTATTTACTTAATTGCTTTCCAGACCTCCTTAGGTGTTGGTGGGTTAGCAAGAGTTTCCCAAATTTGGTGCTGAGGGATGGAGTCGATTGTGTCATCAATTACGCTTGATTTCTGATTTAGAAGCTTTTGGTACTGTTTCTTCCAGTGCTCGTTAATGGGTTCATTATTTTGAAGAAAGGTACTACCATCTCTGGATCTAAGCGGTGTGAGGCCACATAAGCTTGATCCACACAGGATCTTTGTTTCACAGAAAAAGTTCCGCATATCATGTCTGTTGATGAATGTTGGGATTTCTTTTGCTTTGTCCTACCACCATTTGTATTTGATTTCTTGGATCCCCCTTTGAAATTCAGTTTTGATCTGATGGAGAGAGCTCTGCTTCTTGACTGGATGATGGAAGGTTTTGCCAGTCATAGAAAGCTTTTCTTTTCTGGTTCAAAAGGGCTGTGATCTCAATATTGTTGTTGTCAAACCAGTTCTGAAGGAAGCAAGTAGCAAGGCCAATGGATTCCTTGCAAGCCTCATGGATGGTCTATTTTAGGGTTTCCCAGGCTTCTTTGACATGTATGTTGTCATTTACAGGTGTGTATATGGTCAGTTTTTCAATGAGGAGTGCTTGGTGCACTGAGGATTGAAGTCTTTGGATGTCGTATTGCCCTCTGTGTGATTTGGATTGCTTTCTATGTTTTGGTGCAGTCCTGATGGGCATGGCTGACCTCACCAGCAATCATTGGCTTCTCTCATGACATGAGTGATTTGGACAAATGATGCAGGTATTCAAAATAGGGATGTAAATATAATGTAAAAAGTTAACCATGCTCCGGCCAGCATGCAGGAGGTTAATAGTTAGGGTCAGTTAATAGTAAGCCTATTACTAATGCTTACTGGTTAAACAGTTAACCATTTAATATTTTACATTCCTAATTCTAAACATGATTTTTGTGTTCCTTGGCTGCTCCATGAGGTTCCTTGAACTTTGTTCTGGCTATATGGGCTCAGCTGGGCTCTTGAGCTTTGTCTCTTTCCTGATTGGAGAAAAATAAATGATAGCATCTTCAAAAGGACAGCTACTTTGACACCGAATGCAGTCACTCACAGTGAATTGTGTAGATCTGTGATCCTCTTTCTCCTTTGTTTATGAAGAATGAAACAGTTACCGGTGTAGACATTTAAAGTATCACCACTGGGTATCGGAGTTAACTACCCTCTGAGATTCAGGAGGCGGGTCACATCTCTCAGAGCTATTTTTCCAGGCTCTTTGCAGATTCAACTCGGCATCAGTTACATGTGGTTCATATTTGTTCATGGCGGAGATTTTCTCCTCAACCATAACAGTGTTGTTTTTAGGATGATGATCATATGGTATGATACATGGGATGATACTGGTGGTAGCCCTCGTTTGACAGTTTTCTGTTAGTTTTTAAGAGGAGACTGATGACAAAAGCTGCTGCACTAATGGGGGCTTGGAGTTAGGAAAACACGAATTGGGAACTTTCCCAAAAGCTTTTCTATTCCCTAATGTTTAAGAAACTTGAATTTATACAATTACAGACATCCAGGATATACAAATTCTCACCGATATTAAAGAAAGAGAATATCTGTGTTTATAAAAATAGAGAATAATTTGATTATTAATTTTAAATTTTAAATGATAAAGACAATGAGAGAGAAAATAAATGTATTGCAGTCATTTGGGAAAGACTAATGATGTCCACGATTGCAGAAAAAATAATAGTGGAAGCTACTTTTGGAAAATAACCAAGAGATGAAAATAGACTCTAAGAAAGATAGAATTTATTTTTTTCTCAAATGTTCTGAATGATCAAGGTGTGTTAGACAGCTAAAATAATAACTAGTTTGCTTTTACAGGTGTTTACAGGTTGTATTTTGGCTTATTTTTCTCACTTATGTAAAAGTGTAACTACTAGTTCCAATAAGGAGAATTATAATTAAGTTCTGCTATAAAACCCCAGCCATATCAATTAATCATTGACATCCAAAGTAAATTGGTGCTATTGTTCCATTGAATTAATATCATTTTTATTCACTTTTAACATCCTAGTTTAGTGTAACTGATTTGCTTTCTATGACTGATTTGTGATCTCATTGTGTCATTTAGTACTGTGTATGTAGTGCACACTGTAATTTACTTTGTACATCTATAACATCATACATGAATATTATATCCTCATGCAGTTTTGTCCTTTAGTCATTTGTTCTTCTACCTCCCTTTAGCACTAAACCTCATGGTCCTGGCATAGGATATGGTATTAAACAGACTGGAGCTGGCGGTAGTGTTATCAGTAAAAGTTACCTCAAATTAGAATAGAATAAAGCAAACCTTTTGTTTTGTTTTTAAATTTTAATCTTTGATGATATGAATTTAAGAGTTTTTTTCATGCAACCACTTGAGTAGTTTTGTAATGAGATTTCATCCAACAGCACTATAATTGTTACTTTTGAGAAGAAGAAATCTGAGATTACCATTGACTATTATAAACTAGGGTTGTTGATTGGACGCAGTTAACTCAAACAGTAAACTCAGAAAAATTAATTGTGATTAAAAAAATTAATCACAGTTAATCACATTGTTAAACAATATAATATCAAGAGAATGTATTTATATTTTGGGATGTTTTCCAACATTTTCAAATATATTGATTTAAATTACAACACAGAATACAAAGTGTACTGTTCTCATTTTGTATTATTATTTTTATTACAAATATTTGCACTGTAAAAATGATAAACAAAAGAAATAGGATTTCTCAATTCACCTGTCACAAGTACTGTAGTGCAATCTCTTTATTGTGAAAATGTAACTTATGAATGTAGACTTTTTTTTGTTAAATAACTGCACTCAAAACAATGTAAAAGTTTAGCGCCTATAAATCCACTCAATCCCACTTGCTAATTGCTAAGACAAACAAGTTTGTTAACATCTACGGGAGATACTGATGACTGCTTTTTACTTAAAATGTCACCTGAAAGTGAGCACAGGAATTCACATGGCACTTTTGTAGCCAGCCTTGCAAGGTATTTACCTGCCAGATATGCTAAACATTTGCATGCCGCTTCATGCTTTGGCCACCATTCCAGAGGACATGCTTCCATGCTGATGATGCTAATTAAAAATAGTGCATTAATTAAATTTGTGACGGAACTTCTTGGAGGAGAATTGTATGTCTCCTATTCTGTTTTACCCACATTCTGCCATATATTTCATGTTATAGCAGTCTCGGATGGTGACTCAGCACATGTTTCTTTTAAGAACACTTTCACAGCAGATTTGACAAAATGCAAAGGTGCCAATGTGAGATTTCTAAAAATAGCTACAGCACTCAACCCAAGGTTTCAGATCTGAGGTGACTTCCAAAATCTGATTGGGGTGTAGAGCATGATTTCAGAAGTCTTAAAAGAGCAACATTCTGATGCGGAAACTATAGAACCTGAACAAGAAAGAAAGAAAGAAAGAAAACCAACCTTCTGCTCTGGCATCTGACTCAGATGATGAAAATGAACATATATTGGTCCACTCTGCTTTGGATTGTTATCTAGCAAAATCTGTCATCAGCATGGATGCATGTCCTCCGGAATGGTGGTTGAAGCGTGAAGGGACATATGAATCTTTAGCGCATATGGCATGTAAATATCTTGTGACGGTGGCTACAACAGTGCCATGTGAATGCCTGTTCTCACTTTGAGGTGACAATGTAAACAAGAAGTGGGCAGCATTATCTCCTGTAAATTGTAACCAAACTTGTTTGTCTGAAGGATTGGCTGAAGTAGGACTGAGTGGACTTGTAGGCTCTAAAGTTTGACATTGTGTTATTTTTTAATGCAATTATTTTTGTACATAATTCCACATATGTAAGTCCAACTTTCATGATAAAGAGATTACACTACAGTACTTGTATTATATGAATTGAAAAAATACTATTTCATTTGTTTTTCATTGTGAAAATATTTGTAATAAAATAGATATAAAGTGAGTACCATATACTTTATATTCTGTTTTGTAATTGAAATCAATATATTTGAAAATGTAGAAGACAATCAAAAATATTTAAATAAATTGCATTCTAGTATTAAGTATTATTTTTTTAATTGTGGGATTAATCACGATTAATTTTTTTAATCACTTGACAGCCCTATTATAAACTAAAGAATTTATTGGCCAAAGTCCTGTATATCCTATAACATATTTTGAGAAACACCATTGACAAGTCACTAGGGAAGAGTCTGCTGTGGAATGTGCTGGCTCTACAGAGTTATGAAATAAGAAAGAACGAGGGGGAGTGGAAGCGGAAATCCGACTATGAATTATCTGCGCACAAAATCTAACATGACTTATAGTTTTTGACTTCCTTGGTTTTTTTTTTTTTGTATTTTGATTCAGTAAGTATGTTTGAGGCTATTTTGATTAAATAATGCAACCAGCACCCCAACTGAGGTACAAAATAATAACCTTAGTCTTCTTGAATTGACACATAGTTGTAACCCTCCAGTGAAATGTTTCATGTGAGCATCCATATGAGGTCATTTGAAGAGCACTGGTTAGAAGAGAAGCAGCTATGGGGGGGGGGGGGAATAAATCTTTTTTCTACCTGTATGTTACCTATAAATTAAGCCTTTTAATTTCCATGGTTTAGTGAAAATAGAGGACTCTTCGGGATCTGATAGACTTCAAGTGCTTTATGGGGAAAATGAGAATGCCCAAGCTTTTTGAAAATGAAAAGTATCTGTTTCATTCAGTTGTCCTATGAAACCTGAACCGGCGATGATTTATTCTTCTGTACCTGTTAAGAATATGGACGGACCACCAATGACTTTTATAGCACTTGTTAGGCGTCCGAGAGGGAACCTAAAATTCTAGAAATTGATAAACATTTTAGATGTAATAGGTTCACATCCAAAATTTGAAGGCGAGAAATTCTCCAGCAAACATGGAATGCACGTCTCATGAATGCGACCTGAGACCCTGAAAGTTAGGAGCCAACAATGAACCTGCATTCGAAGTTAAGTGCCATCAGTTAGTTATCGCAACACTTCAGCAAGATAGAAAATGAGACAAAATGCAACTGGCTCAAACTAATTAAGAGTAAAACAGGTGATATTACTAGGGCGAGGAGACCAGTTATAATCGTCCTCTTTGCCTCCCAGTCAAAGTGTGTGTCCTCAGATCATCAAGGAGGTGCACAGTTGCGGATCGTTCTGGACTAATCTCTTGTATTAGGCACCAAAATACCAGCATTTGCAAGAAACACTTTCCCTCATCGTTGACAAGTTAAGACTGTGTGACCTTTACTTTCAAAGGCAGACCTAGTCATGATGATTTTTATGCCATTGTGACCTATAGTTGGTGTCCAAAATATGTGATAGGGCCGTAGGGAGCAATCAGTACTTCCGGAGTCATTCGAAAGTTAATCGTATTTTTAAAAGTGAAGAGCGTTGACAATGGGGTTAGGGATTGTCATGGGAAGTCATAGGTGGGGAGGGGTGGTGGTAAGGGAGGTTGAGAGAAGTAGGGGAGAAGGGGGCCTGGTTTACATGTATTCAGGGTCTTTAAGAGTTTCTAGGCATCAGAGATAGGTGTAAACCCCCACAATGCACAAACTTGTGCAATACAAGGTCTTGCTGAGATTCCTCCCTCTATAGCAGTTATGTTGTCTTGAAGTATATAGGCTCATAGCTCTTGAAGTTTTATCCTAGCCAGCATTTCATACTATTAGGAAAACTGAATGTATTTAATCTCTAATCTCTAAATAATTATCGAGATTAATTCAAAAATAAAAAAGAATATATGACAATTAAAGGTAATAGGAAAATACTAAATTAATATATGTCTGTTGTTTCACTCCATACAATCAACACCAGAGTACGATAGCATAAGTATTAAGTAGTATTAAGTAATTTGGAAAAGGCAGGTAATTTACTGGAGAGTATAGTAAATATAATAAAAACATTTCTACTGCCGCTAAATTAGGCTGGTGCCCGTTTCTAAGAAAAATTGTGCTTTTGATTTAATATTTCCTGAGTTTTAAAAGTTTAATAAAGAAACAAAACGTGTATGGCCAGATTTTGAATGGGGCTGTTCGGTGATACTTTGCATTTATTCTGTTAAATACCTAGATAAACCATCATTTAGCGAACGCAGTGTTGTTGTAGGGGTGCCAGGATATAAGACAGGGGGTGGGTGGGGTAATTTATTTTATTGGCCCAACTTCTGTTTGTGAGACAGACAAGCTTTCCACCTTACACTGAGCTCCTCTTAAAGTCAACTGAATGCTCGTCTCTCTCATCAACATAAATTGGCCCAATTAAAGATGTTAGCATCTCTCTCACCATCTCTCCTTAACCTCGTCCATTTAGCGGTCAGATTAAAAAGAAAAAAACTCAGAAGAATTGGTACATTTTTTAATGAACCAAAACATATAGGTTCAACTTATGTGAATTTCTCATTAGTTCTACTTGTGATAATGGATGAGGAAGAGTCTATCGATCTTTCTGATCATACTGTGAGTTTGGGAACGTGAATTAACGTAAACATACGTCGTAGAAACCAGGACTGTGATGTAAGGGAATTCAGCGCGATATGTTCTCGGGATTATTTGCTTTAAAAAAGAAAATAGTGGGTTATTCTTTGTACAATATGTGGCTTCCCCACAAATGCAGGAAAACGACAGATATGACGCATTGAAATACTGGTTTCTATTCATAATAAGTTATTTAACTTTCTACTAAGGGAGGCAGTGGGTTGAGAGAGAAAATATTTTCCAAATCCAGGAAACTCTTTAATTTCAGGATACCCCACTAGATGCTTCCCACGAGTTAAAATCCAAATCACAATGTATTTAACGATGAAAAAATAATGAACATGTAGGCTCTGAAGACTGGTTAGTAAGTAGCATGGTTAAATGACTAAATTTCCGGCGAAGTCCCGCGCATCTTCTTCCTCCCGGTTTCAGTGAAGTTAATGGAAGTTTTACTTGACTAGTACGAGAGAGATTTAGCCTCTGTTCAGCTCCCAGGTGTTAATTTTACTCACACAGTGCAGATCCAACTTCTATAGCGTACCCTCCAATTCAGCAAGGTACTTAAGCACATGCCTAATTTTACAGAAATTAATGAATACATCCATTACGGTAAACAGGACATCTCACTTGGTGCACACGTGCTTTACTGAGCAAAGTCTGAACCCCGCCGTTCACCCGTCTCCCTAACAGAGGCAAACTAATTTATTTCATGTTGGGCAAAACCAAAAACCAACTAACGAATCAGCCAAAAAAGAGTGAGACCGAGAGAAAACCAATAGACAAACGTCTATAATTGTGCAGTTTGCGCTCCACACCAATTCAAATAATTAACAAAATCGTATTGGTAACTGGAAAATTTCTCAGGCGTGAAAGAATGGTGAGTAAAATAGAAAAGTTCTGGGATCTCAGTGAAAGATTTCCACCCGAGCAACGCCGTGTATTTTCGCTAGTTCTGAAATAAAAATAACAACATATCCTGACGGTTAGAAAGCTACAACCGCATTTAAACACATGGTGTCGCTGTTCACTAAGGAAATGCTGTAACAGGAATTAAAATTGAACTCCTCCCTCCAGCGACGGAAAATTACACTCATTCAGAGCCTGGGATCTGGATTGAAACCATTACTCAGGGTTTGTTCCCCCTCATCTACTTTAATATATACGAAAAGAGATAATTTACAAGAAGGCAAACCTCGTCCGCGATGGCTCTTCTCCGGCGAGACTCCCGGGTACCCGGGCAGCTGCTGCGGCTGGTTCTGTTACACACGGCCTGGGAGGTGGGCAGCGGCCAGCTCCGTTATTCCGTGCCGGAGGAATCCAAACACGGCACCTTCGTGGGCCGCCTGGCCCAGGACCTGGGGCTGGAGGTGGCGGAGCTGGTGTCCCGGATGTTCCGGATGGTCTCCAAAGGCAGGAGCGACTATTTTGAGGTAAATTTGCAGAGCGGCGTTTTGTTTGTGAATTCGCGAGTCGACCGGGAAGAGCTGTGCGGGCAGAGCCCCCTGTGCGCCATTGACCTGGAGGTGATAGTGGACAAACCCCTGAGGATATTCCACGTGGAAGTGGAGATCCAGGATATAAATGACAATGCTCCTGTTTTTTCGGTAAATGAAAAATATCTCAGTATTGCCGAATCGAGACTGCCAGACTCGCGTTTCCCACTAGAGGGCGCTTCTGACTCAGATATTGGCACAAACTCTCTGCTAACCTATAAACTGAGTCCAAATGAATATTTCAGTGTAGATCTGCAGAAAAATAACGAGCAAAGAAAATCGTTAGTCCTTATGTTGAAAGAACCTCTGGACAGAGAGAAAAACCCTGAGCATCGTTTATTACTCACGGCCACTGATGGGGGGAAACCGGGGCTCACGGGCACAGTTCAGCTGGTGATCACTGTGCTGGATGTGAATGACAACGCGCCTGTGTTTAATCAGTCCGTCTATGAAGTGCGTTTGTTCGAAAATGCGGCGAATGGGACATTAATCGTTAAACTCAATGCAACCGATTTAGATGAGGGACTTAATAAAGACATCTCATATTCATTTAGTAATTCTTTTAATCCCAGTTTAAGAGACATGTTTAGTTTAGATCCAAACACGGGTGAAGTAAGATTGAAAGCAGAATTAGATTTCGAAAATATAAATTTATATGAAATTCAAATCGAAGCAACTGATAAAAGTGCTTTCCCCTTGACTGGACATTGCACCCTGGTACTGGAAGTCTTAGACGTGAACGACAACGCCCCTGAGCTGGCCGTGACCCCCCTTTCCCTGCCGGTTCCGGAGGACGCTCCCCCGGGGACAGTGGTGGCTCTTATTAGCGTCTCTGACCGGGACTCGGGAGACAACGGCAAAGTCACCTGCTCCATCCCCCCGAACCTGCCCTTTCAGCTCGTCTCCACCTTTAAGAATTATCACTCGCTGGTGCTGGCGGAGGCCGTGGATCGGGAGCGAGTGTCTGAATATCAGATCGTGGTGAGAGCCAGAGACGAAGGGGCCCCGTCTCTCTCGGCCAGCAGCAGCATTGTGGTGCCGATCGCGGATGTGAACGATAACGCCCCTGCTTTCCCTCAGCCCGTTTACACGGTGTTTGTGAGGGAAAACAACCCTCCCGGGGCCCATGTGTTCAGCGTGTCGGCCTGGGACCCGGACCTGCGGGAAAACGCCTTTGTGAGCTACTCGGCGGTGGAGCGAAGTGCGGGAGAGCAGCAGCCCCTGTCGAGCTACATCTCGGTGCACTCGGAGAGCGGGCACATCTATGCCCTGCAGCCCTTTGACTACGAGGAGCTGCAAGTGCTGCAGTTCCAGGTGAGCGCGAGGGACGCCGGGTTCCCCTCGCTGTGCGGGAACGTGACCGTGCAGCTCTTTGTGCTGGATGAAAATGACAACGCGCCCGCAGTGTCCCCGCCTGGCCCCGGCCGCGGCTCGCCAGGGCCCGAGCTGGTTCCGCTGTCGGCCGGCGCAGGGCACGTGGTGGGCAAGATCCTAGCGGTGGATGCGGATTCCGGCTACAACGCGTGGCTTCGCTACGAAGTGCAGGAGCCCGGGGCTGCGGGGCCGTTCCGGGTGGGTGTGTACAGCGGGGAGATCAGCACCACGCGGGCCCTGGAGGAGGCGGACGGCCCCAGGCAGAGCCTCGTGATCCTGGTGAAGGACCATGGGGAGCCGGCGCTGTCAGCGACAGCCACTGTCAGCCTGTCCCTGGTGGAGAGTCCCCAGGCTGTGAAATGGGAGTCGAGGCAAAGGGGCGGGAGCGAAGGGCCCTTGGTTGACATGAACGTGTCTTTGATGATCGCCATTTGCTCGGTGTCCGGGCTGTTTGTGCTGGTGATTGTCGTGTACGTTGGCCTGAGATGCCCCCCGGGTCCGGAAGTGATGTGCGGTCCCGGGAGAGCCACGGTGGTGTGCTCGAGCGAAGTGGGGAGTTGGTCCTATTCCCAGCGCCAGAGCCGGAACCTGTGTGTCGGGGAAGGCACCGCCAAGAATGACCTCATGGTGTTTAGCCCCAACTTCCCGAACTGTGCAGAGAACGGGGACAAAGAAAAACAGCAGGAGGTGATGCCGAATCTCTCTGGAATGGTTAGTGATAATGTCCTTTATTTTTGTCAGATTTTCTAAGCGTGTTCTAATAAGGATGAACATTTATTTCTTTGTGAAAGTTTATACATATTTTACGGAAGGTCGATTAAAATTACGACGAATTCGTGTCAAAGTCTTCGAAACGTTGCTGGCCCAGGAAGGAAAAATGGCTCAGGGGACAGTTATTCTGTGTGAACAGTGAATCCCCCTGCTCCCCACTTCGATTTAATTTGAATTAATGTAAAAACCTGGAATGGCGTTGAAAATGGTCCTTTATATTTTATATGTAGACCCCAGGCCCAGACACATTCTCGATTCGGTGCTCAGAAAACTACATCATCATTGTTCATCTTCTGTAAACTTCCTTTGATTTTCCACAAATTTACACCAGCGTCTCTCTCCTCTTACTTTGCCCTTCTCGGTGATAAAATACTGAGTCGGTGTCAGCAATTTTCAGTGCCTCCTCCAGGGTGACCAATCTGAGTTTGAGAGGGAGCCAGAATTGACTAATATACATGCCAAAGAGCCACAGTAATATTAATATATCAGCAGTTCCCCATCAGTTCCATCCGCCACTCCCAGTACCTCCCTCCCACTGGCAGTCCTGCCAATCAGCACCTTCCTCTACCTTCCCTCCCCTCCTGATCACCTGTTTCCTGGCATGCAGGAGGCTCGGGAGAGGGGGGAAGGAGCCAGGGCATGGAAAGCTCAGGGAAGGGGGCAGGAAGGAAGGAGTGCGGGCAGGGTCTGTGGCAGAACTAGGGGTTGAGCAGTGACCACCCAGCCCAGCACAATGGGAAGTTGGCACCTGTAGCTCCAGCCCCAGAGTTGGTGCCTATGCAAGGAGCCGCATATTAACTTCTGAAGAGCCACATGTGGCTATAGAGCCACAGGTTGGCCACTCCTAATCTAGTCAATACATTCTGCATAGCAATTATAACTATTTTTTAACTTATTCTTTCGCAGTGATGACCCTTCCTATGTCTAGTGTCTTTTAGGCTCTAGTCAATTACTAATAAACTAGCAAACACATGTATAAATTAATTAAATAAAATACTCTGGTGAAATCCCGCTCGGAATTTCAAAATAATTAAATATCTCAGAACATCTGTGATATTGCTTTTTTCCATTTGAAGATGGGGAACTCAGACACAGACACATGCAATGATTCACAGAAGGTAACAGAGAAAGAGAAATCAGATTTCTTAGCATATGTCTTTTACCTCAAGAGCACCTTTATTCTCTTTGGTTCCCTTATGGTAGCTATGCTGTCCTACTGGAGTTCTATCACTTTTCTCTTTTATCTATGATGGTATATTTAATTTTCCTTACAATGAAGTACAGGAATACCATCTGTGAAATGCTTTTTTATTATATTTGTTTCTTAATTATAGTTCGAGTCCTTTATTACACTTAAATCACTTGAGGTTTCAGTGGAGCATGGTGAACAAAATCATTTAATAATATTACCCTATATTCAAGGTGTATTTCTGAAATAACTCCTCTTGCTCACAGATAGAAAGTACTAACATAGATTAGTATTATCTGTTGGCACTACAAGCTGGTCACTAGAATCATAGGGACTCTACTTATAGGTCTTAGATGTTTGATTAATAACAGTTATCCCCCAACTGTATTGTTCTATCACGTGTGATATAGATTATCATTCCCTAGAATATTTAGCTATCCTCCCATGGTAATGAACAGTAACTAATCTTATGAAGAGGCGCATGTACTTTTTAAAGAATAGGTATCACCATTATTTTACTCCAATTGAATGCTTTTTAAAAATAATTTCAGAATGATTAAAGAGAGCAGATTGTTTTTATTACTTATTTCCACTGATTGTACATCCATATACCCGAGTCATTTCAGCTGTTGTTTTCCAGATTTTACTTCTTGTCTGATATTGGGTCAGTGAAAATGATTTGTCTTTGGTCATATCGTTGGTCATAGTTCTTTAGAAATTGTATGGGTATATGCTGGTAAGAATAATGAATGTTGGATTAACCTCCATCCCCTGAAGAATATAGCACCATTCGCCTCACCCTTCTCTGAGCCTCTTTCAGTTGTGAGTACTTTTTTAAAATCAGGTGGATAGTGCTACACACAATATTTAAATGAGACCACACTGTTGATTTATGTAAAGGCTTATAATATTTTCCATATTATTCTCTATTCCATTCTTGGTGTATCCTAACATATTGTTAACTTTTTGACTGCAATTGAGGTTTTTTGAGCAGAGGTTTTTATTAAGCTATCTACAGTAGCACCCAAGTCCCCATCTTGTAGTGATACAGTTCATTTAGAACTTTATAAGGTGTAGGTGTAGTTTATTTCCCCCCCTCCAATATGCTTTCCTTTGCATTTGTTGACATTACATTTCATTTGCCATCTTGCTGTCCATTCACCAACTTTGTTGGGGTCTCTCTGAAGTTCCTCACCATCTGCTTTGCTCCCGACTAACCTAAATAAGTTTGTGTAATCTACAGATTCTGATACCTGAATTTATTTCATTTCCTTCCAGGTAATTAAATCTTAAACAACACAAAACCTAGTTCAAAACCTTTAGGAACCCCTGTTAACTTTTGCCATGATGCCACTTGACCACTTAATTAAACCTTTGCTTTCTGTTTCATTGGCAGTTTTTGATGCAAGATAATACTTTGCCTCTCACCTCAAGACTACTGAGCTTCTGTAGTTGCCTGCATGCAAATTTGTCAAATGTCTTATGTAAGTCTAAATAAATTGTGTCAGCTGGTTATTTTTTATCCTCCATTTTATTGAAATATTCAAAGAATTCTAAAAGATTAGCATGATTTGATATTCCATTGCAGACTCCATGCTGGTTAGACCCTGACATGATTAGATCTGTGTTGTTGCCTGTCCTCTCAGGCAAGCAGATACTGGAAGGCAATAGCTTGCATATGACACCATCAAGGTCATGCAATGTGTGTGTATATATATATGTCATGCAATTCTGGGATGACGAGCAGTAACTGCAGAACTTTTCGATGAGAAAAGTCATTTTCATGGGACTGTGTGTTGAGCTCGCCCCCACCCTGCGGTGCAAGAACATGAGATAGAGAGCTGCCCTGCCAGTGGAGAAGCAGGCGGCTATTGCAATCTGAAAGCTAGCAACTCCAGACAGCTACCGATCGGTTGCCAACCAGTTTGGAGTGGGAAGGTTGACCGTTGGAACCATGTTGATGCAAGTTCGCAGGACCATTAATCACATCCTCAGAAGAAGTGTGACTCAGGGTAATGTGCATGACATTGTGGCTGGATTTGGCACAAATGGGTTTCCCTAAGTGTGGAGGGGCGATAGGTGGGACGCATATTCCAATTCTGGCACCAGCCCACATAGCCTCCGAGTACATTAATCGGAAGGGGTATTTCTTGATGGTTCTCCAGGCATTTGTGGATCACACTGAAATTAATGCAGGCTGGCCCATAAAGGTGTATGATGCACACATCTTTCGGAACACTGGCCTGTTCAGGAAGCTGCAAGCCAGGACTTTTCTCCCAGATCAGAAGATCACCGTAAGGGAAGTTGAAATGTCCATTGTGATCATTGTAGACCCCGTGTACCCTTTAATGCCATGACTCATGAAACCCTACGCAGGGAGCCTTGGCTGAAGCAGGGAGCAATTCAACAACAGGCTGAGCCAGTGCAGAATGACTGTGGAGTGTGCTTTTGACCATTTAATGGACCGCTGGTGCTCTTTGTATGGGAAGCTGGACCTGGCCGATGACAACATTCCCACGGTTATATCCATGTGCTGTACCCTCCATAACACTTGTGAAGGGAAGGATGAAAGATTCACTCAGGCATGGAACTTGGAAGTTAAACACCTGGAGGCTGAATTTGAATAGC
Source organism: Sternotherus odoratus (assembly GCA_032164245.1). NCBI lineage: Eukaryota > Metazoa > Chordata > Testudines > Kinosternidae > Sternotherus > Sternotherus odoratus. Next base: position 32,496,470 of record JAVMKO010000008.1, read on the forward strand.
CAGAGAGCAGGGCTATTAAAGTGGCTCAGCACAGAGCTGCAAGGATTAGGGATGTCTCGAGGGAGCAATTTGAGGCCAAAAGCCACCAATAATGGTTGGTGCCCTGCACGGGAGTGCAGTGCAGTGGTTCCAATGTTAGTTGGAATCTGTGTTTGCTATGCTGACTTCCAGTGCCTGTTGCTTTCCTGTGATAAGGTATCTTTTACTTTATGCAATAATAAAAAATGTTTTCAAGCCAAAAATCTATTTATTGAAAAGAAACACAACTGCTTGGGAAACAGAGAGGGCAAGGGGTTTGGGTGGAGAATGGTATGATCACAGATTTGCGTATGTCCTGTTATCATGCTCAGCCTTCCTATCTTGAGTGCTGTGCAATGAGTGCTGCACTTCAGGATGGCTGTAATGCATGGTGATGGGGGTTGAGTGCAGTGGGTAAGGGGTGTTGTTTAAAGGGTAGGGTGGTGAAGCCTCAGGTGTTGAAGTCAGCTGATGGTGATAAGAATCCGGATTGGAGAAAGTAGGTTGAAGGTGACATGGGGACACAACGGAAAGAGTTTTGGGATTAAGGGGGTTGGCATGATAGTGCTCTGCCTGCATGGCTATCATGGTGCTTATCAGCCGATCTATGCTTTGCTGCCAGAGCTCCGTGCTTTTGTGCAGGCACTCCTCATTCTGCTGGTGGTTCCTCCTTTCACTCTCCCTCCATTCCTGTGCTTTTAGATTCTCGTGAAGGGACTGCTGCATTACTTCACGCAGTATGTCTTCTTTGCATGTATGTGGCCTCTTCTTAATACTTTAGAGTCTTTCGGACAGTGATAACACAGATGGCTGAGATCTCAAGGTTGCATCTGTAAAGGCAAAATGCAACACTTAACAGAGGCAGTATTCTTCACACCAGACAGAGCAATTATTTCTCCATACTCAAGAGCAACCACAGTCTACACAATAGAATAATTTTCCCATTCCAAAGCAAGCAGACATAACCCCTGGGAGCCCCCAAATGGTGAGTAAGCACAGGGTCAAGCACAGGGACTGATTGTTTCATGGCCAACAGCTGCAGGGGGACCCTATACTGAACACTGTCCCCACATTTTCCACAGGAGTTCTTTCTGTAAAATATCTTGCTGCTGAGAGTGACCTGGCAACAACGGAAGGTCTTCTATTACAATGCGTTTCTTGCCTTGGCCCATACACAGCTTGCCTGTGTGCAGCAATGGTCTCCCCACCCTTCATGGCATAGTGACACAGACATGTTGACTTGACTGGGACAAGGACCACAGTGGCTTCCAAGAAACCTGCACAAGTGCATTGCTCAAGTTCTGGATGAGACCTTTGAAGAGATCATAGAGGTTGATTGCCGTGAGGTGAGGGAACACATCAATGCTCTATTGCGTTTCTAGGTATGCATGCAGCCCTAACTCTCCTCGCACCAGGAGCCCACACCGAATATCTTCCTTCCCAAAATAAAAGCCGCTTACCAGGCACCTCCTCTGGTGTTTGTCCTTCCTCAACCACTGGGTGCCGTGACTGGCTACCTTCCTCCTGTCTTGAGAACATCTTCTCGCTGCATACATCTAGGGATACTGGGGTGTCTTCTTCCTCCTCAATACTCTCTCTCCTGCTTTCCTCCTCCTCCTTCCTTGTTGAAATGGGCTCTGAAGTGTCCATGATGGTCCTCAGAGTGGAGGTGGGGTCACCCTCAAAGTATCACGTCCATCTCTTTATTTAAACGTCAGGTTGAGGGGTTAGCACTGGAGCGGAAGTTTGCATCACAGGATTTGTGGTACACATTCTGCAGCTCCTTCACTTTAACTCTGTATTGGAATGCATCCTGGTCATGAACCCTTTCCATCATGTCTCTTGATATCTGTCCGAAAGTATCGTAATTCCTACGGCTGGAGTGCAACTGGGACTAGACAACTTCCTCCCCCCAAACACTGATGAGGTCCAGCACCTCACCATTTCTCCATACTGGGGATCGCCTGGCATGTGGAGACATGGTCACCTGGAAAGATTCTCTGAGAGCACTCCATGCCTGGCTGAGCAAACAGGAAGGGGATTTTAAAAATTCCCAGAGAATTTAAAGGGCAGGTCTGATGCTTGATCACCTGAGGGCAGGGCAGTAGAGTTCAAAGTGATTTCCGAGTGGCTAGAACAGGCATTGTGGGACACTTCTGGAGGCCGATCAGAGCACATTAAGAGATCGGGACATCCACATGGTCATCACAGCGCTCCAATGGGGGCACATCAAATATTATTCTACTCACGGACATGGATTACTAGGAGTGCTCTAGCCATGGAGTCAGAGCGCTCTATATGCCTTGCCAGTGTGGATGCCTCAAAAGTTAGAGCACAGGGGCTGCTTTAATGCACTCTAACTCGCAAGTGTAGCCATGATCTTACTGTTTATGTAAGTAGTGGACATGTTCCTACCTTCTGGCTAGGGCATGGAGTCTTCTTTATTCTTGTTGGTCAATGATCTCTTTTTGTCAATGGAAGAAGAGCAAGCATCCATATGGATTATTTTAGATGAGTAAACTGCTTTTGGTATTGTTGAGAGTGAGGTTTTGTGGACCCTGGCAGGGTTGGATGGATTTGCTCTTGATTATTTACCTGTCTCTGTGAGAGAGCTCAGAAGGTTTTCTGATTTCTCATCTGACTAAGAGGTAGCTCATGTGGATTATTGCAGCGTTCTAGTCCTTTCTTCCACCTGTTTAACTTTTAGGTGAATGTGTTACAGGAAATAATTAAACATCTTGATTTTAGTTTATTTGGGAAAAACCAGAAAACTTCAACGAATGCAAAATATATTCCCCCTGATTGTTAAGAGACACTTCTGGCAGACAGCCTACTACCCTCCCTGCACCATTGACTGTAGTAGTGTACAGTTCGCTCCTGAATACAATTAAAGATATTGATTCGATCCTTCAAAGTCCCAAATGGCCCCTGAGTACCTCAGAGATTGTCTGGTCCCTTTTCTGATATGAATGCACATCATTTGAGATCAGCCGAGCCTCTTTAACCACCAAATTCCCGATTTCAATAGGAGACCTACCGGGTTATTAATATGTAAGTTTCACATATGAAGACATCTGTTCAGAGTTGAGATATCAGAATTATTTTCCACTTCCAGCAAAGTTTATTACATTTTATGTTTCAAGCAACTAACATTTTTCCATTATAAAAAGGTGGAGACGTGGTTATTAATAGCAGCCCTTTTCAGGTAATTATGAGCATGTGTGTCTTTGCGAACATGCGCGTGGTAATCGTCATATATTTATGGTATTTCAAAAAAGGAATTAATTTGTTGCAGATTTGACTATAGAGACAATATATTCCAAATTGACAGGATATTCAAAGTCAATACAAGAGGAAAAATAAAGGGGTTTTAGTTCTATAGAAGGCTAATGATAACAAGAACTAGTGCAACATAACAAGCGGTACAGTTAATGGGGTAGTAAAATATAAGAAACATTTCTGAATCAGGAAAAATAGTTTTTAGAAGAGATTTGGAAAAATTGAAAGGCATGATTTGCATTTGTACTTACACAGTTAGTCACAAGGTGTCGCTGTCGACTAAAGAGACATTACAGAAAAAAAGAAACACACAGCTCCTCCCTCAGAAGCCCTGAAAATCCTGCCTCTCAACGCGTCAGGCGGGCTCCCGGATGTGACAGGCTTGGATTAAATTCAGCTGCTTTCAAACCGCATCTTCCTCATTCACTCGAGTCTGCTGTTCATTCATTAAAACGCTGATTCATTAACCGGCCCCTCTCCGCGTCCGCGATGGTTCTTCTCCGGCGAGACTCCCGGGTAACCGGGCAGCTGCTGCGGCTGGTTCTGTTACACGCGGCCTGGGAGGTGGGCAGCGGCCAGCTCCGTTATTCCGTGCCGGAGGAATCCAAACACGGCACCTTCGTGGGCCGCCTGGCCCAGGACCTGGGGCTGGAGGTGGCGGAGCTGGTGTCCCGGATGTTCCGGATGGTCTCCAAAGGCCGGAGCGACTATTTTGAGGTAAATTTGCGGAGCGGCGTTTTGTTTGTGAATTCGCGAGTCGACCGGGAAGAGCTGTGCGGGCAGAGCCCCCTGTGCGCCATTGACCTGGAGGTGATAGTGGACAAACCCCTGAGGATATTCCACGTGGAAGTGGAGATCCAGGATATAAATGACAATGCTCCTGTTTTCTCGGTAAATGAAAAATATCTCAGTATTGCCGAATCGAGACTGCCAGACTCGCGTTTCCCACTAGAGGGCGCTTCTGACTCAGATATTGGCACAAACTCTCTGCTAACCTATAAGCTGAGTCCAAACGAACATTTCACACTGAATGTCAAATCAAATGATGACAATAAGAAATCATTATTGCTGATGCTAAAGAAACCTCTGGACAGAGAGGAAACCCCTGAGCATCGTTTATTACTCTCGGCCACAGATGGGGGCAAACCGGAGCTTACGGGCACAGTTCAGCTGGTGATCACTGTGCTGGATGCCAATGACAACGCGCCTGTGTTTAATCAGTCCGTTTACAAGATCCGAATGTTCGAAAATGCAGCTAATGGGACATTAGTCATCCAACTCAACGCCACAGATCTGGATGAAGGAATTAATAAAGATTTTTCGTTTATTTTGAGCAGTTTCATTCCTCCCACTGGAGGAGATATGTTTAGTTTAGATCCAAATACAGGAGAGGTCAGAGTCAAAAGTCGTTTGGATTTCGAAGAAGTTAATATATATGACATTCAAGTTGAGGCAAAAGATAAAGGGAATCCCCCACTGGCTGGACACTCCAAAGTTTTGGTGGAGGTGTTAGACGTGAACGACAACGCCCCTGAGCTGGCCGTGACCCCCCTTTCCCTGCCGGTTCCGGAGGACGCTCCCCCGGGGACAGTGGTGGCTCTTATTAGCGTCTCTGACCGGGACTCGGGAGACAACGGCAAAGTCACCTGCTCCGTCCCCCCGAACCTGCCCTTTCAGCTCGTCTCCACCTTTAAGAATTATCACTCGCTGGTGCTGGCGGAGCCCGTGGATCGGGAGCGAGTGTCTGAATATCAGATCGTGGTGACAGCCAGAGACGAAGGGGCCCCGTCTCTCTCGGCCAGCAGCAGCATTGTGGTGCCGATCGCGGATGTGAACGATAACGCCCCTGCTTTCCCTCAGCCCGTTTACACGGTGTTTGTGAGGGAAAACAACCCTCCCGGGGCCCATGTGTTCAGCGTGTCGGCCTGGGACCCGGACCTGCGGGAAAACGCCTTTGTGAGCTACTCGGCGGTGGAGCGAAGTGCGGGAGACCAGCAGCCCCTGTCCAGCTACATCTCGGTGCACTCGGAGAGCGGGCACATCTATGCCCTGCAGCCCTTTGACTACGAGGAGCTGCAAGTGCTGCAGTTCCAGGTGAGCGCGAGGGACGCCGGGTTCCCCTCGCTGTGCGGGAACGTGACCGTGCAGCTCTTTGTGCTGGATGAAAATGACAACGCGCCCGCAGTGTCCCCGCCTGGCCCCGGCCGCGGCTCGCCAGGGCCCGAGCTGGTTCCGCTGTCGGCCGGCGCAGGGCACGTGGTGGGCAAGATCCGAGCGGTGGATGCGGATTCCGGCTACAACGCGTGGCTTCGCTACGAAGTGCAGGAGCCCGGGGCTGCGGGGCCGTTCCGGGTGGGTGTGTACAGCGGGGAGATCAGCACCACGCGGGCCCTGGAGGAGGCGGACGGCCCCAGGCAGAGCCTCGTGATCCTGGTGACGGACCATGGGGAGCCGGCGCTGTCAGCGACAGCCACTGTCAGCCTGTCCCTGGTGGAGAGTCCCCAGGCTGTGAAATGGGAGTCGAGGCAAAGGGGCGGGAGCGAAGGGCCCTTGGTTGACATGAACGTGTCTTTGATGATCGCCATTTGCTCGGTGTCCGGGCTGTTTGTGCTGGTGATTGTCGTGTACGTTGGGCTGAGATGCCCCCCGGGTCCGGAAGTGATGTGCGGTCCCGGGAAAGCCACGGTGGTGTGCTCGAGCGAAGTGGGGAGTTGGTCCTATTCCCAGCGCCAGAGCCGGAACCTGTGTGTCGGGGAAGGCACCGCCAAGAATGACCTCATGGTGTTTAGCCCCAACTTCCCGAACTCTTCAGAAAATGGAGAGACAGGGAAGGGGCAACTGCTTACACCGAATGCGTCTGGCCAGGTGAGTTTCATGGTGAAAATCTCATGGTTTTCAGCCCCAACTTCCCTCACTCCTCGGGGAATTAGGGCAAAGAAAATCCTCAACAGCAACTGATGCCGAAGGGTTCTGCGATGGTGAGTCAGATGACTGATTCCTTCTTTGGAAATGTTTTTATGTTGTAGGTCTTCTTGTGTTCTTAGGCATTTTATCTTTGAAATGAAGGAAAAAACAACTTTTTAAATAAAGTTCGATGTTTCTTATAGACATTGTATCTGAAGAAAGTTTTTTGAGAGACTTAATGGTTATCAATAACATCTATAATTCTACTTATGTGTAGGTATTTTGGTAGTCATAGGAATCCGGGCGTTGATATTAAGAATTAATTGTAAGAAAAGTATTTGGATATTTATGTCATTATTTCTGTTTAAGACATATTTAAACAACAGTAGATGACGCAGGAGAAACAACAGAAGATGACGCAATTTTTTTTAGATCGATTAAAACTTCCTTTTATTATAACAAATATTCACAAGCATTTTATTGATTAATGATCTCATTTGACGTTTTGTAAAGTAGTAACAATAGTAATAACTCGATATGAGTCGTCTTTTTTGCCTCTTTCTTCCCATACTATTGAAGGTGTTGGTTGTTTAAATCTTCTTCCAGGTTGAACCCTCTGCAGGACGGGCCAGGTTCACTATATAGGGGTTGTTTTACAAAAATATAACCCAGAACCAGCTCGAGCTTGATCTGGGACAATTACACACCAACCCCCCCCCCCTTTTTAGAGGCAATACTTCCCCTCTCACAAGCACAGGTTCTAAGTTTAGCAGCAAATGTTAATTAAAGGAGGGAATTAACTCAGCATTAATTTAGGAAAACACCTCATTTAGGGGTCATAAACAGAAATCATGAGCAAAAGACCCACCCCCAAATAAATTGGGCAGTGTCCTTTTCCCCTCAGGCTTTTAAGTCCAGCAACAAAAATTCCCTTTAACATAGGTGTCCCTTCTCTGTACACCACTCACAGTTGCTCTCCTTGGCCAGTGTAGCCCCAGAGTTCAGGGTTTTATCCACAGAGTTCACCTCCCAAGCTGTGTGGAAAGCAGGGTGGGGTAAGGCAGGGCTGGACTTACCATGAAACGAACTGAGGCGGCCACCTCAGGTGCCAGACTTGGAGGGGAGGGGGTACCCATACAACCCAGAGTGTAGAAAATTGTGTCTGTTGCTGGTGCATATGTATTCTCTCTGCTCTAGATGCACAGAGATGGTGGAGTGCTGTGCTGGAGGAAGGAGGGCACAGGAGATGTAAGAGGAAGGCAGGAGAAATGGTGAGAGGGAATAACAGAAAGCAGCAGCAGCTGCAGGGAGAGAAAGAGAGAGGAAACAGAGCCTCTTATGTACCTCTCTAGCATCCCCAGGAGCCTTGACTGATTAGCACCAGCTTTTCAGGGATCTTCCTGTTTCCTGCTGCTTCTCTGAACCCACTTGAGGAGAAAAGGCAGTCAACTGAAGTATAGGAGCCAGTTAGGCCCTTAAGACACTGCTATCTTCCCTCACTCAAGCCCTGCTTATTTGTCCCCTTCAGTTGAGTGTTGAGAGCCACTTTAGCTGGCGCAGAGCAGCAGTCATGAGTGAAAGAATAAAATGCCCCTCTGAGGCAGTATTCAGAAAAAGAAAGCAAAGGGATTTTCATAGTTTCATAGTGATCCTTCCGGCCCCAGTGAGGATATGAGTCATGAGGATGCCTGATATTGCAGTTAGTCAGAGAGCAGGTGACATGGCAACTACTACAGCATCCATATCTCCATCTCAAGTGGATGTAACCATGCACATTCATGAAGAAAAGTGTAGCTCAGAAAAGAGCATGGCAGAGGCACAAGAAAGAGCTGCTGCTGACTTAAGTTCCTTAAGTCTAGATGATCTAGGACTATGAACCCACTTGAGTGGGTACTTGTACTGCATGGGCCACAGCAAGTGAAAAACTTCATGTTCCCTAAAGAAAATGAAAATAGAAGTTTCCATTCAACACATTACTGGTGTGAAATCCCCAATGGTGACAAAGTGGAGAGGCCCTGGCTTATGTATTCAAACTCTTCTAGTCTAATGTTCCAGCCACATTAGCTTTTACAGCAACAAAGGACTGGAAAAATCTGGCTAGAAATCTGGCATTTCATGAGAAGGCAACAAATCACCAGAGAGCATTACAAAGGTGGAAAGATCTTGAGATGAGACTAACATTAAAGGCCACCATAGATGATCAGCATCAAGAGAAAATTGCATCAGAGTTTCTTTACTGGCAAAATGTCCTGAAAGGGCTCATTGTCATTGTGAGAACGCTTGCTACCCAAAACCTAGCACTGCATGGCACTTCAGATCAACTGTATGTGATCACTCCTCTGTTCTTTCCTGTCATGTTGACACCATTACCATAGCTATGACCTCTAATGTCAGCTGTTGCTATTCCCACATCTTCCAGCTTTTTAAGAAGCACATTTGTTATACCAGCTTCTATAGTATCATCAATGTCAATACATTCTAGAAAATGCTCTCTGACAGTCACTACTATGGGGACATAGATTATTATTTTATTGGTTCATTAATTTAATCTTTATATGGGAGTATAATGCATTTTTTAAAATCAAAATGCAGCATGGAAATGGATTTACAAGATGTGGAAATAATTATTATGTTCTTTCTTGAGCCCTAAAGTGTTCTATACTGAATTGTAACTAAAATAGTAGTTCACTGAAGCTCTGCCAGCCACAGAAATATCTAATTAAACACTAATTTTAAAACTTAATTTTAAAATTACAAGTTTTTGCTGAGAAGAAATATCAATAGCTTTTTTCCTATTAAAAATAAAGTGTTATTCTTGCTAAATACTGCTCTGTAATAACTACCCTTCACTCAAGAAAGACTCAAGAACTACTCTTCACTCAAGGTGCAGGTACAGGGTGGGCAGGGCTGGCTCTGAACCACCAGACCCAGCCCTTCCAAGAGCTAGAACTGGCCCCAAACCAGCCCTGTACTGGTAAGTCCCTATTTCTACTTTCACCCCTGGCTATTAATAGCTGTAAAACAGACTGCCATCCCTTTGGAAACAAAAATGTTAATCTACCCCCTCCTAGTTACAGAAACTAGCTAACTTTATGGAAAGGAGGGAGCATCTTCTCAAAGGTAAATGTAAACATTGTGTACTGCCGTGGAATCTTTTTCTTGGATTTTATTTCACTCCTGAAAGTCAATTTGTATGATAATTGTTATTAATCATAACTTAATTATAGGGAAGTGTATTTTTACCTTTATCTTATTTGCTCTGATACTGAAAAAGTTGGTTGCAGATGCTAGTTTCCAAGTTTTAACTTTGTTTTCCAATATTGCATTATAGAATACAAAATAATTTAAAATTGTATTAATTCTGAGAAAATTACCTTATATTATATTTTTCCTGGTTCCATTTTCTAACAAAATACTCTGGACAATAAGAATCTGATTTAAAACAGTTGCAAAATTTAATAATTTTTGTATTCAAGTTGACAGAATTGCAAATTGGAAAAGAAAGAAAATAAATATAAATAATAAGGAAGATTAAAGACAATGTGTTTAGACATTCTCCAGATTTGGTCACATGATAAGATAGGTCCCTTTCCCCATTAAACAGTAAGAATGCTGGACAGGATGGGAATTGTTTCTATCTGACAACATGAACATGGAATATGGGCATGCAGAAGAAGACACAGATAACACTTCCCACACTAAAGAGAGGAGTCTCTCCAGGTGTTTCCTGCTTGGGATAGGAACTGTGAGCCGTGCATAATTTCTTCTCAATAGGAGAAGATAGGGATTGGCCCTGGCGTTATCCACTTGGAGCCATTTTGATGTGATGTAATCTTTAGGCATATAAAGGGCATATCCCTTTATTTCTTTTGTGTCCAAAACTTCCAGTGATTTTAACTGAGAGAGACAAGGTGGGTGAGGTAGTATCTTTTATTGGACCAATTTCTGTTGGTGAAAGGGTAAGTTCTTGCACTCCATGGAGCTCTTCTTCTAGTCTATGGAGCTCAGTCCAACAAAAGATTACCTCGCCTTGTCTTGTCTCTCTCATATCCTGGGATCAGCACCACTACAACAACACTGCAGACAATGATTTCAATGGGAATTATAGGCATGCTAGGACTGAAGTTCAATGCACTAAGATTTCACAACATAACACTTTGCATCACATCAGCATGATAATAAAAGTGATCTCTGGTGACATTGTCAGTGAAAGGAGTGCCCTCAGATGAATAGTTTATTAAGTTGTGCAGCATGTGCCAATGGTATACCAGGTGGTCTAATAACTTGTCCTAGACTATAGTTAATTGCTCTCATATCCTTTGATTGCTCTCTTATCTTGATTCTTCATCACAGGTCACCTTGGTATAGAGATGGCTTGTGGCACTTAGATACCACAGGGACAGCTTTTTTAGAAACAGTAGTATAGACCGATAGACAAAGAGATAGATGAGGAAGGTAAACGGGTAGAGTGAAGGCAGCAGAAATAGCAATCTCAGGTGGACAAACTATGATAAACAATTTAAATCTTATTCCGTGGCTGTGTAAGAAATAAGACAGGACTTCTTCACTTGTATCAGAGCATCCTCAGTGTTCTGATCAGGAAGTGCTCTGGGAGGAGAAGGGCCTGGTAGGTTCAGGCTAGCTTCATAGATATTATTAAGTGATTTCAGACTAAGCATGGCTTTTGTAAGAGCAGAACCATTGCTGGAGACAAGGTTGAGGGTGCAGCAATGGGTGGTTTCTTTCTTACTTTCTTTCTCATCTGATGTCACTTATTCAGGTTCTAGATGTGTAACTCAGTGGTCTCTGAGCACATCTGTGAACTGGGTCTTTGTTACTCTTAATTAAAGGAGGATGGGTTCCATTATTGGTGGGTATTTTTAACGTCTCCCATAGGTAAGGTAGGATGCCAGCATATTCTAGAAAGCAGTTGTTAGGATTCTGGTCAGGATGCTATTGCTGGATGATGATAATCACATTTATTATTTGCATTTGCTACTTGCCCTTTTACTGATACATGGTGTCATGACCATGGGGTGGTTCATGACCGTGATTGCCAACCTCAGGGGAGACTTTAAAAAGCAGGGAAGTCACCCCAAATTGGTTGTATGTTCTATCATTATATTTGAGCAACCCAGGAACATTCCTTTTTACCTGAGGTGCACTATTAATATTTTATACTAAATGTAATACTTAACTGCTAAAATAGATGCTTACAATTTTTTTTAATAAGATGATGTATCCCCCCCTGGCTAGTTATTCCCCATCACCTTGTACATTTTGGTTTAATTAAAACATCTTTATTATGTACTGTAATTTATGACTTTATCTTTTAGAAGGGTGTAACCGTGTTGTAGGGGATTACAGCTGAGGATGCCAAATTCAAGGCTAATTCTCCACTCTGGCATTTTGAGTGGACTTTAAAAATTAATATTTGCCACTTCAGGATTGTATTAAACTCCCAAGGTTACAGCTTTTCTCTGGCCGTGGATGGGGGGGATGCATAACCCCTTTGAATACTCAGGGAAACACACTTTGGAATTCCTTCCTGCGAGGTACCCTCAAGCCCTTTCACCTCCCCACCCAGTGAAGAGTTGAGAAAGAAAAAAATCAGCTGTTGCCACCATCTAATTAAACAACATGTACACCAACCTCTTAAGACACAAAAATCCAATTCTGTTCTCAAAAGATAAATTTTATTAATAATAAAAAAGAAGAAAATATACCTGGGAACTTATGCTTTTTCTAGATTAAAAAAGAAAGAAAATTGAGAGTTAAAATTGGTTAAAGGAATCAAATACATACAGTGATTGCAAAGTTCTTGGTTCAGGTTTGTAGCAGTGATAGAATAAACTTCTGGATTAAGTCAAATCTCTGGTTGCTTCCAAATCATTGGAAGGTCCTCAGTCCATTGGTTAGAATGCTCCCATTAGTATAGTCCAGAGGCTGGAGCACGATAGAGTCAAAATGGAGGGATTTCCAGGACCATTTATATCCTCTGCCATGTGGATGGAAACCCACTGATTTAAACAAAAATCTCCACACAGGTAGTGGAGAATCACAGGTGACCAGATAGTATTTGCTCACCTGTGATTCTCCACTACCTATGCTGAGGTTTTTGTTTAAATCAGTGGGTTTCCATCCACATGGCAGAGGATATAAATCACATGGGAAAGTCACATGTTCATGCCCAATTTTGTTCAGTCATTCCAGGAAGCCATTCCTTATATTCTACAAAGCACGTTTACAGGACAGACCACTAAGTATAGATGGGCATCTCCAATGATCCATTTTGAATTAAATGTCTTTTTGATGGGCCACTCATTTTGAATAGTCCCTCCAAGATGTGCTCGTTAAGTACTTTGTGGGTGTTACCCAGGAGCAAACATTTGAAATGCAGGTATACAGCCAATATTTATAACTTCAAATGCAAATATGACACATTCCTACAAATAGCATAATCATAACCAGCAAATCATAACCTTTTCATAGACTCCTCAGTTGACAACTTTTGTACAAATTTGTTGCAAATATATAACAGTGGTTGTAACAATGATCTATATGGTCATATTTTAATCAGATAATGTCACAAGGAGTCAGTGTGTTCCTGTTATTCTTAGGGAATGTTTTTGTACCATTCTTGATATCAGGATGTTCAGGTACCACTTGATATTGGGATGTGTTTGCATGAGTGCCTTGTGCCTAGCGCTTCTTAGGAATGTGTTTTTCTGCAGTGTAAGCCCTGTTCTTGCCTGGTTCTCTGAGCAGGTCCTGCATCTTGCTCACAACTTGTCTTTTCTTTATATCAGTAAAGCTTTGATTACTATGTTAGCCTGGGCTTCAGAGCTCATACCAGTCAGGCTCTCTTCCTATTACATAGTCTAAACACACTGACACATTCTAACATCTATCTTGAACAGTACTCACATACAGGAGAACTGGTCTGGTTTCCAGCTATGAATTTGTCAGTGCTCAGTTGATGCCTACAGAGGCAGCACCTGGTCTATCATTGTCACAAATGGAATACTCCTGGGGGAATTCTGTGCCACCATGAACATTCAGAATTCATTCCTGCAGAATTTTTTTTCTCTGCAGAAAATACTCTTCTGCCCAAAAAGTGCTGCCATTCCACCTTTCGCCCACCAGAGGCCACTGTGATGCAATAACAGTCAGCAGCATGAATGCAGCAGGCTGTTCTGGTGCCACAGTGATCTTTGGTGGACAAAAGGCAGAACTGCAGTTCGTTTAGGGCAGAATGTATTTTCTGTGGGGTGAAAAATTATATACGTGCACAGTGGTGCAGAATTTTCCCAGGAATAGAAGTTCATCACAGCACCCTGCCCATGGAGCCAGGTTAGGACAGACAGAGTGGGGTACATGGGGCTGCTGGGGTGTGAGGCCTGGCTTGCTGTGTAGCTGGATCCCCGCTGCCTGTCCCCCATACTCCTCCTGTTACTTTACCACCACCTTTTCCTCCTCACTATACATGACAAAGGCCTGTGACTCAGGCTTCTTTAAGGTATCCCTGGTGCTATGGTGTTGTCTCTGCTGAGTCTGGCATGCATCTCTTTGTAAAAGCAGCAGATCTGCAACTTGGCCTCCCTGACCTTCTGATATGCCTGGCACAGCTCCTTGGCTTTTGTGTGGCACTGCTGCTGGGCCCCGTCTTAGACCTCCTGCATCCCCTGAGCAATCGTCTCATAGATGTCGATGTTTCTGTGGCTAATTCAGAGCCATGACTGAGCCTTTTCTCCCCATTTCCCAGGTGATCCAATATCTCCTGTCTATTCCAGGCAGAAGTGCATCTGGTGTATGTTGCTGGCATGGTCAGTTGGATGGGTACGAAGGGAGGAAGGAGGAAAGAAAGAAAGGAAGGAAGAGAAAGAAAGAAAGATTATATAAATTCTCATAGGTTTCACAAGACTATTGAAAAAGATGGGAAAATTTACCCTTTTGATAGTTTTAATCAGGAAGGAATAGACAATGTTGTCCTGGTATCTATCTTGCAAATATTAAGTCAACTTTAATAGTTAATATCTCAAAGAACTATGAAGCTGGTTAAATATGGGAGTGAAATTTTGACATCTCCATTTACTAACAAATATTTTTCCCATGATAAATATGTGAGATTATGGAACCAGTAGACGACCTGTTTGAGTGAAATTGGCAAAACAAACATTTTTTTAAAATGTTAGCTTCAAAATTGAGTTTAACAGTTGATTTACTTATATATCTGACTAGGAGGCAAGAAAATGTAAATATTACATGACTATTATAAAAATGTACACAGTAAACAATCAGTTGTCAGTCGTTCCCAAAACGATGAAAATCTATTTTACTGCCTAATGCATTGATGTAAAATAAGTAAAAATTCAATAAAGAAATTTTGTTCGCAGAGTAGTGAAAGATGAAAGGAAGTCTTGTTTAAGTAGAAAAGACATAACAGTGTATGAGGAAAATCTTCGCTGTTGTATTTACACCTTCTGTCACAAGGTGTCGCTGATGTCTAAAGAGACTTTTCAACAGGAAAGAAACACACAGCTCCTCCCATAGAAGACTTTAAAACCTGACTTTCAGCGCGTCAGGAGAACTCCCGGATGTGAGAGGGTTGGATTAAACAACTGTTTTCAAAGGTACCGCATCCCCTCATTCACTGGGCTCTGCGGTTCGCTCAGTTAAAAAACTGATTTATAAACCCGCAGTCCGCGTCCGCGATGGTTCTTCTCCGGCGAGACTCCCGGGTAACCGGGCAGCTGCTGCGGCTGGTTCTGTTACACACGGCCTGGGAGGTGGGCAGCGGCCAGCTCCGTTATTCCGTGCCGGAGGAATCCAAACACGGCACCTTCGTGGGCCGCCTGGCCCAGGACCTGGGGCTGGAGGTGGCGGAGCTGGTGTCCCGGATGTTCCGGATGGTCTCCAAAGGCAGGAGCGACTATTTTGAGGTAAATTTGCAGAACGGCGTTTTGTTTGTGAATTCGCGAGTCGACCGGGAAGAGCTGTGCGGGCAGAGCCCCCTGTGCGCCATTGACCTGGAGGTGATAGTGGACAAACCCCTGAGGATATTCCACGTGGAAGTGGAGATCCAGGATATAAATGACAATGCTCCTGTTTTCTCGGTAAATGAACAAAACCTGAGTATAGCAGAATCACAAACCCTACCAGGTTCGCGTTTCCCACTAGAGGGCGCGTCTGACGCAGATATTGGTACAAACTCGGTGCTAACCTATAAACTCAGCTCAAGTGAACATTTCATTGTAGAGGAGAAAAGTAAATCTTTGGTGCTTGTGTTAAAGAAACCTCTTGATAGGGAGGAAATCGCTGCGCATCGTTTATTACTCACGGCCACTGACGGGGGCAAACCGGAGCTTACGGGCACAGTTCAGCTGGTGATCACGGTGCTGGATGCCAATGACAACGCGCCTGTGTTTAATCAGTCTGTTTATCAAACAAAGTTATTGGAAAATGCAGCTAACGGGACTTTAGTAATAAAACTCAACGCCACTGACATGGATGACGGCATTAATAAAAATATTTCCTATTCGTTTACCAACCATAATCCTCAAAACATAAGAAACGTTTTCAGTATAGAACAAAATAGTGGAGAAATCAGGGTTAAAGGAAATATAGATTTCGAAGATATTAATCTGTTTGAAATTCAAGTTGAAGCAAAGGACATGGGGAATCCCCCGTTAGTGGGACACTGCAAAGTTTTGGTGGAGGTGTTAGACGTGAACGACAACGCCCCTGAGCTGGCCGTGACCCCCCTTTCCCTGCCGGTTCCGGAGGACGCTCCCCCGGGGACAGTGGTGGCTCTTATTAGCGTCTCTGACCGGGACTCGGGAGACAACGGCAAAGTCACCTGCTCCGTCCCCCCGAACCTGCCCTTTCAGCTCGTCTCCACCTTTAAGAATTATCACTCGCTGGTGCTGGCGGAGGCCGTGGATCGGGAGCGAGTGTCTGAATATCAGATCGTGGTGACAGCCAGAGACGAAGGGGCCCCGTCTCTCTCGGCCAGCAGCAGCATTGTGGTGCCGATCGCGGATGTGAACGATAACGCCCCTGCTTTCCCTCAGCCCGTTTACACGGTGTTTGTGAGGGAAAACAACCCTCCCGGGGCCCATGTGTTCAGCGTGTCGGCCTGGGACCCGGACCTGCGGGAAAACGCCTTTGTGAGCTACTCGGCGGTGGAGCGAAGTGCGGGAGACCAGCAGCCCCTGTCCAGCTACATCTCGGTGCACTCGGAGAGCGGGCACATCTATGCCCTGCAGCCCTTTGACTACGAGGAGCTGCAAGTGCTGCAGTTCCAGGTGAGCGCGAGGGACGCCGGGTTCCCCTCGCTGTGCGGGAACGTGACCGTGCAGCTCTTTGTGCTGGATGAAAATGACAACGCGCCCGCAGTGTCCCCGCCTGGCCCCGGCCGCGGCTCGCCAGGGCCCGAGCTGGTTCCGCTGTCGGCCGGCGCAGGGCACGTGGTGGGCAAGATCCGAGCGGTGGATGCGGATTCCGGCTACAACGCGTGGCTTCGCTACGAAGTGCAGGAGCCCGGGGCTGCGGGGCCGTTCCGGGTGGGTGTGTACAGCGGGGAGATCAGCACCACGCGGGCCCTGGAGGAGGCGGACGGCCCCAGGCAGAGCCTCGTGATCCTGGTGAAGGACCACGGGGAGCCGGCGCTGTCAGCGACAGCCACTGTCAGCCTGTCCCTGGTGGAGAGTCCCCAGGCTGTGAAATGGGAGTCGAGGCAAAGGGGCGGGAGCGAAGGGCCCTTGGTTGACATGAACGTGTCTTTGATGATCGCCATTTGCTCGGTGTCCGGGCTGTTTGTGCTGGTGATTGTCGTGTACGTTGGGCTGAGATGCCCCCCGGGTCCGGAAGTGATGTGCGGTCCTGGGAAAGCCACGGTGGTGTGCTCGAGCGAAGTGGGGAGTTGGTCCTATTCCCAGCGCCAGAGCCGGAACCTGTGTGTCGGGGAAGGCACCGCCAAGAATGACCTCATGGTTTTCAGCCCCAACTTCCCGAAGTGTGCAGAGAACCGGGAGACGACCAACAATCCATGCGGCACGGTTGGTTAAATAATATTTCCGCCCACAATACTTTGTTTCCCGTGTCTCATTGAAGATTACTTTTACATAATTAGTATTGATTCTCAACTGATTTTATATTGTTGTAAAATGCAAATGTGAATGACGAATAATGAATCTTTTTTGCGACCCAACTTCCTGTGTGTTGCTTTTGGGTGAGTATATCGGATACAGGCTTTGAAACGTAAGTGGTTTTTATTAGCAGGCCTATGAAATTCGAAATACGTCGGTTGGAATGGATAGAAGCGGAAAAATATTATACATGTAAATTTTCTAGTTTATTGGCCATCGTTTGCTTTTTTAAGTAGTACTATCTGCGCTGTTAATTCCATGAGAAACACTATATTTTTTAAGAAGAAGAAATAAATAACCATGATCTGGTTGTAGGATCCGTGTTCTTTGCCTGGGGGGGGGGGGGGGAGGGTATTCCTCCAAGAATTACTTCCTTATAATTTTTGTTAATAGAGATGGCTCGTTATATGTTTCTCGAGTGATAGTTTTCATTGGTGATGACGACACTGTGAAGAACAATACTTTGGAATGGTTAATACGTTCCATCTGAAGAAGGCAAAACACGTTAAAGCGTTAGGATGAGTTAAGATATAACTCTTTATTCCTGCTTTATTCCCACTGAAAACCTCTTATAATTGAATTCTCATCCTTCAAAATTCGGTTTAAGTGGGACATTACTGGTGAACAGTCTGGGCGCTGGCTCTGAATTACTCCTCACCATGCCACCGCAATTTATCTATAATTATCCTCTTCCTCCTGTGTGGAAACTGAGAACCAGAGCAGAGAAGTGCACATGGCACTTGTCCAAGGTTCCAGAAGGTTTGCAACAGATCCAGAAACACAGCGTAGAATTCCTGGTTGACAGTCTTGGTTCTTGCCTAGAAGCCCATCTCATCTTTCCTTGGATCGCCTCCCAAATTTGTTGATTCAATTTGTCTTATCATTTTATCTCCTGCTTATTAAATATTATGTGTTCTCTTTAAAAAGCAGTTCAGAAGTGTTTTATGAAAAATGTTGAGTTTTATACTGTTCTTTTCTAAACCATCAACCTAAAGCACTTTAGTATATGAAATCTCTTACAAGATTCCAGAGACTCTAGGGAAGCATACAAATTAATGTAATGATATACCCATATTTTAAAAATTTCTATTTCAAAAGTATTGTTTATGGCTTTCAGGATAAAGTAGAAACATCTTAGTGAGGAATACCTGGGTGTACCAGAAATGTATACGCTTTTATATTAGGGCTATTGATCAATCACAGTTAACTCACACAATTAACTCAAAAAAATTAATCATGAGTAATCTTAGTTTTAATTGTACTGTTAAACAATAGAATACCAATTGAAATTAAATATTTTTGGGGTTTTTTACATTTTAATATATATTGTATTATGTGTTATAATTTAAATCAAAGCACATATTTTTTATTACAAATGTTTTCACTGTAAAAATGATAAACAAATATATATAGTATTTTTCAATTCACATCATACAAGTACCGAAGTGCAATCTTTGGTGTGAAAGTGCAATTTTTATGAAAATGTAGATTTTTGGTTGCATAACTACATTCAAAAACAAACAATGTAAAAATTCAGTGCCTACAAGTCCACTCAGTCCTACTTCTTGTTCAGACAATTGTTAAGACAAACAAGTTTGTTTACATTTACTGGAAACAATACTGCCTTCTTCTTTTTTACAATGTCACCAGAAAGTGAGAACAGGCATTCACATGGCATTTTTGTAGCTGGCATTGCAATGTATTTTTGTGCCAGAGATGCTAAACATTCATATACTCTTTCATGCTTCAGCCATCATTCCAGAGGACATGCTTCTATGCTGATGACGCCCATTGAAATTCATTAATTAAATTTGGAACTGAACTCCTTGGGGGACAATTGTATGTCCCCTGCTCTGTTTTACCCACATTCTGCCATATATTTTGGTCTACTATATTAGCCTTGGATGATGACCCAGCACATATGGTTCATTTTCAGAACACTTCCACTGCAGATTGGACAAAACTCAAAGGTACCAATGTGAGATTTCTCAAGATAGCTACAACACTCGATCCAAGGTTTAAGTATCTGAAGTACGTTCCAGAATCTGAGGGGGATGAGGTGTGGAGCATGCTTTCAAAAGTCTTAAAAGAGCAACACTCCGATGTGGAAACTACAGAACCCAATCCACCAGAAAAAGAAAAGAAAAGAAAATCAACCTTCTGCTTCTGACTCAGATGATGAAAATGAACATACATTAGTCTGCACTGCATTAGATTGTTATTGAGCAGAACCCATTATCAGCATGGATGCATGTCTTCTCCAATGGTAGTTGAAGGTGTAGACATATTAATCTTTAGTGCACCTGCCACGTAAATATTTTACAATGCTGGTTACAACAGTGCCATGTGAATGCCTGTTCTCACTTTCAGATGATATTGTAAACAAGAAGCAGGCAGCATTATTGCCTGAAAATGTAAACAAACTTGTTTGTCTAAGTGATTGGCTGAACAGGAAGTAGGACAGAGTGGACTTGCAAGCTCTAAAATTTTACATTGTTTTATTTTTGAATGCAGTTTTTTGTACATAATTCTGAATTTGTAAGTTCAACTTTCAAAATAAAGAGATTGCACTACAGTACTTGTATTAGGTGAACTGAAAAATACTATTTCTTTTGCTTTTTTACTGTGCAACTACTTGTAATAAAAACATAAAGTGAGCACTGTACACCTTATATTCTGTGTTTTAATTGAAACCAATATATTTTAAAATGTAGTAAACACCCAAAATATTTAATCAAATGGCATTTTATTATTAACAGTGCAGTTAATCACAATTAATTTTTAAAATCCCTTTATAGCCCTATTTTATGTTATTTATTACAGATTTTATAATAGATCAGTTTTTTGTTTACCACTGTGTTATCAGTTTTTAAATGGATTTTATTATTTGGAAGTTCTCCTTTTCCAGAGAGTGCACAAGTAAACAACGGAATGAATGTGTAGCTTCGAGAATCTTACAAAATACGTTCATCATGATAAACTGCTTCTTTTGGATTTTATTTAAAAATTAACAATGGTTATTTAGATTTGTGATGCATTATAACCCATAGAAGTACTTCCTTTCTGTGAATAATTTCCAGCTTTTGGTTTCCAGATTCCATTTCGGTTTATTTTTCAATATTAATGGATCCTGGAACATGGAAAATAATTCAGTGGTTTTACAGCCTTTAAAGAAGAATTATGATAACTTATTTTTATATGGCCCTTTCTACAGAAAGTCAACAAGTAACTACTAAGAGTGAGAGATCCTCTGTTCAGAGAACTAAGA
This sequence comes from Sternotherus odoratus, assembly GCA_032164245.1. Lineage (NCBI taxonomy): Eukaryota > Metazoa > Chordata > Testudines > Kinosternidae > Sternotherus > Sternotherus odoratus. The sequence continues at coordinate 32,517,089 of JAVMKO010000008.1, forward strand.
GATGTTTTAGGAAATAGTTAAATACATGGATCCCGGTTTTTCTACTAAATGGGACAGTAATTGGGACTGTAATTGGGATAACTTTTTTGGCACGTGACTGGAACAACCGGAAACAAATTTGACTGACATAGTGGCGTTATATACCCTAACTATGCGCCAGGAGGAGACAGACAGCTGTAAAAACTTCTTCCATTGCGGGAGAGGAGTTATCAGTCTCCCCGGGTGTCTCCTGCTAGGAAAAGGCGTTGACCAGCTGGCCTATCTTTCCTGTCACCAAGAGTGGATGAAAGCTGGGTGCCAATATATTCAACTTTGGGAAGCCGTTTTAATGTGCTGAATTATTTGAGCCTATAATGAGTCTGTTCCCCGCCTTCTTTGTACATCCCAAACTTCTAATAGACGAATATAAAGCAAAACAAATCGCACAGGGACGCACTAGATTATAGTACGTACAAAAATGCAAAAGGGAAAGACAGTCACTGCCTCCAGTAATAACATTTTAAAAAAACGGCTTCATATAAAATAGGTTTATATATTGCCTTAGCGTCTGGTTCTAGTAATATAGCCCAAGACCAAAACTGTTCTTCATATTGTGCTATATTTTACCACTATTTTACCGATAGTGCCTAAAATGATTATATGTATACAGCGAAGAATTTACAAACACCTGTAATTAAGTTGCCTAAACATTTGCGTTTTCAATGGCCTTTTACAATTGCTTATAATCTGCTCAAACGTTTACCTTTTTAGTTTAAATTGCAGGTTTAGTCAAAGTAGAGAGCAGCTTTTGAGGTAGTTAAAATGGATTGCTTTTATGTGAAAACAGAGTAAAATGTAGTATTTTCCTTAAATATGTAACATTTCTGAAAACAGCTCTAGTGCCCAAATAAGTGGTCTGTAAAAACTTTAAATTTAAATTGGGGGAGGGGGAGAATATGTGCTTTCCCGTGATCTGTTGAAGTGGTTTAGAGATTTGCTGACTTTAAAAAGGATTGGGAGACATACTTTGACCGTATGCACTGGTTGCTCCTTTCTTTCTAACGATCTCCTGATGTTCCGTTCGCATTGTTTAAATGTGTGCATGTAACTGATACATTCTATTTTAGTATCCGGTATCACTTATGTTCTACTGACTCACTACGTGCATGTGTAAGAAAGTTAAGAGGAATTTAACATTTTAATATGCAACTGTTTATGTAATGTGATCTGCGAAAGTATGTGCCGATAAAAATCGATCTGTAAAGGAGCCCTACATATTCCCTCGTGAAATCGGAAGCTATGTATGTAATGGGGGTGTAGACATACCTCATTATATATGTTCTGTTAATCTATGTATTCTGTGAGGCAGGACTCCAGAGAAGCCCTAGTTTTAGAGAGTGCACATATTGTACAGGCCAAGGCATTTCATTTCTGCCTATAAATAGAATGGAAGTTATTTATTTTTGTCCATTTTAGTTTTGAAAAACGAAGGAAATTCCATTAAAAACAACGTTGAAGAAGATTGCAAAAGGAAGTTCTCAAAAGTTGGGGAATACCAACATTTAGGTTTGTAACACATCGATAACTGTGCTCACTGATGCATATTCATTAAAGTACAGTCTTTAAATAATTGGATTGGATTCTTCTCCAGTTCAAAAGGTTGTGAAGTGAATGAGGAAGAAGTCCAGAAAAATCGGCTTCACTCTGGATAGAATAATAATCTGGAGGTAAGGCAGAGAGTAACTGGCAAAACAATAAGAATAAAAATGAATATTAAAGAGTTCCCACAGTCACTGAATGCTATGTATTCTCTGAACTGATGTAAATAAACATTCAGGCACTTGTGGAAAAGCAGCACAAGGGCAACGCACAATTTAAGTAATGAATCAGAGAGGTAGCCGTGTTAGTCTGGAATAGCAGAGGTAACAAAGCAGAGGTAACGTGTGCGTGGCAGTGGCAGTGCATTAGAAGGTAGTGCAGGATCAAGTGATGAAATCTTTAATGATCTGGAAAGGAAAAGATTAAAACACCTTTCTATAGGTAAGGAACCCCACATTTCTTTTGGTGGTTCAGCTACAGAGACAAGTTTAGGAAATTTCTGTCTGTTGCCAAATATTATCTCCCATTATGAGCACGGGACGACATAAAGATGGAAGGGATATCATCCGTGATAACTCGGCGAGCGCAGGGAAAGGGGGAGGAAGAGAAGATGAGAAAACCGTCTGCTTGAGCTCTTTGGATTAAAGAAGACATGGTTTGAAACGTATAAACTACGAAAAGGTCTGAGACACAAGGTGTCGCTATCGGCTAAAAAGAAACTTAAACAGGAGAAAACGCATAGCTCCTCCTTCAGAAGCTGTGAAAATCCACCCGTTCGGCGCATCGGGCAGACTCCCGGATGTAACAACTGCATTTTAGTTAAGCTGTTTTCAGACCTGCTACGCATCCTCCTGATTGCCTGGACTCTGCCCGTTTGCTCACTGACAACACGGATTTCTAAGTAGTCCGCGATGGCTCTTCTCCGGCGAGACTCCCGGGTAACCGGGCAGCTGCTGCGGCTGGTTCTGTTACACACGGCCTGGGAGGTGGGCAGCGGCCAGCTCCGTTATTCCGTGCCGGAGGAATCCAAACACGGCACCTTCGTGGGCCGCCTGGCCCAGGACCTGGGGCTGGAGGTGGCGGAGCTGGTGTCCCGGATGTTCCGGATGGTCTCCAAAGGCAGGAGCGACTATTTTGAGGTAAATTTGCGGAGCGGCGTTTTGTTTGTGAATTCGCGAGTCGACCGGGAAGAGCTGTGCGGGCAGAGCCCCCTGTGCGCCATTGACCTGGAGGTGATAGTGGACAAACCCCTGAGGATATTCCACGTGGAAGTGGAGATCCAGGATGTAAATGACAATGCTCCTGTTTTCTCGGTAAATGAAAAATATCTCAGTATTGCCGAATCGAGACTGCCGGGCTCGCGATTTCCACTAGAGGGCGCTTCTGACGCAGATATTGGTACAAACTCTCTGCTAACCTATAAACTGAGTCCAAATGAACATTTCACTTTAGATTTGCAAAAGAACGACGAACACAGCGATGGCTTAGTCCTTGTATTAAATAAACCCCTAGACAGAGAGGAAACGCCTGCGCATTATTTATTACTAATCTCGACGGATGGGGGCAAACCGGAGCTCACGGGCACAGTTCAGCTGGTGATCACGGTGCTGGATGCCAATGACAACGCGCCTGTGTTTAATCAGTCCGTTTATAAAATCCGATTGTTCGAAAATACAGCTAATGGGACATTAGTCATCAAACTGAACGCCACAGATTTGGATGAAGGAATTAATAATGATATTTCATACTCCTTCAGTAGTTTTGTTCCTCCAAGTGGAAGAGATGTCTTCACAATAGAAGGAAATACAGGTGTGATCCGAATTAAAGGACAGTTGGATTTCGAAAAAAATAAAGTTTATGATCTCCAAATTCAGGCTGACGATAGAGGTAATCTTCCTTTGTCAGGACACTGCAAAGTTTTGATAGACATTTTGGACGTAAACGACAACGCCCCTGAGCTGGCCGTGACCCCCCTTTCCCTGCCGGTTCCGGAGGACGCTCCCCCGGGGACAGTGGTGGCTCTTATTAGCGTCTCTGACCGGGACTCGGGAGACAACGGCAAAGTCACCTGCTCCGTCCCCCCGAACCTGCCCTTTCAGCTCGTCTCCACCTTTAAGAATTATCACTCGCTGGTGCTGGCGGAGCCCGTGGATCGGGAGCGAGTGTCTGAATATCAGATCGTGGTGAGAGCCAGAGACGAAGGGGCCCCGTCTCTCTCGGCCAGCAGCAGCATTGTGGTGCCGATCGCGGATGTGAACGATAACGCCCCTGCTTTCCCTCAGCCCGTTTACACGGTGTTTGTGAGGGAAAACAACCCTCCCGGGGCCCATGTGTTCAGCGTGTCGGCCTGGGACCCGGACCTGCGGGAAAACGCCTTTGTGAGCTACTCGGCGGTGGAGCGAAGTGCGGGAGAGCAGCAGCCCCTGTCCAGCTACATCTCGGTGCACTCGGAGAGCGGGCACATCTATGCCCTGCAGCCCTTTGACTACGAGGAGCTGCAAGTGCTGCAGTTCCAGGTGAGCGCGAGGGACGCCGGGTTCCCCTCGCTGTGCGGGAACGTGACCGTGCAGCTCTTTGTGCTGGATGAAAATGACAACGCGCCCGCAGTGTCCCCGCCCGGCCCCGGCCGCGGCTCGCCAGGGCCCGAGCTGGTTCCGCTGTCGGCCGGCGCAGGGCACGTGGTGGGCAAGATCCTAGCGGTGGATGCGGATTCCGGCTACAACGCGTGGCTTCGCTACGAAGTGCAGGAGCCCGGGGCTGCGGGGCCGTTCCGGGTGGGTGTGTACAGCGGGGAGATCAGCACCACGCGGGCCCTGGAGGAGGCGGACGGCCCCAGGCAGAGCCTCGTGATCCTGGTGAAGGACCATGGGGAGCCGGCGCTGTCAGCGACAGCCACTGTCAGCCTGTCCCTGGTGGAGAGTCCCCAGGCTGTGAAATGGGAGTCGAGGCAAAGGGGCGGGAGCGAAGGGCCCTTGGTTGACATGAACGTGTCTTTGATGATCGCCATTTGCTCGGTGTCCGGGCTGTTTGTGCTGGTGATTGTCGTGTACGTTGGGCTGAGATGCCCCCCGGGTCCGGAAGTGATGTGCGGTCCTGGGAAAGCCACGGTGGTGTGCTCGAGCGAAGTGGGGAGTTGGTCCTATTCCCAGCGCCAGAGCCGGAACCTGTGTGTCGGGGAAGGCACCGCCAAGAATGACCTCATGGTTTTCAGCCCCAACTTCCCGATCTCTGCAGACAAGGTGGAGAAGGAGATAGTGCAAGTGATGGCGTCCAATGTCTGTGGAACGGTTAGTGAAAGATTGTTGCACCTTTCGAACATTTGTATCTTCTGTGTAACTGAACGGTTTTCAAAATATGCTAGTAGTGTCTCGGGGTGGATTTTGAAGTTCTTTATGATATTTAATATTAAACAACTTGTATTTTCCCAATTTATATGTTGTGTAAATAGGGAAAGTCCTGGGTATGGAACTATTCTTTCTTGCTGAGCGGCTTTGAATACGTAATCTTTATAGCGATTCCAGTTAGTATTTAACAAAGAATATAGCCATGTTTGTTTAAACTTTATTTTATCTGGGAATTTTCCTTCTATTTTTCATCCCCTTTTCACTTTTCCATTAGCCTGTAAATGTTTTCCAGTAGTATTTTAATGGGCACTTAGGACATGTGCCTTTGAAATAACAATCTTCGGACATCGTTGACAGGTGTTAATAATGTTCACGTTTCTGGAAAGCCATGTTCATCTGGGATACTTAATGTGAATGTTTTGATCCTTTCAGCACAATATTAAAAGTTGCTTTTGTCATCAGAATCACAGTTCAGATAATGAAAACAATTGATAGTGCGGGGGCTGTGATTTAGAATGGTCTTTTCATATTTTTTGATGGCGGGTGATATCAGTGCTTTAAACTTTGCGGAAGCTGGGAATGGTCAACAGAGATCACTGGATGATTGCATTTTCTGTTCATTCCCTCTGAAGCACCTGGCATTGACCACTGTCGGAAGACAGGATACTGTTCTACATTGACCTTTGGTCTGACCGAATGTGGCCGTTCTTACGTTCTTATTATGGTATGATTAAATTCCTCTTTATGAAATATACAAATGTACAAGGGGTACAAAGAGAAGACTAGCATAATATAGTATTTTTATACAGCGTCATAAGCAATTTATTTTTAAAAGGTAGTTTACCCCGCTATCAGCAATGTCTCATTTTACTATTCGGATCAAAATATCTTTACAATGGAGTCATACATTTTCTTTGCGTGGGAATAAATTCCTTCAAAAATTTACCAGGCAATCTCCATCACTGGTGGCTCTTGTTATATCGATTGTGTGGCACTCTCAATTCCATTACTCATAACACTGGTCGCTGGATTATAATGATTGCAGTTATTATAGCAACTTCTATAATAATGCTATTTTTTAGCTTCCTTAGCACCTTCCGTCAAAGGATGTCAATGCACTCTAGAGGACTGGGGTGAATTTCATCCCAGTACAAAGAGCCTTTACACTTAAATCCCACTTTAAAGGTGAAATTCACGCCATGTGCAGAGGGCAAGCACAAAACCAATGTACCCGTAATTCCACTTAAACCGCACAATGTTGTTTGAAAGATACATGTGACCTTGCGCTGGCCTTCTGCACTATAAGGAATTTCAACAATTAATTAATTTAGCCTTTTAATACCCCCATGAAGAATGTGTAACTAATCCCATTTATTGATGCAGCAAACAGGAACTCGAACAGTTAAATAACTTTTCCAAGACTACGGAAAATCTGTGGTAGATCTAGGAACATGACTTTGCACATCTTTGGACTTCCAGTCATGTGCCTTATCCAGAAGTTTATCCTTCTTCTCCTTGGATTTCTTCCCAAGCATGGGGTATCCTTGGCCCTTTCTCATTTTCTCTCTCTCATTACATGGAATATGTATCTTCTGTTTATAGTACAGCACAGAAGTACTTTACAGAAAATGAGAATTTCCAATTTTTCTTTTTGAGCTATCATCCTAAAGCATTTTTTATGTTAGTTCACACAAAGTTCCAGCGACTCAATGTAAGCATCAAAATCCTGTAATTATATTATTATATTCATCAATGTTTTATTCCTAAAGTCATAATCCTTGGTGACAAGATACACTAATAGAAACATACTGGTTATGTATGATATATACTGGTTGTACCAGTTACCTGTATATCAGACATGAATAGGCCTTGCTTTTGCTTCTTATGGATGATATTAAACTAGATATGCTTTTTCTTTTCCTTTTGTATTATTACAACTGTAATTATGGCAGCTGTAAAATTATTATAACTATTATTGCATCTGTAAAACAGGTTTCCACCACATGGAAGGTTTTTTCCCCCCATAAGGGACAGCTAAGTGAACACATATAGATGTCATTTTTCAAGAGTAAGACTAAACACCATAGATGAAATCTTGACTCCATTGAAGTCAATTGCTTTGACTTAAATGGTGGGATTTTACACTATATATTATAAAATTTTTCAGTTCCCCCCATTTGAACTGATTTTTTTAAGAATTGGGATTAATGTGATTAAAGCGGTAGCTGGGTTCTATTGCTTTTAATTTCTTTTCACTTTCCTTGAGTCACTTTCAGTTGTTTCTAGGTTTCACTTCTGGTTTCTTTTCCATAGAAAAGGATGCTGGAATACTGAAAATAACCCAACTTTAAAAAACAATTGCCTTATCTTATTTGTTTCCAGATCCATTTCTGTGCAAATCAGCAGATAACCTCTAATTCTGCTTAAACCAATGAAAATTGTGTTTAAAAATAACACAACTGAGTACTTTATTCTAGAACAGGGGTCTCAAACTCAAATGACCACGAGGGCCGCATGAGGACTAGTGCACTGGCTCGAGGGCCGCACCACTGACACACACACACACCCTTGCTGCCCCGGCTCCGCCCCCACTCCACCCCTTCCATGAGGACTAGTGCACTGGCCCGAGGGCCGCACCACTGACACACACCCCGCCCTTGCTGCCCCGGCTCCGCCCCCACTCCACCCCTTCCAAGAGGTCCCACCCATGCCCCACCTCCTCCTCTGAGCACGCAGCTCCCCATTCCCTCCTGGAAAGCGCTAGGCACCACCAACAGCTGTTTGCAAACAAAGCAAGAGCAGTATAGGAAGTCCAGAGCTAGAAACACGCGTGGCCCAGCCAGGCAGCAGAGAAGCCTCCACTTCTGGCCCCTCCATCCTGCAAACTGCTATGGGGGGGCTGGGGGGGGGGCGCGCCAGGAAGCTTGGCGGGCCGCAGGGAAGGGCTTGGCGGGCCGCATGTGGCCCCCGGGCCGCATGTTTGAGACCCCTGTTCTAGAATATTTAAGAGAATTGCAATGTGGATTTAAAAATTAAAATAATTAAGTAAACATAGTAAAGAGAACATTTTGGCATGTTTATTTTTTTGTTGTTGGATGGAGGCAATAACTTTTTGATGGTTAAGAATGTGTGATTTCCACTGTTCTATAGCTATTTTTGATTGGTGGTGTTATACATCAGAGGATTATCATCACAAGTGACAATGTTATTGACATGCAATATGGAAATGAAGAGAAATTGCCTCACATGGTGGCTAGATACCTTCATCCCACTAGAAGAAGCAAACAGTTATCCATACTTCTTGAGAGAAGTTATTAAGCTACCCAAATACCTCCTCTGCACCTAACCAAATGGCCAGGTGCTTTTCTGGCATCAAGAGGGGATAGAAATTGGTCCTAATACCTTTTGTTTGGAGAGCCATTTTAATGTGCTGGATTCTTTATGCACATGGGCCCCAACCAGCAACTAAAACATGAAACTCTTGAGTAAATTCATTGACATGCTTTAAGATAACTTGGTTTTTAAGTGATTTGCTGGAGCAAAGCCTTAATGGGGTCTGCTCTTTCAGTCCTTCTATACCCCAAAAGTCTAATGATTTCATTTGTAGCAAAAGGAGGACAAAGGTACCCAATATTTTTAGAATTAAGTACAAATATTTCAATGCATCATTAAAAAGAATAGTGGTGCTTTAAAAATGCCTCCTACCAATTGAAATGCCTCAGAATGCCTTCACCATATGCCTTCTTCACCTGTTATATGTCTCATAAGTGTGAAGTGCCTTAGAATTACCGTTTTACCTGTAAAGGGTTAACCTGAAGCAGAAGAGAGAATGACGTAGTGGTGATGCAAATTTCAAAAGACGAAGGAGTTTAGTTTCATTTTTTCCCGAGCACTCTGCCTGTTTCCATCTTTTCCCTGGCTCTGGGAGTAATGAATCACCTTTCTACTCATCCCTTGATAAGTGTCCAAGTCAGCCTGGCAGTAAGTGAAATTGTTAATCGTATAAGCTTGTAATTGATCTATGGTGTCTTTAACCTCATCGGGAAGAGAAATCCTAAGGAAGAGGTTAAGGCAGGTTAAGGCTAGGACTGAGTATTTATGAAGTCTGTGTAAGTTGTATGCTTTTCTCTTTTCTTTATTAAACCTTTTGTTGTTATAAGAAGTGTCTGTTAATTCTATTGGAGGGACTGGAGTCTGTGTTCTCAATCTCTCCCAGGTAGCAAGGGGGTGTTACATCGGGGTTTTAATGTTCCCCACTCCATAGTTTTGGAGAAATCACGTTAATGGTGGCAGCGGGTTGTAAGCCCCAACTGGAGAAGTTGAGGTTTTGGGGGAAAAGATTTAACCTAGGCTGGGAAAGTAGCTTGTAGTTAATTGGTATTTCATATAAGAGATCCACACATCTTTACCCTAGAGTTTAGAGTGGGGAAGGAAAATCTCTTGCATATGCATATATGAATTTATGGAATATGTAGCAACACCTATGTATAAATTAACCTAATATATTTGTTTCCATTCTCTAAGGCCTTTTCTGACTGCTTATGTTTTCCCGAAACTTTACATTAGGGACTGAAAGTTTGAAAGTTTGGTCACAGCACATTTTCTTTTTTGAGAGATCAAAAATGGTTTAGCTATTTTCAAATGAAAAGAGAATTAATTTTGCCATAATTAAGAAAACTGTTTTGACATTTTTTGAACAACTGTAGTGTCTAAGCAAGAAGTGTTAGAAACTTAAGCATCAGATATGTCTTGTCTAGTAAAAGTATTTTTAGATTTGATCAGTTAAAATCAGTTTAAAGTACACTGTGCACATGTGCAGTGTTGTAATGTGTTTGGGTTTTGTTTTGTTCTATGATGGTATATATTAGCCCTCTGTATGTCCTCATGTATAGCTGAGTGGAAATTAACTCTAATATATGGACTCCCTGTGTTCCACTGGCTCTGTGCATGCATATGTAAGAAAGTAGAGAAGAATTTCACATTTTACCTGCGGATGGTATGTGGAGTATGATCTGTGAAATTGAACTCTGAAGGAAGCAAAGCTCTAAAGGAGCCTGTCTTATTCCATATGTTGCATGAAATGTTTCAGCCATGTTTTATTATATAGGATCTACTTATCTACACTAAATGAGCCAGGGCTCCCTAGCAACTTTGCACTCATAGAGGCTGAGTTTCAGAGGAACCCTTCTCTTATTGAGTTCACATATTTTGAAAGACACACCATTCTCCTACTGCCTAACAAATGGTTCCATATGATTGCATTTCTTTACTGTATTATTTGTCTTTGAGAAACCTAGGGAATTCCACAGGAATGGCAAAGTCACCAAAGAATCCCTTAAAAATAAGGAAATGTGGAAGTTAAGGGTTCCCACACATCTTTAGCTCTGAGCCATGTGTGTAACCATAATAATATATTTTAGTTACATTATAACATAATGTTTTTCTCCAGGCCACTGTCCCCTTCTTTGTGCAAGTTGGATGGAGAAAGAGGCAGGGTTGTGAAGTGTCTGAGGCAGAGGTTCAGAAAGTGTCTGTCTCCGTCCTTGCACAGGATGGTCAATGATCTCTGAGGATAAAAATAAATATTGAATAATTGCTTCATTCACAATGCATCAAATAACCAAAACCCAAATCCAGCTTGCTTGCATTATGAGTGTTTCACTACCTTAAACACCTTTACACATATTTTTATTGATTGATTGATTGTATATTTATAGAGAGAGGTACACTGTCTCTGTAGACATGTAGAGATATAAAATATATGAACTTATGGTCACTAGAAAGAGATCTTATGACAGCAGTTTAAAAGTAAAGAATCAGGTTCTAAAATGATACTCAAAGATTTTAAGGCAACAATAGCTTACCACAGATAACTATTTTTGGCCTAATTTTTTACTATATTTCATAATATTATTTGACAATAGGAAAATATTATCATATGCTAACCAGTCAATGCTTGACTCGCCCCTGTAGCCTACTAATAAAAACGTACAATGTTAGACCAGAGGACTGTGTTTTAAACATTAAGACAATTTTCCAGCATTAAGCTATACCATATTTATTTTGCTTGTTCGGCTATAGAGATCATAGATCATATATTCTACCAGATAATTATTTCCAAACAAAGTACTTTAAGACGTAAAGCTCATAGTGTCTTTCGGATAGGTTGTAAAGAAAAAGAACTTCAGGAAACTAAGGATTACGTATATTGTTATATTAATCTGTATATTTAAAGCATGGAAAGGCCTCAGACACAAGGTGTCGCTGTCGCCTAAAAAGGTTTTTTAACAGGAAAGAAACACACAGCTCCTCCCTCAGAAGCACCTAAAATCCTCCCTGTCAGAGCGCCAGGCGGGCTCCCGGATGGGACAGGACTGGATTTAAATTAAATTAATTTCAGAGATCCCGCGTCAGGATATTCATATGAAATTAGGCGTTTCAAGTCACTGATTTATAAACCAGAACCGCCCCGCGTCCTCGATGGTTCTTCTCCGGCGAGACTCCCGGGTAACCGGGCAGCTGCTGCGGCTGGTTCTGTTACACACGGCCTGGGAGGTGGGCAGCGGCCAGCTCCGTTATTCCGTGCCGGAGGAATCCAAACACGGCACCTTCGTGGGCCGCCTGGCCCAGGACCTGGGGCTGGAGGTGGCGGAGCTGGTGTCCCGGATGTTCCGGATGGTCTCCAAAGGCAGGAGCGACTATTTTGAGGTAAATTTGCAGAGCGGCGTTTTGTTTGTGAATTCGCGAGTCGACCGGGAAGAGCTGTGCGGGCAGAGCCCCCTGTGCGCCATTGACCTGGAGGTGATAGTGGACAAACCCCTGAGGATATTCCACGTGGAAGTGGAGATCCAGGATGTAAATGACAATGCTCCTGTGTTCCCTGCGAATGAAGAACTGAGCATGGCAGAATCATTAACCCTACCAGGTTCGCGTTTCCCACTAGAGGGCGCTTCTGACGCAGATATTGGCACAAACTCTCTGCTAACCTATAAACTGAGCCCAAATGAACATTTCACTCTAGACTTGCAAAAGAACGAGGAAGACAGCGAGCTTTTAGTCGTTGTATTAAAGAAACCATTGGACAGAGAGGAAACCCCTGAGCATCGATTATTACTCACGGCTACTGATGGGGGCAAACCGGAGCTCACGGGCACAGTTCAGCTGGTGATCACGGTGCTGGATGTGAATGACAACGCGCCTGTGTTTAATCAGTCCGTTTACAAGATCCGATTGTTCGAAAATGCAACTAATGGGACATTAGTCATCCAACTCAACGCCACAGATTTGGATGATGGAATTAATAAAGATATTATATATTCCATACGCGGCAGTGCGACACACAGCGGAAGTGCCGTATTTAGCCTACTTCCAGGCATACCGGTAGGAGAGATCAGAGTCAACGGAGAATTGGACTTCGAAGGCACTAATTTCTATGAAGTTCGGGTTCAGGCTACGGATAGAGGTAATCCTCCAATGGTCGGACAATGCACAATTTTGGTAGAAGTTTTGGACGTGAACGACAACGCCCCTGAGCTGGCCGTGACCCCCCTTTCCCTGCCGGTTCCGGAGGACGCTCCCCCGGGGACAGTGGTGGCTCTTATTAGCGTCTCTGACCGGGACTCGGGAGACAACGGCAAAGTCACCTGCTCCATCCCCCCGAACCTGCCCTTTCAGCTCGTCTCCACCTTTAAGAATTATCACTCGCTGGTGCTGGCGGAGGCCGTGGATCGGGAGCGAGTGTCTGAATATCAGATCGTGGTGACAGCCAGAGACGAAGGGGCCCCGTCTCTCTCGGCCAGCAGCAGCATTGTGGTGCCGATCGCGGATGTGAACGATAACGCCCCTGCTTTCCCTCAGCCCGTTTACACGGTGTTTGTGAGGGAAAACAACCCTCCCGGGGCCCATGTGTTCAGCGTGTCGGCCTGGGACCCGGACCTGCGGGAAAACGCCTTTGTGAGCTACTCGGCGGTGGAGCGAAGTGCGGGAGAGCAGCAGCCCCTGTCGAGCTACATCTCGGTGCACTCGGAGAACGGGCACATCTATGCCCTGCAGCCCTTTGACTACGAGGAGCTGCAAGTGCTGCAGTTCCAGGTGAGCGCGAGGGACGCCGGGTTCCCCTCGCTGTGCGGGAACGTGACCGTGCAGCTCTTTGTGCTGGATGAAAATGACAACGCGCCCGCAGTGTCCCCGCCTGGCCCCGGCCGCGGCTCGCCAGGGCCCGAGCTGGTTCCGCTGTCGGCCGGCGCAGGGCACGTGGTGGGCAAGATCCGAGCGGTGGATGCGGATTCCGGCTACAACGCGTGGCTTCGCTACGAAGTGCAGGAGCCCGGGGCTGCGGGGCCGTTCCGGGTGGGTGTGTACAGCGGGGAGATCAGCACCACGCGGGCCCTGGAGGAGGCGGACGGCCCCAGGCAGAGCCTCGTGATCCTGGTGAAGGACCATGGGGAGCCGGCGCTGTCAGCGACAGCCACTGTCAGCCTGTCCCTGGTGGAGAGTCCCCAGGCTGTGAAATGGGAGTCGAGGCAAAGGGGCGGGAGCGAAGGGCCCTTGGTTGACATGAACGTGTCTTTGATGATCGCCATTTGCTCGGTGTCCGGGCTGTTTGTGCTGGTGATTGTCGTGTACGTTGGGCTGAGATGCCCCCCGGGTCCGGAAGTGATGTGCGGTCCCGGGAGAGCCACGGTGGTGTGCTCGAGCGAAGTGGGGAGTTGGTCCTATTCCCAGCGCCAGAGCCGGAACCTGTTTGTCGGGGAAGGCACCGCCAAGAATGACCTCATGGTTTTCAGCCCCAACTTCCCTCACTCCTGGGAGAATGGAGAGGCAGGGAAGGGTCAAGTGCTTGCACCAAATGCATCAGGAATGGTGAGTCATTGGAGTCAGTCCTGATCTATAAGGAAGCCTTATTCATTTATTTCCTTTTTGAATATGATCTTACGCATTTATTTAATTCTTCAGAATAGGCAGAATTCTAGTAAGTCAATGGGCTAGATTTTTTGCTTGTATAAAATAAAGGGAATTACACCAAGCATAAATTACCCAGTGTATTTTGCAATGACTGGACATGATCCTTAATTTCATCTGCTTAGTATGTAATAGTTAAATCCATTATTGATTCTATGTCAAGAGTTGGATACATATTTTGTGATAAAAATGAGGATACTATATGCTATTTGTGATTCCATTATTTAAGAAATGTGACTAACTCAAGCTCTGCATGTTTCATTGGTAGAATATACATTATTTTTCAGGGCTGGTTAAATTGCTGAAATTTTTGCATACTGTTGGAAGTATCAGTACTTGGTGAATTGGGTATAATTTAAATTGAGAGTAGTTTAAGTCCAGTGTCAAGTCTGACTCCTATCTCTGGCACTTTAAATGCAGAAGATGCGGGCCCTCAAGGATTCTAAAAATTAACACTGGCCACTCCATGCTTGTATTAAACTCCTAAGGTTACAGCTTTTCTCTGACTTTGGATGGGTAGATGCTGCCGCCACCCAAGTGCAAAAACTCCTTTGAGAACCCAGGAAGGCACACTTGGGAATTCCTTCCTGTGCGGTACCCTCAAGTCCTTTCACCGTCCTCCAGCAGGAAAGAGCTGAGAAAGAAAACTAATGAAATCAGCTGTCGCACCAGGTAATTAAACATGTGCATAAACCTCTTAGAACACAAAATCCCATCCTGTTCTTACGAAAAGGTAAATTGGTTACTTCCAATCTCAAATGGTGTCCAGTTGTCTGGTCAGTCTTTAACTCTGGTGTTCGTATCTTTGAGGTTCTACTGTATGTCCTTTAGAGCTAACCCAGGTTAAGCACTGGGAATCTTTTGCTTATGCTTAGTAATTCTTGCTCCTCAGAGTCCAAACAGTCCTCCTTGTTAGGGCTTTTTATTTCCTCCCCCACCCCTGCGCTTTGCTTTTTTGACAATACTAACAAACGGGTGAGCCAGACTGGTTCCAGCTCTGTAATTACCAGTGTTCCACTGAGGCACGGGTCCTTGGCATGAGTTAGTACCTGATCTTCCAGCATTACAGGGGCCATGGAGGAGAGAGGGGCCAAAAAGTTGTTGATAGTTGCAGCGAAATTGTCAGAGAAGGGGAGCTTGCAGTTCTGCTCCAAAGACAGCTGCTGCATCTGACCAGTTTCCAGTGGTTGGTGAATGGGGGGCCATGGTCTCATAGCTGGGGTGTGTGTGTGGGGGGGAAGTCAGCAAGACTGGGACAGCTGATGAAGGTCAACAAGTGGCTTAGAGGCTGCATGAAGGGGGGAATATAATGGCAGATAGGTTGAGCTGTTAGTCAGGGCTGTACTTCAGGGTTTAAGTCAATCTCTAATTATAGGAGACCAAGAGAAGAACTATTTCATATCTGCCTATTCTTGAGTTTTTACACCTTATTTGAAAACATCTGGTACTCACCATTGTCAGAGAGAGGATATTGGTCTGGACTATGGATCGAATGAACTGTGGCAACATGTATGTTCTGAAACGTGTTCTACTTGTGAGATACTTGAGTAATGTTTGGTATGTAGGAAGGTTTTGGGGGCTGAAATTATTTAGCTAGAGGGAGACAAAAGAGGTGAGGTGATTTTAATATGTGCCCATAGAGGAGATACTAAATATTTGTAGCAAAAATAAAATAGAAACTTCTGTTGTCCCCTGAGGTTTAGTGGACACAATTTGTAGACTAAATTAAATTCTTAAAGTGAATGCCTGAGGAATTTAATTCTTGTTTTAGTTGCAAATTTCAGTACAACTAGAAATATGAGATCACTAAAGTTGCCTCCTGTGATGAAGTGGGATTTTTTGATAATACTTTTATAAAGCCTGTCTGTGCGTCAGTTTCCCCAATATGCTACATTTGTAAGCTAGTTTTGGGAGGAAGGATTGTTTGCTCTTGGAGCAGGCAAAGAGACATAGATACAGATGTTGCCTAAATGTCTGGGCCTTAATCCCAATATTAGTGGAGCATCTAAGAAGACAGTGACAAATCCAATTGCCTGACATTGATACTTAGCAACCAAGGACACAGATAGCTATAGACGTCCCCCTTGCCTAAGTCTCATCCCCCCATCTTGGGAACAAAGGACTGGAGAGGTGGAGGTTAAGTGTTTGGCTGCTAGAGGCAGTTGGGAGATTCTCACCTAGAGTCTGACAAAGGAGATCAGACACTACATCTTAAATCGACATAAATCATGTCAGTCACTCTGGGATGTACACTATTTATGACAATTTAAGCTACCCCATAACACAACTTATGACAACTTAAGCTCAGGTGTGGATAGTACTATGTCCGCCCTCCTGCTGACATTGCTACCACTGCTCACCAGAGTGGTGTAATTAAGATGATGGGAGAGCTTTTTCTCATTGGCTTAGAGCAGGTACACAGACAGATCTTAAACAACGGGGTTCCCCATAGCTTGTCTGCACTAACCAGAATGGACTATGCTTTAAACTTCATTTCTCTATGCTAACCTAAGGACTTCCTATGCTGTGTCCAGTTGACTGAGGATACGTCTACAGTACGAAATTAGGTCGATTTTATAGAAGTTGGTTTTTTTGGAAGAGATTTTATACAGTCGAGTATCTGTGTCCCCACTAAGTGCATTAAGTCGGCAGAGTGCATCCACAGTACTGTGGCTAGCATCGACTCTCAGAGCGATGCACTATGGGTAGCTATCCTACAGTCCCCGGAGTCTCTACTGCCCATTGGAATTCTGGGTTAAGCTATGGGGCAGCTTCAGGCACCAGTGCAACAAGCGCATGCTTGGAGTGGCAAACTGTGGGGGGCAGCCTGCCGGTCATTGTCAGGGTGGCAGTTAGGTCTAGAGGTCTGCCAGTCCTGTGGCTTTCATGGCATTTCGGTGGCGGGTATCTGAAGCTGTGGGACCGATGGATCTCCCACAGAAATGCTGCCAAATTTGTGGGACTGGTGGACCTCCCACAGGTGTGCCGCTGAAGGCCGTCTGACTGCCGCGCTTGGGGTGGCAAAAAACAGAGAACCACCCCTGGTTAAGCTCCCAATGCCTTTGTCGCGGATGGTTTTGGGCACATGTCGCCATTCTCCCCTCCCTCCGTGGAAGCAACAGAAAACAATAATTTCACACCCTTTTACTGGATTACTTGTGCAGACGCCATAGCACTGCAAGCATGGAGCCTGTTCAAATCACCACTGCAGTTGTAAACACTGTAAACACCTCATACATTATCCCGCAGTATGTGCAGAACCTGCAAAACCTCGTGAAGAGGTGATGACATCGCAATCACGGTAGTGATGAGGACATGGACACAGACGTTTCTGGAAACATGGGATGTGGCAATTGGGATATCATGGTGACATTGGGCCAGGTTCATGCTGTGGAACGCCTATCCTGGGTCAAGGAAACAAGCACAGCCTGGTGGGACTGCATAGTGTTGCAGGATGATTCCCAGTGTCTGCAAAACTTTTGCATGCATAAGGCCACTTTCCTTGAACTTTGTAACTTGCTGTCCCCTTCTCTGAAGTGCAAAGATACCAAAATAAGAACAGCCCTCACAGTTGAGAAGCGAGTGGCAATAGCCCTGTGGAAGCTTGCAATGCCTGACAGCTACCGGTCAGTTGGTAATCAGTTTGAAGTGGGCAAATCTACTTTGGGGGCTGCTGTGATCCAAGTGTCAACTCAATCACTGACCTGCTGCTATCAAGGGTAGTGACTCTGGGAAATGTGTAGGTTATTATGAATGGCTTTGCTGCTATGGGGTTCCCTAATTGTGGTGGGGTGATAGACAAAATGCATATCCCTATTTTGGCACCGGACCACAAGGGCAGCCAGTACGTAAACTGCAAGAGGTACTTCTCAATGGTGCTGCAAGCACTGGTGGATCACAAGGGACGTTTCACCGATATCAGTGTGGGATGGTCGGAAAAGGTGCATGACGCTTGTGTCTTCAGGAACTCTGGTCTGTTTGAACAGCTGCAGGAAGGGACTTACTTCCCAGACCAGAAAATTACTGTTGGGGATGTTGAAATGCCCATGGCTATCCTCGGGGACCCAGCTTACTGCTTAATGCTATGGCTCATGAAGCCATACACAGGCAGCCTGGACAGTAGAAAGGAGCAGTTCAACTATAGGCTGAGCAAGTGCAGAATGGTAGTAGAATGTGCATTTGGATGTTTAAAAGCTCGCTGGCGCTGTTTGTTGACTAGGTTAGACCTCAGCAAAACCAATATTCCCATTGTAATTGCTGCTTGCTGTATGCTCCACAATATCTGTGAAAGTAAAGGGGGAACGTTTATGGCGGGTTGGAAAGTTGAGGCAAATCACCTAGTGGCCTATTTTGCGCAGCCAGACATCAATGTGAAGAGCACAGCTGGGTGCGCTGCACATCAGAGAAGCTTTGAAAACCAGTTTCATGACTGGCTAGGCTATGGTGTAATAGTTTTTTGTTTCTTCTTGATGCAAACCCACCCCCTTGGTTGACTCTTAATTCCTTGTAAGCCAACTGCCATCCCTTCTTCGATCACACCTTGCAGAAGAAATAAAATCACTATTGTTTCAAAACTATGCATTCTTTATTAGTTGATTAAAAACACAGGGAGATAAATCACAAGGTAGCCTGGGGGAGAGGGATGAGGGGAGGAGAGATGGAAAAGGCCACAGTAATTCAGAATTTAGGATATGCCAGCTTTCTGATGCTTGGGCAATCTTCTGGGGGTGAAGTGGCTGGGTGCCCAGAGTGTTCTTGAGTGTCTGGGTAAAGAGGCTGTGGAACTTGGGGAGGAGGGTGGGTGGTTGTACACGGGATGCAGCAGCGGTCTGTGCTCTTGCTGCCTATCCCGCATTAGATCCACCAGACACCTGAGCATGTCCGTTTGCTTCCCCATTCGCTTGAACATGGCATCCTGCCTGCTCTCATCTCGCGCCTCCCTCCTCTCATTGCATTCATTTAGTACTTTCCTGGACTCTGCAATTGTTTGCTTCCATGCATTCAACTGTGCCCTATCAGTGTGGGAGGACTGCATGAGCTTGGAAAACATGTCAACAGTTTGCCTCCTTTGTCTTTTGGTAGTCTTGCCTGAGATCCTTAATTTTCACGAACACTGCTGTGCATCCCTGGTGTAGCCTCTCTCCACCATGCCCTGTGAAATTTTGGCATATATATGAACATTTCTTCTGATGGATCGGAGTTCTTCCTGCACAGATACTTCTCCACATACTGCAGTCAAATACAGTGTTTCCCTTTGCTCCATGCTGGAGCTCGTTTGTGATTCTGGGACTGCATCGTCATCTGTTCTGTTGAGCTCACCACACTGACCAAACAGGAAATGAAATTCAAACATTCCCGGTGCTTTTCCTGTGTAGCTGCCCAGTGAATCGGAGTTGAAATTGCTGTCCAGAGCGGTCACATTGGAGCACACCAGAGCCTCTGGAGGCCAATACCATCTAATTGCACAGCACTGCATGTACACTACCCAAAATTTGACCCAGGAAGGTAGATTTTAGCGCTATTCCTCCTTATTGGGGAGGAGTACAGCAGTCAATTTTAAGAGCCCTTTAGGTCGGTGAAACAAAGTTGGTTGTTTAGATGCATTCATTATAAAATCGACCTAACGTAGCTAAATTTGACCTAATCTCGTAGTGTAGACCAGGCCTAAGATGAGCTCTGAATCAATTCCTGCAAGGGGAACACATCTTGAAAGGTGACTGGTTGAAAGCTGCAGAAGTGACAAAGAGTCCAGTGGCACCTTAAAGACTAACTAAAGTATTGAAGCATAAGCTTTTGTGGGTTAATACCCACTTTGGCATGCATCTGACGAAGTGGGTATTAGCCCACGAAAGCTTATGCTTCAATACTTTAGTTAGTCTTTAAGGTGCCACAGGACTCTTTGTCATTTCTTCAATTCCAGACTACCACGGTTACCTCTCTGATGGTTGAAAACTGGCACCAATCACTTTCACTTCCATCATTCTCTTTTCCTCCTTAAGTCTTAGATTTCTTTTAGTTTGTTTAACCAAGTAAAATCTGTCAGTCAATTATATTTCTATTGGCTGGTCCACACTAGCGGGAGGGGTCGACCAAAGATATGCAACTTAATTTACATGAATAATGTAGCTGAAGTCAGCGCATCTTCAGTTGACTTACCTGCCATCCTTATGGTGGCAGCTGGCTCCCCCATCGACTCCAGCTTGCACCTTTTGGCGAACTGGCGTTCCGGAGTCTAAGGAGTACTGTTGGTGATTGATTTATTGCATCTTGATGAGACACAATAAATCGATCGCCAATAGACCGATCACTATCCGCCGAACCGGTGGGTAGTGAAGACATACCCTCTGGTTTTGGGACTGCATTTAAATAGCTCCACTCTGAGATATTCTAGGTCACATGTTTGATCTATTTTAAATTTGTAATAATGTGGTGAGGTATATAGTACACATTTTGAATAGGGTTTGCCTTCATTTTTTTGACAACAAGCAACATCAACCGCTTTTTTAAAAGTTTGAGTGTTGTAAAAGTTTTTAAAATTGTGAGTCACATTCATTTATTCATCATAAGAAATTAAATTAGAGAGCAGGTCCTATCTTCAGTTATGTTGACAAAGATGATGCCAATACACAGGAAAGCAATGAACAAATGTGCCATATTTAGTTCCATTTAATTAGAAACATAGGAGAAATAGTATTTTCCTAATAGAGACTGCTGTGTTTTGTAGGAAAATAAATTATATTTTGAAGCTTCTAAGAGGGAGTTACAAAATCTTAGACGTTTTTAAAGCAAGACAGTAGTCAACAATGAGTATCTACCTGGCACTGAAAGGCAGAGGAGTCAAATTCGCATGGTATTTGGTCACGCACTCTACCAGCATTTCTTTTGGGACTCAGTCAGGTGGTGCAGAATTTAAGGTTTCAAAAATGCTCTTGTCTTTAAGAATGTGAAGCACACCTTCCCTGTGTGAACCAGTGCGGTTACAACATTTGTACAAGCAGACAGGAACAATGTGAGTAAGTTAATTGCTATTGTCATTCCACTGATGTCAAGTTGTATCATGGTTGAATAAAGCCACTGGAGTTAATACATTGATGAATTTGGGCCAGTATTAAAAGGATGGCATATTCATCATTCATCTAAAGGGGTCGTTGAGTCCAAATCCTTGTTGATGACAACGAAAACGTGAACATTGATAACTACGTCACTGGCAATAATTGGGGTTGGGATTTGGGGAGGAGTTTGCATAGTTCCATAAGTTTCTCCTCCCTCTACTCTGATCCCTAAAATGAACTGCGCAATGTAGAGAATATTTATTTCAGATATAGTTTTAAAAAACATGCTCATATGTGTCTAAGAATCGACTGGCTTGTTTTCTGTTCTGAATTGACTGAGATCTTTTATTATTGACTTACTTTAATAGAATATTTAGAAAATACCCACAACTGTTTTCTTAAAATGCTAATGTAACCTCCTTTGACAATGGATAGAATTTTTTATACATCCAAAGAAACAGTGATTAGATCATCAATCTATTACCCTCCTAGGTATTCTTTATCCTTTGAGTCTTTAATTATCCCAGTTGTTTTGCCAGGAAGGAATGTCCCAAAACTTGCTATTCAGAAATTAATATATTATACATAGATTGCTGTACTTGTGGTTTTGGCAGGCAGGTACATATTTAATATAAACAGCAAAAGTGATGTTTAAATTTACTTCACATTAGCATTTATCTAGCATTTGTGTTTGAAAAATAGCACAAGATGAATAATCATTGTAGTTCAGGACCCAGGAACCCTAGTTGCTGTATGACCAAAATAAATGATGAAACGTTTTTGAAGCTATAGTTGTACATAGACTAAAAATATTTGGTGCACTGTCTTTGATCTGTGCAGTTATGCCTTTAGACAGTGCTGTTAACTGGAAGATGTAAGCAGGGAGGGTGTGTCTATACTCAAAACTTCAAAGTGCTGCCATGGGAACGCAGTGAGAAAAGGTAAATTCATTTTAAGCAATAGGCTTTAAATTTAGTATTTAACATCATGTTAAATATCAAAAATGTGTTTTTAATTTATAAATAAATAAATAAATGGAGATATACCAATCTCCTAGAACTGGAAAAACCTTTCAGGTCATCGAGTCCAGTCCCCTGCCTACACTAGCAGGACCAAGTACTGTCCCCTGACAGATTTTTTTGCCCCAGATCCTTAAATGGCCCCCTCAAGGATTGAACTCACAACCCTGGGTTTAGCAGGCCAATGCTCAAACCACTGAGCTATCCCTCCCCTTTCTAAGGGAGTGGTTACATTCAGAGGCATGGTGTTTGAAAGGGGTCACCAATATAAAAATTTTGAGAGCCACTGTGCTATACTTTTACTATTCAAGCATGGAATTACTATCCATAGAGATTCTATGGTATGGTTTGGTTCATTTAAGATTTTTCTTCATTTGACTCTGTTTTCTTTCTCAGTGAGGCAGGATCCAAGTGTGTGTGTGTGTGTGGGGGGGGGGGGGCGGGATCCAGGTGCAGTGTGAGAGGATTCTCTGTGGGACAATCTGGGTGCAGGCAGTTCAGTGGAGGGTGTGGTGGGATCTGGATTCACAGAGGCTTGTTGGGCAGGTTCCAGGTGCAGAGACAATGGGCTTCTAGGTGAAAGTGGTTGGGGCTCAGCAGAAGGGTTTGGGTATGGAGGTTTTAGTGGCAGGGGGATCTTGGTGCTGGGGGAGTGAGCTTCATGGGGTAGGGGTCTGGGTTCAGCTAATTAGGGGTTAGCGGTAAGGGGGGTCTGAATGTAGGGGCTCAGGGTGGTACTGGGGGGGGGGCTTGTCAGGGTGGGGGTATGAGTGCAGTTAGATCAGTGGGGGGTGGTCTGGGTGCCTTGGTGGGGGTCCAGAGGCAGGGGGTCTGGGTGAAGAGGGCTCCAGCTTCAGGGGCTGAGGTTCAGTACGGTGGGGTTCAGATATCGAGGGCTAGGGGGTTCTGGGTGTACAGGATGAGATGTGGCAGAGGTGTTTGGGTATGGGGGGGTCCAGATGCACAGGGGTTGGGCAGATAAGGGAGTAGCTCCCTGTACAGTGACCCTTTCCCCCACAGCTGAGGAGCGATGGGGGCAGGAAGTAGGGGAGGATGCTGAGTTTTCTGCAGATGAGGGCAGTTTCTGCAGGTGGGTCTTACATAGCTCTAGCCACTCCTCTCAGGGGAAGAGGAAGTCCCATCCTCTCCTGTCTCCAGGAGAAGCAGCTGATCCCAGCTCAGGGTAGGAGCCACTGGCTGGGGTGCCTGAAACAATGTACCTGCACAGATGGGGAATGGTGTATGACTGCTTGCAGTTTCCCTTTGCTTTGCAGTCAGAAAGTCATTTTTCTGTATGGAAGCAAAGAAATCTGAGGGGTGTGGTAAACCCAGAACAGACAGCTACCAGAGGGCGTGGTGGTAAGAGAGGTAACCACAGGTTAATTGGGTTCAGCTGAGTAGAGGTTGCCAGATACCCAGGCAAGATCAGCTGTGACCAACTAAGGGCTTTCAGAGACCTTTTTAAACCTTCCCCTGTTAGGAAGGGGGGGGGGGGGAGAGAGGAGTGAGACTGGGTACAGCAGGACAGGGAGCCCCCCTGGCCAGAGGGAAAAACCCTGCCGGAGAACTGACTGAGGAAGAGGGAAGGAAAAGCTTGCCCTTGGAGTGGTCTAGGAGGGCTGCCCTGCCCCAACCAGTCTCTCCTAGGCAAAAAGGACTTGTGCCTGGTGAGTCAGTGAGGGTACTTTGCCACAGGTGGGACATTAATTCTGTGAATGCACAGTGGTGCAGAATTCCCCCAGGAATAATCATTCCACCAAGTTTCTGTGATGCCTATTATATCAATATCCTCATTTAATATGAGGAACCCAAATTCACCTATCTTATTATTCAGAAAATGAATTGTTTGTTTTCCAATGGGACAGCAGGTGCTAGCAGCCCTGTAAGTGCCCAAGGTATCGGTCTTTCAAATAGTGACATGTCTAGAAAAATCAATTTTAAGTGTTTCTAGATAAGTTTTAAATTTATCACTTGTATTTTTCCTTTCCCACTGAGCCTTGTAAAGTTTAAATCCTGGTACTAGGCCACATCATATATATGGAAGTTGTATATAACTTTTTACATATCAACCTGAAGAAATGTCTTTTTTTAGAGCAAATAAGTTTAATGTTGGAGTGAGCCTGCCCTTGTCTAAACAGAGTTAAATATGTTTCTTGTCTTAGATAGGTATAGGCTGTCTATCTGTCTGATTGGCTATCCATTTTAGTGAATGCTTCAAAATAGTATGTAGGTGTTACAAACCCAGATTAAGAATATCATAGAAAAGACAAATGAAATCAAGAAAAAACACAGCACAATAACTGGGAAATGGAGGATTGTGGAGATTTGTTACCAAACAATGAGAGTAGGAAGGATTTATTGAAGAAACTGGGAGGAAGGGAGGTAAAAGGACATTTTAAAGCCTAGTGGCAGCATGAATGATAGTGCAAAGAGTATGACGGAGATCAGTAGGAAAGGCAATTTGGGAAGTGTGCAGTGGAAAAGTTGGGGATAAGGAAACAACATGGGAGAGATTATGTAGGGATGGAAATAGGGATGAGGATCTTGAATTTGATTTACTGGGAGGTAGGAAGATAATGAAGAGATTGCAAGGAACTACATAGATGGAGAACAGAAGATAATGTAAGCAGTAGCATTTTGAAGCAGAAATGTAATGTCAGAGGTAAGGATGTTGAAGAGGAAAAGGTTCCATAAGTCAAGGTGAAAAATTGCCAAGGCCTGAAGAAGTGCTTTGCAAGTAGGAATAGTGGTGGAAGGGATGATATTGATGATATTAAATTGAAAGAAATGACAAGAATTAGTGAGGGCCTGGAAAGGGGAGGAGACTAAAAATTGCCTTGAAGTTCTGAGTCTGGAAGATGGGGAGGTGTAGCCATGCCTTAGTGGGTCACACATTCAGGATAAACTGCTGAGAAATAGGGCAAACACAACCCAAAACTGGTGGTTATTCTTTTATAAGATAGACAAAACCAGCCACAAAAGTAAACTCCTATTTCACCACACTGGCTAACAAGAAAACATAAAGGCAGTTTCCTCAGGCATTCCAGTTCTTATATCACCACCAAAAACATTGGATTCAGAGATGAATGGTTCTTTACAACCAGTCTCATCAAATAGGTTCTTCTGATCCCAAAGGACCAGCCACACACCCAGGTCAATATACAAATTTAATCTTACCCAAAGATCACACTGATGCCAATCCCTTAGTATCTAAAATCTAAAGGTTTATTTACAGAAAGAAAGAAAGAAAGGTGAGAGTTAAAATTGGTTAAAGGAATCAATTACATACAATAATGGCAAAGTTCTTGGTTCAGACTTGTATCAGTGATGGAATAAAGCTTAACTAGTCTCTGGAGTACATCCACAGCTTGGATGGGTCATTCAGTCCTTTGTTCAGAGCTTCAGTTTGTAGCAAGGTTCCTCCATAGGAAAGAGGCAGGATTGAAGACAAAATGGAGGGTGTTTCCAGGGCCTTTTATATCCTCTGCCATGCATAGAGAAACCCATTGTTCTTACTGTGGAAAATTACAGAAACAAGATGGAGTTTGGAGTCACATGGGCAAGTCACAAGTCCATGCATTTTGCCTCGTCACAGCAAGAAATTTAATTAAGTATGGATAGGTATCTCCCATGGTCCACTGTCAGTTAAATGTTAGTTCGATGGGCCACTCAATTTGAATAGTCCCTCCATGATGTGCTGGCTAATTTGAACTTCAGGTATAGAGCCAATATTTATAACTTCAAATACAAAAATGATACATGGTTACAAAAAGCATAATCATAACCAGAAAATCATAACCTTTTCATAAGTGACAGAGTCCTGTGGCACCTTATAGACTAACAGACGTATTGGAGCATAAGATTTCGTGTGTGAATACCCACTTTGTCAGATGCATGTCTTCTGATGAAGTGGGTATTCACCCATGAAAGCTTATGCTCCAATATGCCTGTTAGTCTATAAGGTGCCACAGAACTCTTTGTTGCTTTTGCAGATCCAGACTAACATGGCTACCCCTCTGAACCTTTTCATAGACATCTTACTCAACAAACTTTGTACAATATTTTCTGCAAATATATAACAGTAGTTGGAACAATAATCTATCTGGTCATATTTTATTTAGATAACATCAGAGAAGGATAATGGGTTTGTCAGTTTTGTAGTTTGAGAAAGTGACATGAAATCCAAGAAAATATATTTGACTGACTGCTGGATATGCAAAACTGAATATGGAGGAGAGTTTGGTGATAAAGAAGTAGATCTCTAAATCATCCAGGGAATTCAGTCACATCACAGGGAAGATTTAGGGCTTGATTCACCATTATTTTACTCCTATTTTATACTAAAGTAATTAATTTACATCAGTGCTGGAGTAACACAGTGGTGAATCCAGCCCTTAATATTTTAAAAGTTGTTAAACACTTACAGTACTACTTATGGTAATTTGAGGAAGATAAAGGAGAACAGGTCCTCCCCCCCCAAAAAAAACTGCCACCTTCTTGCCTCTTAAAAATAAAGAATCAGTTTGTTTTGAAGCATGAAAATTTTTACAATGATTTGCCTTTCTTCCAGAAATAATTTAATTCACCTACTTCCTAATACCTATAAATAAAATATTTGTGAAGACACTGCATGTCTCTCTACAATATTAGAGAGACAAGGTGGGCGAGGTAATACCTTTTATTGGACCAACTTCTGTTGGTGAAAGAGACAAGTTTTCCATCTTACACAGAGCTTTTCTTCGGGTCCTGAAAGCTCGAAAGCTTGTCTCTCTCCCCAAGAGAAGTTGGTACTTGTCTCTCTAGTATCCTGGGACTAAGGTGGGTCCAACAATATTTACAGAATATTGTAATTAGCTGTACACATACAACTAGATGACTCCATTCTTGTTGGAGTCAATGTTCAACTTCATGATTAGGAGTGCCACCTGGAATATACATGCTCATGCATAGGTCCATAAGATATGGTTATTTGCAGTATTTTCCTGAGGTACATTCTCTTTCAGGAAGTTAACAATTTTTATATTACTAAACTCAAAACAGCTAAAAGGGCAACAGAAATCAAAGTGATAAAATAGGGTGGCAATGAGGTGTGTAAATGAAGACATTTAAAAATATAAAGAGAATGGGATGGAGTATTATTAGTAGAGTTAGATGGAGGAATAATAAAAATGAAGAACAAAACATAGTAATAAGTGGAGATGTGTAGAAACCACCTAAAGTAATACAGGGGACTTTCCAAGCACAGTAAATACAAGTAGAAGAATGATTCAAATCAATTTTGGCCACTTTAAATTGGAAACAGAGAACTTAGGAAAGTGGTGCACCCTTCTAAGGTGGTGTGGAGGAACATTGAATGGAGGGTGGGCAGGGCCCAAGCCAGTCCTCACAGGAAGTGGGGAGGAAGCACCACTCACCTCCACTTTGCCCTCGGTTCTGCTCTGGCCCCACCCACTTTCTGAAGAAAAGGACCTAGGGATTACAGTGGATGAGAAGCTGGATATGAGTCAACAGTGTGCCGTTGTTGCCAAGAAGGCTAATGACATTTTGGGCTGTATAAGTAGGGGCATTGCCAGCAGATCGAGGGACGTGATTGTTCCCCTGTATTCAACATTGGTGAGGCCTCATCTGGAGTATTGTGTCCAATTTTGGGGCTCACACAACAAGAAGGATATGGAAAAACTGGAAAGAGTCCAGAGAAGGGCAACAAAAATGATTAGGGGCCTGGAGTGCATGACTTATGAGGAGAAGCTGAGAGAACTGGGATTGTTTATTCTACAGAAGAGAAGACTGAGGGGAGATTTGATAGCTGCTTTTGACTACCTGAAAGGGGGTTCTAAAGAGGATGGATCTAGACTGTTCTCAGTGGTAGCAGATGACAGAACAAGGAGTAATGGTCTCAAGCTGCAGTGGGGGAGGTTTAGGTTGTATATTAGGAAAAACTTTTTCACTAGGTGAGTGGTCGAGCATTGGAACGGGTTACCTAGGGAGGTGGTAGAATCACCTTCCTTAGAGATTTTTAAGGTTAGACTTGATAAAGCCCTGGCTGGCTTGATTTAGTTGGGGATTGGTCCTGTTTTAAGCAGGGGTTTGGACTAGATGACCTCCTGAGGTCCCTTCCAACCCTAATATTCTATGATTCTATGTGGCCCCGGCCTCAGCCCTGGGCTCCTGGCCCAGCGGCAGCTCCAATCCTCTACTGGCCCTGGCTGCAGCCACCCATGGCTGCACCCACAGCCCTATTCCTGGCCCCAGATGTGCCCCCAGTCATGGCCCTGGACTCAGCTCCTGGCTCCTGACCTGGTTGTGGCTCCAGGCCGAGCTTGAACCGTGGCCCTACTCCCAGCCACAGTGGCCCCAGCCCTGACCATGGCCCTGCTCCCATCCCAGCTCCCAACCACAGCTGAGGGTGGGGAGTGTGGACAGGGGCAAGTGGGGGCGTGCTGTCAAACCTTTGGGGACCACTGATTTTGAGAAAGGAAAAAAGAAACAGAAGCATTGATAAACATTGTCATATGTAGGGATGGAAGGAATTTCCCCCCAAATCAGGTTGGCAGTGACCTTGATTTTTTTTCAGTTTGCTCTACAGAGTGTGGTTGTGGGTCACTTGCCAGGATTATCTGGGTATATCTCATTTAATTATTTCCCTGTTGTTACAGGGGTCCTCAGTACTAGTGCTTGATCCCTTCTATTCTTTGCCTGTTGCTCATAATAGTCTAGTCTCCTGTGGATCTCATTTACTTTGGTCTTATTTATCTGTTGGGTTTAGTGTGCCAGAGGCGATAGTGGCCTGTGAGTTACAGGAGGTCAGACTAGATGAACTTCTAGTGGTATTCTATGACTCAAAGTGAGCATTTCATATCCATCTTTAGATCAGTGAGAAAGCAGGGATAAGTTTTCCAAAAGGGAGATAGCACATCTGATATAAACAGCTATTAAAAGGTTACTAACCTATGGGCAGGGTTACACTACAGAATTACTACTGGATAACTGCATGGCCACACCCCTGTGCTTCCTACTTATACTGACATAAGCGTAAGTGTAAACAGCGCTATGTGGGCAGAGAGCCTCTCCCATCCACATAGCTACGGCCTCTGATGGAGGTGGATTAACTGTCAGCTGGAGAGCTCTCTCCCCTCTCCTAGACTAGAACGCCATCATTAAAATGGTACAGCACTGCAGTTACAGCAACATAGCTAGATTAGTGCAGCTGTACTAGAGGCAGAGCTTTAAGTGTAGACCTGTTTTGGTTCAAAGTTGCACATATCCCTTAGTATTGAGGAAAGCCAGCAAGTAAATTAGTGATTTTTTTCAAAACCCAATGTATTTTCAGTAATGTATTTAAGAGGTGTCTAAAGACTGCTGTGTAGCAAACACAGCTACTTTACGGTATTTTATTAAATGCTTAGGATATCTGAATTAGGTCTAATTGTCAGGTCTGGGGACCCAAAACCCCTAGGTTCCCTTTTGAACTCTATCACTGGTTCATTACAGGTGATTACCCCCCTCTGCGTCTCAGCTATAGGTATGCTTGGGTATTAAACTATAGGTACGTTTAGTATTAATAACAATTTTGAATCTATTACCGAGGTTGGTTGTGATTCCAGGGTCTCGTGTCCCCCTAGGGAGAACAGAGGATCCAACTGTTGGCAGCAATTCTCTGACAACCTAATGAACGTCTCCATTAAAACGAGCTCTTCATATTGGATCTGCAGCCCCGAAGTGATGTCAAATGCTTTCTTGTTTTAGGACTGGTAAAGCCTCTTTACCGTAAAGAGCAGCTAATATACCAGCTAAGCACCTTTGCAAAAGACAGAGGCTCCCTGATAACCTGGACTGTTACTGTCATAGGTGCGCGTGACAACACCTCTGTGTTCAGTCAGTGTGTGGATTGGGTTACTGTCGGGGCAGCGTTCCTGAAGGCATTTAATTAACCTTGGTCAAAGCAGTTGCCTTATGCTGGATCCCTTGGGGGGAATGGTGTATTGCCTTGGCAGGAGCATGGGATTCAACCATCCAGGTCTGAATCCAACCAGTGACCAGATTAGGCTAAGAGGCACAGAAGCTTCTGACCAACTGCATCTTTATACAGTTTTCACATCCGCTCTAATGGGACGGATGTCAGCGAGGTCCAGGCATTGTAGTGTCTGTAGAGATAACTGAGGGGAACCATGGTAGCTTATGCCCTAATCAATTTGTTAGCCTCTAAGGTGCCACAAGGACTCTTCATTGTTTTTGCAGATAAAGACTAATACTGCTACCACTCTGAAACCTGAAGGGAATTGGAACTTTCCACAAATTATCCTCACCTGTCTTTTCAGCCCAGTGCCTACAACGGAGCACCTGGGAGAAGGGTGCCTTTAATTACTGTGATGGAGAAGGATTCAGGAATCAAGGAAAGAGTTTGCTGGTGGATTCAGGACATCTTTGGGAACAGAAAGGTCTGTGAAGAACCAAAAAAACTTCAGAAACAGACTTCAAAGAGAAACTGCAGAACTAAAATTCATTTGTAAATTTAACACCATTAATTTGGGCTTGAATAGGGACTGGGAGTGGCTGGCTCATTACAGAAGTTACTTTTCCTCTTGTGGAATTGATACCTCCTTATCAATTATTGGGAGTGAACTACATCCACCCTGATTGTATTGGCCCTGTCAACACTGGTTCTCCACTTGTGAGATAACTCCCTTCTCTTTATGTGTCAGTATAATACTGCCTGCATCTGTAATTTTCACTCCATGCATCTGAAGAAGTGGATATTTTACCTACGAAAGCTTATGCCCAGATAAATCTGTTAGGCCACATCTACACTATCCGGCAGGTAGTGATCGATTTATCGGGGATAGATTTATTGCGTCTAGTGTAAACTCAATAAATCGATCCTTGAGTGCTCTTCCCGTCGACTCTGGAACTCCACAGCCACGGGAGGTGGAAGCGGAGTCGACGGGGAAGCAGCAGCTTTCAACTCACCGCTGTTAGGACGTCCAGGTAAGTCAATTTAAGATATGTTGACTTCAACTACGCTATTTGAGTAGCTGAAGTTGCTTATCTTAGGTTGACCGCCCCCTCTTCCACCGCAGTGTAGAATTGGTCTTGGTCTTTAAGGTGCCCCTGGACTTCTTGCTGTTTTTGTGAATACAGACTAACACAGCTACCCCCCTGATACTTGTGAAGAAGTGTCACTCTCTAGTTACAGATGCGGTTCTGGACTGTGAGACAAGTGTCCAAGTATTAACATCACTGTTCATGGACTGGCTGGGTGTCCCACCAGTCCTCCCTGGGAGTGTCTGTCTCTCTTGGACAATAGAGGCATGGGTCTCTGCCTCGTCTGAAGTGTCCATTTGCCCCCAGAGTCGCCATTCCATGCTGAGCATCTTCAGGTTCCCCACATCCAAGTTAATGCCCACAGCCAGGGCTTAACTCTGCTTTGGAGCTCCATAAATATGGTAATTATATGGTAGATCTGAATTACAATGCAGTGGTGATACTCCCTTCCTGGACATGGGACACCTGGTAGCTCTGGACATGGTGTGCACAGGAAGGTTACCTCGTGATCTTAACTGTGGCACTGAATGGACACTCAGTCAGACGTTTGAGACATTGATGATTTGTTACAGTCAACTGAGCCCAGTTCTGTGCCTCTTTCCTCTGGCTCCAGAGCACCCAGAATTGCCACTGGTAATGGTGAAGCAATTCTCTCAGTCACGGTCACTATTGGCTTGTTCTTCCCTGACTCAAGTCCTTCTGGATTTTAGTGAAGTGGCAGGAAATCAAGTAAGTGCCGCAGTCAGTCTCAGCTTCTGTTTATTCAGCAACATAGTTTCCATTTCTGGGCTGGTTTTGTGTGTTTCAGTCCTACCTGCACCAAAGCAGGTAGGACTGAAAGGAAAGTCTTGTACAGAAGTGTCTTACTTAGGACTCTGGTGTCTGTACAGACTTCATTGGTCCCCTTTCAAAATATTATTTATCACCTGAATTCCTGGAGGGAAGAAGTGAAATTTTCTTGGATGTTGGTGGCTTTATGGCCTGTTTGCAATCCATTCTCCTTAGGTTGTATTTCTAACCTAGCAGAACTTTAATGCAACCTTAACTGTAAATAGCACTTTCAATTCATCTAATTTTCAAGCTTATATCTAGAAAAGAACCCAGTGAATGAAACTAAGGTAAGAGACTACATTAAATAGTGAACATCAGAGTTACACTTTGGCTAAGATTATTTTATTGTCAGCTTTTCTGTTGTGAAGACAGTTTAACTCTTAAGGAAGAGAAATGTTTTGCTAATGATCAGTTGAACATTTAATATTGCTCTTTATTTGGACCAGTTCGATTACATTGCTGCTGTTTTCAATTAAAAGAGGATTCGTTTTAGGTTTCAAACTTTAAGCAACAGATTGTGAGCCCGTTCCTTACTCATGCTGGTGAGGAGTTACTCACTCGAGTAGTTCCGTTAACTTTAGCAGAGCTACTGGGGGGAGGAAGAGTTCACCAATGTGAGCAAGGAGTTCATAAGCTGAGTCGAATGGATTGATGTCAGAATACTCATAGGGAGCTCTTCAAGTCATCCCTGCTAAATACCTCAAGACCGAGTCATTGGATCTAGAAGCCGCAGGTTTTCCATGACGTCGACTCTCAAGCAAAAACAAAATGTAAAAATATCACTGATGACATCATTGATGTCAGAAGTCCTGGGGATCGAAGGTTTTTCTTTTAGCCCGGTGAGTTAAACTGGCAGCCCAATCACAAAGTATTGCAAAATTTCAGCTGTCCCCTGGCAGGAAGATAGTCTGCGAAGGCGATCCTGGTCTTGCTAAGGGTGATCTATCTCCCTTACACCCCACTTTGTATCCAGCCCCTACTTTGTGTTCTTGGTCCCCGATGTCTTTCTGGCTCTCCCACTGCACCAACATCCTAAGGAAAGCACGTGGGTGGGTAACTTCTTGCTTTCGGAGTAATAAATAGGTTTTGTATCGCCTGCGAATCGGTTTTAATCACTCTCTCCCTTTATCTACAGAACAAAGCGCAAGGTCCTTAAGATCTGTAACACTTTCAATAAACATACAAGCAAGGTGGGGGCACCTACTCTCTTGCACATCACTCGCTTAAGTGAAGCAGATTCCAGTGCAAACAGCAAAAGGTGCGCAGCTAGAAATTTTGGTCCTGATCTGTTGCAGTCAATGGGGGTTTTGCCATTGATTTCAGGGGTCGTAGAATCAGAATGCGGCGATCATTCTCCTTTCTCCAGAATAATCCAAGTTCATTTGCATTAGTAAGTGAGCTCAGCAGCAAGCAAAAAGAAGGGGCAGGGGCTCAAAATAAAACCACCTCACTGAAATTAGTTAGAGACAAAGATGACTTTTATGTTCTTCAAATGGCATCTCAAGAAGCGGAAGAATTTT
Organism: Sternotherus odoratus; assembly: GCA_032164245.1. Classification (NCBI taxonomy): domain Eukaryota; kingdom Metazoa; phylum Chordata; order Testudines; family Kinosternidae; genus Sternotherus; species Sternotherus odoratus. The sequence goes on from JAVMKO010000008.1 coordinate 32,550,436, forward strand.
GTGCTAAGCCAAGAGCTTGCTAGAGCAGCGGTGAGTTCTGTTAAACGAGAGCTGTTCCTTTCCTCTCACACGTCACTTCTACACCCAGATGTACTGACAGCATGGCTTGGGCGTTTTCCCTTGCTAATGCTGGCTATGTTGCAGATGTGCACGGAATCCGCAGAATCTCAGGCGGGTAGAATTTTCCGCGTCTTTTCCAAGTTTGTCATTCGTGAAAATATATCCAGCTTTCAAAAACACTCCCAAAGTGTTCTCTGAGGGCATTTAGAAGGGTACGATTTAATTTATTCTGTAACATTTTAACGCCTTTCTTTAATCTAGTGCTCTGGCGAAAACTGTTCTTTACTAGCTGGCATGACAGCTGTTAGACCTCTAGGTGGCGCTGCCCACCAGTCAGGTACCCAAGTGTAATAGAAGATCTTTTCCAGCCACATGATCACATCTAGCAAAGCCAGCTGCAATATAAAAGAGCTGGCAGTGGCTGGCTCAGCAGCAGATAACCCGGTGATGATTTCAGGGAGCATAAGGAAGAGCATATGCTCTTTCCCCACGTTTTAGAAAACTATTTTGTGTTTTTCCCTACTATTTTACCACTTTACTTTGGTGTGGTAACTTCAGCTCTTTGATGAGATATTGGATTATGTTACTGTTGAAACGGTTTGCAGGGAGCTGAGCCAGGGAAGGAAGAATGCGGGTCCATTTAATGGTGTTCTGCCTTATTTCCTACACCGTGAATGGGCAAATAGAGTATTCCATCTCCGAAGAAACTGAACGTGGTGTGTCTGTTGGGAATATAGCAAAGGATTTAGGAATAGATGCAACTACACTTTCACTCCGGAAATTTCGCATGATCACCAGTTCAAGTAAGCAATATTTTAATTTGGATGTAAGCACGGGGGCTTTGTCAGTTAATGAGCCCATAGACAGAGAGCAGATTTGTGAATTAAAAACTACTTGTTTTCTGAATTACGAACTTGTGCTAGAAAACCCTCTAGAGCTTTATAAAATGGAATTTAAAATACTGGACATAAATGACAATTCCCCAAGGTTCCCTTTAAATGAATATCACTTAAATGTAGCTGAGTTTTTATCTCCTGGGGCTCGGTTCACGCTCCCCAATGCCCAAGACTTTGATGAAGGCACCAACAGTGTCCAGACCTATTCTCTGAGTCCTAACGAACATTTCCGACTGGAAATGCAAACACGCGGGGATGGGAGTAAGTACCCCGAACTGGTGCTGGAGAAGCCCTTAGACAGGGAGCAGCAATCCACCCACAGACTTGTAATTACAGCCAAAGATGGTGGGAATCCCGAGAGGTCCGGTGACGCCCAAGTCATTGTGACTGTTCTTGATACCAATGACAACGCTCCAGTGTTTGAACATTCACTCTACAGGGCAAGTATCTTGGAAAACTCCCCCAACGGCACGTTGGTAACCAAAGTACATGCCACTGACTTAGACGAAGGTCAAAATGGAGAGATCAGATACTCCTTTAGCAATAGCACTTCTGCTGACCTACAGAGACTGTTCCTAATCCACCCCCAGACCGGGGAGGTAAAAGTGAACGGCACGCTAGATGTTCAGAGACCCGTTCTAGAGATGTTCATTGAGGCGAGGGATAAAGGTGCGTTTGGAATGTCCAGTACAGCGAAATTGCTGGTGGAGGTCACTGATATAAATAATAATGCCCCCGAGGTTACAATCACGTCTCTTTCCAGTCCCATCCCCGAAGACGCTGTGGCCGGCACTGTGATAGCTCTTTTGAGTGTTCTGGATAAAGACCCCGGAGAGAACGGGAAGGTAACTTGCCAGATCCCCGCTGACATTCCCTTCCAACTGAAACCCTCTTTCGACAGTTACTATAGTTTGGTCACTGATGGGCTTCTGGACCGAGAACTGGTCAGTGAATATAACATCACCATCACCGCCGCGGACCTTGGGTCCCCGCCAATCGTCACGCAAAAGACGGTATTGGTGCAAATCTCCGACGTGAACGATAACCCTCCCAAATTCTCCAGACACTCCTATGACATCTCTGTGACGGAGAACAATCATCCGGGAGCATCTTTGTTCCAGGTGTCAGCATCCGACCCCGACATTAGCGGGAATGGCGAGGTCTCTTACGAGCTCAAGGACATGGACATTGCAGGGAGCTCCTTGTCCAGTGTTTTATCCGTTGACCCCGAGAATGGAAACATCTATGCAAAAAGCACTTTTGACTACGAACAACTCAGGAGTTTTCATTTTCAGTTGGTAGCCAAGGACAACGGCTCCCCGGCCCTGAGCGCGGCCTTAACTGTGAATATATTCATCGCGGATCAGAACGACAACGCCCCGGACATCCTGTACCCCGGGGCCAGGAACGGCTCAGTGGCGGTGGAAATAGTCCCTAGGTTAGCCGATGCCGGTTACCTCGTGACTAAGGTGGTGGCGGATGATGCGGACAGCGGGCAGAACGCCTGGCTCTCCTACCATCTGCAGCAATCTTCCGACTCCAGCCTCTTCAGGGTTTTGCCCAATACAGGAGAACTCAGGACGACTCGCTCCATGCGGTCCACGGATTCCATCAAACACAAAGTGGTCATTCTAGTGAAGGACCATGGGGAGCCGCCCCTCTCCTCCTCGGTAGCGCTGGGCATCCTGCTGGCTGACTCCCTTCCCCAGGTGCTCCCGGAGTTCGGTGACGGGATGGAGGGACACGAGCAGCTCACCAGCCTGAACCTTTACTTGATCATCGCGCTCGCTTCCATTTCCTTTGTGTTCCTCGGGTTTGTGCTCTTCCTTCTTCTCACAAGGTTTTTCCATTGCAGAACGAACCCCGCCCGCAGCGGCTGCTGTTCAGGGTGCTGCCCAGCGGATGAGCGTGACAAGTATCGCTTCAACGTGCGCATGCTCCCAAGATCTCATTTAACACCTGACATGGTGGAGGTCTCAGGAGTGGGCAAACTGACCCAGACCTATTTGTACAGAGCTTCTTTGGGTGTTGGGCCTAGCAACAACAACTTACTGCTGAACGGAGACACTGGAAACCTTTCCAATGGTACCGGATCACAAGTGCCCGCGGCCTGTGTTCAAGTCCGGAAGGTGAAGAGCGATCACTTTAATGCTATTCTAGTGGTAAGTAGTTTTTGTTTAAATTATCCCCATTTAATTTAAAGGTACGTGGACTGTTTGGTTTTAAATGTACTTACCTAGCGGTTCCAGTGCTAATCCTGTACAAAAGCGAAGTTTAGGGAAATGATTTAATCACAGGATAGCAGATGCCATTATGTTAACACTAGTAAAATGAAATCTCCTAATATAATTCTAATCAGGATCGCCTAATTCTGTTTTAAACCAAAGAACTATACGAGAAAAAAATTACCTTCGAACGTAGCATGGACACAGTATGCCATGTAAAGTCAGATGGTGCTCAGGCTGATGGAACCATGTACGCTATGTACAAGTTCACCAAACAACTATTAGATGGAAAGAGGTTGTGAAATAAGTGAAAAGTAAATTGGGTTATGAGTTCAAATATCTACTATGTAGAGCATGAGAACAAAAAAAATCCACTTATTGAGAGTTTCCCTTTAGGGAGGGAAATGGTGAGAGAGAAAATAATGTCATAGGAAAAGGTGATATTTTAAAGTCTTAATGCCACTTTTCCAAGGCACCTGAAGGAATTAACTGCCCAGCTCCTTTGAAAATCTCACCCTCAAAGCTTTAGATTTGCAATTCAATTATAGCTACTAAAAATAATATGAGGATTTTGTGAGACTCAAAATAATTTCTGGTCCTGCCACAATACAAATGACCTGCCTCTGAGGAGGAATCATTTATTAGATTGCAGCACAGGACTGTGAGTCAAGAAAGATGAATGGTGTCCTAGGATGTCACTGACTTGCTCAGTGACCTCTGGCCAGTGCTTATGCCTCAGTTTCCCAATCTGCAAAATCATGTTGATACCTTTTTGCCAGATGTCTTATGAGTTTTAATTAATGCCCCTGCATAACTTTGAGATGCTCTGAGAATGGTAAAAGTTCTAAATGTTTATGTATAATCAAAACTAACCTGCAGTTTGCAATTATGCACCATGAAAGCACTAACTTTAGTCTTAGCTATATGCATTTTTCTGCTTTTTACTCATTTGATTGGGATGATACACAAAATATTGGGCTATGTTCAGTATACTGTACCAGAAAGCACTAGAAATGAATGGTATCTTCAGTTAGACTTTATGGCTTATGGCTAAGAATTTTAAAAGTGATGAGTGCTTTTTAAATGTTCAACCTGAGGTAACTTAAAAGAGCCTGATTTTCAGAGTTTGACTACCCAATTTCTGAAAACCAGCTATGTTTAAGGTGTTTACAGTTGGATACCCAAAGACAGAGGTGACCAAAATGACTAGTCATTTGTAGGAACATAGAAGTTACCATATTGGAACAATTCTGAGACCTATCTACTCCACTGTCCTGTCTCTGACAGTGGCATGTGGCAGATGCTTTCGAGGAAGGTTAAGCACTCCACAGTATCCAGATATGGAATGATCTTCCCCTCACATTAGCTCTCACCCTTGTCTCTAAGGGTACGTCTACACAGCAACCCCCTCTGTGGCAGCAAGCCTGGGTCAACTGACTTGGGCTTGTACTGTGAGGCTAAAAATAGCAGTGTAGACATTCCTGCTGGGGCTGGAGCTCTGGTTACGAAATCCTTGGAGAAGGAGGATATCAGACTCCAAGCTTCAGCCTCAGTATAGTCTGCACTGCGATATTTAGTCTTGCAGTCTGAGTCCCTTCTCCCCAGTCAGTTGACCTGTGCTCAGAGACGCACTGCCACTTTTTTTTTCTGTGTAGGAAAACACTAATAGTTACAGATTGGCTACAGCCCTGAAGTATGTTTAATATCATTTCCAAAATTGTTGTTGTAATTAAGTTTGATAACATAGCATATTTCTGTTACTCATATAACATTTCAGTCTCTTTTGAAATTTTGCTAAATTCCTGACCTCGATGACAATGAGTTCCATAGTCTAATTACACACACTATGTATTTCCTTTTATGAGTTTTGAATTTCCACCTTTTGAGTTGAATATATCCTTGTTCTTGTATTATGACACAAGGAGAACAGAACCACCATATCTACTTTCTAGACCATTCCATTTTAATATGCTTATATCTTTTATTCATCTAAAGTAAACAATTCCATTCTTTTCAATCACTCTTCATATGAAAGATTTTTTCATGTCCCTACTCATTCTTATTGCCTTTCTCTGAACCCCTCTAATTCTTCATTAAAATCATGGCCTGCATAACTGTGGTGACTACAGGTTTAAATGTTTGTCATTGTTTGGTTTACTTGGCATTACCCCAAAGTGGTAGCAGATTTAAAGTCCTCTTACTGCTTACTGTGCTGATAAAAGGTCACTCATTTCAGAGATTTACCACCAAGCAATGAAGGAATACAATCAGTGAATTTTACAAAACCCAAAATTTTCAAAAAGAATTTTTAGAAAACCCCAAATTTTGGAAAGAGCTTGTGTGGTCCAAGAAAATAATAGTTAGGGGCATCAAGCGGATTTTTTGGATACTCTGCATTTGGTGAGCTTGGATTGTAAACATTACCGACAATTCAGTTTTAGGATTTGAAAAACAACCCATCTTAAAATTAGTTTATGGGAGAGTTATCAAAAGTTTTCTGGAACTTCCATAACCCGCAGGGTTGCTGCAAGCACAACCTCATGTTTTAAAGTCACTTGCTTTGATGGAAATCTGTACATAAGTGCAAAGGAGTAACAGTACTACAGATAATTGTACTAGAGTGACTGACTGATGCAGTTAACTTCCATGTTCCCATTGAGCTAGAATCTTATTATTATTATTATTATAGGGTTCATTATTTCAGTATAGCATTGAATAGTAAGAAACCACAAATTAACCATTAAACTTTCCACCACAGATCATGAAAATGTCATCAGTCTTCCTTATTAGATTTCAGCCTTTCATGTGCATTTTTAAACTAGAATATTGAAATGTGATACACTCATTCTTATGCGTTCCCAGGAAGAGGCAAAACAAATCCCAGATTTGTCCTTTGGCTATTTTCTTAGCTAAGATCCACTAAACAGAAATGGTAAGATCAGATATAGCCCAGTGAAAGGTCAAAGGTTACATCTGGGATGAGTTGAGCAAATGAACCAAAGGCACTAACACGAATAGCAGTGTCAACTCTTAAAAATGGAGTGCTGTCAGTTGGTTATCAGAGAGGTAGCCGTGTTAGTCTGGAATAGCAGAGGTAACAAAGAGTCCTGTGGCACCTTAAAGACTAACTGAAGTCTTGACTTTAGTTAGTCTTTAAGGTGCCACAGGACTCTTTGTTACCTCGGTCAGTTAGTTATTATTGTTGATTTTGTTGTTGCTGAAAATGAGGATTAGTCTACCTAAGAATTAACTATGCATATGGCATAAATTACCTGTTTTTACAGTATTGCAGTCCATTCAAATGATTCTAATTCTAAAAGTAATTGGGAATATGTATGATTATTTGCTTGCTTTATGTATTCAAAGAGATTTAGAATAAAATCAGGCCTCACCAAGATAAAGATGTATGAGACTATACATTTCCCTGTGATCTGATATAGTATATAAGACCCTGGGCTTTGACATTTGCAGTAATTCTGGAAAACTGAGCCACACTCAGAACTCCTATTGATTTAGGTATGATTTATGTGCATAGAAAAATCACAGGATCATCTTATTAGTAAAGAACAACTCTGTTCTTATATTTTTGTATTGAAATTAAAGTTAAATGTGAAAGTTTTACCTTTAGATGCATACATATTGACTTTTTGGTGGTTACAAATGTGTGCTTAGTGTCAAATTCTGCCCTATGTTTTTCTGAATAGGATTGTATTATTACTCTTGGTTATTATATACATACCTACTGTAAAACATTAAATATAAAGACACTGGTTGAAGCTCAATAATTAAGGTTGTATACATATTTTAATTTAAAGTAAGACTTAAATCCATCTTTTAAATACCTTTTTTTTCATGTAGTCATTAGAATTGCCACTTACCAAAAGATGTCTAAATATTTAGATATGCCGGAAGATAATTAAATGGAATACATGTCTAGAAATTATATTTAGGGGAAATATATATGATTTATTTTGGTTTCTTTGTTAGTACTTTTTCACTGTTAAGTTATGTGAAAGTCTTGGATGTTCTTTACTCATACCGACATGTAAGACTGTTCTGTGTTTTTACATAGGATATTTAGGTTACATCTAAAATTAGAGCTACATAAAGCCTAGCAGTAGGGTATACCTTAACTATATGTCTTTCAAGATCATGCTCATTTTGTGCAGTGTGGCATGTATGCATGACAGTGAACTGAAAAAAGTATTGCACACTGCTTTTAAACTGTGCCACGCTACAGACAGACACTTCAGCAGGGTTAGTCACATAAGTAAGGACTGTTTACCTGAGTAAGTTTCCAGGATCAGGATCTAACCAGGGTGTGCCATAGCCATTTTTAAAAAAAAGCTAAAAACTATTTGCCTGGTGAAAGGCTTATATGGTGTGTGCACATACAGAGTGTAGTGACCCTTTAGTGTTGTTACATCTGATATTTAGGTTACATCTAAAAATAGAGGTACATGAACCTAGCAACAGAGAATATTTTAACTGTATCATGCAAGACTTAGAGATGGCAATGTTTTTATGCAATGTGGCATTCCTGCCAGTGAAGTGACAAAGTTGAAATACACTTGCATTTTGACTGTGTCATGTCTCAAACTCTTGCTTCAATAAAATTACTCACAGAAGAAAGGACTTATTCATATGAATCAAGGTTTCCTGGGTGAGACTCTTATAATGGTATGCCACAACAATAGTTCTTTAGGCATCCCAGGACTGCATTAGCGCTTTGGGCCACAGTGTTAAACTGGGAACTCATGTTCAGCTGATTATCCACCATAACCCCAAATCTTTTTCAGAGTCACTGTTTCCCAGGATAAAGTTCCCCATTTTTTGGCCACATTCTTTGTTCCTAGATGTATACATTTACATTTAGCTATATTAAAAGTTAAAACACATTTTGTTTGCTTGAGCCCATCGTACCAAGAGATCTAGATGGCTCTCAATTAGTGATCTGTTCTCTTCATTATTTATCACTCCCCCAATTTTTGTGTCATATGTAAAATTTGTCAGTGAATACTAAGAACCTTAGTACCAAGAACGAGTCCCTGCGGGACCCCACTAGAAATACACCCATTCACTGATGATTCCCCATTTACCATTACATTCTGAGACATATCAGGTAGCCAGCTTTTAATGCATTTAATGTATGTCATGTTAATTTTATAACTAAAGTACTATGCAGTACCAAGGAAAATGCCTTACAGAAGCCTAGCAACACTGTTACTTTTATCAATCAAACTTGTAATCTTATCCAACAATGATATCAAGTTAGTTTGACAGTACCATTTTCCATAAACCCATGTAGACTGGCATTAATCATATTACCCTTCATTATTTATTAATCAAATCCTGTATCAGCTCTTCCATTATTTTGCTTGGGATTGATGTGAGATTGACAGGCCTGTATTTGGTGGGGCCTTCTGTTTGCCCTTTTAAAAATAATGGCTCACCATTAGCTTTCTTCTACTCTTTGGGAACTTCCCTGATATCCCAAGACTTATTGAAAATCAACATTAATGGTTCAGTGAGCTTCTCAGCCAGGTCTTTAAAAATCCTTTGTACAAGTTTATCCAGACTTACTAGTTTAAAAGTGTCTAACTTTAGTAGCCACTGTTTAACATACTCCTGAGATACTAGTAGAATGAAAAGATTGTTATCTTATGATATGAATACTTCATTTGTTTTCCCCAAATACAGAACAGAAATATTTGTTGAACAATTTTGCCTTTTCTGCATTATTAATAATCATTCTACCATTTCCATTTTGAAATGGCCCACTACCATTGATAGGGTTGGTTTTGTTCCTAATTCACTTAAAAAACATCTTCTTATTGTCCTTAACTGTGTTGGCCATAGATTTCTCCTTGTGTCCCTTTGCTTCCCTTATTAATTTTCTACAATTCCTAATTTTTGATATGTATTCATTGCTATCAACTTTCCTTTTCTTCCATTTGTCTTAAATATGCCTTCACTAAACCAGGTAATTTTTTAAACCAATATGGCCTTCTCCTTTGATTGTGGTGTAACTATAGCCCTCTCATGGCCAAGATGGAGTCAGCTTTGCAGGTGGCTCTGGCCAAGAAAAAGTGTACGCAAGAACATAACAGGGAAACTTCCCTCTACACCAAGGGCATCTATTCCAACTCCCACCCAGAGTAAACACATACACATTGGAATGATAAAAGGAATATAGGAAAGGGAAATATTTATTTACAGAGGGATTAATGGAGAAAATAACAGGGGAAAGGTAGGGAGAGCAGTAAAACAGGCTTATGTCCAACACAAGAACCAAGGGGTATAACAGTATGAAAGGGAGATGCCGAGTAAGGCATCTACACTCAGAGTTCAGGAATCCTGAGCAGACTTCCAGTCCAGCAGTGAGTCTTGGGTAGTGCTAGTCATCTTTGACGCCAGTAAATTTGCCCCAGAAAACTCCTCTGGTGCCTGGCCTCTTCTGCTACTCTCTGCAAGCCCACACAGAGCAACAACTTTCCCACTTAGTTAGCTACAGTCTCCCTCCTTATTCCCAATGAAAAGTCATAAGCCTCAATACTCACAGCCCCATACAGCTCTGGGTGGCAGTGTAGTAGGTCTGGCTCCAGTTTGTCCTTCTCAGGTGATTTCTCCTTGGCACAGTGCTTCTCCTGGCTCCTGTCTTGGGACATGCTCACTCGGGTGCCCGATCCTTTCCAGGCTCTGGGCTGGTTCTTAGCTGCTTTGCTATGTGAAAGCCTGCTCGCTATAAGCCCTCTTGTCTGGAGTCACAGACACACACCCTGTCACTCTCCCTCTTTCCACGCCCCTGGAGCAACCAGCATTTCTTCTGCCTCAGGACAAGGTTTTAAAGGGGCCATGATCTCTGTTCCCAAAGGGGGTTACAAAGGGATTGTGGCTTTTTGGATGTCCAGTAAAGTGGATTCAGAGTCCCTGTCCATAGAAATGTCTAATTCATTTTTGAATACTACTGAGCTTTTAGCCACAGTGATATCTTGTGTCAGTGAGTTCAAAAAGTTAATTAAGCATCATATAAAATTCCTTTTATCCATTTAAAATTTGCTGTCTTTCAGTTTGATTGAATATCCATTTTTAATATATGATAAGAGAGACTAAATAGGATGACTGGATTTATCTTCTTATTTCTGTTCATTACTTTGTATACCTTTATCATGTCCCCTCATGGGGGCGGGAGGAGGGTGGAAGCTCTCTGTGAATGAGGGAGATGGAGGGATAGGATGGTGAGTGAGAGGAGGTACTGAGACTCTGTGGGGGGAGAGGGAGAAGAGAGGGAGGAGCAGTTAGAGGCTAGGAAGGGATCTGGGGCTCCTACCTATTCCTGGGCTCATTCTAACCCCCCTTGATCCTGCTTACTGGGCTAATCCTAGGCACCATGGAGGCCACTTCAGTCTTTCTGAATTCTGCTTTTTCCTCCACCCCTATCCCCCATACCTAGACATGCACAGATTTATGTGGGGGTGGAACCTCAGTAATATTTCCATTGTGGGGTACTAGCCTCCCTTGCCTCCCACCCTCCCAGTTCTGCAACCTCTGTGGCTTCTCTTATATATGGAAGATCTTCAGCTGGTAGAAATTATCACAGTTTGAGTGACTTCAGTGGAACTATGAATTTACACCATCCATAGCTCTGCCCCCTTATCTCTAATCCAGTGATTCCCAAGATGAGGCTCATGAGCCAGAAGTGGCTCTTTAATGTGTCTCCTGTGTCTCTTTGCCACACATGATATTAAAATACTGTGTGATTTAATTGTTAACCAATCAGAATGCTTTTACTATGTTATTAACCAATTGTAGTTTATAAAATAATAATACTTGGTACGTTATTTTGCGGTGAGAATTATATATATATTTATATCTATTTCCCCTGTCATACTGTTTAAATACAAATATATAGTAAATGAAACAATAAATTCACACTATTGTGGCTCTTTTGGGTAAAGTTGATCACTAATTTGGCTCCTGAACCACTGAGGTCTGAATATCACTGTCCTAAACTAAACAGTCTATACTTTTCATTGTCACTTGGGCACAGAAGTCTTTTCAAGCCACTAATCATGTTCATCACTTAACTTGGGACTCCTTGCATTTCTGCTACATCTTTGTTGAGATAAGGTGACCAAAAATGAACACAGCATTCCAGGTGAAGATGTACCATCAATTTATATAATGGAAGTGTGAAACTAAAAGAATGTGTGACCAGTAAATATGAGATACATAGATTCAGTATAGTAAGGAATAGGCTCAGAGAACAGAGCAGTGCAAAGATATTAGATTTCAGGGAAGGGTCTCATGAGAAGAATTATTAAAATCTGCTATTATTGAAAAAGGCTGAGATGGGAAAAGACACTGAGTGATTATTTTCTCTTTATACTAGTTTAATATCAGTAGAACTGACTTCTGGTGAATTACTCCTGATTCACAGTGGTGTAAAGGCCCAGTGAGTGACAGGGACATACACTAAAATACCTCTGCAAAATAAGAATGGAATGAACAAGAAATGACCAGTGCGGTTCTTTGAAGAACGGCTCAAGGTCTGCAGGAATCAATACAACATCAACAAAACCTAGAGGTAGAAATGGAAAAGGGGAAGCAGGCAAACAGGACTAAAAAGAGTTAGTTGAGATTTTCAAGGAAAAGAAAAGGGCAGCACAACAGTAGAATGATTTAATACTAGCAGAAGGCTTAGGAGGAATAAGAATGAATGTTATAAATATATCAGAGGGAAAATAAATACTACTGGGAAAAAGGTCCATTAAGAAATGAAGAGCAGGATCTTATCTTCCAATCTTTAAATAGTCTGTCACCCTGGCAGCTCCTTGTCCCTTGAATTCTTTTTTTCTGAGGAATTATTGTGTATTTTATTTTACCATCTCTGCTAGCATTCTCCAGACTTGTTCCCCTCTGATGGATTTTAACATTTCCTGCATTTACACCTTGTTCAGGAGTTTTCTTATGCCTTCCAGAAATCTTATACTTTTATACTACTCTTTCTGTGGACTCAAGTTTTTCTATTCAAGAACCCTGTGGTCATTGGTACCAAGCTTTCCTGTTTTCATAATCATAGTGAGCTCTTTCCTATCAATAAAAAGCAGAGCAAGGTGGCTTCTCCTCTCTATGGATTCTATATCTTTTGGATCATAAATGTGTCTTCTATCTAATCTAGGAACCTCTTAGTTGATGAATTTGGGCGGTAGTTTTGGTTTCCTTCCTATAAAGAAACAGGGATGGCCACACCTGGATATGGCAGATTGGACATGGTGGGCCAGGAACATAATCAGCTTGTGAGACCATTTCCAGTATAGGTCTGCTTTTGAGTTACCCTGTCTAACTTTCTGGGAAAAGATCTCTTCTCATTGTCATTGTTAATCAAGAGAATAATGTCTGGCAAAGTTTTAGATTAATCAGATAAAGCTTTTTTGAATTATGGCTGTTAGAAAATAGATGGCTTTTCATTTTTGAAAAATGTCTATTTTTTATTTGTGGCTAAAACATGGCTTAAAATAACTGGGTTTACAAACCTCAAATTTGTTTTTGTATGTTGTTCTTTAATACAAATTAGTGCACTGGATCTGTATTAGTAAGGTTGGACTGAAAAATATGGATTTATTTGACACAAAACTTTTGAATTACTGGGAGTTCCATGAAGGAAATCTTTTCTATTATTAAAGTCAATATTAATTCCCATCTGATTTTTCACACAAAAATTCCCCTTTGGCTAAAATTTTACATATGTGGACTTCTGCCAGAGAATAATTTGTTTTTCCAAGACTGGGGGTTCATTGGGACAGTCATTTGAGCTATACAGTTTAAAAAAAAAATGACTGATATTTCACTTTGGAAAAATCTAACACTTTGTTTTTGTCACTGGATGTCTCTAAAATAGCTTGACATAGGAACACAAATTCTGTTGCATTCACTAGGCTTCGCTAGGGCTAGGATATAGAGATATACTAAACAGTGGGGGTAGATAACTGAAAATTAAACAATGAAAGAAACCAACCAAAATACTGGGATGCTATCAGGATCTCTGAGAAGAGTATATATTTAATGAGACGTCTTGTGCTGTTGGTAAGATTCATGCCCTATTACAAGGTGTAGGAGGTTGTGGCTGTCCCTCGCCATCAGAGTTGGAGGGAGGCCTAGGAGCCTCTGATCCTCCAGCAGGGTACAGCACCTAAACAGGCTATTACCTGATGTTGTAACCCAGGCAGACAGCGGACAAACACAGGCTTCTTGGCCTAACATTAGGAGGCTGCCACCTCATGGGTGGAGTTGGTAACATAGGGTACGGGAGCTGGGCCCACCCTCCTCCACCAGGTTCCAGCCCAGCACTCTAAAATCTGGTGTCCCTGGGCTATGTACTTTGTCCCTGTCATGGTACACCTCTATGTCTCCTCAGCATATACAGGCAGTGGCAGTCCCAGCAGCAACTCGGTGTCCTGGTCAGATGGCAGCTCTAGTGAGTCCTTAGCATTGCAGAGGTTCTCTTCAGGTTCCCACTGTGGCACTAAGTGGGAGGCATCTGTCTCCTTTGTTTGCTCCAGCCCAACTGAGCTGAAGGGCTTGCCTTTTATATTTCCTGTTTCCCCCCTCTGCTTATGGCATGGTGGACATGGCTTTCATGGCTCCGCCCATGAGGTGGATCCTCACCCTCAGTCTCAGAAGGAGGCCACACCCCCTCACTGCACAAAGATGTTACAAATGTTGTGCCAGACTTTCCAGTTTATATAGTAAATTACAGAGATTCCTTTAAAAATGTAGAATGAGATTTTCAGAGGAGGCTATGGGATTCAGGATCCCAAATCTCAGCTAGAAAGTGAGCATATTCATAGCTAAGGTTCTGAAAACAGTCTTCATTCTGCCCTATATGCCTGCATATTATTCACTTAATGAGACTATGCTTATATCATATGGTAACTATTACAATGTTAGAAATCATCAACTATAAATGAAAATGTAATGCTTTAGGCAGACCTGCTGACTGCCTTTTGTTGACTGTTTATTCATCTTCATTGTAAATAAGTAATATTCTAGTTTCATGTTGTGCTTTGAGGTCTGTGGTCTATATGTGGATAAAGGGATAATTTAATTTGTAGAGGGCTCATGTCTGTATTAATAATGATCAAACGCCTAAGGTCTCTAAGGTATGTCTATACTACCCACTGTATCGGTGGGTAGCGATCAATCTATCAGGGGTCTATTTATCATGTCTAGTCTAGCTGTGATAAATCGATCCCCGGGTGCTCTCCCGTTGACTCCTGTACTCCACTGCCATAAGAACTGCAGGTGGAGTCGACGGGGGAGTGGCAGCAGTCAACTCACCGCAGTGAAGATGCTGCGGTAAGTTGATCTAAGTATGTTGACTTCAGCTACGCTATCCTTGTAGCTGAAGTTGCACATGTTAGATCAATCTTCCTCCCCAGAATAGACCAGGGCAGAGAGGATGATGGGAAGGAGATAATTATAAAATGTATAGTGGTTTCTTTCCTAAGGTCAGTCAGAAAGTTGTCTGAGAACATATAACTAGAACTGAGCTAATAAATGTTTTTTAGTTTGGTGGCCAAACCAAAAAATCTGGGGGAAAAATGGTTCTTTCTGAACTATAACTGAATATTTTTTTGTTTCACAATTGAAATAAAACAAAACAAGAATAATATTATTTTTGATTAACTCAACACTTTGAAATGAAATGTTTAAAAAATATTTTGATATTTCTGAATTTTTATCAAGGTTTCTTTTTTTTGGCAAAAACTATTTGCTGAATTCGATCAAAATTCATGAATAGTTTTAGTGCCATGAAAAATGCATTTTCAGTGAATTTACAATTTGTTGGAAAAAAATTGCCCAGCTCTATATATCACTTAATTTCTGTCTCACATTCTTGGGCTTCGTAGATTAAAGGACTCCGCAGTGTAAAAATAGTCTAATCTGAGTGGAAGTCCTACAAAGAAATCTAAGTTATTGGTTTGAACCTATGTACTCTTTTGTATATTTGTTTTTAATTTTATTTATATTTTTGCCTAGAGACTAGAATTAGTGAATTCTTGCTTTGTTAACAACTTCACACATCTCAATAGGGCATTTGATCTGCATAATGTATCTCACCTTATTTGAAAAACTAGAAGACTAATTAACTTAAGCTAATGCAAATATGAGAAGGTTTTCTCTGATAATGGAACAATACAAACAAATTCAATTATTTTTCTCACTTGAGCTGTTCATAAAGAAATGACGGTTTTGGGTAATACCTCTTTAACAGGAGAAGTATGGAACATTGAACTAGAAGGTTCAATTGACAAAAGTATGATTCACCATGAGATTGTTTCTGTTCTGTTCATTGCATATAAATATATAGCAGATGAGGTCATCAGTTTTTTTCTTGTTATTCTAAAATCACAGAGAATGCATTCAATAATGGAGTTAAGCTTAATAACTTGGAATAGAAAATGTAAAGTGAAATGAAGTATTAATTTATAATGTTGCTCTAGTTGTATTGAAAGAGGTGATTTGTTCTATTCTTCAAAATTCTGTTGAAATTTTTGTAACAAGAATTTATAATTCACCCCCTAAAATTTCCTAGTTTTATATGAAAAGTTAACTTCTTGGTATCTGAGGTGAGTTTGTACTATTTGTTTGTAAACTTCAATTTAAATATTTTAAAAAATAATAGTCAAATAATAGAACTTATAAACCCCCTATTTTAAAGGATTCCTCCCAATTCTAGTTTTCTGACCCACACTAAAAGCTAATATTTCTCCTTTGTCTTTAATCAGTGTATAACTGGATATATAGACAAAATTTGAAATTTTCTTCATCCCTTCTAGTAGGGTGGAGTGATCCGTAGATCATCCACATATAGTCTTTGACATTGATCATAGTTATTTTCATTCAATTTGGAGCTGTCCCTCCCTGATTGTTTTCACTATGGGTTCCAGAATTTTTAGAAACATGAAAAGGGAGAAAGGGATGAGGGTCTAGTTTCTCTACTCAGTGGAAATTTGTGGGCAGTAGTTTCATTCATATGCATTCTAGCTACTGGTTTATAATATATCATATAAGTCTGTTTAAGAAACTGTGGTCAGTTTCCACACTTTTAAGAAGAGGAAGTCAGCAAGCCCCATTCCACCCTTTCAAGTGCTTTCTCTGCATCTATACTCACAGGGCCTGATTCTCTGTTGTCCTGCACCAGGTGTAGTCATTTACACCTATGCAAAGTGAATGCACAATGGGTGTAAAACATAACTTCTGATTTTATAACATCCTACACACACTAATCTGGCCCAAAATTTATGTCATTGATTAAAATAAATTAGTAAATGAATTATTCAGTGCACATTATCTGTCCTGTTATGAATCTAGCCTGATTTGCATGCCTACATTTGGTAATAAGTTTTCTCTTCAACTGGGTAATTTTTAAAAAATGCTGTAGACATTACCAAGCAGGAGACTGATTGTTGTGATTTTAGATTCTTGTCTAATTAGAAGTGTTGATAGTCTAGCTAGATTGGAGATTTTTAGTTTAATTTAGATTAAATATAATTTTAAGTTAATGTGAAGGACCACAGTTATTTGGAAAGCACTGATAACATTCCAGAGTGAACCCCTCTGTGCCAGTGTGTGACAGATATGGCATGTTCCTACAATATAATTGAAAAACTTTATTGAATTAAGTTTATGTATCTTTGAAGATCATTGTAATGTTTTCATATTATTGTGTGATAGTATGTAATTTCTCCAGGGGCGAGATATGGCTAACATGAACCTAGGGAAGTGTTATGAGCTTCAAAGATTGAACTTTTGGGACAGAGTTAAGTGGGAATCTCTAGGGGAGATGAAAGCAAATTTACCCTTCTCTAAAATTATGTAAAAACTCAGTTGTCTGAAGCTGTTCCCTGAGGAAGAGCCCAAGCTGTATAAAGGAAAGAATTAATTATTCATGGTTATTTTTGTTCAGAATTAAAGTAGTTATGAACTTGTAACCACAGAAATACTCCTACATTGTGTGTGAGGGACTGATCCCCTACCAGAGCCATTGCTGGAGGGTGGGTTGATCTCTGGTAGGCTTATTAGCATGTACATTGTTTCTTTTATTGTTTTAAATATGATTTCTCTGTAATGCTTAAGAATAAATGTATTTGCTTAGAAAGGGCTGTGTGGTAACTTATAACTGTGGGCATTGCACTGTTTATATCTCTGGAGAGAAACAAAGAATAGATGCTGGCCTGTTTAAGCAGCTTGGCTTACTGGGGAACTCACAGTGTAGACTGGGAACTGTGAAGCCTGTAAAAGCCCTGATCAGCAGTGAGGAAGGCATGAATCTCCACCCAAGAGAGGTTATGGCTAAGGAACGAGGAGCCTATAGTGGGTGCCTTTGCTGGACCGCTGAGGGAAATACAGGTGCAGTTGCCCTGAGCTATGATACAGGGTCACCCCTGCATTTAAGTGTGTTACTGACATGAGAGAACTGTATCTGATTGTGGCATTTTCGGTAATGCTTAAAAGTTTTTAAAATATATTAGTTATAATGTTCCTGTCCCAACATAGCTGATCCCATAGTATTAAAGTGAGACATAATCAGCAGAAGAAAATGAACAATATCATATGTACATTTGTGAACAACTCTAAGACATTATTTATTTATTTATTATTAAAAGATGTGGGATATTATAAATGATGGTGTAATATGAAGGTATTTTGGAACATTTTGGAAGACCTCAGTACAGTAACTTTCTTTGAGCAAGATGCCCAAATATATGCCCAAAATTGTATATCACACCATACCATTCATCCATCTATCTATCTACTTTCACAGAACTGTCTGAACTATCCTTTTAATCAGCTGTGGTACTTTACCAGTAGACACTTCCAGCTAGGCATTTGACTGCTACTAAATTATATAGTCTCGCTTGCTTCCCATATGGCTAGGAGAATTTCATACATTAATAAAACATCATCCCCCAAAGGCCTGCTACTTATAAACTTGCGTAAACATTGACCAATCATTTCATAAAAATATTTGATATATTTTAAGATTCTTTAAGAGGGAGTGTCTTTCAAAACTTTCACACAGAGAAGGTGGACAGTAATCATCATTGTGGATGACAGTACCTTGTGTTCCTCATAAGTTTGCTACCAGTAGTATATACCAATATTGTGTCTGTGGTGGACACTTTTCTTGGAGCAGAGGGTAGAGTTCTCCTTGGATACCACTTAAATCTAGATTCTCCGGTAGGAGTCTTGCAGTAACATGGAAGGAAGTGCAGAAATGTGAACATCTTTCCAGTTGCTGTTTGTTGCTAAAAGAAATTAATTATGTGTGGTTAACTGAAATACATGAATCTTTAAGTTGCCAGCTTCATACGTTATTGTTGTAGCCTGCAACATATATATGCTTTGCATCTGTGTTTTTCCTACCCTTAACTGAAAGATGGTGATGTGGTTATAATACACCACTGGGAATCAAGAAATCTGAATTCTATTACTAGTTATAACACAGAATCAGAGAGGTAGCCGTGTTAGTCTGGAATAGCAGAGGTAACAAAGAGTCCTGTGGCACCTTAAAGACTAACTAAAGTATTGGAGCATAAGCTTTCGTGGGCTAATACCCACTTCGTAACACAGAATTTCTTTATGACTTAAGGTAATTCATGTAACTGGGCCGTTGTTTCCCTACCGTGTTTCCCCGAAAATAAGACAGTGTCTTATATTAATTTTTGCTCCCAAAATTACATTACATTATATTACAGCAAGAGGCAAAACTGGAAGTACGTCTTATTTTCGGGGGATGTCTTACTTTCGGGGAAACAGGGTATATGTAAGTGTTATCACATTTAAATAACTAGCATTCTATAAATTCTTTTTCTTCTTATTGAATGGGAACTTCCATTTTCTTCTCACAGATGTTGGTGAAAATGTACTTTTTTTCCCTTTCTGTCCACGTATTTAACTGACAATCCTGCGTTCCTTAGGCCTCTGTGTCCTTTTTACCCCAGCCATTCATCTGGACTATAGTCTTTTTCTATTTCAGTACTTACATGGCATTATTTCTTCTCATCCCCTCTATAAGATAGAACTTACCTCTCTTCATATTACAGTTGACAAATCAAAGCACAGAGGGATTCAGTGACGTGCATAAAATCACAGAGAAGGTATTTCATAGAGCCAGGAATTGAACCCAATTCTTCTGAGTCCCAGTAAAAAACTTTAACCACAAAATCATACCGCCTTCCTTTCTTTTAGCTGTTTTTCTATCACATACTTCAGAGTAAAAATGGTACAAAATCCTTATTAAAGGAACAGGCTTCTTAAAATCATACAGATAAAAGTAATATTCAAAACACAGCAAAATATAAAGTGATGCTAAGAGACAAAACTCTGCATATTTTCCAATTTATAACTTGCATCCATTTACAGAGCCATCCCTTGGGTATAGCGAATCTGAGCGACCAATTTGGGCCCCGTGCTTTGGGGACCCCTGTGCTTCAGTGTGTCTGTGTCATGTGGGAGGGGCTAAGCTGGCCTGGGAGTTGAGGTTAGGGGGCCAGGCTGATCCAGGGAATTAGTGGGGACCTGGCACCAGCAGCGAGGGTCAGGCCTGGACTCACCAGCAGGAAGTGCTCATTGTATTTCTTTTTCTTGCTCACCGCTGCCGCACCGGCTGCCAGCGTCCTAACTCTGCCATAACATGCTAGCATCAGGCAGACCCCATCCATTGCCCTTGTGCCCTGGGACCCCCCAACACAGGGGGCCCCCTTGCTACTAGCACAGGTGCCACCCTGCGACTCTCCATCATCCCTCGCCCCCCCCAGCACTGGTGTCCCCTCCCCATACCAGATGTCACCTGAATAAAAATGTTAAGTGGGGGCCATGCAGGCTGATTTGTCCTGGGCCCTGCATCCCCCAAGGGATGGCCCTGTGTATTTATATCTTGGTTGAGCTTTCCTAGATCTTGTAAAGTTTTATCTCAAACTGAGCATGATTTTTTGAATACATTATGTATTTTTTATTTTCTTAACAGGAGTATTAATATGTGGAAACTTTGTTACATTTGATAGAATAGATAAGAATATAAGGGAAGGAAAAGGTTAAAATTTCAACATTAACAGTTTCCTCCACTGTGTGTTTGTGGCTATACAATTCAGGAGATGAGAAATAGCATTGCAGGGTGAAAATTCAAAACTTGGTGGTAACAAATTAGTTATGCTCCATAGGCATGAATGAGGTGGTTATAAGAGTGCTCAGTACTAAAATGAAAGGATTCATAAGGGACATTCCAACAACAGTCCTGGAAAAAAGAAAAATCCTGGAATATTTCCTCCTGTATTGTGCTTCACCAAGGTGTGCCCAGGAGAAGCCAGACATAGCTGTGAATTTGTGGTAAGAAGTTTAGCTTATAAGGTCCCTGGGTTGGGACCTGGAGTAGTGAGTGGGCCTGGGTTCCCCACTGGCTAAGTGTCCTAAGCCCTGAGGAGGAGACAAAGCTCCTTTAGAAGTCTGAGCAAAGAGCTGAATTTTAAGAGTCCAGAGATAGATCTGAAGACCCAGATGAGAGCGAGCAGTTGGTGAACTCTTTGCTACCCTGGAAGGGGGATTCATTTGTGATTTTGTGACTTGGTTGGAGGGCTGAGCCAGTGAAGACCCATCAAGTGAGGAGGGCAACCTGCCGGGGGTGCCAGGAGCTGAGAAAGGCCTGCACTACCACATGTAGCACCAGGAGGTACTCGAGAGGGGAGTGTTGCCTGTCATGGGGCAAATTAAGTTTGCACAGGCAGCATTTCCTTACTTTTGAGTGCTTGACTTTGCATCCTTAATGATCTTTCAATGCATGTTTTTGTCTATTTTTATAGAAGATACACAAGTATATTAAGTATACATGGTCAGGTCAACATTTCAGATAGTCTCAACTCAGATTTTAGTCTCAATTTTATGCAGGCAGTTAAATATGTGAGTGACCCTCTCCCCATTTGTGTGCATCCACAAATTAAGTATCTGTCTGATTTGGTTGCACAAATACGGAGTTTTTACCAGCAGTTTATTGCATGAGTAAAGTTCAATCACAATTTTAGAGGCCCATAAATATTTTGGGCTAACTACTGTACAACTCAGTGGAGTTTGGCCAAATTCTCTATTGACATTATGTTTTTGAAAACTGGGCCTGAAAAACGTCAAGAAGGAAGATGATGCAAAAATGTCACTGAAGGTGTGTTAAAGGGCTATAACAAATTAGGAACAAAGAGAAAGTAAGGAAACTACAAATATCAAAGACAGAAGGATACATGATACACAGTTTCTTAGCAATAAGATGGCTCAGTTAGATTGCAGAAAATAGAAGGCCAGGTGAAAACTTAGTGACAAAAGCGTTGATCATTCTAAAACCCATTAATTTATTACATTCTATATTTATGCAGAAGTAGAGAATAACTTCTGAGAGTTTGAGACATTTTATTTGGGAGTGATTGGGCACAATAGAAATGCTTAAAACCTTTTACATTTCACTAGTGGTGGAGAGTGGGGGAAATCAGAAGTGCTGTCATTTGGTGGTGGAGAACCAAACCCAGATGGCTTACATGCCAGAACTCTTGAATGGAGCACTAAAATGAACTAAAAATCCATTGTTCACAATACATGACTACGTATATACAGTATTTACAAAAATGCTAGAAAACTGTTAAGGTTGGAAAATCAAGCACTGAAAAGTTAGGGAATGCCAGAATTAGGGTTCTCTGCCTGTTCTCTTCTGCCTCAATCCCCCCCCCCCGTTGTCTCTGTCCCCTTCTGATGCTGTCTCCCTCACCCAACTCCTGCCATTGTCCTCCTAGCTCCCTGACTCCTGCCCCCTCTCTCTTTGTGCCTGTGTCCCCTACTCCTGCTTATTCCCCCCCCCCCAGGTTGTATCTTTTTCCCTTCATGGCTTCTGTCCTTTCCCCCATTCCTATCCTCCCCCATCCATGGCTCCTTCTCATTCCCCATCCCCTCTACTTTTTCCCTCTCCCGCATTTTATTACTGTCATCCTCTAGCCCCCTCATCTGTTCCATTCCCTCCTGCTGCCTTCTGTTCCTAACCATGCTCCATGGCTCGTATTATTCCTCCCGCATTCCTCACTGCCCTCCCTCTTCCCCCGGCATTCAAATCAGGGTGCTTCCACTTCATCCACACTTCATGGCCATCAGCAAGAGGAAGCACAGGAGACAGTCTCTCTGCTCTTAGTTCCAGTACCAAAGTGGCCCCCAACTGACAGGAGGAGAATTTCAGGGAAAGTTCTGTAATGGAGCATACACAACTGCTCTGTGGGGAAGGTGCATGCGGTCTGCTTGGCATGTAGGAGCTGTGTGAAGTGATGCAGAATGCTCAATACAGACAGACTCTTCAGAGTATTTAGCTGCAAAATTCTTACCAAGAGTCTACTGAAGATGCATGAACAGGGACTTTTTCAGAGGCTTATAACTTGGCCAAATTTGTGCATATTTTCATAAACAGCAAAAGGCACATCCCTGAAATCAGGGCGGTTCCCCTGCCAAATTTGAAGTACCTGTTTAGTCTGGAATAGCAGAGGTAACAAAGAGTCCTGTGGCAAGACTAACTAAAGTATTGAACATAAGCTTTCATGGGCTAATACCCACTTCGTTGGATGCAAGCAGTCATACAAATGTTTTTTAACATGAGCAAAACAACGTATCTTCCCTAACATCAGTCTCAGAAATGGCTGGGCCATTTTAGCTGAAAGTTTAAAAAAGTAAAATTGAGTCTGAGACTAACATCTGGCATGGAAATGGCCAAACAACTCTTCTTGCACACAAAGTTATGAACAGTTGAAACAGTGTGTTGTCATAGAAATCATCGGGCAACCTTAACTATGAGCATTACCACTTGCTCTGCCTAGAATAAACTCTCCACTTCCCAAAGAATATGGAAAACAATATATGATTCTCTCTTTGAGTATGTATGAATTTACACAGTACTCTCCAAAATTATCCCCAAGATATTACAGACTTTGTTAAATATTAGCAAATACAAAACCCTCTCCCAAGTATACACAAAACAATCAAAATTCCCCAATCGGAGCCTGATTCTAAAAGTGTCCTCATTTTATCTAAAAACAACTTTGCTGGTGCAAAAGCAACAAAGAAAGCCTTGTGGCACCATATAGACTAACAGACATATTGGAGCATAAGCTTTCATGGGTGAATACTCACTTCATCAGATGACTGTGCAAACACTAACAGCTATGATTGATTCTGTCACCTGCATGTCTGGGTGTTAAACTTATATCAACTGCATGCAAGGGTATTGCATCTTAAAAAGTGCATGCACAAGTACTTGTATCTATATAAAAAGAAGTCAGATTGAAATCTCTTTGAAAATCGCACCTTATGTGTTCCAGTTAAGAAGTACAAACCGGCAGAAGTTTTTTTGCATCAGGTATTACTTCAAAATGCATATTTAGGATACAATTATTTGCAGCTCTGGTAACCTTATTTGAGGAAAAGCATTGCTGAGATTGTAAAGATGTAGTGAAGGTTACAAAATGGTTTAGGAACATTAATTATGAGGAAGAGATAAACAACAAATCAACAACATCTGGCATGTATATTTTTAAAAAAGGAAACCAGGGATCTCATAAAGGTAGAGGACCCTTAGAAAAAATGTTAATGTAGAATAGACTAATTGAAGTGTCTGTTAATCAAATAAGGTCAGATTCTGCCACCTTTCTTCCTGAGCAATAAAATCAACAGGACTACTCATGAAGTAAAATACTCCAAGGATGCAAGGATGGCAGATTTTGGCCCATAATATTTAATGCAATGTGCTTAAAATAATCAATTCCAGGCAGAACATATTCAGTTTTAGCAGATGGATTTTGTTATTAGGATTTGAATTGAAATCTTCTAAGCTCAAAAATGCCTGCTGAGAATTAGCAAACAAAATATTTTCTGCCCTAGTTTCTCTGCTCAGCCTTTCCTATACAACCACATGACCTAAAGAAAGCTGTGAAGCAGCAACCATTACACTGTGGTCTCATAAAAATTCTCTCAGCATTGATATCTGTTTTATGGTGCCTGCACTCTCATCTAGAGCAGCCTGTTTTATTACCTTAAACAGTAGCTGAAGAAAGCTATAAAATACTTCATTTTCTACCCAAGTATTTGAGTCTGTGATGTGTTAGAATTGTCTACAAAGATCTAAATTTCTGAATGTGCAACCAGAGTGGCTATAAGAAACTGAAAGTTTATTAATTATTTTGGAGTATTGAGAGCCAAATCAACCCCTTCCATGTTAAAAGCTGTAACAACTCTCTTGTGGAGATTTCACCAAATCATTAGGTTCCATTCGTGGAAGGAGCTGTAAGGCTGACTCTCGAACCTGAGTGCTCTACAGGTGGCCAGAGCCATGTGTGGAGACTCCCTGTGACTCTACATGAGCGCCTGTCCCTGAGGTCCCACTGGCTGCACAGGTGTGCTGGAGGAATTCTTCTTTCTTTCAGCTGCAATGTGGCCAGGCACTTCAGTTTGGCTACATAGGCTGTACTACTGTTTTCATGTCTTAGGTAAATTCTGCAGTTCCAGAGAGGAGACAATTTTTTAATCCTCTTGGCCCACTCAATTTCTGATCCCTCCCCCAGTGAAAAACCTGCATCCTGTGGAGAGAGTTCTGCCAGGTCGGGGGCGGGGGCACAGAGGGAAACAGCATTACAGAGATGGCTGAGCCCCCTTTCCACTAGGGAGTGTGAGACTTCCAGGCATGAGGGCATCCTCCTCTTCTAGAGGGAATGATGTAGCTCATATTTATTCTATAAAGTGCTAGTCAAACTATACCTTTGTTCAGCTTAACAAACATGGTATTGAATTTCCCCCACCAGACAGATGGCGAAGAGACTAGCGGGAAGGTAGGCAGACAGGTGAGGAAGTGAGTGATAAGCAGGCGGAGGGGGGTGAGGAGGTGAGTGCTGGATGGACATAGAGGAGATTAGTGGGGAAGCTAATTTGTCCCAGGTTCTGCATCCCCCTAGGATTGGCCCTGACTCCAGCACAGCTTTGAATGCTTCAACCTGGCCTAGGTGACCAGCTGAGGGTTCGCTATGAATAGGAGAATCTTCTTGTGGTGCAGAGCTGGAATAGCCACCCCTGCTACTCTCCCTTATAACTTCCGTTGCAGGAGAGGTGCCTGGGAGGAAGGGGGAATAGGTGGAATGCTGCTGAGCTCTAGTGATCCTTGTTGGCTATGTAGAGCTCCCCTAAGTCTGCCTTGAATTACAGCATAGGTCAACTTGGCCGTGTGTGTGTGTGAGAGAGAGAGTAAAGGTGGTGTACAGCTCCTTTGCCCTTCCCTTAGGTTGTGCACTTGGGCCTCTATTTTTTATGCAAAGATTATCTTCTGATGGCTGTGGGATGTTCTGTGGTAGGTGAAATTCACTCTTGCACAGGAGGCCAACATAAGACCTGTGCTTCTCTTAAGTCCCATTTAAACCATAAAAATGGGATTGAAGTTGCATGTAGGCTTTGTGCTGGTCTTCTATGTGGGAGAGAAATTGACTGGATATTAGAAGCATGGTTGAATGGTTTAATGTGGTGCCATAGATGGACTTGAAATAAGTTTAAAAAAATCAGTCACGAAATGGACTGACAGCCAAAGTGAGAAATCTGAGATGACTATGCTCTTTTTTGGGTTTAGTGAGCAGAGGAACTGCTGCATTTTGGGTAGACTGGAGATGTATTAAGAAATGATTAGGCAGCCCAGTGAACTATTCTCAAGAAATAAAAGCATGAATTAAACATTCTTTGTAAGTTGTGTTGTTCCATAATTCAAAAACTTAGCACGGCTGTGTAGTTGAAGAAAGGAGACCTAACATCCTTTTATGCAGTTTCATGGGGAGCTCTGGATCAAATACGATTGCCTAAATATAGGCTTACTAAATTAAGTGCTGAAACTATGGCCTGGTATGGGACCATTTGATAATTTAGTATAACTCACTAATGAAGATAAACCATTGAGCTAGTATTGGGAAATACAGAGAGCCTGGGAAAGTTGTAAGATCTGCAATAGATTGAAGATGAAAACTACAAAAGATGAAGGAGAAAACATTGAAATTCCAGAAAGCAAAATCTGATCAAATACAGGATATACTGTACACTGGGATGAGTAAACTAGTTAGCGTTACAGTGGACAATGGGGCGAGGGCAGTGGGGAGGCTGTTAAATACAGTAACTACATATGTTTAAGAATACCATGATGTGAATATACACGGACACTGGGAAGGATGGGGAGCCTTACAGTACAACTCTAAGCCCTTTAGTTTATTAATGAGAGGCTCTGACGGGCTTGAAGAAAATTCTATCTAGTTCTTCTCAGCTGGAAGGAATATGACTTCTCCTGATATCATTACAATCCTGTATTTTTGATTGAGTTTTGCATTTTTATACTTTGGTCTCCAGGAGGAGGTATCTCTAGTTTTTGTGGGAGTAGAAGTGGAATGTTGGGTGTGCACCCATGGTGGGGGAGCACTGTTCATAGCATTCCCAAAACACAGTTTCAGTTGGTTCACTGCCTGTGCTTAGTGCTCAGATTCCCATTTTGCCTGAAATACTTGGATTGAATGGAGAGCAAAGCACAGATTTGATGCACTTAACCCCAGCATTTCCCTTGGACTGAATAAACATCCCTTTCATACAGGGGAACATTTGTAGAAATCCTAAGATTATAAGAAGACATATGATGGGAACAAAAAGAAATGTAGAAAACAAAGGGAGAAGAAAGAGGTCACCTGGGATTAATCAAGGAGGAAGAAACCTTCTCTGAGGACCAAGGGAAGAAAGCAGTAGAAGGCTAGGTGGATGGATTAGAGCTTGCAAATGGAAGGATAAAGATGGGAGAATCAGTGGGGGGGGGGGGGAGAGGATTGGAGAGACTTAGGCAAGGAAAAAGGGGCAGAGAGTGTTAAAAGGGGTGGAGAGAAGGAGGAAGTTAGAGAGTAAAGGGAAGAAGAATAGGCAGTGGTAGGAAACCTAATGGAGAAAGTGAGAGAGACCAGATTAAAGTGAAGGGGGCAAAGCAAGTAAAAGATGGAAAGCAGGGGTGGAGCTGTGAGTGTTGATGGAGGGAAGAATTATGGGGCATAAAAAATAGACAGATATGCAGGGGGAGAGGAAAGGGGGAAAGGTAGAACTCACAAAGACAGAAGAATGTGCAGCTAGGAGTGATGCTCAGTGAGCAAGCTCGCAAGGAGATACTATCAAGTATTTAAGAGAAGCCAATTGTCACGATGCCATCTAATCAGAAAGTCCAACAGTCATCAATAAAGGCCCACTGACTCATAGGACAGGCCAGTGACTGCTCAAAGCCAGTAGAAGAACCAATTTAATTGGATAAATAAAACAAACCTTGACTCTAGCTGATGTCAAAATGTGTCTTCAGGAATAGGGCTAGGTCAGGAGACAAGGGTGTGGTTTGAGCCCGATCTTGACTACTGATAAGGTAGTAAACTTACAGTAAAACTGGAATTTAAAGGAAATAAATGAAACATGGAGAAACAAGGAGCTCTCAGATGCAAAGGACCTGCTCAAAAAAGATACAAATGCAGACAATGTAAAGTTTGTGTATAGGAACATGATAGTAATTAATATAAAATACCTCATTTATATTGATGAATGAGATTCCTGGAAGGGTATAGCAGGGGAAAAATCAGGTGATTATAATTACAGAATTATAAAGAAGGAATAAGAAGAAAAGTCAAATCATAAATGAAATAAAAACAATAAAACATAAAAAATAAAGATTTATTTACATATATGAAAAATTAACAATCTCCCTAAGAATAAAAGGCATTAATAGAAGGGTAGAGAAGCTAGATAGACATTTTCTGTGACATGGGGTCATCCGGATCACAGTGCTCTGAGCATTAAATGTCTGGCATCACTCTGGAAATAAACAATCCCAGTTTCTTAATGCTAACAAACAAATACTGTTGGAGAGAAAAGAAATCATGCACAAAGCATGCATCCTCAGAGCTCCATTCCCCTAACTAAACATTAGGATGTTTCATTTACAGATCTTACCGGTATCTTTATTGGTGCTTTTTGGTAACCCTCTATGTTATACCCTGAAGAGTGTTCCCATCATGCTCTGCTCTTACAGGGGTATTCTTTCCCATGTAGAAGACATTCCATTTTTCTCTCTGCCATATCACTTATAAATGGAGGAGGCTAGAAGAGAGTGCTGTGGTCTTGAGGATAGTAGAAGAACCTTAATAGAACAGAATAGTAGAATAAATTAAAAATATATTGGCTAATACTCTGATAAAGAGGGGAAAAAAGGAAAGAAATAGAGGTTACTGCAACCTGGTCACAAAAATACCTTAAAGGAGGATAGCTGTCACAGCTTCTGAATTTATTCTTTTCCTCAATATTCACTTAAAAAGTTGAAGAAAGCCAACAAGGTAACAATTATCTGAAATGAATCTGTTTATGAACCAGTATGTCATACATTCAGTTCACTGTGTTGAAATTCTCTGATGATGGTTTGGGCTAAGGAATTACTTTCCGCATAAGAGCATGACAAAGATCCGAACGCGGTAGAGACATAATGGTGTCTAGGGAGAATACACTAACTGAAGCCATCAGTAAAATATTTGGCAGTAACATAGGCACTGAAAGGCTTTGTGGTGAATTTACAAAGGTGAAAGTTAGTTTGGCAATCTAAATCTTTAATGTTCTCTCATTTACAATGTTACAGCATCTGAAATTAGAGTCACAAAATTACTGGAAGGACTTTGCAACAGAAGACAACCTTGTGTACACTTATCAGAGGATTGGCACTGCGGCAATCAATACATCAGCGGTCTAAATCAACTGCTGATCACTCTCCTGTCTACTCCTGTAATACACCTGAGAAGAGTAAGGAGAGTCAATGGGAGAGTGTCTCCCATCGTTGTTGCGTAGTGTGGACCCCACGGTAAGTAGATCTAGGCTACGTTGATCTGAGTTATGCTAGTCACATAATTCAAATTGTGTAACTTAGATCTACTTTTCCTTTACTGTAGACAAGAGATTTCTGTAGTCAGAGATCTTTAGTGCTGAATTGGTCTAGATAATACCTAGTCCTGCCATGAATGCAGGGGACTGGACTATAGATGACTTCTGGAGGTCCCATGTAGTCCTATGCTTCTATGACATTATGATACTAAATATTGAGGAAAAAGTGAGAAATATTTGAATGTGCCTCAGAGACAGAGACAAATATTTTCCCCATGTTCCTGTGTTATAAATATTATGTCTGTCTGAATTCACCTTTACAACACGTCTCTCTCTCTCTTGCTGTCTCTCTTTGCAAACCATTTTCTAAAACAGCAGCAAATGCACTACTAGACAAAAATAAATAGTTTGTGACCTAAATACAGGCAATATTTAGGCTACATTTTGTCTGGTTGGCTAGAAGTTCCATATCCAGTAACAGCAGTGTTTAAAATAGTCTGGTTTGAGCTGTCTTAGAGATACAAAAGGAAATTCTGAACTGATTAGATTCAGACCAAAGATAAGAGCAGATACATTGGTATATATGAAAGAACAGATTCATACCAATGAGCAATTTGGCACAATATTTCAAAGAAAGAAGACATGAATTACAAATAAGAGGACTTGTCCACAAGCAAGTCAGGCACAAAAAATGATTGAAACATGGAAATAAATGTCTAAGGCAGTACCAGACACAAGAAATTCACACCAACTCAGGAGGAATCTAAGACTATATTTAGGGAAGGGAAAAATCACAGCTGCAAGAGCAGGTCATGCTATCAGGAAAATCCCATGGAGTGTGAGGGAAATGCAGAATATGCACTGGAAAAATACCAGTTTTTTATTTTCAGAACCACTCTGTCCCCATTCTGACTCCAGTGAATATTTTGGGCTCAGCAGAGCGGAGCATTGGTGGGGAGAAAGGGTGGAGACTTACCAGAGAGAGGGTCACAATCTGTGATGTTAGTCCCCTTCAAACATTCCCCCTTAAATAGCCAGGCAATTAACAGGTGTTTTTTCCCTGCTGTAAAATAATCCTGATTTCTGAGAGTTTTGTCTCCACACTATAACATCACTCCCCTTCACAAACATATTCCTTAAGGGAGTGAGGGATGGGGGCAGGCAGGAAACCAGTGGATACAGGAATCCTGAGGCAGCCTGCTGTAGGTAAGAAGGGGGTTGGGGAAGTAGTGTGGGCCTCTGTTCAGAAGCATTGACCCTCTTGTGATTTCCCCATAGATCTCAGAACATCTGTGGGATTAAATCAGGGATAGGCAAACTACATCCAGCCCCTGGGACCATCCTGCCTTGCCTGCCTGAGCTCCTGGCTGGGAGGGGGGGATCCCTCTAGCCCCACCCCTGCTGGTCCCCCCCCCCCGCCTCCTCACTCGGTTAGCCAGTCTGTATCCAAAGATACTCTTCCCCTTACTTGACAGGTGGACTCCATCTCTGCTCAACAGTCCTTCTTGGAACAAGATCTGATAGGCAAGGAAGCTGAAGTCCTTCTGGGGATGCCATCCATGCAGTCATATATTTACTTCCAGGATGTGTCTGTCTCTGCCTGGATCCCTACCCTCGACCAGAAGGATCCTTCACCCTCACCCCCAGAGTTCTATAGTCTCTTCTGCTATGCTCAGGTCATACCTGACAGTATCATTAGTGCCCACGTGGATGAGCAGCATGATGTAGTAGTCAGAGAGCTGGATGATCCCCGGCAATCTTTCTGTAGTGTCTTGGCTATGGGACCCTGGCAGGCAGCAAAGCCACCCCAGGATGCAAGGTCTGGCCTGCAGATGGATGCCTCTGTCCACCTTGCAGGGGAATTGCTGACCACCACCACCCTTCATTTCCTCTTGTGAGTGGTGGCCACAATTCTCCCAGACTTGGCTATGGCTTCGCCTCCTGCACCCTTCGGGGAGATTCCTCATCCCTTTTTTCCAGGGCAGCATGCTGTCTTTTTTTTAATCTCTGTGGATGGGTAGGTTGAAAAATCCATATTTAGGTAACTCCCTCATCTATCTATCTATCTGTCTGTCTGTCTGTCTGTCTATCTTACAGAGAGAGAGATTTTTTCAAAAGAACTTTGCTCCCATTTGGGCACATATCTGAAGGGGCCGGAATTTTAAACATGCAGAACACCCAGAAGCTCCCACTGGCCTTCCTGGTTTGAATAGGCCTAAATGTGTCTAACTTTCAAAAATAAGCAGGTTTGGGTGTCTCCCAGTAGTGGCAACTGAAGTCAGTGGAATCTGTTGGTTGTTCAGCATGTTTGAAAATGAGGCCACTTATTTAAGTCCCTATACTTGGATGTAGGAACCTAACTTAGATGCCCATTTAAAAAAAAATCTTGACCCTAATGATGTTCTGTGTTGCTACTTCTCTCTGTTATCAATGTTTTTGTGTGTCCTGTAAACATTGATCAAAATATAGCCATTGCACCATTGGCTGTGATTTTGTCAGTTCTGAAACTCTGTGTGAACTTGGACCTTGCTGGTACTTGAATTTGAGTCTAAAAGGAGTTTAACTGGAAAACAAATGCAACTACTATTTCTTCTCTTGAACCTTCCCCTACAGTTCTAGTTGCACTCACCTGTATACTATTATATAAAATAAACTGAAGCCCATGTTAAGTAATCTCATAGTTCATGGATGTGACTTGCAAAATTCAACCAGTGGATAGTGGCAGGGTAGGGCTGTTATAGCAGTGGTTGAGGGGATCAAGGAAGGGGAGGCAGCAGTGAGAGGAAATAATTCCCAGAAGAGTGGGGAGGGTAATGCAGCAAGAATCAATTAAAGGGGGGGGGCAGAGAAGAAAGTCTTCAAGAAGAAAGGCAACGTAACTGATTCTATCAGTGTAGAAGTACTGTACACTGATAGAATCAGCTGTAAGCAAAAATACACTGGGGGAGGGGAGTGCATGCTTTTCAGAGTGTGCTGATTTAACACTCCTGAGCTGATGCATTCTAGCTCTGCAGCAGTGGGACCAGAAGTCTTGGCAACTCAGCAGTGAGACTGGACAGGAAGGCAATTCATTCCCTGTTTTACTCTCTAGCACCTAGAATGAGGAGAGGGAAAGAGGCCAATGAAACACACTGTATCCCTTTCCTATGACAAACTGCTGCCTTGCTTTTGTTTGGGGACTCACAGCATGCCCTGATGGTGGCCTTGTGGGTAGAAACGCAGGCAGGAGTTCATGTTGGTAAATATGGGAAGGCTTCTTCCCCACCCCCTATATCCAGAGCGAGTTTGGGATGGGTGAGTGGGACAGGAGGGCCTGGGCCTCAAGCTCAAAGGGGACCTCAAATTTAGACACTTGTTAATTTTTTGGCCTTTGATAAGTTTGGCAACTTGTTTATATATGCATCCCTATCAAACCAAAATGTGACACACTCTCTCTGCTTACAGCTGCAAATGTAAGCAAATGAGAGATGAGATATGGTAAAATATGTCCTATTTTGTTAACTGATATAGATTTTGTCATATTAAAGAGTTTAAAATGTTCATAAATAATAACAAAAAAAATCAGTTCTGATGGCACTAGATTAGACCAGGATGAGTGTGTCCTCTCAGATCAGCTGATTATATAAACAAACCACCACTAGTGGCTGGTATTGGATCAAGTGAGTGTTGAAAGGGGCTTCAAAGGCTGGAAGTGGCCTGGGCCCCTCTGGACCTCTGGGAAGACCTGCCTATACCATAGGAGATAGGCCTTAGACGTTAGACCAAAGAGCCTCTGCAGTGGCAGGAGACAATCCCGGGTAGAAGAGCTCTCTTTCCTTTTGTGTAGCCATAAAACCCATGTAAACACACACACGACATCATACTCACTCTTTCTCTTAATTTGAGTGTGGGCGGGAAGGCAGGAACGGAGAGGGTCCCTGACTGTCTCCCTGGGAAGGGAGGGGGGGTATCTCTGTGAAGGCGGGTGGCTATGGGGGTAGTTGGTGTGGCTAGAAGGGGGCGGTCCCGGTGTGTGCTGGGGGGGAGGGGGGAGGGTTGGTGCTGCGGTTGGCTCCGGCGAAAAGCTCCCTGGGCTCTCCTGTGTGGGCTATGCGCTAGGACCGGCCGCCGGGGTACTCTTGTCCTCCACCGGGTGGCCCGCCGGCCGCGCCGCCCCCTCCCGTGCCGTCTGGCTGCTGCTCTTGGCTGCCTGCCTCGGTGTCGCTGTTCCCTGCCCAGGTGCTGAATTGGAGCCAGCCGGAGCTCAGCGCCCCTCCCCCGCCCACTCCCCGCCGCAGCCAGAGAAGGAGGAAGTGGAGCTGCGAGTCCCCCGAGCTGCTGGAAGAGGAGAGGCCGGATCCGCCGCCGCAGGGCCGGGGAGCAGCAGCCGAACCGGGGAGCATGGATTTTCTGCGGAAGCGGCCGGCTCGGGAGCCAGCGGCGGTGGCGGCTGCAGGGGCGGCGGCAGCGCTGGGCGCAGCTGGCGGCGCCTGCTAGCCGGGTGCATGAACCCGCTGCTGGGTGTGGGAGGCGGCGGCTGAGGGATGTGAGGCCCGGCAGGGCTGCGAGCGCGTCGGGTGAAAGCTGCGCTCGGCTTCCCCCACCCCTCCCTCCGCCCTCGGCCATGGCGCCGTCTTCTCCCCGCAGCTGCGGCGGGGCGGCGGCGCTCCGGATCCCGGCTCTCCTGCTGCTGCTGTGCCTGGGCCCGGCGCGCGGGCAGCTCCGCTACTCGGTGCAGGAGGAGCTGCGGCGCGGCGCCTTCGTGGGGAACGTGGCGAGCGACCTGGGCGTGGATCCGCAGCGGCTGTCGGCCCGGGGCGCGCGGCTGACCTCGGGCAGCGGGCGGCAGTACCTGGAGCTGGAGCTGGGCCGCGGGGCGCTCCTGGTGAAGGAGCGCATGGACCGGGAGGCGCTGTGCGAGCTGAGCCCCTCCTGCTTCCTCAGCCTGGAGCTGGTGATCGAGCAGCCCATCGAGGTGCACAACGTGGAGGTGGAGGTGCTGGACATCAACGACAACGCGCCCCGCTTCCCGCGGCAGGACTACCGGCTGGAGGTCAGCGAGTCCGCTGTGCCCGGCGCCCGCTTCCACATCGAGAGCGCGCAGGACCCCGACGTGGGCACCAACTCGGTGCAGAGCTACCGGCTCAGCCCCAACCAGCACTTCGCCCTGGACCTCAAAGGCTTCCAGCGCGGCAGCAAACTCCTGGAGCTGGTGCTGCAGCAGCCCCTGGACCGAGAGCAAAGCGCCCTGCAGCAGCTGGTGCTCACAGCTGTGGATGGGGGCAGCCCCGCCAGGTCTGGCACGGCCCAGATCTCCATACGGGTCGTGGACACAAACGACAACTCGCCCGTCTTCGACCGATCCACCTACACTGTGAACCTGCTGGAGAACGCGGTCCCCGGCACGCTGGTGGTGAAGCTGAACGCCTCGGACCCGGACGAGGGCTCCAACGGGGAGGTGCTGTACTCCTTCAGCGGCTACACGCCCCAGAAGGTGCGGCAGCTCTTCAGCATCGACCCGGTCTCCGGCGAGGTGAGGGTCAACGGCACGCTGGACTACGAGGAGGCCTCCTCCTATGAGATTTATGTGCAGGCCACCGACCGGGGCCCTGTGTCCATGGCCGGGCACTGCAAGGTGCTAGTCAACATCGTGGACGCCAACGATAATGCCCCCGAAGTGGTGCTGACCTCCCTGTACAGCCCGGTGCCGGAGAACGCCCGGCCCGAGACCGTGGTGGCTTTAATGAGTGTAACCGACCAGGACTCCGGGCCGAACAAGCAGGTCAGTCTGAGCATCCCTCCCAACATCCCCTTCAAACTCAACTCCTTCAAAAACTCCTACACGCTGGTCACGCAGGGCGAGCTGGACCGCGAAAGGGCTTCCTCCTACAACATCACGGTCACAGCTACGGACGCCGGGACCCCACCCCTCTCTTCCCACAAAGTGATACAAGTGGACATCTCCGATGTCAACGACAACCCTCCGCGGTTCGAAGAGCCAGTGTATTCCGTTTACATCCCCGAGAACAACGCGCTCGGGGTTTCGCTGTGCACTGTCAAAGCCATCGATCCCGATGCCAACGAAAATGCCTATGTGACCTATTCTCTCCTGAAAGGGGAAATTCAAGGGCTACCTGTCACATCCTATGTCTCCATTAAATCCGACAGTGGTAACATTTATGCGGTCAACTCCTTTGACTACGAGAAGTTAAGGGAGTTTCAGTTTGTTGTTCAAGCCCAGGACGCTGGGACCCCAGCACTCAGCAGCACTGTCACTGTTCACGTGTATGTGGTGGATCAGAATGACCATGCCCCTCAGATTCTGTACCCTACCTCAACCAACGCCTCGGCAGCCTTGGAGATGATCCCTCGCTCGGCACACCCAGGTTATTTGGTTACCAAAGTAATAGCCATTGATGCAGACTCTGGACAAAACGCATGGTTGTTCTACCATCTGGCTCAAGCCTCCGACCCAGATCTCTTCAGAGTGGAGCTACACAGTGGGGAGATTAGGACTACTCGCAAACTGGGGGATGATAGTGTTACTACTTTCAACTTGTCAGTTGTTGTGAGAGACAATGGAGAGCCATCCCTGTCCTCAGCAGTAGCCATAACCATCGCTGTTGTGGATAGAGTTTCCAAAATCATCCCTGACACAAGGAGGCATATCAAAAGTACTAGAAACTACTCAGAGATAACACTGTATCTCATTATTGCTCTGAGCTCAGTTTCATTCATATTTCTTTTGACAATCATCGTCCTCACGGTTATCAAGTGCTACAGATACAATGTGTATGGTGACTCCTGTTGTGGAGGTTTTTGTGGAGTCAGAGAAAGGTATCCTGCTGAAATGTACAAGCAGGCTAACAACAACGTTGATTCTAGGATACCTCATGGTTTAAAAGTACAGCCACATTTTATTGAAGTGCGGGGAAATGGGTCTCTCACTAAGACCTACTGCTATAAGGCATGTCTGACGGCAGGATCAGGAAGTGACACTTTCATGTTTTACAATACTGGTGGCCCAACAGGAACTGGTCCTCATGCAGTGATGGCTGAGAGACATCTTACAGGACAGAGTGGGCAGAGTGCACAAAACCTGATCATACTTAAAAATGACTCCATTACGCCTAATGAGGTGAGAATGAATTGATACATGGCCAGAACCATGTTCTGAATGTGTCCCTATCTGAAGGTTAACAGTGGAATGTCTAGATTCAGTTTATTCCTTATTTTGGTTGCTGCTATTAAACTCATTTGGTTTCTAGGTAAATACTGGGGCTTTCTGGGATCATTTGGTAAGTTAGTGGCTCAATGTGTGAGCACACTGTTTGAAACTCACTTCATTTCTGTTGTAGATGGTATAGAAAAGGTTTCCCCTTCCCGGCCTCCCTCCCCTTTTCTTTACAGATATGCCCGTTCCAACAAACTACTGAGAATGACACATGTAATCTTAAAATTTTAATGTTAGAATGCTGCAGAAGAAATGAGATGATACTGAGAATCAATATAACACTTTACAGTGATTAAAATATTTGACAATGTATTGCTTCTGCACCAGACAAAATTAACATGGTCAGGTAACTAATAAGACAGATTTTGTTTAGTATATGTGCTTTAGTTGTCTGAGAACATGTTATCTATACTCTGATGTTTGCCTTTTTCTCATCTCCTGTCTGGCAATACAGTGACACATTTCTAGGCTCTTGACCCAGTTACAGTGATGCTGTAGCAGTGCAACAACCTGTAACCTGCTGGTTTGCTATTGAAAACTGTTTAATACCTATGGTTTGACCAGTAGTATATTAACCTCTGCAATATTTTCCCACGGTGATGAATTAGTGACTGCTTTCTATTAACACAGCCAGCGTGGACCTAGTGTAGTTTGTAGTGTTCTATATCATTCCCCTGTTATGGATTTTAGAAATGAATACAACACTTTACTATGAGGGAAAAGATGGTGATTTCACTGCTGGGCAGATTGTGGTTTAATTCTGATGTATAAGGAAAATATTGCATTTTTTTTACATTACTTGCACACTGGTAATATGGCAGGCTCATGGTTTAAACATTAATATGAAGAATGTATGCAAGCATAGAGAAAGATTGTATCCTTGTGCTTGGATGGAATGTTGCTTTAGCTTTTTTGTATTGACACAGAAATATTAACCAAAATCTTTATGCTTATTAGCCCCTCTCCAATCAGCCAGAATGCTTTTCTTTTGAAAACAAGAACATGTCTTATCAAGCCATGTTTTCTTATTCTCCTCATTATGAAATGAGCATCTTGTCTCGCTGGTTTTAAAGGATATAAAATACATGATTTAATAACAAGGTTTCTCTTAAAATAATGCTGATACCAAATAATGTTCCTCCATTTACAATTGATGTAGCTATTTTACTATTTCCCAGTCACTCAATAGTATGATTTTGATGACTATGTGATTTTCACAATCTAAATTCATAATGGCTGTCAAATATATAGTGTAGTGTGGCAAATGAACCATAAGTTATCTGATTCTTAATATGTATTATAAATATTTTTATTAGAAATATCTAGAATCTGTTGATCATAAGGTGACATGATAGATGAGGTGCAGAATCAAAGGATTCCAAATGTTCATTAGATTAGAGCTTCTGTGAAGACAGATGGATGATAATTGAAAATGACTTCGGTTTAGATGTAGAGACAGTGGAAATTTGTTTAATAGATTCCCATCATGTCTTTAGGGGCAAACGTTTTGGCCCAAGGGCCACAGTGGGGTTCAGAATTGTGTGGAGAGCCAGGTAGGGAAGGCTGTGCCTCCCCAAACAGCCTCCCCCCCTATTTGACTACCCCCCCTGACTGCCCCCCCTGAGAACCTCCAACCCATCCAACACCCCTGGCTGGAGCTTGCAGCTAGATAGAAACGGCCCACAGGCCATAGTTTGCCCACCCCTGCTTTAGGGGATAGGTCCTATTTCATGTAGTGAATTAGCTATTTCTGAGGAACTGTGCAGGTCAAGCAAAGACATCTTACTAACCCTAATGTTGGTGTATAATAGCAGAGAGACACAATATAAATTTATTAACTCCTGTCAGAATGAAACAATATCTACCATGCATTCAGTTCTGTGAAGAACCAGAATCCAGATGTGCAAGCAATTACTTATTAGTTTTGCAAGACGTAAATAGAGAAGAAATTCTGTTAGATACTATTTTCCACAAGTTCAGTGAAATTTCCTAAGGCCTTGGATTATAAAAATTGCCTATGGTGCTGTAATTTAGTGAACCTGTGTCATTGTCAGATGCACATGTGACAATGGAGCCATATAACTGAATTCACAGGTTAATATTATTAGATTATCTCTTTCAAATTCACATATTTTGCCCAATTATTCAGTCTCCACACACACATGTTAAAAGCAATCCACTGATTAAGAATGTCAAGGTATGCTGGTTTTAATGGACATTGCTAGTCTTATTAGACATGCAAAACACCATATTTTGCTTGTTTTTATAGCAATAGTGAATTTGTATAATTCTTGAAAGAACCATCCCATCATCTGTAAAGCGTACTAGCAGGGATCACTGCATCTTGTGGCATCTTACAACATTGATATATAATGTAACTGTTAGCACTGGACAATCTATAAAGAAATATTTTTTCTAATAAAGCTTGGAGACAGATGTTATCATCAATTAACTATAATATGATAAGAAGCTGCACCAGTTACTTGGGTGTTCTGTGGAATTTACCACAAGTGAAAATATTTCTTGGGTTTTACATATATTAAAATGCTGTATACATTAATTCTGCAGTGACATAAAAAAATTCTATCCCCAGGATATGTGTGGGTGTGGGTGTCACAGGTTCTTTTTATATTTAAAATTAGACTCTGATTCTTCTTTCACTTACTCTGAGGCGAATCAGGAGTAACTTTATTGCCATCAGTGGAATTACATTGATGTAACTGGCCTATTAAGTTTAGGGATTTCTTTGCAGCAGCTGAAATTCTGTCACTTCCTAAAAGGTTTTTCTGTACTGTTCTACTAATGTGTTAGTTGTGGTATGGTAAATGATAATGTCCTTTTTCTTCAGGACAGCTCATGCTTCTGCTAATGTTCAGCTCACTGTCTCTTAGGCCCTTCTGCAGGCTTATATGATTATTTCAAATGGAATCTCAGTCTCAATCAAGTTTGTTTTGTAAAAATCAAATGTATTGGCACTTGCACAAGTAGTCTTTAAACTAGCGGGCAGTGGAGTGATTGTTGACGTCAGTGGAGACAAGGATCAAGATACTCGGTTTAATGAATGTCTGGTGCTAGATCATCACTACTGGATAACCAAGGCAGTCACCAAGGGATAATTACATACAGACAAAATTAGCTTGTGCAAAATATTTTGGTTTCATTGTTGGAACTCTGTGAAGTTACAGCCAGCATGTATGGCTGTCTACTGGGATGGATTGTGAGTGCGTGGAGGGGAGCAATCCTATAATACCATTAAGCTTCTGGTATTGCTGCCTATCTGTTATTTTTAGAAATGACTTATCCTCACCATTTTGAAACTTTAATAATGTGTTCTAGTGTCCATTTCTCTCATACACTCATTGAATTTCCGAGTGACACTTGGTAATATCTGTTCCCTGCTGTCTTTTTATCTTTGCCATCCTGTTCATGCCCTCTGTGTAGCTAAACCTATTTGTTATATCTTGGATACCATGGCAGCCTTTTCACTTCGATGCAGGGATGAACAATTAGACTGGCATCCGGTCTAACTCAGTATGCTTAGCAAAAATGCACTGTAGCACATTATTAATTGTCATCTGACATACTGAATCTTTGGTGGAAAAATTATAGTCAGTTCTGGGCACTGGTCTCCCTCTGATGCCATTTTGTGCACTCATTGGATGATCAATAAAATGTAGGTTCCTCTATACACAAAGCATTGTTTACCTTTTGAAGGAAAAAATGAAGCTGCACATTAATAATGATAAATCCCAGTAGTTCATTCATTTTGTGGTTGTTTGTACACACTGAAGTACTACTTCCCCCCTCTCCCCTGCCAGCACCATTTGGTGTTTCAAAGAGAGAGTGAAGTAAATCGAACAAAAATGTGTTACACACATCTTGGTATTTCTTTAGATTCAAGTGTGCTTTGAAGTGTCTAAATCTAGCAAACACATAGCATTGTCTAAAGCAATCTTCCCAAGAGGTTTCTCACAAGGGCTTTAAAGGTATTAATGTTGGAATATCTTACAATCTCAGTTCAAGGACTTAAGCCTTTAAGAAATTCTCTGGGCTCTCTGACATTGGAAAGGTTAAATAGAAATGTTTGTTCTTTTGGTTGGAAGCAGCACCAGTTCCTTTTCTGCTATGCAGGGTCAGTGCTCTGTGCTCCAGGGAAGTCAAACTGTTAGGCTGAGGGTAACTGCTGTGCTGGCAGAAACTTGCATCTAATATTAAGCAGACAAAGCAGTTTTTCACTGTACCAGAACTCATTAAATATATTTTAAAGAAACATTGACCTGTTAATTTAATTTTCATTTCCATAGGGTTAGGAATGCAAATGCTCATTGTTAGGGGGAAATATTCTGTACTGAATTTTGTTTTGTTAGCTTTTCATTCTAGTTTCCAGAATGATAAACAAATGCTAGACTACAAATAGTTTATTCTGTATGTGGAATTTAGTGTGAGCATTTTGGTATAATCAGTCTCAGATTTTACAGTAGGAAATCTGAAATAGCTCCATGAATCCTACAACTGTCAATGTATTCTCAGTAGAAAGGAAAGGGAGCTGTAAGTGGTCTAGGATTTTAAAAGGCCTTTTATGTATTGTTTCAATATATTTGATAAGTAGATGGTATGTTATTCTATTGAGTATTTGTGTGAATATAGACAAAGAGTAAAATGTGTTCAGCACTCTCATCATTTGCTAACCATTTGTAAATGATTCACACAAACAGGGCTGGAGCCAGCACCATTGTAGTTAATGGAGGGGGGCTTTTGTTGATTTCAGGCCCAGAGTACATATGAATCTCATAATTCAAGCAACAAATACTTGAGATGTCAACATATCAGAACTAAGCAAACTGAATTTTCATTAAAATTTGTTTGTAATTCAGCTAAAATGTTTGTGAAATTGGATCAACATTATGCTATTTTAAAACATTGTCATGAAATTTTGCATAAGCGTGTGTTGTTTTTAGGATGACTGCAACCATTTGGTAGCATATATTTGGTAGCATATATTCACATTCCAGCATATATTCACATATATTCACATATATCCCTACTACAGCATGTGTGATGGAAGCTTCCCATCGCACCTTTCTTCTTGAAGACCATTGAGGAGTAGAAAGGCTTGTTGCCAATGGCATTGCCCTGTGGCCTTGCAAAGACACTGGATGGGAGTGCAGTCTAAGATCATATCTAAGATGGCAGAATGGGGTAGCAGGCCACAAATCATTCCTTGCAATAAGACACTATCAAGTAGGGGTGACTGTCACCATGTAGTCTCCCTCTACTCAACAGGGCCCATGGAAAGCTCTGCAAAAGATATTAGTTGTCAATTGCCAATATTTTTTTGTGAACTATCCACTGGGAATTGTACTAAGATAACCAAACTAATTTCACGTTGGCCACAAAGCAGCACCGAGATGTTCACAACTGTCACTGTCTATAAAGCAGGGGCAGATTTGAATTTGTGATCTGTAAATGAAAAGATCCATATCACATTACCAAACTCTGATCCATCTGTCCTTGCTAAGGCTTGAATGTGGTACTAGTCTGTCACAAAGCCTGTTTGGTGGAGAGGGATTGTGTTTGGGACAGCCCAAACATCCAAACTTTGAACCATCTGATTTTACCCATCACTATATTTATATTTAGCTTTACCACAATGATGCTGGTTTTCAGTCTGCTTGTACATATCATTTGGCGGTGTTACTGCTGAATTTGATTTGTTTTTAACATTCAGTTCCTCTTGTAGTGATATACAGAACATAAGAATTCATAAAGCTGTGGGTACATTGTGGAATGCATATAGGAAATAGGCTGGTTTATCTGTTTGCACACTTGAACAACTAACATTAATCATTATGACATATGCCTCAAACTCACTTCCCATGCCCTTGCTGCCTAAAATTCTGCTTTGAAGTCATATGCTTCCTCAGCTGGCTTTTCTGTTGGGACCAAAGGCAAAGTACTTATGGAGGTAGGACTAATAGTAGGACCAGAGGAGAAGCCTATTACTGCTAATGCTGCAAAGAAGGCGTTCCACTAGCATTGCCAGTTACAGGATATTGGCTTATGATGGCATAAAAGCAGGATGAACCTGTGTGTCCTGCAGATCACTGACCGTTCCCAGTCATCCAGTGTTCAAACCCAGTCCTTCAGTGTCCACTAAAACCATGCGATTAGTCCCAGAGAAATGGAAGACTGTTCGTTCTCATGTGAGTCACTGTTTGCTCCCAGTTGAAAAAGAGTTATAAAAACTAAGGGCTAGATTCTGCCACGCATACCCATGCTGAGTCAGACCTGTGAAGATTCTTTAAAAAGTAAGGAAATTCCCAGACAAATAAATTAATTAAAATAACAGCTTCATAGTTAAAAAACAAAAAACTCAACAACTCATATATATTTGACAGTCAGAACATTTGCAGTTAAGGTTCTAATACCAGCTTAACATATGCCCCTGACACCCCCCCATGCCCATCCCCACTCTTCTATGTAGGCCAAAGACAATTCCCCCTTCTGCCTTTTAACTACAAGTGGTAAAGTCCTACTGTTCCCTACTGTGAAATTTTACTGAACCCTATGAAATGCCAAACAACTACCATATCTGGACCAAACCTGGTCCTTCATCATTCCTTCTCACTAAAAGCTGAGATTATATTTTGCTTTTTAATATCCATACAAGGGCTAAATACACCATCTCCATTCCACTGTAGGTTGGAGACCTTATGATACACACCAGATTATCTATGTGGATGTATATACTATATATATCTACAGTGTCCCAATACACTCTGGCAGCATGGGTCATCTACCATGCACCCCAAATATATGGCAGATCAACCTGTAGTCAACCTATACAATGATCTACCTAGATAAACCTATACAATGAAAAAATAGAGGGCTTGTGGCAGTTGCAAACTCTTCCAGCAACCATATCTGGTGGAGCAATAACCCTTTTGAATGCCACACTGACTTCATGGTTGTAATTTATATTATACTAGCATAAGTGCCCGGCGTTGCTCGGGTCAGTCGGAGGTGGGGAGGGGGCAGACAGTTGACACCCCCTGACCAACCCCAACACCCACCCTTCACCCACCCTGACACCTTCCCACCCCCCGACCAACCCCAAGACCCCCCGGCTCACTTACCCCCGACCAAACCCGACAACCCCACCTGACCCCCCAAAACAAACCCAACACCCCCACCTCACCCCCGACCAAACCCGACACCCCCACCTCACCCCCTGAGCAAACCCGACACCCCCACCTCACCCCCCGACCGAACAGTGTATTTAATAATCTGTGTGCTACACAGTGCACCGTGAGCCGGGGGGGGGGGGTGTCGGGTTTGGTCGGGGGATCAGGTGGGGGTGTTGGGTTTGCTTGGGGGGGTCAGGTGGGGTTGTCGGGTTTGGTCGGGGGGTAAGTGAGCCGGGGGGTGTAGGGTTTGGTCTGGGGGGGTGGGAAGGTGTTGGGGTGGGTGAGGGGTGAGTGTTGCGGTTGGTCAGGGGGTGTTGCGGTTGGTGGGGGGTTGAGGTGGGGGTGTCAGGTTTGCTTGGGGGGATGAGGTAGGGGTGTCGGGTTCGGTCGGGGGTAAGTGAGCCGGGGGGGTGTCGGGTTTGGTCTGGGGGGGTGGGAAGGTGTCGTGGTGGGTGAGGGGTGAGGTGTGGGTGTTGGGGTTGGTCAGGGGGTGTTGCGGTTGGTGGGGGGGTGAGGTGGGGGTGTCGGGTTTGCTTGGGGGGGTGAGGTGGGAGTGTCGGGTTCGGTCGGGGGGTAAGTGAGCCGGGGGGTGTCAGGTTTGGTCTGGGGGTGTTGCGATTGGTGTGTGTGGGGGGGTGAGGTGGGGGTGTCAGGTTTGGTCGGGGGGTAAGTGAGCCAGGGGGTGTCGGGTTTGGTCTGGGGGGGTGGGAAGGTGTTGGGGTGGGTGAGGGGTGAGGGGTGGGTGTTGTGGTTG
Source organism: Sternotherus odoratus (assembly GCA_032164245.1). NCBI lineage: Eukaryota > Metazoa > Chordata > Testudines > Kinosternidae > Sternotherus > Sternotherus odoratus. The sequence goes on from JAVMKO010000008.1 coordinate 32,594,754, forward strand.
GTCAGGGGGTGTTGCGGTTGGTGGGGGGGTGAGGTGGCGGTGTCGGGTTTGGTCGGGGGGTAAGTGAGCCGGGGGGGGGTGTCGGGTTTGGTCTGGGCACCCACCCCAACACCTTCCCCCCCCCCAGACCAAACCCAACACCCACACCACACCCCTCACCCCCCCGACACCTTCCCACCCCCCCAGACCAACCCCAACCCCCCCCCGGCTCACTTACCCCCCGACCAAACCCGACACCCCCACCTCACCCCCCCAAGCAAACCCAACACCCCCACCTCACCCCCCCACCAACCGCAACACCCCCTGACCAACCCCAACACCCCCACCTCACCCCCCGACCGAACCCGACACCCCCACCTCACTTACCGTCCCACCAAACCCAACTCAGATCCGTCGCAGGGGGGAAGGGGGCCCAGAGCCGAGGGATTCCGGGGACCTTCGCAGGTGGGGGGGGGGGCACAGAGCTGATGGAGTCCGGGGTTGAGGTGGGAGGGGCAGAGAACTGAGGGCTCTCCGGGGTTCCGTTGGGAGGGGGGAGGGGCAGAGAACGGAGGGATCTCCGGGGTTCCGTTGGGAGGGGGGAGGGGTAGAGAACTGAGGGATCTCCGGGGTTCCGTTGGGAGGGGGGAGGGGCAGAGAACTGAGGGATCTCTGGGGTTCTGTTGGGAGGGGGGAGGGGCAGAGAACTGAGGGATCTCCGGGGTTCCGTTGGGAGGGGGGAGGGGCAGAGAACTGAGGGATCTCCGGGGTTCCGTTGGGAGGGGGGAGGGGCAGAGAATGGAGGGATCTCCAGGGTTCCGTTGGGAGGGGGGAGGGGCAGAGAACTGAGGGATCTCCGGGGTTCCGTTGGAGGAGGGAGGGGTGAGCTGAGCGAGTGAGGTGTCTGTTGGAGGGGGGTATTATGACATCATCACCACCTAACCGCCCAGCCGATGTGATTGGCCCTGAAAGACTTTCACCCCTGGGGGGCGTCAGAGGTGAGATCCGAAAATTTTTCGACCCTTACCAGCATCTAGACCCCAAGACCCCTCACTGTACCAAATTTCAAGTCTCTGGCTCAAACGGTGCGGGAGGAGTTCGCAGTCATACGTACATACATACATACATACATACACACATACATACACCACTTGACTTTTATATATATAGATTTAAATCAAAGGTGTCAAACACCTGGCTTGTGGCTCAGATGCAGCCTACTTAATGAATTTATCCTGCCTCCATGACAGATTCATAATCTACAGAATGAAAGCTTTCATTTAAATAAAGTAAGTTTCTAGCCCTTATTGGTGAGAAGGAAACCATCCAACTCTTGGGAACCAATGTAGCGGTATGATAGACAGTCTTTCCTTTTTTGCCTTTCTTTCCTTCTCTGCTTCTTTGACAATTCCCTAGTTTTCAGCCATGACTATAATTTACTATGGTTTTTGGCCAGGACTATAGGAAGAATTCTATTCCTCATGCTGCTTCTCTCTCTTTTTGATCAGACACTCTAAGGACCAGAGATTCTTTGACCCACTCCATTCCTGGTGCAGAAAGTGGAAATTGGCTCTGTTTTCTGAGATGAGAATTCCCCTGGCATATGGGAGTCCACAACAGAAGAGAAGTCAGGATAGTCAGCTCCTGTAGCTGCCCACCTGCAGTCTTGGGGAGGGGGGGGGCATGTCAGGATGGGGGGAAAGGTGTGATAAGAGTGTGTTATTTTCTGATAGTCTTTAGTAGGTGGATGGTTCCTTTTAGGACCACTACCAGCTGGCCAAGTTTAGAACAGTGCAAATTTTTTCTTTAAAGCTGAATGGGGCTAGGGCCCAGAACAGAAACAGTCAGAGAGCCTTGGAGCCATATTTGTCATTTTCACAACTAAGCCCAGCAGAAACTGGGCACAGAGAATCTGGTTTTAAATGTGAAGGTAGTTACTAGCACAGATATTTAATATTTTGTTGCAATGAATGGAATTTTTCTTTTATGTATATAAGGCTGTGAAGAATGATACAATGCAGAGTACCAAATAACTCCTCAAACTCAGATAATGAGGGGGCCTTATAAATATTGAGATAGCCAGATAGAAAGATGGTGCATATCATTATTGCTATATCTTTATATGTATAAAACTTATTGATCTAGAGAAAAGCATACTGTGAATCCCAAGGGCAAAGACAAAGCTGGCTTTAAATAATTTAGGGTATTGAACACATTTTTAAAAGTAATGGGGCCAAATTCACTTCCAGTTTACCTCCAGTGACTTCAGTAGAATTACACCATTACTATCATGTATTATTTGTGTATTATTTTGCTACTGTACAAGACACATCAAGTATGAATGTAATCCATTATGTTATACTCTAACATTTTCAAATGTGGATGCCTAAGGCACAATTAGCCACCTAAAAAGCATCACAATATTTAATATGCGGAGCACCTGCAGCTACAATTGAAATCAATGCTCAGCACCTCTGAAAATTAAGTTGCTTTGCTGCTTAAATATTTAGGTGCCTGATTTAGGCACCCTCTTTTTAAAATGTTGCATATAATTTTAAATTATTATCAATGTTGCTATTGTATGCAGTGCACAGCAAGAAAAGTGATGTTAACATTTTCTGGAGCAACTTGTAATCAATCAAGAATTTCTCAGGAAACCCTTACATAGGAAGTCATGCTGTAGCAGGTCAGTGTGTGCTGAGATGTACTGGTTGAAGGGTATTACTCCATATTTTTTCCTTCCTGTTTTTATGCCTTTTTATCAATGTGGAAAATGTAGCAGCTCTTGGTCTTATGAAAGAACATGTCTGCCTTCAGTAAAAACCTGCTGCAGTCTGATACAATCTGGTGCAGTCCTCTGCAGTCCACTAACCCCAGAAGAAAACTCACAGCAAGCAAATTGGCCCCAATGTATTCTTGACAGGGTGTTTGCATTTTGTATGTGTACAGATGGATACATTCCAGGGTAAGAGCATAAGTGGCCTAGTTTTATTGGGGAAATCAGCGAAGTATTTCTTTTCTTTTCCAGCAATAATCATCTTCTCCTATGGCCAGGATTTTTCTGAACAGGGTTAAGATAACAGCCCTCCCAATTTACAAAAATAACCTCCTTCCCCACATTAACCCTCACTATCCAAAGTCTTCGTATATAAATATTTAATTCCATATTCAGTGACCTAAGTGCACTCATACAAAAGTGTCCTTAGATTTACTGGGAGATGTGGCAGCTCTGAATGCAAAAAAATGTAAATAGTTCTATGGAGCCATTTGACAATAGATGTGAAAATGTTTAGAAACTCTGGAGAAGAGCCTGTATTCAGCTGCAAAGATTTTTAAATCTGTTTTAATACAAACGAATGCAGATTTTGTTTTCTTTTGTTTCTGCAGCCAAAACAACCCAATCCTGACTGGCGTTATTCTGCATCCCTAAGAGCAGGAATTCAAAGGTATGTACTGTGCTTTCCCTTCTTAAGGTGATATATCTTTCTCCCTTTGTGAAGGAGACTGTCTTTCAATCTGGTACATCTGGCAACATACACTAGTGAGATCTGCATGCTGTGAGAGAAGCACCCAAGTTTTGCTTCTGATGCATTATATCTACCAGCCCATCTGATTCACTGTAATTATCTTTTACGCTGTTCATTACTATATTAGTGTTTGGTCTATGCATTCATGTTGTTTACCTCATGCTTCTTTATACATTACTATTAATGCCTGATTGCTACAATTATTGAATTATTTAACTGATTATACACTCTTCATTTACTTTAAAGCTTCCTGTTATCATCCACTCTGATAAAGTTCAGTGGATTGTATGCAGCATCAATAGTTTTCCATCTCACTACCTCTCATTACCATAAAAGTGTATCACTGCTGCAGACAGTTTATTAACCACATGGTACATTCAAGGTGTCTAACAAAGTTAAAAGGGCATTGACAAGCACCTTCATGAGTTAGGCGCTCACCCTACATTCCTTTAGAAATCTCAGCCTTAGATCTCAAATTTGCCTTATTATAGTTTGCTCCTCAATACATTTAAAAAGAAGTAAAATAATGCTGTCTGTGTAGGACCTAGATAAAATAATATCTTTGCTCTCTGTGTCTTAACAAATTAACTATCCATTCTTATTCTCAGATCTATTCTGACCTTATCAATAAGATCGGATAACAAATTTAGAAATAAGTAAAAAGACCATACTAATTTCAAATTGAATTAAAAATCAGAGGGGAAATCATTTGCTGAATATAGAGAGACATAGATTTGAGGGAATTAAAAAGTATTTTCATGTTTCTCTGGAGACTGTTACAGCAAATACAAAGTAAAATAACTGTACATAAAATATTTGAAATGCCCTTTTAACTAAAAAAAAATACCTTTCTAATCAATATGAATGTTGATTTTCCTTAGTTAAATTAAGTTTAAATATCATACAGATCAAAATCATTTGGAAAGTTACAAGATGAATTACAATCTTTCAATATTGAGCTCCCAGTTTTAAAAATCATGCTGAAACAGAACACTTCTTGAAATCAGTGGGAGCCTTGTCTGCATACAGGTGGAACAGGGGCTTCTTCGGGATTTTGCCTGAAGTAACTTGCATGATAAGTTAAAAGGGTGAGCTCATTTTAAAAATGGATATTTACTTTTTTCATTTTAAGATATCAGGCCTCTATTATCCCCCCATCATCTCCTTATGAGTCCAGAGCTAGATAATGTATAACAATTAAATTTGCTGGTCTGATGACAAACTGTTTATCATTTGACACCGTGTAAAACCCGATATTGCATGGTTTCTGTAGTTTGTGACACATCATTTCTCCCTTCAAAAGTTCTTGCCAAAAGCATAAGGTAATCAGCATTGGGTACTATAAATTGCATTGGGATATTTGCTGTAGAAACGTGGCTGATAATAGCATGCTGAAAGAAGCCCAGAATTGACTTTCATTACTTACTTCATTGCTAAGACATCACAAACATGATATAGATTAGGGCCCAGGTCCTCAGAGGTATTTAGGCACCTAACTTCTATTTCAGTGGAAGTTAGGCATCTAAGTACCTTTGAGAATCTTGTGTTAGGTGACTTCCCTGCAGTGTTAGTGATTTCACATCACATTAATGAAAACAAACTATCCTCTAGAGATGATATTTGTGTCTGATATGAAATGCATGGAATTATCTTGCAGCATTCAAATAATAACCAAAGCCATTTTTTGCAGTTCTTGCAGGATTGACATGATAGATGCTTTAATAATGCATTAACAGAATCTGCTAGAATGATGCAATGTTGCATTAGCCCTGGTGCAAAAAAGAACAATTGTGATTTTGGTGAAATAGCCAGAAAAGGGAATGTTGAACAAAAACAGGTCAGATGGGAACTATGTAATTTAATCAGTATGCTTGTTTATTCAGTGCTGTGCACATGGAGGAGGCAGGAGTCTTACGAGGAGGGCCGGGAGGACCTGAGCAGTTGTGGCCAACAGTATCCAGTGCAACACCAGGTTAGAATCAGAGTACTGAAATCTGTTAATGGGATATTGGGAAATGTGATGGCTTTAGTCCCTTACAGAGAGGAATGATTGTTATTTGAAACATACTTTCTATTGGATCATTCTTAACTTTCTTTCTACTTTGTGTCTCTGCATCAAGTCCCTATGAAACACTCTGTTGAATATACATAAGATGGTAATAAATAAAGCAAAGAAACCTTTTCTCCTTTATTCACTAGCAGGTGTATACTAGAGAAGGAATCAAGCCTCAAACTTTGGATCCACACCTGAACTTATCCAATGTTTTGGGGTGGTCAGACCCAGGAATTTGATGTAGTTCACTAGAGAATGAGGCCCAGTTGTGAGGTGTGGGTCCAGATCCACATTTCCCGAGTTTGAGAGTATTTGAGTTTAGTGTTTTAACTTATCCTTCATTTCTAATGGTCATCAAAACTGATACAGAACCTCACCAATTCTTACTTCACTATTTTGCAAACTCAGTAATTGTGTTTAAATTCCCACAGTTCTCATCCTGCTGTCAGGTAGTAAGATTTCTTATTACAAAGACCTGGTCTACACTAGCGGGGAGGGTCGACCTAAGCGATCAACAGCGGGCTCCCCCATCAATGCTGCCTTGCGCCTTTTGGTGAGCTGGAGTTCCGGATTTGACGGGAGTGCCTCTGGGGATCGATTTATCGCGTCCTGATGAGACACGATAGATCGATCTCTACCCGTTGATCCAGACGGTAGTGTAGACAAGGCCTAAGTGTTCACTCCTTTTATAAACTAAACTGCAATACATTTACTGGTACGCTATGGAGGGTTATCATAAAACATTTGGCAAAAGTGCTATTCACTTGTGAAAATAAATGACCAAAACATCTTTTATGATGAAATATTCCTGATTTTTTTTCATTATTTACTTGATGACTCACTAAGTCCAAATTCAGTAAGGATCAGCAAAGGGTCTTGTTGATTACCAGAGATAAGAAAATTCACTCAGTTCATTTGAAGTGAAAGCAAAAGATGTATTCTCACATTACATTTTGGGAGAGAAAGAATTTCATCATTTTAAAATGCCTACAAAGTGTTAGGAAATGGCATTTGGTGCTGCTCAGAAGTTCAAACACCAAGCACTGTATTAAGGAAAAAATTTGATAATGTGATGTGGAAGCTGAAGCTCTTTCAAAAATAATTGGGTAGCTTTCATATTTCTTTGTGGACAAAGAAGCAGAGAGAGAGAGAGAAATAGAAATATTTGTACATTAAACATTGCTACGATTTCTTTTTATGGTTCAGTTGATTAAATATGCACAAGATTGCATTGCAATGTTACAAATATTTTACTGAACAATTAAGCTAAAAGTTATATTTGAGAATAAAAATACACATGGTTCATCCAGATGGCAAACAATGAAACTGGAAATAATTTGCAGAACAACCTTTTAACCTGCTTACTGATTAAATATGGGAGGATCCTTAGGGCTCCAGCAGGGGCAGGAGGAACTTTCAGGGGAAGAATTAAATTAATTCCTGTGGACTAAATTATAATTTTATGATCTGACCCAGATAAGGGGCAGACCATAGCTGCGTGCCCCAGGAGTAGACATGAGATGAATTGTCTCAGAGTCCGAATTCATTCCCAGCTTCAAGAATGGAGTAAGTAACTTAACTCCATTTTTTGAAGAAGTACCCTGTGTGCCTGGGTAGCTACTTGGGTTTAGGAATAAATTGGGGAGAGGAGGTAAAACCAGGACACTTATTACTCCCCATTCCTTCTCTTTGCTCCCTCCCTGCCCACTTGCTTGTAATGGAGCATATTGGGCAAGTAGTGCCTGCTCTTCCTACCACAGCCAGAGTCACAGTTTGAGCAGGATCAGGCAAATGAGTAGAGAGGTAATAAGAACTTGTATCTCCAGTCCCAGGAAGTCTTTCTGTTCTTTGAGAAAACAGCCTCTTAAAAGTTCAGGGTAGTTCAAATTGTTTTGAAATCCAGTTTGTGTGGATCAAGTTTCTTGATCCTTCCAAATGACTATTCTTCCTGTGCAAGAAAGGATCTTTTGTTTCCTTTCTGTCTGGCCTGAAGGGTTTAATGACTGCTAAAATAACATAAATCAGACCGTTGTTAGCAATGTTCCTTTCTACTTGTAAGCAATGTTCCTTTCTACTTGTAAGCAGAAGATATGGATTTCATTAGCCTTCAATAACAAATAGGTTATGCATATAGAAGTGTCATTTAGCAGAAAAGGTAAAATTAACACATAACTTTAATACATTACACTTTCAAATACAGTTATTTATCACAATGGTTTATAATTACAGCTTTGGGTTCCCACACACATTTCCTCTTTCAATTGTTCTATCTCCTTTCCGCTGCTTATGTTCATGACTTGTGCCATTTTTCATCAGGTTAAGACACAAAATTATGCTTTTCATTAGATATTTGACCCATTTCTGCCTATTACACTGGATAGAGACAATATATGCAGTTGCTTTTGACATGCCATTTGCACTGGAACAGTGCTACACCTGTGTCCAGATAAACTCACAGATTAGCTGCCCATTATCTCTATTTCCATCAACATATGCAGCAGCTGCAGCGCTCCACTTCTAATAGTAGAAAACTGCCTCAAATCCCGCCTCGCATACACATGCTTAGTGCAGTTGTTTTACTCAATTGATTAATTCCAATTGGTTTGTCACTAAACCATTCATTTAATTTAGCACTCCACAAAAGCCTCAGATAAAATGCTTCAGACTGAAGGAATCAGAAAGTTAATCAATGAGAGCATCAAAAGATGATGTCATAGGAATGTTCTAAGAAGGATGAACAAGTCAAGCATTAAGTCGGTAAATCCTTAATTCCTAGTGTCCAGCTATACTCAGACACTACATGGTATATCATCAGTTCTATACTTTTCAGGGTAAATCCTGCTGTCACTTACATGGATAAAGCTTCTACTGACTTCAGTAGGAGTTTAACCTATGCAGCTGAGAGCAAAATTTGGCCCATTGTTTTTTGTTCCTTTCACAGATTCTTACACAAAGTGATGAAATCCAAATTTAATTATTATGCTCTGTCCTGAACTCACTCTGAGGTGAACAAAAGGCCCAGTGGTCTAAGTTAAGGATATACAATCAGATTCACTTTGGAATTTCTGACTTTTCTTCACCCGTGTCATAGTTTTAATGCCATTTAAAGAGAGGTTGTTTTTAAAAATTGGTTTCCTTGTTTGAAAAAAGTTATGACGCATATTACATTCCTGACAAAGAGCTCTTCCAGCCTCTCGGGTAAGGAGCTACTCTGTGTATTTGGTAAATATTTTATCTCGGTGGTTTTTCTATGTATTATGACTAACATTTTCAGATACAGTGAAACCTCCATTTAACGGACTAATTCGGGCGAGGGGGTGTCCGTTAAATCAAAGAGTCCGTTATTTAATAAAAAACAAACAAGCGAGCTGTTGGAGCAGCAGCCCGCCCGCCACAGGGTCGGGGCGACAGCTCCGCAGCCAGCCCGCTGCCGGGACCCGGGCAGCACCCGGGAGCCAGCAGCCAGCCCGCCCGCTGTCTGGACCCGGGCGGCAGCCGGAAGCCGGCAGCCAGCCCGCCCGCTGCCTGAATCCGGGCGGCAGCCGGGAGCTGGCAGCCAGCCCGCCCGCTGCCTGGACCCTGGCGGGAGCCGGCATCCAGCCCACCCGCTGCCTGGACCCGGGCGGGAGCCGGGAGCCGGGAGCCGGCAGCCAGCCCGCGAGAAATGGATTTCAGATGCATCAGACTTGCTCAGAAATTTTGTCCGTTGCATCCGAAGTCCGTTAAATCGAGGTCCGTTAAATCGAGGGTTTACTGTACTACATCCAACTCCCATTTCATTAGGCATCCAACTACATGTAGACTCATTATAATTATTAGACAGTCTATAGGTGGACTTGTTATCTGCTTGAATGTTGCAGATCACTTGCTTTAATCGTTGCTTCTGGATATTTGAAATTGCATAATGGATATCCATTTACATGTAAAAAATTGTTACTTAAAAGAAAGTTAAGGTAGCCAAATCAAGTACTCAAAAGCTAAGAAATGCTAGAATTAAATTTGCCTTTGCAACCTTAATTCAGCCTCTATGTGCATATGAATTATGATACAGAGTGAAATCCTGGCTCCACTGAAGTCAATGGGAAATGTTTAAGATTAGCAGCCGTGTTAGGTGCTACAAAGTCTGCCTTGTCTTATAATGGGAAATGTGCCACTGGTGGGGCCAGTATTTTCATCCACCATCTTAAAGCACTATTTTCCCACAGGAATTCCACCTCATTCACAGCACAGGATGGACCTTGCCCAGGGAATGGAATCAGAGCCATGTAGTCAGTGAGGCTGTTGTCTATAGGACAGTTGCTTTATTTGCTACAGATGTTGGAAGATGTTTAGTGCATGAGGCAGGAAGCTCCAGAAGGGAAAGGATGGTTATGCGATTAAAGCAACTGAATGCCATGCTGAAGAACTGCATTCTATCCCTGCCTCTGTCGCAATGTTCCTATGTGCTGCTGGGCAAGTTGCTTAAGCCAGAATTTTCAGTGGTGGCCACTAATGGTGTATTGCTCATTTCTGAGTGCCCAACTTGAAACACCTGGGGGCTGATTTGCAGGAGTGCTAAATGCTCACAGCTGGAACTGAAGTTGACTGGAGTTCTGCTTTGAACATATATAGTGATATAAAAATGCTAGGTACTCTGAAAAATTAGGCCTGACGGGCTAAATTCACCAAGGAATTTACCAGGATTCACAAATCCCCTGCTCAGCTGCCCCCAAGACCTGTTGATGCCTAAACTCAGGTGGTGCCTACATTTTTGCAGTAAAAGTTCCTAAATGCCTATGTTTTGGCCTATGAGCATGCACACTGCAGCCCCATACCAAGCATATGGATGCCTAAGCCCCAGTTCATGATCTGTGGGGCCCAATGAGAAAGATGAATTCTAAGCTCACCTACTGGACCAGATTCCTATAGATGAACTTACATAAAATGGCCAAAGGGAGGAGGACCTTCCTCATAACTTTTAGCTCAGTGTTTAGAATACTCACCTGGGATGTGGGAGATCCTTTGGTCAAGTCCCGACCTCAGGGAGGGAAGGAATTTGAATAGGGATTTGCCACATCTCTGGTGAATACTCCAACTACCAGGCTTACAGAGTCATTCTCATGCTTGTTTTCTCTTTGTGGTCTAATGATTCTTTCCTATTTATCCAGTGGAACAGCTTCAACAGGGTGACTGAAGGAGCTATGCATCACAATATACCAGAGCTCCATGGTTAGGGCACTCATCTGGGAGGTGGCAGAGTCCTATTCGGTTCCCTTCTCATCCTTAGCTGTAGGTGGGGACTTGAACCAGTGGTCTCCAACATCCCAAGTGAGTACTCTAACCACTGGGTTAAGAGTTATCAGAGAATGCTGCCTGCTGCCACTTCTTGCTAACATGGAGTATCACCTAATGCTAAGAGAGGGCTTTGTAGTTGAAAAACCAAACTGGGGGAAGGTGCCTCCCTGCAGCCCGGACTTAGGTGCCTATCTCTAAGACAGGGGGCATTCCACACCTTCCCCTTCCATTGGCTGTCTTAGGGAAGGAGCCAGCTAACATGCTGACTTTTGTGAATCCTATTCTAAGGCCCTTGTCTCTCCCTGTTCATTGTACAGGGTGCCTAGGCACCAAACTGAGGCTTTGTGAATCCCAATGGTTTCTTAGGAGCCTAAAAGTTAGGGGTGACTACACTCAGTTTCTTGTGAATCTAGCCATGTCTGTCTTAAATTTAATACCCAATATTGGTGTATACTAAATAAGTATGTCCTTAAAAAAAATTCACTCTGTGCCTCAGTTTCCCTTCTGTAATATGTAAGATGATACCAGTGTATCTCATAGGGGTGCTATAAAGATAAATTCATTGATGTTTGTGAAGCACTCAGATGCTATTCTGATGAATATCCATGATGAGAGCCTATGAAGATATTAATTCTGTATTCAATGTAGGATTTAAATGGAGTACAGGAAATAAAGCATAGGGCCATATACTGAATGATAACTGTGAACAAAAATATTGAATGGCTTCCCATTTAGTGATCCCTGTTCATTCTGTGCCCTGAATGAGGCATGGAATCTATGGAAAAAATAGCGTATGATGATGTAATTAAGAACTGTGGGTGAAATACTGGCCCCGTTGAAGTCAATTGCAAAGCTCTCACTGAGTTCAGTGGAGCCCGGATTTCACTCTGTATCATAACGCATATGCACAAAATGGCTGAGTTAAGGTGGCATGTGAAATAAATCCTGAGATTTCCTAACTTTTGAGTATTTGACTTTGCAACTTTAATGTTCTTTTAACATTGGCTTCTTAATGTAATTTCTCACATTTTTTAAAGAAAGCAAATGGAATTTTTTTTTTAGAAATTCAGTGGTGTGGAACCATATTGACCCCAACATGGGTCATCAGCAGTACTGGGACCTTTAGATCCACAGCACAGACTTTTGCTACCATTTGAGCTAGCTGAGTAACTGGTAGCAGTAATACATTGTTATCCCGTAAGTGGATTAGCCAGTAGAGGGGGAAGAGAGAGACAATTTGTCAGTGAGTTTAAGAGCTATTTACTGACAGCAGATGAAGGTTGAAACTTGGGAATCTGGGTTCAGTGCTAGTTTCTTGAGGGGAGTGTAACCTAGTGATTATAAACCCTTCTGCTCCTGTCCCTGCAATACTGACCCCTTCTACTCTTGTTCCCTCCAGTCTGTCCCTGTCTCAGTCTTCTCCACTTCAGCTCCTGTCCCAGTCTCCCTTACTCTCACTGGCTTCTGCTTCAGTCTCGTTCCCTCTGTTTTTCTCTTCTCCCCACTGGTTCCTATTTCAGTCCTCCCCATCCTCCTCCCTGCATTCCTGGCACACAATTTCCCTCTCTATGTTGTCTGGGTACCCGCAGGAGGAGCATGGGAGAGACAGTCTCCTTAGTCTCAGTTCCGGTGCATGGTGTCATAGCAGTTCCCATTTGCAACAAGGATCAATTGCAGGGAATGTTGCTCAGCCCCTTCAGCAGTGGGATGGAACTTATTCCATCACCCTGTGGGGATGATGCATGCACAGTCCAGTGGAACACAGGTATTATGTGGGGTTAGAACGTGCTCAATGGAGAGGCAAAGCCTCAGAAAATTTAGCTGCCAGCCTTGCACAACCCTCCCTACTGAGCATGTGTGAATAGCTTGGCCAAATTTGGATAGGTTTTCACAAGGAGAACAAAGGACACATCTCTGACACCCGGGCGGTTCTCCTGCCACATTTCAAGTCCATGCTCAAAGCGTGGAGGTGCTAGAGCTTCGCAATGGAATAGTTGTAAAAAAATGTAATATTGGCAAAAATGTATTTTTAACTAATTTTATTCTCAGAAATGTCTGGGCCAATTTTGCTGAAACTTTCCAAAACATGTGCCCAGCATGGGAAATTTCAGCCAAAATAATTAAAATTTGGCAAAGTTATAACTAACTGAAAATAGGATCTTATGATGGAAAGTATTATGCACCTTAAATATTATTGTCAATACCAGCTGTGCTTGTAATAGACCATGCTGGTTTTGAAGAATTAAGTCCAATACAATATATTGTGCACATATACAGTAATGCTGTTCTATGACTAAAGAGAAAAGAAGTTCTAAGACACTATGAAAGGTATAAATAGTAGCTGGAACAGAGGAGGAGAGCTCTGAAAAGGGCAATCAGAAACCTAGGAGAGGATAAATACCTCTATTAAATTAATATATTTTTGCATAAAATATTTATGCTGAGTAGATCAGTTTAGGTGATGTTGACCAGTTTATGAGAAAGTTGTGCATGCTGAGTATGGCTGATTGAGATCTTAATCCTACTGATAAAAGTTGCAGAAATAGAATGAGTTATAAATACTGGAACAAAAACAAACAATTAAAAACATCTGTAAACATGACAAATAAGCATTAAAATGGTCTAATCTGAAAAGCAATGGAGGCCTTTATATGATATTTGTAATGGTGGTACTGGCTGGGAGACAGAGTGCTGAGAATGGGATGATTGCCTGGGAAATTGTGAAGAGAGAAATGAAGATGGGATGATGATGATAAGGGGCCTGTGAAAGATGACAGGGAGCAGGGAGACAGCATTGAGCACTTAGATTTTTAAGGCCAGAAGGAACCATTACAAGGCCATGGGATTTCACCCAGTGGTTCTTGCATCAAGATCATAATTTCTGGTTGAACAAGAGCAAATCTTTCAGAAAAGCATCCATTTAAAGACTTCAAGTGATGGAATGAGACGAGAGGAGCCAAGTCAAAGGGGCATGGGGTAATGAGGCAGGGTTTGTATAGGATGTAAAAAAGGGTTGAGAGCCCTGAGAATGGGATTATAGAAACCCTGGGAAAAGAGAAGAGAAATCACTGAGAATGAGATGACTGGGTGTCCTAAAAATGGGGCATTGAGCACTCAGAATGGGATCAGAGGGGCCCTCTATTGGAGTGGGATAATAGAAGCCTTAGGATAGGGAACAGAGGACACTGAGAATGGGATTATAGAGACTCTGGAGAGAGCCCTGAGAATAGATTATTAGAGATCCTGGGAAAGAGGATTATTAGAGATCCTGGGAAAGCCCTGGTAATAATTAATGGGCACCAGGTAATATAATTCCCATTTGAAAAATACGATTTGATCTGTCCAAATGTTTGAATACATTTAGAATCTGTACAGAAGGGAATGAATGATTTTTTCCAGTTTGAACCTTTTACTCGTATATCAGACTCAGCTCTTGAAATTCATAAGGCAGAATGCTCCAATAGTTGCTCACTGGGATCCCATGATATTGTCATGGGGATCTTAGTTCATGAGATTTTTAAAAAAAATTCATTTTAAAGAGCAAGAGTCAAAGCAGTTGGTTTGTGTGACTGGGAGAGCCCTTGTCTTTCACATACCTTGTTCCCATGGATATGTATTGTGATCCTAAATGGGGGCATTTTCTTCACAGTTGCAGTAGTAGGATTTTCCTCCCCTCCTTCAAGTGATCTTCCTTAGCTGAGGAAGGAAGGCTGGATAGGAGTCTCTTTGGACTCCATCGGTGTCATGCCTAGGTCAGCCACAGGAGTCACTGTAGCTATGCCTGCGTGGGTCACATATGAGAATACCAAATTCAGGAAAAACAGCTGAAAAATAGGGCAGATGCACCCCAAAACTGGAGATTATTCTCCCATGAGATATACCAGACCAGCAACAAAAGTAATCTTCTGTTTCACCACACTGGCTAACAAGAACTCATGATAGCAATTTCCATAGGCATTCCAGTCCTTGTATCACCACCAAAAACATTAGACTTAGAGATGAGTGGTTCTTTAAAACCAATTTCATCAAATGAAAAGTTTTTCTGATCCCAAAGGACCAGCCATATACCCAGGTCAATATACAACTCAGATCTTACCCTGAAATTATGCTGTTGCCAATCCTTTAATACCTAAAAATCTAAAGAAAAAACGAGGATCCTTGTGGCACCTTAGAGACTAACAAATTTATTTGGGCATAAGGTTTTGTAGGCTAGAAGCCACTTCATCAGATGCATGGAGTGGAAAATACAGTCGCATGTATAAATACACAGCACATAAACAGATGGGGGTTGCTTTACCCAGTAGGATGACAAAAAGTTTCAACAAAAAAACTTCAAAACCAGACTCCAATGTGAAACTGCAGAACTGGAATTAATTTGCAAACTGGACACTGTTAAATTAGACCTGGGAGTGATTGGGTCATTACAAAACCTAATTTTCCCCATACTGTTACTCACACCTTCTTGTCAACTGTTTGAAATGGGCCACTCTCATTTACCACTTCAAAAGTAATTTTTCCTCCCTTGTTATCCTACTGTTAATTGAATTGTCTTGTTAGACTGACCCTCCACTTGGTAAGGTAAAGCACTGTGACCATCTCACCTCTGAATCCCATCCTCAAATCCCATTTCTGAGTCTCATCACTGGCTCCTTGAATCAAATTCAAGCTTGTTGCTCTCACCTTCAGGATCATGTAGTCTTACCCAGGCCTTCATGTCTGCCCTCTTTGCTGTGTACACTTTCTAACTCCTGGTGCATCCCCAGTTTTCTCTGCATACTACTTCCTTTGTTTGCATTTTTTGCCTTCTTTCATGCTATCCCATACATTTTGAACAGCCTCCCGCCTCTGGCCTGCCAAGTGTTCATCCTTCTTCTCTTCCTGTTCTTCCTTAAAACCCATTTCTCTCATGAATCCTGCCTACTCTAATCTCCTCGCTGTAGGACTCTCCATAGTCTCCTCTATCTGAATTGTTGTCCCAGAAGTGCTGGAAATGAGGTCACCGGCATGGCCACACATGACCTTTGCAATATTTCACATTGAACTAAGAGTCTGCTGTGATAAGTGCTTCCCATTTCTAACAGCCATATGGAAGATGGAGAAGGCTAAGGATCTCAGGTCTTCTTTGCTCTGAACTAAAACATTTTGAAATAAAAAAGATGTTCAAAAACTATTCTAGAAACAATTAAATATGTATACTGTAGCATTGCAACCTGACAGCCCAGCTATTATTTTTTTTTAAATGCTAATGATCTTTCTGACTGGAAGCGCATGTCTAGTTCACAAGATGCAAATTGCTGCTGAACCTTTTGGTGCAGCTCTTAATATTTTCAGCTACGACTCAATCATTGATTGCAATAATTTATGCTTTCTTGAGCGGAATGGTGACCCTGTGCCTCCATCACATTCAGTGAAGTGGAGGGAGGAGGGAAGAAACACTATATTATGCAAAGATTGTAGTCACCACATATTTAATATGGAAGGCTAGTATACATTTGATTTTGGACCCACCCTCTACTTCAGCAACACCCAAAAAATCTACCCAAAATTACAGGTGTGATTTTAGGGTCAATATTTTTTCTGGAAAGTGCAAGATAAATCAGACAATGTATTTGGGAACTATTGTGATACAAAAAATGAGGTGGTCATACTTCTTGTTTACAAGGATCCTGGGATGGGGAGAGGGGGAGTTGGGTGGACAAGGATCTCATCATGACTCAGATTTGTTTTAATTTGTCTTGATGAGGGCTGGTGTGATTGAGTAGGTTTTTTGTTTTGTTTTTGAGGAGGGAGGATTTCTTAGAAAAATTATGTTGTTATTCATAGCAATGTTATACATACCTAGTCTCTGGGAAATGTTTAATTCCATCTGCTAGAAGCATCCATTCATGAGCTTCCCAAAGTGTGCAAAGGGCCCATGTGCATTTCATGACCTCTACATGAGGCATCGGTTCTGATGCAAGCTTCCCTAAGGCCCACATCTGAGCAATTGCTCCATACTGAGATGCTAAATGCCCATAACACTGAAGGCCTGTACACTTAAATCCCATTAAAGCTTAGAGGAGGAGGAGATGGTGGCTTTCCTGAGGCTATTGAAGAACAACCAAAGGCTCTGAGCTTATTCTCGTTCTAGACCCATCTTTTCTACTGAGTGGACAGAATAATATATGGCATTTTACAACCATTAGTGAGATTTTACAGCACCTCTGTCAGTTAGGCAGACATCATCTGTTTCTGAGAGAGAAATGGACTCAGCAAAGTTTAAGTGACTTGGCCATGGTCATATGAAATTAGAGCCCAGATTGCTTTACTACCAGCCCTGTGCTTAATTCACTAGATTATAGAACTCTCCCTCCCAAGTTCTTCCTATCTATTCAACCTCTCTATGTATCATTTTTATTATTTAACACTAGCATAAGTGCCCGGCGTTGCTCGGGTCAGTCGGAGGTGGGGAGGGGGCAGACAGTTGACACCCCCTGACCAACCCCAACACCCACACCTCACCCCTCACCCACCCCGACACCCTCCCACCCCCCCTGACCAACCCCAACACCCCCCGGCTCACTTACCCCCCGACCAAACCCGACAACCCCACCTGACCCCCGCAAGCAAACCCGACACCCCCACCTCACCCCCCGACCGAACCCGACACCCCCACCTCACCCCCTGAGCAAACCCGACACCCCCACCTCACCCCCCGACTGAACAGTGTATTTAATAATCTGTGTGCTACACAGTGCACCGTGAGCCGGAGGGGTGTCGGGTTTGGTCTGGGGGGGTGGGAAGTTGTCGGGGTGGGTGAGGGGTGAGGGGTGGGTGTTGGGGTTGGTCAGGGGTTTTTGCGGTTGGTGGGGGTGTGAGGTGGGGGTGTCGGGTTTGCTTGGGGGGATGAGGTGGGGGTGTCGGGTTCGGTCGGGGGGTAAGCGAGTCGGGGGGTGTCGGGTTTGGTCTGGGGGTGTTGCGATTGGTGGGGGGGGGTGAGGTGGGGGTGTTGGGTTCGGTCGGGGGGTAAGTGAGCCAGGGGGTGTCGGGTTTGGTCTGGGGGGGTGGGGGGGTGTCGGGGTGGGTGAGGGGTGAGGTGTGGGTGTTGGGCTTGGTCAGGGGGTGTTGCGGTTGGTGGGGGGGTGAGGTGTCGGTGTCGGGTTTGGTCGGGGGGTAAGTGAGCCGGGGTGTGTGTGTCAGGTTTGGTCTGGGCACCCACCCCGACACCTTCCCCCCCCCAGACCAAACCCAACACCCACACCTCACCCCTCACCCACCCTGACACCTTCCCATCCCCCCAGACCAACCCCGACACCCCCCGGCTCACTTACCCCCCGACCAAACCCGACACCCCCACCTGACCCCCCCAAGCAAACCCGACACCCCCACCTGACCCCCCCAAGCAAACCCGACACCCCCACCTCACCCCCCGACCAAACCTGACACCCCCACCTCACTTACCGTCCCACCAAACCCAACTCGGATCCGTCGCAGGCGGGGAGGGGGCCCAGAGCCGAGGGATTCCGGGGACCTTCGCAGGTGGGGGGGGGGCACAGAGCTGATGGATTCCGGGGTTCCGTTGGGAGGGGGAGGGGCAGAGAACTGAGGGATCTCCGGGGTTCCGTTGGAGGAGGGGGGGTGAGCTGAGCGAGTGCAGTGTCTGTGGGAGTGGGGTATTATGACATCATCACCACCTAACCGCCCAGCTGATGTGATTGGCCCTGAAAGACTTTCATCCCTGGGGGGCGTCAGAGGTGAGATCCGAAAATTTTTCGACCCTTACCAGCATCTAGACCCCAAGACCCCTAACTGTACCAAATTTCAAGTCTCTGTCTCAAACGGTGCGGGAGGAGTTCGCTGTCATACATACATACATACATACACCACTTGACTTTTTATATATATAGACTAGCATAAGTGCCCGGCGCTGCTCGGGTCAGTCGGAGGTGGGGAGGTGGCAGACAGCTGACACCCCCTGACCAACCCCAACACCCACACCTCACCCCTCACCCGCCCCGACACCTTCCCACCCCCCCAAGCAAACCCGACACCCCCACCTCACCCCCCGACCGAACTCGACACCCCCACCTCACTTACCGTCCCACCAAACCCAACTCAGATCCGTCGCAGGGGGGGAGGGGGCCCAGAGCTGAGGGATTCCGGGGACCTTCGCAGGTGGGGGGCGGCACAGAGCTGATGGATTCTGGGGTTCCGTTGGGAGGGGGGAGGGGCAGAGAACTGAGGGATCTCCGGGGTTCCGTTGGGAGGGGGGAGGGGCAGAGAACTGAGGGATCTCCGGGGTTCCATTGGAGGAGGGAGGGGTGAGCTGAGCGAGTGAGGTGTCTGTTGGAGGGGGGTATTATGACATCATCACCACCTAACCGCCCAGCTGATGTGATTGGCCCTGAAAGACTTTCACCCCTGGGGGGCGTCAGAGGTGAGATCCGAAAATTTTTCAACCCTTACCAGCATATAGACCCCAAGACCCCTCACTGTACCGAATTTCAAGTCTCTGGCTCAAACTGTGCGGGAGGAGTTCGCTGTCATACGTACATACATACATACACCACTTGACTTTTATATATATAGAAGATATAGGGAGCACTGTGGTGACAACACTTACTTACCTATCTTGGTTAATGCACAGCCAACACTCAGTTCACAGGTACTTACTGTTTCCTGTGGTGGAGGGGGAATTATTCGCTTCACTATAGACATGGACCACCTGTCAGACAACTGCCACAGTTTGTGAGAGTGAACCCACTTTATAACTTTTAGGGGAGGAAACTTGGTCAGGGAAGGAAACTTGGTCAGGGGAAGAGGGTGCAGCAAGTTCCAGCCAGAAGTCACACAGGGCCTGTGCAGTTTATATAAATTACATACAGTGTGTATATGATCCTGCTTTGAAAAGGGAATAAATCAAAATACACTTAAGAAACTGTTAGTGTGAAGCAGCAGGTTCCACAGACACTGTGAGGCAGGCTAGTGTGTGACAGTATTGCACCCCAGCTTGTCGTGAACTAATGGTTCATCTTGACAAGCCCCTAAGTGTGCCACAAATAGAGGCAGATAATAAAGGAGTGGCTGACAAATTTCTATATATCCCTGGAGCTCATAGCCTCAGAAAATGAGCCCAGTGAGGTGTGTGGAGTCCAGGGTTGCCTTGGAAAAATTGAGAATCTAGCTACACTGCAATTGTGAGGTCTGCTCGGGTACCAGAGCAGTGAATCTCTGTCAGTGCACATTTCAGCATGGCCTAACCATGCATGAAATTACCCAGTGTTCCTTACTTGGATCACTAGATTGAAGCTCCATGATTGCGGTGTAGACGTACCCTAAAATCCAAAAGACCAAAATTCAGAATGGAGACTAAGTGAGTCTATGCAATATTAAGGAAGTTTAGAGCAGTGGTCGCCAACCTTTCGGACCTCAGGGACCACTAAACTCACAATTTTGAATCCCGCGGACCACTAACATGAATTTTTTAAAAAAGGCTCGGGGGGGGAGGAGCGGGGGGGGGGTGGCAAGAGCGGGGGGCGGGGGTTGTTTAACTTTTAAATGACTTTTGTGTTATGCCTTTTCATATAACCTTGTTTTAGAAACTCTGTATTGAACTTTGGTAATCTGTTATAGCCCCCAAGGTAGTATAATTAAGGTAAAAGAAAAATGTCTCTGCTAGAAGTAGAATAAGATCTCTCCCCCCCCCACTTTATAATCAAGTGCCCTGTTGAATGAATGAGGTGTGAATGAGGAAGGAGAGACAGATCAAGGACAATCAAACTTGTCAAGTGGGCTAAGAGCAGACATAACCCTCAGGGGTTAGCACCAGACCAGAGAGAAGCAGCAAAAAGGAGCAATGGACACAGACCCAGATTTGCAGGAGAGGGAAGCTGCTATAAAATAGCAAACTTGGCAAAAATTTTACCTTGCGCCTCTGCCCCCCCCCCATTCCCTTTTCAAAATCGCTTTAGGTCCTTGTTTGGTGGTTTTCTCTTCCTGGCACACAACTCATCTAAATATCACTACTCTTTCATTTATTACAGAAAAAAGTTTTTAAATACCCTGAAAACTATTTAAAATGCAATTTGCTAATTTAAAAATAGAGATGATGGTAGCTATTCCTTGCAAAGTGGGAAAGCACCCTGTTCCCCGGCAGGCATGCGGGGCTCCCGCCACTTACCTCCCCCCCCCCCCCGGCTTGCCTCCTCTCCCCTCCCAGCTCCGCTCTCGCTCTTCTCCCCCCCCCCACCCCCTCGCCTCTTCTCTCCCGGCCCCGTCTCCGTCTCCGGCCCCGCTCTTCCCCCCCACCCCCTCGCCTCTTCTCTCCCGTCCCCGGCTCCGTCTCCGGCCCCACTCTTCCCCCCCACCCCCTCGCCTCTTCTCTCCCAGCCCCGGCTCCGTCTCCGGCCCCGCTCTTCCCCCCCCACCCCCTCGCCTCTTCTCTCCCGGCCCTGGCTCCGTCTCCGGCCCCCGCTCTTCCCCCCCACCCCCTCGCCTCTTCTCTCCCGGCCCCGGCCCCGGCTCCGTCTCCGGCCCCCGCTCTTCCCCCCCACCCCCTCGCCTCTTCTCTCCCGGCCCCGTCTCCGGCCCCGCTCTTCTCCCCACCCCGCTCGCCTCTTCTCTCCCGGCCCCGGCTCCGTCTCCGGCCCCGCTCTTCCCCCCCACCCCCTCGCCTCTTCTCTCCCGGCCCCAGCTCCGTCTCCGGCCCCCGCTCTTCTCCCCACCCCCTCGCCTCTTCTCTCCCGGCTCCGTCTCCATCTCCGCTCTTCTCCCCCTCCCCGGCTCGCCTCTCTTACTGACCCCGCCCCTCTCCTCCGGCTGCGGCTCCGCGGACCACCCAAATTTTCTCGGTGGTCCGCGGACCACTGGTTGGCGACCGCTGGTTTAGAGGGTCTAAATCAGTGTAAGCTACACTTTCTTCTGGCCCTTCAGCATGTACAATTCCCCAGCTCATCCTTCTCCTAGACTTACCGAGACTCCCTCAGATCTAATTATGTATTCAGAACCCCTGATACTCAAAGAACCAGTTTCAGAGACAATGTGCAATTCAGATCCCTTACGTTAAACACCCACCATGCTAATATCTAAGGGAGCCTGATTTATACACTGAGGAGCTAGGAGAAGGTATAAGCTAATGTAACTCCCTACCCTCCTTTAATTCATGCTTTCTTATATCTTCTCCTGGCTCCTCAATATGTGAATTACTGTGGTTGCACTTAAAACATTTTTCTGTTATGATAGACATTACCAGCTCTATTATTCATCGTAAGTATAAGGAATCTCTCTCAAACTGTTGGAATAACAGCCTTATTGATCTGAAAGTGCTTGACTTTAATATTTGTTATTACTATTCATTTATTATATACATTACACCCAACCATTTGCAAGGCATCTCAAAAAGAGAATAGTCAAGCAAGGTCCCCATGCTTAGGAACTTGAAATCAGGATTTTAGATCTGACACAAGTGAGGGAGAGAACAAACAAGAAGAGGGCAGAGTAGAGGAGAACAAATCTTACAAAAAGATCATCCAGTGACGCAAGCGTTTCACTTACATTTCTCAGTGGGTAATTTCATTACAAATGTGTTCTAATTTTCAAAGCTAAGCAGGTTTGTACTTGGCTGCGTGACCTCTGCTTAGTATCTAGGTTTGCTGCTTTTCTGTGATAATAATGGCAACACCCAATGATTTATGTATTTGATATCTTGCATGCCTAATGGTAATACTCTGCATTTATGCAGAAGACATGAATTTGATTCCCACGCCTGTTATTTCCCTAGGGCTTCAGTAAGTAAAAGAAACAATCCCTATCCTGCAGCTTTACTACCTTGGATTGTGATCATGTCAGATCTTATAAGATAAGCAAGGATTTGCCTGGCCAGTTCTTGGATGGAGTGTGTGGAATTTACATCTTTTTTACATGAGACTGCAGCTTCTATTTTGTCTCTGACTGTGCTCCTTCTTTCTTCCTGGTTATGTTTCTGCTTTCACTAACTAACTTACTTATTTACTCCTTAATAGTCTTCAGAAATTGTTTTTGAAAAGGAAATTATATTAAAATAAATGTTAACTCAACATGTAGGTGGTCAGAGTCCCAGAGCAATCTTAACTCTGTATGTACATACATGTGGTTCATTACCAGTGTGACATGTCTTTCAGCAAATAAAATGATATAATGGAAAAGTATTACAACATTTTCAATCACTGTGTATTGAATATATATATAATCCTTTCGCATTATTGCATATACATTGTATGTTCATTCATGAAAAACTATTGTAACATACACATGTGAGGGGATAGAACTAAGGTATTATTTTGGTGGTGGTTGTTATTATGGTAGTTTAGTGGTGCCTAGCAACTCTGACTAAGTTTGGGGATCCATTGTACTCGGCAGTGTACATACAAGGATACAGAGATAAGTGACTTGCCCAAGAACACAAAATGATTCTGTGGTAGAGCTGGGGATTGAATCTGCGTCGGTGCTTTTAAACACAAGACCAAACTTCCTTTCTAAGAGATGCCAACT
This sequence comes from Sternotherus odoratus, assembly GCA_032164245.1. Classification (NCBI taxonomy): domain Eukaryota; kingdom Metazoa; phylum Chordata; order Testudines; family Kinosternidae; genus Sternotherus; species Sternotherus odoratus. Next base: position 32,618,094 of record JAVMKO010000008.1, read on the forward strand.
ACCCCCGGTATGTCACCAAAACCTTAACTCTTGTTGAAATTGCATGAGAGGTACAAAGGGTGCTCAGCACCTCCCAGGATTGGTCCCTAAATTTATCCTGGGAACTTTGTGGCAGATCGTCTGCCCTGTTCCATCCCTTCTGTGCCCAGTGAGGCTCCATCACTTTGCTAACGAGTACCTAGCAGGATTAGAACCAGTGTAGATGGCTCCCATGTCACATACCCCTAGAACTCTAGAGCCAGAACATGTTACGAGCAGCAAGGAGACATGGCTGGAGCCACAGGCAAATGGCCGTTTGGGGATTGTTTCCAGATGGCACATATTAAAACAGCTATGAGGATGCTCTAGCTTGCACCAGGGTCAGGGATAGACAGAGAATCAGAGATCTGAAACCATCTCCTTGATGTCCTCCCTCCCCATCATCCCACTGTGGCCAGCAAAAATTTGGTGCAGTAGAGAACCTGGCCCTTTAACTCAGAATTTCTTGAGCATTGTGTGATTAAAATCTCAGCCTCTATGTTTCACTGTGCTGCTTTGCAGACACTACATAAACATCATTAGGCCTTCAACAGTATAGAAGCTCTTATTTAAAAAGAAGGGAAAAGGCTCCTTCACATCCCTGTTGTCTATTATGTTTCCCCATTTAACAACCCTCCTAAGCCTCTTAATATCCTTCCATCCAAGTGGGACAGGGCAGGGTGGAGCAGAAGAAGGAGTGCTGCTGCAGTGCTTTTTCTGTTTATTTAGCACATAACCTGATTATTTACATAATACTGACCTAGCAATGCTGCATCGACTGTGAGGTCTTTAAACTCCCAGTCATTACTTGTGTGCACTCAGAGGGTATGGTTAGACTGAAGATTATAGCACCTTTATTTGTAGCACTTCCCAATGTAGCGCAATAGGTATCGAGCTAGAGACTGTACAGATTGAAACCTTGTAGCGCAAAATAGTGGATACATTTGTCACGCTTCTGGCGGCAGTAGCAGTTGCAGGATAGGGCAGGTATCCCAGCATTCAGCTGGGTGCAACGTGCTTTGCAAAGTGGGGGCGTGAGGGGGAACTGGGAAGTTGTTCACAGGGAGACGAGATCTGGCTGTCAGTTAGTTTTCGTTAGCGAAAACTGACAGGCTGTCTATTTCAGACACACAGCTCCGTCCGCAAGCATTTTCACTGACTATTTGCTGTGTGAGTTGTTAGAGAGAAACTGCAAAGCTACTTCCGCTTTTATAAAACAACACCTCACGTCATTTGCCTTACATGGCAAGTTTATTGTCTTTAATGGCTTGCTGATGGCCTTCAATGGCTTGCTAATGGCTTTACATGGCTTGGAGGCATGCAAGAGATCCCATGGGTGTCCACATTCCCACCCTTGCGCTATAACGTTAGCGCAAAAAGGCTTATCACTCTGGGAAAGGAGGTTTAATACTTGTGCTTTAAACAGTGAGTCATTTAGCAAAATCTCCCTTTGAAGTGTGTTCACTACGAAAATTATTGCGCTACTGGAGGGTTTTTGCGCCGCAAAGCGCCAGTCTAACCATACCCACAGCTCCGTCCGCAAGCATTTTCAATGGTTATTTGCTGTGTGAGTTGTTAGAGAGAAACTGCAAAGCTACTTCCGCTTTTATAAAACAATACCTCACATCATTTGCCTTACATGGCAAGTTGATTGTCTTTAATGGCTGATGGCCGTCAATGGCTTGCTGATGGCTTTACATGGCTTGGAGGCATGCAAGAGATCCCATGGGTGTCCACATTCCCACCCTTGCGCTATAACGTTAGCGCAAAAAGGTTTATCACTCTGGGAAAGGAGGTTTAAACCGTGAGACATTTCGCAAAATCTCCCTTTGAAGTGTGTTCGCTACGAAAATTATTGCGCTACTGGAGGGTTTTTGCGCCGCAAAGCGCCAGTCTAACCATGCCCAGAGGGTGGAATGAGGGATGTAGAACAGGAATAACAGCACTTGAAGGCATCCCTTCATTATGGGGATTTAATTCTCAGGAAATCGAGGCTCTGGCTGCGGAGGGAATAAGAGTCTGAGTGCAGCTTCTGTGTTGTCTTATATAATTATATTCACCCATCCCTAAAAGCATTCCTTTATAGTACACACACACAGCCAAGAAGGGAAATGGGTTGGGGGGGGGGGAATCCCTCATGGCTGTTGTCTCTCTATGTTTATATTGGGAAAAAATTGTGAGCTATTTCTACAAGTGCAGGTAGATTAGAATAATCCTTGAAGAGGCGGGGGAGAGTTGGCATGACCTCTGGTAGTTATTGCTCAGCCTCTTTTCCCCATCTCAGTGTGCAAAGCTTACCGGATTCAGAACCTGATAGCAGCTAAAAGAAAAACTGTGAACAACTTCATCTTATCCCACACCTAACACTGCCAGGGAGGCTGCAGCTAAAAGTGAATTCATTGGCTAAGCTTTGAACAATATCAAATTTATTTGCTTGTATTTTGATCCAGTTTGTTGCTAGGGAAAGATGAAGTGCTTCATTAGTTATCACTAGCAGCCTAGTTCTGTCTTGTGGACGCTTTGCATGGTTTGTTCTTCATCTCTGAGAAAGGAGCTGATTTGATTTTCACAAGGAAAAGCCAAACTATATTCTCTAATGGGCAAACTCTGCATCTGTGACTGCACAGGCTTCCTTGGCAGCAGAAACAATTGCTATTCTGTTGCAAAAAGAGAGGCAGGATCTGAGGGGGGTGTGAAGAGTTCAAATCCCATGTACCGTGCAGAGCTCACACCGTGGGGGTGCCCTGTGCTAGAGCATAAAGAGTTTGGTTGCATAAAAGTCTAGGAGTGGGGAAAGAGGATTCATTTCAGCCACTAGAGCGGGATGCTGGGCCAGTGCTTTGTTCATAAGTTACACATCCTTTGCCCATAATTGCACCTTAAGTGCCCAGAGAAGATGTATAAAAAGTGACTAGAAAGCTTTGGAAAAAATACTCAATTCACTCCTTATATTTTATTTACAAGTGGTGGACTAGGTCTCTAAACAAACTCAGCAAGTTTCTGAGCTCCAGATTTTCATACATGATAGTCTACTGAAGCTGTCTCCCATGCAAGCAGGCACCCTGCAGGCCTAGCTATCAGTGTTATATTTAAAACGGGTTCCTTTTTAAATATCCTGAAATTAACCAGTATTTTCCACCAAAGATGAAAAAGAAATTGTTTGCAGCCATATCGTTCAATAATCCTCAAGTGATAAAGAGCAACTTGTCTTATGGCAACACCAACCATTCAGAAATCATGTCAGGCCCCAAAAGTCATGAGATTGGTTTAAAAATCAAGAGATTTTTTTAAAAAGTGATAATTTCTGGATTCTTTTAGTTTACCTTCTGGTATAGTGGTCTTTAGAGTTCATGTTTTCAAGATTTTCTCTGCAACCATGAGGGTTAGAAATGTACTTTTTTAAAAAATGAAAGCTGAAATTCTCACATAATAAGTTGAATCTGGGCTTTAAGATAAGCACCAAGTATCACAAGATTCACAATAAAATCACAAGAGTTAGTAACAGTGCACTGTTACTAACTCTTGTGATTTTACTGTGTGAAAAATAACAGATGATACACTTCAAAAACTCAAATTATATTATTTGAAAAATGAGTAATGAAATGACCCCTCTGAAGCCTTCATTTGAGACACTGCCTGCAAGCTCTAATATAATACATTACAAAATAGCCAAACTGGAGCTAACAAGAAGTATGCATTATAAGCACAGCTCATGATCTTTCATTGGTGTAACTCATCTTCTCTCGTCTCCTTCCCCCTTTGTTTGTAGGTATCTCTTTCTGTATTACTTTTAACTTATATTGTAAGCTCCTTGGGGCTTGGGCCTATCAGTTTATTTGTAAATCAATATGCACACCTATGGTTCTATATAAATATTAGCAATTAATAACAATAATAATGTAATAACTTCTGTCCTCTGTCTCCCACAGTACTGACCCTAAACACCCTGTGTCCCTAGACTTTAAGGCCAGAAGGGACCATCATGATCATCTAGTCTGACCTTCTGTACACTGCAGGTCACAGAACCTCACCTATGCCTTCTTGTAATAAATCCCTAATCTCTACCTGAGTTAGTGAAGTCCTCAATTTATGGTTTGAAGAAAGCATGATACTGAGAATACACCATTCACACAAGTTTAAACCTGCAAGTGACCTGTGCCCCATGCTGCAAAGGAAGGTGGAAAAATCCCAGGTTATCTACCAATATGACCTGGCAAAAATTCCTTCTGGCCCCTAAATATGTCGGTCACTTAGACTCTAAACATGTGGGCAAGACCCACCTGCCAGCCACCTAGGCAAGAATTCTCTGTAGTAACTTATAGCCCTCCCCACTTAGTGTCCCATCACTGGTGGTTGGAGATATTTGCTGCTAGCAATCACAGATCAGCTACATGCTATAGTAGTTTCATCATGCCATTCCCTCCATAAACACATTAAGCTCAGTATTGAAGCCAGTTAGGGTTTTTTGTCCCCACTGCTCCCCTTGGAAGGCTGTTTCAGAGCTTTACTCCTTTGATAGTTAGCAACCTTTGTCTAATTTCAAGTCTAAACTTGTTGATATCCAGTTTATATCCATCTCAGATACAGTGAGCAGAGATTCACTACCAGAACCTATCTTCCAGTCACATTACATGAGTAACAGAGGCACTAATAACAGAAATCAGAAATGTATTTTAAATATGGTGTTTTTATATCCTAAGCTCCAGATGCACAATCTATGTTGTGTGTCTTTACCTGTTTGAAGGATAAAAGTTGGCAGCACTGACTGTGTAGTAAAAGTGGCAGCAATTATATTCAGAAATAGAACTGCACTTGTATTGTTACAATTTGTAAATCTCAATATCTTTGTTCGTGCACAAACTTTCAAGTTACATCTAAACATTTCAGTGATACTGGATGCCCAAGGGGACTGGTAATGGAAAGAGAACCTCTGGGTCTTCACACAAAATGGCTTAGTGATCCTAGTCCATTTCCCAGTAGACATGCATCACAGAAAACATCATGAGGATTGACACTAATTGGCAACCTCCGCAAGGAGGCCAATAGGTTATAGAGCCTGAATCCCCAGAGGTCAATTTCAGGTCATGTTTGTAGCATATTGGCTAGGCAGTGTGATGGGAAGGCTTTCAGCACCTCTGCCTGTTTTGAACATTTTTTGTGGGTAAATCGATTTCACCTTTCCTAGGCATTAACTTCAATTTAATAACTTTGTGTTTATTTCTTTGTTTCTTTAGGGATTTTCAAAATGTAACAGTTACAGTATTAAAATGAAGCAAACCTATGAAGGGTTACAATTAACTTCACAATTCCTGTCTGTCTTATTTCTTCACATGCAGTTCCAAGATGACAAGCAGTTCTAACACATTATGGAAGCTGCATCTGGGGCCTTTGTAGATAAAGAGTGGGGTCAATCTTGACTGGAGGTCTCCTTAGACAATAACCTCAGTCTGAATCTGGGAATTCTTCCTATTCTGCCCATTTCCCCAGATTTATTTGAATTACATCTGATTCTGAGAGCTCTGCACAGTTGATTCCTTTAGGGTAAAATCATCACAGGCTGGGTTACGAGTGGAAGTGAGGTGTTTCTGCTCAGAGCAGTGTTCATTTGATACATAGCCGGTAGGCATGTTTTGAAACAGCATGCCATGGGATTTACATTATATACAACAATAGTTTAGTTATATATTATAGACTTATAGAAAGAGACCTTCTAAAAACATTAAAATGTATTACTGGCACGCAAAACCTTAAATTAGATTGAATAAATGAAGACTCGGCACATGACTTCTAAAAGGTTGCTGACCCCCTGGTCTACATAGAAGCTGGAAGGTGTGACTAGGTATGTCTCTACAGAAGCCTGGTGGTGTGATTAGGTATGTGTACACAGAAGCCAATATTTAAAAAGGGCTCTAGAGGTGATCCCGGCAATTACAGACCGGTAAGTCTAACAACCGTACCGGGCAAATTAGTTGAAACAATAGTAAAGAATAAAATTGTCAGGCACACAGAAGAACATAAATTGTTGAGCAAAAGTCAACATGGTTTCTGTAAAGAGAAATCATGTCTTAATAATCTATTACAGTTCTTTGAAGGGGTCGACAAACATGTGGACAAGGGGGATCCAGTGGACATAGTACAGTAAACCCTCGATTTAACGGACCTCAATTTAACGGACTTCGGATGCAACGGACAAAATTTCTGAGCAAGTCTGATGCATTCCTGATCCATTTCTGGCAGGCTGGCTGCCGGCTTCCGGCTGCCGCCAGGGTCCCAGCCGCGGGCGGCCTGGCTGCTGACTCCCGGCTGCCGCCCGGGTCACAGCAGCAGGAGGTTGGCTGGTGGGTCCCGGGAGCCGGGACCCGGGCGGGCTGGCTGACGGCTCCCGGGTGGGCGGGCTGATGGCTCCCGCCCGAGTCCTGCAAGCGGGCGGGCTGGCTGATGGCTCCTGGCAGCGGGCAGGCTTGGAACTGCCGCCCCAACCCTGTGGCAGGCGGGCTGCTGCTCTGACAGCTCATTTTTTTTATTATTAAATAACAGACTTTTTGATTTAACGGACACCCCCTCGCCCGAATTAGTCCGTTAAATGGAGGTTTTACTGTATACTTAGATTTCCAGAAAGCCTTTGACAAGGTCCCTCACCAAAGGCTCTTACATAAATTAAGTTGCCATGGATAAGAGGGAAGATCCTTTCATGGACTGAGAGCTGGTTAAAAGACAGGGAACAAAGGGTAGGACTAAATGGTAAATTTTCAGAGTGGAGAGGGGTAAATAGTGGTGTTCCCCAAGGGTCAGTCCTAGGACCAATCCTATTCAACTTATTCATAAATGATTTGGAGGAAGGGGTAAACAGTGAAGTGGCAATGTTTGCAGCTGATACTAAACTGCTCAAAATAGTAACGACCAAAGCATACTGTGAAGAACTTCAAAAAGATCTCACAAAACTAAATGATTGGGCAACAAAAATGGCAAATGAAATTTAATGTGGATAAATATAAAGTAATGCACATTGGAAAAAATAACCCCAACTATACATACAATATGATGGGGTCTAATTTAGCTACAACTAATCAGGAAAAAGATCTTGGAGTCATCGTGGATAGTTCTCTGAAGACGTCCATGCAGTGTGCAGCAGCAGTCAAAAAAGCAACAGGATGTTAGGAATCACTTTAAAAGGGATAAAGAATAAGACGGAGAATATCTTATTGCCCTTATACAAATCCATGGTGTGCCCACATCTTGAATACTGCGTACAAATGTGGTCTCCTCATCTCAAAAAGGATATATTGGCATTACAAAAGGTTCAGAGAAGGGCAACTAAAATGATTAGGGGGTTGGAACGGGTCCCATATGAGGAGAGATTAAAGAGACTAGGACTTTTTAGCTTGGAAAAGAGGAGACTAAGGGGGGATATGATAGAGGTATATAAAATTATGAGTGGTGTGGAGGAAGTGAATGAGGAAAAGTTATTTACTTGTTCCCATAATAGAAGAACTAGGGGTCACTCAATTAAATTAGTGGGCAGCAGGTTTAAAACAAATAAAAGGAAGTTCTTCTTCACACAGCGCAAAGTCAACCTGTGGAACTCCTTGTCTAACGAGGCTGTGAAGGCTAGGACTCTAACAGGGTTTAAAAGAGAACTGGATAAATTCATGGAGGTTAAGTCCATTAATGGCTATTAGCCAGAATGGGTAAGGAATGATGTCCCTAGCCTCTGTTTGTCAGAGGGGGTGATGGATGACAGGAGAGAGATCGCTCGATCATACCTGTTAGGTTCACTCACTCCGGGGCACGCGGAGTTGGCCACTGTCAGTAGACAGAATACTGGGCTAGATGGACCTTTGGTCTGACCCAGTACGGCCTTTCTTATGTTCTTATGGCAGCTATGCTTGGTCTAGCATGCCAACAATAACAGTGTGGTTGTGGCAGCTTGGTTTAGCCACCTGATTATGTACCTAGTGGGTTGGGCAGCACTGCATTTGGGTGGTTAGTTTGTGCTGCCACAGCCACACTGCTATTTTTATTATTCTAACTCAAGCATAGCTAACATGTATATCTACCCTCACTTCCCAGTCCTGTGTAGATATACTCCATGTTGCTCACTGAAAAGAGTTGTGATAACCCTGTGTTAGGCAATAGTTCAGAAGAAAATGGCTGCCAAGTTTGCCTGCAGAGACACTGAGTTATCAGAATCTAAATGCATGCTTTATAAAGCATCTTGGGATATCTTGAGCATGATGGATGCTCAGAATTGTTCCTACACATTTTTGTATTGTGAATGTAGCAATCTGTATGGAACTTGGACAGAGGAGCATAGGTTGCCGGAGGGAAGAATTTGGAGAGGCACCCAGCAAGCCAACCTGTGTTCACATGGCTAAAACTTAGCTTCAGTTGTAGCATTTCTGTGCATAGTAAAGAAGGGCAGTTTTCTTGTCCTGTGAAAAAAATTGAGATTTTGAAAAACCTTCACATAGGGAATTGGGACACAAAGTAAAATTTTCTAAAATTTCCATGAACCAAAGATCGGGGAGGGGGGGGTAGGGGGAGGGAGAAACACAGTTCAAGTCAATCAAAAAGTTCTATTTTAATAATTGTGAAACATTTTGTTTTTATTTAGATGATTTTTGTTTCTACTCTAATTATCTCAAATTTAAACATGGAATGTTATTTTCAAACAGAAAATAAGAATTTTTCATTAAGAAAATGTCAAAGCAGGACACTTCAACAATCAAAAAAGTTTTTTTCAATTTTGCTTTAGTTGATAAATTTGTGGAAACTGACCCTTTCCCACAAAAAAATTTGATTTTGACATATTGGCATTTTTTGATGAAAAAGTTTTGTCTAAAAATTCATGACCAGCTTTAGTAAATAGCTCTCTTAATAAAGACCCAGTTTAGATTTAGAAACATGGAGGCCTCTCAAGCTATTACTACCACATGGTACATGAAACACAGCAATCAGTGTAGTGCAGCCTTTCTCAAATGTATCTATTGAAACCCACAGGTTATTCAGTCATTATTGTAATAGATTGTGGGGGTTCCTTCTTTACTGAACATTTGAGATGGACGAGGATCTGACTATGCCTCCCTAAGGAAGGGTAGGATGTCTGCTTCACTCAGGTGAGTGGTTGCTCTGGAAACCATTGGCAACTCATTACATTGGCAAACTTGACAATCATCTTCAACTTTTCTCTTTATGAGAAAGTTTAGTAAGAAGATTGTGATTAAGCAACATTGGTTTCATCAAGAGGACCTAGATTTCCTGGATCCCTTTCAGATGTATTTTTGCCTTGAGTATGGTATGGAGACTACATTGGACTTGCTGGTTTTCTCCTTCTAATTATGGATAATGGTTATGTTCAAGCTAATTCGGTTAGATCTATCGGCAGTCTATTTTCTGAGATTTTGGTAACATGCTGAGGTAGATGGAATTTAATTGGAGTGGTTCTGTTTTTACCTCTCTGAGAGAACCCAGAGGTTAGTTTTGGAGAAATAAAATAATAATAATTTGTTTGGAAATTAGGGCCTTGGAACAGTGATCTATTCTTTGTGGCTTCCAGACTGGATTACTGCAACATACTCTATTTGAGGCAACACACAAAGACCTCTTAAATATCGCCAATCCCAAGTGTTCAAAAACTGTGAGGCAAGCCCTCCAACAGAATGAGATTTTAAAAATAATAAATATGGGTTCTTTTTATTTGCCTTCAGATATTTGAATGGTTAAGATTCATGTTTTCAAGCTCTTCTCTGGAGCCATGAGGTCTAGACACTTACTTTTTGAAACAGAGGGTTAATAACCTGATTCCACTAGCTGGGGCTCTAACAAAGCCACCAAATACTTTGAGACTCTATAAAAATGCAAGAGTTGGCAATAGCACACTTGCAAGTCACAAATGGTGGAGAATGGTCCTGTCTGTTAAGTGCTGTTAATCACTGGTATAATTCAAAAACTGTTCTTCCACAACTGTATTGGCTTTCCATTGAAACCAGAATGGAATTCAAGGTGTTAATATTGAACTATGAAGTCCTAGACGGCTTGGATCTTGACTATCAGATGGACCACATTACTTCTTATGTGCATGGTAATAATAAAGGCCAGCTCAGGTAATCAAACAAGTAGTCTTTAGCCGATGGCCAGGCAATCTTAATGGAGAGCCTTCAATTCTGAAGTTTGCATCCTGCTCTGGTCTGACAGACGATGAATTTGTTGGCCTTGAAGGCACAGTACAATGCTAATCTCTTTTCACAAGGGGGTTGAGGAGGTGAGTGGAGTTGGTTTTGTTTTGTTTTAGAAAATGTCCCTTGTTTGCTCTGAAAAAAGCAAACGTGTATCCCCTTAGGTGTTGTATATGTGCTTTGAGTCAAGATAATTAGGTGCATTTTTATAAATCTAAAAATAAAATCTACATATTGATTTTACATGGTGAAATGAACATGAGGCTATTGAAATGAATTTAGTGCTAGTGAAAGGTGGCAGATTGATAAACCTGTGAATTAGGTCTCCTGTTTACCAACAGAATAAGCATATTACAGTGTAAGTTTCTGCTTCCACCTAGTGCCATTATGCCTCATCTTTGACCTGGAGAAACCACAGGGGCTAATTAGGAGATTGCTGTTCATGGGCTAGCAAGTCTGGTTTCTGTGCTGCGACTAGCAATGAATAAGGGGACAAATTAGTGTCATTTTTATGGTGGTCTTTGTGACGTGGAGATTTGTCCCACCAGAAACTGGACAGAGAGCCATCAACTCATTTCACATAGGCCACCCAATAAGCATGAGATGGTATCATCTTTAAGCTGTGTTCAGACAGTTCTCGAGATGAAGGTCTCCATATCACATGTCATCTAAGCCTTAAGAAGTATAAGATATATGAAGTAAATCCTAGAAGATGTTCATTCAGTATTTCAGAATAACTGGAGTATGCCCTCTATGCAGAGTAACAGTTTGCATTGTACAAACTGAGTTTCCAGATGAGAATGTCACTGCCTAATCGGTAGAAACATATTCAGGTCAAGTGCCAGATGCAGTTATGCTGGAGAACAGTGTAGGTCCATGCAGCCTTTAGGGAAGGGGCATAATAATGGAATACTGAACAAAAATCCAGATACTAGTGCACAGATCTGAAGGAAACCATCGGAAGACATTTTTCTATCTTACAGACTATGATTATTGATTACTCAGTCCTGTGATTCTGAGATGCAAGCTCTTCATACACTGAGATTACATTCAGTAAGGCTTCTGCTCTACAGCAGTAGCACATGGCATGTTCTGTTTACCACAGAAGCCTGCGTAACGAAGAGCATCTCTTATTAATGCATGCTTGTGTAGCGATGAGAATACGTAAATAGTCCATGAATAGTCTCCTATTTACGTGTACAGTATTGCCAATTCTGAGCATTCAAAAACCATAACTCAGACCCCCAAACTGTTGACCCCCAAACTTAAAAATAATGAGATTTTAAAAATAAATACATGTAAAAATATTTTTATTTACTTTCTGGTGCATGAGTCTTTTGGGGTTAAAATTTTAGGCTTTCCCCTGCAACCACAAGGACTAGAAACTTTAAAAAAAAATAAAAGCTGAGAGTCTCACATAATCACATACCTCCAGGATCTGGGGCTTTAAGAAAAGCAACAAATATTGTGACAGTTGGCAACACAGCCTCTGAGTAAAAGGTAGAGGATGGGTGGGCAACAGCTTCTGGTCTGAAGGAACTAGGGAGAAAGAAAGAGAGACTCTGTAGGTACGGCTCCACTACCCTCCGGATTGGTGGGTAGCACTTGATGGTTTGGGGATCGATTTATCGCGTCTCATCTAGACGTGATAAATTGATCCCGGAACGCGCTCCCCGTCGACTCCAGAACTCCGTCCCGGCAAGAGGAGTAAGTGGAGTCGGTGGGGAGCGGTTGTGGTCAACTCGTTGACGTCGGGGGACAGTCAGGTAAGTGGCGTAGCTGAAGTTGCGTATCTTAGGTCGACCCACCCGCCCAGTGTAAGCCAGCCCTTACAGGAAACTCCAGGAGCAGAAAGAGAAGGTGAGAAAGTTTATGTTTAGGGTTGTCAATTAATCGCAGTTAACTCATGCAATTAACTCAAAAAAATAATTGCTATTTTAATAATTAATCAAAGTTTTAGTCGCACTGCTAAACAACAGAATACCAATGGAAATTTATTAAATATATTTGGATGTTTTTCAATGTTTTCAAATATATTGATTTAAATTATAACACAGAATACAAAGTGTACCGTGCTCACTTTATATTATTTTTATTACAAATATTTGCACTGTAAAAATGATAAACAAAAGAAATAATATTTTTCAATTCATCTCATGCAGGTACTATAATGCAATGTCTTTATCGTGAAAGTGCAACTTACAAATATAGATTTTTTTTGTTACATAACTGCACTCAAAACCAAAACAATGTAAAACTTCAGAGCCTATGAATGCACTAGGTCATACTTCTTGTTCAGCCAATCACTAAGACAAACAAGTTTGTTTACATTTATGGGAGACAATGCTGCCGGCTTCTTATTTACAATGTCACCTGAAAGTGAGAACAGGCATTCACATGTCACTTTTATAGTTGGCACTGCGGGATATTTACGTGCCAGGTATACTAAACATTTGTATGTCCCTGCATGCTTTGGCCAGTGTTCCAGAGGACATGCTTCCATGCTGATGACACTTGTGAAAAAAACAAAAAAAGTGTTAATTAAATTTTGACTGAACACCTAGGGGGAGAATAGTATGTCTCCCGCTCTGTTTTACCTGCATTCTGCCATGTATTTCATATTATAGCAGTCTTGGATGATGACCCAGCACATGTTCATTTTAAGAATATTCACTGCAGATTTGACAAAACTCAAAGAAGGTACCAATGTGAGATTTCTAAAGATATCTACAGCATTCGTCCCAAGGTTTAAGAATCTGAAGTGCCTTCCAAAATCTGAGAGGGACGAGGTGTGGAATGTGATTTCAGAAGTCTTAAAGGAGCAACACTCTGATATGGAAACTACAGAACCCAAACCACCAAAAAAGAAAATCAACTTTCTGCTAGTGGCATCTGACTTAGATAATGAAAATGAACATGCATCAGTTCGTACTGCTTTGGATTGTTATCAAGAAGAACCCATCATCAGCATGGAAGCATGTCTTCTGGAATGGTGATTGAAGGCAAAGGGATGTATGAATCTTTAGCCCATCTGGCATGTAATTATCTTGTGACACTGGCTATAACAGTGCCATGTGAACACCTGTTCTCACTTTCAGGTGACATTGTAAACAAGAAGTGGGCAGCATTATCTCCTGCAAATGTAAACAAAATTGTTTGTCTGAGTGACTGGCTAAACAAGAAGTAGGACTGAATGGACTTGTAGGCTCTAAAGTTTTACATTATTTTAAATGTAGGGTTTTTGGTACATAATTCTACATTTGTAAGTTCAACTTTCATGGTAAAGAGATTGCATTACAGTACTTGTATTAGGTGAAATTAAAAATATGATTTCTTTTGTTTTTTATGCACAAATATTTGTAATAAAAATAAATATGAAGTGAGCACTGTACACTTTGTATTCTGTGTTTTAATTGAAATCAATATATTTGAAAATGTAGAAAACATCCAAAATATTTAAATAAACAGTATTTATTATTTAACAGTGCAATTAATCATGATTAATTTTTAATCACATTTTTAAGTGCAATTTTTTAAAATCACGTGACAGCCTTATTTGTTTTATTATTATTTGAGCTTCCATTAAATCAAAACACCAGGAAGGGATGAACATTTGAACTCATGAACAGAATAAGAATGTCACCTGCTCATAGACTGTCTTTATCCACACTGATTTTGTACTGGGCACAGAGCAGCATTACCTGGGCAAACAGCTGAAGGGTTACAGATACACTTGTTACACTCACAGGTGGAGAGTAGGAGAGAGAAAACTGACAGTTCAATTTGACTTCCAACGAGAAGCAATAAGGTGTCACAAATTTTCAGGTTAGATATGCTGGAGAAGTCCATAAGTCAGTCTCATGTTACTGACACTAGGAAAAATAACCTTTATTTTCTGAAGAAAACCAACTGAGTTGCACTTTCAGTTTAGGTATAAATCTGAGAACCAGTTGCTTCTGGTGCCTCACCTTTTCATCTGCATAAGAAGGGAGGTGAACGGCTGTTCTGTAGGTGCCTACCCCATTTTCTTGACTGAGAGGATAAACTATTCTGTTGCACATCACAGATACTTTCAGATGAGTGAGTTGGGCTCTGGAGCAGAGGAGGGCTGTACAGTTACATAGATTCCATTTTCAATATTCATAAACTAATTTTAGTTTTTCTTTTCCCCATTCCTCTCTCTTGCCTCCTCTTCTCTTAATTCTGTTTGTATCCCTGAGAAATGTTGCTCGGCCATTCTGCCACCCTTGTTTTTGGGGAACAGTTTCTCTATAAATGTGTGTCTTGCATAAAACCTTGAGGTCAGCCTGAGCTCCAGTGTCAAGGAGTTCTCTAGTTGAGGGTTCGCCACCAAGAACACCCTAACTCCCAAGAGTTTGGCACTGGTCTTTGTCAGACAAAATGTCTCAGATAATTTCAGGTGAAATGGTGGGCCTTGGAGAAAAAGGTGGTCTCTAGAGAAAACCAGGCACTGTCTAGTGTTAAGGGTCTTAAATATTAGGACCAGCATCTAAAATGAGGTCTTGTATTGAAGGCTGCAGCCTGTTCCACATGGCTTTCAGTATCATCTCCAGATATAGTGCTTTGCAGTAGCAAAACTTGGAGGTGATAAAAGCATAAAATGCCATGGCTATCACCTCTTCTGAGAGAAACAGATGCAATCTCCTGACTAGCTGAAAGTGGAAGAAGGCATTTCTTACCACTAATCAGAGAGGTAGCTGTGTTAGTCTGGATCTGCAGAAGAGACAAAGAGTCCTGTGGCACTTTAAAGACTAACAAAAGTATCTTATCACTGTTTATCTAAGAGCAGCAATGAGTCCAATTGAAACCCAAGACCTCAGATCATCTTGACTGTTGGGAAGATGTCCTCAACAGAGGGTGAAGTTGGATTTCCACTTAGGGATACTCCATCTCTTGTCAATGTTATGTCTGCCTTGCATGAGCGTGAGGTTACTGCTTTATATCTATGTAGTTATTTCTCTCAGTTATTGAGATGTCTTGTTGGTAGCACAGGATGTGTCTTCTGAGAAAAATATGTTTAATTAAATGTGATCAGCAGATTAGTGTCAGTGGGACCACTAATATCTCACTATCTCTCGTTGGCCAACATAGTAGAGGAGAAAGAATTGAGAATTGAGTTGTGGGTTTCAGTCCCCATGAGAAAGCACTTTAGGGAAAGGGAGCATTTGCCTATCATGACTTCTTAGAACCTGTTCAAAAATATTGAGTGAAGCCATTTTTAAGATATTCCACCTGTGCAATATCCTGATCTGAAAGCTGATTGGGAGGGGTCCAAATTATGGGCAGAGTTAATGTCTTTGATGCATATAGAAATATGATCCTCCTTGCACAATCATTGAATTATGTCATTGGAGGTTCAAATTGAGGAATTGCTGATGCAAAAAGGTACAGGGGTGTGAAGTACACATTTGCATGCACAGTTACTCAATTTGCACATGCAGTGGTAGTAAATGCTAGTGTAATTTTGGGTACACATGTGTACATGAATTATTTTGCACACACATCTTCACCTTCAGGTTTTGAAAGTATAACCCTGAATGTATATCTGTCTGACTAGTACAATAAAATTATGATACATGCAGCATTCTTAAACATCTTTTAGCTGCACTCTTTTCTCTATATAAAATGTGCATTCTTTGACTGTACTTCCTACACCCGCAATGAAATCTCAGCTGTTTATGTGCTTCACTTTGGCTGAAGTGTTCACTATTTCATGTGTCAGCAGGAAGAACTATAAATAGAGCCTTCATCCCACTGCTGTAAAGTGACCATATTTAACCTGGTCTAAGTGTCACCACTGTGAGTCAAAAGAAAAATGTGAAGAAATATATTTATTGTGGCTTCTTGCTCTGGTTGCTTATTAGGAGGAGAAGCATTACAAGATGAATGAACAGCCAGTCCTGCTGCTATCCAGGCTGTCATTCTTGTTCTCTGGTAACTGGTCTTTTGCTGCAGAAGTCACCATGTTGAAAAATATTTTGTAAATATCTCCAAAGAGCTGTTACAATCCCCCTTTTATTCAAGTAGGTTTACTCATAATGCTCATCAATCTAATACTCTACCTGTAGAGTTCATATTTTAGTGGGGCCCCCTCCCCTGTTATCTGGGTTGCAAGTGGATGTGATTTAAGAGAGTTGTGGGAAAAGGGAATTGAAACAAGTGTTCTTTTGTGGTGAGTGATGCTTCCTGTTACCAGCTCTAAGGGAGTCAGGCGCTGCCATGTAAGGGCTCCGGCTGCATGAAAGTTTGTTGGATTTTTAGATACTGTAATCTCTCCTCATTCCTTGTGATACTCCATTGTACTGCAATATTTTTATGGTGAGACTCACTACATGGTGCTGTTACTCATGTTTTTCAGTTTTATTTGGGGGCTTTGTTTTGTTTGTTTGTTTTGGGGTTTTTTCTTTTTCATGTGAGCAATGTTCAGTTTTAACTCTCCCTGCCCTCCAGCATATCTACTTCTCCCCGCAGCTTAATGTCATCCACAAACTTGCTGAGGGTGCAATCCATCCCATCATCCAGATTGTTAATGAAGATGTTGAACAAAACTGGCCCCAGGACCGACTTCTGGGGCACTCCACTTGATACTGGCTGCCAACTAGACACTGAGCCATTTATCAATAACCGTGGAGCCCAACAATCTAGCTGGCTTGCTATCTACCTTATAGTCCATTCATCCAATCAATACTTTTTTAACTTGCTGGCAAAAATACTGTGGGAGACCATATCAAAAGCTTTGCTAACATCAAGATATACCACGTCCACCACTTTCCCCATATCTAAAGAGCCAGTTATCTCATCATAGAAAGCAATCATATTGGTCAGGCATGACTTGCCCTTGGTGAATCCAGGTATAGAGTCAATTTTCATAACTTCAAACACAAAAATGATACATGCCTACAGATGGCATAATCGTAACCAGGAATTCATAACCTTTTCATAGACATCTTACATGCCACATTTTGTACAAGATTTGTTGCAAATATAGAACAGTGGTTGCAACAATGATCTATATGGTCATATTTTAATCAGATAACATCACATCAGTCTTTGAAGAAATGTTGTTTTAGGTTATTTGGTAATACAGATCTTCTGGGAAAAGCTGTGGTGAACAGCAAGATTGTTTGCTCTCTGCCTTAATCTCTCTAACTGCAGGAAATTCTTGGGGCAGTGTTGTTCTGTGAGCATTTTGGGGGGCATTTGGGGTGAGATTCCTGAAAGAGGGGTTTGTTTGCATGCCATTTGTATCCACCTCCACTCAAGGACTGGTGTGTATAGAGTTTAAATAAAACAATTTACGCTAAGATTATATCTAGACTCACCAGCACTAATTTCTTTTCCAACGGAATGATACTGTGCAAAGTCCCGACATCTGCTATCACAAGCAGAGGAGTGAAAATAGTACAGGCTTGTATGCATCAATCTGCCAGGACATGATGGTGCCTTGCTGTTGCCAGGATCTTCACCCAATTTGTGTCTGCACTGTTCCTGTAGGACTCTCTGTGGCCATACTTATATGCAGAAATTACAGTATCTTTCTTCTGTGCAACCATTAACTAGCTAGTCAGTTACCTGTTTAACAGTCAAAACCCAATTCATACCAGAAAAACTAAATATATATTTATTTTAAAACTACAATTAAAAAAAACAGAAATTAAAGGGATAGTTAAAATCATAACAATTTAATAGGGATTCAACATACACATCCTACCAGCTACTATAATAAACTTCAGTTACATAGGAAAGATGGTAGAAAAAATATCACTTCCTCCCAATCCGCATAACTGTTAAGCTCTTTGACATTTGACTGCTGTCTATCAACTTGTCCAAGCTACCTTGGCACATGACAAATCAGGAAGACAAGTAACTGTAAAGTTCAGTTCTGATCTAGTCTCCCCCAGTTCTCTCCCTGCTTTTAAATGCAAAGGTTGTATACAGTGTTGTAGCTGCGTTGGGTTGGTCCCAGGATATTAGAGAAACAAGGTGGGTGAGGTAATATCTTTTACTGGACCAACTTTGGTTGGTGAGAAAGACAAGCTTCCAAGCTTTGTGTAAGCTCAAAAACTTGTCTCTCTCACCAACAGAAGTTGGTCCAGTAAATGATATTTCCTCACCCTTATCTGTGTAATGCAAAGGTATCATAGTTGCAAAATATGTGAATTCCTTAAAGCTGGATCAAGTAAGATATTCATTTTGACTAAGCTGTCCTCCTATTTGAAATTAGTAATATACACACACAAAATATATTTTTCTTCTTCTTCTGACATCAGACATATGTTCTTGTATTATTATCTTCTTCTTATCCTCTTCGCTCCTGGTGGAGCATAAGGCGCCAACCATTCTTCTCCATGACGTTTCTGTAGCATTCGTTTTTTACATGGTGAGTTGCTAGCCCAACGCAAAGCCCTCCTCCTTTCACATCTTGGGCTTGGGACCAAGCAATGGCGGAGTTATATTATTATTATACATTCTGTTTAATAATTCACCTCCTAAATTTGATTGCTCTCCTTGTCCATTTCAGATGAGTTCTTCCACACTTGTTGTTCACCAGGGACAAAATGTCATGCATATTCTTCAATTAGCTTTTTGATGTGTTACTAAAGAGTGTTTGGATAACACCTTTCTTGAACCTGACTTTATTAACATGCAAATGAGCAATTCATTTGTACAGTGCAAAGCATAATTCTCTGTGCAAGGCAGGGCCAGGTCCATTTCTATGATGAAGATTTTAAAATTAAAATCTAAACAATTGAAACACAAAAGAGGTTACTTCTTAATTGTTACACAGGGATTATGGGGAGATGGCTAATCAGTTGAATTATAGGTACTATTCCAGGAAATTCAGTTGAATCAGTAAACAATAGGGATGAATCTAGTAACATTTGTTGAATTTGCTCAATATTAAAGAGTCTGTGTTTGGTATTTGGCAAATACTGAAATCTGAATACAAAGAGGGAAGGGGGAGGCTGTGGGTGGAAGGTTCTGAGCTGGAGGCAGGATGGCAGAAAGGAGCTACAGCATACTTAAAATATCTGATGCCATGTGATATCAGCCATTTTAAGCATCTTATTGCTGTGTTTTTCTCCTTCAGAAGTTCTTGTTTAATATATTTGACTTTGCTGCAGTAGTGGTAGTTATATGGTCCTGACTGTGGGTAAAATTGCATAGTTTATGTGTTATTAATTCTAATTTGTGTTAGAGTTTATGTGTTGTGGGAATAAGCATGGAACAAATTAATAAATAAATGTAAACTAGCTCTCAAAAGAGGGCCAGATCCTGAGGTGGTGTAAGTCAGCATAGCTCTATAGAAATCAATGGAGCTTTACAAATTTACACAAGCTAAGAATCTGGCCCAGCAAAAAAAATATAGTATAGTATTATATGTAGGTACCCTCCCATTACTCAGGAGGTGGCCTCTCCAGTTTAAGGGTAGAGGGCTACCTTAGCACAGTGGTGCCCAGCCTTATTATACAGGAGGGCCACATAAACGTAAGCACAACCTTATGTGGGCCAAACAGATTCTATGTATTTTGATAAGATTTAAAATCCCCTGTATTGATTTATATTTTAAGTTCAGCTTGTTTTGTATGTATTTAGATAGGTTGTTTCAGTGTATGGCATTGTCTGTTTACACACTTAGGTTAACTAAAATGATGTAAACATGACGACAAAACGCTAACAAATCGGCTGTTAGTATATTGTGTTGAAGCAGCTGCAGGCCTTATGAAATGCTCTGGTACGCTGAGTTCGATCATAGATTGGGCACCTCTGCATTAGTGCAATTGGGGAAAATTTAGAGTGATGCTGGATATTGTTCTGTGATATTGCTCTGTGAATTCTAGACTACAGGCTCCAAGGCTGTCAATCTGGCTCTTCTCCCCAGCACAAAATTCTTATTTTAAAAAAGGCTGGACAACACAGTTTAGTGTAAATTATCACAATACATGATTTTATATAATGTTACAAGATAGAGCCAGAAGTGTTTATAGCGGTTGGGCCCTGAGATCATTCAGAATAGCAGAATCTTTTAGTAGTGGTAGGAGGAAGTCTGAATTTCTTTTCAAGGTCACTTTCCTTATTCTCCTTTGAATAGGTTTAAAGGAGTCTGGAAAAGTGGAGAAAACATATAGTGTGCTTATCCAGGGGGCTTATCATGTTATATTAGCAGTTACCCATCAGATCTAATTAAGATTCCTTTTTAGCTAATGTGAAATGTTACAATATTAGGCCCATTCATAGTGTATTAGTAAAAAGGAATAATGGTGGGATGTGATGCTAACAGGAGACGACAGAAAGCTGTTAATGTGAGCTGTCTTGCATACTGTGAAGGGATAGGAATGCTTTTGCTGCTAGTCTGCGCTTTGTGTAAACAATATCTCTCATTTTTCAGGAAAGGTGAAACTTTCAGTGGTGTGAATTAAAACAGTGAATCTGCTTTAGACCAGCCCTCATGCAACAGTGGTATCCGTGAGCATCAAAATACACATTTTAGTTAATATTTAGTTAATCTCTACTGTATTCAGTCATTAATTGGCTTTCAGAGGAGTATCTCATTTATGGTGATGCTGTGAGGGGACTGTCAGAGAGACGGTAGGTCAAGTAAAAGATTTTGCATGCCTGTGTTGAATTCAAACATCTGTGTGGTGTAGTTCATTTTAAAACAGAAAAGACTACTGAAAAAAACCACACACAGTGCCAGTCCCACTGTTCCCAAACACAAAGAGCAAAGGCTGTCTTCAGCCCTACACCCCAAAGTGTTAGTAAAATTAAACCTTTACCTGCACCTAGAAGCAAGCAGGTAACCAGTGCACAGCATAGAACTTTGATGTAATATGCTCTCAGCAGTTCCCACCATTGCATTCTCCATTAGATGAAACTCTGTTCACTCAAGGGTAGTCCCAAGTAGACAACAGCACATTTCAATAATCTACTCTTGAGGTTATAAAGGCAGGGACTGCTATGTTGAGGCCCACATCAGAGACGAATGGTTGCAGCCTCTAGGCCCAACACAGATTCAAAAAGGCATTACCCGGCAACATTGTTTCTTGGAAATCCACGTGCAATGATGAATCCAGTAGTACAGCATCAGCATTATAAAGTATATTGGCAAAATGAGGACATACACTTTTAACACAGAGTACTGCCCTGGCGTATTCCTCTGTGTCCCAATGCCTATAATTATTGCTTCTGTTTTCCAGGCTGTGTGTGATGAAAGGTATGTCTACACAGCAAAGAAACATCCATGGCTGGCCTGTGCCAACAGACTCAGGCTCATACAGCTGTGTAGACTTCTGGGCTTGGGCTAAAGCCCAAGCTCTGGGACCCTCCCAGCCTGCAGGGTCCTAGCCCTGCTGCCTGAGCCATGCAAGCCTGAGTTGGCTGGCACAAGCCAGCCCCAGGTGTTGAGTTGCTGTGTATAAATACCCAAATAATCTTGTCCCGGAGCATAGCACCGCATGGCATGGCCTTGCATTTCCCTCCTACTTCTCCCAATAATGTGTTTGCAGCCCAGAATATTTAAAGTTCCCCTTCCTGGGGGAGTAAGTCATTAGGAAATAGTTTATTTAGTCCCTTTCAGGCCCAAACCCTTCCCACTTCAGTTTTCCAATTTCACTCCTGACCCAGGGCTTCAGATTCCTGATTCTCCTCCAGTTATTGTTGACCCAGGGACCTCTGTCAGTCCCACTGTGGCCCTTGGTCCCTTTTTCCCCAAGTTTCCTCTTCTCCAAATCCTTGGCCTCAGAACTTCAGCTTCCCTTTGGTTAAGGAAGTCTACTGCCCTCCTTCCTGGGCTGTGCACTGGAAGGGTTTTCACAGCCTCTCTCCTGGGCTGGGCTGTCAAGCAGGCATTCTCTTCTCCAAGCTGTCTGCCCTCTCTCTTCACCCGGTTAGTTAACAACTAAGTTTTTATCCTGTTGAGGAGGACATGCTGGCCCCCATTCACCAGCTTGTCTGCTGCTCCCTTAAACATCTGTTCTTTAAAGGTGTTATGTCACAGAACAGGGCTGGAAAGCCCCCTTCCTCCTTACAGACCACTCTGTTATACAGCTCCCCTCACAGAGCCAACGGGAGGTTCTACAGTGGCCACCTGATTCAGCATCTGAAGCTCGGGGTGGCACTTCCTGTTTAGCTATAACAAGGATGACTGTCAAATTCTGGATTACATCCTTGTCCTTATCATTAAAATATGATACCCAGAATGTCTAGCCCTCTCCTAAAATGTGGTCAACAAAACCAGGCTTGTACTAACGTTAAACTGGTGTAAGACTGCCTGTTGGTCTCTTGTGGGAGTGGGAGCCTCCCCAGATACATATGCAAGCACACTGTTCAGAGTTAAGACTGTCTCTATCCCAGTTCACATTTCTTCATAAAATTTCCAGACTCTTGAGAGACAAACTGTGGTCCGCTGTCATTCACAAGTTGTTTTGGCAGACCAAAATGACTAAAGAGTCCCCCTAGTTTTTGAATGGTACTCTCTGCAATAGTTTGGACTACATTATAGAGACTTCTGGCCATTTAGAATTGGCATCTAACACCACCAAGAACATGCTTCCTTCTAGTGGTCCAGCGAAATCAATGTGAATATGCTGCTATGGGTTTTCAGGCCAGTCCCATGAGTGTAGGGGTGCCCACTGAGGTGCATTCTGCACACCCTGACATGACATATAAGCTCTTGCCTTCTCTTCAATAGCACTGTCCAATCCCGGCCACCAAAAATAGCTTTGTTCAATTTCCTTCATGCACACTATTCCACAGTGACCAGAATGTAGCTGTTCTAACATCTGATCTCAGTGGTGGTGGGATAATGACATGTGTTCCCCACAACAACCAACCAGAATTATAACTTCATTCTCCAGGACATGTAGGTAACAAGGTTTGGTGAGACCAGAGAGATTCATTGAGACGTTCCATGTATCACCAGGTCCATAACTTGGACAATACTGGGTCAATGCGAGTTGCGTTCTTTACCTAAGTAGTGGTGATAGGTGTGTTCTCTATCTGTTCAAAGTAAAAGATTTCCTTCTGGGCAATATCTTGACATTTCACTGGCAAAGGCAGCCTTGAGAGACCATCTGCTTTGTCGTGCACAGTGGATTTCAGATGTTGGATTTCATATGTGTGCAGAAAGCAACAATGCCCATTGTTACATACAGATTGCAGCTAATGGGGGAATGCCTGTGTGTAGTCCAAAAATTGAAGTCAGAGGTTGATGTCAGTGAGAAGTGTAAACTTCTGTGTGAGCAGGTACTGATGAAACTTCCGAAGTCTGAAAATGATTCCCAATGCCTGACGTTCGATTTGGGCATAGTTAGTTTTTGCTTTGCTTCGGGTGCGTGAAGCAAAAGCAATAGGTCTCTCTTCTCCTGATGCAATAATGTGTGACACAACCACTCCCACTCCATTAGGGGAAGCATCGCAGGCCAACTGTCGACGTAAGGATGGATCAAAGTGTGTCAAACTCCCGAATTTAACAATGCACTTTTAGCTTTGTTAAATGCTACATCACAGGCTTCGGTCCACTTCCAGACCTTGTTCTGACCCAGGAGTTCGTAAAATGATTTTAACAGTGTGGCTAACTGCAAGATGAACTTTCCATAATAGTTCAATACTCCTAGAAATGAGTGAAGCTGGCTAACATTTTGAGCCTTAATTTTTGCAGGGGACCTTATGAAGACCCACAGCATCAATGATGTTTCCCAAATATTCAGCAGAGGGCTGTAAGAATTGGCACTTGTCTCTGCGAACTCGTTGGCCATACTTTTCCAGTCTTTGTAGGGTAGGCTCTAAATTCTTTAGGTCATCCTTCTCATTCCTTCCAGTGACCAGGATGTCATCCAGATAGCACTAGACTCCTGGCAAGCCACACAAGATCTGGTCCGTAGCCCTCTGGAACAAAGCAGGAGCAGACGTTATTCCGAAGGATAGGCAATAGTATCGATAAAGCCCAAAAGCCCTTTATGCATCACAATAGTCAACAGCTCTTGGGATTTTTCATTAACGTGCATCTGTAAGTACGCTTGACTCAGATCAATCTTACCCAACTTTTGTCCTCCAGCCAGGCCCACGAAGAAATCATCGATGTGGGAAACTGGGTATTGCTCTGCACACAACACCACGATGACCATGACTTTAAAATCTCCACAAATCCAGAGGGAGAAATCTCTCTTCACTATCGGAATGAATGGAGTTGCCCATGGGCTATTGGTAACTGGTATTAGGACTCAATTTGTGACCAGGTGCTCAACCTTTTGCCTGAGGGCATATGGCACAGTTCTAGCTTTCAGATATTTTGGTCGACTGCCAGGTTTAGTGTTCAGTATCACGGTGATTCCCTTCATACTACCCAGATCCTCTCCAAAAACAGCAGCATGTTTCCTTAGTACAGCAGACAGAGTGGTTTCATCTTTAGTCATTCGGTGCACTTCTGCCCAGTTTAGCTGAATCTTACTCTGCCAAGACCTACCCATTAAGGCTGAGTAATTGCCTTTCACCACAAATAGTGCCAGTTTTGCAGCCTGTCCATTGAGCTCCACCTTTACATCAGTAGTGCCCAACATGGGCACAGCTTCTCCCGTATATGTCTTCAGAACAGTTTTCATTGTCTTAAGTGGAAGATGCTGTAGCTCTTCTTTATACACAGTCTCTGGAACCAGCAAGATATCTGCGCCAGTGTCCAGCTCCATGCATACAGGTTTGCCATCCAACAGCGGGGTTACCCAGTATTCATGTGAGTCCACTGCCAAAGAGAAAACATGGATTGGTACTACTTCTTCTGACAAGGTATCACCTTGACCATCCTGGGTCTTCTCTAGGGTATGCAGATTTTCCTTTGGTCTGCCGGATTGCAGGCCTCTTTTTCTTTTGTTTATCAGCACTCTCAATGTGTCCCTTTTTGTCATAGTCGACACACCGGGTCCTTACACCAGCATTCTGATCTGGCTTACCTCAGCATAACATTCCTGACTCCCCAAAGTTTTGTGGATAGGTTATTGTGACACCTTATGCACCCTAGGGGATGCACCAATGTATTGTGAATCCTTTGTAACCAGTTCTATGGAGGCCTTCTGTAAGGTAAGCTGTCAATAGGTGATTCCATGCAGGCCACACATTAACCTGTCACGTAGGGTGTCATTTAACATCTCTTTAAATTCACAGGGTTCCCCAAGCCTTTTTAAAGTTGCTACAAATTGAACAACTGTTTCATCTTCTTTTTTGGTCTCTTTGGAACCTATATCTTTCAGCAATTACCAGTGGTTTTGGAGAAAAATGGGATCCCAGGATTTCCCCAATGTCACTGTAAGATTTGGTCTCTGGCTTAACAGGGTGTAGTAAGCTGCGTAGCAGGGAGTAGGTTTTTGCCCCTACAACACTTAAGAATATTGGCAGCTTCTCTTCTGCAATGTCATTTGCAATAACAAAAAGCTGAAAATGCTCAGTATATACGTGCCATTGTGCTCTAGTCTCTCCAGAAGGTTCCAGTGGTCCCATAAGTATAGCCATGGTTTTAGTTTCAGTTTGCACTGTCAGTGCAAACAATCCAGTTCACACTCCCTTCCAACAGCAAAAGGTTTTATTTTATTTTATTTTTTTAACCTTGACTTCTACCTTCTTCTGTAGCTGGGGCAGCACAGGGATCCCACCATCGTCGCCGCATTATTGTATTCTTGAGGATAGCAGTTTTAGAAATCACTTGAGACGGAGAGAGCTGTAGACATTGAAAAGCAGCCATTTATACCACACACTGAACTAACCAACAACCAGCCCAAACCGGCTGGTTTATCCCCTAATAATCTAACTCAGTTGACATAGCAACAACAACCTTCTATTACTATGCCAACCAAATACACAATAGCTAGCTTCTCCTTTTTAACTTCTGCTTCTTCAGGGACCCATGTTTCTACATCCACAGCAGGGCAACTTTTGTCTTCAGACAGCTGGTGTATCTTGTTGCACAGCTAATTTTTCACTTTCTCATCCCTGCATAATTCCTGCTCTTTTTGAAAGGCAGCCCCTTCTGCCTCTAAGATCTCCAGCTTTTTATCGTTTTCAGTGTTAAACTTTGATCCATGCTTGGTCTGAAGTTGGTACTGGACTTTAGTCAGCTACTTCTGCAGCAACAAACATTGCTGTTCTCTGCTATCCTGCTGAACTCTGAGGGAGGTCAGTGCCTACTCCTGCTTTATGGCTTTTGTTAAGACCCTTTCTTGTGAACAGTTTCTCTCTTCTAACTCCTATAGATACTCAGCCATCTGCATCTGTAGGATGAGGATTTCAGCCTGGTTCCTTTGAGAAGTGGTAGTTTTTCTTCTGCAGCTCTCTCCAGTCCATTACTGGCTGGGTCTGTTGTAATTGTAGGGGCTACTGCCATTACTGCTGCTTCTATCTTGCATACAACTTAGGGTTTGTGCCACGGGATACCGAGTCCCTTGATGGGCAACCAACTATCCTTCTCAAAAAGTCTTCCTGGAGCCCCAGTCTGTCAATTAATTGTACTGACACAGTGTATAATGATAATTTATTTCCATGCTCAGCATTTTATCACACCTCTTCACAAATGATCCTGTGCCTCTGTCAGGAACTTCTACTTTCCCAAATTAGCTTTCCCTGCAACCCAGCTTCTTCTCTAGGGCATGCAGTGTTACTGCCTCGTTGGTCAGTTCTCAAAGCTCACTGGCCTCAACTTCGAGCTCCTTTTCCATTTTGGTAACCTGCTGCTCCTGGATATGGTTGACAATCTGTAGCTTGACCTTCTGCTTCACAGCTTCCTCCATTGCTCTGTTCAAGGAGAGGATCTTTGTCTCCGGCTTCCATGCATATATTTCTATATGTTCCTACTTATCCATATGTGGGTGAATAGTTCCTCTCCAGAACACTGGGTCTTCTGACTTCACCTCTCTGTCTTTAGACTGGAAAGTTATTTCTTAAGGTTCCTGTTTATCTTTTTTTGTTCACACAACTGCTCTTTTAAATGGTCTTCTCATCCCCATTTGTTCCACCTTGGTTCTCAGACTCAATTTCTGTTGTGTTCCTTCCTCTAGGAACTCCTGTGCTCTCCGCAAGCATGAACCTAGTTCTGCCAGGTTGTCCACTGACTTAGATGACTTGGTCTCCAATTGGTTCACCTGCCCTGAACTTCTATCTGAGCTGACTTCCCATTCTGTCATGTCCTTCCACTCATGCCAAACGTTTCCTTTGTCAAGCAGAAACATCTTAATCTTATTTGCCATCATAGCACATTCACACTTCCATGCCTGCTTTGCCATTTTGCCAAGTTTGTGTGATAAAAAGTTTATGGTGTTGGTATAATCTACTTAGATTTCTGTACGGTGTTTGACTTGGTACTGCATAACTTCTTGATTAAAAAACTAGAAGGATATAAAATTAACATGGCACACATTAAATTAATTTAAAACTGGCTAAATGGGGAATCATCATTTAATGGGAGTGTTTCCAGTGAAGTCTCTAAGGGAGTGGGTTTTGGTCCTACAGTATTTAACATTTTTGTCAATGACCTAGAAGAAAACAGAAGAATGATTAAAGGATTCATAGACCTGCCTTCTAGTGACAGACTACTTAAAAATCTCAATCTATCTATTTTAACAAAGAGAAGGCTAAGTGGTGACTTGGTTACAGTCCCCCTACATGGCCACCACCAGAGCAAGTGTCTGACCCGCAGCATCCCGACAGCACAGCCAGGGCCTGAGAAGTGGCCTGGGACTTGTGAGGAAAGAGACTGAACTGTCCTGACATCCCAGAGTCAGTTTGTGATGTCCACATGCGACAGAGCGTGGTGATGTGTTTTCCTTTAACCTTTCCCATTTTTCTCTTATTTTTTAAAATGGTTGCTGTTTAATAAATTGTCAGTCGGTCAGGGAAGCATCCAGTGCAGAGAGAGTACCCGGGAGTGGGGGACACCCTAGCCCCTGCCCTAAGTGACCACGACAGGGTTTGGAGTCGAATCCCCCAGGAATCCTGGGCTCAGCTTTGTTTGGGTTACAAGGACTCTGCCACACAGGGGAGAGCAAAGGGAGCCCTTGAGGTCACGCAGGCCTCTGGGTAAAGGAAGTGGAAGCGGGGACACAGATTCTTTCGCTAGCCCATTTCACCGGGGTACCATATAAGCCAGGAAAGTTCCCCACAATAGTGGAACCATTCCCCCGCTTACATATATATATATATTTTAGCTAGTACCACAGGCACCAGCTTTTGCTGTTTTAAAGGATCCTGCTTAAAGCACTGCCAGAGGAGTGCTTTAGCATCCCTGCCCCTTTTGCACTCCCCGTTGGCTGTGACAGCGCTTTAAGCCAGGTCTTTTAAAGCGCTGCCACAGCAGCGCTTTAAAGTAAGGCGGTAGGGGCCAGACCGCCTTCCATTCATCTCTGGCCGGAAGAGTCCCTTTTTTAAGCTCTGTCCCTAGTGTTGCACAAATGGCTCGTTCCCTTTGGAGGTGTCCCAATTTACCTTCAAAGAACAGGCAGGCCTTGGAGAAAGCTTGAATACAAAAGTTTATTCGCTAGCGAAGTGAAGCCACAGAGATAGCTCTCAAATTATGGCTTCCCCTCATACATCATTACAAGACTTTTTATATGATTCTTTACATGGAGGAGGAGGAGGCAAGAAGGGCCTCATGCAAATTAACAGGTGAAAAACATGATGCTATTCTCTATCTATTTACTTATTTGTCAGGAAAGAACAGAACATCTAAACATAAAGTCCTTGCCTTGAAATGGTACATATGGGGTAAAACAAACTTATGAAATATACAGGACAAGGATGAGTGAGGCCCAGTGGTGCCTCCAAGAATGCATAACACAAGATAAAAACTTACAGCAACCCAGAGTTAGTTACACAGCTTCAGTAAGACATTTTCCTATATTTTAACCTTTTCCTACAATTCCCTCCTCTAAAGGATGTTTTCTCCTATACTTAACTTATTTAGGTGGGGTCACATGACATAACAGTGGGACCCAATTCATAGTACCAACAAAACATGTTTCTATAATTTTCCCCACAGTGTATGTATGTGGCAGACAAAAGGCAGTGGAATTTAAAGCCATCTTTGCTAATAATAGCCAAGTGTTCTGGCCTCCCTGGAAACCTCTAGGGGTTAAGCTATACAGGCTACATATAATGACACATCCAGTTAATATACAAAACATAAACATGTTACTGAACACGGTGGAGTCAGAGCCGTAGAGGATCAAGACGAGTAGCAGTCCACTGGTCGACAGGTGGCGCTTCAGGATCCTGGACGAGGGGTGGTGTGCATTTTTTAATACGTGAGCAATGTGTCCATTTATCACTGTTCTCAATTTTCACAGCTGTGTGTGTTGTGAGCAAAACTTGATAGGGTCCGTTCCACTTTTCTGATAGGGGGTCCTTCTTTCACTTCTGCACTAGCACTTGATCCCCAGGCTGGAAGTTGTTGATAGGAGCATCCAGGGGCAGGCTCTGGAATGGTGCAGCAAATCTGTGGAGGGAAGACAATACAGACTGCAAGGCAATTACATGCTCTTTAAGTTCAGTTTTTCCCAAATCAACAGTAACTTTTTCTCTCTACCCCTCTGGCATTACCCTAGGAGGCACTCCAAACATTAACTTAAAAGGGGTTAACCTTAACCCTCTATGAGGTATACTGTGGATTCGAGTTAAGGCAAGGGGTAGGGCTTGAGGCCATTTTAAATGTGTTTCAATGCAGATTTTTGTTAGCATTGTTTTTAGGATTCTTTTCATGCGCTCTACCTGGCCTGAACTCTGGGGTCTCCATGGGGTATGCAACTTCCACTTAATATTCAGAGCTTTAGCTATTTACTGTACTACTTTTCCTACAAAGTGGCTACTCTGATCTGACTCGATTGATTCTGGCAGCAAGAACCGTGGTATTATTTCTTGCAAGGGGATCCGTGCTACTGTTGATGTTGTGGCTGTCCTGGTGGGGTAAGCTTCCACCCATCCTGTTAGCTGATCCACTAGCACTAGCAGGTATTGATGTCGTCCAGTCTTTGGAAGTTCAGCAAAGTCAATTTGCCATGCCTGGCCAGGGTAGTATGCCCACTGTCTTCCTCCTGTAGGAGCAGGTGGTCAGGGTGGCTTGGGGTTTACCTTTTGACACGTTGGACATTGTGTTGCCACTCACTGTGCTTCTAAGTACAAGCCAGGTGACACTATTTGTCTTACCAGCAAGTTTCCCATCGCGGTTCCTCCCATGTGAGTAGAAGCATGAAGGTTTAAGAGTACTTCTAGCAGCAATGGCCACAGTATCATGATTTTTCCTCTTGGCACTACCCACCAGCCGTTCCTGTTTTTCATGGCGAGGTTTTCATGTGCTGCTGCATCATCTTCTGGAGTATAGTGTACTACACAATCTTCAAGGCAGGCTGAAATCTCTTGTGCTGCACCCTGGAAGCTTGCATCGCCTCCCATTAGGGCTGCTTCTTTGGCAGGTTTAAGGGCTTCCAGCAATATTATGATCTGTGATCCGTTTGCTATTTTCTATTCCAAAGCTGTAATAAATCCACGCCCTTTCCATAACAGTCCATGAGCGTGTACTGTGGCAAAATAGCGGGAGTCAGTAAAGATGTTTACTTTCTTATCTGTTCCTAGTTCAAGGGCTCGGGTGAGAGCAGTTAATTCTGCTGCCTGCGAAGGCTAGTTTGCAGGGAGTTTTTCTTTCCAAAGTATTTCAGTTGGAGTTACTACCGCGCAGCCCATATGTCTGGTGCTTCTTATCATGCTGCTCGATCCATCTGCGAAAAATTCCTCGTCTGGATTTTTTTAAGAGGTTCGTCTTTCAGGTCCGGCCGAATCAGTACAGTCTCTGTAAGTACCTCTCTAAACAATCATGGTTAGGAGTTCTTGGTTCTGGCTCAGGGAGAAGAGTAGTTGGATTTAAGGCTGTGGTGTGTTTAAATGTAAGCCCAGGGTTAGACAGCAGGAATATTTCATATCTGGACTGTCTGGAGGGGCTTAGAAACTTTCCTCCTTCTCCTCCAAGGATCTGGGGGACCTCATGTGGGGTGTGTATGTCCATATCTGCTCCCATGAGTATCTTTTGGGCTTCCTCTACAATTGTTGCCGTTGCTGCTACTGCTCGCAGGCAGGCCAGCCATCCTTTGGCTACTGGATCCAACACCTTTGAGTAATAGCCCACAAGTTTCCAGGTTGGGCCCACTGGCTGAGTTAGGACCCCTGAGGCAATGCTTTTATTCTCATGTACATAGAGTCTGTAAGGCTTGTGTTCATTTGGAATCATGAGAGAAGGGGGCTGCATTAATGCTGTTTTTAGCAGTTCAAAAGCATGTTGGTGCTTGCTAGCCCATTTCTAATTTGAGAGTCCTTCTTTAGTGAGAGATTTATATAAAGGTTTAGCCTTGCCCCCATAGTCCAGGATTCACATTCTGTAGAACCCTGTTAAGCCTAAGAAAGCTCGCAGTTCTTTTGGGTTGGTTGGGGCAGGCATATCCTGAATTACCCTGATCCGGTCTTTACTGAGTGCTCGCATTCCTTTCTCTATCTCATAGCCGAGGAAAGTAACCCTTGGTTGGCATATTTGGGCCTTTTCCCGTGAGACTTTATACCCTTTCTCTCCCAGAGTATTTAACAGGGACTCGGTTGCTCTTTTTCCTAGCTGTAGATCAGGGCTTGCAATTAGCAAATCATCAACCTACTGCAGCAGAGCAATCTCTGAATGCTGATTTTTCCAGTTTTCTAGGTCTTTTTGCAATACTGCCCCAAAGATATGGGCTGAGGACACAAATCCTTGGGGTAAAACAGTCCACATTAACTGAGTCTTATAGTGGGTATCCGGGTCTTCTTATTCAAAAGCAAACAAGTTCCAACGCTCTTTATTTAATGGTATTGAGAAGAAAGCATCCTTTAAATCTAATACTGTAAAAATGGCTGCTTTTAACAGGGGGTACTGTTTTACACAGACAGGGCTCTCTTTCTCCTTCAGTGGTATTTTTACTGGGGGCACGGATGTTGCTAATCTCAGGTCTCAGGGTTCCATGAGGGGGCTACTATAATTACCCTGACCTCGGCAACTGAAACGGGCTTTCGCCCCTGCCTTCCCAGCGTCTGTTGACAACACATTACCGCACCTCACAACGGCATCCTCGTCTGCGAGGGACGGCTACTACAGAGTTAAACTTTCCCCATCTTTCTTACCGACTTGCTTGATGTTCAAGGTTACACATTCTCTGAGTCCAAGAAATTTTTCTGTTTATCTATTCTCACTTAAATGTTTTCAAAAGTTTTCTCTCTCTGCAGGCTGCCCACTCCGCCTGGGCCCGATCCTGCTTATCCTGATAGTTTGAACCTCTTGCCATTTGTTCTTGGTTTCCATATACTTTATATGCAATTTCTACCAGTTCTGAAATCGGTTTCCCTGCTTCACCTTCTGTTTTCTGTAGCTTTTTCCTAATATCTGGGGCGGACTGCCCAATGAACATTAGGTTTACCATAAGCTGGTTTTCCTGAGCTTCTGGATCCAAATCACTAAATCGTCTAAAGGCTTCAAATAGGCGGCCTAAAAAGGGGGGGGAGGGGGAGTCTTCTTCCTTTCCTTGTCGGATTTCATAGATCTTAGACAAGTTTGTAACTCGGGGAACAGCCTTCCCGAGGGCCTCTACAATAATTCCCAAATATTTTGCATTTCTATGTTGGCCCTCTGCTCCGTGACCATCCCATCCTGGTTCCGTCAGGGGGCAAAGCTCCTGGGCTCTTAGATTTCTTGCCTGGGCTCTTTCTTCTGCTATCCGCCCTGCTGTTCCCAATACTAATCTACGCTCCTCGGTTGTTAACAGAGTTTGGAGCATCATCTGTACATCGGCCCAAGTGGGCTTGTGGGTTTGTCCTATTGAGGAGAATAGGCTTTGCATTTTTAAAGGGTCTTCCCTAAAGGAAGGATTCTGAGTTTTCCAATTAAACAAGTCAGAGGTGCTGAACGGGACATATACAAATGTGAGTGTTTGCTCTTCTCCCTCCTCTTGTCCCTGTACTGCTGCCACTTCCCTCATTGGGCACACATTAGCTTTAAAACTTCGATTCTGACTCCTAGTATTATAAGGGTTCGTTGGATGTCCAGGGGGTACCTTTTTAAGGGATTCTATCTCAGCAGCTATGTCATCTATTGTCTTTTCCAGTTCCTCTATTGTCGGAGGGGGGCGGCTATTCCATGACATAAGGACTTCTGGAGGAGGGGGCAGGGGAAATTCGGGGGCTGTAGCATGAATCGGGGGCATCTCATTCTCTGGGCAAGATACTGGGAATACCGGGGGTTTCCTCCCACCAGAACCCTGTCTCATTCTTACATGTTTTTACAGCACATTTCATAAGCTAAGGTGGTCTATTTTCACAAGCTGTCAGCCAACAATCAATATAGGGGAATTGATCCCAATGTTCATTTTTAACAACAATCTTATGTACTCTGGTTGCTAGATCTGCATCAAAGGACCCAGAGTCGGGCCAACCAAGACTGAAGGTGATCCATTCTAATTGACAAAACTTAATCAAATCATCTTTAGTCATTTTAACACCATAATCATTCTTAAATTTACCAAAGTTACGTAACATACAACCCAAGGGAGAGGCGGAATCTTCCATTCGGGAGCGACCCGATCTCATTGTTATACCAAATGATTCACAAGGAATCTACAAACAGTGAGTTAATACAGCAGTACTAAAATCACTAAACAAATTAACAGTGAGAATACTGGAGATACTTACACCGCTTATCTGTCTCCCAGGCGCCTCCCAAACTTCAAGATTCTCCAGTCTGCCTGATTTTCAGGGACTCACACTTTAGCATTCCAGGTATCACCGTAGATCGGGCCGAGAGTTAGGACAGGCTGAATGAGTGCCCGGTGTACACTTCCTTCCTCTTGTCCGTCTATGGTGATCCTGGAGTCATCCAAAGGTCTGTCCCATCTGGCGTGCCAGAATTGTTGCACAAATGGCTCGTTCCCTTTGGAGGTGTCCCAATTTACCTTCAAAGAACAGGCAGGCCTTGGAGAAAGCTTGAATACAAAAGTTTATTCGCTAGCGAAGTGAAGCTACAGAGATAGCTCTCAAATTATGGCTTCCCCTCATACATCATTACAAGACTTTTTATATGATTCTTTACATGGAGGAGGAGGAGGCAAGAAGGGCCTCATGCAAATTAACAGGTGAAAAACATGACGTTATTCTCTATCTATTTACTTATTTGTCAGGAAAGAACAGAACATCTAAACATAAAGTCCTTGCCTTGAAATGGTACATATGGGGTAAAACAAACTTATGAAATATACAGGACAAGGATGAGTGAGGCCCAGTGGCGCCTCCAAGAATGCATAACACAAGATAAAAACTTACAGCAACCCAGAGTTAGTTACACAGCTTCAGTAAGACATTTTCCTATATTTTAACCTTTTCCTACACTAGCATCATGATGTTTTTGGAAAAACAGGGCATTTGTCCCATTTGGTTTTGCCTTAGATGGGCATGGAGGAACATTCAGGAGAGAACAAAGGAGACAAATGCCCAGTTTTGCCAAAAAAAGTCATGAAGTTGGATCAGATGAGTAGTGATGACAGACGGGTTGGGGTGTCATCCCTGCATGGTGGGGCTCAGGCTGGGAGCGGCACTCAGGCTGACAGCCCTGTACTTCACCATGGAGTTTGGGCGAGCAGTGACACCAGATTTCTTGGGCAAGTGGTGATGCCAGGTGGCTCGGGCTGTCAGCCTTGTGTGGCAGACCTCAGGTGAGTGGCAACACCAGGCGGCTTACATGGTGTCCTGTTTTCAGTTATGGGGAATATGGTAACCCTATACATTATGCAAATAAAAATCCATATAGCACAAACCCAGAGTCTGGAACAGTCAGTAGCAAAATCTGTAGACTAAACTAGTATATGTATTCTGCATTCATACCAAACTGCAATGTACATCCAGTTGTTTCAAGAATATAGCGAGTGGCCAGATATATGCATACACTATAATTATGACACATCCTATGTAATCCCTGATCTGAATTGGGTGAGGAAAGGGTTAAAACTGTGTTGCTGAGTAGGGGAGTAACAGGTACCTTCCTGTACTCCAGGATCCAAGGAACATTCAGCCATGGGGGAATGGGGCTGGGCTAGAGTGACAAGATGTCCCAATATTTTTGGGACCGTTTGGTATTAGGGGCTTTGTCTTACATATGCAACTGTACCCCTTCCCTCCCCAAAAAAGGAGCATCCCGATTTTTCACACTTGCTCTCTGGTCATCCTAGGCTGGACATAGGTACTACTGAGTCCCCAAATCAAAAAGGAGGGAGCTATACAAGGAACTGAACTGAAGAGCAGGCTCTTTATTTAATAAGGGAGCAATGGGACTGTAGAAGATTTATTCTATTTGCTTGTTTGATCAGTGTCTGTAAGAAGCCATTTATCCAGTGTTACACTTTGGACACAAGAGGCCTGATTTTTAGCCTATGTAGCTGGCAAGTCTTTTTCTGCTGACTTTCTTTAGCCCAGAACACAGTGGCAGGGCTACTTCAGTACTGGAGATAAATACTTTTTAAAAACCTTTTCCTTGTAAGTATTTTTCTTTAAATATTTTTTGTATTTAATTTAAAGTCCAGTTGTGCCACAACACTAATAACCACCACAAATCAAACTAGAAAATGCAGCAAGTCCTTGTTGCCTTTCTCCTGTATTGTGCCTGGGTGTTAAAGCAGTGGGGGGTTGGGGAATCTCACACACCATATGCGCTATAATTACCTAGTTTAATGTTGCTGTATTTAAACACAGGCAGGGATTAAGGCAGCAGACTCCCTGGTGAGGAGGAGTTTTTATTTTGCCCATTCCACCTCTAAATCAGTAGGGAGGGGCAGGTCAAACAGATGGAAGTGCAAAGGGCAAGAGTTATTTATTTGCTTGCTTTTTAAAAATTCCAAATTGCTGTGATCCTTTGAAAAGACTATGGCCATTTGCCGACTATTGCAGACTAGGCTATTTGAGGTTTAACTTTTTTCTGTCTGCATCACTTCCCTATCTCGAAATTCACTATCTACCACTTTTCTTGATTAAAAAAAAAAAAGATTAAATGGGCATTTTAATCCAGAAAAGGCTTAGGGAAGTTCAGTGCAGCCAGGATGTCTGCAGAGATCTCCCGAATGACAGAGAGGTTGTTGTTTTTTCCAGTGCACATAATGCGTGCACTTGGCATGCTGTTTCAGAATAAGGGTGCAGAATGTCAGACTCTTTATAGCAGTGAATATTCATCATGCCAGCCAGAGGCAGACACTGCAGTCAGTGCAGCATCAGCAAAGGAGGCAGGGAGGAACAAAATCAGGTTAATGACTGGCTTTCCCTGCGATTTACTTCCTGCTTTTCCTCTGATCACCATTTAAATAAATGCATTTAATTAATAACAATGTGCTTACACTGACATGAGGGTGGAGGGATCTGTCAATAAGGACCGAGTTAGTTCTAGACTCACAATGTCTATAGCGTGTGTATTCTGTAGGATAGAAAAATCAGACAATTCAAGAAGATTTCCTTTGAAACTACTAAGACTAGATGGTTTGGTTGAAAGCTTTTATCTGAATGACCTCTTGGATCTGCGAACCACTGAAATTCTTACAGACAGAGACAAAATGATGAATGGGAAGGGGAGGGGACAGAATGGAAGCAAGCTGCTGTCTTGGCTGAGGGTGTCACAAATGCCTCTGCAGGGAGATAGAGCTGCACAGAAATGCTTCTACCTTCTTTTAGCAGGGACCCATCTGCTCTCACACTAAACTCAGCCTTCTTCTGACAAAGGTTCTTTAAGAAAGCTGCAGAGACATGGGAGGCAGAGACAAAGCACTACACTCCTAAAATATGGTCAGTTCTCATATGTAAAGTGAGCACCACCTGTTCCTGGCAAATGCCAGATTTTAGCTTTGGGCTTATGCAGAGACTGCAAGTATGCACAGTCTCTAAAAAAGAGAAAATAAAATATCAGTGAGAAAAAAACCTGCATCCCTGGCTCAGTCTGGATGGGAGTATTGATTTGCCAGCTGTGACATGATGTTTTGTGCTCTGTGAAGCAGGCATCATGCCCTACACTTAGAAGATATCTCAATTCCAGACTAGTTTAACCCATCACTCTGCATGTCAGCTGTGTTCTGTTTACACATCAAGCCAGTAAAACCCAACCCCTCAATTAAATGAATGCACAAATCTAGTCTTCCAAAAGATAGCCATGTAAATCTGGGTGACAGACATTTATTTTAGAGTCTTTCATCAAAAGATTACCAAACCCACTAACTACATGAGGGTCACTTTGCTCATAATTGAAATGCAGCCTCTCTGAGGTGGAATGAAGCTGCTTTCTAACAATACAACCCTGACCACAGACTTATTGAATTGAAGCTAAAAGGGGGAATCTAGGGCTGCAAAAAAGTATCCATGCTGTAATTTCAAACACACATTTCTTGCAAATAGTAGCCTAGGATTTTTCCTGACTACTGTTGTTCCTGATTTTAGTTTTATTTCATCTTTTTAAAAAAACTGGCATATTCAGTTGTGCAGTGTCTCTGAAAGCCATGTTGGGGTGTGTTTCAGCACTTTGTCAGAGGTCTGCTGAGATGCTTGCATTTGTCTTTAAGCCTGTGGGCGGTGGCTAATGAGGTCAAAAAGGCATCTTCCATTTTAGAACGCAGACATGCATACATGAATCTGTAGTGTCAGGGAGCTGCAGCTGCAGCCTAGGTTTAGTTTCTGGTTTGTGCCTATGTTTTAAAAATAAATCATTTGGTCATTGAACATAAGGACTCCTGAATTCATTGAGAACAAGATAAAGGAGAGAGTGCTACCTACTTAGTTAACTCTACTTCAGGGAATGCCTAGGTACTGGCAAGAAGGGGCCAGTCCTGTTTTTCTTTGTGTTAACCTCTGACGAGGTCATATAAAGCTGTGGGATGCAGAGAAAAGGAGTGTAACACTTTAAATGAAGTGTGATAAATATAGTTAGAGGAGACCATTTTTATAAATTCAATAAACAGCTTAAAAGCATTTCTTAAGCTCCAGAAAATATGCAAGAGAAACACAACTAATCCTGTTAAGTGTAAAGTTACATCTAAATCAAGAGTTTTTGTGTGTTAAATGCTCGTTGATTAGACAAATAAATAACTCTCTCTAGAGGCTTCAGAAACTGAGGGGTAGGTGACATTTATCCCTGATCTGAAATGCCTGACAACTGAACTGTGACCTTCCTTCCTGACATTCCAGATATAAACACTGTTGTCAGGTAAATCAAGCAGAAGTGAAATTTCTTGAAAAGGCTGCTGAAGCCCTGCTACTAGGAAATGATGGTCATTAACCTATTGCATCCTGGCTGTAGTCATCTCCCTGCTTTTGAGTTCCTCAGCCTGCTGTAAGGATAATTAGTTTCCTTTGGCTTAGTGAGTATTAAGGAGTATTAATATGCTTAGTTTATAAGAGCAACAAATATATTCAAGGGCTGCAATAAAGACAGACAAGTGGAGGCAAACCCTTTAGTCTTGGTGCTCACAGAATCCTGATTCCAGGGCAGATATTACGGGTTTGCTAAATTTGGTTCCACTATAGCAGAAAGATTTGTGATGTATATTACTCACTTAATCTGACAAGTAGATTTGTGTAAACAGAACCAGATTAAAGGGACGGTATCCTGTTTTGCATTAGATTTCAGTGGTATAGACATGCACACATGTGCACTTTGTAGTATTGTTTAACATTTTCAGGCAATGCAGCCCCCCCCCCCCCCCCCGTGCTGTAGGATGTGCCCCTTTACACTGCAGAAAGGGATCTTAAATAGCCCCTGCAGAATACCGTAATCATAAAATCAGGTCTCTGATCAACATAAAGCCAGTGTAATGTCCCTGGTATAAGGGACATGTGGAGGACAGGAGGAACATGGTAGAATACACTGTGCTCTGGTTGTTTTGCTGATATAGTGGTCTATAGAGGAGCGTAATAAGCCAACACACTTTAAAGAAACCTTGGGGATATACCTTATTGTACTGTGCAGGCCTCTGGCACGGTCCAGAATTAGAGGTGTCCAAAAGTGGTTTATGCTCACCTCTGTCTTCCCCATTTATGTGCCCAACACAGGAATAGAAGAAAAGAGAATCTGTGCCAGAGTTATTTGGAAGGAGTGATGGATGGGTGTTGTTGGGAAGGAGAAAACATTTATTTGTCAAATCAAGCTTGATTTAAAGTGTGGAATATAGGAGGTCACATTTTCTGTATACAAGAAGCGAAAGGATCAATTCCTAATTTGGAACTAGGCCAAGACACACACTATTCAATTCCCTAATTCATTATTTCAAGGAAATGAAGGGGATACCAAATGTGCACACATCCCCTGGCAAAGAAACTTAATTAAATCAGAGTGAAGGCTGAAAGTAAATATTAGAGCCTTGGGTGTTAACCGACTTCACAGAACACTAGTATTGAAAAAAACGAACATGAAAAAAGTCAGACGTTCAAAATGAATGTTACAAGAAACTTACAGGAATGTTGTAATTTTGTAAAAAGAAAGGACACAAAGTTCTGTTAACATTGCAAAAAAAATGAAGATATTTGAAAACAGGGAAATTCAGTTAAGTTCATCCAAACAACTGTCCAGAACAAGCAAAAACGTGGAGACAGTTTTATCTAGTCATATTAATACATGTATGTATTTATTGTAAGTTAAGTTCCCATACATAACACAAGTTTATCTAATAATTGACCACAGAGCTAATGTCTCTTAATCATGTAGAAGGCCACAACCTTTTTTATGATCATACCATTCCCAGGAGAAGACATGCTTTACTATTTCCTGTTTGTTTTCAGTATGGGACATATAATCATCTTACCTTACTCACAAAAATTCCATGGGCCACCTGTTACACAAATGTCATCAAATACATGCTAATATAGCCTGCCAACTTTCTAATTGCACAAAACCAAACACCATAGCCCCACCCCTTCCCTGAGGCCCTGCCCCCATCCCGCCCCTTCCCAGAGGCCCCGGACTCGCTCACTATATTCCCCTTCTCTCAGTGGCTTTCTCTCCCCCACCCTCATTTACTTTCACTGGGCTGGGGCAGGGGGTAGGAGTGTGGGAGGGGATGAAGGCTCTAACTAGGGGTGCAGGCTCCGGGGTGGGGCCAGAAATGAGGGGTTCAGAATGTGGGAGGGGACAGGTAGAATGTGGGCTGGGGCACGGAGTTGGGGTGTGGGAGGAGGTGAAGAGCTCTGACTGGGGGTGCAGGCTCTGGGGTGAGCCTGGAGATGAGGGGTTTGGGGTGCAGGAGGGGGCTCCAGACTGGGGCAGAGGGATTCAGAGTGCAGGACAGGGCTGTGGGTTGAGGCAGGGGGTTAGGGTGCTGGAGGGGGTGAGGACTCTGGACTGAGGGGGATGGCTCGGGTGGGGTCAGGGAAGAGGGTTTGAGGAGCAGGAGGCGGCTCTGGGTTTGGGGTGGGGCTCAAGGCTGCGACGGGGGGGCATGAACTTACCACGGGCTGTTCTCGGTAAGCATCACATTTAGTCAGCATATTTTTAGTGGCAGAAGACCATATATGAGAAATTTCAAGTAAACGTGTTAGTTTTGGCAAAGTTGTGGCAGTAGGATTCAAAACTGGGTTTATACTGGAAAGCTAATTACAAGCTGCCTACCTTAAAGCGTGCCTGCTTCGCTTGGTACGTTCAAAACCATGGCAGAGTTCTAAAACCAAGCAGGGGCTGTATAGACCTGTGAGTCTAGCACACCAAATAAGAACTTCCCTTGTTATGTCCAAAGTACTAGAAGGCCTGAAATGTCTGCAAAATGCTGATGACAAAGCTTTCTTATGTTTTTATTTGACAATGAGTAGCTTCCAAAACAAAGTGATCTACCATATCTCATCGAATGCCAAGAGAGGGTCACCAAAATCTGAAGTTTTAGGCCTTACTGTTATGGAGTCACAACATGACAAGAAAACTCACAAACAATTTTCCAGTCTAGGAAATCACTGAAATATTTGTTCTCCTCTCCAAACATCTTTGCCAATTCATTTCCAATTTGACACCAGTCATCCCTCTAATTTCCGACTTTGCATTCCAGTTCATAGTCTGTCAAGACTTTCAGTTTTCCTGAGTATTTTAGAGGACTAGACATACTTGTCTTTAAAAGGGGGAAAGACAATGGAGAAGACTGTCCACAATTATGAGGCCCAATTCGGAACCTTCTTTGAAAGAGTCCCTTAGGCATGACAGTTTGCCCTGTGTATGCTGTATTAGCTGATTAATTGTATTTGATGCTGCTGTAAGATTTTAATATTGTTTTGACTTTTTCAGAACCTGAGGCAGGAGAGGTTTCCCCCCCAGTGGGAGCTGGTGTGAATAGCAACAGCTGGACCTTTAAATATGGACCTGGCAATCCCAAACAAGCTGGTCCCGGTGAGTTGCCAGACAAATTCATTATCCCGGGATCTCCTGCGATCATCTCCATCCGGCAGGAACCACCAAACAGCCAAACTGACAAAAGTGACTTCATAACCTTTGGCAAGAAGGAGGAGACCAAGAAAAAGAAGAAAAAGAAGAAGGGAAACAAGACTCAGGAGAAAAAAGAAAAGGGGAACAGCACCACTGACAACAGTGACCAGTGAGGGGTTTATACTGTCAGAACCCTCTTAGCCAGTTTTTTTTAATATTGGCAGATCTCTCCTATGTAGCAACTCCCAACTTCTTCGTACTGTTAACAAATTTCCTTTATATATAGACTTCAGAAATCAGCAGGAAGTTCACAGTGTCTGTCTAGATTGCTTAACAGGTTTTGTCTTGAAAGCTTTATTAAGTCTGGTGTTAACTTTTTTTCTCCACTCTGGCTTGTTTTCAGACTCTAAAAAGCAGACACAAGTTTCCTTTCTCCTACGCCGAAAAGGAGAATCTTCACAGTACAGCCAGTGAGAGGTTGGACTCTCTGCATTGTGATTCCTGTGATCCTGTCTTGATGACACTTACAGGACAAGTTTAAAAGTTTTAATATTGTGCACCCTGTGTCTGATTGGAAACATTTGTGTGCAGATGTCAGCTAGGTGATACAAGATCAGATCATAAAATGCAAGAAGAGCTGGTAAAATATGAACAACAAAGGAAACACCTAATGAACGTAGGTTCGAAGATGTTCAGGCTGGGGAGGAAATGTCTCAAAGGAGATGACCAGACTTTTTGAATCTAGAGACTAGCTGTGTGGAATACTGAGTCTTTTGCATGATGTATTGTACACACTCCAGTAAAAAAAAGCTCAATTTACAGCTCTTTAAGATACCATAAAGTATAACTCTCACTAAGCCATTGGCTATATTGTCATTATAAGTCCTGTTTATCCTAGCAAGGATGTCCCTCAGAGTGGGACAATAAGGGATGAGCTGACATCTAGGGAACATAACTGACTGATGTTTCCTTTACATCCCTGTTTCCAGTCTATTTAACATTCTTTTGCACTTAATGTCTCTGAAAAGGTCAGAGTATTTTCCACAACAGATATGCAAAAGCGAGAAAAAAGAAACACATTATCTATGCTATTTGTTATTTGATATATTTATTTATAAAGAAAATATAGCTGTAAATGTTAAATAAATATGATGCCCTTTAACCGAAACAGAAGTCAATCTACAGCTATTAGAAATTATAATTGCTGCTATTAAAGTGCTTTAGAGAAATTGCCTGAAACATCTGTATTATATCGGCCACTTGCCAATCACAGCTTTATTCTGTCGGGTCACTTGGGCGCTGCCTCTTGCATGTATTAATAAATACAAGAATATAATTTTTTGCATTAATCTGCACTTTAAATACACAACATTTGCAAACAAACTGTCCTAATATAAAGAAGCAGAAGCAAACTATTTCTCACACAAGAAGGTCTATTAACCTGCTAGCTCTGTGCAGTGTCTTGGTGTTATCTCCCACATAACCTTTTTTGGTTTTAGTTTTACTTTTCTATGAGGTTATGAATTGCTGACCCTACTAACACTCATTATGTAAAATTCAAGTACTGTATGTATGCTGTATGCTCTTATAAGAATCCTGAAATATTTATTCTGTGCTTGTGTATGTGAATGTCAATGGAACTATTACCTAGACTGGACTTTAAGCTTTACTGTTGAATGTAAATCTATTCTTTCTTTTTTGTACACTTGTGGAAAAGTGGAGTAGTGTTAATTTTTTAAGCCACTGTTGGTTATCAGTTTTTGTGTATGAAACACAAGTAAAATATCTTTCTTAAATCAAGAAATCAGTGACTCAAGGACTTTTTTATTTATGGATGATTATAAGGCAACAGCTCTGTGAATTGCTAAAGGTAAAGACTACAACTGGTGCATTGATTATATCATTTGGTATCAGTGTTTGGGCATAGACCAATATATGAATTTTTAAACAGAATGTAGCACTACAAGGAATTCTAAAGAGATGCCTAGAGTATTTTACATTCACAAAGTAAAGCTCAAGGTGTCCTACAAACCTGAGCTCTATGAGATACCACACTGTTCTTAAAAGTTCTAATGCTCACTGTAATCTAGGATCAAAGAGAACAGTTTTCTTCCTTGTGAGATGTCTGATAACTTTTAAATTTCCAAACTGCAGAGCGTTCAGAGCTGGTCAATTACTACTGAGTTCAAAAACCTGCCAGTCTTCAAAACCATAGAAGGTAAAAAACCTGATTCACAGGATTTCATAGGTCAAAGAATGAATTTTATAAAGCAGCAAAGGTACCCTGTAGTCCAAGAAATAGGGGTCTGTTTAGATTCATTTTCGTTTGTGGCTATCAGTCTTGTGCCGTTGGCAAAGAAGAAATACTACTCATGAAAGAAACTCATAATTGACTCCAAGCTGCATACAACAAATCTTCAGAAGTTCAAGAGCCAAGGTGCACCTGCCGGAGCTCAGGGCTTCAGCACTGAGGGGAGGGAGATCTCGGAGCTTCAGCCCTGGTGGGAGGTGCCTGCTGAGGCTCGGGGCTTCAGCCATGAGGGGGAGAGGTGTCTCAGGACTTCTGCCCCACGGTAGGTACCTGCTGGTGCTCAGGGCTTCAGCCCCACTCCTGCAGAAGCCCTGAGACCTGGCAGGCATGCTTTCTGGGGTTGAAGCCACAAGACCCCCTTCTCCCTGCTGGGCACATAGGATCACGTCCTCCCCACCCCAGATTTTTTCCAGGATTTGCTGGCCCTGCTTGGTCACATGGTGCTGCTGGGTCCTCTCTGTGCATGGCAGCTGCTGGAGCTGACAAGCTGGGATCTGCAGAGAGAACCCTGAGGGTAAAGGGGAGTGCCTGGGTGCCATGGCTAAAGCTTTTTTTTGGGGGGGGGGCGATCCTTTAAATTGTGCCCCTCCATTCTCAGCAGACACCAGTCACCTCTGACAGAATCTCCTAGCCCCACCATTCCACC
This sequence comes from Sternotherus odoratus, assembly GCA_032164245.1. NCBI lineage: Eukaryota > Metazoa > Chordata > Testudines > Kinosternidae > Sternotherus > Sternotherus odoratus. The sequence goes on from JAVMKO010000008.1 coordinate 32,662,721, forward strand.
GCTGGGCAGAAGCCCCAAGCTCCTCCTCCACAGTCTTGTAGGTGGAGAATGGGGGGGGGGGGGCTCTACGAGCCACACTATGACTAAAATAGCTGCATACAGCTCACACGCTGTGGTTTGACCACCCATGATGTAGAACACTCTCTCAGGGAAGAGGTAGAGGGCCTGAAAAAAAGCCCAGGAGCATATACTTTATTGATTAATTTTGCATTGGCAGAAGAATGAATAAAATACTCTTCCAGATTATTGCTTTAAGATTTGACAATACACCTAATTTTTCAACTCTGAAACCTTAGTTTCAATTTATAATACTGACATGTCAAAAGTGAAATGTGGTAACTTGGCACAACTGGCATTCTTGCGCTAAGGAAATGTCCAGGACTGGGGTAGCGGTGGGATTCTACAGCACAGAACTGGGATGATTTTGCAGAGCTGTGGGTTGGGGGTCTAGTACTTGGATAGCACACACATTATGCAGAGCAGGATTGAGGACTTTTATTTAAACACTATATAATCTCTATTTAAACACTATAGAACAGCGGTGTCCAATACATTCGTCACTAGCCACATGTAGTGAATAGGCTACTGAATTGTGGCTAGTGCATGAGCAATGGGTTGCTGTATTGAAGACACTTTGTCTGCAGTACATTTTATAAAATCCAAGTACAGATCAAGAAAAAGAATGCAACGTGCCACACTGAAGTAATTTTGTGTTAGTAGTACCTATTAATATTTTTATCTACTTACATATCTACTTATTTTTTATATTAATAAAAATAATTTAAAATGTCATTTGTAGTATGTTTTTTAATCCTTTTTTATAATGTGGCAAATAAGAAAAATTCAAAACCACAAGTGTGGCTGGCATCAAATGTCTATTGGACACCACTGCTATAGAACAAACAAACCAATGAGTAAAAGAAGACGAGGACCCATTGAAATCAAAGAACAAGCAAATGTCTTTCTTTTCCTTCCTATTAAAGATTTCTCAAACAAAATACAGCTGAACTAGCTGAGTCCATATTACAATGCTATATTTTTTTAAAGACAAGTAGGCTTGAAAGAGATCTTGCATCTGGAGTAGTTTATTTTTCTCAGTCCTCACAACTCTAAACACCAAGCATTGTTTCTGTGAACATTTGCTTTTCATGCTGCCTATAGGATTTTATAGGGCCAAGTGATCAAAGGTGAAACATATCCTCATTAACTGGTCTATATTTACATCATGACTTTATAAAAAGCTCTCTCTAGCACAGAATTTTACATTAGATATCTAAGATAGTCTGTTGTAATTTCTTCCTGATTTGCATTTGGGCCATGTCAAACAGGAGTGGACAATTTCAAAGAATTCTTTGGATCATGTGCAAAAGGAAGACCTGAAGCTCAGTTTCCCAAATCTATATGACACTCCATTATTGAATTAATTGTAGTTAGATTTGACATATTGGGATCTCTCTAAAGAATCTCCCCCCCCCCCCAGTGTATCTGAAAAAATATCTCCATTTTTGAACATTTAAGGAATACTAATAGACTCCTTCCCCCTGGAGATATAAGTACCTCCTTAGAAAAATGCCTAATAGTGCGTGACAAACTGACTACGATTCATGTAGGATATCTGCAATTCCTCCCATCTCCCAAAATCCAACTACCATCTTTCCCTTACATAAGTAGAACTTCCCATCATCAACATGGGTCATGGTTATCCCAGTGTTGCCTTCTGTGTAGGTCAAGACCTTGGGGAAACTGAGTTCCACCCTCTCATGTCTGAGATAAGCTCTGAACAACATTCCTTCCTTATCCCATTCCCTCCTACCAACAGTTTTCTGAGTGTTCTGCAAAGACATGTATAAGAGGCTTCACTGACCATCCCTGTCTGATTCCTAATAAGTTAATAGATTTCTTGTTTCTGCTGCCATTCACTGATTAAAGAAATAGTGGCTACTCCTAGACTCATAATCCTTAACCATTTTAAGAAAGTTACAAGAATCCCATATTTCTGTAAAACTTCCCATAAATAACGTGCAGCTTGGTCAGAAGTATTACTTTGATCAAATGCTTTGCTTTGCCCAAGAAGACTATCTGAACATTCCCTGGTCACCTTTTAGTCTGTGCTTCATAAACTCTCTGAATAAAAAACTAAAAAAGAATAAACACACAATTGATTGGTACTGTGGTTTCTTCACCTGGAATGCAATCACCTACAATCACCTACACTGTAAGGCATAGTAGCTTCATCAGCCACAGTATGCGGGACCATAAATATGAAGCCATTGAGGCTATCAGCTGTGCATTAAATATGTCATGTCTATGGCGTAGCTATAAAATGTCTGGTAATGGTGACTGGTAAACATAAGATACAAAAATATGAGGCAAGACAGCATCCATCTTTCCCTGCAGGGAAAAGTGCACAGCTGTTACAGTGAACTACTGCCACCTTTTCACATTCCTTAGCTATGCCTGTATAGTCGCTGTCATGTACATCACTATAGTACTGTGACGTTGCACTCCATTTGTTTTATGGAAATATGCTTATGAGTGAGAATATGATGTAACTGGAATATGCTTTATGAAAAGGTATCTTGTAAGGTATCATTACAAAGGTTATAACCTACTGAATATATTCCTCCTATTTGTATGCATGTATCATTCTTGTATGTGAAGCTAGAAATACAAAGTATAACTCTGAGGTCCTGTTGTAATTATGCAAAGTTTGGGCCATTAATGATGGTTTAGAATTTTGATGGCTCCCATTGACTAGAGGACAACTGGTTGTAGATGGTTTATTTACCTGCAAGCCTTCCTGTATATGTGTGGGCCAGCCTATGGGTAATGAAGAATGAGGTCTCACAAAACTGGAATCCATCTTAAATTTGGTACTTTTCCATTTAGAAGGAGGGCCAGAGATACAAACTATTCCCACCTTGTGCCAAAGTTATAAGAGGTGGGGGAACAGAACAAAGGCAGCAGTCATGAGAACACCCCTGCTTTCCATCTAAGATGTCTGCTGGAGCTAACAAAGACTGTACCAGGGGAAAGGACTAGGCCCAAACTATGAAGGAGTCTATTCTGTGAATGAAGCTTATTGGAACAACTCTGAGGGTGAGATTTTACCTGTAATCTGTTTCTCAATGTATCAGGCTTAGACTTGTGTGGTTTTGCTTTATTTTACTCAGTGACTTACTTTGCTCTGTCTGTTATTACTTGAAACCACTTTAATCCTACTTTTTATACTTAATAAAATCACATTTGTTTATTAACGAACCCAGAGTAAGTGATTAATACCCAGGGGAGCAAACAGCTGTGCATATCTCGCTATCAGTGTAATAGAAGGCTGTGTATGTTTACCCTGTATAAGCTTTATACAGAGTAAAACAGATTTATTTGGGGTTTGGATCCCATTGGGAACTAGGTATCAGGGTGCTGGAGATATGTGACCTGCTGAGCAGTTTTTGGTTAAAGTCTGCAGCTTTGGGGACATGGACCAGACCTGGGTCTGTGTTGCAGCAGGATAGCGTGTCTGGCTCAACAAGGCAGGGTTCTGGAGTCCCAAGCTTTGGCAGGGAAAATGGGCTCAGAGGCAATCTCCACACATCAGGTGACAGTCCCACGGAGGTCTCTGTGACCAACCCCATCACAAGTACATTAAATGCGCTTACCATCTCTCTGACTACAGAGAGATGGTAAAATAAAAAAAGCAATCATATCGTCCATTCAGTGAGAAATTTTGCTGCAATTAGAAAAGAAACCAAAATTACAGAAATAGTTTCCATGCATGTGCAAATGTCTGTTGAATAAAGATACCAAATAACCAATCAAGGTCTGACCTCTAGGGTGGGCTTCATCGTGGACATATTGGGCTATAAATCAGACAAGGGGATAGTGTTGTGGCATTATCTGATTAAAATATGCCATATAGATTATTGTTGCAACCAGTGTTCTATATTTACAGCAAATATTGTACAAAGGTTGTCAGGTGAAATGTCTAAGAAAAGGTTATGATTTGCTGGTTATAATTATGCTATCTGTATGCATGTATCATTTTTGTATTTGAAGTTATAAGTATTGTCTCTATACCTGGATTTCAAATGTGTGCTCCTGGGGTAACACCCACAAGGTAATTAGCCAGTATATCTTGGAGGGCCTACTCAAATTGAGTGGCTCATCAAAACAACATTTAACTGACAATGAACCATGGGAGATGCCCATCTACACTTGATGGAATTTCCCGCTGTGACTAGGCAAAATGCCTGGACATGGGATTTACCCGTGTGACTCCAAATTCCATCTTCTTGCTGTAATTTTCCACAGTAAGAACAATGGGATGCCCTCCACAAGGCAAAAGCTATAAAAGGCCCTGGAAACACCTTCATTTGATCTTCAATCCTGCTTCTTACCTTCAGTTTGCTACAACTGAAGCTCTGAACAAAGGACTGAATGACCCATCCAAGCTGTGAATGTATTCCAGAGACTTGACTTAAACCAGCAGTTTATTCCATCACTGCTACAAGACTGAATTAAGAACTTTGCAATTACTGCCAAACAATGTTAGAAGAGAGCCTTGCACAACTTTAATGAGCATGTTCCCTAATTGATCAGCAACATAACTATGAAACATTCTGTTAACTGGGACAACTTTAAGTGAGGAGTTACTGTATACTGTGTGTGTGTTTGTGTGTGCATATATATATATAAACTAAACTATAACTATATATAGTTATAGTTATATATATATATATAGTTATAGTTATAGTTATAGTTAGATAGAAATATACTAGTGTAAAAGCCTGTGTACACGGGCCAAAGTCCTTACTGCTGTTTGTGAGGGCCGTCTCTACGGCTCGCGGTGGCGCACGCGCGGCGGCCATTTTGTGCCACCGAACTACAACTCCCAGCATGCTGTTTGTCCGGGACATCTCTACGGCTCGTGGCGGCACACACGTGGTGGCCAGTTTGTGCCGCCAAACTACAACTCCCAGCATGCTGTTGAGCTGGGGATATTTTTTACTCCGGGATTTAGTTCACGTGTTGCTAGCTCAGTATTTTTTTTTGTTAAATCTCTCCATCAAAATTTAGCGATCTTTGAATGAACAGAAAACTACCAGCTGCGCCAATCGAAAGAGGAGTGCTTACCCACCATTGTGATAGGAAACACGTGCTTCCTAACAGGTCATTCCAAGAGCATCCTTAAAAGCAAAGCAAAGCAAACAAAACCAAACCGTGTAATTTAACATACTGAGAGGTAAAGCACTGAAAAGTGTATTTGCTTTAAGAACTAACTAATGCAACGCCAAGAGCAGCGTTATTGTCTCCTGCCGGGACCGGGCTGTGCTGTTGAGAGCTACATAAGATGAAATGAAATGTGGAATTCTGCATCTGATCTGTGGAAATTAACCTCAGTCTGGTACTCACACACGCGGAGTAACATAGAGCTAACGTCACAAAGGACTAACCTGGATTAGTCTCAGTGTGACTGGCCGGATTCAGTCTGAATGAAGGGAACAGGGCGCAGTCTGTTGGAAGAGGTGTAAAGTCCTGGGAGTTCTCCTGAACCTGGTTTGTGGGAGTCAGGGGCAGGAACTGCTGCCAAAGGTCTGTAGGTTGCTGGGCCGACTCACACACGGGTTGGGGGTATTGGCTGGTGGTGAGTGGGGGGCTGTGCTGGGGGTTCCGTCCCCTCTCCGCCGCAAAGCGGATTCCCCAGGCTCCCATGGGACAGCGCTGGGATCACACTCGATTTCTGTCCCCCCCTTGGCAGGACCACCTCCCACCTCCCACCTCCTCTCTGCTGCTTCCTCAGGAACCGCTGCTCAACCGCAGAACACGGAGCCCAAAGGAATCCCTCGCCTTCTCCTCAGAGCCCCAAGGCCAGACCACCTCGGCCTCTCTAATCGCTGCAGGAACTCGAGGCGGCTTTAGGCCGGGACGGCTGGCAATGAAGGGGTCTCCATCTCCAGGAGGTCTGGTGCATCCCCGGGAAATCACAGGCGCAAGGAAGACCCGCCCGTCCCATGCACGGAGGGAGCTCAGCCCCTGCCCGGAGAGTCTCTGCACTTACCTGTGGCGGCGCACGCGCGGCAACCATTTTGTGCCACCGAACTACAACGCCCAGCATGCTGTTCGTCCGGGCCGTCTCTACTGCGCATGATGGCTTCGGACAAACTTCCTCTGGCCTTTTATTATATCGGACTAGCATAAGTGCCCGGCGTTGCTCGGTTCAGTCGGAGGTGGGGAGGGGGCAGACAGCTGACACCCCCTGACCAACCCCAACACCCCCCGGCTCACTTAACCCCCCCGACCAAACCCGACACCCCCACCTGACCCCCCCCAACCAAACCCAACACCCCCACCTCACCCCCCCGACCGAACCTGACACCCCCACCTCACTTACCGTCCCACCAAACCCAACTCGGATCCGTCGCAGGCGGGAAGGGGGCCCAGAGCTGAGGGATTCCGGGGACCTTCGCAGGTGGGGGGAGCACAGGGCTGATGGATTCCGGGGTTCCGTTGGGAGGGGGGAGGGGCAGAGAACTGAGGGATTTCCGGGGTTCCGTGGGAGGAGGGAGGGGCAGTGAGCTGAGCGAGTGCGGTGTCTTTCACCCCTGGGGGGCGTCAGAGGTGAGATTCGAAAATTTTTCGACCCTTACGACCATCTAGACCCCAAGACCCCTAACTGTACCAAATTTCAAGTCTCTAGCTCAAACGGTGCGGGAGGAGTTCGCGGTCATACATACATACACCACTTGACTTTTATATATATAGATATAGATATGCTGTATATCTATATATCTCTCTATATGTATCTATATATCTCTCTCTATAGATATATATAGAGAGATATATAGATATACAGCATATCTATATCTATATATATAAAAGTCAAATGGTGTATGTATGTATGTATGTATGTAAGTGTACTCCTTCTGCACCGTTTGAGCTAGAGACTTGAAATTTGGTACAGTTAGAGGTCTTGGGGTCCGGATGGTCATAAGGGTCGAAAATTTTTCAAATCTCACCTCTGACGCCCCCCAGGGGTGAAAGTCTTTAAAGGCCAATCACATCAGCTGGGCAGCTATGTGGTTATGATGTCATAATACCCCCTCCAACAGACACCGCACTCGCTCAGCTCACCCCTCCCTCCTCCAATGGAACCCTGGAAATCCCTCAGTTCTCTGCCCCTCCCCCTCCCAACGGAACCCCGGAATCCATCAGCTCTGTGCCCCCCCCCACCTGCGAAGGTCCCCGGAATCCCTCAGCTCTGTGCCCCCTCCCCGCCTGTGACGGATCCGAGTGGGTTTGGTTGGACGGTAAGTGAAGTGGGGGTGTCGGGTTTGGTCGGGGGGTGAGGTAGGGGTATTGGGTTTGGTTGGGGGGGTCAGGTGGGGGTGTCGGGTGTGGTTGGGGGGGAGTAAGTGAGCCGGGGGGTGTTGGGGTTGGTCAGGGGGTGTCAGCTGTCTGTCCCCTCCCCACCTCCGACTGACCCGAGCAACAATATAACAGTTTTTTGTCTGGTGAAAAAAATGCCCTGGAACTTAATCCCCCCATTTACATTAATTCTATGGGGAAATTGTATTCCCTTAACACCATTTCACTTAAAGTCACATTTTTCAGGAACATAACTACAACATTAAGCAAGGAGTTACTGTATATATTTGATTCCTTTAATCAATTTTAACTATCACTTATCTTTCTTTCTTTTCTTCTTTCTTTCTTTGAATAAACCTTTAGATTTTTGATACTGAAGGATTGGCATCAGTGTGACTTTTGGGTAATATCCAAGTTGTATATTGACCTGGTGTGTGGCTTGTCCTTTGGGATCAGAAGAACCTATTATTTGATGAGACAGGTTGTAAAGAACCAATCATCTCTGAATCCAATGTTTTCAGTGGTGATATAAGAACTGGAATGCCTGAGGAAACTGCCTTATGCCTTGTCAGCCAGTGTGGTGAAACGGTTGCTTACTTTTGTTGCTGGTTTGGTTTTTCCTATGGGATATTAGCCACCAGTCTTGACATGTGCCTTATTTCTCAGCAATTCATCCTAAATTTGGCATCCTCAGTTGTGACCCACTAAGGCCTGGTTACAGGTGCACTAGAAGAGGGAGTGCAGGGCAGAAACAAAAAGTGCCTTAATGCCACTTCCCCTTTTCCCCCCAAGTGCTGGGATTTGCCAGAAGCTGAACTGGCATAAGTAAGAGCAGCTTATAAGAAGCTTGAAAAAGTTGTTCCACTAGCCAGAATCACAGATGTACACCATGTTCCATCACTGCCTGATATGATGCCCCTCCTCAACTTGGAATGTTCCCTAAACTGGGGTGAGGAGGGAGCAGGAGGGACTGGTTTACAGATGGATATGGCAGTCCCAATCCAGTTAAGGAGTCCCCTTTGCTAGAAGAATCCTTAGCCAATATCTTAAGGTAGCTTCAGATTCCCTTTGCACTGCTGAAGTGACAGAAAGAAGAATTAACAGCTATTAGAATCCGCCTCATTAATTATGCATGTTGTGCTACCCAAGGGAAACTGGACAAGGCATTAGAGTTATTACAGTACATTAATCACAAACACCCTGTATTTTAATATTGTAGTAGGTTTTCCTAGAACAATATAAATTCTCCTAATTTTTCTGGGGTTCTGACTTCCACAAATGCATAGTATATGCCCCTAATGCTGGGGAAACCAATTACATTTAAAAAAAAACCCCACTCTTAAATACTTGCTGCCTGTCAAGGTCTGTAACAGAAAATGGAATATAGCCATCCATATGTGTGATGAGAGCAGCTTGGATAAAACTCCTAGCCACTGAGAACAGTGCCTTTTCACAGACATTACCTGCCAGTCTTTAAAACTGACAGGGCATAGCAGAGACCTGAAATGTCCCCATGCCAGGGTTGGAGGGCAGTTGGCGTAGAAACTGACTACTCCAAATGTATGTCATCTGAGAGCTCCCATATACTAGGGGAATTCTCAGCTGGCCAGTTAGGGCCACATTTGTGCCATCTGGAGAGAGAGAGAGAGAGAGAGAGAGAGAGGGAGAGGGAGAGGGAGAGGGGGAGGGGGAGGGGGAGAGAGAGAGAGAGAGAGAGAGAGAGAGAGTGTGTGTGTGTGTGTGTGTGTGTGTGTGTGTGTGTGTGTGTATGTATGTGTGTGTGTGTGTGTGTGTGTGTGTGTGGCGGGGGAACAGAGGGATTGTATCCAGCCCTATGATCTTTTATTAGCAAGGAGGAGCATGCAGGTGTTGTGAGAACGGGTCCAGGTGTAGTGTTAGAAGATCACATAGTTTTAAAATGCTTTCACAGACCAAGCAGAAAGCGCAGAATGCTCTCATTTTTCAAACAGAGGGCTGAGCTGCTCTGCCTATAGATCCTATGGACCCCAGGTTGGACAAGCTCTCATAAACAGAGAGCGTGTATTGTCTGCTAACTTGTCAGATATATTGTTACCCAGCGCTGAAGAAGAGCTCTGCATAAGTTCAAAATCTTGCCACTTTCATTATCAGAAGTTGATTCAATAAAAGAGATTTCCTCACCCACCTTGTCTCTCAGATACACAGTTAGGCCGATTGTAGCAGTCGCTAACTTATGAATTATATTGCTCCCACTGTTTATACCCAAACAAAGCTACAGCATGATCAGGTGTCTCTACTTAATCCCATATTGTCAACTGTGCTGGACTCCCACAGTGAACATGCCACACAAAATTACATAGACCACTGTGTTCATTAGTGTTTTACTGCACATAGGCAGACACAAAACATATTCTAAATAAATCAACATAAGTAACTGAACACTGCAATTACCAATTCATCATTCTATTAAGGCATGTGGCTTTACAATCCGAGCAGAGTTGATGCTGCAGTTAGTGATACACTGGTTACTTTGCAAAGTAAAACCCCTGTAGTAAGCAAATTCACTTTAAAGTGCTTGGTGCCACTGTGAGGGTTGAAGAAAGCAAATAATGATAAATGTTGATGCAGATATGTAAAGATCAAAATATAAGATCTCCATTAAGGAAAATAATAGATAGTTATAGCTATTATAAATTGTTTAATGTTAATGTTTATTTTAATAAGGTTATGAAAATGTTTTAAATCAATCATGTAACAATTGGTTTTTGCACATTTGTACAATCACTACCTCATCAAAGTAATATGCTGCTATTGCATGTTCTGTGCACAAGCAATGCAACAATCCTGCAAAAAGGGCGCGAAATTCTGTCCAATCACGCTGTTCCTACCACGTGCCTGCTCCACGTGAGTAGTCTAAATCTGCCTAGCAATATGGGATAGCCAATCATGTAACACATATAGAAACTGCGTAGTTAACCAAGACTATAAAACTGTAAGTTAAGCGTGGTTGGTGTGGCAGTTTTCTTCACGCTTTTGGGCGGCTGCCACCTCGGCCGAATAAACACGTTTTGTTTTGAGCCTCATTGGTCTCCTTGAACTTTATTACTGGTCTCCCTCAATAGCCTAGCGAACATCCCGCTACATCTTCTGGGGGCTCGTCCGGGATGTCGAGGGACGATCAGGAGCAGGTTCAGGGATAAGTCCATTGGGGACTTGCAGGGGTGAGTCTGTTTCGGGGGCCGGCACAGAAGCGGTGCATCGAGAGGGGCCCCGTTTTGACCGGTGGCCGCTCGTGGGCCGGTTCGCCGTCCAGATTGCCTTTTTGCACCAACGGAGAGGCTCTGAAAACAACCGTGGGGAAAGGGAGGGAAACTCCAGCCAGTCTACGGAGAGGCAAGTATAAGAGGGTCTCTGGGAGGGATCTTCTTGTTGGAGTGACTGATTGTGTGTGTGTGACTGAGTGAATGGCCATTACGGTTCCTGTTGTCAGCCGTTGGAACGTCCGGTGACTCAGGCTAGTGGCGATTGAGAGTAAACCTCAACCCTCCCACCAACCGACTCCCCCATCCTCTATAGTCGGTTGGGAACCCGTCTTCCCTATTGTGTCTGTTTTATCTGTTCTATCTGGGTGGAGAGGTAAATAGGAAAAGTAAAGACAGCTGTAAAGTCAGGCTAGTGAGGGTGCCCCAAGACCTAGTCTGCAAAATGGGAGGAAGCGGATCCAAGGAAGACCGCAAAACACCTCTAACTTGCATGTTAGAGCATTTTGGAGAATTCAAAAAGCACATTCCCACCGGCAGCCGTAAGGCCGGATTATTAAGGAAATTTTGTGAAAAAGACTGGCCGGCATTTCCAATTCAGCCCACGTGGCCGGCCATAGGGACTTTGGACATGGATATTATTAGAGATGTCCTCAATTTCGCGGGACACCAACACCCCGATCAGTACCCTTATATATCTGCATGGTTCGATATAGTAGAGGAGAATCCATCTTGGTTACAGAAATACACCAAATGCCTGGTTCTTCGCACACGTCCACAGAGGGGGCCCAGGGGAACTAAGGAGGAATCGAAACCTATCTATCCAAGCCTCCCAGACGATGAGCCACAAGCCCCACCCCCTCACATGCCGCTACCCGTAGTCCCGGCCGCCCCGCTCGAGCCTATACCTATACCACAAGCACCAACAGCCCCGCCGCCAAGCGTATCAGGCATGTCCGTCTCAAATTCACCAACTGACTCCGGTCGGTCAGGCTTACAGCAACTTGAAGAAAGTGTGGCAAAACTTCAACAACTCCTAACCCCTGAAAGAAAACCCGAAGATCATGATTCTAATCAGGATGAGAAAAGAAACATTACAAGGGAACATTCCTATGCCCTTCGGAGTAGGGACCGCGATACCTCTCCAGTTCGTCAGTTCCCTCTCCGGGTAGTTAATCAATTAATTCCCCCTCCCCCAGACAACCCCGCAGGACAGTACCGGGTCCAGGGAGTGTATCAGCATGTTCCCTTCACTAGTAGTGATCTCCTTAATTGGAAAGCTTCAAAGGCACCGTGGACAAACGATCCCACAGCTATTGCCACCCTAGTCGAAGGAATTATTGGGACTCACTATCCTTCTTGGATGGACATCAGCCAACTTCTCCAAATGTTGCTTAGCCCAGAGGAACGAACCCTAGTCCTAAGCCGAGGGAGGGAAGAAGCCCGTATAGAGTATGGAACAAGAGACCCTAATGGCCTCTTAGATTTTATGGACAGTACATTTCCCACAATTAGAGATCCAGGATGGGACCCTAACACACCAGATAGCAAAACTGCCCTTGATTTATACCATCGGTTACTTGTTAGGGCTCTCAAAAGGGGACCACCTAGAGTTGTAAACCTCCGGAAAATTCATGATTTGCTCCAAGATAGAGAAGAAACACCTGGAACATTCCTAGAGAGATTGAGAGAAGGATATCGTAAATGGTCCCCATACGATATGGACAATGAATCAGAAGACAGTCCAGGGTCCCAAGCCTTGAAAAACAGTTTTATCAGTCAATGTGCACCAGACATCAGGCGTAAGCTTCAGAAGGATCAGGGATTGGTCCACATGAATATGGGACGCATTCTTGAAGTAGCCGCTCGAGTGTATGCCGCCCGAGAAGGTGAAGAGGAAAGGAAAGCGGAAGAAAAGGTGAAAAAGAGAGCCCAGTTGGTTGCCGCAGTCTTCCAAGACAATTACAATGGAAAAGGAAGAGGAAATGCCCAGCGCGGTGGAGGAAGAGGGCAAGGCAGAGGTCGACTGGGATTCACCCAGTGTGCCCATTGCTTCCAGGTTGGCCACTGGAAAAATGAGTGTCCTAACAAAGAAAGTGAAAATACCTCAGAAAGTGAGAAAGGAAGAGGAGGACTACATAATAGAGGAAATAGAAAGGAATATGGGGCACCTGTCTGGTCAAAAGCAGCAACTGCTCAAGCACTTGATGGAGATACCTTTGGTATGGCAGTGATAGAGGACTGGGCAAGAAATCAAGATTAGGCCAGACCGGTTCCTCGGATCCCGACAGAAGTATTTACAACTGGCCCCGGGGAGCCGATGGTCTGTATGAATGTGGGAGGCCAGTTCATAGACTTTCTAATTGATACAGGAGCTACCAGGTCTGTGGTTAACACTAAAGTAGCCCCTGAGAGCCAACAACAAACCACTATCGTTGGAGCAACAGGACAAATAAAACCCTGTCCCTATTTACAAGAGAGAGCATGTAAATTAGGAAGCCACGTTGTTACCCACAAACTTCTCTATATACCTGAATGTCCCATTCCCCTCCTTGGGAGAGATATGCTATCAAAACTCAGAGCCACTCTCACCTTTGATAGTGATGGAAACATGAAAATGCAATTAGGAGAAAAACCATCACCAACTCAAAGTCTTATGTTAGCACTCCCCGTAGAAGAAGAATGGCGACTTTACACCTCCATGGAAAACAGACAAGATTGGCAAGCTTTCAATGTCCCAGGTGTATGGGCAGAAGATAATCCACCTGGACTGGCAGTTGACATCCCTCCTATAGTCATTGATCTAAAACCCATGGCAACTCCTGTCTCCATTCCCCAATATCCTCTACCTCGAAAAGCAGTAATTGGCATACATGAACACTTACAAAAATTGTCAGACACTGGTATTATCATCAAATGCCAGTCAGCCTGGAATACTCCCTTGCTACCTGTGGAGAAGCCTGATAAAAGCTTCCGACCTGTACATGACTTACGGGCCGTGAATAAAAGAGTAATCCCATTACACCCAGTAGTACCAAATCCCTACACTCTTCTCAGTCTGGTACCGGCTAATGCCAAATGGTTCTCAGTGCTAGATCTTAAAGACGCCTTCTTCTGTCTCCGGCTTGCACCCATCAGTCAGCCTATTTTCGCTTTTCAATGGGAACATCCTGGTACTGGTCAAAAGACTCATATGACATGGGCACGTCTCCCACAGGGATTCTGTAACTCACCCTCCTTATTCGGACAAGCCCTAGCCCAAGACTTGGTGCCTCTCACACAAGGAGGCAACCGCTGGAACATCCTCCAATATGCTGACGACCTTCTAGTAGCTACTCGTACCTACACTGAATGCATAGAGGCTACTGCTAATCTCTTAAAACATCTCTATCTCAAAGGTTACAAGGTTTCTAAGAAAAAGGCTCAGCTAGTACAAAAGGAAGTAAAATATCTGGGATTTAAGCTCACAAAAGGAATCCGCATGCTGGACATTGAGAGAAAAGAGGCAGTCTGTGCCATTCCTACCCCTACAAACAGACGCCAAGTGCGCGAGTTTTTAGGAGCTGCTGGCTTCTGCCGTCTTTGGATCCCTAACTATGCTACACTAGCTAAACCCCTTCATGAGGCCACAAAAGGAGGGGCCGCAGATCCCTTTATTTGGACAGAAACACAACAAAAAGGGTTTGAAGATATCAAGTCTGCCCTGATGACAGCCCCTGCGTTAGGCCTCCCTGATTTGGAAAAACCTTTCACACTGTATGTAGGAGAGAGAAAAGGTATTGCAGTTGGTGTCTTAACCCAGACCATCGGTAGCTGGCCGCGACCAGTAGCATACTTCTCTAAGCAATTAGACACTGTAATACAAGGATGGCCACCCTGCCTACGTGCCGTAGCTGCAGCTGCCCTTCTTGCTGAAGAGGCAAGTAAACTCACCCTAGGACAACCAATCTCCTTAAAGTGCCCACATGCTGTGGTCACCCTAATGGAACATAGGGGCCATCATTGGATGACAAACACCAAACTCCTCAAGTATGAAAGTATACTAGTAGACAATCCTTCTGTTATCATCTCTGTCTGTTCCACCCTTAATCCTGCAACTATACTGCCAGTAGAAGAAAATCCCACTGAGAAACATGATTGCCTTCAGGTCATGGAAGAAGTTTATTCTAGCCGACCTGACTTACTGGATACACCTTTAGCCACACCTGACTCTGTCCTTTTCACCGATGGTAGTAGTTTCATTGATCAGGGTCAACGTCTGGCAGGGTATGCCATAGTCAATGATCAAGGCACTGTCTGTGAAGCAAAGGCACTTCCTCCTGGCACCTCTGCCCAGAAGGCTGAACTGGTCGCCCTCCGTCGAGCACTTGAGCTAGCAACAGGGCAAAAGGTCAATGTTTACACTGACTCAAAATATGCCTTCCTAACACTCCATGCCCATGGTGCCATATATAGGGAAAGAGGACTTCTGACTTCAAACGGACAGAAAATAAAACATGCAGATGAAATTCTGGCCCTTCTTGATGCTGTTTGGATGCCCAAACAAGTTGCTGTAATGCACTGCAAAGGACACCAACATGGTGAGGATCCTGTCGCAAAAGGAAACCGACAGGCAGATGAAGAAGCAAGAAATGCAGCGCGTCAACAATCCCCAGCTATTCATATCCAGCACCTCAACGTGGCTGAAATGATTCCTGCTGAAGTACACTACACTGCACAAGAACAACTTTGGGCTGAACAGGAAAAAGGAGTAAAGCAATCAGGTTTATATGTCTTGCCAAATAATAAAATCTTCCTGCCCGCAGTGGTAGCTTGGGAATTGATCCAGGAATTACATCAACAGACCCATTTAGGTAGCACTAGTCTAACTGAACTCCTAGACCGTGAACTATACATAAATGGTCTACATTCACTCACCAGACGTGCTGCCCTACGTTGTCAAATCTGTGCAAAACATAATCCTCGTGTAGGACCTCTTCGACCACCTGGAGTCCAGTATATAGGATATAGTCCAATGGAATCACTAGTTGTGGACTTCACCGAAATGCCAAAGTCTGGGAAATTCAAGTACCTGCTTGTAGCGGTTTGCACATATTCCGGCTGGGTTGAGGCATGGCCTACCACTAATGAAAAAGCTGAGCAAGTTACTAAGGCCCTGCTCCGAGATGTAATCCCCCGATTTGGACTCCCATTACACATTGGAAGTGACAATGGTCCCGCTTTCGTTCACAGAGTCATCCGCTCTTTGTCAGTACTCCTAGGCATCACCTGGAAACTCCATTGTGCATATCATCCACAGGCGTCAGGAAAGGTTGAAAGAATGAATAGGACTCTAAAAGATGCCCTAGGTAAAATCTGTCAGGAGACTGACCTATCATGGACTGTAGCCTTGCCCATGGTACTGCTCAGAGTTCGATGCACTCCCACACGATCCTTAAAGCTCTCACCCTATGAGTTAGTGTTCGGCCGACCACCACTAGGGGTCCGCCACTTGAAAGGGGATACTTACCTTTTGGGAAAACAAGATCTTATCAGAGAAGTTCAGCTCCTAAGCAAAGTGTTAACTCAATTATCCACCTACGTTAGTGAGCTCAAGTTCCCTTTCCCTGTCACTGCTCTGCACCCTTTCTCCCCAGGAGATTCTGTATGGCTCAAGGACTGGAAAACTAACCCCTTGGGACCTAAATGGAAGGGCCCCTATACTGTTCTCCTTACCACTCCCACTGCTGTTAAATTAGCCGGTGTTAAGCCATGGATCCATTATACCCGTGTCAAGTCTGATCACACATCGCCTCCACCCGACTGGCAGGTCTCTGTGAAAAGCTCCAACCCTCTGCAAATCGTCTTCCGCAAACCAGCCCAGCCACCTATCCAGCAAGATGTTCAACCTACCTCTTGTGAGTCAGGTGACCAAGCACCACTCTGAAAACCTGCTCTACTGTATGAACATTTATTATAATGTATTCCTTAGAAAATCCTATTCACCTGTTGCCCCAAATGTTACTGTAATGTTTCTCAGGAAAAGGGGCAGGGGTGGGTTTGTTTAATGTGTGTGAAATATACTATTTTTGATATTTTTGTTCTCCTGTTCAATCTTATCATGATGTTATATATATTTTGTATGTCTGAAAAGTAGTTTAGATCCTGTAATCTGTTATGATCCAAAAGAATAATGTTAATATTTCAAGATTACCAACAACTGGTAAAAATAATGTTTAGAGTGTTGCTAGTTTGCAATAACTAGCAACATGAAAAAGGAGGGAATGTGAGGGTTGAAGAAAGCAAATAATGATAAATGTTGATGCAGATATGTAAAGATCAAAATATAAGATCTCCATTAAGGAAAATAATAGATAGTTATAGCTATTATAAATTGTTTAATGTTAATGTTTATTTTAATAAGGTTATGAAAATGTTTTAAATCAATCATGTAACAATTGGTTTTTGCACATTTGTACAATCACTACCTCATCAAAGTAATATGCTGCTATTGCATGTTCTGTGCACAAGCAATGCAACAATCCTGCAAAAAGGGCGCGAAATTCTGTCCAATCACGCTGTTCCTACCACGTGCCTGCTCCACGTGAGTAGTCTAAATCTGCCTAGCAATATGGGATAGCCAATCATGTAACACATATAGAAACTGCGTAGTTAACCAAGACTATAAAACTGTAAGTTAAGCGTGGTTGGTGTGGCAGTTTTCTTCACGCTTTTGGGCGGCTGCCACCTCGGCCGAATAAACACGTTTTGTTTTGAGCCTCATTGGTCTCCTTGAACTTTATTACTGGTCTCCCTCAATAGCCTAGCGAACATCCCGCTACACCACAAGGTCTACTACCTGAACCACAAGGTTTGTAGAAAATAGTAAAGAGCACACAAAGTCAGAGTAACTACCTGAAGCCTATGAACTAGAATACAATCACCCCTAAACCAGCCATGTAGAAACTATTCAGTTCTCAGTGCTGCATTTAAAGCAGGGGTGGGCAAACTACGGCCTGTGGGCCAAATCCAGCCCACAGGCCTGGCCTGTCCGCCCCCCCCCCCCCCCCGTCCAGGGAGGCTGTCCCTGGCCCCTCCCCCAGAGCCGCACAGGCAGCGCTCTGGGGGCTGGAGCTGCATGCTCCCCCCTGCCCTGGAGCTGCGCCAGCGGCCAGCACTGTGGGGCCGGGGCTGCATTCTCCCCCGCTCCCCCGGAGCCACATGAAGCAGCTATGGTAAGGGGGGGAATAGAGGGTGGGGTTCTGGGATGGTGGTTGGAGGGCCTCTGGAGGGGGCAGTCAGGGAGCAATGGGGGTTGAATAGGGGGTGGGGTCCGGGGTGGTGGTTAGGGGGTGGGAGGGTAGATAGGGGTTGGGGCAAGCAGGGGAAAGGGAGCAGGGGAATTGGGTAGGGGGTGGTATCCTGGGGGATAGTTAGGGGTCTCTGGAAGGGATAGTCGAGGGACAAGGTTGGGGGGGGGATTGGATGGGTTGGGGGTTCTGAGGGGGCAGTCTGGGAGCCAAAAGTGGGAGGGGGCTGGATTGGGGGTGAGGCCTTCCCTACCCAGCCCTTCATATAATTTTGCAAACCTGATGTGGCCCTCAGGCTGAAAAGTTTGCCCACCCTTGGTGTAGCCTCAACAAAGCTTTAAATCATGGGTGGGCTTTTTTTTTTTTTTTTTTTTTTTTTTTTTTGCAGGGATTTCACTTTTTGGACTGCACCTTTTAATTTCTGTTTAACTAATTTCCTCATTTCTGTGTAGTTTTCCTTTCTCAAGTTAAGTGCTATGGTAGTGGGCTTCTTTGGTGTTTTCTCTCCCACAAGGATGTTAAATGTAATTATAATAAAGGTTATTATCAAGCAGTTCAGCTATATTAATCTGTTAGACCAGATCCTGTGCTCCACTTAGGACTAAATCAAGAATTGCCTCTCCTCTTGTGGCCTCCAGGACTGGCTGCTCCAAGAAGCAGTCATTTAAGGTGTTAAATAAACTTTATCTCTGCATCTTTTCTTGAGGTGACATGCATCCAGTCAAAATGGTGAATTTTCTATTTTTATTGCATCTCTAAGGTCCCTAAGCATTTCACAATCACCATCACCATACTGATCAGGTGGTCAGTAGGCTATCCCTACTGCTACGGTATAGTCTTATTATTTAAGCATTGAATTTCCATCCTTAGAGATTCTGTGGTACAGTTTGATTCATTTAAGATTTTTAATATATTTGACACTATTCTTTCTTTCACATATAGTGCTACTCCCCCACCAGCATAAACTATTCTGTCATTTCTATGTATTTTGTACTCTGGTGTTACTGTGTTGCATTGATTATCATTGTTCCACCAAGTTTCTATAATGCCTTTTATATCAATATGCTCATTTAATATCAGGCACTCTCATTCACTCAACTTATTATTTAGACTTCTGGCATTTATGTACAAGCACTTATGAAATTTGTCACTTTTTAAAGTGATGTAATGCCTGAACCCAAGTCAAGCTGGGACTCTGGTTTGAAGCCCTATTCCTTTGCAGTGTAGATGCAGCCCTGCCTGAGTCAGGGCCTGGCAGTCCGTATCCCACAAGGCCATGGGCCTACTCTTTTGTCCTCTCTATCCCAAGAATTTTCAATCAATGACAGTGAAAGGAAGCAGCCCCTGTTGGTGCACTCCAGCAGCTCAGTGAGTTCCCATTAACCCTCTTTTAATCATCAAGCTAAACACATCATCAGGGAGTCTTCTGTATTTGCAGTGGAGACTGAATAGAAGAAGCCTTTTGCAAAGCATGCTGCTTCATGGTCATGGGAGCACAACCAGATTTAGGTAAATCACTGCTGTGAGGCCAGCAACACTGTAGACTTGACCATGCATATCAGCAAATAGTGCAGAAGCTGGCAGCATTGCAAATTTACCAGTGGCTCAAGATTGAGTACAGGAAAACCAGGGATCAGAACCACACCTCAGGCAACTTGTTGCCATCATGCCTATTTTATGAGTCATTTGACCCAGTGTTGGGCATTGCAGTGAGCATGATGCCAACAGTGGTGCATGATGACCTTGTCAGCCCAGATGGCACCATCCTGGACTCAGAAAACAGCATGGGTACTGATGGTAGCCAGCAGCAGGTGTTGAGTGAGGGCAATGAAGTCACTGTCAGTCAAACTGATTCCAGAGAAGGCTTTGGTACAGGAGCAGCACATCTTGAGGCCCTATTTGGAAGAGCAGATTGATGACCCTCTGACCAATAGCCCACTGAAAAGCCTGTAGCAAATATAGAAGGGACAAAAGCTGCCCCTGAGCCCAGAGAGTTTCTGACTCCATTTGAATGTTTACTAATACCGAAAGGGGAGGGAGTTCTGCTCTATGAACAAATGCAAAAGTCATTAGAAGGCACCGGTAGCAGCATGTGTCCACTAATGGCAGATTGTACGCCAGTGCCTTGGTATCCCCCGTCACTCCCCCCACACCATGTGGCATTCAGAATGATGAGTGGGAATTACAAACAGTAAAAAGTGGATGTTTACTGGAAAGGCAAAAACATTTGCTAGGTCCATTCCTGTTTCTTAAAAATAACCACCTTACATTGCCATGCCTGTAAGTATGCCACACTGTAACCACTCTGGTCTATTGAGACATCTAGAAACAGGGCATGGAGGCGAGCGACTGGAGGTGGAAATGTGTGCCATTTATAAATCTAGTCCATTTCAGTTAAAGGTTGTCCATGCAGTCCATAGGTACAAAATCATTTGTCCCAAATATGACTGGGGTTTGAAATGTTGTCCCAAAATGTGCTGGGAGATGGGGCTAAGGATGATGGCTGTGGAGTTCTGTGTGTTTGCATGCAGCCAAACAAGCTAAGCCTGCTGGAAGCTTACACAGCATCCTGCTGATTCCCACATAAATTCTGACCTAATTCCAGGTGCTGGTAGCTGTAAACTTTTCCTGAAGCAAGAACTCCAATAGGTAGCCACATTTTGGCAAAGGACATATTTTCTAGGGCCACCTCCATAGCTGGTCAGCCTGCTCCACTCATCGATATCCTGTTGAGTCACTATATATTTGAATACTTTGGCTGCATACACTGCAGGTGTAACCCTTCTGCCAGGTTTAGTTGTCAGCAACAACAGCTGGGTTCAATATCTAAGGGTTCCTCTTAATAACAAAACAGAACCAGCTCAAGCCTCCACCCAGGAATCTGGGAAAACTTAACACCACTTCTGGGTATCTCTAACAGGCAATACTTCCCCTCTCGCAAGCGCTGAGCCTCTGCATAACAAAAGAGAACTTTCAATAAAAGGGAAATGGAACCAAGCATTAGTTTGGGAAAACACCACAGCCATATTCAAAAGCATGCAACCATAAGCAAAAACAGTGCACTGGGCAGTGATCTTTGCTTCAGGTTCCCACCTTGTGGTGAGAAAGTCTGATGAATGAATGCCCCTTTAATACATCACTCCCCTCCGCTGCACCCCACTCACAGTTGGCTGTCCATGGTGTGTCTGCAGGGGTTCACCTACCACCCCAGAAAGGAGGGAGGAGTAATGTTGAGCAATGCAAAGGTGCACAGTGACCACCCATACAACTGTCTGTTTGCTGCTGCTGCTTTTTTCTGCTGCCACTGGTCACTTGCTGATGCTGCATTTCTCTGCCACATGCTTCCATGTGCTGCCACTGCTTGTTTCTGCTGTGGTTGAACAATCACTGCTGCCTCTCCACTGATGTGTTTGGAGGTTCCACTGCTTAACCCAGGTCTTTAGTGATTGCAAATCTTAGTGATTTCACTAGTAGCAAGGAACCTCATAGCCCATACAGTCTCTATAGTATCTTTTCTTTTACCAGTGTTTTAACACCAGATCTAAAGCTTAGGCCCTTATCAGTGATTCAGTAATCACTAAACAGAAACAATGACTTTTCATTAAGTCTAATTAGATGTCTTTAAATACTGAAGAGGAAAGCATCAAATGATATCTAGATCTTGCTGAGCAGAGTCTTCCCCTCTTCCCCCATTTTGTTCAATGGGCTTTGGCATCCCTATCCCCTTGCTCAGTGAGTAAGGTTCAATTTAGGGTCACCCCCTCAAACAGGGCAGACTAAGTACAGTCCCCTTCCTCCTTAAATAAAGGTGGCAACATTTAATTACCCCTGAACTCAATACTAGAGTGATTTGTAACCCAACACCAGCCAAAAGGGATCGTTTTGGCAAAGCAGCTCCATCATGCTGCACGCCAAGGCGTAGCAGGCATGCCTATGTAAACATGGTCTGTTCCTATAGTCTTCTCCCCCAGGTCATCACTACATGTCAGGGAAGAGCTCATCCAGACCCTGCTTACACAGGTTTCCCACCAGCAGTTTTGGAATAACATCTCCCTTTGCCAACTGGGCACCACAAGAACCATTATGTTCTCTAAAAGGTGGAAGGCCTAAAATGATAGAAAAAGCTTTTATATCATATACCCCCATCCAAGTAATTCTGCAATTTTTAGAAATAAAAAAACCAGCTTTGAGTTTTTAACTTACCATTGGCTCTACAATTCTTTTGCTGCAGTTAACCTAGTTCTGTCCAAGGAGCTTCTGTGGTCTGAAGCATCCCTCCCTGAATATATTGAAGTTAAATTTGGAAAAGTATTTTATATCCTTGAAATTCCACAAGGATTTTTTTCTGTGCTCTTGCACTGAGCTACTTGAGACAATAATCCTCTGTGTCTTGTCCTTTCCAGGCTCCTCAACCTCCACAGGCTGCAGCATCTTCACAGCTTGTGCACATGGCAGCAGAAGCCTGAGTCAATGTACTTTCGGGGACCATTCCAAGAGGACGCACTTCTATGGTGGCTGAAGTTCTGGTGAAGGCCAATAAACAGGTCCAGTACCAAAGACAGAGGGACTTATGGCTAGAGGAAAAGCTCAGGCTGGCTGCACAGCTTGAGGACTGGGCTTCAGCCCGGGAGCAGGCACTTGCTTCACATAGCTAAGGGGGAGGCCAGAGCTCAGCAGAAAGAACTGTCTGAGTGGCTGCTATTGCTAATGGCAGCTAGAGTACTGGCTTCTGCTGTACCACCCACACTGTGTCCTGAGTCCCCCGTGTGGTACCCTATAATATTGTCCAGATATATCTTGGAAAACTCCATGGCTGGATGGCCCATTCAGTTGGGTACCATGAGCAACTTGGCAGGACAACCTTGCCCCATGCAGCAGTTCATACTGACCCTCCCTGTGCCAACTTCATGTCAAATGGGAAAAGAAGGGAAAGGAGAATAGGGGGCCAAGGTATGTGCAATGTTAGGTGATTTTGTTTTGTACATGCTTTCACTGTTTGAACTTGCTTATGCACTTTTAACATTTAATCTCTGTACGGTTCTGTTATTACTAATGGTTTGGAGTGGTATTGGCAGCTGGCCAGCCTGGCAATGGGCTAATGTTGTACCTTTCTAATACATGTTTATAAATAAAGCTTTTTATTTAATCAAGAAAGTTTATTGCTGTCACTACATCACATCATACACTGTGTATTTAAAATAATAAAGGTAAACCCATGATTGGGGGGATTAGGAATTAGTATGCAAATACTAAACCTTGATACAGTCATCTGTATCAGTCTGTATTCAATCACTTTGTTACATCAGTCACCCTGTGAATTCCCTCCACCCCCATGTCAGGTACTGAAATGCCCAAGATTCAATGAGCTCCATCCCTCCCTCCCCTGCCCCAAGCACATTCATAAAGGTACTATTCCCCTTCTTCCATTTGGCCATGCAGATCCATAATGTAGGAGCACAAAATATCCCTGACTTCTGTTGCCAAGGTGCATCCAGCTCCAGCTGTGGTAGGTGCACTTTTTGGCTGAATGTCCTATCTCAGCAGCCCCTCACTGTCATCTGTCCATTCATGGGGAAATGGCTCACCGTTGGCTTCACAAAGGTTGTGAAGAGCCACAGTGATGCGGACGGTAGTGGGATGACACTGGCATCCAAATGGGTCTGTAAATATTGCCAGTGGTATTTCAATCTGCCAAAAGCACATTCAGCTGTAACCTGGGGTTCTTTCAACCCAAAGCTCTTGAATTTTTACTCTGTGTGATGTGGTGTCAGGAAATAAATCAGGGGAGACATGGCTGTCTGACTGATAGATGGGTGGCACAAACAGGACAACACAGGAGTGCTTTCACTTAAAGCTAAACTTTACTTGCTCTCAAGCACTTACACATGTCCGCAACAGGTTAGTAAAACACCCCCAACCCTCAATAATTACCAAAGCTGAGTGTGGCTCTTGAGTGGCACAGTGGTAGCCCATCTGCCGCTGGGGACTGCAAGATGTATCCAGAGGGAGAGTCCAGAAAAGTCCCACTACCTCAAACTTTTCCCCCTTATTTATACATTAGTATGTCCCTTAAAGAAAACTTGTTACAAGTAGTTTCAATGGTCCAGCAAGAGGTTTGTTCTGATTATTGATTAATCACATGTGAGTTTTTCCAGAGTTTGCCGCCTTGAGGCCCCCACAATAGACTTTCCTGGGGCATACCTTGCTCTTCTAAAATGCATGTATCAACGACTTCAGCACAGTTCTTATTAGGAAGGATGCGGGGTCAAGCTGCCCTTTCTGTGGCACCCAAAGATCCCCTCCCCTCCTGCCTGATCAAGCTGAGGCTGTGACTTGGCCAATTTACAGTCTGCTGACTTGGCTGCTTTTAGCAACAAGCATAGTGGTTTCAGGCACTTTGCTGGTCTGCTGACATCCCCCCCATACACAGCGACCATTCTACACCTGCTGAGAGTGTAACTACACTGTCTTTTGCCGCTTCTAAGATCAGAGTACAGTTTCACAAACCAAGGCAAAAGGGAGTATATGGGTGTCATGTTACTGAAATAATCTGGGATCATTGTTGTAACCAAGGTCCTGTAGCGGCACCAAATCTTGTGTAAAGGGGGTCACATATGGTGTCTGTGACCAGGTTACAGTTTGCTCATTATGATTATGCTATTGGTATGTGTGTATAATTTTTGTACTTAAAGTTATGAATGTTGACTATATAATGACTGTATCTCAAATTTATGCTTTGCTTTTCTGGGGAACATTCCAGACAACTTGGTTTTGTCTCCACCTAGCCAGCTTGATGGCCCATTAAGGACCATCGGCTATACAATGGATCCATTGAGAGCTTGGAAAGCTCCAATCCACATGAGAAATCTACCAGAGGACATGCAAGGTAGCCTGTGAGTAATGGCTGTCACCTGCAAAGTCTAAGTCATGCATGGTCATATGATTTGCCCATGTGACTCCAGAACTCCATTACGCTGTATTTTTCACAGCAAGAACAAAAATGTTCTTGCACCTGGGAAAGTCTATAAAAAGCTGCTGCAGCTCCTCCATCTGGTCTTCAGTATCCAGTCTTCAATCCTGCTTCTACTTCTGAATGGAATTTTGCTAAAAATGGAAGCTCTGAACAAAGTACTGATGACCCATCCCAGCTGTGGATGTATTCCAGAGACTTTGATTTGAACCTGCAGTTTATTCTACCACTGATGCAAGCCTGAACCAAAAACTTTGCCATTACTGCATGTAACTGATTTCTTTTAAACATTTTAACTCTTACCTATATCTTTTTCCTTTTATGAATAAACCTTTAGATTTTAGATTATAAAGGATTGGCAACAGCGTGATTTGTGGGTAAGATATGATTTGTATATTGACCTGGGTCTGGGGCCTGATTCTTTGGAATTGGGAGAACCATTTTCTTTTATTGGGATATTGGTTTTCATAACCATTTATCCCCAGAACGAGTGGCTGCTGGTGGTGATACTGGGAAACTGGAGTATCTAAGGGAATTGCTTGTGTGATTTGTGGCTAGCCAGTGGGGCGAAACCAAAAACTTTTCTGTTTGGCTGGTTGGTTTTCCTTAGAGGTGGAGAAACTCCAGCTTTGGGCTGTAACTTCCCTGTTTGAATCAATTTGTCCTGACTTTGGACTCTCAGTTGTGTCCCACCAGAAACAGCACCATCACAGTGGGGTCCCTAGAATTATGGTGGGGACAGTAACTCCATTTATGACAATGAGATACCACCAGTCTGTGCTTGTGGCCCTGCACCAGAAGTATCAGTTTTATATAGGGGACATCAGCAGCTATACCAAGTGTCATGAGCAGCATCAACCAGTTAGAATCTGCCATGCCTAGGTACTCCTCCTGCACCATCATAAGCTCACCAGGTGCCTGTAGTGAGTCAGAAAACACCACCAAAATGTCCACCAGCATCTCACAGAAGCTCTGTCCATTTTCTGACACAGGAGTGAAAGTGCCAGCAAGTTCTTCAAAAAAGGCCCCTCCTCCATGTTGCTGTCTGCAGTAGCTAGGAGCAAACAGAGCAAAATGACTGCTCAGCAGGATGAGATGATGGACTGTTCAAACTTCCTGTCATGTGCAAGATGGACAGTCAAGTTTACCCACAGGGCACCATGATTAAAGGGCTAGTGCAGCCACATATCAGGAGGGTGCTAGGGAGTCTGGACCATGGCTGGTTTGACTCAGGTGACCTGTGTGCTGCAATGTGGATGCCAGAGCCCCAGGTTTGAGACTGTTAGAAAATTCTTAATGTAGGGTTAACAATCAGAGTAGATGCTTGAACTCTGGGTTCTCTAACACAGGGTCAGCTGACTCAAGTCCTATTAACCCTGGGTTCACATTGCTGTATAGATGTATCCTGAGTCTATCCACTTCCCTTTTAATTCTAAAAGAAAGCCCGTTTATATTTATTTTTCACTTACACTTTTACATTACACATGGAGTAACTTTATGAACATGAGCAGTTCCATGGACATCTACAGTACTATGCACATACATAAAGTTACTCACAGTTGTATTTGTAGATCAGCACCTTGTCCCTCGACTTGAATTAACAAAGCACATAAAGGAAAGAAAATGAGTTTGCCACTGGATTCCTGCCTGTTTAAAGAAGGTAATAAAAACAAGTTACTTTGTACTTGCCACAAACTCTTGTCAAAGAACTGCATGTCTTTGTCTCGTGGCTCGCTTTGAGTATGTGCTCTTGGATTTGCAATAAAATAGCTGCTAGACAAAGGGAGAAACAAATTTAACTTAAAGTGACAGGTATCAGGATTCAAAGTCCAGGAAGGGCTCTGAGGGTCTATTTTTCTAGTGAGCACACACAGGTTAAAGGCATCCTCAGAACACAAAGTAGTTTACACTGACTACATATTGTGGCACCGTGCCCTCAACCTCAATTACCTCCGCCTTCACACAATATCTGGAGTTAATAATTTAGAGGAAAGGGAGAGGCATCTCAGGAAGAGCAGTGGGACTGAGCGGGTCTATAATCCCAATAGGCAAGTCCTTGTTGTTGCCAGCCCATGCTGGTTTCCACTTTGAACGGAGTGAGGGGAACAGAGAAGTCCTGCTTTTCTGCCGAAGCAGCTAACGAAGAAAACATCCTCTTCCCTCTCAAGATGACTTCAGCAAGGGACTGAGCTAACTATGGGCATGCAGCCTAAACTGAAAAAATACTCCCACAGCAGCAAGTCTCAGAGCAAGGGTCAACTGGCTGGTGTTTGCAGGGCTTACGCTATGGGGCTAAAAAGAGCAGTGTAAATGTTCGCACTTGGGCTGAATACCAGGCTTTGACACCTGGTAGGGGGTGTCTCAGAGCCTGGACACCAGCCCACGTGGGAATGTCTACACTGGTATTTTTAGCCCCATACTGTGAGCCCCACAAGCAGGCTCTGAGACTGGTTGCTGTGTGCTTATCTTTGCAATGTGGCAAAGAGAGGCACAGGAAGAAAGTGATTATGGGTGTGACTGTTTGCCCCACTCAAAAAATAATCTGTTGCTGGGATTATCCCGCAACTGCATGTCCTATCTTCTTGTGAGCTGTGGACTACGTAATGATTTCCTGTTTATAGTACAAGATAGCTAGACAGGGAGCCAGTGGGCCATGGATAAATGATCACTTAATAACGTCAGACATTCACTGCTGCTGTTACTGGCTTTATTACAGTTTAGGCACCTACTTCCTCCAGCTGTTGTGATGTTACAGTGCAATTAATATGGTCTCCAGCATCAGTGTTCACAAGGCTTCTTTAGGTGTAAATCCATATGGGTCCAATGCACCAATGTTTATTGCTTTCTCTTCATCGAGTGTGAGCAATCACAGGGCCTGATTCAACACCGCACACTTTGCATTGATACAAATGACCACACAAAGTATAGGGCAGCAGTAAATCTGGCCCATAAAGGACCTTTCATTAAGACTTTGGAAAGGCTTTATTGCCCATATATACATAACTTTGTAGATCTCTGTAGTGCCAGCTTTATATTGTGACTGAAGATCCTTATATAACTGTAACAAAAACATATGTGACATGCCCTGCTAGCTGTGATCTCCATGCATTATGTGGCTGAAGACTGCAGCTGCTGCTTCCAACTTACTACATTTCAAAGAGCAGTATCATACAAGGCATACCACATTAGTGTGCAAAGGGCAGATGCTAATTTGTGCTACATAGATAGTCTTTTATAGCAAAATTATGCTAGTCTTGTCCTTCTCTATTGCCATTCCTTGCCTTTTGTCCATATTTGTATGTTCACTCTCAAAAGGCATTAAAATTCCTCTCTCCACGGGTAGTCAGGCTCAGTGCCAATGTACATCTGTGGGTGATGAAATCTGTTGTGGATGACTGGTCCTGGCACCTAGAAGGCAGTAAGTCACACTTTTATGGTTTCTGTTTATCCATTTACAGATTTCATAATGTCTCAGCCTTTATATTGCCAGGTGCACAGAACACTTCTGAGCACCATAGGCATGTCTTTTCTGTGGAGTAAGGTGTTTATTTTCAGTACACACTGGTTGCATACATTTATCTTTATGAAAGTCCTTCATCTTTCCCGCAGGCACTATCAGTATCTGCAGACATTGGTGGGTAGTGTTTTTTTTACTGGCAGTATTGTTCAGTGGATAGAGAATGGGGCTTGGACTCAGGAGACTTAGGTATTTTTCCCAGGTCTGCCACCTACTTACTGTATGATTCTGAGTAAGTCATTTAATCGGTGCCTTAGTTTCCCCATCTATAAAATAGGAATGATTTGTATCCACTTACAAAGCACTCTAAAATCTACAGATGAAAAGTTTTATGTAAGTGCATTATATTAATAGTTTATAGCAATGAAACATTTAATTTTCTATATTTTTTCATTCATCCAAGGATCTCTAACAATAATTAAGCCTCACAATTCCCATCTATCTATATATATAAAAGTCAAGTGGTGTATGTATGTATGTATGAGTGCGAACTCCTCCCGCACCGTTTGACCCAGAGACTTGAAATTTGGTACAGTGAGGGGTCTTGGGGTCTAGATGGTCATAAGGGTCGAAAAATTTTCGGATCTCACCTCTGACGCCCCCCAGGGGTGAAAGTCTTTCAGGGCCAATCACATCGGCTGGGCAGCTGGGTGGTGATGACGTCATAATACCCCTCCAACAGACACCGCACTCGCTCAGCTCACTGCCCCTCCCTCCTCCAACGGAACCCCAGAAATCCCTCAGTTCTCTGCCCCTTCCCCCTCCCAACGGAACCCCGGAAGCCATCAGCCCTGTGGCCCCCCCCACCTGCAAAGGTCCCTGGAATCCCTCAGCTCTGTGCCCCCTCCCCGCCTGCGAAGGATCCGAGTTGGGTTTGGTGGGACGGTAAGTGAGGTGGGGGTGTCGGGTTCAGTCGGGGGGTGAGGTGGGGGTGTTGGATTTGCTTGGGGGGGTGAGGTGGGGGTGTCGGGTTTGGTTGGGGGGTAAGTGAGCCGGGGGGGGGGTGTGTTGGGGTTGGTCAGGGGGTGTCAGCTGTCTGCCCCCTCCCCACCTCCCTGGGGGTGAAAGTCTTTAAGGGCCAATCACATCAGCTGGGCAGCTAGGTGGTGATGACGTCATAATACCCCCTCCAACGGACACCGCACTCGCTCAGCTCACTGCCCCTCCCTCCTCCAACAGAACCCCAGAAATCCCTCAGTTCTCTGCCCCTTCCCCCTCCCAACGGAACCCCGGAATCCATCAGCTCTGTGCCCCCCCCCCACCTGCGAAGGTCCCCAGAATCCCTCAGCTCTGGGCCCCCTCCCCACCTGCGACAGATCCTTGTTGGGTTTGGTGGGACGGTAAGTGAGGTGGGGGTGTCGGGTTTGGTCGGGGGGTGAGGTGGGGGTGTTGGGTTTGGTTGGGGGGGTCAGGTGGGGGTGTCGGGTTTGGTCTGGGGGGTGGGAAGGTGTCGGAGTGGGTGAGGGGTGAGGTGGGGGTGTCGGGTTTGGTCGGGGGGTAAGTGAGCCGGGGGGCGTTGGGGTTGGTCAGGGGGTGTCAGCTGTCTGCCCCCTCCCCACCTCCGACTGACCCGAGCAGCGCCGGGCACTTATGCTAGTGTGAGATATAAAGTATTATCCCCCTGTGATGGTGTACCCCATAAGGCTTTATGGGTGTGTGTGCCTGTAAATATATGTGTGATGTTACTGGAATATGGTTTTGCTGAAAAGTTATATCTTTGTGAAGGTAATGATCCACTGGATCTGTTCATCCTATTTGTATGTATGTGTCTGAGTCAATATTCATAACTCTGAATACAACAATGTGCTTGGTTGGTTGTATGTGGACTTTGGAAAACAGCTGAACAGCTCTCTGAGGAAAAAACTATTCTCAGTTAAGCCCAATTGAAAACCAATCAAGCAAACAATGAACTTTGTAGAAGCTCATCCACACCCCAGCCGCCTCAGGAATGCAGCCTGACTGGTGTGAGTGGAGTCTGGTTCAAACCTGCTACTTTGTCCATGTGCTCTGAGAGCCCATGTGGACTCTGGATAAGAAGGAGGGAGTGGCTCTCCACCCAGAGGAGGAAGCCTATAAAAACCTGGGAGAGACCTCTCCATTTGGTTCTCAGCTGGCTCAAGCAACAGCCCTCCACCCCCCAAGGATTCCTGGAAGAAACTGGAACAGAGGACTGTGACTGTAGGGGAGGTGCGAGTGATTGCTGGACCCAGGCTAACAGGGAGTTTAGCCTGAAAGAAGGATTTCAGAGGGTGAGGTTTTTTACTGTAATAGTGTTAGATTTGCGTGTTTTGTTTATTTTGTTTGGTAATTCACTTTATTCTGTCTGTTACTACTTTGAACCACTTAAATCCTATTTCCTGTCTTTATTAAAATCACTTTTTACTTATTAATTAACCTGGAGTACGTGTTGGTACCTGGGGGGTGGGGGAACAGCTGGGCATATCTCTCTATCATTGTTATAGAGGACAAACAATCTATGAGTTTGCCCTGTATAAGCTTTATACAGGGCAAAACAAATTTTATTCAGGGTTTGACCCCATTGGGAGTTGAGCATCTGAGTGCCAGAGGTAAGGATACCTCCTGCCTGTTTCCAGGATGGCCCACAGCTGTTAGGAGATGTGGCTCAGACCTGGCAGGGTACTGGGGTCCTAAGCTGTTGGGGCAGGAAAACTGAGGCAGGAGTAGCCTTGGCACATCAGTTGGCAGCTCCTAAGGGGTTTCTGTGATCCTAACCCGTCAAAACTGAGTCACACAGAAATAAATGAACAAGGCTGTCATATGCCTCTCTGTATGAATTTAAAATGGTGAGTTACCTTTGCAATGTCAGCTCTGTGTTCTTGGGGAACCAGGACTGTCTGGCTCATGAAGGATACCCACCCCCCACCCAATGTCTGCTTGAATCAAAGCCAATCAGAAAAAAAGACTTACAAAAGTAAATGAAAAGGCAGTGGGAGACACACCTAAACTCCTCCCGACACAGGTGACAGGATTAAGAAACTCCCCTAGCCTCATCTGTATCGAAGATGTGACAGGGAGGCATTTCCATTAACATACAGAATGGAGAACAGATTCCAAGGCAAGAATTGCATTGAACTATGGGACCAGAAAAACAGGAAAGCACTGCATTATGGAGGGATCTCTGCTCCAAATGTTAATGAACCCACACCTCTACACACCCAGTTCAGTAACTATAAGACCAATTCTAGGGGGTGAGGGTGCATGGTCTTGGAAACCATAGATGGGGGTGGGGAGAATGATATTTTCAGTTTCTTCAGGCATGGTGTTGGTGGGACTTGTAATTTGTGGCATTAGAGAATATCCTCTCTAGAAATGTTCCCTGGTGAGGCTGGGAGAGAGAGTACTTTGCCTGGAGGAAGGATTTCTGATAAGTGGGCAGCTGACATATAACGTTTGAGGTTGAAAGGACTTGCCCCACTATAGAGGTATAACTTATTCCAAATGTGAGGGACTTGTCTGATTAGTAATAGGAAGATTTTGGCCATGTGCTTTCCACAAACAGTTTCTGGAACTCCTCAGAAGTATCTTCAGATACATCCTTAAAACATACTTTTGTGAAGCTCACTAACTCTAACCCAGGTCAGTAAAAAGGTTATCGTTCATCCATGACATTAAAATAAAATGCTGTAAATCTATTGGATCGCACAATGCATTTTATATGCTCTGTTTCATTTATCTATTTTGGGTTGTAAACACTGTGGGGGCAAGGACCATCTATTGTGACATTCTGACTTGCTTAGAGGTTAGGATGGCTGTTTCTCTTTGTAATTTGTATACATTGTTTTTCAGGTCACTCCTTTTTCTTCTGGGGGAAGCTGAGTGGCCTAGAAGACAATCAGCTTTCTTTGCAGATATGCATATGGTGGTAA
Organism: Sternotherus odoratus; assembly: GCA_032164245.1. NCBI lineage: Eukaryota > Metazoa > Chordata > Testudines > Kinosternidae > Sternotherus > Sternotherus odoratus. The sequence continues at coordinate 32,694,985 of JAVMKO010000008.1, forward strand.
TGTTTGAGGTTCATGATATTATGCTTACTATTATTTACCCTTCATATTTTTTGTGAGTGCATGTAGGTCTGGCACTCTCCTCTTCCTGGGTGCATTTCCTGCTACTGGTTTGGCTGGTGCTCCTCTGATATTAAAAAAAGTGAATGAGTATCTGGTGTTTTTAAAAGAAAATGGTCAAAAACATTATAAATCCCAGAACAAACATGCAAGCAATAGATTTTAAAACCCCACTCTTACTCTGATTGATATAATAAAAGTTATCTATGTGGTTAAGTCAAAGAGATTATGAATATTAAAAAAACTATAGACATAATTATCACAATTGAATATAAGCTGATTATTTATCAGTGCATTTTAATTTAATTTATTAGAAGTTGTATGGAACTGTAGTTGCATTTACAATCTCTGTAAAACACAAACATTCAACTGGATCAGTGTCCAAAAAAAAAAAAAAAATCTTCAGCATTCCTCATTCCACTGCAAAATAAAATCTCCTATGCTTTCAGCCTAGGGAACTTCCCCTTTCTTTCATTTAGAAAGCGTGGAATACAGTACTTGTAGCACCTTAGAGACTAACTAGTTTATTTCAGCATAAGCTTTCGTGAGCTATAGCTCACTTCATCGGATGCATAGAATGGAACAGAAGTAAAATGCATTTATACACACAGAAAGAAAAAGAAAAGAAAAGAAAAAAAAATGTACATTGGCATACCAATTCTGAGAGGGCTGTTAAATGTAGATGGTCCATTATGACTAGGAGAAAAATACACCTTTTGAAATGGAGATCTGTTGTCAGTAACTCAGGAAATGCAATTAATTACTGTAATGAGAGAACCAATCTGAACTTCTGTTAAGCCCCTGGTTAATAGTGTCCAATTTGAAAATTAATTCCAGTTCCTCAGTTTCTCGTTGGAGTCTGTTTTGGAAGTTTTTCTGTTCAAAACTGAAACCGTCACATCTTTAATGGAATGGCCAGGAAGATTGAAGTGTTCTCCTACTGGTTTTTGAATGTTATGATTCCTGATGTCAGAACACCATTAGCCGTCACCTTCACCCCCCAACTTAAGCCTCTCCAACACATCATCAAAGACCTACAACCTATCCTGAAAGATGATCCCTCACTCTCACAGATCTTGGGAGACAGACCAGTCCTCGCTTACAGACAGCCCCCCAACCTGAAACAAATACTCACCAGCAACCACACACCACACAACAAAAACACTAACCCAGGTACCTATCCTTGTAACAAAGCCCGATGCCAACTCTGTCCTCATATCCATTCAACTGACACCATCATAGGACCTAATCACATCAACCATACCATCAGAGACTCATTCACCTGCACATCGACCAACGTGATATACGCCATTATGTGCCAGCAATGGCCCCCCCCCCCCCCCGCTATGTACATTGGCCAAACCGGCCAGTCTCTACACAAAAGAATAAATGGACACAAATCTGACCTCAGGAATCATAACATTCAAAAACCAGTAGGAGAACACTTCAATCTTCCTGGCCATTCCATTAAAGATTTGATGGTTTCAGTTTTGAACAGAAAAACTTCCAAAACAGACTCCAACGAGAAACTGAGGAACTGGAATTAATTTTCAAATTGGACACTATTAACCAGGGGCTTAACAGAAGTTCAGATTGGTTCTCTCATTACAGTAATTAATTGCATTTCCTGAGTTACTGACAACAGATCTCCATTTCAAAAGGTGTATTTTTCTCCTAGTCATAATGGACCATCTACATTTAACAGCCCTCTCAGAATTGGTATGCCAATGTACATTTTTTTTTCTTTTCTTTTCTTTTTCTTTCTGTGTGTATAAATGCATTTTACTTCTGTTCCATTCTATGCATCCGATGAAGTGAGCTATAGCTCACGAAAGCTTATGCTGAAATAAACTAGTTAGTCTCTAAGGTGCTACAAGTATTCCTCGCTTTCTTTATGGATACAGACTAACACGGCTGCTATTCTTGAACCTTTTTCTTTCATTTGTTATACAATATTTTTATAAGTTGCCTTCACTTCCTCTCTAAACCACCTTGATTTTTAAAGCAATACTGCAGAATTATGACTAGTAAAGTGTTCTTAAATTATTCCTAATTATTCACATTTTTTCTGATTAATTTCTGTCTTCTAGTGTGAAAGATTTTTGTTGCTAATCTGCCTGGCCCTTAGTTGATTAGACTAAAACTACAGGATTATAGGTTGGAGATGAAAAGAGCACACGATGGGACTGAATTTTAAAGCTTTATTAAGAAAATAATAAAAAGACAGCGGTGAGTACGGGAACTGCTCCACATCACTAAAAGGAAGAAAGAAGCATTAGTGCTTAAACCCTGACCCACTTTCATACTTACAAACGTACCGCCAAGGCTGGCCAGGCCTGATGAAGAGAGGGGTGGGGTGAATGGAAGCTTTGTCCGGTGCAGCAGTTGTTCTGGGGTTCCGCTGCCAATCTCCAACTTGCTTCCACTCTTGGGAGGTTTTTATGCCCTGGGGTCTCTTGAGGGCATTCCTTTTAGAGACCTTTGCTCGGTATTCCAGTCCAGACCATCTTTTGTGGCTTCTTCGGCTTTCCCCAAAACAACCCGGCTCTAGGGTAGCAAAGGCAGACTGTTGAGTCTCACTGGGCGGTCAGCCTTTGCAAATTTCAGTCCTGCAACTTGTTTTGCCTTGGTTTTGCTTCTGTCTATACTTTTTACAGCCAGCTGGGACTGAAAGCAGGTTTTTTGGTGCCTGCATGGTCTGTGTCAATTCTTGACCTTGAACACAGAGCAGCTTTCTCTTTATCTCTAGGCCAAGTTGACTTTTCAAATTAACCCATTCCTTTCTCTTTTCTTCTTTCCCCTCTCTCTTGACCTACTGAAACCTGCAAAGGAATCTGTCATTGTGTCACACCTTTAATCCCTCCCATAATGCTTTGCAATGCTTGCAGGAGTCTTAGCAACACATCATACTAATCTACTTCCCGAGGGACTTGACAGAAGGGGGCCATTTGGGCATGACATTAGCTGATTTGGCTCAATTGTTTTTAGCTTTGTGAAATTGGCCCTTTTAAAGCACCGAGTATGTATATCGCTCTTCTGGACTTTACATGTGATCAAGTCATCATCACTTGTCAGGGCCGGCGACAGAAATTTGGGGGCCCCCTACTCTGATAGTTTGGGGGGGCTCCCAGCCCAGTCGGGCCCCCTCCAGCCCAGCCGGGCCCCCCTCAGCCCAGCCAACAGCGGCTAGGGCCCCCCCCAGCCCAGCCGACAGTGGCTGGGGGGCCCCCAGCCCAGCCGGCGCTCCCCCCCCCCAGCTGACAGTGCCTGGGGGAGGAAGCCCAGCCGCCCCCTCCCCCCCCCCCCGCCCAGCCTGCGCTCCCCCCTAGCTGACAGCTGGCCGCAGCGGGAGCGAGAGCCCGGGAGCGGCGTGAGCCGCCCTCTCTCCCCCGGACTGAGCCGCTGCCGCCGGCCGGGCTCACTGCTCCAGCCGGGGACACGCGCGCTCGTCCAGAGGAGAGCCGCGCCGGATGACTAGGGGTAGAGCTGTACGGGGCCCGGTACAGCTCTACCCGTAGTACCCCCCTGTCGCCGGCCCTGTCACTTGTACTTAAGTTAACATTATTTTTTAGCTATTTGACCAGTTCCTCTTTATCTTGTTAAGATAAGGTCTAATATAGAATTCCCCCATGTTGAATGCAACACTATTTTTTGTTAGGAAATGTCATCTATAGTATTTAAAAATTCCAAGGATGTTTTAGTATTGGCAGTACCTCTAGCACATGTCAGATTGAATTCTCCGACGAGCACTCAGCTTTTCTCCCCTACACATTATACATGGGTGCATAACAAACCAGTCTTCCTGTGCCTTAATGTGAATTGGTGGCCTGTAGCAGACACCAACTAATACCTCATTTTGTGCTTTATCTGTTAGGATATTCATCTATAAGCATTCATGGTCATTTTCTTCTGTGTTATCAGTGATTGGGAAACCGGTAATGCCATTTTTTTAGAGTTCAACTCCCCCTCCCCTTTTGCCTAATAAATCCTTCCTAAATAGGTAATAACTGTTGATTTTAACACTCCAGTCATGGGAATCATCCCATAAGATTTCAGTAGTACCAACTTGATCATATTTATGCTAATAAATGAGCAATTCCAAATTTTCTTGCTACCCAGGCTCCTAGCACTGGTGGATAGGCACTTAAAGAATTTCTTCTCTTCGTGGCCTTTTGTTCCTTGATTAAATTTGTTCTCAACGTCCCAACGTTAGAGAGAGTGAAGACAAGCAGGCAAAGAACAGAACCCTGTAGGACCCTTCTGGAGATCTGAAGAGAGGAGATGAGAAAAATAGACAGTTTGAGGTGAGAGTCTGGTGTCAAATAATTGGCTTGGACTGGATCATAGGGGAGGGTCAATGAAAGAAAGCAGAAATGGTGCTGTTTGGTGAGGAATGGAGCAGAACAGAAGGGAAAATGAACTTGCTGTGGAAAAAGTCTGTAGGGCACGGGACTTTCTCCAGAGATGCTCAACAATATAGAAGGAGGAACAAAAGAAGTGGGTCTTGGCGGGGTGGGTAAGCCATAGTTAGGGGTTGAAGGCATGGATTTTGTCAAGGGTGGCAGAGAAAATGGAGTGGGGGATTCAACACCAGAATCAATGGAGGAGAAAGCAGGGAAGAGGAGGCTAAGGATACAGATGGCTATAAGGAGAAAGAGAGAGGATGCCTGGTGGCAACTGCCCTGATCTAGGTGAAGTGGGAAGGAATTGTAAGAGCTAATGAGCAGCTCCTTTTTGTTCCACTCCAAGATCCTGGGCATTTTAGTAACCATCTGGGAGTTGTGATGGACCAGCCACCATGCAAGTTTAAAACCACATGGCCATTTCCAAACTTGGTTTGCCATCAGAGGGGATTTCAAGGGGTTTAACCCACCTTCCAAGAAACTGCATCAGACTTTCCCTTTTCCTCTGGCTCATGGGCAATTGAGTCTCTTGAGATTTAATTCAGGGTCCCTACTAACATCTGCGGGCCCTCAGTGATACATAGTTTCCTCTTCAGGTTTGCTGAGTAATAGCCACACTCCTACATACACAATAAAGTCAGAATAGGTTTTATCCATGGGTTCTATGTGGCAGGATGCATATGTGGATCTTAAAATACAGAACACTCTAGTTTGGATAAGCTGTACTTCTTTTCTGGGCTCATCACCTTATTCACACTGGGCCAGAATACTGATACAATCACACAATCATTATAACAGATCAAGCACTCATCGGGATGGCACCTCCTGCTTCTTGCCTCAGGAATTAGCTCAGTTTCAGCTCTAGAAGCACCCTCTGTTGGCCAGTGTCACACCTGCCTCAGGCCCCCATGTCCCTCCCAGTCCCCGGTGCCCTTTATCTCGGGGTTCTGCCCCAGCAGTATCCCTCCACTTTGGGTCTCCTCTCCCAGGGGAATCCCCAACCCTCTATACCCACCTTACCTCAGTGGCTACCGCCAGTCATCATCTAGCCCCTTCTCACTGAGAGAAACTGCAGTCAGTAATGTCCACTCATTATTGGCAATGGGGGTTGGACCAGCTGCCTTTCCCTGAAGCCCCAGTACCTCTCTAGGCCTCTACCAAGACCTCAGCTTGAGGAATGGCCAGGCTGGAGCTCCCCAGCTCCTCTTGCCCTTCCCCAGCACTGCTCTGCTCTGCTCCCAGTACCCTGTGCTCCCAGGAAGTTAGGCCCTTCTCACTCCAGAGCTCGGGTGAGACTGACCCAGCTCCTCCCCTGTAACAGGGTCAAGGTGTGGCCTGATTGGGTGCAGCCACAGCTGTGGCTGCCTCCCCAATCAGCCTTTAACCTTGTTTTCCAGGAGCAGGGTAACTGCCCCGCTACAGTGATGTAAAGCAATGTATTAAGGTCTTACATATCTAATATACCATTTGGTGCATACATCTTTATGGATCCCATGGCAGAATTTAATGCTTGAAATTTGTAATGATACATAAGACACAAGAGATCAGACTTTAAGGTATTCTTCAAAATAATATATAACTTGATTATTACATTTTCTTTTTATTTCACATATTATCTGCTTCTCTGTCAACATGAAATGACCACAATATCAGCATGACAGAGATGAATGCACAGATGTCTTGTTGCCAAATTGAAAGCCCAGAGATTCTGTGAACTAAAGAGAGAGTTTTATTACAGTGAATCAATGTGTGTCCCTAAGTGTGATCTTTAGCACTGATAACTGTCAATGCTTACTTTTAATTTCCTCCAAAATATTAGGCTGTTTTAAAGTGACCAGTGTAACTGATTATATCGTTGTGAACATGTTTTTGGTGAAATAAAATTACTATGTTTTGAACTTTACTCTCCTTCATTTATTTGCTTGGTGTTATCTGGAGTCACTCCTTTATAATATTTCAATCTTAGCTGTTCTTTAACAAAGTTTTTGTTTGGAAATGTATTTTAGAACTAGACAAGCCAACTATAAAATGTTGGTTACTGTATACATTCAAGGTGAGAGTTCCATGGGAAGAAGTATGTGAAGAAATTGTTAGTTCCCAGGAGCAGGGAGATGGTTCCAAGCACAGGAAGAGGCTGAAAGAAGACACAAAGATAAAAGTGGGAGGATAAAAAATAGGTTGTGTGACAGAGTAGGAATGCTCTTAAGGTTTCCTCTGGATAGTGTGGGGGTGCCTCAGTTTCCCCAATGCATTTCTTGAGTGTCTATGTGGAGGGGTAAGGGTATGTAGTTGGTGCAGAGCAGAGAGACAGCATAAGCAAGTAGATCTGTCTTGGGGCCTGACCCTCCCCCTCTCTGAAAAGTGTGGGCTGGAAGTGTTGAATAACAAAAGAGGTCTGCTGAACCTGTTGGAGGGAGGTCAGCTGACCTGGCCCGGGAGGAGACAAAGGAAAAGGGGAGGAGGGTGCTGCAGGGGAAGTGGCAGTCTGGGTCTGGCTGGCAAGAGGCAGAGAGATACAGGCAAGCTGGCCTAGCTCTCTGGCCCCCAAAATGGATCCAGCAGAGGGGTCGTGTTTGCTGTACGGTCTGTGTTAGACCAGGTACCTGTCATCTAATAAACCTCTGTTTTACTGGCTGGCTGAGGGTCACGTCTGTGGATTTGGGGTGCAGGCCCACGGGCTTCCCCAGGACCCCGCCTGGTCGGGCTCGCTGGGGGAAGTGCACAGAGGGGCAGAAGGTGCTGAAAGCTCCGAGGTCAGACCCAAGAAGGTGGAATCTGGAATCTGTGAAGCTCCTAGCCTTGGAGACAGGCTGTTTATGGAGAGGAAGTTCCCCCCCCCCCCCCCCCCCAGAGTCCTGACTGGCTTCATAGGGAGCAGCGCCAGAGCAGCGCCCTGGGCACTCTGTTACAGGCTGTGAGAAAGAGGTTTCTTGCAATGGTGCTACCCAGTGTGCAGCAGAACCTGGTCCCATAAAGGATGGAAATGAAGATATTGAATTGTATTTATTTATGATTTATAAAATGTGCCCTCACATTATTCTAGATACAAATACAAGCTCAAGAGTCTCAGCAGCTATCACCCGCCAAGGTATTGTATAAGGAGAGAGGCAAGCTGGGGTACTAATGCTCCAGACCATTTAAAGATTTATAAATTAAATTATTTGGATTTTCAGAGGGCATAGGGCCAGATGGTGCCACACCACTATGCAGGTGTTGAAGTGGGGGAGGGTATAAACAAACTCTCCCCTATGGCTTTGGTCAGTCAGATATAATTATAGTCTTTGCATGCATCTGAGCCCCAATGATTGTTCCCCTTGAAGGGTTAGCAATCCTAAAAAGGAACAGCGAGGGTTAGGGAGGCAGGGCATTGACCCTTCTCCCCATTGTACCAGCCAGTAGAGCTGAAGAACTGCAACCATGGGTGTAGTCCCCATGTTCTGGGGTGTTCCTGGAGGAACTGTCGCCCCCTGAGGCATACTGCATCCCAGTACTCTCAGTGAGATGGTGCAGCTTTGTACTGTCCCCTAAATGGAGCAGTAGACTACAACTACAACTTCTGGTTTCAGTTTGCAGAGGTTGGTAGGGAGCAGTGTCCTATGAGAGAGACAAGGACAGCCAAGCATCCATCCATTAGCACAGAAGCCAGCAAACAGAGCTTAAAACAGGGGAGTTTGTGCGTGAGGGAGGAGTCTGTGGCTGTCTCAGGATCTTAGGCACAATGGCTGTGTCATAACCATATAGCTGAGGGTAACCTAGAATTCCTCCTTACCTGTAAGGGGTTAAGAAGCTCAAATAACCTTGTTGGCACCTGACCAAAAGAATCCATGTGGACAAAAGCATAGGCGTGCGTAACACATTTCATTAAGGTGTGCACTCAGGGAGTTTTATTTATTTATTTATTTTTTAAAGGCAAACATTTATTGACTACTCAATCATAAAGGACATTTTTATTCATGAAACTAAAGAAACTAAAACTTAACTAAACTTATTTTTTTTAAATTAACAACTAAACTTTACTTAAAAATACAAACTTAAAAAATGAGACACAAAATACCCAATTTTTACTGTAGTGATAACCAGGCATATACAAAGGGGCTGGGGCACAGGGTGTGGCAGGAGGCTCAGGAAAGGGGGTTGGGGGTGCAGGAGGGATGTGGTATGTGTCAGGGGGCTCAGGGCAGGGAATTGGGGTGAGTATGATTCCATAATAAGAAGCAGGGGCCTGAAATAGAAACTTTTAGGCTTAATATTAGGAAAACTTATCAATAAAATAGTTGGACAGTGGACTAGTCCTTTCTCTTGGCTAGCCTCAGATTTATGGTTTTCAGTTTTCTGTATTTTCCTTAATATAAAATATAGGTGGTACAGTCAGCTTTCTCTAAATACGTCTCTTGTTTCCCCAAGGAAAAAAGTAAATGAACCAGAATGGCAATTGTTCAAGTTCAGGTTAAAAGAAGTAAGAGAATAACAAAGGTGTTAGTCATGCAAAATACAGGAGGTCAGACTGGATGAGTTAATATGGTCTATTCTATGTGCTGTCTGTTGGCCAAACTAAAACTTGGTGTAAGTGGGTGCACTAAATTCAGTGGAGTTGAACCCAACCTTTGGCCTGAACTTGTTCTTCTGATTATACATATTCCATTTTTAAGCTAGTTCTATCCTTTTGCAAGTATTTTTCACTGTACACCATAATTATTAACTTTCTAAATAAACAATGTTTTGTACTGTGTCAAATCAGTCTGAAATTCTGGGTAATTATATCCACAATTCCCCCTCAAATATTTATTATTCCTTTTAAATATGCTGGCAGATTTGTTAAGAATAGGCTGACCATATTTCCTTGAGACAAAAACGGGACATTGGGATAGCAAAAACGGGACGGGGTTATGTAATATTTAAGACGATAAAAAAAGTTTTATTACATGAACATATTGACTTGAGCTAACAATTATTCTTCAGTGACAGAACTCATACAAAAATTTAGGTAGACGTAAAGGGGGACTGTATTTCACCACGATCGTACCATGAATATTTCTTCGCTGAAGTAATCTTACGCAGCAAATTTCGGTCTTTCAATATCTTATCATAAAACTTCTCACACTCCATGATTCTCTTCAGACACCTCAAATGACCCCCTATTTGCCTCCCCCAACCACATCAGCTTGTGGCTATGGCTCAGTTTCCTGCGTAGCATCTCACAGGAAGAAGCTTCACACACAGCCTCATGCCCACCACCTACCACCCCCTTCACAAGCAGCCATGCCCCCCCCACTTCCCCTGTGCCCCTCTTCACATGCAGCCCCAGTACCTCCCTTCACACACAACCCTGTGCCCCCCACTTCCACCCACTTTCACACACGGCCCCTACGCACCCCTCTTTCCCCCTACCCCCCTCACACGCAGCCATGCCCCCCTATCCCATACTCTCTCCCCCCTCCACCCCATGCCCCCCCGCCCAGTCCCCGCCCCCCACCTTCGCGCGGCTTGAGCAGCACGGTGTTGGCGACGATGTTCTCCAGCTCCATGGGGCCCGGGGCGGTGCCGCCTCCTCCCCTCCCGGGCTCGCGCTGCCTCCGGCTCCGCTCGGCGCCCGCCCCCACTGCCGGCCTCGCCCCCTAGCTCCCTGAGCTCGGAGTCGGCAATCCCCGCACCCATGCCTCCCACGCCGCCCCCTCATTGGGCCGCACGTCGCGTTTCCTCCACATGGGGGGGGCGCGGGGGGAGCGAGGCGCCAGGCAGCCCCTGCCCGGCCAGCAGCTCCACTCCACCCCACGTGGAGGTGGCCCAGCCAATCGCGCGGGCTCTGCGGCGGTGGAGGGGAGGGGGGAGCAGGCCGGGGAGGGGGGCCCGAGGCCATGAGGGGAAGGGATGGAAGGGCTGCGGGAGGGGGTGGGAGGAGGCGGGACCCAGCCGTGGGTCCCTGAAATAAGCCGTGTTCAGGTTTTTTTAGCAAAAAGCAAAAACGGGACAAATTTGATATTTATACTAAAAAGACGGGACGGTCGGAAAATATGTAAAAACCGGGACTGTCCCGTTCAAAACGGGACGTATGGTCAGCCTAGTTAAAAATAATCTTACATGTTTGAATCCTGCTGAACCTAACTATCCTTAATTAAATTAAAACACTCCAGCTGGTCTTTGTTCCATTTCTATTTAACATTTTTAGCCCATTTCTCAAGGCTAGCTTCAGACTTATTACTTTCGATTTCCTATATTTTCCTTAATATAAAATATAGGTGCTACACAGCTCTCTTTAAATACTTCTTCTGTTTCCAAAGATGTTTTGAATACATGTGCTAATATTGCCCCATTTCTTCTGGCATTTGCTTCAGAATTCTGGCTTGGAGGCTTTTTAATTTTGTACAGTTGCTTAATCTTCAACTGCTCTAATTTTTTAAGTACCTATTCTGGCAAGATTCAGGTTTCCTTAAGCAGATTTTCCTTCTCCAACATATTCATGTCTGTTTCTGGAGTTACTGATTATACTTTTATTGGTACTTTCCCCTTGCCCTCTCTTGCTCTTTATGTAATTAAATGAAATGTTATCCCTTCATTATTGAATGCTAACCCTACTGTTCAGCTGTTAGGCACAGGCCCTAGCCAAAAGTCCATGGAGTGTAGTTCAGGCACAAACAAGTTAGTTTGGAAATGTAATACAGGCATGTCGCATTTTATACACATTTAACTTGCGCAATTTCAGCTTTATGTGGTGGGCAAAAAAAAAATAAAACAAGCCTCTGAGCATGACCCCCATTGGGGCCAGAGTCGGGGCTGTCAGCCTCCTGACAAAGGGGTCACGTTCGGGACTGGCTGCAGCCTGCCCGCCGTGGGGACCGCAGCCGGTAGCCCGCCCACCGCGGGGACCGGGGCCGGCGGCCCGCCCGCCACCGGGGCTGGGGCCGGCAACCTGCTGTCAGGGTTGGGGCTCCGGACCCCCCACATAAGTGGCTGAGACCCCCAGTTTCAGAACCAATGATCTATAGTGCCGGCGATTCTGCCCACCATTGAACTCAACGAGTGTTTGACTATACGATTTTGGCTTTACGTGGTAATCGCGGAACTTAACCCTTGCGTAAGACGCGACATGCCTGTATATCTGTTGACAGTGGTAGTCCAGTCAAGAATGGCTTCATTGATGAAATGTGTTTGAAGGAGAGTGTAGCGCAGTGGAGACTCACCAGTGTGGTGCCTCCTGCTGGTCATCCAGAAATTAGCTCACTTCCCGCTCAGAGCACCCTCTGCAGGCTGGTGTCTCACCTGATGCTGGCCCCATACCCCTCATGGACCCTGGTGCCCTTTTCCTTGGGGTTCTGTCCCAGCAGAACCCTCTCACTTTGGGTGTCCACTCCCAGGGGAACCCCCAACCTCTAATCCCACCTTGCCTGAGTGGCTATTGCCAGTCATCATCTAGCCCCCACTCACTGGGGCAGACTGCAGTTTGTCATGGCCATTCATCGTTGGCAACGGGTTAGGACCTGCTGCCTTTGCCTATCTTCAGGCTGTCCGTCTGCAGCTCCAGTACCTTTTCACAGGCCTTCATCAAGGCCTACAGCCTGGGGGGTTTACCAGGCTGGACCTCCCCAGCTCCCTTTGCCCTATTCCCGAGCCCTGTTCTAGTTCAAGTACCTTCCTTTCAGGCAACTAGCCCTCCCCAATCCAGGGCTACAGTGAGACTCCTCCAGCTTCTAGCCCACAGATCTCTTATAGGGGTAGCTGTGGCCTGACTGGGGCATGGCTCCATCTGTGGCTGCTTCCCCAATCAGGCTTTCCCAGCCACAACCCTCTCCAGAGCCGCTTTTAATCCCTGTTTGCCAACGAGTGGGGCAGCTGCCCCACTACATAGAGGTTATTTGATTCACAGGAGGACGGAAGTGATTTCATGCATAAGTGCCTGAAAGAAGATACAAAAGTTAAAGTGGGAGGAGAATACAAAGGAGGCAGTTCCCTTCATTGTTCTGCCTGCTCCATCATGATTTTTCATGCAGTCTCCTCATTCATTTTATGGGATTTTCCAGTTTTCAGGCAGGGATAGATGGAGAATGTTTCAGTGGTTTTGTACTTTCCTTTCTTGAGAAAATGCAGAGGGTAGTACTGGACCAAGGACTCTCCTATGTGGGGCACATGAGGTTTCCATCCAGTCTGTCACATTTTTATTGTTGTGCACATAAGACTGGGAGGGAGAGAAGCATTGTGACCTGCAGGGTAATCAATAGGTAGATGGCACCCAGCTCTGCATCTCCTTTTCATCAGATCTGAAAGGCCTAGGTGATCAACTACCATTGTCTACAAAAAACAGGGATTTAGATTCAGAGAGGTAGCCATGTTAGTCTGGATTTGCAGAAGCGACAAAGAGCCCTGTGGCACCTTAAAGACTAACAAAAGTATTGAGGCATAAGCTTTCGTGGGCTAGTACCCACTTCGTTGGATGCATGCATGCACAGGGATTTAGATGAGAGCCATCTGGCACTGATGTAACTGAGACAGGACTGATATAATGTTGGTAGCATAGCATAGGAGAATTGACCAGAGGAAATGGCAGAAATTATAAGTTTCCTTTTTTGAAGAAGCTTGCTTATATTTAAGTCTTCAGGTTTGAAGACAATGGGACTACTTACATGATTAAAGTTAAGCACATGCTTAAATGGTTTGTTGGATCAAAGATCAAGTTTTCAGCATCTTCTGTAACTGACCCCATAGTCTGCACTGATTTACAGTTAATTTTTGGGTGCAATTTCTTTCATTCATATATAATCTTACTTCTAAGATATTCAAATTATTATGATCACATTCCCGTGAGTGTTCACTCTGACAGACACAAAACATGCGTGTACATTTTTATAATTTCAGCTCCCTCTGTTCTTCTTATCTTGCAAGACTTACATGTTTTTCTGTTGTACTATAGTGCTTAAAAATTATCAAGTTTACAATATATCATTAAGAGCCAAATTCCATGTCACAAGGGGAAATATGAGAAAAGGTGTCTTTAAAATCAGTTTAGTCTAATTGGGAACCACAAACACTAAAATTCATTAATAACAGTTTTATGTTTTTGCATGGTCACTTGCACAGAGCCTGGAAGAAGGAGGAGGCTGCAGAAAGGAAGACTTTGGAGAAGGCAGTATGTAAGTGGATCACTAGGAATATTAAGGTGCAGTTAGAGCTGCTTCTTAAATGAAAAAAAACGTTTAGTTTACCAAAAATGAAGTCATCTCACATTGTTGTTATGGGTAACAACACGTGGCACGTAGTACATCAGAGACATAGTGCTACTACAGGGCAGAGTTAAGGCTGTTTGGATGTTCTAACTATGCCTTTCCAGTCTTAACCTGTTTGACTTCTTTTACATTAAAGTTTGACTCTGAATTTCCTGAATTTTTGTAATTCTTATTTTTAGAATAATGCCTGTAATCTATTTACCCTTAAATTATGGATATGTACTCTCAACCTTAAATCTTTCTTACTGTAGAATTCTATTTAATAGATATTACAAGTCAAAATAGCAAGTTAATTATCTACTATAGTCCACTTCCCCACAATACAAATTAAATTCTTTTACTGAACGTTTGCAAACATTTATTATAGCCAACTTCAGAATATTCCCCCCTCTCCCCAGCACAGAGATTTCACAACTCGATTTACAGAAATCCAAATGTAAACAAACCACAACCTTATCCTGATATGTAGAGTTTGCATTTTTCCCCAAGCCATTTTGGGTAGTAGATGCTCCTAATTCTGCCTCCCTGAACCTTCCTTGAGCGTTCTTTCTCACTTCACTATTGACAAACTTCGCATATTTGTAGGCTCCTATCTCATCTCTTCATCTCCTTTTCCCCAAGCCATACATATTTAATTCTCTTGCCTCACATTTCATTTCCTTCAAGCCCTTATCTCCTGGTAATATTTCTCAGTTTATCAATATACTGCATTTGAGCAGTGTGGCCATCTTATTATAAAACGGATATTATAGAAATGGAGAAAATATAAGTCAGACAGAATTATACATGGATCTAGGAACTGTAGTTAATTAAAAAATCACAGAAGATACATTTCAGCAGTTTAGAAAATAGGAAGCTTATTGATGGCTCATTGTACAATACACAATACAGACAGATGCCACAGGTGTATCTGAATTGGTGCCTAGTGAAAATTATAGGGGAATGTATAAATGTATAAAGAAATATATACACAAAGTGCACTGATGTAGAACTGGGAAATTGAGGGATTGAAAAAGTGATTTGTAACCTTTAGTGTCCCCCAATGGATGTCCTGCTCCAAGTTCAGCTCAGCTAAACTACTGGTAAGGAGCCAGAGCATCTGTTATTATTTAGCATTTCAGTGGCGTCTAGTGAAGGGCCAAAACTCCATTAATATGTATGTAAGATCTTAACCACAGTTAAGAACTTTTCACATAGGCCCAAATTCCTCAGCGTGGTCTTGAGGCATGGGGCCTAGCTAACAATGGATGTCTAAAGAAAAGCTGGGTAAACAGGAGACAACCTTCCTTTGTATCAACTAGATAAGCGGATAAAACATAACTCCAGATGGTGAGCAGTAATTGGGTGTCCTTATCATGAGTTACAGGCACACAATGCACTGAGAGGAGCCTCAAAGTCTACTCCCCGGTGCAGGAAGGAATTACAGACAAACTCCCCAAATGCCAACCAGAGTTCAGGGAGAGGCCTAACATGTCAGTTTGAGATATGACATCCTCCCTTCCACAGATGTATCCATCCTTACAGATGCCACTTCTAGTTCTCAGAAATAAAATGGTGAGCCCTAAAACAATTTCTATTGCCATGTACTTTTTGTTTTAAACCCCCAGGAATGTACCCGTTGGCCATCTGGAAGAGCTACCTCATTTCTTTGGACCCAAAATCGCATTGCAATTCCTACACATTGTAATAGGAAAAGTTCGAGAAAAACACCTGTGTATTAGTAATATGTTAACCTGAGCTACGGGAGGCGCCATTATGTAATCTTTTAGACTATTGCCTTATTATGCTAATCTTGTCTTGCTGCTAGAACCTATTTAGGGGCTCGGGAATTCCCACCCCATTGCTTCTCTCCAACCATGAGCACCCAATATGGTGGAGTGAGTGGCATGATGATGGCTGAAGTGGTGTTGTCTGTTAGCTCACTCACAAAGCAGTGTGGGAGATGATGGGGTTGAGCCTATGAAGGATCTTTTTGTGAATGTGAGAGGGGCAGATGACTGAATGAGTCTAACATTCAGAGGTCTCACCCTAGGGCCTGACTGCTAGGGAATAGGAAGCTGTGACACATAATTCGGCATCTATAAAGCCTCATTAAGATATCATTGTACAGAGAGATTAAACAGTTTTCTTGCTAAGAGGTACCAAGAGGAGAGGGGGATTTGATGGTAGCTTTCCTCCTCAGGCCTCTCTGATTCAACCACAGTAAGCAGATCATCTTAAGCATCAGTTCTCCAGAGAGGTGGGTGTAGCAGGTTGGGTTCCCAGGGGAAGCCGCTCCTCCAGCATAATGGTTGAGGCCTTCCGGCCTGGCAGCCCCACAAATACAGCAAGGAAGACCTCTGGTCACTGAAGCTCCTTGAGCATAGTGAGTGAGGCTTCCTGAAGCAGCAGGTCCCCGTCTGTGGTGGGGAAAGCCTCCTGAGTGGCAGCTCTCCCAGTGTGGAAGATTTCATGCCCTCTGGACATGATTTCTCAGCAGTCTCCTGTTCTTTTCTTTTTCAGACTTCCAAATAGCTCTAGCCTGTTTGTTTGTTTTCTTCTTTGGCCTGGACCTACCACGCTCCTTCTGCCTTCTTTCTCTCCTCTTTTACCAGCTTGTTCTCTTCCCTGGGCTTCTCTCTCTTTCTGCCTTTTGCATCCCTTCTAGCTTCCTGGCTTCTTCAGCCCACTCTTCACCAATGAACATTTCTGCTGGGGCTCATTGGCTACCTTCATCCATCCCTTAGAACTGTGCAAAGAAACAAATTCAGTTGTATTGGAAAAACTGAACAAGAGAATTAGAGACCCCTAAACCTAGCAAGAGCTTGCAGGTGACATCCAATTCTCATTTATACTGTGGTAAAACTGGAGTAACTACACTGATTTCAAAACACTCTTATACTGATGTAAATGACAGTGGAAGCTGGTCCACACTTTATCCCCAATTTCTTTCCCTAAATAATTTGCTCCTGTTAGAGCAGGGCAGGCCTATTTAAAGCAGACTAAAGTTCTGTTCTGAAAAGTGAATGTGTAAATACAGTATTGTGGACTCCCATTGTCACAGCTATGGGCCCAGCTTTGGAACAGTCTCTAGGAGGGACCCCTTCAGTGTGCCAGACCTAGGGGTCTTGCTCTTCCTCCAGGGCAAGCCAAACAGCTTCACTAATGCCTTACACTAGACCTGTTGGCCTTCAGCACCCCTGCTGCATACCATGAGCTCTTTCAGTGAGTCCAACTGAGACAGACCCCTGATAGAGACTTGTACACTCTTCTGCAATTAATGTACCTCACCCAGCATTTGCAGTGATCCTCAGACAGCATTGCCAAAACAGTAGGGTTTATATGTTAGCTGGAACACAGCATAGGAAGTCCTTAGGGTAGTCTGGAGAAATGAAGGGGGCAACAGTTGTGATGGAGGTGGCATGTAAACAACAATAAAGACTCTTGGTGAAGGCACTCTGGTGCACTGTGTATGCTGCTTAATTTACAAAGGAACTTACCAACCAGAGTTTCCAGCATCTAAATGGGGAACCCATTCACACATTGCCTCTGGAAACCAATCTATGCAAATTTCTCAGGGGAAGACACTTCTCTGGAGTTGTTAACCTGGCCCAGATCTACAGTAATTACCCCTATTATTACTAATGTATGTTCTTGAGGGGAAGCTCAGTAACTCTTACCCATAGGATTAGAATACAATCCCTGGTTTACACTGATACAAAAGTTTATGACTAATCCCTGGGTTCATTGTCTAGCAGATCTCAATATAATATAGACTTTTGAAGTTCCCATGCTTCCAGGGTCCTGAATCTGAGACCCAATCTTTATTATGTTTGAAAAAATATATATCAAATCTGTTCCTTGTACAAGTAAATAGATCTATTTTCTACTACTTCCTAGCTAATACATCCTAGTATCAGAGCCAGGCTGAGTTCTTATTGGCTTGTGTGTATCTCCAGTAATAAAGATTTTGTAAATCAAATTCCTCCTTTGGTTACCCCTTTGCAACCCCATTATCACCAGGATCTACCCTGGAGATGGCACAGTTTTGTTGCCAAGGTCAAAATCTGGCCCCCCGCAAACGGAATTTAGTTGGCAATTCTGTTAAAAATGTATGAGTCATTTTGGACTCCAGCTCCTTCTTCCAGAGCTATGCTGGCTTTGCATACCTCATCGGAGAATAGATAGTAAAAAAAAGTGATAGTGTCTGTAGAGTCAAAAGATGACATTTTTATGTCTTCATTCTTTAGAGCAGAATTACAATTAAAATCAATTATTTTAAAATAACTAAATCAAATAAGAGACCTACTAGCATATGTACAAGTCCATGAGGGGATAACACAGCAGCAGTTCTCATTTGGGGCAGGTCTATTGTTTGAAAGGATCCCGTGGGAACTGGATTTGCAGAAAGCAACATCTGATGCCCACATATGTCTCAACCAGGAGAAAGGAATCTTGTATTTGTTTCTAGACAATGCACACTAAATGTTGATGCTAAATCTATGCAATCACATTGGCTTCAGTGGAAAATGGGTAGCTCTGTTATAGCAGGATGATCAGGTTTCTGATTGCCTTGAAATGTGGTGACTCATGGGGGGAGGGGGAGACTCTAGTGCTGCCCTAAAGATGCTCAAGAGCATGAGTACCAACTTCAGGGCAGACTGTTAAGAACCAGGGCACAAACCTCAAATTGATTATGAGTTCTATACTTAGATTTCACCAAACAATGATCAAGTGTAAATGTCTGAGGTACTGTAGCAGGCTAACACAGAGTCACAGATTTGTTTGGTATTCTGGTATCCTCTGGTTTTCAAACTTTTCTTTTTTTGGTGACCCAGTCAAAGAAAATTGTTGATGTCCACAATCCAATGGAGCTGGGGATGAGGGGTTTGCAGTATGGGAGGGGCCCAGGGCTGGGGCATCTGGGGGGGTTCAGGGCTCTAGGGTGGGGGTGCAGGCTCTGGGTGGGACTGGGGATGATGGATTTGGGATGCTGGAGGGGGATCCAGGTTTGGGGGGGGGGCTGAAGGATGGGCTGGGGGTTGGGGCATGAGAGGGGGTTAGGGCTCTTGGATGGGGGTGCAGGCTCTTGGGTGGGGCTGGAGATGAGGAGTTTGGGGTGCAGGAGGGGGCTCCAGGTTTGAGAGGGGCTCAGGACTGGGGCAGGGGATTGGGGCATGGACTTGAGGCACCGGCTTACCTCCGCGGTGCAGCCGTGGTAAAGAGGAAGGCTTCCCTCTTGTCCTGGCACTGCAGACTGTGCTGCACCATGGAAGCAGACAGCAGCAGGTCCGGCTCCTTGGCGGAGATGCGCAAGTGGCTCTGCATGACTCTCACCCACAGGCACTGTCACCCCAGCTCTCAGTGACTGGGAACTGAGCCACTGTGGGCAGCAGGGGAACCCAGAGCTCTGAGATGCTGACCCAGAGCTCTCAGCCACTGTGGGCAAAGAGGGCACCTGGAGCTCAACCACCACAAGTGGTGGGAGACCCCAGAGCTCCAAGCCACTACAGGTGGCAGGACATGGGTGGAGCTCTCAGCCACTGCAGGTAGTGAGGCGGCCTTGGAGCTCTCAGCTGCGGAGTGGCAAGGGGGACCTTGGAGCCATCAGCTCTCACAGGTGGCAGGGGACCCTGGAATCATCCACTGTGGCGGCGACAGGGACCCTGGATTTCCAAACCGCTACAGTCAGGGGGGACCCCAGAGCTCTGAGCCACTGAGGCTGCAAAGAGGGCCCCAGAGCTGTCAGTGACCAACAGCCATTGATGCACCCATCCTCCATGAACTTATACAGTTCTTTTTTTTTTAACCCTGCTATAGTTTTGGCCTTTACAGCATCCCCTGGCAGTGAGTTTGACAGGTTGACAGTGCGTTGTGCGAAGAAGTACTTCCTTCTGTGTGTGTTTTTAAACCTACCTCCTATTAATTTAATTGGATGATCCCCAGCTCTTGTGCTATAGAAAAGAGTAAATAACATTTCCCTATTCACTTTCTCCGTACCACTCAAGATTTTAATCAATCTCTGTCACATCCCCTCCTTAGACATCTCTTTTCCAAGCTGAAAAGTCCCAGTCTTTGTAATATGTCCTGTTCCATACTCCCAATATTTTTTGTTGCCTGTCTCTGTATCTTTTCCAATTCCAAGATCTGTTTTTTGAGATGGGGCAATCACATCTGCACACAGTATTCAAGATGTGGGCATACCATGGATTTATATAGCGGCATTATGATATTTTCTCTCTTATTTACTATCCTTTTCCTAACAGTTCCTAACATTGTTAGCTTTTGCGACTGCTGCGGTGCACTGAGTCAATTGTTTTCTGAGAACTATATACAATGACTCAAAGAACTCTTTCTTGAGTAGCGACAGCTATATTTAAATCCCATCATTGTGCATATATAGTTAGGATTATGTTTTCCAATGTGCATAACTTTGCTTTTATCAACATTAAATTTCATCTGCCATTTTGTTGCCCAGTTACTCAGTTTTGTGAGATCCCTTTGTAGCTCTTTTCAGTCTGCTTTGGACTTAACTATCTTGTGTGATGTTTTAGTGTAATTTTTTTCAATTCACTGTTTACCCCCACATCTAGATCATTTATGAATACGTTGAACAGCACTGGTTACACTGCAGATCCCTGGGGGACACCACTATTTACTTCTCTCTGTTCTGAAAACTGACTATTTATTCCTATCTTTTGTTTCCTGTCTTTTAACCAGTTACTGATCCATGAGATGACCTTCCCTTTTATCCCATGACAGCTTACTTTGCTAAGAGCCTTTAAGAAAGCACCTTGTCACTATCTTTCTGTAGCCCTCCCCAGGCTCAGTACTTACTCAATCCCTAGCAGCCAGCCAGGAGCCTCTCACTCCCCAGGTCCCTGTCAGCAGACTTAGCTTCCCATAGTCCTGCTGCTCTTCCAGGCAGCCAGCATCCATTCTTCTCCTGCTCCATGCAACAACTAACTACTGCTCTGGTTTGCAGCTCCTTTTATATGGCCCGCCTGGGCCCTGATTGGCTGCTTTCCTTGCGGACTGTAGCTTGCTCGGAGGACCTCGCCATTGCTCCGTTCCTGGGATGGGTGTGGCAGAATCCTGAGTCTTCCAGCAGGGGGCCTTTGGGCTTAGTCCACTCCATCACAAGTGTACATAGAGGACAAAAAAGTGCCACCTTGGCTAAAAAATAAAGTAAAAGAAGCAGTTAGAGGCAAAAAGGCATCCTTTAAAAATTGCAAGTTAAATACTACTGAGGAAAACAGAAAGGAGCAATAACTCTGGCAAGTCTAGGGTAAATGTATAATTAGGCTGTACAAAAAAGAATGGTAAGAGCTACTACCCAAAGACTCAAAAACTAACAGCAAAAGAAAATTAAGTACATCAAAGCAGGAAGCCTGCTAAACAATCAGTGGGGCCACTGGAAGACTGAGGTGCTAAAGGATCATTCAACAAAGATAAACCATTGCAGAGAACCTGCAGAAGATGTGAGGGAGATTCTGACAAATAATTTTAGGTGACAAATCTGAGGAACTGTCCAAGATTGACATGTCAGTAGAGGAGGTTTTGGAACAAATTGATAAACTAAAAAGTAATAGGGTGCTACAAGTATTCCTCACTTTCTTTACGGATACAGACTAACACGGCTGCTATTTTTGAACCTAAGAAGTAATGTCATCAGGACCAGATGGTATTCACCCAAGAGTTCTGAAGGAACTCAGATATGAAATTACAGAACTACTAAGTGTGGCATGTAACCTATCATTTCAGTCAACTTCTATACCAGCTGACTAGAGGATAGTTAATGTGACACCATATTTTTAAAAAGGCTCCAGAGGCCATTCTGGCCATTATAAGCTGGTAAACCTAACTTCACTACTAGGGAAACTGGTTGAAACTACATTAATGACCAGATGCATAGATGAACATGATTTGTTGGGAATTACTCAATATGGCTTTTGTAAGGAGAAATCATGCTTCACCTATCTATTAGAATTCTCTGAGGCGGTCAATAAACATGTGGACAAGGGTGATCCAAAGGATATGATGTATTTGGACTTTCAGAAAGCCTTTGACAAGATCCCTCACCATCACTTTCTTGATCAGGTGGTTGGTAGTATATCCCTACTGCTATTCAAAGATAGAATTTCTATCCATAGAGATTCTATAGTACAGTTTGGTTCATTTTAGACTTGTATTATATTTACTCTGCTTTTATTTCACATATAGGGCCACTCCCCCACCAGCATGGATTACTCTGTCATTTCTATATTATATATATATATATATATATATAATATATATATAGATATATATATGTGTCCCATTGATTATCATCCTTCCACCAAGTTTCTATGATGATCTAATTTTTTGCTATAACATTACTTGAAAAGGAATAAATATCCTGTTCAGTTCAAAACAAAGACCATCCTTTTGGCAGACACAGCAAAACAAGTTGGTTTGCTCATCAACAAAGGGAAGAGAAAATGTATGACTATCCATATCCCAAAAGTAACCATTAGAGTATAATACTGGAAGTCATTTTATCTATTTAGGGAGTGAGATATGACATCATGCTAGATGTCAACCAATGAATTTCAAAAGAAGCAAATAATTTGCATAAACTTGAAAAAAGATTTGGCTGAACTGACAAAAAGATGTATTTTTAGCACTGGCATCATGTCTGTCCTCCTTTATGGAGATTTACAACATAAATAGATTAGAATATCAATTCATTCCAAAGTAAAGGCTTTGTGGCAAAGTGGTGACTCACCCTGTGGTGCCTCCTGCTGGTACGTCCAGGGAATTAGCTCTTTCCAGCATCCAGAGTGCCCTCTGCAGGCCATAGTCCTGCTTGCACTGGCCCCGTGTCCCTGTCAGACCCTGGTGCCCTCTTCCCTAGGGTGCTGTACCCCTGCAGTACTCCCACAAGTGTTAGGGTCTCCCCTCCGCGGGGAACCCCTACTCCTTATCCCCCCCTAGCTTCAGTCTAAGCAACTGCCAGTCACCACTTACCCCTGTTCACTGGGGTAGACTGCAGTGTAATTGCCACTTATCACCAGCAAGGAGGGTTGGCCTGCTGCCTCTGTAGCCCTGGGTTGCGCCCCACAACCCCAGTATCCTTTGTTGGGCTGTCCCATAGGCCCTGCAGCCTGGGGGTTTCCAGGCCGGAGCTCCCCCAGCTCCTCTTGCCTTGCCCCAGTCCTGCTCCACTCTAGGTACCCTGTCAAGCTCCCCAGCAATCAGGCCTGTCTGCCTCCACAGAGAGAGGAGACACTATCTCTGTGCACCAAACTCTGGGCCTTTTTATCAGGGCCAGCTGGGCCTCAATTGAACCAGCCACAGCTGTGGCTCGTCTGCCCCAGCTGCTTTCCATTGCAGCCCTCTGATGGGCTGCCTTTCTCTAGCCACAGCCCTTTCCAGGGCTGTTTTAACCCATTTTTCCAGGAGTGGGGCAGCTGCCCCACTACATGCCTGCAGAAGATCTTCAGCATCCATTGGAAAGAGCTTTTTGAAACAAGAGAAATTATATGAGCACACTAACGTAACCCATCAGATATGACAATAAGGGCATGTCTTCACTACCACTTTAAATCGATGTTAACGACGTTATGTCGAAGTAAACGTGTACCTGTCTTCACATACATGCCCTTAACGTCGATGTAAAGGGCCTTAAAGATCGATCTTGGCACTCCAGCCTAACCAGTGGCATAAGGCTAATCTCGACGTTCCAAGCTCGACCGTGGGCTAGTGAAGACGGAACCCGACATTAATAGCCTCCAGAGGCTGTCCCACAATGCTCCATTCTGACCGCTCTGGACTGCCTCACTACTGCTCCACTGTGACCGCTCTGCACTGCACTCTGAACTCGCTGCTCTGGCCAGGTAGATAAGACCCGGGAACATTTGAATGCCATTTCCTGTTTGGTCAGCGTGGCCAGCTCACCTGAACTGATCAGTCGCCATTCAGAGCAATCAGCACTAGCCGCCATGCAGAGCTCAGCATCACAGGAATCCATGATGAGCTCATCTACCCTGGAGACCAGCCAGAGGAGAAGAGCTCCAGCATGGTCCACTCGTGAGGTGCTGGATCTCATCGCTATCTGGGGAGAGGAATCCGTGATGTTGGAACTCCGCAACAACAAACGGAATGCCAACACCTACGGAAGAGTCTCCAAGGCCATGCTGGAAAGGGGCCACAACAGGGACACCACACAGTGCCGCGTGAAAATTAAGGAGCTGCGGCAATCTTTCCAGAAAGCCAAGGAGGCAAACGGGCGATCAGGGGGCGCGCCACGGACATGCAGGTTCTACAATGAACTAAATGCCATAATGGGGGGCGCCCCCACCACCATCGCGCCGGTGTGCGTGGACTCCACCGATGGGATCATCGTCAGGGAGGAGACTGATTCCGAGGAGGACGAGCATGAAGAAGAAAATCTCACGGAGCAGCAGGAGCCCAGCGGAGAACCCTTGTACCCAGAGAGCCAGGAGCTGTTTGTCACCCTGGAGCCAGTACCCTCCCAAGCCTCCCAGGGGGGTAAGTGTTTCTTTTTTAAGGGATTACATGACGCGTGATTTTGTAAAGGAAGCATTTATTAATGAGTAACTTGCCCTAAGGACTTAGCGTGCTTTCATTGCTGGTCAATTTCTACTCAAAGAGTTTGTCAATATACTCCGGGATTGACCATAAGTCCTCCGCGGACATTTCAATGAAGCTCTCCAGGAGGTAGCGATTAATCCAGCGCAGCAGATTTCTGGGGAGAGCTGCCTTATCTGGTCCCCCGTGATAGGACACCAACCCACGCCACGAAAGTAGTAGGTTGTCTGGTATCATTGAGCAGGCTAGCATTGCGGCGTATGGACCAGGACTTTGCATGGACTCAAGGAGCATGCGCTCCCTATCTCTCCGAGAAATTCTCAGCAAAGT
Organism: Sternotherus odoratus; assembly: GCA_032164245.1. NCBI lineage: Eukaryota > Metazoa > Chordata > Testudines > Kinosternidae > Sternotherus > Sternotherus odoratus. The sequence continues at coordinate 32,719,562 of JAVMKO010000008.1, forward strand.
GATGTCATTCAGGGTTGCCTGTTTGAGATACGGACTGCAATTAGTCGGGAGATAAAGAGTCCCAGCTGCAAAGTTCTCTTTTCTGCTGAGGACCGACGAACCGAGCACCCCCCCCCCACGAACGCTGACCGCCGCCCCCCCCCCCCCCCCCCCCAGCCTGTAGCGTTAGCTGGCAGGGAATCCGAGCCGTCTGCACGCGGTCTGAAGAGCCCCAAAAAGACCTTAGCCCTTAGCGAGAGATTTTTTGGCATTTGCTTTGCAGTTTGCGGTTTCAGTGGGAGCCAGCCACGCGGTGGGGGGAAGGGGGCGGGGTTACTCTACAGTATGCAAGCGCCACTTTTAACTTACCATGGCCGGCTGCACGGTGATTTCAGAAGCCGTCTTGGGCTGAGGCACGCATATGTGTCTGAGATGCTCTGAATTTTCTGAGAGCTTGTCAGTCAGTTTTAGGTGTACAACATGACCTTGTACAGAAATCATATCAGGCCTCTGAATACTGAGGTTGCAAATGGAATACTACTCCCATTGTGTACAGTCCGAGACTGCCTCCTAACCTTGAATGTATCTGTCTCATAACTTTCAAACTTTCTTTTTCCCACACTTGCCCACAGATGAACAACAAGTATCTCACAACCCCCCTGCCTCCTCATCACGCCGTGCACCGCAGATAAGAAAGCGTAAAAAGAAAACGCGAACGCGCGATGAGATGTTTACTGAACTCGTGGAGAACTCGCGTGCTGAGGCAGCCCGCCAGACGGACTGGAGGGAAAGAATGATAGAGGCAAGGGATCGAGAGATTCAGGCAAGGGATCGAGAGATTCAGGCAAGGGATCAAGAGAGAGAGGAAAGGAAGCGAGAGAGAGAGGCAAGGGATCGAGAGAGAGAGGCAAGGAATCGAGAGAGGCAGGAATGGAGAGCCGCTGAACAAAAGAGGGTAGAACGTGAGGAAAGACGCATGGATGCTTTCCTCCGCATAATGGAGGACCAGAGCGACATGCTGCGATCTCTGGTGGAGCTGCAGCATGACCAAAGACCACCTCTGCAGCCCCTGTGTAACCACCTCCCCCCCTCCCCAACTCCCATAGCTTCCCCACCCAGACGCGGGTTGAGAACACGGGGGGGGCAAGCTCCGTGGGCCGCTCCACTCTACCCCACAAGCCAGCAGAAGCAGCAGCAGCAGCAGCAGGCTGACATTCTCGGAAAACTTTTGAAAGCTGCTGAGTCTTGCCAACCCCTCCTCTCCACCCTTCCCACCCCCCCCTCCTTTGCCCGCTCCTCCCCACTGCGACTCCAGGATCCCTCCAGGATACCAAGACAGTGATCCCCTGTATTTGTATTTCCGAGTAACCAATAAAGGAACCATGATTTTTCAAACAGTGATTTTATTTTCTCTGCAAGCATGGGGAGGGAGGAGGGAAAGCATGGGGAGGGGGGAGGGAAAGAGGGTTCAAGGGCAGCAGGCTTACAGCACAGCAAGGGAGCAGATTCTCAAACGCCATCTCGGGCACTGATAAAACTGTCTTTCAAGGCGTCCCTGAGGCGCAGGGCCTCACGGTGGGCTCTTTTACTTTCCCTGCTGTGTGGCTGCTCATAAGTAGCAGAAAGTAAATTTGCCTCTGCCTCCCAGCCCGCCATAAACGTTTCCCCCTTGCTCTCACAGATATTGTGGAGCACAGAGCAAGCAGCAATAACAATGGGGATATTTCTCTCGCGGATGTCTGAGCGTATCAGTAAGGAACGCCATCTCCCTTTCAAGCGGCCAAATGCACATTCTACAGCCATTCTGCACTTGCTCAGCCTGTAGTTGAACAGCTCCTGACCCCTGTCCAGGGCTCCTGTGTAGGGCTTCATAAGCCAGGGCATTAGGGGGTAGGCTGGGTCCCCAATGATCACGATCGGCATTTCGACCCCCCCCACGGAAATTTTCTGGTCGGGGAAGAAAGTGCCTTGCTGCAGCTGTCTAAAAACCCTAGAGTTCCTGAACACTCGAGCGTCATGAAGCTTTCCCGGCCACCCCACGTACAGGTCGGTGAAACGTCCCTTGTGGTCAACCACTGCTTGCATGACCATTGAGTAATATCCCTTCCGGTTTCTGTACTCGGCGGCCTCGTGGTCCGGTGCCAGGATAGGGATATGAGTCCCATCTATAGCCCCACCACAGTTAGGGAATCCCATGGCGGCAAAGCCATCTATTGTGGCTTGCAGGTTTCCGAGGTTTATAACCCGGTGTAGCAGCCGCTCGACGATTGCCCTGCTTACTTGCATCACAGCAAAGCCCACTGTAGACCTACCCACCCCAAACTGATTCGCGACTGACCGGTAGCTGTCTGGCGTTGCAAGCTTCCAGAGGGCTATCGCCACTCGCTTCTCCACTGTAAGGGCCGCTCTCATTTTGGTATTCCTGCGCTGGAGGGCCGGGGACAGCAAGTCACAAAGTTCCATGAAGGTGCCCTTTCGCATGCGGAAGTTTCTGAGCCACTGGGAGTCATCCCAGACCCGCAGCACTATGCGGTCCCACCAGTCTGTGCTTGTTTCCCTGGCCCAGAATCGGCGTTCGATGGCATGAGCCTGCCCCATTGCCACCATTTTTGACAGATTGTCAGTCGCCCTACTTGCAAAAACGGCAGTGTCCCTGTCGTCCCCGCTGTGCACGTCAGTGTCCCTGTCGTCCCCGCTGTGCACGTCCGTGTCCCTGTCGTCCCCGCTGTCCTCGTCCATCTCCTCCTCACTGTCATCGGGTTCCAGAAAGCGCGGTTCTCCCCGGATCGCATTCCTCCTCTGCAGACGGTGCAGCAGGAACTCAGCAACCGTGATCGAGGTCCTCACAACAGCCATTACTGCAGCCGTGGTGTCAGCGGGCTCCATGCTTGCAATGCTATGGCGTTAGTTCGGCGGAGAAAGGGCGCGAATTATGGGATGCCTACCCACAGGGCACCGCTTGTAATGGGGGTGGGCGGCGCGGAAAAAGGGCGCGAAATTTGGAAATGCCTACCCACAATGCTGCACTCGAAATGGTGCCTGCTGGGGGATCAGGGAACTGTGGGATAGGTACCCAGAGTGCAACGCATGTCATGTCGACGCCTGCAAAAGTTTTGCAGACAGACACTGTTGACTTGCTGTGCTTAGCTGTGCGTAGTGAAGACAGACAACATCGACTGTATGCCGTCGCGTTCACAAGATCGACATAAAGGAAATCGAACTAATGCTGTAGTGAAGACATACCCTAAGTCACATATTTGTGACATGCTTTGGGTGCCACCAACATGACTTCGATGTCAAGTGATAACATGGACACTGCCTGGGAAACGAAAAAGAAGGTGACCTTAAGAACACTACACAGAACAACAGAGAAAGAAGCCAAATCCATCAACATAACATTCAGAAGCCAAAACAGATCAGCAAATGACTGAAATAAATGGTGGATGCCCTAGGCACTTGAGGGTGTGGGAGGATAAAAAAAGAAGAAATGCCCATGAGGAGACCTCAGTCAGTGCAGCCAAGCTTCATATATGCAAATGCACAACACACAGTCAATCTGTGGAACTCTTTGCCAGAGGATGTTGTGAAGGCCAAGACTATAACAGGGTTTTAAAAAGAACTAGATAAGCTCATGGAGGATAGGTCCAACAGTGGCTATTAGCTAGGATTGGCAGTGATGGTGTCCCTAGCCTCTGCTTCCCAGAAGCTGGGAATGGGTGACAGGGGGTGTCTCACTTGATGATGACCTATTCTGTTCATTCCCTCTGGGGCATCTGGCATTAACCACTCTTGAGAACCAGGACAGTGGGCTAGATGGATCTTTCATCTTATCCAGTATGGCGGTTCTTATGTACTGGTGTATGATGGCTTCAGCAGGGGTGGCAAGTTGTATGGGCCCGTGGTGCCCAGACTTGAGCAATATTCAGGGCCCAGGGGCCTGACTCCACCAATGTTTGGGGCAAGGTCTCTCCCCTGGCCCACCTGCTGCCCCCACCGCCTCCCCGAGTGTCTCAAACCCTACTTGCTGCCCCTGTGCACCTTCCCTGGGTCCTGGAGTATCCCTGCCTCTCCTCTGCAGCTCCAGGGCTGACTCTGCTCTACCGGCTCCCAGCATCAACTGCTGCCGCAGGGTCCTAGTGCCCCCCAAGTGCTAGTGGCAGGGAAGGCTGCTCTTGTCCTTCCGCCTCTGACCCTTGTCTTTCCTGATGGGACCCTCCACCAGCACAGGGCCCCCTCTGCCCACGGTCACCACTCCTGCCTCATGCTGAGCAAGGGGCAGCCCCATCCCTCACCCTACAGTGAGGGGCAGCAGCACGAGAGGAGGCGCTCACGTGATAGCAGCCCCCCAACACCTGGCACCCACCACAGGGGTGGTGAGAGGGCTTCCTGGACCTGAGACAAGATATGAGCATATGCAGTGACAGTGGTGCGGAGTGAATGTGCTGCTGGGAGGGAGAGGGGGGGCCCTCCTCAGAGCTCACTGCTGCTGGTGGGGAGAGGTCCTGGGGAGTTCTGCTTTCTGGCCTCAGCCCCAGGGGAAGCCTGCCTGCACCTCAAACTCATCCACAGAGCCCACACCACCAGCCATAGCCCTCAACCCCCCCACCTGAACCCCCTTCCTTATCCTTGAGCCTCCTCCCACACCACAAACCCCTCGCCCCTGTACCACCTCCCTCCACACCATTCCCACCCCCAAACTGCCTCCCAGAGCTTACATCCCCTCCCCCTTTCCATACAGCCCCTCCCACCGTCAAACTCCCTTCCAGAGCCTACACCCCTCGCCCCCAGCCCAGAGCGGGCACCCAAACTCTGACCCAGAGCCTGCATCCCTCATCTGCTGCCATTCAGTGGGTGCAAGACAGATCCGTATGCCTCTTCTGAGTCCAGTACAACCAGTCCTCGGTTCTGGGTATATTCAGCACTCTGCGAGCCTCTGCCTTTTTTTACACGTGCAAAGCTCCGGCTGACATCACACAGGGTCGTTGGTATTTTTTAAACGAGTTTTTTTGGTTTTGTTGTGGGATTTGCAGAACACAACGTCAGATTCTCTCTTCAGACAGCGTCAGGCTTCAGATGTCCAGCTGCATCCGCCCTCTGCTGGTTCCAAGCAGGATTTGGAATTTGTCATATGCAACAATAGGAGAGAGCATTTTCCTCCGAAATAGAATAACCCTGTGAATAAATATGAAATACAGCGGTATAATCCAGCGTTGGGAGGTTATGGGGGGTGGGGGTGGGGGTGAGCTGTCAGCCTCCACCCAAAACCACTTTGCCGCCAGCATTTATAATGGTGTTAAATATATTTAAAGGTGTTTTTAATTTGTACGGGGGAGGTCGAACTCAGAGGCTTGTTATAGGAAACCTGTCACCAATACAAAAGTTTGAGAATCACTGCCCTAAAAGAAAAATTATTTAAGTGATCCTGTTACCTCATGTGTTAACTGTATAGACCTTTATTTTTGTTGTTCTCAGGGGGATTAAACAGAAAAAAATGCTGTAATTTTAATGGAATGTGTTATGTCATTCATTTAAAGCAGAATTTCCCATTCATATGGCCCAGTAACTTACAAGCTAGAACTTCTCAACCTGATAGTAGAGGAATTCTGAAATAAGAGGAAGTCGCCATCCATATGGTGCAGACTCTTTTGGAACTCAATTCTACTCTACAACACTGGTTACATTACTCTGGAGGTCATTCTGCACTTCTTCTTCTTCTTCTTCTTCTTCTTCTTTTTTTTTTTTTTTGCAAAGTTCTGCAAATTTTATTTGTCAAATAAATGTGGCACTGGGGGTGCACAGGCCACTGGCTGCTCAGAGGTGGGAGAGCACTGTGTATCCTCCCTCCCCACCTTGACCGGGGACTCAGCGGTGAGGTTATACCCAAGACCAATCTGGAGGGTGGCTGGGTGGGGAAGAGAGAGGAGGGGAGGGGAAGGCATGAGGGCCATTTGGCTTGGGCCTCAAGCTCAAAGGAGGCCTGACATTTAGACACTTGTTAAATTTTTGGCTTTGATAAGTTTTGCAACTTGTTTTAATACACATCCCTCTTGGACCAAACTGTGACACACTCTCAGCTTAGAGATGCAAATTTAAGCGAATAAGAGATGTGATTTGATAAAAGACCAAGACCATTATGTTTTTGTTAACTGATATAAATTTTGTCATATTAAAGAGTTAAAATGTTCTGAAATATTAATAAAAATATATTGGTTCTGATGGCCCAAGATTAGACCATGTGTTGTCATTTTTTAGTTTTATTATGGATAGTGGCCTCAAAAGCTGGAAGTGGCCTGGGCCTTTATGGACCTCTGAGAGGGCCTGGCTGCACCTAACCATGACACAGCACAAGGACCCAGCCTGCTCCAGACACATCCAAGGTGCCTGCCCCTCTGTGTGGGATCCAACTGTGGAGGGGTTTAATATGGGTGGGTCTCCAGGTGTGGATTGAGAGGGTTCTGTGTGGGGTAATCTGTGTGTGGGCATTTCAGTGGGGGATTTGGGTGCAGGGAGGATCTTTATGCCCAGGGGCTTGTTGAGAGGGGAATTCTGAGTGTAATGGTAATGGAACTCTGCAGGGGGATCAAGGAGAAGGTGAGTGGTGGGGGTATGGATGTGTGAAGGATAAAGCTCAACAAGGACATCTGGGGAGCATCCAGGTGCTGGCTTAGAAGGGTGGGGATGCAGGTGCAGCTGGTTGGGGCTTGGTGGGGTGGGGATAGCTCATCAGAATGGTCCAGGTGCAAGGTGAGTGGAGCTCATGGGGGGAGGAGTGTTGAGTACAGGGGAGTGAGGCTCGGTGGGAGGGTCTGAGTATGAGGGGGTCTGGATGCACAGGGGCTGGGTGGATGGGTAGCAGCTCCCTGTACAAGGATCTCCCCCCTGAAGCTGAGGAATGATAGGTGCAGGAAGCCTGGGGAGGAGGGGGGAGTTTACAGAACTTCCTGCAGACAAGAGAGAAATCTAGGGGTGGGTCAGACATGGCCTCAAATGCTATGCAGGGAGAAAGGAAGTCGTGTCTTCCCCAGCCCAGCCAGGACAAGCATCTGAGCCTGGCACAGGGTAGGAACCACCAGCTGAGTATTCCCCAGTCCCTCCTCCTGCCCCCAGTGGCTGGCTGCCCTGGGCATTCAAAACATACTGCTGGGGACGGCCATATGACTGCTCCTGTGGCTTCCTTTTACTTCCCTGTCAGAATGTAATTTTTCTTCAGAGAAGCAAAGAAATCTGCAGGGCACATAAATTCTGTACATGCACAGTGGTGCAGAATTCCCCCAGGGGTATTATGTGTAATATGCACTAATAGAAGTGCATATTATATATACACCCATATATGTATGTGTGTATTATGAAACACATAGGGCCAGAACTTGAGCTCTTATTCAGTTTTCAGCAAACTGTCATGAGAGTGAAGTTGGTGCTGAAGTCAATGAGAGTTTCCTAGGATAAGGAATGATTAAAAGGTGAATAAGTGTTTGTGTTTTAGGCCCAGTAGGGTTAGCTGTTATAATTGTGATGATCCTCCAACTTTATCAAAATGGAAAATTCGTACTTCCCCTGAGTACCTGTGTATACATTAGGGAGATCACAAATATAGATAATTTTTTCTGAGGTTTTTTAAACAGAATTATTAGTATAACATCATTTTCTTGGTATGTCAAGGATACAAACAACAAGAAGCAACAAAAGTGTGACTGGGAACTTGTTGCTTTGTAGTAAACATAAATGTGTTAAAATAAGACAAGAGCCTCAGGTTAAGGAAAACAGTTAAGATGCGCTTGATCTTGCCTTTGCCTTGTCAGCAATCGAAGTGTGAGCGAGGAGAGAGTTAACAGGGCGGGACAGTTTCTCGCTTCCTGTCCTTGGTGCTGAAGTGTAACGCGAGATTGCTCTAGTCTGCCTCTATCTGGTTCGTTGTTTGCTGCTGTGGCTGGGTTTGCGTCTTCTCTTGGAAGAAAGCGAGTATTCAAGGCGATGGACGGAAACGAGTTCCCTTTTTAAAGTAATGCACATTAAAGATCGCCTTTAAATTCTAGGTAAGGACTCAAATTCACCAACTGTCTCCCCATCATCTTCCTTTTCCGGTTCGTCTCCATAGTGCGTAGGTTCCTGTTTATTCTTTCTGCTTTCGCTTCCTCTCCTCCTTTGGTCACTCACGTCTATTCTACATCCCCCACTATAACAAACCTCTCCAACGGTATTACTGACCTCCTCCCAAGGTGTACTTCTCTGTCATTATCCTTCTTGATTAGCGGTGTCAAAACAGTAGGCAGCTCTCGCTTTCCTAATGTCTCTATTTTTGCTTCCCTGGTTTTTAAAGTCTCATGATTCTCCTCCGATGTCACTGACTGCTCCTTTGGCATCTCCTTGAATAGCTCATCTCTCGTTTAGTTACACGGGGTAGTGATCCCCTCATTTTCGCGCACTCAAATACTTTATCTCCTTTCACGTCTTCAGCTCAGATTCAGAAATCTATTTTCAACCGTCTGGGTTCTCTCCTTCTTCCTGTCTCTCGTCTGTAACTGGCAGTCTGACATTTCAAAGTCTTTCCCAACCGAAACGTCGCATCATTCCTCATCATTCCTTCCCTGTGTTACTTCTCCCTTAATTGAAACTCAGTTTTCCTTCCTTTCTCCCCGGAATCTCACTGTAATCTCTGACTCCGCCTACCGTTTCTCACAAAATCCTGTTGTTGCTTTCTTTTAAATAACTCCACACCCACCCTTTCCACCTTTATCCCACTGTTGGTACTTTTGTTCCTATGTTGGTGATCTCCTGCATTGATTACGGTAGTTTTCTGTGTGCTCTCACTGTCTCTCAATTATCACCACTCAAGTCTATCCAAAATGTTGATGCTAAAAAATCTTAAAACGTAATTATTGCTTTACTCCGGCCATCCAGGTGACGGTCATTGCTCCAGCAAATACATTCTTTGAGGGCACGTGAGAATTAAATAGCGATCTCGCTGATTTATCCTGTGAACCATGTGCTCTTGATGAAGATCCTTTAACAGGGGAAAAGTAAAAAGACGTCAACTAAAATATTAGGCTAATTAAGATACTCGTGGGACTCGAAGACAAGAATACAAAGCTGTATCATAAGAAAGCAGCGGCAGAAATACCTCTCTATGTATTATCAACAACATTAAATATTTTGATTATTTGAAAGAACTCAAAACTTGGCTGAAAGTACTAGACCCTTGGTAACAATATTTTTTGGTCAACCTACTCGATATCATCCATGAAAAACTGAGAAATTAAAAGCCAAAAAGGCGGTGATACAAAATCAGGGTAGAATTGTTTCACTATCCCAATTATCTAACTCCTGCATGTTGGTTCTGAGGGTGATCCTGATGGCATTCCGGTCTGTAGTTCGTGTTATGCCATTGAGGTCAATCACAGAAACGACTCGGATAAACTGCTTTAAGTTTATAAATGTACATTCATAAATGTAATGAATTCAAAGAATGAAATTCGGATTCTACTTCAACATAAAATAGATATTGGGTAGATGGAGTTTTCGACACATTTGTCGATGAAATATTGGGGAAAAAAACATTTTTTCTTTTTTGTTCTCTCTGGACTCTTTAATACTTCAGGGTATTGGAGAGTTGTAGCTGGTCCACACACCCGTGACATGTTTGGCATGTGGATTAAACTGAAATACCTTAAAATGAACGTATGTCCCACTGAATACAAAGATTAGGAAAATCTGAACATTAATTTGGCTGATTCATATTAATGGCTTTGAAAAATAGACCCTAAATGCTGAAACTAAGAAGTGAATATTTCTCTGTAGATATGGAGCATGTCACGGATACAGAAGATAATTAGTGTTATTTCCTTCAAAAATGTGGAGGCGGGAAAGGGAAAGGGACTGGTTAGAGATCTCACGGAAGGCCAAATCATCCAGCCATTCGCAAACATTCAGCAGAATGTCACAGACAAGGTAAAGTGGATGCGAGTACCAGTAGCTGAAAATGCTGCGATTAAAAAAAAAATAGAGGTTACAATTCTCTCACTTGCGGGTGACCTTTGATATGATGTAAAAAGCATAGAGGTTTCCTTTGCTCTCCAAACACTGAGACATTGCTTGGAGGTTTTGGGGGTATGGATTGCCATAAGTGTGTGCTGGCTTCAGTAGCAACAGAAGACACCTGCTTTACATTGCGAAACTGGCTCTGAGACTCAGATTACTTAAGAACAAGATATGAAAATGTGATGGGAGTGCCTCCTTGAAAAACCAACAAACAAACAACGTTTTCAGCCTGCTGTGACCAACTTTTCCCCTGACACGGCTGGTTTCTTGACCTATGTTCTAAACGGATTTTCGTAGCGATATCTGAGATACTTGCATTTACTAGCATTTATTAGCCATATGTGGTTAGTATAAAATGTCTCGTAGGCTATCGTCAAACAGCTAGATTCTTTGTGCAGTTTTAAGGGTGTTGGACATAATGGAATCCATGTATACTTGCAAATTATTGAAAATGAGAAACGTATTCCATAGCTTAATTTGAAAAGAGCCAAAACATGGTATAAAAGTTTTATCCGAGCTATTTGCGCGCATATTTGCAGTTCTTGGTTTGAACACTCCGTGTCACTCTTGCTGCATTTTATTGCTGCAGAGACTCAACGAATTTTCAGGCAGGAAGCAGCCAGATGAGAACCAGCTACCCTGACGTTATCTGGCTGTTGAAATCCCGGCTGTAATATTGTGCTTATATTTCAATATCACCCTCGCTCAAAACCGTTCAAAAGGATTTAAAAGCGACGCTGTGTCAAGAAATGAAATGAAACCCTTCTCTTCCGTGGAAGGAGAATATAAATGTGATCACAGACACTGGTTTTCTTTCTCTTCCTTTTTTTGTATGATGTCGCTTATTCGCTGATTACTGGATAAATGGGGGGTGGGGTTGCTGGAAAAGATCTGGAACGATTCATTCACAAACGGTTGGCTGGTAAGATCCGAGTTAATTCCGGGATAAATAAACTGTTATATTTACCAGTGTGAAAAAGCGGAAAGTGTAAGTGAAAGTCGAATAGAGTAAACAATTTTCCTGATAGTCATGTTATACCAATTGTTAACATTTTGAGGTATCGCTGTAGATAGGCAAGGATGAAAGTCCCTTCCATGAAGTAATAATAAAAGGGAAATCAACACAATTACACGACTTCCTGCATTTGAAGAGGAAATCCTCGAAGACCTGGAGTGGCAGACGTGTTTAGTTTTGGTCTATATGCAAAGGAAACTGCAGGAACCATGAATCAAGCTGCCTGCAGAGTACGGCTGGAGAAGAATGTTTTCAGTATTGTTTTCATAATAAATACGGCTGATATGAACGGGTGAGAAGGAATGCAATAGGTGGAGAAGGGAAGGTACAGGAAGAGATCACATACTTTTAGCCCTAAGAATTTAGCCAATTAAAATAAGATTCTTATTTTACTCATGTAGGTGTCAAGAATCTAAATTATTGACACCTACATGAAAGAAGTAGATTTTAGAAAGCTGGAAAAAATTAACTACTTTTAGGATGGAAAAATTGTGCCGAATCATTGCATTTTACAAAGTTCTCATTGAGGTTCTGGAATTAAAGGATATGGTATGCTAAGAGAAAAGTGTACACGAGGTACTGGTGTAGGTCTTTTTAGTATCAAAGGACTTAGGTTAGATTTAGGGGAAAATAGAAGATTGTCTGTGCAATAATTGAAGACTATCCCTCTGTGCTAAAATTAATAACAAAATAAAAAATACCCTGATAATCGAAAAGGCCTTCAACTGTAAGAAACATCATCGCCATATTTTCAGTGAAGAGGAGCTCGCACTAAATGACTTACCTGCAAACATTAAAATAGAAATTACCCATTTTAATCACAATTATTGTATATTTACTCAAATATCATGCACCTTGCACTGGAAAAACCAACAACCCAGCTATACTGACACTGTAAATTCTACTGCTTTAGATTCCAATCAGAATGTCAATGTGAGATGTTCACTAGTAGGGTAAGTGAACAATTTGATATTTATATAAACTCTGAAAATGGTGGCAACTGTGTTCTAAGCACACTGGAGTGTGTGTGTGTGTGAGTTTATGTGTGTGTGTTGCAATCAAAACTGTAGATAGAGGGTCGTCCCTTCCATTAAGCTCTGAAGAATTATCTTAGTTGATGATTATTAAAATAACAACTTTCTCTTCATTTTATATCCTCTGAAGAACAGCAACTTCATCTCCCAAATTAGCAAAGGAAGATTATATAATTATTAGATGGATGGTATCTGTTGATGGACTTTTAGGATGATTTTAGTAGATACACTGATCAGAAGTTCTGGTTTTCACATATATATAATTCTAATCAATCAAATATAGTTGTCCCGTTTTACATTAAATAGATATTAAAATGATTGAACTGGGGAATTAAGATAATTTGTTATAGTTTTGTTTCCTCTCTATATCCATTTCATATTACTGTCTATAAACATATAGCAAACAGCCTTCAGAGCAAATGTATGTGTAGTGTATGTTTGTATGTTTGCCTTGGGGATACTTATAGCAGTTGATCTTAACTGTATCTAGATTCCAGTCATACTGTACTGATTTCTGTAATAGTCGGTTGAACACTTGGTGGCGCTGTTGGCCAAGGTGCTGCAGAAATGGCGACGCAAATACCGTCCGCTCCATTTTATAAAGGCGTCATTCAGGGAAGAGGAAAGGGGATAACTGCTTGGGAAGACATTCAAGGACTAATAAGTAGGCTGGCCTCAATGCACCAGTAAAACAGCCTGCAGTCTCAGAGCAGGGAGCATTGCTAGCACTCCGGATCGCTGAGAGCAGCTGTGCTTTGGAATGGGCTCACAGAGAAGGGAAGCTCGGCAGGAGAAGGCAAGTCCTGTTTGTCGTTTTGCTTGTTTCTGTTCGCAGCTCGGTATCGGACACCCAGCGAAAGTCCGTGTCGGATGAAGGGGAAAGTGGATCTTTTCTAGACAATATCGCAAAGGTTCTGAGGCTGGATGTAAGAAAGCTCTCTGCTCGTAAGGCCAGGGCAGTTTCTTCTCAGGGCAGCCAAGAGCAGCTGCAGCTCAATATAAACAGCGGGGGTTTATTAATAGGAGAGCAAATAGACCGAGAGTGACTATGCTGGACTCTCGACCCTTGCACTTTTTATTTCGAATTAGTGCCGGAAGATCCATTGTAGTTCTATCGGGGCGAGGTGCAGAGAGAGGATATCAATGACAACTCACCTCCATTCCCCACAAAAGAGCTGATCTTGAACGCTAGTGTCTCAAAACCACACCCGCTTCCCCCTGGAAAGAGTCCAGACGTGGGAACAAACGGTATCCAAAGCGATCAGTTCCCATGAACACTTCCGTCTGGATGTGCAAACCCACCGGGGCGCCACGGCAGTAAATATGTGGAGCTGGTGCTAGAGAAACCGCTAGCTAGAGCGTGAGGAGAAGACAGAATTCAAGTTGATCCTCACAGCTGCCGATGGGGGCGTTGCTCAGAGGACGGGCACAGCCCAGGTAGGCGTGGTTGTTCTAGAGATAAATGACAACTCTCTTCTACGGTGCAGTTGGTGGAAAACAGCCTTCGGGGTACTCTGGTCTCTAAGGTTGAAGCCAGCGATTTGGATCATGGTTCAAATACATAAATCACCTATTCATTCAGGTAGGTACATAACAAAGTCCTCTGGTCATTCAAGTCAAACCAAATAAGAGGCGAAATCAGGTTTGCTGACTAATTGATGTTTAAGAAGCAGCGATGTATGAAATGAAATGAACATTGAGGCCACCGATTCTGGAGTCCTCTCCGCACACTCTAAGGTCCTTATGCATCTTATCGATGTAAATGACAATCCTCCAGAGGTGGCAATCACCTCTGTAACCAGCCCAGTATCCGAGGACTCCCCCAACCAGATCGTGGGGCCCAATTTAGTGTCAGAGACCGGAAATCTGGGGACACTGGGAAAACAATTTGCTCCATTCCGGCTAATCTCCCGTTTGCTCTAAACCCAATTTTCCAGAGTTATTACGAGCTAGTGACCCAAATTCTCCTGGTCAGGGAGGAAGTGCCGGAATATAACATAACCATCACAGCCACAGATATAGGGCACCCCAGGGTAACCCCCGAGCGGGTCAGCATTGTGCAAATATCGGACATTAGCGATAACCCGACGGTGTTTAATCAGTCATCAGACCTCATGTACTTGGGAAAAAATAACAATCCCAACCAGCTGTTTGGAGTTGTGAGCGCTGATTACACGGATACAGAGCAGAATGCAAGAGTGAGGTACTTGTTATTGCCTGGGAAGGTCGGTGATTTCCAGTTGTCTTTTTACATCTCCATAAACTCCGAAAACGGGAACGTGTACTCTCTGCAGTCTCTGGATTATGAGCAAACGAGGGATTTCCAGGTTACAGTGAGAGCTGCGGATGGCGGATCCCCTCCACTGAGCTCTGAAGTCATTGTTGAGTTGCGATAATTGATTAAAATTATTGATGAAACACCTCCTCTGCAGAACAGCAGCGCCTCCCCGCCCTCCAATGACCTGGTGCCCAGATCGGCGGAGGCGGGTTACCTGGTGACGAAGGTGGTGGCTGTGGATGGAGATTCCGGTCAGAATTCTTGGCTTTCCTACCAGCTGCTCAAGGCCACAGACCCAGGTCTCTTCACTGTGGGGCTTCACACCAGGGAAGTAAAAACCACTTGGCCAGTGACGGAACGAGACAACTTGCAACAAAAGCTTGTCATCCTGATGAGGGATAATGGAAAGTCACCTCGCTCCGCTGCAGCGGATGGTCCATGGTCTCCTGGTAGACGGATTCTCAGACCCCTACATGCAGGTAGAGGATACATCAAAGGACGCAGAAGAAGGTGGAACGTTGATTTTGTATTTAGTAATTTCTTTGGCTTTAATTTCCTTTATTTTTCTTGGCTGTGTGGTAGGCTGACCATACCTCCCGTTTTGAATGGGACAGTCCCGTTTTTTACATATTTTCTGACCGTCCCATCTTTTTAATAAAAATATCAAATTTGTCCCATTTTTCGTAAAAAAAACGGGACGCGGCTTATTTCAAGGACCCACGACCAGGTCCCACCTCCTCCCGCAGCCCTTCAGTCCCTTCCCCTCCCCGGCCTGCTTCCCCCTCCCCTCCACCGCCGCTGCTGCAGAGCCCGCATGGCACGATTGGCTGGGCCGCCCCCACCTGTCGCATGCCCGCAGCTGAGCAGCGGCGCGATTGGCTGGGCCGCATGTCACACGAGCCGGTTACAGCAGAGCCCGGTGCAACGGCAGAGTGGAGCTGCTGGCCGTGCAGGGGCTGCCTGGTGCCTTGCTCCCCACGTGGAGGAAACGCAGAGCCCAGCGTAGGTAGGGGCTGGGGAGAGGGGGGGGGGGCTCAGCGGCGGCGGGTGGAGTGGAGCTGCTGGCCGGGCAGCGGATGCCTGGTGCCTCGCTCCCCCCGCCAGCCCCCCACGTGGAAGAAACGCGGAGCCCAGCGTAGGTGGTGGCTGGGGAGGGGGGCACAGTGGTGGGGCCTGCAGGGGTGGGATGAGCTGGGGGTCATGGGGGAGGTGGGAGGCTGTGGGGGTGGGGCTGTGGTTTGAGGCCATTGGGGGTCTGTGGGGGTGTATTGGTTGCTAGTGGGGGGCTATGGGGAGAGATTGTGTAGGGAAGGCTGTGCGGGTGTAAGGGGCTGGGGGGTTGGTAGTGGGATGGTGTTGGGGGGCCTGGAGGTGGTTATGTGAGGGTTGGGTATTGGTGACTTTATAGATAGGGGGGCATTGTAGGGTTATATTTGGGGTCTGAAGGGAGTTATAACCCCGTCCCATTTTTGCCATCCCAATGTCCCGTTTTTGTCACAAGGAAATATGGTCAGCCTACTGTGTGGTGATAATTATCGCCATGATGAGAAATACACCAGGAATGTGGAGGGAACGATATATTGCATCTTCCAGGAACTTTTACGGCGATTCCAACTTTCCCAACAACCTTTTTATACATAAACGGCACTGGGACTCTCCCGCAATCCTATCGCTATGAGGTCTGTCTGACAAATGGGCCAGGCAACAGTGACTTTAAGTTCTTTCAACTGCTGGGATCTTCTTTGCCTGTGGAAAATGGCAATGTGGAACTGAATCCTGGGACCAGTTTGGAGACTCAGGCTAATTCCAACATGCTGGATGGAAAGGATCCAGTGAGAGCGGTGAGTGAGCCCTTCTACTTAGAGCTTCTCTATGGAGACAGGAGTATTATGTTTGGATAATTTTATTTTATGCCTCCACTAAAAGTTCAGTGTTAATAATAAAGGGATGAAACCTTCTCCGTCCCTTTCCCATAATCTATATTTATTTACCTGTGACTGAAACATATTTTGGACTTTATACACATATGCCAAGGTATGAATCACTGGTATAATAATATAGGCTACTATTTTCAAAGGATCCTAATCGATAAAGCACCCAACACTGCACCGATATGAGTGGTCAACTCTGTCTTTTGAAAATCCTAGCTATGGGTTTATAATTCTTAATGGTCGCCTCCTTGATTTCCAAACTTCAAGGCTGTGATATGAGATAATTGAATACCCTAAAGACCATAACCAAGGAGAAAGCTACATCCTACTTCGGTGCAGTTCACTGTCTAACAATTATAAGATACAACTTCGCATACTTCGGACAAGGGGTCACTACTTGTGTTGCTATAACTGTTAATTGTGATACTTTTGGAAATCTGTAGCTTTGTATTGTATTTCTGAAATAATGGTTACATTTTTGTTTGTATAGAGGGGGTTGCTTTTTGTTTATTAAAGATTTTGTAACAAATTAACCTAGTTATTTTTAAAAAAGGATTGGAAACTAAGCAATGAATAGGAGAAGGCTATTGTACAAATAATCTAGAGACTGTTTGTAATGGCAGGAGAAACTAATTCTAGAATACCAGAAGGTGAAGGAATCCGGGGAGGGAGGAGGAGATAGAATCCATGCTATAGACACTGCTAGCCCATGAAGTGCGTTTGTTGTTGCTGTTACTTAAAAACGGGTTAAAAACAAACAAACAAAACTTGAGTCCTGAAATGAACGTGAGACCAGTGGAGTCTAAGGAGTGGAGTGTCTTCATTGTGCTCCTTTCTGCATTTCTGAGGACTGCGAAGTGTTCGTGGAGGTTCTGAATGTGAACGACAACCCGCCAGAGGAGATAGCACTCACATCCTCCACCAGCCCAATCCGAGGAGTCCCCCCAAGTTCACTGGTGGCCGTGTCAGTGTCAAAGACGCAGGTTCCATGGGCAAGGGAATTTTGCTCTAGATCCTGCTTTCAGTTATTACGATGAGCTGCGGACCACCATCACTGCCATGGACTTAGGGACGCCCAGCCTAACCACTCAGATATCGGAAGATGTCGTTTCCACGCAGATATCAGGCACTTAATGGCAATTCTCTATAATTAAACCAGACATCCTACGCTATATACTTGAAGGAAAACATTGCCCCAGCTGTACTGATCGGCAATGTAAATGCTGTTGATTTTGGATTGAAAGCAGAAGACCAAAATGAAAGATTCCTTAGGGCAGATGCCTTATATCTCCATACATTTTGAAAATAGTAATATTTATGTTCGCAGAACCCTTGATTATGAAACGTAAGTGATTGCCAGATTGAAGTGAAAGTGGCGGATGACAGCTATGAGGTCCATGGGGAGCTGAAGTCATCATCTGGCTTCTTATAACTGATAAAAATGACAACGCCCTGTTTATTTTATACCGTCTGCAAACCAGCACCTCCACCCTGGTTATGAGAGCAACGGAGGCGAATTACGTTGACGCTAAGGTGGTAGCATTGATTTTGGTCAGAATTTTTGCTTTCATAGGGACCCAGATCACTGTCGGACTCCAAAATGGAGTAAAGACCGACAGACCAATGACGAAGAGAGAGCACGTTAAGCCAAAATTAGTTGTTTAAACAACGGACACCTGCCCTTATCCAATGCTGCGAGGCTAAATGTAGTGCTAGTGGGTAGTTTTTAGATGTGCATATACATGTGTAACTACGTAAGAGATGTAGCGTGGCATATTAAATATAAATATATACTTAGATGGAATGGGCTTCAATTTCATGTTTTCTTTCTTCTGCTGTGTTCCATATTGCTGCACAATACATAACACAAGAAAAGCAGGAGAAAATCAATAAAAAGATGCATGTGACTTCTTCCAGTTGCCATGAGAGACGCCCTCTTTAAAAAAAATAACGGGGAAAGATCCCTTCGTCAGAACTACATATCTGATGGTTGCTCAACAGTGAGAGTTCAGGCCTCAGTTTCCTAGTTTTCCTGTTAAGGACCCAAATAACGAAGATAATTATAGGACTTCGGTGGGTACCCAAGATATCGCTAACTTCCCCGAAGAAAAAGAAGCAACTGGACACATGAGAAAGTTGAATTGAGGTGTTTTCTGGTATTTACCTGTGTAGAATAAAAGTTCTGGTGATAGAGAAGAAAAGATGTGGAAGTATCGGAATCCATTTTATTTCTTTATTAATTTATAATTCTCTCTCGGATAATGGAAAGTAACCTGGGTTACGAATGTACTTACAGTGAAATATTATAATCACAAATTGTACTTAAAAGAGAATTTTTTTGCCATGCAGAGAGTAACTACCAGCAATAAGTTTACTTGGTAAAAGCATGGATGTCTTATTTTACATGAGCCACGAGGTGGCGATATTACCAAAGAGGATGCTGAAAATTCAGCTTTTCGGACGCGTCGGCAGTCAGTGGAAGCTGCGTTCAGACATCTGGATCCAGACGGTAACGGCTCTGCCCAGGGAACGGGTGACAAAGGATTAGAGGGAAAGGGCAGCTGGAATAATTACAAATAAAGTCAATATTGGAGGACAAACCGTTTCCCCTCTAGCACAACATACTGAATGGCTGAAGCTTTGCAGAGAGGCCTGTGTTTCAGATCTGACCGGGCAATGGCTGGCGGAATGGAGAATCGCTCCAAGAAAAGGCAAGTTCTGTCTTTCTTTCTATGTTTGTGTGTGTCCCTGGGGGCGAGTGACACGATCCGCTATTCTGTGCCTGAAGAGAAGAAAAGCGGGTCCCTAGTTGCCAATATTGGAAAGGATTTGAAACTGGATGTAGGGAAATTATCTGGTCGCAGTGCCCGGCTAGTTTCTAAAAACACCAAACAATATTTTGAGCTGAACACAAAATCTGGGGATGTGATAATAAAGGACAAGATAGACCGCGAGGGTCTGTGCGGACAGAGGGACCCGTGTTTGCTGCAATTCGAAATTGTGTTGGAAAATCCACTGCAGCTGTACCGAATGGAGGTGCAGATCGAAGACGTAAATGACAATTCCCCTAAATTCTCTGAACATGAATTCCTTTTAAAAATGCCTGAACAGATCCCCATCAACACCCGTTTCCCCTTGGAAGTAGCCCAAGATTCAGACATAGGAACAAACGGCATCCAAAGCTACACGATCAGTTCTAATGAACACTTCAGCCTGGATGTGCAAACCCGGGAGGACGGCAGTAAATACGTGGAGTTGGTGCTACAGAAACAATTAGATCGGGAAGCGCAGGCGCAGTTGATGCTGATTCTCACAGCTGCCGATGGGGGCCTGCCACAAAGGACCGGGACAACACAAATACGCGTGAATGTGCTGGACAACAACGATAACTTCCCCCAGTTCAGTCAGTCAGTGTACAAGGTGCAGTTAATGGAAAACAGTCCTAAAGGTACTTTGCTCATTAAGGTTGAAGCTAGTGATTTAGATGAAAGTTCAAATGCAGAAATCACCTATTCATTCAGGCAGGTGCCTGACAGTTTCAAGATATTCACTTTAAATCAATTATCCGGAGAAATCACTCTTTTGGGGATAATTGACTATGAAGAAAGAAGCAGTTATGAGATGAATATCCAAGCCACAGATGGCGGCGGTTTATCCGCGCACTGTAAAGTCCTCGTGCAAATCGAGGACATGAATGACAACGCCCCGGAAGTGACGCTGACATCCCTCACCAGCACTATACCTGAGGACTCCTCCCCTGAGACAGTGGTGGCCCTGTTCAGTGTGAGAGACCGAGACTCCGGGGACAATGGTAGAACGGTCTGCTCCATTCAGGACAATGTCCCTTTTGCTTTAAAATCGAACCTGAAGAATTACTACGAGCTTGTTACACAAACGTCCCTGGACCGAGAGAAAGTGCCTGAGTATAACATAACCATCACAGCCACAGACCGGGGGACTCCGAGACTCACCTCAGTGAGGATCATCCGTGTTCAGCTATCGGATATTAATGACAATCCCCCGGTATTTCAGGAAAGTTCTTACGTCATGTACCTGAAAGAGAACAACCACCCGGGCCTGTTGATTGGAAGTGTCCATGCGGCTGACCTAGACACAGAGCAGAACGCCAAAGTGACATATTCGGCATTGCCTGGCAACATCGGTGACGTCCCCTTGTCCTCCTCCATCTCCATCAACTCCGAGAGCGGGAACGTGTACGCTCTGCAGTCTCTGGATTATGAGCAAACGAGGGATTTCCAGGTCACAGTGAGAGCTGCAGATGGCGGGTCCCCTCCACTGAGCTCTGAGGTCACTCTTCGAGTTGTGATACTTGATGAAAATGACAACTCCCCCTTCATTTTATACCCTCTGCAGAACAGTAGCGCCCCCGCTAATGACCTGGTGCCCAGATCGGCGGAGGCGGGTTACCTGGTGACGAAGGTGGTGGCTGTGGATGGAGATTCCGGTCAGAATTCTTGGCTTTCCTACCAGCTGCTCAAGGCCACGGACCCAGGTCTCTTCACTGTGGCTCTCCAAACCGGGGAAGTAAAAACCAGCAGACCTATAACGAGCCCAGACTCTGTTAAACAGAAACTTATCGTCCTGGTTAGAGACAACGGAGAGCCGCCCAGATCCACCACCTCGACGCTTAATGTGCTTCTGGTGGATGGGTTTTCAGACGCCTACATGCAGTTACTGGATGTGCCACAAGAGGAGGAGCAGCAGGACACATTAACCCTGTATCTGGTCATTTCTTTGTCTTTCATTTCATTCCTTTTCCTGGTTTCTGTGGGGACGATTATCACCATCCGGCTGTACAAGACAAGGCAGTGCCGAGAGCGGTATGTTGCATCGTCCAGGAACTTTTATTGTGAGCCCAACTTCCCCTCAAATTCCGCGGACACGAGCGGCACTGGGACTCTGCCTCAGTCTTATTGTTATGAGGTTTGCTTGACAACTGGGTCTGGTACCAGCGAATTTAAATTTCTCAGGCCAGTGGTACCGTCTGTACCCGCTGACTCCACCGCTGCAGGAGGGTCCGTTCTTGACTCTCAGATCTCTCAGCTAAAGGAGGAGAAAGAATCTCTGAGAGAGGTGAGTGCTTATTTCACTCCATTTGCAGTATACCCTGCTTGAATATGCTTGTTCCTATTTCTCTGAAAATTACTTAGATTACTTCCATAAATGTCTAGAGATTTTTTTCGTATGGAGCTTTTTCTATAGTTTGTTGTTTATCTTCTACCTTCCCATCATGTTCAAATTAGTGTGACTCAATTTAAGTAGTTTTCTATGCTATTCCACCCTCCCCAAAGATCATTTATCAAAGTGGTCTCTGTGCAGAATCTGGGATCTGTGCAAAAGAAGGTTTTATGATTATCTAAGGAGTTTTTTTAAAAAGTAATTCATATAATATCAGAGTTAGAAGGAATCAGAGAGATAGCCGTGTTAGTCTGGAATTGCAGAATTGACAGAGTTACAAGGATATATTCAAGTCGAACCCCTGCTCAAAGCAGGACAAGTCCCAATGTCCCTGACAATTTCTGCCCCTGTCCTCTAAATGTCCCCCATCAAGGATTAAATTCACAATCCCGAATTTAGCAGGACAATGCCCCAACCACTGAGCTATCTCTGCTATATCAGAATATTAGGAGATTATCTACTCTAACCTCTTGATCAAATCAGGACTAATCTATAATTAAATCATCTAACAGTTTTTTCCCCCAAAATCCTTAAGTGTTCTCCTTAAGGATTGAAGTCACTACCATGCGTTTAGCAAGCTAATGCTCAAACCATTGAGCTATTAATTGTTTATGATGGCAGAGGAATTATATGATCTAGATAATGTTCTACAGGGGACTCTAGGGAATCTGAAATGTTATCTGAAAAAGAATCTGAGTCTGCCCTTGCATCTTCAGTTGTGTTTTCCTATGGTAAATAAATATGAGGTTGCGAGTTGCGTGAATGTGAAATGGCCGAGAGCATGGAGCCATTCAAGTAAAATAGTTCTATCTGAAGAAATGTAAATTGTGATTTATTTGTTCATCAACCCCTTTACAGTCGGAGTAGCCAGCAGTAGCTATGGTTTCACAGTAGGGGGTACGTATAGAAGGAATAGGCAATGTTTACATAAATGCTATGAAATCACCGTTATTTACAGCTTCTGCATTTTATGAACCCATAGCAATCAACACTGATGTGAAAAACCCCTATTACATGCGTAATAGTGATATAGTTGCAGCTGATGGCATCAGTAGGATTTTTGCAGGCAGCAAGTTATTGTCCTGGTTGTTAGTATTTGATTCAAATGACAACGGCCCCTTTATTGTACACCATCTTCAGAACAGCCGCTCCCCTTAAAGACCTGGTTCGCACAGCAAGGGGAACAACTTACCCTGTGGCTAAGGTACATGGAGATTCTGGTCAGAATTCTTATCTTTCCTACGAACTGCTTAAAGCCACATACCCAGGTCTGTTGACTGTCGGACTTCAAAATGGAGAAGGAAAGACCGAAAAGCTAGACCACATTAAGCCAAAATTAGTTACCATTGCTAAAGAATACCATCCCCACTGCTGCGACGCCAAATATACTGCCAGTGGATGTGTTTTCCTATGAGAGTGAGCGAATCAGTGACGTAACTACGGAAGAGGAGCGAGGCTGGCATCTTGAATATGTATTGAGAAATGTTTCGCTTCAATTTCATTTCCTTTTCTTGTTTCTACTGTGGCCCGTATTGCCATAAAAAAAATAAGACAAGAAAGTCAGGAGGAAGATAAATGTCTGCTTGTAGATAACAAGACTCGATCGCTTCCCCATAATCTATATATATAAAAGTCAAGTGGTGTATGTAGGTATGTATGTATGTACGTATGACTGCGAAGTCCTCCCGCACCGTTTGAGCCAGAGACTTGAAATTTGGTACAGTGAGGGGTCTTGGGGTCTAGATGCTGGTAAGGGTCGAAAATTTTTCGGATCTCACCTCTGACGCCCCCCAGGGGTGAAAGTCTTTCAGGGCCAATCACATCGGCTGGGCGGTTAGGTGGTGATGATGTCATAATACCCCCCTCCAACAGACACCTCACAAGCTCAGCTCACCCCTCCCTCCTCCAACGGAACCCCGGAGATCCCTCAGTTCTCTGCCCCTCCCCCCTCCCAACGGAACCCCGGAGATCACTCAGCTCACTGCCCCTCCCCCCTCCCAACGGAACCCCGGAGATCACTCAGCTCACTGCCCCTCCCTCCTCCAACGGAACCCCGGAGATCACTCAGCTCACTGCCCCTCCCCCCTCCAACGGAACCCCGGAGATCACTCAGCTCACTGCCCCTCCCCCCTCCCAACGGAACCCCGGAGATCACTCAGCTCACTGCCCCTCCCTCCTCCAACGGAACCCCGGAGATCACTCAGCTCACTGCCCCTCCCTCCTCCAACGGAACCCCGGAGATCACTCAGCTCACTGCCCCTCCCTCCTCCAACGGAACCCCACAGATCACTCAGCTCACTGCCCCTCCCCCCTCCCAACAGAACCCCGGAGATCACTCAGCTCACTGCCCCTCCCTCCTCCAACGGAACCCCGGAGATCCCTCAGCTCACTGCCCCTCCCTCCTCCAGCGAAACCCCGGAGATCACTCAGCTCACTGCCCCTCCCCCCTCCCAACGGAACCCCGGAGATCCTTCAGTTCTCTGCCCCTCCCCCCTCCAAACGGAACCCCAGAATCCATCAGCTCTGTGCCGCCCCCCACCTGCGAAGGTCCCCGGAATCCCTCGACTCTGGGCCCCCTCCCCGCCTGCGACAGATCTGAGTTGGGTTTGGTGGGACGGTAAGTGAGGTGGGGGTGTCGGGTTTGGTCGGGGGGTGAGGTGGGGGTGTTGGGTTTGCTTGGGGGGGGTGGGAAGGTATCGGGGTGGGTGAGGGGTGAGGGGTGGGTGTTGGGGTTGGTCAGGGGGTGTCAGCTGTCTGCCACCTCCCCACCTCCGACTGACCCGAGCAGCGCCGGGCACTTATGCTAGTGACATATATCATGCTTGCTTAGCCACTTGGCCGATCACTAGTTAGTTCTAGTGGTAACAGAGTCCTGTGGCACCTTAAAGACTAACTATAAAGTTTTGAAGCATAAGCTTTCGTGGGCTAATACCCACTTCATCAGATGCAAACAGTGGAAGTGTCCAGAGGCAGGTATAGATAAATAGTCAGGAATCAGGTAGGAGGTAACAAGGTTAGTCCAATCAGGCTGAACCAGCTTGTTATCTCAAATCAGGGAGGGTGAGATATTCTTCTAGCAGCTGAATTGAAGGTGTGAACTGGGAGGGAGGAGAAGCTGGTTTTGTAATTAGCAAGCCACTCAAGGTCTTTGTTCAATCCCAGATTGATTGTGTTAAATTTGCAAATGAATTGCAGCTCTGCAGTCTCTCTTTGCAGTCTGGTCTTGAAGTTTTTTTGCTGCAGTATGGTGACTTTTAAATCTGTAATTGTGTGTCCAGGCAGGTTGAAGTGCTCTCCTACAGGTTTTTGTATATTGCCATTCCTGATATCTGATTTGTGTCCATTTATCCTTTTTCGTAGGGACTGTCCAGTTTGGCCGATGTACATAGCAGAGAGACATTGGTGGCATATAATGGCATATATGACATTGGTAGATGTGCAGGTGAATGAACCAGTGATGGTATGGCTGATCTGGTTAGGTCCTGTGATGGTGTTGCTGGTGTAGATATGTGGGCAGAGTTGGCATCGAGGTTTGTTGCATGGATTGGTTCCTGAGTTGGAGTTATTGTGGTGCAGTGTGCTGTTGCTGGTGGGAATCTGCTTAAGGTTGGCCAGTTGTCTTTGTTCCAGGACTGGCCTTCCTCCCAAGGCCTGTGAAAGTGAGGGATTGTTGTTCAGGATGGGTTGTAGGTCACTGATGATGCATTGCAGAGGTTTTAACTGAGGACTGTAGGTGATGGCCAGTGGTGTTTTGTTGTTTTCTTTTTTGGGCTTGTCTTGCAGCAGCAGGCTTCTGGGTACACGTCTGGCTCTGTTGGTCTGTGTCCTTATTTCCTGGTGCGGGTATTGTAGTTTTGAGAAAGCTTGGTGAAGATCTCGTAGGTGTTGGTCTCTGTCTGAGGGGTTGGAGCAAATCCGATTGTACCTCAGTGCTTGGCTGTAGACAATGGATCGTGTGGTATGTCCGGGATGGAAGCTGGTGGCATGAAGGTAGGCATAGCTGTCGGTAGGTTTTCGGTATAGGGTGGTGTCGATGTGGCCGTCATTAATTTGCACCATGGTGTCTAGGAAGTGGTGTCTAGTTAGTTCTAGTTTATTAGGCCGCAGTTTCCTAGATTTTCTGTTGAGGGCCCTACTAGGCTTGGGAAACATAGGATTTAGGGATTCCAGAGAGATCCCTAAACTAGTGGACCGAAAAAGAAAGGTTGGGACAGATGAGCGAATTGCAGTAACTTGTTTACTTAACTAACTGTGAAGAATAAAAATATTGGGATGAAAGAGAAGAAAATGTGTTGTGGAAATATAACAATTCAATGACTATTATATAACCTGCAACTCTCTAGCTCCTCTAATCGGTAATAATCTACTTACAATGAAATGTTATAAGCAAAATTTGTACATAAAAGAGAAATGCTTGCTACACAGAAAATAATTGCACACAATAATTGTACAATCAAATATCATGGAATGTCTTATTTGTAGCTGAGCCACGAGGTGGCGATATTGGCAAAGCTGGTGATGAAAACAAGCAACATTCAGTGAAAGCTGCTCTCAGACATCTGAATGCAGAAGGCAACGGCTCTATGCCGAGAACGGATGACAAAGGATTACAGGGAAAGGGCGGCTGGAATCATTTCAAGTAAAGTCAAAATTGGAGGACAAATCGTTTCCCCTCCATTACAACATATTGAATGGCTGCCGCAGCTTTGCAGAGAGGCCTGTGTTTCAGATCTGACCGGGCAATGGCTGGCGGAATGGAGAATCGCTTCAGGAAAAGGCAAGTTCTGCCTTTCTTTCTATGTCTGTTTGTGTCCCTGGCGGTATGTGAGACGATCCGCTATTCTGTGCCTGAAGAGAAGAAAAGCGGGTCCCTAGTTGCTAATTTTGGGAAGGATTTGAAACTGGATGTACGGAAATTATCTGGTCGCAGTGCTCGGCTGGTTTCTAAAAGCACCAAGCAATATTTTGAGCTGAACAAACGCTCTGGGGAAGTGCTAATAAAGGAGAAAATAGACCGCGAGGATCTCTGCGGACAGAGAGATCCGTGTTTGCTGCAATTCGAAATTTTGCTGGAAAATCCACTGCAGTTGTACCGAATAGAGGTGCAGATAGATGATGTGAATGACAATTCCCCTACATTCTCTAAAAATGAATTCCCTTTGGAGCTGCCTGAACAGCTCCCCGTAAACAGCCGCTTCCCCTTGGAAAGGGCCCAAGATTTAGACATAGGAACAAACGGAATCCAGACCTACGCAATCAGCTCTAATGAACACTTCAGTCTGGATGTGCAAACCCGGGGGGACGGCAGTAAATACGCGGAGCTGGTATTAGAGAAACAATTAGATCGGGAAGAGCAGGCTCAGTTGATGCTGATTCTCACAGCTGCCGATGGGGGTCTGCCACAGAGATCCGGGACAGCCCAAATACGCGTTAATGTGCTGGACGCAAACGACAACTTGCCCCGGTTTAGTCAGTCAGTGTACAAGGTGAAGTTAATGGAAAATAGTCCGCGGGACGCTTTGGTCACTAAGATTGAAGCTGGGGATGTAGATCAGGGTTCAAATGCAGAAATCACCTATTCATTCGGGGAGGTCTCTGACAAAGTCATAACATTATTCAAATTAAATCAATTATCCGGAGAAATCACTCTTTTGGGGATAATTGACTATGAAGAAAGAAGCAGTTATGAGATGAATATCCAAGCCACAGATGGTGGCGGTTTATCCGCGCACTGCAAAGTCCTCGTGCAGATCGAGGACGTGAATGACAATGCCCCGGAAGTGACGATAGCATTCTTCAAGAGCACTATACCCGAGGATTCCTCCCCTGACACAGTGGTGGCCCTGTTCAGTGTTAGCGATCGGGACTCCGGGGACAATGGCAGAACGGTCTGCTCCATTCAGGACAATGTCCCTTTTGCTTTAAAATCGAACCTGAAGAATTACTACGAGCTTGTTACACAAACGTCCCTGGACCGAGAGAAAGTGCCTGAGTATAACATAACCATCACAGCCACAGACCGGGGGACTCCGAGACTCGCCTCAGTGAGGATTATCCGTGTTCAGCTATCGGATATTAATGACAACCCCCCGGTATTTCATGAAAGTTCTTACGTCATGTACCTGAAAGAGAACAACCACCCGGGCCTGTTGATTGGAAGTGTCCATGCGGCTGACGTAGACACAGAGCAGAACGCCAAAGTGACATATTCGGCATTGCCTGGCAAGATCGGTGACGTCCCCTTGTCCTCCTCCATCTCCATCAACTCCGAGAGCGGGAACGTGTACGCTCTGCAGTCTCTGGATTATGAGCAAACGAGGGATTTCCAGGTTACAGTGAGAGCTGCAGATGGCGGGTCCCCTCCACTGAGCTCTGAGGTCACTCTTCGAGTTGTGATACTTGATGAAAATGACAACTCCCCCTTCATTTTATACCCTCTGCAGAACAGTAGCGCCCCCGCTAATGACCTGGTTCCCAGATCGGCGGAGGCGGGTTACCTGGTGACGAAGGTGGTGGCTGTGGATGGAGATTCCGGTCAGAATTCTTGGCTTTCCTACCAGCTGCTCAAGGCCACGGACCCAGGTCTCTTCACTGTGGCTCTCCAAACCGGGGAAGTAAAAACCAGCAGACCTATAACGAGCCCAGACTCTGTTAAACAGAAACTTATCGTCCTGGTTAGAGACAACGGAGAGCCGCCCAGATCCACCACCTCGACGCTTAATGTGCTTCTGGTGGATGGGTTTTCAGACGCCTACATGCAGTTACTGGATGTGCCACAAGAGGAGGAGCAGCAGGACACATTAACCCTGTATCTGGTCATTTCTTTGTCTTTCATTTCATTCCTTTTCCTGGTTTCTGTGGGGACGATTATCACCATCCGGCTGTACAAGACAAGGCAGTGCCGAGAGCGGTATGTTCCATCGTCCAGGAACTTTTATTGTGAGCCCAACTTCCCCTCAAATTCCGCGGACACGAGCGGCACTGGGACTCTGCCTCAGTCTTATTGTTATGAGGTTTGCTTGACAACTGGGTCTGGTACCAGCGAATTTAAATTTCTCAGGCCAGTGGTACCGTCTGTACCCGCTGACTCCACCGCTGCAGGAGGGTCCGTTCTTGACTCTCAGATTAACTCTCAGCTAAAGGAGGAGAAACAATCTCGGAGTGAGGTGAGTGCTTAGTTCACTCCATTTCATGTATACCTTTTTAAAATATGTGTTTCTACATCTCTGAAAATTAGTTAGAGTGGAATCACATATCCTCTGGTACTAGGAACAGAGAGGCACTCAGGGAAAACCGGCTGTTCCTGCCGGGGAAGGAGGGTGAAAGATGTGCAGTGCAGAGCAGGTGTCTGATGTAGGTGGGAGTTTGTTCCTCTCCTGCCTCGGGGGCGGCGGGGGGTTGCTCAGTCTGCTTTGTGCACTGAAAGAGAGCATTCCAACATATTCTTGTCCCCACACACTATTTTCCACTCTAATAATATCTATCAAACTGTGATATGGTCTCTGTGCAAAGTCTGTGATCTTTACAAAGCAAGGTTGAAGCTTTTCAACAGAAATTTAAAAAGTAATTATTTATGTATTTGTCAAGAACTCAATAGCAGTGGAACGATGTGACCTAGATAGAGCCTCCCGCAGAATACAAAGAATGTGAATCTGCCTTGCTTCTTCAGTAGTGCTTTCAGACTGTGAATCTCTGAGGTGCGAGCTGCCGGGCTATTGCACGAATGTGAAATAACGGAAATCGGGGAACCGTTAAAGTAAAATGGAACTATCTAAGGAAACGTAAACTGCGCTTTATTTTCCATCAAATCCTTTTCACTGGGAATAGCCAGCAGTAGGAGGTACTTGTAGAAGGAAGAGGCAATGTTTACTTAGATCCTATGAAATCACCATAATTTATAACTTCTGGGGTTTATGAACTCATAGCGATCAACACTGATATGAAAGACGCTTATTACATGCATACCAGGGATATAGTGGCAGCTGATGGAATCAATAGGATTTTTTCAGTCAGGAAGTCATTGTCCAAGTTATTAGTATTTGATTAAAATGACAACCGCCCCTTCAATTTATAAGGCCTTTAGAACAGGTTTTCTCCATGTAATCACCTGGTTTTCAGAGCAACGAAAGCTGCTTATTTTGTGACCAAGGTGGTGACTGTAAATTGAGATTATGGTCAGAATTCTTGTCTTTCCTACCAATTGCTAAGTGACACTGATATAGGTCTCTTCATTGTCGGACTGAAAATGAGGAAGAAAAATCATAATACCCATTATGGAGCGAGACTTCTTTAAGCAAAACCCAGATGTCATTCTAAAAGAGACTCTTCCCCCAGTCAACTTCTGCGATGCTAAATTTACTGCTATTGGATGGGTTTTCAGATGCGCATATATAATTCAGTGATATTACTACGGAAGAGAAGTGTGATAGGATATTGATTTTATACTTAATTATATCTTTGGCTTCAATTTCGTTGTTTTACTTGATCCTGTGGTGGGCTGTATTGCCATAAAATATATAAGACAACAGAATCAGCAAAAAGACTCTGATCTACTTCTTCCAATTGTCATGGGAGACACGATTTCTTCCCGAATTATTGTGTAGAAGCCAGGACTGGATCTCTTCCCTACACTTACCTATATGATATTTACGTAACAGGTAAGTTTATCACTAGTCAGTTCTAGTTTATTAGGCCTTAAACTTACCTATATGGTATTTCACCGTTTACCTCTTTGCACCCTTATAAGCAAGGGAACCATAGGATTTAGAGATTTCCAGGATATCGCTAATCACATGGACGATAGAGAAGCGATGGGACATGGGGTCCACTTTAGTAACTTCTTTATTTAGCTAAGTGTGAAAAATAAAAGTATTGGCATGTGAGAGAAGAAAGGGTGGTGTGGAGGATCACAATTCAATTGATTTATATTATTTTGCAGCTCTCTAGTTCCTACACTCGGTAATAATTTATTGTAATATTCCACGTTTTTTACTTGAAATGTTATAACAATAATTTGTACTTGAGAGAAATCTTTGCTGTACAGTTAATAACTGCACATAGTAATTTTAAAATGTACCGATTATAGAATGTCCTATTTTAACTGAGCCACGAGGTGGCGATATTGCCAAAGACGGTGCAGAAAATGCAGCTTTTCGGAATACGTCGGCACTCAGTGGAAACTTCACAGACATCTAAATCCAGGCGGCAAAGGCTCTGCGCCGGGAACGGGTGACAAAGGATTACAGGAAAAGGGCGGCTGTAATAATTAGAAATAAATTTATTACTGGAAAACTAACCGTTTCCCCTCAAGCACAACGTATTGAGTCGCTGCTGCAGCTTTGCAGAGACGCCTGTGTTTCAGATCTGACCCGGGAGTGGCTAGAGGAATGGAGAATCGCTCCAGGAAAAGGCAAGTTCTGTCTTTCTTTCTGTGTCTGTTTGTGTCCCCGGCAGTGTGCGACACCATCCGCTATTCTGTACCCGAAGAGAAGAAAAGCGGGTTCCTAGTTGCTAATATTGCAAAGGATTTGAAATTTGATGTAGGGAAATTGCTTGCTCACAGGGCGCGGCTGGTTCCTAAAAGCACCAAGCAATATTTTGAGCTAAACAAACGTTCCGGGGATGTGACAATAAAGGAGAAAATAGACCGTGAGAATCTGTGCGGACAGACTGATCCGTGTTTGCTGCCATTCGAAATTGTGTTGGAAAATCCACTGCAGCTGTACCGAATGGAGGTGCAGATAGACGATGTGAATGACAATTCTCCTAAATTCTCTAAAAATGAATTCCCTTTGGAGCTGCCTGAACAGCTCCCCGTAAACAGCCGCTTCCCCTTGGAAAAAGCCCAAGATTTAGACATAGGAACAAACGGAATCCAGAGCTACGCAATCAGCTCCAATGAACACTTTAGCCTGGATGTGCAAACCCGGGGGGACGGCAGTAAATATGCTATACTGGTATTAGAGAAACAATTAGATCGGGAGGCGCAGGCGCAGTTGATGCTGATTCTCACAGCTGTCGATGGGGGCCTGCCACAGAGAACCGGGACAACACAAATACGCGTGAATGTGCTGGACAACAACGATAACTTGCCCCGCTTTAGTCAGCCAGTGTACAAGGTGAAGTTAATGGAAAATAGTCCTCGGGGCACCTTGGTCACTAAGGTTGAAGCTAGTGATTTAGATGAAGGTTCAAATGCAGAAATCACCTATTCATTCGGGCAGGTCTCAGACAAAATCCTGACATTATTCAAATTAAATCAATTATCAGGAGAAATCGCTGTTTTGGGGTTAATTGACTATGAAGAAATTAGCAGTTATGAGATGAACATCCAAGCCACGGATGGCGGGGGTCTCTATGCGCACTGCAAAGTCCTTGTGCTAATCGAGGACTTGAATGACAACCCCCCGGAAGTGACGCTGACATCCCTCACCAGCACTATACCTGAGGACTCCTCCCCTGAGACAGTGGTGGCCCTGTTCAGTGTGAGGGACCGAGACTCCGGGGACAATGGTAGAACGGTCTGCTCCATTCAGGACAATGTCCCTTTTGCTTTAAAATCGAACCTGAAGAATTACTACGAGCTTGTTACACAAACGTCCCTGGACCGAGAGAAAGTGCCTGAGTATAACATAACCATCACAGCCACAGACCGGGGGACTCCGAGACTCGCCTCAGTGAGGATCATCCGTGTTCAGCTATCGGATATTAATGACAATCCCCCGGTATTTCAGGAAAGTTCTTACGTCATGTACCTGAAAGAGAACAACCACCCGGGCCTGTTGATTGGAAGTGTCCATGCGGCTGACGTAGACACAGAGCAGAACGCCAAAGTGACATATTCGGCATTGCCTGGCAACATCGGTGACGTCCCCTTGTCCTCCTCCATCTCCATCAACTCCGAGAGCGGGAACGTGTACGCTCTGCAGTCTCTGGATTACGAGCAAACGAGGGATTTCCAGGTCGCAGTGAGAGCTGCAGATGGCGGGTCCCCTCCACTGAGCTCTGAGGTCACTGTTCGAGTTGTGATACTTGATGAAAATGACAACGCCCCCTTCATTTTATACCCTCTGCAGAACAGTAGCGCTCCCGCTAATGACCTGGTTCCCAGATCGGCGGAGGCGGGTTACCTGGTGACGAAGGTGGTGGCTGTGGACGGAGATTCCGGTCAGAATTCTTGGCTTTCCTACCAGCTGCTCAAGGCCACGGACCCAGGTCTCTTCACTGTGGGTCTCCAAACCGGGGAGGTAAAAACCAGCAGACCTATAACGAGCCCAGACTCTGTTAAACAGAAACTTATCGTCCTGGTTAGAGACAACGGGGAGCCGCCCAGATCCACCACCTCGACGCTTAATGTGCTTCTGGTGGATGGGTTTTCAGACGCCTACATGCAGTTACTGGATGTGCCACAAGAGGAGGAGCAGCAGGACACATTAACCCTGTATCTGGTCATTTCTTTGTCTTTCATTTCATTCCTGTTTCTGGTTTCTGTGGTAACGATTATCACCATCCGGCTGTACAAGACAAGGCAGTGCCGAGAGCGGTATGTTGCATCGTCCAGGAACTTTTATTGTGAGCCCAACTTCCCCTCAAATCCCGCGGACCCGAGCGGCACTGGGACTCTGCCTCAGTCTTATTGTTATGAGGTTTGCTTGACAACTGGGTCTGGCACGAGTGAATTTAAATTTCTCAGGCCGGTGATACCGTCTCTACCGGCTGCCCCCATCGCTGCAGGAGGATCAGGTCTTGACTCTCAGATTAACTCTCAGCTAAAGGAGGAGAAAGAACCTCTGAGAGAGGTAAGTGTTTATTTCACTGCTTTTTCGTCTATACCTTTTTTAATATGTGTGTTTCTATATCCCTCAAAATTATTTAGAGGGGAATCACAGAACCTCTGCCACTAGGAACAGAGTCGCACTCAGGGAGAGCTTGCTGTTGTTGCCGGAGGAAGAGTGTGAAAGATGTGCTGTGCAGAGCAGGTGCCTGATGTGGGTGAAGGGGTTGTTCCTCTCCTGCCTCAGGAAGGTTTCTGAGGGTGCTATGTGCACTTAAGGAGACAGCATGCCAACATATTCTTGTTCCCACAGTCTTTCTTCCCACACGCACTCCTTGTCCCATCGTCTCCTTGTGCTCCTCCTCCCACGTTCACTTCAGTTGAAAAGCAGCCGATAATCTAGTAAAGGATGCCTACGGAAGGATGGAATTAAATTCTGCATCATGTGACGCTGTACCTGTTCCTTGGGGCAATGCAAACCCTTCCCTAAGGACCCTTAGGCAAGTTGCACTGTGGGATAACTTGCTACCCACACTGCACTAGTCTCTGTGCCCGTGCAAGAGCTGGTAATGTGGTGTGATCTGCTGACACAAAGAGCATATGGTATGGACATGCAACAGCTATTTAATTAAAATGCTTTTATTAAAGTGGCATAACTTTTTTCCACAAAACTCTCTCCTGTAGACAAGACCTAAGGTTATTTCCATACATTTCTAGAGATAGTTTTGTAGGAATCTTTTTTCTGTACTTTATTAATCTTTCACACTTGTATGATGTTCAAGCTAATATATTTGTAAATAAGTAATTTTCTTTATGTACTCCCATGCTATTTTCGTCTCTAGCATTTATCAAGCTTTGATATTGGTCTCTGTGCAGAGTCTGTGATCTTTACAAAGCAAGGTTGAAGCTTCTCAACGGAAATTTAAAAAGTAATTGTTTATGTGTTTTTCAAGAACTCAATAGCAGCGGAACGATGTGACCTAGATAGAGCCTTCCGCAGAACACAAAAAATGTGAATCTGCCTTGCTTCTTCAGTAGTGCTTTCAGACTGAATCTCTGAGGTGCGAGTTGCCGGGCTACTGCACGAATGTGAAATAACGGAGATCAGGGAAACGTTAAAGTAAAATGGAACTATCTAAGGAAATGTAAACTGCGCTTTATTTCCCATCAAACGCTTTGCAATGGGAATAGCCAGCAGTAGGAGGTACTTGTAGAAGGAAGAAGCAATGTTTACTTAAATCTTATAAAATCACCATATTTATAGCTTCTGGGGTTTATGAACTCATAGCAATCAACACTGATATGAAAGACGCTTATTACATGCATACCAGTGATATAATGGCAGCTGATGGCATAAGTAGGACTTTTGAAGGCAGTAAGTCTTTGTCCAGGTTATTAGTATCTGATTAAAATGACAACGGCCCCTTCAATTTATAAGGCCTTTAGAACAGCAGTTCCCCCATTTAATTACCTGGTTTGCATAGCTACGGAAGCTGCTTATCTTGTGACCAAGGTGGTGACAGTTGAAGATTCTGGTAAGAATTCTTGTCTTTCCTACCAATTGCTAAGTGACACTGATATAGGTCTCTTCATTGTCGGACTGAAATGGGGAAGAAAAATCACAATACCCATTATAGAGCGAGACTCCTTTAAGCAAAACCTAGATGTCATTCTAAAGACAATGAACACTTGCCCCAATCCAGTTCTGTGATGCTAAATTTGCTACTATTGGATTGATTTTCAGATGCGCAATTCAATGACATAACTACGGAAGAGGAGTGTGATGGGATATTGGTTTTACACTTAATTATCTCTTTGGCTTCAATTCCGTTGTTTTACAAGTTTCTATTGTGGCCTGTATTGCCATAACATATATAAGACAAGAGAACCAGCAGAGAGACTCTGATCTGCTTCTTCCGATTGTCATGGGAGACAAGCTTTCTTTCTTTCTTTCTTTCTTTCTTTCTTTCTTTCTTTCTTTCTTTCTTTCTTATGATTGTGTAGAAGCCAGGACTGGATCCCTTCCCCACACTTACCTATATGATATTTACTTAACAAGTAAGTCCATCACTAGCCAGTTCTAGTTTATTAGGCCTTAAACTTACCTATATGATATTTCCCAGTTTTCCCCTTGGGCACCCTTATAAGCAAGCAAACCATAGGATTTAGATAGAGATTTCCAGGATATCTCTAACCCCACGGACGATAGAGAAGCGATGGGACCAAGGATCCACTTTAGTAACTTCTTTATTTAGCTAACTGTGAAAAATAAAAGTATTGGCATGTGAGAGAAGAAAGAGTGGTGTGGAAGGATCACAGTTCAATTGATTTATATTATGTTGCAACTTTCTAGTTCCACCACTCGATAATAATCTACCGTAATATTCCACATTGTTTACTTGAAACGTTATAACCTTAATTTTGTACTTGAGAGAAATCTTTGCTGTGCAGTTAAGTTTAAAACGTACCGATCATAGAATGTCCTATTTTAACTGAGCCACGAGGTGGCGATATTGCCAAAGACTGCTCAAAATGCAGCTTTTCGGAATTCGCGGCACTCAGGGAAGCTTCACTCGGACATCTGAATCCAGACGGCAACGGCTCTGTACCGGGAACGTATGACAAAAGATTACAAAGAAAGGACGCCTGGAATAATTACAAATAAAGTCAATATTGGAGGACAAACCGTTTCCCCTCTAACTGGACATATTGAATGGCTGCAGCTTTGCAGAGAGGCCTGTGTTTCAGATCTGACCGGGCAATGGCTGGCGGAATGGAGAATCGCTCCAGGAAAAGGCAAGTTCTGTCTTTCTTTCTATTTTTGTGTGTATCTCTGGGGGCGAGTGACACGATCCGCTATTCTGTGCCTGAAGAGAAGAAAAGCGGGTCCCTAGTTGCCAATATTGGAAAGGATTTGAAACTGGATGTAGGGAAATTATCTGGTCGCGGGGCGCGGCTGGTTTCTAAAAGCACCAA
Source organism: Sternotherus odoratus (assembly GCA_032164245.1). Lineage (NCBI taxonomy): Eukaryota > Metazoa > Chordata > Testudines > Kinosternidae > Sternotherus > Sternotherus odoratus. The sequence goes on from JAVMKO010000008.1 coordinate 32,755,782, forward strand.
ACAATATTTTGAGCTGAACAAACGTTCCGGGGATGTGACAATAAAGGAGAAAATAGACCGCGAGGATCTGTGCGGACAGAGGGACCCGTGTTTGCTGCAATTCGAAATTGTGTTGGAAAATCCACTGCAGCTGTACCCAATGGAGGTGCAGATCGAAGATGTGAATGACAATTCCCCTAAATTCTCCAAAAATGAATTAATTATAAATATGCCTGAACAGATTCCTATAAACACTCGCTTCCCCTTGGAAAGGGCCCACGATTCAGATATAGGAACAAACGGCATCCAAAGTTACGCAATCAGCCCTAATGAACACTTCAGCCTGGATGTGCAAACCCGGGGGGACGGCAGTAAATACGCGGAGCTGGTATTAGAGAAACAATTAGATCGGGAGGCGCAGGCGCAGTTGATGCTGATTCTCACAGCTGCCGATGGGGGCCTGCCACAGAGAACCGGGACAGCCCAAATACGCGTCAGTGTGCTGGACAGCAACGATAACTTCCCCCAGTTCAGTCAGCCAGTGTACAAGGTGCAGTTAATGGAAAACAGTCCGCTGGGCACTTTGCTCATTCAGGTTGAAGCTAGTGATTTAGATGAAGGTTCAAATGCAGAAATCACCTATTCATTCGGGCAGGTCCATGACAACGTACTCATGTTATTTCAGCTCAATCAGTTCACTGGCGAAATCAGTGTTTTGGGGATAATTGATTTTGAAGACGAAGCAATGCATGAAATGGAAGTTCAGGCCACCGATGGTGGCGGTTTGTCCGCGCACTGTAAAGTCCTCGTGCAAATCGAGGACTTGAATGACAACGCCCCGGAAGTGACGCTGACATCCCTCACCAGCCCAATACCTGAGGATTCCTCCCCTGACACAGTGGTGGCCCTTTTCAGTGTGAGGGACCGGGACTCCGGGGACAATGGTAGAACGGTCTGCTCCATTCAGGACAATGTCCCTTTTGCTTTAAAATCGAACCTAAAGAATTACTACGAGCTTGTTACACAAACGTCCCTGGACCGAGAGAAAGTGCCTGAGTATAACATAACCATCACAGCCACAGACCGGGGGACTCCGAGACTCACCTCAGTGAGGATCATCCGTGTTCAGCTCTCGGATATTAACGACAATCCCCCGGTATTTCAGGAAAGTTCTTACGTCATGTACCTGAAAGAGAACAACCACCCGGGCCTGTTGATTGGAAGTGTCCATGCGGCTGACCTAGACACAGAGCAGAACGCCAAAGTGACATATTCGGCATTGCCTGGCAAGATCGGTGACGTCCCCTTGTCCTCCTCCATCTCCATCAACTCCGAGAGCGGGAACGTGTACGCTCTGCAGTCTCTGGATTATGAGCAAACGAGGGATTTCCAGGTTACAGTGAGAGCTGCAGATGGCGGGTCCCCTCCACTGAGCTCTGAGGTCACGGTTCGAGTTGTGATACTTGATGAAAATGACAACGCCCCCTTCATTTTATACCCTCCGCAGAACAGTAGCGCCCCCGCTAATGATCTGGTGCCCAGATCGGCGGAGGCGGGTTACCTGGTGACGAAGGTGGTGGCTGTGGATGGAGATTCCGGTCAGAATTCTTGGCTTTCCTACCAGCTGCTCAAGGCCACGGACCCAGGTCTCTTCACTGTGGGTCTCCAAACCGGGGAAGTAAAAACCAGCAGACCTATAAAGAGCCCAGACTCCGTTAAACAGAAACTTATCGTCCTGGCTAGAGACAACGGGGAGCCGCCCAGATCCACCACCTCGACGCTTAATGTGCTCTTGGTGGATGGGTTTTCAGACGCCTACATGCAGTTACTGGATGTGCCACAAGAGGAGGAGCAGCAGGACACATTAACCCTGTATCTGGTCATTTCTTTGTCTTTCATTTCATTCTTTTTCCTGGTTTCTGTGGTGACGATTATCGCCATCCGGCTGTACAAGACAAGGCAGTGCCGAGAGCGGTATGTTGCATCGTCCAGGAACTTTTATTGTGAGCCCAACTTCCCCTCAAATCCCGCGGACCCGAGCGGCACTGGGACTCTGCCTCAGTCTTATTGTTATGAGGTTTGCTTGACAACTGGGTCTGGTACCAGCGAATTTAAATTTCTCAGGCCGGTGATACCGTCTCTACCGGCTGCCCCCACCGCCGCAGGAGGGTCCGTTCTTGACTCTCAGATTAACTCTCAGCTAAAGGAGGAGAAAGAATCTCTGAAAGAGGTGAGTGCTTAGTTCACTCCATTTGCATTAATACCTTGTGTGAATATGTTTTTTTAACTGCTATTATATTCAGGATTATTATCTTTGGCCATTTTCTTTGAAAACTCATGGCGAAGGAGTGAGGTCCTGGATTACTGGGAAAATTCTAAAGTAGTGCCCATCTTTTAATAAAAGAAGTGGGACGTTCTGGGGAACTACAGGCCAGTCAGTGTCACCTGAGCCCTTGGAAAAAACATGGAGCAGTTCCTCAATGAATCAATTTTGAATTACTTGGAGGAAAGGAAAGTGACCAGGAACAGTCAGCATGGATTCACCAAGGGGAAGTCATACCTGGTTAACCTAATTGCTTTCTATGATGAGATAACTGTCTCTGTGGATGAGGGGAAAGTGGTAGATATGATATATCTTGACTTTAGCAAAGCTTTTGATAAGGTCTCCCATAGTATTCTTGCCAGCAAGTTAAAGATGTATGTTTCTATTGATGGATAAATTAACTTCAAGTAGGATAGAAATCTGGCTAGATCATTGGTTCTCAAACTAGGGGTCGGGACCCCTCTGGGGGTCGTGAGCCAGTTCTGTGGGGGTCGCGAGCCCCTGCTACCAGCAGCCGGCCCCAAACATTGCTGCTGCCATGGGCTGCTGGCATCCAGCCCCTGCTGCTGCAGGCGGCCCGTGCCCCTGCCATGGCGGGCTGCCGGCACCCCCATAAGGCTGGTCCTGGCCTCGGCTCCCACCGCGGCAGGCTGCTGGCAGCCCCGCGAGCCCGGTCCGTGCCCTGGCTCCTGCTGTGGCAGGCTGCCAGCACTGCCACGTGCCCGACTTGGCCCCTGCAGAGGTGGGCTTCCGGTGCCCCCGTGAGCCTGGCCTCTGCCACAGTAGGCTGCCGGCGCCTCCGTGGGGCTGCTGGAACCCCGCCCTCATTGGCCTTGGGGGGCTGCTGGAACCCTCCCCCTCAATCCCGACCCCTGCCCTGGGGGGCTGCCAGAACTCCCCCATCCCAGCCCCTGCCGCAGCAGGCTGCAGGCACTCCCCCCCCACCTTACCCCTGGGGGGGGGGTCACGCTTAGAGGCCCGGTGTGGGAAAGGGGTCACCACTACAAAAAGTTTGAGAACCACTGGGCTAGATCATCAGGCTCAGTGGGTAGTGAGCAATGACTCCATGTCTGTTTGGCAGCTAGTATCAAGTGGAGTGCCCCAAGGGTCAGTCCTAGATTCTGTTTTGTTCAATATCTTCATGAATGATCTGGAGGATGTCATGGATTGCACCCTGAGCAAGTTTGTAGATGACACTAAACTGAGAGGAGTGGTAGATATGCTGGAGTATATAGAGGGAACTAGACAAATTGGAGTATTAGGCCCAAAGAAATCAGATGAAGTTTAATGAGGACAAGTGAAGAGTCCCACACTTAGGATGGAAGAATTCCATGCACTGTTACAGATTAAGGGCCAAGTGGCTTGGCAGTAGTTCTGCAGAAAAGGACTAAGGGGTTGGTTACAGTGGATGAGAAGCTGGACATGAGTCAACAATGTGCCCTTGCTGCCAATAAGGCTAATGGCACTTTGGGCTGTATAGGTAGGAGCATTGCCAGCAGATCGAGGGATGTGATCTTTTCCTTCTATTCGGTATTGGTGAGGTCTCATCTGGAATACTGTGTTCAATTTTGGTCCCCACACTACAAGAAGGATGTGGATAATTTGGAAAGAGTCCAGCAGAGGGCAACAATAATTACTGGGGGGCTGGAAGACATGATTTATGAGGAGAGGCTGAGGGAACTGGGATTATTTAATCTGCAGAAGAGAAGAATTAGGGGTGGGCTATTTGATAGCTGCTTTCTACTAAGTGAAAGGGGGTTCCAAAGAGGATGGATCTAGAGCAGGGGTAGGCAAACTACGGCCTGCGGTCCAGATCCAGCCCATGGGCTCCTCCTAACCAGCCCCTGAGGTCCGGCTGGGGAGGCTGCTCTGGCGCCTCCCCTGCTGACCTCCTCCCACGCGGCCTCAGCGGACCGCGTTAGGAGGCTTCTCCAGCCCCTCCCCCATGGCCTCAGTGGGCGGCGTGAGCGGCACTGGGGGGGAGGGGGAAAGGGGCTGCACGACTGTGTGTCTGACTCCCAGCCAGACAACGCTGCGTTCTCTGGAGGATCAGCGCGGACACGTGTCTGGCTCTGGGCCAGACATGCTATTCTGAGTGGCAGTGAGGTAAGAGGGGTGGGGTGGGGGTGAGGGGGGCTGGCTAAGGGGGAAGAGGGTCTTGGGGGGCGGTCAGGGGGTGGAGAAGGGGGGAGATTGGATGGTGCGTGGGAGTCCCAGGGGGCCTGTAAGGGGTGTGAGGGTGTGGATAGGGATCAGGGCAGTTAGGGGACAGGGAGCATGGGGGTTGGATGGTGGTGTGTTCCTGGTGGGTGATTAGGGGGAGGGGAATCTCTGGAGGGGCTGTTGGGGGCCAAGGAGTAGGGGGGCTTAGATAGGGTGGCAGGTCTCGGAGTGGTGGTGGTTAGGTTGGGGTGTCTCAGAAAGGGCAGTCAGGGAGCAGGGGGGATTAGATAGGGGTGGGGTTCTGGGGGGCAGTTACAGTGGGGGTGGTCTCCCGAGGGTGCGATCAGGGGACAAGGAGTGGGAAGGGTGTTGAATGGGTTGGAGGTTCTGAGGAGGGGCAGTCAGGGGGTGGGAAGTGGGTGGGGATCTGATAGGGGGAGGGGCCAGGCTGTTTGGTGAGGCACAGCCTTCCGTACCTGGCCCTCCACACAATTTTGAACCCCGATGTGGCCCTCGGGCCAAATCGTTTTCCCACCCCAGATCTAGAGTGTTATCAGTGATACCAGATGACAGAATAAGGAGTAATGGTCTCAAGTTGTTGTGAGGGAAGTTTAGATTGGATATTAGGAAAAACTTTTTCACTAGGAGGGTGGTGAAGCATTGGAATGGGTTATCTAGGGAGATGGTAGAATCTCCTTCTGTAGAGATTTTTAAGGTCAGATTTGACAAAGCTCTGGCTGGGATGATTTAGTTGGGGATTGGTCCTGGTTTGAGCAGGGGGTTGGACTAGAAGACCTCCTAAGGTCCCTTCCAACCCTGTGATTCTATGATTCTATAATATATTATTTCCTTGTTATATCTTATGCTCTTTTCCTCTCTAAAAGTCCATTCATCAAAATGTGATACTGCTCTCTGTGCAGGCTCTCTGAGCTCTGCAAAGAAAGATTGAACCTCATTAAAGTAAAATTTAAAAAGTAATTGTTTATGTATTTATTAAGAATTCAATAAGAGTGGAATTATGTGCCCTAGATGGAGGGTTCTGTAGGGGGCTGCATGGAATATGAAATGTTGAAAAGAATCTGAGCTTGTTCTTGCTTCTTCAGTAGTATTTTCAAGGTAATCTATATTAGGTGTGAGTTGTAGGGTTACTGCACAAAGGTGAAATAACAGAGATAGAGTATCCTGTCTTCCAGCTGTGGTCAGTACCAGGTGCTTCAAAGGGAATGAACAGAACAGGAAATCATTGAATGATTTATCTCCTGTCATGTGCTCCCAGCTTCTGGCAAATAGAGGCTAGGGACACTCAGAACATGTTGTTTGATCCCTGTCCATCCTGGCTAATAACCATTGGAGGACCACTGTTAACTTATCTGTTTTTATTAACCCTATTATAGTTTTGGCCTTCACAACATCCCTTGGCAAAAAATTTGATGGGTTCACACTGCATTGTGTGAAGAAGTACTTCTTTTTTTTAAAAAATGTTGGTGCCTATTAATTTCATTGCATAACCCCTAGTTCTTGTATTATGTGAAGGAGTAAATAATATTTCCTTATTTCATAGTTGGGTAAATTTTGTGGCCCGAGAGCCACATAGGGGTTCAAAATTGTGAGGAGGGCCAGGTAAGGAAGACTATGCCTCCCCAAACAGCCTGGCCCCACCCCCTTTCCGACGTTCACCCACTTCCCATCTCCTGACTACCCCCCTCAGAACTCCTGACACATCTAACCCTTCCCTCTCCTTGTCCCCTGATCACCCCCTCCGCAGACCCCCCCATTCTAATTGCCCCTCCAAAACCCCACCCCTATCTAAGTTCCCCTGCTCTTTATTCCCTGACTACCCCCTCCTGAGACCCCCCAACACCCTACCAGCAGCCCCTGAAACCCCACCCCCTATCTAAGCACTCCCCCTATCTAAGCACTAATCAAGATTTTATAGACCTCTATCATATCCCCTCTTAATCATCTCTTTTCCAACCTTAGAAATTCCAGACTTTTAAATCTGTCCTTATATGGAATCTGACTAGAAGCATATGGTGCAACAGTGAAAGATGTGAAGTACTCTCACCACATTCAAAAAGATGCATACGTAATTGATGAATGCACTGATGCACTGATGCACTGATGCACTGATGAATGCTGCTACATCAGCTACTTCTCAATTCTACTCAACCTCTATGTAGCTTTGCAAATGACTGTCTTATAAAACATTGACAGTTGAGTAGAGTGAGACACTATCAGCAATGAGGCTGCTATGAGATCAGAGCAGAATACAGAATTTGAACAAAGAGTGGCATATCATACAATGAATGAATGAGGATTTGACTTCAACTTCATTTTTATTATCACTAGTAGTTTGATCCTATCTTTGTGCTATGTTTCCTGGGATATAGAAGTAGGAATTCATTTCTTGCTACTCCCAGTCAGAATAGCTACAGCTGAGCATTCTTTATCCTCATTGAATAGAAATTTTGTGTTCAGAAAGAAGTCACCTTCTGCCTGATCATGAGTATATCATGAAGGACTGAAAGTACTGAACACATGAAAAGCCACCTAAGATGAAAACATTGCATTTGAGAAGTTCATTAAAAGAGTTGTGCAAAATTGGAAGAAACCAAGAAAGATGTAGATATGTAGTGCTTCACAGTAGGCTTGAGGATCCAACTTTAATTTGTGTGATTTTAAAACATGAGTTAAATCTAATAAAACAGTCATAAAACATTTTTTAGTTTTTACTATGGTTCTGTACAATCCAGTTTTGCCCTTCTGGTCTCACTCCTGGTAGGCCATAACCTCCCTGTAAAATTGATTTCTCATCCCCATTCTGTTCCTGGGGAAAACACTGATCTAAGGAAAATGTAAACTTCAACTTGTTGGTCCATTAAATGATTTTCAATATGAGCAGCCAGCAGTGGCTGTAGTTTTGATGAGGGGGGTACTTACAAAAGAAAGAGGCAATGCTTACTTATATGCTATAAAATTATTATAATTTACAGCTTCTGAAGTTTATGAATCCATAGCAATCAATACAGATGTGAAAGACCCCTACTGTATACATACATAGGAACAGCCATACTGGGTCAGGACGAAGGTCCATCTAGCCCAGTATCCTGTCTTCCGACAGTGGCCAATGCTGGTGCCCCAGAGGGAATGAGCAGAACAGGTAATCATCCAGTGACCCATCCTCTGTCACTTATTCCCAGCTTCTGGCAAACAGAAGTTGTGGACACCATCCATGCTCATCCTAGGTCCATCAATGGCTATTAGCTATCTTCCATGAGCTTATCTAGTTCTTTTTTTAACCCTGTCCTGGTCTTGGCCTTCACAACATCCTCTGGCAAAGAGTTCCACAGGTTGACTGTGCGCTGTGTGAAGAATTTGAGGAAATACTTCCTTTTGCTTGTTTTAAACCTGCTGCCTATTAAATTCATTTGATGTCCACAGTTCTTGTGTTATGAGAAGTAGTAAATAACACCTTCTTATTTGCTTTCTCCACACCAGTCATGATATTATAGACTTCACTCATATCCCCTCCTTTATTTGTCTCTTAACCAAGCTATAAAGTCCCAGTGTTATTAATCTCTCCTTTCATATAGTGATATACTGGCAGGTGATGACATCAACAGGATTTTTCCAGGCAGCAAATAATTGTTCAAGTTATTTGATTAAAATGTTAATGCCCCCTTCATTTTATGCTCTCTTCATAACAGCACCACTCCCGTTTAATGCCATGGTTTTCAGTGTACCGAAGGCAAATTGGTGGCTGTAGTAGACTGTGATTCTGGTCAGAATTCTTGTCTTTCCTACCATTGCTGAAGACTGCTGATGCAGATCTATTCACTGTCGGACTCCAAAATGGGGAAGAGAAACCACGATCCCATTTACAGAAGTGAGTCCTTAATGCAAAAGCTAAATATTATTAAAGACAATGGGCACCTCCTTAAACCGCTGCTGTGGTGCTAAATATACTGCTATTGGAGGATTTTCAGATGCAGATAGTCAATCCAGTGATATAACTATGCAAGAGGAATGTGATGGGGTATGAAATATATACATTACTTCCCTATGGCTTCAACTTCATTTTTCCTGTTTCTATTATGGCCTGTATTGCCATAAAATATATAAGATTAAAAAATCAGGAGAAAGCTCCATTTGCTTCTTCCAGTTCCCATGAGAGACCCATTTTGTCAAATAATAATGTAGCTAAAGACGAGATCCCTTCCCCACAATTACCTGTACGATGCGTACTTTATCAGCGGGTCGATCGTAGATTTACTCTAGAATAATGTAACAGAAGAGGGTATCCTAGATTTAGGAATTCCAATAATATTTTAGAAGTGACAGAGTCCTGTGGCTCCTTAAAGACTAACTAAAGTATTGAAGCATAAAGTTTGGTGGGCTAATACCCACTTCGTCCGATGCATGCAGTGGAAGTATCCAGGGGCAGGTATGGATACTTCCACTGCATGCATCGGACGAAGTGGGTATTAGCCCACCAAACTTTATGCTTCAATACTTTAGTTAGTCTTTAAGGAGCCACAGGACTCTTAGACACTTCTGCAATTCCAGAATAACAGGGCTACGTCTCTGATTCTAAAAATGTTTTAATTTTGTAGACTAAAGAGAAGTGATGGGACATGAGATCAACTGGCAGTACCCTGTTTACTTAGTTAGCTGTGAGGAATAAAAGTATTGGCATGTGAGAGAAGAAATTGTGGTGTGGAAGCATCACAGTTCAATTGATTTATATTATTTTGCAACTCTCTAGTTCCTACACTCGGCAATAATATGCCTTAATATTTCACAGTGTTTACTGTGACATTTTATAACCATAATTTTGTACTTGAGAGAAATCTTTGCTGTGCAGTTAATAACTGCACATGGTAAGTTTAAAATGTAACGATCATAGAATGTCCTATTTTAACTGAGCCACGAGGTGGCGATATTGCCAAAGACGGTGCTCAAAATGCAGCTTTTCGGAATCCGCCGGCACTCAGTGGAAGCTTCACTCGGACACCTGGATCCAGACGGCAACGACTCTGCGCCGGAAAAGGGTGACAAAGGATAACAAGGAAAAGGCGGCTGGAATAAGTACAAATAAAGTCCATATTGGAGGAAAAATTCTTTACTTTCTAGCACAACATATTCAATAGCTGCAGAAGCTTTGCAGAGAGGCCTGTGTTTCAGATCTCACCGGGCAATGGATGGCGGAATGGAGAATCGCTGCAGGAAAAGGCAAGTTCTGTCTTTCTTTCTATTTTTGTGTGTGTCCCTGGGGGCGAGTGAGACGATCCGCTATTCTGTACCTGAAGAGAAGAAAAGCGGGTCCCTAGTTGCCAATATTGGAAAGGATTTGAAACTGGATGTAGGGAAATTATCTGGTCGCGGGGCGCGGTTGGTTTCTAAAAGCACCAAACAATATTTTGAGCTGAACAAACGTTCCGGGGATGTGACAATAAAGGAGAAAATAGACCGCGAGGATTTGTGCGGACAGAGAGATCCGTGTTTGCTGCAATTCGAAATTGTGTTGGAAAATCCACTGCAGCTGTACCGAATGGAGGTGCAGATCGAAGATGTGAATGACAATTCCCCTACATTCTCTGAAAATGAATTTGTTTTTAAAATACCTGAACAGATACCCCTAAACAGCCGCTTCCCCTTGGAAAGAGCTCGAGATTCAGACATAGGAACAAACGGGATCCAGAGCTACGCAATCAGCTCTAATGAGCACTTCAGCCTGGATGTGCAAACTCGGGGGGACGGCAGTAAATACCCGGTCCTGTTATTAGAGAAACAATTAGATCGGGAAGAGCAGGCGCAGTTGATGCTGATTCTCACAGCTGCCGATGGGGGCTTGCCACAGAGAACCGGGACAGCGCAAATACGCGTTAACGTGCTGGACAACAACGATAACTTCCCCCAGTTTAGTCAGTCAGTGTACAAGGTGCAGTTAATGGAAAATAGTCCGCGGGGCACATTGGTCACTAAGGTTGAAGCTAGTGATATAGATGAAGGTTCAAATGCAGAAATCACCTATTCATTCGGGCAGTTCCCCGAAAAAGTCCTCAAATTATTTCAGCTCAATCAGTTCACTGGCGAAATCAGTGTTTTGGGGAATATTGATTTTGAAGACACAGCAGTGCATGAAATGGAAATTCAGGCCACGGATGGCGGGGGATTCTCTTCACACTGCAAAGTCTTGGTGCAAATCGAGGACTTGAACGACAACCCCCCGGAAGTGACGCTGACATCCCTCACCAGCACTATACCTGAGGACTCCTCCCCTGAGACAGTGGTGGCCCTGTTCAGTGTTAGCGACCGGGACTCCGGGGACAATGGTAGAACGGTCTGCTCCATTCAGGACAATGTCCCTTTTGCTTTAAAATCGAACCTGAAGAATTACTACGAGCTTGTTACACAAACGTCCATAGACCGAGAGAAAGTGCCTGAGTATAACATAACCATCACAGCCACAGACCGGGGGACTCCGAGACTCACCTCAGTGAGGATCATCCGTGTTCAGCTATCGGATATTAATGACAATCCCCCGGTATTTCAGGAAAGTTCTTACGTCATGTACCTGAAAGAGAACAACCACCCGGGCCTGTTGATTGGAAGTGTCCATGCGGCTGACCTAGACACAGAGCAGAACGCCAAAGTGACATATTCGGCATTGCCTGGCAAGATCGGCGACGTCCCCTTGTCCTCCTCCATCTCCATCAACTCCGAGAGCGGGAACGTGTACGCTCTGCAGTCTCTGGACTATGAGCAAACGAGGGATTTCCAGGTCACAGTGAAAGCTGCAGATGGCGGGTCCCCTCCACTGAGCTCTGAAGTCATCGTCCGAGTTGTGATAATCGATGAAAATGACAACGCCCCCTTCATTTTATACCCTCTGCAGAACAGTAGCGCCCCCGCTAATGACCTGGTTCCCAGATCGGCGGAGGCGGGATACCTGGTGACGAAGGTGGTGGCTGTGGATGGAGATTCCGGTCAGAATTCTTGGCTTTCCTACCAGCTGCTGAAGGCCACGGACCCAGGTCTCTTCACTGTCTCTCTCCAAACCGGGGAAGTAAAAACCAGCAGACCTATAACGAGCCCAGACTCTGTTAAACAGAAACTTATCGTCCTGGTTAGAGACAACGGGGAGCCGCCCAGATCCACCACCTCGACGCTTAATGTGCTTCTGGTGGATGGGTTTTCAGACGCCTACATGCAGTTACTGGATGTGCCACAAGAGGAGGAGCAGCAGGACACATTAACCCTGTATCTGGTCATTTCTTTGTCTTTCATTTCATTCCTGTTTCTGGTTTCTGTGGTGACGATTATCGCCATCCGGCTGTACAAGACAAGGCAGTGCCGAGAGCGGTATGTTGCACCGTCCAGGAACTTTTATTGTGATCCCAACTTCCCCACAAATCCCGCGGACCCGAGCGGCACTGGGACTCTGCCTCAGTCTTATTGTTATGAGGTTTGCTTGACAACTGGGTCTGGCACGAGTGAATTTAAATTTCTCAGGCCAGTGATACCGTCTCTACCGGCTGACCGCACAGCCGCAGGAGGGTCCGTTCTTGACTTTCAGATCAACTCTCAGGTAAAGGAGGAGAAAGAACCTCTGAGAGAGGTGAGTGCTTATTTCATCCCATTTACGTTAATAGTTATGTGAATATGTTTGTTTCGACTGCTATGAAAATTACTTTTCCATAAATATTTAGAGATGTTATTTCTTATGGATCTTTTTCTGTAGTTCGTTCATTTTTTCCACTTGTATGATATTCAGGATATTAATCTTTGGACATTATCTTTGAAAAGTCATGGCGATGGAGGGAGGTCCTGGATTACTTGGAAAAGGGTAAGGTAGTGCCCATTTTTTAAAAAGGGGGAAAGGAGGTTCAGTCAGCATCTCCTCAGACCTTGGAAAAATCATGCAGAAGTTCCCCAATGAATCAATTTTGAAGCACTTTGAGGAAAGGAAAGTGATCGGGAACAGTCAGCATGGATTCACCCAGGGCAAGTTAACCTGGTTAACGTGATTGCTTTCTATGATGAGATAACTGGCTCTGTGGATGAGGGGAAAGTGGTAGATGTGATATGTCTTGACTTTAGCAAAGCTTTTGATAAGGTCTCACATAATTTTCTTGCCAGCAAGTTAAAGATGGATGGATGGATTACAAGTTGGATATAAATCTGGCTACATCATCAGGCTCAGTGAGTAATGAGCAATGGCTCCATGTTTAGTTGGCAGCTGGTATCAAGTGGAGTGCCCCAAGAGTCAGTCCTAGGTTCTGTTTTGTTCATTATCTTCATTAATGACCTGGGGGATGGTATGTATTGTACCTGAGCAAGTATGCAGATGACACTAAACTGAAAGGAGTGGTAGATATGCTGGAGTATATAGAGGGACCTAGACAGCTTAGAGTATTAGGCCCAAAGAAATCAGATGAATTTGAATAAGGACAAGTGCAGAGTCCTGCACTTAGCATGGAACAATCCCATGCACTGCTGCAGACTAGGGACCAAGTGGCTAGGCAGCAGTTCTGCAGAAAAGGACCTAGGGCTTGGTTACTGTGGATGATAAACTGAATATGAGTCAATAGTGTGCCGTTGTTGCCAATAAGGCTAATGGCATTTTGGGCTGTATAGGTGGAGCATTGCCAGTCGATTGAGGGATGTGATCTTTCCCTTCTATTCGGCATTGTTGAAGCCTGATCTGGAGTACTGTGTTCTATGTTGTGTCCAACACTACAAGAAGGATGTGGATAAATTGGAAAAAGTCCATCAGAGGGCAACAAAAATTATTGGGGGTCTGGAAAATGTGATTTATGAGGAGAGGCTGCAGGAACTGGGCTTATATAATCTACTAAATGAACCTGGGTTCCAAAGAGGATGAATCTAGAGTGTTCTCAGTGGTACCAGATGACAGAATAAGGAGTAATGGTCTCAAGTTGGAGTGGGGGAGGTTTAGGTTGGATATTAGGAAAAAACGTTTTCACTAGAAGAGTGGTGAAGCACTGGAATGGATTACCTAGGGAGATGGTGGAATCTCCTTCCATAGAGGTTTTTAAGGGCAGATTTGAAAAAGCTCTGTCTGTGATTATTTAATTGAGGATTGGTCCTGCTTTGAGCATGGGATTGGAGTAGATGACCACCTAAGGTCCCTTCCAAACCTGTGATTCTAAAAAAAAAAGAGGCAATGCTTACTTATATGCAATAAAATTATCATGATTTACAGCTTCTAAAGATTATGAATCCATAGCAATCAATACACATGGGAAGGACCCCTACTGTATGCATACATAAGAACAGCCATACTGGGTCAGACCAAAGGTCCATCTAGACCAGTATCCTGTCTTCTGACAGTGGCCAATCCCAGTGCCCTGGAGGGAATGAAGAGAACAGGTAATCATCCAATGCTCATTCCCAGCTTCTGGAAAACAGAAGTTGCAGACACCATCCATGCCTATCCTAGTTAATAGCCATTGATGGACCTATACTCCATTAAATTATCTAGTTCTTTTTTCAACCCTGCTCTGATCTTGGCCTTCACAATATCCTCTGGCAAAGAGTTCCACAGTTTGACTGTGTGCTGTGTGGAGAATTTGAAGAAATACTTCATTTTGCTTGTTTTAAACCTGCTGCCTATTAGTTTCATTTGATGCCCATAGTTCTTGTGTTATGAGAAGTAGTAAATAACACTTCCTTATTTACTTTCTCCACACCAGTCATGATTTTATAGACTTCAGTCATATTCCCACTTTTTTTTTTCTTTTCCAAGCTGAAAACTCCCAATGTTATTAATTTCACCTTTGATATAGTGATATAGTGGCAATTGATGGCATGAACAGGATTTTTACAAGAATCAGAGAGGTAGCCGTGTTAGTCTGGAATAGCAGAGGTAACAAAGTCCTGTGGCACCTTAAAGACTAACTATAAAGTTTTGAAGCATAAGCTTTCGTGGTCTAATACCCACTTCATCGGATGCTGCATCCGATGAAGTGGGTATTAGACCACGAAAGCTTATGCTTCAAAACTTTATAGTTAGTCTTTAAGGTGCCACAGGATTTTTACAGGCAGCAAGTAATTGTGCACGTTATTTGATTAAAATGACAACGGCCCCCTTCATGTTATATCCTTTTCAGAGCAGCACCTCCTCCATTCAATTACTTGGTTCGTAGAGCAACGAAAGCAAGTTGGTGGCTATAGACTGAGATTCTGGTCAGATTTCTTTGTCGTTCCGACGAACTGCTGAAGGCTGCTGATGCAAATTAACAGTCAGACTCAACATGAGGAAGAGAAACCACGATCTCAATTACAGTGTGACTCCTTTATGCAAACGCTAAATATTATTGACAATGGGCACCTCCTTAAACCACTGCTGCGATGCTAAATATAATTGCCTGTGGAGGATTTTCAGATGCAAATATGCAATTCAGTGACATAACTACGCAAAAGTAATCTGATGGGGTATTAAATATGTATGGCTTCAATTTCATTTTCCTTGTTTCTGTTATGGCTTGTATTGCCATAGAAGATAAAAAATCGGGAGAAAGATACGTTTGCTTATTCCAGTTGCCATGGGAGACCCATTTTGTCGAATAATAATGTAGGTACCAAGACGTGATCCCTTACCCACAATTATCTTTATGATGCGTGCTTAATCAGTGGGTCGATCCTAGATGTACTCTAGATCACCGTAACAGAATGGGAATTATAGATTTAGGTATTCCCAAGATGTTGTAGCCTTCTAGACGAAAGAGAGAGATGGGACATGTGATCAATTTGCAATAACTTGTTTATGTAGTTAGCTGTGAGGAATAAAAGTAGTGGCATGTGAGAGAAGAAATTGTGGTGTGGAAGGATCACAGTTAAATTGATTTATATTCTTTTGCAACTCTCTAGCTCCTCCACTCGGTAATAATCTGCCTTAATATTTCACAATTTGTACAATAGAGAGAAATCTTTTCTGTGCACATAATAGCTGCACATAGTAATTTTAAAATGTAAAAAAAAAGTCTTATTTAACTGAGCCACGAGGTGGCGATATTGCCAAAGACGGTGCTCAAAATGCAGCTTTTCGGAATCCGCCGGCACTCAGTGGAAGCTTCACTCAGACATCTGGATCCAGACGGCAACGGCTCTGTTCTGGGAAGGGGTGACAAAGGATTACACCGAAAAGGCGGCTGGATAAATTACAAATAAAGTTAATATTGGAGGACAAATTCTTTACTTTCTAGCACGACATATTGAATGGCTGCTGCAGCTTTGCAGAGAGTTTCAGATCTCAGATCTCAGGCTGACGGAATGGAGAATCGTTCCAGGAAAAGGCAAGTTCTGTCTTTCTTTCTATTTTTGTGTGTGCCCCTGGGGGCGAGTGAGACGATCCGCTATTCTGTGCCTGAAGAGAAGAAAAGCGGGTCCCTAGTTGCCAATATTGGAAAGGATTTGAAACTGGATGTAGGGAAATTATCTGGTCGCGGGGCGCGGCTGGTTTCTAAAAGCACCAAACAATATTTTGAGCTGAACAAAAGTTCCGGGGATGTGACAATAAAAGAGAAAATAGACCGCGAGGATCTGTGCGGACAGAGAGATCCGTGTTTGCTGCAATTCGAAATTGTGTTGGAAAATCCACTGCAGCTGTACCGAATGGAGGTGCAGATCGAAGATGTAAATGACAATTCCCCTAAATTCTCCAAAAATGAATATGTTTTAAAAATACCTGAGCCGATGCCCATAAAAACCCGTTTCCCCTTGGAAAGGGCCCACGATTCAGATATAGGAACAAACGGCATCCAGAGTTACGCAATCAGTTCTAATGAGCACTTCAGCCTGGATGTGCAAACCCGGGGTGACGGCAGTAAATACGTGGAGCTGGTATTAGAGAAACAATTAGATCGGGAAGAGCAGGCGCAACTGACTTTGACTCTCACAGCTGCCGATGGGGGCCTGCCACAGAGATCCGGGACAGCCCAAATACCCGTTAACGTGCTGGACAGCAACGATAACTTCCCCCAGTTCAGTCAGCCAGTGTACAAGGTGCAGTTAATGGAAAACAGTCCGCTCGGCACTTTGGTCACTAAGGTTGAAGCTAGTGATTTAGATGAAGGTTCAAATGCAGAAATCACCTATTCATTCGGGCAGGTCCCTGACAAAGTCCTCAAGTTATTTCAGCTCAATCAGTTCACTGGCGAAATCAGTGTTTTGGGGATAATTGATTTTGAAGACGCAGCAATGCATGAAATGGAAGTTCAGGCCACGGATGGCGGGGGATTCTCTTCACACTGCAAAGTCCTGGTGCAAATCGAGGACTTGAACGACAACCCCCCGGAAGTGACGCTGACATCCCTCACCAGCACTATACCTGAGGACTCCTCCCCCGAGACAGTGGTGGCCCTGTTCAGTGTGAGGGACCGGGACTCCGGGGACAATGGTAGAACGGTCTGCTCCATTCAGGACAATGTCCCTTTTGCTTTAAAATCGAACCTGAAGAATTATTACGAGCTTGTTACACAAACGTCCCTGGACCGAGAGAAAGTGCCTGAGTATAACATAACCATCACAGCCACAGACCGGGGGACTCCGAGACTCACCTCAGTGAGGATCATCCGTGTTCAGCTATCGGATATTAATGACAATCCCCCGGTATTTCAGGAAAGTTCTTACGTCATGTACCTGAAGGAGAACAACCACCCGGGCCTGTTGATTGGAAGTGTCCATGCGGCTGACCTAGACACAGAGCAGAACGCCAAAGTGACATATTCGGCATTGCCTGGCAAGATCGGTGACGTCCCCTTGTCCTCCTCCATCTCCATCAACTCCGAGAGCGGGAACGTGTACGCTCTGCAGTCTCTGGATTATGAGCAAACGAGGGATTTCCAGGTCACAGTGAGAGCTGCAGATGGCGGGTCCCCTCCACTGAGCTCTGAGGTCACGGTTCGAGTTGTGATACTTGATGAAAATGACAACGCCCCCTTCATTTTATACCCTCTGCAGAACAGTAGCGCCCCCGCTAATGACCTGGTGCCCAGATCGGCGGAGGCGGGTTACCTGGTGACGAAGGTGGTGGCTGTGGATGGAGATTCCGGTCAGAATTCTTGGCTTTCCTACCAGCTGCTCAAGGCCACGGACCCAGGTCTCTTCACTGTGGGTCTCCAAACCGGGGAAGTAAAAACCAGCAGACCTATAACGAGCCCAGACTCCGTTAAACAGAAACTTATCGTCCAGGTTAGAGACAACGGGGAGCCGCCCAGATCCACCACCTCGACGCTTAATGTGCTTCTGGTGGATGGGTTTTCAGACGCCTACATGCAGTTACTGGATGTGCCACAAGAGGAGGAGCAGCAGGACACATTAACCCTGTATCTGGTCATTTCTTTGTCTTTCATTTCATTTCTTTTCCTGGTTTCTGTGGTGACGATTATCGCCATCCGGCTGTACAAGACAAGGCAGTGCCGAGAGCGGTATGTTGCATCGTCCAGGAACTTTTATTGTGAGCCCAACTTCCCCTCAAATCCCGCGGACCCGAGCGGTACTGGGACTCTGCCTCAGTCTTATTGTTATGAGGTTTGCTTGACAACTGGGTCTGGTACCAGCGAATTTAAATTTCTCAGGCCAGTGATACCGTCTCTACAGGCTGACCCCACCGCCGCAGGAGGGTCCATTCTTGACTCTCAGATTAACTCTCAGCTAAAGGAGGAGAAAGAATCTCTGAAAGAGGTGAGTGCTTAGTTCACTCCATTTGCATTAATACCTTGTGTGAATATGTTTTTTTAACTGCTATTATATTCAGGATTATTATCTTTGGCCATTTTCTTTGAAAACTCATGGCGAAGGAGTGAGGTCCTGGATTACTGGGAAAATTCTAAAGTAGTGCCCATCTTTTAATAAAAGAAGTGGGACGTTCTGGGGAACTACAGGCCAGTCAGTGTCACCTGAGCCCTTGGAAAAAACATGGAGCAGTTCCTCAATGAATCAATTTTGAATTACTTGGAGGAAAGGAAAGTGACCAGGAACAGTCAGCATGGATTCACCAAGGGGAAGTCATACCTGGTTAACCTAATTGCTTTCTATGATGAGATAACTGTCTCTGTGGATGAGGGGAAAGTGGTAGATATGATATATCTTGACTTTAGCAAAGCTTTTGATAAGGTCTCCCATAGTATTCTTGCCAGCAAGTTAAAGATGTATGTATGTATTGATGGATAAATTAACTTCAAGTAGGATAGAAATCTGGCTAGATCATTGGTTCTCAAACTGGGGGTTGGGACCCCTCTGGGGGTCGTGAGCCAGTTCTGTGGGGGTCGCGAGCCCCTGCTACCATACCAGCAGCCGGCCCCAAACATTGCTGCTGCCGTGGGCTGCAGGCATCCAGCCCCTGCTGCTGCAGGCGGCCCGTGCCCCTGCCATGGCGGGCTGCCGGCACCCCCATAAGGCTGGTCCTGGCCTCAGATCCCACCGCAGCAGGCTGCTGGCAGCCCCGCGAGCCCGGTCTGTGCCCTGGCTCCTGCGGTGGCAGGCTGCCAGCACTGCCACGTGCCCAACTTGGCCCCTGCAGAGGTGGGCTTCCGGTGCCCCCGTGAGTCTGGCCTCTGCCGCAGTAGGCTGCCGGCGCCTCTGTGGGGCTGCTGGAACCCCGCCCTCATTGGCCTTGGGGGGCTGCTGGAACCCTCCCCCTCAATCCCGACCCCTGCCCTGCGGGGCTGCCAGAACTCCCCCATCCCAGCCCCTGCCGCAGCAGGCTGCAGGCACTTCCCCCCCACCTTACCCCTAGGGGGGGTCACGCTTAGAGGCCCGGTGTGGGAAAGGGGTCACCACTACAAAAAGTTTGAGAACCACTGGGCTAGATCATCAGGCTCAGTGGGTAGTGAGCAATGGCTCCATGTCTGGTTGGCAGCTAGTATCAAGTGGAGTGCCCCAAGGGTCAGTCCTAGATTCTGTTTTGTTCAATATCTTCATGAATGATCTGGAGGATGTCATGGATTGCACCCTGAGCAAGTTTGTAGATGACACTAAACTGAGAGGAGTGGTAGATATGCTGGAGTATATAGAGGGAACTAGACAAATTGGAGTATTAGGCCCAAAGAAATCAGATGAAGTTTAATGAGGACAAGTGAAGAGTCCCACACTTAGGACGGAAGAATTCCATGCACTGTTACAGATTAAGGGCCAAGTGGCTTGGCAGTAGTTCTGCAGAAAAGGACTAAGGGGTTGGTTACAGTGGATGAGAAGCTGGACATGAGTCAACAATGTGCCCTTGCTGCCAATAAGGCTAATGGCACTTTGGGCTGTATAGGTAGGAGCATTGCCAGCAGATCGAGGGATGTGATCTTTTCCTTCTATTCGGTATTGGTGAGGTCTTATCTGGAATACTGTGTTCAATTTTGGTCCCCACACTACAAGAAGGATGTGGATAATTTGGAAAGAGTCCACAGTGGGCAACAATAATTACTGGGGGGCTGGAAGACATGATTTATGAGGAGAGGCTGAGGGAACTGGGATTATTTAATCTGCAGAAGAGAAGAATTAGGGGTGGGCTATTTGATAGCTGCTTTCTACTAAGTGAAAGGGGGTTCCAAAGAGGATGGATCTAGAGCAGGGGTAGGCAAACTACGGCCTGCGGTCCAGATCCGGCCCATGGGCTCCCCCTAACCAGCCCCTGAGGTCCGGCTGGGGAGGCTGCTCTGGCCCCTCCCCTGCTGACCTCCTCCCACATGGCCTCAGCGACCGCGTTAGGAGGCTTCTCCAGCCCCTCCCCCATGGCCTCAGTGGGCGGCGTGAGCGGCGCTGGGGGGGAGGGGGGAAGGGGCTGCACGACTGTGTGTCTGACTCCCAGCCAGACAATGCTGCGTGCTCTGGAGGATCAGCGCGGCCACGTGTCTGGCTCTGGGCCAGACTTGCTATTCTGAGTGGCAGTGAGGTAAGAGGGGTGGGGTGGGGGTGAGGGGGGCTGGCTAAGGGGGAAGAGGGTCTTGGGGGGCGGTCAGGGGGTGGAGAAGGGGGGAGGTTGGATGGTGTGTGGGAGTCCCAGGGGGCCTGTAAGGGGTGTGGGGATGTGGATAGGGATCAGGGCAGTTAGGGGACAGGGAGCATGGGGGTTGGATGGTGGTGTGTTCCTGGTGGGTGATTAGGGGGAGGGGAATCTCTGGAGGGACTGTTGGGGGCCAAGGAGTAGGGGGGCTTAGATAGGGTGGCAGGTCTCAGAGTGGTGGTGGTTAGGTTGGGGTGTCTCAGGAGGGGCAGTCAGGGAGCAGGGGGGATTAGATAGGGGTGAGGTTCGGGGGGCAGTTACAGTGGGGGTGGTCTCCCGAGGGTGCGATCAGGGGACAAGGAGTGGGGAGGGTGTTGAATGGGTTGGAGGTTCTGAGGAGGGGCAGTCAGGGGGTGGGAAGTGGGTGGGGATCTGATAGGGGGAGGGGCCAGGCTGTTTGGTGAGGCACAGCCTTCCCTACCTGGCCCTCCACACAATTATGAACCCCGATGTGGCCCTCGGGCCAAATCGTTTTCCCACCCCAGATCTAGAGTGTTATCAGTGATACCAGATGACAGAATAAGGAGTAATGGTCTCAAGTTGGAGTGAGGGAAGTTTAGATTGGATATTAGGAAAAACTTTTTCACTAGGAGGGTGGTGAAGCATTGGAATGGGTTATCTAGGGAGATGGTAGAATCGCCTTCTGTAGAGATTTTTAAGGTCAGATTTGACAAAGCTCTGGCTGGGATGATTTAGTTGGGGATTGGTCCTGGTTTGAGCAGGGGGTTGGACTAGAAGACCTCCTAAGGTCCCTTCCAACCCTGTGATTCTATGATTCTATAATATATTATTTCCTTGTTATATCTTATGCTCTTTTCCTCTCTAAAAGTCCATTCATCAAAATGTGATACTGCTCTCTGTGCAGGCTCTCTGAGCTCTGCAAAGAAAGATTGAACCTCATTAAAGTAAAATTTAAAAAGTAATTGTTTATGTATTTATTAAGAATTCAATAAGAGTGGAATTATGTGCCCTAGATGGAGGGTTCTGTAGGGGGCTGCATGGAATATGAAATGTTGAAAAGAATCTGAGCTTGTTCTTGCTTCTTCAGTAGTATTTTCAAGGTAATCTATATGAGGTGTGAGTTGTAGGGTTACTGCACAAAGGTGAAATAACAGAGATAGAGTATCCTGTCTTCCAGCTGTGGTCAGTACCAGGTGCTTCAAAGGGAATGAACAGAACAGGAAATCATTGAATGATTTATCTCCTGTCATGTGCTCCCAGCTTCTGGCAAATAGAGGCTAGGGACACTCAGAACATGTTGTTTGATCCCTGTCCATCCTGGCTAATAACCATTGGAGGACCACTGTTAACTTATCTGTTTTTATTAACCCTATTATAGTTTTGGCCTTCACAACATCCCCTGGCAAAAAATTTGATGGGTTCACACTGCATTGTGTGAAGAAGTACTTCTTTTTTAAAAAAAATGTTGGTGCCTATTAATTTCATTGCATAACCCCTAGTTCTTGTATTATGTGAAGGAGTAAATAATATTTCCTTATTCCATAGTTGGGTAAATTTTGTGGCCCGAGAGCCACATAGGGGTTCAAAATTGTGAGGAGGGCCAGGTAAGGAAGACTATGCCTCCCCAAACAGCCTGGTCCCACCCCCTTTCCGACATTCACCTACTTCCCATCTCCTGACTACCCCCCCTCAGAACTCCTGACACATCCAACCCTTCCCTCTCCTTGTCCCCTGATCACCCCCTCCGCAGATCCCCCCATTCTAATTGCCCCTCCAAAACCCCACCCCTATCTAAGTCCCCCTGCTCTTTATTCCCTGACTGCCCCCTCCTGAGACCCCCCAACACCCTAACCAGCACCCCCTGAAACCCCACCCCCTATCTAAGCACTCCCCACTCCTTGCATGCCATGCACGGCCGGGCGCTCCAACCCGGGAGCACAGAGCCCACGGCTTGCCGTGCTTCACCCGGCGCTCCGGGACGGGAGATCAGAGCCCCACAGCTTGCTGTGTTCTGCCCAGCCCCCAGCTGGGAGAGCAGGACCACTGGCGCTGCTCCCCTGGCCCGCGATTCCAGGATGGATAAAAATGGTCCATGGGCCGTAGTTCTCCCACCCCTGCCTTATTCACTTTATCCGCACTAATCAAGATTTTATAGACCTCTATCATATCCCCTCTTTAATCATCTCTTTTCCAACCTTAGAAATTCCAGACTTTTAAATCTCTCCTTATATGGAATCTGACTAGAAGCATATGGTGCAACAGTGAAAGACTCAGCCATTGAAAATGTGAAGTACTCTCACCACATTCAAAAAGATGCATACGTAATTGATGAATGCATTGATGCAAATGAACATCATGTGTTTAGTCACTGTGTATGTTATCTTGAAGTCAGTGGTAGGCCAATAGATACATTTCTAGATGTTTAAATTATAGAAGACATATCGGCTTCATCTGTGACAACCCACATCTTAGAAGAGTTAAATGCTTGTAAATCGAGCCCCAAACAGATGGTTGTTTGTGCATTTGATGGAGCTGCACTTTTCTCTAGGAAGACATAGTGGAGTATAAGCTTTGCTCAGAGAAAAGTGTAATGCTAATCTCTCCTATACACACTCAGAGGCCACCTACTCCAACTAGCACTAGTATGAAGTGCAGAATCTTTAGAAGACATTAAAAAAGTCATAACTGTAATGTCTTCATTATACTTATTTTTTTTCCAGCAAGAATCCAAAAGGACTGAACATCTTATAAAAACAGAATATACACTTAGACTGAAGTTCAAATTAGTCCAATCTGAGAATACCTACTGGCTTTTTTATGAGTGATCCTTGGCTGTTGTCTTAAAATTACTTCAACCATTATTACTAGTTTTGGAAAGTACCTACTGAGATGGTGTCATGTTATTGAAATAATTCGGGACCATATAGATCATTGGTGCAACCAGGGTCCTATAGTGGCACCAAATCTTATGTACAGGGGGTCATAATGGGTGTCTACGACCAGGTTATGAATTGCTAATTATGAATATACCATTGATATGTGTGTATCTTTTTGGAACTGAAGTTATGAATATTGAATGTAGGGTGTCTGTACTTCAAACTTAGGCTTGGTTTCTGGATGAAATCACAGACAAGCTGGTGTTAACTTGAATGGCCTGCCTACTGGCCCGTTAAAGGGCCATCAACTGCACAATGAACTCTGTCCACACCCGAGGAGCCTCCCCAGGAATGGGACATGCCTGGGCAAAAACTGAATCATTGAGAGTCTGGTAATTGGACCATGTGGCTGTGAACCTTCAGTTTGCAACCAGACTCTGCATAAGGAGGAGGAGGGTCTTTGCCCACAGGAGGAAGTCTATAAAGCCTGGAAGAACGTCCTCCATTTTGTCTTCTACCTCCAGCCTTCAGCCTGCCTTGTTTCCAGCTTTGGATGGAACTTTGCTACACAGGGGAACTCTGGACAAAGGTGCTGATCCATCTCTGCAGGGGATGTGTTAGGACCGGAAGACATTGTGACGGGCAATCTCTAGGAAGTGTAGTTACGCTTCTGAGTCAACTCCAGGAGAGTGTATAGTGATGCTATGAGACTGACCTTGCTGTTATCTGTGTGTTTGGGAACAGTTCTCAGACTGTTCCCAGCTGTGTGAATGTTTACCCCGTCTGTGTGAGAGCAAACGCGTGGGAAACTAATTGGGGAAACTAAGGTAGAAGTACGTAGTCATTGAGTGTAACCAATCAATTGTTGCTTGCAAATGAGATATGAATATGTATGAGATGTAAATGTGTGAATGTACTTAAGCCCACTCCTGTGGGCTATCTTTGGGGCTTTCCTTACTCTTTTCCCCGGCCTACGGCTCCGAAGAGGTCGGGTACTCCTTCTGCGGTCGCGCTGATCTGATAAGCCCCCTCAGCGCCAGGACCGGGACCTTCCAATAAACTCACCTACTTTATTCACTTAACCACGTGTGTGTGCCTTGTCTCGCAATCTCCAAAGTACCTCACAACAGGATGCTTTCCAAAGACTTTGATTGAAACCTGCAGTTTATTCTACCTTTGCTGCAAGCCTGAACTAAGAGATGTGCCATTACTGCATGTAATTGATTTCTTTTAGCCATTCTTAACCCTCACCTATACCTTTTTCCTTGTATAATAAACCTTTAGATTTTAGATTCTAAAGGATTGGCAATAGCGTGATTTGTGGGAAGATCTGATTTGTATATTGATCTGGGTCTGGGGCCTGATTCTTTGGAATTGGGGAGAACCATTTTCTTTATTTGGGGCATTGGTTTTCATAACCATTGGTCCCCAGGACAGGTGGCTGCTTGTGGTGATACTGGGAAGCTGGAGTGTCTAAGGGAATTGCTTGTGTGACTTGCGGTTAGCCAGTGGGGCGAAACCAAAGTCTTTTCTGTTTGGCTGGTTTGATTTGCCTTAGTGTGGAAAACCCCCAGCTTTGGGCTGTAGTTGCCCCTTTGGAAGCAATCTGTCCTGATCTGACACTCACAGTTCGATCGCACCAGGAACAGCACCATCACAGATGGGATGGATCTTAGTAGTTCAGCTGGAAGACTATCATCATTCTGTCTTGTAGGTCTACTGTTGAAATCTCCTGGGTCATTAAACAATGCCATCAAGGCATCTGCTACAGCAATAGTAGATTTTTGTCCAGCGATAGAAGCTACATTTTGATCAATCAGAGAGAGATCCTTTGAAAATGTACTGGAAGAAAGAAAGACTTCAATCCAGAGGTTGACCAATGAAGGCAGTTACATTGAATCTTTAAGTGAAGAGTTCATAAGCCATCTTAAAAACTACAGAGTTGATTCATACAAAGCTACATCAGCTACTTCTCAATTCTACTCAACCTCTATGTAGCTTTGCAAATGCCTGTCTTATAAAACATTGACAGTTGAGTAGAGTGAGACACTACCAGCAATGAGGCTGCTATGAGATCAGAGCAGAATACAGAATTTGAACAAATAGTGGGATATCATACAATGATTGAATGAGGATTTGACTTCAACTTCATTTTTATTATCACTAGTAGTTTGATCCTATCTTTGTGCTATGTTTCCTGGGATATAGAAGTAGGAATTCATTTCTTGCTACTCCCAGTCAGAATAGCTACAGCTGAGCATTCTTTATCCTCATTGAATAGAAATTTTGTGTTCAGAAAGAAGTCACCTTCTGTCTGATCATGAGTATATCATGAAGGACTGAAAGTACTGAACACACGAGAAGCCACCTAAGATGAAAACATTGCATTTGAGAAGTTCATTAAAAGAGTTGTGCAAAATTGGAAGAAACCAAGAAAGATGTAGATATGTAGTGCTTCACAGTAGGCATGAGGATCCAACTTTAATTTGTGTGATTTTAAAACATGAGTTAAATCTAATAAAACAGTCATAAAACATTTTTTAGTTTTTACTATGGTTCTGTACAATCCAGTTTTGCCCTTCTGGTCTCACTCCTGGTAGGCCATAACCTCCCTGTAAAATTGATTTCTCATCCCCATTCAGTTCCTGGGGAAAACACTGATCTAAGGAAAATGTAAACTTCAACTTGTTGGTCCATTAAATGATTTTCAATATGAGCAGCCAGCAGTGGCTGTAGTTTTGATGAGGGGGGTACTTACAAAAGAAAGAGGCAATGCTTACTTATATGCTATAAAATTATCATAATTTACAGCTTCTGAAGTTTATGAATCCATAGCAATCAATACAGATGTGAAAGACCCCTACTGTATACATACATAGGAACAGCCATACTGGGTCAGGACGAAGGTCCATCTAGCCCAGTATCCTGTCTTCCGACAGTGGCCAATGCTGGTGCCCCAGAGGGAATGAGCAGAACAGGTAATCATCCAGTGACCCATCCTCTGTCACTTATTCCCAGCTTCTGGCAAACAGAAGTTGTGGACACCATCCATGCTCATCCTAGGTCCATCAATGGCTATTAGCTATCTTCCATGAGCTTATCTAGTTCTTTTTTTAACCCTGTCCTGGTCTTGGCCTTCACAACATCCTCTGGCAAAGAGTTCCACAGGTTGACTGTGCGCTGTGTGAAGAATTTGAGGAAATACTTCCTTTTGCTTGTTTTAAACCTGCTGCCTATTAAATTCATTTGATGTCCACAGTTCTTGTGTTATGAGAAGTAGTAAATAACACCTTCTTATTTGCTTTCTCCACACCAGTCATGATATTATAGACTTCACTCATATCCCCTCCTTTATTTGTCTCTTAACCAAGCTATAAAGTCCCAGTGTTATTAATCTCTCCTTTCATATAGTGATATACTGGCAGGTGATGACATCAACAGGATTTTTCCAGGCAGCAAATAATTGTTCAAGTTATTTGATTAAAATGTTAATGCCCCCTTCATTTTATGCTCTCTTCAGAACAGCACCACTCCCGTTTAATGCCATGGTTTTCAGTGTACCGAAGGCAAATTGGTGGCTGTAGTAGACTGTGATTCTGGTCAGAATTCTTGTTTTTCCTACCACTGCTGAAGACTGCTGATGCAGATCTATTCACTGTCGGACTCCAAAATGGGGAAGAGAAACCACGATCCCATTTACAGAGGTGTCTCCTTAATGCAAAAGCTAAATATTATTAAAGACAATGGGCACCTCCTTAAACCGCTGCTGTGGTGCTAAATATACTGCTATTGGAGGATTTTCAGATGCAGATAGTCAATCCAGTGATATAACTATGCAAGAGGAATGTGATGGGGTATGAAATATATACATTACTTCCCTATGGCTTCAACTTCATTTTTCCTGTTTCTATTATGGCCTGTATTGCCATAAAATATATAAGATTAAAAAATCAGGAGAAAGCTCCATTTGCTTCTTCCAGTTCCCATGAGAGACCCATTTTGTCAAATAATAATGTAGCTAAAGACGAGATCCCTTCCCCACAATTACCTGTACGATGCGTACTTAATCAGTGGGTCGATCGTAGATTTACTCTAGAATAACGTAACAGAAGAGGGTATCCTAGATTTAGGAATTCCAAAAATATTTTAGAAGTGACAGAGTCCTGTGGCTCCTTAAAGACTAACTAAAGTATTGAAGCATAAAGTTTGGTGGGCTAATACCCACTTCGTCCGATGCATGCAGTGGAAGTATACAGGGGCAGGTATAAAAGTATCCAGGGGCAGGTATAAACCTGCCCCTGGATACTTCCACTGCATGCATCAGACGAAGTGGGTATTAGCCCACCAAAGCTTATGCTTCAATACTTTAGTTAGTCTCTAAGAGCCACAGGACTCTTAGACACTTCTGCAATTCCAGACTAACACGGCTGCCTCTCTGACTCTAAAAATGTTTTAATTTTGTAGACTAAAGAGAAGTGATGGGACATGTGATCAACTGGCAGTACCCTGTTTACTTAGTTAGCTGTGAGGAATAAAAGTATTCGCATGTGAGAGAAGAAATTGTGGTGTGGAAGCATCACAGTTCAATTGATTTATATTATTTTGCAACTCTCTAGTTCCTACACTCGGCAATAATATGCCTTAATATTTCACAGTGTTTACTGTGACATTTTATAACCATAATTTTGTACTTGAGAGAAATCTTTGCTGTGCAGTTAATAACTGCACATGGTAAGTTTAAAATGTAACGATCATAGAATGTCCTATTTTAACTGAGCCACGAGGTGGCGATATTGCCAAAGACGGTGCTCAAAATGCTGCTTTTCGGAATCCGCCGGCACTCAGTGGAAGCTTCACTCGGACACCTGGATCCAGACGGCAACGACTCTGCGCCGGGAAGGGGTGACAAATGATAACAAGGAAAAGGCGGCTGGAATAAGTACAAATAAAGTCCATATTGGAGGAAAAATCCTTTACTTTCTAGCACAACATATTCAATGGCTGCAGCAATTTTGCAGAGAGGCCTGTGTTTCAGATCTCACCGGGCAATGGATGGCGGAATGGAGAATCGCTGCAGGAAAAGGCAAGTTCTGTCTTTCTTTCTATTTTTGTGTGTGCCCCTGGGGGCGAGTGAGACGATCCGCTATTCTGTGCCTGAAGAGAAGAAAAGCGGGTCCCTAGTTGCTAACATTGGAAAGGATTTGAAACTGGATATAGGGAAATTATCTGGTCGCGGGGCGCGGCTGGTTTCTAAAAGCACCAAACAATATTTTGAGCTGAACAAACGCTCTGGGGAAGTGACAATAAAGGAGAAAATAGACCGCGAGGATCTGTGCGGACAGAGAGATCCGTGTTTGCTGCAATTCGAAATTGTGTTGGAAAATCCACTGCAGCTGTACCGAATGGAGGTGCAGATCGAAGATGCAAATGACAATTCCCCTAAATTCTCCAAAAATGAATATGTTTTAAAAATACCTGAACAGATCCCCCTAAACAGCCGCTTCCCCTTGGAAAGAGCCCAAGATTCAGACATAGGAACAAACGGGATCCAGAGCTACGCAATCAGCCCTAATGAACACATCAGCCTGGATGTGCAAACTCGGGGGGACGGCAGTAAATACCCGGTCCTGTTATTAGAGAAACAATTAGATCGGGAAGAGCAGGCGCAGTTGATGCTGATTCTCACAGCTGCCGATGGGGGCTTGCCACAGAGAACCGGGACAGCACAAATACGCGTTAACGTGCTGGACGCAAACGACAACTTGCCTCGGTTTAGTCAGCCAGTGTACAAGGTGCAGTTAATGGAAAATAGTCCTCGGGGCACCTTGGTCACTAAGGTTGACGCTAGTGATTTAGATGAAGGTTCAAATGCAGAAATCACCTATTCATTCGGGCAGGTCCCTGACAAAGTCCTCAAGTTATTTCAGCTCAATCAGTTCACTGGCGAAATCAGTGTTTTGGGGATAATTGATTTTGAAGACGCAGCAATGCATGAAATGGAAGTTCAGGCCACGGATGGCGGCGGATTCTCTTCACACTGCAAAGTCCTGGTGCAGATCGAGGACTTGAATGACAACCCCCCGGAAGTGACGCTGACATCCCTCACCAGCACTATACCTGAGGATTCCTCCCCTGAGACAGTGGTGGCCCTGTTCAGTGTGAGGGACCGGGACTCCGGGGACAATGGTAGAACGGTCTGCTCCATTCAGGACAATGTCCCTTTTGCTTTAAAATCGAACCTGAAGAATTACTACGAGCTTGTTACACAAACGTCCCTGGACCGAGAGAAAGTGCCTGAGTATAACATAACCATCACAGCCACAGACCGGGGGACTCCGAGACTCGCCTCAGTGAGGATTATCCGTGTTCAGCTATCGGATATTAACGACAATCCCCCGGTATTTAATGCAAGTTCTTACGTCATGTACCTGAAGGAGAACAACCACCCGGGCCTGTTGATTGGAAGTGTCCATGCGGCTGACCTAGACACAGAGCAGAACGCCAAAGTGACATATTCGGCATTGCCTGGCAACATCGGTGACGTCCCCTTGTCCTCCTCCATCTCCATCAACTCCGAGAGCGGGAACGTGTACGCTCTGCAGTCTCTGGATTATGAGCAAATGAGGGATTTCCAGGTCACAGTGAGAGCTGCGGATGGCGGGTCCCCTCCACTGAGCTCTGAGGTCACTGTTCGTGTTGTGATACTTGATGAAAATGACAACGCCCCCTTCATTTTATACCCTCTGCAGAACAGTGGCGCCCCCGCTAATGACCTGGTTCCCAGATCGGCGGAGGCGGGTTACCTGGTGACGAAGGTGGTGGCTGTGGATGGAGATTCCGGTCAGAATTCTTGGCTTTCCTACCAGCTGCTGAAGGCCACGGACCCAGGTCTCTTCAGTGTGGGTCTCCAAACCGGGGAAGTAAAAACCAGCAGACCTATAACGAGCCCAGACTCTGTTAAACAGAAACTTATCGTCCTGGTTAGAGACAACGGGGAGCCGCCCAGATCCACCACCTCGACGCTTAATGTGCTTCTGGTGGATGGGTTTTCAGACGCCTACATGCAGTTACTGGATGTGCCACAAGAGGAGGAGCAGCAGGACACATTAACCCTGTATCTGGTCATTTCTTTGTCTTTCATTTCATTCCTTTTCCTGGTTTCTGTGGTAACGATTATCGCCATCCGGCTGTACAAGACAAGGCAGTGCCGAGAGCGGTATGTTGCACCGTCCAGGAACTTTTATTGTGAGCCCAACTTCCCCACAAATCCCGCGGACCCGAGCGGCACTGGGACTCTGCCTCAGTCTTATTGTTATGAGGTTTGCTTGACAACTGGGTCTGGCACGAGTGAATTTAAATTTCTCAGGCCGGTGATACCGTCTCTACCAGCTGCCCCCACCGCTGCAGGAGGGTCCGTTCTTGAGTCTCAGATTAACTCTCAGCTAGAGGAGGAGAAAGAATCTCTGAGAGAGGTGAGTGCTTATTTCACCCCATTTGCGTTAATACGTTATGT
The DNA here is from genome assembly GCA_032164245.1 of Sternotherus odoratus. Taxonomy (NCBI): domain Eukaryota; kingdom Metazoa; phylum Chordata; order Testudines; family Kinosternidae; genus Sternotherus; species Sternotherus odoratus. The sequence continues at coordinate 32,786,618 of JAVMKO010000008.1, forward strand.
GAATATGTTTGTTTCGACTGCTATGAAAATTACTTTCCCATAAATATTTAGAGTTGTTTTTTCTTATGGATCTTTTTCTGTAGTCCGTTCATTTTTTCAACTTATATGATATTCAGGATATTTATCTTTGGACATTATCTTTGAAAAGTCATGGCGATGGAGGGAGGTCCTGGATTAGTTGGAAAAGACTAAGGTAGTGCCCATTTTTTAAAAAGGGGGAATGGAGGTTCAGGGGAACTACAAGCCAGTCAGTATCTCCTCAGACCTTGGAAAAATCATGGAGAAGTTCCTTAATGAATCAATTTTGAAGCACTTCGAGGAAAGGAAAGTGATCAGGAACAGTCAGCATGGATTCACCCAGGGCAAATTAATCTGGTTAACGTGATTACTTTCTATGATGAGATAACTGGCTCTCTGGATGAGGGGAAAGTGGTAGATGTGATATATCTTGACTTTAGCAAAGCTTTTGATAAGGTCTCCCACAATTTTCTTGCCAGCAAGTTAAAGATGGATGGATGGATGGATGGACTACAAGTTGGATATAAATCTGGCTACATCATCAGGCTCAGTGAGTAATAAGCAATGGCTCCATGTCTAGTTGGCAGCTGGTATCAAGTGGAGTGCCCCAAGTGTCAGTCCTAGGTTCTGTTTTGTTCATTATCTTCATTAATGACCTGGAGGATGGCATGTATTGCACCTGAGCAAGTATGCAGATGACACTAAACTGAAAAGAGTGGTAGATATGCTGGAGGATATAGAGGGACCTAGACAACTTAGAGTATTAGGCCCAAAGAAATCAGATGAATTTGAATAAGGACAAGTGCAGAGTCCTGCATTTTACATGGAACAATCCCATGCACTGCTACAGCCAAGTGGCTAGGCAGCAGTTCTGCAGAAAGGGACCTAGGGCTTGGTTACAGTGGATGAGAAGCTGAATATGAGTCAACAGTGTGCCGTTGTCGCCAATAAGGCTAATGGCATTTTGGGTTGTATAAGTGGAGCATTGCCAGTCGATTGAGGGATGTGATCTTTCCCTTCTATTCGGCATTTTTGAAGCCTCATCTGGAGTACTGTGTTCTATTTTGGGCCCCACACTACAAGAAGGACGTGGATAAATTGGAAAAAGTCCATCAGAGGGCAACAACAATTATTGGGGGTCTGGGAAATGTGATTTATGAGGAGAGGCTGCAGGAACTGGGCTTATATAATCTACTAAGTGAAACTGGGTTCCAAAGAGGATGAATCTAGAGTGTTTTCAGTGGTACCAGATGGCAGAATAAGGAGTAATGGTCTCAAGTTGGAGTGGGGGAGGTTTAGGTTGGATATTAGGAAGAAACGTTTTCACTAGAAGGGTGGTGAAGCACTGGAATGGATTACCTAGGGAGATGGTGGAATCTCCTTCCATAGAGGCTTTTAAGGGCAGATTTGACAAAGCTCTGTCTGTGATTATTTAATTGAGCAGGGGATTGGAGTAGATGACCACCTAAGGTCCCTTCCAAACCTGTGATTCTAAAAAGAAAGAGGCAACACTTACTTATATGCAATAACATTATCATGATTTACAGCTTCTGAAGATTATGAATCCATAGCATTCAATACACATGTGAAAGACCCCTACTGTATGCATACATAAGAACAGCCATACTGGGTCAGACCAAAGGTCCATCTAGACCAGTATCCTGTCTTCTGACAGTGGCCAATCCCAGTGCCCTGGAGAGAATGAAGAGAACAGGTAATCATCCAATGACTCATCCTCTGTTGCTCATGCCCAGCTTCTGGAAAACAGAAGTTGCAGACACCATCCATGCCTATCCTAGTTAATAGCCATTGATGGACCTATACTCCATTAAATTATCTAGTTCTTTTTTTAACCCTGCTCTGATCTTGGCCTTCACAATATCCTCTGGCAAAGAGTTCCACAGGTTGACTGTGTGCTGTGTGGAGAATTTGAAGAAATACTTCATTTTGCTTGTTTTAAACCTGCTGCCTATTAGTTTCATTTGATGCCCATAGTTCTTGTGTTATGAGAAGTAGTAAATAACACTTCCGTATCTACTTTCTCCACACCAGTCATGATTTTATAGACCTCAGTCATATCCCCTCTTATTTTTTTCTTTTCCAAGCTGAAAAGTCCCAATGTTATTAATTTCGCCTTTGATATAGTGATATAGTGGCAAGAGATGGCATGAACAGGATTTTTACAGGCAGCAAGTAAGTGTGCAGTTATTTGATTAAAATGACAACGGCACCCTTTTCAGAGCAGCACCTCCTCCATTCAATTACTTGGTTCGTAGAGCAACGAAAGCAGGTTGGTGCCTATAGACTGAGATTCTGGTCAGATGTCTTTGTCGTTCCGACGAACTGCTGAAGGCTGCTGATGCAAATTCAAAGTCAGACTCAACATGAGGAAGAGAAACCACGATCTCAATTACAGAGTTTGACTCCTTTATGCAAACGCTAAATATTATTGACAATGGGCACCTCCTTAAACCACTGCTGCGATGCTAAATATAATTGCCTGTGGAGGATTTTCAGATGCAAATATGCAAGTCAGTGACATAACTACGCAAGAGTAATCTGATGGGGTATTAAATATGTATGGCTTCAATTTCATTTTCCTTGATTCTGTTATGGCCTGTATTGCCATATAATATATAAGATAAAAAATCGGGAGAAAGATACGTTTGCTTATTCCAGTTGCCATGGGAAACCCATTTTGTCGAATAATAATGTAGGTACCAAGACGTGGTCCCTTACCCACAATTACCTTTATGATGCGTGCTTAATCAGTGGGTCGATCCTAGATGTACTCTAGATCACCGTAACAGAATGGGAATCATAGATTTAGGTATTCCCAAGATGTTGTAGCCTTCTAGACAAAAGAGAGAGATGGGACATGTGATCAATTTGCAATAAGTTGTTTATGTAGTTAGCTGTGAGGACTAAAAGTATTGGCATGTGAGAGAAGAAATTGTGGTGTGGAAGGATCGCAGTTAAATTGATTTATATTATTTTGCAACTCTCTAGCTCCTCCACTTGGTAATAATCTGCCTTAATATTTCACAATTTGTACAATAGAGAGAAATCTTTTCTGTGCAGACAATAGCTGCACATAGTAATTTTAAAATGTAAAAAAAAAAGTCTTATTTTAACTGAGCCAAGAGGTGGCGATATTGCCAAAGACGGTGCTCAAAACGCAGCTTTTCGGAATCCGCCGGCACTCAGTGGAAGCTTCACTCGGACATCTGGATCCATACGGCAACGGCTCTGCTCTGGGAAGGGGGTGACAAAGGATTACAGGGAAAAGGCGGCTGGATTAATTACAAATAAAGATAATATTGGAGGACAAATTATTTACTTTCTAGCACAACATATTGAATGGCTGCAGCAGTTTTGCAGAGAGGCCTGTGTTTCAGATCTGACCGGGCAATGGCTGGCGGAATGGAGATGCGTTCCAGGAAAAGGCAAGTTCTGTCTTTCTTTCTATTTTTGTGTGTGTCCCTGGGGGCGAGTGACACGATCCGGTATTCTGTGCCTGAAGAGAAGAAAAGCGGGTCCCTAGTTGCTAATATTGGAAAGGATTTGAAACTGGATGTAGGGAAATTATCTGGTCGCGGGGCGCGGTTGGTTTCTAAAAGCACCAAACAATATTTTGAGCTGAACAAAAGTTCCGGGGATGTGACAATAAAGGAGAAAATAGACCGCGAGGATCTGTGCGGACAGAGAGATCCGTGTTTGCTACCATTCGAAATTGTGTTGGAAAATCCACTGCAGCTGTCCCCAATGGAGGCGCAGATCGAAGATGTAAATGACAATTCCCCTAAATTCTCCAAAAATGAATATGTTTTAAAAATACCTGAGCCGATGCCCATAAAAACCCGTTTCCCCTTGGAAAGGGCCCACGATTCAGATATAGGGACAAACGGCATCCAGAGTTACGCAATCAGCTCTAATGAACACTTCAGCCTGGATGTGCAAACCCGGGGGGACGGCAGTAAATACGTAGAGCTGGTATTAGAGAAACAATTAGATCGGGAAGAGCAGGCGCAGTTGATGCTGATTTTCACAGCTGCCGATGGGGGCCTGCCACAGAGAACCGGGACAACACAAATACACGTTAATGTGCTGGACAGCAACGACAACTTTCCCCAGTTTAGTCAGCCAGTGTACAAGGTGCAGTTAATGGAAAATAGTCCTCGGGGCACCTTGGTCACTAAAGTTGAAGCTAGTGATTTAGATGATGGTTCAAATGCAGAAATCACCTATTCATTCGGACAGGTCCCTGACAAAGTCCTCAAGTTATTTCAGCTCAATCAGTTCACTGGCGAAATCAGTGTTTTGGGGATAATTGATTTTGAAGACGCAGCAATGCATGAAATGGAAGTTCAGGCCACAGATGGTGGCGGTTTGTCTGCGCACTGTAAAGTCCTGGTGCGAATCGAGGACTTGAATGACAACCCCCCGGAAGTGACGCTGACATCCCTCACCAGCACTATACCTGAGGATTCCTCCCCTGAGACAGTGGTGGCCCTGTTCAGTGTGAGGGACCGGGACTCCGGGGACAATGGCAGAACGGTCTGCTCCATTCAGGACAATGTCCCTTTTGCTTTAAAATCGAACCTGAAGAATTACTACGAGCTTGTTACTCAAACGTCCCTAGACCGAGAGAAAGTGCCTGAGTATAACATAACCATCACAGCCACAGACCGGGGGACTCCGAGACTCACCTCAGTGACGATCATCCGTGTTCAGCTATCGGATATTAATGACAATCCCCCGGTATTTCAGGAAAGTTCGTACGTCATGTACCTGAAGGAGAACAACCACCCGGGCCTGTTGATTGGAAGTGTCCATGCGGCTGACCTAGACACAGAGCAGAACGCCAAAGTGACATATTCGGCATTGCCTGGCAACATCGGTGACGTCCCCTTGTCCTCCTCCATCTCCATCAACTCCGAGAGCGGGAACGTGTACGCTCTGCAGTCTCTGGATTATGAGCAAATGAGGGATTTCCAGGTCACAGTGAGAGCTGCGGATGGCGGGTCCCCTCCACTGAGCTCTGAGGTCACTGTTCGAGTTGTGATACTTGATGAAAATGACAACGCCCCCTTCATTTTATACCCTCTGCAGAACAGTAGCGCCCCCGCTAATGACCTGGTTCCCAGATCGGCGGAGGCGGGTTACCTGGTGACGAAGGTGGTGGCTGTGGATGGAGATTCCGGTCAGAATTCTTGGCTTTCCTACCAGCTGCTGAAGGCCACAGACCCAGTTCTCTTCACTGTGGCTCTCCAAACCGGGGAAGTAAAAACCAGCAGACCTATAACGAGCCCAGACTCTGTTAAACAGAAACTTATCGTCCTGGTTAGAGACAACGGGGAGCCGCCCAGATCCACCACCTCGACGCTTAATGTGCTTCTGGTGGATGGGTTTTCAGACGCCTACATGCAGTTACTGGATGTGCCACAAGAGGAGGAGCAGCAGGACACATTAACCCTGTATCTGGTCATTTCTTTGTCTTTCATTTCATTCCTTTTCCTGGTTTCTGTGGTAACGATTATCACCATCCGTCTGTACAAGACAAGGCAGTGCCGAGAGCGGTATGTTGCATCGTCCAGGAACTTTTATTGTGAGCCCAACTTCCCCTCAAATCCCGCGGACCCGAGCGGCACTGGGACTCTGCCTCAGTCTTATTGTTATGAGGTTTGCTTGACAACTGGGTCTGGCACGAGTGAATTTAAATTTCTCAGGCCGGTGATACCGTCTCTACCAGCTGCCCCCACCGCTGCAGGAGGGTCCGTTCTTGAGTCTCAGATTAACTCTCAGCTAGAGGAGGAGAAAGAATCTCTGAGAGAGGTGAGTGCTTATTTCACTCCTTTTGCATTATACCCTGCTTGAATATGTTTGTTTCTGCTGCTATGATAATTCGTTGACTGGAACTTTTAGAAATGTTGAGAAATATTTCATTGTCTAGTGAATTTTTCTGTTTATTGTCCAACGTATTTTTCAAATGTTAGTGTGTGCGGGCTATATAATTGTACAGTAACGCTCTAAAAGAGAGGTGGTCAAGCTTGTTCTGATCTTCTTGCGTTGTGTGTGTTCTCTATCAAGAAATTGTCAAAAGAATTATTTGGATATTATTTATCAAGGTCTCACTAACATCAGAATTATCTGCCCTTTGTATGGTATTCCTAAGGGGACTCGAGGAAGTCTACAGGGAATCTGAGGCTGAACTTGCTTATTTGGCAGTGTTTTTGCTGAGATAAGGATTTTAGGACTAATTTGTCAATATGTAATGAAGGAGATCTTTAAAACAAAGTAAAATAGTATCCAAGGAATATGTATACTCCCACAATATGTAAACTGCACTTTTGTTGTCCATCAAACCCTTTGCTATATAAACAACTAGCAGTGGCAGAGGTTTCAGTGAGGGCAATGAGGGTTGAAGAAATACGCAATGATTGCTTAAATCCTGTAAAATCACCATCAATTCGACCTCCGTGAGCGTTTGTACCCATGACAATCAGTGTGGATTCTATAGGCCAGTATTATATGCACACTGCCGATATAGTGGCAGCAAGTGCTACTAGCAGGATTTTTATAGGCAGCAAGTGTTTGGGAAATGGGTGAAGAACGGAATAGAGTCCAGAGTCCAAGGAGAGTAAATATAATCTAGCGCAACTAGGGAAATTCACGGTGTACAAGTAATGTCCGCTTGTTATGGACGCGGGTGTGTAGACACACCGCTGGCTAGTATCTTGTCCATCAATTCTGAAAATACAGGGTCAGGTCCTCAGCTGTGGAAAAACTCCGATAAGCGAAACTGACGGTTGGAGAGAGGCTTAATTCAAATATAAAGCAGCCGAGTTTGATACCACTTAGTTCTCTGTTTTTGTGTTGAATAGACAGAAGTTTATATACTGTGGGAAGTAATAATAGTATGACTGTTTTGCATTATGAGATTGAACGTGTTTAATAATTGTAGGCCTTATCCAAACGCATTCTTCTGATTTTACACTTGTTGGTGGATAATATGTGATCAACTCTGTGTTGAACTATGGCATTGACTCATATTGTACTCTCCCTGAGGCAAACCCACAGGAGGAAAGTCCCAGGAGATTCCACTTCCTTTGCTACTGATCTTACCTGCAGGTGGAGGGATGTATTAAGGGAGAACAGGAAGGTGTATAAAGAATACAAGGAGTGTGGATCGATGGGGGGAAATAAATGTGACTTCTCAGAGGGGATGTTCACTATGTTCTTCTCCACACTTTGTAGCAGCCTCCTCCTCCCCTTTCTCTGTTTTCTCCATGGACACAGGAAACCCAGACGCCAAATCTGATGGAATCAACTCCCGCTGGTCTTGACTGAAGTATTTCTGCTGGTTAGGGAGGGAAGGAGGCATTAGAATTAGCTGTACAAATGGGGAAACGTGATACGAAACTTAATACCCTTTATTCTAGGCGTAGTGGTCAAATTCCATCATTTTCTGTTCCCTTCCACGAGAACAAAGGTGAAGGAGCATCTAGCCTTTAGTAAGTACAGAGAAAGCCTCTCAAGAATAAGTGATGCCTTAATTCTGACTCTTCGTTTTCCAGATAATGGATACAATTGAAACGAAGTTTTATGGCCCCAGTGTTTGCAAAGAGTTTTACAGATTTTTTCTCCTTCAAAGAGAGAGCGAGTTATAATATTCAGGCAGTGTTTCAGAGAGAGTTCCTCATTCAAGAACAATTTTGTGACATCAGTCCTAACAAATATCTTGAATCTAGGAACTTGCAGTTTTTGTGACTATTAGTAATTGATAACTGGTGAATTATTATTACTAGACATGAATATGTGTATAGTTGTTTTTTTAAAAAAACCTATAGACTACGTCTTTTTTCTCTGTAAAAATGAAATGAAGGTTTTAGATATCTTAATCTACTGCCAAGAATCCGGAATTAATTAAAACAGAGATCTCTATTTGTGAAAATAAAATGTACTCCCAGAGACATTTTAGGATAAATGATCATTTCTAATTATTACCTAAAGATAGCCTGGTGTTCAACATTAATTAACATAATTAATGAATTCTTTGATTATAGTAATTTTTTTGGGGAGAACAGTCTGGATTTGGATACTCCAAAAGAAAACCAGTACTTCCTCCTTAGGAAATAAAAACAGCAAATACAAAACCGATATTATCAGTATGCCAGCTGGTGTAAATCGATATAGCTCTGCAGAAGTGGCGGAGTGGGCGGGGGCAATTTACAGCATCTGACCATTTAGCACTTTTAGAGCCCTGATCATGAAAAATTCAGAGTTCATGCTGACACTTTATAGGCGTTACGCAGCATTCCTACAGAAAGTATTAACCAATAGTTAATTAGTTGCTATCAGAATAAGTTATTCTTAACTCTTACAAATCCATTAAAAAAATTAAGACGATCTCTCTCTCTCTCTCTCTCTCTTTGCCCGTCACCAGTTGGCCATTATTACTGTTAATGATCCTGGCTACACATTTTTAAATTAGCTCATGATTTTTGAAGCCTACCTTTTTGATGCCCAGTATTAGACTCTCAAGCCCTGATTTTTCAGAGTCATTCAGTACCCATCACTCCCACTGAGTTCTGTGGGAGTTCTGGGTACTAAACAGTTCTGAAAACTAGGCCCAAGATGTCTGGAATTGGGCACACACAACCAATGACCACATTTGAATATTTTTTCGTAAACAAACACCAAGATAGTGATCTTTTTAAATTAGCCACCTAAATTACCATAAAACTTTGCCAGATCATTGTAAACACTTCACAGAGGATATGAGATGTTCCAGACAGTCTTTGAAAGACAGAAATACAAATAGAAATACAACAATATGAATATATCTCTATTTGGTTTATCAAATTACATTTACTTTTGAAGGTTCACATTGTAAAATTTCCCTCAGAGTTATAGATACACAGTGTCATCTTTTAGGATTTAGTTAAACATGAGCATATAGGTACAGGCCAGATCCTGCTCCCATAGAAATCAATGACAAAACTTCCATTGACTTCAAATAGAATGGTATCCCAGCTACAGTTCTGTAAGATGAAGCCCTGATTGCATGTTCCCCAGTGCACACTAATGCCTGCAGTCTTCATAACAGCCGATAATGACACCACATCATTCTATATTGTTTGCAGGGAAGAGCTTCTATCTCTGAAGACTCCATACCCAGATCTTCAGGCCCAGGCTGTATTGTTAACAAGGTGATAGGGATAAATGAGAACTGTAGTCAAAACGGTTGGCTTTCCTACCAATAGATGAGAACAACCAACTCTTCTCTATTCAACTATCAGAGACCATAAAGGAGAAATGAGAATCAAGAGGCTTATCACCCTCCAAGAAACTTTCAAGAAGGTACAGGCCTTTTCTGTAAGAGAGCAAGGATATGTATTTCTATATTATGTAATTCATTATTCCTGGTTTTTCACGTAGACCTTTGCATTTATGGTATGGCTATTGAAGAAGAGCAGGAGTTCCTTTAGCATGCTTGCTTTGTAGATTCCACCTAGCCCTTAGTGTATTTCTATTAGATCTTAACAACTTATACTTTATCTAAATATAAAGGAAACATTATAAGTCAAACTAAGCTTTAACAATAATTTATCATAAACCACCTTCCCTATGATTCTCCCTTGTGAAGATGATTATGTAATAGTGTGTTGATTTTCTGAAACCTCTTTTAAATGTACAAGTTTAAAGTTCAATGAAAATTAAGAATAAATTTCACTTACAAAGTAATTATCTATTTCAGATAGATTAAATTAAAGATGGTTAAATTAAAGCTGCTTGACCACAATGTACATTGCATATGTAGTGGGGAGGTTGTGCTTTGTGTATATTGTAAAATGTGTATTTTAAAAATTGTAGTTTTTTCCTAAGCATATGAAACTGAAACATAGTTAGAATGCATTTCAAGATCCTTGGTTAAAAGATACTGTAGAAGTGAAAAGTAATATTGCTTTAGTAGTATGTTAGTAAAATAGGTTAAAAGTGATAGAATAAACTTTAAACATTTTGTAGTGTGTAATGAGTTAAGATAAATCTCTTTTGTTCTGTCTTCATTTAATTTAATTACCAAATATAATATTTAAGATAAAGGGAACATGATGCAATTTTCCACTTGTTTATAAATTTTTAAAAATTGTCTTTCTGGTAACCATAACACTAATAAAAACAATTTTTAAAATGGCTCTAGATTGACTTTTTTATCCATTAATTCTAACAATTGGTAGCTGTACTGACAGATCAGGTTCTGTGAAGCAAAGTCATCACGGGACATGTTCTTAAAGCACTGATTCCTAATGACATGTTCTGGAGTTTGCTGGATGGACTGTCTCTCCAGAATGTGAGGACTTGTGGACCATATATGCAGGAAGGATAGCTATGAAATCTGATTCCATTGCTGACAGGTGGAGAGGAAGAGAGTGTGGGAAAGTACAGACCTGTGTAAACATGCCCTTTTTTACAAGAATGAGTCATTCCCAGGCAATTGAAGGCATTGAAGGGTATGTCTTCACTACAGCATTAGTTCGATTTCCTTTATGTCGAACTTGTGAACGCGACGGTATACAGTCGATGTTGTGTGTCTTCACTACGCACAGCTAAGCACAGCAAGTCGACAGTGTCTGTCTGCAAAACTTTTGCAGGCGTCGACATGACATGTGTTGCACTCTGGGTACCTATCCCACAGTTCCCTGATCCCCCAGCAGGCACCATTTCGAGTGCAGCATTGTGGGTAGGCATTTCCAAATTTCGCGCCCTTTTTCCGCGCCGCCCACCCCCATTACAAGCGGTGCCCTGTGGGTAGGCATCCCATAATTCGCGCCCTTTCTCCGCCGAACTAACGCCATAGCATTGCAAGCATGGAGCCCGCTGACACCACGGCTGCAGTAATGGCTGTTGTGAGGACCTCGATCACGGTTGCTGAGTTCCTGCTGCACCGTCTGCAGAGGAGGAATGCGATCCGGGGAGAACCGCGCTTTCTGGAACCCGATGACAGTGAGGAGGAGATGGACGAGGACAGCGGGGACGACAGGGACACTGACGAGGACAGCGGGGACGACAGGGACACTGACGTGCACAGCGGGGACGACAGGGACACTGCCGTTTTTGCAAGTAGGGCGACTGACAATCTGTCAAAAATGGTGGCAATGGGGCAGGCTCATGCCATCGAACGCCGATTCTGGGCCAGGGAAACAAGCACAGACTGGTGGGACCGCATAGTGCTGCGGGTCTGGGATGACTCCCAGTGGCTCAGAAACTTCCGCATGCGAAAGGGCACCTTCATGGAACTTTGTGACTTGCTGTCCCCGGCCCTCCAGCGCAGGAATACCAAAATGAGAGCGGCCCTTACAGTTGAGAAGCGAGTGGCGATAGCCCTCTGGAAGCTTGCAACGCCAGACAGCTACCGGTCAGTCGCGAATCAGTTTGGGGTGGGCAGGTCTACAGTGGGCTTTGCTGTGATGCAAGTAAGCAGGGCAATCGTCGAGCGGCTGCTACACCGGGTTATAAACCTCGGAAACCTGCAAGCCACAATAGATGGCTTTGCCGCCATGGGATTCCCTAACTGTGGTGGGGCTATAGATGGGACTCATATCCCTATCCTGGCACCGGACCACGAGGCCGCCGAGTACAGAAACCGGAAGGGATATTACTCAATGGTCATGCAAGCAGTGGTTGACCACAAGGGACGTTTCACCGACCTGTACGTGGGGTGGCCGGGAAAGCTTCATGACGCTCGAGTGTTCAGGAACTCTAGGGTTTTTAGACAGCTGCAGCAAGGCACTTTCTTCCCCGACCAGAAAATTTCCGTGGGGGGGGTCGAAATGCCGATCGTGATCATTGGGGACCCAGCCTACCCCCTAATGCCCTGGCTTATGAAGCCCTACACAGGAGCCCTGGACAGGGGTCAGGAGCTGTTCAACTACAGGCTGAGCAAGTGCAGAATGGCCGTAGAATGTGCATTTGGCCGCTTGAAAGGGAGATGGCGTTCCTTACTGATACGCTCAGACATCCGCGAGAGAAATATCCCCATTGTTATTGCTGCTTGCTCTGTGCTCCACAATATCTGTGAGAGCAAGGGGGAAACGTTTATGGCGGGCTGGGAGGCAGAGGCAAATTTACTTTCTGCTACTTATGAGCAGCCACACAGCAGGGAAAGTAAAAGAGCCCACCGTGAGGCCCTGCGCCTCAGGGACGCCTTGAAAGACAGTTTTATGAGTGCCCGAGATGGCGTTTGAGAATCTGCTCCCTTGCTGTGCTGTAAGCCTCCTGCCCTTGAACCCTCTTTCCCTCCCCCCTCCCCATGCTTTACCTCCCCCCTCCCCATGCTTTCCCTCCTCCCTCCCCATGCTTGCAGAGAAAATAAAATCACTGTTTGAAAAATCATGGTTCCTTTATTGGTTACTCGGAAATACAAATACAGGGGATCACTGTCCTGGTATCCTGGAGGGAAACCGGCAGTCGCAGTGGGGAGGAGCGGGCAAAGGAGGGGGGGTGGAGAGGAGGGGTTGGCAAGACTCAGCAGCTTTCAAAAGTGTTCCGAGAATGTAAGCCTGCTGCTGCTGCTGCTTCTGCTGGCTTGTGGGGTAGAGTGGAGCGGCCCACGGAGCTTGCCCCCCCGTGTTCTCAACCCGCGTCTGGGTGGGGAAGCTATGGGAGTTGGGGAGGGTGGGAGGTGGTTACACAGGGGCTTCAGAGGTGGTCTTTGGTCATGCTGCAGCTCCACCAGAGATCGCAGCATGTCGCTCTGGTCCTCCATTATGCGGAGGAAAGCATCCATGTGTCTTTCCTCACGTTCTACCCTCTTTTGTTCAGCGGCTCTCCATTCCTGCCTCTCTCGATCCCTTGCCTCTCTCTCTCGATCCCTTGCCTCTCTCTCTCGATCCCTTGCCTCTCTCTCTCGCTTCCTTTCCTCTCTCTCTCGATCCCTTGCCTGAATCTCTCGATCCCTTGCCTGAATCTCTCGATCCCTTGCCTCTATCATTCTTTCCCTCCAGTCCGTCTGGCGGGCTGCCTCAGCGCGCGAGTTCTCCACGAGTTCAGTAAACATCTCATCGCGCGTTCGCGTTTTCTTTTTACGCTTTCTTATCTGCGGTGCACGGCGTGATGAGGAGGCAGGGGGGTTGTGAGATACTTGTTGTTCATCTGTGGGCAAGTGTGGGAAAAGAAAGTTTGAAAGTTATGAGACAGATACATTCAAGGTTAGGAGGCAGTCTCGGACTGTACACAATGGGAGTAGTATTCCATTTGCAACCTCAGTATTCAGAGGCCTGATATGATTTCTGTACAAGGTCATGTTGTACACCTAAAACTGACTGACAAGCTCTCAGAAAATTCAGAGCATCTCAGACACATATGCGTTCCTCAGCCCAAGACGGCTTCTGAAATCACCGTGCAGCCGGCCATGGTAAGTTAAAAGTGGCGCTTGCATACTGTAGAGTAACCCCGCCCCCTTCCCCCCACCGCGTGGCTGGCTCCCACTGAAACCGCAAACTGCAAAGCAAATGCCAAAAAATCTCTTGCTAAGGGCTAAGGTCTTTTTGGGGCTCTTCAGACCGCGTGCAGACGGCTCGGATTCCCTGCCAGCTAACGCTGCGGGCTGGGGGGGGGGGGCGGCGGTCAGCGTTCGTGGGGGGGGGGGGGTGCTCGGTTCGTCGGTCCTCAGCAGAAAAGAGAACTTTGCAGCTGGGACTCTTTATCTCCCGACTAATTGCAGTCCGTATCTCAAACAGGCAACCCTGAATGACATCACTTTGCTGAGAATTTCTCGGAGAGATAGGGAGCGCATGCTCCTTGAGTCCATGCAAAGTCCTGGTCCATACGCCGCAATGCTAGCCTGCTCAATGATACCAGACAACCTACTACTTTCGTGGCGTGGGTTGGTGTCCTATCACGGGGGACCAGATAAGGCAGCTCTCCCCAGAAATCTGCTGCGCTGGATTCATCGCTACCTCCTGGAGAGCTTCATTGAAATGTCCGCGGAGGACTTATGGTCAATCCCGGAGTATATTGACAAACTCTTTGAGTAGAAATTGACCAGCAATGAAAGCACCCTAAGTCCTTAGGGCAAGTTACTCATTAATAAATGCTTCCTTTACAAAATCACGCGTCATGTAATCCCTTAAAAAAGAAACACTTACCCCCCTGGGAGGCTTGGGAGGGTACTGGCTCCAGGGTGACAAACAGCTCCTGGCTCTCTGGGTACAAGGGTTCTCCGCTGGGCTCCTGCTGCTCCGTGAGATTTTCTTCTTCATGCTCGTCCTCCTCGGAATCAGTCTCCTCCCTGACGATGATCCCATCGGTGGAGTCCACGCACACCGGCGCCCCCCATTATGGCATTTCGTTCATTGTAGAACCTGCATGTCCGTGGCGCGCCCCCTGATCGCCCGTTTGCCTCCTTGGCTTTCTGGAAAGATTGCCGCAGCTCCTTAATTTTCACGCGGCACTGTGTGGTGTCCCTGTTGTGGCCCCTTTCCAGCATGGCCTTGGAGACTCTTCCGTAGGTGTTGGCATTCCGTTTGTTGTTTCGTAGTTCCAACATCACGGATTCCTCTCCCCAGATAGCGATGAGATCCAGCACCTCACGAGTGGACCATGCTGGAGCTCTTCTCCTCTGGCTGGTTTCCAGGGTAGATGAGCTCATCATGGATTCCTGTGATGCTGAGCTCTGCATGGCGGCTAGTGCTGATTGCTCTGAATGGCGACTGATCAGTTCAGGTGAGCTGGCCACGCTGACCAAACAGGAAATGGCATTCAAATGTTCCCGGGTCTTATCTACCTGGCCAGAGCAGCGAGTTCAGAGTGCAGTGCAGAGCGGTCACAGTGGAGCAGTAGTGAGGCAGTCCAGAGCGGTCAGAATGGAGCATTGTGGGACAGCCTCTGGAGGCTATTAATGTCGGGTTCCGTCTTCACTAGCCCACGGTCGAGCTTGGAACGTCGAGATTAGCCTTATGCCACTGGTTAGGCTGGAGTGCCAAGATCGATCTTTAAGGCCCTTTACATCAACGTTAAGGGCATGTATGTGAAGACAGGTACACGTTTACTTCGACCTAACGTCGTTAACATCGATTTAAAGTGGTAGTGAAGACATGCCCGAAGTCAGGCAAACATTGGTTCTCTCTACAAATCTTCACTAGATGGGAGAAGTCAGGGAAATTTCTTCTAATATTTAACTAATAAATAAAAAGAATGAAAATGTATCAGACAGATGAATACCCAGACCAATGTTTTTAAAAACTGGAGTTAAGTCCTCATACTGACACCTAAATAGTGACCTAATTTTCCAAAGTGCTGAGCATCCAGCACCTTCCATCAAAGTCAGTGTAATTGTGCCTGTTCAGTACTTTCAAACACTAGACCAATCTTTTGCAGGTGTCTAAATAAGAACCTAACTTCAGACTATCACTTCTGACTTCAAGTGTGAGGGGAGGAGAATTAATTAATTAATTAATTAATTAATTAATTTGCATCTGCAATCAATAGCTCTGACATATTTTGGGGGGAATCCAGTACCTATAAACTATTAGCTGGGTATTCCCAGGGATAAAAACATATTTAACCTATTTGGCACTATTTTTACTATTGTGGGTGGCCTCTGATCCAGTACCTATAAACTATTAGCTTGGTATTCCCAGGGCCCAAAGACATTTAGCCTATTTGGCACTATTTTTACTATTGTGGGTGGCCTCTGGCAGTATTTTAGTGTAGAATCCCTTTTTGGGCATAAAGCAGAATTCTGTCATCTAAAATTATTAATGACTATAACAACCTCTTCTAACTGTTAGAACAGTCAGCAACTTCTCCCAGTAATTTACCAAAGCTCTAAACATAGGATCCCTTCCTTATTGTGCTCCTCCATTCAAACCTAGATGTAATTTTCACTCTTAACATAATCTACAGTGTTTGTGCTCTTTCTGCTTTTCCAATTCCTTCTTGGAACCTGTGTTGCTCAGCTGGTTGGTGTAAATTTTCCAACCTTGTATCTTCGCTAAGCATAGGTTGTAGGATTCCACTTCTAGCTGACATTCTTCCATATTTTTCTGGATTCTCTGCTTTATTCAGGAACATTTAGTCTTTGGGAAATAGTCATAGCAATTTCCCCATACTTCCTGCAATAACTACGGAATTAGGGTCCAATGTCCCTCCATCAAAGTGAAAGGAATTTCTCCATTGACTTCAGTGGGAGCAGGAATGTATTTACTCAGAACACTGGAAAATGCAGTCAGGTTAGGGTTTAACATGAGATACACACATGTACTGAACTGTTTTTTTTCAGAATGCTAACACTGATTAAACAGAGCCTAGAAACACATGAAATGATCCATTTGGAGATGGTGAAGTAATTGGATGAAGATGATCTGCCCTCCCTTCCTCGATTTAATCCTATTAAACTGAGTTTGGCTTCCAGCTCAGATGTGGTAATATCTACCTCCATTTTCTCATTTCCATTTGTCATCCTAAACTCTGTGGTGACAGAAATATTCTGAAAAACTGAGCAACTGAAATTGTGACCATCCCAGTCACAATTCTCTGCCTGAGTTCATGGTTGCTTTTTCCCACCATCAGACATCACATACTGGAAGATGGGAGAGAGAATATTCTCCATTCATTAGCACTTTCCTTTTAACACATCTGATGGAACAGAAAAAAATCCCAAAATATTACATTTCCAACATATTTAGAAATTCTGTTAATTTTCCTAAAGAAAATGGAAGCTCCTTACTCAGGCGCACCATTTCAGATTTTGGTTGGGGGGGAGGAGACTTTAAGTTGCGATTCCAGGGGCTACTTAGGCACCTGAAAACTCCAGTTTGGCAGATAGGTGTACTGTATCTAATTCCTTTATAAAAACAAATTAAATAAATATTAGACCCATTCAGCTCTAATACGAACATGTTCTGATATCTTGTGGCAAGTCACTTAAGGGACCCGGTTAGGTTTAAAATGTTTATGTATATTTTTACTTTGTTACTAACTTTGTGGAGAAAGAGTGAGAGCCCCTGTGAGGACTCCTGGGTTCTATTGCAGCTCTGAAAGAAGAATGGGGTCTATTGGGTTACTGAGTGGGGAGGAGAGATATATCTGGGTTATATATAAGAATGTCAGTGTGACCATATTGAATCAGACCAATGGTGTATCTAGCCCAGTATCCTGTCTTTCAACAGTGGTCAATACCAGGTGCTTCAGAGGGAATGAACAGAACAGAAATTCATGGAATGATTCATCCCCTGTCACCCAGTCCCAGGCTGTGGCAAACAGTGGCACAGTGCTGGCCATAGCTTCCCACAGCCCCCATTGGACCCGAGCACCCAACCACAGCCAGTGGGAGCCATGATCAGTGAACCAGCAAGTAAACAAACTGGGGGCCTGCTAAGGGTGCTTACCCTGCGGTCCCACATGCCAAGGTTGCCAATCCCTGGTCTATCTCATCATTGATATTGTGGCAGGGTGCTGGCCTGGAGGGACTGAGCCAGCTCTGCTGCCCCTTTAAGAAAGCAAAAGCCTCTGCTAGCAGCTTCCCTAAGCTAGGGAAGCTGATTACCTAGCAGAGTGCAGCCTGGGCTAATTAGGGCCAATTGGGTTACACCTAGTAGCCTCCATAGGGGATATAAAAGCCTGGCAGGGAGGAAGCCCAGGGGGTGGTAGAGTGAGAGAGAGAAGGAGGCTAGGGAAGCAGGATAGGGAGGAGTATTCAGACTCTGGATCCCTGTGAGTCAGGAAGAAGGGAGTTGTCTTCCTGAGTGGTGGCCTGTCTCCCTGAGCTGCAAAGCACTGTTAGAGCTGTACGTAGAAGGTGGTGGTGGTTTGCACTATAAATAAAAGGACACTGGTGGAGCCACAAAGCAGTCTCCTGCCTGTTTTTGAAGTGGGCGATAAGCGGATCTCCTACAATATATAATGCTACCACACCACCTTTACCTTTATTTCTGTCTTTTCCAAACCATACATACCCTTCAATAACTATTATTCCATCTTGACTAGTATTCCACAATGTTTCTGTTATCCCTATAATATCTGGCGTCACTTCCTGCACCAGTAGCCCTAGTTCCTCCATTTTGTTGCCTAGACTCCTTGCATTGGTGAAGGAATAAATAACATTTCCTTATTCATTTTTTCCACACCGTACATGGTTTTATAGACCACCATCATGTCCCCATAGTCATCTCATTTCCAAGATTAAAAGTCCCAGTTTTTTTAAATCTCTCCTCAAACAGAAGCTGTGCCATGCTCCTAATCATTTCTGTTGCCCTTCTCTACCTTTTCCAAATCCAACAGACCTCTTTTTAGGTGGGGTGATCATATTTTCATAAAATATTCAAGATGTAGGAATATTATGGATTTATATAGAGGCAATATGATATTTTCTGTCTTTTTATCTATCCAGTTTCTAATGATTCCCAATATCCTGATAGATTTTTTGATTGCGTCTGCACATTGAGTAGATGTTTTCAGAGAACTACCACAGTGACTCCAAGATCTTTTTCTTGAGTGGTAACAGCTAATTTAGACCCTATTATTTTGTATGTATAGTTGGGATTATGTTTTGCCATGTACAT
Organism: Sternotherus odoratus; assembly: GCA_032164245.1. Lineage (NCBI taxonomy): Eukaryota > Metazoa > Chordata > Testudines > Kinosternidae > Sternotherus > Sternotherus odoratus. The sequence goes on from JAVMKO010000008.1 coordinate 32,805,202, forward strand.
TACTTTGCATTTATGAACACTGAAGTTCATCTCCCTCACCCAGTTTGGCCAAATCCTTTAATAATAGCTCTTTGCAGTCAGCTATTCTTGGATTTTTGAATATTAATTAACTGGAAAACTTTTAAAGATGAAATGTGCTGCAGTACAACTATTATTATTATAGTTAATTGAATTTGTGCATAAATATCTATCCAAAATACCTGAATAAATCATATCAAAGTACATGTGTGCTTCCTTGCTGTTCCCTTGTAATAATGTAACTGGACTGCGTACCATAGCAATAGTCTTGGAGGATTCCTACTTATGGTGTCACCAAGAAGGCATGGCTTCCTTGACCAGTGGATGCTGTCCCAGGAAGCAGGACTACTAAACACAGATGGGGTTCACCTATTGAGGAAGGAGAAGAGCATATTCAGCTACAGACTGGCTAGTGAGGATGGCTTTAAAGTAGGTTCAATGGAGCAGGTGATCCAAGCCCACAGGTAAGTAAAAAACATGGAGACCTGGGAGAAGGGTCAGAATCTGGGGGGAGCATGGTCTATTATAACAGAAATAAGGGAGAGACAGGACAGAATGGGGGGAGGGGGAAATCAAATCTGTGTCTTAAATGTCTATATACTAATGTGTGAAGTATGGGGAATAAGCAGGAAGAACTTGCTCAGGAAGGACAGGCATGGAAAAAAGAGACTGTGTTGCGGTATATATTAAAAATTGTGGTAAACCCAGGCCAGGCGACTGCCAGAAAAGGTTGTGGTGAGAGGGGTAACTGCAGGTTAATTGGGTCCAGCTGAGCAAGGCTACCACTGGCCCAAAAAGGATCAGCTGAACCCAATTGAGAAGGCTGTCAGAGCCCTTTAAAAACACTCCTCCCCAGCTGAGGAGGGGGGAGTGAGGGAGAGCGAGAGACAGAGAGGCTGCCAGCAAAGAGGGAAGCAGAAAGGAGTCCCTCCCAGGAGGGAGTTAGCCTTTTCCTGGCCAGCCAGAAGCCAAACCCAGCCAGAAGAGAATTGCTAAAGTACCTGAGTCTGGGGAGTCCAAGGGGCCACCTTGCCACAAAATGTATACACTTAGACTGAGGTTAAGATAGAAATAAGAGACAGACTTGTTGAAAATCTCTGGATAAGGATAAAGGGGTAAAAAACAAGGGTGATGTCGTGGTAGGGGTCTACTGCAAACCACCAAAACAGGAGGAAGAGGTGAATAAGGCTTTTTTAAAAAAACAACTAACAAAATTATCCAAATCACAGGACTTGGTGGTGATGGGGGACTTCAACTACCCAGACATCTGTTGGAAAAATAACATAGCAGGGCACAGGTAATCCAGAAAGTTCTTGGAATGTATTGGAGACAATATTTTTATTTCAGAAGATGGAGAAAGCTACTGGGGGGAGGCTGTACTAGATTTGATTTTGACAAATAGGGAGGAGCTAGTTGATAATTTTTCAAATGGAAGGAAACAGGTGAAATTGATCATGAAATAGTAGAGTTCATGATTCTAAGGAATGGTAGGAGGTAGAAAAGCACAATAATGACAATAGAATTCAATAAGGCAGACGTTTAGCAAGCTTAGGGGGTTGGTAGGTAAAATACAATGGAAATCAAGTCTAAAGGGAAAAACAACTGAAGACAATTGGCAGTTTTTCAAAGAGACATTATTAAAGGCACAAGAGCAAACTGTCTCACTGCATAGGAAAGATAAGAAGTATGGCAAGAGATTGGCCCTGGCTTAACGAGGAGATCTCTAATAATCTAAAATGCAAAAAAGAGTCCTGCAAAAAGTATAAACTCAGTCAAATTACAAAGGATGAATAGAAACAAATAACACAAGTATGTGGGGACAAAATTAGAAAAAGCCAAGGCACAAAATGAGATCAAACTAGCTAGGGACTTAAATGGAAACAATAAAACAGTCTACCAATAAATTAGAAGCAAGAGGAAGACCAAGGATAGAGTAGGCCCATTACTCAATGAGGCGGGAAAGAGAACAGAAAATGTGGAAATGGCAGAAGTGCTTAATGTCTTCTTTGTTTTGCTTTTCCCCAAGAAGGTTGGTGGTGATTGGACATCTAACATAGTGAGTGCCAGTGAAAATTAGGTAGGATCAGAGTCTAAAATAGGGAAAGAACAAGTCAAAAATTACTTAGATAAGATAGATGTCTTCAAATCACCAGGGCCTGATTAAATGCATCCTAGAATACTCAAGGATCTGACTGAGTATATCTCTGAGCCATTAGTGATTATCTTTGAAAATCATGGAAGATGAGAGAGATTCCAGAGGACTGGAATAGGGCAAATATAGTACGTGTGTACAAATTAGGGAAATAAGGACAACCCAGGGAATTACAGACCAGTGAGCTTAACTTCTGTACCCAGAAAGATAATGGATTAAATAATTAAGCAATCAATTTTCAAACACCTAGAAGAAAATAAGGTGATAAGTAACAGTCAGCATGGATTTGTCCGGAACAAATCATGTCAAACCTATCTGATAGCTTTCTTTGACCAGGTAAGAAACCTTGTAGATAGGGGGAAGTGGTAGACATGGTATAGCTTAACTTTAGTGAGACTTTTTATACTGTTTTGCATTACCTTCTCATAGACAAACTAGGGAAATACAATTTAGATGGAGCTACTATAAGGTGGCTGCATAACTGGTTGGAAAATCATTCCTAGAGAGTAGTTATCAGTGGTTCACAGTCATGATGGAAGGGCATAACAAGTGAGGTCCTTCGGGGTTTAGTTCTGGGTCCAGTTCTGTTCAATATTTTCATCAATTATTTAGGTAATGGCATAGACAATACACTTAATTTTGTGAACAATACCAAGCTGGGAGGGGTTGCAAGTGCATTGGTGGACAGGATTAAAATTCAAAACGATCTGGACAAACCAAAGAAATGGTCTGAATTAAATATGATTAAATTTAATAAAGACAAATGCAAAGTTCCCAACTTAAGAAAGAACAATCAGTTGAACACATACAAAACAGTAAGTGACTGCCTAGGAAGGTGTGGAAAGTGATATGGTTGTCATAGTGGATCACAAGCTAAATACGAGTTAATAGTGTAAAACTGTTACCAAAAAAAAAAAAAAAGAACATATTCTGGGAGGTATTAGCAGGAGTATTCGAAGCAAGACTCAAGAAGTAATTCTTCCACTCTACTCCATGCTGATTAGGGCTCAGTTGGAGTGTTGTGTCCAGTTCTTGACTCCACATTTCAGGAAAGATGTAGACAAATTGGAGAAAGTCCAGAGAAGAGAAATAAAAATTATTAAAAGCCTAGAAAACATGACCTATGAGGGAAGATTGAAAAAAATGGGTTTGTTTAATCTGGAGAAGAGATGACTGAGAGGGGACATTATAACAGTTTTCAAGTACATAAAAGGTTGTTACAAGGGAGAGGGGAGAAAAATTGTTCCTCTTAGCCTGTGAGGTTAAGACAAGAAGCAATGGGCTTAAATTTCAGCAAGGGCTGTTTAGGTTGGACATTAAGAAAAACTTCCTAACTGTCATAGTGGTTAAGCACTGGAACAAATTACCTAAGGAGGTTGTGGAATTGCCACCATTGAGGATTTTTAAGAGCAAGTTGGAAAACAACTATCAGGGATGGTGCAGATAATACTTAGTCCTGCCTTGAGTGCAGGGGACTGGACTAGATGGCCTTTTGCGGTCCTTTCCAGTTCTATGATTTTACGATTCTGTTATGATGATATTTAAAATTAGCTTGGATCTGAAAGCAAAGGTGTTGTTTGAGACGCTAGGTGGCGCTGTTACTAAAGGTGACGCCGAAAGAGCGCTACAGAAATGTTCGGGCGGTGGTATTAGGACAAATCGCCATGAGAGGGAGCATCCCCGAGCTAAAAGACAAATAGTCCTTCTCTGAAGAAAGATCATTAGGTTTCTATCAAAAATCGAATTGTTTTACCCTGCAGATATGCTGTAAATCAAACTATTGCTTTGGTACCACAGGACCTATTTTTAGGTATCAGAGCTGCTGTATAGAAAGCGCTGTGTTTTAGATCAGACTGGAGTGGCTGGCTGAATGGGGAACCACATCAGAAAAAGGCAAGTTCTGTCTTTCTTTCTCTATCTTTGCTTGTCCGGAGCGCTGTGCGAGGCGATGCGCTATTCCGTGCCTGAAGAATCATAGAATGTCAGGGTTGGAAGGGACCTCGGGAGGTCTTCTAGTCCCCCTGCTCAAAGCAGGACCAATCCCCAACTAAATCATCAGGAACAGGACATCAGGTCCATAGTTGCTAACTGCTGCAAAGGATTTGGAATTGGAGGTAGGGAAACTGCTCGCACGGCCCAGCTGATTTGACAAAGTAGCAAAAAGTATTTTCAGCTCATCACCGCTCCGGGGATGTGATAATAAAGGATAAAATAGACTGTGAGCATCTGTGCGGACAGACTGATCCGTGTTTACTGCAATACGAAATTGTATTCGGAAATCCATTGCAGCTGCATCGCTTTGGGGTGCAGATCGAGGATGTGAATGACAATTCCCCTAGTTTCCGAAAGAAAGAATTTATGTTCGAAATTCCAGAACTGAACACCCGCTTCCCCCTGGAAAACAAATGCCATCCAGGAGTACACGATCAGCCACAAACCCCCAACGTACATTTTCGGCTGGATGTGCAAGCTAGGGGAGGCGGTAGTAAATATGCTGAACTGGTATTAGAAAAAAACGTTAGATCAGGAGGAGTAGCCAGAATTTAATTAGATTCTTACGACTTTTGACAAGGCGTTCCCCAGAGGACTGGCACAGACTTATTGTTCTGGATATCAGTGACAACACCCCTGACTTTAGTCAGTTCCTGTACATAGTGCAAGTATTTGAAAATGTTCCTACATATCAAGTAATTTGCAAACTATCTGCTAAGAACATGGACGAAGGAACATTTTTGCAATAGATTCTGACAGGAAAAATAAAAGTGATGGGAAGGTGGATTTCGAAGAGGACTCATGAGATGGAAGTCAGAGCTCAGGATGGAGGTCTGTCTGCACACGGCAGAGTCCTCGTGGAGGTTGTGGATGTGAATGACAATCACCCGGAAATGGCAATAATGTACGTCTCTGAACAGCCCGATACCCGAAGACTCCCTGCCTGAGACGGTGGTGGCGCTTTTCAGTGTGAGAGACTCAAGACTTGGGAGCTAATAGGACAACTGCTTGCCCCATCCAATCAGATGGGCGAAGGCGGGTTACCTGGTGAGGAAGATAGTAGCTGTAGATAGGGATTCTGGTCAGAATTTTTGGCTTTTCGACCAAGGCCTGTTCAGTGGGATCTCAAAATGGAGAGGTAAAAACCACAAGGATAATACCCCGAGATACGATGAAGCAAAAAGTTATTGTTCTTGTCAGAGACAACGGAGAATCGCCACTTTCCTAATCAGCAACATTAAATATACTTCTAGTGGATGGATTTTCAGATGTTAATATGCAATCTGTTGATGCAGCAAATGAAGCGGAAACAGGGAAGCATGTTAACTATGTATTTAGTAATTTCATTGTCTTTAGTTTCATTTATTTTTCTAGTTTCAGTAATCATTTTTATAATTAATAAGATATACAAGAGAAGAAAAAGTAGAGACAAATATCTCTGCTTCTGGTCATTTTTATGGAGATGAAAATATCCAGAATAATTTGGTAGATGTGACAGTTAATTGATCTTCGTCCAGAGGTTTAAACTATGAAGTTTGTTTAGCATCTGGATCGGGAACAGTGAATTCAAATTCCTCGTTCCATTATCCCCAGTTTTCCAGATCAGCAATTTAATGGAAAAACGAATTCAGATTTTCCTACGAACTCTACCAAGAAAAACGAAATTAAGTCATCTTGTCAGGTAAGAATATTATACACATTTTGAAAGCAAAAATATTGATTTTTTCCCATCAGTCTCTCTAATGTACAGGAATTATTAAGTGAATTTGAAAATGCTTGAATCTTTTACATAGATATTCTTAATTTTCTATAGCTATGTTATTTATTGATCAATTATAATGAAAAAAAATCTTCTTTTCCCTGTGTTAATTAACATAAGGGCCTGTAAAGAAAATTATTTGATATTTTAGATTTTTTACATTTGAAGAATATTGGTAAATAATATCTTTATATTATTGTCTTAGAATTTATAAAGGTATATATTTTAATATGTTAATATTGTTAATTGTGGACTATTTGTGTCCTCAGCTAGTAAAGCACAAAGCAGGATCCCTAAAAGGGAGAAAGGAATAGAACATAACGTATGGGCACTTTGCAAAAAATGTAAATAGTTTCTTCTGTAAATATGGCTACAGCAAAATGTGTGGAGACAAATTCATTCCTATCTGATTTCCATGGAGTCACAACAGGTATGAACTTGACCTGTAAGTGATCATCCAGTTACATAATATCTGTCCAGACGTTGGTAAAGGTTCTGTCTACTTTATGAATAATATAATTTTATTTAGAAGGAGAAAAGTTTTGGAAGCCCTTTAAATACATGTTAGCACATGAAACTGTTAATACATGTTTGATTCATATCCCGCAGGGGTCCAGTTGTCAGAAAAGGAGATGATATTCTCCTGTGCTTTACCTATAAAAAAAAACTGCAAGCATGTGGGTCTCAAAATGTGATACGGTAGATTGTGTAGTTGTTCAAAATATGGTCGTTCAGGGCCTCTCATCCCCACTGAGCCTCTGGAATTTAGATACTCTTCAGTGGACATGACTGTGTCCATGGACTGCCACTATGCTATGGCTCCTTGTGACTTCGGAACAAGGGTGAAGGCACTTGTGGCATCAAACTGATATGTCACTCACAGTAAATTGTGTAGATCTGTGACCTTCTCCTTTATTCTCCGAGAAAGATATATTTTAAAAGGCCGATGTTTGAGTTGTCATTGGATATCTGTGCGCTATCTCTTCACCGAGATGAATGGGACAGTTCACAGCACTCTCATATCTATTAGATCAGCTTCTCTTCAGACTCGCACAGACATTTCTTTATCGGTTACACTGAATTCATATATTTTAGGTTTTCTTTTAAACGATAACTGCTAGAGATTTGCTTATTCTTAAAGGAAATCTGAGATTCTGAAGAACAATATAGCAGCATGATAAAGATACCGCTATGCCTTGAAGCTACATATGGGTCTCATCCCAACTTTTTAATGAATCGGGAAGTGATTATTTGTTCTAGATCCATTTCAATGGATCTCACTGATGCATAGGCTTCTGCCGTATCAATCGAGGTATTACAAAGCAGACACAAATACTAACCCCTCAAGTGCAGAGCTGTGGGCCTGGCTTAAGAAGTGTGTAACTATCTACCCGGAATTGAATTTAGATCCCGGGAAAATATAGAAAATATTTAGATAAAGGAAAAATGTCGACAGGATGAAGTAGTGATTTCAGATAAAATCCCTAAATAATGTTACTAGTTTAGAGCTAAGCCTGTAATTTTTTAAAAAATGAGTCGTTCAAATACATAATGGAACGCATTTGGCTTCGTACAGGTCAATATCGGGGGAATCACTTAGGCGTACTGGACCAAAATTATTCCATCTGTAATCTCATTGAGGTCAATGGAGTTACACAAGGGATACGTTTATAACGAAAACAAAAAGTGTATGTTTTATTTCCTTCATTTACTCCTCCCACTTGAAATCAATATGGCGGAGAAAGTACCTCAACGAGAAACGTTGAAATTAATCGCTTTTTACAATAAATCATGCTGAAATGAAGCGTCTGTTAATCGTTTTTTTAATATCATGAGGCTACTGGTATTTACTTATTTCGAACTGGACATCATTCTATTTAAGTTTTCATTAAATATGTTATTGCGGTTATGTTTGCAAAAGGTTTTGACGATATGAAATGTATAAACCGTTTTACATTTAAAAAAATCTTAATAATTTTAATTCAGACGCTTGGTGGCGCTGCTCACCACAAAGGTGAAGAAAGAAAACGCAGGCTCCAAATGACTCCATTACTCGCCGAGACAGCGTCTCTCCGCCAGGCAGAGAAGCAGACTACAACAGTGCGTTATCCAGAATGTGAACTGCACTGATTTGAAAGAGCTTCAGATGGAGACGGGTGTTGGCAAAGATTCGTGTCCGTAAGCGCGACTAAGGGACGCTGAAATATACGTTAAGAGAGAGCAGATCTCTGTAGAAGAGATTCGGTTACAAGGAAACATGAGGATGAGAAATAGTGAGACAGGCGTGACAAGGCAGGTTCTATCTCTGATCCTTTTTCTCTGTGTGCCGGAGGTGAGAACCGAAACGCTTCGGTATTCTGTGACTGAAGAAACAGGAAGCGGGTTTTTCGTGGCGAATATTGCAACGGATTTGGGACTGAAACCCGAGAAACTGTCCGCTCGACAGGCCCGGATTATTTCTGAAGGGGAAAAACAGTATTTTCATCTTGACCGCGGCACCGGGGACTTGTATATACAAGAAAAAATAGACCGAGAAGAGCTCTGCGGGCAGATCGACCCCTGCCTGGTGCATTTTGTGATATTGTTGCAGAGTCCGCTACAGTCCTACCGAGCTGAGGTAAGCGTTTATGATATAAATGATCATTCTCCGGTGTTTTTAAAAGATGAATTTATTCTAAAGATCTCGGAAAGTACTGCGCCTCGAAACCGGTTTTTGCTGGAGAGTGCCCAGGATTTAGATTTGAGTAACAACAGTCTCCAGCATTACAGCATTAGCTCTAATGACTATTTTCAGATATATACTCGGGATCGCAGTGACGGCAGAAAGTACGCAGAGCTGGTTCTGGATAAACCCCTGGACCGGGAGGAGACGCCGGAGATCAGTTTCACACTTATAGCTGTCGATGGTGGTTCCCCACCGCGGACGGGTACAGCCCGAATTCGAGTTATGGTTCTGGATATAAACGACAATAATCCGGTATTTTCTCGGCTTCTTTATAAAGTCCAGATTTTGGAAAATAGACTTGAAGATTATTTGTTAGCTACAGTTTCTGCTACAGATTTAGACGAAGGAATTAATGGGAAAATATCCTATTCTATTATTCAAAATTCAGAGGAAAATCGCCAAACTTTTAAGATAAATCCGGTCACCGGGGAAATTCGACTCAAGCGGCCATTGGATTTTGAAGACCGAGAAAACTATGAGATAGACGTACAGGGCATGGACGGCGGGGGTCTGTCTGCACACTGCAAAGTCCTGGTGGAATTGCTGGATATGAATGACAATGCCCCGGAGGTGACCATAACATCCCTCAAGAGCCCTATCCCCGAGAACTCTCAGCCGGGGAGAGTGATGGCTCTGTTCAGTGTTAGGGACCGGGACTCCGAAGATAAGGGGAAAACGGTTTGCTCCATAGAGGACGAGCTGCCTTTTACTGTCAGAAAAGTATCAGAAAATTCCTACTCCCTGGTGACTGCAAGCGCATTGGATCGTGAGAGACTGTCGGAGTACAACATAACAATCACTGCTCAAGATTTGGGATCTCCCAGTCTCTCTACTTCAGTGACAATCACCGTGAAAATATCAGATATTAATGACAATTCTCCCGTGTTTAATGAAGTGTCATACACTATGTATATAAGAGAAAACAACGGGCCAGGGATAAAGATTGGCAAAGTGAGTGCTATTGATTCGGACTCAGAGCAGAATGCCAAAGTGACATACTCTCTATTGCCTGCTGAGGTAGGTGGCCTTCCGCTGCTCTCCTATATCTCCATAAACTCAGACAATGGGAACGTGTTTGCTCTGCGATCCATGGATTATGAACAGATAAAAGAGTTCCAGGTCACAGTGAGAGCTGCGGATGGCGGGTCCCCTCCACTGAGCTCTGAAGTCATCGTCCGAGTTGCGATAATTGATGAAAATGACAACGCCCCCTTCATTTTATACCCTCTGCAGAACAGTAGCGCCCCCGCTAATGACCTGGTTCCCAGATCGGCGGAGGCGGGTTACCTGGTGACGAAGGTGGTGGCTGTGGATGGAGATTCCGGTCAGAATTCTTGGCTTTCCTACCAGCTGCTGAAGGCCACAGACCCAGGTCTCTTCAGTGTGGGTTCCCAAAATGGTGAAATAAGGACCAGTCGGCCATTAAATGAACGAGACACTCTCAAGCAGAAACTTCTTATCCTTAGTAGAGATAACGGAGAACCATCTCTATCAACCACAGCGACGCTAAATTTTCTTGTTGTGGACGGATTTTCAGACGCATATATGCAGATCTTTGAGATACCCAGCGAAGAAGAAAAGGACAGCACATTGACTAAGTATTTAGTGATAGCCCTGGCTATGATTTCATTCATTTTTTTATTTTCGATAGTATTATTTGTAATTATTAAGGTATGTAAAAGGAGAAATTTTAGTAACTCGGCTTGTGGCTATGTTTATGGCGCTAACGGCTCCCCCAGTAATTTAGTAGGTGCCAGTGGAACCAGAATCCTATCCCAGCCCTGTCACTATGAAGTCTGTTTGACAAACGGATCCAATAACAGCGAGTTAAAATTTTTCAGACCAATATTCCCTAGTTTTCTTTCTCAGAATTCTGAAATAGACAAGGTCAAAGACAATGATTTTCTTAATAGTTCACATGCGGGTAATCAGATAGAATCAGTGAGTCACGACAGAATATCTGCTTGTGTTGATTAAAATTTTATATTTCAAACTTGCTTTGATCTTGTTAGTAAGAGGTTTAAACAATTTCTGTGTACATAGTAATTTAGCCATATGTATCCCTACTATTCAATCTTCACGCCTTGCCTTGTGCTTTAATTATGAATATTCCTCTTCTCAGAGAAATCTGTTGATGATAATGATAGCGATGTCCTTGTGTGTACAGGTAGTTTTAGATTAGTGATATTTGGTTAAATTTTTGAGAACGACAGAAATTCCTAAATCACTTTTGAACATGGAACTTAGTCCTAAATCACTTGGTCACTTCTGAAAATGTTACCCTTTGTTGTGAAACTGTAGTATTGTGTAGGATCAAGAACATGTAATCCTCTCAGATCTACTGAAATCTCGATAAAATTATCCCACTTTGAACTCTGCTTGATAAGGTTCATGAAATATATTTACGAGGTCACTTAGTTCCATGAATTAACATGTACTGTAATGTAACTTATGTATAAAATCTTGTAAAGCAGAAAAAGTTGAGGCAAATATCCGGACTGATTTCCTTTAGTACTGGAATGTAGGGGTAGCTATTAGCTAAAAAGACTCGAAGTGCTATTGCTTAGCTTATCCACCAGCATTGTGGATGTCATGGAGCTACACTGTTCCTAAGGTACCCCAGATATAGCATGTATCATATATATATGGATCAAAAATTTCCAGCTGTGGGCCTTAACACAGGCAAGAAAACGTATATTGAGGCACCCGAATAAAAGTAGCGTTTTTCTGGGCTTCCATTCTCTTCAATAGGAGTTGAAGGAACCTTTTAGACACTGACTTTGCAGATCGTTACCTTCGCCTTTAATTTCTCCATTGACGGTTGAGCTCACAACCACCTTTAGAAACTCTTTCAAATTTCTTCATATTATTTCGGTTAAAAACAAACCTGACCTTTAACATATGTTCTTCAATATGGGTCACACCCCTAACAAGTCTTTATTGACATCAGAGGTCTGACCCTTTACAGGCTTAGCTGTGTCCTTCACAATTATTCACTTTTTACATGGTTCTCCAAACCCTGAGGGAGACTTACCCTCCAGATATCTCTGGGTAATATCACGGTCACTGCCCACCGCTAGCACTTTTAGCACCGAAATGATGGCATATAATTCCAACCGTCATATCTTGTGTGTGTGCTCATCTCTTGGTTAAACTTTGTAGTTGTTTATGTTATTATTCACTCAAATTAAATGTCTCCTTGTTAAATAGCACATATCAGGAATAAGATTAAGCGATTTGATGTGAAATAATTGGAGTGTATTGTGACTGTTTGTTCTGTTCCCTAAACTCAATAAAATCTATATTTTCCTTGCTTCAAGTTAATTTTTTTATTAGAGCTAATGTTTGAAATGAAAACATACACAAATTGAGAAGTAAGGTACTGGACATCTGGGGTGAGGTTGGGGTTGTGGGCAATTGTAAGTAGCAGGTATAAGGTTTACGGGGTACATACATATTTCATATCCAGCACAGATCCAGATTGGGGTGTGGGAGTTTTCTAAAGCATCAGTGTATAGGTGTATTCAGGTACGCCACCCATGGGATGTAGTAAGAGTCCAAGTCAGTGGTGGTGTAGTCAATAAGTACATGGGTGGGGTACGTCCATCTGTTTGTCAGAGGAGGGAGGGGGGGGGTTATTTCTCTGGTCAGGGGTCTTAGTTACTCGACCTAGTACTGGCGATGTCCTGTGATGTGTTCTATGTATATGTCCCTGGACCACCTGATGGTGTCAGACACCATGAGCTGTTGCATGAGCCGGGTGTAGCACTGACCGACTCCAAATGCTCTCAGTACCGGCTTCTTGTGGGGGTCCCATGTGCCCAGGAGTCCTACGATCAGGGCGTGGAGCTGCACCTCGTAGCCCTGCGCTCTGTGCTCTGGCCTCCTGGAAGGCTGGTGACCGGTTTTCAAATGGCACCATTACGTCCACTATGAGGATCTTCTTCTTTTCTGCGTTGGTCACGACGATGTCGGGTCGCAGTCAGCTGTCTGTCTCCCGGGGATGGCGGAGATCTTCCCCAGCGACGGTGTGATGGCTTTCACTACTTCTCGCTCACTGTTTGCTGCTTAAGTATGCGGATGCTTCTACACCCTATTTTTAGGGAATTATACATAGTTACCACTACTTCCATGTCTTTTGTTTTCTCTTTTCTCTGGACCTTTCTTGTTGGGGCTGATTTTCCAACCTGTGTTCATTTTCTGTTTTCCTTTGAAAACTCCAATTTATGTTTTTTTTTTAAAAAAACACAATGACCAAAAATGGATATCTGAAGTCTAAGCAGGGCTGAAAATCCTTACAGATGAAAATCAGGTGAATACTGACAGTATGGAACTTGTTCTATGTGTGTTTACATTATAAAGATGTGGACTGAGACTCAAGTTAATTCAAACTCTAAACAGATAGGTTTTGCTAGGATGGCTAGCTCATCCCATTTAATATTCTAATTAAATTGTTCTTCTTACCATAACCACATTTTATTTATTTTTGTTTAACACGCAATTATTGATTTTTCTCCAGTTTATGAAGTTGTACTATGTACTCCAAAGTAGATAGGATTATGCTTAGTTATATATTATTCACACCCTTTAAAAAAATGATTTACTCTTCAATTTTCCTCTACATCTTTTTTGAATAGTATCTGAACCATAATTTACTATGTGCAGCTCACTCAAGGACTATTCCTAGCCGGATAGTGAACTATAAATAATTATCTTGTGTATTTGATTATTTAAAGCGAGTCGTGACTCCCAATGGACCACATACCTGTAGTTTATCTATAGGAATATGGAGTGGAACTCTATTAGGCACCAGACTCAATAGAATGACCATAGTGCATTGATCTGACCCTGCTACGCTGACTTCACTCAACCATTCTTTCGTGGACTTTAAAGGGCCTGGTGGAGGCTGTGTTGAGGACCCACGGCACATGTGGATGTCATTGCTCAGCAGCACTGCGTCATTCACACAAGAAAGTGTACAATGAAATAAATGCTTCTTCAGTGGTGCCAGAGTATCACATTGTTTTCACTGAATGTATTGGACGTTCAAACAATAATGCTGTGATCTGGTAAATGTTAGCAACAAAAACAAATGTCCTTTTAATGAAAGCGTTTGTTCTGGTATTCACAGTACCAAATTATGACACATTTAGGAAGTGTGGGACAGTAAAATGATTACTATAACTTCAGAAACTCATTTATTAACATCATGTCAAGTGATGCCACTAGAAAGATTCAAAGTGTTAATAATTGTGAGTCTCCTTTTATGGAATTTAATTTGAAATGAGCTGAAATACTAGAATCATAGACATAGGGCTAGAAGGAACCTTAAAAAACCACGAAGTCCAACCCCCTGCACTGTGGCAGGACCAAGTAGACCTAGATTAGGGGTTTGCAAACTTTTGGGCCTGAGGGGAATAGAAATTGTATGGAGGGCCATAATGCTCACAAAATTGGGGTTGGGGTGCGGGAGGGGATGTGGAATCTAGGGTGGGGCTTGGTATGAGGTGTTTGTGGTGTAGGAGGGTGCTCTGGGCTGGGACCGATAGGGTTCAGAGGGCTGGAGGGGGATCAGGGCTGGAGCAGGGGTTTGGGAAGGGATTCAGCTTCTGGCTGGGGTATGGGCTCTGGGATGGGGCTGGGGATGAGGTGTTTGGGGTTCAGGCGAGTGCTCCAGCCTGGGATTGAGGGGTTTGGAGATCAGGAGGGGGATCAGGGCTGGAGCAGGTCATTGGGGAGTGGGGAGAAGCGCAGGGACGTGGCCCCTGACCCAACACCCCCTGAAATGGGGCTGAGCCATGGTCCCAGTGCCCCAGCAGAGCGGGGCCGCACCATGCGGCTCAGCCCCCATCCAACCAGAGCGCTGGAGCGGGACAGAGCCACGTAGTGCTGCCCCCGACCCAGCGCTACGGCCAGAGTGGGGCCAAGCTGCATGTTGTGGCCCCGACCCCGACCCTGCACCCCGGCTGGAGCGCCGGAGTGGGGCCGAGCCCCGTGGTGAAGCTTGGGCTGGCCTAAAAGGGCTCCTGGGCTGGATCTCGCCCATGGGCCATAGTTTGCCCACTCCTGACCTAGATCATTCCTGATGAGTGAATGTCCAACCCTGTTCTTAAAAACCTCCAGTGACAGCATTCTACAATCTCCCTTGGAAGTCTATCCATGAGCATAACTATCCTTGTAGTTTTCCTAATGTCTAAACTTAATTTCCCTTCCTACAAATTAAGCCCATTACTTCTTGTCCTATCTTTAGTGGATATGGAGAACGATAGATCACAGTGCTCTTTATAAGATCCAATAACATCTCTGAAGACTGTTATCAGATCCATCTGTCTTCTTTTCTCAACATTCCCAGTTTCTTTAACCTATCCTCATAGGTCATGTTTTCTAAACCCTTTATCATATTTGTTTCTCTCCTCTGGGACTCTACCAACTTGTCCACATCTCTCCTAAAGTGTGAGACCCAGAATTGGATGCAATACTCCAGCTGAGATCTCACCAGTACCAAGCAGAGCAGGACAGTTACCTCCCAGTTTCAGATACAACACTCCTCCTAATACACCCCATAATGATATTGTGGTTTTTTTCAGAAAGGCATCACAGTGTTGACTCATATTCTATTTGTGATCAACTATAACACCCAAATCCTTTTCAGCAGTATTACCGTCTAGCCAGTTATTCCCTCTTTGCAGTTGTGCCAGGGATGGTGCCCTAGTCCAGAGAATTGAGCTGCAGCTTAACCAAGAATTAACAAAAGCTTTAAAATACATTATGCATGATTTTATTGATAAATATACACAGATTTAAGGACAATTTGTGATTTTATTTAAATGTAACAACTCACTCTTTCCAAAAGAAAAGTGCAATGCCAGCAAGTTTGAAGAACGTAATGCAGAACGAATCTCTTGGTATAGCTAATAGTGCCTCAAGAAGTTCCTTGTTAACAGGGCATTTTACTTTTGTAAGGGCCTTGATGTGGTAACCGCTGCTTGGTGAGGCCATGGCAGGATTGTAGCAGTTGAGCCCAAGCTACACTGCAGTTACAGGGGTGGGAACAGGCATGCAGCCTGTGCCTCCCCAGTCTTCTCCACCTTGAGGCAGGCCCAATGCTTGTGCATGAGCGGCTACCCAATCCTGCCTGATGCTAGGTCTCCAGCCCCGACCCAGGTAGCAGTGACAGCGGTGATAGCTCCAGGGTCTGACTGCTGCTGCTTCTTTACTAAAAATAAGGTAAAATGTTAACAGCTACTAAATTCTACATTGTGCAGGAGTGGAAATAACTATTTTGTGATTTGTTCTTCACCTGTCCAAAAGCTCACTCTGAGTGATGTATTTGATTTTTCCTTCTTAAAGGAGGTACTTTGCATTTGTCTTTATTGAATTTAATTTTGTTGATTTCAGACCAATTCTTTATTTTTCCAAGGTCCTTTATAATTCTAATCCTGTCCTTCTAGGTGCTTGCAATCCCTCCCATCTTGGTGTCATCCATATTTTTAAGAAAATTAAGAGTATTTTTAAGGAAGTTAAGTTTTATCTGACATCAGAACTCCAAAAACAGCAACACTGACAGCAGTAACAATACTTCACAGCACTAGCAACACTGGGTAGGACAAACTGGCTCAAAAAGCAATTTTCCAGACATACTATAGAGACTATTTTATGTTACGGCTTGTTTAATGCCGACAACTGTGCTATATGGAGTAGAAGATAATCTCCCCCACAGATTTTACAGTCGAAGACAGTGACCATATCTGGGCAGCCTCAACTCACATTACTATGGAGATGAACTTTGGCTGCTTTGCACCTCTGAGTTTTCGGATTAGGCACTATTTGAAAAAAATAGATTAAAATGCCCATTAAATATTCAGTACGTTTATTATTGCTTTCCTTATTACTATGTTACCTAAATAGCTTCACGTTTTATTTTAAAAAGTATATTAATTCAGGATATCTAAAAAGAAAGCAATATAATAGCCATTCTGTAAAGGAGATAGAATCACTGTAGAACAAATTTTTCCAACCGGTTTTATGACGAGGAAGACCGAATTCAGACGCATGGTGGCGCTGTTGGCTAAAACGGGGAAAGATTATAACAGGCGGTTCTGGCGTCATAAGGCTAGAAGGTAAGAGGACCAGAATGCAGGAGCAGAGATACGGGTGCTTTGTCTGGTATCGCGGAGAAAAACAAAATTATAAACGCGCTGGATTAACTGAATCCGCAGAAAGGAAATATACAAACTAAAGTAAATCTTTCGGAAATCAAAATTCTCCAGTGAATTTCCACTAGGGTCGTCATATCTCGATCTCTTGCGTTCTTTACTATTAAGAATGGCGGATAAGAAGAGGAAAACAACAATCCAAAGGCAAGTCGCTTCTCTCGTTCTATTTCTTTGCGTGTGGGCTCCCGGGTGCGAGACGGTTCGCTATTCTGTGCCCGAGGAAATGGAAAGCGGGTCCTTTGTGGCTAATGTAGCAAAGGATCTAGGGCTAGACCCGAAGAGACTTTCTGCTCGCAGGGCCAGTGTGGTTTCCGAAGGCAGCCGCCAGCATTTCCATCTAAACAGCAACACCGGGGACTTGTTTATTAAAGAGAAAGTGGACAGAGAGGAACTATGCGGAGAAGCGGACCCCTGCATGGTGCAATTTGAAATAATCCTGCAAAATCCCTTACAAGCCTATCCCGCCGAGATAAGAGTTTATGATATAAATGATCATTCTCCAATGTTCTCAGAAAATGAATTTATTTTAAAAATCCTGGAAACTTCTGACCCTGGATCTAGGTTTCCCTTGGAAAATGCCCAGGATTTAGATGTGGGAAACAACAGCCTCCAGAACTACAGCATTAGCAGTAATACTGACTATTTCCATATTTATACGCGGGTTCGGAGTGACAGCAGGAAATTCGCAGAGCTAGTGCTGGATAAGCCACTGGACCGCGAGGAGCAGCCGGAGGTGAGTCTATTGCTCACGGCCGTGGATGGAGGCTCCCCCCCGAGGTCCGGCACAGCACGAATCCGTGTCATTGTTCTCGATGCCAACGACAATCCCCCAGTGTTCTCTCAGACCATTTACAAAGCTCGAGTTCTGGAAAACAGCCCCAAAGATTATCTGGTTGCCACTGTTTCTGCTACTGATTTAGACGAGGGACATAATGGGGAAATATCTTATTCTTTTAGCCAGAAATCAAAAGAAAACGGTAAAACATTTACTATAAACCCAGTGACAGGGGAACTTCGACTCACAGGCCAATTGGATTTTGAAACGATTGAAACATATGAGCTAGATGTTCAGGCCACAGATGGCGGCGGGCTGTTCTCCCACTCCAAAGTGCTTGTGGAGGTGCTGGATGTGAATGACAATCCCCCAGAAGTTAAAGTAACGTCTCTCACCAGCCCCATACCTGAGGACTCCTCGCCTGTGACAGTGGTGGCGCTTTTCAGCATCAGAGACCGGGACTCTGGGGACAACGGGAGAACAGTCTGCTCCACAGAAGAGGATCTCCCATTTTCCTTGAAAACAACTTTCAAAAATTCCTACTCTCTAGTGACTGAGTATGTGCTTGACAGAGAGAAAGTATCGGAGTATAACATCACCATCACAGCCAGGGATTTGGGAACTCCCAGTCTCTCCACAGAGGAGAGAATCGTCGTGAAAATATCCGACATTAATGACAATTCCCCAGAGTTCAGTCAAACATCATACACTATGTATGTCCGAGAAAACAACGGCCCAGCTGTATTGATAGGGAAGGTCAATGCCTTTGATTCAGACTCAGAGCAGAATGCCAAAGTGACATACTCTCTATTGCCTGCTGAGGTAGGTGGCCTTCCCGTGCTCTCCTATGTCTCCATAAACTCAGACAATGGGAACGTGTTCGCTCTGCGATCCATGGATTATGAACAGATAAAAGAGTTCCAGGTTACAGTGAGAGCTGCGGATGGCGGGTCCCCTCCACTGAGCTCTGAAGTCATCGTCCGAGTTGCGATTATTGATGAAAATGACAACGCCCCCTTCATTTTATACCCTCTGCAGAACAGTAGCGCCCCAGCTAATGACCTGGTTCCCAGATCTGCGGAGGCGGGATACCTGGTGACGAAGGTGGTGGCTGTGGATGGAGATTCCGGTCAGAATTCTTGGCTTTCCTACCACTTGTTGAAGGCCACTGACCCAGCTCTATTTTCTATCGCTGCCCAAAATGGTGAAATAAGAACCACGAGGCTAATAACAGACCGAGATATGATGAAGCAAAAACTCATTGTGCTTGTTCGAGACAGCGGAAAATTGCCCCTTTCTTCGTCTGCAACTCTGAACATAGCTGTAGTGGATGGCTTTTCGGACGCACACTTGCAGTTTACAGATGTAGCTGTGGAAGAGGAAGAGAATGGCACATTAACTATGTACTTAATAATTTCCTTGTGTTTAGTATCGTTTATTTTTTTTATTTCAGTGATAATATTTATAATTATTAAGGTTTATAGAAGAAGGAATTATGGAGAAAAATACATGTCTGCTTCTGGCAATTTTTGTGGTGATAGCAACTTCCAGAATCATTTGGTAGATGTAACGGGAGACGGTACGCTATCTCAGAGTTATCGTTATGAAGTCTGTTTAACATCTGGATCAGGAAACAGTGAATTCAGATTCCTCAGACCCATTATCCCCTCTCTCCCACCTCAGCATGGCAATGCTGGAATGGACTCTGGAAAGGAACAGGATATTCTTACTAACTTTGATCTGACCACCAACATGGAATCAGCGACCCAGGTAAAAATTAATTTCTAATTCTCTATTTGTTTTTTTTTCTTTTTTATTGATTTAAAGTATGCACATATTTAACCATATTTAAAGAAAAATCAGAAATATTTCACAATTATTCAGAATGCTACTTTTATGTTCGATTGTTTCTCGCAAATGCATTAGTTTTGATCTGTATATATTTAATGTTTCGTAGTCTATGGTTTGGTCTAGAAACATTTGGAATATTGGTTGTCTTCAGTAGACAAGTATGGGAGAGTATTAATATACTATTGATCCATTGAGTATACTGTTTTGGGGAAATATTCTTGAATATTCTAGTAGGGATAATTGATTTTTGTGTTTGATCAAAGACTGCTAGTGTCATTAAAGAAACAGACTTTGCCAGAAGCGCGGTTTAACAGGGAATTGTAAATGATAAATTAATGCATCCAGCTATTTCCCCATTGTTATCACTGTCACCCAGGACCGAATTACTCTGTGGGGGCCGACACCACTACCACACTGTGACCCCACCCTCATGGGAAGGCCCTACCCTCCTGCTGGGATGAGCTCGTCTTTCGGGCTAGCTGCTGTCGCAGGAGTCAGTTGCACTCGGGTTATCTTTCTAGAGTTTTCCTTGCATACATGAGAGCTAGACATATCTTTAAATGAAAGCCGAGACTGTGAGCTAATCAGTGACCATAGGAGCTGGGGCCCTAGGAGTCTCTGGTGTTACTCCAATTATGACATGTAGCCAACCTTATCTTTGTCACATTGCTTTATTCTGTAATGGAAATATCTCGATGCATACTACTGACTTTATATATTGTATAGTGCATTTGTAGAAAATGTACTGAAAGCTGTATAGTCTCTGGGTATATTGAATCATATCAGAATTCTATCTGGTTTTTCATGTCCTGATGCGTTAGAATAGGAGAAGACTATTTTAATGAATAGAAATTGAGCAATTGATCTACTTGGTGTTGTGAAATTAATTGATGGTGTTGTGTTCTGTGGTATAGAACTTTCAAGATTGTATATACATCATCTTTTACAGTGGTTTTTATATTTTTTGTAATAAATAATGTAACAAGTTAGTATTAAGGATTATTAGAAATAGATTCCTAGAGTCAGAAATTGAATTTAAAAAAATCTTTCATTGTGTTGTTATTTTGGCCTTTGCAGGTAGTTTTGCAATCTATCTCTGGTGTGATAACACTAGATGATGAAAGATTATATGACAGATTTCTAGACTTTTTCTTTTTTCCTTTTGCTGTTGTAGAAAGTTTCTAAAATATGTGTGTGTGTTAGTTGGGTTCAATTGACATTTACTTACAACCTTCCTTAACTCTTACTTTAGCACAGGGGTCGGCAACCTTTCAGAAGTGGTGTGCCAAATCTTCATTTATTCACTGTAATTTAAGGTTTTGCGTGCCAGTAATACCTTTTAATGTTTATAGAAGGTCTCTCTCTAAAGTCTATATTATATAACTAAACTATTGTTGTATGTAAATTAAATAAGGTATTTAAAATGTTCAAGAAGCTTCATTTAAAATTAAATTAAAATGCAGATCTTATCAGTTTAGTGTGATCCTTGCCCTTGGTTTTCCTTGCTGAGTTTTCCCATATCCCCAGGCAGGCAGCAGTCTGAACGGGCCATTGGCTGGGACCCCGATTGGCAAGAGGCAGGTGGACAGAATTCCAGACTAGCAGCAGAGTGCCACTGAAATTGAGCTTGTGTGCCATAGCTTGCTGACCCCTGCTTTAGCATATTTTTTATTTTGGAATTTTCTGTTCTAAAAAGATTTAAAATTGGGTTGGCAT
Source organism: Sternotherus odoratus (assembly GCA_032164245.1). Lineage (NCBI taxonomy): Eukaryota > Metazoa > Chordata > Testudines > Kinosternidae > Sternotherus > Sternotherus odoratus. Next base: position 32,826,406 of record JAVMKO010000008.1, read on the forward strand.
ATAAAAACCACAAGAGTGGGGCCCTGCTCTGACACATCTTTAGAAATCCACCGAAGGAGGGCTGCTGTCCTAAATATGTTAGCAAGTTGATAGGAAGTTTATGTTAAGGGGGGATTTATATATGGCACAGAGTAGAGGATGAATGGGAGTGAGGATGAATGGAGATGGAGACTTTATTCAAAGGAAAATCATTAAACATTTCAGATTTTATATAGAAAATGTTAAGCATTTAGTTTTTAAGAGTGAAAAGACCATTTTTGCCAGTCCTCCTCTATGCTTTATATGACCCATGGATGTTTCCGATGACCCAATCCCCTATCTGTCGCAACACTCCCATTTCTTTCATGGTCCTGTGCATCCTTTTTCTGTGATTACCTTCCTGACCTACCTCCTGTCCCTTGTCCCCTTTCCAGTCTCCCTATCATGTTTGCTGAAGGTTATGATTTTATGCTTATGATTATGCTATCTGTATGTATGTATCATTTTTGTATTTAAAGTAATAAGTAATAGCTGTATACCTGGATTTCAAATGTTTGCTCCTGGGGTAACGTACATGAAGTAATTAGTCAAGATATCTTGGAGGCACTATTCAAATTGAGTGACCCATCAAAAGAACATTTAACTGAAAATGGACCCTGGGAGACACCCATCTACACTTAATTGAATTTTCTCCTGTGACTAGACAAAATGCATAGACATGTGACTTGCCCGTGTAACTCCAAACTCCATCTTGTTGCTGTGATTTTCCACAGTAAAAACAATGGAATGCCCCCCACCTGGCAAAAGCTATAAAAGGTCCTGGAAACACCTTCATTTGGTTTTCAATCCTGCTTCTTACTCCAGAAACTTGACTTAAGCCAGCTATTTATTCCATCACTGCTGCAAGCCTGAACCAAGAACCTTGCCATTACTGGATATAATCAATTCCTTTAACCAATTTTAATTCTCACCTTTCTTTCTTTTTATAAATAAACCTTTAGATTTTAGATACTAAAGGATTGGTATCAGCATGATTTTTGGGTAAGATCTAAGTTATATATTGACTTGGGTATGTGGCTGGTCCTTTGGGACCAGAAGAACTTACTATTTGATGTGACGGGTTGTAAAGAACTACTTGTCTCTGAATCCAGTGTTTTTGGTGACGATATAAGAACTGGAATGCCTGAGGAAACCGCCTTTATGTTTTCTTCTTAGCTGGTGTGGTGAAACAAGAGTTTACTTTTGTGTCTGGTTTGGCCTATCTTATAAAATAAAAACCACTAATTTCGGGTTGTGTTTGCCCTATATCTCAGCAGCTTGTCCTGAAGTTGGCATCCTCAGTTGTGACCCACTAAGGCACAGTTACAGTGCCCTTTATACGTATTGCCATACCCAAGACTGACAACTAGACCCTTATTATCTGCAGACAGCAGCTCTGCCTGTTAGGCTAAGGAAGAGACTCTGGTTGTCCAAGATTTGAGAGCTTTCACTTCTCAGTTTCCTCATATCTGTGCCTGTGTTAAAAAGGAAGGAGCCTCATATTGTCAGAGGGTAGCTCATTTAATTATCGATTGCTGAGGAAAGACCAAACCTGTGGTGGAATCTGTGTTAGTCCATCCCTTCTGGTTATGGTAAGGATTTTTATTTGAATTATTATTTTCTAGAAAGAAACATCTCCTTTTGCATACTATATTTCTGCATACAGAGATACCACTCTAATTCAGTATCATCCCTAACCACTTAACCTGCTTCATTGTAAATGATAAACTTTAAGTACTAAACAGAGTGGATATAGCTACAACAAAGTGGGGTTGGAACTTGCAGAATTTATTAATGTATAAAAATAACTTTATGCTCTCACCTGATCTTTGGAGACTTGAATCACACTGTGCATCACCCAGGCTGCAGTGATTTCTCCAACACCTCATAGTGAATGTGTTGTTGAAGAAAGGAAAATGCAATTTCTATTAATAATACCAATAATAATGGATAATTAATAATAAATGTAATAAATTGTGAGGGGGGCTGATTTGTCACTCAGCAGGGAATAGCTTGCCAATTCAATTCAATATGGAGCATACAGACAAACAATGGAGTAAGGAAGGCCACAGAAGATCTTAGCTGGATTGCAGGTTCCTCCCTCTCAAGGTTTTGTTGTATGGTCTCAGGCAACCCCAGGTTGATGTCCTGCAACTGTCCCAAATAACCCAAGAAAATGGGTCGACAAAACATTGCCAACAAAAGAGTGAAATGGATTCTTTTTACAAAACCTGAATAAAGAGGCTGGAGAATATGAATTCTGCATCCTGGAGGAGAGAAAGAACAACAACCCAGAGAACGAAATAACTGAGCAAGCATAGAGTGACTGGGCAACTGATAGCTTTATTCTGAAGAGGAGAGTTAGGCAAATGGCGACTGAAAGCCTGAAAAAAGATTAGTGGTGTTAAACCACATGCACAAATATTGGAAGAAGCGGTCACACATTCTGGAGTGGTTCACAACAGTAAGTGCCTATCTCAGGGCAGATTGTCAAAACCAGGAACACTGGTTGGGTTTATAATTAAATTTCACAAAGTCAGTAACGAATATGAACTCCTGAATCATTATATCAGTCTTACCATGGAGTCACAGACAATCCCCTTAGACTCTTCAGGGCATCTTGCCACCCAAACATACTGATAAATGGTCATTGACACCAAAAATCCCACCACATTCAGGTTGCTTCCAGTCCCAAGGAACCAGTCACTTACCCCAGATGAACTGGTATTGAAGGGCTGGTCCTCACTACCGGGGGCAGAGGAGGATCGATGGCAGATACACAACTTCAGCTACGTTAATCACGTAGCTGAAGTTTGCGTATGTGCAGCCGACTTACCTGCCGTCCTCACAGCGGCAGCAGTCGGCGGTGCACTCCCCCGTCAACGCCAGCTTGCGCCTCCTGGCTAGCTGGAGTTCCGGAGTCAACGGGGGAGCCATGGGTGATCAATTTCTCGTGTCTTCACAAGACGTGAGAAATCGATCGCCAAAAGATCGATCACTACCCACCAATCCGGCAGGTAGTGAAGACCAGCCCCTGGATCTTACACCAAAGACAATACCTGTCTAAAGCTTTATTAATTAGGAAAAGGGAATAAGAGAGTTATTTACAAGTTAAAGCAAACAAACATATATACAGAAATGAGTTATCATCTAAATCCTAAAAGTGACCGAGTTGAAGTGATCTCTCCATTCAAAGTGTCTTTTAGGACAGACCTTGGCCCTTCAGACTTTAAACAGCCAAAAGGATGGAACATTTTCCTGTGGTTTCATTTTATTTCCTTCATTCAGCCATTAATCAATCCTTTGTATTGTGATGATTCTTGATAGTCCTTCGAGATGGGTGGGGGTGGGGAATGATTCCTGTGCCTGAGTTCAAAAGTTCAAGGCAAGCATTTTTAAATTTATAAAGCAAAACTTACATATTTTCTTATAGCATGGAATTACAAGTGAGATTAATGCATAAAGCAATGTACAAACATTTCATAGAGTCTAAACATTAAATACATTCTTTTAACCTAATATCTATTTTGAGCAAAACTAATATACAGGTGACCTGGTCTGGTATCCAGATACAATGTTGTCAGTTCTCAGATAATGCCTGTAGTCTGGGCAAGAGCTGACATCTGGTCTGCCAGCATCACAGAAGCAATTATACAGGATTAAGAGTAGCACAAATGAAAGAAATATCAAGGACAATTATGAATGAAACATCACTTGAAGAAATAAAAGGAAATGTAAATGAATTGTTGAGATAATACAGCATGTCAGAGACACTGAGCACCAGCATTACCAAGTATGAAATTTGTAGTCTGGCAAATACTGGAAGATAAATAACAAGCATTGGATGACGCACTCAAGAGTGCTCAAGAGTGCCAGTTGAATTATACAATTTATGCTACACAAATAGTAGCAGCTCCTCCACTTAACAGCAAGCCATCTGAGGAGCCAATGGAAAACTCGTATATTCAAGAATGTCCATGGAAAATGAAGGGTAAATCAGATTAAGTTTTTACTTTGAGGTATCAGACAGTTGGATATATTAGAGAAAATTCATTTTAAGAGAAAACAGAAACCAACAGTCCTGGAGATGAAATATCAGCTGAATGAACGGTATGTGACACAGCTGTGAAGAAAAAATATGAACAGAAGCTGATCACACTGAGTCATATACCCTTCAGAGAAATTCTGCACAAAGTTGTTGTGAAAGGGTTGGGACTCACCAGTGCAGCACCTTGCACTGGTTAGTCCTGGAATTAGCTCTGTCTAAGATGGAGCACCCTCTGTCGGTGGTGTCCTGTCTGTTGTCTGTGCTCCATTGGTATTCAGATGTGCATTGCTCCCCTCTGGGTGGCATCTGCTTCAGATCACTCCCTGTCTGCTTCAGGACACTGCCCTCTAGCAGTGCCCACTAGTCCAGTCACACCCCCTTCTGGGGGGGAGGTTAAACACTCCTGCTGCAGTGGCCAACCACAACCCCACAGTCTAGCCCCTCTGCTCAAGGGCTGGTTGCAGTCTGCCACAACTGCTCCTCCACGACCAGATGTGGTACAAGGGGAAAGGTGGGGACGCAGGCCCACCCACTACTCTGGGTCCCAACCCAGGGACCCTTTAGTGGCAGACTCCCTGCCCACCTTCTCTCTCCTTGTCCAACCACTGCCTCTGGGCCACTTCCCCTCTGGCCCCCTGCACCTGCTGGGCCCTTCTCATCAAGGCCTGCAGCCTGGCAAGTAGTTCGCTGGAGCTCTCTTTTGCTCCCCCAAGCCTGCCCAGCAGTTCACTGTCCATAGTGCTACTCCTCATCTCTGGAGTCAATCCTGCTCCCTTGCTGTAGGCAGCCTTTATATAGGGCCTAGCCAGTCCCTGATTGGCTGGCTCCTTCTTGGCCCTGATTGGCTCCCCATAGGTCCTTAGTGATTGGCTGCCAGCCTGCGCAGCCTGTCTATCCCGATCTAACCCACTCTTTCGTGGGGGTGAGACAGCCACCCCACCACAGTTGTCGATACCAAGAGAACAGACATTTTAAGATAGACCCTAAGAGATTCTTTGATCTGATGGAGCTTAAAATCATAACAATAATAATTAAGAAAATAGACCGCCAATACATAATATGAAATAATTTCAGCATTCCTGGAAGGAAATCTGGTATAATGATGTACAACATAACCAGACAGTAGACTGGATTAAAAATGCATGAGAGAAATCTAAAAACTACACAGAACAGGAATATCCAAGAAAGAAATGGATGAGGTACTGAGAGGAATGAAAAAATTAGAAAGCTCCCAAACCACACAAGTGCGTGGATTCTGATTGAAACACCTAATAACTCTCCATGGCTGTTTACTTGAACAACTTAACAAATGTTTGAAGAATGGATGTCAAAAATGGATAGTAACAGGGATACACATCCTCATGCAAAAGAAAGAAAGAAAGAAAGAAAGAAAGAAAGAAAGAAAGAAAGAAAGAAAGAAAGAAAGAAAGAAAGAAAGAAAGAAAGAAAGAAAGAAAGAAAGAAAAAAGAAAGAAAGAAAGAAAGCAGTGATTCTATTAATTATATATAATAGAATAATTATATTGCTATCATGTGCTTATCAACTGTGCTGAAACTTCTACCAGCAATTCTAGCAAAGAAGATATATGTAGTGCTAGCTCACAATGGAATGCTGCCTCCTAATCTGAGCAAGTAGGCTGCACAGTAAACATGAAAGGGACAAAAATCCACCAGAGTCTGAACAGGAAGGTCACAGAATATGTGTGGGTGTATAGTGAGCCTCTGTGATTGTATGAATTCCCACCCAGGAGAGGGACATTAATAAGGAGGAAGAGCTGCTTTTCTACAGAAATTGTTATGCCCCTCCTTAAAGAGGAGACCCTTTTCCTATATTATACATCTTAATATAGTTTAGTATAGGAATGGCTACGCGCTTCATCTTTGGTGTGACACCTAAAGTGCAATTGACTTGGGGGCAAGTGACTGGGAGAAACCTGAAACCTGTGATTCTTCATGTAAGGGACCATCTATCACAGAAATGCACTGTTTGTTTTGCATTGGCATGAGCTGGTGCCTGGTATGCCAGCATCACAATTACTTTAATGTCACCTCCAAATCTATGTTATATACTAGGGTTGTTGATTAACCACAGTTAACTCGTGCGATTAGCTCAAAAAAATTAATCATGATTTAAACATTTAATCATTAATCACAGTTTTAATTTCACAGTAAAACAATTGAATACCAATTGAAAAATCTGAAATATTTCTACATTTTCATATATACAGTACTGTATTATGTCTTGTAATTTAAATAAAATTGTACATTATTTTTATTATAAATATTTGCACTGTAAAATTGATAAACAACATAAATAGTATTTTTCAATTCACTTCATACAAGTACTGTAGTGCAATCTCTTTATTATAAAAGTGCAACGTGCAAATGTAGATTTTTTTGTTACATAACTGCATTAAAAAAACAAACAATGTAAAATTTCAGAGCCTACAAGTCCACTCGGTCCTACCTCTTGCTCAGCCAATCACTAAGAGAAGCAAGTTTATTTACATTTACAGGAGATAATGCTGTCTCCTTCTTATTGACAACGTCACCTGAAAGTGAGAACAGGCATTTGCATGGCACTTTTGAAGCCATCATTGCAAGGCATTTACCTGCCAAATATGCTAAACATTCTTATGCCTTCTCATGCTTCAGGCACTATTCCAGAGCACATGCTGCCATGCTGATGATGCTTGTTAAAAATAATAATGTGTTAATTACATTTGTGACTGAACTCCTCGGGGGAGAATTGTATGTCTCCTGTTCTGTTTTACCTGCATTCTGCCATATATTTCATGTTATAGCAGTCTTGGATGGTGACCTTGAACATGTAGTTCATTTTAAGAATGCTTTCACTGGAGGTTTCACAAAAAGCAAAGCAGGTCCCAATGTGAAATTTCTAAAGATAGCTCTGGCATTGGACACAAGGTTTAAGATTCTGAAGTGACTTCCAAAATCTGAGAGGGATGAGGTGTGGAGCATGATTTCAGAAGTCTTAAAAGAGCAACACTTCAATGTGTAAACTACAGAACCGGAACCACCACAAAATAAAATCAACCTTCTCCTGGTGGCATCTGATTCACATAATGAAAATGAACATGCGTTGGTCTGCACTGCTTTGGATTGGTATTAAGAGAAACCCATCATCAGCATGGACACATTGTCCCATGGAATTATTGTTGAAGCATGAAGGAATCTTTAGCATATCTGTCACATACAATACTATGTGAATGCCTGTTCTCACTTTCAGGTGACATTATAAACAAGAAGTGGGCAGCATTATCTCCTGCAAATGTAAACAAACTTTTTTTCTCTTAGTTATTGGCTGAACAAGAAGTAGGACTGAGTGAACTTGCAGGCTCTAAAATTTTACATTATTTTATTTTTCAATGCAAGTTTTTTTTGTGTAAATTCAACTTTCATGATAAAGAGATCGCACTATAGAACTTGTAATAAATGAATTGAAAAATATCATTTCTTTGTTTTTTCCAGTCCAAATACTTGCAATCAAAATTAAATATAAAGTGAGCACTATAAACTTTGTATTCTGTGTTGCAATTGAGATCAATATATTTGAAAATGTAGAAAACATCTAAAATATTTAAATAAATGGTATTTAATTATTGTTTAAAAGCACAATTAATCATGATTAATTTTTTTAATCATTTGACAGTCCTAGTTCATATTAATGTGCACACATAGTATAAGACAAACATATGTATGTAAAACTGGCAAACGTTAGAGAATATTATGTCCATCCTTTGACATTCCAGCTAAAGAAATAATGTTAATCTTTCCCAAGAAGGAATCATCTGTCCCCCCACTTTCAATCCAAACTAGGAGGAAACACTAAACTTGTCAACTGAAGTAAAAAGGATGGACTCTTGACATGACTGTTTCTCTTAAAGACTTCCGAGGAATTATCCCCATCCAAAAAAGACTTCTATATTTTTTTGTTTTAATATGCTAATTCCTGGAATAGAAAGCAGTCTAATTCAACAGTGCCCAAACCAGCTCGATCAGGATAAATTTTACAAAAAGAATACAGAGAAAGCTGTGAAAACAAGGATTGTTAGTTTTGCTTGAAAATAACATTCTGTGTTATAGCCAGATTGGTTGAATAATAACACAGATATGGAGATATGAATCTAGAACAAAATAGACTGGTCCGACAGAAGAAAGTAACAAGAAAAACACCAGCCCCAAACCCAGACACGTTTGGGTTTTAACTGCTCACAAAGGGGGCATGTCATTACCTGGTGGAGTCAATGACATCCGATTTAAAATTCTCAGGCAGGATGTGGTTCAATATTTGAAATACCTGGGGATATATCGCTAGGGGAAATAACTCTATCCTGAACGATGTACCAGAACAATTACAAGTTTATATCAAACATTCCATATTATTTTTTCTAGTCGGTGCTTTCTAAAGATGCAGTGGATTCAGAAATCTACTATAGCGGCTGGATTCTATTTTCGCGAATTTAGTAACTGAATGCGGCCGTAAGGAACTGAAAGATCCGACAACTCGCCCCCAAAGTGAAATGCTTGTGTTGTAAAGGAGACTTCCAGAGTCGGAAAAGGATGTTCAGAATAATTAGAATTCTCAAATTATAAATATGCATATAAAAGATATCTGGAGCTCTGCCTTCTACATTCCCTCTACATTCACTTCTGTTTTACACAAAACAGATTTAAATACTTTGTAAATGTGATCGTTCTATTTACATGCGAGACTGATCGCTGATGGCAAATATACAACAAAATTCCAGATATTTGAAAATCGATTCAAAATCCAATCAGTATCAGTTGAGACGCTTGGTGGCAGTATTGGCTAAGGAGAACAGATCGACAAACTGAAACATTCGCGCGAGACTGGAATAGTTTATGTGCGCAGCAGCAGGGATGCATACAGCTCTCGGGAACTGCAGAAGAGACTACAGCAAGTGACATTATTTCACTACAGAGCTCTTTATATTTCCGTATTAAAAATGGCGGATAAGCAGAGGAGAACAACAATCATTAGGCAAGTAATGTTTTTCGTTTTATTTCTTTGCGTGTGGGCCCTCGGACATGGAACACTTCGCTATTCTGTGCCCGAGGAAATGGAAAGTGGGTCCTTTGTGGCTAATGTAGCAAAGGATCTAGGGCTAGACCCGAAGAGACTGTCTGCTCGCAAGGCCCGTGTGGTTTCCGAAAGGAGCCGCCAGCATTTCCAGCTAAACAGCAACACCGGGGACTTGTTTATTAAAGAGAAAATGGACAGAGAGGAACTATGTGGGCAAACTGACCCCTGCATTCTGCATTTTGAAATAATCCTGGAAAATCCCTTGCAGTCCTATCGGGCTGAGGTGAGGGTTTATGACGTAAATGATCATTCTCCGGAGTTCTCAGAGAATGAGCTGCTTCTCAAGATGCCCGAAACCACTCCACCTGGGTCCCGATTCCCTCTGGCAAACGCCCAGGATTTAGATGTCGGGAACAACAGCCTGCAGAGCTACGCTATCAGTTCATCGGATCATTTCCGCGTGTACACTCGCCATCGCAGCGACGGCATGAAGTACGCGGAGCTGGTGTTGGAGACACCTTTGGATCGAGAGGAGGAGGCAGAAATTAGCTTCGTGCTAACAGCGATAGACGGAGGCTCCCCAGCGCGGTCCGGTGCGACGCAGGTACGAATAACAGTTCTGGATATCAATGATAATGCTCCCGAGTTTTCCCAAACTCTTTATAGAGCACGGGTTTTGGAAAATTCCGAACAACATTACGTGGTTCTGACAGTTTCCGCAACTGATTCAGACGAGGGAATTAATGGAGCAATATCATATTCATTTAGCCAAAAATCCAACAGGAATGTCAACGCATTCGGTATAAACCCGGTAAACGGGGAGATTCGACTTTTGGGACCACTAGATTTTGAGGAAACAGAAACCTATGAAATAGACGTTCAAGCTACAGATGGCGGGGGGCTGTCAGCGCACAGCAAAGTCCTGGTGGAGGTGATGGATGTCAATGACAATGCCCCAGAGGTGAAAGTAACATCTCTTATTAGCCCGATACCTGAAGATTCCTCTCCTGAGACAGTGGTGGCCCTCTTCAATGTCAGAGACCAGGATTCCGGGGACAACGGGAGAACTGTCTGCTCCATAGAAGACGATCTGCCGTTTTCTGCAATACCAACTTCAAAAAATTCCTACTCTTTAGTGACCAAAAATACATTTGACCGAGAAAAAGTATCAGAGTATAATATAATCATCAGAGCCAGGGATCTGGGAACTCCCAGCCTCTCTACTGAGGAGAGAATAATCGTGAAAATATCCGACATTAATGACAATTCCCCAGAGTTCAGTCAAACATCATACACTATGTATGTCCGAGAAAACAACGGCCCAGCTGTATTGATAGGGAAGGTCAATGCTTTTGATTCGGACTCAGAGCAGAATGCCAAAGTGACATACTCTCTATTGCCTGCTGAGGTAAGTGGCCTTCCGCTGCTCTCCTATGTCTCCATAAACTCAGACAATGGGAACGTGTTCGCTTTGCGATCCATGGATTATGAACAGATAAAAGAGTTCCAGGTCACAGTGAGAGCTGCGGATGGCGGGTCCCCTCCACTGACCTCTGAAGTCATCGTCCGAGTTGCGATAATCGATGAAAATGACAACGCCCCCTTCATTTTATACCCTCTGCAGAACAGTAGCGCCCCCGCTAATGACCTGGTTCCCAGATCGGCGGAGGCGGGTTACTTGGTGACGAAGGTGGTGGCTGTGGATGGAGATTCCGGTCAGAATTCTTGGCTTTCCTACCACTTGTTGAAGGCCACTGACCCAGGTCTCTTCACTGTGGGTTCCCAAAATGGTGAAATAAGAACCACGAGGCTAATAACAGACCGAGATACGAAGAAGCAAAAACTCATTGTGCTTGTTAGAGACAGCGGAGAATTGCCCTTTTCGTCATCAGCAACTTTAAACATAGCTCTAGTGGATGGGTTTTCAGACTTATACATGCAGTTTACAGATGTAGCTGTGGAAGAGGAAGAGAATAGCACATTAACGATGTACTTAATAATTTCCTTGTGCTTAGTGTCGTTCGTTTTTTTAATATCAATAATAGTATTCATAACTATCAAGCTTTATAGAAGAAGACATTATGGAGAAAAATATATGTCTGCTTCTGGAAATTTTTATGGTGATAGCAATTTCCAAAATAATTTGGTAGATGTAAAGGGTATTGGAACTCTGTCTCACAGTTATCGTTATGAAGTTTGTTTAACAACTGGATCGGGAAACAGCGAATTCAAATTCCTCAGACCCATTATCCCCTCTCTTCCACCTCAGCATGACATTGCTGGAACAGACTCTGGAAATGAACAGGATCTTCTTACTAACCTCCAGATGAACACGGATGTGGAATCAGCGAACCAGGTTAGATTAATTTCTGATCTTCTATAGTCTTTTTATTTCATTTTCGTGTACTCATCATTAAAATATAATCTAGTTTTTATTTTCAAAATTATTCAGAAAGCTATTCCTTTCCCCCCTCTAACGTACCTATAAATATTGTCTTTAGGGTTTGAATTTAGTATTTATCTGTGCACATTTAATGTTATGTATTTTATGTATTTTGGTTTAGAAATATTTGGATTATTAGAGACCTTCAGCAATGAACAGATGTGAAAAGAGTTGGAGAATATTAAAATACTAATGGTGCATTGTGTATGCATGTTATAAGGACATTATTAGTCTATCTTTTCTGGAAATACTCTTGAATGTCCTAGTAGCGTGTACTGATCTGCGCTCTTGTTAAGGAATGCCCAAATTAAAAAACAACGCCAGAAAACTAAAAAAGAGCCACCGTGGCTTAACAGCCAAGTAAAAGAAGCAGTGAGAGAGAAAAAGGCATCGTTTAAAAAGTGGAAGTCTAATCCTAGTGAGGTAAATAGAAAGGAGCATAAGCACTGCCAAATAAAGTGTAAGAATGTAATAAGAAAAGCTAAAATGGAATTTGAAGAACAGCTAGCCAAAAACTCAAAAGGTAATAACAAAATGTTTTTTAAATATGTCAGAAGCAGGAAGCCTGCTAAACAACCAGTGGGGCCCCTGGATGACAGAGATACAAAAGGAGCACTTAAAGATGACAGAGTCATTGCAGAGAAACTAAATGAATTCTTTGCTTCAGTCTTCACGGCTGAGGATGTTAGGGAGATTCCTAAACCTGAGCTGTCTTTTGTAGGTGACGAATCTGAGGTATTGTCACAAATTGAAGTATCAGTAGAGGAGGTTCTGGAACTCATTGATAAACTTAACTGTAACAAGTCACCGGGACCAGATGGCATTCACCCAAGAGTTCTGAAAGAACTCAAATGTGAAATTGCGGCACTATTAACGAGGGTTTGTAACCTATCCTTTAAATCGGCTACTGTGCCCAGTGACTGGAAGATAGCTAATGTAACGCCAATATTAAAAAAGGGCTCTAGAGGTGATCCTGGCAATTACAGACCAGTCAGTCTAACGTCCGTACCAGGAAAATTAGTTGAAACAATAGTAAAGAATAAAATTGTCAGACACATAGAAGAGCATAAATTGTTGGGCAAAAGTCAACATGGTTTCTGCAAAGGGAAATCGTGTCTTACTAATCTATTAGAGTTCTTTGAAGGGGTCAGCAAACATGTGGACAAGGGGGATCCGGTGGACATAGTGTACTTAGATTTCCAGAAAGCCTTTGACAAGGTCCCTCACCAAAGGCTCTTACGTAAATTAAGCTGCCATGGGATAAGAGGGAAGATCTTCTCATGGATTGAAAACTGGTTAAAAGACAGGGAACAAAGGGTAGGAATAAATGGAACTTTTTCAGAATGGAGAGGGGTAACTAGTGGTGTTCCCCAAGGGTCAGTCCTGGGACCGATCCTATTCAACTTATTTATAAATGATTTGGAGGAAGGGGTAAACAGTGATGTGGCAAAGTTTGCAGATGATACTAAACTGCTCAAAGTAGTAAGGACCAAAGCAGACTGTGAAGAACTTCAAAAAGATCTCACTAAACTAAGTGATTGGGCAACAAAATGGCAAATGAAATGTAATGTGGATAAATGTAAAGTAATGCACATTGGAAAAAATAACCCCAACTATACATACAATATGATGGGGGCTAATTTAGCTACAACCAATCAGGAAAAAGACCTGGGAGTCATTGTGGATAGTTCTCTGAAGGCATCCACGCAGTGTGCAGCGGCAGTCAAAAAAGCAAACAGGATGTTAGGAATCATTAAAAAAGGGATAGAGAATAAGTCGGAGAATATCTTATTGCCCTTATACCAGTGCTTCTCAAATAGTGGGGCGCGCCCCCCAGGGGGGGCGCGAGGCTCCGTAAAGGGGGGCTCGGGCGGCCGCGGCGCGTGGCACGCCGGGAATGGTAGTCCCTGCACTCCCCGCCGGGCCCGTTCATTGCGGGTGGCAGGACTCTGTTTCCCGGCGTGCTGCGGGGCGCTGGGCGTGTCCGGGCGGGGCGGGGAGCGCGAGGGAAGGCGGCTCAGTGGGTTCAGGCCGGGCTCGGTGCCGCCGCCATTGTGGGAGCCGCGCGGTAAGTGCGGGCCCAGGTAGGCGGGCCGGGCAGGGGTGCGGAGCCGCGGGCCGGAGCTGGCCTTGGCGCGGCCGGTGGGAGCGGGAGCCGGCCCGTCGCTGCCGCCCGCTGCGCCCTGACAGGAGGGGCGGGGGTCGCAGGGCAGCGCGGTGACTCGCCCCAGCAGAGGTGTACTTATAACAATTTTATACTTTTACTTATAACTTTATACTATTTATTACTTTATACTATTACTTTATACTATTACTTTATACTATTTACTATATTTATTACTATATACTATACTTTATACTATACTTTATACTATTTATTACTTTATACTATACTATTATACTATTTATTACTTTATACTATTACTTATTACTTATATTTTATACTTGTACTTATAACAAGAGGTGTACTTATAACAATTTTATAGACAAATGATACTATTTACAGTCGCGGGGGGGGGGCGCGAAATGTTTTCTTCTTCCTAGGGGGGGCATGACAGAAAATACTTGAGAAGCACTGCCTTATACAAATCCATGGTGCGCCCACATCTTGAATACTGCATACAAATGTGGTCTCCTCATCTCAAAAAGGATATAGTGGCACTAGAAAAGGTTCAGAGAAGGGCAACTAAAATGATTAGGGGTTTGGAACGGGTCCCATATGAAGAGAGATTAAAGAGGCTAGGACTTTTTAGCTTGGAAAAGAGGAGACTAAGGGGGGATATGATAGAGGTATATAAAATTATGAGTGGTGTGGAGGAAGTAAATAAGGAAAAGTTATTTACTTGTTCCCAAAATAGAAGAACTAGGGGCCACTCAATGAAATTGGCGTGCAGCAGGTTTAAAACAAATAAAAGGAAGTTCTTCTTCACACAGCGCACAGTCAACCTGTGGAACTCCTTACCTGAGGAGGCTGTGAAGGCTAGGACTATAACAGGGTTTAAAAGAGAGCTGGATAAATTCATGGAGGCTAAGTCCATAAATGGCTATTAGCCGGGATGGGTAATGAATGCTGTCCGTAGCCTCTGTCTGTCAGAGGGGGGTGATGGATGGGAGGAGAGAGATCGCTCGATCATACCTGTTAGGTTCACTCACTCCGGGGCACCTGGCATTGGCCACTGTCGGTAGACAGGATGCTGGGCTAGATGGACCCTTGGTCTGACCCAGTATGGCCGTTCTTATGTTCTTATGTTCTTATGGTGTTATTAAAAATCAGACTTTGCCATAAGTGTGGGTTAACGGGGAATTGTAGATGATAAATTAATGGACCTACCCGGTTCCATACTGTTATGTTGATTCACTGTTACTCAATTAAAATAATCGCGGCTCTAGGTATGCTCGATATGGGGTCATAATCCCACTCCTACAGTGCAGTCCCGCCCATTTGTTTTGGTCCAAGAGCTGAGATGAGCTCTTCTTTTAGGCTAGCTGCTCTCTGACATGTACAGTTCTTAACTGAATTTCCCTGCCTCTATAACGGCTGGATACATTTTAAATGAATTTTTAGAATCCATATAAATGACAACGCTCCCGTCATTTTATACCTTCTTCAAAACAGCACTTCCCCTGCTATTGAACTGGTTCCCAGAGCAGCAGAGGCAGGTTACCTTGTGATGTCAGAAATGGAGATTCTCGTCAAAAATCTGGGCTTTCCTGCCAAACGCTGAAGGCCACCGAACCAGGTCATTGTGGAAGTCCATAATGGGGAAATAAGAACCAATAGGATAATAACAGATCCGAACAGTATAGAGCGAAGGCTAGTTATTATGGGTATGGGCGCACAATTAGTTTATACCGTTCTGTGTTTGCTGTTCTCCTTTTATCGAGCAACCATGTTCTTCCTGATTTTTCAGTGTTTATGTTACGCTTGATATCCCTTTTATATCGCTTCTCGGCCTTTTGGCTAAGATCATGTGTACTGCCATTCAATTCTATTTGTGTACTTTCCTGATATGTGACTATATGATATTTAATACGTTGCTTATAGAAGCATGTGTATATGTTTAATAGATATAGTAAACTATGTTGATAGATTTGTTTTCAAATTTTAGATATTTGATTTACTTAATCCTTTTTGTCATGAAATTGTAAACATTTTAATTCTATGATTAAACTATTTTGCACTTTATTATTTTTATTTAATCCACGAATTCATTTAATTCACTTATTAAAATGGTCATTTTCTGGTTATCTGGAGAGATGAAAAAGCATTGCTCAATTTTCTTATTAGATTCAGAAGGGTGTCAGGAGACAAAGCTTGGCTTTTTCCATGTATTGGAAGCATTTGAGCCTCTGAACACTCTGGACCTCTTTAAAGAAGTGTCATATATAGACTGAAAAGGAAAAAAGAGGACTGCTTATTTATTTACTCTTGTGTTGATTACCTGTTGAGGCTTTTCAAACACATAAAAAGACATTCCCTGCTATGAGGAACCTACAATCTAAGGGATCCCCTGAAGTCTTGTAAGATGAGAAATAGTTGCCGTTCATGGCTCTCTGGCGTCTATAGAACGTCTCTATTCTCTCTCTAGTTATGCTCGGTGTTGAAGCGTGACAGCAATTTCTTGTGATCATTGATCCCCAGAGGAGCTGATAGGTCTGGAAATCTAAGCCGTGAATGTATGTCTATTGTAATTGTTCCTGAGGTGGTTTCCTATTAACATCAGCATAACTGTGTGGACTGCGTTGGGACTGGAAAAGTCCAGCTGGTCAACTAATCATAGGTTGGTTATACCCAATGAAGTTCGGATAAAGAGAAATTGAAAAAGTTATTGGCATTTAGTGGTGATTTCCTGAGTCAGACTGATTAGGTGCTATTTCAGAGTGCTTGGGAGAGTGCCTTCCCTGAAAGATACATTGATTATTTCCTTCTGTGGGCAGCCTATGTGCTGTTCACAGGTTTTCAACAGCACACGGGCAAAGATCCATTTCACACATGGTGAACTTCCCACGTGGCATGTGTGGATACTGTGATTTCATTGAAGACAATTGCTGAGGCCTGTGTTTTCCAGAACTTCTTGTCCTTGTGCTGCTTTGGATCTGAAAAAGTGTGTCTTAAGCCAACAGCATTCTTACCTTCTCCTGTCCTTCATCACCTGGCACAGCTCATCCATGAATCAAAGTCACCAGTGTTGCGGTGAGAGAGTAAGAGCAGAATGTCAAGTGACATAAGACATCAGATGACTTGTTCCTAAAGCTGTCAGAACTCTTTGTCTCTGTCTGGTTCCTTGTGTTCTTTAGACCAGTTTGGAAGTTCGGTGGAATCGTTAACTTTTATGCGTGATAGGAAGATAGGGAGGGCGATTTGTTTTTAAGCCTATTTATTGATTCAAGGGTTGGTAAAAGCGATAATCTCTATCCAGAGGAAGTGGCGATTGGATCAGGAATTAAGAGTATTATTTTTTTATTCCCTGTTTAGACTGTTCTTTCCAGGCCAAATATTAGGTCCGGTATGTGGTCAGCTTTGTGTGTAATTCCAGTGACCACTTCGGAAAATTATCTTGCTCCTTTGGTGAATACAAGGGTTTGAACCAGGTTTTTTTGTGCTGTTGTCTATGTGGGTATTAAAAACCACTGATAAATCTATTTCTATTAATAGATGTATGGTTTCAAATGGTTTTATTCTCTTCTACACTTGAAACTGGATGAATGCATGTGCCTCCGCATCCTCATTACTTGTCTCTGATTTCCGGTTGAAATGAGCATTTGGTAGGTCGGAGCTGTGTCATCAAAATCCCGGTAGTGCTTTCCGGCCACCTCTCCTTGCTGCAGGAAAGTCTGGAGCCTCACCGGTTATTAGGTCATGCTTGGTGAAGGCCGAAATGGGGACATAACAACATAATGAACTAGTGCCATGTTTGTAAAACGAGCGAGGACAAGAGAAACTCAATGTTCTGTTACTCCTCTTGCTAAGTACAGCTAATAAATATGATATCTCCTAGATAACGGAGCGGAAGGGCAGGATTTTCACATACAGTCATAAACGGCACAAATACTGTTATTTCTGAAAAAAATGTACTGCTAGTCTTATTCTTTCTTACTTTTAAAAGATCAGCGGTAACTGATGTGTGCAGACATTTTGCAATGACAATTTATCTTTCATATTATATTATATTATATCCATTCATTTTTTATTTCTGAAAGAAAGCTTTTTTCTCCATCCAGAATTTATACAACGATTTTATACATTTAATTACTGTTATTAATTTTATTAATTGCATTATTACTTTTTCTGAAGCTCAAAGGAGAAACAGAATTTGGAAGAATATTTGGAAACGGGAAGAATTCATTTTGAAAGCCGCTTGGTGGTGCTATTGGCCAAGGCGGCGCTGAAAGAGAACTGTGTGTACTGTAAACCTATCAGTTCAGCCAGACAGTATCAGTGGCCGGAGAGCAGACATCGGGGAGGAATGACGGACTGAACAATGTTTAGCGCGTTCTGAGGGGGCATTATAGCTTTACGTGTACCACACGGGATATACAATAAAATATACTCTTCCGCATTCTGCAATATTTTCGTCTGGAAAATAAGGGGACTTCCTGACAGTTTTGGAGGAGATTTGTGAGACGAATGGCGACTACAAACCTGAAAATCGCATTAACAAGGCAAGGTCTGTGTTTCTGTGTTTTTATCTCTGCGACTTATGTTCTCTCTGAAACGATTCGCTATTCTATACCCGAAGAGATGGAAAATGGGTCCGTTGTAGCTAATGTTGCAAAGGATCTGGGGCTAGATTTGAGAAAATTGTCTGGTCGTGGGGCCCGGATCGTTTCAGAAGATAGCAAGCAGCACTTTCAATTTGAACCCAATACAGGCGCTTTGTTAATTAAAGACCAAATAGATCGCGAGGAGATTTGTAGGAAAATTGTCGTGTGCACTGTACACTTTCAGTTATTACTGGAAAATCCGTTGAAATTCTTTCGAGTTGAAGTGGAAATTTATGATATCAATGACCATTTGCCAGTTTTCTCTGAGGATAAATTAATTTTAAACATCCCGGAAACAATTGAGCCTGGATCTCGTTTTCCACTGGAGGGCGCTCAAGATTTTGATGTGGGAAGTAACAGCCTCCAGAATTATACTATCATTCCTCCTAATGAATATTTTAATGTATATTTTCAGAATAAAAATGACAGTGATAAATACTTAGAGCTAGTATTGGAAAAATCACTGGACAGAGAGGAGCAGCCTGAGATAAATTTCATTCTCACTGCTATAGATGGTGGATCTCCCCCCAGATCCGGTACAACACAAATTCGCATCATGGTTCTGGATGTAAATGATAATGCTCCTATCTTTACTCGGGAGTTGTACAAAGTTAAGATTTTGGAAAATAGCCCAGAGGACTCTATAGTTGTCACTGTCATTGCAACTGATTTAGATAAAGGACTTAATGGGGAGATAGCTTATTCATTCAGTCAAAATCCGGGGAAGAGCCATTCAGCATTCAAGATAAACCCTCTGAGTGGTGAAATCCGAATAGTAAAACCGCTGGATTTTGAATTTACTGAAAAATACGAGATTGGCGTTCGAGCCACAGATGGCGGAGGTCTGTCCGCACTCTGCAAAGTCCTTGTGGAAGTTTTGGATGTGAATGACAACCCCCCTGAAGTGACTATAAATTCGCTCATGAGCCTCATACCAGAAAACTCATCTCCTGAGACAGTGGTAGCCCTTTTCAGCATTAAGGATCTCGACTCCGGGGAGAATGGGAGAACAACTTGTTCTATTGACGATCAACTGCCTTTTGCTCTAAAACCAGCTTTCAAGAATTATTATGAACTGGTGACAGAAAAACCTCTGGACAGAGAGAAAGATTCACAATATGTTATAACCATTACCGCTACAGACTCAGGGTCCCCCTCTCTTACTGTCACTGAAGCCATTACGGTGCAAATATCGGACATCAATGACAATGCCCCTCTGTTTAATCAAGCATTTTACACCATGTATGTGAATGAGAATAATAATCCAGCTGCATTAATTGGCACCGTAACTGCTGTTGATCAGGATTTAGGACAGAACGCCAACGTGAAATATTCTATATTGCTTGCTCGGAAAGCTGACCAGTCCTTATATTCCTACATATCTATTAATTCTGAAAACGGAAATATATATGTTCTACGGCCATTAGACTATGAACTTGTAACGAATATCGATGTCCTAGTACAAGCTTCGGACTTTGGCTCTCCTCGATTAAGCACAAATGTCACAGTTCATGTAATCATTGTTGACGAAAATGACAACTCTCCAGTTATCTTATTCCCCTCTCAGAACAGCTCTTCTGCCTCAGTTGACTTGGCTCCCAGAACAGCGGAGGCAGGCTATCTTGTAAGTAAGGTGGTGGCTGTGGATGGAGATTCTGGTCAGAATTCTTGGCTTTCCTATCAACTCTTCGGGGCGACTGATCCTGGTCTATTTATGGTGGGGCTTCAAAATGGGGAAATAAGATCCACTAGGCCAATAACTGCTCGAGACTCTTTCAGACAGAAACTCACCATCCTTGTAAACGACAATGGACGACCGCCTCTTTCCACTACTGCGGTTCTGAATATCCTTCTGGTGGAGGGATTCTCTGACGCACATATGCCACTCGACTCGACTCAGGAGGAGGAAAACGGCAGCACATTAACTATGTATTTAGCAATTTCATTGGCTTTAATTTCATTTCTCTTCCTGGTTGCACTAATGATAATCATAGTTAAGTTATGTAACACAAAACAATCTAAGGAGAATTACATGTCAACCTCTGGTATGATTTATGGAGATTGTAACTTTCCGAGTAACTTGGTTGATGTAAATGATACGGGAATTCTGTCTCACGCTTATCGTTATGAAGTCTGTTTAACAACTGGCTCGGGTAACAGCGAATTCAAGTTTCTGAAACCGCTCATTCCCAGTCTCCCAGCTCAGCACTGTAATATAGAAGGGAATGTTGAGAGAGAAGCGGGTTTTCAGAATATTCTTAACCCCAGTAAGGACCCAGAAAACCAGATGAATATACGTTGACATTATTTTTCTTTAAATCTTGTTATATGTGTTTATGAAGAGGGTGTTGATTTTTTTCATTTGACACTGTATAAGAAGTTAAAGGAACTATATTCCTGACTAAGAGAAAGAGAATTTAGTTCCTAAGGGTGATTAAGATGACTTGGTGGGTTTTTGTTTGTTGTTTGTTTGTTTGAAACTTCTGGAAAGTGTATATGCCACGTGACACAATACTTACCTTTTATGCTTAGCAAAACCAAGGGTTAATTACAAAGCTAGGAGCACTGTTTATTTGGATAAATACTTTTCTGATTCCTTTATAACATTTCTAGATATCTTTGTAGATATCTGGTAGGGTTTTGAAACCCTTCTCCTTCATAAACTTCCCTTAGTTAAATGTATCAGTCACATCGAATTTAATAAAATGTAATTGTACATAATGTGACAGTCCCATACCTTTAGACAATGAGACAATGATGATATACTAAATGAAACGTAGTGCTCAGGCTGCTTCCAGATGCTAAAGGGAAGAGATTCCCACTTCTTTTGACAGAGTGATTCACATGGTTTTAATAAATCAGTTTTACTTGTGTGTTTGCTTAGCAACTTCAGTGTGATATTTTGTTGTCACGGGAAATAAATGTTAGGAAAAATAGTTTTAATCCAACCAATGTAGTACTATATAACTATTCTACCATCATCATACAATTTAATGAACTATGAACTACTTTTTCAGATTTGTTTCAATACATAGACTATAATATTTTATACTTGTGCATGTAGATAATGGCGCTGCTTGCTGTTTTGTCTTGCTACCAATTTATCGGATGATCCAATGACATATCTGATCTATATCTGTATCTGTTGCTTAACAGTTTTTAAGAAAAAAGTGTGACAAGGTAGTGGGGAAATCCATGAGAGCCGTATATTCCATTATGGTATTTCAACTCATAATTGGAAGAAGCAATTGTCTTTGAGCAATAAACAGACGGAGATTTAAATTCTACACAAGAAAAGTGTGGTTGGGATGAGATTTCTCTGCTGAAGAGATTAAGAAATTAGAACAGGAACTCTACCTTTTGTGTATTATCTTCCGAGTGTCTCCTTGAGTAATAAAGTAATCTTCCCTAATATTATTTAACCGTTTGTAGTGCTGTCTCCATTGACTCTAGAGTCTGAGTACCAACCTCAGGTATGATTGTTAGGAACTAGGGCACAAACCTCAACATTTGATATGAGTTCAGATTTAACCAACAAATTATCAAGCGTAAACGTCTCAGGTACTATAACAGCCTTGATATGGAGTCACACAGACAGTCCCTTTGGGCACTCCAGTGTGTCCTGCTATCCAGGTGATCTTACCTCTGATAGATGGCTGCTTACACCAAAACTCACACAGTATTTAGGTTGCTTCCACTCCCAAAGGGCCAGTCACTTAACCATTGTAAATTGCACCTTAGATCTTACTCAAAAGACAAGGCTTGTAGACATGCCTATAATAAACTATTTAAAGATGTGTTAAATAAGAAAAGGAAAACAGGGAATATTTACTAGTTGAGAGCAGGTAAACAAAGATGCACAAATGAGTTATGATCTTAAGTTTCAAAAGGTAACAAAAACTTCTATAATCAGCAAGTTCTATATGTCCTTTATGGCTAAACCAAGCTAAGCAGCTGGGGATCTCACGCATATGCCTAGAAACACTTTGCCCCTCAAAGTCCAAGGAGCATAAAGATGACTTGTTCTTCCTTGTTAGTTTTTTTTAATCCCTCTGCAGCCTACAAACTCAGCTGTTGGGAGGAGTCCACTTCCTTGACTCATTTTAAGGGGCAGGAAAGCAGAACAAGTCCATTGTCCTCTTGATGGTACCTACGGAAAATACAGTTGCATGTGCAAGTATACTCCTTGTGTTGGTGGTACATGTCATTAAAAGAAGTGCTTGTATGGATGAAAAAGTGTGCTGCACCTTGGGTATCAATCCCCCAGTACAATGTGCAAAAATTGGGAAGTTTTTGCAATGCCTCATGGGGCTGAAACTAATGGCACAGGGGTGATTGGGAGCATGGATTCAACTTCCCATAATGCAGTGTTCTCCATCGCATAATTACATCAGCACACCTGAAATATTTCGTGGCTCTTTCCAAAATCCTCACAAACTATGCTTCCCTTCTTGATGTCGACCATCTGTGAAAGAAGTGTGGAGCTGCATATCTCTGCACTATTGTCATGAGCCAGATCCTTCAGTATTTGCAGATATGCAAGAGGAGCCGCAGGAAGCATGCCAGTTTCTTGGAGGCCAGTTTGCTGTGAGACATAGCAATTCAAAATTGTTGGTGGCATTCACAGAGCAGCTGCAGATGGTGGAGCACACGCACAAGCCATGTAATAACTGTAGCAGCGTTATGCAGACATAACTTAGGTTGACATTATTTGTAGTATAGATATGAGTTCAGTGGATTTGACCTTTGTTAAGAACACAATTCTAGCATTATTTTTATCTAATATTAGTTACATCATATTCAGACACCAGCTCTCTGTTCAGTGTTCTGTCATTCACTAAACTGTAATAATTGTCAACTGACTTTTCAAGTGAAATGTCATTTTTTTTGTGATGACATGTGACTTGATCATTCTGCCCATATCATAATCATGCACACTAAAAGAGCTTATAATGGTCCCTGTGGAGCTGTCTATTAAAGAGCTTACAAAGTACAGGAACTCCTCACTTAAAGTCATCCCAGTTAATGTTGCTTTTACATTGCTGATCATTTAGGGAACATGCTCATTTAAAGTTGTGCGATGCTCTCTTATAACGTTGTTTGGCTGCCTGCTCTGTCCACTGCTGGCGGAAAGAGCAGCCCATTGCAGCTAGCAATGTTGTCCTGTCCTTACTTGATCTGAGAGGGGTGGACCTGCGGCAGCCCCCCTCTCAGATCATATCAACTGGGCCTGAGAAACCAGTACTGACTGGTGGGATCACACTGTCATGCAGGTTTGGGATGATGAGAAGAACTTTTGAACGCTTAAGGTCACATTCCTGGATATGTCCAGCCCCCTAGCACAGGGACTGCAACATGAGAGCCATACTGACAGTTGAGAAGCAAGTGGTGATTGCACTGTGGACACTTGGAACACCAGTTTGCTACTGATCAGTCAGGAATCAATTTGGAGACAGGAAATCCATGGCAGCAGCGGTTGCCATGCAGGACTGTGACTCTGGGCAATGTACTGGACGTAGTACTTCTTCTGCTTAACTTGCCTGCAGAGCGCAATTCGGTAGGGAAGCTCCAAGAGCACCAACCAGACCAGCCTCTCGCATAAAAGCTTAAGCGCAGGAGGGGAGAACTTCTCAAAATGTATTAAGCCGACTAGTTGAAGTATTCACCTAGGAAGGGGGGAGATCAAGTCCTGCTTCTGGCTGATCGGGAGAAAATATTTGTATTGTTGTGCTACCTCTGTGTTGAGTGCCTTAGCTACTGGGATGTAGGACATTCTGATATGGGATTCTCTCCCTTGTTGGCGCTGCTCCACTGTGGATTAAATAATGAAAGAATTGCTGGGCCAGAGAAAGCATGGAAATGACACTGTAGCCTGGTGGTTAAAGCACTCATCTGTAAATGGAAGACCCATGAACTAATCCCCAATGACTTTTTAAAATTATTTACTCACAGTGGCACAGCTTCACCAGAGGAGACTGAGGGAGACCCACATCGGAATGTCTTATAGTTTAATGGCTACGGCATTCACCTGATCTCAATTCAAATCCCTTCTATCCCTCCGCTGGAGGTGGAACTTGACCTGGGCGTCTCCGATATCCCAGCGGACTACCCTAATCACTGGGATAGAAGTTGTGAGAGATGTTCGGGATCTTCTTCTCATTCCCTCTTCCTTCCCCTTCACACAGGCTCTTGCTATGGTAAAGGCCCCTAACTCCAGAGGGTTTGCAGCTAAGAACCCCAATGGAAGGGAGGAAGCATTTCCCATTGGCTATTTTAGCCTAGGAGCCACCTGCATATTGACTTTTGTGAATCCCATTCTGAGGTGCCTATCTTTCACCATTCATTGTAGAGGGAACTAAACATGAAACTCAGACTTCCTGAATCTCAGTGATTTTCTAGGTGCCTAAAAGTTAGGTGTGATAATGCTCAGTTGTCTATCCTTAAATCACTCTTTACCACCACCACTATTGTTACTATCAATGCGTAGGATAATAATGATGGTGCTCCTTACACTTTACAAACACAGGCACAGGACAGAAAGTCTCCAAGTGGAGACAATTTTTAGCCCAGATCTGCGAGACTATTGGAAGTTTTAGGATGAATGTGATTTTCCTACTATTTAATGGTGAAATGAAATATCAGAAATTATATCCTAGTTTGGTTTATACATTAAAGATTGCATTATATTTTTCTTGCTTGGGTACATTTAGGATTATTCCTTTCTTTCTGTTAGAGAGACAAGATAGGTGAGGTAATATCTTTTATTAGATCAAAGAAGAGTTCTGTGTAAACTCGAATGTTTGTCTGTCTTACCAACAGAAGATGGTTCAATAAAAGATATTACTTCACTCGCCTTGTCTCGATAATATACTGGTACACACAGGGTTACGAGATCCTTTACTTTCTGTTAGTAAATTGCGACTGGTTTCAATCTTACTCGTGGGAAAGGATTTACAAAAAAGTGGTACGTAATAAAACTGATTATACTTTCCGCATGTGCCTCATTATACTGATGTTAATAAAAGACGCTCTGTCACATGTAGGATCTGGCAGAATGGAGAAATGGAGAATGGATAGGGACTATGGTCTGACCTGATATCTATATCGCTATCTCCCCCTTTTTCTCTCGCATTACTTTAGGTAACAGTTTCCCACAGAATTCTAGAATACAGAAATAACTATAGGATAAGGGACACAGTAGCACAGATAAACCTCAAACTGAACAGTTGAAGTACAAACTTAAGCCACCTATCTACAACATGTTTATGGCTTCTGAGTAATACATTATTTTACAGCAGAATGAAAAGGTTTTAAAATATTTTACATTTTAAATGTACATGGAGAAAGACGTTTTTTTCTGATCTATGATCTTCACGAACTTTTTGATTAGATCCGTCTAGCTGCAATTCTACGGCAGAGACTCAGAGTGTCGCTGTTGGCTAATGCCGTGACAGAGCTGCTGCTGAAGAACATTTGGAGCTTCCTGCAGTGTGATTGCTCAGTCACACAGATCGGAGAAGAGACACGGACGGCAGAAATTTCACACAGTATTGCTTAACAGGAAAATCACCCCTCTGGAAATTGATATGAAAACAGACAGATAATTTGATTTTCAGTACTCCTCGTTAACGCGGAATTGTCTTTCTCGTGAAAATATACAAAATACAATACTGGATTCTCTTCAGAATACATCCGATTAGAAATTCAGCAGAGCAGCGGTGATCAAGATGGAATTACAGTGCACAGAGAAGCCCTGCGGATTCAGATGGCAAGTACTGTTCCCCTTGTTATTCTTTTTGTTCTGCGGCACGGTCTCAGAGCAGATCTATTATTCAGTCCCTGAAGAAATGGGAAAGGGGTCTCTTGTGGGGAATCTTGCTAAGGATCTGGGACTCAATATCAAAGAACTGCAACACAGGAAATTGCGAGTTGTCTCTACGGCAAAAAACCAGTATTTTAGAGTCAGTACAGAAAATGGTAATTTATATGTAAACGACAGAATAGACCGAGAGGAAATGTGTGGGAAAACATTGTTTTGTGTCCTAAATTTAGAAGCCGTGGTTGAAAACCCATTAAATATTTTTCACGTGAATGTCGCAATCAAGGATATAAACGACAATGCACCCGGCTTCGGCAAAAATTCTGTTGATTTAGAAATAAGTGAGTCCACCTTGCCGGGAGCAACATTCCCTCTAGGAAATGCTCTGGATTCGGATGTTGGGACTAATTCGCTACAGAATTACGAGCTCAGCTCGAACCAGTATTTTATTTTGGCAGTGAAAGAGAACAAGGATGGAAATAAATACGCTGAGATAGAGTTGGAAAAACTTTTAGATCGTGAAAAGCAAAGTTCCCACCTCTTGATTCTGACGGCTGTGGATGGAGGAGATCCAGTGAGAACTGGGACGGTTCAGATTAGGATTAATGTTACTGACGCCAATGACAATCCTCCCACATTCACTGAAAAAGTGTACAAAATCCGACTGCGGGAAAATCTGCCAAAGGGCTCGTTAGTTCTTCAAGTGAAAGCCACTGATATGGATGAAGGTTTCAATGCACAAATCACATATTCTTTCAGCAACATTCCAGACAGTGTTCACCAGTTATTCTCACTGGATCCCGGAAACGGAAGCATTACAACAAGAGGTATTATTGATTATGAAGAGGCAAATAGTTATATACTTAGTGTAGAAGCCAAAGATGGAGGAGGACTAGTTGGTCATAGCAAAATTGAAGTAGATATTACAGATGAAAATGACAATTCCCCTACGATGACACTTACATCTCTGTCCAGTCCCATTCCTGAAGATACTCTGCCTGGGACAGTGATAGCTCTGATGAATGCACACGATAAGGATGCTGGAGAAAATGGTAAAATCAACTGTGGCATTAAAGAAGAATCTTCTTTTATAATAATCTCGTCTTCTAAAAATTACTACAAGCTTCTCACAGACAGCACCCTGGACAGGGAAAGGACCCCGGAGTACAATATCACAATCACCGCCACAGACAAAGGCTCTCCGCCACTCTCCACCCAGAAAACCATCCTGTTGCAGATCTCGGATATCAACGACAACGCGCCTGTCTTTGAGAAACCTTCCTACACCGCCTATGTGCCAGAGAACAACCCCTCGGGGGCCTCCATTTTCAGTGTAAAAGCCTCAGACCGGGATCTGGACCGGAACGCCCGAGTCACTTACTCCATCCTGAGCAGCAGCATCGAGGAGGTGCCTCTCTCCTCCTACATCTCCATTAACTCCCAGACCGGAGCTATCTATGCTCAGCGCTCCTTCGACTACGAGCAATTCCGGGAGTTTGAGATGACAGTGATGGCCCAGGACGGCGGGTCCCCGCCTCTCAGCAGCAACGTCACCGTCCGGGTGTTTATTCTGGATCAGAATGATAACGCCCCTCGCATCCTGTATCCTTCCCTCGGAGCCGATGGCTCCGCCTTGTTCGAGATGGTGCCTCGCTCGGCCGAGGCAGGTTATCTGGTGACTAAGGTGGTGGCGGTGGATGCTGACTCAGGACACAATGCCTGGCTCTCCTACCATCTGCTCCAGGCCACGGAACCGACGCTCTTCAGCATGGGGGTGCACAGCGGGGAGATCCGGACAGCCCGCGCCTTTGCGGACAGAGATGCTGTGAAGCACAGGCTGGTCACCCTGGTGAAGGATAACGGGCAGCCGCCTCTCTCCGCCACAGTGACTCTCAACCTGGTGTTTGCCGAGAACTTCCAAGAGGCTCTGCCGGAAATGAGCGACCAGTCGGGTGACTCGGCTCCTCGATCTGATTTACAGTTTTACTTGGTGTTGGCTTTAGCCTTGATCTCTTTTTTGTTTCTTCTGACAGTTACGCTGGCCATTGCGATGAAAGTGGGAAGATCAAGGAATCTCTCAGTTTTGCAATGTTTCGGTTCTGATCATTGTCCCAAGGAGGGTCCTGGATTCCCACCAAACTACTACGATGGGACTTTACCATATAGCTACAATCTGTGTTTAGCCACAGATTCAGGAAAAAAATACTCTAACTGTCTAAATTCCAGTCGTCTGAATAGCGTGGAAGACACCACCCTTTCTGTTGAGAACTCGGTGATAATATTTAAGAAAAATAACGATCCAACGTCTGCGGAGGGCAACATTCCTCCGGTGAGTTTGTGCATTGATGTGTTAAAATATTTGGCACAGTATAAACAAACACTCTTCTATTTATACGAACGATTTAGGGAAGAAGTAGAGTAGTGTACGCTGTGGAATAATTAGCTTTTTATAATTCAGTTTTACGATGAGGTGTAGCATATATTTTGTTTATATGAATTTTAAACCCCTGTTGAAAAAAACTAGTTAAGAAATTGTGGTTTACTTTATCAGCTTTTTTTCGCACCATATTTTACATTCCTCAATCGTAGAGGTCTTTAGGTACGAAGAGGTACAGAGTTAAGTAAATATGGGTAAGAAAAATAATTCAAAGTAATGGGAAAGATGCTGTGAATTTGTTTCTAATGGGATTGTAATTTCTGTTTGTGGTTGGATATGAGTAGGAGGGTTAGCGTAAAGAGCAAAGCGATCTTCTCGAAACTTGATACCGTGTCTTGTAGTTCGTGTACCTAACGTGTATACTCCCGGTTTTACATTGGATCAGACTTTCCAAGGGACTCAAATAGTGGAATATCTTTCCCTCTTATTTTTAGTACTTTTCAGTTGACAGATTTCCGCCCACGCTCCTCTTTCTGTGTTCCCAATGTATTTACCGCCTGGATAAATACTCATTAACTGTCACACCAATTTTATTGTTCGTAGGGGTGCAAAGGGTATCCATACCATTCTGTGAGGACTCTAGCGCAAGGGTTTCTCCTTCTCTCTGGGGACTGCTGCTTTCCCACCATTTGAGTGGATTGATCCATTATGTTATCAAAGCCTTTCTCATTTGCTGGAATTAACTACATCTCAGCGGGTGTATGCATACATTTATAAACACTTGTATCCAGACGTTTGTGGTATTCTCCCTTGTGAAATCCTCGATGTAAATTAGAACCTGTGTAGAACAGAGAAAAAAATGTTGCAGGACTACAAGAATCTCTTATTTCACTAAAGTTGGTTTGTTTTTCCCGTTGATAATAATTCATGAAAGTGTTGGGTATAATCAGAGTGATTATTGTAGGTACAAATGTGACCTGTTTTTTCCAGATCTCGAGCCTCTAACGTATCTGTTTGTCTCAGGAAGCATTTCTGGTGGGACAAAAATTCTACTGGCGAAGAGGTTTACATAGCATATTCTCGCAGAGGAGAAGTTATTTCCATGTTATCTTCATAGCGCTGACTACTTTCTCGATTTGTGACCTGAGTGATTCCAGTATACCTCTCACCAGGATTGTCTTGGCGGGAGCCATAATTCTCCCCATCTCCTTTCACCAACCCACTAGTCAGGATGAATCCTTATTGTGAGGTTCAGAAATGAAAATGAGTGTCTGGTTACAGCTCTAAGGCAATCTTCTCAGTCACTCAGCGCCAGTAAAGCCACGAAACAACTCAGAGGTACCTAGGTGTCACTAACAAATGTGCACGATGATTTGTTCCAGGGGTCTCCAAACTTTTCGAGAGAGGGCCATATTAGATTTTTGAAGGGCCTTCGCGGACCGCTGCCACGCCCCCTATTTGCTCCTCCAGTCACGACGCTGTCGCGGCCCCCACCTTTGCTCCTCCGGCTGCTACCGCAACCTTTGCTTCTCCAGCCGCACCGTGGGGGCATTCACCCCTCCGCACACGGGGTCGCGGGAAGAAGCTCGCGTGGGGGAGCAGCGGCAGCTTCTCCACCTGCCTGGTCAGCTGGGGGTAGATTGACCAGATGTCCCGATTTTGTAGGGACAGTCCTGATTTGGGGGGCTTTTTCTTATATAGGCTAATATTACCCCCCACTGCCCGATTTTTTACACTTGCTGTCTGGTCACTCTAACTGAGGGGGCCGGACAGATCGATGCCTCGGGCTGGATCCGACCCCCAGGGGTTTGGACCCCCTCGGTTAAGGTGCTGTTGACTTAGTATGTGACGATATGTTTAATGGCAACTTGATCTCCTGCAATCAGTGAGTGGTGTCAAAGCATTCCGGGATATTCAAGAAGTTATATGCACAATTGGTGTCACACTGCCTGTGAGAACAGTCTTTACCCAAAATATATAGTACCAGTGGTCACCAAACTGGGGTGCGTGAGGGGGCTGGGGGGCCCCGACTCGAGGAGCCGGGCGCCATGGCGGGGCTGACCCAGGAGGCCAGTTAGGGCAATTAGGGGACAAGGAGCAGGGAGGATTAGATAAGAGGTGCGGTTCTCAGGGCCGTCAGAGACGGGTCCCAGGAAGGAGCAGTTAGGGGACAAGGAGGGGACAGGTCTGAGAGGGCCAGTGGGGGGGAAGTGAGAGGGAGTGGATGGGGTGGGAGCTAGGGCAGGGCTTCCCCCGCGGGGGTGCGTGCTCAAAATTTTGTTGCAAGGATTGGTTCCTGGGTTAGTGTTTTTGTTGTCTGGTGTGTGGTTTCTGGTGAATATTTGCGTCCGTTTGGGGGGCTGTCTGTAAATGAGGATGGTCTGTCTCCTGGGATCCGTGAGAGTAAGAGATAGTCCTTCAGGATAGGTTGTAGATATTTGATGATGCACTGGAGAGGTTTTAGTTGGGGGCTGAAGCTGACAGCTAGTGGCATTCTGTTACTTTCTTTGTTGGGCCTGTTCTGTAGTAGGTGACTTCTGGGTACTCTTCTGGCTCTTTCAATCTGTTTCTTCACTTCAGCAGGTGAGTACGGTAGTTTTAAGAATGCTTGATAGAGATCTCTATGCAAAAGAATAAATGGACACAAATCTGACACTAGGGCTTGGTTGGACTGGCGCTTTGCGGCGCAAAAACCCTCTTGTAGCGCTATAATTTAGGGAACACACTTCAAAGGGAGATTTTGCGCAATGACTCCCTGTTTAAAGCGCAAGTGTTAAACCTCCTTTGCCAGAGGAATAAGCCTTTTTGCGCTAACGCTATAGCGCAAGGGTGGGAATGTGAACACTCATTACGCTATAAGGGAATCAACAAGCCATTTAAGGCAAATGACGTCAACATTGTTTTGAAAAAGGGGGGAAGAATCAGGAAGTAGCTGATCAGTTTCTCTCTTAAAACTCACAGCCCATAAGCACTGGAAATGCTAACCGATTGAGCTGTGTGAGTGCACTGCAGAGCCTGGTCAGTTTCCTAGACACTGACAGCCTCAAATTGTCTCACTGCCTACACTTTCCCTGTTCCCTCTTACCCCTCTTCTTTGCAAAGTAGGCTGCACCCAGCTGAATGCTGGGATACCTGCCCTATCCCGCAACTGATACTGCCGTCAGAAGCAGGACAAATGTATACAGTATTTTGTGCTACAAGGTTTCAGTTTGTACGGTCTGTAGCGCGATACCTATTGCGCTACGTTGGGAAGCGCTATAAATAAACACGCAAAAATCTTCAATCTCAAAGGAAAGGTCCCCTCTTTTGGATCAGTTACTGGTTAAAAGATAGGGAACAAAGACTAGGAATAAATGGTCAATTTTCACAGTGGAGAGATTTAAATAGAGGGATCCCCCAAGGACATGTACTGGGACCAGTGCTGTTCAACATATTCATAAATCATCCTAAAAAGGGATAAACAGTAAAATGGCAAAGTTTGCAGACAATATAAAATTACTCAAGTCCAGTGCTGACTGTGAAGTGTTATTACAGAGGGATCTCACAAGACTGGGTGAGTGGCCAACAAAATGGCAGATAAACTTCAATTCTGATAAATACAAAGTAGTGTACACTGGAAAAAATAATCCAGATTTACATACAAAATGATGGGGTCTAAATTAGTTCAAGGAAGATATCTTGGAATCATGATGGATAATTCCCTGAGAACATCTGCACAATGTGCAGCAGCAGTCAAAAAAGTTAACACAATATTAGGAACCATTAGAAAAGGGATAGATGATAAGACAAAAAAATAGTGCAGCCATATGAATCAATAGTATGTCTATGTCTTGAATATTGTGTGCAGTTCTTGTTGCCCCATCTCAAAAAATATATTAGTATTGGGAAAAGTCATTAATAATACAGTACAGAACAAGTCAATAATAATAATAATGTGTGTGAAGAAAGTGAAGAAGGATGTGTTATTTATCCCTTCCTATAACACATGAACCAGGAGTAACACAATGAAATTAATAACAATCAATAACTAGTTAGGGATGCAACCCTGTGCTCTGGGTGTCCCGAAACCTCAAACTATGTACATGAAAGGGAATGGATCACTTGATAAATTGCCCTGTTCTGTTCATTCCCTCTGAATCATTTGACATCTGCCACTGTTTGAAGACCATTGGTATGACCCTGTATGGCCATTCTTAAGTTTGAATTGATTTACCCTATGGGGTAAATCATATATGATCATACCATTAAACAATGAATTGACATATGGATAGTTAAATAGATAGATTAGACAGACAAACACAAGTGGCAAAGATAAGTTGCATGGAAAATTAAAAAAATTCTAGATTTGTAAGTATTTTTGTTTGTGATATCAATTATTTTAGCCTCATTTTTTGTGGAATTATAAAACTTTATATTTAGGAAAGAAAATGTCCTGCTGTTCAAGTTTCTTAGGTTCCTGTAATTTCTGAAATATAAAAGTTATAATCCCATTTTAACTACATATAAGGAGAATGCTAGAGATAGACTAAATTAAAGTAGACTCTTTACAAAACTTTGTTTTCAGAGGCTCATAACCTTTTAAAGCTTTCAATTTTTGTGCTGAAAACTGGAAGGTTTTGCTTCTAGCGGAGATTGAATCTTTCTAAAAAGTTGGAGCAAAAACACTTGAGCCACTTTTGACACCAAGGATGGCAAAAAACCCAAACCATAATAATTATATTATAAAAAATAATCTCAATGCCCTTTGAAATATATCTAGTACTGAACAGAAAAGTTTAAAAAGATGACCACCTGCAGGCAGATTGTCTTTAGATAAATGAAATTACTTTTATCCTTCTGATTAAAATTAATTCCATTTGGTCAATTTATAAGGGTTTTAAAATAATAGCTTGTTTATACACAATACTGTTTGATTGTAAACTTTAACACTTTTAAACAACTATGTTCCAATACTTACACTACTGAAAATGTTCAAATAACATTAAGTTTAACATTAAGGTAAGCACTGAAGAGTCAATAAATACCTAAGTAAATTCAGATTGCAGCCATGATATTTACTGTCTATTCCTTATTTAAAAGCCTTATGAAACAGTTTTTATTAGTAGGATCACATACAGAGATAATTGCCAGACCTCTTCCTTTTTCAGATTGTAGGTTGGAAGATGCACAGGATGCTTGGACTCTTCCAGGGACTTTAAGCACCAGTCTAATATTGACCTCTTAGTACTTACTGTTAAGCACATTCAAAGGTACTAGCCACTAGCTTACAAATAAGTACGTATGTTTCTAGGCCTTGATGAAGTAGGACCTGAATAAGGGAGGCTATAGTAAATGAGGAACGGGTCTGAAGCAAAATACTGTTCACAAATCTGTAGTAACTCCAGAAGTAATTGTGAATTGATGGCCTAGGCTAAAACCATCTAAATCAATAGGGACTGAATCAGGCCCCAAATGAAGGAACAGTCCGGTAGAAACAATAGGATATGAAAATATAATTACAGACTGTATTGCAATTCAGGTAAGTATTGTCAGGATTGAAGTAGGAATACTAACACATTTATGCTAAAAGAACGAGGAGTACTTCTGGCACCTTAGAGACTAACATATTTATTCGGGCACAAGCTGTCATGGACTAGAACCTCAGACTCAGAGTGGAACATACAGTAGGAATATTTTATATATATATATATATCACAGATCATGAAAAGGTGGAGATGGTTGCCATACCAAATTTAAGTGGCTAATAAATTAAGGTGAGCTATTATCAGGAGAGAAAAAACACGTTTGTAGTCATAATCAGGATGGCCTATTTCAAACAGTTAACAAGAAGGTGCGAGTAACAATAGGGGAGAAATTAGCATGCAAATATACTTTTCTTGGGTTTTTTAAAAAAATAGAATAAAAGATGGAAATGTTTAAAGAAAAATAAGATACTTGAAATCACAATACGAATTTTGGAATCAGAGGGAGAGAGAGAGAGAATTTTTAAGATGATCTGCACAGGATTGTGGATGACTACTGAATGACTGGGTTTCCTCTTGTTGGCTGGAGCATCAGAAGAAGATATAGGACATATTTATTATTATTTTATGTATTATTATTTTATTATTGTGGTGGTGATAGTTGTGAAAAAGCTGCTGAATTTTTATCAAAGTTTTCCTATATTCAAAATGTTAGCTAGCCATTGCTAACAAAAAAAGGCAAAGATATATACAGTTTAACCGAAAAATCCTTTTCCCCCTTGACGAGTCGACTTATGTTTTCTTTCTACTCCTGATGTTTTTCTTTACAGTAGCTCTCCTGAGTCTTACAATGTAAGAAGGAACTGAGCTCCTAAAGTTAAACAACAACAAAATATTACATCTTTCTTCTTCATACAATGCCAAGGGGAAAATGGTTTTTTTTTCTTTTGTAGATCACCTTTCAAGTCTCATTTGGCCAGTGGATAGTTTTGGTCACTTCAGATGAGTAAACTGCACGTTAGAAAATACATCACTTTAGAAAATATTGTTCTTTGTCGTTTAGGAGAGATTTTCTCTTACTCTCACATTAGTCAACAATTCCATCATTTTATACTTACATATTGATTAAAATATTCAGATTTGCTGATGGCAAAGTGGGGGAAAACTTTTTCTTCCACATGTAGCAATTACATTTTTACGATATAATGATTCAGAGAAGCAAAAATTCTTTGTCGATAATGAATAGCCACATTTCTCTTATTACTTTATTTCAAATATATATTTTTTCGAATATTCAGGCCATTATGGTAACTCGAAATCCGTTGAAACGATTATTTCCCATTCACATGTTTTAAGTATTGCGAGTGAATAATTAATTGATTTTAAGACAAATTACTGAATTTCATTAATTCGATTAAATGTCGATCTCTGTGTGTGTTTGTGGAGTATTCATTTAAAAATAGAGGGAGAAGAACAACTAAAAGATTAAAACAACTAGGCAAAATAAACTCAGGGAAAACAAGAGGGATATTTATCTGAGCTCGTGCAGTTATTGGTTGAGGCTCTGAGCGTCGCTGCTCACCGATCAGAGAGCGAAATGCGCTGAGACATCCAGCCAGCCCATAACCGCTGTTACACAGCACAGAACACAGATCAGATTCACGATCAGAGAGATTCTAAAGTGACCTTTGCTAGTGGGATAATCGCTGAAACAGTCTCAATGCAAACATCAGTTGCTGCGGAGACAAAAGACTGGATATAATACGACAATACATCGGTGACGGGGAATCAAAGTAATACCATTACCAGGGAAGAAAATGGCCGATAAACAAACACTCCGGGATTGTAGAAGGTTGCTGCGTTGCTGTACATTGCTTTTCCTTTGGAAGGCAGTTGCTGGGCAGATTCACTATTCGATCCCCGAGGAAATGCAGAAAGGCTTTTTCGTGGGGAATATCGCAAAGGATCTGGGGTTGGATACAAAAACACTCTCAGACGGTGGAGTCCGAATTATTGCAGAAGGTAGGACGAAATATTTTGCTCTCAACTTGCAGAACGGCTATTTATATATTAGTGAAAAAGTGGATAGAGAAGAAATATGTGGCCGGATCTCAAAATGTTTGTTACCGTTGGAGATTTTTGTTCAGGAGCAGGTTAAACTTTATACAGTTGAAATTGAAATAACTGACATTAATGATCACGCACCAACCTTCCAAGTGGAGGAATTAGAGTTAAAGATCAGCGAGACCACAAGCACTGGGTCGCGCTTTCTTCTGCCAGACGCACAGGACCCAGATATAGGAAGTAATTCTATTCAGAGCTTCCAATTCAGCAGCAATAGCCATTTCTCCCTGGACGTGCAAACGGGAGCGGATGGTGCAAAATACGCTGAACTGGTGCTCGAAAAAATTCTAGACCGAGAAGAACAAGCCGTTTACAATCTAGTCCTCACGGCCATTGACGGAGGAGACACAGTCAGGTCCAGCACTGCGAGAATCCGCGTTATCGTTGAGGATGCAAATGACAATGCGCCAGTTTTCACACAATCTGTTTATAAGGTGCACGTTTTGGAAAACGTGTCTGTAGGTTCCCTTTTGGTCACAGTGAACGCCACTGACCTGGATGAAGGCACGAACTCCCAGATAACATACTCCTTCCGGAAAATATCAGAGAAAGCTTCAGACATATTCCAGCTGGATTCTAAAACCGGGAAAGTGACAGTGACAGGGCATTTAGACTTCGAAGAAAGTGAATTATATGAAATAGAGGTTGAAGCCCGCGACGGGAGAGGTCTATCTGCTCGCACAAGGGTTTTGTTAGTTCTTATGGATGTAAACGATAACGCTCCTGATATTACAATCACATCTCTCATCAGCTCGATCCCCGAAGACTCCCCAGAAGGAACTGTGATCGCCTTTTTAAAAATACGAGACGCAGATTCAAGAGAGAATGGTGAAGTCACGTGCTCCATCCCAGGGACCCTCCCGTGCCGGTTACAGAAATTATTTGACAATTACTACAGTTTGGTGACAGACAGAGCGCTTGACAGGGAGCAGGTCTCGGATTACAATGTAACGATCACAGCCACAGACCGAGGGACGCCGACTCTTTCCACGACCACGTTCTTCCTGTTGAAGGTTTTAGACAACAACGACAATCCGCCCGTCTTCAGCCAGACACTCTACACCTCTTACATCACAGAGAATAATCCTAAAGGGGCTCCCATTTTCACATTAAAGGCAAACGATGATGATTGTGAAGAGAACGCCAGAGTGACGTATTCTGTGGGTGAAGGTCAAATTCAAGGAACTCCGCTCTCCTCCTACATCTCCATTAACTCCGAGACTGGGGCTCTCTACGCTCTGCGCTCCTTCGATTACGAACAGTTCCGGGAGATTCGGTTCCAA
Source organism: Sternotherus odoratus (assembly GCA_032164245.1). Taxonomy (NCBI): domain Eukaryota; kingdom Metazoa; phylum Chordata; order Testudines; family Kinosternidae; genus Sternotherus; species Sternotherus odoratus. Next base: position 32,863,813 of record JAVMKO010000008.1, read on the forward strand.
GTGCAGGCTCAGGACGGCGGTTCCCCACCTCTCAGCAGTAATGTCTCCGTCACTCTCTTTATCCTGGATCAGAATGACAACAGGCCGCACATCTTACACCCCTCCTTTCCCACCGATGGCTCCACGGGAGTGGAGTTGGCCCCTCGCTCCTCCGAGCCGGGTTACCTGGTCACTAAGGTGGTGGCGGTGGATGCAGACTCCGGGCAGAACGCCTGGCTCTCCTACCAGCTGCTGAAGGCTACGGAGCCGGGGCTCTTCTCTGTGGGACTCCGCAGCGGCGAGATCAGGACAGCGCGCTACTTTGCAGAAAAAGATGCGCTCAAGCAAAGTCTGGTGGTTTTAGTGAAGGACAACGGGCAGCCCCCTCTCTCGGCCACGGCCACTGTCACGGTGGTGGTGGCTGACAGCATCCCCGAAATCCTCTCCGATTTAAGCAGCCTCTCCGCTCCTGCAGACCCCCAGTCCAGCCTCACCTTGTATTTGGTGATCGCTGTGGCTTCCGTTTCCTGCTTGTTCTTTACCTTTATCATAGTGTTACTGACGCTGAGGCTCCGCAGGTGGAGAAACTCGCAGCTGTTTGACTCCTCGAGTGTGACTTTCGGTGGAGTTCCCGTCTCGCAGTTTGTGGGGATCGATGGAGTCAGAGCTTTTCTTCACTCCTACTCACATGAGGTTTCTATCACCACCGATTCCAGTAAAAGTCAACTGGCGTTTCCTAATGGCAGTTGTTCAAATACCCTTATAGGGCAGCAGCTTTCTGAGAAATCAGGTCCTCTTTTGGTCGCGGACGTTTCAAATATCAATGTTGACGATCAAGTCTCCCTTCAGGTGAGTTTCTTAAACCACAATTTTCTCTTTGATGTGGAAAGGATTATTTCTTGCTGTGTTTTATATATAAAGTATATATATGTTCCTGTAAAGCAACAGTTCATTCTGTAAATTAATTACGTTTTACTTACTGCACTATGCAATTATAAATAATTATTCGATTATTGATTTGTAATGTAAAGCTACACTTATAATTTTTCTGTGTTTTCAAAACTTTAATGAGTACTTGCGTGCAGTGGGTGAAAAAGAATGTACTAGTACATCTATATTTATTTGAGTCCTACTTTATAATATTTTAGTTATGGCAGTATCTGGGGTCCATCCATCAGCTTGAGAAGTATTTATTTTCATAGCAATGTGAATTGTAAAAAGCGCAACTCAAATAATATATCAAAATATATAATCTGAACAAGTTTAAATTTCTTCTTACAATAAAACCTGAATTAAAAACACTGTAATCACGTCTTTGTGGTTCACAACTGAGAATACCAAATTCAGGACAAACTGCTGAGAAATGGGGAGAACATACCCCAAACTAGTGGTTATTCTCCCATGAGATATACTAAACCAGCAACAAAAGTAAACTTCTGTTTCACCACACTGGCTAACACGAAATCACAAAAGCAGTTTCCTTAGGCATTCCAGTCCTGTATCACCACCAAAACACTAGACTTAAAGATGAGTGGTTCTTTAAAACCAGGTTAATCAAGCAAATGGTTCTTCTGATCCCAAAGGACCAGCCACACACCCAAGTGAATATATCTCAGATCTTACCCAAAAATTATGCAGTTGCCAATCCTTTAGTATCCAAAATCTAAAGGTTTATTTATAAAAAGAAATAAAGGTGAGAGTTAAAAGTGGTTAAACGAATCAAATACATATAATAATTGCAAAGGTTTTTTTTAGGCTTGTAGCAGTGATGGAATAAATTACTGGTTTAAGTCAAGTCTCTGCTTGTTGCCAAATCATTGGAAGGACTTCACTCCCTTTTGGTTAGAGTACTCTCAGTAGTAGTCCATAGTCCAGAGGTTTGTGCAGGAAAAAGACTTGAGCTGGAAAGAGGCAAAATGGAAGTGTTTTCAGGGCCTTTTATAGCTTATGCCATATGGAGGGAAACCTATTGTTTCAAACAAAGCCCTCAGCACAGCTAATGTAAAATCACCTGTGACAACATAGACAACATGGGCAAGTCATATGTCCATGCATGATTCCAGTTTGACACAGTAGAAGTCACTACCTATACCTCAAACAGCACGTTCACAGTAAAGTCCATTCAGTGTAGATGGATGTATTCCCTTGTGGATTAAATGTTTTTTTATGGGCCACTCAATTTGAATAGTTCCTTCAAGATGTGCTAGCTTATACTACCTTCTGGGAGTCACCCCAGGAACAAACATTTGAAATCCATGCATAGAGCCAATGCTCATAATTTCAAATACAAAAATTACACATTCATACAAATAGCATAATCATATTAAACAAATCATAACCTTCTCATAGACACGTTACGTGACAATCTTTACACAATATTTGTTGCAATTATATATGATAACAATGATCTATTCTAAACAGTCATATTTTAATCAGATAACACCACAAACACATAACGCTTTGCACTTTGCTTAGGTTATCAGTAAATAGTCTTTCAAAGGAAATGCAGTCATGAAATACACAGTGGATTGTCCCTCACTAAAAAAAATCCCTGTCTTCAGCACCGCTAGCCTTCATATCTGGAGACTTTGTAAGGGCGTCCTCGCTGCCCGGAACAATCAGGGTGGAGGATAAAGAGTCACACGCTCTTTAGAAAGAGCTGAAGACTAATCAAGTGTGGCCTTGCAGATTCAAGCGAAACGCAATCGATTTTTAAAGAAAAGATTGAAAGATTATATAGTCTATGGGGATAGAATGCTCCGTAAGAGAAAAAATTTTAAGATGTAAAGCTAAATTAACTAATTAGATGAAATTAACTATTAGATGAAATTTACATTTGCCTTTACAAATAACTCCATTTAGAAAACACTATAACATAATGCAAGCGGAAGATGACAAAGGGATGGATAACTGTGAGGTCTGTGTCGGAAACAAACATGCCTCACTTCCTTGACATTACAGAAAGTCATTTTCTTGGCCTCCTCTAATAACCCGAGTGTTTGAGGACCCCATCGAGATGATTTCCGAACCGCCAAATGCATTAAATCCGGGGTTACGTATATAAATGTAAAATTCATAGTAATATTTAGTTATCAGAATGCTTGGTGAGAGTTTCAGCTAACTTTCTCTTCATAAGCAAATGAGAAAAAGAGGTCTCCCCACCCCCATTGTGTTTAGGAGTGAAGTATCTCCTAATAGGTGAATTTCCCAGTAACAATTAATAAGCTATAACTTAACACTCCTGATCTTCGCTATATGTTTTCTTATCTCGAAGTACTAATAAGAGAATGTTATATTTATAACTATATCTACTGGACAAGAGGGGGAAGGGGCTAAAGGGCTCCTTGTGAGAACATCATGACATTCATTCTATATATATCAACTGAATTTGAAACATGTCTTTCTAAAACTAGTTTCCCGTGCATTATGTCTTAGTTTTTAATTGACTGCCACTTCCGATGTATAATTTAATTTTAATTATTTTAAAACTCTTTTCTCTAAAATAGTGATCTGCCTAGACTACAGTATAAATATTTTGTTATTTAAAATTAACATAATAGTTCTATTTTAAAGCCAGCGATTAAGTTCTGAATAAGGGTTTGCTTCTAGTAATACAGAGTATTAATTTATCTTTATTAGATAGAATATTTGGAGTCTATTTTCTTCGATCTCCAAAAATAGATCATATTACTTCTGAGAAAATATTTAATAGGCATAGACAAGTGCTCAAAGAAATATGGGTAAAGGAGGTCTTATTCCTGAATGGGAACTTGTTGGAATATTCAGAAAGCGAGAGCATTTGTTTTCAGAAGCTCCGTTTTTCTACGGTAAATCAAACTGTCTAGTTATGCCACAAATGAAAATACGATGAGTAAATGTATCGGTATAAATTTGATTGTATTTCGAGCACTGTTGTATCGTTTGGTTTGACAAAGACAGTTTTGCTTTAAGTCGTTCTTTACATTATTTTACGTTTCACTTTTATTTAAATAAATTCGGGGTCAGTGTTAGTCTCTATTCAGCGCTATGTAATTGCATTAACGAGATCCTCCTAGCTGTAGTTCTCCTGCTGAAACGCAGGGTGTCGCTGTTGGCCAATGAGATGAGGGAGCGGCTGCTCGGGGATCCATTGTAAACTCCGGCAGAATGGTAGTCAGCCTGTGCAGAGCGGAGAGCAGACGTAGCAGAGACAGATCCACACAGACTCACTGGAAACATCCGTCTTTGACAGGCGTTTCCATGAAATATTGACAAGAGAAGCAATTTTATTTATAAGGATTATTCACCCTCACCGCAGAAGGTTTCAATTTATCTGGAATCTGAATCTCCCAATCCGTTCGGAATGGACGAGGAGAACAATGCGGTGAAATTAAGAGGGACATGGATAAAAACAAGCGACAGAAACAGGCTCCGGAGATACGAATGGCAAGTACTGTTTTTTCACTTCTTATTCTCTTTGTTTTGCCCGACGCTCTCTGAGCAGCTTCGCTATGCGATTCCTGAGGAAATGGCCAAAGGTTCCCTTGTGGGGAACCTTGCCAAGGATTTGGGGATGAATGTCAGAGGACTGTCATCCCTGAGCCTTCGTATTGTCTCTAGTTCAAAAAGGCAATATTTCGCCATTGGTGCAGAAACTGGAAACCTAAATGTACATGATAGAATAGACCGAGAAGAAATATGTGGAAAATCTGCCCTTTGTGTTCTACATGTCGAAACGGTAATGGAAAACCCTTTCAACGTTTTTCATGTGATTGTAGAAATCCAAGATATTAACGATAATCCGCCGTATTTCACCAGAAGCAATGCTGATTTTAAAATAAGTGAGTCTGCGCAACCCGGGGCTCGATTTCCATTAGAAATAGCGCAAGATCCCGATGTTGGGATCAACACAGTGCAGAATTACCAGCTCAGCCAGAACCAGTACTTTGTCCTGTCAGTGAAGGAGAGCACAAATGGCAATAAATACGCAGAATTAGTTCTGGGTAAGCATTTGGATCGGGAGGAGCAAAGTTCCCATCACTTGATGTTCACGGCTGTGGATGGGGGGGAGCCAGTGAGATCTGGGACTCTTCAGATAAGGATTATTGTCACTGACGCCAATGACAATCCCCCCGTATTTACTGAGGAGACCTACAAAGTCAGCCTGAGTGAAAATCTACCACAGGGCTCCTTAGTGCTTCAGGTGAAAGCCACTGACAAAGATGAAGGGTTACATGCGAAGATTGTCTACTCTTTTAGCAACATGCCCGACAGTATTTCTAAACTATTCAAGATGGATCCTGACAACGGAGATATTATAACTAAATGGAATCTGGATTATGAAATGACAAACAACTTTTTATTGGATGTGGAAGCGACAGACGGCGGAGGTCTGACTGCTCACTGTAAACTTCAAATAGAAATTCTTGACGAGAATGACAATCCCCCAGACATAACACTGACATCTGTGTCCAGTCTTGCCCCCGAAAACTCTTTGACGGGCACGGTGATAGCTTTGATCAATGTCATTGATCAAGATTCTGCTGAAAACGGAAAGGTCATTTGTCAATTAGAAGAAAAATTGCCTTTTAAAATAATATCATCTTCTAATAATTACTTCAAACTCGTCACAGACAGCACCCTGGACAGGGAAAGGACCCCGGAGTACAATATCACAATCACCGCCACAGACAAAGGCTCTCCCCCACTCTCCACCCAGAAAACCATCCTGTTGCAGATCTCGGATATCAACGACAACGCGCCTGTCTTTGAGAAACCTTCCTACACCGCCTATGTGCCAGAGAACAACCCCTCGGGGGCCTCCATTTTCAGTGTAAAAGCCTTAGACCGGGATCTGGACCGGAACGCCCGAGTCTCTTACTCCATCCTGAGCAGCAGCATCGAGGAGGTGCCTCTCTCCTCCTACATCTCCATGAACTCCCAGACCGGAGCTATCTATGCGCAGCGCTCCTTCGACTACGAGCAATTCCGGGAGTTTGAGATGCAAGTGAAGGTCCAGGACGGCGGGTCCCCGCCTCTCAGCAGCAATGTCACCGTCCGGGTGTTTATTCTGGATCAGAATGATAACGCCCCTCGCATCCTGTACCCTTCCCTCGGAGCCGATGGCTCCGCCTTGTTCGAGATGGTGCCTCGCTCGGCCGAGGCAGGTTATCTGGTGACTAAGGTGGTGGCGGTGGATGCTGACTCAGGACACAATGCCTGGCTCTCCTACCATCTGCTCCAGGCCACGGAACCGACGCTCTTCAGCATGGGGCTTCACAGCGGGGAGATCCGGACAGCCCGCGCCTTTGCGGACAGAGATGCTGTGAAGCACAGGCTGGTCACCCTGGTGAAGGATAACGGGCAGCCGCCTCTCTCCGCCACAGTGACTCTCAACCTGGTGTTTGCTGAGAACTTCCAAAAGGCTCTTCCGGATATGAGCGACCAATCGGGTGACTCAGCACCTCAGTCTGATTTACAGTTTTACTTGGTGTTGGCTTTAGCCTTGATCTCATTTTTGTTCCTTCTGACAGTTACGCTGGCCATTGCGATGAAATTGCGAAGATCAAGGAATCTCTCAGTTTTGCAATGTTTCGGTTCTGATCATTATTCCAAGGCCCATCCCAGATATCCACCGAACTACTGCGATGGGACTTTACCTTACTCCTACGATCTGTGTTTAGCCACAACTACAGGTGTTAATGGCCATAATTTATTGAAAAGCGATGGTCAGAATGATACACCAGGGAATATTCTTTGCAGTAATAACTCTGGAATGCTATATCTCAGCAGCAACAGTAATGACCCAAACTCTCAATCCGAAACTCTACCAAAGGTGAGCAAATGAACTAGTCCATTAATGTTCTTAATATTTGCCATGTTGCGGTATTTTTAAAGGTAACCTGGTTATTGATAATCTTAATTAAAATGTTTTATATCTAAAAGATTGTGTATCAATCTCGACGAAGTATTTTTCGTTTTGTGGTTTTGATTTTTGTTGACGTAGCATTTTGTTGGAGGTTGTGAAATTTTGAAAAGTATATTTTGATATGATTGTGATATTTGCATGATAATTTGCAGTGCAGTCCAAGGTTCCCATGTTTTAATTGAGACCTGACAGATACAAACCTAGAATCTGTCTAGCTCACTTGTTATATTGATAAAGTGTGTTTTTCCTAGCGTTATTCCCGCACTAGCGTTCCTAGCGTTATTCCCGCACTATGGAAAAGAGGGTCCGCTTAGACTGGACACAACCAGTGATACGACTGCGGTATATTCCAACCGATGCATCGTTCCATCTGTTGTTGGAGGCATGTTAAGCCTACAGCACCTGGTATTCCCAGGAGGTCTCCCATCCAAGTACTAGCCAGGCCCAACCCTGCTTAGTTTCCGAGATCAGATGGGATCAGGCGTGTTCAGGGTGGTTTAGCCATATGTTATATTGATAAAGTAGGTATTAGAATTAAAAGAAAGTGTTTAGACTGTATTGACTGCTTGTGAGTTCCTTCCTAGATTAATCTTATTGGTTAAATCTATGTTCCGTATTTTAAGGTAATATTTTAGTCGTTGTATTGTGAGGCTCTGTGACGGCATGAATTACCTCGCAGAAGAGGGACATCAGTTAGTGTGAAGAGTAATTAATTAGTGTGAAGAGTAGTGTGTACAGTAATTATGCCCATCTTTAAAGAGGAGACCCATGGATATCAGACCCTCTAAGGGGCCATTCTAAGCGGTCATTTTAAGGAGCTCTATTACAGTGTGAAACCTCTGCCTTTTGGACTTATATGTTCTTCTTTATTCTTTAATTAGTACTTTTTTCAAGTTTAAGCTAAAGTGTTTTATCCTTCTTAGAGAAAAACAGATCTTTTTAAAATGTACTTTTGGCCTTTATAAAATTGTGTCCTTTATTTATTAGTATCCTAGTATCTCAACAAGATGTGCCATAATATAGAAATGTGCTGGACTGTGGCTTTCAATTGTCTAGTGGATATTTGTTTTGTTCTAAATATTTATTATTTAATGTATTTTCACTGGTATTTGCTGCATGATAACAGATGATTATTCATGCTGTACCATTGTTCCACTGGCTCTTCACTGTACGCACATAACCTGATATTCACTTTCAATATTCCCTAGCAGCATTTGATTAGCTCTCAGAATGTGTGGAATATCAATTTATCTCTATTTTCATGAGGAATATTATCTATGAAGTTGTTCATGAGGTGTTCCTCATTCCATATCATATGTAAATATCATTATCTAGTGAAACTTGGCTCCAGAGGCTCATTCTATTTCATCTGTCTTTTTGTATTTTGTGTGATATGGATAGTACATTAAATGGGATAAAATATTTATAAGACCATTCCCTCAATTATGTCATAGTATTTTCTGGGCAGAGCATTCCACTTCTCCCTCAGAAATAGCTCTAATTTCTTTGTTATCTTATGAAAAAGGAAATTCAAAAATCTATGTTTTGTCACGAAAAAGGGTATATTAAAATAAATTAGGTTGCCAAGTTACACATTTTATAGTGTAGAACTGTCAATGTTATATGTCATATGTCATATGATGTCATATAACATATGATGATGTCATATGATGTCATATGATTATGTTTGCACGGGTACATAAACACAATAATAAGTGTGTAAAAACATAGACGCTGCAAGAACAAAGAACACATGCACAGCTATCGCAAGATACAAAGCCCGACTGCCTTGCTGGTTGGGCATAGCGGGGGTGTCGTGTCATGGGGGTACCGGGCACGGTCGGCGGTAACACGGTTACACGGTAACACGGTGCCGTGAGGCACGCGGCGCATGCAGGCGGCTTCTAGCACACCACCCCTGCCTGACCCACCTCCCCCCCAGCCTATTCTTCTTCCCCCCCTGCCTGACCCGGCCCACCCAACCTAATCTCCTCCCCCAGCCTAACCTCCTCCCCGCCCCACCCATCCCTGCCTGGCTGGCCCACCCCGCTGTTGAGGGTGATCTTCCTTTACCCCCGCCCAGCCTCCCCCCATCTAATTGCCTTCCCTCCCCCACCCCTGCCTGGCCCGGCCCATCCCACTGAACCTAACCTAACCTCCTCCCCCCTCCCACTCCCAACCCAGCCTCGTGCCTGACCCGCCCAGCCCAGCCCCCCCCCTTCCCCCCCACCAGAGCTGTGTGTGTTTGAGCTATTCAGAGCTGTATATTAATGGGCTGTTTAGAGCTGTATATTAATGGGCTGTTTAGAGCTGTATATTAATGGACTGTTAGCTGGACTACATAGAGTCCATAGAGCTGTATAACTGTTAGCTGGACTACATAGAGTCCATAGAGCTGTATAACTGTTAGCTGGACTACATAGAGTCCATAGAGCTGTATAATTGTTAGCTGGACTACATTGAGTCCGTAGAGCTGTGTATTAATGAGCTGTTGAGCTGTATATTAATGAGCTGTTTAGAGCTGTATATTAATGAGCTGTTTAGAGCTGTATATTAATGAGCTGTTTTAAGCTGTATATATTGGTGGTGGGGTCCTGCACTGTAAATTAAAGAGCACTGTTTGGAGCAAAAAAAGGGTTTCCTGCGTGTTCCTGAGGAGGGGTGAGAAGGCGGTCTGGCACAACATGCAATATCACCAAATGTGTGTGCCCACTAAAGTTTAACCGGACTTTGATTGTCACTGTTTAACCATCAGAGGTGCCTTCCCCAGCATCACAGTCAGCCATCCTAATGTCCTGCAACCCACTGGGCTCCAGGGTTAAAAATATTTCCTGACTCTTGGGGAGAATGGATTCACCACTCACCTGCCTTTCATTCTCCTCCTCCTCTTCTTCCTCCTCCTCCATATCATCCTCCTTGTTGTCCCTAGTCTCACACACCTGTGAGATGTCCATGTTGCTTGTGAGGGTACTGGTAGGGTTACCCAAGAGAATCACATGCAACTCATTGTAGAACCAGCATGTGTGGGGTTCAGCACCAGAATGCCTGTTCACCTCCCTTGCTTTCCAGTATGCTTGGCAAAGTTCTTTTATTTTCATACTAGTCTAAAAGCCTGTGTACACGGGCCAATGGTAACGGCTTGCGACACCCCCACTCGCTCAGCTCTCTCCCCCCTCCCCCAGGCCCCGCCGGTCACTCAGCTCTCTCACCCCTCCCCCCTCCAAGACCCCCCCCTCGCTCAGCCCTCTCCCCACTCCAAGGGCCCCCCCGCTCGCTCAGTCCCCCTCCCCCCACTTCAAGGGCCCCCTGCCTGCGCCTCCTGCACTCAGCCACCCTCCTGCCCGCGCTCCCCGAGCCTCTGATCCAGACCCTGCTTCCCTCGCGGCGGCACACGTGCGGCGGCCATGTTGTGCCTCCGAACTTCAACTCCCAGCATGCCGTTCGTCCGGGCCGTCTCTACTGCGCATGACGGCTTTACACAAACTTCCCTAGGCTTTTATTATATAGGATGGCACTGCTGTCCCTCGTGTAGCCCTTCTCCCCCATTCCACAAGTGATCTTTGCATAGATGTCAGTGTTTCTTCTGCTGGATTGGAGCTCTTCCTGCACAGACTCTTGTCCCCACACAGTGATGAGATCCACCACCTCCTGTGCAGACCAGGCTGGAGTGTGTTTGTAGTCTCCATGATCAGCTGTGCTCAAACTGGCATGATCCCAATTCTGATCAAACAGAAAATGGGAAATCAAAAATTCCCAAGGTTTTAGGAGGGGAGGGGCTGTTTGCTTTGAACCTGACTGCAGTGCAACAGAGTTGAGAATGATCTCCAGAGTGGCCGCAGATGAGCATTGGGGACACCACCTGGAGGCCAATTAAGTTAAATTACACAATGCTGCATCTTCACCACCCTACCGTTGACCCATGAAAATCAGATTAAGTGCTATGCCTCTCCCAGAGCAAGATTACAGAAGTTGACATTAGAGGTGACTTAGATCAGCGTAAAGGACCTGGTAGTGTAGACACATACATTAAGAGGTCAACTTAAGGTGGCTTCCTTTGACCTAACTCTGTCGTGTAGACAAGGCCTCCGCTAAAATGAAAGCACAATGGGACTCAAACACAGTGGGACTGGCACAGGCTGGGGACTCAGACTGCAAGTACTGTTTTCCCAATACTTTATTCTCTTTGCTTTGCCGAGTGCTCTCGGAGCAGATTTGATTCCTGATGAAATGGCAAAAGGCTCCTTGTGGGGAATCTCAACAAGTATTTGAGATGGAATGTCAGACAGCTGCCTCAGAGAAAGCTCTGTGTTCTTCCTATGGCTAAAAAGCAATACTTCATTATCAATGCAGAAAATAGATACTTATATGTAAATGACAGAATAGGCTGAGAGGGAACATGTGGGAAATCTCCAATCTGTTTTTATAAAACTGGCAAGTGTAATTTAAAACCTTTTGAAAGTTTCCATCTGAATGTTGAAATCCGGGATCTAAATGGTAGTGCACCACAGTTCAAAGGCATTAACACTGATCTAGAAAGGATTGATGAACATTGCTGGGTGCTGAATTTCCACTAGAGTATGCACAAGATACTGATGTTGGGATTAATTAATTACAAAATTACCAGCTCAACCGAATCAACATTTCTCCCTAGCAGTGAAGGGTAGACAGGCAGTAAATACTCAGAACTATTCCTAGATAAACACTTGGATGGGAAATGGCAAGAAACTTATCACTTGATCCTGACAGCTGTCCAGTCGGGACCTGGACCTCTCAAATTAGGATTAATTTGATGCTAAGGAGAATCCCCCTGCATTCACTGAACAGATCTATAAAATCAGCCCGAGAGAAAATCTACCAAAATAATTCTTTGTACTGCAGGTGAGAGTCAGGAATAATGAGGAAGGTCTTAACACACAATTCACATTGAGCATCAGACATTCAGCATCATACCAGAAAATGATCTGCAATTGTTTACTCCGGATCCCCAAAATGGTAACATTACAACTAAAGGAATTTTGAGTGTTGAAGATAAATCCATCTTCGGAGCAGAAGCCAAAGATGGAGGGAAATAGCTGCCTATCGGAAGGTAGACGTGGATATTGTTGATGGGAAGGACAACATCCCCCAGCTGATAGAGTATCTGCTTCAGCATCCCACCCAATTCTCGACGCTACACTGGGGGGGGGGGGTCGACCTAAGATACTCAACTTCAGAATAGTGTAGCTGAAGTTGAGGTATCTTAGGTCGACTTACCTCCTGTCCTCACTGTCCCGACTGTCGCGCCCCCATGGACTCCACTTCCCCCTCTTTTCTTGGTGGATTACAGGAGTGAAGATGTAGCGATCCGGGATAGATTTATCGTGTCTACACTGTACAGGATAAATTGATCCCAGATAGATCGATCACTACCCTCTTATCTGTTGGGTATTGATGGCGGGTACCCGAATACACCCTTGGAGAGTGATAGCTCTGAACTGTGTATCCGTCAAGATGCAGGAGAAAGTGGCAAGGTCAAATGGCATAGAAAGGGTCACTCTCTGTTTCAGGTAATATCCTTTCCTAATAATTATTATAAGATGGTCACGGAGAACACTCAGGATGGAGAAAGGACACCGGAGTGTAATATTACAGTTAAAGTCACAGAGAAAGACACCCCCATCTCCACCCAGAAAACCATCTTGTGTTTTGATAATTACATCAAAAAGTATATAGTTTTGCTTTGTGTGTTCAGTTTTCAAATATACCTTAATTAGGGGATCACGATTATATACAGTGCTGAAAAAGTAAGATGGGGCACACAGAAAAACAGATACCGCTTTATTTATGTGAGCAGTTGTAATTATTAGTTGAGACTCTGAGCGCCGCTGTTCACCACTCGGGGAGAGAATGCAATGAGAAATGTAGCAGACAGACCAATGTTTCAAAGCACAGAACAGAGATTAAATCACCTTCAAACGGCAGCATCTCTGAATAAATCCTCTGCACTCGGTTTGGATTATAAACCCAATAGAAGAAAACCTGTCTCCGGACTCTGCATGTTGGTTCCATCTCAGATGTTTCTTTAGAGAGTTCGAAATGGCGAATATACACATGCTGCTGGAAAACAGAGGCCGAATCCTGTTCTGCTTCATATTGATTAATGTTTGGGAGGCAGTTTCTGGACAGATTCGCTATTCGATTCCTGAGGAAATGCAGAAAGGCTCTTTCGTGGGGAATATCGCAAAGGATTTGGGGCTGGATAAAAAGGAGCTCTCAGACCGCGGAGTCCGCATTGTTGGCAGAGGTAGGACACAGTATTTTACTTTGAATATTAAAAGCGGCCATTTATACCCCATCGAAATAGTAGACAGAGAGCAGATTTGTGGCCAGATGGAGACGTGTCTGTTAAATTTTGAAATTATAGTAGAGGACAAAATGAAGGTTTTCGGAGTTGAAGTTGAAATCACAGATATTAATGACAATGCGCCCCGCTTCCAGGAAGATGAACTGGAATTTAGAATAAGTGAGTTAGCCGCTGTGGGAACCCGATATTCTCTTGAGGGGGCGCAGGATCCAGATGTGGGAACCAATTCTGTGCGGGGCTATTATATCAGCACTAACAAACACTTCTCTCTGGATGTGCAAACGGGAGCTGATGGGGACAAATATGCCGAACTGGTGCTGGAAAAGTCACTAGACCGGGAAGAACAAGCTGTTCACGATTTAATCCTCACAGCCACTGACGGGGGAGATCCGGTCAGGTCTGGGACTGCGCAGATCCGCGTTATTGTCCTTGACGCAAATGACAATGCGCCAGTTTTCAGTCAGCCTGTCTATAAAGTGAGTGTTTTGGAAAATGTGCCCGTCGGGGCTCTGCTACTGACAGTAAATGCCACAGATCCGGACGAAGCGCTAAATTCGGAGGTCACATATTCACTCCGGAAGATGAAAGACAAAGCGTCCCAGATATTCCAGGTGGATTCTAAAACGGGAGAAATATCAACTGTGGGGAACCTGGACTATGAGGAGGCTGCATCATATGAAATGGAGGTTCAAGCAAAGGACATTGGAGACCTCTCGGCCAGGTCTAAAGTTCTGATCTCTGTTATTGATATCAATGATAATGAACCTCAAATTACAGTCACGTCTGCAATCAAATCGGTGCGTGAAGATAGCCCTCCGGGGACTGTGATCGCTCTGATAAATTTACACGATCGAGATTCAGGGGAGAATGGAGAGGTCACATGCTCCATCCCCAGAAACATCCCATTTTGGTTACAGAGCTCATTCGATAATTATTACAGTTTGGTGACTGACAAACCCCTAGACAGGGAGCAGGTGTTGTATTACAATGTAACTGTCACAGCCACCGACCGAGGAACTTCGCCTTTATCCTCAACAGCAACCATTTTAGTACAGCTTTCAGACATAAACGACAACGCTCCCATCTTCAACCAGACATCCTACACATTGTACATCACAGAGAACAATCCAAGAGGAGCTTCCATTTCTTCCCTGAAAGCGAATGATCCTGACTGGAAGGAGAACGCCAGAGTCACTTACTCGATTAGTGAAGGAGACAGAAGCGAAGTGCCCATGTCCTCCTACATCTCCATCAACTCCGAGACTGGGGCTCTCTACGCTCTGCGCTCCTTCGATTACGAACAGTTCCGGGAGATTCGGTTCCAAGTGCAGGCTCAGGATGGCGGTTCCCCACCTCTCAGCAGTAATGTCTCCGTCACTCTCTTTATCCTGGATCAGAATGACAACAGCCCGCACATCTTACACCCCTCCTTTCCCACCGATGGCTCCACGGGGGTGGAGTTGGCCCCTCGCTCCTCCGAGCCGGGTTACCTGGTCACTAAGGTGGTGGCGGTGGATGCAGACTCCGGGCAGAACGCCTGGCTCTCCTACCAGCTGCTGAAGGCTACGGAGCCGGGGCTCTTCTCTGTGGGACTCCGCAGCGGCGAGATCAGGACAGCGCGCTACTTTGCAGACAAAGATGCGCTCAAGCAAAGTCTGGTGGTTTTAGTGAAGGACAACGGGCAGCCCCCTCTCTCGGCCACGGCCACTGTCACGGTGGTGGTGGCTGACAGCATCCCCGAAATCCTCTCCGATTTAAGCAGCCTCTCCGCTCCTGCAGACCCCCAGTCCAGCCTCACCTTGTATTTGGTGATCGCTGTGGCTTCCGTTTCCTGCTTGTTCTTTACCTTTATCATAGTGTTACTGGCGCTGAGGCTCCGCAGGTGGAGAAACTCGCAGCTGTTTGACTCCTCGAGTGTGACTTTCGGTGGAGTTCCCGTCTCGCAGTTTGTGGGGATCGATGGAGTCAGAGCTTTTCTTCACTCCTACTCACATGAGGTTTCTCTCACCACGGACTCCAGAAAGAGCCAGTGTATCCAGTCAGAATTAAACTATTCAAATGGGCCAACTGATGAAAATAAAGGAGGTCTCTTAATTGCAGAAAACTCGAGGAATAATGAGGGGAATGATGCGTTTGGTCAGGTAAGTTTGCTTGCTTTTTAAAAATATTTTGGCGTGTAATTGTATGGTTTTATTCAGTGGATACTGGAAGCAGTTCTTGTGCAGAGCAAACCCTCGGGGACTCCGTGCTTGTCTCTCTTCCTGAGATCTTGGTTCAGAATCTCCTAAACAGTAGGAGAAGGCAGGATTGGGATAAAATCGTCTACACTCATGTATTAATAGGAGATGAAACTATTTGTTGTGTTATTCAAGTGTGTCCATACCTAAGGCTGTAAACTGAGCCCAGGAGGGGGAAGGAGGAGGTGACACCTTCTGCCCAAGAGGCAAAGAAAGAGGAGGGGCCGGAGAGTGAGTTTCATTATGAAGCTGGCTGGAGTCAGGCAGTGAAGGACAGATGGGCTATCTGGCTCTCTGCCCCCCAAAATGGACCCAGAGGAGGGGTCCTGTTCTCTGTACCTACAAGCTCTGTTTTAGATCATGTTCCTGTGCTCCAATAAACCTCTGTGTTACTGGCTGGCTGAAAGTCAAGTCTAACTGTGGAGTTGGGGTGCAGGACCCACTGGCTTCCCCAGGTCCCGCCTGGGCGGGCTCGCTGGGGGAAGCACACGGAAGGGCAGAAGATGCCGAATGATCTGAGGTCAGACCCAGGAAAGTGGAAGCTATAAGCTGTGAAGCTTCCTAGGGAGCAGTTGCATAGAATTTCCCGGGGGACTCCGTGACAGACAGACTCTAGTTCATGTTTTTAAAAACCTAATTTCTTAGAGCATGAGCCAAAGAAAAATACATTATTATACCTTTCTAGAATGGGTTTTATCAAGAATTCACCGGGACTGCTTGGGAATCTCTATATTTCTAACACTGAATAGTCTCCTTAAGGAAGGCTTCCATAGGGAACCAGTTCAGGTTTGTAAGTTTTGTATTACAGTGTTTGTGAGAATAAAATCAACTATCCTTATCTAGTGTAGTTTGTATATTCTGTGTAAGATATATTTATCCTTTTAGTACAAAATTAGAATAGAAGAGGAAAACTATCTTTAAAGCCATCTTTGAAAACATATAATTGAATAAGAAATTACTTAGAACAATTAAATTTATTTTACATTATTTATTTAGTTTCGTGCCCAGACGTTCACTTTTGTTTAAGGATATAAACGATTACACCCATTTGCTTATAGTTTGGCTCGTTTATGTTAAGTGACGTTACATCTGGTCAGAATAAAAATATTGGTGGTAGGGAAAGGGAAGCACATGGGAGATCTGTTGAGTATCATTATTTCGTACCCTGCCTTACGATTGTAAAGACACTAAATAATCTCAAGGTCCTGCAAGACTTCTCAATACGTCTATGTTTCCAAATAGCAGTGGACGCTAAAAAACACTTTCTTGCCACGATTGGCAAGACAGATTGCTGCATCCAACAGGTAGTACCAAGACTTAGCCACAGTGATGCATTTGTAACCTCCAGGATCAACTGCTGCAATTATCTATATTTAAGAACAAAGTGCCCTTTAAAAAGATAAGACTAGTTAACACAGGTTCTCTAACATGTTTAAGCAATTCAGATCAACCTGAACCCATCATCCTAATGACATACTGGGTGCTTATTCAATGGCAAATCAAATTCATAGTACTTGTACTCACTTTCAAGGCTCTCTGTAGGCTAAACCTAAGTTAAGGGAACCGTTTCAGTTTCACTCACTCTGGGCATGGTTATTCATAACAATAAAATTAACCAGTAATTGTGACATTATCTCCACACACAGAATACAAAGGCTTTAAAATGGAGGGTGGGGCAGAGTTTTGTAACAACTAACTGATGTCTAGAGAACTCATTCTGGAGAGGTAAGGGAAAACACTGTGGCACTATATGGAATATGATATTGATACCAATATTATAAAATTTCAAGGAATCTGACCAGAAAGGCCATGTAAGGTGTCTGTTAAAATGTTATGATTTACCAGGTATGATGATCTTTTTATGTTTGTATCACCTTTATATTGTGAGTTATAGATATGTATGATATATCTGTATTTCAAAACTTGTCCTCTGTTTCTGGGTGACACCCGAGATAGAATGCATCAGCATTAAGCCTGCTTGATGGCCTATCAATAGACATCAGTTGTACAATGAACTCTTTGAGAGAAGGTAGGGGCTACACCTTATGAGTCAGCAAGACACGTAGGGGATGGCTGTGGACAGAGAATTCTAGGTCTTTTCCATGCCATGTGCTGTGAAGACTGTGTTTTGGACAAAAGACTATGAAAGGCAGCTACATCTTCTCTAGTTTGTCTTCATTCCTGCTTCTTACCTGGGGAGTAAATTTTTCTACAAATCAAGCTCTGAACAAAGGACTGAATGACCCATCCAAAGTGTTGATGTGTTCCAGAGGGACTTTCAAGCCAGAAAACTCACCAGTACTGCTAAGAACCTGATCTATGGACTTTGACGTCTCTGCATGTATCTGAGTGCTTTATCATTGCACAGCTTTCTTCTCCTTCTTTGTTTTTTCTTTATAATAAACCTTTAGTTTTAGACACTAACGAATTAGCGGGAAGCTGACATTTTGGGTAAGATCCAACATAATATTGACCTGGTAAGGTGGCTGTCCCTTTGAGGTCAGAAGAACATTTTGTATAGTGAGCAGAGTTTGTAAATAACTTCTGGCTGTACTGGACCTATGTGCTGATTGGGAGCCAGGAAACTGAAATTCAACAAAAGGGTGTGTGTGTTAGATATCTCTTTTTAGTTTCTCGACAAGGCGTGTGTGTATGTGTGTGTGTGGGGGGGATCAGCATGGTTTGTGACTGGTTGGTGAATTTAACTTCAGTGTTGCCCCACCGTTTGGGGAGTATCTTCTCTCCCTTTTGCAGCCTGCCCTACCTTTGGCATTTTCAGTGCGTGCTACTCCAGGCACACAGGGTCACAAGCAAAGCCCTATTTTTTAAATAATGAACGCAAAACTGATCTTCTCTCTCCAGAATATACAAACTTCACAAGATCTAAGAATAAGTATTTTATTCTAAAATCGATACCAGAATTAAAATATAAACAGAATCCCCATGTCTTCCATCAGCGCTCTGGCTCTTGGGAGGAAAATGCAATAATAATAAAAATACAATTACACTTAATTATGAAGCAAACAATTCTGATAAAGGATAAATAAGGTGCTACTATAAACAATAGATATGTCCGTGGGTATTTGGACGAACTTTTTAAAATCTAATGAAAGCTAAAACAGACTGGATTGAGAATATTTTTTAACAATTTCCTCGTGTCTAGATCTCTATCGGTGACGTCATTACTTTTGTGTGCTGCAGTTCTCCGGCTGAGCTCAGAGTGTCGCTGTTGACCGATGCGGTCCGGGAGCTACAGCCAGAGATACATAGAAGCAGGCGGCAGCCTGCTTTCTCAAGCACACAGTGCAGATCGCAGAGAAAACAGAGAAACGCGCGCACAGCTTCGCTGCTCAGAGAAAGCCTCCCTCCGGACGCTGATATTCAATTAGCCTGAGAAACTGAATTCATTTTCTCTTCATTACCTGGGATATTTACCATATATCTGGATTTATGAGCACTTTTTGAATAGAAATAAAGAAGAGAACGTACGTGGGATGGAAACCAGGCACAGACCGAGCGGCCGGGCAGTCACAGGGCAGGTATTGTTGTTTCACTTCTTATTCTCTTTGTTCTGCCGTGGGATCTCGGAACAGATTCGTTATTCGATTCCGGAGGAAATGGCCAAAGGTTCCCTTGTGAGGAATCTCGCCAAGGATTTGGGATTGAGTATCCGAGAGCTTCCGAAGCGAAAGCTCCGTGTCACTTCGGAAAAGCAATATTTCAGTGTGAATGGGGAAAATGGCAACCTGTATGTGAATGACAGGATAGACCGGGAGGAGATATGCGGGGAGACACCCCTTTGTGTCCTGACACTCGAAACGGTGGTGGAAAATCCTTTGAATGTTTTCCATGTAAATGTAGCAATCCAAGACATTAATGATAACGCCCCGCGGTTCAAGACAAACAACGTTGATTTAGAAGTTATTGAATCAGCATTGCCTGGTGCGCGGTTTCCACTAGAATCTGCGCAGGACCCGGACATTGGGGTCAACTCATTGAAGAGTTACCAACTCAGCAAGAACTCGCACTTTATCCTGTCAGTAAACGAGAGTCCAGGTGAAAACAAGTATGCTGAGTTAATTTTGGAAAAATCTTTGGATCGAGAAAAGCAAAACGCTTATCAGTTGATCCTGACGGCTGTGGATGGGGGCGATCCAGTCAGAACTGGGACAGTTCAGATTAGGATTAATGTCACTGACGCCAATGACAATAGCCCCCAATTTACTGAAGATACCTACAAAGTAAACCTGAGAGAAAATCTACCAAATGGCTCCTTAGTTGTTCAGGTGAAAGCCACAGATCAGGATGAAGGGTTATATGCCCAAATCACATATATTTTAAGCAACATTAAAGACACTGCTCGTAAATTATTTCATTTAGATCCTGTGAATGGAAGAATTACAAATACGGGTATTCTGGATTTTGAGAAAACAAATACATACACAATACGTATAGAAGCCAGAGATGGGGGAGGACAATCTGCTCACTGCAAAGTTCAAATAGAAATCCTTGATGAGAACGACAACGCTCCGGAAGTGACGGTCACATCTGTATCCAGTCCCATTCCAGAAGACGCAGAACACGGGACAGTGACGGCTCTGATCAAAGCCTATGACCGAGATGCCGGTGAAAACGGAAACGTCACCTGTCATCTTCAACACGACTTGCCTTTCAAAATAGTATCTTCCTCTAATAATTATTACAAAATTGTCACAGACAGCACCCTGGACAGGGAAAGGACCCCGGAGTACAATATCACAATCACCGCCACAGACAAAGGCTCTCCACCACTCTCCACCCAGAAAACCATCCTGTTGCAGATCTCGGATATCAACGACAACGCGCCTGTCTTTGAGAAACCTTCCTACACCGCCTATGTGCCAGAGAACAATCCCTCGGGGGCCTCCATTTTCAGTGTAAAAGCCTCAGACCGGGATCTGGACCGGAACGCCCGAGTCACTTACTCCATCCTGAGCAGCAGCATCGAGGAGGTGCCTCTCTCCTCCTACATCTCCATGAACTCCCAGACCGGAGCTATCTATGCGCAGCGCTCCTTCGACTACGAGCAATTCCGGGAGTTTGAGATGCAAGTGACGGCCCAGGACGGCGGGTCCCCGCCTCTCAGCAGCAACGTCACCGTCCGGGTGTTTATTCTGGATCAGAATGATAACGCCCCTCGCATTCTGTACCCTTCCCTCGGAGCCGATGGCTCCGCCTTGTTCGAGATGGTGCCTCGCTCGGCCGAGGCAGGTTATCTGGTGACTAAGGTGGTGGCGGTGGATGCTGACTCAGGACACAATGCCTGGCTCTCCTACCATCTGCTCCAGGCCACGGAACCGACGCTGTTCAGCATGGGGCTGCACAGCGGGGAGATCCGTACATCCCGCGCCCTTGCGGACAGAGATGCTGTGAAGCACAGGCTGGTCACCCTGGTGAAGGATAACGGGCAGCCGCCTCTCTCCTCCACAGTGACTCTCAACCTGGTGTTTGCCGAGAACTTCCAAGAGGCTCTTCCGGAAATGAGCGACCAACCGGGTGACTCAGCACCTCAGTCGGATTTACAGTTTTACTTGGTGTTGGCTTTAGCCTTGATCTCTTTTTTGTTTCTTCTGACAGTTACGCTGGCCATTGCGATGAAAGTGGGAAGATCAAGGAATCTCCCAGTTTTGCAATGTTTAGGTTCTGATCATTATTCCAAGGCCCATCCCAGATATCCACCGAACTACTGTGATGGGACTTTACCTTACTCCTACGATCTGTGTTTAGCCACAACTACAGGTGTTAATGGCCATAATTTATTGAAAAGCGATGGTCAGAATGATACACCAGGGAATATTCTTTGCAGTAATAACTCTGGAATGCTATATCTCAGCAGCAACAGTAATGACCCAAACTCTCAATCCGAAACTCTACCAAAGGTGAGCGAATGAACTAGTCCATTAATGTTCTTAATATTTGCCATGTTGCGGTATTTTTAAAGGTAACCTGGTTATTGATAATCTTAATTAAAATGTTTTATATCTAAAAGATTGTGTATCAATCTCGACGAAGTATTTTTCGTTTTTGTGGTTTTGATTTTTGTTGACGTAGCATTTTGTTGGAGGCTGTGAAATTTTGAAAAGTATATTTTGATATTTGCATGATAATTTGCAGTGCAGTCCAAGGTTCCCATGTTTTAATTGAGACCTGACAGATACAAACCTAGAATCTGTCTAGCTCACTTGTTATATTGATAAAGTGTGTTTTTCCTAGCGTTATTCCCGCACTATGGCAGGGTGCGCTTAGACTGGAAACAACCAGTGATATGACTGGGGTATACTCCAACCGATGCATCGTTCCATCTGTCGTTGGAGGCATTTTATACCTACTGCCAGGTGTTAAGCCTACAGTACCTGGTATTCCCAGGAGGTCTCCCATCCAGGCCCAACCCTGCTTAGCTTCCGAGATCAGATGGGATCGGGGGTGTTCAGGGTGGTTTAGTCATATGTTATATTGATAAAGTAGGTATTAGAATTAAAACAAAGTGTTTAGACTGTATTGACTGCTTGTGAGTTTCTTCCTAGATTAATCTTATTGGTTAAATCTATGTTCCATATTTTAAGGTAATATTTTAGTCGTTGTATTGTGAGGCTCTGTGACGGCATGAATTGCCTCGCAGAAGAGGGACATCAGTTAGTGTGAAGAGTAATTAATTAGTGTGAAGAGTAGTGTGTACAGTAATTATGCCCATCTTTAAAGAGGAGACCCATGGATATCAGACCCTCTAAGGGGTCATTCTAAGCGGTCATTTTAAGGAGCTCTATTACAGTGTGAAACCTCTGCCTTTTGGACTTATATGTTCTTCTTTATTCTTTAATTAGTACTTTTTTCAAGTTTAAGCTAAAGTGTTTTATCCTTCTTAGAGAAAAACAGATCTTTTTAAAATGTACTTTTGGGCTTTATAAAATTGTGTCCTTTATTTATTAGTATCCTAGTATCTCAACAAGATGTGCCATAATATAGAAATGTGCTGGACTGTGGCTTTCAATTGTCTAGTGGATATCTGTTTTGTTCTAAATATTTATTATTTAATGTATTTTCACTGGTATTTGCTGCATGATAACAGATGATTATTCATGCTGTACCATTGTTCCACTGGCTCTTCACTGTACGCACATAACCCGATATTCACTTTCAATATTCCCTAGCAGCATTTGATTAGCTCTCAGAATGTGTGGAATATCAATTTATCTCTATTTTCATGAGGAATATTATCTATGAAGTTGTTCATGAGGTGTTCCTCATTCCATATCATATGTAAATATCATTATCTAGTGAAACTTGGCTCCAGAGGCTCATTCTATTTCATCTGTCTTTTTGTATTTTGTGTGATATGGATAGTACATTAAATGGGATAAAATATTTATAAGACCATTCCCTCAATTATGTCATAGTATTTTCTGGGCAGAGCATTCCACTTCTCCCTCAGAAATAGCTCTAATTTCTTTGTTCTCTTATTAAAAAGGAAATTCAAAAATCTATATTTTGTCATGAAAAAGGGTATATTAAAAATAAATTAGGTTGCCAATTTACACGTTTTATAGTGTAGAACTGTCAAAGTTAAGGTTGCCAATGCAACCCTGTTGTGAATATACATATGGTACAGCATTTTATTTCATGGTCATATGCTATTTGTTATTGTGACCATGCCTCAGTCAGAACTTCTAAATTGAACAGTCAGAGTTCTGCAGTGAACTAAGCCAGGGCTCACTGAGTGCAGAAGTTTAATAATGTGCAGTGAAGGTGGCGATAATCTGGTGGGATTATTCAGATCCCCTGATCCACACTGAGAAAGTGGGGCAATCAGCTAATTATTTTAAGTGCCCATACACAAATGCAAGAAGCCTGGGAAACAAGAAGGAAGAATTGGAAGTCTTGCACGGTCAAGGAACTATGATGTGATTGGAATAACAGAGATTTGGTGGGGTAACTCACATGACTGCAGCACTCACATGAATGGGCATAAACTGTGCAGAAAGGACAGGCAGGGGAGGAAAGATGGAGGAGTTGCACTGTATGCAGAGGTGAAAGTAAAAATAGGGACTTACCGGTAAGTGCCCTTTCCCTCCCCCCCCCTCCCCCCACGGCAGGGGTAGCAGCAGCAGCCGGGGGCTCCATAGCAGTTTGAAGGGCCCAGGGCCCTTTAAACAGCTGTCAGAACCCTCAGCTGCCCTGCTACCAGGGCTCTGGTGGGGCCCCAGGGGCTATTTAAAGCACCCAGGGCTCCCACTGCATCTACCTCCCCGTCCTTTAAATAACCGCCGGAGCCCCACCCTCCTGATACCCCAGGGCTCTGGCACCTATTTAAAGGGCCAGGGCAGTAGAAGCAGGGGAGCCCTGGGCTGTTTAAATAGCCCCCAGAACCCTGGGGTAGTGGTGGCGGGACTCCAATGTCTATTAAAAGGGCTGAGGTGGTGGAGGTAGCAGGAGCCCTGGGCCCTTTAAATAGCCCCTGTAGCTCTGCAGCTGCTACCCCAGGGCTCCGGCAGTGGGGCTCTGGCAGCAACTTAAAGGGTGAGGGGCTCCAGCTGCTGCACTGGCTCTTGCCGGTCCCAGCTTACTTTCACCTCTGACTGTATGTAAGAAAGCAGTATGATTGAACAGAGCTCCAGTATGAAACTGGAGAAAAGCCTGTTGAGAGGCTGGGGAGTCTTTGAGTTAACTTTAGAGGCAAGAGCAACAAGGGTGGTGTTGTGATGGTGTCTGCTATAGATCACCAGACCAGGAGAGTGAGGTAGACGAGGCTTTCATTGGAC
Organism: Sternotherus odoratus; assembly: GCA_032164245.1. Classification (NCBI taxonomy): domain Eukaryota; kingdom Metazoa; phylum Chordata; order Testudines; family Kinosternidae; genus Sternotherus; species Sternotherus odoratus. The sequence continues at coordinate 32,888,074 of JAVMKO010000008.1, forward strand.
AACTAACAGAAGTTTCCAGATCACAGGCCCTGGTTCTCATGGGGGACTTCAATTACCCTGACATCTTCTAGGTGAGCAATATTGCAGTGTACAGACAATCCAGGAAGTTTTGGGAGAGTATTGGGGACAACTTCCTAGTGCAAGTGCTGGAGGAACCAACTAGGGGTTATGCTGCTCTTGATCTGCTGCTCACAAACAGGGAAGAATTGGTAGGAAAAGTAGAAGAGATTGTCACTGGGCAGCAGTGACCATGAGATGTTCAAGATCTGTATCCTGACAAAAGAAGAAAGGAAAGGAGCAGAATACGGACCCTGGACTTCAAAAAAGCAGATTTTTACTTCCTCAGGGAAGGATCACCTGGGAGGTTAATATGAGAGAGAAAGGAGTCCAGGAGAGCTGGCTGTATTTAAAGAAGTCATATCAAGGACACAGGAACAAACCATCCTTATGTGCAGAAAGAATAGCAGATGTGGCAGGCGACCAGCTTGGCTTAACAGTGAACTCTTTGGTGAGCTTAAACACTAAAAGAAAGCTTACAATAAGTGGGAACTTGGATAGATGACTAGGAAGGAGTATAAAAATATTTTGGTTTTATTTAGTCTGCAGAAGAGTGAGGGGGGATTTGATAGCAGTCTTCAACTACCTGAAGGAGGGTTTCAAAGAGGATTAAGTTCAGCTATTTTAAGTGGTGGCTGATGACAGAATAAGGAGTAATGGTCTCAAGTTGAAGTGTGGGAGGTCTAAGTTGGATATTAGGAAAACCTATTTCACTAGGAGCATGGTGAAACAGTAGAATAGGTTACCTCAGGAGATGGTGGAATCTCCATCCTTAGATGTTTTTAAGGCCTGGTTTGACAAATCCCTGACAGGGATGATTTAGTTGGGGTTTGTCCTGATTTGAACAGGGGGTTGGAGTAGATGACCACCTGAGGTCTCTTCCAACCATAATCTTCTATGATTCTATGAATGAGGCAGGAGATCAGAGGGTGAATAAAGAGTATAAAAATTAATACCAAACTACTTCAACTTGTGCACTGAATGGGGCAGGGACCCTATTGAAAAATAGAATGTGATTGTGTCATTCAAGAATATACTTTGGCAGATGGGTATTAGCCCACAAAAGCTTATGATTGAATACTTTTGTGACTCTTTAAGGTGCCAGAGGGCTCTTTGTCACTTCTGCAGATCCAGACTAACATGGCTACTTCTCTGAATTTTATTTATGGCATTTCTAGATTTTCATAGTATTTTATTTTGCAACTATATTTATCTTTTAATTTGTTTTATGGAATTATACAATTTTTAATTACAAGACAAGTTTTGTTACTGTCTTGTTTCTTCCAGTGTTTATAATTTCTGGTGTGTATAAGTTGTGTTAGTACTGTGGTAGTTGTGGTAGTACTGATCAGGTCTCTATTATTTATTTGCTTGTATTACCATAATTTCTAGGAGTCATAGCCATGGCCCAGAAGTCCATTGTGCTGAGTGATGTACAAATACAGAAAAAAGACAGTTCCTGCCACAAAGACAGATAATAATCTTACTATAAGAGAGGAGATGGATACAGAAATGTAGGTGGGGGAGTATTAGAAAACAATGAAACAATGTTGGTCAGCATGATAGAAAATTATTAAATCCTGCAGCATTAAAACCTGCATTATCAAGTCTTTTGTAGGAACCTTGTCAAAGACCGTTGAGGGAGTAATTTGATGTGTATGGCAGCTCCTCCCAACAGTAGGGGGCAGCATGGGGAAAAGCGTGTAAGTGCTGGTATGGAAATTTAAAAAGTGGGTAGCTTATTGGAGCGGTAGCTGAGATCTAAATAGTGAATGAGAGATGACAGATGGGGTTGGAATAGGACAGGAAATGGTTGGTTTGAAATGGAAGACAAGAAGCTTATGTTTGATGTTACAGAGGTGCTAGTGGAGGGATGCAAAAAGAATAGTGATGTAGCCACATAAATGGCCTAGAAAAATTATGTTTTCAGCAGCATCAAATGAGTATTAGCAGGACAAGATTGAATTTGTCAAAGCCAGAGAAAGAAATGTTACAGTATTCAACACACGAGATGATGAGAGCCTGGATGAGAGTTATATGTGTTTGGGTGGTTAGGAAATACCATGTGTTAGAGATGTTATGCAGCAAGAATCAACAAGATTTAGTCATAACCTGGAAGTGAATTAAAGATGACACACATATTGTGGGCGTGAGTGACAGGCAGGATAGTGGTATTGTCCACGGTGATAAAAAAGTAGGCAGAGAGCACAGGTTGGAAGGAAGATGAAAAGCTTTGTTTTAGTCATTCTCAGCTTAGGCTGATAGCTATACATTCATGAGATGTCCAAGAGACAAACCCAGATTTTACTTTAGACAGATGAAGAGAGGTCTGGAGTAGAGAGGTAGATCACCAGCAGAGAGATAATAGTTTACTTTTTATTTACGGGTGAGATTACCCAGAGATAAGCTGTGAAGGGTGAAGTGAAGAGGACAAAAGACAAAACCGTGTGGAATCCCAACAGAAAGAAGGAAGGTGGATGAGAAGGGGGGCTCCGAAGGATACTCTGAAGGAACCGTTAGAGAGGTGGGAAGAAAACCAGAAGAGGATACAGTCGTAGAATCTAAGGTAGGACAATATTGGAAGAAGAAAAGTATGGCTGACAGCTCAAAGGCAGTTGACAAGCTGAAAACTGAATACTGATTTTAACATTTCACTAGCACAGTTCATTAGAAGTTTTGGTGGGAATACTTTCAGTGGAGTCTACGGGATGGAACCCATACTGGAGAGGGTCTAGGGAAGAATTGGAGGAGAGAGGCTCCATACAGTGATTTTAAAAGATCCGTTTAACAAGATCATAGATGAAAGGGGGATGTGAAATGGGATGGTGATTGGAGAGGCAAATAGGGAAAGGTTGGAGTGGTTTGTTTGTTTATTTAACTGGAGAGAGTAAAACATGCTTGTGTGAGGGGAAAGAGCCAGAGGAAAGGAAAGGGGTAAATAAAAGAGGGGGGGGGGAGGATGAGAGTGGACACAAGGGCGATCATGTGAAGATCAAGACTATAACAAGGTTCAAAAAAGAACTAAATAAATTAATGGAGGATAGGTCCATCAATGGCTATAAGCCAGAAAAGGAGCACTTGATCATACCTGTTCATTCCCTCTGGGGCACCTGACATGGGTCAGTGTTGGAAGACAGGATGCTGGGCTAGATGAACCTTTGGTCTGACACAGTATGGCTATTCTTTTGTTAAAAGAAGAGAAAAGAGGAGAAACTTTTGTGTATTTGACAGGGGGAGAGAGAGTTGTACCACCGAGGTGTATAAACATCTAAATAGCTGTAGATGTGATGTTGCTGCAAAAGGGATAGCAGCATCACTGGATGTATAAGGCGGAGAATATGAAACAGGAGTGGGTAGTGGCACTGGAACCATTTGTGCAGAGACATTGAACCAAACTGTAAACAATGTATATAATGGAAACAACTTCAAGCCAGGAAGTGTAGCAGCACCCCCAACACAGTGATTTTCAGCACCTATGGGGATATGGAATAGGAGTAGAGATATGCTATTATCTCGGTATCTACGTTGTTGAGATTGTTCCTGGAATACTGTGTGGTGGTGGTTCCTAGAATACCATTTGTGGTGTCCATACTTTGCAAGAGATATTGAAAATGGAAGGGGTTCAGAGAAGAGCTACAAAATTATTAGAAGACTGGACAACATACCTTATAGTGAGAGACTTAATGAGCTCAATTTATAGTTTATTAAACAGAAGATTAACATGCAATTTGATCATGGAATATAAGTAACTACACTGGGAAAACATACCTGATTTAAGAGGACCTTTAATATAGCAAACAGCTACGACAAGAGGCAATAACTGGATCCTAAAGTTAGAAAAACTCAAATTGAAATATTAGGCAACTTTCTGACAGTGATAGCAACCGACTATTAGAAAAGCTTGGATAAGAGAATTAGTTAATTCATCGTCACTTGGAGTCTTTAAAAAACGTTTGGCTGTCTTTCTAAAAAATATGATTGAAGCACTACTCATAACGATCTAATAATGCCACTTACACTTTAGGAAGAATAGTTTCCCCACTTCAGGAATTGCTGGGTGAAATTCTGTGTGTGTGTTGTGTGATAGGTCAGAGTAGATGCTATTAGTACTTCTTGATGGCCTTAAAAGTTGTAAATCTGGGACTGATTGGTCATATACATTAAACATAATTTAGTTACTTATTTAATTTCAGTCACAACACATTCAATTGTTGTCATTTTGCATTCTGTACATAAAAATTATGTTTTGGGTCCAGAATTTGCTCTTATTTATATAGATACGAATTTAGAGTAATAATACTTATAATTTAAATAGCACTTTTTAGTCAGATGTTTCAAATAGTTTGCATAGGTAACGTTGCCAATATTATCTACCACTTTTAAAAATTGAAAACTGAAAAACAGAGGGCTTAAGTGACTGGACAAAGGCTGGAGCAAATCAACGGCGAGGTGGAATATAACCGCAGTTGAATGATTCTCGCTACCGTGTCTTGTCCACTGGATCAAGCTGTGTCCAGATTCGTCATTCTGTCTTTACATTGCTGTAATTGAGATCAGATTCTGGCTCCCTCTATACAGCTGCTATAGGTCACAAAATACAGGAATTCTGGGAAACTTTCTCCTCCAGACCTAGAAACTATCTAATCCTACACAAAATATTTGTTTTAAATTAATCAAACAGCTGTGGAACCCGAACATACAAAACCTCACAGAAAACAAAAGAAAGTGAAATAAAATTGATGCCAGACAGTTTATACTTTTTCATACGGATTAGGCAGTTCCTACGATTGTATATATGATCGTAAATAAATTACGATTCTAACTTTCTGTTTAACGAGTTCAATGGAGCTGTAATTCTGCGGTCGAGATTGAAAGTGCCGCTGTCGGCCAAGGCGGTGCAGGAGCTGCTGCTGGAGATCCATAGGAGCCTGGTGCAGTGCGATTGCTCAGTGCGGATCCGAGAGAAAACAAAGCAGTGGGAAGCGCTCACACAAGCCTCTCCGGGACTCGTGGTGTGATACTAGGCAGGGAAGTTCATTTTATTTACGTGGAAGTGAGTGGTCTGGAAAACCTTTCAGTGTAACTGGAATTTAAAACAAAGAATCTGTTCAGACCAGACATGCACGGAGAACATATCAGAGAGTGACTGAGGTGGAATTCAGGCACAGAGATCTGAGCCGGGAAGTTACACAGCAGGACCAGTTGTTTCCCTTCCGTTTCTCTTTGTTCTGCGAGGGGTGGTCTCGGAGCAGATTCGTTATTCGATTCCGGAGGAATTGGCCAGTGGTTTCTTTGGGGGGAATCTCGCCAAGGAGATGGGGTTGGATGTCAGAGAACTGCAACAGCGGAAGCTCCGTGTCAGTTCGGAAAAGCAATACTTCAGTGTGAACGGGGAAAATGGCAACCTGTATGTGAATGACAGGATAGACCGGGAGGCAATGTGCAGGGAAACGCCCCTTTGTGTCCTGACATTTGAAACGGTGGTTGAAAATCCTTTAAATATTTATCATGTGAACATCGAATTCCGGGACGTTATGATAATGCTCAGCCGTTCAAGAGAAACAGCGTCCGTTTAGAAATCACTGAATAGACACTATCAGGCGCGCGACTAGCATCTTTACAAGATCCGAACGTCGGAATCAACTCGTTGCAGAGGTACCAGCTGAGTAAAAACGCGCATTTTATCCTATTCTGAAGGAGACCCGCAGATGACATTAAGCATGCAGAAATAATTTTAGAAAAGCCTTTGGATCGGAAGCAACAGAGTTCTCATCACTTGATCCCGACGGCTGGGGATGGCGGAGATCCATTTAGAACGGGGACAGTTACAATTGACTTCAAAATTTCGGACTCCAAAGACAATCCTCCAATATTCATTGAAGAGATCTACGAGGTCAGCCTGAGGGGAAATCTACCAAAAGGCTCCTTCGTTCTTCAGTCATGGGTAAGGATGAAGAGTTGAATGCAAAGATCACTTACACCTTCCGCGACATTCAAGACACAGGGCGCCAGTTATTCTTCCTAGACCCAGAGAAAGGACACATTACAAGCGCAGAGCTTTTGGATTTTGAAAAGAAAAATAAATACATGTTGGGGATAGATGCCAGAGATTGCGGTGATCTGATAGGTCACTGCAAAGTAGAGATCGAAATTATTGACGAGAAGGACAACGCCCTAGAAGTGACTCTCATATCCATGTCCAGTCCTATCTCCGACGTCTCAGTGCCCAGGACAGTGACGGCTCTGATCAAAGCCTATGACCGAGATGCCGGTGAAAACGGAAACGTCACCTGTCATCTTCAACACGACTTGTCTTTCAAAATAGTGTCTTCCTCTAATAATTATTACAAAATTGTCACAGACAGCACCCTGGACAGGGAAAGGACCCCAGAGTACAATATCACAATCACCGCCACAGACAAAGGCTCTCCGCCACTCTCCACCCAGAAAACCATCCTGTTGCAGATCTCGGATATCAACGACAACGCGCCTGTCTTTGAGAAACCTTCCTACACCCCCTATGTGCCAGAGAACAACCCCTCGGGGGCCTCCATTTTCAGTGTAAAAGCCTCAGACCGGGATCTGGACCGGAACGCCCGAGTCACTTACTCCATCCTGAGCAGCAGCATCGAGGAGGTGCCTCTCTCCTCCTACATCTCCATGAACTCCCAGACCGGAGCTATCTATGAGCAGCGCTCCTTCGACTACGAGCAGTTCCGGGAGTTTGAGATGCAAGTGACGGCCCAGGACGGCGGGTCCCCGCCTCTCAGCAGCAATGTCACCGTCCGGGTGTTTATTCTGGATCAGAATGATAACGCCCCTCGCATCCTGTATCCTTCCCTCGGAGCCGATGGCTCCGCCTTGTTCGAGATGGTGCCTCGCTCGGCCGAGGCAGGTTATCTGGTGACTAAGGTGGTGGCGGTGGATGCTGACTCAGGACACAATGCCTGGCTCTCCTACCATCTGCTCCAGGCCACGGAACCAACGCTCTTCAGCATGGGGGTGCACAGCGGGGAGATCCGGACAGCCCGCGCCTTTGCGGACAGAGATGCTGTGAAGCACAGGCTGGTCACCCTGGTGAAGGATAACGGGCAGCCGCCTCTCTCCGCCACAGTGACTCTCAACCTGGTGTTTGCCGAGAACTTCCAAGAGGCTCTGCCGGAAATGAGCGACCAACCGGGTGACTCTCCATTTCAGTCTGATTTACAGTTTTATCTGGTGCTGGCTTTAGCCTTGATCTCATTTTTGTTCCTTCTGACAGTTGCACTGGCCATTGTGATGAAATGTGGAAGGTCGATTAATCCTCCAGTTTTGCCATGTTTCGATTCTGACTATTCCAAATCTGGTCCCGGATTGCCCTCCAGCTACTGCGGTGGGACTTTACCGTATACAGCTATAATCAACGTTTAGCCACGGACTGTTGCATAATGGCGTTTGGTCTCCTAAAATCAGAATTTCATAGAAGAGAATATTCTTTGCGGAGACAACTCCGGAATGCTACCTATGAGCAGAAAATCTGCGCCTGGAGAACCAAAGTCCGAGTCCAGGATGTGAGATTTTGTCGTGGTGCGCTAGTGTATCTGCCTGCGTTTTGAAACAGTTTAAATTCTAGTCAAAATTAGATCTCTTGGGCCTTTTGGGTACACTATTTACTGTAAGAGTTCCTTGACTAAGTGGTTTACAAATGCATTTTTCTTTTATTTTCTAAAATGAAGCTTGCTTTCCGTAAAGAACCTTTTTTAAAAAAGTGGTTTCATGTTCTATCTAGTGCCACGTTCATTGATCGGACATGATGAGACATGTTCTTATAAATGTGGAATATGTCATGATGCACTAATCCCAGAAGAGATATAGAATATTGCCAAGTAGTTTCAATGTATTATAATAATTGTCATGTTGAGACATTACTTTATTTCCACATTATCATGTTTCTCTCCCTTTGTCTTGGAATGTATTAATACAAATGTAATCATAGAGATCTTTTTAATGTACCTCATCCAAAACATGGGGAAATAAAGCGGCATAGAAATAAAAATACTTATGTAAATAGAAAACTTCCTGATAATATGATTAAATTATTCCTAAACATTAAAAATGATTCTAGGGTAACAGTTTAATTTATCGGCTGATACACAGTTTGCTTTCCCTCTCATCCCTGTCTTTCTTTTCCTCTTTTTCCTTCTGTTCATCAGTCTCTGAGGATTGAAGCATTAATAGCATATCTGAAACAAAGCAACTAGGGACAAATGCTTGGTCACTGCAAAGGAAGGAATAAGATACAAAGTTTGCCTATAAGAGATGTAAACAGAACCTATGAGATAGTCTTTCATAATCCTTTAGGAAAAAAATTCTATATCTCCTTTTCAATGCAATAACATTGTTTCAACGGTATTTCATTTTCAGAACTCAGTAAAAATATTTGATAGAAGTCAACAAATGTCTATACAGGTACTGTAGGAGAGAAGGCTTTGGATTCTTTGACCTTGGGACAGTATTCCCAGAAGGAGGAGTGCTAGGCAGAGACAGGTTCCACCTAACAAAGAGAGGGAAGAACATCTTTCCAAGCAGGATGGCTAACCTAGCGAGGAGGGCTTTAAACTAGGTCAACCGTGGGAAGGAGATCAAAGCCATAAGGTAAGTGAGGAAATGGAATACCAGGAGGAATCACAACCAGGAGAGTGCAAGAGGGGAGGACTCCTGTCTCATATTGAGCAAGCAGGACGATCAGAGAGTTATCTTAAGTGCCTATACACAAATGCAAGAAGCCTGGGAAACAAGCAGGGAGAACTGGAAGTCCTGGCACAGTTAAGGAACTATGATGTGATTGGAATAACAGAGACTTGCTGGGATAACTCACATGACTGGAGTACTGTCATGGACGGATATAAACTATTCAAGAAGGACGGGCAGGGCAGAAAAGGTGGAGGAGTTGCATTGTATGTAAGAAAACAGTACGACTACTCAGAGCTCCGGTATGAAACTGCAGAAAAAAACAAGAATCTCTGGATTAAGTTTAGAAGTGTAATCAACAAGGGTAATGTCATGGTGGGAGTCTTCTATAGACCACCAGACCAGGGGGATGTGATGGATGAGGCTTTCTTCTAGCAACTAAGAGATGTTATTAGATCGCAAGTCGTGGTTCTCATGGGAGACTTCAATCATCCTGATATCTGCTGGGAGAGCAATACAGCGGTGCACAGACAATCCAGAAAGTTTTTGGAAAGTGTAGGGGACAATTTTCTGGTGCAAGTGCTGGAGAAACCAACTAGGGGCAGAGCTCTTCTTGGCCTGCTGCTCACAAACTGGGAAGAATTAGTAAGGGAAGCAAAAGTGAATGGGAACCTGGGAGGCAGTGACCATGAGATGGTGGAGTTCATGATCCTGATACAGGGAAGAAAGGAGAGCAGCAGAATACAGACCCTGGACTTCAGAAAAGCAGACTTTGACTCCCTCAGGGAACTGATGGGCAGGATCCCCCTGGGAGAATAACATGAAGGGGAAAGTGACAAAGAGTCCTGTGGCACCTTAAAGACTAACAAAAGTACTGATGCATAAGCTTTCGTGGGCCAATAATCACTTCTTTGGATGCATGCAGTGGAAGTATCCAGATGCAGATATAAATAAGAGGCGAGGACCAGGTGAAAGATAACAAATTTAGTTCTTCTTCTTTTGTGGCTGGTTTGGTATATCTTATAAAAGAATAACCACTAGTTTTGTTTTCCCTATTTATCAGCAGTTCATCCTGAGTTTGACATCCTTAGTTGTGACCCACTGAGGCACGGTTACATTCCAGTTCCGGAGTTTGAACTTTGTGAGTTTGCCCTCACCAACAACTATTTCACATTTGGAGACAATATATACCTTCAACTCAGCAGAACTTCTAGGGGTACCCACACAGCCCCACAGCATGCCAACGTTTTTATGACAGACTTAGAAAAACGCTTCCTTAACTCTCGTCCCCTAAAGCCCCTACTCTATTTGCGCTACATTGATGACATCTTCATCATCTGGACCCATGGGAAAGAAGACCTTGAGGAATTCCACCATGATTTCAAAAATTTCCATCCCACCATCAACCTCAGCCTGGACCAATCCACACAAGCGGTCCATTTCTTTGACACAACTGTGCTAATAAGTGATGGTCACATACACACCACCCTATACTGGAAACCTACTGACTGCTACACTTACCTACATGCCTCCAGCTTCCATCCAGGACACACCACTTGATCCATTGTCTACATCCAAGCTCTAAGATACAACTGCATTTGCTCCAGTCCCTCAGACAGAGACAAACACCTACAAGATCTCTACCAAGCATTCTTAAAACTACAATACCCACCTGGGGAAGTGAAAAAACAGATTGACAGAGCCAGACGAGTACCTAGAAGCCACCCACTACAGGCCAGGCCCAACAAAGAAAAAAATAGAACACCATTAGCCATTACCTTCAGCCCCCAACTTAAACCTCTCCAATGCACCATCAAAGACCTACAACCTATCCTGAAAGATGATCGTTCACTCTCACAGAGCTTGGGAGACAGACCAGTCCTCACTTACAGACAGCCCCCCAACCTGAAACAACTACTCACTGGCAACCGCACACCACACAACAAAAACACTAACCCAGGTACCTATCCTTGTAACAAAGCCCGATGCCAACTCTGTCCACATATCCATTCAATTGACACCATCATAGGACCTAATCACATCAGCCATACCATCAGAGGCTCATTCACCTGCACATCGACCAATGTGATATATGCCATCATGTGCCAGCAATGCCCCTCTGCGATGTACATTGGCCAAACCAGCCAGTCTCTACACAAAAGAATAAATGGACACAAATCTGACATCAGGAACCATAATGTTCATAAACCAGTAGGAGAACACTTCAATCTCCCTGGAAATTCTATTAAAGACTTGAGAGTGTCAATTTTAAAACAGAAAAACTTCCAAAACAGAATCCAACGAGAAACTGATGAACTGGAATTAATTTGCAAATTGGACACTGTCAACCAAGGGTTAACCAGAGATATTGAGTGGCTTTGTCATTATACTAATTTAATTCATTTTCCTAGTTAAGTCTTTTTTTACAGATTCTTATCTACTGTTAGGCAGATAGATACACTAAATTTTCACTACAAAAGGTTTTTTGTCTCCTGCTGATAATGGCCCATCCAAATTAAATAGCCTCTTAGAATTTGTATGGTAATTTACAACTTTTTTTGCTTTGTGTGTGTATAAATGCATCTTACTTCTGCTTGTTCTGTGCATCCTATGAAGTGGGCTATAGCCCACGAAAGCTTATGCTGAAATAAACTGGTTATTCTCTAAGGTGCTACAAGTATTTGTCACTTTCTTTAAAAATGATTAGGGGGCTGGAGTATTTGAATTAAGAGGAGAGGCTGTGTGAACTGGGATTGTTTAGTCTACAGAAGAGAAGAATGAGGGGGGATTTGATAGCTACTTTCAACTACCTGAAAGGGAGTTCCAAAGAGGATGGATCAACTGTTCTTAGTGGTAGCAGTTGACAGAAAAAGAAGTAATGGTCTCAAGTTGCAGTGGAGGAGGTTTAGGTTGGATATTAGGGAAAAAATTCACTAGGAGGAGGATGAAGCAGTGGAATGAGTTACCTAGGGAGTTGGTGGAATCTCCTTCCTTAGAGGTTTTTAAGATCAGGCTTGACAAAGCCCTGTCTGGGATGACTTTGGGGTTGGTCCTGCTGTGAGCAGGGGGGTGGATAGATGTCCTCCTGAGGTCCCTTCCAACCCTGATATTTTATGATTCTATTATTTATAAGTAAATTAAAGTGCTAAATTACAATAGCTAAATATCCCCACCTGTATAAATAAGGTATTTTTGGTCTTATCTCAGGTGGGAGCTCCAGTGCCCCATGATCTGCATTGGCTGTCTTTTGATTTCTAAGTGAAGATTAGGGTGCTCAAAATCAACTGTAAATTTCTCTATTACTTGAGACCTTTTCTCCCCCTATTTGCATGTGATATACTGGCCTAACTGGAATAAGTGTAAACCCCAGAACTGGAGTGTAACCATGCCTCGGTGGGTCACAACTAAGGAAGTCAAATTCAGGATGAACTGCTGATAAATAGGGAAAACACAACCCAAAACTGGTGGTTATTCTTTTATAAGATATACCAAACCAGCCACAAAAGTACACACTTCTTTTGCCACACTGGCTAACAAGAAAACATAAAGGCAGTTTCCTCGGGAATTTTAGTATTTCTATCACCACCAAAAACACTGGATTCAGAGACGTGGTTCTTTACAACCAATCTAATCAAATAATAAGTTCTTCTGATCCTGAAACACCAGCCACATATCCAGGGCAATATATAAATTAGATGTTACCCAAAATTAACGCTGATGCCAATCTCATAGTATATAAAATCCAAAGGTTTATTTATAAAAAGAAATAAAGGTGGGAGTTAAAATTGGTTAAAAAATCAATAACATACAGTAATAGCAAAGTTCTTGATTCAGGTTTGTAGCAGTGATGGAATAAACTGCTGTCTTAGGTAAAGGCTCTGGAGTACATCCACAGCTTGGATGGGTCATTCAGTTCTTTGTTCAGAGCATTGTTCAGAGGTGTTTCTAGGGCCTTTTATAGCGTTTGCCATGTGGAGAGCATCCCATTGTTCATCACTGTGGAAAATTACAGCAACAAGATAGAATTTGGAGTCATATGGGCAAGTCACATGTTTATTCCCAATTTCCCTCCGTTTTTGCAGGAAGCCATTACCTACACTCCAGACAGCACCTTTACATGACAGTCCACTCATCTCAGCTATGTGTCTCCTATGGTTCATTGTCAACCAAGTGTTTCTTGATGAGCTGCTTAATTTGAATAGTCCCTCCAAGATGTGCTGGGTGTTACCCTGTGGGCATTACCCGATGAGCAAACATTTGAAATCCAATTAGAGAGCCAATACTTATTATTTTAAGCCAAAATGATACATGCATACAGATAGCATAATTGTAACCAGCAAATCATAACCTTTTCATATACAATTCACTGGAGAACCTTTGTACAATATTTGCTGCAAATGCATAACAGTGGTTGCAACAATAGTCTATAAATTCAGGGGTCTCCAAACTACGGCCGCGGGCCGGATGCGGCCCGCGAGGCCCTCTCATCCGGCCCGTGGAGATCGGTGGGGAACCAGCCACGGGGCCGGGACGCGCCGCGTGCTCCGCGGCCGCCGCCGGCCGGGACACACCGCGTGCTCCGCTGCCGCCGCCGGCCGGGACGCACCGCGTGGTCCGCTGCCGCCGCCGGCCACGGATGGCTTAGAGCTGGGTCCGGGACGCGCCGCACCACCAGAAACAAGGAGGCACCCACTGCCAGGCGGCAAAATGGTCTGTGGGGAGAGACCGGGTTGAGCAGATCAGTTGGGGGGGGGGGGGAAGAGACCGGGTGAGCGGGTCAGTTGGGGGGGGGAGAGACCGGGTTGAGCGGGTCAGTTGGGGGGGGGGAAGAGACGGGTTGAGCGGGTCAGTTGGGGGGGGGGGAAGAGGACGGGTTGAGCAGGTCAGTTGGGGGGGGGAAGAGACCGGGTTGAGCGGGTCAGTTGGGGGGGTGGGAAGAGACCGGGTTGAGCGGGTCAGTTGGGGGGGGGGAAGAGACCGGGTTGAGCGGGTCAGTTGGGGGGGGGGAAGAGACTGGGTTGAGCGGGTCAGTTGGGGGGGGTTGGAGGAAAGGAGTTTTGGGGGGAGAGACCTGGCTGGGTGGGTCAGTTGGGGGGGGGGTTGGAGGAAAGGAGGTTTTGGGGGGAGAGACCTGGCTGGGTGGGTCAGTTGGGGGGGGGTTGGAGGAAAGGAGGTTGGGGGGGAGAGACCTGGCTGGGTGGGTCAGTTGGGGGTTGGAGGAAAGGAGGTTTGGGGGGGAGAGACCTGGCTGGGTGGATCAGTTGGGGGGGGGGGGTTGGAGGAAAGGAGGTTTGGGGGGGAGAGACCTGGCTGGGTTGGTCAGTTGGGGGTTGGAGGAAAGGAGGTTTGGGGGGGAGAGACCTGGCTGGGTGGGTCAGTTGGGGGGGGGGTTGGAGGAAAGGAGGTTTTGGGGGGAGAGACCTGGCTGGGTGGGTCAGTTGGGGGGGGTTGGAGGAAAGGAGGTTTGGGGGGGAGAGACCTGGCTGGGTGGGTCAGTTGGGGGGGGGGTTGGAGGAAAGGAGGTTTGGGGGGGAGAGACCTGGCTGGGTGGGTCAGTTGGGGGGGGTTGGAGGAAAGGAGGTTTGGGGGGGAGAGACCTGGCTGGGTGGGTCAGTTGGGGGGGGTTGGAGGAAAGGAGGTTTGGGGGGGAGAGACCTGGCTGGGTGGGTCAGTTGGGGGTTGGAGGAAAGGAGGTTTTGGGGGGAGAGTCCTGGCTGGGTGGGTCAGTTGGGGGGTTGATGTGTAGTGTTCATGTGTAGTGAACAGGTGTTCATGTGTAGTGTTCAGGTGTAGTGAACAGGTGTTCATGTGTAGTGTTCAGGTGTAGTGAACAGGTGTTCATGTGTAGTGTTCATGTGTAGTGAACAGGTGTTCATGTGTAGTGTTCAGGTGTAGTGAACAGGTGTTCATGTGTAGTGTATCAATGTGTTATTAAATAATAACTGAATAAAATAATATTAAATAAATAATTAAAAACAACATCCATGTTTTGATTCTTTTTTATTTGGACCTCGAGTGTGTTGTCGGCCCCCGAACTGCTATTTGATAGTTAATGCGGCCCTCGGGCTGAAAAGTTTGGAGACCCCTGGTCTATATGATCATATTTTTCGTCTCGTCTAAGATGGGGTCACCGGTGCCCCATGAGCTGCATTGGCTGTCTTGATTTCTAAGTCAAGTTTAAGGTGCTCAGAATCAACTATAAATTCCTATATTACTTGAGATCAGTCTACGTGAGAGATCCTTTCTCCCGCTATGTGCGTGTGATATACTTGCTTAATTGGAATAGGCGAAAACATCTGTACTGGAGCCACAAAGGGGTAAATTACAGAAGGGGGAAAAGCTGATGACAGGGTATTTTACTGTAAGTGCCCTTAACTTTGGAAATTAATATCAATCTCCAACTATGATGATCTTTAGGGCATGCTGCAAAAGCCATCTGTTTTCAGGAGCTCTTAGGAAAGAACCTTGTAATTGTTGACGAATGTGGAGCCTTATAGATAGTTTAATTTCCCGAGTTTACGAGTCTCCCTCTTGGGGATAGGAGAGAGGCTGCTGGATTTGCTTTTATTTATACTGAAATTACATGTGCAAAATTCCTTAGAGCAATGCATAGACATTTTTGTTCTCGTGAAAAAATAAAATATAAATAAAAATTAACTAAATGCATGTTGCATTCTGAAAAGAAAGTCGGAGAAAAATACTTATGGGAAAAAATCAAAGAATGTACCCTGGCACATTCGTATGTGTAGTAATGTCTAAAAAAACAACAAAAATAGGAATGATTCGTCCTATTCGAGTATGATTCCCACTCAAGGTCGATTTGTCCCAATATGAAACATAGTTATGAATTATCCCCAATTTGAAGAGGAGAGAGCGGAATAGTTTTGTTCGTTTGACAAATTTTTATAAAATTACTGTATGAAGAGGAGGAGTATAGGTAAGAGTAAGTACGCCATTATAACAAAATTTGTTTTGATTTGTAAATTTATTATTTAGTTTTAAGACTCAATAAGGCATATGCTGCCGGGGGAAAAAAACATACAGTATTGAAAACCAGTTTAAAAAGTCTTTATCGGAGCTGTTGCAGTTATCGGTTAAGACTCTGGGTGCCGCTGTTCACCAGTGAAGCAGAGAAATGCAATCAGAGATTCAGGCTGCCCAGACCACAAAGCAAAGAGTTCAAACAGTCCATAACGCAGCCATCATACACACGGTTACATGAATGATATCCGCAGTAGAATTAGTATATAAACTAGTATCTCAGGAAAGAAAATAACTATTACACTAAACTACAGCGTCACGATATTAGGATTCTGCACCTCTACTTCAAAGGTCTGGAAATGGCGGATAAAGCAAGGCTCCGCGACTGCAAAGGACTAGCCCTGTTCTGCTTTACATTGGTTACCGCTTGGGAGACAGTTTCTGGGAAAATTCGCTATTCAATTCCTGAGGAAATGCAGAAAGGCTCTTTCGTGGGGAATATCTTAAAGGATCTGGGACTGGATCTAAAGGAACTCTCAGACCGAGGAGTCCGCATTGTTTCTACAGGTAGGACTCAATATTTTTCTTTGAATCTTAAGAGCGGCCATTTAATAACCACAGAAAGAATAGACAGAGAGCAGATCTGTGGCGAGCTAGAAACGTGTCTGTTACATCTTGAGGTTCTTGTTGAGGATAAAGTGAAGATTTTCGGAGTTGAAGTTGAAATCACAGATATTAATGACAATGCGCCCCGCTTCCAGGAAGATGAATTGGTATTTAGAATCGGTGAGTTAGCCGCTGTGGGAACCCGATATTCTCTTGAGGAGGCGCAGGATCCAGATGTGGGAACCAATTCTGTGCAGAGCTATTATATCAGCAGTAACAAACACTTCTCTCTGGATGTGCAAACGGGAGCTGGTGGGGACAAATCTGCCGAACTGGTGCTGGAAAAGTCTCTAGACCGGGAAGAACAAGCCGTTCACGATCTAATCCTCACAGCCACTGACGGGGGAGATCCGGTCAGGTCCGGGACTGCGCAGATCCGCGTTATTGTCCTTGACGCAAATGACAATGCGCCAGTTTTCAGTCAGCCTGTCTATAAAGTGAGTGTTTTGGAAGATGTGCCCGTCGGGTCTCTGCTACTGACAGTAAATGCCACAGATCCGGACGAAGCGCTAAATTCGGAGGTCACATATTCACTCCGGAAGATGAAAGACAAAGCGTCCCAGATATTCCAGGTGGATTCTAAAACGGGAGAAATTTCAACTGTGGGAAACCTGGACTATGAGGAAGCTGCATCATATGAAATGGAGGTTCAAGCAAAGGACGTTGGAGACCTCTCGGCCAGGTCTAAAGTCCTGGTTACGGTGATTGATGTTAATGACAATGCTCCCAAAATAACAATAACTTCTCTCTTCAGCTCACTCAGCGAAGACAGCCCTTCAGGGACTCTGATTGCTCTATTAAACATCAGAGACAAAGATTCCGGAGAGAATGGAGAGGTCACGTGCTCCATACCCGGCAACCTGCCATTCCGGTTACAGAAATCATTTGACGATTATTACAGCCTGGTGACTGACAGACCCCTGGACCGGGAGAGGGTCTCGGATTACAATGTGACGATCACAGCCACAGATCAAGGGACCCCAAATCTGGCTTCGAAAACAAAAATTTTAGTGCAACTTTCAGACACAAACGACAACGCTCCCATCTTCAACCAGACATCCTACACATTGTACATCACAGAGAACAATCCCAGAGGAGCTTCCGTTTGTTCCCTGAAAGCGAATGACCCCGACTCGGGGGAGAACGCCAGAGTTACTTACTCCATTACTGGAACTCAGATCCAGGAAGCTCCGCTCTCCTCCTACATCTCCATCAACTCCGAGACTGGGGCTCTCTACGCTCTGCGCTCCTTCGATTACGAACAGTTTCGGGAGATTCGGTTCCAAGTGCAGGCTCAGGATGGCGGTTCCCCACCTCTCGGCAGTAATGTCTCCGTCACTCTCTTTATCCTGGATCAGAATGACAACAGCCCGCACATCTTACACCCCTCCTTTCCCACCGATGGCTCCACGGGAGTGGAGTTGGCCCCTCGCTCCTCCGAGCCGGGTTACCTGGTCACTAAGGTGGTGGCGGTGGATGCAGACTCCGGGCAGAACGCCTGGCTCTCCTACCAGCTGCTGAAGGCTACGGAGCCGGGGCTCTTCTCTGTGGGACTCCGCAGCGGCGAGATCAGGACAGCGCGCTACTTTGCAGACAAAGATGCGCTCAAGCAAAGTCTGGTGGTTTTAGTGAAGGACAACGGGCAGCCCCCTCTCTCGGCCACGGCCACTGTCACGGTGGTGGTGGCTGACAGCATCCCCGAAATCCTCTCCGATTTAAGCAGCCTCTCCGCTCCTGCAGACCCCCAGTCCAGCCTCACCTTGTATTTGGTGATCGCTGTGGCTTCCGTTTCCTGCTTGTTCTTTACCTTTATCATAGTGTTACTGGCGCTGAGGCTCCGCAGGTGGAGAAACTCGCAGCTGTTTGACGCCTCGAGTGTGACTTTCGGTGGAGTTCCCGTCTCGCAGTTTGTGGGGATCGATGGAGTCAGAGCTTTTCTTCACTCCTACTCACATGAGGTTTCTCTCACCACGGACTCCAGAAAGAGCCAGTTCAACTTTCCAGAATCAAACTATGCAAATACTCTAATATGTCAGTCGATTGATAAAAATAAGGAATCCTTCCTCAAATCGGAGGATTTGAGTGTGAGCAATGGGGATCAACCACTCCTTCAGGTGAGTCCGCCTCTTTATTTAGCGTGGTTTGGACTTTATGTGCCCTGTATTGCATTTTTATCTGAGAAATAGAGACGAAGGTCTCTTCTTGGCTAATTTATAAATGTATATATTTGTACAGTCCTTTGCATCCTTCATATAGTAATGTAATATATATAATTTCACATTTTATCAATGCAAAGCATTTACTCAGCTGTAGTTTTAAAGTGGGCACTTCATTTTTGTGCCCATATGCACCTTCACATGGCTTGGTAAGTTACAAATATATTGAAACTAACACAAATACCCGGCGTTCCTCGGGTCCATTGGAGGCGGGGGGAGAGAGAGCTGAGCGAATGCGGGGCCGTTGGAGTGGGTGGGAGGGGGGAGTTTTTAAAAATTTTCGATTCTTACCTGAGGGGGGAGAGAGAGCTGAGCGAGTGTGGGGTCTGTTGGAGGAGGGGAGGGGAAAGAGAGAGCTGAGCGAGTGGGGGGCCATTGGAGGGGGGTATTATTACACCATAACTATGTCACAGAGAACAGGAGGTATTAACCTGCTGCCCAGCTGATGTTAATGGGCTTTAAAGAATTTCACCCCTAGGGGGCATCAGAGATGAGATTTGAAAAATTTTAGATTCTTACCCTGATTAGGACCCTAACACCTATAACTGTACCAAATTTCAAGTCTCTAGCTCAAACGGTGTGGAAGGAGTAAGGGAACGTACATACACGCAGGCATAAACCATTTGACTTTTATATATATAGATGTGCATATTAATAAATTGATAACATGGTGGAAGGCATTGTTTAGCCGAAATAGTCTTAATTTGTAATAATTTTACGTAATATCTTATTTAATGAACAAATCTATTTAAATATGACAAATAATGGTGGTTTATTTTGACTAGATTATAACTATCTGAAAGATTAAATAGGTTGTAGAATGTGTCACTGAAGCAAAGAATTATTTTTTATGGAATAGTGGGAACTAATTGATATTAAAAGTTGAATTTATTTTTATTTTTACACCATATTATTGAACCCTACTTACACTTTCCTAAAAAGAATCCCATTTCTATGGGATTCAAGAATACCATGACACGTCATCACATAGTAAATCATGTCTGTGTAGTGTGGCAAAAGTAAGAAAATTAATTTAACGTTATCTTGTTTTTACAATATTGTGGCACAGGGACCCATTGGTGGTTCACTGTTCTGTGTCAGCAACTCTGGCAGACTCATTATACCTAACACCACACTGTTGTCAGTATATATACCCAAATGGTGGTGTTATATATGATTGGAAAACTAATAACTCAATTATCAAAATTCTTGTGTGATGTATGTGTAAAGAGTTATGAGTATGTGCTAGTGTTATGTTCTTAAAATGTGGGCAGTGTAGGAGGTAGCCGGATTCCCTAAATCCTCCCACCCAGGTCCCACTATCCTTTATTTACCTTTTCTACTGCCCAAGTGGCTGCATTCAGGGGAGTTTTCTGGGGAAATTGCATCCTGGCAGAGGGTTACTTCTTCTTTCTCTCTGTGCCTTGTAAGATTGAAGGGTCTGGCTGGAACAGAGGTCAGCCTCTCAGAAAGCCCCTGGATAGGGCTTTACAGTCTCAGATTCTGAAAGTTTATTGACCCTTTGTGATGTTTACTTCCTACCCCTCTTCCTGGAATGTGTTACTTGGCTGTTAGCTTGGGTGACTTTGGAAGCAGTGTGGTCAACATGGCTTTCTTGTCCCCACCCAGCCTGCTTCTGTAACGCACAGTCTCAGCATAAATCAGCTTTATTCCTGGTCACCAGCCCTTCCTATGGTAGGCTTCCCCTTATAAGACCCAGCTATGCAG
This sequence comes from Sternotherus odoratus, assembly GCA_032164245.1. Taxonomy (NCBI): domain Eukaryota; kingdom Metazoa; phylum Chordata; order Testudines; family Kinosternidae; genus Sternotherus; species Sternotherus odoratus. The sequence continues at coordinate 32,908,392 of JAVMKO010000008.1, forward strand.
GTGTACCTTGTTAGTACAGCACAGGCCTAGAGGATTTCCTTAGTCCCCTCCTGGCCAGGGAGAAGTCATGTCCTTTCACAGGCAACAAATGCACAAGACCAGTCTGCTCTAGACAATGGGTTTTGTATTTGCTTGGCTGACTATCCAGGTCCTCATGCACAAAAAATAAAGGTGCATTTACACAGAAGGTAAACAAAGCCATCAAGCTAACAATGGGAGGAAGAAGAAACTCAACTATCATCTGCAGGGGAGGAACCAGCATGAAGTCTTCACCAAACTTCATGGGATCTCTTACCAGAAGGAGAAAATGGTTTAATGGACTATAAAGGCAGGGGTCTTAACCTCAAATGGGAAAAAAATGAATCAACTGATAGTATACAATATTACTGTATTATAAAAGTGTATCTGATAAGGCGTTTTATGAAAGCCAATGACACACATTAATACAATTGTAAAATGCAGGTATTAGCACCATATGAAGAATTATGAATATTCAATGATATTATGCTTTAAAATGTGTGTCCAAACAAAAGGAGAAACAGGTTTTTTCCCATACAGGAGGCCAGGCAGCTGTCTACCTGTCTCCAGGGAAATTAAGCAAGGTGTGACCAAATAGGAATCCCTATTTACATATAAATCCTCAGTGGCATGGGAAGTCCACAGGAGGCAAAGAAGAGCATGAGGTTATCTAAAGTCTGGAAACAAAACAATGACAGGCACAAGGGGCCAGACCTCATGCAAGCTGAGAACAATGGGTCCTTCAGTCAAGGGGGTTGAAGTCTCTGGGGACTGAATTAATGTAAAACTTGCTTAGGCAAAGACCTTTCACCAAGAAAACAAATAAAACCAGCATCTTGTACTTTTGTGGAAAGACCTGGCTGAGAGAAAGTCAGCCAAGGCTAGAAAGAAGAAATATTAATAAGAAATCTACCTTTAACCAAGGCAGTAGCTTGTTAAGTCAAGTCTCTTATTTGAAGTGATTGTAAGCTCCAGTTAAAGTAGTAAATTGTGCTTTTGTCTCTTTAGAGGAGGAAAAACCTTATTTATTCTCTGAGTGTTCCAGGAAAGGGCTGGACACTTCTGGGCAGATGGTTTGGGGGAAATTCAGAACTGGGTATGTGTTGGGGTCATCCTGATGGCTGGTGGAGACCTCATTTGAGTTGTGAGTAGACCGCTGTGTTCAGAAGTGCTGAACCAGGGCTGCATAGCAAACAGACACTCAGGGAACTGCATGCTTGTCTGCTGTTTGTGAACCACAGTTGCAAACCACACTAGCAAAGCATTTAAGGTACCCAGAGTTATAGGGCAGGTGGTAACAATCTCTCACTGGTCTGGACTTCACCCAAAAAACAGACAAATATAACCATACTTCACTTGTGAAAATGTTTCTAACTTGTTTGAATCATAAGATCTTCAGAATGATTAGACACAAAAACTTCCAATTTGCTTTGTTTTGTTTCCGTTGTTGAGTACAAGTTGTTATACCAATAGAATAAAAACCAGCAGGATCTTATTAAAGGGGATACGGCAAAAATGTCATATTTATTGTGAATACCAAAAAAATCAGAATAAGCAATCAGTTATAGCTATAACATTTCATTCTCTCACACATACATTCACACAATTTCTGCAAGTTAGTTATAGTAACCAGCCTGGAGGTTGCTTGTGCCAAGTCACTGGCCAGGTAGCCTGGACATGAAGATGGAGCCAAGTCTTGTCAGGTGCACATCCAATGCTCCTGAAGGATGGTTGCAGAACCAGAATCAAAGTCCTCAGTCTTTAGGTGCTGTTTTTATAGGAATTCATTCCTATACCAGTCTATGGAAATCATTCCTATACCAGTCTTCATCATGTTGCTTTTACGTTTGAAGTGATAATCGCTATTCCCATGTTTGAAGTGATGTGTAATCAGCAGATGACACATCCATGACAGCTTGGTGTTATCTTGTTCCTCGGTTCTTCGCCCCCCCCCACCCCTTCCATCCTTGGTGTGCTTGGGATTTGGGGGTGGGTTGTGGATTCTGGTTTGCTCTCTGGGTCATCCGGTCATTTCACCTTATGCATTCTTCAGCCAGTTGATGTTGGGGTTGTAATTCTCAGTCTGGCACTTTTACCTTGTTATCACTCATTCAAATCCACATCCACCTACAATATTTCTTATTATAGTTCTATTTTATTATCTATTCTTTCTTCAACATAGACCTACAATTACTGGGGCATGACAGGCCTCAATAGATCTAAGAATACCACTTGCTACACAGGAAAAGAAAACAAACAAGATAAGGAGTATAAAGGATATAAAGGATGAGAACTAACAAGTTTTATTGTTATGTTCCAGAAGACAGCTGTTTTTATAGAAGTTCTTATCACTCTTTGGAACAGACTCTTCATCTAATGTGTACTGGTACACTTAACAACGACCTTCTAAATTTTACTGAGAGGCATTCCAGTTATCATAGCCTTGGTATGTGAGCTGGGAAATACTTCTTGTTGCTTTTCGTCAGGTGCATGACCTAGGGCCTGTACAGTAAACCCTCGATTTAACGGACCTCGATTTAACGGACTTCGGATGCAACGGACAAAATTTCTGAGCAAGTCTGATGCATTCCTGATCCATTTCTGGTGGGCTGGCTGCCGGCTCCCAGCTGCTGCCCGGATCACGGAAGTGGGAGGGTTGGCTGGCGGGTCCCAGGAGCCGGGACCCGTGCGGGCTGGCTGCCGGCTGCCGCCCGGGTCACAGCAGCGGGAGGGTTGGCTGCCAGCTCCCGGCTCCCGCCCGAGTCCCACCAGCGGGCGGGCTGGCTGCGGGCTCCCGCCCGGGTCCCGCCTGCGGGTGGGCTGGCTGCCGGGTCCCGGCTCCCGCCCGAGTCCCGCCAGCAGGCGGGCTGGCTGACAGTTCCCGTCTGCCGCCCGGGTCCCAGCAGCGGGTGGGCTGCGGAGCTGCCGCCCTGACCCTGTGGCGGGAGGGCTGCTGCTCCGACAGCTCGTTTTTTTTGTTTTGTTAAATAACGGACTTTTGGATTTAACGGACACCCCCTCGCCCGAATTAGTCCGTTAAATGGAGGTTTTACTGTATTGGATTATGCTTGTCACATATCAAAAGAGACATTAATTTCTACTTTAATATAACATAATGTCTTTTGATATTTTCAGGAACATAGTTGAAAAAGCAAAAAGATATACAATAAAAACTTGAAACAGCTTGTTCTATATCACACAATATAGGAAGGAAGGAAGTTCATTTGGGCTGAGATTTCTGAAAAGGGGGTTTGCTTGAGTTTGTTCAAGTACAGTCTCCACCAACAGAAAACCATCCTTCAAGACACCCAAATCTGTTACCAGTTGGCAAATGGATGCCAATATGATCTATAATAAATGACTTTAAGGTTTATTGAGTGATATATCTCAAAATTTAAATGTAAAGGAGAACTCATCAATTATGGCAATGTTTCTGGTGGGATGCAGCAAGGATTACTTCACAGTCTAATGCTTTTCAAAAATTACTAGTGATCTCAAAGAAAGTACCTGTTTTCTAATGAATTGTGCAGATAACTCAAAGATTGGTAGAATGGTGAATCATGACGAAGACGGACCATTGATATAGAGACATGTAGACTGTTTGTAAAATAGGTTTGTAAAAAAGGTTATTGAATAGAATGTATTTTAATACAGGCAGATACAAAATTATCTTTCTAGGAACAAATAATATAGGCCATTCTGACAGGATAGTGAATAATACCCTGGAGAATAGTGACTCTGAAAAGGACTTATGCCCCATTGTAGATAATTAACTAACCAACAGCTCTCAGTGTGAACTTATAACAAAAGGGCTCATGAAATTGTAATATTACCTGCAGTTACACAAGAACATGAGTATCAACCTCAGGACAGACTGTTTGAAAGCAGGACCCAAATCTCAAATTAATTGTGAGGTTTGTACTTAGACTTCACCAACAATTGTCAAGTGGAAATTCCTCAAGCATAGTAATAGTACTTACTGTGGAGCAGTGGTTCCCAAATGATGGTCCATGGTGACCTTTTCGGTGGTTTACACAAATATTGTCCAAAGTCAGATAGTGTGAGCAGAGGAATCAGCTCGCAGTTGAAAGTGATATTTGCTGGACATTATCAAGTACCACTACAAACACTGAAAAGCTTGTCAGTGACAAGAGAATCCAAGCATCTAGTAAGAAATTAATACATTTCAAACCAAAATGTGTCTACTCTTTTTAATCATGGCTCAACAACAACAACAAAAAAGGAGGTGGTCCACAAAATGTTTTTGATTGTCCTGGTGGTCCGTGGACTAAAACGTGTTGAGACCCACTGCTATGGAGTCACAGACAGTCCCTTGGGTACTCCAATCAATCTTGCCACCCAGGGAAGTATCCCTTTGTGATAGCTGGGCCCTTACACCAAGAATCATAGGAGTATTCAGGTTACTCACAGTTCCAAAGAACCAATCTCTTACCCTTGGTCTAATTGTATCTTAGATCAGTGGTTTTCAGCCATTTTATTTCTGAGTTTCTCCGCACCAGCATGGTATAAAAACTTCACATACCACTTGTGCCACAACTATTTTTCTTCATATAAAAAACAGAGCCAATGTTAGGAGATAAGTGACCTTAAGAGGTTTTCTAGTCCAGTCCACTGAACTCAAGGTAGGACTAAGTATTATCTCGACCATCCCTTAATGGTGTTTATCTAACCTACTCTTAAAACTTTCCAATGACAAAGATTTAACAACTTCCCTATGCAATTTATTCTAGTGCTTAACTACCCTGACAGTTAGGAAGTTTTTCCTAACAATCAACCTAAACCTCCCTTTCTAAAGGTTTATTTAGTAAAAGAAAGAAAGATGAGATTTAAAATTGATTAAGGAATCAAATACATACAATAATTGCAAAGTTCTTGGTTGAGGCTTGTAGCAGTGATGGAATAAACTGCTGGCTTAAGTTAAGTCTCTGGATGCTTCCAAATAATTGGAAGGTCCCCAGTACTTTGGTTAGAATAACCCCATTAGAATAAGTTCATAGTCCAGAGGTTTGAGCAGGAAAGAGGCAAAATGGAGAGGTTTCCGGTAAGTTGACCAGATGTCCCAATTTTATAGGCACAGTCTTGTTTTCAGGAGAGCCGAATAACGCAAAAGTTTTGTTTCCCCTTTAATCTAGGATATATTGGCAATTCTGGGTGGTTCCCACTGGAGGTGTTCACAAAATTTGGTTTACCCTTACACATATATCAAATTTCCCTTTGATGATGGCCTCTATATGCCGTGCAAGTGTGGGTGGCATAGCCTTGGTGACCACCCGGATGATCAGCGAGGAGCTTAATGTTGTAGTAGCAAAGGTTGACGGGTATGTTCTGTTCTCCGGGGTCCATGCACCATTGTTAGGAATGATAAAAACAGGGAACCTTTGGTCTGCATGTTTTAGGACATGTGCACAGACGCAGCAGTCTGTCAGGTTATTACTATTGGCAGCAGCTTGCAAATAGTCCAAGAAGATGTTGCCCTGGTACCTTTTATGGCATTCTGGTTCTGCGATCTCAAGGGATCTTTTCTCCCTCTTATAGTGGGTTTCATTATTTGGAGTAGAGTCGCTGATGGTCACAGGCATCCAGAAGAACATGAAAGTATCATGAAAGTTCAATAGTAACAATAGCATAATTACACACATGGACCAAATGGAGTGCATATGCCATTTTTGCACCATTGCTGATTCCTTTATTCTGGCTGCGGGGTCGGCCATGGCCTCTGGGTGCCAGTGGGTGAGAGGCTGTCCACTGGGTTTTTAAAGGCATTATTCGGGCCTTGTGTCTCTTCTTTCACCTCTGCCAGTGGGCCAAAGCTCCAACTGGTCTTTTAGGGGGATCACAGTAGGGTATAAGTGGGTCAGATTGCCCATGGATTGATGAACTCAGTGTTGGGGTGCTAGGATCTATTTCCTCTTCCTGAGGTTATATCTAGGCTCATCTTCTGATATAGGGGAGAGGTTACTGGTACTATCACCCTGTTTGCTTCCTGGAGCTGAGCTTGACCAAACTGGGGGGATAAAATCTTTTAACAGTCTTTTAGCCACTGTGATGGAATTGACCTTGGCCCAAGGATAGGCCTCTATTCATCTGGGATACATAGAAATGCAAACAAGCATATATTAATGAGAACAACATTTTGGCATGTTGATGAAATCAATCTGGATATTCACAAAGGATCCTCATGGGCTGGGGTGCGCAGCTGGTTTTGTCCTCACTGGCCTAGTTGTGGGCTAGGCAGATGGGACAGGAATTGCAATACTGCTGTGCCATTATGGAAAAATATGGGGTATACCAATGTTGCACCACTGAGGCTATTATCTCCCCTTTGCTCACGTGCACCATTCCATGGGACACGCAAGCAAGATAGGGGAGCAAAGCCTTGGGCACCACCAAGCGGCCATCTGGGGAACGCCACAAGGCATTAGGATGTAAAGAACATCCATCCCATCTCCATCTATCTTTTTCATATTTCGAGGTTGAATCTTGCTTAAGTGCTAAATCTCTGAGGGAATCAGGCATGGAGGGGGAATGAGAAATAAAGAAAACAGAACTAAATGGAGCCAGAGACCCATAAAGGGCTGCCTGTTTGGCAGTGGCATCTGCCAAAGTATTTCCTTTTGTAACATCATCATAAGGTTTTTGGTGAGCAATACATTTTACAATGGTGATGGCAGAAGGAAGTTGAAGAGCAGAAAGAAGAGCATCAACATAAGGCCCATTATAATCCTTGCCCCCCCTGAGAAATCCTCGGTGTAACCTTGGGGTAGCCTGGTCCAAGTATATTGAAGGCCTTGGTAGGTGAAGGCAAACAGATACTGGCTTCTCTATGAATAGGGATAGAGAAGAAAGCTGAGCAGAGATCTACAACTGTGAAGTAGGTGGCAGAGGGGGAATGCAGGAAAGGATAGTAGCGGGGTTAGGAACAATGGGGAAGGTAGGCAAAACAGCAGCATTGATGGCACGGAGATCTTGGACAAAACGCCAAGCCTGTTTGCCAGGTTTCTTTACAGGTAAAATGGTGGTGTTATGCTCACTGACCGTAGGAACAATGGCACCTTGCTGGATTAAGGAAGTGATTACTGGCCTGATTCCTTCCTCGGCCTGCTTTGAGAGAGGGTATTGTTGCACTCTGGGAAGGGGTTTTGCTGGATTTAGATTAATTCTGATTGGTTGGGCAGTACCAATGCACCCCATCTCGTTGGCATGATTAGACCACATCATGGTCAAGTGAGGGACCTTGGCCATCAATTCCCGTTGCAACAAGGAAGGACTGGGGTCTGGTTCCTCCTTTGGTTTGTCCATCTGTAAAACTGCTAGGACCTCATTGTGACTGTGACCAGGGACGTCCAAAAACATGCCATCTGGGGTGCAATAGATTGTACATTTTAATTTACACAGCAAGTCTCTTCACAAAAGGTTAACAGGTGAACAAGGACTGAGGAGGAAAGCATGTTGGTCAGACAGAGGTGGTTAGAGGAGAAGAAATGGGGTGGGGAATAGGAGTATTGCCCCGCTCTATTGCATTTACTATCTCAGAAGTCACAGGGAAGGAGTGGAAGTGATTGGATGGAACCGATGGGGTAACTTGAAGAGGTCTCGAAGGGTAGAGAGATGTCTTCTGGCTGACAGAGGTTTGGGGAATAGCCAGTTTTCTTTTACCTTTCTTAATTGTGTTTTAAGATTCTGTTGGGAGTCCTTAAGACTCCTCATTTGAGATTCCCGGAGCCGTTTTTCTATTTTTTCATACCAATTGAAATATGCATCAAACTGATCTTACTCAACCTTATTGGTCATAAGTGTGCCTCTGAGGTGCACAACCCCATCAAGGTCAAAACTTCCCTCTGAGGGAAACTGTAATTTGAGTCAACTCTGGTATACCAATTCCATTTCTCCAGAAACTTGCAAGTGAAAGGACTGTAATTTGTGTACATGTAGTATGCAGGTGTGCCTTTTGGCGAGATGGGGATCATTTGGACCCACTGCCTCCCATTTTCACTTTGGTCACTCACACAAGGTCACTTACACAGGAAAGGCTTATTGAGGATATCCACGACACTCCTATACACCCCTTCAGCAAACAGTGTTGTCTAGTCTCAGAAAGAACGGTGCCACTTACTCTGGAGCTTCAGGCGAGATGGTCAGACCAGTAAGTGGCACATAGACTGTCTTCAGGTGGGGAGGGAGTGAGGAAAGAGGGTACGGAAAAAGAGGTCTCCCCTGATCTTTGCTCTAGAGCAGATAATGCACCTTACTCCAGCCCAGAGGATCAAACAGAGCTCATGGACAGTTCAAGGATGGGGAACATTATAGGGTCACACAATCCTAGACCCAGGCAGGCCCCTCGCTGATCATGCCATGCTGAGACAGTCTGCCTCAATCAGGGCCCTTCTTTTGGCCCTACTAGTTGCAGTCACAGGGCTTGCGTTAGAGACATCTCCAGTCATGAGCTTGTAGGCTTCGCAGAGAGCTGTGAGCATCTTTCTATGACCCTCACTCACACTGGCACACACAGACAGAGTCCTACCCAGACACATGGTTCTTCCTGGGGCAAATACAAGGGTATCAGGCATGTCTGGCAGCAAAAGGGTCCAGATCCAGTGCACAACTCACCCAAACCAAGAACCTATGGGCAGTCCTCCACTGGAAACCCAAAATAGAGATTTAAAAGGTATCTCACCTTTCAGATGGCACGTGGGTCCTGTGGGGAATGGTCCGTGATCCTCTGGTTCCATGGCATACCATAGATCCGAGCCATGGCACCAGACATTGTCATGGAAATCAACTTAGCGTTGTGTTTGGTTCAGAACAGCCTGAGGCTCCTTTATTATAATAAAAGTATATGCAGGGAGAGACAGCTGAGCAAGAGCTGCTCTCCAGGATAAAAAAACCACACAAGCTTATATAGATTTGTAATAACATTCAGATAAGCACATTTCCTCATTAATACTTCCTTGTTGGTAACACAGCAAAAACAACTTGTCCAGTACAAACTTGTTTCTTGTGGTTAACAGTTGCAATTGCATGTTGCAATTGCATTTCTCAGACTTTTCCATTCCCACCCCAAGCCCCTGATCCTTTTATCATGCACACACATACACAGTTATCTTGACCAAAGTTTAGGACCGCTCAGTTTTGCTTTTGCATATCGGATGCCTGGATGGCATTGTTTAATGACCCAAGTGGTTTCAACAGTAGACTTACAAGTGAGAGAATGCAATAGTCTTCTCTGAAAGTAGTAGCAAAACTAATCCACCAGCCTCACTTGTTAGATCCATCCCATCTTGGTAGATACTTTCCAAAACCAGTAATAAGGGCTGGAGTAATTTTAAGACAACAGCCAAGGATCGTTCATGAGAAATCCAGGTTGGACTAATTTGAACTTCAGTCCCAGTGTATCTTCTCTATTTTCCAAGATAGTCAGTCTTTTTGGACTCTTGCTGAAAAAAGAACATCATTAAGACATTAAATGTGTAGTTTTTTAAATGTCTTTTGAGGAGTCTGCAGCTTGTACTAGCGCTAGTTGGAGAAGATGGCCTCTGCAGTGTGTATAGGAGAGATTAGGGTTACACTTTTCTCTGAGCAAATCTTGTACTCCACCATGTCCTCCAGAGAAGTTTGCAGCTCCATAAAATGCACAGGCAGCCATCTGTTTGGGGTCCAATTGACAAGCATTTAACTCTTCAAAGATGTGGTTGTCACAGATGCAGTCAATCTGTCTTCTTTAACTTGAACATCTAGAAATGCATCTACTGGCTTACCACTGACATCAAGATTACATACACAATGACTTAATACATGATGCCCATTTCCATTGGTGCATTCATCAGCCATGTACGTAAATGTTTTGAATGTGGTGAGAGAGTGAAGACTTTTTCAGCTGTTGAGTCTTTCACTATTGTACCACATGCTTCTAGTCAGTCAGTTGGGTTTCTTGCAGAAAGATAGTGAACATTTGCTGGTGTTGTTCGGAATCAGAGTTCAACTTCAGGATGAACAAGTGACAATTCACTTAACATTGGCCTCCAGTTTGTAGTGTGTAGTATCTCTTGCTTAAATAAAAAGTATGATGTCACAGCCATGTTTGTTCTCATGAACTGTGTTGTTTCTCCAGCATTCTTAACAGCCTCATTAACACTCAGCAGTGTTGTCCTTGGTCAGTGGAGACTCAGAGTTCAGACACGCTTTCACATGAGTTCACCTCCCAAGTTGGCAGGCAGGCAAGTCACCATACGGTTTTACTGGTCATCACAAACCCAGCTATCTATGTTTCTAATGATCGAATCTTCCATTACTAACACTTGCCTTTTCCTAATGACTGATTTGGTGTCATCAGCAAACTTGCTGAGGGTGCAGTCCATGCCATCCTCCAGATCATTAATGAAGATATTGAACAAAACTGGCCCAGGACCAACCCTTGGGGCACTCCACTTGATACTGGCTGCCAACTACACATGGACTCATTGATCACTACCCATTGAGTCCGATGATCTAGCCAGCTTTCTATCCACCTTATAGTCCATTCATCCAGCCCATACTTCTTTAACTTGCTGGCAAGAATACTGTGGGAGACCGTATCAAAAGTTTTGCTAAAGTCAAGGAATAGCACACCACCTCCTTTCCCCTGATCCACAGAGCCAGTTATTTCATCAAACTGGGATTGTTTAATCTGCAGAAGAGAAGAATAAGGGGGGATTTGACAGCTGCTTTCTACTACCTGAAAGGGGGTTCCAAGGAGGATGGATCTATACTGTTGTAAGTGATAGCAGATGACAGAACAATGAGTAATGGTCTCAAGTTGGAGAGCGGGAGATTTAGGTTGAATATTAGGAAAAAACTTTTTCACTAGGAGGTTGGTGAAACATTGGAATGTGTTACCTAGGGAGGTGGTGGAATCTTCTTCCTTACAGGTTTTTACAGTCAGACTTGAAAAAGCCCTGGCTGGGATGGCTTAGTTGGGGATGGTCCTGCTTTGAGCAGGGGGTTGGACTAGATGACCTCCAGGTCCCTTCCAACCCTGATATTCTGTGATTCATTGATTCTATGATCACAGTAATTCTTAGATGTAAAAATAGAATAATATCAAGGGAAGTGATTATACATCTAAATTGGGTATCGGTGAGACCACCAATAGAATACTTTGACCAATTCTGGTTTCCGTATTTTTAAAAAATGTTATTGAAAACTTGGACAGAGTCCAGTTGGTTTAAGCTCTGGAAAAGGCACCTTATGGTGAGATGCTTATGGAGTTTTATCAAAGGAAAGAATAAGAAAGGGCTTATTTAGTGAGAATATAATAGATTTTAGCTTATCTTTAAGGTCACAGACAAAGCCATAGGAGACAATGGGTAGGATCATGAAAACTTCAAACTGAAAACAAGGTGCATTTGTTTTGCAGTTAAGGTAATTAATGATTCAAACACATTAGCATTGGAAGTGGTTGTCACGGAGTGTGAGGGAGTCAGGTCCCTGCACCCCCACTTCCTGGGATTCATAGTGACTCTCAGCCAGCCAGTAGATTAGAAGGTTTATTAAGGAGGACAGGAACTCAGTCCAAACCAGAGCTTGTAAACAGGACCTCTCAGTCAGATCCTGCTGGGGGGCAGGGAGGTTAAATCCCAAATTTAGGGATCCCTCCTTTTTCCCCAGCCAACCCCCCCCCCCCCCCACTCCAAATCCCTGTAGCCGTCTCTCTCTCTCTTCCTTTGTTCCGTTCCCCAGGCAGAAGATGTCAGATCTCCCCCTCCCCCGCCTGGGCTCAGGTTACAGCCATCCCCCATAACCCAAGCCCGACTCCATATGTCCAGTACCTTACTTCTTATCTTGTGTATATTTTCATTTTAAACATTATCTTTAATAAAAAATTTAAAGCTATTGGATGAGACTGCCCCCTTCACTTTAGACGAATTCCTCTGCCTTTACATTGCTGTAACTGAGATTAAAATTTGGTTCTGTGTATGGAAGAATGGAAAAATTGACACATATTACAGGAATTCAGGGAAACTTTGCTGTGTGGCTTTGGGTTTCCAGATAGAATTTTTTTGTTCTTTGAAATATATGTAATGACGCTTTTATTAGTAATTAAACGGACTTGTTACTGAATATACAAAACTCACAGAACACAGAGAGGAGTGGTCGTGTATCTTACTGCATATTTTTGCCGATTATTTTATTTTTTTCTGGTACATAGGAGGGTTTATTTAGTCGTCCCTTTTAGGACTTTCGAGAAAGGAATGGGTTAGCCTTTCATTATGCTCTTTAGACATGAGCCCAATCAGTTGCAGTTCTATAACTCAGACTCAGAGTGCCGCTGTTGGCCAATGCAGAGCTGGAGCTGCAGCCCGATATCCACTACAGCCTCCTGCACTGAGATTGCTCAGTCAGCGATTGCACAAACATACATATAGTTCGCTGCAGAGAGACACCCTGTCTCGAAACTCTCGTGGAAAACTAGATTGAGATGATAATTTTAATTTACTCTCCAACACCGTGGATTTTGACATTATAACGGGGACTTAAAGCACAAAATCTAAGTGAAATAAATAAGAAAATAAAAGCAAGCCTGAGTGGGATGGAAAACAGGCAGAGACCGAGCAACCAAGCAGTCACACGGCAGGTATTGTTGTTTCCTTTCTTATTCTCTTTGTTCTGCCGGGCGGTGTCGGAACAGATTCGTTACTCCATTCCGGAGGAGATGGCCAAAGGTTCCCTTGTGGGGAATCTCGCCAAGGATTTGGGGTTGAATGTCAAAGAACTGTCGAAGCGAAAGCTCCGTGTCAGTTCGGAAAAGCAATACTTCAGTGTGAATGGGGAAAATGGCAACCTGTATGTGAATGGCAGGATAGACCGGGAGGAGATATGCGGGGAGACACCGCTTTGTGTCCTGACATTCGAAACAGTGGTTGAAACCCCCTTAAACGTTTACAACATGGATGTAGCAATTCAGGACATTAATGATAACGCCCCGAGCTTCGACAAAAATAATGTTGTGTTAGAAATCAATGAATTTACACTGCCAGGGGCGCGCTTTCCACTCCAATCGGCACAAGATCCAGATGTTGGACTGAATTCACTGCAGAATTACCGGCTCAACCCTAATCAGTATTTTATCCTGTCAGTGAAGGAGAATGCAGATGGCAATAAATACGCAGAATTAGTTTTAGACAAACCTTTGGATCGGGAACACCAAACTTCTCATAGCTTGATCTTGACGGCTGTGGATGGGGGGGACCCTGTGAGAACCGGGACCGCTCATATTAACATTAAAATCACTGATGCCAATGACAATCCCCCAATATTCACTGAAGAGATCTACAAAGTCAGAGTAAGTGAAAATCTAGACAAAGGCTCCGTAGTGGTACAGGTGAAAGCCATGGATAAGGATGAAGGATTATATGGAGAAATCAGTTATTGCTTCAGTAATGCCCCCCAAAATGTCATGCAATTATTCAAAATAGATCCCGAAAATGGAGTAATAACAAATACAGAAATTCTGGATTTTGAAGAGACGAATAAATATACGATGGGGATTGAAGCCAGGGATGGTGGTGATCTGACTGGTCACTGCAAAGTTCTAATTGAAATTATTGACGAGAATGACAACGCCCCCGAAGTAATCCTAACATCCGTGTCTAGTCCTATCCCGGAAGACTCAATGCCTGGGACAGTGATAGCTCTAATAAGAGCCCGTGACCGAGATGCAGGAGAAAATGGAAAAATCACCTGTCACATTCAAGACAATTTGTCTTTTAAAATACTGTCCTCCTCTCATAATTACTACAAAATAATCACAGACAGCACCATGGACAGAGAAAAGATCCCAGAGTACAATATTACAGTTATCGCCGCCGACAAAGGGAACCCCCCTCTATCCGCCCAGACAACCATCCCGTTGCAAATCTCGGATATCAATGACAACGCCCCTGTCTTTGAGAAACCTTCCTACACCGCCTATGTGCCAGAGAACAACCCCTCGGGGGCCTCCATTTTCAGTGTAAAAGCCTCAGACCGGGATCTGGACCGGAACGCCCGAGTCACTTACTCCATCCTGAGCAGCACCATCGAGGAGGTGCCTCTCTCCTCCTACATCTCCATTAACTCCCAGACCGGAGCTATCTATGCGCAGCGCTCCTTCGACTACGAGCAATTCCGGGAGTTTGAGATGCTAGTGACGGCCCAGGACGGCGGGTCCCCGCCTCTCAGCAGCAATGTCACCGTCCGGGTGTTTATTCTGGATCAGAATGATAACGCCCCTCGCATCCTGTATCCTTCCCTCGGAGCCGATGGCTCCGCCTTGTTCGAGATGGTCCCTCGCTCGGCCGAGGCAGGTTATCTGGTGACTAAGGTGGTGGCGGTGGATGCTGACTCAGGACACAATGCCTGGCTCTCCTACCATCTGCTCCAGGCCACGGAACCAACGCTCTTCAGCATGGGGCTGCACAGCGGGGAGATCCGGACAGCTCGCGCCTTTGCGGACAGAGATGCTGTGAAGCACAGGCTGGTCACCCTGGTGAAGGATAACGGGCAGCCGCCTCTCTCCGCCACAGTGACTCTCAACCTGGTGTTTGCCGAGAACTTCCAAGAGGCTCTTCCGGAAATGAGCGACCAATCGGATGACTCCGCATCTCAGTCTGATTTACAGTTTTATCTGGTGCTGGCTTTAGCCCTGATCTCATTTTTGTTCCTTCTGACAGTTACACTGGCCATTGTGATGAAATTTTATAGAGCAAGGAATCCCCCAGTTCTGAGATGTTTCGGTTCTCGTTATTCCAAGTCGGGTCCCAGATTCCCACCAAGCTACTGTGATGCGACTTTACCCTATAGCTATAATCTGTGCTTAGCCGTAGACTCGGAAAGGAATAACGCTAATATTCAAAAACCAAATGACCAGAGCGAAGTAGGAGGGATTATCCTTTCCAATGACAACTCTCAGATGTTTATAATGAGCAAAAGCACCTCCTCTTCTGTAGACCAAAAGTCTGAACTTGACAGCATTGGGAAGGTGAGTTTCTGTGTTCATGCGCATGCATGGGCTTCTATCTTTATATATTTTAATGGTAGCAAATCAAGCGGTTCTATATAATTTAACGTTAAAACTGACTAATTAGAAATATTAATCCTCTGAACAACCAATTTTTATATCAGCTCTTATTTTTTATATTTGTTTGGGGCTTTGACATTATTTAAGTGGTATCACGGCGATATGGTAGAATGATTTCGAGATATATTGCAATGATAGAATAAACTGCATGTAGGCAGGTTTACGTTTGTGGCTGTGTAGATAACGCATTACCTTTTAAATTCATTATATTTTTCTTTTAGGTTTTCCATCAATTTTAAGAATGACAAAACCATTAAAATATATAAATTTTATAAATTAATAGAATAAATTAGCAGATAAGTAAATGACTCATAACATCAACAGAAATGCCTCCAAAATAAATATAAAAATTAAAGACAAAAGAGAATCTGTTAACTAAAGATACACAGTTCGAAATCTGATCTGCTAGTCAGATTTCCTTTCTAGATTTCTATCTCCCTTCTCCCTTCTGTTCATCAATCTATGTGAATGAACTTGCTGTTCAGGGTTGGCATATCGAAAACAAAGCAACAAAGAACATATACTAGGTTATCCAAAAGGAGTAATATTTTAAAATATCCTAGTTTACATATTGATGAAACACGTGCACAAGACCTGTGAGATATTCTTGTATTATTCCTTAAATGTATTTTCTTTTTTTTTTAAAAATGGAGATATACCAATCTCCTAGAACTGGAAAGACCTTGAAGGTCATCGAGTCCAGTCCCCCGCGTACTGTCCCCTGACAGATTTTTTGCCCCAGATCCCTAAATGGCCCCCTCAAGGATTGAACTCACAACCCTGGGTTTAACAGGCCAATGCTCAAACCACTGAGCTATCCCTCCCCCTCTATTTTTCCTCTGAAGTGAGAATCGGTGCTCCATAATCAGCAAGGGCTGCATATTTGTTTCCAAGGGGTGTTCGATATTCTGATTTTGGACTATAAACTCCAGAATGCATGGGGCCCGTCTATTTGAGAGATCATCTCTCCCTGTCTCTCTCTGTCTCACATAATTTGTGCTGTGTGCAGGATAATTTATATTTTAGTTTTCTGGATGTATGAGTCTTAACCTTGCAGTTAGAGTAGGCAACTGGATTTGATAAAGTTCACACATATCAGACTGTGCAAAAGTCTCTAAGGCACTGGATAGGCACTTCCCCCCCCCCTCCTTTCCTGCTTGTGGTGGCAAAAAAGGTAGAGACAGCCCTGCCTGTCTATCTCATATTTTGAAAGGCACTTCAAATTCATAAACATTGGGTCCAGTGCCATAGCTATCTTTAGAAATCTCGCAGTAGTAATTAAAACTTTTTTTAATAAGCCTCATCAGCATGTCCCCTGAAATGGTCACCTAAGCATGAGGGGGCATATGAAAACAAATAACATTGCCTGTTCTCACTTTCAGGTGACACTGTAAATAAGAAGCGGGCAGCATTATCTCCCTTAAATGTAAACAAACTTGTTTCTTTTAGGGATTGTCTGAACAAGAAATGGAGTTGTAGGCTCTGAAGTTTTACATTGTTTTGTTTTTGAGTGCAGATATGTAACAAAAAAATCTACATTTGTAAATAGCACTTCCACAACAGAGATTGCACTACACTATTTGTATGAGGGGAATTGAAAAATACTATTTTTGTTTATCATTTTACAAAAATAAAAAGAATATACACTTTGATTTCAGTTACAACACAGAATATATATGAAAATGTAGAAAAACATCCAACATATTTAATAAATGTCAATTGGTTTTCTATTGTTTAACAGTGCAATTAAAACTGTGATTAGTCCTCATTCATTTTTTTACCGTGATTATTTTTTTCAGTTAATCACCTGAGTTAACTATGATTAGTAGAGATCCCTACTTAATATATAATATAAATTAGGAGACTAAAGATGCTGGAGAAATTAACTAGCACAGATACTGGGGGGAAATGCGTTTAAAATTAGGTATCTAAACTGCTGCAGTTATTGGTTGAGACTCTAAGCGTCGCTGTTCACCAATCATGGAGACAAATGCGAGGAGAGATCCAGCCAGCCCCGCCCCGCTGTAACAGATCGCACAACAGACAGACAGCCCGAACGCTCTTGTAAAAGCCAGGATACACAGTACAGCACAGCTGCACTGAACCACCTGGGAAAGTTCATCATCCACGAACTACCGACTCAAGAGCGGGATTTTTATTTTTAGCTATTCTTTTGTATACTGTTCTGACACACGGACTCTGAGGCATCTATTTCCAGTGCTAGACATGACAGATATAAAAAGGATCCGGAACTGCGACTGGCGAGTCCTGTTCTGCTTTGTATTTTTTACCGTTTGGGAGGCTATTTCTGGGCACATTCGTTATTCAATTCCGGAGGAAATGCAGAAAGGCTCTTTCGTGGGGAATATCGTTAAGGATCTGGAGCTCGACACAAAGGATTTTTCAGACCGCGGAGTCCGCATTGTCCCCAGAGGTAGGAGTCGGTATTTTGCATTGAATGTTAAAAGCGGTTATTTATACCCCGCGGAAAGGATTGACAGAGAGCAGATCTGCGGCCAGATGGAGAAATGTCTGTTAAATTTTGAGGTTCTCGTTAAGGATAAAGCTAAACTTTTCGCAGTAGAAGTTGAAATCACAGATATTAATGACAATGCGCCCCGCTTCCAGGAAGATGAACTGGAATTTAGAATAAGTGAGTTAGCCGCTGTGGGAACCCGATATTCTCTTGAGGGGGCGCAGGATCCAGATGTGGGAACCAATTCTGTGCAGGGCTATTATCTCAGCACTAACAAACACTTCTCTCTGGATGTGCAAACGGAAGCTGGTGGGGACAAATATGCCGAACTGGTGCTGGAAAAGGCTCTAGACCGGGAAGAACAAGCAGTTCACGATTTAATCCTCACAGCCACTGATGGGGGAGATCCAGTCAGGTCCGGGACTGCGCAGATCCGCGTTATTGTCCTTGACGCAAATGACAATGCTCCAGTTTTCAGTCAGCCTGTCTATAAAGTGAGTGTTTTGGAAAATGTGCCCGTCGGGGCTCTGCTGCTGACCGTAAACGCCACAGATCCGGACGAAGCGCTAAATTCGGAGGTCACATATTCACTCCGGAAGATGAAAGACAAAGCGTCCCAGATATTCCAGGTGGATTCTAAAACGGGAGAAATTTCAACCGTGGGAAACCTGGACTATGAGGAAGCTGCATCATATGAAATGGAGGTTCAAGCCAAAGACGTTGGAGACCTCTCGGCCAGGTCTAAAGTTCTGATCTCTGTTATTGATATCAATGATAATGAACCTCAAATTACAGTCACCTCAGTCACCAACTCGATGAGCGAAGACATCCGTACGGAAACTGTGATCGCCTTTATAAATTTACATGATCTGGATTCTGGAGAGAATGGTGATGTCATATGTTCTATAGCACCCAACCTGCCATTCCGGTTACAGAAATCATTTGACAATTATTACAGCCTGGTGACTGACAGACCCCTGGACCGGGAAAGGGTCTCGGATTACAATGTGACGATCACAGCCACAGACCAAGGGACTCCTCCTTTAACCTCAACAACAAACATTTTAGTACAACTTTCAGACATAAACGACAACACTCCGATTTTCAACCACACATCCTACACATTGTACATCACAGAGAACAATCCCAGAGGAGCTTCCGTTGGTTCCCTGAAAGCAAATGACCCCGACTCGGGGGAGAACGCCAGAGTTACTTACTCCATTACTGGAACTCAGATCCAGGAAGCTCCGCTCTCCTCCTACATCTCCATTAACTCCGAGACTGGGGCTCTCTACGCTCTGCGCTCCTTCGATTACGAACAGTTCCGGGAGATTCGGTTCCAAGTGCAGGCTCAGGATGGCGGTTCCCCACCTCTCAGCAGTAATGTCTCCGTCACTCTCTTTATCCTGGATCAGAATGACAACAGCCCGCACATCTTACACCCCTCCTTTCCCACCGATGGCTCCACGGGAGTGGAGTTGGCCCCTCGCTCCTCCGAGCCGGGTTACCTGGTCACTAAGGTGGTGGCGGTGGATGCAGACTCCGGGCAGAACGCCTGGCTCTCCTACCAGCTGCTGAAGGCTACGGAGCCGGGGCTCTTCTCTGTGGGACTCCGCAGCGGCGAGATCAGGACAGCGCGCTACTTTGCAGACAAAGATGCGCTCAAGCAAAGTCTGGTGGTTTTAGTGAAGGACAACGGGCAGCCACCTCTCTCGGCCACGGCCACTGTCACGGTGGTGGTGGCTGACAGCATCCCCGAAATCCTCTCCGATTTAAGCAGCCTCTCCGCTCATGCTGACCCCCAGTCCAGCCTCACCTTGTATTTGGTGATCGCTGTGGCTTCCGTTTCCTGCTTGTTCTTTACCTTTATCATAGTGTTACTGGCGCTGAGGCTCCGCAGGTGGAGAAACTCGCAGCTGTTTGACTCCTCGAGTGTGACTTTCGGTGGAGTTCCCGTCTCGCAGTTTGTGGGGATCGATGGAGTCAGAGCTTTTCTTCACTCCTACTCACATGAGGTTTCTCTCACCACGGACTCCAGAAAGAGCCAATTCAACTTTCCCAAATCAAACTATTCAAATACTCTGACCAGTCAGCAGACCTGTGAGGTAAAGGATCCTGTATCAATATCATCAGATGTAAAGAGTGTCGAAGGCGAGCAGAATTTTTTTCAAGTGAGTTTGCTTATTATCTTATTTTTCTTTTTAACCACGTTGATGTGCTTTAGGAGCCGGAATCATTTATTTGTTTATTTATTTATTTATGATAAAACCAACCGTCTGTTTTTGGATTCATCACGCATTATCACGTTATTTTAGAGTGATCACACTTTCTTTACGATCCTCTACTTCCCTTCAATATATAGATATAGATATAGATATATTTGGTGAGCCTTAATTAGTGACTCAGGTTCAAGTAAGGTAACAAATCTTCCAGGAAAGCGTGATGTGTACTCTTTTGTTCACATACAACTAGATCGCGATCTTCATAGGGGATTTTCGATCTTACTACAATTCAAACACAAATACAACTGAAGCGTAACATATACAGTAATTTTAAAAGAAGCTTCAATTGTTTGTTGGAAGGAAGGAAGGAAGGAAGGAAGGAAGGAATGTTGGTTTTTAAATAAATCCGATAAACCTTTTTGAATGAGGCTTCAGTCTCTTCAGTTGTGCATATATTATATTTGCTTGTTTAGTTTCAGATAGGTGTTATTAAGTCTTGACAATCCTGTGCTCTCTTTACACCAAAGTAAAATAAATCCCACAAAATCCACCGGACCAGAGTTAGGCCGTTTATATGGAAATATGACGGAAAAGGTATTTTATTTTGAAGGAAGTTTTGAAGAGAAATAATTTTGTTGTGCCGGTGCCCTGCTTCTGGACAGGTAAATTTGTAATTATAAAATGTCATAGAGCTTTTTTGTTAAAATCAAGGCACTTTGACGACAGAACATACAAACTACACAAAAAGCAGACAAAGTGGAAAGCCATATCGTTCATCTTTCCTAAAATCTTTTTGTGTTTTCGTTATATATTCTTCTACCTAAGGATGGACCAAGAAATACATTGAGCCAAACGAATTTCCATTGCCCACTCTGTACCTACATCCAGGCTTTTATTCGAACTGCAGTTCTCCGGCAGATACTCAGAGTGCCGCTGTTGGCCAACACGGTGCGGAGCTGCAGCCGGCGATCCATTGGAGCCGGCTGCAGTGTGATTGCTTAATCACGTAGTGCAGAACAGAGGAAAAAGCTCACACAGCCTCGCTGCTTGGAGAAACCCTCCATCTGACTCGGATGCACAATTGGAGTGATAGAGGGATTTTATTTTATTTCCATCGCTGGGGATATTTACAATACAGGCGGGATTTTAACTACGGGATCTAAACGCAATAAAAAAGAAATGAAAAGAGTATAAGTGCAAGCGAGTGAGATGGAAACCGAGCACAGACCGAGCTGCTGGGCAGTCACACGGGAGGTATTGTTGTTTCCTTTCTTATTCTCTTTGTTCTGCCGGGTGGTCTCAGAACAGATTCGTTACTCGATTCCAGAGGAAATGGCCAAAGGTTCCCTTGTGGGGAATCTCGCCAAGGATTTGGGATTGAATTTCAAAGAACTGCCGCAGCGAAAGCTGCGTATTAGTTCGGAAAAGCAATACTTCAGTGTGAATGTGGAAAATGGCAACCTGTATGTGAATGACAGGATAGATCGGGAGGAGATATGCGGGGAGACACCCCTTTGTGTCCTGACATTCGAAACGGTGGTGGAAAATCCTTTAAATATTTACCTCGTGAATGTCGCAGTCCAGGACATTAACGATAATGACCCGTGGTTCATAAACAGTGACATTAATCTAGAAATCAGGGAATCAGCACTGCCGGGTGCGAGATTTCGACTAGAATCTGCGCAAGATCCGGATTCTGGGATCAACTCACTGCAGAATTACCAGCTCAGTAAAAACCCCTCATTTACCATGGCAGTGAAAGAGAGCCCAGAGGGCAAAAAGCAAGCAGAATTAGTCTTAGAAAAGTCTTTGGATCGGGAGAAGCAAAGTTCCCACCAGTTAATCCTGACGGCGCTGGATGGGGGAGATCCAGTCAGATCTGGGACAGCTCACATTAGGATTAAAATTACTGACACCAATGACAATCCCCCCGTATTCTCTGAACAGATCTACAAAGTCAGTCTGAGGGAAAATCTACCCAAGGGCTCATTAGTGCTTCAAGTGAAAGCCAGTGACAAAGACGAAGGTTTAAATGGCCATATAACATACTTTTTCAACAGCATACCGGAAAACACCCGCAAATTATTCCATTTAGATCCTGAGAACGGAGAAATTATAAATACAGCAATTCTGGATTTTGAAGAGAAAAATGAATACACTATGGAACTGGAAGCCAGAGACGGGGGTGGGCTGACAGGTGACTGCAAAGTTCATATAGAAATACTGGATGAGAACGACAACGCCCCGGAAGTGACGATTTTATCAGTATCCAGTCCTATTCCCGAAGACTCACCGGCAGGAACAGTGATAGTTCTGATCAAAGCTCGGGACCCAGATGCCGGACAAAATGGAGAAATCAGTTGTAATATTCAACACAACTTGCCTTTTAAAATAATATCATCTTCTATTAACTATTACAAGCTCCTCACAGACAGCACCCTGGACAGGGAAAGGACCCCGGAGTACAATATCACAATCACCGCCACAGACAAAGGCTCTCCCCCACTCTCCATCCAGAAAACCATCCTGTTGCAGATCTCGGATATCAATGACAACGCGCCTGTCTTTGAGAAACCTTCCTACACCGCCTATGTGCCAGAGAACAATCCCTCGGGGGCCTCCATTTTCAGTGTAAAAGCCTCAGACCGGGATCTGGACCGGAACGCCCGAGTCACTTATTCCATCCTGAGCAGCAGCATCGAGGAGGTGCCTTTCTCCTCTTACATCTCCATTAACTCCCAGACCGGAGCTATCTATGCGCAGCGCTCCTTCGACTACGAGCAATTCCGGGAGTTTGAGATGCAAGTGACGGCCCAAGATGGCGGGTCCCCGCCTCTCAGCAGCAACGTCACCGTCCGGGTGTTTATTCTGGATCAGAATGATAACGCCCCTCGCATCCTGTATCCTTCCCTCGGAGCCGATGGCTCCGCCTTGTTCGAGATGGTGCCTCGGTCGGCCGAGGCAGGTTATCTGGTGACTAAGGTGGTGGCGGTGGATGCTGACTCAGGACACAATGCCTGGCTCTCCTACCATCTGCTCCAGGCCACGGAACCGGCACTGTTCAGCATGGGGCTGCGCAGCGGGGAGATCCGGACAGCCCGCGCCCTTGCGGACAGAGATGCTGTGAAGCACAGGCTGGTCACCCTGGTGAAGGATAACGGGCAGCCGCCTCTCTCCGCCACAGTGACTCTCAACCTGGTGTTTGCCGAGAACTTCCAAGAGGCTCTTCCGGAAATGAGCGACCAATCGGGTGACTCAGCACCTCAATCTGATTTACAGTTCTATTTGGTGTTGGCGTTAGCCTTAATCTCATTTTTATTTCTAATTACAATTATAGTGGTGATAGCTATGAAAGTTAGAAGTTCAAAAGGCTCCTCTATTTTTCAGTATGTCAGGCCTGCTCTTTATTCCAAGGCTGATCCCAGATTCCTACCAGATTACAAAGACGGGACCTTGCCGTATTCCTATAATTTGTGTTTGGCTACAGACTGCGGGCAAAATGGATTCAACTTGCTTAAAAGTAGCGAACAGAACATTACATCTGAAAGTATCCTTTGCAATGACAACTCTGGGATTTTACTTGTGAATAGTTCTGGTTCTGAAGGGCCCAAATCCAGGTCCGAAACTCTTCTTAAGGTGAGTTTTTACATTAACGCGTTAATTACTTTACTTGGTCCTGGCTTTAACGCTAATCTGCTTTTCCCTCCTAGTAATAGTTTTGGTGGTTTTAATCGTGAAATTCCGAAAATCAAAAATTCCACTGTTCGTCAATACATCAATTCTAATCTTTATTCCATCATGGTAGATCCCCGATTTCTACCAAACTTCGATGATTGGACCGTAACATATTCTAATAATCTGTGCTGTGCTAAGGACGCTGGGAAGAATGAATTAAACTTCCTGAAGACAAATGGGCAGAGTAAAACAGCCGAGAATATCTTGTGTGATGACAACTCTACGATTTTAATTTTAAGCAGTAATTTTTGTTTAGTTTAGAGGGCTCAAAATCTGACAGCCGAACGGTTCCATAGGTGATTTTTTTCACTGACTATTCGAGGTGAAGTCTACATTTCGATTTTTAAGTGAGCACATTGTCGTGTGATATTTATGAAATTTAGAGTAGTTTACATTGAGATATTTTCAGAGTAACTCTTTTTACCTTTGGTGTTTGCTTGAGTGCAATTGGTGTTATCGGGCGCTCCAAGTTTTAGTACCGACGGATTATTGGCGTCTGCTGTTTAGTGGTAGATTTGTAGAAGCAAAAATTGTTTGTTCTATTCTATTCTATATAGATCCGTATCTTGTCTTTATCTGTGCAGTATCAGACAGCCTTCCAATAGTGCATTAAATATCTGTCACCTCTTTCTTATCTTTCCAGGGGAAGAATTGCGAATATAGTTTTTTGGCAGGGTTTTGATTTTGACTGTGATGTGACTGTGCATCAGTGGCCTACATTTTCCAGCCATAATTTACCTGCCTGGAATTTATGGCATGCTGTAAATATATTCAATTTTTTCTAATATAATCTTCTAATGGGACATTTCGGGCACTTATTCAAAGAATTATTAAATGAGTCATTTTTCCATTCAATTTCACAAAGAGTTAACGTCCTTAATCGCCGGGGAACATCAATGTCATTTCAAATCAAAGTGTGTAACAGAATGAGGTGTCAAATGTCATCATTTGTGATCAACCACTTAATTTATTATGACTTCTGAAGGGTCATGATCTATTAATTTGAAAAGTTGGTTTAAACTAATTGATTAGGATATATCTAAGCCAATTACAAAATCCATTTCCTCCAGCATAAAAGTTATGGTATCTAAAGAGGAATTGTGAGAAAGGGACCGAATATGCTCACATCTACATGAGGATTCTATAACAGTCCATCATACACTGAGATAGTCCTTCTTGTATCGTATTTAACGCCCTCTTAATGTCCTTCCCTGTCTGTATCACTCTCTGAAGGTGAACATCTAATTCTGCATTAGCATGTAGAAAACAAAACCGCTCGGGATATATGTTAGGTCACCGAAAAGGAGCATACATTGGGGATACCATTTATCTTTGCTTAATGGTATAACATTTTAGATAATGCTTTCTTAGCCAAAAGGCCGAGAAGCATGTAAGATATTAATTTGAAAGAGACTATCAGCTATTCCCATTATACACCATTATATATCTCAGGTATTCTGTTCTCACGGGTCAAAAATAACAGGTTTTATTGATAATAAGATGGAAATATAATATTACAATTACAAATATCCCTTAACGTGCAACAGTAACGTGCCTGAGATGTCATGGTTCTTCATATCTCTATTTGAAGGGGAGTAAGGAAACTATCTCGGGCTCTGAATAATTCACAGAAAATGTGTACGCCTAAGTGGTATTTTCATATTTATACATCTTCGTGAGTCCCTGACACGGTGACACCAATAGACTTGCTTCATTCTGACAAGGAAAACTGCGCACTCTATATAGCTAAATGGTACGTCAGTATTTCAATAGCACCGTGATCTTTATGATAAGGAACTACCCGCATTAAAACAACGTAATCGAAAACTCATATGGGTTTATTTCTAATATACACGTCACTCGGTATACATACAGCACTAGAGATTTCAACAGACAGACTAAAAAGCAGATTTTTAAATCATTGCCTGCAGTTATTGGTTGAGACTCTGAGCGCCGCTGTTGACCTATCTGATGGAGAAAAAGCGATGAGAGATCCAGCCAGCCCAGTTCCGCTGTTACACAGCGCAAAACACTGAGATCACAGTCACTCAGAGGGATTGTAAAGGGAACATGGTTGCAGGAATTTTATATAAAACAGTCTTGGTTAAAACATCAGTGGCTGCGGAAACAAAGGACTAAAGTTAAGAGAAAAGACCCAGGGTGCGGAGTTCCACACTCATCGCGAGAGAAATGGCAGATACACAAAGGTTCCGGGTCTGCAAAAAGAGAGTCCAGTTCTACCTTACATTGGTTACCGTTTGGGAGGCGGTTTCTGGGCAAATTCGCTATTCGATTCCAGAGGAAATGCAGAAAGGCTCCATAGTTGGGAATCTCGCAAAGGATCTGGGGCTGGATATAAAGGAACTCCCAGACCACGGCGTCCGAATTGTTTCCACAGGTAGGACTCAGTATTTTGCTTTGAATCTTAAGAGCGGCCATTTAATCACCACAGAAAGGATAGACAGAGAGCAGATCTGTGGCCGGATCGAGAAGTGCCTCTTATTTTTTGAAGTTCTTATTGAGGATAAAGGGAAGCTTTTCCCAGCTGAAGTTGAAATCACAGATATTAATGACAATGCTCCCAGCTTCCAAGCGAAGGAGCTAGAGTTAAAAATTAGTGAAATTACAACTCTGGGGACCCGGATTTACCTGCAGGAGGCGCAGGATCCAGATGTGGGAATTAATTCCATCCAGGGCTATCAACTAAGTAATAATAAACACTTTTCTCTAGATATGCAAACTGGATCTGATGGTGTTAAATATGCGGAACTAGTGCTGGAAAAGTCTCTGGATCGAGAAACGCAGACTGTCCATAAATTAACTCTCACAGCCACTGACGGGGGAGATCCAGTCAGATCTGCCATTGCTCAGATCCGTGTTGTGGTTGTGGATGCCAATGACAATGCCCCGCTTTTTACTCAGCCGGTGTATAAAGTGAGTGTTTTGGAAAACGCTCCTCGCGGGTCCTTGATAATTACAATTCACGCCACTGACCAGGATGAGGGACAGAATTCTGAGGTGACCTTTTCATTTAGAAAAATTACAGAAAAAGCGTCTCAGATATTCCAGCTTCACGCTAGGACAGGAGAAATATCAACGGTAGGTGACCTGGACTACGAGGAAGCTGCATTATATGAAATGGAAGTGGAGGCAAAGGATATTGGGGATCTCTCTGCCAGGTGCAAAGTTCTGATAACGGTTATTGATATCAATGATAATACCCCCAAAATTGCAATGACTTCCCTGTTCAATTCAGTCTCTGAAGATTCTGCCCCCGGAACAATTATCTCAATATTCAATTTGCGAGACGGAGATTCCGGACAGAATGGTGAGGTCACGTGCTCCATACCAGCCAACCTTCCATTCCTCTTACAGAAGTCTTTTGGGAATTACTACAACTTGGTGACTGACAAATTACTGGATAGGGAGAGAGTCTCGAACTACAGTGTGACTATTACAGCCACAGACCGAGGGATTCCTCCTTTATCTTCAACAACAAACATTTTAGTACAGCTTTCAGACATAAACGACAACGCTCCTGTCTTTAACCAGACATCCTACACTTTGTACATCACGGAGAACAATCCCCGAGGAGCTTCCGTTTGTTCCCTGAAAGCGAATGATTCCGACTTGGAGGAGAACGCCAAAGTCACCTATTCCATTATTGAAGGAGACAGAAGCGAAGTGCCCATGTCCTCCTACATCTCCATCAACTCCGAGACTGGGGCTCTCTACGCTCTGCGCTCCTTCGATTACGAACAGTTCCGGGAGATTCGGTTCCAAGTGCAGGCTCAGGATGGCGGTTCCCCACCTCTCAGCAGTAATGTCTCCGTCACTCTCTTTATCCTGGATCAGAATGACAACAGCCCGCACATCTTACACCCCTCCTTTCCCACCGATGGCTCCACGGGAGTGGAGTTGGCCCCTCGCTCCTCCGAGCCGGGTTACCTGGTCACTAAGGTGGTGGCGGTGGATGCAGACTCCGGGCAGAACGCCTGGCTCTCCTATCAGCTGCTGAAGGCTACGGAGCCGGGGCTCTTCTCTGTGGGACTCCACAGCGGCGAGATCAGGACAGCGCGCTACTTTGCAGACAAAGATGCGCTCAAGCAAAGTCTGGTGGTTTTAGTGAAGGACAACGGGCAGCCCCCTCTCTCGGCCACGGCCACTGTCACGGTGGTGGTGGCTGACAGCATCCCCGAAATCCTCTCCGATTTAAGCAGCCTCTCCGCTCCTGCAGACCCCCAGTCCAGCCTCACCTTGTATTTGGTGATCGCTGTGGCTTCCGTTTCCTGCTTGTTCTTTACCTTTATCATAGTGTTACTGGCGCTGAGGCTCCGCAGGTGGAGAAACTCGCAGCTGTTTGACTCCTCGAGTGTGACTTTCGGTGGAGTTCCCGTCTCGCAGTTTGTGGGGATCGATGGAGTCAGAGCTTTTCTTCACTCCTACTCACATGAGGTTTCTCTAACCACGGACTCCAGAAAGAGCCAATTCAACTTTCCCAAATCAAATTATTCAAATACTCTGACCAGTGATCAGACGTATATGATAAAGGATCCTGTTCTAGTTACTGAAGATTTAAAGATTAGTAACGGGGATCAGACCTCCATTCAGGTGAGCTAACATCATTGGTCTTTTTGCTATTAGTTTCTACTCATCGAGTGGACTGTGCAATTAGTTGAAAAGTGCGGACTGATGAGGACAGAATCTACATTATTGAGGCTAGAGGTTAGAGTTCTGCCATTGAGCTCAATAAGTGTAGCATCAGGCCCTCTGTGATTGAGAGAATGCAGTGTACAAATGGCTTGCTCTAGGGGAGGAGGATATTATTATGTCTTGATTACATATGAATAGGGCCCTACCAAATTCACAATCCATTTTGGTCAATTTCACAGTCATAGGATATTTAAAATAGCAAATTTCACTATTTCATGTATTTAAATCTGAAATTTCATGTGTTGTAATTGTAGGGGTCCTGACCGAAAAAGGAGTTGTGGGGCAGAGGGATCACAAAATTATTGGGGAGGAGGGTTGTGGTACTGTCACCCTTACTTCTGCACTGCTGCTGGTGGTACTGCCTTCAGAGCTGGGCAGCTGGAGAATGGAGGCTGCTGGCCGGCAGCCCCGCTCTGAAGGCAAAGCAGCTGCCACCTTTACTTCTGCACTGATGTCTGCAGAGTTTGGCCCTTAGTCAGCAGCCACCGCTGTCCAGCTGCATAGCTCTGAAAGCAGCAGTTCAGAAATAAGGGTGGAATGGTATAGTATTGCCACCCTTACTTCTGTGCTGTTGCTGGCGGGGCCTTCAGAGCTGGGTGTCTGGCCAACAGCCGCCACTTTCCAGTGGCACACCTCTGAAGGCAGTACACAAGTAAGAGTGACAATACTGTAACCCACCTACAACTCCCTTTTAGGTCAGGACCCACAATTTGTGAAACACTTGTCTCCCCTGTAAAATCTGTACATAGGGTAAAAGCACACAGAAAACAATATTTCAGGAGGGGAGACATCAGATATCATTATCTGTGATATGTTTTTCATAGCTGTGAATTTGGTAGGACCCTACTTGTGAAATATATACCGTTTGTTTCAAAATGGTACAAACATCCTTTTCCTTTATTATTTTAAATAAAATTGCTCTTTATTAAATATTTGTTTAAACCATATTATCTTTTTAATATCAGAGAGAAAGCTGTGTTAGTCTGGATCTGACTGCAAAAGCAACAAAGAGTCTTTTAGCATGTTATAGACTAACAGATGTTTGGGCTCATAAGCTTTCATGGGCTAAGGCCCATTTCATCAAATGAATGTTGTGGAAATCTCCAGAAACAGGTATAAATATGCAGGCAAGATAGCAAGGTAAATTCAATCAGGAAGGGTGGTTTCTTGAGACCCAGTTTGGGAAGTTACAAATATACAGACATTTCTGAGTATGTAAAATACTAAGGTTAGCGAAAAGCACATTGGTGAGATGTGATGAGCTTCAAATGCACCCCACTTCAGGGACAACAATAAATTTTATCACATGGTTAATTTAAACCCACTGTCATATGACTTCAATTTGTTTTTACTGTTGTAGTGTAGAATTTTGTTAGTGCAGAATTATGCCTGAATAATTAATCTAAAGTTCTCTCAAGTTGTCTACAGCATTAATTTTCTTGTTCACAATAGTCTGGATTTTGCAAATTAAATGTTGTGGATGAAGATTTACTCACTAGATTTTATTGTTGTTGCTTTTATTTTACTTAGATATAAGTTCTGGCACCTGTTTTTAATGTTTAGAAAAGACAATTTTTCTATTTCCATATAGATGCACTGATTCAGCTGATCTAGCATCTTTAGATCTTTGTTCTTTGAATGAAGATATACTGATTGCCTCTAGAACATATCAAATGTGAAGAAAAATGAAGGATTTATGTGTAAGGAAAAGATGATGAAGTTCTTTTTGTCTGTTTTTAAACAGCTATATAGATGTAGTTATATTTATGTATATTTCAATGTAGATATCTTTCATTTGAACATGACAATTTAACTTTATGTATATAGTGTTGTAGAATTCTTGGTCCAACAATATGAGACCAACAAAGAGGATGAGGTACTATCTTCTATTGGATCAACTTTAGTTGGTGAGAGAGACAAGTTTTCGAGTTTACACAGAACTCTTCTTCAAGTCTGGGAAATGTATTCAGTGTCACAGCTAAATACAAGGTAGAACAGATTGTTTAGCATATGTGTTTATCACATATTTCAAGGGGCAGTTCAAGGTGAAGTGGCCAGTGAACACCTCTTCAGTCATAGGGAGTGTGACCAGGGTCCCAGAGGAGCCACAATGTGTTTTTTTAATTAGGGCAAACTGAAAAGAATGGGGCAGACAATCCCCAAAGCTGATCGTCATTCCAGTACTTAAATCCACCAAGCTAGCCTCAAAACAGCTTCTATAATACCTTACCAGTTACCCAGAAGCCAACAACAGTTCAATTGAAGCAAACCAGCCTTAGGCCTCTTTCCTGCTCAAACCTCTAGACTGGGGATTTCCAAACTTGGTTCATGGCTTGTTCAGGGTAAGCCACTGGTGGGCTGCGAGATGCTTTGTTTACCTGAGGTAAAGCAGGTACGGCTGCTTGCAGTTCCCAGTGGTGGCGGTTTGTCATTCTCGGCCAATGGGAGCTGTGGGAAGAGTGTACATGTACAAAGGGTGTGTGTACATGCTAATGCAAATGAAATGCACTCAAACACACAAAGGGTGTGCACATACACATTCGGGGTGCATGTATGTGTGAGTGCACAGAATTTTTGAAGCAGAGAGAAATTTTCTTTCCCCATTTTCTGGGATACACAAATGTATATACATTTGAATTCCAAGTAAGCAGTGACATTTTCATACAAGCAAATAATTTAATAAAGCTATAAAATGAATGAATGCTTATGCCATTTTCACACCCACCTAACTTACATTTTGTAACATCACAAATGGAGAATTATGAAAGTAGCATAAATTACATATCCTAAACAATATGACATTAAATTTCTATAAATTTCCTATCCTATTATTGGAGTGAATGTCTTATAATTAGGCCTTATTAGGTTTAGTTAATTGAATAAATGTTTATATAATGACTATATCATTTATTTATTATTAGAGAAGATATATGCTTTTATATCATATATATCTGTTGAATAGGTCAAAATGCATTTGTCTGTGGCAGTACGGTGACCTTTGATGAATTTACAAAAACAAATTTATCAGAGGCATATGTTGTATCCTTGCATCTGATGAGATCTTCTAATAAATGTGTTTACACTGAATAATTTCAGCAATCCATGTCTGAGATGTGGAACTCCTCTGGAACATGTTAGTTTTGTCCCAAAGATAGTGTCTTCTTGGGAAATGGCTTACATTTCAATTATGGAATTACATGTGTTATCTTAATCATGAGTTACCTTAAAACTTTAGTTTTGTGTGTTGAACTTCTGTCATTAAGAACCTATAATATTTGAATAAGAACATCATCATATTCATCACATAACATCTTATATAGTGCCTTCTAATCAGGTATCTCACAGTGCGTTACAGATAATATTTAATTAATTAAAATTCCCAACAATCCTGTGAGGTAGGAAATGTATATTCTACACATTTGACAGATGAGGAAGCTGAGATTGAGCTTTGCAAACTTCTAAACACATAAACCTATATTTAGGCATTAATTGGGGGGGGGCTTATTTGGTAGGTTCTGACCTCCACAAATCCTAATGACAACACCCCAAACAGCCTGGCTCAGCCCCCTATCTTTCCTGCTCCCACTTCCCACCTCCTAACTGCCCCCCTCCGAACCTCTACCCTATCCAACACTCCCTGCTCCTTGTCTCCTAACAGCCCTCTCTGAGACCCCTCACCCCTAACCACCCCCTGGAACTCCAGCCCCTAACCACCCCCTCTTGTCCCCTGACAGCCCCCTCCTGAGACCCCCCCCCAACCTAACTGTCCCCCCAGGATTCCCATCTATCCAACTCCCCCTGTTCCATTACCCCTGACTGCCCCAACCCCTATCCACCACCCTACCCCCTGACAGACTCCCATGCCCCATCCAACCTCCCTGCTCCCTGACTGCCCCACAGGACTCCCTGCCCCTTATCCAACCTCCCAGCACTGTCTCCAGCCCCCTTACCATGCCACTCAGCAGTGATATTCTGGTCCTCTGTGTTGGCAATACCTCCCAACTTTGTGTCCACCACAAATTTTACTAGCACACTCCCATCTTTTTGTGCCAAGGTCAGTAATAAAAATGTTATTTTTTGACTAAGATCAATCCCTGAGAAATTCCCCTAGTAACCTCCCTCCTCGGACTTTGTCAGCTTCATATTTCTGGAAGAGTACTTCGCTCTATTCTGTCTGACAACGAGTTAATTATTTTATGAAGCCCCATGCAATGCTCATTTGGCAGCCAATATTAGTGGGCCTACAAAGTGGTGGTAATTAGATGAATATAATGAAATCTGGTTTATTGAGCCCTCTACAATCACCATGTAGCCGGGCCAGTCAGCAGACTGTAGATTCCAGGGCAGTAGCAGGAAGGACCGAATGAGTGAAAATTGTAGGCCTATGCAAACCATGACTGGGGCTGTGTTTCCTCTTGGGAAAGTCACAGAGAATCGACCTTTTCAATGGTATCAGGTGGCCACAGATGTGAAGTGATGCAAAACAAATGTCAGGATTATAGCATTGCCTCCATCCGGCTGATCTGAACATGCCATGGTATTTGGCATTGGAGAGGAGGTTCTGGTCTTCAGTAAAAGCCCAGGATGTGCTTCAGCATGGATGTGCTTGTATAGCCCCAAAGGCTATGGTGGCTATTGAAATCACCAACATAGCTAGTAGGATCTTGGTGTTGGTAAAACTGGAAATGACCATTCCATTGGCAGTGGCTTGTATATGTTAATGACTGTCAGATAGCCATTCTTGATAGTGATTGAGTAGGGGTTCATAATAGGTAGGACTTTGATGGAATCCTTAAAGTCATATTTTATGTACGTCACAAGTCCATATGTAGGGGGATGGCTTGCAGACATGTGGACTCTGTTGAACTTCTATCACAGGCCTTCACTCTCCAGGTGTGTTTCTTGTACCTCAGGGGCATAGATGTTTTGAATCTGCAGGATTGTTGTGAAGTAATCACACTTTGCATTAGATAGGCCCTCAATGTTGAGCTGCACAATTTGAAGTAATGAATCTTTTGAAGGTTTGACCCTGACATGGGCTATTATTACCATTCCATTTCTCACTCGCAGGGCATTTAAGGACCTCTGGTCACAAATTTGATAACATTCTTTGTGCTTTCATACATAATAGAGAAGACTGTGTGAAGTTTATCATCTCCACCAGTTTAAATGTATTTTAAAATATGATTCTTCATTTGGAAGTTACACAAGCGTCAATCTATTTTGTGGATTTATGGAATAATGTTTGTTATTTGTTTGGATTACAAGAATATTTTTCCTCTCTTGTGAAATTGTTTCTGCTTATTTGAAATTTGAGCACACATAAATGCTTTTACCATGTTTAAAATTCTACATTTTCAAATAAAATATGAATGTTTGAAGAAGACTCACTGATTAGAGGACCTCTCAACTTTAAAAGAAAGAATCTACTTTAATATTCAATCTATACATTTAATTTAATCCCATACATACATGGCATTATCTAGCCTGTACTGATATATATACTGTAAATGTAATAAATACAAAATTATGGCGCTAATAGCACATCCTATCATTTTAACTTGTCAGATTAATCTCTATATGTTTTTGTTTGTGTCTACCTGTTGGGCCTAAACACATTTTAATGGTTGATTAAAAGTTTCTTCAGTGGACTATATAATTACTTTATAATAATTATTAATAAAAATATAGAAAAGTTTTTCACACATCTTTCTAGTAGTTTCTTTAGGGGCAGTCATTATCTGACATCACATATATGATTAGTCACTAGATGAAATGCTTTGGTGTGAGGTATTGCAATGGATTCTGATAACTAATTAAATAAATTTATTGAAGACCCTTCCCCTACTGATATTTTTGAAGAATAATTTGATGTCAATATTTTCACTATTCCATTAAATGTTTCATATTTAGAGTACTTAATATTTCTATTGAGAACTGTTTGTTTTGTTCATAAGGAAATGTCCACTTTGGTATCTGATTTGGATTATACTTATGGAATGCCTATAAGAAAAAAGTAAAATCCCTTATTTTTAGTTATCTCATAATTTTTGTACTCTCGATATTGGTCTGTTCTCATTAGAAAATCTCTGTGATACTTCACACTTATGTCCTCCCTTCCATTCAAGCATTTTAAGGGGCCTGATCCGAAAACCTATTGAAGTCAGTGGGATTCTTATTTTTATTGATTTCAGTGGGCCTTGGATCAGGCTCACAGTAAACTACAGACAATGATTAATTTAGTCTCACAACAGTCCTGTGAATTAGAAAAGTTATATTATTTCCAAAATAACTATGAGAAAGCTCAGGAACAGCGAGGTGAAATCAGTGTTCAAATATTGTTCTTAGGCATGTGAATCAACATTTACTCAATTATATGAAAGATCCCATATTCCAGTACATGGGGACTCACAGATCCCCAATAAAGTGAGTGGCAATTAAAGTTGCTCAGTGTCGCTGAAAATCAAGACACTTATTTAGGCTCTTCAGTATGGATTTAGGTACCTCACTTGAAGGCTCCAAATTTGAAAAATTTGG
Organism: Sternotherus odoratus; assembly: GCA_032164245.1. Classification (NCBI taxonomy): domain Eukaryota; kingdom Metazoa; phylum Chordata; order Testudines; family Kinosternidae; genus Sternotherus; species Sternotherus odoratus. The sequence continues at coordinate 32,943,208 of JAVMKO010000008.1, forward strand.
ACTAATTAACTTTCCAAATGTTGCACCTAGCAGGGACGCTGGAAGAGCAGGGACCAGTGGACCATGGCCCTCCAGGTCAGTCCACATTTTTCGCCAGGTTCCGTCCCCCTGACCCTCCTCTTCCCCCTGGCCCCGTGTCAAGCCGCCCGGAACTGAAGCCGAAGCCCGGCCCGGACAACAGCGGTCTTGGGAGCCGAAGCTGGGGATCCTCCACTCGCCTGAGTCGGGGGAGCCGAGAGCATCTCCCTGCCCAGGTCCCCGCCCAGCAAAGATGGATGGTCCGTGTCTCCCCAGAGCTCTCCGGGTGGCTCTTCCGCATCCCAGGCCAGACAGGAAGCCGGAGCCAGGTGGTAGAGTTAAGAGCCGCGCCAGCAGCTGTGGGGAGCTAGCGCGGACCTTCTACCTGCAGTGGGCAGGGGTACCGCGAGACGGAGACAGGGCACCGGGGATGCTTTCGATCCTCCCATCCCCAGCAGTAGAAGGGGCCAGGACTCCGCGACCCGGTTTCCAGCTTGGCCAGGGGCGGAGCCTCGTGCCCCCTACCCGACTTTAGGAAAACTCACCCCTGCCTAGGAGCTTTGTGTCGGAGCTGGGAAGGGAACTGTTTCTCAAGGGAGAAATCCTGACACCACTGAAGCAATAAAAGATTTGCTATTGAACTCTGTGAGGACAGGATTACACTCTACGTCCCAGATCTAGTTCATACACATACCAGGAGGGGGAAATATTTTAGAAATAAAATAAGAATGGGTACATCTAGCCACGAACAAAGGGTTTTAAGTAAGAGCTTTCCATCTTCAGAGAAGCATACTTTGAATTTACTTAATAAATTCCATATTCAGCCTCCAACATAATTAACGTTCTCTGCTCTCTAGCGACGAAAATCATGTTATCGCCCATGGCAACAACAGAAATTTACAAATAATCTAACCGAATGAGGGTATAAGGGAACTAAACTGCCTTACCTGAAATTACTTATAACGCTGAAAATGCATGCAAGGGCACTTTATTACGCCAAACATGCACTTACATATTGTATTTTAAATCAAGAGGTTAAAGAAGTCGGTTGTTGTACTCTGAAAGGAAAGGAAAACTAATTTGCAACATTCCGATGAGAATCTTACCTTCGGAGCTGTTTCATTATAAATTGACCTGATCTGCAGAGTCTCTACTTCTCAGATCTTGATTATTTTTAACTCTCAAAAAATCAGTTTGTGAAAGAACTTGTGCTAAGTGATATTGCGGGGTCTTGCGTATTTCCGTTTTCGGGTGTGAGCATTTCGCCTGCAGTTCCCTCACTTAGACTCAAAGTGCCGCTGTTGGCCAATACGGAGCCAGCGCTGAAGCTGAGGAATTATTGGACGGAGTCTCTTGCAAAGCTATTGCGCTATTATACTGTTTGGATCTCGAGAGACGCAGTGTCGCGGAAAAAAACAAATCCTCTCGGGTTGCTATAATATTTAATTTACATTTAATTACCGACGCCGAGGATTCTTACAAGCCGAGGGAAATTTGGAAAGGAGAATCGATTCAGAATAAAAGAGGCAAGGAAACACTGAGCCGAGAGTGCCTGATATGGAAACCAGACACAGCCGGAGAGTCACACGGCAAGTACTGTTGTTTCACTTCTTATTCTCTTTGTTCTGCCGGTCGGTCTCGGAGCAGATTAATTATTTGATTCCGGAGGAAATGGCCAAAGGTTCCCTTGTGGGGAATCTCGCCAAGGATTTGGGATTAAATGGCAGAGAGCTTCCTCAGCGAAAGCTCCGTGTCAGTTCGGAAAAGCAATACTTCAGTGTGAATGGGGGAAATGGCAACCTGTGTGTGAATAACAGGATAGACCGGGAGGAGATATGTGGGAAATCATCGATTTGTTTCCTAAATTTAGAAGTTGTGGTTGAAAACCCTTTGAATGTTTTCCACGTGAACGTCGGAATCCAGGACATTAACGATAATACACCGTGGTTTACTAAAAATAATATTGATTTGGAAATTAATGAATTAGCACAACCTGGTGCACGATTTCCTCTAGAACCTGCGCAAGATCCCGATGTTGGAGCCAATTCACTGCGAGGTTACCAGCTCAGTCCAAATCCGTATTTTATCTTGAAACTGAAGGAAAATCCAGATGGAAAAAAACAGGCAGAACTGGTATTAGAGAAATCTTTGGATCGAGAGAAGCAGAGTTCACATCACTTGATCCTGACGGCTGTGGATGGAGGAGATCCAGTCAGAACTGGAACAGCTCAGATTAAAATAACCGTTACTGACGGTAATGACAATCCCCCTGTATTCACTGAAGAGATCTACAAAATCAGCCTGAAGGAAAATCTACCAAACGGCTCTGTAGTGCTCCAGGTTAAAGCCATTGATGAAGATGAAGGTGCATATGCCAAAATATTATATTCTTTCAGCAGTATACCTCAAAGTGCACAACATCTCTTTAGTTTAGATTCTGGTAACGGAATAATCACAACAAAGGGACTTCTGGATTTTGAAGAAACAAATAGCTATATAATGGGTGTAGAAGCGAGGGATGGGGGAGGGCTCACTGACCACTGCAAAGTTCATATAGAAATTTTGGATGAGAACGACAATACTCCCGAACTGACACTCACATCCGTGTCCAGTCCAATTCCCGAAGACTCAGTGCCCGGGACAGTGATAGCTCTGATGAAAGCCCGTGACAGAGACGATGAAGGAAATGGACATGTCACCTGTCGCATTCAAGATAATTTGCCGTTTAAAATAATATCCTCCTCTAATAATTACTACAAGCTCCTCACACACAGCACCCTGGACAGGGAAAAGACCCCGGAGTACAATATCACAATCACAGCCACAGACAAAGGTTCTCCCCCACTCTCCACCCAGAAAACCATCCTGTTGCAGATCTCGGATATCAACGACAACGCGCCTGTCTTTGAGAAACCTTCCTACATCGCCTATGTGCCAGAGAACAACCCCTCGGGGGCCTCCATTTTCAGTGTAAAAGCCTCAGACCGGGATCTGGACCGGAACGCCCGAGTCTCTTACTCCATCCTGAGCAGCAGCATCGAGGAGGTGCCTCTCTCCTCCTACATCTCCATTAACTCCCAGACCGGAGCTATCTATGCGCAGCGCTCCTTCGACTACGAGCAATTCCGGGAGTTTGAGATGCAAGTGAAGGCCCAAGACGGCGGGTCCCCGCCTCTCAGCACCAATGTCACCGTCCGGGTGTTTATTCTGGATCAGAATGATAACGCCCCTCGCATCCTGTATCCTTCCCTCGGAGCCGATGGCTCCGCCTTGTTCGAGATGGTGCCTCGGTCGGCCGAGGCAGGTTATCTGGTGACTAAGGTGGTGGCGGTGGATGCTGACTCAGGACACAATGCCTGGCTCTCCTACCATCTGCTCCAGGCCACGGAACCGACGCTCTTCAGCATGGGGCTGCACAGCGGGGAGATCCGGACAGCCCGCGCCTTTGCGGACAGAGATGCTGTGAAGCACAGGCTGGTCACCCTGGTGAAGGATAACGGGCAGTCGCCTCTCTCCGCCACAGTGACTCTCAACCTGGTGTTTGCCGAGAACTTCCAAGAGGCTCTTCCGGAAATGAGCGACCAATCGGGTGACTCCGCGTCTCAGTCTGATTTACAGTTTTACTTGGTGTTGGCGTTAGCCTTGATCTCATTTTTATTTCTAATTACAATTATCGTGGTGATAGCTATGAAAGTTAGAAGTTCAAAAGGCTCCTCTATTTTTCAGTATGTCAGGCCTGCTCTTTATTCCAAGGCTGATCCCAGATTCCTACCAGATTACAAAGACGGGACCTTGCCGTATTCCTATAATTTGTGTTTGGCTACAGACTGCGGGCAAAATGGATTCAACTTGCTTAAAAGTAGCGAACAGAACATTACATCTGAAAGTATCCTTTGCAATGACAACTCTGGGATTTTACTTGTGAATAGTTCTGGTTCTGAAGGGCCCAAACCCGGGTCCGAAACTCTTCTCAAGGTGAGTTTTTGCATTATCGCCTTAGTTATGGTATCACTTCTCTGATTTTTAATTAAATTATTCAGACAATGAAAATGATATTCGTAAATATGTATAATCATGCGAACTAAACGTTTTTTAGATTAATTCTATTTTTATATGTGAGCGTTATTTCTCTTTTGTGTAGTATATGTTTGACACCAACCTGTGGTTAGTGCCTTTTGAATGGTGCAGCACGATGTCCAAAGTTATGATATTATTGTGTCTTGCTGATATAAATTTTGTAGCGGTAACTATCCTCACCTGACATTTGTGGAATGTGAAATTTATACCCTCATCATTCTGTTAGAAGTTTTGAAGGAAAGACGTCAGTCAGTGATGGACTATTCGAGGGATTATAACATTTGACATTTTAAAAAATCCAATTTACCAAGATGCTACCATGCATTGTTGGCAGGGAACTTCAATATAGTTTAAAAGCAAAGTGAACTCGGAACTAATTGTTACTTCCAAATGAAGTCTTGAAGGACATACGTGTCGTTGTCTATACGTTTTTCAATTTCTTTAAAAATAAGTAGTAGCATAGAAGTATGTTCTATAGAAAACCAAATATTCTTCCAATAGAAAGGTTAAACTAAACTAGAAATTAAATATAAAACATTGCCTGGTTATACTTACATATAGTTGTTAATTCTGCAGGAGCCACAAGATATTGGTCTATAATTTTCTCTCTTTTTTCTATACAGAACTCTCAAACCTCTTTCCCTCTCTGGCGGTGATTCTTCATTAGTAGACAGAAAACATGACCACTTTGTGTATATATGAGGTCACCATAAGCGAGTAAACATTAGGAATATCATACCACCTTACAAATTGTACCGCAATACCTGCGGGATATTAGCCAGTGCAGTTAACTGTATATTTTCCCATGACAGATGACGATATACAGCTGGTATTCTGTCTTCATTACTCCTTAATAATTGTGTTTACTGAAAAGTAATTGTTGGGATTTAAAATATCCCTCAACGTGCAGCAATGATCAGTCTATGACATCGTGAAAGAGGAAGTCTCTGTTTAAGAGGAGTGAGAAACACTTACGTTCTGAATATATAAATCGCATTGCTATATGTAAACATATACAATATGTTTCCCATTAGCGTATCTTTGTGAGCCCCTGATAAATTTATATACAGAGCTGTATTTTATTCAGGCAAATACAACTGTGATATCAACCTCTAGTCTGGGAAATAAATAGTATATCTGTGTTCCTTTAGCACAACAAACTCTACTTATATAATTCCTTATCAAGGACTATTTACTTAACTGTAATCCATGTAAAACTCAAATACGCGTATTGGTAAGTGTATACATTTTAAATAGAGGAAGTAACTATCCATAAATAATCGTTGAAAAATATTAATTAACAAACAGATAGAAAGATGTTGGATTTTTTTTAAAAATTGCAGTTATTGGTTGAGACTCTGAGCGCCGCTCTTCACTAATCAGGCAGAGAAATGGGAAGAGAGATCCAGCCAGCCCCGCCCACAGAGATCAGATTTACACTTGGTCAGCGGGATTTTACAGAGTAATATCTATGAAACAGGCTCAATTTTAACATCAGCGATTGTGAAACCAAAGAATTAGGGCTAAAACTTTGCATGGTTAGACTGGCGCTTTGCAGCGCTAGAACCCTCCAGTAGCGCTATAACTTTCGTACCGTACACACTTCAAAGTGAGATTTTGCACATTTTTTTACTCACTGTTTAAAGCGCTAATATTAAACCTCCTTTTCAAAAGGCAGAAGGCTTTTAGCGCTAGCGCTGTAGCGCAAGGTTGAGAATGTGGACACCCATGGGATCTCTTGCATGCCTCCGAGCCATGTAAAGCCATCAGCAAGCCATTTAAGGCCATCAGCAAGCCATTAAAGACAATCAACATGCCATGTAAGGCAAATGACGTGAGGTGTTGTTTTGTAGAGGGGATGAAAAAAGCGGAAGTAGCTTTGCAATTTCTCTCTAACAACTTACACAGCAAATAACCAGTGAAAATGCTTGTGGGCGGATCTGTGTGTCTTAGGGTATGGTTAGACTGGCGCTTTGCTGTGCTAAAACCCTCCATTAGCGCTATAATTATCTGACCATACACACTTCAAAGGCACATTTTGCACATTTACTCAGGGTTTAAAGCGCTAATGTTAAACCACCTTTTCCAGAGGCAGAAGGCTTTTAGCGCTACCATTGTAGCGCAAGGTTGGGAATGTGTACACCCCTTGCGTGATAATGAGCCTCCAGCCTCCAGCATCCTGGCCCAGAATTCCCATTACACATTCCCATCCCCCTCTCTGGCCAGCATTTAACTCTTCTGTCCGTCCTCAGGTGACCTCACCTAAGACCCTCCCCCACATTCCCTGGGAAATGTGAAACACTGGCCCCGATCCGCCATTGCGGGCGGGCGGGCTGCCGGGTCCCTGCCGGTGGCGGCAGGGCTGCCTGGAGGCAGGGCTGCCGGGTCCTCCCCTGCCCCGGTCCCCGCCGCTGCGGGCAGGGCTGCAGGCGGGCTGCTGTGACCCCTGTGCTGCTGGTGGCAGGGCTGTCAGCTCCCCTGCCGCTGTGGGCGGCAGGGATACCGGGTCCCCTGCCGCTGCGGACAGGGCAGGGCTGCCAGGTCCGCCCCTGCCCCGGTCCCTGCCGCTGCGGGCAAGGCTGTGCACAGGCTGCCTGGTCCCCGCCGGTGGCGGCAGGGCTGCCGGTTCCCCGCCACTGCCGGCAGCAGCCCTGCCGTGCTCCCAGCTGCTGTCCCGGGTCCTCGCCGCTGCGGGCACGGCTGAGGGCGGGCTGCTGGGTCCCCGCCGCTGCTGGTGGCAGGGCTGCCGGGTCCCACCGTGGCCAAGCGGCCAGCTGCACACGGGCCCCCCGGCCCGCTGCCGCAAGTTGCGGCGGCAGGAGCTCGCAACTCCCTGGGGAGCGCTCGGCGACCCCCCGGGGGTCTCGACCCCAAGTTTGAGAAACCCCGAATAAATGGTTGCAGAAGGGAGGTGTGTGTACATAGCCTGTCAGTTTTGGAAAAGTAACTGACAGCCGGAAGTTCCCTCCCTAACCACAGGTTCCCAGTTCCCCCTAACCACACTCCTTTGCAAAACAGGTTGCACCCAGCTGAATGCTGGGATACCTGCCCTATCCCGCTACTCTCACTGCCGCCAGAAGCTCTGCAAATGTGTTCATTCTTTGGCGCTACAGGGATTAAATGTGTACAGCCTCTAGCGCAAAACCTATTGCGCTAAATTGGGAAGCGCTATAAAAAAAACACGCTATAATCTCTAGTCTAGCCATACCCTTACATACAAAGCCTGTCAGCTTTCACTAAGAGTATGGTTAGACTGGCGCTTTGCAGCGCAAAAACCCTCTAGTAGTGCAATAATTTTCGTAGCGAACACACTTCAAAGGGAGATTTTGCTAAATGACTCACTGTTTAAAGCACAAGTATTAAACCTCCTTTCCCAGAGTGATAAGCCTTTTTGCGCTAACATTATAGCGCAAGGGTGGGAATGTGGACACCCATGGAATCTCTTGCATGCCTCCAAGCCATGTAAAGCCATTAGCAAGCCATTGAAGGCCATCAGCAAGCCATTAAAGACAATCAACTTGCCATGTAAGGCAAATGACGTGAGGTGTTGTTTTATAAAAGCGGAAGTAGCTTTGCAGTTTCTCTCTAACAACTCACACAGCAAATAATCAGTGAAAATGCTTGCGGATGGAGCTGTGTGTCTGAAATAGACAGCCTGTCAGTTTTCGCTAACGAAAACTAACTGACAGCCAGATCTCCTCTCCCTGTGAACAACTTCCCAGTTCCCCCTCGCCCCCCCCCCCCCCACTCTGCAAAGCACGTTGCACCCAGCTGAATGCTGGGATACCTGCCCTATCCCGCAACTGCTACTGCCGCCAGAAGCGCGACAAATGTATCCATTATTTTGCGCTACAAGGTTTCAATTTGTACAGTCTCTAGCGCGATAGCTATTGCGCTACATTGGGAAGCGCTACAAATAAACGCGCTATAATCATAAGTCTAACCATAGCCATGCAGACAAGCTTTGCCCTTATGGTAAAGAGTCCCTTTTTGACGGAGGAGCAAAATTGTCCACCAAGATGTTCATCCCACATCTTTAGGCATTCTTTCTGATAGCCTAGGCTCAAGGCCATATCATACTTTGAATATGACTGATATCTTGAACTTTATTCAATTTTTGTATGGGAAGTCTGGATAGAGAGTAGAGGACAGGTCTGAAGTGTTACTGGTATCCTGTGTTGCTGAGAAGATGAACTACAGTGCTCTAGTCTGTACTATATATAAATGGAATTTCCTTAACACTGAAGGATTTATGCCAGGCATATCACATAGCTGTAGACCAGTCAAGTGAATAACTGAGGTCAGGCCATCCTATGACAGGATGAAGCAGTCTCCTAGCTAACCATAGATGATAGAAAGTGCTACTTGTCCAAGAGAATGAGAATGGATGTCTGCCTTTTATCCATTGACTGAAGGAAATTATCCATCAGTGCCAGTCAATCCATTTCAGTTCCATCTCCTGGTCTTAATCTAGATTGGCCAGGTCTAGAATATTAACATTAGTTAGATATGATTGTAGTTGGCCTTTGGGTAGCTATACTCTGAGTTTACTTTGGAATGGGAGGTTTTACTTCAGGTGATAGACATCTAGAATTGATGTATCTAGGGAGGGTTTCTTTAATGTCGGTTAGATGACTGCATGTTTGAAGGAAGAAGGGTAGATTCCTTCTCTGAATGTGGCATTGGCTATTTCTGTCATGAGTGGCACCAGGTGCTCATGACTCTTTCATAATTCAAGAAGGGCATGGATCTGATTCACAAATCTGTGTTGGGTCTTTTTTAGTGTGTCCTTATCTTCTTGGTGAGTGAATGCACTGAATTCTGGGAATGCATATGGTCTGTTTATTGGGGAGTATAGGCAGAGTGGATCCAGGCTACTTGAAAAGGTTTTCTGAATGTGTATGCACTTCCTGGTGAAGTAGGATGATAGCTCTTTGCAGGGATTGGTACTCAGTTCTGATGCAGGTTGTAGTAATTAAGGATTAAGAAACTGGTTTACCACTCTGGGTAGCTCCTTATGGTAGGATTTGGCATCCTCAGTGGAGGCTAATAGGAGGGTTGTTTTGACTTGTAATAAAGCCACAGTACAGGGTTTGATGAACTTATTACATTTCATCCTCTGTATATCCGCTTTTGTTTTCCACCATTAGTACTTAATTTGCCATTCCTCTTCCTTCATTCAGGACAGAATGTCAGAAAACCCAGGAATTCTGTGTGGGCCTTGGAAAGGAAGTAACCATTTGGGGACCATTTGGTCAATGATCAAGGCTCGTGTACAATGATAATGATTCACCACGTCCTCCTCCTCCCATTCTGTGGGTGGAATGCTGTTGTCCTTTAGCAGCCCTTGGTATTTCTTGGAGTCCATGTGTCTTCATGGCCAAATCAGGATCACTGGTCTCATTGCTTGAGAGCTGGAAGATCTCTGACCACTTCTATAATGAGCTGATGGTCTATCCAAGACAGTGGCTGGGTTTTGATGTCCTTGATCTTGATATCTAGGATGAATATCAGGTCCAACTGCATAGGCTGGACAAGAGATTATCAGTGAAAGTCCTAAAGAGACAAGAGAGGAGGTGAATTTGGGGGCTTTTGTATTTGCAGCGTTTAAAATATGTATGTTGAAATCTCCCAGGATGATAAGCTGGGGTATGTCACCACCATAAGTGAAAAGGTATCAGTGAGCTCCTTTATGAATCCTTTAGTGAGTCATGGTGTTTAAATAATCATAAAAACTACTTTCGCTTTGCCTCTGATTTCTATTGTCAGATTAATTAATTCGAATGTTGTCTTACTTTTTTGTATTTGATGTTTGATGAGAAGATGAATGCAGTGCTGCCTGCCGTCTTGTCTTTTCTAGGTCTGTGATACACTAAGTATCCTAGGAGGATGAGGTGAGGTAGAACGGGTGTCATCCAGCCAGGTCACAGTGCTTCATCACTGATGAGGTTATGAACTATTCTCCTGTGAATCATTCCATTTGTTCCTCCGGAGGTGTGCTCTTGGGAACTTGATCTGGATTATATCTATTCAATCACTTGAGAATAAAAAATCCTTACCTTAAATGATCCTAATACTTTATTCTCTTTATGGTGGATTGCTTTCATTGGAACATCATGGTTATGCTTCCCAATTATATAATGAGGAATACTGGTAGCACCTTAGAGACTAACTAGTTTATTTCAGCATAAGCTTTCCTGCGCTATAGCTCACTTCATCGGATGCAGCTATAGCCCACAAAAGCTTATGTTGAAATAAACTAGTTAGTCTCTAAGGTGCTACAAGTATTCCTCCTTTCTGTATGGATACAGACTAACACGGCTGCTATTCTTGAATTATATAAGGCTGTCCAACTAAGCGTCTGATCTTTGCTTACAGAAATCAACGGCAGTGTTTCTCCTCTGCCATCAGTTGGTTTTAGATCAGCCCCCAAGACCATTAAAATTACAATGAATATTATTTACCCAACAATTCTGTCTATTAGCCCACGAAAGCTCATGCTTCAAAACTTTATAGTTAGTCTTTAAGGTGCCACAGGACTTTGTTACCTCTGCTATTCCAGACTAACACGGCTACGTCTCTGATTCTTGACATCTTTCTAGAGTGAATCCAACTCATTCAGTTTTCCTTCTCTCTCGAAACACCTGTCTTGAGAACTGTCTAGATGTCTACCGCTTTATAATCTTTTACTCTTCAAAATTAGTCATTTTGGAAGAAAGAAATTACACTTCCTCCTGGAATATTTCGGGCTCCTGTGATTTCCCCTCTCTCGATGCAATCATTTAGCGTTGCAATTCTCTCACTAAGACTCAGAGTGTCGCTGTTGGCCAATGCCGAGCGAGGTTGCAGTCGGAGATCCACCCTACACCACGGCAAAGCAACTGTTACGCAGTGCAGAACTCTGATGCAGGAGAGCAGAGGGACAAAAGAAATCCTTTCTGCCAAAAGAAGTCCTTCTTCGATATCGGATTTCTGAGGTAAAATTAAGCAGGGGAATGGATTTTATTTATGTTTTATTACTGAGGAGTCTTACAATCTGAAGGGAATTTGCTCCGGAATATCTATTCAAAATACACCGGGAAAGGAAAGGCATGGAAACCAGACACAGACAGACAGCAGGAGCAGTGGGAAGGCTGCAAATACTGTTGCTTCCCTTCTTATTTGTTTTGTTCTGCCGGGCGGCGTCAGATCAGATTCGTTATTCGATTCCTGAGGAAATGGCCAAAGGGTCCCTAGTGGGGAATCTCGCTAAGGATTTGGGGCTGAATGTGAGAGAACTGCCGCTGCGAAAACTCCGTGTGAATTCGGAAAATAAATATTTTACTGTAAATGAGGAACATGGCAACCTGTATGTAAATTCTAGGCTAAACCGGGAGAAACTATGCGGCGAGACACCCCTTTGTGTCTTAAATTTAGAAGTTGTGGTTGAAAACCCTTTAAATGTTTTCCACGTGAACATTGCAATCCAGGACATTAATGATAATGCACCGCGGTTCCTTAAAAATAATATAGATTTAGAAATTAATGAATTAGCACAGCCTGGTGCGCGATTTCCGCTAGAACCTGCGCAAGATCCGGATGTTGGAATCAACTCACTGCAGAGTTACCATCTTAGTCCAAATCCATATTTTGTTTTGGAACAGAAGGAAAATCCGGACGGCAACAAATATGCAGAATTAGTGTTACAGAAACCTTTGGATCGAGAAAAAGAAAAGTCTCTTCATTTAATCTTGTCCTCTGTGGATGGGGGAGAGCCAGTCAAAACGGGGACAGTTCCGATTAAAATTACCATTATTGATGCAAATGACAATCCCCCTATATTCACTGAAAAAATTTACAACGTCAGCATGAGAGAAAACCTACCGAAGGGAACCTTAGTGCTTCAGGTGAAAGCGACTGACGCAGATGAAGGTATAAATGCCAAAATAACATATTATTTCAGCAACATACCGCAGAGAGCACAGCAACTGTTCGATTTGGATGCTAGTAGTGGGAAAATTACAGCAAAAGATATTTTGGACTTTGAAGAAAAAAATAGCTACACGATTGGTGTGGAAGCCAGAGACGTGGGAAGTCTCACTGCCCACTCTAAAGTTCAAATAGAAATTCTCGATGAGAACGACAATGCTCCAGAAGTGACGTTGACATCTGTATCCAGTCCCATTCCCGAAGACTCACTTCCCGGAAGAGTCATAGCTCTCATCAAAGTCCATGACCGCGATGAGGGCAGAAATGGAGACGTCACCTGTCGCATTCAAGATAATTTACCCTTTAAAATAATATCCTCCTCTAATAATTACTACAAACTCCTCACAGACAGCACCCTGGACAGGGAAAGGACCCCGGAGTACAATATCACAATCACCGCCACAGACAAAGGCTCTCCCCCACTCTCCACCCAGAAAACCATCCTGTTGCAGATCTCGGATATCAACGACAACGCGCCTGTCTTTGAGAAACCTTCCTACACCGCCTATGTGCCAGAGAACAACCCCTCGGGGGCCTCCATTTTCACTGTAAAAGCCTCAGACCGGGATCTGGACCGGAACGCCCGAGTCACTTACTCCATCCTGAGCAGCAGCATCGAGGAGGTGCCTCTCTCCTCCTACATCTCCATTAACTCCCAGACCGGAGCTATCTATGCGCAGCGCTCCTTCGACTACGAGCAATTCCGGGAGTTTGAGATGCAAGTGACGGCCCAGGACGGCGGGTCCCCGCCTCTCAGCAGCAACGTCACCGTCCGGGTGTTTATTCTGGATCAGAATGATAACGCCCCTCGCATCCTGTATCCTTCCCTCGGAGCCGATGGCTCCGCCTTGTTCGAGATGGTCCCTCGCTCCTCAGAGGCAGGTTATCTGGTGACTAAGGTGGTGGCGGTGGATGCTGACTCAGGACACAATGCCTGGCTCTCCTACCATCTGCTCCAGGCCACGGAACCGACGCTCTTCAGCATGGGGCTGCACAGCGGGGAGATCCGGACAGCCCGCGCCTTTGCGGACAGAGATGCTGTGAAGCACAGGCTGGTCACCCTGGTGAAGGATAACGGGCAGCCGCCTCTCTCCGCCACTGTGACTCTCAACCTGGTGTTTGCCGAGAACTTCCAAGAGGCTCTTCCGGAAATGAGCGACCAATCGGCTGACTTCGCATATCAATCTGATTTACAGTTTTACTTGGTCCTGGCTTTAGCCCTGATCTCATTTTTATTCCTCCTGACAATGACACTGGCTATTGTGATGAAATTGCGAAGGTCAAGGAAACCCAAATTATTTCAGTGTTTTGGTCCTGACCCTTTTTCCAAGACTGTCCCTACATTCCCACCAACTTATGGAGATGACACTTTGCCGTATTCTTATCAGTTATGTTTATCCTCAGAATCTAAGGAAAATGAATTTTCTTTCCTGAAACCTAATGCCCAGATAGCAGAGAATGTTCTGTGCAGTGAGTACTCTGGGACCTTACTTATGAACAAGGGCTGTAGAACATCTGAAACAGAGATTGCTGAAGTGGTAAGTTTCTAGTTCTGTGATTTATACGATTTTTAGACGTATTACTGGTTTTCCTAATTGTACAAGGATAATCTTCTTTAAATAGTATAGGAGACCTTTGTTAAACTGATGTTATTTTTGTAGGATTTACTGACACTCATAATTGCATGCATCGGTATACCCGCTTCCGGGGTGGATCAGTGTTATTCCCGTTTTACAGGGCATGAAGACATAAAATAACTTGCGTACGGTCAGAAAGGGGAAATATAATAGAATAAACTCATATTTCTGAAATCCCCTGCACTGCCTTAACAACTACTCCCTCCTACATCTCCAAAGATGAATATCCTTCCTCGCATTTCAGTGGATTTCTTTACAATAACTACATATCTAGTTATAGGTTTAAGAATAGCAGCAGTGTTAGTCTGTATCCCTAAAGAAAAGGAGGAATACTTGTAGCACCTTAGAGACTAACCATTTTATTTCAGCATAAGCTTTCCTGGGCTATAGCTCACTTCATCGGATGCATAGAAGTGCTGAAATAAACTGGTTAGTCTCTAAAGTGTTACAGGTATTCCTTATATCTAGTTATGTTAGTCTTTAAGGTGCCACAGGACTCTTTGTCCCTTCTGCAAATCCTGACTAACATGGCTACCTCTCTGAGTCTCTACATATCTAGGAGCCTTTTTATACTTTCAGTGGGCTGTACTGCTTCTTGTGAGTAGGAAACAATAATTATTCCTGTACATTAACAATGTTTTTTTTAAATGCCCTTTTAATTGCTTCTTTGGAAGTATTCATTTTTTGCTGTTTCAAAATTGAATTCCCAGATATAAAAAGATTCTGTTATTCATTTAAGTGTCTCATCTCTTTCATTTTACAGATACACAATTAAATATCTGTAAAATACACTAATATAGCATAAAGATTTCATTGACATAGCTTTCTAAAGGCTGCATTATTCACCTGTGGAGAAATCTTCAGTCTATTATTGAAGTCCTCCTAAACAAGTGATAATAAAACTTTTATGTCAAACTTCGTATAATCTGTATCATATATATTACAGAACTACTTTTTGAAGTCTTTCAGTAAAAAGTGAAAGCATTTAAGGTTCAATAGCTTGTAATTATCAGTGCCTAAAGTCAGTTTGGGTCCCATGGTAAAGCTATAAACCTCTCTTTTTCAATAATATAGTGATTCTGTTTCTGCCGGATCAGTGTTGTATGATTAAATAACACCTGACCTTGGCCTTGAACCCCGTAATTGAAGTGGACATTCCATATTTAGGGAATGAGAAGTCTATTCTTCCATGAGTTGCTGTTAGATCATTTCTTTGAACCTAATCTATGGATTGGAATGCTGAACATTGTCCTAGAGGAGATCAGTTAGAGGGCAGAATGATGGTGATGGATTTTAGGTGATTGTGTGTGGTTCCAAATGTCTCTGCCTGGTTTGGGTATATATAATGCTTTTGCAGTACAAAGGAGCCCATAGCTTCTCTTACTAATAGCTTTTCTAAAATTGAATGTGGATATTGCCAGATAAAAATTCCAAATACAATATTTAATAATACCCATTGGTCACAGTACATACAAACAGTCATCCAAGCATCTCTTTAACACTCATATTTAATCCATTAATATATTTTGAGGCAAGAAGGGGTCACTGTGACCTTCCCTTATAGCACAGGCTATGGAAATTCTCCAAAATAATTACTAGACAGGATCTATTTTCCATAAATCCATCCTGATTGGCATTAATTATGTTACCCTCCTTTAGTTGTTTATTAATGGAGTCCCTTATCAGCTGATCCATAATCCTGCCTGGGATCAATGTCAGGCTAACAGGCCTATAATTACCCATGAAATTCTGATAACATTTTTGAAAAAATGGAAAAAATGACAGTCACTTTCTTCCAAGACTTTCCAAGCGCTTATTGAAAATCAGTATTAATGGTTCAAAGCATGCCTCAGCCATGTCTTTTAAAACTCCTTGATGTAAGTTATCTGGATCTGCTGGTTTAAGATGTCGAACTATGTAGCTTCTGTTAAGATCCTCCAGAGACAATATTGGATTGAAAAGAGTATTATCATCACCATATGATGAGGCTGCTGTAATGCTACCTGCAGTGACACAAGAACATGTGTACCAACCTCAGGGAAGATTGTTGGGCAGCAGGGCACAAATTGCAATTGGTTGTGAGTTCTATTCTTAGATTTCACCAACAAACATCGAGTGGAACCTCTTTAGGCATTATGAAAAATTTAACATGGAGTCACAGACAGTCCCCTTACATTCTCTCATCTGTCTTGCCACCCAGGTGAGCATACTTTTGTGATAGCTGGTCCCTTAAATCAAGAGTCACAACAATATTCAGGTTACTCCCAGTCCCAAAGGACCAGACACTTATCCCAGGTCAATTGAACCTTAGAGCTGACACCAAAGACATCGCTTGTAGTCAATTCTATAATAAACTATATAAATATTTATTAATTAGGAAACAGGAGAGTTATTTACAAAATTAAAGTGAGTAAACGGATACACAAATGGGTTACACTCTTAAGTTTCAAAAGGTAATAGAAACTTCTATAATAAGACAGCTGTATATGTCCTTTAGGAGTAACCCAGGTAAAACAGCTGGGAATCTTGTGCTTATGCCTGGAGATACACCTTGCTCCCCAGAGCCCAAGCAGCATAGAGATGGTCAATTCTTTCTTGTTAGGGGATATAGTCTCTCCTTATCACATGGTTTCAGCTGCAAAGGTCACCTGATATGAGGAGTTCCTTGAATGACTCATCTTCACTGTGAGGAGGAAGAACAAGTCTTTCATCTTCCTATTGACTGTACCTAGGGAACTTCCAGTTGCAACATCCACGATAGTCCATCTGATATTGATAGCCTTTCTTTTTGGGAAAGGCATAAAACTTTTTGTTGAAGATCACCCCCTCATACTAATTCATACTCTGTTCTGTCTGGTGATGTACACAGTCACAGAGGCTCACAATACATCATCAATCATCATCATGTTCTTATTATACCTCAGGTGTTTAGGGCAGTGACGAAGCTCCTCCACTCCTGTCTGTTTCTGGCAAGTCTGTCAATGGTTCCCCAGCTGTGTCCCAAGTTTTTCAGCTCAGCTTCCACAGCTCTTTGCCATGTTGTTTTCAGGCAGTCTCATTTTCTCTTGCCTTCATGTTTCCATCTTATTGCTACTCTTGTGATGGAATCACTTTCCATCTGATCCACATGACTGCTCGATCTCCAGTGCCTGCTAGCAATGATGGTGCTCAGATCCTCTTGGCTGTATTAACAAAGAGTCCTGTGGCACCTTAAAGACTAACTAAAGTATTGAAGCATAAGCTTTCATGGGCTAATACCCACTTCGTCGGATGAGCCCACGAAAGCTTATGCTTCAATACTTTAGTTAGTCTTTAAGGTGCCACAGGACTCTTTGTTACTTCTGCTATTCCAGACTAACACGGCTACCTCTCTGATGCTTGGCTGTATTGTGTCAATAGATCTTGGTTTGAGATTGTTCTGGGCCAAAAGGTATAGAGGATTTTTCTGAGGCAGGTTGTATTGAATGAAGACAGTTTGAACATGTCATACTTTCTCATTCCCCAACATTCTGCACTATAAAGTAGTGTTGAAAGTACACAGCTCTGATAAATCTTGAGTTTTGGTGTTGTATTTTGATGATTTCCGGACTGTATTTAAGCTCCTGCAGGTGTTTCTGGCTTTATTGGTTTTGTTCAGGATGTCCTGGTTTGTTCCACCATGCTGGGTGATGGTGCTGCCCAAGTGTGTTTCTACATTGGTGAAAACATAATCCTCTATCCGTACCGGTTATGCAATATTAAAGGTCAGGATATCTGTCTTATTGTGGTTGATTTTCAGTCCAATTTGTCGGATGAATGCATTGAGTCAAGTTGTTTTTTCTTGTATGTGTAAGAGTCTGTTACCCCAGCACTGTGCTCTCGAGCACAAAAGCTGGGACTCTTTACTAGCCAAACCACTTAACCAAGCTACTTCCCAGCCAAATTAAGTCCTACACCCCGAGACACCCCCCTTTTTACCAGTGGGGTTCTTGGGTTACCAATCGCTGCCACCATTTGAGTGCACTTCCAAAACCTTGGAGGGGCCCCCGAAATTCCCCACCCTAACTTTGTCACCCTCCCTGGGAGCCAAAGTCAGACACCTGAAGGCTGCTTCTCTTCACCCTTCCCAGCTGAAGGCAGACTTCCCCTAACCCTGTCTCTCTCTACCTGAGAGCCAGACCCTCAGAGGCTGCTTTTCCTCCCCCCTGCACCCTGTCCCCCTCCCTGGGAGCCAGAATCAGGCACCTGGAGGCTGCTTCCTCCCTCCCCCATCTAACCTGACGATAAGGAGAGACAGTCTCCACACTCCAGCTATGCAATTAGCTGCCCTGGTATCTATTTCCCTTCCCTTCCCCCTTCCCAGACTGGAAGCAGAGAAAACCCTAAGGGAAATAAACCACACGGTTTTATAACTAGAAGATTTAATAAAGAAAAGGGAATGAAACAAGGATACAATACACTTTACAATTTGGGGTTCTCTAGCTCCCTTCTAAAATGGAAAGAAACACCCCAAAAGGCACAGGCTTAATAGAATCAAATGATTATACTCACAGTACAGCTAATCAGAAATATAAGAA
Organism: Sternotherus odoratus; assembly: GCA_032164245.1. Lineage (NCBI taxonomy): Eukaryota > Metazoa > Chordata > Testudines > Kinosternidae > Sternotherus > Sternotherus odoratus. The sequence continues at coordinate 32,961,464 of JAVMKO010000008.1, forward strand.
GAAAATAGAACCATCTTTATAGCCAAAGATTGTCTAGGACCCTTGCCAAGCTCCATGGCAAGCCAGAAATGAACTGAAGGCTCTGTTGGTCTGGAGGCTCTGACGACACTGGTGTCTCAGATGACATTAACCCTCTCCAGCCCTCCACACCCATGACAATATGTGATAGGATAGTAATTTCATCTGCAAAGTCCAGGTCTTCAAGGGATGAGAAAAGTGTACATTTAATGCCTCTTGCCAGGTCTTCTGTTCTATGCCACATTATCCAGATGATGGCAATGTTGAAGAGGATTGCAGACATGACACACACCTGATGTACTCCTCTTTTTATTTCAAAACTGAGTTCACTGTGATCAACACTACATGTAAAGTTGACATGTAAAGTTTTGATGACATCAGTTTTACTGAAAGGAATTCCATAAGCCCGCAGAATGCACCATAGGCTGGTCCTGTGAATGCTATCAGAAGCTTTCTCAAAGTCTATGAAATTTATGTAGCGTTACCATTGCCATTCTAAACAGTGTTATATTATGTTTGCTAGAGTGAAGATCTGGTCTGTGGATCAACACCCTTTCCAAAAACCAGCTTGCTGTTTTCTGAGAATGCTATCAACTGCCTCTGATATACACTTGACTATGATCTTACACAATACTTTGCTTGGCACAGATAAAAGTGTGATACCACAGCAGTTATTACAATCACTGAGAGTTCTTTTCTTTGATATCTTCACTATAACCCCATTGGTCTACTCATCTGGCACTTTTCCCCTTTCCCAGACTGATGTAAATAGAGGGACCAGGATAGATCTTCTAATTTAGGATTTACCTTGAACAATTCTGCATTCAAGTTATCCTTGCCAGGAGCTTTCCCATTTTTTAAGGATTTGATGGCTTCAATGAGCTCTTCCTTAGTTGGGGTGTCTATGTTGATATCAAGATCTTCTTCTGCCTCGTGGATGTTTGCTTCCTCTTTAGGTGTCTCCCTGATCAACAATTCTTTTAAATGCTCTGTCCAGCTCATTTCTTGTTCTTTTTTTGCTTGTTAGTAGGTCTCCTTGTTTGCTCCCGATGAGAGTATTTCTTGGTGTCTGCTCTTTACCACTGATAAGCCACCTCATTTTGTAGACAGTTCCTTGTTCACCATGAGCAGCTTCATCCTCTGCTTGCGTTGCCAGATTATCAATATAATGCTGTTTGTCCACTCTCACAAGGTGTTTGACCTCCCAGTGTGCCTTGCTATACTGCTCATGGGTTTGTCTTTTAGCTTCTGGGATTTTGTGTCTAAAACTTTTTTTCTTTAGGGCCCATCTGCTTTCTATGGTGTTCCATGTGCTGGGTGTAATTCCTTCCTTCCTTCTCTTCTGCCTATATCCTAGAAAGGCTTCACTGCTCTGTTTATAAATTGCTGTTACTTTGTCTCACTTCTTGTTGATCTCCTTATCTACATTCCCCTCCTCTTCATCAAGATCTGCAAGTGCTTGAAACCTGTTCTTTAACTGCAGAATGAAGGCTTTATGTATTTCAGGGGACTTTAGCTTGTCAATGTCATAACGTCTATGTCCTTTGTTTGGTGGACTCACACTTCCCAGTTTTAGCTTGATGAGGGCTGTCACAAGATGGTGGTCAGTGTCAACATCTGCACCCTTTCTCACTTTCACATCTTTCAGTGAGCATCACCATTTGCCACTGATCATGATATGGTCAATCTAGTTCTTATCTCTGCCATTTGGAAAACACCATGTCAGCATGAAAATTTAACAATGTTCAAATAGGGTTCCACTAATGACTAGGTCATTCATATTACAGAAAGCAACAAGCCTGTCTCCATTTCCATTCATGGTGCCACACACGTCTTCCCATTGCCCTGTGGTTGTTAGTGTTGTCCTTGCCAGCTTTAGCATTCAGGTCTCCCATGACAATAGTCATGTCGTGGCATGATACTTTTTCTAACTCCTCCTTTAGTGTAAGGTAGAATTTGTCCTTTACTTCTTCATCACTGTCATTTGTCAGAGCATAGCATAGCACTGAATCAGTGCTCCCTCCCTCCTTGCCACCCCCTCCCTCCTTGCCAGCTGGGAGAGATAAAGAACACAGACTCTGCTCTGCACTGTACTTAGCAACATGCCTTCAGCTTCCATCCAGGACACACCACATGATTCACTGTCTACAGCCAAGTTCTAAGATACAACCACATTTATCCAATCCCTCAAACAGAGACAAACATCTACAAGATCTCTATCAAGCATTATTAAAACTATAATACCCACCTGGTTAACTGAAAAAACAGATTAACAGAGCCAGAACAGTACCCAGAAGTCACCTACTACAAGACAGACCCAACAAAGAAAATAACAGAACGCCATTAGCCATCACCTTCAACCCCCAACTAAAACCTTTCCAGCACATTATCAAAGATCTACAACCTATCCTATCACTGTCACAAATCTTGGGAGACAGACCAGTCCTGGCTTACAGACAGCCCCCCAACCTGAAGCAAATACTCACCAGCAACCACACAACAAAAACACTAACCCAGGAACCTATCCTTGCAAGAAAGCCCAATGCCAAATCTGCCCACATATTTTTTCAACTGACACCATCATAAGACCTAATCACATTAGCCATGCCATCAGGGGTTCATTCACCTGCACCCCTACCAATGTGATATATGCCATCATGTGCCAGCATTGCCCCTCTGCCATATACATTGGCCAGACTGGACAGTCTCTATGCAAAAGAATAAATGGACACAAATCTGACATCAGGAATCATAACATTCAAAAACCAGCAGGAGAACACTTCAGTCACCCTGGTCACTCAATAACAGACCTGGAGGTGACAATTTTGAAACAGAAAAACTTCAAAAAAGGACTCCAACTGAGAAGCTGCTCTACTGAAATTAATTTGCAAATTGGACACTACCAAGTTAGGGTTAAATAGAGACTGGGAATAGCTGGGTTATTACACAAATTGAATCTATTTCCCAGGTTACGTATCCTCATATCTTTTTGTCAACTATCTGATATGGACAATCTTGATTATCACTACAAAAGTTTTTTTTCTCCTGCTAATAATAGCCCATCCAAATTAAATAGCCTCTTAGAATTGGTATGGCAACTTCCACCTTTACATATTTTCTATGTGTATATATATCTTACCTACCGTGTGTTCCTTTCTAGCATCTGATGAAGTGGGCTATAGCCTACAAAATCTTATGCTGAAATAAATTTGTTAGTCTCTAAGGTGCCACAAGTACTCCTGTATTTTTTAAAAGTGAGACTCTTTCACAGTGAATCAAGCAATTCACAGCAGACAGCACATATTCTTTTGCTACAAAGTAGTATTTTGCCTTTTATATTGAATGCCTGCCAGTTTGGTGTGAGACATCACACACAGCTGGGCAACAGAATTCAGGTTGCAGACAGGCATGGTAAGCCAAAGGGCACGTGGTTTGACTTCTTCCACCTTCATAACACATGGGAATGGTTTCAGACTGAGGTGCCCTCCTTTCCTATACCAAGAAATGTCTCTTGGGTTGGCCATTTGAAAGGAGGGACTGCGTTTTTTTGTGTGTATGTGCACCACAACCCCGCCCCGTGGCCCCCTTCCCCCAATTCTCTGGGATGAGCCCTTCACCCCTCCCCCCACTGTGTGGCTATTAGGGATGATTCTCCTGGATCATTCTCCTCCATTGTGGGGAAGTTATTATACCTCTGAATAATAATATGGTTTACATTAAAATGTGCATCAAAATCTGGAAACCTGCAGTTAGATCACTTTCTTTATTGCAATATCTATCTATCTATCTATCTATCTATCTATCTATCTATCTATCTATCTATCTATCTATCTATCTATCTATCTATCGTTGCTCTGCTGCCACCTTAAATCATATTATCATATTAATTCCATATAAAATTAACAGTGAAGTCCCTATTGGACTTCCTGGTGTCTGGCTTTCTGCCCTTTTTGGGGAGGGTTGTGGTTTCGAAGTTTTTGGTTTTACAATTTTCTTTATATACAAAGAGAGAATAGAAATACATAATCCAGAAACTAACATTATAGAATCTTTTATTTATGCTTAACTGATTAATTCAATATTCCAGAGAGAAAATTTTAATTCTTCTTTGTTGTGCTTTTAAAGAAGAATTAGATGCTTCTATAGCACTGTATATTAATATAGATACATTCTTAACTGACTGAAATATGTTGGTATAATGGGTGTATAGTAATATATTTATGTCTGTTTTGTGCTGACATGATTGATTGTCCTAGTTTCGATTTGCATCTCGGAAAAGCTTTGTATGCAGTTCTTTCCAGAGAACACACCCACGATTCTAGGGCTGCTTTATACATGGAACGCTTAGGGGTTCTTCTGGACTCCTTTTATTTTGTTTATTAGGATTTATGAGAGAACCTAGCTTTTAAGTACAGTATCACTTAGGAGACTGGAACCTTCTTCATCTTCTTTTTGTAGTTGTACATTCTTAATGGGTAGATTTCTTTCGAAAAAAGGATAAACTTAAAATTGACACATAACTGAATGTGAAATGGGTTTTATTTATGATGCTTAATCAGGTAAATAAACCCGCAATAGTTCTCGCTCTTCTCAATTAAGAAAATAATTCTTTCTGTCAAATATTTCACAATTATCACTTGCTGATAATATTCCACATGCTGATAATATTCCACGCAATTATCACTTGCTGAAAATATTCCACGCATATTTGTGAATGTGGATATTTGATGGTTGCGGTTTATGAACGAGAACTTTTTGAAGGTGTTGAAAAGTTCTTGTATCTACTCATCTGATAGAGTTTAAAAATAATTAGAACTATAAATCATCCATCTTCATTTTTAGATTAACCAGATAGCTATTTGTTCTATCGTAAATCAAAAGAATTAACTTGCAGAAAAGATTTCATATTATAGCGTCCACTGATACAGATATTTTTTTAAATGTACAGTTTTGCTCTGGGATGCAGTTGTTTACAGTTAACAAGTGCGTTACGAAAGCGACTAAGCGGCACCGGCGCCTTGGTAAGATCGCTGCTATTGCAGTTCTCCCGCTGAGACTCTGAGTGCCGCTGTTGACCAATGCGGAGCCAGGGCTGGAGCCGGAGATCCACCGGAGCCTCCTGCGCTGCGATTGCTCCGTCACACAGCACAGATCGCAGAGGAAACAGCAGAGAGACCTTCGCAGTCCGGCTGAGAAAAGGGAAGGGCCGTTAGAACACACAGTCCCGGAATGTTTACCCCTCTGCCGCGGATTCCTTTGCCCTGCTGGGATTTGTAAACACCAGATGTAATCAAAACAAGGAACGGACAGAGACCGGGATGGAAATCAGGCGCCGAGAGCCGAGGCGGGCAGTCACAGCGCAGGTACTGTTGTTGTTTCCCTTCTTATTCTCTTTGTTCTGCCGGGCGGTCTCGGAGCACTTTCGTTATTCCATACCTGAGGAAATGGCCAAAGGTTCCCTTGTGGGAAATCTCGCCAAGGATTTGGGATTAAATATCAGAGAATTACAGCAGCGGAAGCTCCGTGTCAGTTCGGAAAAGCAATACTTCAGTGTGAATGGGGAAAATGGCAACCTGTATGTGAATGGTAGGATAGACCGGGAGGAGATATGCGGGGAGACACCCCTTTGTGTCCTGACACTCGAAACGGTGGTGGAAAATCCTCTGAATGTTTTCCATGTGAATGTAGCAATCCAGGACATTAATGATAACGCGCCTCAGTTTATGAAGAGTAACATTGATTTAGAAATCAATGAGTTAGCACTGCCGGGAACGCGATTTCAACTGGAATCTGCTCAAGATCAAGATACGGGGATGAACTCAGCGCAGAGTTACCAGCTCAGCAAGAACCTGCATTTTACCCTGACTATGAAAGAGAGCCCGGATGGAAATAAATACCCAGAATTAGTATTGGAAAAATCTTTGGATCGCGAAAAGCAAAGATCCCATCACTTGATCCTGACGGCCCTTGATGGGGGAGATCCAATAAAATCCGGGACAGCTCAGATTAGGGTTAATGTCACTGACGCCAATGACAATCCCCCCGTTTTTACTGAGGAGATCTACAAAGTCAGCCTGAGGGAAAACCTACCACGGGGCTCCTTAGTGCTTCAGGTGACAGCCACGGATCAGGATGAAGGGTTAAATTCCCAAATCACATACTCATTCAGCAACACTCCGGAAAATGCTCGTAAAATATATCATTTAGATCCTGGGAACGGTAGAATTACAAATATAGGGAATTTGGATTTTGAAGATTCACATAATTACATGTTGGGAGTAGAAGCCAGGGATGGGGGTGGGCAAACAACTCAATGTAAAGTTCAAATAACAATACTAGACGAAAATGACAATGCCCCGGAAGTGACGTTGACATCTGTGTCCAGCCCAGTAGCTGAAGACTCAGTACCCGGGACAGTGATAGCTCTGATCAAAGTTCGTGACCAAGACACGGGAGAAAACGGAGAAGTCACGTGTCACGTTCAACACATTTTGCCTTTTAAAATAACGGCTTCGTCTAAGAGTTACTACAAACTCCTCACAGACAGCACCCTGGACAGGGAAAGGACCCCGGAGTACAATATCACAATCACAGCCACAGACAAAGGCTCTCCCCCACTCTCCACCCAGAAAACCATCCTATTGCAGATCTCGGATATCAACGACAACGCGCCTGTCTTTGAAAAACCTTCCTACACCGCCTATGTGCCAGAGAACAGCCCCTCGGGGGCCTCCATTTTCAGTGTAAAAGCCTCAGACCGGGATTTGGACCGGAACGCCAGAGTCTCTTACTCCATCCTGAGCAGCAGCATCGAGGAGGTGCCTCTCTCCTCCTACATCTCCATTAACTCCCAGACCGGAGCTATCTATGCGCAGCGCTCCTTCGACTACGAGCAATTCCGGGAGTTTGAGATGCAAGTGACGGCCCAGGACGGCGGGTCCCCGCCTCTCAGCAGCAACGTCACCGTCCGGGTGTTTATTCTGGATCAGAATGATAACGCCCCTCGCATCCTGTATCCTTCCCTCGGAGCCGATGGCTCCGCCTTGTTCGAGATGGTCCCTCGCTCGGCCGAGGCAGGTTATCTGGTGACTAAGGTGGTGGCGGTGGATGCTGACTCAGGACACAATGCCTGGCTCTCCTACCATGTGCTCCAGGCCACGGAACCGACGCTCTTCAGCATGGGGCTGCACAGCGGGGAGATCCGGACAGCCCGCGCCCTTGCGGACAGAGATGCTGTGAAGCACAGGCTGGTCACCCTGGTGAAGGATAACGGGCAGCCGCCTCTCTCCGCCACAGTGACTCTCAACCTGGTGTTTGCCGAGAACTTCCAAGAGGCTCTTCCCGAAATGAGCGACCAATCGCGTGACTCTTCATCTCAGTCGGATTTACAGTTCTATTTGATTCTGGCTCTAGCCTTGATCTCATTTTTGTTCCTTCTGACAGTTACACTGGCCATTGTAATGAAATTGAGAAATTCAGAAAATCCCAAATTGCTTCAGTGTTTTGGTCCTGACCTTTATCCAAAGTTCGGTTCTGTGTTGCCACCAAACTATGAAGATGGGACTTTGCCTTACACCTACCAGCTGTGCTTGTCCTCAGAGTTAAAGAGGAATAAATGTACCTTCTTGAAACCTAGTGCCCAGACATCAGAGAATATTCTGTGCAGTGACAGCTCCTGGATGTCATCTATGGGCAATGGAGCTAGTAGCAGTTTACATGGTAGGACGGAGACTACTGGGGAGGTAGGCTTTTGTTTTCATTGTTTAAATGGTATCTTTGCAGAATACAGGTGTTTAGTGTGAAAGCCTAAATTCCCTCATTGTCATATTATCCGTGATCTCAAAATATGAATTTATTGTCATAACATCCCTGATAAGCAGTGAAAGTGATCTCCATTTTACAGGAGTATGTGAGGTATAATAGGAGTAACTGAAAGGTGGCAAGACAGGAATGAAGTATTAAGTGACTGAGGGTAAAAGTTATACCTCCTAAATCTATTTCCATTGCTTTAGCTATAAGACAGTTCTTATTTTCAGGGAATGGCATCTTTCCTCTAATTTCAAAAGCTTTCCTTGGAATAAATGCATTTTCCAGAAATATTTAAATATCTTCTTTAAGATATGCTTTTTTCTGATAGTGAAAAATATGAAAGCTGTTTAACTGAAACGTATTTTTGTAATACTCTTCAAAATACTTCTTTTGAATAAGTGAGCCTCCTTTAACATTCTAGGGCACAGATTGTCCAACCAGTTCTTTGAATGTATTGGAGACATTTTTTTTATTTCAGAAGGTATACAAAGCTTCTAGAAGAGGTAGTATTTTAGATTAGATTTAGACAAATAGGAGGGAACTGGTTGAGAATTTGAAAGTAGAAGGCAGTTTAGGTAAAAGTGATCATAAAATGGTAGAGTTCATGATTCTAAGGAATGATAGGAGGGAAAACAGCACTATAAAGATAATGGATTTAAAGAAAGCAGACTGTAGCAAAGTTGGGGAGTTGATTGGTAAGATCTCATGGGAAACAAGTCTAGGGGGAAAAGAGTTGGCAGTTATTCAAAGAGACATTATTATTAAAGGCACAAGAGGAAACTCTTCCACTGTGTAGGAAAATTAGGAAGTATGGCAAGAGAGCACCCAAGCTTAACCAGGAGATCTTCAATAGTCTGAAACTCAAAAAAAAAAAAAAAAAAAGAGTCCTACAAAAAGTGGAAATTAGGTCATATTATAAAAGGTGAATATAAACAAATAACACAAGTATGTAGTGATAAAATTAGAAAGGCCAAGGCAAAAATTAGATTAAATTTGCAAGAGACATAAAGGATAAGAGGACATTCTGCAAATACATTAGAAGCAAGAGGGAGGCCAAGGACAAGGTAAGCCAGTACAGGGGCCAGGGGGGAGGGACAAAACAGAAAATGTGGAAATGGTAGTAGTGCTTTCTTACATTTTTGTTTCAATGACAAAGGGTCCTGTGGCACCTTAAAGACTAACTAAAGTATTGAAGCATAAGCTTTCGTGGGTTAATACCCACTTCGTTGGATGCATTTAATGGAAGTATCCAGGGGTAGGTATGCATCTGACGAAATGGGTATTAACCCATGAAAGCTTATGCTTCAATACTTTAGTTAATCTTTAAGGTGCCACAGGATCCTTTGTCATTTATGCTATTCCAGACTAACATGGCTACCTTTCTGGTTTTTGTTTCAGTTTTTGCCAAAACGCTTAGTAGCAATTGGACATCTAACATAGTGAATGCCAGTAAAAATGAGGTAGAATCAGAGGCTAAAAGAGGGAAAGAACAAATTACAAATTATTTAGACAATTTAGATGTTTTCAAGTCACCAGGGCCTGAAGAAATACATCCTAAAACAGTGGTTCTCAATGAGGGGCACATGTATCCCTGGGGGTCCTCAGAGATCTTCCAAGGGTACATCAACTCATCTAGATATTTGCCTAGTTTTACAACAGGCTACATAAAAAAATACTAGTAAAGTCAGTACAAACTAAAATTTCATAGGCAAAGATTTGTTTATACTGGTCTGTATACTATTCACTGAAATGTAAGTACAATATTTATATTCCAATTTATTTATTTTATAATTATATGGTAAAAATGAGAAAGTAACCATTTTTCAGTAATAGTGTTCTGTGACACTTTTGTATTTTTATATCTGATTTTGTAAGTTTTTAAATGAGGTGAAACTTTGGAGCAGGGAGATTGTCACAAGACAAATTAGACTCATGAAAGGGGGATAATAGTCTGAAAAGATTAAGAGCCATTATCCTAGAATACTCAGGGAGATGACTGAGGAGATATCTGAACCTTTAGCAATCATCTTTGAAAAGTCACGGAAGATGGGAAAGATTCCAGAGGACTGGATAAGGGCAAATAAAGTGTCAATCTTAAAAAAAGGGAAATAAGGACATTCTGGGGAATTACAGACCAGTCATCTTAACTTCAGTATCTGAAAAGATAATGGAGCGAATAATTAAGCAATAAATTTGATAATGCCTGGAACAGTGGTTTTCAAAGTTCAGGTTGCTACCCAGTAGTGGGTCACAGAATACAAGGCACTGGGTGGCCTTGCTCATCACCCAGGGACCCTGGTAGCTGGCCAATAAAAACTAGTAGTCCCTACCTGTTCTGACACTGCACTGCATCCTGGAAACAGCCAACAGAAGGTCCAGTTCATAGGCAGGGGGGCCACGGGGCTCTGTGCGCTGCCTCCACCCCAAGCACTGGCTCCAAACTCCCATTGGCCAGAACGGTGCCTGCAAATGAGAGCCACATGGAGCCACTTGCATGCCTCCACTTAGAGCCAGGCCTGCTGGGCACAGCACAGTCCACAGTGCCAGGACAAGCAGGAAGCCTGCCTCTGCACCCTGGCTGTGCTGCTGACCAGGATCCATGGGAGGTAAGCCTGCACCCCAACCCCCTGACCCAGCACTTAGCCCCCCAAACCCAGAACCCCCTCCTGCACTTGGCCCCCTGCCATACCCCAACCCCCTGCCCCAGCCCAGAGTCCCCTCCCACATTCCAACCCCTCATGCCCAGCTCCATTGGGTTGTGGGCATCAATAATTTTCTTCAGCTGGGTCACCAGAAAAAAAGTTTGAAAACCACAGACCTAGAAGATAATAAGGTGATAAGTAACAGTCAGGATGGAATTATCAAGAACAAATTGTGTCAAACCAATCCAATAGCTTTCTTTGAGAGGTCTTATGAGTTGAGGGGAAGTGGTAGATGTGGTATATCTTAACTTTAAGAAGGCTTTTGATACTGTGCTGCAGGACCTTCTCATAAACAAACTGGGGAAATACAACCTAGATAGAGCTACTATAATGTAGATGCATAACTGGTTGGAAAACCATTCCCAGAGAGTAGTTATCAGTCATTCACAGTCAACCTGGAAGGGCATATCAAGTGGGTTCCCACAAGGATCAGTTCTGGGTCTGGTTTTGTTCAATATCTTCATCAATGATTTATGAACATAATTTGTTAATAAAGAGTCAACAAGGTTTTAGTAAAGGGAAATCATGTCTCACCAATCTATGAGAACTCTTTGAGGGGGTCAACAAGCATGTGGACCCAGGGGATCTGGGTATATAGTGTACTTAGATTTTTCAGAAAGCCTTTGAAAAGGTCCCTCACCAAAGGCTTTTATGCAAAGTAATCTGCCACAGGATAAGAGGGAAGATATTCTCATGGATTGGTAACTGGTTGAAAGATAGGAAACAAAGGGTAGGTATAAATGGCTGGTTTTCAGAGAGATGTAAAGAGTGGTGTCTCATAGGGGTCTGTTCTGGAACCAGTCCTGTTCAACATGTTCATAAATGATCTGGAAAAAGGGGTAAACAGTGAGGGGCAAAATTTGCAGATGATACAAAACTATTCAAGATAGTTAAGTCCAAAGTAGACTGCAAAGAGTTACAAAAGGATGTCTCAAAACTGGGTGACTGGACAACAAAACGGCAGATTATGTTTAATGTTGATAAATGCAAAGTAATTCATGATGTAAAGCATAATCTGAACTATACATATAAAATGATGGATTCTAAATTAGCTGTTACTACTCAAGAAAGAGATCTTGGAGTCATTCTGGATAGTTCTCTGAAAACATCCACTCAATGTGCAGTGGCAGTCAAAAAAGCATTCAGAATGCTGGGAATAATTAAGAAATGGATAGATAATAGGACAGAAAATATCATGTTGCCCTTATATAAACCCATAGTACACCCACATCTTGAATACTGTGTGTAGTTGTGGTCTCCCAATCTCAAAAAATATATATTGGAATTGGAAAAGGTTCAGAAAAGGACAGCAAAAATGATTGAGGTATGGAACAGCTGCTGTATGAGGAGAGATTAATAAAAACTGGAACTTTTCAGCATGGAAAAGAGATGGCTAAGGGGAGATATGATTGAGGTGTATAAAATCATGACTGGCATGGACAAAATAGATGAGGAAGTGTTATTTACTACTTCTCATAACACAAGAAATAGGGGTCACCAAATGAAATTAATAGGCGGCTGATTTAAAACAAATAAAAGGAAGTCTTTCTTCACACAAGGCACAGTCAACCTGTGGAACTCCTTGACAGAGGATGTTGTGAAGGCCAAGACCATAACAGGGTTCAAATAAGAATTACAGATACTCCCCAACTTAGGCAAGCATTCGTTCTAGAACACCTTGCATAACTTGGAATTTGCCTATGTCAGAAACCTATCTCTGACCATTACACACACAAACCCCCCTCCCCTTTTTAGCTTTTTCCATAAGCCTGGATTTCCATAACTCAGAATTTTGTAAATTGGGTAGTATCTGTAGATAAATTAATGGAGGATAGGTCCATCAATGGCTATTAGTCAGAATTGACACCAGAAATGGTGTCCCTAGCCTCTGTTTGCCAGCAAATGGGAATGAGCGACAGGGGATTGATCCCTTGATGATTACCTGGTCTGTTCATTCCCGCTGGGGCACCTGGCACTGACCACTGTCAGAAGACAGGATATTGGGTTAGATGAACCCTTGGTCTGATCTAGAAGGACCATTCTTATGTTCTTATGTTAAAATACTCAATCAGAAAGAAAACTAATAAAGGCTTAAGGATAGTCCACTTGGATTCAAGGACGGGAGAATTAACTGCCATGGGGAACGTGGACTTTGAAGAAACTGCTTTATATGAAATCGGGCCCATGACAGGGGGCCTTTTCGATAGATCCAAAATTGTGATAGTTGTTAGTGATGTGAATGACAGCGCTCCGGAATTTAGAATCACATCTCTCGTTAACTGGGTCCCTGAGGACTCTTCCCCGGAAATATGATCGCCCTTTTAAGTGTGCAAGATCTAGATTCAGGAGAGAATGGGGAGGTCACGTGCTCCACACCCAGCGACCTCCCCTTCCAGCTGAGGAACTCGTTGGGGAGAAAGATTCACCGTTATAGTACATGTTTTTCTTTTAAACCTTTAATCATCTCTCGCATGCTTAGTATTCGCAACTGAGTTTGGAGTCCATGTCTTCACAGTATTTGGACGGATATTTTATGTAATAATATTTACATTGTGAACCCATTTAGAAGACAGATTTTCTAGTTCTTTTTTGCAGTTCTCATGATAAGATGATTTGTTTAAAACTTGAGCCTGCCTTAAATTGAGATATTACAATGTAAGGAAAATTTCCTTTATTTTTAGAAACATAGATTTTCAGAGAGAATAAGAATGTTACTGAAGGACAAAATGTTTCAGTGACACAGTTCTCAATACTGTATTAACTCATTTAACTCCAAATATGATTTCATCTGATTTTCCGTATTGCAAATAATAGAGTAGAAACGTGTAATCATGAAACTAAAGTTATGTAAATGTTTGATTAAGAAGAAGAGATTATTTCGACATTCTTTTAAATTTCCTGCAATAATGTTATTGTAGCTTCTCTTTGAGCCTTGAGAATTTGAGAGAAGTTGATTGCTCATCACAGTAATACGTTTTTATAGGATGTAGTTAGCATTGCAGAAAAGATTATGTATGTGGTGTTGTAGCTGAGTAGGTTCCAGGATATTAGTTGGACACGATTAATTAGGTATTTTATTTTATAGGACCAAATTCTGATGGTGAGAAGGACAGGCATTCGAGATTACACTGAGCTCTTTTTTCAGGTCAGAAGAAGAGCTCCATGTAAACTGGAAAGTTTGTCTCTCTCGCCAAAAGAAGTTGGTCCAAGAAAAGAAACGATTCTAACATTTATTGTATTTTTATTAAAATAGTAACATATGTTTCCATAGCACATTGTTTAAAGCAATCAAAGAAAGGCTTACTCGAATATTTGTATAGTGGACACATGACTATGCTGATATTAATTGACGGCCTCCATTTATCTTCGTATCACTGGGACTTTCAATACATTGGCTCACTAGGACTCATTTCGCTTTTCCATTCTTGTTTAGTTTTTGGAATGTCTGGAAAACTATTGAAATGTTCTTTAGTACGATTCTATGAGAGAAAAGGACCTGGTTTTTCTTTATAGTTCAAGGGAAATTTTCTTAGTACTTTTAAGAAACAACCTATGTATTCTGGGTGGGCAGATTACTTTCGAAGGAAAGATAACCTAAAAGAGACAATAAGGGCTAACCACGAAAATAGTTTTCCCCGGGAGTCTATTGGGTTTTAAATTATTGCTTTCTGTCAAACGCTTTAGAACTGTGCTTAGCTGATCTCAGCCATAGGAGTGTTTGCGGAGGATGTGTTTATTTTTATTACATAGAAATTGTTGTTCTTGTACCTATTCATTACACAGACACATACGAATACGTACACCCACACATAGATGCATATATATCTATGCAAACAAAGACAAGGAAATCTCAATCATTTTAAGTTTCACAGTATCAGTAAACAAACACTCACATATTCAAAAAACATTTAGATTCTGCATTTATACTTATATTAGGAAATACGGTTGTTTATACGTGATGGGAATGACTTTACTATACGACTTGTTTTGCATTTCAATGCAAAGTAGAAGAAAAACACACAACAAGCATGACTGTGAGTAGAGCTGTACCGGCGCCTTGATAAGATCCCCGCTATTGCAGTTCTCCAGTTGAGACTCTGGGTGCCGCTGTTGACCAATGCGGAGCCAGGGCTGGAGCCGGAGATCCACCGGAGCCTCCTGCGCTGCGATTGCTCCGTCACACAGCATAGATCGCAGAGGAAACAGCAGAGAGACCTTCGCAGTCCGTCTGAGAAAAGGGAAGGGCCGTTAGAACACACAGTCCCGGAATGTTTACCCCTCTGCCGCGGATTCCTTTGCCCTGCTGGGATTTGTAAACACCAGATGTAATCAAAACAAGGAACGGACAGAGACCGGGATGGAAATCAGGCGCCGAGAGCCGAGCCGGGCAGTCACAGCGCAGGTACTGTTGTTGTTTCTCTTCTTAATGTCTTTGTTCTGCCGGGCGGTCTCGGAGCACTTTCGTTATTCCATACCTGAGGAAATGGCCAAAGGTTCACTTGTGGGAAATCTCGCCAAGGATTTGGGATTAAATATCAGAGAATTACAGCAGCGGAAGCTCCGTGTCAGTTCGGAAAAGCAATATTTCAGTGTGAACGGGGAAAATGGCAACCTGTATGTGAATGGCAGGATAGACCGGGAGGAGATATGCGGGGAGACACCCCTTTGTGTCCTGACACTCGAAACGGTGGTGGAAAATCCTCTGAATGTTTTCCATGTGAATGTAGCAATCCAGGACATTAATGATAACGCGCCGCGGTTCAAGACAAACAACGTTGATTTAGAAGTTATTGAATCAGCAATGCCTGGTGCGCGGTTTCCACTAGAATCTGCGCAAGATCCAGACGTTGGCGTCAACTCAGTGCAGAGTTACCAGCTCAGCAAAAACCCGCATTTTACCCTGTCTGTGAAGGAGACCCCGGACGGAAATAAATACCCAGAATTAATGCTGGAAAAATCTTTGGATCGGGAAAAACAAACTTCCCATCACTTGATCCTGATGGCCCTTGATGGGGGAGATCCAGTCAAATCCGGGACAGCTCAGATTAGGGTTAATGTCACTGACGCCAATGACAATCCCCCCGTATTTACTGAGGAGATCTACAAAGTCAGCCTGAGGGAAAACCTACCACGGGGCTCCTTAGTGCTTCAGGTCAAAGCGACGGATCAGGATGAAGGGTTAAATTCCCAAATCACGTACTCGTTTAGCAGCATACCAGATAATGCGCGTACATTCTTTTATTTAGATCCTGACGAAGGAAGAATTACAAATACACGGATTCTAGATTTTGAAGACACGCATAAATACATGTTCGGTGTAGAAGCCAGAGACTGGGGTGGCCAATCCGCTCACTCGAAAGTTCAAATAACAATACTAGACGAAAATGACAATGCCCCGGAAGTGACGTTGACATCTGTGTCCAGCACGGTAGCTGAAGACTCAGTACCCGGGACAGTGATAGCTCTGATCAAAGTTCGTGACCAAGATACGGGAGAAAACGGAGAAGTCACGTGTCACGTTCAACACAATTTGCCTTTTAAAATAACGGCTTCGTCTAAGAATTACTACAAACTCCTCACAGACAGCACCCTGGACAGGGAAGGGACCCCGGAGTACAATATCACAATCACCGCCACAGACAAAGGCTCTCCCCCACTCTCCACCCAGAAAACCATCCTGTTGCAGATCTCGGATATCAACGACAACGCGCCTGTCTTTGAGAAACCTTCCTACACCGCCTATGTGCCAGAGAACAACCCCTCGGGGGCCTCCATTTTCAGTGTAAAAGCCTCAGACCGGGATCTGGACCGGAACGCCCGAGTCACTTACTCCATCCTGAGCAGCAGCATCGAGGAGGTGCCTCTCTCCTCCTACATCTCCATTAACTCCCAGACCGGAGCTATCTATGCGCAGCGCTCCTTCGACTACGAGCAATTCCGGGAGTTTGAGATGCAAGTGAAGGTCCAGGACGGCGGGTCCCCGCCTCTCAGCAGCAATGTCACCGTCCGGGTGTTTATTCTGGATCAGAATGATAACGCCCCTCGCATCCTGTATCCTTCCCTCGGAGCCGATGGCTCCGCCTTGTTCGAGATGGTCCCTCGCTCGGCCGAGGCAGGTTATCTGGTGACTAAGGTGGTGGCGGTGGATGCTGACTCAGGACACAATGCCTGGCTCTCCTACCATGTGCTCCAGGCCACGGAACCGACGCTCTTCAGCATGGGGCTGCACAGCGGGGAGATCCGGACAGCCCGCGCCTTTGCGGACAGAGATGCTGTGAAGCACAGGCTGGTCACCCTGGTGAAGGATAACGGGCAGCCGCCTCTCTCCGCCACAGTGACTCTCAACCTGGTGTTTGCCGAGAACTTCCAAGAGGCTCTTCCGGAAATGAGGGACCAGTCGGCTGACCTCGCATCTCAGTCTGATTTACAGTTTTACTTGGTGCTGGCTTTAGCCCTGATCTCATTTTTATTCCTCCTGACAATGACACTGGCTATTGTGATGAAATTGCGAAGGTCAAGGAAACCTAAATTATTTCAGTGTTTTGGTCCTGACCTGTATCCAAAGACCGACCATCGGTTTCCACCAACCTATGAAGAAGGGACGTTACCTTACTCCTACCAGCTGTGTTTGTCCTCAGATTTAAAGAGGAATAAATGTACCTTCCTGAAACCCAGTGCCGAGATGGCAGAGAATATTCTGTTCAGTGATAGTTCTGGGCTGTCATTTACGGGCAATCGATGTAGCAGTTTACAGGATGAGACAGAGACTACTGGGGAGGTGAGCTTCTTTCTTCATGCATAATCTGATGTTTTTACATTGTAGGTTGTGATTGTGAAATACTGCCTGAATGTTTTAAGGTGTATCTCTTGTTTTATCTCAATAGTGGTTGAGGTATAAATGAATTTATTTTCAGAAAAATATCTCTGCATGGAAGAGAAACATTATCTCTGTTTATAGATGAGGAAATGGGAGGCAAAGGGTATAACTGATTTGTGTACGACACAGAGGAACTCTGCATTTGAATCTAAGGGCTGTTCTTCACTACTGGGGGGATCGACTGCAGATATGCAACTTCGGCTACGTGAATCACATAGCTGAAGTTTGCGTATCTGCAGCCAATTTACCTGCAGTCCTCATGGCGGCGGCAGTTGGGGGCGCGCTCCCTCATGGACTCCAGTTTGCGCCTCCCAGCAAGCTGGAGTTCCGAAGTCAAGGGGGGCACCATGAGCGATTGATTTCTCGTGTCTTTACCAGGGCCGGCGACAGAAATTTGGGGGGCCCCTACTCTGATAGTTTGGGGCACCCCCCAGCCCAGCCGACAGCGGCTGGGGGCCCCCCCCAGCCCAGCCGACAGCGGCTGGGGGCCCCCCAACCCAGCCGACAGCGGCTGGGGGGCCCCCAGCCCAGCCCAGCCCACGCTCCCTCCCCCTCCCCAGCTGACAGCACCTTTGCTGCCTTGGTGCTCACCCCTCCTCACCGCCCTTTCTCCCCCCCCCCCCACCCCCTGAGCCGCTGCCGCAGGCCGGGCTCACTGCTCGGCCAGCGACACACGCTCGTCCGGGGGAGAGCCGCGCCGGATGACTACGGGTAAAGCTGTACCGGGGCCCCCTAAAGTGCGGGGCCCGGTACAGCTCTACCCGTAGTACCCCCCTGTCGCCGGCCCTGGTCTTTACCAGACGCCAGAAATCCATCGCTCGATCGCTACCGACTGATCCGGCGGGTAGTGAAGACCAACCCTAAGATAAAACTCATCTTCTCTATCCACTTCCTTAATTACACACCCATTCTTACTTTCCAAACCAGAGCCTCTTTCCTCTCATTACAAAAAGTTTAACTGAAATAAGTACATTATCTAGAAATATTTATGCATCTCAGGTAGGATGTGGTTCTCCCAAAGAAGACAAAAATAATACAATCATCTAATTTTAATTTGTAAATTTTATTGAATGCTCTTCTGTATGCTTTTTGAGGGCCTCTTCTTTAAGATTTTAGGTGGTTGTTATAATCACAAATATTTTGACACAGTTCTAATCTTTTTCTTTAGACTTTTAAAGCATATTGGGATATGTTGTCATATTAATAAGATATGGAGATACACCTATCTCATAGAGCTGGAAGAACCTTGGAAGATCATAGAATCCAGTCCCCTGCCTACAGTAGCAGGACCAAGTACTGTCCCCTGATGAATTTTTTTCCCCAGATGGCCCCCCTCAAAGATTTAATTCATAACTCTGGGTTTAAGAGGCCAATGTTCAAACCACTGAGCTATTCCTCCTGCCCCATATAAAGGTGTCATTGCCATAGTTTTTTATGATTTTATTTCTTACCAGTAGTGAACTATGCCATAATTATGCAGATCAACTGAAACAAGTGGTGATAAAAAATGTTCACAAAATATTATAATGTATTTTGTATATGATACACAATTTACATGAAGTTACAAAGAGTCCTGTGGCACCTTAAAGAGTAACTAAAGTATTGAAGCATAAGCTTTCCTGGGCTAATACCCACTTCATCGGCTGCATGCAGTGGAAGTGTCCAGGGGAAGGTATAAATAAGTAGGTAAGAACCACGTTGGAGATAACAAGGCTAGTCCACTCAGGCTGAACCAGCTTGTTATCTCTAATCAGGAAGGATGAAGTATTCCTCTAGCAACTGAACTGGAGGTGTGAACCAAGAGAGGAGAAGCTGCTTCTGTAATTAGCAAGCCAATCAAAATCTTTCTTCAGTTCCAAATTGATGGTATCAAATTTGCAAATGAATTGCAGCTCTGCAGCTTCTCTTTGCAATCTGGTCTTGAAGGGTTTTTTTGCTGCAAGATACTGACCTTTAAATCTTTAATTGTGTGTGCAGGGAGATTGAAGTGTTCTCCTACAGGTTTTTGTATATTGCCATTTCTGATATCTGATTTGTGTCCATTTATCCTTTTTTGTAGGGACTGTCCAATTTGGCCGATGTACATAGCAGAGGGACATTGCTGGCACATAATGGCATATATGACATTGGTAGATGTGCAAGTGAATGACCAGTGATGGTGTAGCTGATCTGGTCAGGTCCTGTGATGCTGTTGCTGGTGTAGATATGTGGGCAGAGTTGGCATGGAGGTTTGTTGCATGGATTGGTTCCTGCATTGGAGTTATGGCACGGTGTGCTGTTGCTGGTGAGAATCTACTTAAGGTTGGTAGGTTGTCTGTGGGCCAGGACTGGCCTGCCTCCCAAGGCCTGTGAAAGTGAAGGATTATTGTCCAGGATGGGTTGTAGTACACTGATGATGTTCACACCTCCAGTTCGGTTGCTAGAGGAATACCTCATCCTCCCTGATTAGAGATAACAAGCTGGTTCAGCCTGATTGGACTTATCTCCAACCTGGTTCTTGCCTACTTATTCATACTTGCCCCTGGATACTTCCACTGCATGCATCTGACAAAGGGAGTAATAGCCCAGGAAAGCTTATGCTTCAATACTTTTTTAGTTAGTCTTTAAGGTGCCACAGGACTCTGTCACTTCTGCTATTCCAGACTAACACGCTATCTCTCTGATTCTTGACAATTTACATGGTGGAAATATTTTATAAATACTTCAGAGATTTAAAAATGTTGCAGAGTATTTTTTTGTCTTTATCTGTTCTTGTCAAGCCAAGTTTTCTCGGCTACCGTTATTCCCTATATTCACAGATCATAGGGAACATAATAACCCTTAAAATTCATTTCTATATGTACACATGATATGTTCCGGAGTTGTCCCTCTTTGCACTTTCCAGAGCTAGGGCCAAGTGCTAAATCCAATGGACATGTTAAACATGTATTTTTAATAGAGCAGATCTATTAATAGCCGTCCAGAATATCCAGATAACGCTTAGAATTGTCACTGGAGCATGACTAAATATTGACTGTCAGGGCTCTAGGATTAGTTTAAATATTTCAACGGCTGAGGAGCATATTCCAGACTGAGAGAAAGAAGGAAACGTTTCCCTGAAATACTATTCAGAATGTCGCACTTTTGAAGGACTCAGCGGTTTGGAAATCTTAGAAGTTAGAAAATAAGAGCATAGGTTGTCCTCACGGGCACGCAGTAGTGCGCAAAGTGCAGTTGAAGTGGTCAAAAATAGGTGCCAGTTTGAAGAAACGTGATCTTATTTATCTCTCGCCTGCTCTGTAATTTATCAAATGAATATTATTATCACATATGTTCCCCACATATGATCACACGTATTCCTTTTATATTTTGACTTCATGCATTATTGGCACATATGTTCGTCTTGTGGTAGCATTATCAATGAAAATTAGACTAGATATTTGAAAACTGAACTTGAAAGGTACCAGACTAGGAAATACACAGAGTACGAATTGTTTTATAGTATCCATTTGACAAAGCCCACCCATAGATAACACTTACAAATTTTATTTAATCTGTTGATTTGGTAATGACTGTTATGAATTAAATGACGAATCTGACCAAATTAAAATATATGAAATATGAACAAAATATGACTTCATGCTGCAGATGTATATACTAAACGAGGATATTGGTACAGTATGTGAGTGAATGTCTTAAAAATCACTTATATTTAAAGTCTAGATATACAGATAATAACTCCAGGGGGAAAGAGAGTTGCGTCTAATTCCTATGCAGTCAGATTAAAATAAAAAAATATTATCAGTAATTTTTTATAAAGAATAAAAAGATTCGTCACTAACGACACTTTTGTGGATTTCCTGTGCATATATCAGACTCACGTATGCCTAATAAAAAGAATGGATCATATTTAAAAAAAAATAAGTGTAATATAAATACAAATCTACAAAGTCAGCAGAGAGCTTCTGCAGTAATTGGATGAGACTCTGAGCGCCGCTGTTTACCAATCAGGGAGAGAAACGCAGAGATCCAGCCCTCGCAGCTCCGCTGTTAACACAGAACAGGGAGATCAGACTCTCACTCACTGGGTCTCTCTGGACTAAGCATTAATGGACGATACTGTCTGAAATAGGCTTATGATTTAGTACCCAATACTTTCGGAAACATTTGACTGACATTCCCCGACGGAGAATCTGCGGCGTTTCCACATTACAATGGAAACTGCAGATGCACAAAGGCTCCGGGATTGCAAATGGCGAGCCCTCTTCTGCATGACACTGATTACCGTTTGGGAGGCAGCTTCTGGGCAGATTCGCTATTTTATCCCCGAGGAAATGGAAAGAGGGTCTTTTGTGGGGAACATCGCAAAGGATCTGGGGTTTGATGTAGAACAGCTCTCAGACGGCGGAGTCAGTATTGTTTCCAGAGGTAAGACTCAATACTTTGCGTTAGATTTCAAGAGCGGGCATTTATACATCACAGAGAGAATAGACAGAGAGCAGATCTGTGGCCGAGTGGAAATGTGTCTGTTAAATTGTGAGGTTATAGTGGAGGGTAAAATGCAGCTTTTTCCGGTTGTAGTAGAAATCACAGATATTAATGATAATGATCCCAGCTTCCAGTCAGAAGAATTCGATATAAAAATCAGTGAAACAACAGCCCCGGGATCGCGGTTTCCTGTGCGTCAGGCAGAGGACCCAGATATGGGACTAAATTCCATCCAGAGCTATCAACTCAGCAGTTCCACACATTTCTCACTGCATGTACAAACGCGATCTGATGGAATCAAATTTGCTGAACTGGTGCTGGAAAAGTCTCTAGACCGGGAAGCACAAGCCGTTCACAATCTAATCCTCACAGCCACTGACGGGGGAGATCCAGTCAGATCCGGCACTGCGCAGATCCGCGTTACTGTTCTCGATTCTAATGACAATGCCCCAGTTTTTAGCCAGCCGGTCTATAAAGTGAGCGTTTGGGAAAATGTACCTGAAGGTTCAACGGTTCTTACAGTAAAAGCCACTGATCTGGATGAAGGAGTCAACAAAGAGGTGAAATATTCCTTCCAAAAAAACACAGACAACGCTCCCCAAAGGTTACACTTGGACCCTAAAACGGGGGAAATAACAGTAATGGGGAAACTGGACTTTGAAGAAGCTGCATTATATGAAATTGAGGTGCAAGCTCATGACGGGGGAGGCCTTTTTGATAGATCCAAAATTGTGATAGTTGTTAGCGATGTGAATGACAACGCTCCGGAAATCGCTTTCAGGTCTCTGGTCAACTCGATCCCCGAGGACTCTCCCCCCGGGACTGTGATCGCTTTTTTAAATGTGCAAGATCTAGATTCCGAAGAGAACGGGGAAGTCACGTGCTCCGTACCAAGCGACCTCCCCTTCCAGCTGAAGAAACCCTTCGATAATTATTGCAGTCTGGTGACAGACCGAGCCCTGGACAGGGAGCAGGTGGCAGCATACAACATCACAGTGACCGCCACGGACAATGGGACTCCTCCTCTTTCTACAGCCACCACGATCCTACTCCGGATTTTAGACACGAACGACAACGCTCCCCTCTTCGATAGAACATCCTACACAGCCTACGTCACGGAGAATAACCCGAGAGGAGCCTCCGTATTCTCCCTGACAGCGCATGACTACGATGTGGAGGACAACTCCCGAATCACTTACTCCATTACTGGAACTCAGATCCAGGAAGCTCCGCTCTCCTCCTACATCTCCATCAACTCCGAGACTGGGGCTCTCTACGCTCTGCGCTCCTTCGATTACGAACAGTTCCGGGAGATTCGGTTCCAAGTGCAGGCTCAGGATGGCGGTTCCCCACCTCTCAGCAGTAATGTCTCCGTCACTCTCTTTATCCTGGATCAGAACGACAACAGCCCGCACATCTTACACCCCTCCTTTCCCACCGATGGCTCCACGGGAGTGGAGTTGGCCCCTCGCTCCTCCGAGCCGGGTTACCTGGTCACTTAAGGTGGTGGCGGTGGATGCAGACTCCGGGCAGAACGCCTGGCTCTCCTACCAGCTGCTGAAGGCTACGGAGCCGGGGCTCTTCTCTGTGGGACTCCGCAGCGGCGAGATCAGGACAGCGCGCTACTTTGCAGACAAAGATGCGCTCAAGCAAAGTCTGGTGGTTTTAGTGAAGGACAACGGGCAGCCCCCTCTCTCGGCCACGGCCATTGTCACGGTGGTGGTGGCTGACAGCATCCCCGAAATCCTCTCCGATTTAAGCAGCCTCTCCGCTCCTGCAGACCCCCAGTCCAGCCTCACCTTGTATTTGGTGATCGCTGTGGCTTCCGTTTCCTGCTTGTTCTTTACCTTTATCATAGTGTTACTGGCGCTGAGGCTCCGCAGGTGGAGAAACTCGCAGCTGTTTGACTCCTCGAGTGTGACTTTCGGTGGAGTTCCCGTCTCGCAGTTTGTGGGGATCGATGGAGTCAGAGCTTTTCTTCACTCCTACTCACATGAGGTTTCTCTCACCACGGACTCCAGAAAGAGCCAGTTCAACTTTCCCAAATCAAACTATTCAAATACTCTGACCAGTCAGCAGACCTGTGAGGTAAAGGATCCTATTCTACTTACTGAAGAATTAAACATTAGTAACGGGAATCAGACCTCCGTTCAGGTGAGCTGATATTTTGGCTCTTTCTTATTTGTGTTTCGATATAATGACTTTTGAAGAGATAGCAGTATTTTAAATGTGAAGGGTGAATGTTATATTCAGCACAATTTACAATACTCTTGGAATTCATTTGGAAGTGTTTTGGAAGCCTTTGTAACCCCCGGAGTATTTGGTCAGAACTTATTAATTTTGTTTTGTGTGACAGAAAACACGTATCTTAATTCATTTTACGAGTTCTGATGTAATAATAATTCATTTAAAACCTGCCACTATCTTTATGTATCATATCGGATACTTTTCATTGCCTGAAATAATATAAAAGTATTTGGGCACAATTTTTAAAAAATAGCAGAGTATGAAAGTGTTGTAAAGTAGAGTGAATCTACTTGGCTGTCGTTATGTTAATGTACACATCAGCTTACCTGAATTCCAAGTTGATGTTATTGCAAACTATATGCTCTCAAAACCATAATGAGGAAGTTAATGTTATGTTATTCTGACCGGTATTGGTGACTGCATCCATCATAAACCTCTGAGATTGAGTGTGAATACACTTTTCAAGTAACGTAATTGTCAGGGTGAATTAATTTGAGTTCCTCACCTAAGACAAAAGGGGGTTGGAGTGAGTGGGCTGAGTAATGTTTGTGTGGGGGGTGGAGGAGAGGCATAACGCACAGACACTAAACTGAGAGACCTTTTGGGTCTGGTGTTGGTTAAAGAGTCTTGGGTCTCTAGGCTGAGAAACTGCTCCTTTGTTTTTGCTTGGGTCCTCTTGTCTTTGTATATTCACTGTAAGTAAACAAGACTGTATAAAAGAAAATACCAGACTCCATCATCTTCTGCTTCCAGCTGAAACCTTCCCAGGGCCCAGAAATTTGTCCAACAGCTGGAGTGAAAAGTGAGCAACAGTTATATAAGAAGTTGTCATATATGCGTGACAGATTATGCTAATGCCTTTAAACATAGCCAGTATTGGAAGAAATATTCTAATATTTCTTAGTCATGTTTATCGAGGACGGGAGATGTTCTTCAACAGAACATGGTTTAATAATAATTTTAAAACGGCTAACTGAAATGTCCTTGGTGAGTGGACAGATAATTATAGATAATTTATCTGTCTTTGTGGGGATATTTGACAGTCTTATTTTACCTTTTAATCGTAGGACAATTTTTAATATACGGATTTACGAGGACTGATTTTTCCTTTCCAGAGATGCTTCAAATTTGAAACACTTTGGGGTATGTTTGGGAATCTTTTACTGCGCTTGTTGGTGCAGTTCTGTAGGAGAACTCCGCCTAGTGTGTTGTGACGAAGTAGGAATACTGTGTGCGTGCCTCAGTTTCCTCTATGCATTTCTTAAGTGTCTATGTGAAGAAATGGGGGCTGGCAGTGAAAGCAAGCAGGCAACGCCCTCTCCCTTCTCTCCAGGTGTCCATACCTGAGCTGTAATCTGATCCCAAGTGGGGGAGGGAGGTCACCTGACCTGGCTGAACCAGAGGGGAGCAGTGGCTGGAGAGAGTGTTGTTTGAGTTTGGGAGTCTGAAGGTAGCTGGAGTCAGGCAGGGAGGGGAGAGAAGCTATCTGGCTTTCTGGCCCCCAAAATGGATCCAGCTGAGGGCTCATGCTCGCTGTATGGTCTGGGTTAGACCAGATAGAAGTAATCGAATAAACCTCTGTTTTTCTGGCTGGCTGAGAGTCACGTTTGACTGTGGATTTGGGTTGCAGAATCCATGGGCTCCCTCAGGACCCCACCCAGACGGGCTCGCTGGGGGAAGCACAGGGAGGGCAGAAGGTGCTGAATGCTCCGAGGTCAGACCCAGGAAGATAAAAGTGGGAACCGTGAAGCTCCTAGCCTTGAAAACAGGCTGTGTACGGAGAGGGGACACTTCACCCAAAGTCCTGTCTGGCTTCCTAGGGAGTGGTTCCAGATCATCGCCCGGGCACTCCATGACATGTGTTACTTACTTATAGTAAAATTTGAGAATGGAAACTTTCCTCTGTATTGTGAGTGGATCAATAGTTTGAAGGAAAAAGAGAAGCTAAAACGGATAATAAGACTCTAAAGCTAACCGAGAAAATGGCTTAGTTCAGAAGTTTACTTTAAGGGTTAGAGCTGCTCATGTGCGCTCATGTCATTCACGTGTTAAAAATACTATACTCTGCCAAACACTATTGGCTTTGTCTCGCGGGTATTAGTGACTGTGGTAGGTGTGATTCTTTAAATAGAACTTGTTGTGAATGTTGGAAAGGTCTCCTACCTATTCATGTTCATATATGCAGATATAAATATACTGAAAGAATCGCTGTCACCACATACACACAAGCGATACAGAAAACTCAATAATGTCTGCGGTTTGCACTATCCATGGATGGCTACACACAAATATACTCACACAGCATTTACAGTCGATACTTTTACATCACATCTGTGATTCATTTTCAGTTAAGATAAATCATTTTACAACATTGTAAAATACGTTTTGAACAGAAAAAATATCTTCCATGACAATCCTACAGCTGCGTTGTCGCCCATAATAAAATCGCTGCTATTGCAGTTCTCCCGCTGAGACTCAGAGTGCCGCTGTTGGCCAATGCGGAGCCAGGGCTGGAGCCGGAGATCCACCGGAGCCTCCTCCGGAGCGCTGCGATTGCTCCGTCACACAGCACAGATCGCAGAGGAAACAACAGAGAAACCTTCGCAGTCCGGCTGAGAAAAGGGAACCGCGACAGAGCGCTCTGTACAGCTAAAAAGACAATCCGGATTCTATTTGAACTACGTGATCGCATATTTCTTCAGCCTAAAGAGATTAATGAAAACAAAGAGGACTGCAAGAATAGTGCAAATCTGACAGACACCGGGATGGAAAACAGGCACAGAGAGCCGGGCTGGGCAGTCACACGGCAAGTATTATTGTTTCCCTTATTCTCTTTGTTCTGCCGGGCGGTCTCGGAGCAGATTCGTTATTCGATTCCGGAGGAAATGGCCAAAGGTTCCCTTGTGGGGAATCTCGCCAAGGATTTAGGACTGAGTGTGAGAGAACTGCCCAACCGGAAGTTCAGAGTTGTCTCTGCAGCAAAAAAACAATACTTCAGCGTGAATGGAGAAAGTGGAAACATCTATGTGAATGACAGGATAGACCGGGAGGAGATATGCGGAACATCTCAACTCTGCCTCATAAATTTCGAAACGGTGCTGGAAAATCCCTTTAACATTTTTCACATAAATGTCGCGATCCAGGACATTAACGATAATTCCCCGCGTTTCTTAAAAGATAATATCGAATTAGAGATGATTGAATCTACTTTACCAGGTGCCCGTTTCGTCCTAGGAAATGCTGAAGATCCTGACGTTGGGATGAACTCTCTGCAGAGTTATCAGCTGAGCCCCAATCAGGATTTCATTCTGGAAGTCAAAGAGAGCCGGGATGGCAATAAATATGCAGATTTAGTGCTGCAGAAGCCCCTGGATCGGGAAAGCCAGCGCAGCCTTCACTTGATCCTCACGGCTGTGGATGGGGGAGAGCCGCAGAGAACTGGGACCGCCCAGATCTGGATTAATGTCACCGACGCCAATGACAACGCCCCCACCTTCACTCAGGACCTCTACAAAGTCAGCGTGAGGGAAAATGCACCGACCGGTTCCTTAGTGCTTCAGGTTGCAGCCACCGACAGCGATGAAGGTTCAAATGGTCAGATCAGCTACGTCTTCAGCAAAATTCCAGAAAAGGCCCGTCAGAAATTCATTCTGGACCCAGAAACCGGGAAAATTACAGTAAAGGAACCTTTGGATTTTGAAGAGTCAGGTGACTATCACATTGCAGTAGAAGCTAAGGATGGAGGTGGGCTAGTGACACACTGTAAAGTGGATATAGAAGTTATTGATGAGAACGACAATGCCCCCGAAATTATACTCACATTCGTGTCCAATCCAATCGCAGAGGACTCACTGCCCGGGACAGTGATAGCTCTGACCAATGTTAAAGATAAAGATTCTGAAGATAATGGAAAGGTCTCCTGCCATTTGCAGGATGATTTGCCGTTTAAGATAATATCGTCTTCGAATAATTATTACAAAATTGTCACAGACAGCACCCCGGACAGAGAAAGGACCCCGGAGTACAATATCACAATCACCGCCACAGACAAAGGTTCTCCCCCACTCTCTACCCAGAAAACCATCCTGTTGCAGATCTCGGATATCAACGACAACGCCCCTGTCTTTGAGAAACCTTCCTACATCGCCTATGTGCCAGAGAACAACCCCTCGGGGGCCTCCATTTTCAGTGTAAAAGCCTCAGACCGAGACCTGGACCGGAACGCCCGAGTCACTTACTCCATCCTGAGCAGCAGCATCGAGGAGGTGCCTCTCTCCTCCTACATCTCCATTAACTCCCAGACCGGAGCTATCTATGCGCAGCGCTCCTTCGACTACGAGCAATTCCGGGAGTTTGAGATGCTAGTGACGGCCCAGGACGGCGGGTCCCCGCCTCTCAGCAGCAATGTCACCGTCCGGGTGTTTATTCTGGATCAGAATGATAACGCCCCTCGCATCCTGTATCCTTCCCTCGGAGCCGATGGCTCCGCCTTGTTCGAGATGGTGCCTCGCTCGGCCGAGGCAGGTTATCTGGTGACTAAGGTGGTGGCGGTGGATGCTGACTCAGGACACAATGCCTGGCTCTCCTACCATGTGCTCCAGGCCACGGAACCGACGCTCTTCAGCATGGGGCTGCACAGCGGGGAGATCCGGACAGCCCGCGCCTTTGCGGACAGAGATGCTGTGAAGCACAGGCTGGTCACCCTGGTGAAGGATAACGGGCAGCCGCCTCTCTCCTCCACAGTGACTCTCAACCTGGTGTTTGCCGAGAACTTCCAAGAGGCTCTTCCGGAAATGAGCGACCAATCGGGTGACTCAGCACCTCAGTCTGATTTACAGTTTTACTTGGTGTTGGCTTTAGCCTTGATCTCCTTTTTATTCCTCCTGACAGTTACACTCGTCATTGTGATGAAATTGCGACAGTCAAGGAAACCTAAATTATTTCAGTGTTTTGGTCCTGACTCTTATTCAGAGGCTAGCCATAGGTTCCCACCCAATTATGATGATGGAACTTTATCTTATTCATATCACCTGTGTTTATCCTCGGATTGCAAGAAGAATCCTAATGTCCAGGCAGCGGAGAATATTATGTGCAGTGACAAATCTGGGATGCCATTTCTGGGCAATATAAGTAGCGTCTTACAAACTGAGAACGAGACTGCTGGAGAGGTAAGCTTCCAATTTCAAACTGATCTTTAAAGAAAGCGAGGAATACTTGTGGCACCTTAGAGACTAACTAGTTTATTTCAGCATAACCTTTCCTGGGCTATAGCTCACTTCATCGGATGCATAGAATGGAACAGAAGTAAGATGAATTTATACACACAGAAAGAAAGAAAAAAAATGTTCATTAGCATACCAGTTCTAAGAGGGCTGTTAAATGTATATCAGCAGGAGAAAAAAATGCCTTTTGAAATGGATTTCTGTGCCAGATAAATAAAGTCAGGGAATGCAATCAATTAGTGTAATGAGAGAACCATTCCCAAGTCCTATTTAGCCCCTGGTTAATTGTATCCAATTTGAAAATAAATTCCAGTTCCTCCGTTTCTCGTTGGAGTCTGTTTTGGAAGTTTTTCTGTTTCAAAATTGAAACCATCAAATCTTTAATTAAATGGCCAGGAAGATTGAAGTGTTCTCCTACTGGTTTTTGAATGTTATGATTCCTGATGTCAGATTTGTGTCTTTATTCTTTTGCGTAGAGACTGGCCGGTTTTGTGTCTAGGAAATGGACCACTTGTGTGCATTGGTCCAGGCTGAGGGTGATGGTGGGATGGAAATTGTTGAAATCATGGTGGAATTCCTCAAGGGCTTCTTTTCCATGGGTCCAGATGATGAAGATGTCATCAATATACTGCAAGTAGAGTAGGGGCATTAGCGGACGAGAGTTAAGGAAGTGTTGTTCTATGTCTGCCATAAAAATGTTGGCATACTGTGGGGCCATCCGGGTACCCATAGCAGTTCTGCTGACTTGAAGGTATGTATTGTCTCCAAATGTGAAATAGTTGTGGGTGAGGACAAGCTCACAAAGTTCAGCCACCAGGTTTGCCGTGACAGTGTCGGGGATACTGTTCTTGACAGCTTGTAGTCCATCTTTGTGTGGAATGTTTTCTCATTACACTAATTGATTGCATTTCATGAGTTAATTTATCTGACACACAAGTCCATTTTAAAAGGTGTTTTTTTCTTCTACTGATAATGGCCCATCTACATTTAACAGCCCTCTTAGAATTGGTATGCTAATGTACAAATTCTTTTCTTTCTTTTTGTGTGTATAAATGCATCTTACTTCTGTTCCATTCTATGCATCCGATGAAGTGAGCTATAGCCCAGGAAAGCTTATGCTGAAATAAACTAGTTAGTCTCTAAGGTGCTACAACTATTCATCACTTTCTTTACGAATACAGAATAACAGCTGCTATTCTTAAACTCATCTTTGTTTGCAGATTTTTCAATTATATGTTTACCTCTGTAAGGACCGTAGGAGGTCATTGTGAAAATGAATGTAAGTAGTTTTTTCAGCTATTATGTGGTACACATCACTGGAGTCTCTGAAACATAAATTAATCAAATATAAAAATGCAACATTGTCAGGGACCTCCCAGCCCTCTCTACTGAGACAGGACCAAGGAAACCTATGCTATCTATGACAGGTGTCAAGTTGTCCTGCAATGAATCAAGAGCCTGGACAGACTCTTTGTTTGAACACAGGACACCCCCACACACCCCCACACACAATTGGCTGTGAATTTTATATATAGTTTTCACCAACCAAGTGTACACTCCTTAAGCACTTTATCAGCATTAACATGGAGTCACAGACAGTCCCCTTGGGTACACCAATCTGTCTCACCCCCAAGGTAAGCTTGCTGTTGTGATAGATGGTCCCTTCCACCAAAGATCACCACAATATTAGGTTATTCCAGTCCCAGATGATCAGTCACTTACCCCAGTACTTTGCACTTTAGGTCTCACATAAGAGACAAAGCTAGTAGCCAAATCTATAATAAAGTATCTAAGCATTTATTAACTAGGAAAATATTAAAACAGCTAAACATACACACTCAAATGAGTTAGAGTCTTAAGTTTCAAAAGGTAGTAGAAGCTTCTCTAATAAGCAAGTTCCATGTGTTCCTTGGGGCTAACACTGGCTAAGTAAGCACTTGGGATCTTTTGCTTATGTTTAGTAATCCTTGTCCCTTAGAGTTTAAGCAGCATAAATATACAGTTCCTCCTTGTTAGGACTTCTTATTCCTTTCTCCCTTCTGCTTTGGGAATTCCTCCCAACAGCAAACTCAGCTGTTGGGAGGAATTCACTTGCAGGTTTCCTATTCATGGGGGATGGGCAAGAGTAATAACCCGAGTTTTTCTGCCTCTTATGTTCCACAATAGTTATTCTGGTGTTGATGGGCCTTTTTTACCAGGCAGAACATAACATCTTTTGTTGGAGGCTAGCATTTAACATGAGTTAATGTTTCTCTCCTGTCTGGTGATTTACAGAGGCTTATAATACAAATGCTTACACATTACCTTACAATATGGGATACAGATTTTATAAGTGAGATTAATGCATGCAGAAACTTACAAGCATTCAATACATTCTAAACACTAAGCACATTTTTATAATTCTGAATCATGTTTTAATAATACTAACACTCAGGTGAACTAGACTGATTCCAGCTACCTGTTTGTTAATATTCACATGAGGCATAGGGACCTTGGCATAAATTGGCACCTAGTTTGCCATCATCACAACAGGTGTTTGTCCAACCTGTTCTTAAAATCCTCCAGTGATGGGAATTCCACAACCTCCCTTGGAAGTATAGTCAAGTGTTTTGCTGCCATTATAATTAGAAAGGCTTTCCTAGTCTAACCTAAATCTCCCTGGCTGAAGATTAAGCCAATTACTTCTTGTCCTACCTTCAGTGGACATGGAGAACAACTGATCACCATCCTCTTTATAATAGCCCTTAACATATTTGAAAACTGTTATCAGGTCCCCTTTCAGTCTTCTTTTCACAAGACTAGATATGCCCAGTTTGTTTAACATTTCTGCATAGGTCAGGTTTTCTAAACATTTGATAATTTTTCTTGCTTTTCTCTGGACTCTCTCAAGCTTGTCCATATCTTTCCAAAAGTGTGGTGTCCAGAATTGGACACAATACTGCAGCTGAACCCTCAACAGTGCTAAATACAGGGGGACAATTATCTCCCATGTCTTACACATCACACTCCTATTAATACACTCCAGAATGTTATTAGCCTTTTTCACAACCGCATCACACTGTTGACTCATATTCAATCTGTGGTCTGCTATAACCCCATACACCTTTTCAGCAATACTACTATCTAGCCAGTTATTCCCCATTTTGTAGCTTTGCATTTGATTTTTTCCTTCCTGAGTACTTTGCACTTGTCTTTATTTAATTTCATCTTGTTGAATTCAGACAAATTCTCGTTTGTGGAGGTCATTTTGAATTATAATCCTGTATTCCAAAGTGCTTGCAGGCCATCCCATCTTGTTGTCATCTGCATACTCTCCACTCCATTATCAAAGTCATTAATGAAAATATTGAATAATATTGGACTCAGGATTGACCACTGCAGGATCCCATTAAATACATCCTCCCAGTTTGTGAATAAACTATTGATAACTACTCTTTGAATAAGGTCTTTCAACCAGTTGTGAACCCATCTTATACAAATTTTATCTAGACCACATTGCCCTAGTGCACTTATGAGAATGTCATGTGGAACTGTGTCAAAACCCTTACTAAAATCAAGATATATCATACTGGTTACCCCTATCCCCAAGGCCACTACCCCTGTCAAATAGGATGTTTGGCATGTTTTGTTCTAGGGGACAACAGGATTATAAAGAATAGCCAGCAAGGATTTTTCAAGAACAAAACATGCCAGCCAACCTATTTGCCTTCTTTGATAGGGGTACTGGCCTTGGGGATAGGGTGGAAGTAGTAGATATGATATATATATTGATTTTGAAGGTATTTTTAGTGGAAATTGTTGAAATGAATTATTACGTGTATAATTTTTTTAAGTATTTATAAGTATTTGGACTATAATATATATATATATATATATATATATATATATATATATATATATATATATATATATATATATATATATATATATATATATATATATATATATATATATATATATATATATGCAGAAATACTTTTTGGTGGAACATGGACACTTTTGGACTGATTTTTATTTATTTTTTAAATATGTGGGGGTGCTTAGTTTGCTACAGCAGCTTATAAAGCTAAAATTACTACATTATATACATTTTTATACAGGAAAGATTTTTTGAGACTAGTTTACAACTTTTTTTACTTTTTTTAGCACAGAGCGTTGGCTAGGTGCTGCGTATTTAAATAGCTTTTGGTGAGATGTTAGATTAGTTAGTCGCTTATACGCCTGGAAGTAAGGGACATAAAAGAATAGAGGCACACAACTTAATTTGGTTTATAAACTAAATATTACACATTTTAGGGAAAAGTTTGCGGTGGTAGCAGCTTATAAGTAGGAAAGGTTTTTACTTTTTTACTCTTTTGCTGGGTTATGAGGTTTGGCTTGATTTTTTTGCATTTAGAACTTTTTTATTTAAAGAGTGGAGGTTTTGGTGCGGTTGAAGTTAGCTTAAGCTTTAGACTTAATTAACTACTTACACTTTTTCCATATTTTATATATTGTGCAAATTACTTATATATATATTAAGGTTTATTTATTTATTTATATTATGATGTATTAATTTTTTATTGTTTAGAGAATTTTGTAGAACAGATTTTTTATAGGTATATACATGACACAAATATACTAAATGCTTTATACTTAATTTAGCTGGCAATTGGCTTAAATTGGCTGTAGACTTTTCCTATTTGGGCGAGCGGAGAGCTTGTTGGAGGTGACTTTAAACTAGACGCTTTTATGGCAGTAGACTTTTTAGTTTATAGCAGGCTGAATGATTTTTTTTATAGCTTAGGACTAATAACTAGATGCTTTTATGGTGATAGACTTTTTAGTTTATTGCAGGCTGAGTGAGTTTTTTAGCTTAGGACTAATACAGACAGCCAATAGTACAGATTTATGGATCCGGATTTACATATTTATGGAGCGCTTTTTGTTACTAGAAAGGTGAAGTCAGATACAACCCTTAGAGAAATGTGTACAGAAGATGACTTTTACTGCCCAGGAGTCGGTGGTGGGGACAGCGAGGAGGCAATAATGGGA
This sequence comes from Sternotherus odoratus, assembly GCA_032164245.1. NCBI lineage: Eukaryota > Metazoa > Chordata > Testudines > Kinosternidae > Sternotherus > Sternotherus odoratus. The sequence continues at coordinate 32,995,840 of JAVMKO010000008.1, forward strand.
GATGTTTTTGAAAAAGGATTTTTTACTTGTAATTGCAGAGCTGCATATTCCGTTGCCGCGTTCCCTTAGTCCACCACTGGTCCAGGAGGTCAGCCATCCTGTTTGTGATGCCAGTTGTCGGGGGTGACGTTCCCTCCAAAGAATGAGGTCACTTGTATCTGAAAACACACTTTAATCAGAGCATGCTAGCATGGGTAGTTCGTAAGGAGCTACAAAGTAAAGGAGAGTCATGGTGACCTTTTATCAGAAAACATAATACATAGAATTGTAATACAGCGAGAGATCTTAACCTATCAGGGGCTAGCAATCTTTATCTATAACCAATCATGTTATAATTCAAGCTGTTCACGTGCATATCAGGCATCTTTCAGGCACTTTTAAAACATGACCAGAAGGCCCCACACTTATGGCCTTGTTTATACGTTCCATATCTATCTCTATGGAAGGATGTTGAGGCTCTGCAAAATAACATCTTATTTTGTGAGACAGGAGGGCGTCTCTAGACTGTTTAACATTTTGTTTATCTGTAGGTCTGTGTATCTGCCCTTCAGCTGAAACATTCTATTATGCACATTCTCTTTTGGGAATAGCTGAAAAGTAAAGGCACAAACAAGGCAAATAACTTTTACTCCCACACAAACTGATTGTTTAATAATTAGTTTCCGTATCTATCCTGGCATTGAAATTAGGCTGACAGGTCTATAATTCCCCATGTTCTTCTTGTTCCTCTTTTAAAAGAGAGATACTATGTTTGCCCTTTTCCAGTACTTTGGGACCTCAACTGTCCCCTGTGAGTTCACAAAAAAAAAATTGCTAACAGTTCTGAGAGTGCATCACCTACTTTCTTAAGTACTCTAGGATGAATTTTGTCGGGCCCTACCAACTTATTTAAACATTCTTTAACCTGTTCCTTCCCTATTTTGGCTTGTGTTCCTTCTGTATCACTGCCTGCAGTGACTCAAGAGAGTGAGTGCTAAACTCAGGCCAGACTGTTAGGAACCAGGGCACAAACCTCACATTGGTTGTGAGTTCTATACTTAGATTTCACTAAACAAATATCAAGTGTAAACACTTCAGGCACTATGGCAACCTTAACATGGAGTCACAGATAGTCCCGTTATGTACTAGTCTGTCTTACCACTACCATGGGCTTACCTTTTGATAGATAGTCCTTGACATCAAGAATCAAAGCAATAGTAAGATGACTTCCTGTCCCAAAGGACCAGTCGTTTACCCCAGGTCAGTTGCCCTTTAGATACCACACCAAAGACAATGCTTCTATCCAATTCTATAATAAACTATATAAAGCTTTATTAAATAGGAAAAGGAAATCTGAGATGTATTTAAAAGGTTAAATCGGGTAATCATAGAACCAGAAATGAGATACAGTCTTTATTTCTAAAATCTAATGGAAGCTTCCATAAAATAAGCAAGCAGTATATGTCCTTTAGGGTAACCTAAGCAAAACAGCTGGGATCTCTTGCTTATGCCTAGAAACACTTGAATCCAGAGTTAAAGCAGTATAGAGATAAAGTTCCTTTTATCCCTCTCCTGTCATGTAATCTCAGCTTCAAGCTCAGCTGGTGAGAGGGTGTGATTAAATACACCCCTGTATTCACACCCTACACATTATTGTAATAATTTTTTATAACATATGCCTTGTAAGGTTTCATATGAAAACTCGTAGTTTTCAGGTCAGTAATGTTCTGGTAAAATATGTCTGGCAACATTGTATGTGAAGTTATAAAATTTCCCTGTATGATGTTATGAACACACGTTCTACAGCTCTGCCCAAGCAGAAATCAGATCTGTCCTAAACAAAGGAAGGAAGGTGTGCTTGCCTTAATTTTCATTTAAACAGTAAACAGAGTCATTGAGCAGAAAGGGGAAAAAATGGAAATTCAAACAGGTGAAAAAACAGCATGGAATATGAACTCTTTGTCTCCTAGGTCTGAGCTGGAAATATTTTTAATGGGAAGGGGGATGGAAACTGTAAAAAGAAGGGGGAAATACCCCAAGATATCAAAATTTCTCTCCATTCCCACATAATTCTCAGCACCTGAGAAAACAAAAGGAAAGAGCCATTGGACTGTGGGGAAGAGGTCCTGACCTCTGTCAGTAATCTGCTGGAGCATGTGGTGAGAGCATGTGGTGAGCTTTGCAACTAAGATAGTTTCTTAAATAGATACTATTGAGCATTTTGTCTTTATTTTACTTATAACCATTTCTGACTTTTATGCTGCAATACTTGCTCTCATTTGAAATCTATTCTGTCTTTTTGTAGTTAATAACTTTGTTTTACTGTTTTATCTAATTCAATGTGTTGAAATGGAAGTGTCTGGATAACTCTTTAAGATAATAGGATTGCATACTATTTCCTTAAAGGAACTATAGATTTAATATGTTTGTACTGTCCAGGAAAGGGCTAGGTAGTATAGGACATGTATTATTGGGGAAAGATCTGGGACTCAGAGTGTGTTATGGTCATCCTACAGTATAGCCAAGGCTAGTGAGAGCCAGGGTGTACCTGGCAGGCTGCATTTACACACAGACTGTCAGGGTGTGGCTTACATGCTGGAAGTCTGTTTGTGAGTGGCCCAGGTGGGAGCTACTTGAGCAAGGCACTGTAAGACTCCCCGGGTTGCAGGGAATGGGTGACACAGCCCCCTGTCAGACTGAACTGTGCCCCAGTATGTGACAGAGGGGTCTGCTTGCATGACTCATTTTCATAGGGATAAGGGCAGAACAACAAAAGTATTTTGTTCTCCTGTTGATGAAATATAGAGAAATTCCAGTTGCAGGAAAGTACAATAGTCCATCTGGTATCGATGGACCTTTCCTTCTGGGAAGGTCATAGCACCTTCTGTTGAAGCTCAGCACTTCACAGTAGATGTCTCTCTCCTGTGTGGTGATTTACACAGTCACAGAGTCTCACACTACAGCTGCTCAAAGATTACTTTACAAGATGGCTTAGAGGTGTTATAAATGAGATTAATTCATGCAGTAACTCACAAGAATTCAGTAAAGTATAAACATGTTCTTATAATTATAATATCTGTTTTAAAAATACTAAAAAATAGGTGACCCAGATTGATTTTAGCTATGTATTTTTCAGTGTTTAATTTGAGACCTGGGGACCTTAGCCTGCGCTGGCACCTGGTTTGTCAGCATCACACTTTATCTCTTGTTAATAGTCATTGTATTAATTATTTGGTCACCATTAACCTTTTTAGTGAAGATTGAAGCAAAATAGACATTAAACACCTAAGCCTTCTTGATGTCAACAGATTTTAGGTCTCCTTCCCTGCTAAGTAGAGGATCTTCACTTTCCTTTGTATTTCTCTTGCTCCTAATGTATTAAAAGACCCAGTACAGATTCTTGGGAGACTCCACTATTTACCTCTCTGGATTCTGAAAACTAACCTTTATTTCTACCCTTTGTTTCCTATCTTTTAACCAGTTGCTGAGCCAAGAGGGGGCCTTTCCTCTTATCCCAAGACTGTTTACTTTGTTTAGAATCAGAGAGGTAGCCGTGTTAGTCTGGAATAGCAGAGGTAACAAAGTCCTGTGGCACCTTAAAGACTAACTATAAAGTTTTGAAAGCTTATGCTTCAAAACTTTATAGTTAGTCTTTAAGGTGCCACAGGACTTTGTTACCTTTACTTTGTTTAAGAGTCTTTGGTGTGGGTCTTTGTCCAAGACTTTCTAAAAGTTCAAGTAGACTATATCAGCTGGATCATGCTTGTCCACATGTTTGTTGACCCCTTTAAATATTTTGAATAGATTGGTGAGGCAAAATTTCCGCTTACAAAAACCCTTTTGACCCTTCCCAAATGTATCATGTCTGATAATTCTATTATTTACTATAGTTTTAATCAAATTTTTAAAGTTCAAAAGGAATCAGGTTAGTTACTATAAATATACATATATAAAGAGATTATTATTATGCCATCAGTTTCTCACCTCTTATATATTACCTGTATAAGATGATGTTATGGTGTGATATGAAGGTTTTATCTGCATATGTTTGTGATGGCCATTTTATTCAACAGGGGCAAAGCCATTAGAGAGCTAAGCATATCATTCCAAAGAAGTGATGTGTGGCAGGGTATTGGCCAGGGAGTTACTGAGCCAGCCCTGCTTCCCCTTTAAGAGAGACAAGCCTCTGCTGGCAGCCCCTGGACTTTGGGAGCAGGTTGCCTAGCAGGGTGGGGCCCTGGTCTAATTAGGACTGAAGAGGTTGCACCTGACAGCCTCCAGGGGAATACAAAACCTGGGGGACAGGAAGCCAGAAGAGAGAGAGAGAGAGAGAGGGAGGTGCAAGGGAAGTAGAGCGAGGAAGTAGAGCTAAGGCTAGGAGCCTGCAAGAGCTGACTGCTTCCTGAGGCCAGCCAAGCTGAGGGCTGGGCCTCAGCTGAACTGTAAAGCTGTACTTAGGTGGTGGGGTTTGCACTGTAAATAAAAGGACACTGGTGAAGCCACAAAGGACTCTCCTGCCTGTTTTTGGAGTGGGCGACAAGCGGATCTCCTACAGGTGATAAAACCATTAAAACACCCCTTCCTGTAACTTTCCATGCCACATGTCTTATAAAGGAAAAATTTGTAGTACAAATATTTTAGAGAGCTTTAAAATTTTTGTTGGGCCTTTTTTTTCTCTTTACCTGTCTTTATCAGGCCAGGCTCCCTTAGTTACCATGAGTCCAAATGTTCGGTGATCATGTGATGAATTAAACATTTAGATAATATCTTTTTTAAAAGTCTTTGTATATAAATGTGAACATGTAATATTTTAAGGGCTAATTTCGGTACTCTTTCCAAAACCAGTAGCAAGTACAGAGTACCAGTGGAATGTTATGACTTTTCTGCAGCACAGACAGTGCTCCTATTTTTTGCAATTCAAGATATGGGCTCTTCAAAGTAGCGGTATATAACTCACTATTGTAGTGGTATATAACTCACTATTGACTACCATGGATCTAGATCCCGTGTTTTTATTTTATTTTTGTGAACGATAAGGGCATATACCACTGTAGGAAGGGGAAGGAAATAGTTCTCTGTCTGTTTGATAATTTTAAAATGCCGTTTTTAAGCTTCTCCTAAGTTTATAATATTAAACGCTATCCTGGAAGAGGTACATTAGTGGGCGTTTAAACGTGTAAAGGTGTATAACCAACGACAAAATCACTTGATTTTCCTCACTATTTGTCACTGCAATTAATCACACTATATGACTACTACCTGTGTGTTGTGTTCATATGATTTGATATCTGAAATCTGTGCATTATTGGAATATATATACTTCTTAAAGTAGCATTATTTTAGCACCAATTGAAATAACCTCCCATTGTCTTACACATTATAAAACTCAATACGAAAATTGCCACACTGGTAAATATATGGAGTACAAATTATTGTATATAACAGAACAGATATAGCCAACTCATAGACAGTGCTCCTGAATCGTTTATTAATATTTGATGTATAGTGCAGTAACTGAATATATTGACTTAGACAAAAATGAACAAGTCAAATATAGAAAAAATACATCCAATGATGCAAAAATCAGATATAAGAGTACTACAAAGGGTCGAATGCAGAGAGGCGAATCAGATTAAAGAAACATCCATATACACTTACAATATGCCTAACTCTGGACAAAGCATGTATGTGTAGTTCATAATCAAGCATAGTAAATTTAAACAAAATTTTAATCACTAAATCCTTAACTAATAAAGTTAGATTCAGTACAACAAAAAATGTATCCCTTGTGTGTAACTCAGACGAATACGTACATAATAATGAGAAAACAGCATATTTACAGTGTTAACCATCCAGTAAAAATACCGGTCAAAAATCCCCCCTGAGAGATTCTGCAGTTATTGGTTGAGACTCTGAGCGCCGCTGTTGATCAGTTTGGGAGAGGAACGCGACGAGAGATCCAGCCAGCCCAGCACTGCTCTTACACAGCACTGAACACTGACAGATCAGAAGCACATTCAAAGGCTCCGGATTGAACATTGCGAAGGCAGATATCCGCTGGAACTGACTCTGGTTTAACTATCAGTTACCAGAATCAGGAGGTCCAAATACAGAATCAAGACGCGTTTCTTTACATAGAATCAGCGGCGTGTCCACATCAGCATGGGATTGGCAGAAACTCAAAGGCTCCGGCACTGCAAAGGAGGAGTCCTGTTCTGCATTATGTTGGTTATCGTTTGGGAGGCAGTTTCTGGGCAGATTCGCTATTCGATTCCCGAGGAAATGCAGAAAGGCTCCATTGTGGGGAATATCGCAAAGGATCTGGGGCTGGATATAAAGGAGCTCGCAGACCGCGGAGTCCGAGTTGTGTCAAAAGGTAGGACGCATTTTGATTTGAATGTTAAGAGCGGCCATTTAATTACAACGGAAAGAATAGACAGAGAGCAGATCTGTGGCCGGATGGAGAAGTGTCTGTTAACTTTTGAGATTATTGTTGAAGAAAAAATGAAGCTTTATAGAGTTGAAGTTGAAATCACAGATATCAATGACAATGCTCCCAACTTCCAGGCGGAAGAATCGGAAGTAAAAATCAGCGAGATAACAGCACCGGGATCGCGAGTCCCCGTGCAGGCAGCGCAAGACCCAGATTTAGGGATAAATTCTCTCCACAGCTACCACCTCAGCAGTAATAGGCATTTCTCTCTGGTTGTGCAAACTGGATCAGATGGAGCTAAATATGCCGAACTGGTGCTAGAAAAGTCTCTAGATCGGGAAGAACAAGCCGTCCATGATCTAATCCTCACAGCCACTGACGGGGGAGATCCAGTCATGTCCGGCACTGCGGAGATCCGCGTTATTGTCCTTGATGCAAATGACAACGCACCAATTTTCAGTCAACCTGTCTATGAAGTTAATGTTTTAGAAAATATGCCTGTGGGATCCATGATGGTGAGAGTGAAAGCGACTGATCCGGATGAAGGAATACACCAAGAGGTAAAATACTCAATCGGAAAGGTAACTAATAAAGCTTCACAGATATTCCTCTTGGATTCAAGGACGGGAGAATTAACAGTCGTGGGGAACTTGGACTTTGAAGAAGCTGCATTATATGAAATCGAGTTGCAAGCCCATGACGGGGGAGGCCTTTTCGACAGATCCAAAATTGTGATCGTTGTTAGTGATGTGAATGACAACGCTCCAGAATTAACAATAACATCTCTCGTCAACTCGATCCCCGAGGATTCTCCTCCCGGGACTGTTATAGCCCTTTTAAACGTGCAAGATCTAGACTCAAAAGAGAATGGGGAGGTCATGTGCTCCGTACCCAGCGACCTCCCCTTCCAGCTGAGGAAATCGTTGGATAATTATTACAGTCTGGTGACAGACCGAGCCCTGGACAGGGAGCAGGTGGCAGCATACAACATCACAGTGACCGCCACGGACAATGGGACTCCTCCTCTTTCTACAGCCACCACGATCCCACTCCGGATTTTAGACACGAACGACAACGCTCCCCTCTTCGATAGAACATCCTACACAGCCTACGTCACGGAGAATAACCCGAGAGGAGCCTCCGTATTCTCCCTAACAGCGCATGACTACGATGTGGAGGACAACTCCCGAATCACTTACTCCATTACTGGAACTCAGATCCAGGAAGCTCCGCTCTCCTCCTACATCTCCATCAACTCCGAGACTGGGGCTCTCTACGCTCTGCGCTCCTTCGATTACGAACAGTTCCGGGAGATTCGGTTCCAAGTGCAGGCTCAGGATGGCGGTTCCCCACCTCTCAGCAGCAATGTCTCCGTCACTCTCTTTATCCTGGATCAGAATGACAACAGCCCGCACATCTTACACCCCTCCTTTCCCACCGATGGCTCCACGGGAGTGGAGTTGGCCCCTCGCTCCTCCGAGCCGGGTTACCTGGTCACTAAGGTAGTGGCGGTGGATGCAGACTCCGGGCAGAACGCCTGGCTCTCCTACCAGCTGCTGAAGGCTACGGAGCCGGGGCTCTTCTCTGTGGGACTCCGCAGCGGCGAGATCAGGACAGCGCGCTACTTTGCAGACAAAGATGCGCTCAAGCAAAGTCTGGTGGTTTTAGTGAAGGACAACGGGCAGCCCGCTCTCTCGGCCACGGCCACTGTCACGGTGGTGGTGGCTGACAGCATCCCCGAAATCCTCTCCGATTTAAGCAGCCTCTCCGCTCCTGCAGACCCCCAGTCCAGCCTCACCTTGTATTTGGTGATCGCTGTGGCTTCCGTTTCCTGCTTGTTCTTTACCTTTATCATAGTGTTACTGGCGCTGAGGCTCCGCAGGTGGAGAAACTCGCAGCTGTTTGACTCCTCGAGTGTGACTTTCGGTGGAGTTCCCGTCTCGCAGTTTGTGGGGATCGATGGAGTCAGAGCTTTTCTTCACTCCTACTCACATGAGGTTTCTCTCACCACGGACTCCAGAAAGAGCCAGTTCAACCTTCCCAAATCAAACTATTCAAATTCTCTGACTAGTCAGCAGACCTGTGAGGTAAAGAATCCTATTCCACTTACTGAAGAATTTGGCAATAACAGGGATCAGACGTCAAATCAGGTCAGCTACTATCTGTTTAACGTAGTATATTCGTAATGGTGGCTAGCTGTTAATCGCTAGAGAATTACTGAGTGCATCAAGTATGTGGGGTCTGTATGAGAGAATGTTGGAGCCGGGGAAGAGAGAAGGAGGAAGAGATTGATTCTCGTTATGGATGTTTTCCTTTTAAATCTTTGATCATCCAAATCAGACTGTAGCGTGCTATTCGGAATTTGGAGTCAATGTTGTTCTCACAGTACGGATATGCATTTATAAATATATTTTAAGTACTAATATTTAGACTGTGAACCCATTTAGAGAGCAGATTTCCTAGTTTCCTTCTGCAGCTCTAATGAAACGGTGATTTGTTCAAAACTTGAATTTGCATTTAATCTGTGATACTGCTGTACATAAGTTATTTTATTTGAGACATTGCAAAGTAAAGAAATTTTCTCTTTATTTTTAGAAACATAGATTTTTTCAGAGAGAATAAGAATGTTACTGAATGGCAAAATGTGTCAGTGACAGCACAATTCCCAACATTAATTCATTTTTACAAACTAGTGTATTTAACTCCAAATATGACTTCATCTGACTTTCCGTATTGCAAATACAACAGGGTAGAAATGTGTAATCATGAAACTAAAGTTATGTAAATGTGTGATTAAGAAGAAGAGACTATTTCGATATTATTTTATAGTCCCTGCAATAATGTTCTTTTGTCTTTTGTTTGAGCCTTGAGAATTTGAGAGAAGTTGATGACACATTACAGTAATATGTTTTTATACCATGTAATTAGCATCGAAGAAAGATTCTGTATGTGGTGTTGTAGCCTGGTTGGTTCCAAGATATAGTTGGACAAGATGGATTAGGTATTTTCTTTTATAGGACCAAATTCTGACGTTAAGAGAGACAAGCATTCGAGATTACACTGAGCTCTTTTTTTAGGTCAGAAGAAGAGCTCGATGTAAACTGGAAAGTTTGTCTCTCTCGCCAACAGAAGTTGGTCCAAGAAAAGAAACGATTCTTTGTATTTTTTATTACAATGGTAATTTATGTTTCCGTAGCACATTGTTTAAAGCAATCAGAGAAAGGCTTACTCGAATATTTTTCTAGTGTGGTCACGTCATTATATTTACATTATTTGACGGCCTCCTTTGTCTTTGTATCACTGGGAAGACTTTGAATACATTTTCTCACTAGGACTCATTTCAGTTTTCCATTCATTTTTAGTTTTTGGAATGTCTGGAAAACTATTAAAATGTTCTTTAGCGCTGTTCCCTGAAAGAAAAGGACCTTTTCATTATAGTTCAACTCAAGAGAATTTTTCTTAGTACTTTTTAGAAACAACCTGTGTATTCTGAGTGGGCAGATTACTTTCGAAGGAAAGATAACCTAAAAGGGACAATAAGGGCTGACCACGAAAAATAGTTTTGCTCGGGAGTTTAGATGTATAATTTGAATCCGGAATCACTTGTGCTATTTGGTTTAAAAACTGTTGCTTTCTGACAAACGCTTTAGAACTGTTCTTAGCTGAATATCACCTACAGGCATGTTTGCGGAGCAATTATTGTTCTTCTATCTATTCATTACATACACACACCAAGAGGTGTACCCCATCGTACATGCATATATATGCAAAAAAAGCAAAGAAATCTCAAGAATTGTAAGCTTTACACAGTCAATCAATAAAAACACACACCTATATATCTATATCTAAATCCATATATATCTTTATTTTTATCGATATTCAGAAAGCATTTAGACTTTATATTTATACTTATATTAGGAAAACACTTCACAGCAAGCTTTTTACTATACTAAAAGTTTTGCATTCACATGGAAAGTATAACAAAAAACACAAAGCAAAACAAGCAACATGACTGTGAGTAGAGCTGTACCGGCGCCTTTATTAAATCCCTGCTATTGCAGTTCTCCCGCTGAGACTCTGAGTGCCGCTGTTGACCAATGCGGAGCCAGGGCTGGAGCCGGAGATCCACCGGAGCCTCCTTTCGCTGCGATTGCTCCGTCACACAGCACAGATCGCAGAGGAAACAGCAGAGAGACCTTCGCAGTCCGTCTGAGAAAAGGGAAGGGCCGTTAGAACACACAGTCCCGGAATGTTTACCCCTCTGCCGCGGATTCCTTTGCCCTGCTGGGATTTGTAAACCCAGATGTAATCAAAACAAGGAACGGAGAGAGCAAATCGGACAGAGACCGGGATGGAAATCAGGCGCCGAGAGCCGAGCCGGGCAGTCACAGCGCAGGTACTGTTGTTGGTTCCCTTCTTATTGTCTTTGTTCTGCCGGGCGGTCTCGGAGCACTTTCGTTATTCCATACCTGAGGAAATGGACAAAGGTTCCCTTGTGGGAAATCTCGCCAAGGATTTGGGATTAAATATCAGAGAATTACAGCAGCGGAAGCTCCGTGTCAGTTCGGAAAAGCAATACTTCAGTGTGAATGGGGAAAATGGCAACCTGTATGTGAATGGCAGGATAGACCGGGAGGAGATATGCAGGGAAACACCCGCTTGTGTCCTGACACTCGAAACGGTGGTGGAAAATCCTCTGAATGTTTTCCATGTGAATGTAGCAATCCAGGACATTAATGACAACGCGCCGCAGTTTATCAAGAGTGACATTGGTTTAGAAATCAATGAGTTAGCACTGCCGGGAACGCGATTTCCCCTACGACGAGCGCAAGATCCAGATACTGGGATCAACTCAGTGCAGAGTTACCAGCTCAGCAAGAGCTCGCATTTTACCCTGTCTGTGAATGAGAGCCCGGATGGAAATAAATACCCAGAATTAGTGCTGGAAAAATCTTTGGATCGGGAAAAACAAAGTTCCCATCACTTGATCCTGACGGCCCTTGATGGGGGAGATCCAGTCAAATCCGGGACAGCTCAGATTAGGGTTAATGTCACTGACGCCAATGACAATCCCCCCGTATTTACTGAGAAGATCTACAAAGTCAGCCTGAGGGAAAACCTACCACTGGGCTCCTTAGTGCTTCAGGTCAAAGCCGCTGATCAGGATGAAGGGTTAAATGCCGAAATCAGATACTCATTCAGCAATGCGAAGGAGAACGCTGGTTCAGTATTTCATTTAGATCCGGAGAACGGAAGAATTACAACTACAGAGTACTTAGATTTTGAAGAAAAAAACACATACATGCTGGAAGTAGAAGCCAGGGATGGGGGTGGACAAACTGCTCACTGCAAAATTCAAATAGACATTTTTGACGAGAACGACAACGCCCCGGAAGTGACATTTACATCCGTGTCCAGCCAAATTCCGGAAGACTCAGTGGGCGGGACCGTGATAGCTCTGATCAAAGCCCATGACCGAGATAGCGGAGAAAACGGAGAGGTCACCTGTTACATGCTAAAGAGTCTGCCATTTACAATAGTGCCCTCCTCTCGCAATTATTATAAAATCGTCACGGAATCTTCTTCTCTGGACAGGGAGAGGACCCCGGAGTACAATATCACAATCACCGCCACAGACAAAGGCTCTCCCCCACTCTCCACCCAGAAAATCATCCTATTGCAGATTTCGGATATCAACGACAACGCGCCTGTCTTTGAGAAACCTTCCTACACCGCCTATGTGCCAGAAAACAACCCCTCGGGGGCCTCCATTTTCAGTGTAAAAGCCTCAGACCGGGATCTGGACCGGAACGCCCGAGTCACTTACTCCATCCTGAGCAGCAGCATCGAGGAGGTGCCTCTCTCCTCCTACATCTCCATTAACTCCCAGACCGGAGCTATCTATGCGCAGCGCTCCTTCGACTACGAGCAATTCCGGGAGTTTGAGATGCAAGTGAAGGCCCAGGACGGCGGGTCCCCGCCTCTCAGCAGCAATGTCACCGTCCGGGTGTTTATTCTGGATCAGAATGATAACGCCCCTCGCATCCTGTATCCTTCCCTCGGAGCCGATGGCTCCGCCTTGTTCGAGATGGTCCCTCGCTCGGCCGAGGCAGGTTATCTGGTGACTAAGGTGGTGGCGGTGGATGCTGACTCTGGACACAATGCCTGGCTCTCCTACCATCTGCTCCAGGCCACGGAACTGGCGCTGTTCAGCATGGGGCTGCGCAGCGGGGAGATCCGTACATCCCGCGCCCTTGCGGACAGAGATGCTGTGAAGCACAGGCTGGTCACCCTGGTGAAGGATAACGGGCAGCCGCCTCTCTCCTCCACAGTGACTCTCAACCTGGTGTTTGCCGAGAACTTCCAAGAGGCTCTTCCCGAAATGAGCGAGCAATCGCGTGACTCTTCAGCTCAGTCTGATTTACAGTTTTACCTGGTCCTGGCTTTAGCCTTGATCTCATTTTTGTTCCTTCTGACAATAACGCTGGCTATTGTGATGAAATTGCGAACCTCAAGCAAACCCAAATTATTTCGGTGTTTTGGTCCTGAGCCTTATTCTAAGACCGGTTCTATTTTCCCACCCAACTATGAAGATGGGACTTTGCCTTATTCCTACCAGCTGTGTTTGTCCTCAAACGCCAGGAAGAATGATTTGACTTTCCTGAAATCTAATGTGCAGATGGACGGGAATATTCCGTCCAGTGACAGCCCAGGGATGGTGTTTATGGGCAATGGAACTAACAGTTTGCATGGTGGGACGGAGACTGCTGGGGAGGTGAGTTTCTGTTTTGATGCCTCGTGCTATGTTTATGTAGACTAGAGGACGCAGTCATTGTGAAATACTGCCTTAGTGTGTTTGGGCTTTTCTTTTGCACCCATTGCTATAGTATTTGCGGTCTCAGAATTTGTTCTCAGCTGCATGACAGCGAAAGTTAGCCCCACAGTAAGGACAAGGCTCACCTCAATGGGGATTGGTGACATGGGCATATCCGAGAGAAATTCTGCGACTGAGCACAAGATAAAATTCCAATTTTCTAAGGCCCTGTCCACTCCTTAATGACACTGTTCCTTCGGTGTTTCCAAAGAGAGTCTTTTCTCTCATTTGAAAATATTTAAATTAAATAAGTGCATTATCCAGCAATATTACCTACATTCTCGCCAATATGATGTGCTTCTGCTAGCGACAGAGATAAATAGGATAACCTTTTAATTTTAAAGTGTAAATTTTCATTAGTACTCTTTCATATACTTCTTTTGAACTGTTCTTTTTTAAAAGTTCCATAAACTGAAAGTGCCAAAACTTTTGAGGTTTTTATTATCACAAATATAGAAAGTGCGCTCATGGTTTGGCCAATGTCTTGCCTTTTTCTTGTGAATTTTATAGCATGATATTGGAATATGGTGTCATATAAAGCTAAGTTTTTTATGACTGTGTTATTCATGAGTGGGAGAGAGATGAGAAATTTTGCAGATCAGCTTAAATAAGTGATGTTACAACCTAAACACATGACCATAACTTGTTCTGGATATGGCACATCATTTACATGGAGGAAAGTGTTTTACAAATATCTGAGCTATTAAAAACTGTCATAGGGCTATTTTTCTCTCTTTTTCTGCACTTGTCAGGACAAGTTCTCTCAGCTACCGTGAATCCAAATATTGAGGGTTTCATAGGGAGCTATAAATATTCGTAAAATGATATTTTAAAAGCCTGGCATTTTTGGGGCGACGGCTCTATGCACTTTCCAGAGCCCAGAACCCTCCTAAGCAAATGCTGAGTCCAGTGGGAACGTTAAACTCCTCCTTTGCAATAGCCCAGGGCTACTTATAGCCCTCCAGGATCTAGAGACATGGACCAAATTGTCCTTGAGTTATGACTGAACTGAATATTAGCTACCATGAGTCTCGGGCCAGTTTACATATTTCAAGATAGGGGAAGGCGCATTGTCCATCATTTCCCTGGAAAGTTTATAGTTAAAAATTTCAGATTGTTGAAGCACCTTAGCGGCTTGGAATGTTAGAAAATTTCCTGTCGAGGGTGCAGCAGTGGCCAGCGTGCAGCTGAAGTGGTCAAATATGCGTGATAAATTGAAGAATCAGGTGATTTTATTAATCCTATTGCTCTGCAATTTATCAAATTTATATTAACACCACATATCTGGCATGTATCTGGGTATGTGTGTTGGCTGTGAACATACATGCACTCATGTATCCTTTCATATTTTGATGTTATATATACTCTTCTTCTGGCAGTATATACAGGAAGCTAACAGCCTAATAGTAATAGATATTATATTATCTATATTATATATAGATATTATGTATGTGAAATTTTATTGTACAACTTTTGTATCACCCTTTTGAAGAGCCCACCAACAAATCGCGCTCGTGTGGCTCCTATATTTCTAACGCATCAAATGAGTTGGTAATGAATATAGTGAATTCATTTCAAATTTGACTGAGTCAAAAGATATGAAACGTGAACAAAATATTATTTAATCCGACAGATGTACACGTCAGGTATAAGGTTAGGAAACGAGGATATCAGTATATTACAACATTTAATAAGTATAATTCTTAAAATTCAAAGTTAGATGGAAGTAGCACATTAAAAAGAGAGCAATAACTGGCAAAATCTCTGTATGTGTAATTCATATAAAACATTAAAAGTACAGATCTATTATCAGTAATTCTGTATAAGAAATAGAGTCAGATTCGCCTGCCACAACAATTTATTTGTTTTCTGGGGATATATTGAACTCCCCTATTTACCCACAAAACAGAACGCAGCATATTTTAAAAAGATTAAATGTCAAATATAAATACCAATGTATACACTGCAACACAGAACTACTGCAGTAATTGGTTGAGACTCTGAGCGCCGCTGTTCACCAATCAGGGAGAGAAATGCGCTGAGAGATCCAGCCAGCCCAGCGCCGCTGCCACACAGCACAGAACACAGACATCAGACTCTCGCTCTCCGGGTGTCTCTGGACTAAGCCTCAGTGGACAATACTGGCTGAAATTGGCTCCTGATTTGATACTCGATATTTTCGGAAGTATTTGACCAAAGATAAAATCCAGAGACATTCCCTGACACAGAGTCGGCGGCGTTACATCAGCAAGGAAATGGCTAATGCACAAAAGCTCCGGCACTATACAGCGCGAGTCCTATTCTGCATTACATTGGTTGCCGTTTCGGAAGCAGTTTCTGAACAGATTCGTTATTCGATTCCGGAGGAAATGCAAAAAGGGTCTTCTGTGGGGAACATCGCGAAGGATCTCGGACTGAATGTAGAGCAGCTCTCAGACCGCGCCGTTCGCATTATCTCCAGAGGTAGGATGCAATATTTTGCTTTGAATTTTAAGAGCGGCCATTTATACGTCACGGAAAGGATAGACAGAGAAGAGATCTGTGGTGGGATGGAAACGTGTCTGTTAAATTGTGAGATTATAGTGGAGGATAAAATGAAGCTTTATAAAATTGAAGTAGAAATCACAGATATTAATGATAATGATCCCAGCTTCCAGTCAGAAGAATTCAATTTAAAAATCAGTGAAACAACAGCCCCGGGATCGCGGTTTTCTGTGCGTCAGGCAGAGGACCCAGATATGGGACTAAATTCCATCCAGAGCTACCAACTCAGCAGTTCCACACATTTCTCACTGGATGTAGAAACACGATCTGATGGAATCAAATACGGTGAGCTGGTGCTGGAAAAGTCTCTAGACCGGGAAGCACAAGCCTTTCACAGTCTAATCCTCACAGCCACTGACGGGGGAGATCCAGTCAGATCCGGCACTGCGCAGATCCGCGTTACTGTTCTCGATTCTAATGACAATGCCCCAGTTTTTAGCCAGCCGGTCTATAAAGTGAGCGTTTGGGAAAATGTACCTGAAGGTTCAACGGTTCTTACAGTAAAAGCCACTGATCTGGATGAAGGAGTCAACAAAGAGGTGAAATATTCCTTCCAAAAAAACACAGACAAAGCTTCCAAAAAACTTCAACTGGATCCGAACACGGGAGATGTAACTATTGTGGGAAATCTGGACTTTGAGGAAGCTGCATTATATGAAATTGAGGTGCAAGCTCATGACGGGGGAGGCCTTTTTGACAGATCCAAAATTGTGATAGTTGTTAGCGATGTGAATGACAACGCTCCAGAAATCGCTCTCAGGTCTCTGGTCAACTCGATCCCCGAGGACTCTCCCCCCGGGACTGTGATCGCTCTTTTAGATATACAAGATCTCGATTCAGAAGAGAACGGGGAAGTCACGTGTTCGTTACCCAGCAACCTCCCCTTCCAGTTGAAGAAACCCTTCGATAATTATTACAGTCTGGTGACAGACCGAGCCCTGGACAGGGAGCAGGTGGCAGCATACAACATCACAGTGACCGCCACGGACAATGGGACTCCTCCTCTTTCTACAGCCACCACGATCCCACTCCGGATTTTAGACACGAACGACAACGCTCCCCTCTTCGATAGAACATCCTACACAGCCTACGTCACGGAGAATAACCCGAGAGGAGCCTCCGTATTCTCCCTGACAGCGCATGACTACGATGTGGAGGACAACTCCCGAATCACTTACTCCATTACTGGAACTCAGATCCAGGAAGCTCCGCTCTCCTCCTACATCTCCATCAACTCCGAGACTGGGGCTCTCTACGCTCTGCGCTCCTTCGATTACGAACAGTTCCGGGAGATTCGGATCCAAGTGCAGGCTCAGGATGGCGGTTCCCCACCTCTCAGCAGTAATGTCTCCGTCACTCTCTTTATCCTGGATCAGAATGACAACAGCCCGCACATCTTACACCCCTCCTTTCCCACCGATGGCTCCACGGGAGTGGAGTTGGCCCCTCGCTCCTCCGAGCCGGGTTACCTGGTCACTAAGGTGGTGGCGGTGGATGCAGACTCCGGGCAGAACGCCTGGCTCTCCTACCAGCTGCTGAAGGCTACGGAGCCGGGACTCTTCTCTGTGGGACTCCGCAGCGGCGAGATCAGGACAGCGCGCTACTTTGCAGACAAAGATGCGCTCAAGCAAAGTCTGGTGGTTTTAGTGAAGGACAACGGGCAGCCCGCTCTCTCGGCCACGGCCACTGTCACGGTGGTGGTGGCTGACAGCATCCCCGAAATCCTCTCCGATTTAAGCAGCCTCTCCGCTCCTGCAGACCCCCAGTCCAGCCTCACCTTGTATTTGGTGATCGCTGTGGCTTCCGTTTCCTGCTTGTTCTTTACCTTTATCATAGTGTTACTGGCGCTGAGGCTCCGCAGGTGGAGAAACTCGCAGCTGTTTGACTCCTCGAGTGTGACTTTCGGTGGAGTTCCCGTCTCGCAGTTTGTGGGGATCGATGGAGTCAGAGCTTTTCTTCACTCCTACTCACATGAGGTTTCTCTCACCACGGACTCCAGAAAGAGCCAGTTCAACCTTCCCAAATCAAACTATTCAAATTCTCTGACTAGTCAGCAGACCTGTGAGGTAAAGAATCCTATTCCACTTACTGAAGAATTTGGCAATAACAGGGATCAGACGTCAAATCAGGTCAGCTACTATCTGTTTAACGTAGTGATTTATATTCGTAATGGTGGCTAGCTGTTAATCGCTAGAGAATTACTGAGTGCATCAAGTATGTGGGGTCTGTATTAGAGAGAATGTTGGAGCCGGGGAAGAGAGAAGGAGGAAGAGATTGATTCTCGTTATGGATGTTTTCCTTTTAAATCTTTGATCATCCAAATCAGACTGTAGCGTGCTATTCGGAATTTGGAGTCAATGTTGTTCTCACAGTACGGATATGCATTTATAAATATATTTTAAGTACTAATATTTAGACTGTGAACCCATTTAGAGAGCAGATTTCCTAGTTTCCTTTTGCAGCTCTAATGAAACGGTGATTTGTTCAAAACTTGAATTTGCCTTTAATCTGTGATACTGCTGTACATAAGTTATTTTATTTGAGACATTGCAAAGTAAGGAAATTTTCCCTTTATTTTTAGAAACATAGATTTTTTCAGAGAGAATAAGAATGTTACTGAATGGCAAAATGTGTCTGACAGCACAATTCCCAACATTAATTCATTTTTACAAAACAGTGTATTTAACTCCAAATATGACTTCATCTGACTTTCCGTATTGCAAATAATACAGGGTAGAAATGTGTAATCATGAAAATAAAGGTATGTAAATGTGTGATTAAGAAGAAGAGACTATTTCGACATTCTTTTATAGTTCCTGCAATAATAATGTTAATTTGTCTTCTATTTGAGCCTTGAGAATATGAGAGAATTTGATGACCCATTACTATAATATATTTTTATACAATGTGGTTAGAATCGAAGAAAAGATTCTGTATGTGGCGTTGTAGCCTGGTTGGTTCCAGGATATAGTTAGGCAAGATGGATTAGGTATTTTCTTTTATAGGACCAAATTCTGACGTTAAGAGAGACAAGCATTCGAGATTACACTGAGCTCTTTTTTCAGGTCAGAGGAAGAGCTCCATGTATACTGGAAAGTTTGTCTCTCTCGCCAACAGAAATTGGTCCAAGAAAAGAAACGATTCTAACATTTATTGTATTTTTAATTACAATAATATTTTATCTTTTCGTAGCACATTGTTTATAGCAATCAGAGAAAGGCTTACTCTAATATTTTTCTAGTGTGGGCACGTCATTATATTTACATTATTTGACGGCCTCTTTTGTCTTTGTATCACTGGGAAGACTTTGAATACATTTTCTCACTAGGACTCATTTCAGTTTTCCATTCATTTTTAGTTTTTGGAATGTCTGGAAAACTATTAAAATGTTCTTTTGCGTGGTTCCATGAGAGAAAAGGACCTTTTTCATTATAGTTCAACTCAAGAGAATTTTTCTTAGTACTTTTTAGAAACAACCTGTGTATTCTGAGTGGGCAGGCTACTTTCGAAGGAAAGATAACCTAAAAGGGACAATAAGGGCTGACCACGAAAAATAGTTTTGCTCGGGAGTTTAGATGTATAATTTGAACCCGCAATCACTCTTGCTATTGGGTTTTTAAATTCTTGCTTTCTGTCAAACGCTTTAGAACTGTGCTTAGCTGAATCTCAGCCACAGCAGTTTTGCGGAGGATGTGTTTATTTTTATTACATGACAATTGGTGTTCTTCTACCTATTCATTACATAGACACAAACCAAGAGGTGTATCCCAACGTATATGCATATATATATGCAAACAAAAGCAAGGAAATTTCCAGAATTGTAAGCTTTACACTGTCAATAAATAAAAACACATCTCTCTCTCTCTCTCTCTCTCTCTCTCTCTCTCTCTCTCTCTCTCTCTCTCTCTCTCTTATTTATATATATATATATATATATATATATATATATATATATATATATATATATATATATATATATATATATATATATATATATATATATATATATATATAATTATCGATATTCAAAAAGGATTTAGACTTTATATTAATACTTATATTAGGAAAAACAGTTTATGGTAATGTTTTTACTATACTAAAAGTTTCGCATTTACATGCAAAGTAGAAGAAAAAAAACAAACCAAAACAACCAACATGCTTGTGAATAGAGCTGTTCCGGCGCCTTGATAAAGTCGCTGCTATTGCAGTTCTCCCGCTGAGCCTCTGAGTGCCGCTGTTGGCCAATGCGGAGCCAGGGCTGGAGCCGGAGATCCACCGTCACACAGCACAGATCGCAGAGGAAACAGCGGAGAGACCTCCGCAGTCCGGCTGAGAAAAGGGAAGGGCCGTTAGAACACACAGTCCCGGAATGTTTACCCCTCTGCCGCGGATTCCTTTGCCCTGCTGGGATTTGTAAACACCAGATGTAATCAAAACAAGGAACGGAGAGAGCAAATCGGACAGAGACCGGGATGGAAATCAGGCGCCGAGAGCCGAGCCGGGCAGTCACAGCGCAGGTACTGTTGTTGGTTCCCTTCTTATTGTCTTTGTTCTGCCGGGCGGTCTCGGAGCACTTTCGTTATTCCATACCTGAGGAAATGGACAAAGGTTCCCTTGTGGGAAATCTCGCCAAGGATTTGGGATTAAATATCAGAGAATTACAGCAGCGGAAGCTCCGTGTCAGTTCGGAAAAGCAATACTTCAGTGTGAATGGGGAAAATGGCAACCTGTATGTGAATGGCAGGATAGACCGGGAGGAGATATGCAGGGAAACACCCGCTTGTGTCCTGACACTCGAAACGGTGGTGGAAAATCCTCTGAATATTTTTCATGTGAATGTAGCAATCCAGGACATTAATGACAACGCGCCGCAGTTTATCAAGAGTGACATTGGTTTAGAAATCAATGAGTTAGCACTGCCGGGAACGCGATTTCCCCTACGACGACCGCAAGATCCAGATACTGGGATCAACTCAGTGCAGAGTTACCAGCTCAGCAAGAGCCCGCATTTTACCCTGGCTGTGAAGGAGAACCCGGATGGAAATAAATACCCAGAATTAGTGCTGGAAAAATCTTTGGATCGGGAAAAACAAAGTTCCCATCACTTGATCCTGACGGCCCTTGATGGGGGAGATCCAGTCAAATCCGGGACGGCTCAGATTAGGGTTAATGTCACTGACGCCAATGACAATCCCCCCGTATTTACTGAGGAGATCTACAAAGTCAGCCTGAGGGAAAACCTACCACTGGGCTCCTTAGTGCTTCAGGTGACAGCCGCTGATCAGGATGAAGGGTTAAATGCCGAAATCAGATACTCATTCAGCAATGCGAAGGAGAACGCTGGTTCAGTATTTCATTTAGATCCGGAGAACGGAAGAATTACAACTACAGAGTACTTAGATTTTGAAGAAAAAAACACATACATGCTGGAAGTAGAAGCCAGGGATGGGGGTGGACAAACTGCTCACTGCAAAATTCAAATAGACATTTTTGACGAGAACGACAACGCCCCGGAAGTGACATTTACATCCGTGTCCAGCCAAATTCCGGAAGACTCAGTGGGCGGGACCGTGATAGCTCTGATCAAAGCCCATGACCGAGATAGCGGAGAAAACGGAGAGGTCACCTGTTACATGCTAAAGAGTCTGCCATTTACAATAGTGCCCTCCTCTCGCAATTATTATAAAATCGTCACGGAATCTTCTTCTCTGGACAGGGAGAGGACCCCGGAGTACAATATCACAATCACCGCCACAGACAAAGGCTCTCCCCCACTCTCCACCCAGAAAACCATCCTGTTGCAGATCTCGGATATCAACGACAACGCGCCGGTCTTTGAGAAACCTTTCTACACCGCCTATGTGCCAGAGAACAACCCCTCGGGGGCCTCCATTTTCAGTGTAAAAGCCTCAGACCGGGATCTGGACCGGAACGCCCGAGTCACTTACTCCATCCTGAGCAGCAGCATCGAGGAGGTGCCTCTCTCCTCCTACATCTCCATTAACTCCCAGACCGGAGCTATCTATGCGCAGCGCTCCTTCGACTACGAGCAATTCCGGGAGTTTGAGATGCTAGTGACGGCCCAGGACGGCGGGTCCCCGCCTCTCAGCAGCAATGTCACCGTCCGGGTGTTTATTCTGGATCAGAATGATAACGCCCCTCGCATCCTGTATCCTTCCCTCGGAGCCGATGGCTCCGCCTTGTTCGAGATGGTGCCTCGCTCGGCCGAGGCAGGTTATCTGGTGACTAAGGTGGTGGCGGTGGATGCTGACTCAGGACACAATGCCTGGCTCTCCTACCATCTGCTCCAGGCCACGGAACTGGCGCTGTTCAGCATGGGGCTGCGCAGCGGGGAGATCCGGACAGCCCGCGCCCTTGCGGACAGAGATGCTGTGAAGCACAGGCTGGTCACCCTGGTGAAGGATAACGGGCAGCCGCCTCTCTCCTCCACAGTGACTCTCAACCTGGTGTTTGCCGAGAACTTCCAAGAGGCTCTTCCCGAAATGAGCGACCAATTGCGTGACTCTTCAGCTCAGTCTGATTTACAGTTTTACCTGGTCCTGGCTTTAGCCTTGATCTCATTTTTGTTCCTTCTGACAATGACACTGGCCATTGTGATGAAATTGCGAAGGTCAAGGAAACCCAAATTATTTCGGTGTTTTTGTCCTGAGCCTTATTCTAAGACCGGTTCTATGTTCCCACCCAACTATGAAGATGGGACTTTGCCTTATTCCTACCAGCTGTGTTTGTCCTCAAACGCCAGGAAGAATGATTTGACTTTCCTGAAATCTAATGTGCAGATGGACGGGAATATTCCGTCCAGTGACAGCCCAGGGATGGTGTTTATGGGCAATGGAACTAACAGTTTGCATGGTGGGACGGAGACTGCTGGGGAGGTGAGTTTCTGTTTTGATGCCTCGTGCTATGTTTATGTAGAGGACGCCGTCATTGTGAAATACTGCCTTAGTGTGTTTGGGCTTTTCTTTTGGACCCATTGCTATAGTATTTGCGGTCTCGGAATTTGTTCTCAGCTGCATGACAGCGAAAGTTAGCCCCACAGTAAGGACAAGGCTCACCTCAATGGGGATTGGTGACATGGGCATATCCGAGAGAAATTCTGCGACTGAGCACAAGATAAAACTCAAATTTTCTAAGGCCCTGCCCACTCCTTAATTACACTGTTCCTTCGGTGTTTCCAAAGAGAGTCTTTTCTCTCATTTGAAAATATTTAAATTAAATAAGTGCAGTATCCAGCGATATTACCTACATTCTCGGCAATTTGATGTGCTTCTGCTAGCGACAGAGATAAATAGGATAACCTTTTAATTTTAATATGTAAATTTTCATTCGTACTCTTTCATATACTTCTTTTGAACTGTTCTTTTTTAAAAATTTCATAAACTGAAAGTGCCAAAAGTTTTGGGGGTTTATAATCACATATATAGAAAGTGCGCTCATGGTTTGGCCGGCCAATGTCTTGCCTTTTTCTTGTGAATTTTATAGCATGATATTGGAATATGGTGTCATATAAAGCTAAGTTTCTTATGACTGTGTTATTCATGAGTGGGAGAGAGATGAGAAATTTTGCAGATCAGCTTAAATAAGTGATGTTACAACCTAAAAACATGACCATAATGTGTTCTGGATATGGCACATCATTTACATGGAGGAAAGTGTTTTACAAATATCTGAGCTATTAAAAACTCTCATGGGGCTATTTTTCTCTCTTTTTCTGCACTTGTCAGGACAAGTTCTCTCAGCTACCGTGAATCCAAATATTGAGGGTTTCATAGGGAGCTATAAATATTCGTAAAATGATATTTTAAAAGCCTGGCATTTTTGGGGCGACGGCTCTATGCACTTTCCAGAGCCCAGAACCCTCCTAAGCAAATGCTGAGTCCAGTGGGAATGTTAAACTCCTCCTTTGCAATAGCGTAGGTCTACTTATAGCCCTCCAGGGTCTAGAGACATGGACCAAACTGTCCCTGAGTTATGACTGAACTGAATATTAGCTACCATGAGTCGGGCCAGTTTACGTATTTCAAGATAGGGGAAGGCGCATTGTCCGTCATTTCCCTGGAAAGTTTATAGTTAAAAATTTCAGATTGTTGAAGCACCTTAGCGGCTTGGAATGTTAGAAAATTTCTTGGAGGGGGATCATCAGTCGCCAGCGTGCAGCTGAAGTGATCAAATATGCGTGAGAAATTGAAGAATCGGGTGATTTTATTAATCCTATTGTTCTGCAATTTATCAAATTTACATTAACACCCCATATCTGGCATGTGTCTATGAATGCGTGCTGGCTGTGTACATACATGCACTCATGTATCCTTTCATATTTTGAATTGTGGCAGTATATCCGGGAAATTAACAGCCTCTTATTGTAACAGATATTATAAAACTGAATGTGAAACTTTATTGTACATTTTTTGTATCACCCTTTTGACGAGCCCACCCACAGATAACGCTCGTATGGCTCCTATATTTCTAACGCATCAAATGAGTTGGTAATGAATATAGTGAATTCATTTCAAATTTGACTGAGTCAAAAGATCTGAAATATGAACAAAATATTATTTAATGCGACAGATGTACGTCAGGTATAAGGTTAGGAAACGACGATATCAGTATATTACAACTATACAGTTAATGAGCAAAATTCTCTTAAAATTCACAGTTAGATGGAAGTACCACATAAAAAAGAGAGCAATAACTGGCAAAATCTCTGTATGTGTAATTCATATAAAACATTAAAAGTACAGATCTATTATCAGTAATTCTGTATAAGAAATAGTCAGATTCGCCTGCCACAACAATTTATTTGTTTTCTGGGGATATATTGAACTCCCCTATTTACCCACAAAACAGAACGCAGCATATTTTAAAAAGATTAAATGTCAAATATAAATACCAATGTATACACTGCAACACAGAACTACTGCAGTAATTGGTTGAGACTCTGAGCGCCGCTGTTCACCAATCAGGGAGAGAAATGCGCTGAGAGATCCAGCCAGCCCAGCGCCGCTGTCACACAGCACAGAACACAGAGATCAGACTCTCGCTCTCCGGGTGTCTCTGGACTAAGCCTCAGTGGACAATACTGGCTGAAATTGGCTCCTGATTTGATACTCGATATTTTCGGAAATATTTGATCAAAGATAAAATCCAGAGACATTCCCTGACACAGAGTCGCGGCGTTACATCAGCAAGGAAATGGCTAATGTACAAAAGCTCCGGCACTATACAGCGCGAGTCCTATTCTGCATTACATTGGTTGCCGTTTCGGAAGCAGTTTCTGGACAGATTCGTTATTCGATTCCGGAGGAAATGCAAAAAGGGTCTTCTGTGGGGAACATCGCGAAGGATCTCGGACTGAATGTAGAGCAGCTCTCAGACCGCGCCGTTCGCATTATCTCCAGAGGTAGGATGCAATATTTTGCTTTGAATTTTAAGAGCGGCCATTTATACGTCACGGAAAGGATAGACAGAGAAGAGATCTGTGGTGGGATGGAAACGTGTCTGTTAAATTGTGAGGTTATAGTGGAGGATAAAATGCAGCTTTTTCCGGTTGAAGTAGAAATCACAGATATTAATGATAATGATCCCAGCTTCCAGATAAAAGAATTGGATATAAAAATCAGTGAAACAGCAGCCCCGGGATCGCGGTTTTCTGTGCGTCAGGCAGAGGACCCAGATATGGGACTAAATTCCATCCAGAGCTACCAACTCAGCAGTTCCACACATTTCTCACTGGATGTAGAAACACGATCTGATGGAATCAAATACGGTGAACTGGTGCTGGAAAAGTCTCTAGACCGGGAAGCACAAGCCTTTCACAGTTTAATCCTCACAGCCACTGACGGGGGAGATCCAGTCAGATCCGGCACTGCGCAGATCCGCGTTACTGTTCTCGATTCTAATGACAATGCCCCAGTTTTTAACCAGCCGGTCTATAAAGTGATCGTTTGGGAAAATGTACCTGAAGGTTCAACGGTTCTTACAGTAAAAGCCACTGATCTGGATGAAGGAGTCAACAAAGAGGTGAAATATTCCTTCCAAAAAATCACAGACAAAGCTTCCAAAAAACTTCAACTGGATCCGAACACGGGAGATGTAACTATTGTGGGAAATCTGGACTTTGAGGAAACTGCATTATATGAAATTGAGGTGCAAGCTCATGACGGGGGAGGCCTTTCTGATAGATCCAAAATTGTGATCGTTGTTAGCGATGTGAATGACAACGCTCCGGAAATAGCTCTCAGGTCTCTCATCAGCTTGATCCCCGAGGACTCTCCCCCCGGGACTGTCATCGCCCTTTTAAATGTGCAAGATCCAGATTCAGGAGAGAACGGGGAAGTCACGTGTTCGTTACCCAGCAACCTCCCATTCCAGCTGAAGAAATCATTCGATAATTATTACAGTCTGGTGACAGACCGAGCCCTGGACAGGGAGCAGGTGGCAGCATACAACATCACAGTGACCGCCACGGACAATGGGACTCCTCCTCTTTCTACAACCACCACGATCCCACTCCGGATTTTAGACACGAACGACAACGCTCCCCTCTTCGATAGAACATCCTACACAGCCTACGTCACGGAGAATAACCCGAGAGGAGCCTCCGTATTCTCCCTGACAGCGCATGACTACGATGTGGAGGACAACTCCCGAATCACTTACTCCATTACTGGAACTCAGATCCAGGAAGCTCCGCTCTCCTCCTACATCTCCATCAACTCCGAGACTGGGGCTCTCTACGCTCTGCGCTCCTTCGATTACGAACAGTTCCGGGAGATTCGGTTCCAAGTGCAGGCTCAGGATGGCGGTTCCCCACCTCTCGGCAGTAATGTCTCCGTCACTCTCTTTATCCTGGATCAGAATGACAACAGCCCGCACATCTTACACCCCTCCTTTCCCACCGATGGCTCCACGGGAGTGGAGTTGGCCCCTCGCTCCTCCGAGCCGGGTTACCTGGTCACTAAGGTGGTGGCGGTGGATGCAGACTCCGGGCAGAACGCCTGGCTCTCCTACCAGCTGCTGAAGGCTACGGAGCCGGGGCTCTTCTCTGTGGGACTCCGCAGCGGCGAGATCAGGACAGCGCGCTACTTTGTAGACAAAGATGCGCTCAAGCAAAGTCTGGTGGTTTTAGTGAAAGACAACGGGCAGCCCCCTCTCTCGGCCACGGCCACTGTCACGGTGCTGGTGGCTGACAGCATCCCCGAAATCCTCTCCGATTTAAGCAGCCTCTCCGCTCCTGCAGACCCCCAGTCCAGCCTCACCTTGTATTTGGTGATCGCTGTGGCTTCCGTTTCCTGCTTGTTCTTTACCTTTATCATAGTGTTACTGGCGCTGAGGCTCCGCAGGTGGAGAAACTCGCAGCTGTTTGACTCCTCGAGTGTGACTTTCGGTGGAGTTCCCGTCTCGCAGTTTGTGGGGATCGATGGAGTCAGAGCTTTTCTTCACTCCTACTCACATGAGGTTTCTCTCACCACGGACTCCAGAAAGAGCCAGTTCAACTTTCCCAAATCAAACTATTCAAATTCTCTGACTAGTCAGCAGACTTGTGAGGTAAAGGATCCTATTCTACTTACTGAAGAATTAAACATGAGTAACGGGAATCAGATCTCGGTTCAGGTGAGTTAATATTTTTTGGCGCTGTTTTATTGTCTAAATAAATTAGTGAAGCCAGTAAAGGCACTTGTAATTCATGGTGGTATCGTAACGAGCGGAGTATTTGGTCATATAAATAAAATGTGTGTGTGTGTAGCACTAACGTTTGTATTGAGCTATAAAGAAGATATATGAATCTAAAGCACTTTATCAATTCCGATGAAATAGCGATTGATATAAAACCTCGCTCTACCTTTGTCTAGTTTTGGTGATGTGGACCTATAATTATAGTTAAATTGATCTGTTATTGGTGTAGGGATATTTCAATATTGTTTCCCATTGAATCATAGTATAGATTTTGAGCACACGGGTTTATTAGAAATGCTTGAAATTTGATACGCGTGAGGGTGTGACTTTTACTGTATTTCCATAGGACAGTTCTACAGGAGAACTTTGTCTAGTGCGTTCTTACAGTTTAGTTTATGATGCTGATTTCTACGTTGATTTAGAAATACTTTCTGGGAGTGGACAGATTTTTTAAAGAAAAATCTAATCTAAAAAGGACAGTAAGGCTCTAAATGTAAGTAAGAAAATTGTTTCGGTCACAAGTTTTCGTTGAGGTTTAGAGCCCGCGACCGTTCATGTCATTCTCGTATTAAAAATACTGTCTCATGTTCAGCAATAGGTAGGTATCTTTGGATGTATTTCAGGTATGTGATAGGTGTGATTTTTAAATAGAAATTGTTATACATTTTTTATTTTTTACATCAATTTTGTCATTCCTTATTTACAATTAGGAATAAACATGCTTAAATGTTGTACATACAGAATACATTCTAAGCAGAAAAGAACCTCCCATGGTAGTCACTTGAGTTATACTGTACCGGTAACTAAATAAAGTCGCTGCTATTGCAGTTCTCCCGTTGAGACTCTGAGTGCCGCTGTTGGCCAATGCGGAGCCAGGGCTGGAGCCGGAGATCCACCAGAGCCTCCTGCAGAGCGAATGCTTCGTCACACAGCACAGATCGCAGAGAGAGCAGAGCAAAGAAACCCTCATAATCCGTCTGAGAAAGGAAAAAGTCCTCAGAGCTGTCCGTACACATAATCAACAGCTAATCCGAGCTCTGTCTGCGATGCTTTACATGCTGATTCCCTCTTTTATAATTTAATGAAGAAAAAAGAAATATGAAGAAAGGGATGCTGACGGGCAGTGGGGTGGAAATCAGGCGCCGAGAGCCGAGCCGGGCAGTCACAGTGCAGGTACTGTTGTTGTTTCCCTTCTTATTGTCTTTGTTCTGCCGGGCGGTCTCGGAGCAGATTCGGTACTCCATTCCGGAGGAAATGGCGAAAGACTCCATTGTGGGGAATCTCGCCAAGGATTTGGGGCTGAGTGTGAGAGAACTGCCGCGGCGAAAGCTACGAGTCGTGTCTGCAGCTAAAAAGCAATACTTCAGCGTGAATGGAGAAAATGGCAACCTGTATGTGAATGACAGGATCGACCGGGAGGAGATATGCGGACAATCTCAACTATGCCTCATAAATTTCGAAACGGTGCTGGAAAAACCCTTGAATGTTTTCCACATAAATGTCGCGATCCAGGACATTAACGATAATGCCCCGCGTTTCCTAAAAAACAGGATCGATCTACAAATTAGTGAATCCAGTTTGCCAGGGGCTCGATTTCTCCTTGAATATGCTGAAGATCCTGACGTTGGGGTGAACTCTCTGCAGAGTTATCAACTGAGCCCCACTCAGGATTTCATCCTGGAAGTCAAAGAGAGCCAGAATAGCAATAAATATGCAGATTTAGTGCTGCAGAAGCCCCTGGATCGGGAAAGCCAGCGGAGCCTTCACTTGATCCTCACGGCTGTGGATGGGGGAGAGCCGCAAAGAACTGGGACCGCCCAGATCTGGATTAATGTCACCGACGCCAATGACAACTCCCCCATCTTCACTCAGGACCTCTACAAAGTCAGCGTGAGGGAAAATGCACCGACCGGCTCCTTAGTGCTTCAGGTTAAAGCCACCGACAGTGATGAAGGTTCAAATGCTCAGATCAGCTACATTATTAGCAAGGTCTCCGAAAATACCCTTCAGAAATTCAGCTTGGACTCAGCAAATGGAAAAATCACAGTAAAGGAGCCTTTGGACTTTGAAGAGACACGTGACTACACCATGGCAATAGAAGCAAAGGATGGAGGCGGACTAGTGACACACTGCAAAGTGGAAATAAACGTTATTGATGAGAATGACAATGCCCCCGAAGTGACACTGACATCCGTGTCCAGTCCTGTCCCAGAAGATTCAGTTCCTGAGACAGTGATAGCTCTGATCAGTATTAATGATCTAGATTTTGGAGATAATGGAAAGGTCTCATGCCATTTATTGGATGATTTTCCATTCACTATAATGTCATCTTCTAATAATTACTACAAACTCCTCACAGACAGCACCCTGGACAGGGAAAGGACCCCGGAGTACAATATCACAATCACTGCCACAGACAAAGGCTCTCCCCCACTCTCCACCCAGAAAACCATCCTGTTGCAGATCTCGGATATCAACGACAACGCGCCTGTCTTTGAGAAACCTTCCTACACCGCCTATGTGCCAGAGAACAACCCCTCGGGGGCCTCCATTTTCAGTGTAAAAGCCTCAGACCGGGATCTGGACCGGAACGCCCGAGTCACTTACTCCATCCTGAGCAGCAGCATCGAGGAGGTGCCTCTCTCCTCCTACATCTCCATTAACTCCCAGACCGGAGCTATCTATGCTCAGCGCTCCTTCGACTACGAGCAATTCCGGGAGTTTGAGATGCAAGTGAAGGCCCAGGACGGCGGGTCCCCGCCTCTCAGCAGCAATGTCACCGTCCGGGTGTTTATTCTGGATCAGAATGATAACGCCCCTCGCATCCTGTATCCTTCCCTCGGAGCCGATGGCTCCGCCTTGTTCGAGATGGTGCCTCGCTCGGCCGAGGCAGGTTATCTGGTGACTAAGGTGGTGGCGGTGGATGCTGACTCAGGACACAATGCCTGGCTCTCCTACCATCTGCTCCAGGCCACGGATTCGGCGCTCTTCAGCATGGGGCTGCACAGCGGGGAGATCCGGACAGCCCGCGCCTTTGCGGACAGAGATGCTGTGAAGCACAGGCTGGTCACCCTGGTGAAGGATAACGGGCAGCCGCCTCTCTCCGCCACAGTGACTCTCAACCTGGTGTTTGCCGAGAACTTCCAAGAGGCTCTTCCCGAAATGAGCGACCAATTGCGTGACTCTTCAGCTCAGTCTGATTTACAGTTTTACCTGGTCCTGGCTTTAGCCTTGATCTCATTTTTGTTCCTTCTGACAATGACACTGGCCATTGTGATGAAATTGCGAACCTCAAGAAAACCCAAATTACTTCAGTGTTTTGGTCCTGAGCCTTATTCTAAGACCGGTCCTATGTTCCCACCCAACTATGAAGATGGGACTTTGCCTTATTCCTACCAGCTGTGTTTGTCGTCAGACGCCAGGAAGAATGATTTGACTTTCCTGAAATCTAATGTGCAGATGGACGGGAATATTCTGTCCAGTGACAGCCCAGGGATGGTGTTTATGGGCAATGGAACTAATAGTTTACATGGTGGGACAGAGACTGCTGGGGAAGTGAGTATCTGTTTTGATGCCTCATATGCTATGTTTATGTAGAGGACGCAGTCATTGTGAAATACTGCCTTAGTGTGTTTGGGCTTTTCTTTTGCACCCATTGCTATAGTATTTGCGGTCTCAGAATTTGTTCTCAGCTGCATGACAGCGAAAGTTAGCCCCATAGTAAGGACAAGGCTCACCTCGATGGGGATAAATGACCTGGGAATGTCCGAGAGAAATTCTGCCATTGAGCACAAGATAAAACTCAAATTTTCTATGCGCAGCGCTCCTTCGACTTTGAGCAATTCCAGGCATTTAAAATGCAAGTCAAGCCCCAAATTGCCTCTCAGCAGCAATGTCACCGTCAGGGTGTTTATTCGGGATAATAATGATAAAGCCCCTGGCATCCTGTACCCTTGCCTCCTAACCGACAGCCTACTCCTTGACCAGCTGTTTTTGTTCTCCGACGCCAGGGAGAATGATTTCACTTTCCTGAAACCAAATGTCCAGGTAGCAGATAATATTATGTGTGGTGAAAGCTCTGAATGGTATTTATGGACAATGGATGTAGTAGTTTACAGGCTGAGATGCAGTCTGCTGCGAAGGTGAGCTGGTGAATTTATAATTTCATATTCATCTTTGAAGATTTTAAAATAACTCTTTTCATCTTTAAGAAGTGTAGGGGTCATTGTGAAATTGAACCATAGTGACTTTTAGACTGTTCTGTGCTGCGCACAATTGGTGTCTCTGGAACACTAATGAAGTCGTTTCCACAATACTACTGCATTTTAAAGTATCTTTATTTTACTCAAGTGGAGTGCCCCAACGGTAGTTCCTGGGGCCAGTTTTATTCAATATCTTTATCAATGATCTGGAGGATGGTGTGGACTGCACCCTCAGCAAGTTTGCAGGTGACACTAAACTGGGAGGAGTGGTAGATACACTGGAGGGTAGGGATAGGATACAGAGGGACCTAGACAAATTAGAGGATTGGGCCAAAATAAATCTGATGTGGTTCAACAAGGACAGAGGCAGACTCTTGCACTTAAGACGGAAGAATCCCATGCACTGCTGCAGACTTGGGACCGAATGGCTAGGCTGCAGTTCTGCAGAACAGGACCTAGGCGTTACAGTGGACAAGAAGCTGGACATGAGTCAACAGTGTGCCCTTGTTGCCAAGAAGGCTAATGGCATTTTGGGCTGTATAAGTAGGGGCATTGCCAGCAGATTGAGGGACATGATCATTCCCCTCTATTTGACATTGGTGAGGCCTCATCTGTGTCCGTTTTGGAGCCCACACTACAAGAAGGATGTGGAAAAATTGGAAAGAGTCCAGGGGAGGGCAACAAAAAATGATTAGGGGCTGGAGGACATGACTTATGAGGAGAGGCTGAGGGAACTGGGATTGTTTACTTTACAGAAGAGAAGACTGCGCATAGATTTGATAGCTGCTTTCAACTACCTGAAAGGGGGGTTCCAAAGAGGATGGATCTAGACTGTTCTCAGTGGTACCAGATGACAGAACAAGGAGTAATGGTCTCAAGTTGCAGTGGGGAAGGTTTCGGTTGAATATTAAGAAAATCTTTTTCACTAGGAGTGTGGTGAAGCACTGGAATGGGTTACCTAGGGGGGTGGTAGAATCTCCTTCCTTAGAGCTTGTTAAGGTCAGGCTTGACAAAGCCCTGGCTGGGATGATTTAGTTGGGGTTAGTCCTGCTTTGAGCAGGGGTTTGGACTAGATGACCTCCTGAGGTCCCTTCCAACCCTGATGTTCTACGATTCTATTATTTTACTGGGGAGGAGCCTATGCACAATGGGAACATCTGTAAGAAAAAGATATAAAAAGAAATGATTAAACTGCTTCTCTTGCAGAAGTCCTTCCTGAGAGTTTGATGGGAACCTGATTAGTCAATATAGACACAAACATTTAAAAATTCTATTGTTACACCGATGATCCATCTCTTATGTAACAAGATTTTGTGGTGTGATATAAAAGTTTTATTGTCATACTTTTGTGATGGCAACAGTGGCAAAGATATTAGAATATGATGCAGGTCATTCAAAGGAAGTTATGATAAAACCATTACAACACCTCTTCCTGTAGTCTGTTTATGTCAATATCTTACAAGGCGGATATTTGTTTTACAAGTAATGCACAGAGTTTTAAAAAAAATTAACGGGACTTTTTTTCTTTGTAACTGCCCATTCAAGCTAGGTTTCCTTAGTTATCATGAGTCCAACTGTTCAGTAAGTGTATAAAGACATTTTAACATTTAAATGATGCATTTAAAAAGTCTTTGTATATAAACATGAGTGTATAATTGTTAAGCTGTCTGGAGTGGCTCAAAACCCAAGTGTCAACCACAGGACAGTCTGTTAAGAGGCAGGGACAAACTTCTTCTTGGTTGTGAGTTCTATATTTAGATTTCATCAACCAAATAACAACTGTAAACTCCTCAAGCATTACTATAGTCTGAACATGGAGTCACAGACAGTCTCCTGGGGTACTCTGGTCTGTCTCGTCACCTAGGTAACCTTTGCTCTCTGATAAGTCCCTTATCCCCAAAATTGTAACAATATACAGGTTACTCCTGGTCTGAAAGGACCAATCACTTATCCCAGGTCAATGGCAACTTTTAGATCCTTACACTGCAGACAGCACTTGTAGCCAGGCCTATAGTAAATTAACAAATGATGCATTAAATTGATTTATTAAATTTTATTAAGAAAACAAATTAGAGTTTTATTTAAGCAGATAAACATGCACTGACAAAAGAGTTAAAGTCTTAGGTTTCATAAGGTGATAGTAGCTGCTCTAATCTGGAAGCTCTATAAGTCCTTTACGGCTAACCTTGGCTAAGCAGCTGTGGATCCCTTGCTTATTCTTAGAAATCTTGCCCTCCCAAAGTCCAAGCTGCAAAGAGATTCAGTTTCTTCTTGTCAAAGGTCTCTATGCCCTTCCCCCAGAGTTCAAACTGAGGGGAGGAGTCCACATGCATGTCTGCTCCGAGGACCAACAAATCAACAAAGTCTTTTGTTCTCTGATGTTCCACAGTGGTTTGTCTGGTGTCTATAAGCCTTCTTTTGTTGGGAAGGAGCTAACATCTCCTGTGGTAAACTAGTATTTCACGCTTGCTTCTCTCCTGACCGGGGGGTTTACAGTTTCAGAGCAAGCACTTTTACAGTTACAGAGCAAACACTTAAATATTCCTTTATAACATGGGGTACAGAGATTATAAGTGAGATCAATGCATGCAGCAGTTTACAAGCCTTTCATAAAGTCTAAACACATTTTTATAAATCTAATACCTGTTTTAACAATACTAATACATCGGTGAGCCAGACTGGTTTCCAGCTATGTATTTATCAGTGTTCAGTTGAGGCCTACTGGCCATGGCATGATAAGTTTTTAAAAACCAGTTTTTCTACACTTTCCCAAGATAGAAGCATGTACTAGGTACCACTGGGATGCTAGAACTCCTTTTCAACAGCAACTGGCGGTGTTCCTATTTCTAGTCTGCAAGAAGTGGAGTCTTCCTAGTCCCACTAGCTATTGACTACTATGGGCCCAGAGGCCATTGTTTTTATTGTATTTAATTTCTTTATATATAAGGAAGGCCATATACCACTTTGGAGGGAAAAGGGAAACATGTACTTGTCTGGTTGGTAGTTTTAAAATAGCTATTTTGTTGTAGCCTCTCAAATGTTTATAATATTAGATGTTTTTGCCATGGTATAGTTGTATTAGTGATCAGAGTGTCCAAAAGTATATGACAAACTGTAGTATCATGTGATTTTACTCACCATATGTCTCAGCCATTGATCACATTGGTGTTACTAGTATGCGTGCGTGTCCCATATGTTCGATTTGACATTTGAAATATTTGCATTATTGGAATATATATTCCCCTTGAAGTAGCTTTCTTCTAGTAGCTTTTCCACTAGCTCTCCATTGTTCTAGATATTATAAAACTTTGTATGAAGACAACCAGGCTGATAAATATATAGAGTAAGAATTATTTTATCACAGAATAGATAAAGCCATAGATAGAACTCCCGAGTCCTTCATTTATATTTAATCCACAGTGCAAGAACAGACCTAAACAACAAAAATGAACAAATCAAATAATTAAAAAATGTGAAATAGTGCATCTACTGACATATAAGTCAGGTATAAGTTTACTATAAAGCCTTTAGCAATTGCACAATCCATCATCAGAGTGAAATGCACAGAGGACAGCTGGATTTGAGAAACACACACACACACACACACACACACACACACACACATATGATAATTTTGAACCAAGCTATGTATTTGTAATTCATAGTCAAGCAAACAAAATTAACAAAATTAAACCACTAAAACTTTATGAGTAATAAACAGTCCTACAAGCACACATTTTCTTCCTTGGGAATAGTTCAGGTTAATGTATATAATAATGAGAAATCAGCATATTTGTGTTAACTCTCAAATGAAAGTACTTGTCAAAAACTCCATCATGGATGTTCGACAGTTATTGATTGAGACTCTGAGCAACACTGTTTACCAATCGGGGAGAGAAACGTGATGAGAGATCCAATCAGCCCAGCCTGGCTGTTAGGCAGCACAGAACTCAGAGATCAGATTCACACTCACCCAGTGTTTAAATTTTGCCAGAGCTTGCTAGGACTGAACCCGGCACCGCTGGGTTTGCTAGGTCAGTTATGAAAGGAAATATATTGCTTGCTCACCAGCACCCCTTTTATTACAAATTAAGTATTGCACTCAAGGGATCTGGACTGAAGATTAAATAAAGATATTCTAGGGATGAATGTAGTTTTGGTTTAACTATCAACATTACAGGTAACATTCGACCAAAGTCAGAATTAAAACACATGCATTCAATGAAGAATAATCAGGAGCACCACATCCACACCGGCACAGGAACTGTGAGCGCCTATCCCAGGGCAGACTGCCAAAAGCAGGGCAGACACCCAAAACTGGTGATGTGTTCTATAATTAGATTTCACATGGCCAGTAATAAATGTGAACTCTTAGATCACAATACCAGTCTTACCATGGAGTCACTGAGAATCCCTTCAGACTCTCCAGTCTATCTTGCCACACTCACAAACTGGACTTTGTGATAAAAGGTCATTTAAACCAAAAATCACACATCAGGTTGCTCCCAGTTCCAAAAGACCAGTCACGTCACGTGGATTGGTACACCAGATTTTACACAAACGATAGCATTAGCAGCCATTTCTATAGTAAATTAACTAAAGGTTTATTAGCTAAGAAAAGGAAATAAGAGTTATTAAGCAGTTAGAGCAGGTAAAATATATCTACAGATAAGTCACTGTTTGGAATTCCAAATGTAACAGACCACT
Organism: Sternotherus odoratus; assembly: GCA_032164245.1. Classification (NCBI taxonomy): domain Eukaryota; kingdom Metazoa; phylum Chordata; order Testudines; family Kinosternidae; genus Sternotherus; species Sternotherus odoratus. The sequence continues at coordinate 33,032,276 of JAVMKO010000008.1, forward strand.
CTCACCCCTCTCAGGAACACAGGCAGGAAACCCTTCTCTGCTCCAAACAGTGCTCTTTATTCACAGTGCAGGCCCCACCACCAATACATACAGCTTGTCTAGTCCTTCAGTATACAACTCACAGCTCCACAGACTCTGTATACTCCAGCTTACAGTTTGCAACTCTTGAATAGCTCAAACCCACAGCTCTGAATCACTCAAACCACACCACACTCTATACCATCCCCACCACACTGGGCTTGCTTCCTGGCAGGCCTTTTATCCCCCTGAGGAGGCTGCCAGGTGCCACTCATCCCTGTTGATTGCCCTGCAAGCCAGGTGGCTGATTAGCCTCCCTGCAAGGGAGGTTTGCAGAGGGCTTTTCTCCCTCTTAAAGGGCCGGCAGGGCTGGCTCAGACACTCCTGGCCAGTACCCTGCCACACACCTCCCCCCTTAGCCTAGCCCCATCGGGCTGGCTCAGACCCTTCAATATTTCCCCTTTCAGCGGCGCCGCCCGGTCCGGGGTTGTGGTTCTTTGCCCCCCTGCTTTTCGGGGCTAGGGCCAGCCGAATACCTCCCACACAGCAGACAGTAGGGTGGAAGTGTCCGTCCCTCTGCCTTCTGCTCCTCACATAGGGTACAGGGAGTCGGTGGCTCCCACCCCTCCCAGTGCTCCTTGGGGCTAGGGCCAGCTTCCTCTGCCTCAGCTTCCCTTGCAGCTGTGGCAGAGAGCCCTACTTCCAGCCTTGTACAATAAAGGCAGGGTATTGGCCACCCCTGTGCCCTTCGGCGCTCACACCACTCGCATGGCGCCTCACCACACAGGGCAACTTCCCCGGCCTCAATTTCCCCCAGGCCCTCAGATGAGCTCGGGGCTTCATCTGTGGAGCTCACCTCTGGTCCTGGTCTCAGATGCTCAGGGCCCTTCAGATCTTTCCCTCGGTCATTGGGCTGAGGCCCGCCCCTTCTCTCGGCCGAACCCCCCGTACGGGTTCGCACGCTCGGCCTCGGGGCAGCCCGGGGCCTCGTACCTCCCACTGGGCCCCAGTCCCGCCCAATGATTACGGGGCACGGCAACCCCTCTGGCACCCCGACCCGCTTCCAGCGGAATCGTCCGCTGATTTCTAGGGGGACCTGGGCCACCCGACAGGTCTTCCTGTCCCCATGGACACATTGTAGGTCCATGGTTGCCCCCAGAATTAACCACTCGGGGCGTACCAACACTCTCCGAACGAGCGTGTAGGGGGAGGCAGAATCCACCACCCCTTGGTGGGACTTCCTCCCCACCTGCACCGGCAGGGTGGGTATCCCCTTCCGCGGCTTCCGCCCCCAAATCTCAGTCCACCCACACCAGTCGGTGTAGCCACACTCCATGGCTGGGCAGTCCCTTTTAATGTGCCCTGGCTTCCCACACTGCCAGCAGGTAAGCCGGGCCACTCTTCCTGGCGCCCCCCTGGGCTCCCCATCAGTCCCTTTGCTTTTTGCTGGGGGGGGGGGGGAGAAGGAGTCCATGGGCCGACGCCCCAAATCCCAGACCCGTCGTGGTCTGTCTTCTCCCCGAGGTCCCTCTGCCTCCACGTACTCCTCGGTCAGGCGCACCGCAGACTCCACTGTCTCCGGCTGGTGCCTCCTGACCCAGGTACGGACAGTCTTGGGGAGGCTGAGCAAAAACTGCTCCAAGATCAGGGAGTCCATGATTTCCTCCCCTGACCGGGCCTCCGGCCTCAGCCAACGCGTCGCCCAGTCTCTTAGCCTCTGGGCAAACGCCCGGGGCCGCACCGATGGCGTCCAGCGGGCCGCCCGTAACTTTTGCCGGTATCTTTCCGGAGATAAGCCGACCCAGTCCAAGATGGCTGCTCTGACAATTTCAAAGTCCTGGGCCTCTGCATTCCCCAGGGCCATATAGGCTGCCTGGGCTTCGCCCACGAGGTACGGAGCAAGCCTGAGGGCCCAGGTGGTCCGCTCCCACCCGGCTGTGGTGGCCACCCTCTCAAAAGTCCCCAGGAAGGCATCAGGGTCATCCGCCGGGCTCATCTTACAGAGTCCCCAGCCCGGCGGCCGCATGCCCTCTCCTGCCCCTCGACTCACCAGGTGCTGCAGGAGAGTTGCCTGGGTCTTTGCCTGCTCCTGGATGAAGTCTTGCAGCCTCTTCTGCTGCTCGGCTTGGGCCTGCTGCATCTCTTGGTGGGTTTGTTGCAAGGCGTGCATGGCCTGCTGGGTCTGCTTCTGTTTCTCCACGAGCCACTGCAGGGTTCCCTCCATCTTTGGGCCACCAGTTGGGTTGCTGGTGTAGCGATCCCACCTCTGACACCACGTGTGACAGACCACTCTCTCACCCCTCTCAGGAACACAGGCAGGAAACCCTTCTCTGCTCCAAACAGTGCTCTTTATTCACAGTGCAGGCCCCACCACCAATACATACAGCTTGTCCAGTCCTTCAGTATACAACTCACAGCTCCACAGACTCTGTATACTCCAGCTTACAGTTTGCAACTCTTGAATAGCTCAAACCCACAGCTCTGAATCACTCAAACCACACCACACTCTATACCATCCCCACCACACTGGGCTTGCTTCCTGGCAGGCCTTTTATCCCCCTGAGGAGGCTGCCAGGTGCCACTCATCCCTGTTGATTGCCCTGCAAGCCAGGTGGCTGATTAGCCTCCCTGCAAGGGAGGTTTGCAGAGGGCTTTTCTCCCTCTTAAAGGGCCGGCAGGGCTGGCTCAGACACTCCTGGCCAGTACCCTGCCACACAAAGGATGGCAGTTTTGCACTAAGCTGTCAGTTTCCCAAAAGTCTTTTCAGTGTTCCCAAATTGTCTCTGGGGATCTCTGCTTTCCATCTGGTACACTTCCTTCTACGAGTCCAAACAGTTCAGAGATGAAGGATCTTTCCTTGGATCCATACATATATCTTCTCACAGAGAACAAGTTAACAGTGTTACTACACATGGGGGCATTACCTTTGATGAGGTAGAGTGAGGTATGCATTTTGAGTCTTTGACCTCTGATCCTCACACACTGATCACTTGCTTTGAAATTAGGAGGTGTTTTGTTTAATTTCCTCATTTGCATTTCACAAGGCCTCTTACTTGTTTGCTGTCTCATTTGATGGGCTATTTAGTTATGGGATATCCACAATGTAAAGTTTGCTACTACGCTGAGATATATATAAGAGAAAACAATGCAAGTAACATCCCATTAGTTTTCAATAAGTTTAAACTCCAAACACACCCTTATACATTTAACAATTCTATTGATCTATACTGTACTAAGTGAATTGGCCTGGGACTCTAGCACAAGTTGGTACCTGGTCTGCCAACGCCATGCTAGTCAACTGAACATTTGGTCACTAGATACATCTAAGTCCATTATTGTTCCATAGAAAGGAGATCTCCTCATTCACTTTTACCAAATCTTATGAAATATACATATGTTGCAAACCTGGTAGTTTATTTAATCAGTGAGACTGGAGAGATTTAATTGCCTGAAATATTACAGACAAGTGGACATTTGTGTATATTTTTTGAAACATCAATTTCTAGTGGCTATACATTTTTTATGCAAAGTAAAATTAATATTTTATAACATAGATCTGTACAGTGTTATTCTGCAACCCAGTTTATTTCACTCCAAACAGGGTTTTTGCAAACTTCCATGCCTGAAAAGTTATAGACATTGAAAATTCATAAACATTATGTTAGGCTATATAAATATATATTTAAGATGAGACAGTTTTGACATCATTTTAGGTTTCCTACAATAGTAATTTTCTGTTGTCCTACATTTGAGCCTTGACAGATTGAGAAATATGTGTGACAGATTATACTTATGTGTTTTTCATGGCATTTGTTAGCGTTAGAAGTAAGATTATAAAACATCTTAATAACGTTTAGCAAGACAGATTATATGTTTCCATGGTAAATGTATTAATAGTGATCAAATTGCAAGTTTACATTTCTTCCATCTAGTAGGCATGTAGTTTTAACTAGATTTATGTCTCATTGGTGTAGGAATATTTGGCAGACTTACTTTACTCATAGACTTATAGACTTTAAGGTCAGAAGGGACCATTATTTTCGTCTAGTCTGACCTCCTGCACAACGCAGGCCACAGGATTTTACCCTTCCATTCCAGCAATATACCTCTCACCTATATCTGAGCGATTGAAGTCCTCAACTCTTGGTTTAAAGACTTCAAGGTACAGAGAATCCTCCAGAAAGTGACCCATGCCCCTTGCTGCAGAGGAAGGCGAAAACCTCCAGGACCTCTGCCAATCTGCCTTGGAGAAAAATTTCTTCCCGACCCCAATTATGGTGATCAGCTGAACCCTGAGCATGTGGGCAAGACTCACCAACCGGACACCCAGGAAAGAATTCTCTTTAGTAACCTAGATCCCATCCCGTCCAACTTCCCATCATATGCCACAAGGCCCCTCTATTACTATAGTCAAAGATCAATTACCAAGATGAATTTGTCCCGTCACACCATCTCCTCCATAAACTTATCAAGCTTAGTCTTGAAGCCAGATAGGTCTTTTACCCCCACTGCTTCCCTTGGAAGGCTGTTCCAGAATTTTACTCCTCTGATGGTTAGAATCCTTCATCTAATTTCAAGTCTAAACTTCCTGTTGGCCAGTTTATATCCACTTGTTCTTGTGGCCACATTGGTATTGAGCTTAAATAATTCCTCTCCCTCCATGGTATTTATAGAGAGTAATCATATCTCCCCTCGCCCTTTTTTTCATTAGGCTATACAAGCCAAGCTCCTTGAGTCTTCTTTCATAAGACAGGTTTTCCATTCCTCGGATCATCCTAGTAGCCCTTCTCTGCACCTGCTCTAGTTTGAATTCATCCTTCTTAACCATGGGAGACCAGAACTGCACACAGTATTTCAGATGAGGTCTCACCAGTGCCTTATATAACAGTACTAACACCTCCTTATCTCTACTAGAAATACCTTGCCTAATACAACCCACAACCACATTAGCTTCTTTCATGGCCATATCACATTGGCGGCTCATAGTCATCCTGTGATCAACTAATACTCCAAGGTCCTTCTCCTCCTCTGTTACTTCCAATTGATGCATCCCCAGTTTATAACTAAAATTATTGTTATTAATCCCTACATGCATGACTTTACACTTCTGCTTATTAAATTTCATCCTATTCCTATTATTCCAGTTTACAAGGTCATCCAGGCCTTCCTGTATGATATCCTGGTTCTTCTCTGAATTGGCAATACCTCCCAGCTTTGTGTCATCTGCAAACTTTATTAACACATTCCCACTTTTTGTGACTAGGTCAGTAATAAAAAAGATTACATAAAATTTGTCCCAAAACCGATCCCTGAGGAACTCCACTGGTAATCTCTCTCCATCCTGATACTTCGCCTTTCAGTATGACCTTATATTGTCCCCCTTTTAACCAGTTCTGTATCCACCGTTCAATTTTCATACTGATCCCCATCTTTTCCAATTTAACTAATAATTCCCCATGTGGCACCTTATCAAATGCCTTACTGAAGTCAAGGTAAATTAGATCCACTGAGTTTCCTTTATCTAAAAAATCTGTTACTTTCTCAAAGAAGGAGATCAGGTTGATTTGGCACATATACCTTTTGTGAAACCATGTTATATATTGTCCCATTTGCCATTGACCTCAATGTCCTTAACTACTTTCTCCTTCAAAATTTGTACTATGCTCTTTAGTAAGATTCAATGGGGGAATATGGCATACTGTATAATCACAGTAAAGTCTAGGAGAATAGAAACTTTTCTTAGTTACTTTAGAAACACACTCTTCTGAGGAGGGAGATTACTTTGAAAGAAAGAGACAAACTAAGGGCTCTAAACTTAACTCCTAGAATGGTTCTGTTCAAAAATCAAAAGGTTTAGAAACCACAATGGCTCTTGTCATTCTAGGTTTCTATTGCTTTTTGTCAGACTTCACAGAACTGGATTTCACGCATGTGTGTGTTCGGGATATGATTATTTATTATGATTATGATTATTTAAACGACGTCATTGTAAACGCTGAAAAATTATTTTACCTATTATGTGCCCACACGCAAATATACACATAGCAACAATATGGAAGAAAAGTCAAGAAAGTATAAGGCTTACAATATTAACAGACTAATAGGTGCAAACGTAGGTACAGAAGAAGCATGTCGAGCTGACATGTACGTTTCTATACAGAGATACACGTTTTTGTACCTGATAATGGTTTGATTGTCTTCTCTACAAATTTAGATACAGATTAATACACAATAGTCACTACAGCTGTTCCGGCGCCTTGATAAGGTCGCTGCTATTGCAGTTCTCCCGCTGAGACTCAGAGTGCCGCTGTTGGCCAATGCGGAGCCAGGGATGGAGCCGGAGATCCACCGGAGCCTCCTGCAGCTTGATTGCTCCGTCACACAGCACAGATCAGAGAGAAAGCAAAGCAAAGCAGAGCAGAGAGACGCCACGCAGTCTTTGCTGAGGAAAAATAAACACCTTCCTCATGGCGCTCTGAACAGTTAAACAATCCGGACTCCAAATACTCTTTCTTACCGCGGATTATGTCACCCTGATGGGGGTTTTCATTAACTGATCTGATTCAAAAAGAACAGGAGAAGAAGAGGGCAAAGCTGACAGAGATGGGGATGAATACCAGGCAGAGAGAGCCGGACCGGGCAGTCCCACTGCAGGTATTGTTGTTTCCCTTCTTATTGTCTTTGTTCTGTCGGGCGGTCTCGGAGCAGATTCGGTACTCCATTCCGGAGGAAATGGCCAAAGGTTCCCTTGTGGGGAATCTCGCCAAAGATTTAGGACTGAGTGTGAGAGAACTGCCGAACAGGAAGCTCCGTGTCAGTTCGGAAAAACAATACTTCAGTGTGAATGGAGAAAATGGCAACCTGTATGTGAAAGACAGGATAGACCGGGAGGAGATATGCGGGACATCTCAACTCTGCCTCATAAATTTCGAAACGGTGCTGGAAAAACCATTGAATGTTTTCCACATAAATGTCGCGATCCAGGACATTAACGATAATGCCCCGCGTTTCTTAAAAGATAATATCGAACTAGAGATGAGTGAATCTACTTTACCAGGTGCCCGTTTCCTCCTGGGAAATGCTGAAGATCCTGACTTTGGGGTGAACTCTCTGCAGAGTTATCAGCTGAGCCCCACTCAGGATTTCATCCTGGAAGTTAAAGAGAGCCAGGATGGCAATAAATATGCAGATTTAGTGCTGCAGAAGTCCCTGGATCGGGAAACCCAGCGCAGCCTTCACTTGATCCTCACGGCTGTGGATGGGGGAGAGCCGCAAAGAACTGGGACCGCCCAGATCTGGATTAATGTCACCGACGCCAATGACAACGCCCCCATCTTCACTCAGGACCTCTACAAAGTCAGCGTGAGGGAAAATGCACCGACCGGTTCCTTAGTGCTTCAGGTTGCAGCCACCGACAGTGATGAAGGTTCAAATGCTCAGATCAGCTACGTCTTCAGCAACATTCCAGAAAAGGCCCGTCAGAAATTCAGTCTGGACCCAGAAACCGGGAAAATCACAATAAAGGAGCCGTTGGACTTTGAGGAGACACGTGACTACACCCTGGTCGTAGAAGCAAAAGATGGAGGCGGACTAGTGACACACTGCAAGGTGAAGATCGAAGTTCTTGATGAGAACGACAATGCCCCCGAGGTGACACTCGCATCCCTGGACAGCCCCATCCCCGAAGACTCAGCGCCCGGGACAGTGATAGCTCTGATCAAAGTTCGAGACCGAGATGATGGAAACAACGGGAAGGTCTTCTGTCATTTACAAGAAGATTTACCCTTTAAAATTATACAGTCTTCCACGAATTACTACAAGCTTCTCACAGACAGCACCCTGGACAGGGAAAGGACCCCGGAGTACAATATCACAATCACCGCCACAGACAACGGCTCTCCCACCCTCTCCATCCAGAAAACCATCCTGTTGCAGATCTCGGATATCAACGACAACGCCCCTGTCTTTGAGAAACCCTCCTACACCGCCTATGTGCCAGAGAACAACCCCTCGGGGGCCTCCATTTTCAGTGTAAAAGCCTCAGACCGGGATCTGGACCGGAACGCCCGAGTCACTTACTCCATCCTGAGCAGCAGCATCGAGGAGGTGCCTCTCTCCTCCTACATCTCCATTAACTCCCAGACCGGAGCTATCTATGCGCAGCGCTCCTTCGACTACGAGCAATTCCGGGAGTTTGAGATGCAAGTGACGGCCCAGGACGGCGGGTCCCCGCCTCTCAGCAGCAATGTCACCGTCCGGGTGTTTATTCTGGATCAGAATGATAACGCCCCTCGCATCCTGTACCCTTCCCTCGGAGCCGATGGCTCCGCCTTGTTCGAGATGATCCCTCGCTCGGCCGAGGCAGGTTATCTGGTGACTAAGGTGGTGGCGGTGGATGCTGACTCAGGACACAATGCCTGGCTCTCCTACCATCTGCTCCAGACCACGGAACCGACGCTCTTCAGCATGGGGCTGCACAGCGGGGAGATCCGGACAGCCCGCGCCTTTGCGGACAGAGATGCTGTGAAGCACAGGCTGGTCACCCTGGTGAAGGATAACGGGCAGCCGCCTCTCTCCGCCACAGTGACTCTCAACCTGGTGTTTGCCGAGAACTTCCAAGAGGCTCTTCCCGAAATGAGCGAGCAATCGCGTGACTCTTCAGCTCAGTCTGGTTTTACTATTATTTTGGTGGTAGCTCTAGCTTTGATCTCATTTTTATTTCTCCTGACAGTGACACTGGCCATTGTGATGAAATTGAGAACTTCAAGAAAACCCAAATTACTTCAGTGTTTTGGTCCCGAGCCCTATTCCAAGACCGGCTCTATTTTCCCCCCGAACTATGAAGATGGAACTTTACCTTATTCCTACCAGCTCTGTTTGTCCTCAAACGCCCTAAAGAACGAATTAACTTTCGCGCAGCCTATTGTGCAGATGAACGAGAATATTCTGTGCAGTGACAGCTCAGGAACAGCATTTATGTGCGAGGGGTCTAGCAATTTAAAAGCTGAGACTGTTGTGGAGACTGTTGTGGAGGTGAGCTTCCTTTTCGTGCATTGTATATTTTCCTATTAATCTTTGGATGAATAATTATGTAAATACAGTAATTGTGTAAATGAAAACCAGCCGTCTTCTAGTATAGAAACATATTGTGAAATGGGTGTTTGGGGAGATTGTTTTGTTTTGGGTATGCTTGTTTTTAAGGATCCTGTAATGCCTCATGTGGTATCTAGGAATATCACAAACATGTATTAATTTGTTCTCCTGGCATTCCTGCAAGTTAGAGTAAGGTTTTTTTCAGATGATGAATTTAAGTAAAAGTAGACCTCCAGCTGATCTCAAAAAAAAAAAAAGTGTGTTACAGAGTTCGGAATCTACCTAAATTCCAATCCGGTGTTTTAACTACAAGCTATTTTTTCTTTCAAGAGTGAGCATCTCATTCAAAACATTTCGTTAGAATAACTTTATTCTCAATAAATATGTAGATACCTCAAGTAAAGGATGGATCTTCTATTAGTACAGAACAAATATTTCAGTTCATAGATTTTTTTAAAAATAACCCCTCCACATACTGCTCATTTTGCTAAAATCTTCTCTGATTAATGTTCTACAATATCTTGGACAGATGATATAGTCCCCTGGAGGACTCTCTTTTATGTCGCTTATATAGCTTGGTTTTCGGGTGTGATATAAAAGCTTTCAGTTATGCGGGTTTGGGATGGTTTTATTACTCACCTTTGACAAAGCCATGAGTGAATCTTGCAGCTCCTCCCAAACGAGTAATTATAAATCTTTTTTGCCCTACTGTCCTAGATTCTGTACATGGCCATACATCCCACAGAACAAGACTGTTTTTCAAAAGTTCTGGAAAGGCTAAAAAGGGTAAATTGGGTCTTTTCCCCTATACCTACACCTATCAGGCCAGGTTGCTTTAATTCCCATGATTACAAATGCTCTGTGATAATAGGGAGCCATCGAGTTTCTGAAAATGTGCTTCATAAGTCTTGATATACAGAAATATATATTATAAAACTTCCCAGACGCATTTTCCAGAACTAGAAGCAAGTGCTGGGTTAAATTGGAAAGCTGTACGAATTCTGCCCAGAGACCCTCGAGCCCTCCCGATGGCGAGATTTCGATAATGAGAATTATCACGGGTGGGTTAATTGTCACAGGTATATGATCAAGATTGACTGTCAAGGGCCTGGGCCCAAAACGATTGTTTTTAGGGGTTACCAGGAGGGGCATATTCCTCATTTGAGGGGAATTTCCCTCGCCTGGATGATGTTTTAGTGATGGGGGTATTTGAAGCTGCTCAGAGTTCTGGAATGTTGATAGTTGTCCAGGAAGAGGGGACTTTCTGGGCAAAGTGCTCAACCGTGCTGATAAACGAAAGATGAAGGATCCTGTGATTTTTTTCTCTCACGTGGCTTTTTAGTTTATCACATTGACATTACTACAACACATGAAGAGTGTGTGTGTGTGGTGTATTTATACATACAGAAATATATGTACTTTTGTATTTTCAGTTAGTGAATTATAGTTACATGTCTTCATCTTGTGTTAAGAGTTTTCTGGGGAGCCAATAGACTCCCTCTTTACTAGGTATTAAATAAATGAGAGTGGAAACTAGATAGAATACAAATAATGTTATATCCTCTCTTAGATAGAGCTCACCATAGAGGCACGCCTGAGTTTTCTATTCATATTATATCCATTGCGATGGACATGAATAACATGAATTAAGTAACAAACATGAACAGCCAAATATAACTGAAATATAGTATTTAATGCTGCTAACATACAACTCAGTAAGAACTTTACTAAAAGAGAATATTAGTATATAGTAACTGAAGAGTGCAGAAGTGCACCACTAAGGAAAGTCAGATGGAAAAACATAAATATAGACATAATATTCTTTGACAAATCCGTTTACATGTAGTTCAGGCATAGACATATTAAAACATAAAACATATCTCTACACATTTGTGCATAACAACCCAGATTCCTGACCACCAGCATTTTTTTTAATTACTTGGGAGCATTTCAAGCACTCATATATCTCTAACTAGGAGAAATCAACTAGGGTAGAATGTTGAATATCAAATTTAAATTCCAACAAACTATCCGTCTAAGAACTCCAGCAGGAAGCGCGTGCAGTTATTGGTTGAGACTCTGAGCGCCGCTGTTCACCAATCAGGGAGAGAAATACGCTGAGAGATCCAGCCAGCCCAGCGCCGCTGTTACACAGCACAGAACACAGAGATCAGATTCACGCTCACCGGGTATGAACATTAGACGGTGATATTCGTTGCAAGTGGATTTGATTTGAACTATAAATATTTCCGGAAACATTTCGCCAAAGATAAAATCCAAACGCGACGTCTCCACATCAGCATGGGAGTGACAGAAAGACAAAAGCTCCGGCTCTGCAAAGGGCGAGCTCTGCTCTGCTTTGTGTTGGCTGCCCTTTGGGAGTCAGCTTCTGGGCAAATTCGCTATTCGATTCCGGAAGAAATTGAGATAGGCTCTTATGTGGGGAATGTCGCAAAGGATCTGGGACTGGATGTAAAGCATCTTTCAGACCGCGCAGTCCGTATTGCTTCCAGAGGTAGGACCCAGCATTTTGCTTTGAATTTTAAGAGCGGCCATTTAATAACCACGGAGAGGATAGACAGAGAACAGATCTGTGGCGGGCTGGAGGAGTGTTTCTTAGCCTGTGAGGTTATAGTGGAGGATAAAATGAAGCTTTATAGAGTTGAAATTGAAATCACAGATATTAATGACAATGCTCCCAGGTTCCAGAGAGAAGAAATTGAGTTAAAAGTCAGCGAGACAACAGCACCCGGATCGCGGTTTCCTTTGAGTGATGCCCATGACTCAGATTTGGGCATTAATTCTCTCCAGAGCTACCAGCTCAGCAACAACAGACATTTCTCTCTGGATGTGCAAACGGGAACCGATGGAGTTAAATACGCCGAACTGGTGCTAGAAAAGTCTCTAGACCGGGAAGAACAAGCTGTTCACCATCTAATCCTCACAGCCACTGACGGGGGAGATCCAGTCAGATCCGGCACTGCGCAGATCCGCGTTGTTGTTCTCGACGCAAATGACAACGCGCCAGTTTTTAGTGAGCCTGTCTATAAAGTGAACGTTTTGGAAAATGTCCCGAAGGGTTCCACAATTCTTACCATAACATCCACTGATCTGGACGAAGGAATAAACAAACAGGTGACATATTCATTCAAAAAAATCACAGACAAAGCTTCCAAAAATCTTCAGCTGGATCCGAACACGGGAGATGTAACTATTGTGGGAAATCTGGACTTTGAGGAAGCTGCATTATATGAAATTGAGGTGCAAGCTCATGACGGGGGAGGCCTTTCTGATAGATCCAAACTTGTGGTCGTTGTTAGCGATGTGAATGACAACGCTCCGGAAATCGCTCTCAGGTCTCTCATCAGCTCGATCCCCGAGGACTCTCCCCCTGGGACTGTGATCGCTCTTTTAGATATACAAGATCTAGATTCAGAAGAGAACGGGGAGGTCGCGTGTTCGTTACTGAGCAACCTCCCCTTCCAGCTGAACAAATCATTCGATAATTATTACAGTCTGGTGACAGACCGAGCCCTGGACAGGGAGCAGGTGGCAGCATACAACATCACAGTGACCGCCACGGACAATGGGACTCCTCCTCTTTCTACAGCCACCACGATTCTACTCCGGATTTTAGACACGAACGACAACGCTCCCCTCTTCGATAGAACATCCTACACAGCCTACGTCACGGAGAATAACCCGAGAGGAGCCTCCGTATTCTCCCTGACAGCGCATGACTACGATGTGGAGGACAACTCCCGAATCACTTACTCCATTACTGGAACTCAGATCCAGGAAGCTCCGCTCTCCTCCTACATCTCCATCAACTCCGAGACTGGGGCTCTCTACGCTCTGCGCTCCTTCGATTACGAACAGTTCCGGGAGATTCGGTTCCAAGTGCAGGCTCAGGATGGCGGTTCCCCACCTCTCAGCAGTAATGTCTCCGTCACTCTCTTTATCCTGGATCAGAATGACAACAGCCCGCACATCTTACACCCCTCCTTTCCCACCGATGGCTCCACGGGAGTGGAGTTGGCCCCTCGCTCCTCCGAGCCGGGTTACCTGGTCACTAAGGTGGTGGCGGTGGATGCAGACTCCGGGCAGAACGCCTGGCTCTCCTACCAGCTGCTGAAGGCTACGGAGCCGGGGCTCTTCTCTGTGGGACTCCGCAGCGGCGAGATCAGGACAGCGCGCTACTTTGCAGACAAAGATGCGCTCAAGCAAAGTCTGGTGGTTTTAGTGAAGGACAACGGGCAGCCCCCTCTCTCGGCCACGGCCACTGTCACGGTGCTGGTGGCTGACAGCATCCCCGAAATCCTCTCCGATTTAAGCAGCCTCTCCGCTCCTGCAGACCCCCAGTCCAGCCTCACCTTGTATTTGGTGATCGCTGTGGCTTCCGTTTCCTGCTTGTTCTTTACCTTTATCATAGTGTTACTGGCGCTGAGGCTCCGCAGGTGGAGAAACTCGCAGCTGTTTGACTCCTCGAGTGTGACTTTCGGTGGAGTTCCCGTCTCGCAGTTTGTGGGGATCGATGGAGTCAGAGCTTTTCTTCACTCCTACTCACATGAGGTTTCTCTCACCACGGACTCCAGAAAGAGCCAGTTCAACTTTCCCAAATCAAACTATTCAAATACTCTGACCAGTCAGCAGACCTGTGAGGTAAAGGATCCTATTCTACTTACTGAAGAATTTGGCAATAACAGGGATCAGACGTCAAATCAGGTCAGCTACTATCTGGTTAACGTAGTGATTTATATTCGTAATGGTGGCTAGTTGTTAATCGCTGGAGAATTATCCGGTGCATCTAGTATGTGGGGACTGTACTAGAGAGAATGTTGGGGACGAGGAAGAGAGAAGGAGAGAGAGATTGATTCTCGTTATTACTAGATGTTTTCCTTTTAAACCTTTGATCATCCGAACCAGACTGTAGCATGCTATTCGGAATTTGGAGTCAATGTTGTTCTCACAGTATTGGACGGATATGTATTTATAAATATATTTTATGTAATAATATTTAGATTGTGAACCCATTTAGAGAGCAGATTTCCTTGTTTCCTAGTTTAATGAAACGGTGATTTGTTCAAAACTTGAATTTGCGTTTAATCTGTGATACTGCTGTACATAAGTTGTTTTATTTGAGACATTGCAAAGTAAAGAAATTTTACCTTTATTTTTAGAAACAGATTTTTCGGAGAGAATAAGAATGTTACTAAATGGCAAAATGTTTCAGTGACAGCACAATTCCCAACATTAATTCATTTTTACAAACCAGTGTATTTAACTCCAAATATGACTTCATCTGACTTTCCGTATTGCAAATAATACAGGGTAGAAATGTGTAATCATGAAACTAAAGTTATGTAAATGTGTGATTAGGAAGAAGAGATTATTTCGACATTCTTTTATAGTTCCTGCAATAATAATGTTTTTTTGTCTTCTACTTGAGCCTTGAGACTTTGAGAGAAGTTGATGACCCATTACAGTAACATGTTTTTATACCATGTAATTAGCATCGAAGAAAAGATTCTGTATGTGGTGTTGTAGCCGGGTTGGTTCCAGGATATTAGTTAGGCAAAATGGAATAGGTATTTTCTTTCATAGGACCAAATTCTGATGGTGAGAAAGACAAGCATTCGAGATTACATTGAGCTCTTTTTTCAAGTCAGAAGAAGAGCTCGATGTAAACTGGAAAGTCTCGCCAACAGAAGTTGGTCCAATAAAAGAAACGATTCTAACATTTATTGTATTTTTGTATTACAATAGTAATTTATGTTTCCTTAGCACATTGTTCAAAGCAATCAGAGAAAGCCTTACTCGAATATTTTCGTATAGTGGGCAGTGATTATATTTACATCTTTTGACGGCCTCCTTTGTCTTTGTTCACTGGGAAGACTTTGAATACATTGTCTCACTAGGACTAATTTCATGTTTAGTTTTTGGAATGTCAGGAAAACTATTAAAATATTCTTTAGCGCAGTTCTCTAAGAGAAAAGGACCTTTCCATTATAGTTTAACTCAAGAGAATTTTTCTTAGTACTTTTTAGAAATAACCTGTGTATTCTGAGTGAGCAGATTACTTTTGAAGGAAAGATAACCTAAAAGGGACAATAAGGGCTAACCTCGAAAATAGTTTTGCTCGGGAGTTTAGATGTATATTTTGAACCTGCAATCACTCTTGCTATTGGGTTTAAATAGCACAAAGGGTGGGTACTGGGGCCGGTTTTATTTGATATCTTTATCAATGATCTGGAGGACGGTGTGGATTCCACCCTCAGCAAGTTTGCAGATGACACTAAACTGGGAGGAGTGGTAGATACACTGGAGGGTAGGGGTAGGATACAGATGGAGCTAGACAAATTAGAGGATTGGGCCAAAAGAAATTTGATGCGGTTCAAGTGCAGAGTCCTACACTTAGGACGGAAGAATCCCAGGTACTGCTACAGACTAGGAACCGAATGGTTAGGCTGCAGTTCTGCAGAAAAGGACCTAGGGGTTACAGTGGAAGAGAAGCTGGTTATGAGTCAACCATGTGCCCTTGTTGCCAAGGAGGCTAACAGCATTTTGAGCTGTATAAGTAGGGGCATTGCCCTCAGATTGAGGGACATGATCGATCCCCTCTATTTGACATGGCCTCAGCTGGAGTTCTGTGTCCGGTTTTGGGGGCCACACTACAAGAAAGATGTGGAAAAATTGGAAAGAGTCCAGAGGAGGGCAACAAAAATGATCAGGGGCCTGGAGCATATGACCTATGAGGAAAGACTGAGGGTACTGGGATTGTTTAGTCTACATAAGAGAAGACTGTGGGGAGATTTGATAGGTGTTTTCAACTGCCTGAAAGGGGTTTCCAAAGAGGATGGATCTTAGCCTGTTCTCAGTGGTACCAGATGACAGAACAAAGAGCAATGGTCTCAAGTTGCAGTGGGGAAAATTTAGTTGGCTATTAGGAAAAACTTTTTCACTAGGAGGGTGGTGAAGCACTGGAATGGGTTACCTAGGGAGGTAGTAGAATCTCCTTCCTTAGAGGTTTTTTAAGGTCAGGCTTTACAAAGCCCTGACTGGGATGATTTAGTTGGGAATTGGTCCTGCTTTGTGCAGGGGGGTGGACTAGATGACCTCCTGAGGTCCCTTCCAACCCTGATATTCTATGATTCTATGATTTTACTGGGGAGGAGCCTATGCACAATGGGAACATCTGAAAAAAAAAGATATAAAAAGAATCGATTAAACTGCTTCTCTTGCAGCAGTCCTTCCTGAGAGTTTGATAGGAACCTGATTAGTTAATATAGACACAAACATTTACAAATTCTTTTGTTCCACCAATGATCCATCTCTTACATGTCCCTTATGTAACAAGATTTTGTGGTGTGATATAAAAGTTTTATTGGCATACTTTTCTGATGGCTGAATTATTCAACTGTGCCAAAGATATTAGAGCATGATATGGGTCATTCAAAGGAAGTTATGATAAAACCATTACAACACCTCTTCCTGTAGTCTGTTTATGTCTATATCTTACAAGGGGGACATTTGTTTTACAAGTAACGTACAGAGTTTTTTAAAAAACTAGTGGGACTTTTTTTTTCTTTGTAACTGCCCATTTGAGCTAGGTTTCCTTAGTTATCATGAGTCCAACTGTTCAGTGGGGGTATAAAAAGAGATACTTTTAACATTTAAATGATGCATTAAAAAAGTCTTTGTATATAAACATGAATGTATTATTGTTAAACTGTCCGGAGTGGCTCAAAAATCCATGTGTCAACCACAGGACAGTCTGTTAAGAGGCAGGGCACAAACTTCTTGGTTGTGAGTTCTATATTTAGATTTCAACTACCAAATAACTAATATAAACTCCTCAAGCATTTTTATAATCTGAACATGGAGTCACAGACAGTTTCCTGGGGTACTCTGGTCTGTCTCGCCACCTAGGCAACCTTAGCTCTCTGACAGATAGTTCCTTATCCCAAAAATTGTAACAATATGCAGGTTCCTCCCAGTCTGAAAGGACCAATCACTTATCCCAGGTCAATGGCAACTTAGATCCTTACACTGCAGACAGCACTTGTAGCCAGGCCCATAGTAAATTAACAAATAATTCATTAAATAGATTTATTAAATTTTATTAAGAAAAAGAAATTAGAGTTTTATTTAAGCAGGCAAACATGCACTGACAAAAGAGTTAATATCTTCAATTTCATGAGGTGAGAGAAGCTGCTCCAATCTGAAAGCTCAAATGTCCTTTAGGGCTAACCTTGGCTAAGCAGCTTTGGAACCATTGCTTATTCTTAGAAACCTTGCCCTCCCAAAGTCCAAGCTGCAGAGAGATTCAGTTTCTTCTTGTCAACGGTCTTTATGCCCTTCCCCCAGAGTTCAAACTGATGGGAGGAGTCCACATGCATGTCTGCTCTTAGTGCCTGTGAGGGAGGACCAACAAATCAACAAAGTCTTTTGTTCTCTGATGTTCCACAGTGGTTTGTCTGGTGTCTATAAGCCTTCTTTTGTTGGGAAGGAGCTAACATCTCCTGTGGTAAACTAGTATTTCACGCTTGCTTCTCTCCTGACTGGGGGGTTTCCAGGTTCAGAGCAAGCACTTTTACAGTTACAGAGCAAACACTTAAATATTCCTTTATAACTTGGGGTACAGAGATTATAAGTGAGATCAATGCATGCAGCAGTTTACAAGCCTTTCATAAAGTCTAAACACTAAACACATTTTTATAAATCTAATACCTGTTTTAACAATACTAATACATAGGTGAGCCAGATTGGTTTCCAGCTATGTATTTATCAGTGTTCAGTTGAGGCCTACTGGCAATGGCATGATAAGTAAAGTTTTTAAAAACCAGTTTTTCTACACTTTCCCAAGATAGAAGCATGTACTAGGTACCACTGGGATGCTATAACTCCTTTTCAACAGCAACTGCAGTGTTCCTATTTTTAGCCTGCAAGAAGTGGAGTCTTCCTAGTCCCACTGGCTATTGACTACTATGGGCCCAGAGGCCATTGTTTTTATTGTATTTAATTTCTTTATTTTTTTATATATAAGGAAGGTCATATACCACTTTGGAGGGAAAAGGGAAACATGTACTTGTCTGGTTGGTAGTTTTAAAATAGCGATTTTGTTGTAGCTTCTCAAATGTTTATAATATTAGATGTTTTTGCCATGGTATAGTTGTATTAGTGGTCAGAGTGTTCAAAAGTATATGACAAACTGTAGTATCATGTGATTTTACTCACCATATGTCTCAGCCATTGATCACATTGACGTTTCTAGTATGCGTGTGTGTCCCATATGTTCGATTTGACATTTGAAATATTTGCATTATTGGAATATATATTCCCCTTGAAGTAGCTTTCTTCTAGTAGCTTTTCCACTAGCTCTCCATTGTTCTAGATATTATAAAACTTTGTATGAAGACAACCAGGCTGATAAATATATAGAGTAAGAATTATTTTATCACGGAATAGATAAAGCCATAGATAGAACTCCCGAGTCCTTCATTTATATTTAATCCACAGTGCAGGAACAGACTTAAACAACAAAAATGAACAAATCAAATAGTTTAAAAATGTGAAATAGTGCATCTACTGACATATAAGTCAGGTATAAGTTTACTATAAAGATATAAGCCTTTAGCAATTGCACAATCCATCATCAGAGTGAAATGCACAGAGGACAGTTGGATTTGAGACACACACACACACACACATATATGATAATTCTGAACCAAGCTATGTATTTGTAATTCATAGTCAAGCAAACAAAATTAACAAAATTAAACCACTAAAACTTTATAAGTAATAATCAGTCCTACAAGCACACATTTTCTTCCTTGGGAATAGTTCAGGTTAATGTATATAATAATGAGAAATCAGCATATTTGTGTTAACTCTCAAATGAAAGTACTTGTCCAAAACTCCATCATGGATGTTCGACAGTTATTGATTGGGACTCTGAGCAACACTGTTCACCAATCGGGGAGAGAAACGTGATGAGAGATCCAATCAGCCCAGCCTGGCTGTTAGGCAGCACAGAACACAGAGATCAGATTCACACTCACCCAGTGTTTAATTTTTTCCAGAGCTTGCTAGGACTGAACCCGGCACCGCTGGGTTTGCTAGGTCAGTTATGAAAGGAAATATATTGCTTGCTCACCAGCACCCCTTTTATTACAAATTAAGCATTGCACTCAAGGGATCTGGACTGAAGATTAAATAAAGATATTCTAGGGATGAATGTAGTTTTGGTTTAACTATCAACATTACAGGTAACATTCAACCAAAGTCAGAATTAAAACACATGCATTCAGTGAAGATAATCAGGAGCACCACATCCACACCGGCACAGGAACTGTGAGCACCTATCCCAGGGCAGATTGCCAAAAGCAGGGCAGACAGCCAAAACTGGTGATGTGTTCTATAATTAGATTTCACATGGCCAGTAATAAATGTGAACACTTAGATCACAATACCAGTCTTACCATGGAGTCACTGAGAATCCCTTCAGACTTTCCAGTCTATCTTGCCACCCTGACAAACTGGACTTTGTGATAAAAGTCACTTAACTTACTTAAGCCAAAAATCACACTACATCAGGTTGCTACCAGTTCCAAAAGACCAGTCACTACACATGGATTGGTACTCTAGATTTTACACCAAAAATTGCACTAGCAGCCAATGCTATAGGAAATTAACTAAAGGTTTCTTAGTTAAGAAAAGAAAATAAGAGTTATTAAGCAGTTAAAGCAGGTAAAATATATCTACAGATGAGTCACTGTTTGGAATTCCAAATGATGGCAGTTTTGTACTAAGCTGCCAGTTTCCCAAAAGTCTTTTCAATGTTCCCAAATTGTCTCTGGTGATCTCTGCTTTGCATCTGGTACACTTCCCTCTACTTATATCTTCTCACAGAGAACAAGTTAACAGTGTTACTACACATGGGGGCGTTACCTTTGATGAAGTAGAGTGAGGTATGCATTTTGAGTCTTTGACCTCTGATCCTCACACACAATGATCACTTGCTTCGAAATTAGGAGGTGTTTTCTTAAATTTCTTCATTTGCATTTCACAAGGCCTCTTGCTTGTTTGCTGTCTCATTTGCTGGGCTATTTAATTATGGGATATCCACAATGTAACGTTTGCTACTACGCTCTGATACATATAAGAGAAAACAATGCAAGTAATATCATATTAGTTTTCAATAAGTTTAAACTCCAAGCACACCCTTATACATTTAACAATTCAATTGATCTGTACAGTACTATGTGAATTGGCCTGGGGCTCTAGCATAAGTTGGCACCTGGTCTGCCAACGCCATACTAGTCGACTGAACATTTGGTCACTAGATACATCTAAGTCCATTATTGTTCCATAGAAAGGAGATCTCCTCATTCCCTTTTACCAAATCTTATGAAATATACATTTGTTGCAAACTTGGTAGTTTATTTAATCAGTGAGACTGGAGAGATTTAATTGCCTGAAATATTACAGACAAGTGGACATTTGTGTATATTTTTTGAAACATCAATTTCTAGTGGCTATACATTTTTTATGCAAAGTAAAATTAATATTTTATAACATAGATCTGTACAGTGTTATTCTGCAACCCAGTTTATTTCACTCCAAACAGGGTTTTTGCAAACTTCCATGCCTGAAAAGTTATAGACATTGAAAATTCATAAACATTATGTTAGGCTATATAAATATATATTTAAGATGAGACAGTTTTGACATCATTTTAGGTTTCCTACAATAGTAATTTTCTGTTGTCCTACATTTGAGCCTTGACAGATTGAGAAATATGTGTGACAGATTATACTTATGTGTTTTTCATGGCATTTGTTAGCGTTAGAAGTAAGATTATAAAACATCTTAATAACGTTTAGCAAGACAGATTATATGTTTCCATGGTAAATGTATTAATAGTGATCAAATTGCAAGTTTACATTTCTTCCATCTAGTAGGCATGTAGTTTTAACTAGATTTATGTCTCATTGGTGTAGGAATATTTGGCAGACTTACTTTACTCATAGACTGATAGACTTTAAGGTCAGAAGGGACCATTATTATCATCTAGTCACAACGCAGGCCACAGGATTTTACCCTTCCATTCCAGCAATATACCTCTCACCTATATCTGAGCGATTGAAATCCCCAACTCTTGGTTTAAAGACTTCAAGGTACAGAGAATCCTCCAGAAAGTCACCCATGCCCCTTGCTGCAGAGGAAGGCAAAAACCTCCAGGGCCTCTGCCAATCTGCCCTGGAGAAAAAATTCTTCCCGACCCCAATTATGGTGATCAGCTGAACCCTGAGCATGTGGGCAAGACTCACCAGCCAGACTCCCAGGAAAGAATTCTCTGTAGTAATCCCATCCAACTTCCCATCATATGCCACCAGGCCCATCTATTACCATAGTCAAAGATCATTTGCGAAAATTATGTTATCCCATCACGCCATCTCCTCCATAAAGTTATCAAGCTTAGTCTTGAAGCCAGATAGGTCTTTTGCCCCCACTGCTTCCCTTGGAAGGCTGTTCCAGAATTTCACTTCTCTGGTGGTTAGAAACCTTCATCTAATTTGGAGTCTAAACTTCCTGTTGGACAGTTGACATCCATTTGTTCTTGTGGCCACATTGTTACTGAGCTTAAATAATTCCTCTCCCTCCATGGTATTTATACCTCAGATATATTTATAGATAGTAATCATATCTCCCCTCAGCCTTCTTTTTGATAGGCTATACAAGCCAAGCTCCTTGAGTCTCCTTTCATAAGATAAGAATCAGAGAGGTGGCCATGTTACTCTGGAATACCAGAGGTAACAAAGAGTCCTGTGGCACCTTAAAGACTAACTAAACTATTGAAGCATACGCTTTCATGGGCTAATACTCACTTCATCGGATGCAAGCAGTGGAAGTCACTGCTTGCATCCGACGAAGTGGGTATTAGCCCACGAAAGCGTATGCTTCAATACTTTAGTTAGTCTTTAAGGTGCCACAGGACTCTTTGTTACCTTTTCATAAGACAGGTTTTCCATTCCTCGGAACATCCTAGTAGCCCTTCTCTGCACCTGCTCTAGTTTGAATTCATCCTTCTTAACCATGGGAGACCAGAACTGCACACAGTATTTCAGATGAGGTCTCACCAGTGCCTTAAATAACAGTACTAACACCTCCTTATCTCTACTAGAAATACCTCGCCTAATACAACCCACGACCACATTAGCTTCTTTCATGGCCATATCACATTGGCGGCTCATAGTCATCCTGTGATCAACTAATACTCCAAGGTCCTTCTCCTCCTCTGTTACTTCCAATTGATGCATCCCCAGTTTATAACTAAAATTATTGTTATTAATCCCTACATGCATGACTTTACACTTCTCACTATTAAATTTCATCCTATTCCTATTATTCCAGTTTACAAGGTCATCCAGGCCTTCCTGTATGATATCCTGGTTCTTCTCTGAATTGGCAATACCTCCCAGCTTTGTGTCATCTGCAAACTTTATTAACATATTCCCACTTTTTGTGACTAGGTCAGTAATAAAAAGATTAAATAAAATTGGTCCCAAAACTGATCCCTGAGGAACTCCACTGGTAACCTCCCTCCAGCCTGACAGTTCGCCTTTCAGTATGACCCTATGTTGTCTCCCTTTTAACCAGTTCCTTATCCACCTTTCAATAGTCGGCTCTGACCACACTGCCTGGGATGGAGTCCTTGGAAAACATGGAGTGGGTAACTGTAACAGCAATGGTCTTCTCTTGCTCCAGACCTGTCTAGAGCACGAGCTTCTCATCACAAATACAATCTTCCGCCTCCCTACCCGTAACCAGACAACATGGAAACACCCTCGCTCCAAACACTGGCACCTGATCAACTATGTTATCTTCAGGCAGAGGGATAGGCAGGATGTCCGGGTGACCAAGGCCATGTGTGGCGCTGATTGCTGGACAGACCACCGCCTCATCCTCACCAAGCTTAACATCCGTATTCAACATAAAAGACGCCCACAAGGAAAGAAGGCTCCCAAACGGCTGCATATTGCCAAGTTGAAGATCACAAGCACTAAACAGTCCTTTGTGGATGCATTGGAAGAACGTCTGGAATCCACCCCTCTTGACAGCCAGAACGTGGATATTGACTGGGCAACACTCAGTGGGCTGGTCTACAGTACAGCTACAGAGATCCTGGGGCCCTCAACCAGAAAGCATAAAGACTGGTTTGATGAGAACTGCGATGAGATCAAGCAGCTATTGGAAGAAAAGCACCGCGCCCATCAAGCCTACCTTAACAATCCCAAGTCCACATCAAAGAAAGATGCGTTCAGCAATATTCGGAGATCCATACAGCGAAAGCTCCGTCAGATGCAAGACATTTGGCTTAGCAGAAAAGCTGATGAGATTCAAGGCTATGCTGCAGGCATGACATGAAGAATTTCTATGATGCCCTGAAAGAAGTGTACGGACCTACATCCTCGGGATCATGCCCTCTCCTTAGCGCTGATGGAAACACTTTGATTACTGATAAGGATAAAATTATTGTAAGGTGGGCTGAACACTTCGACAGCATTCTGAACCGTCCCTCGTCCATCAATGATGAAGCCATTGATCGTCTCCTGCAAGTGCCCATTAACGAGGCACTGGATGACCCGCCTACTTTATTAGAGATGCAGAAAGCGATCCATCTCCTCTCCAGTGGCAAAGCTCCTGGCTCAGACTCTATTCTAGCTGAGATTTATAAGGAAGGCAGCACTGCCTTGACTGAAAGACTCCATCAACTGTTCCTACTTATGTGGCAACAGGAGACGATCCCACAGGAGTTCAAAGATGCTTCCATCATACACCTGTACAAGAGGAAAGGGAACCGGCAGTTCTATGACAACCACAGAGGTATATCCCTACTCTCCATCACAGGCAAGATATTCGCCAGGATCCTGCTGAACCGCCTAACAGCACATCTGGACCAGGGACTTCTGCCAGAAAGTCAGTGCGGATTTTGGAAAAAGCGTGGGACCATTGACATGGTGTTTGCTGTGAGACAACTGCAAGAGAAGTGTCATGAGCAGAAGTCCGACCTGTTCTCCACCTATGTCGACCTGACCAAGGCTTTTGATACTGTTTGTAGAGAGGGCCTGTGGAAGATCATGGCCAAGTACGGATGCCCAAGGAAGTTCATCTCTATGGTCCAACAGTTCCATGAAGGCATGCAGGCACGAGTCCAGGACAACGGCGAGTCATCTGCACCATTTCCTGTTGCAAACGGTGTGAAGCAGGGTTGTGTCCTGGCACCTGCACTCTTCAGCATTATATTGTCCGCTATTTTGACTGATGCTTTCAGAGACGGAGACGTTAGAATTGGCATCAGGTACCGCACTGATGGTAAGCTGTTCAACCTAAGGAAGCTTCAGGCGAAAACCAAGGTCATGACAGACATTATTCGAGACTTTCCGTTTGCTGATGACTGTGCTCTCAATGCTGGCTCAGAAGCTGATATGCAACGCAGCGTAGACAAGTTTTCCAACACTTGCGCAAACTTCGGTCTAATCATCAGTATAAAGAAGACTGAAGTTTTGCATCAGCCGGCCCCAGGGAAGCCCTACGTTGAGCCCAATATCACTATTAATGGCCAGAGACTCAATGCAGTGAACAGATTTACATACCTTGGCAGCACACTGTCCCAAAATGCCACCATAGATGATGAGGTGAATATCAGGCTCACTAGAGCCAGTGCAACTTTTGGCAGATTAAACACCAACGTCTGGAATAGAAGAGGCATCACCACCCAGACCAAGCTGAAAGTATACTGGGCGGTTGTTCTTCCCACACTGCTCTACACCAGCAAAACCTGGACTGTGTATCAGCGCCATGCCAAGAAGCTGAACCACTTCCACACAACAAGCCTCAGGAAAATCCTCAACGTCAAGTGGCAGGACAAGATCGCAGACACTGAAGTACTCGCCCAAGAAAACCTGCCCAGCATCTTTACCTTGATGCAGTCGCAGCTACGCTGGGCAGGGCGTGTAGTCCGTATGTCAGATCATCGGCTACCAAAGCGACTTTTTTATGGCGAGTTGCAACAAGGACAGCGGTCTCATGGGGGTCAGAAGAAGCGCTTCAAAGACACTCTCAAAGTTGCCCTCAAAGCATTTGACATCAATCCTGACTCTTGGGAACAGAGCGCAATGAATCGGACTACATGGTGCTCTTCCGTGTATAAAGGTGCTGAATCATGTGAGGCCAAAAGGACGGCTGCAGCAGAACAAAAGAGGCAAGCCAGAATAGCCCATGCCAGAAACCCTGCTGGAGATGTCTTCCTCATCTCCTGTCCTATCTGTCATCAGACCTTTCATGCAAGGATTGACCTCATCAGCCATCTGCGCACACACAGACAAAGTCAGCTCCAGCAATTTACGGATGACTGAGTGGTCCTCGTCGAATCGACGGACGAACCGCCATGTTGTCTCCCCTTTAACCAGTTCTGTATCCACCTTTCAATTTTCATACTGATCCCCATCTTTTCCAATTTAACTAATAATTCCCCATGTGGCACCTTATCAAATACCTTACTGAAGTCAAGGTAAATTAGATCCACTGAGTTTCCTTTATCTAAAAAATCTGTTACTTTCTCAAAGAAGGAGATCAGGTTGATTTGGCACATATACCTTTTGTAAAACCATGTTATATATTGTCCCATTTGCCATTGACCTCAATGTCCTTAACTACTTTCTCCTTCAAAATTTGTACTATGCTCTTTAGTAAGGTTCAATGGGGGAATATGGCATACTGTATAATCACAGTAAAGTGTAGGAGAATAGAAACTTTTCTTAGTTACTTTAGAAACACACTCTTCTGAGGAGGGAGATTACTTTGAAAGAAAGAGACAAACTAAGGGCTCTAAACTTAACTCCTAGAATGGTTCTATTAAAAAATCAAAAGGTTTAGAAACCACAATGGCTCTTGTCATTCTAGGTTTCTAATGCTTTTTGTCAGACTTCACAGAACTGGATTTCACGCATGTGTGTGTTCGGGATATGATTATTTATTATGATTATGATTATTTAAACGATGTCATTGTAAATGCTGAAAAATTATTTTACCTATTATGTGCCCACACGCAAATATACACATAGCAACAATATGGAAGAAAAGTCAAGAAAGTATAAGGCTTACAATATTAACAGACTAATAGGTGCAAACATAGGTACAGAAGAAGCATGTCGAGCTGACATGTACGTTTCTATACAGAGATACACGTTTTTGTACCTGATAATGGTTTGATTGTCTTCTCTACAAATTTAGATACAGATTAATACACAATAGTCACTACAGCTGTTCCGGCGCCTTGATAAGGTCGCTGCTATTGCAGTTCTCCCGCTGAGACTCAGAGTGCCGCTGTTGGCCAATGCGGAGCCAGGGATGGAGCCGGAGATCCACCGGAGCCTCCTGCAGCTTGATTGCTCCGTCACACAGCACAGATCAGAGAGAAAGCAAAGCAAAGCAGAGCAGAGAGACGCCACGCAGTCTTTGCTGAGGAAAAATAAACACCTTCCTCATGGCGCTCTGAACAGTTAAACAATCCGGACTCCAAATACTCTTTCTTACCGCGGATTATGTCACCCTGATGGGGTTTTTCATTACCTGATCTGATTCAAAAAGAACAGGAGAGACAGCAAGAAGAGGGCAAAGCTGACAGAGATGGGGATGAATACCAGGCACAGAGAGCCGGACCGGGCAGTCCCACTGGAGGTATTGTTGTTTCCCTTCTTATTGTCTTTGTTCTGTCGGGCGGTCTCGGAGCAGATTCGGTACTCCATTCCGGAGGAAATGGCCAAAGGTTCCCTTGTGGGGAATCTCGCCAAAGATTTAGGACTGAGTGTGAGAGAACTGCCGAACAGGAAGCTCCGTGTCAGTTCGGAAAAACAATACTTCAGTGTGAATGGAGAAAATGGCAACCTGTATGTGAAAGACAGGATAGACCGGGAGGAGATATGCGGGACATCTCAACTCTGCCTCATAAATTTCGAAACGGTGCTGGAAAAACCCTTGAATGTTTTCCACATAAATGTCGCGATCCAGGACATTAACGATAATGCCCCGCGTTTCTTAAAAGATAATATCGAATTAGAGATGATTGAATCTACTTTACCAGGTGCCCGTTTTCTCCTGGGAAATGCTGAAGATCCTGACGTTGGGATGAACTCTCTGCAGAGTTATCAGCTGAGCCCCACTCAGGATTTCATCCTGGAAGTTAAAGAGAGCCAGGGGGGCAATAAATATGCAAATTTAGTGCTGCAGAAGCCCCTGGATCGGGAAACCCAGCGCAGCCTTCACTTGATCCTCACGGCTGTGGATGGGGGAGAGCCGCAAAGAACTGGGACCGCCCAGATCTGGATTAATGTCACCGACGCCAATGACAACGCCCCCACCTTCACTCAGGACCTCTACAAAGTCAGCGTGAGGGAAAATGCACCGACCGGTTCCTTAGTGCTTCAGGTTGCAGCCACCGACAGTGATGAAGGTTCAAATGCTCAGATCAGCTACGTCTTCAGCAACATTCCAGAAAAGGCCCGTCAGAAATTCAGTCTGGACCCAGAAACCGGGAAAATCACAATAAAGGAGCCGTTGGACTTTGAGGAGACACGTGACTACACCCTGGCAGCAGAAGCAAAAGATGGAGGCGGACTAGTGACACACTGCAAAGTGGAGATCGAAGTTCTTGATGAGAACGACAATGCCCCCGAGGTGACACTCGAATCCCTGGCCAGCCCCATCCCCGAAGACTCAGCGCCCGGGACAGTGATAGCTCTGATCAAAGTTCGAGACCGAGATGATGGAAAAAACGGGAAGGTCTTCTGTCATTTACAAGAAGATTTACCCTTTAAAATTATACCGTCTTCCACGAATTACTACAAGCTCCTCACAGACAGCACCCTGGACAGGGAAAGGACCCCGGAGTACAATATCACAATCACCGCCACAGACAAAGGCTCTCCGCCACTCTCCACCCAGAAAACCATCCTGTTGCAGATCTCGGATATCAACGACAACCCGCCTGTCTTTGAGAAACCTTCCTACACCGCCTATGTGCCAGAGAACAACCCCTCGGGGGCCTCCATTTTCAGTGTAAAAGCCTCAGACCGGGATCTGGACCGGAACGCCCGAGTCACTTACTCCATCCTGAGCAGCAGCATCGAGGAGGTGCCTCTCTCCTCCTACATCTCCATTAACTCCCAGACCGGAGCTATCTATGCGCAGCGCTCCTTCGACTACGAGCAATTCCGGGAGTTTGAGATGCAAGTGAAGGCCCAAGACGGAGGGTCCCCGCCTCTCAGCACCAATGTCACCGTCCGGGTGTTTATTCTGGATCAGAATGATAACGCCCCTCGCATCCTGTACCCTTCCCTCGGAGCCGATGGCTCCGCCTTGTTCGAGATGGTGCCTCGCTCGGCCGAGGCAGGTTATCTGGTGACTAAGGTGGTGGCGGTGGATGCTGACTCAGGACACAATGCCTGGCTCTCCTACCATCTGCTTCAGGCCACGGAACCGACGCTCTTCAGCATGGGGCTGCACAGCGGGGAGATCCGGACAGCCCGCGCCTTTGCGGACAGAGATGCTGTGAAGCACAGGCTGGTCACCCTGGTGAAGGATAACGGGCAGCCGCCTCTCTCCGCCACAGTGACTCTCAACCTGGTGTTTGCCGAGAACTTCCAAGAGGCTCTTCCGGAAATGAGCGACCAATCGGCTGACTCGGAATCTCAGTCTGACTTTACTATTATTTTGGTGGTAGCTCTAGCTTTGATCTCATTTTTATTTCTCCTGACAGTGACACTGGCCATTGTGATGAAATTGAGAACTTCAAGAAAACCCAAATTACTTCAGTGTTTTGGTCCCCAGCCTTATTCCAAGACCGGCTCTATTTTCCCCCCGAACTATGAAGATGGAACTTTACCTTATTCCTACCAGCTCTGTTTGTCCTCAAACGCCCAAAAGAGCGAATTAACTTTCGCGCAGCCTATTGTGCAGAAGAACGAGAATATTCTGTGCAGTGACAGCTCAGGGACGGTATTTATGTGCGAGGGATCTAGCAATTTAAAAGCTGAGACTGTTGTGGAGGTGAGCTTCCTTTTTCCTGAATTATATATTTTCCTATTAATCTTTGAATGAATCATTGTAAATGAAAAGCCGGCGTCTTCTAATATAGAAACACATTGTGAAATGGGTGTGGGAGTGGGTTGTTTTGTATTGGGTATGTAGTGCCTCATGTGGCATCTAGGAATATCACAAACATGTATGAATTTGTTCTAATGACATTCCTGCAGCCTAGGATAAGGTTACCCCCTTTTTACCGGCGATGAATTTAAGTGAAAGTAGACCTCCTGTTCATCACAAAAAATGTGTGTAACAGAGTTCAGAATCAAACTCAAGACTCCTAAATCCCAATCCGCTGGTTTAACTACAAGCTATTTTTTTCTTTTAATATACTTTTAACATACTGCTTATTTTGCAAAAGTCTTCTCTGATTAATGTTCTACAATATCTTGGACAGATGATATAGTCCCCTGGAGGACTCTTTTTTATGTCGCTTATGTAGCCTGGTTTTCGGGTGAGATATAAAAGCTTTCAGTTATGGGGATTTGTGATGGTTTCATTACCTCACCTGTGACAAAGCCATGAGTGAATCTTGCAGCTCCTCCCAAACGAGTAATTATAAATCTTTTTTGCCCTACTGTCCTAGATTCTGTACATGGCCATACATCCCGCAGAACAAGACTGTTTTTCAAAAGTTCTGGAAAGGCTAAAAAGGGTAAATTGGGTCTTTTCCCCTATACCTACACCTATCAGGCCAGGTTGCTTTAATTCCCATGATTACAAATGCTCTGGGATAATAGGGAGCCATCGAGTTTCTGAAAATGTGCTTCATAAGTCTTGATATACAGAAATATATATTATAAAACTTCCCAGACGCATTTTCCAGAACTAGAAGCAGGTGCTGGGTTAAATTGGAAAGCTGTACGAATTCTGCTCAGAGACCCTGAGTCGAGCCCTCCCGATGGCGAGATTTTGATAATGAGAATTATCACGGGTGTGTGAATTGTCACAGGTATATGATCAAGATTGAATGTCAAGGGCCTGTGCCCAAAACGATTGTTTTAGGGGTTACCAGGAGGGGCATATTCCTCATTTGAGGGGAATTTCCCTCGCCTGGTTGATCTTTTTAGTGATGGGGTATTTGAAGCTGCTCAGAGTTCTGGAATGTTGATAGTTGTCCAGGAAGAGGGGACTTTCTGGGCAAAATGCAGTTGATGTGCTCAACCGTGCTGATAAACGAAGGATGAAGGATCCTGTGATTTTTTTTCTCACGTGGCTTTTTAATTTATCACATTGACATTACTACAACACATGAAGTGGTGTAAATGTATGTACTTTTGTATTTTCAGTTAGTGAATTATAGTTACATGGCTTCCGAGAAAAATCTAACACAAGAGGAAGTCAGTAGACTTTGCTAGATATTAAATAACTGAGAGTGAAAACTGGAAAATAGGTAGAATACAAATAATTTCATATCCTCTCTTAGATAGAGCTCACCATATAGGTACGCCTGAGTTTTCTATTCATATTATATCCTTTGCGATATAAATGAATAACACGAATTAAGTAACAAACATGAACAGCCAAATATAACTGAAATATAGTATTTAATGCTGCTAACATACAACTCAGTAAGAACTTTACTAAAAGAGCATATTAGTATATAGTAACTGAAGAGTGCAGAAGTGCACCACCAAGGAAAGTCAGATGGGAAAACATAAATATAGACATAATAACCCTTGACAAATCCGTTTACATGTAGTTCAGGCATAGACATCTTAAAACATAAAACATTATCTCTACACATTTGTGCATAACAACGCAGATTCCTGACCACCCGCATTTTTTTTCCCCATTACTTGGGAGCATTTCAAGCATTCATATATCCCTAACTAGGAGAAATCAACTAGGGTAGAATGTTGAATATCAAATTTAAATTCCAACAAACTATCCGTCTAAGAACTCCAGCAGGAAGCGCGTGCAGTTATTGGTTGAGACTCTGAGCGCCGCTGTTCACCAATCAGGGAGAGAAATACGCTGAGAGATCCAGCCAGCCCAGCGCCGCTGTTACACAGCACAGAACAGAGATCAGATTCACGCTCACCGGGTCTGAACATTAGACGGTGATATTCGTTGCAAGTGGATTTGATTTGAACTATAAATATTTCCGGAAACATTCCGCCAAGGATAAAATCCAAACGCGACGTCTCCACATCAGCATGGGAGTGACAGAAAGACAAAAGCTCCGGCTCTGCAAAGGGCGAGCTCTGCTCTGCTTTGCGTTGGCTGCCCTTTGGGAGTCAGCTTCTGGGCAAATTCGCTATTCGATTCCGGAAGAAATTGAGATAGGCTCTTATGTGGGGAATGTCGCAAAGGATCTGGGACTGGATGTAAAGCATCTTTCAGACCGCGCAGTCCGTATTGCTTCCAGAGGTAGGACCCAGCATTTTGCTTTGAATTTTAAGAGCGGCCATTTAATAACCACGGAGAGGATAGACAGAGAACAGATCTGTGGCGGGCTGGAGGAGTGTTTGTTAAACTGTGAGGTTATAGTGGAGGATCAAATGAAGCTTTATAGAGTTGAAGTTGAAATCACAGATATTAATGACAATGCTCCCAGTTTCGAGAGAGAAGAAATTGAGTTAAAAGTCAGCGAGACAACAGCACCCGGATCGCGGTTTCCTTTGAGTGATGCCCATGACTCAGATTTGGGCATTAATTCTCTCCAGAACTACCAGCTCAGCAATAACAGACATTTCTCTCTGGATGTGGAAACGGGAACCGATGGAGTTAAATACGCCGAACTGGTGCTAGAAAAGTCTCTAGACCGGGAAGAACAAGCTGTTCACCATCTAATCCTCACAGCCACTGACGGGGGAGATCCAGTCAGATCCGGCACTGCGCAAATCCGCGTTGTTGTTCTCGACGCAAATGACAACGCGCCAGTTTTTAGTGAGCCTGTCTATAAAGTGAACGTTTTGGAAAATGTCCCGAAGGGTTCCACAATTCTTACCATAACATCCACTGATCTGGACGAAGGAATAAACAAACAGGTGACATATTCATTCAAAAAAATCACAGCCAAAGCTTCCAAAATATTCCGCTTAGATTCGAACACTGGGAAACTAACAGTCATGGGGAACTTGGATTTTGAGGAAGCTTCGTTGTATGAAATTGAGGTACAAGCGCATGACGGGGGAGGCCTTTCTGATAGATCCAAAATTGTGATCGTTGTTAGCGATGTGAATGACAACGCTCCGGAAATCGCTCTCAGGTCTCTCATCAGCTCGATCCCCGAGGACTCTCCCCCCGGGACTGTGATCGCTCTTTTAGATATACAAGATCTCGATTCAGAAGAGAACGGAGAGGTCGCGTGTTCGTTACCCAGCGACCTCCCCTTACAGTTGAAGAAACCCTTCGATAATTATTACAGTCTGGTGACAGACCGAGCCCTGGACAGGGAGCAGGTGGCAGCATACAACATCACAGTGACCGCCACGGACAATGGGACTCCTCCTCTTTCTACAGCCACCACGATCCTACTCCGGATTTTAGACACGAACGACAACGCTCCCCTCTTCGATAGAACATCCTACACAGCCTACGTCACGGAGAATAACCCGAGAGGAGCCTCCGTATTCTCCCTGACAGCGCATGACTACGATGTGGAGGACAACTCCCGAATCACTTACTCCATTACTGGAACTCAGATCCAGGAAGCTCCGCTCTCCTCCTACATCTCCATCAACTCCGAGACTGGGGCTCTCTACGCTCTGCGCTCCTTCGATTACGAACAGTTCCGGGAGATTCGGTTCCAAGTGCAGGCTCAGGATGGTGGTTCCCCACCTCTCAGCAGTAATGTCTCCGTCACTCTCTTTATCCTGGATCAGAATGACAACAGCCCGCACATCTTACACCCCTCCTTTCCCACCGATGGCTCCACGGGAGTGGAGTTGGCCCCTCGCTCCTCCGAGCCGGGTTACCTGGTCACTAAGGTGGTGGCGGTGGATGCAGACTCCGGGCAGAACGCCTGGCTCTCCTACCAGCTGCTGAAGGCTACGGAGCCGGGGCTCTTCTCTGTGGGACTCCGCAGCGGCGAGATCAGGACAGCGCGCTACTTTGCAGACAAAGATGCGCTCAAGCAAAGTCTGGTGGTTTTAGTGAAGGACAACGGGCAGCCCCCTCTCTCGGCCACGGCCACTGTCACGGTGCTGGTGGCTGACAGCATCCCCGAAATCCTCTCCGATTTAAGCAGCCTCTCCGCTCCTGCAGACCCCCAGTCCAGCCTCACCTTGTATTTGGTGATCGCTGTGGCTTCCGTTTCCTGCTTGTTCTTTACCTTTATCATAGTGTTACTGGCGCTGAGGCTCCGCAGGTGGAGAAACTCGCAGCTGTTTGACTCCTCGAGTGTGACTTTCGGTGGAGTTCCCGTCTCGAAGTTTGTGGGGATCGATGGAGTCAGAGCTTTTCTTCACTCCTACTCACATGAGGTTTCTCTCACCACGGACTCCAGAAAGAGCCAGTTCAACTTTCCCAAATCAAACTATTCAAATACTCTGACTAGTCAGCAGACCTGTGAGGTAAAGGATCCTATTCTACTTACTGAAGAATTAAACATGAGTAACGGGAATCAGATCTCGGTTCAGGTGAGTTTTGGAGCTATATTATTTTTATCTGAAATTGTTGGTTTTTGTAGATTTCTAGATGGCTGATGTGTAAAGATACTAATGCAGGGGTAAGCAACCTATGGCACCGGTGCCTAAGGCGGCACAAGAGCTGAGTTTCAGTGGCACTCTCCCTGACCAGGTCCTCGCCACCGGTCTGTGGCCACCTGTCCTGGGGCGGCTCTGCATTTTAATTTAATTTTAAATGAAGCTTCTTAAACATTTTCAAAACTTTATTTACTTTACATACAACAATAGTTTAGTTATATATTAGAGACTTATAGAAAGAGACCTAAAAACGTTAAAATTTATTACTCGCATTCGAAACCTTAAATTAGAGTGAATAAATTAATAATCGGCACACCACTTCTGAAAGGTAGCGGACCCCTGTACTAATGTATATGACTGTATGTTGGAGAGAGGGAGGGAAGTGTGTTTCTCTGTAATAAACCGAGTTATTTTCATGGAGTGTTTGAGGGTCACCCGGAGGCCCTGGCGTTTTCTTTGCTATTGTCTAGAACCCAATGTCGTGCTATTTTTAGGTTTGTAAAATGGACGGTTTTCTGGAATTTGTGTTACAAACAGGTATCTGAGTATCCTACCCTTATTCTTAAGAAATAGAGGTTTGTTTTCGCCCTGACAGAGTCTTTATCCAGTTGTGTGGAATAGTGTTCTTTACAGGAAGTATTACATGGGCTTGCACAGCTGATTATTTTGTTAGAAATTGAGCTTTCAAGAAACTATATTCCTGTTAATCTAGCACAACATAACTTTTAGAGAGGAATAGATTAAATCAACATTTTTCACATTTTCCTCAGTAATAATGTTGTTCTGTCCTAATTTGAGCCTTAAAAAATTACGATGGATAGTGACATACTGTACTGACGCTTTTACAGTTGTATCAATTAACATAGGGGGAAATATTTTAAAATTTCTTAAGATCTTTTATTAAATAAGCATTATGTGTTAAGCATGTGTAAATCATGCACATTGATACTGAGATATGTGAATGACTGAAATATCTTTGGAGTTGTGGTTATACGGTTATAGATAATTTTGTTCTTTTTGATGTTGCCATCTTTGATTATTTAATTTATTTTTGAATCAGGGGAAGGCCTTTGAATACAGGTGTTTTACAGGAACATGGCCATGGCCTCAGAACTTTTCATGTTTGCAACACATAAGCATTCTTTCGTTAACATTTGCTTCCTGGGGTTGGTTCTATGAGAGAACTGAGCTTACTTTCTAAATATAGTATAATGTAGCACAGCGGGCCTTTTTCTTAGTTTTTAGAAGTACATACAGTGTTTGTTCAAAGGGAGGGGTTTTCTCTCTTTTTCTTTTCTTTGTTTATCGTACAGGAAAACGATAATTTTTAAAGCGGCAAAAAACAACCTTAAAGTAAACAGACAGCTGCAGCAGCACAAGAGCCAGTAAACAGGGTTGTAAACAGGGGCGTCTGAGTGGGAGTTCTGTTGGAGGAGTTTGGGGAGTAGATTAGGAGAACCAGGCAGAGGAACAGACAGATTAGTGAAGGGAGTGTATGGTTTTCTGGCAGTGTTGTGGTGCTCGTTGAGGGCTTGTTTTGCTGTGCCTGGTGGTGGTTTGGTTTGGTTTGTGTTTCCTGGACTAAAGGACTTAAGTGAGAAGGCTATGACCGATACAGAGGCAGCAGTGGTAGTGCCCCAAGCAGTGGAGAACACAATGAAGATGACTGGATGTGGAAGCTGCGGTATGTACATGATCCTGGAGGCGGTACCTGAAAAGAGTTTTGTCTGATTGAAGTGCTGCCTGATAGAGCCGATGGAAGAAAAGATCCGAGGACTGGAGATGCAGGTGGAAACTCTGGTTGAGTTTAGAAGAGGGGTTGAGCAGATGATGGACCAAAGGCATGAAGGGGCTGAAGGGAAAAGCTCAGACTTGCGGATGGAAGCAGGACCAAAGAGCTCTGAGGAGAGACTACTGGGTGAAGAAAATGGACAGTGGAAGCATGTGACTAAGAGAACCAGACAGAGGAAAAGATGGGCTAGTGAAGGAGAAATAGAGCTCAGGAACAGGTTTACAGAGTTGGAAAATTAAAAGGGGTACGGCAGGTAGTCATTGGAGGTGGGAGGGTGAGGAAGAAGAGAAAAGCAGCTAGTCTTATAGGAAAAGGGAAAGAGTAAATGGAAAGAACAATACCAAATATGAGTCCCAGGAGGATACAGGATGGGTTGAAGAGAATTGCAAGGGAGAATAGGAATCAAGTGGACTTTCAGTCAGAGGGAACAGGGGATAGACCAGAGAATCACACCATCACCAGGAAAATACAGGTCTGCAAGACTGGGGACTGTAACCAAAGCTGATCCAGAGAACAGAAGGGTGTGCTGTCTGCCAAGTGCTAAGATATGGGAAGTAGAACTGAGGCTGAAGAGGATACTGTGGGAGCAGAAAATAATCCACTAATTGTCCTTCATGCGGGAACAAATGATACAGCTAGATTCTCACTGGAATGTATCAAGGGAGACTATAACAGGCTGGGGAAGATGCTTAAGGAAATTGAGGCTCAGGTGATCTTCAGTGGGATTCTGCCTGTTCCTAGAGAAGGGCAACAAAGGTGTGACGAGATTATGATGATCAATAGATGATTTAGGCAGTGGTGCTAAAAGGAGAGCTTTGGGATGTATGGCCACTGGGAAGCATTCATGGACAGAGGACTGTTCTCTCAGGATGGACTTCACCTGAGTAGGGAGGGAACTAGGCTTCTAGGATGGAGGCTGCCACAAGTGATTAAGAGATCTTTAGACTAGAAATTTGGGGGAAGATGGTTTGGAGGTGTCCAGGTAATTTCCAAGGCAGATTTTAACATTGAGAGGGAAGAAAACAAAGTTAGAAAAGATAGAGTCGTGGGTAGGAGAATGGACATAAGGAGGAAGGGTAGTGTAGATACCAATCTAATAGGTGATACTGGCAGTAGAATGTCCATGCCCAATCAGATAAAGAATGTGAGAGAGGCCAAACAGCAAAAATTAAGATGTTTGTACACCAATGCGAGGAGCCTAGATAACAAAATGAAGGAACTAGAACTACTGGTGCAGGAAGTGAAACCAGATATTATAGGGATAACAGAAAAATGGTGGAATAGTAGTCATGACTGAAGTACAGATATTGAAGGGTATGTGCTGTTTAGGAAAGAGAAATAAAGGTAAAGGTGGTGGAGTGGCATTGTATATCAATGATAAGGTAGACAGTAAAGAAATAAGAAGTGATGGAATGGATAAAACAGAGTCTGTCTGGAAAAAAATTACATTGGGGAGGAAATGTACTGGGATAGTGCTTTAGGTGTGCTATAGACCATGGGGATCTGATTTGGATATGGATAAAGACCTCTTTAATGTTTGTAATGAAGTAAATATTAATAGGAATTGTGTAATCATGGGAGACTTTAACTTACCAGATATAGACTGGAGGACAAGTGCTAGTAATAATAATAGGGGTCAGATTTGCCTAGATGTGATAGCTGATGGATTCCTTTACTAAGTAGTTGCTGAATCAACAAGAGGGGATTCCATTTTAGATTTGGTTTTGGTGAGTAGTGAGGACTTCATAGAATAAATGGTTGTAGGGGAAAACCTTGGTTCGAGCGATCATGAGCTCATTCAGTTCAAACTGAATGGAAGAATAAACAAAAATAGATCTGTTACTAGGGTTTTTTTATTTCAAAAGAGTTAACTTAAAAAAATTAAGGAAATTAGTTAGGGAAGTGGATTGGACTGAAGACCTTGTGGACCTAAAGGTGGAGGAGGCCTGGAATTACTTCAAGTCAGAGTTGCAGAAACTATCAGAAGCCTGCATCCCAAGAAAGGGGGGTTGGGGGGGAATCATAGGCAAGTGTTTTAGACCAACCTGGATGAGGAAGCATCTCAGAGCGGTGATTAAGAAAAAACAGAAAGCTTACAAGGAGTGGAAGATGGGAGGGATCATCAATGAAAGCTACCTTATTGGGGTCAGAACATGTAGGGTATAAAGTGAGAAAGGCTAAAAGCCATGTAGAGTTGGACCTTGCAGAGGAGATTAAAACCAATAGTAAACAGTTCTATGGTCATATAAATAAGAAGAAAACAAAAAAGAAGAAGTGGGACCGCTAAACACTGAGGATGGAGTGGAAGTTAAGGATAATCTAGGCATGGCCCAATATCTAAACAAATACACCGAACCCTCACTATAGCCTGCATTCCTATACCATGGATTCACCTATAGCACGGTCACAGTGATGGATCCCAAATTTAATTATTTAAATTGGGATCCATTGCAACACGTCTCCACGTTAATGCAGAACCGCACATGGATCCCAAACCCCACATTCTAATGAAGGTCTGGTGTACTTTGCCTCAGTCATTAATGAGGCTAATGAGGATCTTAGGGATAGTGGCAGGATGACAAATGGGAATGAGAATATGGAGGCAGAGATTACCACATGCGATGTAGACGTCAAGCTCGAACACCTTAATGGGACTAAATTGGGGGGGGGGGCAGGTAATCTTCATCCAAGAATATTAAAGGAACTGGCACATGAATTTGCAAGCCCATTAGCAAGAATTTTTAATGAATTTGTAAACTCAGGGATTGTACCCTATGACTAGATCATTACTAATATCATTCCTATTTTTAAGAAAGGGAAAAAAGTGATCCGAGGTAACTACAGGCCTGTTAGTTTGACATCTGTAGTATGCAAGGTCTTAGGAAAAAAATTGAAGGAGAAAGTAGGTTAGGACATTGAGATCAATGGTAATTGGGACAAATACAACATGCTTTTACAAAAGGTAGATCACGCCAAACCAACCTGATCACCTTCTTTGAGAAGGTAAAATATTTTTCTGACAAAGGAAATGCAGTGGATTTACCTCGATTCAGTAAGGCATTTCATACGGTTCCACCTGGGGAATTATTAGTTTAATTGGGGATCAATATAAAATAATGATGGGGATCAATATGAAAATTGAAAGGTGTATAAGGAACTCATTAAAGGGAAGAATACAATGGGTCATACTGAAGGGTGAACTGTCAGGTTGGAGGGAGGTTACTAGTGGAGTTCCTCAGGGATTGGTTTTGGGGCCAATCTTATTTAATCTTTTTATTAATGACCTCAGCACAAAAAGTGGGAATGTGCTAATAAAGTTTGTGGATGACACAAAGCTGGGAGATATTGCCAATACAGAGAAGGACCGGGATATCATACAGGAAGAT
Organism: Sternotherus odoratus; assembly: GCA_032164245.1. Lineage (NCBI taxonomy): Eukaryota > Metazoa > Chordata > Testudines > Kinosternidae > Sternotherus > Sternotherus odoratus. The sequence goes on from JAVMKO010000008.1 coordinate 33,071,365, forward strand.
CTGGATGACCTTGTAAACTGGAGTAATAGTATTAGGATGACATTAATAATGAAAAGTGCAAAGTCATTCATTTAGGGATTAATGACAAGAATTTTTGTTCTAAGATGGGGATGCATCAATTGGAAGCAACAGAGGAGGAGAAGGACCTGAGAGTATTGGTTGATCACATGATGACTATGAGCTTCCAATATGATATATCCATCAAAAAAGCTAATGCAGTCTTGGGATGTATAAGGTGAGGTATTTTCAGTAGAGATAAGGAGGTGTTTGTACCATTATACAAGGCACTGGTAAGACCTCATTAGAACATAAGAAAGTCCATACTGCATCAGACCAAAGGTCCATCCAGCCCAGTATCCTGTCTACCGATAGTAGCCAATGCCAGGTGCCCCGGAGTGAATGAACCTAACAGGTAATGATCAAGTGATCTCTCCTGCCATCCATCACCACCAAGGCCAGCTCTGCCTATTTTGAGGTAACAAAGAGTCCTGTGGCACCTTAAAGACTAACTATAAAGTATAGAAGCATAAGCTTTCATGGGCAAATACCCACTTCGTTGGACACTTCCACTGCTTGCATCCGACGAAGTGGGTATTAGCCCACGAAAGCTTATGCTTCAAAACTTTATAGTTAGTCTTTAAGGTGCCACAGGACCCTTTGTTACCTCTGCTATTCCAGACTAACACGGCTACCTCTCTGATTCTCTACCTATTTTGCTGCCTCAAGTGGCCAAATAGAAAAAAAAAAGCTGCTGCAGGCATGCTGCCGAAGCTGTGGGACCGTTGGACCTGCCGCAGTCATACCACCGAGCCATGGGACTGTCGAACCTACCAATGGCGTGCCACTGAACGCCGCCTGACTGCTGCCCTGACAATGACTGGAAGGCTGCTGGGCACGTGCTTGCGAGGCTGGTGCCTGGAGCTGGCCCTGATGACCACCCTCTGACAAACAGAGTCAAGGGACACTATTCCTTACTCATCCGGACTAACAGCCATTAATGGACTTAACTTCAATGAATCTATCCAGTTCTCTTTTAAATCCTGTTGTAGTCCTAATCTTCACAACCTCCTGAGGCAAGGAGTTCCACAGATTAACTGTGCACTGTGTGAAGACCAACTTCCTTTTATTTGTTTTAAACTTGCTGCCCAGGAATTTCATTTGGTGCCCCCTAGTTTTCACTTTATTCACACCACTCATGATTTTATATACCTATCATATCCCACTTTAGTCTCCTCTTTTCCAAGATGAAAAGTCCTAGCCTCTTTAATCTCTCCTCATCTGGGACCTGTTCCAAACCCCTAATCATCTTTGTTTCCCTTCTCTGGACCTTTTCTAAGGTCAGTATATCTTTTCTGAGATGAGGAGACTACATCTGTACACAGTATTCAAGGCGTGGGCGCACCATGGATTTATATAATCCATTTTATTCTCTATCCCTTTTTAAATTATTCCTAACGTCCTGTTTTCTTTTTAGACTGCTGCTGCTGCACACTGTGTGGATGTTTAGAGAATTATCCACAATGACTCCGAGATCTTTTTCCTGATTATTTGTAGCTAAATTAGCCCCCATCATATTTTATGTAAAGCTGGGATTATTTTTTCCAATGTACATTACTTTACGTTTATCCACATTAAATTTCATTTGCCATTTTGTTGCTCAGTCACTTCGTTTTGTGAGATCTTTTTGAAGTTCTTCACAGTCTGCTTTGGTATTTCTTAACTTGAGCAGTTAAGTATCATCTGCAAACTTTGCCACCTCATTGATACCTCATCTGGAATACTGTGTTCAGTTCTGGTCTCCCACGTTTAAAAAGGATGAATTCAAACTTGAACAGGTACAGAGAAGAGCTGCTAGGATGATCCGAGAAATGGAAAACATTGTCTACAGCCAAGCTCTAAGATACAACCGCATTTGCTCCAGTCCCTCAGACAGAGACAAACACCTTTCAAAATCTCTACCAAGCATTTTTAAAACTACAATACCCACCTGGGGAAGTGAAAAAACAGGTTGACAGAGCAAGAAGAGTACCCAGAAGCCATCTACTACAGGACAGACCCAACAAAGACAACAACAGAACACCATTAGCTGTCACCTTCAGCCCCCAGCTTAAGTCTTTGCAACACATCATCAGAGACCTACAACCTATCCTGAAAGATGATCCCACACTCTCACAGATCTTGGGAGACAGACCAGTCCTCGCTTACAGACAGCGCCCCAACCTGAAACAAATACTCACCAGCAACCGCACACCACACAACAAAAACACTAACCCAGGTACCTATCCTTGTAACAAAGCCCGATGCCAACTCTGTCCTCATATCCATTCAAATGACACCATCATAGGACCTAATCACATCAGCCATACCATCAGAGGCTCATTCACCTGCACATCGACCAATGTGATATATGCCATTATGTGCCAGCAATGCCCCTCTGCGATGTACATTGGCCAAACTGGCCAGTCTCTATGCAAAAGAATAAATGGACACAAATCTGACACCAGGAATCATAACATTCAAAAACCAGTAGGAGAACACTTCAATCTTTCTGGCCATTCTATGAAAGATTTGATGGTTTCAGTTTTGAAACAGAAAAACTTCCAAAACAGACTCCAACGAGAAACTGAGGAACTGGAATTAATTTTCAAATTGGACACAACCAGGGGCTTAACAGAACTTAAGATTGGTTCTCTCGTTACAGTAATTGATTGCATTTCCTGAGTTAATTTCACTGACAACAGATCTCCATTTCAAAAGGTGTTTTTTTCTCCTAGTGATAATGGACCATCTACATTTAACAGCCCTCTTAGAATTGGTATGCTAATGCACACATTTTTTTCTTTGTCTTTCTTTCTGTGTGTATAAATGCATTTTACTTCTGTTCCATTCTATGCATCTGATTAAGTGAGCTATAGCTCACAAAAGCTTATGCTGAAATAAACTAGTTAGTCTCTAAGGTGCTACAAGTATTCCTGGCTCTCTTTTATGAAAGGAGCCTCAAAGAGCTTGGCTTGTGTAGCCTGACCAAAAGAAGGCTGAGGGGAGATCTGACTGCTCTCTTTAAATCTATCAGAGGGATAAATACCAGGGAGGGAGAGGAATTATTTAGTACTATTATTATTAGTACTATTATTTAGCTCAGTACTAATGTGGACACAAGAACAAATGGATATAAACTTGTCGTCAGGAAGTTTAGACTTGAAATTAGATGAAGGTTTCTAACCATCAGAGGAGTGAAGTTCTGGAACAGACTTCCAAGGGAAGCAGTGGGGGCAAAAGATATATCCGGCTTCAAGATTAAGCTTCATAAATTTATTAAGGGGATGGTATGATGGGATAGCCTAATTTTGGCAATTAATTGATCTTTGACTATTAGCAGTAATTATACCCAATAGTCTGTGATAGGATGGTAGATGGAGTGGGATCTGAGTTACTACACAGAATTCTTTCCTGGGTGTCTTGCTGGTGCATCTTGCCCACATGCTCAGGGTTTAGCTGATTGCCCTATTTGGGGTCAAGAAGGAATTTATCTCCAGGGCAGATTGGCAGAGGGTCTGGGGGGGTTTCACCTTCCTCTGTAGCATGGGACACGGGTCACTTGCTGGAGGATTCTCTACACCTCGAAGTCTTTAAGCCATGATTTGAGGACTTCAATAGCTCATACGTAAGTTAGGTGTTTATTACAGGAGTGAGTGAGTGAGATTCTGTGGCCTGCGTTCTACAGAAGGTCAGACTATAGTAGACAATCATAATGGTCCCTTCTGACCTTAAAGTCTCTGAGTCTAAACCACTCAAAATTTGTTTTGCTCACAAATTTACATAATAAAATATTTCTGTCAATTTTTTCAGAACTATTCTTTGTTGGAGCTCACAGAAATCTGGGTGTGTGGGAATTATGATTCCATATATGGGAACAATTGTAACTGTTGGAACGTTCTTTCCTCTTCTCAACAATAAGCCTGTGTATATAAAGATGTGCACAGTCACCCTCTGCACTGTTCCATTATTCCATTCCCCATAAAATAGTTAAATGGAGAGAGAGAGAATATCTATATCGATATTGATATAGATAAAGATATAGATAGATATATAAATTCACACAAAAAGAACATGAAGTCCATAGTCAACTGGGATGTAACTATTCACATTTGACAATGTTATAATGCTTTAGACTTAGAACAGGGGTTCTCAAACTTATTCAGCTGGAGACCCCTTTTCGCTCCGCCGAAATGCCGCGGAATGCAACGGGAGGTCGCGACCCCCAGTTTGATAACCGTCGACTTAGACTATAGTGTTTAGCGAGGGGGGATTCTTTCATTATAGTCCCTAGAGCTGTGTGTCGGCGCTGTGATAAAGTCGCTGCTATTGCAGTTCTCCCGCTGAGACTCTGAGTGCCGCTGTTGGCCAATGCGGAGCCAGGGCTGGAGCCGGAGATCCACCGGAGCCTCCTGCGCTGCGATTGCTCCATCATACAATGCAGATCGCAGAGGAAACAGCAGAGACAGTCGCCGGCTCTCTGTGAAAAGGAATCTCCTCGGAACACATTGTACCGTTAAGCAGACAGATCTATTTAGTCTTCCTTACCGCGGATTACTTCAACCCGATGGGGTTTCCAAACAACTACCGTAATTAAAATAAAGCAAGAGAGGACAAAGTAAAGGTGACAGAGAGTGAGATGGAAATCGGAGAGCCGGACCGGGCAGTCACACGGCAGGTACAGCTGTTTCTCTTCCTATTCGCTTTGTTCTGCCCGGCGGTCTCGGAGCAGATTCGTTATTCGATTCCGGAGGAAATGGCCAAAGGTTCCCTTGTGGGGAATCTCGCCAAGGATTTGGGGCTGAATGTGAGAGAACTGCCCAACCGGAACCTACGTGTTCTCTTTATAGGTAAAAAGCAATACTTCAGTGTGAATGGAGAAAATGGCAACCTGTATGTGAATGACAGGATAGACCGGGAGGAGATATGCGGGACATCTCAACTATGCCTCATCAATTTCGAAACGGTGCTGGAAAATCCCTTGAATGTTTTCCACATAAATGTCGCGATCCAGGACATTAACGATAATGCCCCGCGTTTCTTAAAAAACAGGATCGAAATACAAATTAGTGAATCTACTTTACCAGGTGCCCGTTTTCTCCTGGGAAATGCTGAAGATCCTGACGTTGGGATGAACTCTCTGCAGAGTTATCAGCTGAGCCCCAATCAGGATTTCATCCTGGAAGTCAAAGAGAGCCAGGATGGCAAGAAACATGCAGATTTAGTGCTGCAGAAGCCCCTGGATCGGGAAACCCAGCGGAGCCTTCACTTGATCCTCACGGCTGTGGATGGGGGAGAGCCGCAGAGAACTGGGACCGCCCAGATCTGGATTAATGTCACCGACGCCAATGACAACGCCCCCACCTTCACTCAGGACCTCTACAAAGTCAGCGTGAGGGAAAATGCACCGACCGGTTCCTTAGTGCTTCAGGTTGCAGCCACCGACAGCGATGAAGGTTCAAATGCTCAGATCAGCTACGTCTTCAGCAACATTCCAGAAAAGGCCCGTCAGAAATTCAGTCTGGACCCAGAAACTGGGAAAATCACAATAAAGGAACCGTTGGACTTTGAGGAGACACGTGACTACACCTTGGTCGTAGAAGCAAAAGATGGAGGCGGACTAGTGACACACTGCAAAGTGGAGATCGAAGTTCTTGATGAGAACGACAATGCCCCCGAGGTGACACTCGCATCCCTGGCCAGCCCCATCCCCGAAGACTCAGCGCCCGGGACAATGATCGCTCTGATCAATGTAATCGATCACGATTCTGGAAATAACGGAATCGTGTTTTGTCACTCCCAAGATGAATTGCCGTTTAAAATAATATCCTCCTCTAATAATTACTACAAGCTCCTCACACACAGCACCCTGGACAGGGAAAGGACCCCGGAGTACAATATCACAATCACCGCCACAGACAAAGGCTCTCCCCCACTCTCCACCCAGAAAACCATCCTGTTGCAGATCTCGGATATCAACGACAACGCGCCTGTCTTTGAGAAACCTTCCTACACCGCCTATGTGCCAGAGAACAACCCCTCGGGGGCCTCCATTTTCAGTGTAAAAGCCTCAGACCGGGATCTGGACCGGAACGCCCGAGTCTCTTACTCCATCCTGAGCAGCAGCATCGAGGAGGTGCCTCTCTCCTCCTACATCTCCATTAACTCCCAGACCGGAGCTATCTATGCGCAGCGCTCCTTCGACTACGAGCAATTCCGGGAGTTTGAGATGCAAGTGAAGGCCCAGGACGGCGGGTCCCCGCCTCTCAGCAGCAATGTCACCGTCCGGGTGTTTATTCTGGATCAGAATGATAACGCCCCTCGCATCCTGTACCCTTCCCTCGGAGCCGATGGCTCCGCCTTGTTCGAGATGGTCCCTCGCTCGGCCGAGGCAGGTTATCTGGTGACTAAGGTGGTGGCGGTGGATGCTGACTCTGGACACAATGCCTGGCTCTCCTACCATCTGCTCCAGGCCACGGAACCGACGCTCTTCAGCATGGGGCTGCACAGCGGGGAGATCCGGACAGCCCGCGCCTTTGCGGACAGAGATGCTGTGAAGCACAGGCTGGTCACCCTGGTGAAGGATAACGGGCAGCCGCCTCTCTCCGCCACAGTGACTCTCAACCTGGTGTTTGCCGAGAACTTCCAAGAGGCTCTTCCCGAAATGAGCGACCAGTCGGCTGACTCGGAATCTCAGTCTGGTTTTACTATTATTTTGGTGGTAGCTCTAGCTTTGGTTTCGTTTTTATTCCTTTTTACAACGATATCGGTTTTAATTTTTAAATGTCGGAAACCTAGAACTCCCCCAGTTTTCGGATCTTACAATCCTGATCTGTATTCTAGTCTCGGCTCGAAATTCCCCTGCAACTACAGCAATGGGACCTTGCAGTTGCCCTATTCTTACGAGGTGTGCTTAGCTGCCGATTCGGTGCAGCAGGAGTTCACCTTTCTCAAACCGGGCCAAAAGGCTTTGACCGACATTCTCCTTTCTGCTGAGGATTCTGACATGGGGAATGAGTCTGTCAGGGGAAACCTCAGCTCTAACACCCAGCCACAGGTGAGACAACTTCCTGAAATTCAAGTCTTGCTAACGTAGATAATATTTCTCCCAGTAATGTAAGGTTTCCTGGGTAGTGCTTCCCTGTATTTCTGCAGCAAATATGTAGACTGTATAAACACGTGTTCTAAGAGTTAATAGTGAAAATCCTGTGAAACTTTTCAGTTTCATTCTGATCAGCATTATCTGCATTATGATATTGGAGAAGTGAATGTTTCCATTCTCAGAATAGATGGAAAACATTTTCATGGACTATTTTATTATTTCAATATTTTCGATGAAGAATATGTCAGAGTTTATTTGTTGCGTGGGACCACCTACTACTTCAGACAGTGGTGAAAAGTCTGCCGTCAGGGAATTATAGACCATTCTCTGCCAATATTTTCCCTAAAGCATCCCTATTGTAGACGTGTCATATGACAGCCTTGAACATCTTCCGATGACATAATTCCACAATGTACTTTAGCAGATTATTTCAAATACCTATATTGTTGTAATGCAGCGACTGTAGCCATGTTGCACCCAGGATATTAGAGAGATAATGTGAGTGAGGTAATATCTTTTATTGGTCCAGCTTCTGTTGGTGAGAGAGAGATATCTTTGGATCATACATAAACTGGAAAGTTTACCTGTCACCAACAGAAGTTGATCCACTAAAAGTTATTACATCACCCACTTTGTCTCTCTTACATGTATTATCATTTTTTCTAATACTTAACCTGAAATTAATTTTCTAGATGTATTCCCTTTACTTCAGCCATCTTTAAATTAATACTCTTGATCGCTCTCTTCTTTCTGATACTATATATATTTGTGGTGTACTGTATTATGTACTCCCGACTTCGCTGAGTATTGCAAAAAAAGGCGATGTCTCTTTCAACTAGAAGTTTAGTTGCTGTGGTTTTGAACGTATTTACCTTTTACAATTTTGAACAGATTGTAGGTCTTGTGAAAGGTGTTGAACAACAGTCTTGGAGACTCAAATCCTCTTTTCATCCTCATACTCAGGGCAGCAAAAGTGGACATTTCCCCCGTACCCTACCCACCAGTGTGCTCCAGCTGCGAACTGGAGGAGCACATCTGTGGATGAAAGGATATTTTTGTCTCCATGGCTCTGTCTGGACTGTCTTTCTTGCTGATTCTGCCAAGTTTGTCAGTTACAGTCAATTGTGATGATGGCTTTGATGAAAATGTTAAAAGGGAATGCAGTGGACATAAAATACCCGGACTTTAGCAAGGCTTTTGACACAGTGCCTCATGACATTCTGATAAGAAAGCAGGAGAAATATGGGGTGGCTGACATCATTAAGTGAATACATAATTGGTTAAGCAAAGCAAACAGAGTAACTATGAACGAAAGGATGTGAGATCGGAAAGGGGTCTCAAGTGTGGTTCCGTTGGACTCTGTTCTGGGTCCTGTGTTATTTAACATCTTTTAATGACCTGGATGTAGGAATAGAGAGCGTACTGATCAAATTTGCAGATGATACAAAGCTAGGGGGTTGCAAACACTTTAGATGATAGAGCTAGTATTCCATGGGATCCTAACAAACTGGGGAACTGGACTATAAACAAGAACCAGAAATTCAGCAAAGATACATATAAGGTGCTATTCTCAGGGAAGAAAAGCAGCTTGGCAGCAGTACTACTCAAAAGGATCTGGGAGTTATGGTGGATCACAGCCGCAACATGGGTCAACAACAGACAGGGACCAAATGTCTAGGCAGCAGTTCTGCAGAAGAGGACCTAGGGGTTACAGTGGATGAGAAGCTGGACATGAGTCAACAATGTGCCCTTGTTGCCAAGAAGGCTAACAGCATTTTGGGCTGTATAAGTAGGGGCACTGCCAGCAGATTGAGGGACGTGATAATTCCCCTCTATTCGGCATTTGTGAGGCCTCATCTGGAGTACTGTGTTCAGTTTTGGGGCCCACACTACAAGAAAGATGTGGAAAAATTGGAAAGAGTCCAGAGGAGGACAACAAAATGATCAGGAGCCTGAAGCACATGATTTATGAGGAGAGGCTGAGAGAACTGGGATTGTTTAGTCTACAGAAGAGAAGAATGAGGGGGGATTTGATAGCTGTTCCCAATTACCTAAAAGGAGGTTCCAAAGAGGATGGATCTAGACTCTTCTCAGTGGTACCAGATGTCAGAACAAGGAGTAATGGTCTCAAGTTGCAGTGGGGGAGATTTAGGTTGTATATTAGGAAAAACGTTTTTACTAGGAGGGCGGTGAAGCACTGGAATGGGTTTCCAAAGGAGGTGGTGGAATCTGCTTCCTTAGAGGTGTTTAAGGTCAGGCTTAACAAATCTCTGGCTGGGATTATTTAGTTGGGATTGGTCCTGCTTTGAGCAGGGGTTTGGACTAGATGACCTCCTGAGGTCCCTTCCAACCCGGATATTCTATGATTCTATGAATATGATACTGTTGGGGAAAAAGCAAATGCAATTTTGGGTTGCATTAATAGAGGCATAGCATACAAGCCATGGGAGATGACAGTACTGCTCTATTTGATTCTGGTTAGGCCTTAGCTGGAGTAGTGTGTCCAGTTTTGGTCAAAAATGTATAGAAAGGTTATAGAGAAACTGGAAAGGATCCAGAGGCAAGGGACAAATATGATCAAAGTGATGGAATGCTAGCCATCTGAGCAAAGGCTGAAGGAACTGAGTATGGTTACCTGGATAAGAGAAGTTTAAGGGTGGACGTGATAGCAGCCTTCAAATACTTGAAAGGTTGCCATAAAAAAATGGAGAAAAGTTGTCCTTTTTTGCCACAAAGGGTAGGACAAGAGGCAATGGATTCAAACTTCAGCATAGCAGATTTAGATTAAATCTCAGAAAAAAATTCCTAACTATAAGAACAGTAAGACAATGGAACACTCTGCCTAAAGAGGTTGTGCAAGCTCCTTCACTGGAGGTTTTCAAAACAAGGCTTGCAGCCGGTCCTGTTTCAAACCACGCCGAGGAAACAGCTGTACACGCTCGTGCCTCACACGTTCCATCTCCTCACCCTCGCGTCCCGCCCCGATACCAAGTGGCGGGACTACCTACCACCGAACGAGGGTGAGTGGCCCCGGTGGGCCACCTTCCGTTCCACACTAATTCCACGGCCCGCCGGGGATATTAGTTGGCGGCACCTTTATGGAGCCGAGAGCACGGGCGTGTACTTGGCGCAGTTCCTTCCCATGCCTGACACCTGCCCCTTCCATGGCACGAAGGAGGACCTGGCACACGCCCACCTTGAGTCCACCAGGCCGCAGCCCCTATTCCGGCTCCTCCAGAACCTCTTATTGAGGTGCTGGCTGCACTTCTCCCCACACCTTTTTATTTTGGACACCCCATCCATGGCCCCACAAAGTTGCGAGACCTCCTCGTCACCTCCTCCTGGCACTTGCCAAAGCCACCATCTATACCACCAGGAGGAGGATGCTAGACGGGGGGGTCCGGTGCGACTGTGGGGTCTCCTTCAAGTCATTCGGTCACTCGTTCAGTCATGCATCCGGGCAGAGTTCCACTGGGCAGCGTCCACAGCCTCCCTCTGCGTTTTTCATGGAGCAGTGGGCGCTGAACGGGGTTCTCTGCTCGGTGTCCCCATCCTGTACCCTCCTTTTTAACCTGTAACCCTCACGCACTCCCTTGTCCTTTTTTCATTAGTTGTCCCCCGTAATCAATTGGCCCCGGGTCTAGTGTCCCTCCCGCCAGGCTGGGGGAGGGACTTCAGCAACAGGTGGGCTTAGGCCCACCCACCTCCTGGGAAACCAAAAGGTGCACATCCTGAGGCTGATATACCTGTCTTCCAGCACTCTCTTATACCCTTCTGGTCTGACTCCGTCACAGTGCACACAAATAGGATAATAGTATTCAGTAAATCATAACTTTTCCAATGACCCATTCTGTACAAGGTGCATAATTATGTCAAAATTACATTATAATCATACCATCAAAAAAAAAAACAAGGCTAGATAGCCACCCATTTTGGATGGTTTAGACACAACATATCCTGCATCTTGGAAGAGGGTTAGACTAGATGACCCTTGCAGCCCGTTCTAACCCTATGGTTCTATGATTTTATGATTCTGTTAAAAGAAAGCTGGTATTTATGAAAATACGGTATATGCCCCAGATGGTAGCAAAGACTTATGAAGTCATTTTATGTGGCAGATTGATATGAACATACCGCTGTGTTCCCACTAAGCTTCTGTATTATAGATATCCACCTACCAAAATACCTTCACAATGGCACAGTGAACAGGAAAGATATGTTCAGCTGGTGTTCCAGTATGTGAGCTTGTACTGAGGCCTGGGATGGCATGCTTTCTCATCTATAAGTAATTTGTACAATTTGAATCAGAGAGGTAGCTGTGTTAGTCTGGAATTGCAGAAGTGACAAAGAGTCCTGTGGCACCTTAAAGACTAACTAAAGTATTGAAGCATAAGCTTTCATGGGCTAGTGGGTATTAGTTCACGAAAGCTTATGCTTCAATACTTTAGTTAATCTTTAAGGTGCCACAGGACTCTTTGACAGTTGTACAATTAGACTCCTCTTCCTCTTGCTAACTCAAGTGGGAGACTTTCAGGAGCTTAAAAACTTAAATGATAAATAGAGATAAAGAACACTGAGTATGGGGTTTTCTACAGGAAAGAATTAGAGCTCACCTCACTCATTCAGTTGAAATATGGACTTTTGAAATATTGTGATTGTGCATTTAATAAAAGGGAATAAACCGTAATTGTATGAAATACTTCCACTGTTTTGTCATCTTCTTATTGCTTCTGTAGATATTATGCAAAAAAGCTACTGAATAATTGTTCTTTTTGTGTATATATATTAAGATTAAAGGTGCTTTTTCATAACTGAACTATATACATTGGAAATGAAAATTATTATTCAGTAAATAAAAGTCAGGAAATTGTCATAAATATGTTTGAAAAATAGGTAAAGGTGTTTCTATAAAGTCAGGATATTTTGCTGTTTCCAACATCAATTTTACTTGAAGTACTATCTAAAACTTTTGTACCAAAGCAGAAAAATGGTGAAAACATTCAAGTTTACTTTGAAAAGGGTGACTGTGATGAACATTGGTTCTCTCACTTAAGTCATTTTTGTGGGGGGGGGGGGGAAACCAGCAAGCTGTCTGCAGAGAGGCCTATAAGAAAGAATTTGAGTAGAACTAGAAGAGACAGAAGTTGATTACAGTAAGAGAAATGAAGATTTCAATACAGTAGTTGACTGTCTGCTTCAGGGAAGAATGACAGTGGACAGACTATTGTAAAGATTTGTACATAGGACCATAAAATACCTGTGGTAGATAATCCTTCTGTAGTTAAAGGTGCATCATTTCCATTAGACACTTTGTTTCCAAGGGTTTGTATGTCAATAGTAAAAATTCACTCCCAACATAAACTTCACATAACGTGTAAATGGTTTTCTGTGTTTGGGGGGGGGGGGGAAAGGGAGTTAGAGATTTTTTTAAAGATCAGTTCATTCACTTTACAGTGAGAACTGAACAAATGTATTTGTGATCAAAATCTCACAAGTAGCTTCATGCATGTTTGTCAGAGTTTAATGTTCCAAACAGATTTGTCGGTATTAAAGAGAATAGGTGAACAAGTGTGGGCAAACTAACATCCTTGTTCATCACACATGTTTAAAACAAAATTAACACTAAAGCTTTTAAATATGTAGATAGGTTTTTTTCACTTCTGCTTTCTGTTCAGGCCTGGAATTGAAGGAGCCTGGTCCTCTGTTGCCCTGCCCTTTGTGTAGTCATTTGCACTGGTGACAGCACTGGTAGCATTTCATACTCACTTTAGCCAGGTGTAAATTTCCAGCCAAATTTTGCAGCCTAAAATGATCCAAATAGTTTAGATAAGATTCAGGTAAGCCAATGAACATCTAGAATTGCATTCATTCTGCGTTTGCTGAGGGCTGCTCATTATTGATTAGTTCTGTGATGTGAAGTAATTTGTGAAAAATACCTTGGAATCGGCCAAAACTTTAAGGTTTGTTTGTCATGGTCTTTGTACTGCACATTTTATGCTCAATTTTATTTTATTTTATTGTTTTCAGTATCACAATTACATAATTACATGTTGCAGTTTTAGGTACTAATTGTATTGATATCTTTACTTACAGTAATTCTGTTCTGACACATGATTAAACTAGCTCACTCAATATGATACAATAAAATTAAAAATTATTGTTAACAAAAATACCATATCAAAATAAACCAAAAGGCATCCAGAGATTAATTTGGTCAAAAATGTGGTAGCACCATATTATTATTCAGTAAATCCTGGTGCACCTTTTGTATCATGATGTGGTTAATCAGTTTGCAAGTGGCCTATTGAATTAGATTAGGATTTCACAAACTTCATTGCACCACAACCTCCTTCTGACAACAAAAATTACTACACAATCCTGGGAAGGGGGACCAAAGCCCTAGTGCTTCTGCCCCAGGCAGGAGTGCCAAAGCTGAAGCCCAAGCCTTTGACCCTCTGGAGGAGGGAGGGGAAGCCAAAACCTAAGAGCTTCAGCCCTAGTCAGGTGGGAGCTGTAACCTGATCCCTGCTGCCCAGGGCTGAAGCCATCAGGCTTTGGCCTCGGCCCTGGGTGCTGGGGCTCGGACTTTTGGCTTCAGCCCCAGGCTCCAGCAAGTCTAAAGCTATCCCCCATTAAAACAGGGTCGTGACCTACTTTGGGGTTGCAGCTCACAGTCTGAGAACAGTTGAGTTTGATTATCCAGCCAAATATCCGGCACCCATTCTACACCAGTAGATTTCAAACTATGTTATGTTGATCAGGATTTAAGTGAGGAAACAGACACTCTGGCTGACAAAGACAAATAGAGGACTGGCATTTAGAGTTGAGATGGAAATCGGTGGGCATGAGTGGAGTATTGGGAGTCTGGGGTTCCATGAGTGGATTTTCCTTATTAAGGTCTCTGCGGTTGAAAGTGTTGTAAGGTACATTTTTTGCATCGTACTCCTTATATGCAGTCCTTAAGCTCATCCTGAATGACTTCCAAATAATTTTCCAAGATTACCTCAATAAGCAAGGGATTCCACTTTAAATTCTCCTTGTCCGGCAGGGGTTTTCTCTTCCCCCACCATTTTTTTCTTCTTTTATGTGTTATTTACTCCTAATGTTCAGTTTACGCAGACCTCTTCCTTCGATACAATTGCCTTTGAATATTAATGCTATGATCCTCAACTCAGAGGTCTTTGGTCCAATCATCACCTCAACTTAATGGCAAATAGACAAGAAAAAAGAAAAAGGTAATATATCCGCCAACCGCCATCCGCCATGAAAAAGGGGGTGATTTGTAGCTTCTCTTTGGGAGTAAAGCATGGCCAATTCAGTATGACTGGTGCTGTCACAGAAAAGAGTCATGGGACACAGAAAAAAGGGTCTGGCCAAAGGTCAGAAGACAGAACCCCAGGATCCCATCTGCCATCCCTGCGTGTGGGCTTCACAGGCGACAGAAACATAAACTAAATAAGCCAGGGTCAACTGCCAAGTACACACATGATGAAAGCTGCCGGCCAGACCTGAGGTACCTACGTACTGCTTAATGCTGTACCTGCGCCATGGGTGATGTGTGACATTGCCATAAGATCCCACATCTCTGCAGTTACAAGGTTGCAGTTTTGCACAGTCCTGCTTTCTGCAATACCATTCTACTCGGTCCAGTTTGCCGAATGATTGCTTTGATTTATACGGGGGGCAGGTGCTTCCCACCTCCACGTGTGGAGGCGCTTTTAGGCTATTTACGTCCCCTTATCCAACACCTTACCGGAGTGCAATGCTCGGAACACAAATCCGATCTTCAGTGACTGCTTCTGCCTCTCTTCACCCTTGGCGGATGACTTTACCTCTTGGGTAGTAAGATGACGGAAGTTAAAGGAAAACCTACGGTTTGTAGATAGATCGAGAGCAAGAGCAGATACCAGCTGCAAGATATGACCCTCTTTTATGGACATTTCTCCTTGCAGTTTTAAGCTAGCTTTCTTTTCTGCTGGAGTGATTACCCCTCCTGCCCTTATTCGGGCTAAATCAGGTTAATTCATTTAACCTTTCCTCCTAATTCACATCGGGATCGTTACATAGAAATCTCTGCGCTTTTGTGGGCTTGCCTCATAGTCTTCACCTCGGTTTGCTGTACACAGTTTGTCGTGTAATTGTAACTGTCTGAAACGAAGGGGTCAGGGCAGGTGCTAGGAATGTCTCCTTTATGTTCTGCTGTCTGGTGTAGCTCTCCCATTGGGGAGAGACCAATGGGAGGAGATGAGAATCATAGTGACTGTCGGGCCGGTTGACACCCTTGTCGGTGAACGATGACTGGCTTCCTAAAGTCAAAGGGAACGTTCAGGGCGAGACCCTTTGCAGAATTTGGCCCATCATTATCGTCATTATCCTTCTATCCACGTGTAGCTGCCGGTTTGCTGACAGTCAAATAATGTGGCGTTCGAAACAAGCGCGTCATTCGAACTAAAATTTGCAGAGCTCTGAGGAAGAAGCAATGGGGCGAGGTCATCCGAGAAAGGGGAAGGGCAGGAGCTCGGTTAAGACGTGCGCCCTTTAAACCGCTTCGAAAAGATGCTGAAATAGCATGTAGGAGTATATTGATCCATTTCCACTTCCAGTGCAGACAGGCAAAGGCGAGGAATGTGCCCGCAATGAAGCATCTTCCTCGCTGTAGCAGTTGCTCTCACTGGTTCTCATGTCCCCCCTGATGTGACTGTAATGAGACTTCTGCTGCCTCTCTTCCCTCCCCACCCACTCCGCTTCTCTGTGGCGGCACCCTGTCCTTTCCACCTCGTAGGCTCCTCGCCTTCCCCTGCCCTGCACACACCGGTTAGCGACCCCTCACCCCTCTTCTGTACCTCTCCCTCCTATTCCCACACCTCCGTTACTACTGGCGTCTCCCATTCCTTGTTCTTAGCGGACCTGTCTTCTGCGCACCACAAACACTTTGATTCACTTCATAGCCCCTGCTGATTTTTACCCTTTGCCGCTGCCTTTGCGTGTGGTTTTCTGTCCCACCTGGACAAATAGCCCAGCGAGGTTAGGCTGACATGATATTTTCGTTGGGTTCTCTGATGAGATATCTAGTTTAAGTGAAGGATGTGCGTGTATTCTTTTGGTTTGCTCCCAACGATGTCAGTGGGAGATCAGCATGTAGGAGTAGGAGGAGAATATTTCCTTGGCTTTCAGAGCTGTGATACGATGTGTTATGGCTCTAAGAAATGTGCCTTCCTAAATACACAGAAGTGCGAAACCACTTAAATCCCACATTCCCGTGTGCCTGGGTAAATGCGTTTTCTTCTGAAGTGTTAAACCATAAATGTGACGCCGCGTTCCCATGAACACTGGGCGGCGATGGGACAAGTTAGACAAAGCAATTTGGACTGCGCACGCGCAGTAGTAGGGAGCCTGCTGGAGCAGTTCTCTGTGCAGTTATTGGCTGGGACTCTGTGTGCCGCTGTTGGCCAATGAAGGAGCTGGGGATCTGGCGGCCCTTCCTGCTGGGAACCGGGATGAGGCAGAGCCAGTGAGAGCCGAACTGGAGGGAGTGCTGTGCCGGAAAGCAATGCCCGAGTCTCAGCCACACAGCCCGGTCCCGGGACTTACCGGGTCTCGGTATGAAAGGACGAGCTGAGGATTAAGGGAAATAGACCGTGCAAACGCCTGGCTAAGTAGCTGCCCGACAGTGACATGAAACGCGCTGCTGGAAGGAGCCGCTGGGTAACTGAATGGCAAGTACTTAGTTTGTTGTTTTTGTGCGGCGTTTCTGAGTGGGCTTCCGCAGCCATTCGCTATGCCATTCCCGAGGAAACGCAAAAAGGCTCCTGGGTGGGGAATGTGGTAGCTGACCTGGGCTTGGAGCTCAAGCGGCTGCCGGATCGCAGGCTCCGGCTGGTGTCTGGAGGCAGCAAGAGGTACTTTGAGGCAGATCTGAAGAGCGGGATGTTGTTTGTGAAGGAGCGGATAGACCGGGAGGAACTCTGCGGGACGCTGTCTCCATGCACCTTGGGCTTTGAGATTGTGCTCGAGAACCCGCTGGAGCTATACAGCGCTGCCGTGGAGATCCAGGACATCAATGACAACGACCCAGCTTTCCCGTCCAGCCGAATGAGGCTGGAAGTCAGCGAGTCAGTGACGCCTGGAGCGCGCTTCCCACTAGAGAGCGCCCAAGACCCGGATGTGGGGAGTAACTCTTTGCAGACCTACCAGCTCAGCGCCAACCAGCATTTTGTGTTAAATGTGAAGACGGGAGAGGATGGCAGCAAATATGCGGAACTGGTGCTGGAAAAGGAGCTAGACAGGGAGGAGCAACCAGAACTGCAGCTGGTCCTCACAGCACTGGATGGGGGGAGCCCTCCGAGATCTGCCAGGGTGCATATCCACATTGATGTTCTGGACGCTAATGATAATGCCCCGGTCTTTAATCAGACTGTCTACCGGGCGAGCGTAAGGGAGAACACCGGGACAGACACACTGGTGGTCAAAACCAGCGCCTTTGATTTGGATGCGGGGCCCAATGGAGATATAGTTTACTCCTTCAGTAGTCACACCCCTGCCAAAGTGAGAGAGCTCTTTGCCTTGGACTCTACTACTGGAGAACTGAGGGTCAAAGGGCTCCTGGACTACGAAGAAACGGTTTTTTATGAGATTTACATACAAGCTAAAGACAAGGGCTCTAATCCGGGAGTGGCTCATTGCAAAGTACTGGTGGAAATGATTGATGTAAATGACAACGCCCCTGAGATCACAGTGACGTCAGTGTACAGCCCGGTGCCCGAAGACGCCGCCCCAGGGACAGTGATAGCTTTGCTAAGCGTCACTGACCGGGATTCTGGAGATAACGGCCTGATAAACTGCGTTGTGCCCATTGGCATCCCTTTCACACTCAGTTCCTCCCTGAAGAATTACTACACATTGAAAACCAAAGCATCTTTGGATCGGGAACTTGTGTCCGAGTATAACATCACCGTCACCGCCAGGGACTCGGGATCGCCCTCACTCTGGGCGGAAAGCCAGAT
Organism: Sternotherus odoratus; assembly: GCA_032164245.1. Taxonomy (NCBI): domain Eukaryota; kingdom Metazoa; phylum Chordata; order Testudines; family Kinosternidae; genus Sternotherus; species Sternotherus odoratus. The sequence continues at coordinate 33,089,506 of JAVMKO010000008.1, forward strand.
ACTAGTGCAAGTGTCAGATATCAACGACAACCCCCCCAAATCTCCCCAGCTCTCCTACCAGGTGTATGTGGCGGAAAACAACCCCCCCGGCGAGCCAATATTTCACGTAAGTGCCTGGGATCCAGACCTGAACCAGAACTCTCGCCTCTCCTTCTCCATCCTGGAAAACAGCCCCCCGGGCAATGTGGTTGGCAGGTATTTCTCTATCAATCCGGAGAACGGTACCATTTGTGCCCTGCTTTCCCTGGACCACGAAGACATCATGGAGTTCAGCCTGACAGTGCATGTCCGCGATGGCGGCCTCCCGCCGCTCGCCACCAAGCTCACCATCACTGTGTTTGTTACGGACCTGAATGACAACGCGCCCAGCGTATTATACCCGCCTCCAAACAGCAGTTCCTTGCGCCTCGAGATGATCTCACCGACCGTCAGCGCCGGGCACGTGGTGGCCAAGCTCGTGGCCTGGGATGCGGACTCGGGATACAACGCTTGGCTCTCCTACACCCTTCTTCAGGCCACCGACGCCAGCCTCTTCTCGGTGGGACTGCACAGCGGGGAGGTAAGCACAGCTCGCCAGCTGCTGGAGGGCGACGCTCCTAAGCACACTTTGGTCATCTTGGTCAAAGACCATGGGGAGCCAGCCCGGTCCTCTAGCGCGACCATCACCGTAGCCGTAGCGGAGACTGCTAAGGAGGCCCTGACGGACCTCACTGATGCGTCCCCCACACAAGACAAAAAGAAGCAGTTGACTTTCTATTTAACCTTGGCTGTGATCTTGGTCTCCGCGGCCTTCTTTGTCACGGTGATAGGGGTGAGCATTGTTAAATTTTACAAATGGAGGCAATCCAAGGAGATTTTCCGCTCCTCCAGGAGCTCCCTTTACGGAACGCCGGGGCCTTTCACCCGCATAGACGCTGTCCGGGGCGGATATGTGCCTCCGAACTTCTACCAGCAGGTGTATCTTACTACGGACTCCCGCCAGAGTGACCTTCTGTGCACAAAGGCCTTCGGCCCCAGCCCCACTGGGAGCCGGCAAAACACCGCGAAAAGCTGTGAGCCCGGATTATATCATCAGAAAATAGGCACAGATAGCAGGTGTCCCACTCCAGGCGAGGTAATGTAGCTCTCTCACATGTGTTGTGTTGTACAGTAAAACCTCCATTTAACGGACTAATTCGGGCAAAGGGGTGTCCGTTAAATCAAAAAGTCCGTTATTTAATAATAATAATAATAAAAAGAGCTGTCGGAGCAGCAGCCCACCTGCCACGGGGTCGGGGCAACAGCTCTGCAGCCCGCCCGCTGCTGGGACCCAGGCGGCAGCCGGGAACAGTCAGCCCGCCCGCTGCCAGGACCTGGGCAGGAGCCGGCAGCCAGCCCGCACAGGTTCCAGCTCCCGGGACCCGCCAGCCAACCCTCCTGCTGCCTGGACCCGGGCGGCAGCCGGGAGCCGGCAGCCAGCCCGCCCGCCCATGGATCAGGAATGCATCAGACTTGCTCAGAAATTTTGTCTGTTGCATCTGAAGTCCGTTAAATCGAGGTCCGTTAAATCGAGGGTTTACTGTATTGTGAACTATCTCTTAGTTCGAGATAGGTCCAAACCACTGGCTTTTACATGTCTGCTGCAGCTGTGGCGGTCAAAGCGACTTTATGTCCCTCTGTGTTATGTCAATACATAGTGAGCTGTTCCTGAACAGCAGGAATAACCGTTCCACCATGTTTTATTCCCTAAAGTAAGTGACTTTGAGAAGTGTCATAGTTTGTCCAGTGCCCTCCCGGAAGTAGATGTCCAAGATGTAAATGCTCCTTCGTTTTGGTTTGTATAAAGGATAAAGTTATCTGGTTGAATAAGTACGTATTGTGACGAAGTAGGAATACTGTGTGTGCGTGCCTCAGTTTCCCCCATGCATTTCTTCAGTGTCTATGTGAAGAAATAGGGGCTACACATATTTAATTCAGTGTTCTGCCCAAAGAGACTGAGAATTGCTCCACTATGGGGGAGATATTGGGACTTTATACAAATAAGACTTGGTTTGTGAGACGCATGTGTAACCTTCAGAGGCTGCTAAAGTTACTCTAAGGCCCACCATAACTTTTCCTCGGGTAATCTAGTTTAGCTGGTTCAGTAGTTTGAGTAGGGATAACTCAGTGGTTTGAGCAAGGGCCTACTAAATCCAGGGTTGTGAGTTCAATCCATTTAGGGATGTAGGGCAAAAATGGGATTGATCCTGCTTTGAGCAGAGAGTTGGACTAGATGATCTTCCAACTCTGAGATTCTGTGAATTATTTTACATTATAATAAGAATGTGGGCAAGAGGTTTACTCTGAACCTTTGAAAGGGAATCAAAGATCTAGTATTGGAAGTGAAAGGGCTTTTCCCCCAATCAGTGTCCAAGTATTTAGATCTTATAGTTGTGTAAAGTGCTGAACTCCTGCAGCCTTCACTGTGGTCAGTGTGAAAAAAAGACAGTCCTCACTCTGCAGATTTGCAAATAATCTTAGAGTCTCCCCGTGTGTTTTTGTGTCTATATGGTGAGTAGGTAAATGAGAACCGAGGTGCCTCAGAGTCAGAGAAAGAAACTATTGGCTCCTATACTTTAGAACAACATCTCGTCATGGTGTAATATTACATCTTCATTATTTCTGAATTAATTGCACCTGTTATTGTATTGATTAGGCTATTATAATTTTGAATGTAATTTGATCTGGAAAATATTACTCTGAAAACAAGTAGCGTTCCTTAGGAACTTGCTCTTGATGCAGTTACTGGTTATGTAAGTAATTAGTGCTCTATAATGTGCTCTTACTGGGTTTTTTATTTTTAAGCTATTATGGTTAAAGAATGGACTTTCAAGAACACTAAATACCAACCATTCCATACTAACACAATCTGATTCTATTTTAACACATAATAACAAATGCAGTGACTATGTGATTGTGGTGTAATATTTCACAGTCTTTCTCATTTTTCATGCAATTTTATTTTTCCCATAGATAGAGCAGGGATTGATTGACTGTCGTCTGGGTATATAATAGGCCGTGGTTATATATTTCAGTTATTTTTAGCATTTGAACGAGTTGGATAGGTTTTTGCTGTAGACTGGTTTGAATGAGAAGTCCAAAATTAAATCTACCTGCTTTGGGTTTCTTTAATACTTGAAATTCATTTTGCATCTCAGAAAGCAACAAATTGGCAGAAGTTTGAGTTTTGTAGGTTATTTCTGTTGTTCTTAATAATTAACCCTTGTGCAGTCAGAATAACATAGGAGCTTTCAGTTCCCTAGAATTGTTTGATCATGAGTCATAGACAATGTGGTAAATCCTTGAACTGATAAGAGCCTACCGTTTCTGTAACAGGTATTATATATAATTTGTGAGATAAATACATTAATGCACATGTTTTCTACACAAGGACACAAGAGTGTTGAAAATGATAGGCTGGGAAATACAGTACTTTGTAGTCTTGGAGGCAGGGAGCAGGAAATATTACATATGCAAAAGCAATGAAAAATTAGCCTTGTATCTTTAAGAGCGTCTCTGCTGTGGTTATTGGCTGAGTCCCTTTGGCGCTGTCTGCCAATGAGGTGCTGAAATGAGAGTGAATCAACTCTGCTCCCCCAGAAAGTATAACGTAACCCTTCCAGCGCTCGCCAGGCAAAGGCAGAGAAAGCAGGAGCAGGGAAAGAAAGCTCGCTCTGCCTGCTGCAGGTTAGATTTTCCCGTAAGCATTATGAAGGATCTGCGCCCTCAGCCAGATCAGCTCGTGCATCCAGCAGCCAAGGTTGGAAATGGGCGACTGAAGCCAGGACAATAGATAGAAACGTCCAAATCGTTTCTCTCTTGCCATTTGGATTTAATCTCTGGGCAGATTCGATATTCTGTCCCATAGGGGTCCCAGCAGAGCGCCTTTGTGCGGAATATAACAACCGATTTGATGCTGGATATTGATTCCTTGGTGGCTCGCATGCTGCAGGTCTCTGGTGAGGCGAACAGGCAGCGTTTTCGAGTGGATCTGGGAAGCGGGGTTCTGCTTATTAAGGATCCAATGGACCGGGGAGGACGCTTTGTGGGCTCAAGTCTAGCGTTACGCAGTTAAGAGTTCGTGACCGAAGTTCCCTTGTAAATGTACCGAGCAGAGGTGGAGATCGCAGAGGTTAAGGACAATCCTCCCAGCTTTCTGTAAAGAGAACTGGATTTAGGAACAGAAAGTCAGTGTCCCCGGGACAACGGATCCCGCTGGAGAAAGCACGGGATCCTGACCCCGGCGGTAATTCCGTCATCGGCTGCAAAGCCCCAAGAATCACTTTGCTCTGGAAGTGAAGATGAGCAGCGATCGGAGTCTCGTGCCAGAGCAGCTGCTGGGAGGGGCTTTGGACAGAGAGAAACAAGTCGATACCACTTGCTATTAACAGCTCTGGACAGGGCCGCCCCCCACGATCCGGGCTAGCAACGCTCAGGGTCTCTGCTCTGGACGCCAGTGACCATGCGCCGCAATTTGATCGATCTGCCTAAAGGGTCAGCCTGCTGGAGAGCTGCCGCCTGCAGCCTTGTGGTCCAACTCAACGCTACTGACCCAGACAGGGTCACATCACCTGTTCACTCAGCCACCAAGCTTCCCAGGGTGTTTTAACAACTGTTCGCCGTTCACCCACAGCGGGGAGGTCACTCTGCGGGGCAGGCTGGATTTGGAAACAGGTAGACATTAGGAATGTGACATCAAAGCGAAAGAGGGGGGTCGCCTGCCGTGGAGGAGCGCTGCAGCGCTATGGCAGACATCCAGGATGTGAATGGTAACGCCCCGGGGATCAGACTGACCCCGGTGCTGGGCTCCCTCCCCGAGAGCGCCGAGCTGGGGATGTGGTAGCGCTCAACAACGCCAGAGATCTGGATTCGGGGATTATGGAGAAGTGACTGTCCGGATCGCTGAGCACCTGCCCTTCAGACTGAGAGCCTCCTTGGGAAACCAGTTCTCCTTGGTCACTGCAGCTCCCCTGGCCATGGAGACGTGTTGCGGCTAGGCCATCACAGTCACTGCCGCCGCTCCCGGATCACCGCCAAAAGAGCCTTGGCGCTAAACCTTTCCCCTGTGAACCACAATCCGCCAGCGTTCCCGGAATCTGCTTCCGAGGGGCTTGTGAAGGAGAACCCCGTCTCCGGCGCCCTGGGTTCCCCGCCTCCGAGTCGGACCCAGATTCAGGCCAGAACTCGCTCAATTCCTACTCCCTGGTGGACACGCAGCCACAGGAAGTGCCCATCTGCTCGTACGTTTCCATCAACTTCCAGACCAGCAGCGTCCACCCCCTCCGGTCCTTTGACCGCGAGCAAACGCAAACTCTCCTGCTCCAGGTGCAGGCCAGACACCTGGGACACCCGTCTCTGCGGCAGCGCCTCTGTTCGCCTCTCTCTTCTGGACTTTACTGACAACCCCTGACATCTGATAGCCGCGGGTCAAACAGACCCTATGTCTCCGCAAACCCTTCCCCCTTCTGCCAGCGCTGGCCACCTGGTGACCAAGGTGACGGCTGTGGGCTCAGATTCGGGCCCAAACGCCTGGATTTCCTGTCAACTGATCAGCGCCCCAGATCCTAGCCTGTTTATGGTATCACCTTACACCGGGGACATAAGAACCGCCCGCGCAGTTTACAGATATTTTGCCCCCAAAGTTTATAATCCTTGACCCTCCTTATCCTTGACCCTCCTTTGTCAGCCTCCCTGACCCTTATGGTCTTTATTGACGACTTCCCTGAATTTAAAGAATTTTCCACAGCCAAAGAGAACGAGTCCCACTCGACCCTGTGCCTGATTCTGTCCTTGGCAGAGATCTCTCAGTCATCGCATTTACCTCCTTCTTTGCCCTGCTCTCCAGGTGTTGCAGAGACAATGCTTGTGATATAGCTGTTGAGGAGGGAGCTGTTCCTATATCAGGTTGTTCAGTAGGCGGCGGGAGGAAGTCAGAGACTCCAGTGGAATTCTCCGCATACAACTTGGCGATGAAGAGCCAATTAAATTAATTGACGTAGGGGGAAATGCCCACACGCTCCAGACTCACTACTACGGATTCTTTGTTTGTTCAGCCTCCAGGAGCAACAGCTTCATGTTGTTGAAACCTGTCAATATGTCTCCAGCGGGGGACGCTTCCAACCCAACCTACCAGACGTGAGCCTGACCAAAGTGGTGAGAAGCACTTTGGAGCTAGGTGAGGGTGGCCGAACCCCTCAGCTGCAGGGAGAGATTATAGAACTCCTGGGGCATGTGGATCAGAGCGTATGGATAAACCTAGCTCCCAACCGGGGATTAAAGGAGAACAGTAGAAGAGGATTATCACCCCTTCCCATTCTTTCCAGCTGCATCCTTTACAAGGGTTTAGCAGAATACTCTGTGCGCGATCTTCACATAGCGTTTAAACGATCGAAGAATGATCGCAAGTGGGAAGAATAACGTTTAATTTGGAATAATTTATATCACTAATGTTAGTGTTCGCTTGTTTATTTACCGGTCTGCAAGAAATGTGCAATTCCCAAAATTTGAATGGTACATCTGGCCGTTGGACCATGGGGATACCGGTGACTAAATTTGAACGCTGTACAAGCCTTCGGTGAGTTATTACGTACAGTTCAATTCGTCTGCTGCCGAGTGCAATTGTTGGCTGTTGGTAAATTGCCTCCTATCGCTGTTAGCAGTGCTGGCCCTTTAAGCGTTTCCCCTCACTGCCTATACGCAGAGCGTGAGTGCTTCTGTTCCACCAATCAGACGTTGCAGTTGCGGTGGTGATCGAGTCTCCTCTGACTGACAGTGGAACTGTCCCACCCCCTTCTCCGGGCCAGACTAAGCTCGTTGCTGCTCTGCCGGGAAACGAGGCAGAGACACTGGCGCGGCGCCGCTCCGCTAGCCTAGGGGATCTGAAACCCGCCGCCGGCCTCTGCTCCCACCCAGTGGCCTCGTTGGCTGTGCCGGAGCGGAGAGAGCTCTGAGAAAGGCAGGGCGGATTCCCGGCTTGGGCTGCACCATGCGTTCAGCGGTGGGAAGCGGAGGGTTCCTGCAATGGCAAGTAGGCGCTTTGCTTCTGGTTTCCTTCTCGCTGCGGGGTGGGGGGCAGGCGGCACAGATCCGTTACTCCATCCCGGAGGAGTTGGGCCCGGGAGCCTTTGTTGGGGATGTGGCTAGGGACTTGGGTCTGGATGCTGCCCGGGTGCCCTCTCGCCAGCTGCAGATCCTGCCCGGCTTGGCTCAGAAGCACTTCAGAGCAGAGGCGCAGAGCGGTGTCTTGGTGGTGGAGGAGCGGATAGACCGAGAGCGGCTCTGCGGCGTTAGCCCGCGCTGTCTCCTGTACCTGGAGCTCCTGCTGGCCAACCCGCTGGCCTCCCACCGCGTGGAAGTGGAGATTCTGGATGTGAACGACAATGCCCCGGCGTTTCTTACTAGCCTCACCCGCTTGGAGATTGCCGAGTCCGCAGCGCCAGGCGCCCGGTTCCCTCTGGAGCCTGCAGAAGATTTGGACTTTGGATCCAACTCCGTCAGCACCTATCGGCTGAGCCCGCCTGGATGTTTCACCTTGAATGTGAAGAATCGTAAAGACGGCAGCAAACACCCGGAGCTGGTTCTGGAGAAGGCGCTAGACCGGGAGCAGCAGGAGCAGCACCGGCTGGTGCTGACAGCCCTGGATGGTGGGCTTCCTGCTAAATCCGGAACTGCTGAGATTGTCGTCTCCGTTATTGACGCCAACGACAACCCGCCCGTCTTTGATCAGCCCGTGTACAAAGTAACGCTGCTGGAAAATGCGCCGGTGGGGACTGTGGTGATTAAATTAAATGCCACCGACCAGGACGAGGGGACGAATGGAGAGATCACCTATTCCTTCAGCAGCCACACTCGCCAGAACATCTGGCGGTTGTTTAGCATCGCGGAAAGGACCGGAGAGGTAACAGTCCTGGGAAATGTGGACTACGAAGAGGGCACAGTGTACGAGATCGATGTCAGGGCCAAAGACCAAGGCTCTCCCTCCATGGACGCCCATTGCAGCGTCTTGGTGGAGATAACGGATGTCAACGACAACGCCCCTCGCGTGAGGTTCACTTCGCTCTCAGCCGCGGTTCGAGAGGACGCGCCAGCGGGGACGGCGGTGGCTCTTCTCAGTGTAAGTGATGGAGACTCCAGGGAAAACGGAGAGGTTCAGCTGCAGCTCCCGGCAGACATCCCCTTCCAGATAGTACCGTCCTTCAGGGGCCACTACTCCTTGGTCACCAGCGGCCCGCTGGATCGGGAGGAGGTCTCGGAGTATAAGGTTGTGATCACAGCTACCGATTCTGGATCGCCGCCGCTTTCCAGCCAGAGCAGCCTCCTGATAAACATATCGGACCTGAACGATAACCCGCCCCGCTTTTCCCAGCCTGCCTACCAAGCGGAGGTGCCCGAGAATAATGCCTTGGGCGTTCCCATCTGCTCCGTGTCCGCCTTTGATCCCGATCTGGGCCAAAACTCCCGTCTGTCTTACTCCATCGTGGATAGTACCGTGCAGGGGCTGCCCGTTTCCTCCTATATCTATATTAACGCCGAAAACGGGACCATCTACAGCAGCTCCTCGTTCGACCATGAACAAATCAAACAGATAACTGTGCAGATACAAGCCAGAGACGGCGGGTCACCGCCTCTCAGCACCAACGTGACTGTCTCCATCTTCATCCTGGACCGGAACGATAACGCTCCTCTGATTACCTCTCCTGCGGCTCGGAAGGGGTTCCTGGCCCAGCAGTCCGTCCCTTTCTCTTCGCAGGCGGGACACTTCGTGACCAAAGTGACAGCTGTGGACGCAGACTCGGGGCGGAACGCATGGCTCTCCTACAAACTGCAGCAAGCCACAGACCCAAGCCTCTTCAAAGTCTCCCCATATACCGGGGAGATCAGAACTACCAGAGCTCTCCTTGAACAAGACTCCCCCACGCAGAACATTGTCCTTGTGGTCGAAGACGGTGGGGAGCCACCGATGTCTACCACCACCACTGTGATCATTAACATAGAGCAGGCCCCTGACCGGAGCTCAGCAGACTTCAGGAGGTCTAACCTGGAACAGGGTGGCCTTCCCCACTTGACAGTGTACCTCATCATTGCTCTGGCAGCAGTCTCAGCCCTCTCTGCCATGGCTTGTCTATTTTTAGCCGTGAAGTGCCTTAGAAATGCAAGAGCCAGAAACTTGGATGCAGCTTGGACTACTTATCTAAAGGGAGGCAGTACCCTGCAGGTGGGGAGACACTTTGATAGCGGTCTTCAGAACGTGGACGAGAACCTGGAGTTCCCCACTGCCTTTGGAGGAGATTTTCTTTCTCGATGTCCTCTCCAAAGGCCTGGTCAGACTCCATTATCAGAGAGGAGCAGTGTCCTCGTTGCAAAACCCGTTAGTCAACCGGACATCAACAGCGCAGACACTCTTCTGGCCTACAATACCCTCAGCGATCCCAGTGAGGTGAGAAGCGAGAGACAATTATATGTTTGGGGTTTTGAGTTAATGTCTTCTTGTAATGTCCTTAGCATGTTGGTTGATTGCTTTTATTTCGGATGACTCGAGATTTGGAAAACATCTATTTACAATTTGGTTTTGAGTGAGGGATTAATATTGGAGGCCTTGGTGAAGACAGCGAGGTATTTCTCCAAGCCTCCATAGCAGCAATAATTGTATTGTTTCCTTGTACAGCAGCTTTAAGAAAGTGTACAGTGGGTTGTGGAAATCCGCCTGGTGCCTTTAAAATACACTGCAAGGCCTCAGAATAGTGTGGTAAATGTGAACCTTCTACTCTCTTGGGGGGTAAATTATCGCAGTAGTGTTGGGAGACCCTGACACATTTTAAATACTTTTGTTGAAAGGTGGCAGTTGCTAGGTGTTTAGAAAGTGCTCTGATCTATTTGGTTACCCTGAGGCTTCAAAATGATATTGGGGATATTTCGCCAATCCCGTGAAATGTTTGATGTGGAGGGTACATCCGGCTTTAACAAATATATTTTCATAACGTATGAAAACACTGTGTACAGAGACCAGGGCTCTGCATTCATCACAGCTGAGGATTTGTCCTTTGTTGAGATGAGATGGGTGACATCTGAAGTCACGATCGTGGTTGCCAAAGCAAAATAATGAGGATTTGTACCTTGTATGCTTCCACGACGTGCTGTTTCCTTGAGAACAAAAATCTGAGCTGCTAAATTTAGCTGCCAAAACCACTGACTAACGCTTGTGAAATGTAATTCTGGGGGCGTTAGTCCTCCTGACGCTGGCTTGCTGCGCTTGTCTCTGTAGCTTTAAGTGTTTAGGAGGCGTTGTCATTGGCCGAGAGCGGATGGAGCTGTCATCCAATGAGGTGCTGATCTAGGCTGTGGGGATCCGCTCTTCCTCTCTGTACCTCTCTCCCCCCCCCCCCCCCCCGCCTTTTCCTCCGGCGCTGTGACTACGATTCAGCTCCCCTCCCCCCATGCCACCCCCTCCATTCAGTGACTAACAATCGCTGCTGCAGCTAGGCAAACCCGGGCGCCGTTCTATCAGCTGTGGAGGGGAATACCGGGGATTTTAGAAGCTTGTATGCAGACCCTGGTGCCTCCTGTGTGCCGGGACAGGACAAAGACTCTTTCTAGGGGAGGATAGCTCAGAAATGGAGCCCAGAAGCCCCGGGCAACCCGCTTGGAAATGGCAAGTACTGAGTTTGCTTTCCCTGTGCGGCTGGGGCTGGGTCTCTGGGCAGATTCGCTATTCAGTGGTGGAGGAGTCGGAGCTGGGAACAGTGGTGGGGAATGTGGCTCAAGATCTAGGCTTAAAGGTGGCGGATCTTTCGGGTCGCAGGCTGCGCTTGGGCTCGGAGGAGAGCAGACGGTACTTTGCGGTGAGCCTGGCCAGCGGCGCTCTGCTGGTGAATGAAAAGATAGACAGAGAGAGCCTGTGCGGAGCCAGCGCGGGGTGTGTGCTGCCGGTGCAGGTCGTTATAGAAACCCCGCTGGAGCTTTTCCGCCTGGAGGTTGAGGTTCTGGACCTGAATGACAATTCGCCCAGCTTTCCCACTGCCCAGCGCACGGTGAGGATAGCGGAGTCCGCCACCGTGGCTGCGCGCTTCCCTCTGGAGAGTGCCCAGGACCCGGATGTGGGGACCAACACTGTCAGCTCCTACAGGCTCAGCCCCAGCCCGCACTTCTCACTGAACGTGAAGAAGCTTGAGGACGGCAAACTCTTCCCGGAGCTGGTGCTAGAGCAAGTCCTGGACCGAGAGGAGAAGCGAGAACACCAGCTGGTACTGACCGCCATTGACGGGGGAAATCCGGCCAGGTCAGGCACTGCGCAGATAACCGTGGTTGTTGTGGATATCAATGACAATGCACCTGTGTTCGACCAGTCTGTCTATAAAGTCAGCGTGCCGGAAAATACCCCTGTGGGCACTCAGCTTATTCAGCTCAATGCTACTGACCCTGACGAGGGCCCCAGCGGAGCAGTGCAGTACTCCTTCGCTAGTCACACTTCCGACTCCGTCCGGAAGTTATTGGATTTGGATACTCAAACTGGCGCCATCCGCGTTCAGGGAGCTGTGGATTTCGAAGAAGCGGGTTTCTATGAAATCCACGTAAGAGCCCGAGACAGGGGCGTGCCGGAAATGGAAGGCCACTGCGTTCTCCAGGTGGAAGTAGAAGACGTCAATGACAATTCCCCAGAGGTCCTGTTGACCTCCTTGGTGAACCCAGTGCCAGAAAACACCCCCTTGGAGACTGTGGTGGGGCTTTTCAATGTGCGGGACCGAGACTCGGGTGCCAATGGGGAAGTGAGTTTAGGAATAGCACCAAACCTGCCATTCAAAATTAAATCCTTCGAAAACCACTATGCGCTGATCACCCGCGAGAAACTGGACAGAGAATCCGTCTCTCAATACTCCATTGAGCTGACTGCCAGAGACGCAGGATCCCCCTCTCTGACCACCAAGACCACAATATTTCTCAACATTTCGGACGTCAATGACAACCCCCCTCGCTTTTCTCAGACTTCCTACAACGCCTTCCTGAGCGAGAACAGCCCTCCGGGCTCTTTGCTCTGCACTGTCTTGGCTTCCGATCCCGACGAGGGAGAAAATTCCCGCCTCACTTACTCTATAGCGGGAAGTCTGATCCAGGATGCGCCTGCCTCTTCCTTCGTTCACATTAACCCGGACAATGGCAATGTTTACGCGCAGCGGACTTTTGACTTCGAATTGCTTCAGGTGCTGCAAATCCCCGTGGCTGTGCAGGACTCGGGGTCTCCTCCTCGCGGCTCCAACGTTACCGTCTACATCTTTATTCTGGATCAGAACGATAACGCCCCGGTCATTTTGCAGCCGGTGACTGGCCGACAGGTCGCAGCGCCCCAAAGGATACCCCAGTCTGTTCCCGCTGGCTACATGGTCACCAAAGTCACAGCAGTGGATGCAGATTCTGGCCATAACGCCTGGCTCTCCTATTCGCTGCTGCCACAGTCTACAGACCCCTCCTTGTTCCGAGTGGCTCCTTACACGGGAGAAATCCGGACCGCCCGGGGCTTCCAAGACACAGACCTTGCCGCGCAGAAAATCGTCGTGCTAGTCAAGGACCACGGGGACCCAGCTTTGTCGTGCACAGTCACCATTATGGTGTCCTTGGAAGACAAAGCGTCGGAGGAAAACTCCAAATCTCGCGATTTCCTTACAAACCCCAAAGATAAGACCGACCTGACTCTCTATTTAATTATTGCGCTGGTGGCAGTTAGCATGGTGTCTCTCGTTACTTTCATCGTAGTCTCTGCAAAGTGCCTCAGGAAAAGAGACGGTCACTCTTGTTGCTTCCTGAGCAACTCACCCTCTAAGGACATTTTCCAACACTCCAACCCAAAGCTTCAGCTGAACACGGACGGCACGTTGAAATACATGGAGGTGACGCTCAGGCCCCCAGACTCTCAGAGCCAGTGCTATAGGACCTGCTTTTCTCCAGGCTCAGACAGAAGTGACTTCACCTTCATGAGACCTATGAGTTGTCCGCCGCCCAGTGCCCTAGCGATGGAAACTGACGCTTTCTTATCTGGTACAAATACATCGAATGAATCCGGTCAGGTGAGATGGCACTTTTGCCCTTAATTCCTCACAAATGACAAGGGTGTCTTGAAGCGTATTCCCTATGTGACCGCGAACAGAGCAGCACATGGGATTTGTGTCTAGGGATGAACTGTGAAAATGTGTCACCATCATGAAGTGCGCTTAGGCACCAAGGGTCTATTTTGTTTTTGTTTTTATATAAAAAACCTCTCCAGATGTGGCGTGTAAGGCAGGTATTCCAGGCAGGTTCCGTGTAAGGCAGCTTGTGCTCACGCAATGAGCTGTTCATTAGTTTGTAAGTCAGAAAATCAGGGATTTAGTTCACTGGCCTGTGCCTTAAACAATGGCAAGTTTTTTTAACGTGGTTATGACAGTAAGTGAGCAAGCAATTAATTACACGAGATTAATCTGGAAGCTCTAATGAGGGAAGGGAAGGGAGGGGAAATGAGAGGGACGGACATTGATTATTTGTTCTCATTTAAGTAACTTTCAATTCCAAATGAGACCGGCTGAACCTATGTCTGAACCTAATTTAAAGGGTTTCATGTTTTCAAGAAAATGCTTCTGCTTTGCAAACAGGTAATCCGGATCGCACTTCTGTAAACCTTGTTGCCGAGACTCATGCTTAAATCACAAAGAGTTGGCTTTGTTCGTCATTGTCTGCTGCTTGCCTGGTGTCTCTGGGTTAAAAACTGCCGGTTCCACGGTCCTTTGTTACACAGCAGCAACTTCCGCCCATGGATTGGTGCTTGTGTTGCTGTCCCGGGCAGGAGGCTCGTGATTGGATAAACGGGAAGACACTCTTAGCCAATGAATAAGAGGCTAATGCTGGAGATCAGTGTGTACCCCTCCCCTTCCCCGCCGGAGCTGTATCTGCCTCTTTCAATAGGTGCCCAAAACAATGAATGAGAGGTATACAGTGAGCGCAGACCCTTTCTCTCTGATACTTTATTACAGATCCACAGTTCATCGTCCAGCAGTTTAAGCAGACACGCTTACTTTGCTGTGCATAGCTTCTCGCTGTGGATTTTAGAAAGATGCTAAGAGCAGGAAAGTCTGCCTGGTACCTGGAACTCCAGCCTTTCCTTTCTCTCTGCTTATTTTTGCATAGCTCTTCCGCCCAGATCCGTTACGCTATCCCAGAGGAACTGACTCGAGGTAGCTTTGTAGGAAATATTGCTAAGGATCTAGGGACAGATGTGTCAAAACTCGCGGCTGCTAATCTGCAGGTTCTTTCTGATTCTGATTCCCAATATTTCTCTGTGAATGTGAACTCTGGGATTATAATGGTCAATGAAAGAATCGACAGAGAGCGGCTCTGCGGGCAGAATTTGCGGTGCTTCTTGCATCTCAAACTCGCTATTGAAAATCCAATGGAGTTCTACCGCATTGAAGTGGAAATATTGGACATAAACGATAATCCCCCTGAGTTCCCGAGCAGCGAGATCGCTTTACAGATCTATGAACTGGCCTCTCTGGGCGCCCGCTTTCCTGTCCATCAGGCGCAGGACCCCGACGTGGGCTCTAACGCTTTGCAGACCTACCACCTCAGCGCCAATGAGAATTTCAATCTCAACGTGAAGGCGCGTACAGATGGCAGCAAATTCCCGGAGCTGGTGCTGGAAAGAGCGCTGGACAGGGAGCACAGAGCTGTCCACCATTTGGTCCTGACAGCTGAGGATGGCGGCTCTCCCCTCAGGTCCAGCAAAACACGAATTGCTGTCCAGGTTCTAGATGCCAATGATAACCATCCAGTGTTCAATAAACCTTCCTACCAAGCTCGTTTGGTGGAAAACTCTCCCTCGGGCACGCTAGTCATTAAACTGAATGCCACAGACGTGGACGAAGGGCCTAACGGAGAGGTACGCTATTCCCTGGGCAGCCACAACTCGGAAGCCTTGCGCAGGATATTTACAATAGACGATCAAACGGGAGAAATCAGAGTTAAGGGGAATCTAGATTTTGAAGAAGCGTCTGTCTACGAGATTGAAGTTGAGGCCAAGGATATGGGCTCTCCCACGATGGAGGAGCATTGCAGCGTCACTGTAGTGGTCACGGATGTGAATGACAATCCTCCCGAGGTGGTCCTTACCTCTTTCTCCAGCTCCCTGAGTGAAGATGCCCCTCCTGGGACTGTGGTCGCGGTGATACACGTGAAAGACAGAGACTCCGGGGAGCATGGGAAAGTCCAGTGCCATCTTCCCAGAAACCTCCCCTTCAAACTTCGAAAAGACTTTGAGCACCAGTACTCCCTGCTCACCAGCCAAGGGCTGGACCGCGAGAGCGTCTCTCACTACAATGTCACCATCTCCGCCTCTGACCTGGGAATCCCCCCTCTCTCGACACACACAGTTCTCCCCATCACGCTTACAGACATCAATGACAACACGCCACAGTTCGAGAGAGCTTCCTATGAAGTCGTCGTGAAAGAGAACAACCAGGTGGGGGAAATACTGGTCACGGTGTCCGCAACCGATCCGGATTTGGGCCACAACTCGCGCCTTTCCTATTCTGTCCTGAGCAGACCGGGGAAAGGTCCCGCTGCGGATCCCTTCGCATACGTCTCCATAAACCCAACAAGTGGCCAAGTTTCCGCGAAGCTGCCTTTTGATTACGAGCAAAGCACTTATTTCCAGTTCCAGGTGGAAGTCTCAGATGGCGGCTCTCCAGCTCTCAGCAGCAGGACAGTGGTCCACGTCTTCGTCGTAGACCAAAATGACAATGCCCCGGGGATCCAGTTCCCTGTGACCGGGAAGGACTCAGTGGTCCAGTTCAGGATTCCTCGCTCTACCAGCCCCCACGCCTTAATAACGAAGGTCATAGCGGTGGACCTAGACTCTGGACGAAATGCCTGGCTCTCCTACCATGTAATGCAGGCAACTGATCCCAGCCTCTTCCGGGTGGCCTTGCGCTCCGGAGAAATCCGGACCACTCGAGCTTTCCAGGAGCAGGATGCTGCCACACAGGAACTCTTCTTGGTCGTCAAAGACTCCGGCGAGCCGCCCATGTCCACCTCCGTCACCGTGTTGGTGTCGCTGGAGGATAATGCCCCCGAAGCCTTCCTGGGGCTAAGGACTCACGCGGCGGAAAGTGAGAGCGTCCCCAGGTTAACACTGTATTTAATCGTTTCATTAGCGACTATCTCCGCGTTGTCGTTGGCTGCTTTGGTGGGGCTGGGTGTCCGGTGTGTCAGGGGGGATGCCCGTGCGGCGGTTGGCTGTTGTGTGAGACCGGGCACGCTGCGGGTGCCCCCGGACGCCTCGCTCGGACACTTACAGTACCAGCCCAGCCTGGGGGACGCCACGATCGACCTACAGGTGACCGCCACGGCCCCCCCTGCCCCGAGATATAGATCCTGCTTCTCTCCCGTCTCGGACATCAGCGAGTTCATGTTCATGAGACCTTCTGCGAGCCTCGGAAACAGCTCGGGCAACAACCCGCCGGATCGCAGCTGCTCCACAGAGGTGAGCTCCCTGAACACAGGGCAGTGTCCCCAGCTGACCCCGCCGTGTGACCTGCACCGTGTCTGGCTGGGGCTGACAGGCTAACTCGCAGCCAGCTCCTCTAGTGCCGGGCCAGGGGAGGGGACACGGCCGCTCTCTGTACCGCGGCTGCCCCCCCCCCCCCTCCGGTTCTGTGTCAAGTCCCAGCTCTCCCTGGGCGCTCTGCTCAGCACCTGCCCTTTCCATTGGCCACCCGTCGGAGCTGAACGCAGCCCCGGGGCTTAGGGTGTCCTTTGCCGGTGAGTCCCCGCCAGCGTCCCGGCGGTGCGGGGCGGGGGGGGGGGGGGAGGGGTGGCGGGGCTGCGTGCGCGGAGCGCAGGCTGGGTGAGTTTTGAGGAAGGGGCACTGCTTGTCGGGAGGCGGGATTGTCACTTGTCAGCACCCATCGCCCGCCGGCTTTCCGCGCCGCTCTTTGCCGGGGAACTGAGCGTTTGAGCTGCCGCTTCCCCGCCCCCCTCCAGCCGCCGCTACGCCCTGCCGGGCAGCCGGGAGCGCCCGAGGAGCGGACTTTGGGGACCCTGGAACCGGCGGCGCGAGTTCCCGGGCGGCAGCGAGCGGGGCGGGAGCCGGGAGCCGGGGAGGCGGCGCCGAGTGGCCTCAGACACACACAGCGGAGCGCGGCATGGCCGGGAGACCGAGTTTGCGCTGGCAGCTCCTGCTGCTCGCTGCTTTCCTCTCTCTGCCGGCCCCGGCTCGCGCACAGACTCGCTACTCGGTGCCCGAGGACTTCGAGCCGGGCTCCTTCGTGGGGAACATCGCCAAGGATCTGGGGGTGGACGTGCGGAGCCTCTCGGCCCGCAGCCTGCGGCTGGTCAGCGAGGGCGGCCGCCAGCACTTCCAGGTGAACCTGGCCGACGGCGTCCTGCTCGTGAATGAGAAACTAGACCGGGAAGCGCTGTGCGGTCGGAGCCCCACGTGCTCCCTGCAGCTCCAACTGGTGCTGGAGAGCCCGCTGCAGCTGCACCGCGTGGAGGTGGAGATCCTGGATGTCAACGACAACGCGCCGCAGTTCCCGAAGAAGGAAGTTTCCTTGGAGATCACCGAGGTAGCGAACCCAGGGACTCGCTTACCCCTGGAGGTAGCGGAAGACCCCGATATGGGCTCCAACTCCATCGCCACCTACGAACTCAGCGCCAGCGACCGTTTTGCCCTGAGGATCAATGTAAGGGGGGATGGTGTGAAGATGCCTGAAATCGTGCTGGAGAAAGCCCTGGACAGAGAGAAAGTGGCGGCCCATCACTTAACCCTAACCGCTCTGGACGGTGGGGACCCGGTGAGATCAGGCACTGCCAGGATCACCGTTCATGTCCTGGATGCCAACGACAACCCTCCGGTGTGTGACCCGCCGATTTCCAAAGTGTTTCTGGAAGAAAACGTCCCGCCGGGGACGCTGGTTGCGCAGCTGAACGTCACGGACTTGGACGAAGGCCTGAATGGGCAGGTCGAATATTCGTTCAAAACCAGCAACAATGCCCCCGATACATTCCTCAGGCTGTTCAGCCTGGATCCCCAGACGGGACAGATCACGACCAAAGCCCCGCTGGATTACGAGGACTCCAGCGCGTACGAGATCGCCGTTCGAGCCAGAGACAAGGGCTCCCCCGCAATGGAGGGGCACTGCAGCCTGCGGGTGGAACTGGTGGACGTGAACGATAACAGCCCGGACATTGTGCTGACCTCCCTGTCCAGCCCGGTGCAGGAGGATGCGCCCCCGGGGACTGTGATAGCGCTGATTGGCGCCAAGGACAGTGACTCTGGGGAAAATGGGCACGTCCAGCTGCAGATCAGGAGTGATCTTCCCTTTAAACTGGTGAGCTCCTTCAAAGGGCATTACTCACTGGTCACCGCTGGGCCCCTGGATCGAGAGAAGGCTGCTGAGTACAACATCACTGTGATGGCCACAGACGCAGGGTCCCCTAGAAGGTCCGCCGAGCAAACCATCTTCCTCCAGATCTCCGACGTGAACGATAACGTGCCCAGGTTCTCCAGCCCCTCCTACACTGGCCACATTCAGGAGAACACCCTTCCTGGGGCCTCTGTGTTCTCTGTATCCGCCTCTGACCCTGATGTGGGCACCAACTCCAAGCTTTCCTACTCCATTCTGGACACGGGCATGCAGGATGTGCCCATCTCAACCTACTTCCACATCAACCCAGAGAATGGCACCATCTACACCTTACGGGCTCTGGACTATGAGCAGGACAAAATGTTCCAGGTGCCTGTGGAGGTGAAGGACGCTGGGTCCCCTGCCCTGAGCAGCACCGCCATGCTCCACCTGTTCGTCCTGGATCAGAACGACAATGCCCCCACCATTGTGTACCCACCTGTCCCCAGGGGCTCAGCCTTCCAACAGACAGTCCCCTCCTCAGCAGAACCCGGCTACTTAGTCACCAAGATTGTGGCCGTGGATGCTGACAGCGGCCACAATGCCTGGCTCTCCTACCACCTTGAGGAGACCAGTGAACCATGTCCCTTCCAGGTGGAGCTCCGCTCCGGAGAAATCCGAATAACTGAGGCACTTAGGGAGTCAGGAGCCTCCCACAGGCTGGTGGTCCAGGTGAGGGACAATGGGATCCCCTCCCTGTCTGCCTCGGTGGCTCTAGTCATCTCCTCTGAGGAGAACACTGTGCAAGACTTTGCCAAGGCCTTGGACCTTCCCAAATCACCTTCTAGAGCATCCAGCGTCACTCTCTACCTCATCATCTCCCTAGTAGCCATTTCGCTGGTGTCATGTGTGATGCTGGCTGTCCTAGGCATCAGGTGCCTCAAATCGGGCCCCACAGCTGCAGGCTGGGCCCTCTCACACTGTTGTAGGAGGACAGGCCGCAAGTCCACATCCAACTTCCCTGGGCAGTTGAATTCAGAAGGTTTCATCAAGTATCTGGATGTGGGCGGAGCTGGGCTGGTGTCCCAGGCACAACACTACAAGTCTTGTTTCTCTCCAATGTCTGATCAAGGAGATTTCCTCTTCGTAAAACCTTTCAGCCATTCCACTACAGGGGAGAGCATGGCTGCCTTTGATCAGGTGGCCAGTGCTTTAGTGAGTCCCTGTGATGGGGTAAGCTGTGTGTGTGTGTTCTGCTGTCCTTTCTGTTCAGAGTCTCTGATCATAAATATCCACTCTTCTCCTTCAGGCCTTTCATTACACTTTAGCCTCCTGGGGAAAGTGCATTACCGCAACGTGTCCCGCAAGAGATAGGAGGAAAAGTTGGGGCTCAGCCTAATGATGGTGGGATGCCTGGGTGGGAATAGCGTCTAACACCAGAGCCCTAAATTGAGAATGACTGGCCCAAGTAGCTGCAGCTTCTCCTTAGACCATTCCTTGTTTACATACTCTTAAGTTTTGTAAGTGCCACATTGCATTGTTATATGCAGTGTTACTGTAGCTGTGTTGGTCACAGGGTATTAGAGGGACACGGTGGGTGATGTCATATCTTTTATTGGACTAACTTATGTTGGTCAGAGAGACAAGCTTTCCAACTTTTCTTCAGGTTCAATATGAATTTTTTTGTATTTACCTCTTACTACTTTATTCTGTGTATGAAGCTGGATTTGGAACTGAGTAGTTTGCTAAACAAAGTTTACCTGTTTTGATCTTTTTTTATTTTGTAGGTGTGTAGCAGAAACTTTTCACTTGGTGATGTATTGTACTACACGATGATCACGCCGTGAAGACACCTGTGGCCAAAATTTTCAAACTTGGAAGCATAATACATAGACCCAGTTTTAGAGTTACTGGGTACCTCAGCTCCAACTGAACTCAGTGGGGTTGAAGGGTGCTCAGGACAGTTGAAAATAAGGCTATTTTTTAGATGCCTATACATAGATATAAATGCCTAAATTTAGGCATCCAGGTTTGATCATTTTGGGTTCCAGCTCTAAAATTATTTTTGTCAGTAACTGTATGTCCTAAAATTGAAAGTGACAATTACTGTAACGTTTCAGAAAATAGATCGAGACGGCCTCATTTACAAAATGTGTGTGTATATATGTATTGCTATGTGTGTGTAAATATTTTAAAAAATAAGTCAAAGATACCTTTTAATTTGCATACATACAGCAAACTGATGATAATGTGGGGAAGTCAGTAGTTATTCTGCAGCTTTTCATTACCTTAATCATGAAAGCTATAGGTAAATTAGTAATATAACAACTTCTGCTAAATAAAAACTAGGTCAGCTGTATCTAGCTTCCATTTTCCTTAGTAATTGTATATACAAGAGGAATAATCCTGTTCTGCTTTATAAAGCCTAAACTGCTCATTCCCAAGATAACCCAGGAGACATCTTTACAGTGCTAAAGGCAGCACAGTTTTACTGCAGAGTTAATTAAAAAGATAGCTAGTAGTCTGATTTTTGGAAGTACTTGTATTTCAGACAGAAAACAGTTCTCTCTTTTAGCTACCCTTACAAAGACTTAATACATAGAACTGTTTCATGTATTTCTTTGTTTACAAACTGTCCCTTGTCTGATAATGAAACAATGTGGGTGGAAAATGATACAAGGCCCACTAATCAAGTTCCATAGCAGTCTGTTATGTCTATAGTCTGTTGTGTTTCCTAAACAAATAATACATTTTGTTGTGGGAAGTGAATTCTTTTCTATATAGACAGAAAAATACTGTAATGAACAAGGACACAGAATCCAGGAAAATATTAATTAAAATATAGAATGTGAAATCAAGAAACTGTGCAAGCATTTTTAGAAAAGTAGAAAGGACAAATTAGGAAGTTGTGGTATTATTCCAGCTGCTGGCATTAGAACACATATTTCTCATTATCAATTAACTCTGCTTCTCCCTCAGCTCTTTATTTCTGGTACTATAGAGTTCTTCAGATTAAACTGATGCCCTTATCAGTACATAGCATGCTTCATTTCTTTCGCAGCTTGGTTTCCTGAGTTTATTCTGGAAGATTATTCACTGAATTGTTTTGTCGTGCTTTTTAGTAATTGTCTCAATTCATTAATATTCAAGAGGAGGGTTGTTTTGTATCTTTGTTTGTTTCTTTTACCTGGATGGAGAGGTATATTTCTGGTTACTCCACTGAATTTTAAAATTATTCTTTTTCATCTATATTTAGTTTCTCCTAAGCATGGATGGATTTCCAGGCTGCAATAATCCTGGATCAGTTCTCTTTGATTTTCAAAGGCAAGAATAGAGGCATTAAAATACTTTTCTGTTTCCCTTGCAGCAAGCTCAACCTAACCCGGACTGGCGTTTCTCTCAGGCCCAGAGACCTGGAACCAGTGGGTGAGTGATTCACTTTCTGTTCTTCTGCACAGATGCTGGCTTTTCTTATTTTTCTTGTTGATTTAATGATTTCAGTGCTGGCAGAAGGTGCCAGATTGGTGGCTCTGGAGATGGAGCTTCTCTGCTTATATACAGAATAGATATAGCCTAGGAAGCAGGGCAAGCTTCCTCCACTCCCAGACTCACACCTACCACCCCCTCAACCCAACTCTGCCTCTGTAGCTCAGGCTTGACCTGGAGGGGAACACTCCTGGTGAGAGGGGGGAGTTTAATCCTGTGGGCAATTTAGTCCTTGGCCTCTCTGCTGAAACACCCAAAAAAGGGTCATATTAGTACCAATTTTGCTGGTGTTCTTTGCAGCATCGTCTGTTTAGCTCTCTACACATGGCTACTGGGAACTGGAATAATGCCTTCTTGTCTGCACACAAACTTGCATGGCACTAACTCAGTGGGTTTGAATTCATACCTTTTGTTTCTCAGGGCAAGTCTGAACATGTGGACACTCCTATTTTGGAATAAGAGTACTGTAGTTTGCTTTTGCTTAAATCAGTAAGAAATGGCTCAAGTTCAATCAAAATCAGACACATTTATTCTAAAATAAAAGTGTTCACATAGAGACTTATTATTTCAGTGTAAGTTTGGAATCACGGAAACCTCCAACACATTTTACATTGGTGTCAAATTTTGATTTCTGTCAATCTGGGCTGGAATTAAACTGCTGATTTATAGGTTAAAGTCTCCATATCATGGTAGCAATCCCCTGAGTTTTCAACTCTCCCTAGCATGCTATTTGTTGATGGTGGTAGTAGTAGTAGTAGGTAATAGTATTATTTTCAAAATTTGGCATATGAGTCTCCCCAGATGCTAGCAAATAGGACAGGTATTAGGCAAGATCAGGGAAAGTAAGGCTCAGGAGAGAGCCTATCAAAGACACATGGAATATATGGTCCTTTTGGTCCTCCTCTCTCAGCACACCTCCCACCTCCCAATGGAGCACTCTCTGAGCTACCTCCAGCCCTCCTCACCTATGCCGGTGGATTTCATACACAGACATACACACACATTATAGGCTAAGCAGCTGTATTCATCTTACATTTACACTGAAGGTTCTTGGAGGTCGGGACCAGGTTTCTATGTTTGTACAGTAATTGGCACAGTGGGCTTCTACAGTAATTGCTACCACAATGCAAATAATAATGATTTTAAATTCTCACATGATCTGAAATATGAGAGAGGCAAGTCATGGGTGAATAGGAGTGTGCAGTGAGGGCTGCTTTCTGGGAACAGAGCCAGGTGGGATCATTCATGAAAACATGCTATAGAATCAACCCTGTCACTAAGTAATGTGGCTCAGAATTTATGAGATTAATCTGGTTAGTCAGAATTAATCAGGAGACTATCTTGGTTAATTTAATATGGTTTATTTTTGGATGTATTAAAAATGCATCCATCCTAATCTCTACACATGTAAATTAATAAAAAACACCAACTAATTGCAAACACAGAATTAAAAAAATCAAATCAAGCTCCCACTTCCCCGTCCCAAATAACTTGGATTGGAGATTAGAATGTTTATGATCAGACCAACAATCTAATAGTAACACAAGATGTTATGTGGGAAGGTGATATTGGGATTTCAGGTGGTTGCTTTGCTTCTGGGCCATTACAGCCAATGACACAGTGGAAGCAGCACTCTGCCCTTGGAAAATGGAAGAGACTCTAGTCACCCTGTACTAGTGACCCTACTTGCTGATTCTGCAAAAGTAACCAAGGTGTAATAGAAATACCAAGATTATCCTCTGCACATTCACACACTTGCCCAATGGGTCAGCTCCTGGCATGACCTGTAGGAACTATTCTTTAGAGGAAACTTTGGTTTGCTTCTGCTTGTTCTTCTGGGACTGAGTTCAGCAAAGCATTAGGGTTTAAGCGCATTTTTAAGTGTCTGCCAAATTGGGCCCCTACTCACAGACTAGGAGTAATCCAAATGCGTGTTATACAGATTACTGCTCCTGTTCAATCTGTCATTGACCTAGCAATGTTCCAATTGCCTCGTTGAGCCCTGGGCTGTCAATCCCATGCCACATGGTAAGGAGAGAGAAATAGAACTTTGCAATGAGACCACATTTGCTTTGAGCCCTGGAACTGACTGAGATTAAGTGACTCTATAGAAAAGCTCTTGGGGTTATTTTACAGGTGTTTTCTATTATTAGTTATGTTTTATTCTCTCCCTCTGAACTCTGTATAGTTGGATTCCTGATACTAAGGGAGCCTGGCTTTGCAGATGGAAGAATACTTTTTTAAAAGCCCCAATAAAAAACTTTAATGCTCTTGGAAACATTATTAGCTGTACCATTTTCTGTAAAATATGTGGTATTTACAGAGTGCATGAAGGCATGGTGTGACACAAGGGTGTTCCTGGCACTTATGTGACCTGCATAACTCACTTGTGAATTCATCACTCCTCAGTAAAAAGGACAGTCACAGCCCACATTCTTCCTTATAAAAACTTTATACCACTCCACACCATTAGCTATATGAATATGAAGTGTATGTGGGTGAGATTTGCAAAATCATGTATGTGCATTCTCTCTGTCTCTCTCTGTCTGTCACACACACACACACACACACACACACACACACACACACACACACACACACTTACTTTCCAAAACAGAAAAAAGTTTGTTGATTGCTGGCTAATGTAACCAGAATAAAAACTCTATAGCAAGAATACTGCAACTAATTAAATCATAAGTGTTAAAAAGTCTGCAAAAATCCTTTAAGGTGACATGGCTATAGATATCAACAGCTTTGCCTTTCATCCATTCTCTTTGTAAAAATCAAAATGTGTGAAAATTCACATTACACACACCAATAACCACTTCAGGCTATATTCACCCCTGTTCCACTGAGGGCAACTGCACACCAAGGGGATTCTTTCTGAGGAAGGGTAGGTGGTTGTACTTCTGGGACAGAAAGGACCAAGTTCCAGGCTAAGCTTCATAGTCAGTGGAAACTATTCAAAAAACCCTGCACCCTGAGATTGCCCTACCCCTGCTGGCCTGTTACAATGAAGTGTGGGTTATCAATGTAATAAAAATAGTGAATAAATCACATATGTCAGTTAAAGTATACAGAGAACAGAATTTTGACAATTACATCGTAGAAGACGTGCTTTAAAGATATATCTTAATCATGCAGCAATACCAGAAACAAAACAACATAGTTTAGGTAATGTGTAAATAATTTGATCATTAAAATATGTTACAGTTATTGGTGATGGTTTCTGGTGAAAGTAAAGAAGCCCTGGAGCTCAACTTCCAGCTCCCAGTGTCTCTGAACTAGAGGGCGGTGACACATACAGATCTAGATCAACTCAATATGCAGCGGCGGTCAAAAAAGCGAACAGAATACTGGGAATCATTAAGAAAGGGATAGATAATAAGACAGAAAATATCATATTGCTTCTATATAAATCCATGGTACACCCATATACTGAATACTGTGTGCAGAAGTGTCACCCCATCTCAAAAAAGATATATTGGAATTGGAAATGGTTCAGAAAAGGGCAACTAAAATTATTAGGGGTATGGAACAGCTTTCGTATGAGGAAAGATTTATAAGACTGGGACTTTTCAGCTTGGAAAAGAGAGGACTAAGGGGGGATCAGATAGAGGTCTATAAAATCTTGACTGATGTGGAGAAACTAAATAAGGAAGTGTTATTTACTCCTCATAACATAAGAACTAGGGGTCACCAAAACAAATTAATAGCCAGCAGGTTTAAAACAAACAAAAGGAAGTATTTTTTCACAAAACACACAGTCAGTCTGTGAAATTCCTTGCCAGAGGATGTTCTGAAGACCAAGACTGTAACAGGGTTCAAAAAAGAACTAGATAAGTTCATGGAGGATAGGTCCGTTAATGGCTATTATCCAGGATGGGCAGGGGTGGTATCCCTAGCCTCTGTTTAGTGGAAGCTGGGACTGAGTGACAGGATGGAACACTTGATGATTACTTATTCTGTTCATTTCCTCTGGTGCACCTGGCATGGGCCACTGTCAGAAAACAGGATATTGGATTAGATGGACCTTTTGTCTGACCCAGTATGGCTGCTCTTATGCTGTGTTCTAAAATACAGACTTCTCACCTTCAGCCCTTCTCTTATAGTTGGAGCTGAACCATCACACCTGATTGTAACCCTTGAAAACTGGGGAAGATTTAGATCCAGATCTGGACCCCAGCTGTTCATTTGACGTGAT
The DNA here is from genome assembly GCA_032164245.1 of Sternotherus odoratus. Classification (NCBI taxonomy): domain Eukaryota; kingdom Metazoa; phylum Chordata; order Testudines; family Kinosternidae; genus Sternotherus; species Sternotherus odoratus. The sequence continues at coordinate 33,115,579 of JAVMKO010000008.1, forward strand.
ATTATTTTAAGTCTTTTTAAACAGTCTTTTTAAACTTAGATGAGATGCTACGATATCATCTGCCACAGAATTAAGGTTCTTAGCAGAATGTCTAATGTGAATTTTCACACATCTAAGCTTTTTCAAGTGAATTATGAATTATAGGGCTTTTGTAATCTTTGGGCCCAATTCACCGATGTTGTCTGCTTTGCACCACTCCAGTTATGCAAAACACCCAAGTAGCTAGCCTAAGTGATCCCAGATGGCTCTTACACTACTCATAACATAAAGCAGCTTTCAGATTGCTCTTTTTCATGAGCAGGAATCAGGCCAGACCAAAGACCAGGAGAATGTAAAAGTGACTTACAGTCTCTTTTGTCCTTTGCATGGCCATTTCTGCTACTTGTGTATACACATTAGACACACAAATACACACATCCTTTTCACATGTAACTGAATATCTGAAAATCTATTAAATGCTGTTTAATTTTTGGAAGTAACTGTAGTCAGAGTGAACTACATGTCTGTGCTCTCCCACCATCATTACAACCTAGTGCTGCGTAATGCCAATTGTGGATCTAGTGTAATGATGCTCATGAGCACAGTAATAATAATAACTAATAATAAATGTTCTGGACTTTTTCTAGGACAGTCCGAAAGAGGTTTTGGAACCTGTTAAACCTAAAGGGGATGCTTAGTCTAAGGCGAATGTTACAGCTTTATCATGTGTCTGAGAAACTGAGACAGAGACATAATGGTTTGGGTTTGTTTGTTTTTAATATTGTCTCCTCCATTGCCTAGCTAGCAAAATGTCCATGTGACCATTTTCTGGACAATGGCCACCCCCTCTATTGTCTTCTATCCTCATCCCAGCCATTGTGTTGTTTGCTCATTGCACAACAAAGATGTTATGAAGGAATAACATGGGCACAGCAGATCCAGATAACTGTGTTTATTGACTAGAGAGAACATATTTTCTAGTTACAGATACTGCTGCTCTGGCAGGGTTCTGATTACTTCTGAAACACAGAGAATATGGTTTGGGATACTAGAAGGCTCACAGACTATTTGAAGGGATAGTACCTAATTCCTAACACTATACCAGTATAGGAGCTTGTAGGCGAGGGGTACCCGGGGCTCCGCCCCCTTCCGCTGGCCCGGCGGGAAATCCTACCCCTCCCTTGGTACCTGGCTGCCCCAAAGGAGAATTAGCGGGGCCGCAGGGTCCTAGCTCCCGCCCTCACGCAGGGCGGGCACTGCAGTGGGTCACAGTCCTGGGGCCGGCCCCTCCGGCATGGGCGGGGCCCCAGTTCAGTGACCCCGGCCCTGAGGCAGGGCGGACCACAATAACCGATACTCTGAGTCCGGGGCGCAGACCCTCAAGTAGGGTTGCGCACTAGTTCAATAGTCAGGGGCTCAGACCCTCAAGCAGGGCTGAGCACTAGTCCCATAGTCAGGGGCTCAGACCCTCAGACAGGGCTGAGCACTAGTCCAATAGTCAGGGGCTCAGACCCTCAGGCAGGGCTGAGCACTAGTCCAATAGTCAGGGGCTCAGACCCTCAGGCAGGGCTGAGCACTAGTTGAATGAGTTGGGGCCCTGCGTCAGGGCGAACAACAACAAGTATGAGGGGTCAGGGGGTTCAGGCCCTTAAGCAGGGGCTGAACAATAGTTCAGGAACCGGTAGACCAGGTATCGGTGTGAGGGGGAGACTGCCACCCACCAGTGGGGTGGCAGGAGGGGGCGCAGGCCCACCCACTTCCACTGCGCCCCAGCCCAGGGGCCCTTGCAGCGGAAGGCTTGCTGCAGTCAGTGGGGATCCTGGCCGCAACACACTGACATTGGCTCGGTGCCTTCGCCTGGGCTACTTCCAGACTCCCCCTCCCCTGGTACCTGGGCTGTCTCGGGGTCCTCACCAGGGTCCAGGGTCATCGGCTCCTTGGGGTCACTGTCAGGCGGCAGGTCTGGCAAGTCCTCGGGGTAGCAGGCAGGCTCTGTCGGTGGCTCCTCTGGGTAATAGGCGGCCGACTGAGTCGGCGGCCCCTCCGGGTACCTGGCAAGCGGTGGGTCCAGTGGCTCCGCTGGGTAGCAGCCAAGCGGCAGCGCCGGTGGCTGCTCCCAATAGCGGGGAAGCGGCTGGCCCCGCGGCTCCTCTGGGTAACGGTCAGGCGGCAGGTCCAGCGGCTCCTCCGGGAAGCGGCCAAGCGACAGCGTCAGCGGCTTCTCCCAATAGCGGGGAAGCGACTGGCTCGGTGGTTCTCTGGCCAGAGCCAGCCCCGGAGCTTCTGATCTCTCCGGTGTCTGCCGCCCCAGTGAGCTCCGCGGCAGGGCTTTTGAACTTCCGGGTCGGCCCCTGACCTTCCGGGGGCGGGGCTTGACCGGCCCTGGCTCCGCCTCCTCTGACCTCGGCCAGGGGTTGTTTCCCTCCCGGCCAGCAGGGGGCCATACCACCCCTCTACAGAGCTGCTTCCACTGTACTGCATGTACAGAACGCTACCATGGCATTACCCGCAGTGCGAGGAGCTTGTGTTATAATGGAAGCAGGCCCCGTACTGTACATTGCATACGTGATTCAATTCATAAAGCCTTTGTGATGAGATCGGGGCTATGCGCAAAGAGTGCTGCCACTGAAGGAGAAGAGCCGAGTCTTTGCACAGTGTCACCTAAAGCAGGTCACCACTGGCATATTGAACAATATGCTCGACAGAGAGGGCTTTTTTTTTTTTTTTTGGTTAAATGGGAACGGGGGAGACGGAGCTTGCCAAGGCGCTGGGAGGAGGGAGACTGGGATCTGAGGAACCAGTAGGCTGGGGCAACTGAGAGCAAGCAGTGGGTGAGACAGATCAGATGAGGAACCAGGTTGGGTGGAGCTCAGCCTGGCTGTACAAGAACCCTGGGTGAAAGACTGGAATGGGGAGCCCAAGGGGGCACTGGAACTGGAGGTAGCCCCAAGGCAAAGAGTTGGACTGGCTGGGCAAGGAAACAAGAAAAAGGATGAGAAGTCAGTGAAAGGGGAGAAAGACTGAGCTGAGTATGTGGTGGTGGGGAAGCAACAGGACAAGTACAAGAACAAATTTGGGAGACAGGTGTGATGGAATGGAAATGCTCTTAATGTTTCCTCTGAATATTGTGTGGGGGCCTCAGTTTCCCCTATGCATTTCTTGAGTGTCTGAGTGGAGGGATAACGGTATGCAGTTGGTGCAGAGCACAGAGACAGTGTAAGCAAGTAGACAATGCCGTCTTGGGCCTGGCCCTTCCCCCCCTCAAGGTGTCAGTTAGCTGGAAGGTGAAAACAAAGAGGTCAGGTGATAGCCCCTAGCCCAGGAAGGAGACAAAGGAAGAGGAGAGGAGGGCTAGAGGGGTGAGTTTCAGTCTGGATCTGACTGGGGGCAGGCGAAGAGCTACAGGCAGGCTCTGCCTGGCTCTTTGGCCCCCCCAAAATGGATCCAGCGGAGGGGTCGTGTTCGCTCTACCTAGATTATGTTCCTGTCATCTAATAAACTTCTATTTTACTGGCTGGTTGAGAGTCATGTCTGACTGTGGAGTTGGGGTGCAGCATCCACGGGCTTCCCCAGGACCCTGCCTGGGCGGTGTCACTGGGGGAAGCGCACAGAGGGGCAGAAGGTGCTGAATGCTCCGAGGTCAGACCCAGGAAGGTGGAAGCTGTAAGCTGTGAAGCTCCTAGCCCTGGAGACAGGCGGTTCACAGAGAGGAAGCTCCCCTCCAGAGTTCTGACTGACTTCGTAGGGAGCAGTGCCAGACCGTCGCCCCGGGCACTCCATGACAACAGGGCAGAAGGGGTCAGATGTTGGACAAGGGAGAAGGGGCAGAAAGGTCTGTGACCCCTGGAGATCTACCTCTCCAGAACCTGGAATTGAGTGCTCTGGGAATGACTCAGTATTGTGCAGTGAAAGAAACACCCCACCTCATTTGTTGCAGAAGTCAACAGCTGTTTAAGAGATTGCAGGAAGAGAAGAAAGGATGGTTAAGGCAATTGAATGAAACCTGAAGATTGAAATCTACCGAGTCTCTTCCATAGAGTTCCTATGTGATATTATAGAGACAAGCTGTGGGAGGTAATATCTTTTATTGGTTCAGCTTGTTGGTGAGAGAGAGGCAAGCTTTCAAGCTTACACAGAACTCTTCTTCAGCTTTGGGAAACTATATAAAGTGAAACAGATTGTTTAGCATAAGTAGTTAATACATATTTTAAGGGACCATTCAAGGTGAAGTGGCCCATTAACACCCCTCCATTTATAGGGAGGAAAGGAAGTGGGGGTGGAAGGGAAAGCAGCTGTGGATGCGGGTTGTTAGTGGGTTGCAGATTGTTGTAATAAGCCAAAAATCCAGGGTCTCTTCTCAGTCCATGATTTTTAGCATCTAACAAAGTTATGAGTTTAAGCTCCCAGGCTCAGCTGCTGGAAGTGTAGTGCAGGTGCCCTTTGAGGACCATGACTGACAGCTCAGATATGGAGTCTCGTATCAGAGGGGTAGCCATGTTAGTCCGGATCTGCAAAAGCGACAAAGAGTCTTGTAGCACCTTATAGACTAACAGATATTAGGGATCATGAGCCTGCATATGTATACCTGCCTCTGGAGATTTCCACAACATTCATCTGATGAAGTGGGTCTTAGCCCACGAAAGCTCATGATCCCTAAGATCTGTTAGTCTATACAGTGCTACAAGACTCTGTCAGATATGGAGTGATCGCTTTGTGAAAAGTGGTCAACTACAGGTGATGTGGTTTTTTTTGTCTTTTATCATTTTCTTGTCTGAATAATTCAAGAGTGTAGTGATGGTCTGCTTTCACCCCTGTATAGTGGCTATCGGGGCATTTAGTGGTGACATATGGAGGACATGGAGAGTCAGATTGGCCTGCTGGGAGTGGAGAGGGAGAAGGGCTCTGTCCTTCTCTCCCTGTGCCTCCCCCCAGGGACAAGGGCTGAGCATGCTGGGTGGGGGTGGGGGTGGGGGGCTCTGGCTCACTCAGGCCCTGTCCCCAGCAGCTGAACCCAGGCGGGGAGTGAAGGCCAGGCAGGCTCTCTCACGGAGAAGTGGCTTCATCCCAGGGGAAAGGCACAGGGAGAGAAGGACAGACCCCCTTACCCTTCACTGGTAACTTTGGTGGGGTGGAGAGAGCACCATGGCCCTGGGCTGGGCACAAGGTTGGGGGTTGTGACTGTGCTGTTCCTGGTGGGACCCAACTGAGAGTGCCAACTCAGGACCAGTTACTTCAAGCAGGGCAGTTACAGCCCAGAGTTGGGGTTTCTCCACCTCTAAGGCAAACCCAACCAGCCAAACAGAAAAGACTTTGGTTTCGCCCCACTGTCTAGCCACAAGTCCCACAAGCAATTCCCTGAGACACTCTAGTTTCCCAGTATCACCACCAGCAGCCACCCGTTCTAGGGATAAATGGTTATGAAAACCAGTACCCCAATAAAAGAAAACGGTTCTCCCAATTCCAAAGAATCAGGCCCCAGACCCAGGTCAATATACAAATCAGATCTTACCCACAAATCACGCTGTTGCCAATCCTTTAGAATCTAAAATCTAAAGGTTTATTTATAAAAGGAAAAAAGGTATAGGTGCGGGTTAGAAATGGTTAAAAGAAACCAATTACATGCAATAATGGCAAAGTTCTTGGTTCAGGCTTGCATCAGTGGTAGAATAAACTGCAGGTTCAAATCAAGTCTCTGGAGTATAAACATCCACAGCTGGGATGGGTCATCAGTCCTTTGTTGAAACTTTGTGTAGCAAAAGTTCCTCCAGAGTAAGAATGAGGACTGAAGACCAGATGGAGGAGCTGCAGCAGCTTTTTATAGTCTTTCCCAGGTGCAATAACCCCTTTGTTCCTGCTGTGAAAAGTACAGCCCAATGGGAGTCACATGGGCAAACCATATGACCATGCACGATTTAGGCTTTTCAGGTGGCAGCCATTACTCACAGGCTACCTTGCATGTCCTCTGGTAGACTTCTCATGTGGATTGGAGCCTTCCAAGCTCTCAATGGATCCATTGTATAGCTGATGGTTCTTAATGGGCCATCAAGCAGGCTAGGCGGCGGGGACAAAACCAAGTTGTCTGAAATGTTACCCAGAAGCAGAGCACAAATTTGAGATACAGACAGTATAGAATTAAAATTCATAACTTCAAATACAAAAATGATACACACATTCCGATAGCATAGTCATAATCAGCAAACCATAACCTGGTCTTAGACACCTTATATGACCCCCTTTACATAAGATTTGGTGCCCCTGCAGGACCTCAGTTGCACCAATGATCTACATGATCCCAGATTATTTTAGTAACGTGACAGGGGGTTACTCAGCAGAGGAGACACATGAGGCAGCCACGTGTCCTCCATTTTAGATTATGCCCCGCTCGCCCGTATAGGGAGGCACAAGTTGTTTATGATTTAGTGCACTGGACAAGGTACACCACATGTTGTGATAGGCATATGTAGGACCCATGGAACTTAAAAGGTGTTTTGTGGTGTTGGGACGAGGGTGTTGATCATTGTAGCAGTGGAGATATGTTTGCATCTCTTGTTCTGTCAGGGTCTGGTGCTGCTTTGAATTGATGTGTCCTGGTCTGTGGGAAGCCAGAGGATGAAAATATCATCAGTGAATGGCTGGACTCTTAGTAAGGGTGGCACCGGACTTTCACATGGAGAAATACAAAATATAGTTCAATCACAGTTTTTGAAACTCTCTAAAACATTTCTAAAATAGCTCTTCAGTCAAATAGGTGACGCAAACAGAGCACCATTCAGGGAAGCTACCTCTAGGCTCCACCACTTCCCTCTATCGCTGCCTGCTGGAGCCCTGAGTCCTTCACTCCCCCTACCCCCCAACCCCCGTCGCTGAAAGAGCCACGGACGACTAGCCCTGACCCCATGGCTTGAGCACTGCCCTGGGCTGCTGGCCAGCCCAAACTGATGGCCTGCCCTGCCACCAGTCCAACCCCCCCCCCCCCCAGGCCACTGGCCAGCTTCTGTGGAGAGGGGGGTGAGGAGGGATTCAGATGGCAGGGAGAGGGATGGGGGAGGCCTCGGGGGAGTGGGTGTATGCAGGAGAGGAGGGACGCGGGGAGTGGTGGGTGGTGGGAGCGTCATGAGGAATGGGGTGGATGAGAGGATAGATGTGGTGTGTGGCAGGGTCCTCCAGAAAGGGGGGTGAAATGGAAGAGAGGAGGGACTGGTCACTGGAGACAGATGTGGTCTCTTCTTCTCAAAAAGATACACTGGCATTAGAAAAGGTTCAGAAAAGGGCAACTAAAATGATTAGGGGGGTTGGAACAGGTCCCGTATGAGGAGAGATTAAAGAGGCTAGGACTTTTCAGCTTGGAAAAGAGGAGACTAAGGGGGGATATGATAGAGGTATATATAATCATGAGTGGTGTGGAGAAAGTGAATAAGGAAAAGTTATTTACTTGTTCCCATAATATAAAAAGTAGGGGCCACCAAATGAAATTAATGGCCAGCAGGTTTAAAACAAACAAAAGGAAGTTCTTCTTCACACAATGCACAGTCAACCTGTGGAACTTCTTGCCTGAGGAGGTTGTGAAGGCTAGGACTATAACAAGGTTTAAAAGAAACAGGGTAAATTCATGGAGGTCCATTATCAGCTATTAGCCAGGATGGGTAAGGAATGATGTCCCTAGCCTCTGTTTGTCAGAGGGGGGTAATGAATGGCAGGAGAGAAATCACTTGATCACTACCTGTTAGGTTCACTCATACTGGGGCATCTGGCATTGGCCACTGTCAGTAGACAGGATACTGGGGTGGATGGATGGTCTGACCCAGTACAGCCTTTCTTATGTTCTTATGACTCACCAGGTAGTGGAGGCCTCTGGGAACAGGTGGTTCAGAGGTGGTGCCACCATGGCCCAGGCATCCTGTGGCAGGTCCGTGCTGGCACCTATTATACCTATTATATGTGATTCAATTCATAAAGCCTTTGTGATGAGATCGGGGCTATGTGCAAAGAGTGCTGCCACTGAAGGAGAAGAGCCGAGTCTTTGCACACTGTCACCTAAAGCAGGTCACCACTGGCATATTGAACAATATGCTTGTTGGGGGGGGGGGGATAACTCAGTGGTTTGAGCATTGGCCTGCTAAACCCAGGGTTGTGAGTTCAATCCTTGAGGGGGCCATTTAGGGCAATCCTGCTAGTGTAGGCAGGCGGATCCTGCTAGTGTAGGCAGGGGACTGGACTCGATGACCTTCAAGGTCTTTCCAGTTCTAGGAGATTGGTATATCTCCATTTATTTATTTATTTATTTTATTTATTTATGCTTGACAGAGAGGGCTTTTTTTTTTTTTTTTGGTTAAATGGGAAAGGGGGAGACGGAGCTTGCCAAGGCGCTGGGAGGAGGGAGACTGGGATCTGAGGAACTGCTATCCATGTGGAAAGGGAAGATGGTGTCATGGTTAAGGCATTGGACTTGAACTCAGCAGATTATGGTCCATCTCCTGGCCGTGTCACAGGCTTTATGTGTGACCTTGGGCAAGTGGCTGAGGGCCAGATTTTCAAAGGAATTTAGGTGTCTAAAGATGTAGATAAGTACGTGGGCAGCTAAATCCCACAGGTCTTTAGTCTCTCAGTACCTCAGTGTCCCATTTGTAAAATGGGGATAATAATCCTTCCTTTGTCTGTGCTGTTTATTCAGACTGATGTCTCTGAGGCAAGGCTGTTTGTTGCTGTGTGTTTGTACCCAGACTATATAAGGAGACCTTGATGTTGGGTGGGGCCTCTAGCTGCTATCATAAATAAATAATAACAGCTAATAATTTAATATGAAGAGGATCTTGGGGCTCTCGGATTATTTCATTGGACCCCTTTGAGGGAAAATAGGATTGCAAGTCAATGAGCAAACAGTAAGCACAGCTGCTGACCATCTGCCAAACATTGAGAGGCATATTGTACTGTATCTAAGAATATAGATTGCAGCCTTATTTAACCAAAACTCTCGGTTAATTGAAGTTTGCTTGTAACCCCTGATATTTTCAAAGCTGACTGACCAGTCTGTAGTGCTAACAAGCCATCCATCAGCTTTCAGTGAGCCTTGGGGTTGGGGAACCAGACATTAAATACTGGCCATCCTCCTTTAGCCCCCTCTCACTTTCTTGCCCTATTGCTGTGAGAAGATAGTGGTAGCAAACTATTTTCTCCTCTGCCTCTCAGGTTCTGCAGAGCTAGTGGGTGCTATATCTCCCCTCTGCTCTGGGATTGTGCTTTTACGCATTGGTCAGATGTCTTCCCCCTCACCAGCCTCAATCCAAAACCCTGTTAATCCATAGGCAAGTGGTTTCCAAATTTTTTACTAAGATGACCTCTCCAAATGCATTTTGCCTTTTTTGTCTTTTTTTGTGACTCCCCTTTACATGTATGTACCCTCCACCCCGGAACTGCCATTCTAATCCTGGTCTGGTGTTGAGTGGAGAGCCCAGGGCAACAGGGGGCAGAGGGAGAATGAGCTGGATCTGCACTCACCCCACAGCAGCCTGTTCCACCTGGGCCTGGCTTCCCATTCTGGACATTGCAACCAGGAACATGACGTGGGGTTTCAGCACCACTCCCTCAATCCTTAGGCCTCCTCTCCCCACCAGGTCAGAAGAAGTGTATGTATGACTACGTCAGGGCTCAATCCTGGGCATGGCAACCCATCTACAACTTTCCCTTGACCCATTGGTGGATGAGGACACACCATTTGGGATACACCGCTGTAAGCTTTGGGTGTCCTCTGAAACCTTGTCATGAATGGGGTTACACAGTGTAGCTTATCTGAAACAACCTAAAGGCCTTACATAGCCTTCAGATGGGAATGCAGGGCCCAGTCTTGCAAACACTGATGCATATAAGTGATTTTCCTCAATTACATGCACATGTTTGCAGGATTGGGCCCTTAGGACCAAATTTTTAAAGGTATTTATGCACTTAAAGATGCAGATAGATGCCTGGGGGTACCATACAACTTAGGCACCTAGAGCCAGATTCACAAACATGCTTAGGACTCCCAGACTTTAGACACCTAGGTCCCATTTTAGGTGCCACTGAGATCTACAAAACACCTGTGTAGCTGCCATCTAACCTGAAAGTGCCCAAATTCACTAGCTGCCTACGTTTTTGTGGTACCTAGGCATCTATATTTCTGCCTCAGCGCATGTACAGTGCTTCCTTCTGGACATCCAGGCGCCTATTTCCCACCTAAACCCCAGTGCAATCCATGAATCTGGGGGTAGGCCCTGGACCGTGTCTTAGTGGGTCACAACTGAGGATGCCAGATTCAGGACAAGCTGCTGAGAAATGGGGCAAACACAGCCCAAAACTGGTGGTTGTTCTTTTATAAGATATACCAAACCAGCTACAAAAGTAAACTCCTGTTTCACCACACTGGCTAACAACACAAAGCAATTTCCTCAGGCATTCCAGTTCTTACATCACCATCAAAAACACTGGATTCAGAGATGAGTGGTTCTTTACAGCCAGTCTCATCAAATAATAGGTTCTTCTGATCCCAAAGGACCAGCCACACACCCAAGTCAATATATAATTTATATCTTACCAAAAAATCACACTGATGCCAATCCTTTAGTATCTAAAATCTAAAGGTTTATGGAGGGAGGGAGGGAAGGAAGGAAGGAAGGAAGGAAGGAAGGAAGGAAGGAAGTTAGTTAGTTAAAATTGATTAAAGGAATGAATTACATACAGCAATGGCAAAGTTTTTGGTTCAGGCTTGTAGCAGTGATGGAATAAACTTCTGGTTTAAGTCAAGTCTCTGGAGTACATCCACAGCTTGGATGGGTCATTCAGTCCTTTGTTCAGCTTGTCTGTAGCAAGGTTCCTCCAGAAGTACGAAGCAGGATTGCAGGGCCGGCGACAGGGGGGTACAACAGGTACAGCTGTACCGGGCCCCGGACTTCAGGGGGGCCCCCTGAAGTCCGGGGCGGGTACGCAGCTGTACCCCCTTGTCGCTGGGGCTGTGAGCAAGTCGCGGCTCCGGGCAGCCGCTACAGTGCTCACCAGCCCCCTCCCCCGGCCCCCAGCAGCCTCCCCCCGTCCCCCTTTGCTTCTCCTGGCTGGGCCACGCGGCCGCAGCACATGCGGGGGTTGGGGCCCGCGGGAGGTAGGAGACCGGCCGGGGGGGGCGCGGGCGGCGGGAGATCGGATGGGGGGGCGCGGGCGGCAGGAGATGGGGGGGCCCACGGGCGGCGGGTGACCGGCCGGGGGGGCCGCGGGTGGCGGGAGATCGGCCGGGGGGGGACCCGTGGGAGGCAGGAGACCGGCCGGGGGGGGCCACGGGCGGCGGGAGATCGGCCGGGGGGGGGCTGCGGGAGGCAGGAGACTGGCCGGGGGGGTGCGGGCGGCGGGAGACCGGGGGGGGGGGCGCGGGTGGCGGGAGATCGGCCGGGGGGGGCCGCGGGCGGCAGGAGATCGGCCGGGGGGGGCCGCGGGCGGCGAGAGACTGGCGGGCGGGGGCCGCGGGCGGCGGGAGACTGGCGGGGGGGGGGCCATATGATCTGCTGTACGGGGCCCCAAAATTCCTGTCGCCGGCCCTGCAGGATTGAAGACCAAATGGAAGTGTTTCCAGGGCCTTTTATAGCTTTTGCCATGTGGAGGGCATCCCATTGTTCTTAGTGTGGAAAATGGAGTTTGGTGTTACATGGGCAAGTCCCATGTCCATGCATTTTGCCTAGTCACAGCAGGACATTCCATTAAGTGTAGCTGGGCCTTTCCCATGGTCCATTGTTAGTTAAATGTTCTCGATGTGCCACTTAATTTGAACAGTCCCTCCACGATGTGCTGGGCGTTACCCCGGAAGCAAACATTTGAAATCCAAGTATAGAATCAATAGTAATAACTTTGCTTACAAAAATTATACATGCATACTGATAGCATAACCATAACCAGAAAATCATAACCTTTCCACAGACACCTCTCTCGACAACCTTTGTACAATATTTGCTCACAATATATAACAGTGGTTGCAACAATGAACTATATGGCCATATTTGTATAAAATAATGTCACAGAGTCTCCTCCACCTAACCCATATGCAGAGCCTGATCTGAAAGGGGTGCTGAGAGGTTGCCTAAATCCACCTAAAACATCAAGGAGAGAGAGTTGGACCTGCCTTCTGATCTTTAGCTAGGGTGACGAGACGGCAAGTGTGAAATATTGGGATGAGGATGGGGGTACTCGGTGCCTAAATAAGATAAATCCCCAAATATAGGAACATCTGGTCGCCCCACTTTTAGCCCAGTAGTTAGGACACTCCCCTGGGATCGAGACCACTGCTTCAAGTCCCCCTTCTGCATAATAAGAAAGAGATTTGACCAGACACCTGTTACCTCTCAGGTGAGTGCTGGAACTATGGGATATTCTGGTTTGAGTCTCCTCAGTTTCTCCTGCTGACGTTGCTCCACTATAATTAAATGTTAATTGGGCCAGAGCAAGAAAGAGATTCCCTTTTTTATCTAGAGGTAAGAGCACTCCCTTGAGCAGTGTCAGGTCCCTTCCCCTTCTCAGCAGAATCAGTGTTTTCCAGCAATGAAAACACAGTAATATTAGATTTCCAAAGCTGTATATTTCAGAAATTTTGGATGTATGTTATATTAATATAAAAATACTGTATGGCATTGTAATACTGAAGGCTAAAACCAGTTGCACAGTGGAGTGGGGGACAGACGCTGGGCACTGAGGGCTTGACCCAACTGTGTGCTAAGGAGATGAACAGGGGAGAAGCACTGTGGACACTGCTAAGAGCAGGTGTGAGGTCTGCCCACTCTGCGACATGGCGAGGGAGTGTGACATCATGCTGCCAAGTGCCCCTCCGGCCCTGGGGAAGCTCTGCGGCCATTTTGCCAAGCCCAGATCTGTGTGAGGAGGGGAGAAGTTGGCAGCAAGTCTCAACAGCAGCCAGCCCCCAGTCTCTGCTCTGCACCCTGGGGAGGAGTCAGGTGTCTCCAGGGGCGCCAGATTTCTACTGCATTAATAGCCCAATGTCACTAAAAAACTAGCCCGAACATAGCCCAGTGTGTTTATAGAAACAAAGCAGGGAGTTCGGGAAGGGGGTGCATATGCTGGGCGAGAGTATTTGGGGGGGGGGTACTCAAGGAGTTATTTGGAGGGTGTTGGAGGGTGTGTGTGTACTGGGAGGGGGCATTTGGCAGGATGCTAGGAGTGTACTGGGAGAGGGTATTTGGGGGGGGGTGCTGGAGAAATTATTTGGAGGGGTACCGAAGGAATGTGTGTGTACTGGGTGGTGGTATTTGGGGGGGTACTGGAGAGGTGTGTGTGTATGGGGAGGGGGCATTTGGGGAGATGCTGGGGGTGTACTGGGAGAGGATATGGGGGTGCTGGAGGAGTTAGTTGGGGGTAGTGGAGGGGTGTTTGTGTTTGTACTGGGAGGAGGTATTGGGAGGCTGCTGCAGAGTTATTTGGGGGTGCTGGAGGGATGTGTGTGTACTGGGAGGGGGTATTTCAGGGTGTGGGTGTGTACTAGGAGGGGATATTGGGGTGGCAATAGGAGAGAGTATTTGGGGGGTGCTGGAGGAGTTATCGGGGGGTACAGGAGGGATGTGGGTGTACTGGCAGGGGATATTTGGGGGGTACTGAAGGGGTGTGTGTGTACTGGGAGGGGGCATTTGGCAGGATGCTGGGTGGGTATACTGGGAGAGGGTATTGAGGGGGTGCTGGAGGAGTTATTTGGGGGTGCTGGAGGTAATGCGTTTGTGTGTGTACTGGGAGGGGATATTGGGGGGGTGCTGCAGAGTTATTTGGGGATGCTGAAGGAATGTGTATGTACTGGGAAAGGGCATTTGGCAGGATGCTGGAGGAGTTATTTGGGGGGTGCTGGAGGGGATGTGTGTGTACTGGGAGGAGGTATTGGGGGTTGCTGAAGAGTTATTTGGGGGTGCTAGAAGGATGTGTGTATCCTGGAAGGGGGCATTTGGGGTGGTCACTGTATCAGATATGAAACAGCATGAAGGTATTTAAGAAGCCAACTCACATCGTTCGTCCTACACAAGTATTCAGGTCTTCAGCAGTGCAAGCAAACAACGCACATTAAAACAAACCTTAAACTTGTTCTTCATAATAATTTTAAAGATAACACTAGCTGCCTATTTAATTTTAAAAACAGAAAAAAATATCCTCCTCCCTTTCCATCTATCTATATATATAAAAGTCAAGTGGTGTATGTATGTATGTATGTATGTATGTATGTATGTATGTATACGTATGACTGCGAAGTCCTCCCGCACCGTTTGAGCCAGAGACTTGAAATTTGGTACAGTGAGGGGTCTTGGGGTCTAGATGCTGGTAAGGGTCGAAAAATTTTCGGATCTCACCTCTGACGCCCCCCAGGGGTGAAAGTCTTTCAGGGCCAATCACATCGGCTGGGCGGTTAGGTGGTGATGATGTCATAATACCCCCCTCCAACAGACACCTCACTCACTCAGCCCCCCCCTCCCCCTCCCAACGGAACCCCGGAGATCACTCAGCTCACTGCCCCTCCCCCCTCCCAACGGAACCCTGGAGATCACTCAGCTCACTGCCCCTCCCTCCTCCAACGGAACCCCGGAGATCACTCAGCTCACTGCCCCTCCCCCCTCCCAACGGAACCCCGGAGATCACTCAGCTCACTGCCCCTCCCTCCTCCAACGGAACCCCGGAGATCACTCAGCTCACTGCCCCTCCCTCCTCCAATGGAACCCCAGAGATCACTCAGCTCACTGCCCCTCCCTCCTCCCAACGGAACCCCGGAGATCACTCAGCTCACTGCCCCTCCCTCCTCCAACGGAACCCCAGAGATCACTCAGCTCACTGCCCCTCCCTCCTTCAACGGAACCCCGGAGATCACTCAGCTCACTGCCCCTCCCTCCTTCAACGGAACCCCGGAGATCACTCAGCTCACTGCCCCTCCCTCCTTCAACGGAACCCCGGAGATCACTCAGCTCACTGCCCCTCCCTCCTCCAATGGAACCCCGGAGATCACTCAGCTCACTGCCCCTCCCTCCTCCAGCGAAACCCCGGAGATCACTCAGCTCACTGCCCCTCCCCCCTCCCAACGGAACCCCGGAGATCCCTCAGTTCTCTGCCCCTCCCCCCTCCAAACGGAACCCCAGAATCCATCAGCTCTGTGCCGCCCCCCACCTGCGAAGGTCCCCGGAATCCCTCAGCTCTGGGCCCCCTCCCCGCCTGCGACGGATCTGAGTTGGGTTTGGTGGGACAGTAAGTGAGGTGGGGGTGTCGGGTTTGGTTGGGGGGTGAGGTGGGGGTGTTGGGTTTGCTTGGGGGGGTGGGAAGGTATCGGGGTGGGTGAGGGGTGAGGGGTGGGTGTTGGGGTTGGTCAGGGGGTGTCAGCTGTCTGCCACCTCCCCACCTCCGACTGACCCGAGCAGCGCCGGGCACTTATGCTAGTTTCTTATAAAGAGTCTTGAAGTTTAAATCTCTTCAGTGTGATAGATATACTTGCTTTGATCTGCTTAGCCCTTGGACGTGCCGGGGCTCCTGGCTGCTGGTCGTGCTGTCTGGGGTTCCTAGGAACAGCTCTGTCCGCCACTAGGGAATTTTTTCCCAAGAGCCCCCTGTAACATTTCACAAAAACCCAGGGGTTCACAAACCCCAGTTTTGGAGCCACTGCTCTAGAGTATTTAATTAATGGGCAACCTTCTAATAATCAATAGCATTCATTTTCTCTAGGTACGTCTACAGGCAGTATCTGACAGAATCCTAACCTCTCTGCTGAGCCTTTGGTAACTCTTTATTTTCTTTTCTTTAGCTCTCAGAATGGAGAAGAAGGTGGAGCTTGGCCAAACAACCAGTTTGATACGGAAATGCTTCAAGCCATGATCCTGGCATCAGCAAACGGTCAGTTTCCTTTAAGAACAAGATAATTGCATCATGTGTAATGGTGTAACTAACATTTACAGTGCATGTAATTAGATAGGATTTTAATATTATCAGTGGTTCAGAGCAACTGGCAGGGATGATGTGGCTTCCTAAAGTAATTCTAAAGCTGTTATGCATCAGAATACCATTGACACGTGTATTACTATGCAAAAGAGACATGAACAGGGGTGCTGAAAACCACTAAATTAAACTGTAACCCCTGCATATGATGGAAACCACTTCAAGTAACACCCAACACCCCCCCCCCACACACACACACACACACACACCCATAGGGTTGGTCTACATTAGGGGGAGGGGTCGACCGAAGATGCACAACTTCAACTACATGAATACGACTTACCTGCCGTCCTCATGTCATCAGCGGGCGACAGCGGGCTCCCCCTTTGACTCCAGCTTGCGCCTCTCAGCGAGCTGGAGTTCCAGAGTCGACGGGAGCGCCGTTGGTGATCAATCACTACCCACCAATCCGGTGGGTAGTGAAGACATACCCGTAGTTTCAGCACCCATGATATGAATAGGTTAGGGTATGAATGGGGAATTATTAACATGGAACAGGCCTTGCGGTTGATGTGAGATAGTCATTCAGTTGTGTAGTAAGGCAGAAGGGCAAAGGCTGAGAATCTCCAGCACCTGCATTCTCGAGAGAGTAGTATCTGGCTCATAATATGCTGATATGGAATAGAAGAACCTGTGTTTGGAGAGTCTCTCTTGCTTTTTTAAAATATGTATGTGTAGTTGTATAGAAAGTCTGATCCCAAAATAAAACAAATATGCAATGTCTAATTTGATACATCAGTACATGTGAAGGGATGCCATTTTGGTGTGAATTTGAGAAAAGGAGCAAGTTGGGAGACTTGGCTGTGGATAGGACACGGAAACATAGTATTGGAAACATAGGATTTGCTGTACTGGATCCCAAGGCCCTTCTACTCCAGTGTCCTGTCTCCAGCAGTGACCAGCACCAGATGATTCAGAGGAAGGTGCAGTAGACAGATGTGGGATAACCTGTCCCCCTCTGCCCCATTCTCACATATGAGAGAAGGAATAACATGTGAAAAAGAGACATTTTTTGGTTTTGGAACAAAGGAACAGATTTTTAAACAAGAGAACTCGTTTTTTACAGGGGCAATTTTGCACCGCTTGAAAAACTGTGATCACAAATATTAGTTGGTAGATGTTTAATGACCAGGTTGTACCCACACATTCAAGAATTATTCTAGCTGCTAGCTCATTTTTGGTAGCAAATTGCAGACATATTTTTAGTGCAGACAGCAAAAAAGAGGGCTGAGGCATAACTGAATATCTGACTCACCAGCTTTAAAATACTTTCTTTGCAATTATTATGAATGTGGTTTGTGTGTAGGGTTTTTTTTTAACTTTTATCATCTATTGTTATGTGAGAATGACAGGAAATACAGAAGAGTGTTTGTAGCTCTGTGATCCTGATGCACTTTCATTAATGAACCATAATAGACAAGTCATTAGAATACAGAATTCAAGATAAACTAAAGTTTTACATAGAGCCTTTGTTTATAAATACCTTTAAATCTATTCCCTCTAAATTTTAAAGATAGAAAAAACAGCATAGCCATAAAACACTGACAAAAATGCTTAGGATATTTTCTCTCTGCTCTTGGCAGAAAAAAAGTCTGGGGTGAGGATTTCAAATGAGTATTTTTTCTTTGGAGATCTGCTTTAGCCTGAACTTTGTCACCCTGAAAGCCTCTCTGCAGACTCTGAGCAGCCCAAGCAAACAGCTGCCATGGCCAGTTAAGGAGATGAAGGTCTTGGACATTAGCTGGTTTCTTATATATATATATATATATTTTAAGAATGGAAACAATGTGAAAATGTGGCTCTACTCTGTAAATGGACTCTGTAAAAATAGCCACAGGGATCATATGTTTATCATTTTTCCATGTCTCCAGCTAACATGTCCTCACCTTACAAATAACATGATTATTTTTCTACTTGCCTGCCCTGCAATCCCTGGGATCTAAAAGCTGAATGGGTTCTTTCTAAATTGTTCATCAGTTTACACTAACCTGTAAGGAAGGGATCTTTACTCTGGCAAAACGCCCCTCTACCCACATGATAAGATAGTTCATGGCATTTTTTGCCACTGCCCAGATTAGTGATGCCCTCTGTAGGGTTTTCTCTGTGTTCCTGGGAATGTGTGAAATCTGTTCCATCCATTAGACTGTAGCAAATTACTCTCCCTGGTGAGTCAGCTTCACTCTGCAGAATGGAAGATGGGCAGAGGGCCGTGACTGTCTCCTCCCCAATCCTCCCCGCTGTGTTTTCTGTATCTTGCTGTGGGAGGATGGGGAACTAAAGCCAGGAGTCTCTGTTCTCATCAGAGTGTAGAGAGATCAGGACTGCTCTTGTGAAAGGCTTTTGCACAGGCACCATATTGATCCAGTTCTGCACGTTGCACAACCATGTGCTGATCCTTAAACACAGTAATAGTATCATTGACTTCAGCATCACTCTTCAGATGCTTAGGTGCTGGCCTGGATGGGGGAAAGGCTTCTTGCACCTCCTGTTTGCTGCATGCCCATGCAAGAGCCACTTACATTCAAGCCAGAAGGGGGACAGTGATACCACTGCTGCACCATTTCCCCTGTTTCAGCCTGGATATCACAGACACCCCTCCACTGAGTGTGAGGAGACAGAACAGGAGACTGGCTGTGCTCTCCAGCACTATGCCCTGCAGATCCAGTGGCATTGACTCTCTGGGTCCTGTTCAAGGCTGCCAGTGAGCAGCTGCAGGGAAACCCAGCTAATAGCAGTAGGGCTTCTTCCAGGGATGAAGTGTAGCCCGGCCACACAGAGGTGAAGCAATCTCTGGAGCATGGTTTCTGTCTTTATGGCTCTGGGGTTCCTTCCCATTGAATCCTCAGGGCTTCAGGTTGGGAGACCTCACTGTCTGCAAAGTCTACAGCTCCCAAACACCTCTCTTTTCTTGAAGGGAGGCTACTCAGGAACCTGCAAGGTCAACCTCCTGGAGTTCTCTTTCCCCTCTGCTCCCTTTCCATGTGTTTCTCCCCGGGACAGGCAGCAATCCTGTCCAAAGTTTCATCAATTGGAACTCAGTTAACAACCAGTTACGTTCAGTAACAAAGCTATTGCTTCTTCTCCTTTCATTTGCTGATCATACTGGGAGATTGACAAATCGATGTCCAGTAGCCATTTGACCACTTTCATTCTGTTAATCATTAATTCATAAGGGTAGCATCATGTGAAGATTTTCGTCTTGCCTCTGATTCTATTGATCCTATTGGGATCCAGGAACTCACTAAAGGACCTCCCCTCAGCCTAAGGTGAATATCCACAGAGCCTGATAACAGGGCGGCAGACTAGCCACCAACTCACTCTCTCTAGCTGTGTGGGTTCTGCAGGGCTGCCCTGAGGGCAGGGTATAAACACACACCTTCCGTAAAGACAGCAGATCAAACTCACTGTTGAGGAAGAAGGTGCCATTTTTATAATCTCTCTTTTCTGACAATAAGAGCCAGTGGTGCTGACTTTTCCAGTTCCTGGGAGGCGCTCGACCCCAACTCACCCCAGACCCCCTCACGCCACCCTTTCCCCCAAACCCTTGTCCCACATCTTTCCACCCTGTCCCTCCCTGACCTCTTCCTGCACCTGCTCTGCCCCTGCCCCACCTCATCCCAATCCCGCGCCCGCCCCCGCCTCACTCCTCCTCCTCCCTCATAGTGCCTCCTGCATGCTGCTGACCAGCTGATCATGGTGGGTGGGAGTACTGGGAGGCAGTGGGAAGACTTGATCATGGGGCTGCCGTTGGGTGCCGAGAACCCACTATTTTTTTCCTCCAACCCCAGAGCACCCACAGAGTCAGTGCCTAGGATAACAGCACCTCAGAGATTTCTTCCCTTCTTTTTGTATTTTCTCTCTCCAGCATATGGAGGTCTAGGTGGGGGTGAGGGCAGGGAGGGGAAGACTAATCCAACCACCTGACCCCTGGTGCTGTGACACCTGAGCTTTGCTAGTCAGTTGAAATGCTTCCATTTACACACCCACTCTGAAGGGCCTAAAGCTCTTCAGCAGTTAGAAAAGTCAGGGCTTCAGAGAGTCTGAAGTGATTTACCCTTTTGCAGACTGAGGAAACCCCAAGATCACTTTTAAAGCAGGGACTAAATGCTAGACACATGACAGCATCTACTGCTAGGGACTCTCCCTTTAAAATGTTTTGGATAAAATCTAAATGGATACAAATGCAATGTGTAGAGGAAGAAAAATCTGGTTTGATTGTGGTGATAGAAAATGTGAATGAAATAAAGCTCAGGAAAGTCCTGCCCGGATTTTCAGACACCACCTGTCTGCAAGCCGAGGCATGACTTTCTATGCTGCACTATACATTGTTAAATAAAGGTCTCTATATTTGGTTTACTGAAAGCCCCAACAGCAGCCGCAGTCGCAAATGCTCAAGTGATAAGCCCCTAAAGCTTGTTGTCTTAGCCAGAGATGAGCTAAGTTTGTAAGAGAAACAGAGACATGAGTCGGTTATTTTTGTCTAATCTACGATCCTGGATAATTTAATTTATTTTCCTCATTTTACTTTGACCATAAGAGCCTCCAGACAATTTACATAAGTGTACAAGGAGTGTCAGGGAATCTGAAGCTATATAGGTTTCACAGTGGTAGCTGTGTTAGTCTGTATCAGCAAAAACAATGAGGATTCCTTGTGGCACCTTAGAGACTAACAAATTTATTATGCCCAAATTAATTTGTTAGTCTCTAAGGTGCCACAAGGACTCCTTGTTGTGGAAGCTATATAGATAGCCTATTATGTATGTCTCTGTACAAAGTTATTCAGATGTGTGTTGTGCTAAGTGAGGTAGGTTTGTGGGAATCAGAGACAAATAGGCTCACAAGTGAGGTAGAATTTAGGCTATTTATTACATATGGTAGGCAAATAAAGAAAATACAAGCTAGCCAATGCTACTAAGCAAACATCTAATCTTACGCTCCTCCTTTTTGTTGTCGGGAACTTTAGACAGGCAACAACAAAGGGACCCCCAGGCCAATACACAGCACCTTACCAGTTAGGTTTACATTCCACGGAGCAAAATTAGGGGGTTTATTTATACCCGTAACCCACCTAGGTTGACTGCACGTTTGCAGTCAACAAGCTTATTAATTATACTTGTTTTGATTTTTTAGTACCCAACTTTTATTAGTGTTTACAAAAAACTTTTAGTTAGCATTAAATTTATGATGTGCAGCTGTCCACCCTAATTATCAAAAAAAACTTCCTAACATTCCAAAGTTATGCTATTTAAGCAAGCAGATGCGTAAACAAGAATATTTGCCAAGGCCAAAGTAAGGTAAGCCAAAGGCCAACAAAATGGAGACTTAGGCTAAGGTAGGCCAGAGGCCTACTTGACCAAAAACTAAAATTTAAGCATGAAAGGGACAATTGCACACATCACATCTAACTCCTTGTGACAATGTCTTCCAGAACATTTTCACTACAATGTGCAGTAAGATTGAATTAGTATTGATAAATGACTTAATACAAACTTTAAGACTTGTTATCAGGCAACAGGAACTGAAGCACTCTGCTAGCAGAGTGCTGAATTAAGCATATCTGTTGTCCTGCTGTTCACCTGTAATTTCATGTTAACTAAAAACAGCACATTGAGCTCACTGGTGATTCTTAGGGTATGTCTTCACTAGCATGGAGCATTTTAACGTGGCTGTGTAGTTGCGGCACCAGCCCTGCAACCACTAGGTGAACTAGGCAGCTACCTAGGGCGCCAAGTGGTTGGAGGAGCCAAAAAGCCTGCTCAGGGAAGTGGTGAGCTGGGCAGCGGGGCCATGGAGAGGGCTGCCAGCAGCAAGTAACGGGGGTGGGTGAGGGGGCACGCACAGGGGAACCGCTCCCCGCCCCAGCTCACCTCCGCTCTGCCTCCCCCCCTGAGCACACTGCCCCACTCTGCTTCTCCTCCTTTCCCAGGCTTGCTGTGCCAAACAGCTGATTGGCGCCTCAAGCCTGGGAGGCTGGAGAAGTGGAGCCGTGGCAGCATGCTCAGGGAAGGAGGTGGAGCGGAGGTGAGCTGGGGCAGGGAGCTGCCGCAGGGCTCCTCGGATGGAGGGAGGAACTGCCGCAGGGCTCCCCGGGCAGAGGATGGGAGGGCAGGGAGCTGCCACAGGGATCTCCGGGAGGAGGGTGAGGGACGGGGAGCTGCCGCAGGGGTCCGGGGCGGGGGGAGCCGCAAGGTGGAAGTTTCACCTATGGCACGAAATATCCTTGCACCGGCCCTGCTGGGAAAGCTAAAAACCACCCCCACAAGGTGAGTAGCTTCCACCGCTAGCAGCATGGCTCCCTGCATTGGTGCATTGTCTACACTGCTACTTTACAGCACTGAAACGTGCAACGCTCCAAGGGGTGTTTTTTTCACACCCCCGAGTGAGAAGTTGCACGCTGTAAAGTGGCAGTTTAGACAGACCTTAGACTGAGCAAACTGGCTCCTTAGGCAGCCTGTGAACTTCACAGACACTTTCCTTACTGGAAACCATTCTGAATCCTGATTATTTCATCTAGGAAACCTGTTCTGCATCCTGATTGCAGCCCCTCCCCCTGCCCCTCAGTCCACAAGGCCTGAAATACTGTACATTTTCAACCAGCAGCTGGGATGATTTCTATTAGTAACATTATGACACAGAAGTGGGTTGGTAGGTCACTAGCAATGATATGATGACTGAGGAGACAGATTGCTGTGTCCTCAGCGAATGCTCTGTTTAAAGTGATACAGAAAATACATACAGTACTCAAAACTGCAAAGCCCCCTCCCCCAGCCAGACTCTCTCCAGCTGAAATGAAGTGAATCAGCACAGAGAAAATTCCTCCTCCTCACTGTGGAATGAAATAAGAATCGACCTGCAAGCAGTTATTTTATCTGCAGTCAAATCCAAGAATGTGTTTTAAGTAGGCTGACCATATTTCCTTTAGACAAAAACGGGACATTGGGATGGCAAAAATGGGACAGGGTGTTGGGGGGGGCCATGGCCCCACCTGGGCCCCCCAGCGCCGGGCGGGGGGGGAGGCAGAGGGGGGTCGGGGGGATGGATGGACGAATAAGCAGAACAGGGATGGGGGATGAAGAGGATGGAGGGAGAGAGAGAAGGGGGGATGAGGGATGAAGATGGAGGGGACGGAGGGAGAGAAGGCACGAAGGTGAGAAGGGAGAGGATGGATGGATGAGAGAAGAGATAGGGGTAGGGAGCAGGGGGGATGGAGGAGGCAAGGGACAGCGAGAAGGAGGGATGGAGAGAAGGGAGATGGAAGAGGAGGCAGTGGACGGAGGGAGAGAGAGAAGGGAGGAAGGGAGGGATGGAGAAGGGGGATAGAGAGAAGGAAGAGAGGGATGGAGGGATAGAGAGAAGTGAGGAAGGAAGGGATGGAGGGATGGAGAAGGGGATAGAGAGAAGGGATGGAGGGAGTGAGAGGAGGCAGTGGACGGAGGGAGAGAGCAGGGAGGAAGGAAGGGATGGAGAGAAGGGAGGGATGGAGAGAAGGGAGGGATGGAGGAATAGAGAGGAGGAGGCGGCGGCAGCAGGCGGCGGGCTGGAGGAGGCGGCAGATCGGAGCTGTCCGGAGCCGCAGCCGGGGGCCGAGCGCACCGGCGGGGGGGCTGCCGGACAGGTTTTATGAAGAGAGAAGGCAGTGGACGGAGGGAGAGAGCAGGGAGGAAGGGAGGGATGGAGAAGGGGGATGGAGAGAAGGAGGGAAGGAGGAATAGAGAGGAGGAGGCGGCAGCGGGCGGCGGGCTGGAGGAGGCGGCAGATCGGAGCTGTCTGGAGCCGCAGCCGGGGGCCGAGCGCGCCGGCAGCGGCGGGGGAGGGATGGGACGTTTTATGACTCCATGTTTTATGAGTCTACGTTTTATGAGTCCTGCCCCAAAAACGGGACAAAATTGATATTTTGGACAAAAAGACGGGACGGTTAAAAAACATTAAAAAACCGGGACTGTCCCGTTCAAAACGGGACGTATAGTCAGCCTAGTTTTAAGTGTTTAGCTCACCCATGAACACTTTGAAGCACCCTGAAGGATGTGTTAATGAACTAGTCGTGTATTAATTGTTGTTGAGATTAACAATTACAGATCCCTGAGTACATTTTAAAACAATGAGAAGGTAGAAGATGTTTAAACACTCTCCATGGGGTGAACTATAAAATCAATGAATAAATAGCTAGATTTGTGGATTAGCAATAAATATCATTAAAAGGTATATGCTCCCTACCCCCACATAGATTCTTAGAAGCTATCCTTCCCAATTTCAGGAATCAGTTCTAAAGAGAAAGGTAGCCAAGTATCCCAAGATTATAAACTCAAACTGGGAAATCATAAACCGCTAGAGAGCCTGGCCAATTTCACTCTAGAGTCCAAAATGGCATTTCCCTGCAGTATGGGTTTGTACTTTACAAAGCCCTTGTGAGCTTCCACTAGCAGTTCTTGTGCACTGTCCCTTGGGTCCTTCCACAGCGTTCCTCTGCCACCACAGGCCTCTTCTCCTTTTACTTCTAAAAATCAACAAGAAAACCCATTGTTTAGAACACTACAAACAAGACCCTATTTGTTTCAGTGCAAATATGTCCCATTGTTATGGTACTGTATTACAGGGGAGCAGGCGATCCCCAAGTAGGAGCTGGCTGGGTGCCAACATTAAGGTCTCCATCACCAGCTGATCGTCTTCAGTACCAAAACACAGATCATTTGTGCAATTTTTTTAAAAAAAGCAAGGCAAATATTTTATATTAAAAGAAGACTAAAAATACAATTTGAAAGAAAGATTAAAGAAGAAAGAACAATGAGGGTAAAATTCTGGGCAGGTCAATCATATAGTGCTCAGTCTTGCTCTATCACCTGCACTGATCTCTAGTCTCCAGATCAGATCTCTGCTATCGAATGAAGGTCAGTAGCTATTCAGGTAGTTCCCATGCATGATTTATTTAAGGATAAGCATCTACTACTACTGGGTTGGATGATAGTAGACCCATTATTAACCCAGTGACTTCAGCAGAGAGTCAGAGAAGTGGTGTAGCTGTGCTGATTTAATCCCTAGGTTTCTCACCAAAAATTGATAAAGTGTATCCATCTTACATGTGATTCCTGAGGTAGTGGGAAGATGGAGCTAGTGCAAGAGCACAGATTGCCTTATTGCTCCAAGGTGTTCTTGAGCTAACCGAGTTCTTCTCTGTAGTGCATAGAGTCACCAGCATCAGTGATTATCCAGCTTTTTCATTCTGCAGACTATTTTGTTAGAAAAAACTTTCCCCCTAAATAACCAGTTCCCGGATCTCAGAATTTTCCATGGCTAATCAGGAAAGATTCCACAAATGATGGTCCATGGGCCATTTTTTGGGAACCTCTGCTCTAGATCACTCCTGGTAGGTAACTTCAGTGTCCATGTGTGTTAGGACTGGAAGATATTGTGACGGGCAATCTCTAGGAAGTGCAGTTGTGTTTCTAAGTCAACTCCAGGAGAGTGCATAATGGTGGTATTATCTGAGAATGACCTTGCTGTTATCTGTGTGTTTGGGTACCAGTTCCCAGCTGCATGAGTGTTTACCCTCTCTGTGTGAGAATGAATGCGTGGGAAACCAAATGGGGAAACTAAGGCAGGACTGCGTAACCAACAAGTGTGTAACCAATCAGTTTGTTGCTTGCTATTAATGAGATGAGTATGTATGAGATGCAAATGAGCATGAGTATATCTGTGCTGACACACCTCTTTGGGTTGGGCTTCCTCTTTGGGCACTCTGAACACCGCCTGAGTGTGTCAGTCATCTTGTATTGCGGCCGTGCTGGCAGATAAGCCCCCCAGCACAAAATGCCGCCCCCTCCAATAAACTCACCACTTTCCAACTAGCCACCTGTGTGAGGCCTCGTTTCTCCCGGCAACGAGATAAGCCCCCTGCAACATGTGCATGGTGACTCCTGCGAGTTAGCCACTCCTTGCATGATTACAGGAATTTCCAGCTTGCCCAAGTCCTCTCTATGCTCTGTGATTCACAGCCTGCATCACAGAAGCTTTTCCCACTTCCATGTCTCTCTTCTGCATTCTATTCAAGTCAGCATTACAGCATGAGAGGTTTGCTCCTGTAATATCCTGCTTTGCTCCTGTAATATCAACACTATAGAAATCCTTCTATTTATTATCTACCTCCCTCCGATGCTCTGCTCCCCAGCTTAGAATTGCAGCACAGAACCATGACAGAAGCTACTGCAGCTGTATTTATCACATTATGCTCAGCTCCCCCAAACCACTCAGTGCTGCTGCATTATAGGAATTTCCTATTACCCCACATATTTTGCTCTCCAGATTAGACCCATAATACAGCAATACTAGGGCCAGGGTTAAAGTGGTTAGAAAGAACTGCTATGTATGACATTACCTAATGATGGAATTTTCTTAATGCAGAATAGCTTGAGTAGTTGCTTTATAATGCTCTGGTTTCTCTGGGTGGGGAAGGAAAGTATTTTGAATATTAAGTGGCAGATGTATACCAAGGTGAAAGGTATTGAATTTGTCAGGAAGGGAGCAACGTTTGACTATGTTAGCCTAAGGCTAGCTAGTGATGGGTCTAGAGCAGCCATGCAGCAAAGATTGATGTGCCAATAATAGACTGGCAAATAGTAGGACTTCCAAACCTAAGAGTTCAGCAATACGATCAGATAAGTCCATAGGATTTCTTTCCATCACCTTTCTAGTGCACTGTCCTGAACATGTAAATGACAGCACCATTACTAGCAGCAACATGTCCTGAACAGAAACGGGGTTGGGGTGATCAGATGCTGCACTCCCCAGTTACTCAGGGAGCACCAAATAACTGTTCCGACTCCAGGAACTGACCTGCCCCTGCCCCCTCTCTTTTGAGAGTGATTTTTTGCAGAGGGAGAAGTAAGGGTTTTAACTGTTGATAGGAGTTCTCATGCTTTCCCACCTCCCTGCCCCTGTGCCCTGCTCCCCATTCTTAGATATGCACTACTGGAGCTGCTGTTGCCCCATATGCCTTCATTCTATGCATCCAATGAAGTGGGCTATAGCCCACGAAAGCTTATGCTGAAATAAACTGGTTAGTCTACAAAGTCTTCCTCGTTTTATTTACAGATACAGCCTAACACGGCTGCTAATCTTAAATCTGCTCTATTCCTGACTCCCATGCCACAGCAGGTCTTGTGCTGCTCTGATAAATAGTTATCTTTCTGTAATAGAAGGCCCTGATATTTTGGTTTAGAAAGTTACCTCTGTTTATCCAAAGAAACTCATTTTACTGTCAGTGTAGTAGTTCATTAGTAGTAATTCATTTGTGTTCCCATTCTGTTCCCGTGTTGTAATCGTCCTCTTTCTGCCAAGAACCTTTGAACAGATCTGTTTCTCTTGCTATATTAATCTGTCCTTCATCCTCATATTAGAGTCCTGCACAATCTAAGGGTGATCTTGTGATTTAATCTCTGGACTAGCACTGAGGAGATCTGGCTTCACTGCCTGACTCTCCCACTGATCCCCATGTGACATTGTCTTTCTTGTCTGTGTAGATTGCAAGCTCTTTGGGACAGGGACTGTGTCTCACTATATGTCTGTGGAGTGCCTGGCACACAAGGCCCCAATCTTGATTGATGCCTGAAGGCTCTACTGTAATAGGAATAATTAATAATAAGTTGTGATTTCACCCTTGTAGATATTAATTGTCTTCCCTCCTGTACCCTGTACAGAAGCGGCTGATGGGAACTCTACTCTGGGAGGAGGAGCTGGCACTATGGGCCTCAGCACCAGGTATGGCCCCCAGTTCACACTGCAGCACGTCCCTGACTACCGGCAGAATGTGTACATCCCTGGCAGTACGGCCACCCTCTCCAACTCCTCAGGTAAACGAGATGGGAAGAGCTCAGGCTCTTCAGGTGGAAACAAGAAGAAGTCTGGGAAGAAGGAGAAGAAGTAGAATTGACAGACGATCAGCATCTTAGACCTACAGGGCAGACCCCTCCAGCACTCCCCCAAATCACAGCCTAGGATAGAGGATGAATGTGAATTTTGTGAGGAAAGAGCAGGAAACACTACGAATGTATGTCATCATCAGAGCTAGGAGTAGGGACTCCTACTGTTAGTCCTCATGATGAAAAATAATTGGAAACAAAACAAAACAAAAACCAAGTGCCCTGTTAATACTAACTAATATTTTATATTGTCACTTGGATAATTTAATGTGCAAGGATGTAAAATCTTTTAAACATGTCTTTGGATTTGGTTTGCTCCAGAATAGTCCAAGAAAGCCACGAGGCTTATACTTGGCTTTGCCCAATGTAAATAATTGTAACATGGACTTTTTTAATTTATATATTTTAGATCATTTTCAAAAAAAAAGAAAAGTTCCCCAGATTAGAACCCATGTTCCAGATTTTGATATTTAACTCTCCATTAGTGAATCTGACCCTGAGTAATCTTGAAATGGATTCCTAGTTACGAAGTTGGTAGGGAGTGCTTCAGTTCCTGTTTACCTATTATCCTAAAAGAAATAAGTGTTTACACTGCATGAGCCAATGGGTGTAAGCTAAGATGCATTTTAAACGTTAATTTTTTAAGTGTGACCAGTGATGGCCTAAAATATGAAACAAAAATCATGATGTCTGAGAGACAGGGAATGCATTCAATCTGCAGTGGAAAAGATCTAAGTGCAGAGCATGCCACTAGCATTATTGAGCTGTACAAAACCTGTCCATATTGATTTAGAGGCGTCTAAAGAACAAATTCATCTCCTCAATTCTTTGCAGCAAATATTTATATGTACAGTTACTGTTTTCCTGGAACAAAAATTAAGAAAGTCTAAGTCCCCTGCTGTGAGAACAAGGAGCAGCAGCACCTTAAAGCAATGAAACAGCTAAGTCCATACCAAGGAATGATATTATCAGAGATTAAACTCTGACCTATGTGTATGGAATAGAGAGTGAATGCTTCACATTTCTGCACATTGAACTGCATGCAAAATACTCACCTCACATCTACAGCAGGAGAGCTAACTCCACCAGATCTAGGGAAGTCATCATTGCATGCATGTACAGCATGGTGTAAATACACTGTGACATAAGTGAGTCTCAGTGCAGGCCAAGCAGTGTCTGTCTGGGAGTGGGGTTCAGTAATAAGTGGCACAATGTGTTATAAAGAGTCACTGTTCTGTTCTAGAGCAGTGTTCTAGAGCAGTGCTGAGATTTGCACATTCCATGTCTATGCAGAGCAGCCTTTGTTCATTAGCCTTCAGAACTGGATACTCAGTAACTGACAGTTGATTTGATGGGACCAAGGGACCATACTCACAGATAAAGGACCCGCGAACTGGAGCTGAGCGCAGGCCACTGACTGCAAAGACAGTGAGCCTGAGAGCTGCTTTGGAGATGCTCACAGGAGGATCCAGGTCAGTCAGGTGACCAAGAGATAGGATTCTGATACCGTGAAGGATATTGCCAGACCACACCCTCATTCCAGCCCCGACTCTAATTGTACACAAGCAAGTAGATGTGACTCGAAATCTACTGTATTTAGTCAGAAATATGAACAAGACTTTACCTTGTTTTTGGTACCACTGGTATTGGGATTTTTACCACATTGATAGAATAGGATTGTCAGGAAGTAGGGTCTCTCCACTATGTGCCCTTTGTAGCTATGTACTCTGCTCCCTGTTGGTCCAGACACAGCAAAGAGAGAGTGTGCAGTGTGCCCTTACCATCAAGTCAGCTTGGCATTGAGTCCCCACAAGCACCTAGTCAGTGAGGAGGGCTGTATTGTGTCCTTAAGCCCCTCTTTAGCCAGAGAAGGGGGATGCCCTATACACTGGGCTCGCTTCCCATATCAAAGTAAGTGGGACGGACCTGGGAAGGTGAGGGCAAAGATACAGGGATAGCCATGCCAGGATTGTTTTAACTTCTAATGAATAACTCACCTGAGAAGATCCAGCCTTCTATGATCACTCAGGTTAAATTTTCTCCAAGCAGCCAGGGTGTTTGCCTGGCATGATGCAGCCCGGCCTCCGGCAGTATTCACCAGAGCATTGTGCACTAACTGATGCCTCCTTGTTAGCCAATTGCTATCTCCTTGTGTCTAGAGAAACAGGACTTGTCTATGCGAAGAACTTGTCTGTGTATGATTTTTGTACTGATCCCAGTCACCCTCTGCGGTGGCTGCACTAGAAACAGTTTACACAGTTAGTAAGGCTTATACAAACTAATGTAGTTATTATGTGACCCTTCTAGAAGTACTGTAGATGAATTGTAGTGTTTATATTTCCTTTTAATCAGCAATCTGAGGTAGCGTAGAGAGTGTTTTGTACTAGTGGTGTGTTATTTTTATCTCAGTAAATAACTTGTGGACATCAGTATTTTCAATTTCTCTTTATCTTCTTTCTGTGTGATCTGTGCTCTAAGTGTATGTGAAATGAAACACACTTGTCTTTTCAATGTGTCTAATATTGAATTATACTTATATATTATATAAATGCTTATATCCTTCTTATATCCATATAGACCAATGTTCAATGTGCTACATGCAAGTTTTATACTCTAATATTTATATTGCTTTTTTTCTTTGGGAAAAAATAATAAAAATGGTTTCTTCTGAACTGATTGTAAAGTTGTTCCTGAGAGAGTCCATTTGCCTGCTGCCTGTCTGCATGGCGTCCTATGTGACTGCTATGTCTAGGCTACAGACTTAGGTGACTAGCATGGGTATAATAAATTATCATTCAACCTTCAGAATGTGCCAGTGTAGAGAAGACCTCAATCTGCATATGCTTGCTTCTCTTTGGGATTGGATAGCAGAGCCCACACAGAAGCCTCTGCAGGTTTGTGGAGAAGAGAGAGCGTGCCATAGAGCTGGCAGCAGAGAGGAGTATGGGCACATACATGCCATAGATGGGAAATTGCTTATGTTTTAAGGCCAGAGAATTGAGAGATTAGAAAAGAAATGTCCCTGTTTTCTGTCCCCACCACTCCAAACATTCTGACAGGGCCCCAGTGCTCCCTCACCAACTCCAGTCATCTGTGACAACTCCCATTGCTACCTCACCACCTCTACTACCAGCAGTGAAAAGTCCCGGTGCTATTCCACCAACCCTCTCCCCTCGATGACAGGGCCCAACCCTCCCCCAACCCTCTCCCCCATCACTGACAGGGCCCAGAACTCCCCCAGTCCCCTCCCCAGTCAGTAACAGGGACCAGCATTCCCCTACCACCCCTATCCACACCACTGACAGGCACCAACATCCTCCCCTCCCCTCCCGCATCACTGAGGAAGGCCAGCATTCCCCCACACCTCTCCCCCATTACTGACAGGACCCAGCAGTCCTCTCCCCCAGCGCTGAGAGGGCTCAGTGCTCCCTTTCCCAGGTAATGAAAGACCCAGCAGCCAGCACTCATCTTCCTCCATCTCTGATAGGAGTCAGTGCTCCCTCCTCCCCTATTAGTCACAGGGCCCAAGTCTCTGCATCCTCATCAGTCACAGGGTGCTTTCCTCT
Organism: Sternotherus odoratus; assembly: GCA_032164245.1. Lineage (NCBI taxonomy): Eukaryota > Metazoa > Chordata > Testudines > Kinosternidae > Sternotherus > Sternotherus odoratus. The sequence goes on from JAVMKO010000008.1 coordinate 33,147,014, forward strand.
CCCTCTCCCCCATCAATGGCAAAGGCCAGCCCTCCCTCTCCCTCATCCCTCATCGATGATATGACAAGGCCCAGTCTTCCCTTTCCTCTGTCATGGGGTATTTTTCTCTCCCCCACCACCGAAAGGACCAAGCCCTCCCAATCCATTTCCCCTCCCAGTCACAGGCTGATTTTCTCTCCTGCTTCCTCATCACTGACAGGACCCAACCCTAGCTATCACCTGTTAATGAATGGCCGAGTGCTCACCTTTTCCCATCTCTAGCGGGGCCCCAATGTGCTTCCTCCCCCGTCACTGCTAGGGTGACCAGATGTCCCGATTTTATAGGGACAGTCCCAACTTTGGGGTCTTTTTCTTGTATAGGCTCCTATTACCCCCCACTTCCTGTCCCAGTTTTTCACATTTGCTGTCTGGTCACCCTATCACTGACACAGTGCTATTCTCTCCCCCTCCCCCATCACGGACACAGTGCTAGTCTCTCCCCCTCCCCCATCACTGACACAGTGCTAGTCTCTCCCCCTCCCCCATCACTGACACAGTGCTATTCTGAATCCCTTCCCCATCAGTGGCAGAGCCAGCACTCCCCCTCCCCCATCCCTGACACAGTGCTAGTCTCTCCCCCTCCCCCATCCCTGACACAGTGCTAGTCTCTCCCCCTCCCCCATCCCTGACACAGTGCTAGTCTCTCCCCCTCCCCCATCATGGACACAGTGCTAGTCTCTCCCCCTCCCCCATCCCTGACACAGTGCTAGTCTCTCCCCCTCCCCCAACACGGACACAGTGCTATTCTCTCCCCCTCCCCCATCACGGACACAGGGCTATTCTCTCTCCCTCCCCCATCACGGACACAGTGCAATTCTCTCCCCCTCCCCCATCACTGACAGTGCTATTCTCTCCCCCTCCCCCATCACGGACACAGTGCTATTCTCTCCCCTTCCCCCATCCCTGACACGGTGCTATTCTCTCTCCCTCCCCCATCACGGACACAGTGCTATTCTCTCCCCCTCCCCCATCCCTGACACAGTGCAATTCTCTCCCCCTCCCCCATCACTGACACAGTGCTATTCTCTCCCTCTCCCCCATCACTGACACAGTGCTATTCTCTCTCCCTCCCCCATCACTGACACAGTGAAATTCTCTCCCCCTCCCCATCACGGACACAGTTCTATTCTCTCTCCCTCCCCCATCCCTGACACAGTGCTATTCTCTCCCCCTCCCCCATCACTGACACAGTGCTATTCTCTCCCCCTCCCCCATCACGGACACAGTGCTATTCTCTCCCCTTCCCCCATCCCTGACACGGTGCTATTCTCTCTCCCTCCCCCATCACGGACACAGTGCTATTCTCTCCCCCTCCCCCATCCCTGACACAGTGCAATTCTCTCCCCCTCCCCCATCACTGACACAGTGCTATTCTCTCCCTCTCCCCCATCACTGACACAGTGCTATTCTCTCCCCCTCCCCGATCACTGACACAGTGCTATTCTCTCTCCCTCCCCCATCACTGACACAGTGCAATTCTCTCCCCCTCCCCATCACGGACACAGTGCTATTCTCTCCCCCTCCCCATCACGGACACAGTGCTATTCTCTCCCCCTCCCCATCACGGACACAGTGCTATTCTCTCCCCCTCCCCCATCCCTGACACAGTGCTAGTCTCTCCCCCTCCCCCAACACTGACACAGTGCAATTCTCTCCCCCTCCCCCATCACTGACACAGTGCTATTCTCTCCCTCTCCCCCATCACTGACACAGTGCTATTCTCTCCCCCTCCCCATCACTGACACAGTGCAATTCTCTCCCCCTCCCCCATCACTGACACAGTGCTATTCTCTCCCTCTCCCCCATCACTGACAGTGCTATTCTCTCCCCCTCCCCATCCCTGACACAGTGCTATTCTCTCCCTCTCCCCCATCACTGACACAGTGCTATTCTCTCCCTCTCCCCCATCACTGACACAGTGCTATTCTCTCCCTCTCCCCCATCACTGACACAGTGCTAGTCTCTCCCCCTCCCCCATCCCTGACACAGTGCTAATCTCTCCCCCTCCCCCATCCCTGACACAGTGCAATTCTCTCCCCCTCCCCCATCACTGACACAGTGCTATTCTCTCCCTCTCCCCCATCACTGACACAGTGCTATTCTCTCGCCCTCCCCCATCACTGACACAGTGCTATTCTCTCCCCCTCCCCCATCACTGACACAGTGCAATTCTCTCCCCCTCCCCATCACGGACACAGTGCTATTCTCTCCCCCTCCCTATCACTGACACAGTGCTATTCTCTCCCCCTCCCCCATCACTGACACAGTGCAATTCTCTCCCCCTCCCCATCACGGACACAGTGCTATTCTCTCCCCCTCCCCCATCACTGACACAGTGCTATTCTCTCTCCCTCCCCCATCACTGGCACAGTGCAATTCTCTCCCCCTCCCCATCACGGACACAGTGCTATTCTCTCCCCCTCCCCCATCACGGACACAGTGCGATTCTCTCTCCCTCCCCCATCCCTGACACAGTGCTATTCTCTCTCCCTCCCCCATCACTGACACAGTGCAATTCTCTCCCCCTCCCCATCACTGACACAGTGCTAATCTCTCTCCCTCCCCCATCCCTGACACAGTGCTATTCTCTCCCCTTCCCCCATCACTGACACAGTGCTATTCTCTCCCCCTCCCCCATCACGGACACAGTGCTATTCTCTCTCCCTCCCCCATCACTGACACAGTGCAATTCTCTCCCCCTCCCCATCACGGACACAGTGCTATTCTCTCCCCCTCCCCCATCACTGACACAGTGCTATTCTCTCTCCCTCCCCCATCACTGACACAGTGCAATTCTCTCCCCCTCCCCATCACGGACACAGTGCTATTCTCTCCCCCTCCCCCATCACGGACACAGTGCTATTCTCTCTCCCTCCCCCATCCCTGACACAGTGCTATTCTCTCTCCCTCCCCCATCACTGACACAGTGCAATTCTCTCCCCCTCCCCATCACTGACACAGTGCTAATCTCTCTCCCTCCCCCATCCCTGACACAGTGCTATTCTCTCCCCCTCCCCCATCACTGACACAGTGCTATTCTCTCCCCCTCCCCCATCACGGACACAGTGCTATTCTCTCTCCCTCCCCCATCACTGACACAGTGCTATTCTCTCCCCCTACCCCATCCCTGACACAGTGCTATTCTCTCTCCCTCCCCCATCACTGACACAGTGCAATTCTCTCCCCCTCCCCCATCACGGACACAGTGCTATTCTCACCCCCTCCCCCATCACTGACACAGTGCTATTCTCTCCCCCTCCCCCATCACTGACACAGTGCTATTCTCTCCCCCTCCCCCATCTCTCACACAGTGCTATTCTCTCCCCCTCCCCCATCTCTCACACAGTGGTATTCTCACCCCCTCCCCCATCACTGACACAGTGCTATTCTCTCCCCCTCCCCCATCACGGACACAGTGCTATTCTCTCCCCCTCCCCCATCCCTGACACAGTGCTATTCTCTCTCCCTCCCCCATCACGGACACAGTGCAATTCTCTCCCCCTCCCCCATCACTGACACAGTGCTATTCTCTCCCCCCCCCCATCACTGACACAGTGCTATTCTCTCCCCCTCCCCCATCACTGACACAGTGCAATTCTCTCCCCCTCCCCCATCACTGACACAGTGCAATTCTCTCCCCCTCCCCCATCACTGACACAGTGCTATTCTCTCCCCCTCCCCCATCACGGACACAGTGCTATTCTCTCCCCCTCCCCCATCACGGACACAGTGCTATTCTCTCCCCCTCCCCCATCATTGACACAGTGCTATTCTCTCCCCCTCCCCATCACGGACACAGTGCTATTCTCTCCCCCTCCCCCATCACGGACACAGTGCTATTCTCTCCCCCTCCCCCATCACTGACACAGTGCTATTCTCTTCCCCTCCCCCATCACTGACACAGTGCTATTCTCTCCCCCTCCCCCATCAGCTGCGGAGCACAGCCCAGTACTCCCCCTCCCCCATCATTCACAGAATTTATCCTCCCCGCCCCCATTACTCACAGGATGCTCTTTTCCCTCTGCCCCTCCCCATGAACGAGAGTCCTGCCTCCCCTCCGCCCCATCACGGATAGGTGTTACCCACATACACCATACCCACAGGGCTCCTCCCTAACACTTGGCTTTAGGTGGGTGACAGCCTGGGACGCGCCCTGCCGAGAGGTAGATTCCTGCCTGCCCAGGTTCAGCTCTTCCCCGCCTGGGTCCCTAAGGCGCAGGGGCGGGAGGGGAGCCGTGCATCAGGAACCCTCGCGGAGTGAACCGCTCATTTGGGTGCAAGGACGGACACCCCCTCCCCCCAGCCCTGCCCTGGTCCCACCGCTGTGCCCGGGCAGGCTGAACGCGCGGGGACACGTGCATTGGCGCGGGTCGTTGCTGCCTGCCGGGGGCTGCTTGTGAGGGGGGCGCCCAGGGCCCGGGTCAGGCAGCAGCGCTCAGAGGCAGCCGGAGAGCTGGAGCGGAGTTGCTCGCTGCAGATGTGAGCAGCGAAGCGGAGGCGGGGGAGGGGAACCCGAGCGCAACGCTCCGGCTGCTCACAGGCGCCAGCTTGAAGCAGAGAGACGAGCGAGTGTGTCTGGGCTGCAGGGGCGGGAGGACTCGCTCGATATCTCATGGCTGAGCTAGAGCAGAATTAATGTCAGAGGCACAGCAACGAGCCGTTCCAGTCTAACGGGGGCAGTAACCATTCAAAAGGGCGCCCGTCCCCGGAAGCCCCCTCCCTGCCACAGATAAATCTGGGGAAAGAGGGTTGAAGGAGGTGGGGGTTGGGCTCAAGCTGAACGAACCAGGTCCCGATTCCCATTTATTTCATTGTCCTGTAAGAGCCTAAGTACCTGGACTAAAGCCCCGGGTGCCTGGATCTATCCTCAAAGGCACCGAAGGTGAAATAAAGGTAACGCGAGGGACACAGGGCCCCAGTCCCACACCTGTGCCCCTAAGGCACTGACCGTAACTGTGTCTAACTCCAGAGCACACCAGGGACACGTGATCAGGGCCGGCATTAGACCCCCTCCCCCGGCAGAAACTAAGGAGTACCCCCCCACACACACACCTCGCCTCCCTACCGGCTGTACATTTCTGAAGCGCCCCTGTAGCGTGGAGCCCCCGGCCAGCTGCCCCAGTTGCTACACCCTGGGCCTCGCTCATAAGCCCTTTGAGAACGTCTGGGTGGGCTGGGCTGTTAGCACCCCTGGGTGGCTGACGCCTTTCACAGCTTGTTCCTGGGGGGCTCCCTGAATTAGGACCTGGCCTGGCCCCAGGGGTCATAGGTGAGTCTCTGACAGGCTAGCTGGGGGGAGAAAGGAAGCCCCCGAGAAATGTCAGACTCTTTCTCTTCTGCCGTCTTGCCGCTGCTGGCAGACCCTTTCCTGCTGCCCCTCTGCTCTCAGGAATCCTGGTTTGTGCTGGGCTCGTTGGGCACTGAGGGGCAGGGTGGCTGATGGTGACGGTCCTTGTGTCCTGGCTGCCCTGTCTCTAACTGCCCGGCCACAGGAACAGGGCCGGCGACAGGGGGGTACTATGGGTACAGCTGTACCGCCCCCCCCCCGATTTTAGGGGGGCCCCGGTACACAGCTGTACCGGTTGTCGTCCCCCCTTGTCGCCGGACCTGGAGAGCGGGGAAGAGGCGGCGCGGCTCTCCCCCGGACAAGCGAGCCTGGCCCCAGCAGGAGCAGTGAGCCCGGCCGGCGGCAGCAGCGCTGGGGGGGGGGAGGGGGAGCGCCGGCTGGACTGGGGGGGCCGGCTGGGCTGGGGGGGGGGCCCATCCGATGTCTGCTGGGCTTGGGGGGGGCTGGGCTGCCCCCCAAAACTATCAAAGTAGGGGCCCCCCAAATGTCTGTCGCCAGCCCTGCACAGGAATGGTGTAAACTCTGTTGCGAAATGCTGGTGATGATACAACTGAAGCAGGACGGAGCAGGCTAACTTTTTATACGGGTCGCCCACCCCCACTTCTCTCCTGGGCTACGACAGTAAAACGTCTCCGCGCCAGGGCCCTGCCCTCTGGCTCTGCTTTGGCCTTAGATTTGCAGTTGTTTCCTAACGAGCTCTAAATCGCACTGAAGGGAGAGGGGGGGGGAGGGGGAGTTGGCTTCTCCAGCTAAAGGGAGCTGATTGTGGCCCGCCAGAGGCACGGGGACATTCTCCGTCTCACGCACGCTGCAGTTTTATTGTCAGAGCTCACCGCACAACCCCCCCCCCCCCCCCCCGCCCTTCAATGGAGTCCAGCTAGGGCCTCCTGGCCTGTCACGTGTCTGTGGGGCAGCGGGCAGTCTGACGGGGAGACTCAACAGACTGGTGTCTGGGGGGGGCGGGGGACTTTTCCCCTCTCTGAATTCCGTCAGGGACTGGGCGAGGCCTTTTGCCGCCATCTGGTCTCCCCGGTGCTCGCACTGGGCTCGCTGCGGCTCCCCAGGGGCGGGGCAGTAAATGGAACGTCGATACATGTTCACTCCATTGACCGCCCTTGAATGCGCAGCTCTAGTCCCTTTAAGTGCCGTTTAAAAACCTCCTGCCGTTTAATCTGCATCATTTCCTATCGATCCCGGCAGCGCACCGCTGACTAACGACATCTTATTTAATTGTGCAGGAGCTCAGCCTTCCCGCAGCCGGAGTCAGCCAGCGGCGGCAGATCTCCGCGGAGGGGGTGGGTGTGTTAGGAGCAAGACACATGGTGCTACATACTGTTCTCAGTGGTAGCAGATGACAGAACAAGGAGTAATGGTCTCAAGTTGCAGTGGGGAAGGTTTAGGTTGGATATTAGGAAACACTATTTCACTAGGAGGGGTGAAGCACTGGAATGGGTTACCTAGGGAGGTGGTGGAATCTCCTTCCTTAGAGGTTTTGAAGGTCAGGCTTGAGAAGGCCCTGGCTGGGATGATTTAGTTGATGTTAGTCCTGCTTTGAGCAGGGGGTTGGACTAGATAAGCTCCAGAGATCTCTTCCAACCCTGATATTCCATGATTCTATGAAAGCTCCAGAGTCACTGTCCCTGCCCGGCTGAACTGAATCTGCATGCGTGGCTGACACAGCTGACCTTGGGCAGACCAGCTCCCTTCAGGCCCTGCCCTGGACACTGCCTAGCCAGGATGCCCCCTAGTGCCTGTAGAGCCTGGGAGACACAGGCCAGCGGGTCCAGGCCCTTTGATCTCCCACACTACTGTTTCTCATTAGCAGCGGAAGAGTTTAATTACTCCCCTCCCCCCCCCCCATGTGAGCAGCAGCGATCGCTTTGAACCTGCCCTCCTAATTCACTCCAGCTGGCTCCATCCCGCTAACGCCGGGCCGCGGGGAGGGGCCGGGCAGGGGGGCAGCACAGAGCTGGGCCAGTACAATAAACATTTTCCAGAGTTTGTCTTCAGGCCCCCCCAGACTGACCCGCCGCAGCCCCGGGGGGTTTCCACGGTTCCCCGGACAGTCTGGAGCTGATTAACCTGGTAGCCCCGTAGCACAACTCACCCGGCTCTGACCCCCCTGCCCGCTTCTGACCCTGCTGTGAGGCTAAGGAAACCGCGGGGGCTTTGTGCCTGGCCGCGATGCCCGTAACCCAGCACCGGGGCATCCCGACGTCCCCCTCCCAGCAGCGAGTATCGCCCCCCTCCCCGATTTGCCATCGGTGATTGTGTATGCACCACCCAGGGGACAGATGTGTTGGGGGGGGGGAGAAGTGCACGGATGTCACAGAGCATACATGTGGAGGGAGGGGAACGTGCGTTCAGTTGGGGGTGGGGATGCGATTGTCTCGGTGGGGGAGGGGCGTGCCTGAGCCTGCTAGATGGGCTGGGGATGTGTGGCCCTGTGGACAGACGGTCGTATGTGTTTGGGGGGGAGGGGGACTGGGGTGCAGCCTTGCAGTGTCGGGGTGCGCACCTGTATGCTGGGGTGGAGGGATAATGTGCCCATCTTCATGGCGTCCAGAGCAGCAAGCCTGGAGCTCGCTGGGGGCGGGGCGGTGTCTCCTGGAGTCTCTACCCCGCTTTCTCTTTCCGCGAGTCCACCGATACTGCGGACCCGCGCGGACTCCCGCTGTGACCCCCCCTCACCCCCCCCCCCGCGCCAGTCTCCCGGCTTCCCGCTCTCGGTGCTCACAGGAGCTTGGCGGGACTAACCCAGCCGTGGCAACAGCGGGGAAGGGGGCTAGGCGGGAGGTGGGGTCGGTCGCTGGCTCTGCTCCTGACCCTGGCGCGCCTGAGTCACGCTGCTTCCCGGCGCGGAGCGAGTCTGGGGGCCGCTTCCGAGCAGCCGCTTGGCTCCGGCTGGCATGGCCCGGCCTTGCCCGGAGGGACCGGGGCTGTGCTGCGGTGGCTCCTCTCTGCCCCGCGGGGTGCTTTGGTTTGTGCCTCTCACGTGCCCCAGGAGGCGCTGTAGAGCCACAGCCCCACTGCCCCATAACCGTTCATCTGCCAGCCCCTGCGGGGGAGGGGGATTTACTAACACTCCCGCCGCAGTGGCCCGGCCAAGTCCCTGGGAGTCGGTGGAGGAGCCGGGCTTTCCTGATGTCGGGCACACAGAGCCGTGGCTGAACCAACCCGCCAGCAGCGCCAGGGTTGGGGCTGTGCCATCTGTTTGCCAGCTGTTGTCCGTTTCCGGGGTTTAAACGTCTCCCCCGTTAGCCAGAGATGAGACAATAAGAGCCATACTCGCAAGGGGATTAGGGGGCTAACTACCACTCTAAGTGCCTAAAGCCAACATTTAGATCCTCAATCCCCTGCTCTGCTGCTGCCTAACCCTGCAGTTGCCTAAATCCTTTAGGTGCCTCAGTTTCCACTTGTACATTCCCCGTGGTGCTTAACTTACTCCTGGTGTCAATGCGCAGAGCCACCTCCTCCTGATTGCCGGTGCCTAGCTCATGCCTAGGCTCTGGTGGGCTCCTCAAACAATTCTGCTGCTTGCCTCCCCTGCCAGGCCCAACTCACTCGGGTTCTCAGTGCACCTACCAGATGGGGGTGCACAAGACTCTCACCCACACTGTACCCAATAATCCAGCAGTTGGAGCTCTCACCCCGATTCCAATGTCCTCTGTCTAATGTAGAGTAGGGACTTGACCCCCAAGCCTCCCAGAAGAATGCACTAACCACCCACCTAGGGGGTATGCTGGAGCAGAGCTTCCTCTGTCTCCCAGAGGAGTAACCATGTTAGTCTGTATCCACAAAAACAACGAGATGGCACTTTAAAGACTAATAAAACAGATTTATTTGGGCATAAGATTTCGGGGGTAAAAAACCCACTTCTTCTGTTGATAAAAAATACCTGTACTTAAATACTCCTTGGTACGGATTTGGGCCCCAGGGGAGTGTCCTGGCCACTGGGTTATGTCCTAAATTCCTCTTCTGCGCTCTCTCAGACCCGATTAACACCGAAGTATTTTGTACAAAGATGAACAGCTTCCTCGGGAGAGCTTGAGACACACCGGATAAGCCTTGGCCTGCTGGTTAGCGGCGAAACACTGAGCTAATGGGTATAAGGGATGACACCACCTGTTTTTCCCGAGAAAGGACAGAACCCTTCCCCCCATCTGCGCTCCAGGGACCGGCCCCCGCGCGGCCTGGCTGATGGATCTTAAAAGAATTCCCCTTTCTCTCAGCAGCTCCGGGTGGGCAGGAGGTATTCGGGGCCTGGCAGACAAAAGCCTCTTTGATCTAAATTGCACTGGCCCGCGGTGGAAATGGCCCGTTTTTCAGCAGCTGGTGGGTGAGTATAGCCGAGGGCTGTCACGAGTTTGCTGGCTCCCACGGCAGAGGCTGCGGGATGATCCCATCCAGAAAGTATGGACGCGCGGCGCTCCCGGCCAGACACGCGCTCTGCCTTTTCCTTTTCAAAGAGAAACGTAACAGCAGCCTCTCTGCGCTCGGCCCCCCGCCTCCTGCAGGGAGACAGAGGCCGCTGTGCTCTGCCCATCCCCCCTTTTCTGCATGGAGACAGAGGCCGTTGCTGCCTTCAGGGATTCCGGCAGCTCCATGGTTAATTCATGGCAGCTGCGCTCGCAGCTCCCCACGTGAGATGCAGGGAAGCCCCTGATCCGGAGCCGTATGTCTCCTACCAGCCGAGCGCGAATGGAGCCCTGATATTTCCCTCCCCCCTTTGCTTTGCCTGTCACCGCCAAAGCGTTTTTAATCAGCATCTCCCTTTTCTGCAGCGCCTCCACAGAGCCTCGCCCGCGCCTTAGGTCTGCGCAGCCAGCTGCTGCAATGTTCTCTCCGCAGGAATCCCAGGTACACGCGTCGCCCTATGGACCTAGTGCCCGCATGTCCTGCTCAGCTGCTCCCCAAGGGTCCCGCTCGGTTGTGCTCTCCTGCGATCCCTGCCCTGCACGCGCACACTGACACTCTCTCACACACACACACAAGTTCCAGCCATCAGGGACAGCCCGGCCAATTCTTGCGCTCGCTCTGCTGAGGGGGAGGGGAGGCGATAGCTCTGCCTCGGAGATGCCCACTTTTTTTCTAGGCCGTCACTGGCACTGGAGAGTGGAAGATTTTGTTGCTATGACAACGTTGGTTTAAAAGCGAGACGGGAAGAGAAATCTTCTCCCCACGAACAGCGCCTCGCAGGGAGACAGTCTGGGCTCAGAACAAAGGGTCCAGAAATACTCGCTGGAGGGCTTCCAGCTCCCCTCTCAGTCACACATAGCTCGGCCTGGCAGCCGCAGCCCATCGCACACGAAATATGTATGACTCGGAGTCCGCTGGGTGCACAATATTTATGCTTCTCTCGGCCTCGTGCCAGGAGCCTCTTAATGGGGCCGAACTAACCCTTCGTGCGGCAGAACCGCCTCCCACGCACAGCCCGTTGCCCGCTGGCCAAGGAGAGGCGCCAGGAGACGGAGCTGAGCTGTCAGCCACGGGCCCAGCTGTGATCTCAGGGAGCAATCAGGCCTGTGCCCCGGGTTTTCGCACTCGGGATGTGCGGAAATCTGAAGGTGTGTATCCAAGAGACACCTCGGAATAGCAACGCCGGCAAACCGCAGCTTCCCGAATGAGGTCACCTCGCCCCTGCAAGCTCCCAGGCAGGGTGATATTTCTGACTGTTGTTCTAACACTCCGCTTCCGCACTACCCGATTAAACCATGAGCTCAGCCTTGCTGCAGCGCCTTCGCCTCTGCCCGGAGACCAGGGACGCAGCAGCCTCGTGTTTTTCCTGTTAACCAGAATCCTGCTCCCTCTTCTAACCCCTGCCACATCTGCTTAGTGTCCTCCATTCCCTCCCGCTCTGTCTCGGCCGCCGCCAAAGCGGGGTGAGGTGTTTTCCTTTGTGGTCATGACCATTATCCGGCAATAACCTGCTCTGAGTCACACGATGTTTTTCCCCCTCCCTGGCCCTTTTGCATAGTGTCCAAGGCAGAAGGCGCAGAGCCCTGTTTTACTTGGACTGCTAAAGCCACTGGATCAAGAGGCGCGGAGCATGAGGGGTCAGGCAACAATAGTTTCGACGGGAAAGGCAAAAGCGGTGGCCCTAATCTATAGTCTGAAGGGTTGCATGCTCCGAGGAGCGCTTGCCAGAGGGGATGGCTTACAGCGCCTCAGCCCTCCACCCCTGAGATCAGACCCGGTATGTGCCATCGCTCCAGGCAGGTTACGGGATGCTCGCTGACGATGTGCTACGGCCATAAGGTCTGGCCGCTGTTCCTGGACATCACAGACCCCCAGAGCCTCGTTTCTACAATAGCAGCCTGCCGGCTTGTCCTGGGCCAAGAATCCCGGGCCAAGCCAGAGCCGGCTGCCGTTCAGGGGGTCTCTCTAGTGTGCCGAGGTTTGGAAAGGGACAGGAGATGTGCAAGTGTAAGGTTTGATGAGGTCTATGTAGATGACCTCCTGAGGTCTCTTCCAACCCTGATATTCTATGATTCTGTGTCTCCCTCCCGAACCATGGGGAGTAGGAACAAAGAGGCTGTCTCTGGCAGCGAGGCCAGCAGCTGGCCTGTGTGCGGATGTGGGTCAGATTTCAGGAAACCATTAAATCTCCCTTTGCTCTCAGCCTGAGCTCTGTGTTGCAGCTTCATGAGGGGCAGAGGGGAGGTTGGAGGTGGGGCCTCCAGGGAAGAGAGCTCTGCTTGACTCAGCAGGCACTCAAACTCCCTTCAGTCATTTAGGAGACCTGCCAGTGCCATGTGAGAGCTGGCCCTAAAGCTGGGGGATCTCTGCATCCCCAGCCTAGCTCCTTTTCTCCTCTTCATGGTGCCCCCCCCCCCGCCCGCTGCTTCCATCCGAAGGGGGAGGGGAGCACAACAAGCAGTGGTGTGTCTCCTAATTTAAGAGCTCTGCGCTTCTCCCACTTCGCTCTACTGCTGTCGCCCGAAGGGAAACCCCCCCGAGTTCCAAGCCCAGCATGGCTGGTGCAGGCAGCTCTCCCTCCTGGCCAAGGAAGCAGCAGCCCCAGAGCTTGGGGACAATGGAAGGAGGGGTGTCCAGAGGCCCCTTCTGGGGGCGAGGAGCTGGGGAAGCAGTGCCCCTAGGCCAGGGGTTCTCAACCTTTTCTGAATCAGGCCCCATCTTCCTACCCTTTTTTAACTAGGATCCACCTCCCCCCCTTGCAATAGTCAGAAGTGCACTGCCTGGCACATGGGATGGCAGCGGGGCTCAAATCCCCCCCCCATGAGGGGCAGGTGTGTGTAGAGGTGCCTTGAAGGTAGAGATGCAAATTAGGAGGGCCCTCAGGACAGAAGTGGGGGTGCAGGTGTGTGGGCAGCTTGGGGGGGTGCAGGTCAAATTCTTGTTTTGTAACTGAGTAGATGGTGAGTTGGCAGCAGGGTCCTTAACCCTCCAACAGGGGTTGAATCCCCCCCCCCAAAAAAAAAGCTGGTCGGGGGTCCCAAGCCCTGAGTCCAAAGCCAGCCCCAGCTGGACATGCACAGGGACCCCGTGGGGGGCTGGCACTTCTGAAGCTCTCCTTGCCCAGCCTCAAACCCTACTTCAGGCACAAGGCCCAGCCCCCACCTGGCCCCACTACCCAAGCCCATCCCCTGGTGTGGCTGGGAAGCTGCAGTCCTTCAGGTTGTGCAGGAGCCCCTGCTGCTCAGCAGGCCGGCCCATGTGACTGGAGGTGGAATTGCACCTGGACAAAGCAGGACCGAGTGCAGGCAATGGCACTTGGCAAGGGCAGCAAGTGGGTCTAGTGCACTGGGGAGACCATTTCCAACCCACATGGCTCCCCATCCTCGTTCAACACCGCCCCCACTGGGCCATGACTGAGTCGTGTTGCATCAGGTCACTATGCCATTCACTCAGATTTGCCCTGGTTGCTCCTCCATCATGGGGTTAGTTAATCCTCTTCGCTCCTCGTGGAGCATAAGGCATCAACCATTCTTCTCCATTCAACTCGATCTTGGGCTAGCCAGTAGATTTCATCCCAGGTCTTTCCCATATTTTTCATTTCACCTTCGATAGTTCTTCGCCACGTTCCCAGCGGTCTGCCTCTCCTTCTTTTTCCCTGTGGTGTCCATCTAAGAGCAGTGTGAGGATGTCTAGTAGTATCCATTCTCAACACGTGCCCCAACCATCTCCATCTTCGTTGTTTCACCTCATCCACTACGTTGTTAATGCCTGTTAGTCGGCTCACTTCTCTATTGGTGACACATTGCGGCCAATGTATGTTAAGGATGCGCCTAAGACACCTTCCTTCGAAACCCCGGAGTCGACTTTCTGTCTTCTTGTTGGTCCTCCACGTTTCTGCCGCATAGAGCAATACAGAGCGGACATTTGACCTGTAGATCTTTACTTTAGTTTTAGTTTGAAAGATTGATGACTTCCAGATGTTTTGAAGTCTGTTGAAAGCATTTGCTCTAAGACTAATTCTGGTGGATATCTCTTTCTCAATGTTACCATCAGCTGATATGTACCTACCAAGATATTTGAAATCATTCACCTCTTCTAATTCCACGTCATATACGACTGTCTTCATCATGGGATGGTTGAGCCAAATTTGAGTGCGTGGCATTAATTACTGATTTATTAGCAGACTCCCCATGACCCCTAGAAACTTTGATGCACTCACTGGTTGAGAATCTCTGCCCTAGGTGATTCTAACTCTCTCTAAACCAGGGGTTCTCAAACTGGGGGGTCAGGACCCCTGAGGGGGTCACAAGGTTATTACATGGGGGGTCATGAGCTGTCAGTCTCCACTCCAAACCCCACTTTGCCTCCAACATTTGTAATGGTGTTAAATATATAAAGAAGCATTTTTAATTTAAAAGGGGGGGGGGTTGCACACAGAGGCTTGTTATGTGAAAAGGGTCTCCAGTACAAAACTTTGAGAACCACTGATCTACCTGTGCTGCTCTGTGCCTTGCCCATCTGCCTCTAGGGCAGCACAAAAAGCTTGTAAATAAGCAGAACCGATCCCTGCAGGAGCTGTCTCAGCTCCAAAGGGCTGCCTCTGTACAGAAGAAAGTTTCAGCAGTCATGCATGCTCCTTTTCAACCATCTCTCAATATGAAGACGAAAGGGACGTCCAATTAAATAAAAAGGCAACAAGTTTAAAAATATGACTTAAAAAAACCACAGTTAATTACCCCGTGGAACTCACTGCCACATCATTCTGTTGAAACAGTGCTACTGGATTCACAAGGTTTAAAATATTTTGAAGATGCATGAATCACAGGGTGAAATCAATGGCCTGTGTTATGCAGGAGGTCAGATTAAAATATCATAGTAATTATCCCTTCTGGCTTTAACCTCTATGAATTTTTATTTCAGCAAAGTCAGAGCCTGCAGCCTGAGCTTCTTCACAGCAGTGCCCTGACTACAACACTGTCATGAGAAAGTGCAGCACATTTGGGCTCTTCAGTCTAGCTGAGAAAGACCTAACATGATCCAGTGACTGGAAGTTGAAGCTAGACAACTTCAGACTGGAAATAAAGAGTAAATTTTTAACCATGAGAGCAATTAACCATTGGAATAATTTATCAAGTGTGGGGGAGGACTGTCCATCACTGACAATTTTTAAATCAAGATCAGGTGTTTTTCTAAAAGATCTGCTCTAAGGATTATTTTGACAAAGTTCTCTGCCTTTCTCTGGCCAGGAGGTCAGACTAGATGATCACAATGGGCCCTTCTGGCTTTGGAGTCCCTCAATCTCACCCCTTTCACCAGCACTACATTTATTTCAAATATCCTGAGGTCTGGACAAGATGAATGAATTATTAGGGGGAAATGTGCTGCTTCTCATGACAGTGACAAACAAAATGAAGTGTAAATGAGTACAAATGAGTTCCAATCTTAAGTTTCAGAAGGTAATAGAAGCTTCTCTAATCAGCAAGTTCTCTTATCCTTTAGGGCTAACCCAGGCTAAGCATCTGGGAATCTTTCACTTGTGCCTAGGAAGACTTTGGCCCCCAGAGTCCAACCAGCAGAGAGATCCCTACTTCAAATGTTTGGGGGTTTTATCCCCCTCCTACTGGGTTCTCTAAGCCAGGGGTTCTCAACCCATTTCTTTCTGAGCCACAGTCCCCCCAGCATGCTATAAAAATTTCACTGTCCAGCTTTGTCACACCAATTGTTTTTCTGCATATAAATGCCAGAGCTGGCATTAGTGGGTAGCAAGAGAACAACTGTGTGTGGCCCCATGCCATAGGGAGCCCTGCAAAGCTAAGTTGCTTGGACTCAGCATTTAGCCCTGCATGGTAGGACTCTCACTTCAGCTTTTTTCCCTGACCCGCAGTGACTCTAAAGCTGTCCCTACTTGGTGGATCCCCTGAAAAATGCTCATGATGCCCAGGGGGCCACAGATTCCCAGTTGAGAACTGCTGCTCTTAGCTGCAAACTCAGCTGACAGGAGGAGTCCACTTGCCTGACTTATCTTCATGGGGAGAAGAGCAGAACAGCAAAAGTTGTTTTGTCTTCTTGTGATGGTATGCAGGGAAATTCCAGTTGCAATATCGCACAACAATCCATCTGGTCTAGATGGACCTTTCCTTTTGAGATGGGCATAACACTCTGTGGAAGATCAGTCCTTCACACAGATGAATGTCTCTCTCCTTACAAAGTCACAGAGGTTCATGATACACCTGCTCAAATAGTATCTCATAGCACAGGCTACAGATGTTAAAATAAGATTAATGCATGCAGCAATTCATAGCCTTCAATGAAAACTAAACACATTCTTATACTTCCGATACTTATTTTAACAATACAGTAAAACCTCCATTTAACGGACTAATTCAGGCGAGGGGGTGTCCGTTAAATCAAAAAGTCCGTTATTTAATAATAATAAAAAAACGAGCTGTCGGAGCAGCAGCCCGCCCGCCACAGGGTCGGAGCGGCAGCTCCGCAACCCGCCCACTGCCGGGAACCGTCAGCCAGCCCGCCCGGGCACTGGCTGCCGGGAGCCGGGTGGCAGCCGTCAGCCAGCCCGCCAGAAATGGATTAGGAATGCATCAGACTTGCTCAGCAATTTTGTCCGTTGCATCCGAAGTCCGTTAAATCGAGGGTTTACTGTACTAACAGACAGATTCCATCTGTGTATTTATCAGTGTTCAGTTGAAACCTGGGGCTCTTGACAAGAGCTGACATCAGGTCTGCCAGCATCACAATATTGCTTTCCATTAATTCTTTATTAATCCAGTATCAGCCACTCCATTATCTTGTCCAGGATTGATATCAGACAGTGGGTCATCCCATTTACCCTGTTTAAATATTAGCACAACATTAGATTTCTTTCAGTCTTCTGGACGTCCTCGGTGTTCCAAGACTTATTGAAATTCAACATTACTGGTCCAGCAAGCTCCTCAACCAGGTCTTTTAAAACTTTTGGATGCAAGCTGCTGATTTAAAAAATCTCACTTTAATAGCTGCCATTTAACATCCTTCTGAGATATTAGCAAAATGGGAAGGGTGGTATTCTCATCATATGCTATGACTACATCTGTTCCCCCCCCTCCATACAGATCAGAAATATTAATAGAATACTTCTGCCTTTTCTGCATTATTGATAATTCTACCATTCCTATCTAGCAATGGACCAATATCACTGACATTCCTGGAAACTGGAATCCTCCATTTATATCCATAGGAAAATTATACTACAAGATTTATGATGTGTATGAAAGTGCAGACCACCCCCATTGTCTTACCAACGTGACCCAGCCCTGTTCAGTATATCATAGAAAGCAGTTCAGCCTCCACAGCTGGATACATACATAGACACACACACCACCTGTGTGCACAGATCATACATAGCATTGCATCCATATGTATACACACACTGTGATCACATTTGCCAATAATAAATCACATGCACATGCATGTATTACCGTGCCTTCGTGGATCACACCTGAGAAAATTCAGGACAAGTTGCTGGGGAAAAGGGCAGACATACCCCAAAACTGGTGGTTATTTTTCCATGAGCTATACCAGTCCAGCAACAAAAATTAATTTCTGTCTCACCACGCTGGCTAATAAGAAGTCAGAAATGCAGCCTCCTTAGGCATTGCAGTCCTGGATTCAACACCCAGACACCAGACTTAATGATGAGTGGTTATTTAAAACCAATTTCATCAAGCAAAAGGGTTCTTCTGATACTAAATGCCCAGCCACACAACCAGCTTTTACCCAAGAATCATGCTGTCTCCAATCCTTTAGTATCTAATATCTAAAGATTTAGAAAGAGGTGTGAGTTAAAATTGGTTAAAGGAATCAAATACATACAACAATTGCAAAGTTCTTGGCTCAGGCTTGTAGCAGTGATGTAATTAAACTGCTGATTTGTTAAGTCTCTGGTTGCTTCCAAGTCACTGGAAGGACTGCAGTTCCTAGGTTACAATGTTCCCATTAGTATAAGTCCATAGTCCAGAGATTTGAGCAGGACAGAGGCAAAATGGAGATGTTTCCAGGGCCTTTAATAGCTTCTGCCAAGTGAAGGGAAACCCTTTGTTCTAGTTTGTGGGAAATTACAGGTAACAAGATAGGGTTTGGAGCCACATAGACAAGTCACATGTCCATGCATGCTGCCCTTAATCATAGCAGAGGCCATTACCCATACCCTAGGTAGAAGGATAAGCATCTTCCATGGTCCATTGTGAGTTGTGTTCGTTGATGGCCCATTCAACTTAAATAGGTCCTTCACAATGTGCTTAGGGATGGCTCTAGGCACCAGCCTGGGAAACACATGCTTGGGGCAGCCCTTCCTAAAGGGCATTCAGGCTAATATTAGGGTGGCAGGTTTGGTTCCTGTGGCCAGTTTTGGGGTTTTTTTTGGCTTGGGGTGGCAAAAATGCTGAAGCTGGCCCTGAATTTACTGTCTAAATACTTTATTGGTGTTACCACAGGAGTAAACATTTGCAATACAAGTACCTAATTACATTACTAACTTCAGATACAAAAATGATGTACATACAAATAGCATAATTATATTCAACAAATCATATCTTTTCTATTGATAGCTTACTTGACACACTTTGTATAAGATTTGTTGCAATTATATACCGCTATATAATTCTATAATATACTATTCTACCTGGTCATTTTTAACCATATAATGTCACAATACATTTACATAGATGTATGCTCATACCACTTGTGTGCACATATTTCTTCTCCCTCCCTCTCCCCAGCTGCTCAAACATCTCTGTGCTGGGGCAGAACAAGAAGTAAATTGCACCATGCAAATGTCTGGAACAGAGTCCCATGGGGTAAGAGGGAAGTAGAGACAGAGCATCATAATTCAGGGGCAGCTCAGCTATGCACTGCTCTTTAGGCAGGCTGGACTGCACAGTGCCAAGTCAGACCCAAGTAATCACCATGTGGCCTGATGCAAACTAAGGCCATGTTTCTCCTGGCTGGGTTTAAGGTGGCCACAGCTTGAGGATCTAAGAAGCTTTAAGGAAAACGCTCAGGAACATTTGTATTTGGAAAATTTCCCATTAATGGAGTGTCTTGGCTTCCAGACATGTGGTTTCATTTAATAACTACAGAGTTGTAAGATTTCCCTCCTCCTCCCCCACCCCCCCAAGTTACTGCTCATTATTGGAACTCTTTGTGTGGGAATGACGAGTTAGTTTGACCTGCTTTCTCTGAGCACACATTTATCCTCCTGAAGAATGTTCATCGAGTTCCATTTTTGCTGTATTATTTTGCTGTACTAGTCCGTTATTATTATTTCTAGCCCATGGTTACAAAGTGTTAGAAATCAGAATAAATTTGCTCTTTAATTTTTTAAGTCTTGTAACCGATGATTATAGTTATGAAGGACAGGACATTGGAGAGGGAAGATAGCTAACATGAGTGGCCTTGGACAATACACTGTGGTTAAATGGATGGCTGTGAGCCTGCAAACGCACATGTGTATTGTTATGTATGTGTGTGACTGCTTCCCAGAGCTAGTCCTATATGCAAGAACTAGGGAGAAACCCAGGGATGGCAGGTTTGTATAATTTTGGGTGATGCCCAGAACAGGTCCAAGTCCCCCCTCCCCGCCCCCAGCCTAAGGCTCTGGGAGAGAGTTTGGGTGCTGGGTGTGGGCAATGGACTAAGACAGGGGCTTGGGGTGCGGGAGGGGGTGTGGGGCTGGGCCAGGGATGAGGCATTTGGGGTACAGCAGGCAGGCTACCCCAGGGCTGGGGCAGGGAGCCATAGCGGAGGACTCCCCCCAGCCCTCTCACTGCCAATGAGTCCCCCCCCCCAGCATGACACTCACCCAAGCCCCCCCCCAAGCTGCTACTCTGGAGGCCCAGCCAGGATAAGTCATTCCCCCCACCCCTGGAGTCAACTCAAAACAGCCCCCAGTGTCATTTGGCAACACTGGTGGCTGCTCTAATTTATAGCAACCCCCCCAGTGCTGCCTATGGCTGGCAGCACTAGTAGCCGTAGCAGCATACACTAGAGATCTGGCACACCCCATAGACTGGGGCTTTGGGGGGGGGGATCTGGGCAGAGAAAAAGCAGCTAGTGGCTCAATCCAGTGCCTTTGCCTGTGAAATTCCCCCCCCCCCCCCGTGTGATGTTTATACATCCAAAGTGGCATGTGGCCAACCCAGGGGGTGAGTGGTGGAATCCTTCTGCTTCATTTCCCCCCGATTTAACTATCAGTTCCTTTATGGTCAGTTTGGGAGGCTGCAGCAGACAGCCGAGGCAATGCTAGCCCATGGGGGGGGGGGCGCTACACAGGAATATGTCCATTCCCCCACAATACATAATAAAAAGCAAATGCCCCCCTCTGCAGTGAGCAGCTTTGGGCCCTAAGTATTTAGTCCACTTACACCTGGAGCCAGCTCTGGCAGGGGGGGGGGGGGGAGAGGGAGCATTTACTTAATATTATGCAAAGCCAGGGATGACGTGCCTCTGACTCAGCCAAAGCTTTTCTTGTTTTTCTAAGAGCCCTTCCTGTACCTCCATTTCCCGGCTGACTATTTCCCAAAGAAACCCGGCATTGTCCCAGGAAATTCCCCTCCCCTCTGCACATGCAATTCAGCACAACAGCAAAGGCTGTGTTCTGCAGGCAGCTCTGAGGCTGCTTATGCATGCTGGTGGGGGAGCCTTCTGGATTCAATTAGCGAAGAGCTGTATCTGCTCAGCCTCAATGGAAACAGCTGCAGCCAAATCCATGAAATTATAGCTGCAAAGAGAGAACACATAATGGAGAGTGAACAGGAAAGAGGGGAAGAGAGTGAGGCAGACCAGGCATGGAGGGGGAAGGGGAAGGGGGAGAGAGAGAGAGAGGAAAATGTTTGGATCTAATGGTTGAAGAATTGCAATAAAACCCTTCCAACCAGTCCATGTTATACTGTGAGGAGAGGAGACTTTAACCCAGGGCCAGCCTTACCGTTTGCAGGGCCCCAGGCAGGGGCGAGCACTAAGCTCAGGCACTGCCACCTCTGGCTCTGCTGCTGGAAGCGCATTGGAAGGAGAGAGGGGGTCTGGTCCGAGTCTGGCAGAGATTTGTTTCCCCTCTTTCTGGTCCCACCCCCGGGGGGGGGGGGGAGGGCAGACATGGTGGGAGCTTGGATGGGGTGTGTGGGGCCCTCAGCTGCCTCCTGCTTTGTCTCTGGAACAGAACCGGCCCAATTTTGGTTCCAGGTTGTTACCAGCCAGTGTTTCTCTAGGACAGTGAAGTCTGAGGGGCCTAGCGTCAAACTATGATTATTATACCAGACAAGGCACCTCCCTAGAGCAGTACCCTCTAGGTCCAGTGCCTGCACCCAAAGACCGCAATGAGAGTGAATATTGGACAGCGTCTCCATTAAGTGACCTGCCCCCTGTGACTTCCCTGCTCCCCAGTGAGTAGCTGGGCTCCACCCTGGTATAGCACCCAGCTGACTACAGGAGACACCAGCCTGGTTTTACATCTGGATACACAATATCGTCCGATATCAGGCCCAAAAGGCACGTGGGTTGAAGATTGGTGATTTCTATGGGCCTTCCTTCCAAAGTGTACACATCTGGAAGGCTCCATTTCTTAGTGTGACAAAGTAGGAGTACTGTGTGTGTGCGTGCCTCAGTTTTCCCTATGCATTTCTTAAGTGTCTATGTGAAGAAATAGGGGCTGACACTGGAAGCAAGGAGGCAACGCCCTCTCCCCTCTCAAGGTATGCATCCCTGATGCTGTAATCTGACCCCAAGTGGGGGAGGGAGGTCAGCTGAACCTGTTGGAGAGAGGTCAGGTGATGTTCGCCTAGCCCAGAAAAGAGACAAAAGAAAGCAGAGGAGGGGCTGGAGTGGGGGTTGTCAGTCTGGGTCTGGCTGGGAAGAGGCAAAGAGCTTACAGGCAAGCTGTCCTAGCTCTCTGGCCCCCAAGATGAATCCAGCTGAGGGCTCACGCTCGCTGTATGGTCTGTGTTAGACCAGATAAAGGTCATTGAATAAACTTCTGTTTTACTGGCTGGCTGAGAGTCATGTTTGACTGTGGATTTGGGGTGCAAAATTCACGGTCTCCCTCAGGACCCCGCCCAGGCGGGCTTGCTGGGGGAAGCACACGGAGGGGCAGAAGGTGCTAAATGCTCTGAGGTCAAACCCAGAAAGGTGGAAGTGGGTACCCGTGAAGCTCCTGGCCTTGAAAACAGGCTGTGTACGGAAAAGGGGCCCTTCACCCAAAGTCCCGTCTGGCTTCCTAGGAAGTGGTTCCAGACCCTCGCCCGGGCGCTCCGTGACACTTAGCTCGGCCTGATTAGGCCTGTCCTAAACCCTCAGGTAGTGAACTTAGAACTAGCCTCCTAGTTTCTAGCTAAATCTTTAACTCTATGGAAGGGTACAAAATAAACATCCCTCCAGTGTTATTTTCAACAGTCACCGTATCCACCACCCAGGTTCAAAGCATGTCCTCTGCTATGGAAGAGGGAGTGTGGGTAGGAGACGGCGCCATGTGATGTTATTGCACATCAATGACATACCAGCGAGAAGAGGTGATGTAATGGTTACAACCTGAGACGTGGACATCAGGCACTGGCTCTCAGAGGCCTAGATTCACAAGGTATTTAGGCACCTAACTGCTCCTTTAGGTGCCAAAGGCCAGCATTTAGGCACCACTAATTTTTTAAAAACCACTCTTCAGCAACTCCCTGATCGTGTAGTCACCTCTGTTTCCTCCAGTCAACATTTGCAACACCACTGGAGTCTTGATGCCACGATACAGCTAACAAGCTGCTCAGAGCCCAAGGACAAGCTGAAGCCCCAGTAGTCCTGAAGCAGGATTCTCAAAACAGGCATTTCTCTGCCTATCTTGGCAATGGGGTCTGATCCTGTAGGTGTGCTCAGGGCATCCCTTAAGGATCAGGCTATGCTGGCAAGCATGCCTAGGACCTGATAGACCTCCACAGCAGGAAGGCTGGCTGTAGGACACAGGTGGAGAAGCAGAACAGCACCCATCTGTCCATTCCTGGTTGCTGGGGTGCCCACCAGGTATAGGGGAGACCTGGGTTCAAATCCTTGGTTTTATGCAAATTTATTCAATGGGCTCCTCAAAGCCAGCCAGCTGGGTTGGCAAACATTGACACTAGTCAGAAGTGAAATGGAGAGGAAAGGGGTGGAGCTTGAAGGTGTAGAGCCAGAAAGGTACTTGGCTCCTAATTCAGCTGATCTGGGCCCTAAGCACCTGTCTGACAGGCCAGAAAGAGGCACAGATATCGGCTCAGGATTCTCACCCTCTCCTGAAGCATGGAGCTGTTCCACTTTGTGTAAATACTCAGTGGGTGAGTCCCTGTCTAGTCCAGTGGCAAGGGCCCTCTCCTGTGACGTGAGAGACTAAACCCTGCTCCAGTAACTATCTGGTTATTCATACAAAGCAGACTAGCTCCATCAATGGAGATTGAGAAAGTCCCCATGTTAGAATAGCCAGTAGCTTGGTGGCCAGGGCACTCACTCACATATGGAAACCTCACTTGAAGCCCTTGCTCCAAATCAGGCAGCATGGTGATTCAAACTGAGTGACTGATGGTGATTCAGATCAGGCTCTCCCACACCCTGGGTATTCTGACACACAGGCCTTCCAGCCAGAAAAATTCCCAACCTGCTCACCCTGACTGTCTTTTGTGCTGGTTAGGTGTGACCTGAGCAGGGCTACTGAGTCAAGCCCTGCAGGTAAGCTAGGCAAGGGAACGCCTAGTTGGAAATCTCACCTGGTGTAAGCAAGGGCTCAAAGCAGCTCATTAGCTGTGGGGCAGCATCAGAACTTGCTTTGTACATGCCCACTGGCAAAAACTTGGCAGCAGCTGAGCAGAGGTTTTGACGATGACAGTGGCATTTAAATGTTGGACTTGGGCACCAAAAGAGGCAGGTGCCAACATCCCTTCATGACTCTAGTCTTGCACTTCTCCGTGCCTTGCTTTCTCACAGCTAACCATCCATCCAGAGTGGTTGTGAGGGCGTCTGAATTAGTATTAGTACAGTAGTTCAGATAGCTGAATGAAAGGTGCTACAGCCATGCTAAGGGTTTTCAACAACCCTAAGAGCTCATGCAAGTAAATGGGGATGCCACAGTGAGACTTTTAAAACACTCGTGCTACAAAGGAAAACTAGGGAAGGCAGGAAACCAGACTCTTAGGGCCTGTCTTCACTACCACTTTAATTCGATATTAACGACGTTAGGTCGAATTAAACGTGAACCTGTCTTCACATACATGCCCTTAACGTCTATGTAAAGGGCCCTCAATATCGAATTCGGAACTCCTGCCTGATGAGAGAAGTAAGGCTAATTTCGACATTCCAAGCTCGACTGTGGGCTAGTGAAGACGGAACCCGACATTAATAGCCTCCAGAGGCTGTCCCACAATGCTCCATTCTGACCGCTCTGGATTGCCTCACTGCTCCACTGTGACCGCTCTGCACTGAACTCTGAACTCGCTGCTCTGGCCAGGTAGATAAGACCCAGGAACATTTGAATACCATTTCCTGTTTGGTCAGCGTGGCCAGCTCACCTGAACAGCTCAGTCGCCATTCAGAGCAATCAGCAGCACTAGCCGCCATGCAGAGCTCAGCATCACAAGACTCCATGCAGAGCTCATCTGCCCTGGAAACCAGCCAGAGGAAAAGAGCTCCAGCATGGTCCACTCGTGAGGTGCTGGATCTCATCGCTATCTGGGGAGAGGAATCCGTCATGTTGGAACTACGCAACAACAAACGGAATGCCAACACCTATGGAAGAGTCTCCAAGGCCATGCTAGAAAGGGGCCACAACAGAGACACCACACAGTGCCGTGTGAAAATTAAGGAGCTGAGGCAATCGTTCCAGAAAGCCAAGGAGGCAAACGGATGATCGGGGGGCGCGCCACGGACATGCAGGTTCTACAATGAACTAAATCAGATAATGGGGGGCGCCCCCACCACCATCGCGCCGGTCTGCGTGGACTCCACCGATGGGATAATCGTCAGGGAGGAGACAGATTCCGATGAGGACGACCATGAGGAAGAGGAAAATCTCACGGAGCAGCAGGAGGCCAGCGGAGAACCTGTGTTCCCAGAGAGCCAGGAGCTGTTTGTCACCCTGGAGCCAGCACCCTCCCAAGCCTCCCAGGGGGGTAAGTGTTTCTTTTTTAAGGGATTACATGACGCGTGATTTTGTAGAGGAAGCATTTATTAATAAGTAACTTGCCCTAAGGACTTAGCGTGCTTTCATTGCTGCTCAATTTCTACTCAAAGAGTTTGTCAATATACTCCGGGATTGACCATAAGTCCTCCGCGGACATTTCAAGGAAGCTATCCAGGAGGTAGCGATGAATCCAGCGCAGCAGATTTCTGGGGAGAGCCACCTTATGTGGTCCCCCGTGATAGGAGACCATCCCACGCCACGAAAGTAGTAAGTAGTCTGGTATCATTGAACAGGCTAGCATTGCGGCGTATGGACCAGGACTTTGCCTGGAGGCAAGGAGCATGCGCTCTCTATCTCTCTGAGAAATTCTCAGCAAAGTGATGTCATTCATGGTTGCCTGTTTGAAATATGGACTGCAATTAGTTGGGAGATAAAGATTCCCAGCTGCAAAGTACTCGTTTCTGCTGAGGGCCGACCAACCGCCCCCCCCCCCCCCCTCCAGTCCGTAGCGGTAGCTAGCAGGGACTCTGAGCAGTCATCAAGCAGTTGCTTCCGCTTCAGATCCAACGCGCACCCAACCCAAGCCCGTAGCGGTAGCTAGCAGGGAATCTGAACAGTCCGCAAGCGGTTGCTTCTGCTTCAGATCCAACGCGCGCACCCCCCCCCCCCAGGCCCGTAGCGGTAGCTAGCAGGGAATCTGAGCAGTCTGCAAGCGGTCTGAAGAGCCCCCAAAAGAAGACCTTAGCCCTCAGCGAGAGATTTTTTGGCCTTTGCTTTGCAGTTTGCGGTTCAGTGGGCGCCACGCGGTGGGGGGAAGGGGGTGGGGTTACTCTACAATATTCAAGTGCCACTTTTAACTTACCATGGCCGGCTGCACGGTGATTTCAGAAGCTGTGTTGGGCTGAGGCACGCATATGTGTCTGAGATGCTCTGACTTTTCTGTGAGCTATTCAGTCACTTTTAGGTGTAGAACATGACCTTGTACAGAAATCATATCAGGCCTCTGAATACTGAGGTTGCAAACGGCATACTACTCCCATTGTGTACCGTCCGAGACTGCATCTGCCTCCTAACCTTGAATGTATCTGTCTCATAACTTTCAAACTTTCTTTGCCCACATTCGCCCACAGATGAACAATTATCTCAGAATCCCCCGTCTTGCTCCTCCCGCCGTGCATCGCAGATATGAAAGCGTAAAAAGAAAACACGAACGCGCGATGATATGTTCAGTGAACTCCTGGAGAACTCTCGCGCTGAGGCAGCCCGCCAGATGGAGTGGAGGGAAAGAATGATACAGGCAAGGGAGCGAGAGATACAGGCAAGGGAGCGAGAGATACAGGAATCGAGAGCCGCTGCAGAAAAGAGGGAAGAGCGCGAAGAAAGACGCATGGATGCTTTGCTCCGTATAATGGAGGACCAGAGCGACATGCTGCGATCTCTGGTGGAGCTGCAGCATGCCCAAAGATCACCTCTGCAGCCCCGTCTAACCACCTTCCCCCCTCCCCAAGTCCCATAGCTTCCCCACCCAAACGCGGGGTGAGAACCCGGGGGGGCAAGCTCCGTGGACCGACACACTCCACCCCACAAGCCAGCAGAAGCAGCAGCAGCAGCAGCAGGCTGACGTTCTCGGAAAACTTTTAAAAGCTGCTGTGTCTTGGCCACCCCTCCTCTCCCCCCTTCCCCCCCCCTACTCTGTCCGCTCCTCCCCCACTGCGACTGCTGGTTTCCCTCCAGGATACCAGGACAGTGATCCCCTGTATTTGTATTTCCAATGAACCAATAAAGGAACCATGATTTTTCAAACAGTGATTTTATTCTTCTTCGAGTGATTGCTCACATGCATTCCACTATAGGTTAGGCACGCGCTGCGGGCCTGGTTGCCGGGTAGATTTTTCCCCTAGCTGCAGACTGGGTGAGCAGGGGGCCCCCTGGAGTGGCGCCACTGAGGCACTCTATAAATACCCCTGCGACACAGTCTGGCCCTCAGTTCCTTCTTCACCGCTCGTGCTGGTAGTCGGAACAGGAGTACTGCTCTTGAGCGTTCTCCTTATCTCCTAGCTGTTGATTCTATTGTTATCTTTATCGTTCTTGTTAAGTAGTTGTTAGTTAGTTTGCATAGTTTTATAGTGTAGATAGTTAAGTGCAGGGGGTTTTTCCCTGCCACCGGAGCCATGTCATCCAAGGCTCCGGGATTCAAGCCATGTGCGGAGTGTGGGAAGCCCATGCCTGCGGGGGACCCACACTCCAAGTGCCTCAAGTGCCTCGGGGAAGCGCACTTGGCAGATTCCTGCAAGATCTGCAGGGCCTTTAAGCCCAGGACCCGCAAGGACAGGGAATCCCGCTTGCGGCAGATCCTGATGGAGGCGGCTCTCACTCCGGACTCGAGTGCGGCACCGGGCCCCGCACCCAAGCCGGCCAAATCCAAGCCTCGGCACCGGTCGTGCTCCCCCAGCGCGAAGCGTAGGAAGGACGCCCAACCTCGCTCCGCTCCGGCACCGGACCGCGTGCAGCCGCCGGCACCGCCCACGCGTCCGCCGTCGCCGCCTGGGAGCCGACCTGAGGCCCAGCCGCCTGCACCCGCACCGATGACTCCGGCGCCGCAGGAGGCCCCGTCGAGTCCGGTGCCAGTGGTCTCGCCACTCAGGGTGCCGATTCCGCAGCAGCTTCCCTCCACGCCGGAGGCGTTCGCTGCTGCGAGGAGGTTGCTTGCAGAGGATACCCCTCAGCAACCTGTCCGGTCTAGGGGCAAGCCGCCCATGACCGAGACCGAGATCGCGGCTCGAAGCCCGGCTGGGCATGGACGCCGATCGATCTCGCGGCGCCGATCGAACTCCCGGTACCGGTCAGCTTCCCGGCACCGGTCGCAGTCTCGGCGCCGCACGGAGTTGAGACCATGCTCCAGGTCTCCTCATGGCCGTTCGCGCAGGTCGCGCTCTGGCCGCCGGTCCGAGTCCTGGCGCCGATCAGAGTCCCGGCACCCATGTACAGCCAGGTGCCGGTCGTACTCTCGGCACCGGTCGCACTCCCGGCACCGGTCCGTTAGCTGCCGCAGGGACCGCTCCAGACGCCGCTCGCCAAGCCGATCGTCATCTCGGCACCGCTCGGCGTCACGGCACCGGTCCTACTCGACCCGGCACCGATCACCTCGGCACCGGTCGTCGTCACGGCACCGCAGAGGTCGACGCTCCACCTCTAGACGGCACCGACGCTCGCCTCAGCACCGGACCCCATCTCGGCACCGAAGGTCTTCCCGGCGCCGGTCGTCACCGCAGCACCATGGATCCCGAAGGCGGAGCCGATCCAGCAGTAGCCGCTCTTCAGAGGGCCATCGCTTCTCCCGGCACCGGTCGAGAAGCCCTCGGCACCGAGAGCGTAGAGAGTCTGTCAGCACGCGAACCCGGCATGACTCTCCGCCCAAGGCCCTGCAGTCGGCTACCGCGGCTGCCCCATGGCACTCCTCTGCCTCAGTGTCCCCCCGACTAACGGGACCAGCCCCAGCCACCCAACACCCTGCTTGGCCAGAATGGGTGCCATGGGAGTATGAACAGCCTGGGGAAACCCAATCCGAACCGGGCTTCCCAGTGTGTGCAGGGAGTGCTAGGCAGGAGCTGGTGGGACCACCATCGGCCAGTCAGCCTTCGGCGGTGCACAGCCCTAGAGAGCCGGGTCCGTACGCCTCCCCAGTAGGGGTAGAGGCAGTGGCGGGCACCTCTTCCACTAGCCCGCCCGCCCTGGAGCTCTCTAACTATCAGCACCTCCTCCAGGCGGTCGCAAAGAACATGAACCTGCCCTTAGAGGAGGTCCCGGTGGTGGATGACCCTGTCACCACCATGTTGACAAAGGGCACCCCGGCACGCGTGGCGGTGCCGTTCATTAACACCATCAAGGCACACACGGCGTCGGTCTGGAAGACCCCCGCCTCCATCCCCCCCACTGCTCGGGGGGTAGAGAAACGGTACTTTGTCCCGGCCAAGGGCTATGAGTACTTATACGTGCACCCCACGCCCTCCTCCCTGGTGGTGGAGTCGGTGAATAACAAGGAGCGCCATGGTCAGGAAGCGCAGGTGCCCAAGGCCAAAGAAGCCAAAAGGCTGGATCACTTTGGCAGGAAGGTGTATTCCTCCGGGGGCCTACAACTTAGAGTAGCCAACCATCAGGCGCTACTAAGTAGACACCACTTCGACACGGTGGAGGCCCTTACAAAATTTGAGACCGCTCTCCCCCAGGAGAGCAGACAGGAGTTCAGGGCCCTGCTACTCCAGAGCAGGGACATATCCAGACATGCCCTGCAAGCGGCCCTGGACTCGGCCGACTCTGCGGCCCGAACAATGGCCTCGGGCATAGCCCTCCGCCGGGCAGCGTGGCTCTCCTCGTCCAGCCTAGCCCCGGCCATGCAATATAAGATCCAGGACCTCCCCTTTGAGGGACAGGCCCTTTTTTCAGAGGACACGGACACCCGGCTCCAGGCCCTCAAGGACAGAGGGGTGACCCTCAAAGGCCTGGGTATGCACACCCCAGGCCCACAAAGGCGCCCCTTCGTCCCTCCACGAAGGAGGTTCTTCCCACCTGCTCACCCGCCCCAGGACTCCTCTAATAGGAGAGACCGCCCCTACCGCAAGCGGCAAGGGCCCAGACAAGGCGGGAAGCAGCGAGGCTCTAAGCCTCCCCAAGGGCCTAAGCCCAACTTTTGATGGTGCGCCCGGGGGCAGTTTACCAACCACAGTCCTGGATCCTCCCTTCGGAGACCGTCTGTCCTACTTCCACCGTGCATGGTCGGACATTACATCAGACCAGTGGGTCCTCCGCACGGTGGCGGTAGGATACTCCCTCCAGCTCTCCTCCACTCCTCCCACCCACCCACCTCCCTCGTCCCTCTTCAGGGACCCCTCTCACGAGCAACTGCTCGTACAGGAGGTCAGGTCGCTCCTTGCATTAGGAGCCATCGAACCTGTACCACAGGAGTTCAGAGGAAAGGGGTTCTACTCCCGCTACTTCCTAATCCCCAAGGCGAAAGGGGGCCTCCGGCCCATCCTGGACCTGCGCGAACTCAACACCTACATGATCAAGTTCAAGTTCCGCATGGTCACCTTGGGCACTATCATCCCCTCTCTGGATCCGGGAGATTGGTTCGCTGCCCTCGACATGAAGGACGCCTACTTCCACGTGAGCATCAAACCCTCACACAGGCGTTACCTCCGCTTCCTGATAGCGGGAGAACACTATCAGTTCGCCGTCCTACCCTTCGGCCTGTCCACCGCACCCAGGGTGTTTACGAAGTGTATGGCGGTAGTGGCGGCGTTCCTACGACGCCGCGGGGTACACTTATACCCATACCTCGACGACTGGCTCATCCGAGGCGCCTCCAGGGAACAAGTGGCAGCACACGTGCGTCTCGTGATCAGCACGTTCGACCGCCTGGGAATCCTCCTCAACAAGGAGAAGTCCACCCTGGAGCCTACCCAGAGTATAGAGTTCATAGGAGCCCTACTAGACTCCAGGGTAGCAAGGGCATCCCTGCCCCAGCCTCGGTTCCTCACCATCCAGTCGGCCATCGGACAACTCCGCAACTGTCCGATGACTACGGTCAGGGTCTTCCTCAGCCTGTTAGGCCACATGGCATCGTGCACCTTCGTCATACAGCACGCCAGGCTACGGCTGCACCCTCTACAGTCGTGGCTCGCAGTGGCCTACAGACCGAGAAGGGACAGTATGGACACCCTCCTCTCCATCCCCAGAGCCACCCTATCCGCTCTGGCATGGTGGGAAGACCAGAACAATGTGTGCCGAGGAGTCCCCTTCCTCCCCCCCAGCCCGTCCATGTCCCTGGTGACGGACGCCTCGTCGCTAGGGTGGGGAGCTCACCTAGGGGAACTCAGGACCCAGGGCCGCTGGTCGGAGTCAGACCTCGGCCTCCACATCAATGTCAGGGAGCTGAGGGCCGTCCGACTTGCGTGCCACGTGTTCCGGGACACGCTACAGGGTCACTGTGTGGCGGTGCTGACAGACAACACCACAGCCCAATACTACATAAACAAGCAGGGAGGGGCCCACTCCAGCCCCCTGTGTCAAGAGGCGACTCTCCTATGGGAGTTTTGCATAGCCCACGCTATTCACCCGGTGGCCTCCTTCCTTCCCGGAATCCAGAACACCCTAGCGGACCACCTCAGCAGGTCATTTATGTCTCACGAGTGGTCCCTCCGGCCGGATGTCATCCGACCGATCTTCCTGAGGTGGGGGTTTCCCCACATCGACCTCTTCGCCTCCAGACAGAACAGGAAGTGCCTCCAGTTCTGCTCCTTCCGAGGCAGCTCCCCGGGGTCTCTGACGGATGCCTTCCTCCTACCCTGGACGGAACACCTGTTCTACGCGTTCCCTCTGATCCCGCTTCTACACAAGGTGATACTGAAGATCAGACGGGACAGGGCACAGGTCATCCTCATAGCCCCGGCCTGGCCCAGGCAGTGCTGGTATGCGTCCCTCCTCCGGCTGTCCAGGGCCCCTCCTATCAGCCTCCCGCTGTGGCCAGACCTGATCTCGCAGGACCACGGTCGCCTCCTGCACCCGGACCTGCGGTCACTTCACCTCACGGCGTGGCTACTCCATGGCTGAGAGGTCCTGAGCTCTTATGCTCAGCTGAAGTACAGAATGTCCTTCTGGGAAGTAGGAAACCATCCACCAGAAGTACCTATACGGCCAAGTGGTCCCGCTTTTCTGCATGGTGCGGACAACACGATATAGTCCCAAGTGAGGCTACTATCCCACGTATATTGGACTACCTCTTAGGCCTTAGAAATCAGGGCCTTTCTACCTCCACCATCCGGGTCCACCTCGCGGCCATATCAGCTTTCCACCCGGGCCAGTTGAACCACTCAATCTTTTCCGATCCTGTGGTATACCGTTTCCTCAGGGGCCTGGATAAGCTATACCCGAACATTAAGCGTCCCATCCCACCTTGGGACCTCAACCTCGTGCTCTCACGCCTCGTGATGCCCCCGTTCGAGCCCCTCGCCACGTGCTCCTTAACGCACCTCTCCTGGAAGGTGGCATTCCTAGTAGCTATCACCTCGGCTCGTAGAGTGTCAGAGATCCGTGCACTTACCTCTGAGCCGCCTTACACTATCTTCCACAATGACAAGGTGCAGCTACGTCCCCACCCGGCCTTCCTGCCTAAGGTGGTCTCTCCCTTCCATGTTAATCAAGACATTTGTCTTCCAGTCTTTTACCCTAGGCCTCACGCCTCTGGGAGGGAACAGCAATTACACACGTTGGACGTTAGAAGGGCTCTTGCTTTTTATTTAGACAGAACAAAGCAATTCAGAAAAACAACGCAACTCTTTGTGGCAGTTGCAGAGAGAATGAAGGGCCAGCCAGTTTCAGCCCAAAGGCTCTCCTCCTGGATCACCTCGTGCATTCACACCTGTTATGACCTCGCGGACAAGCCGCTTGAGAAAGTAACAGCACACTCCACGAGAGCGCAGGCGTCCTCTGCGGCCTTCCGGGAGGGAGTCCCTATCACGGACATCTGCAGGGCGGCTACCTGGTCCTCCGTCCATACCTTCGCCGCCCACTACGCCATAGTCCAGCAGACCAGGGACGATGCGGCGTTTGGGTCAGCGGTCTTACGATCAGCAATGGGTCAACCCGACCCCACCTCCTAGGTATTGCTTGTAGTCACCTATAGTGGAATGCATGTGAGCAATCACTCGAAGAAGAAAACAAGGTTACTTACCTGTAACTGTTGTTCTTCGAGATGTGTTGCTCACATCCATTCCAAACCCGCCCTCCTTCCCCACTGTCGGGTTAGCCGGCAAAGAAGGAACTGAGGGCCAGACTGTGTCGCAGGGGTATTTATAGAGTGCCTCAGTGGCGCCACTCCAGGGGGCCCCCTGCTCACCCAGTCTGCAGCTAGGGGAAAAATCTACCCGGCAACCAGGCCCGCAGCGCGTGCCTAACCTATAGTGGAATGGATGTGAGCAACACATCTCGAAGAACAACAGTTACAGGTAAGTAACCTTGTTTTTCCTCTGCAAGCATGGGGAGGGGGGAGGGAAAGAGGGTTCAAGGGCAGCAGGCTTAGAGCACAGCAAGGGAGCAGATTCTCAAACGCCATCTCGGGCACTCATAAAAATGGTTTTCAAGGCATCCCTGAGGCGCAGGGCCTCACGGTGTGCTCTTCTACTTTCCCTGCTTGTTGGCTGCTCGTAAGTAGCAGAAAGTAAATTTGCCTCTGCCTCCCAGCCCGCCATAAACGTTTCCCCCTTGCTCTCTCAGATATTGTGGAGCACAGAGCAAGCAGCAATAACAATGGGGATATTTCTCTCGCTGATGTCTGAGCGAATCAGTAACGAACGCCATCTCCCCTTCAGACGGCCAAATGCACACTCCACGGCCATTCTGCACTTGCTCAGCCTGTAGTTGAACAGCTCCTGACCCCTGTCCAGGGCTCCTGTGTAGGGCTTCATAAGCCAGGGCATTAGGGGGTAGGCTGGGTCCCCAATGATAACGATCGGCATTTCGACCCCCCCCCCACGGAAATTTTCTGGTTGGGGAAGAAAGTGCCTTGCTGCAGCTGCCTAAAAATCCTAGAGTTCCTGAACACTCGAGCGTCATGAAGCTTTCCCGGCCACCCCACGTACAGGTCGGTGAAACGTCCCTTGTGGTCAACCACTGCTTGCATGACCATTGAGTAATATCCCTTCCGGTTTCTGTACTCGGTGGCCTCGTGGTCCGGTGCCAGGATAGGGATACGAGTCCCATCTATAGCCCCATCACAGTTAGGGAATCCCATGGCGGCAAAGCCATCTATTGTGGCTTGCAGGTTTTCGAGGTTTATAACCCGGGTAGCAGCCGCTCGACGATTGCCCTGCTTACTTGCATCACAGCAAAGCCCACTGTAGACCTACCCACCCCAAACTGATTCGCCGCTGACCGGTAGCTGTCTGGCGTTGCAAGCTTCCAGAGGGCTATCGCCACTCGCTTCTCAACTGTAAGGGCCGCTCTCATTTTGGTATTCCTGCGCCGGAGGGCCGGGGACAGCAAGTCACAAAGTTCCATGAACGTGCCCTTTCACATGCAGAAGTTTCTGAGCCACTGGGAGTCATCCCAGACCCGCAGCACTATGCGATCCCACCAGTCCGTGCTTGTTTCCCTGGCCCAGAATCGGCGTTCGATGGCATGAGCCTGCCCCATTGCCACCAAATTTGACAGATTGTCAGTCCCCCTACTTCCAAAAATGGCAGTGTCCCTGTTGTCCCCGCTGTGCACGTCCTTGTCCATCTCCTCCTCACTGTCGTCGGGTTCCAGAAAGCGCAGTTGTCCCCGGATCGCATTCCTCTGCAGACGGTGCAGCACGAACTCCGCAACCGTGATCGAGGTCCTCACAACGGCCATTACTGTTTCCGTGGTGTCAGCGGACTCCATGCTTGCAGTGCTATGGTGTTAGCACGGCGCTGAGAAAGGGCGCGAATTATGGGATGCCTACCCACAGTGCACCGCTCGTAATGGGGGGTCGGCAGCGCGGAAAAAGGGTGCGAAATTTGGAAATGCCTACCCATAGTGCAGCACTCGAAATGGTGCCTGCTGGGGGATCAGGGAACTGTGGGAGAGGTACCCACAGTGCCACGCTCGTTATGTCGACGCTTGCAAAAGTTGTGCGGACAGACACTGTTGACTTGCTGTGCTTTGCTGTGCCTAGTGAAGACACACAAAATCAGCTGCATACAGTCGCGTTTACAAAATCGAAATAAAGGAAATCGAACTACTGCTGTAGTGAAGACATACCCTTAGTGTCACCTGCAAGCCATGCCCAGGGTGTGTTTCAGTCCTTGGGGAACTACCATTGCCCAGTCCTTTGTCAAATGTCTTGCAGAGTGTTATGTACTATCCTAAGAAATGAGGCCTTAAAGGGTAGAGGGTGACTTGGCCATCCCTTCCTCAGTCTGGCCACAGCAGAGTTCAGGTTGTTACCATAACAATGTTGCCGAGTGACGTTGCCCTTTTCAGGGACACTGATCTCCTTTCCTGGGAACGAGATGGTGTCTCCATTATTCTGGGAGTGTGGTGTCCCCCATTGCAAGTAGCAGGGGCTCCTCTTCCAGCTTCTCTCTATAGCCTTTTCCTTGTGGGCCATGGCAGCTATTACTCAGCAGCTGGCACATACCCGTAATGTCACTGAAAGAGCTTCCCACAGACTGTGCATAAATTACAGATCACATGCCTCCTAGCCCAGTGAAAAATGTACCAAACTCACTGCCACTGTCACCAGACTTAATCCTGAACAGAAGTCCAGAGTCCCTCTGCCTGGCTATGCAGAACTCTGCAACATGGGAGACCGTTTTAAAAGCTCTTCTCAAAATCTCCATTGTGGAATCATCATGAGCTGCCATCCAAGCGATGTAGAGGTAAGGCAGAGTGGGACAGTGGCTAGAGCAGGAAAGTCAGTGTCAGGATCCCTGTGTTCTATACCAACCTTTGCCTCTGAGCCAGTGGGTGACCTTGGACACGTCATTGCTTCTCTTTGAGCTCCAGTCCTCCCCACCCCCACTAAAATGCATAAGGATAAAAATTGCTGACTTATCTTCTGGGGGGCTGTGAGGCTTAGTAAATGATTGTAAAGTGCTTTGAGATCTGCAGCTGAAAGTGCCCCTCACACACCATTTGGGAGCTTAAACATTTGCCTGCAGCAGCTAAGGATGAAAAAAAAAAGTAGCATCAAAGCCCAAAGTATGATAATCAGACTGGGCCTGACCCCTGCCCTTGAGTGGGCTAGGAATGTGGGTCAATGTGACCTGCAGCAATTACCAGGGGCGTGGGTTAGCCCCAAATCCCATGATACGCCATCCATTAATGCAGGGACGGTCTTTGCTCTAGGCAAAGAGTCTAGGACAGGGGCTCTCAAACTGGGCATCGGGACCCCTTAGGGGGTCGTAAGATTATTACATGGGGGGCTGTGAGCTGTCAACCTCCACCCCAAACCTTGCTTTGCCTCCAGCATTTATAATGGTGTTAAATATATTTAAAAGTGTTTTAAATTTATTGGGGGAGGGGTCACATTCAGAGGCTTGCTATGTGCAAGCAGTACCACTACAAAAGTTTGAGAACCACTGATCTAGGAGAAGACTTGGCCCCTGAGACAATCTGGAAGGAATTTTCAGCTGATCAGCAGCATCTGCATTGGTACTAGATATGTTTCACATTCTATCTAATACACTCTATTATAGGCCCGTGAAGCCAAGTGAGTTTGGTGCAGACATCACCCATGATGGCTGCGTAGGGGTCTTTTGGCAGAGTGCATGTAAGCAGTTTCCGGGACTGCCTCAAGTCCCATTTCTTCATAGAATCATAGAATATTAGGATTGGAAGGGACCTCTGGAGGTCATCTAGTCCAACCCCCTGCTTAAAAGCAGGACCAATCCCCAACTAAATAATCTCATCCACCTTTTGGGTACCCGAGAAGTGGGTGGGCCTAAGCCCGCCCGTAACTAAAGTCCCTCCCCCAGCCTGGCGGGAGGGACACTAGGCCTGGGGCCAACTAAACGCGGGGGGCAACTAATGAAAAAAAGGCAGGGGAGTGCGTGAAGGTCATAGGTTCAAAACAAGGGTACAGGATGGGGACACCGAGCAGAGAACCCCACACAGTGCCCACTGCTCCACAAAGCTGTCAAGGGAGCCAGTGGACGCTGCCCAGTGGAACTCTGCCCGGATGCGTGACTGGAGAAGTGACCAGAGGTAGGCCCCACAGTCGCAGCGTACCCCCTCGTCTAGCATCCTCCTCCTGGTCTTATAGATGAAATCATCTCATCCAGGGCTTTATCAAGCCTGACCTTAAAAACCTCTAAGGAACGTGATTCTACCACCTCCCCAGGTAACCTATTCCAATGCTTGACCACCCTCCTAGTGAAAAAGTTTTTCCTAATATCCATCCTAAACCTTCCCAACTGCAACTTGAGACCATTACTCCTTGTTCTGTCATCTGGTACCACTGAGAACAGTCTAGATCCATCCTCTTTAGAACCCCCTTTCAGGTAGTTGAAAGCAGCTATCAAATTTCCCCTCAGTCTTCTTTTCTGGAAAGTTACCTCCAAAGTTCTCCTCGGGTGGTTGGGAGGCTTTTGAAATCAGCCTGGCTAGTGGAATCTCAGTGACAGATTTGAATTTGTCAGCTTGCAAAGGAGACAGAAAAGAAAATGATGCTGCCAGAGTTGTATGGCCTCTGGGATCTGAATATGACACTCAGTCCATGCCCGGATCTGCCAAAGATTCCAGACAGGTGGCTGTGAAGGACCCCTGAAGATCCAGACACAATGGAACAAGCAGGGGCTAGTACGTCTCCTATACTAAGAAACAATAAAGCGCCAGTGGAAACTCTGAACCAATAATACCTGTAATAAATGAAGTGGGGGGAAGCTTCCTTTTATGGACACCCAGCCAGCCAGTTAGCTATAAAGTCCCTCTTGGTGGCTGTTCCATGCTTGCTTTACCTGTAAAGGATTAGAAAAAGTCCCCCAGGTAAAGTAAAGGGAGTGGGCACCTGACTAAAAGAGCCAATGGGATGACTAGAACTTTTTAAAATGGGGAGGAAACTTCCCCTTTGTGTCTGTTGTTCTCAGGAGAGCAGAGAGACAGAGCAGCAATGCTGTAAGCAGCTTTTAAACCAGGTATGAAAAAATCATACCTTGAACCTATTTATCTGAAACCCCAGATGTGTAAGTAGATGAGGAAGGTCTAGCAAGACATGATTAGATTTATTTCTTTTATTTGTGGACTCCTCCTCCCCTCAGGTTCGTGGACTCCTCTGTGCTAACCACAGATGCTTTTGTTTTTCTTGTAGCCTTTAAGCTGACCCTCGAGAGCTATCTTGATGCTTAATTTTTATTGTTTCTTTTTGGATCTAGCAAAAAGCCTAAGTTCCAAATATTTCCTTTCTTTTGCGGGTTAATAAAAATCCAATCTTGTTATTTAAAAAGGTAAATGTTGTGTCCCTAAGAGGTCTGTGCACATGTTGTTTAATTAGCTGGTGGCAACAGCTGATTTCCTTCTTTCCACCCCCCCCCCCCCTTTCCTCAGTTCTTCCTGGGAAGAGGGGTGAAAGGGCTTGAGGATGCCCCACAGCAAGGAATTCCTGTGTTCCTTCCTGGGTTCTAAAAAGGAGGGGGAGGGGTTTGCACTTTGGTGGTGGCAGCATCTTCTCATCCAAGGTCAGAGAGAAGCAGTGATGCTGGAAATTTAATATAAGCCTGGAATGGCCAGTATTCATTTTAAAAATCCTTGCGGGTCCCCATCTTCAGCACTCGAAGTGCCAGAGTGGGAAATCAGCCTTGACATGGTGGCAGAGCGGTGGGATCATTTTGAACCAGACCTCAGGTTTTTAAAAGGACACCGTTTTCTGGGCAAGTTACAACATTTAGCTTGCACTAGTCCACCCAGAATTGGATTTCCCCATCTGTTTTGTGAACCAGAACCACTGGAGAGGTCCATGCACTCTCAGAGGAGCAGATTACACCCATCTGTAATGTGTCCTTGATCTCCCTTTCTATTCCTGTTTTGACTCGAGAAGTCATCCAGTAAGGTTGGGCTCTAACTGAGTGAGCATCACCTGTGTCAATGGAGTGATATTCCTGTTCTGTCCGTCCAGGGGTGACTGAAAACTTTGGTACAAAGCTGGTGCACAGCTCCTGGATTTGCTGTCGCTGCTTCCAAGAGTTATGGAAAGGCTCACCTCTTCTATGCCACCATTGCTTTTTCCTTCATAGTAGACTCCATCAGGTCACTCAGCGTCGTCTCTCTTCTGGGCTGTAAACTGGAGAACCTTGACTTGGGAATAAAAGGGCCTTAGAGAATTAACATACTATACTTTAGGTTTTAGAGTAGGGTCTGGGAACACTGTGAGGTAATTAACAGTTCCCAGGAACTCTTGGTGCTTCCATCTTATTGGCCTGGAGCGCTTTCAGGATCATGACTTGGTCACCTACTCTGGCATGTTTACCATACCAGGCTTTTTGCTCTTGTAGAACATTCTGTAGGTTTTCTCAATCAAGGGCTAGAGAATTTTTTAGAGTGTTTTGAAGGCTGGTTACAAAGCACAACATGTTAGTTCCTGGAGGAGATGTAACCTCCTCCCATTGCTGCTTCACCAACTGTAATTGCCTCTTAACTTCGTGACCATAAACAAGTTCAAAGGGTGAAAATCCCAAACTGGAATGTGGTAGAGCCTTGTTGTCAGAGAACATCTGCTGCAACACTAGGTCCCAATCAAGGAGTGCTCATTCACAAATTTATTTATTACAGCCCCCAAAGTCCTATTAACCTTCTCCACTAGGCATTCGTTTGATGGTGGAAAGGGATGGCAACCAAGAGATTCATCCCATGAGCTTCCCAAAGATGTTTCAGGTCCCTGCTAGGAAGTTAGCTACCAAATCTGTAAGGATGTCAGAGGGACAA
Organism: Sternotherus odoratus; assembly: GCA_032164245.1. Taxonomy (NCBI): domain Eukaryota; kingdom Metazoa; phylum Chordata; order Testudines; family Kinosternidae; genus Sternotherus; species Sternotherus odoratus. The sequence continues at coordinate 33,186,436 of JAVMKO010000008.1, forward strand.
CCTACCCTGGCCAAAATTTCTGCCAATGCCTGGCTTACGCTTTTAGTCCTGGTGTTGCTTAGACTTACTGCTTACTGCATGGTTACTGCATCGGGTAGCAAAATCCATGAAAATCAGTCTGTACTGCTTTCCTCTGGGTGTCTTCTTAGGGAAAAGACCCAGAATATCCACAGCTACTCAGTTATGGAGAGGGACCTTGACCTGGCCTTGGGGCTTTCCCTCCCTCTGGCACACCTCACAAGACCCTCCCAGTGAAATGAGTTCGTCAAACAGACTTTGGTCCTATTCACCCCAGTATGGACACTGGGGTGATCGTGGGCTAAGCTCAATACTTAGTTGGAACAACCAATTGTCTCTGTGGATGCCAGTTCTTGTGCCCACCAGAAAGGATTTCCTTGTATAAGAGTCCTCCTCCTACAACAAACCTAGACCTACTGGAAGAGCTGAGAGGCGGTGAGTTGCTCCGTGCCACTCTCCAAGCCCCCTTGAATCTTTTATCCGCTTCCTGTTCTGCCTGGAACTGCTCCCTTGCTGCTGAAGACATTAGTTTCTCATGGGATTGTGGACTTTGGCTTAGTCCCATGCTCTGGCACACTTCACAAGACCGGACATAGGCAAGAAATGTCCTTGTCCATTCCCTCCCAGTGAAATCACTTCCCCAAATGGTCTTTGGTCCTGTTCACCCCAGTATGGCCACTAGGGTGGTTGCTGGCTAAGCTCAAGAGCTTTTCCCTATACTTAGTTGTGAGACACCTGGATTCAAATCCCTGTTCTGACTCAGGCTAACCACTGGGATGTTGGCTAGTCTGGGACACACACCCCCTCCCAGTCTGGTTACCTCTGACTGTCTTTTATGCAGAGCATTCTCTGAGAACACCTGATGGATTGATGCCCACATGGAAGCTAGCCAGAGGAAATGCCTAGTTTGAGAAAGCCTCCAGGGCATGAGTATGAGCTAGGGTGGTTCTGCACATGGCCACTGATGACAATTTAGGCACCTACAGTTAGGTGCATCTGAGTGGGAGTTCTGAGGATGTCAATATTGCCTAAATATTGGATTTAGGTGCCTAAAGTGGCCAGTAGGGAGCTAAATCCCTTTGTGGATCTAGCCCTAGGATCGTGGCTAATTCTGAAGGGTTTTAATCCAGCTTGGATGTTCTTTAAAGGATCTGCTCTAGTGCCAACAGGTATTATTTGGGGGCAGTTCTATGTCCTGTGTGATGCAGGAGGTCACACTAGATCAACACAACAGATAAATATACCGAGATCCAGCTCTACGAGATGGGTGTAAGGACCTCAAAAGGTCATCGAGTCCAGTCCCCTACCTTCACTAGCAAAACCAAGTACTGTTTCCCTACCAATCTTTTTGCCCCAGATCCGTAAATGGCCACCTCATGGATTGAGCTCACAACCCTAGGTATAGCAGGGCAATGCTCAAACCACTAAGCTATCCCAGGGAGCTGAAGCAGAGGGGAGCTGGAGCTGCCCAGAGCCAGGTGCAGTGAGCAACTGGGGAGAGCGAGGGAGGACCCTTGGCAGTGAGCCTAGCTCAAGGGGATGTCCCCAGCCAAGAGGTCTTGCAGGCCAGACTTGGGGGGGGGGGGGAGATCATAACCATCGGGGGGGGGGAGAAGGGGGCTGATAATGGGAAGAAGCCTAGAGCCTGAGGGCATGTGGCCACAGCAAGTGTCTGACCCGCAGCATCCCTGCAGCACAGCCAGGGCCTGAGCAGGAGGCCTGGGATGTGTGAGGAGTGAACTTCCCTGACATTCCAGCCATGGCTGGTTGTGGTGTCTCCATGCCACAGAGTAGGGTGACATATTTTCCTTTAACCTTTCCCATTTTTCCTTATTTTTTAAATTGGTTGCTGTTTAATAATTTGTTTTGCTTTGAACTGTACGTAAAGATCAGTGGGTCAGGGAAGCATCCTGTAAGGGAGAGCACCCAGAGTGGGCACACCCCAGCCCCTGCCCTAAGCAACCATGACAAGTTTGGGGGCTGAACCTCCAGGAATCCTGGGCCCAGCCTTGTTTGGGTTACGAGGACTCTGCCACACAGGAGAGTGGAAAGGGAGACCTTGAGGCCAGGCAGGTCTCTGGGTAAAGGAAGTGGGAGCGCAGACTCAGATCCTTTCGCTAGCCCATTTCACCGGGGTAGTATATAAGCCAGGATAGTTCCCCACAATAGCGGGACCATTCCCCTGCTTACACATAGTTCCAGTACTGTATTCTGGTGCAGGTGATGGAAGAGAATGGCAGGGAAGAGAGAAGGGGTGAGCACAGTCTGCTCTGGGTTGTGATGTTGCTGTATCTGCAAGGAGCAGCACACCTCAGCTCGGAGAACTTGTTTGGCAAAGCTACAGCTATAGCAATATGGCGATAAGCAGGTCAGGACTTACTGGTGTGGTGCTCCAATAGGCAGCACTCATCCCTCGAGGCAGAATCCATCCCCACAGCCCAGCAGAGTGCTGAGGGAGGGGGAGGGGGAGGTTCTGGGGGAGGTACAGAAGGGAGGTTCTGGCAGAGTACATTATCACAACTCATCCTCATTTAAATACAAGAGTCACAGGAGGATCCGCTGCAGGGCCAACTTACTTTTTGACACACCTTTACTGCAAACAGGTGTGTTTATACCTGTCTGAATGTGGAATCCTAGTGAAGATAAGACACAGTTTTTACCTTGAAGTAGCTAGGCGAGGTCAACATCAGATGAGGGGAATAAGGTTGTCCTCCGGTAGCTACATAACAGTGTAAAATCTACCTTGGTCTTGTCTCCACCAGGATATTATACTGAGATGGTGATAGCTTGCTATCTTGATGTAAGCAAACACCTCTCATTTTAAGTGAAGACATAAGCTTGGTCTACACCAGGGGGAGGGGGTCGACCTAAGATATGCAACTTCAGCTACGTGAATAATGTAGCTGAAGTTGGCACATCTTAGGCTGACTTAGCTGCTGTCCTCATGGTGGCAGCAGTCGGCAGCAGGCTCCCCCGTTGACTCCAGCTTGCGCCTTTTGGCAAGCTGGAGTTCCGGAGTTGACAGGAGTGCCTTTGGCGATCAGTCACTACCCGCCGATCTGGGGGGTAGTGAAGATATACCCATAGAAATGAATTATGAACTTTGGGTCCTTTTGGTCACTAAGTTAGCTAAGGGAATAAAAACATTGGATCAGTTTAAGTATCCTAACAGGAAACTAGTGAAAATCCTACTAATGGGAAACTTTGCAGTTGCCCATGATACAAAGACTAAAGCTACAAGAAAAAGCTAGGGCACCATCTGTTCAAGGTGATAGCAATTCATTGCCCAGATCAGTACAGGGCGCAGTCTGAAAGTGATGCAATAATAAAAGTCTATTGCAGCAGTGTGGGACAGGTTGCTAGAAAAAGGAATTCATCTGTGTGAATCACAACAGAGAAAGGGGGAGATCCTGACTAAATGCATAGTCACTCATCAGAACCTGGGGATGGAGACACAAACAGAAAACACGAGGTACTAATCTGTAACTCCAGGCAAAATGAGTCCAATGCCTCTTGCATTGTCCCAGCTACGGAACACGGAGAGACGGCCCCTCTTCCCCTCCACTTAATCTCCCATAAAACAGAAATTACCTTATGCAACAATGACAATCGCACAAACACATTCCACTGCTAGAACAGCTGCATGGCCGTGTGTCTCAGAACACTGAACTCGCTCACTGGGGCCAACTGGAACAAGGGCTGCAGAAAGATACAAAAGCTGTTGCATCATAGTCACAACTGCTCAGTTAAGGCTTGCTAAATATTTTTGGCTAAAGTGATTCACTGGCCAAGCAACAACAAAGATGAGAGCGCGAGAGAGTTGGGGGAGGGCAGAGCAGACAAGCTAAGACCATCCGAACAAAGGAAAAACTATAAACAGTGAAATTTTGAAATTCAAAGAGCAAAACCCACTCTTGGGGTGAGACACTTTAAAATCTGCCCTACCATTAATACAGTGAGACTCAGCAGGCCCAAAGATGGGAATTGAAAGCATTAGGAGGGAGAAGGAGGACTGGACAGGGAAAGGATGAGACAAAGAGTATAGTATCAGGAAGTATCAATGACAGTAAGGATAAACACGGGATATTCTAGAGATTAGAGAGAACCTGGGGCTGGGGAGGATGTATGAGACTGGATAGGTGAGCAGGGGGAAGATCTAGTTGGGCTTGGAGGAGAGGAGAGGCTAGGAGGAACAGTGAGGATGGGACAAGGACTTGGAGGTGTGTAGCTTGGGTTGGCTGGCTGGCCGTGCTCAGTGGCTGCATTTTGCTAGTACCTTTGTGTGTACAGTGGAGTCTGGCTCACTCTGTGTAAAGTGTATTAAGAGCTGCTTGACGCTTTTGATAAAACAAGGAAACAGAAAACAAACCAAATTCATCCCCAAATGGTTCTAGAGCAACTGTCCCTCATTCCAACTGGGTACCCAGGCTTGGCCCGTATGTACTGCCTGTGTACTGCAAAGGTGCTGGCCGAAGTTATGGCTGACCAGCGTGGGCAAGCAATAAGGCTGCCATCCCTAGAAACCTTCAGGAGAGGATTGCAGGGCACTTCTGGGAAAATTTAATCAAGATCTCTCAGGAGGATTTGTTGGAACAATAAAAAGACAAACCTCTCTCTGCATGAATTATGCCCTTACCAAAAGGGATTCTTGCATTTGCTGATTATCAGATGTTATGGGGGCGGGGGGGGGAGTAATTATTGGGCAAGAAACCCCTCTGCTGTAAACTCTACCTGACCTTACACAAGACAATCTTTGGAAAGATTCTCTTGCATTGTTCCTTATCGGCAGTTAAGCTTGCTTCCGGAACCACAAAACCGGTTCAGGTTGGAGGCCCCCTGGTCATGCAGAGAATGGTCACCTACATAGAAATGCAGAACTTGTCATTGTCTTGAAGGATATAAATACTGCTGTGTGAAGCTAATAAAGTCGCCGTACGCTTCCAAAGCTATCAGCCTGAGGAAGGTGCGCGCCCTTTGATCAAAGCTGCCTGGTGTTTGTGTGTTTCTTGGTCTCGGACAGTTTTTGAGCAATAGTCTGACTCCGCACGATCCAGGTGTGGAAAAGGTGAGTAGGACCAGCTAATTTTACCTAACAGATTCATAGAACACCCCTGCATACAAAACCAACCTGCTCGGCAGGGCCTAACCCCATAGGGGAATGAAAAGCAGAAAGCAACGCTACCACTCAGCATGGTCCCTCTTCTGTACCAGTACATTAATCAAAAGTTGACATCAGTGTCCAATGTAGTCGGGGGGGCCACCAGTACACCCCTGTCATGGGAAATAGCAACTTACACACTTACCCAAGGTTCCTTCCCCTGCATCCGGCTCTCCAGCGCTCAACTACCAGGACCGCAGCGGAGTCACAAATGGGTCCTGGCTTGTGGCATAGCTGGACCCCCATGGTTGCATGTCCCCCATCCTCCTCCTCCTTGTCCTCGCTGTTCATGGCAGGGCCTGTGACTCAGAGTTCTCAGAGATACCCCCTCTGGCCTGTGGGATCAGGGCCGGCGACAGGGGGGTACAACGGGTACAGCTGTACCGGGCCCCGGACTTCAGGGGGGCCCCTGAAGTCCGGGGCGGGTACGCTGCTGTACCCCGTTGTCGCCGGGGCTGTGAGCGAGGCGCGGCTCAGGCAGCCGCTGCCGCGCTCACCAGCCCCCTCCCCCGGCACCCAGCAGCCTCCCCCGCCCCCCTTTGCTTCTCCCGGCCGGCCATGCGGCCGCAGCACATGCGGGGGTTGGGGCCCGCGGGCGTCGGGAGATCGGCCGGGGGGCGGGGGGAGAGGGGGCGGGAGATCGGTGAGGGGGGGGGCGGAGGCGGGAGATTGGCGGCGGGGGGGTCGCGGGCGGCGGGAGACTGGCGGGGGGGGGCCCATACGATCTGCCGTACGGGGCCCCAAAATTCCTGTCGCCGGCCCTGTGTGGGATGGTAGCAGGATCTCCGCCAAGCAGGGCATACAGCTGTTTGTAACAGCAGCAGGCCTGGGGCTTAGCATTGGACTGTTTGCCTCCCTGGCCAAGTGATGCAGTCCCTTCACTTTCACTGCTGCTGAGCCCTGTTGTTCCCTTCTCCTGCATCTCCCGCTATCTGCTCCACGTAGTCTACGTTTCTACAGCTGGTCTGTAGCTGGGCTTGCATAGTCCCTTCTTCCCACAGGCCAGGAGATCCAATGTCTCCTATTTATGTCAGAGTGTGTCTGGAGTGTGTAGCTGCACACAACAATGTGCAACATGGGCAGCTTCACACAACAATGGAGAGCTGCTAGGTGTGCTCACCAAGCTGGACACACAGGAAAAAGCATTTCTGAACTTCCTGGGACTTTAAAATCTCTAGGCTCCCCAGGCAGGAGAGTCCACAATTGTGACCACTGAGGTCCGTCAGTCATTGTGGAACAGCTGCTGGAGGACTGTTAGGGTTGACATAAGTAACACAGTGTCTGCACTCAGGCTACATTGACCTCATGGCACAGACTACAGCTCAACGCTGCTTGGGGAGGGTGTTACTGCATCGCGGTAACAAGGCACTGCTATCAGTGCAGGACAGAACTAAGTGCAGACACATGCCCAACCAGGTGGATGCAAGGCGGTTTAGTAGCCCTATCTTTGTAGGGGATCTGAGACAGGAGAGTGATGCTCATACAATGTATGGAGTGAGGAATAAGCATTAATGATCTGAGGGGCCTGATCAGCAGTGATGTAAACAGTGTAAGTCTATTGATTTCAGCAGAGCTACATTGATTTACACCAGCTGAGGATCTGGTCCTGTGTGTGTGTGTGTTGGGGTGGGAGGGGTGTGTGTGTGTGTGTGTGTGTGTGTGTGTGTGTTGGGGTGTGTTGGGGTGGGAGGGGTGTGTGTGTGTGTGTTGGGGTGTGTTGGGGTGGGAGGGGTGTGCGTGTGTGCGTGTGTGTGTTGGGGTGGGAGGGGTGTGCGTGTGTGTGTTGGGGTGGGAGGTGTGTGCGTGTGTGTGTTGGGGTGGGAGGTGTGTGTGTGTGTGTGTTGGGGTGGGAGGTGTGTGTGTGTGTTGGGGTGGGAGGTGTGTGTGTGTGTGTGTTGGGGTGGGAGGTGTGTGTGTGTTGGGGTGGGAGGTGTGTGTGTGTTGGGGTGGGAGGTGTGTGTGTGTGTGTGTGTGTTGGGGTGGGAGGGGTGTGTGTGTGTGTGTGTGTGTTGGGGTGGGAGGGGTGTGTGTGTGTGTGTGTGTTGGGGTGGGAGGGGTGTGTGTGTGTGTGTGTGTTGGGGTGGGAGGGGTGTGTGTGCGTGTGTTGGGGTGGGAGGGGTGTGTGTGTGTGTGTGTTGGGGTGGGAGGTGTGTGTGTGTTGGGGAGGGAGGGGTGTGTGTGTGTGTGTTGGGGAGGGAGGGGTGTGTGTGTGTGTTGGGGAGGGAGGGGTGTGTGTGTGTGTGTGTTGGGGAGGGAGGGGTGTGTGTGTGTGTTGGGGAAGGAGGGTGTGTGTGTTGGGGAGAGGGGAGGTGTTTACCTGGAGGGACAATTTATCACAGATGAAAAACAAGGTGACTTGGGCTTTCTTTTTGCAAACTTCACCGGGGATGTTTTTGTTTCTCAGCATCCAAAGCCCTGTTTGTTTGGTCTTGGATTCCCTGCCCACGGGCCAGCTTGTGACCACCCTATCCCCTCCAACAGTCCTCCCCTAGTAAACCCAGTGAGGCACTGTGGGCTCCCAGTCCAGCCCAATGTCATGCTAAGTGTTTCACATTTTTCCTCCATTTCCCCTGTGACTCAAAGGGAAGGAATCAATTTTCGCTCTAAAATAAAGTCAAACTCTACTTCTCGACTTGCCAGGGGAGTGACAGGAACACACACAAACAGCGTTAGCTTTCCTAAGGTTAGTCAGCATGTGAAGTGAACCAGCCTGACAAAAATCAGAACGCAGGGTCCAGGTACTAACATTACAGAAATCCATCTAGAAGGTGACGTGTCCCCCTTCACCGATAGCAGCACTGAGACACGTGATCAGAGAAGCATGCATCAGACCAGAGCCAACAGTACAAAGATCCACACATCATGGAGAACCTCCAGCTGTTCAGTCTGGCACAAAGCCGTGGTCCCTGGTTTGTGTAGGTATCTGATCACTGCAAACCTTCCAAGGTCTCCTCCAGTCTCTTTAGCACCTCCCATCTCCAAGAAGCCTTTGTCCTTCTGTCGGATGGTATCATCTTGAGGGTTGGGGATGACCAGGGCCCACTCCAACCTCTATTGTCTTTTGTGGCAAATGATGGGTCCAATCTTCCCTCCATCATCTCCAGGCCCGATTCCTCGGCTGAAAATCCTTGGTTCCCCCACCCTTGTCTTGTGGAGCCTTCTTCCCTGTCCCCATCCCCCCTGCGCTCTCCTCATCCCGTGCCTGTCTCTCTCTCATTCCCTCTCCCCACTAGCCTCTGGCCCCACCTGCTCCTTCCTTGATGTCCTCTGTGCGGTCTCTCCTCTGCTGCAGCACATTCTCTTATAGAAATGCGCACATGTGTGCGCACGCACACACCCCGCTTGGGCTCAGACAAGCCCATGGTGTCAGGTCCCCAGCGCCTGCTTTGCAGCACTTGAACGTCAAGCTTCTTTGAATCCAAAACCGTCAGTGAACCTGCAAAACTCACCTGCTCTCATAACAAAACTAGTGAATTTCATCCCCCCCACCCAAACAGACTCAGGTCTCTTCACATTCCAGCAGACAGCATCCTTCCCGCCAACAGGCCCAGACCGTTGCTCCTCTCTCCTGGACACTCCCAACTAGCCCAGACAACCCCTCTACCAGCCAGAGATCTCAGTGGGGCTGCACCTCCCCACCCCACGCTCCCTATGTCTTACCTGACAGTTTTGGGGGACCCCCATTGACCACTGTTGCTTCCCAAGCCTTCCAGGGGCAGATGGCTGGCCCTTTTCATAGCAGATTCAAAGTGTGTGGGGGGGGGGGGGGGGGGAAGAGTAGCAAAGAAGCTCACTGCTACCCACTGTGCACCGACAGCTCCAGGAAACTTCTAGGGTCACAACCAACAGCAGAAGCTTCCACATTACCCTGCCAGCATCTTGCTGCAGGCCCCATAGTGCTGGGAAAGAGATCCGATCTCCTAGGGCTGGAGGGCCACAGGCCCCGAACCCTTGAGGGGGGTGAAAGTGAGTATCCAGGATGGGGAGCTGAACAGGTTAGTGAGTGAAGCAGTAACAGGAGAGCGACCTGGCACTAGTTGTTAGAGATTCTCTGTTAAGGAGCAAGCCCAGCTTCTGGGCAGACCTGGGGTGCCCTGTGTGTGGCTGGCTCCAATCTGTGTCAGTCACACTGGTGGCTCCTTGTAATGCTCTAGAAGTCCCTGCAGGAGCCACGGTTCCTCCTGTAGATGCCCCGGGTCCCTCCCACAAGGCGCAATGGGGTCTCCCTTCCTCAGCTCACCATGGACCATCTTAGCCTTGATTCTTTGGAGCTGCACTGGGGACTCTCCGAGCATCTTTCATGGGACGAGGGGCCCGAAAGTCCCATTTTTCTCATGATAAAAGATTTGATGCCTCTGATCATCCCGGCTGAAATAACAGCTCTCTTGCAGCAAGTGAGCTATGCAGAGAGCAGAGGTGCACATCAGCTGATTATTCTTCACAGGCAATTTCATGCCGGACCATAAAATATTGATATCCCAGTGCAGCTTCCTTAAGCCTGGAACAACTGCTGCAGGTCTGTGCTGCATTTCACAATCAGATTTATTCCCTTCCCCTGATCCTATCAGTTGCACCATAAACATGTCACAGGCCTGGCCTTGACTCATGGCACAAAGGAGCCAAGAATTCACAACACACAATAAACACAAAGCCATTCTGTCACTCCGCTCTCGCTGGTCACAAAAACATCCCTCGGCAGCTGGGATGTTTCTTCTGGCAGAGGAACCTTCTGGCCAGATCTGGATTCACTCCTTTCGACAGGGAAGTCAGTGGATCTATTTTAGGAGTCCAGGATATTAAGGATTGTTGTCTTAGTTCTTTCCTGCTTCTCCTATTTCACCAGTAGAAAAAGAACCTTGATCAAGGTTGGAGACAAAATTTGTGGGTCAATTGCCCTGCTTACACCCAATGGGAGTGCACAGCCTCCACAGCAGGAGACTGGGGGTCTGCAGAGCTAATTTCACCCCCCCCCCCCGATGAAACAGCTGACAGACACACTGTTCAATTAGTAACTGGTTATTAGTGAGCTAATTTTGGGACATGCTTTGAAGGTGACATTCTATAGCAGTGTGTGATTGTTCTACCTGAATGAAAGGAGTCAAAGCTGGGCAGGTCTCTACTTTGCTCACTTTGAAATGATCTTGTAACTGCCATCTCGAGGGATCAGCTCTAGAAATCACTGCTGTAACTTTCTTCATCGATTGTAACCCAGCAGCAAGATTTTGCCTCAGCGCAGCTGAGTTCTCATCTGACAGGGTCTCATTCATGGCTTGGGTAAAGTGCTAACCTGTGCAGCCCACACCTCCTGTTTATGTTCAGGTAAAAAAAAAAAAAGTAGGAATTAAAACCAAGGGAACACTGAGGGGACAGGATGCACCAGCTGAGCTGTTTGTTTCCTGCAAAGGAAAGACATCTGCAACACTCAGGGGGAAAAGATCAAAGGGAGGAGACATGAGTGCCAAGATAGCACTCAGCTGGGGGGTGATGGAGAGGATGTGCTGAAACAGAAGGAAGCAGGGATGAAGACGACCAGCTGGATGCTGGCTCCCAGGGGGACACAGAGGGCTGGGTAAAACAGAATGGGCTGATAGATCTGACCAGGTTTTCCCATTCCTATCCCATCTCCTGTGCCAGGGAGCTACACCCCACTTCAGTCCCACACAAGCTGATGAAGGATGTGGAAGACGCCTGTAGCATTGTGTTCATGTTATGTACAGTTTGCTGTGTAACTTAGGGCTAATTCAGGCAGGGTGCAGTAGGCCAGAAAGTGACCCAACCCTTCTGAGAGCCATGCCCCTTTCATAAAAAGGACAATGCAGAGAACCAACGGCTTGGAATCCTCTACTTCAACGCACCCCCAGGCCGCATGCACTGACCAGACTGAATTGATACGTGCAGCCAAAGAACTTTGGGACTGATAAAAGGTCGGCCTCTGAAGCCAGGGAGACGGACCTACAGGGAGTGCTGGGAAGCAGCCTAAACCGTGGTCCCCAGAAGGAGAGGTGGCTGGATAAGCGAGGCCAAAATAAGCAGTGGGTGAGGCAGTTAGAAGTGCAGACCATGGGTTCAGGTACAAACTGTTTGCTCCTGGTAAGCCGGAACCCTTCTCTCAGGATCAACCACTACTTCGGAAAGACTGTTGTAAGGCACTGGCCAAGCTCACGGGTATCACCAGGACAGCGGAAGGCAAGAGGCCTCATATCTGGGCGGGGGAAGATGTGTTGCACTCCAAGCCTAAGTAGGGGCAAAAGTGCAGCCAGCCTTGAACCATGACAAAACCCTCCAAAGATGAGGTGCAAGTGGTGCCCAGGCCTCAGGCCCTCCACACGGGATCAGCCAGCAGGCTTGCCAGACTCTCTGACATTTGGGCCTTGGATGACCCCACAGAACACCTGCATTTGAGAGCTCTCAGCCAGCTGGCACCTGCCCAGCGGCAACATGACTCTGGTTGAAGGGGAGCCTGAAACATGATTGAAATACTCCATAAGGCAAAGGGTTAACCAGGCAAGGGCTGCAGCACCACTTTTATTTGGGCCGTCTGGCACCAGGTGCTGCTGGACCACTTACGCTGCATAACAGCGATGTGCGTAGTTCTGTCAGACAATCTTCCACCATAATTAGCCACCTTCAAAATACCCTCCTCAGCTGCTGAGGTGCTAAACCCAGCAAGGGCCCCACCCTGCGTCCCTAAATCGGGGCCCAGATTTCAGCTTCAATGGCTTAGATTGTTCCCTTGTAACTGGAGAGGAGCCAGCCTGCTGCACCAGGTTCTCTCTCGTTGGGGTGTGCTCCAGAAAAGGGAGCAGGTGCTGTCAGCCCCTTGGCTTCCTCTTCTGTGGGAGCTGGCTGGGGTTTCCCCGTCTTCAGGATTGTGGAGCCTGCAAGAGGGTTCTCAGAAAGCATCTGGGGGCTTGTACACTTGGGTCTCCAAACCCAGTAACTGTGAGCTGCACCCTCTGGGGCTCACTGACCAAACCTTAACTGGGATTGTTTAGACTGTAGAAGAGAAGACGGAGGGGGGATTTGATAGCTGCTTTCAACTTCCTGAAAGAGGGTTCAAAGGAGGATGGATCTAGACCAGGGGTTTCTAAACTTTGAGACAAGGGCCATATTAGATTTTTGAAGGGGCTTCGTGGGCCGAAGCAACTGTGAAAAAATTTAATATATGCAAATATATGCAAAATCATGAAAAAAACAACACTACTCTACTGTGTCCGTGTTGCATTAAATTCTAAATCAGATATAAAAGTAGCTATATAATCAATGCAGGTACTGTGAAATCACACAAAATATTTGTTGTCAATACATTAAAAATCATTCACTTTTTAAATTTTATTTCTAAAAACTCACAAATTTGTATCATACAAATATACTTATTCAAAAGAAGCAACAGATTCCTGTGGCACCTTAAAGACTAACAAAAGTATTGAAGCACTCACCCCTCCACACATAGGGCGGGGGAAGGGCAGCAGCAGCTTCTCCACATGTCTGCTTGGCTGGGGGGCCCGGACAAAAGGAAGCTGTGGGCCGCATCCAACCCCGCAGGCTGCAGTTTGGAGACTGGGCGGCTCCAGGCACCAGCGCAGCAAGCGTGTACCTGGAGCGGCAGGCTGCGGGGGGCGGCCTGCCGGTCACTGTCAGGGTGGCAGTCAGGTTTGCTGGTCCCGGGGATTTGGCAGCATTTCGGCGACGGGTATGCCAAAGCCAAGGGACCGGTGGACCTCCCGCAGAAATGGTGCCGAATTGGAGGGACTGGCAGACCTCCCGCAGAAACAGCACCAAACCGGTGGGACCAGCAGGCCTCCCGCAGACGTGCCACCAAAGGCCACCTGACTGCCGCTCTTGGGGCTGCAAAAAACGTAGAGCTGCCCCTGTTTGGAGACCCCGATCTACTGTTCTCAGTGGTAGCAGATGACAGAACAAGGAGCAACGGTCTCAAGTTGCAGTGTGAGTTGGATATTAGGGAAACACTATTTCACTAGGCGGGTGGTGAAGCACTGGAATTGGTCACCCTAGGGAGGTGGTGGAATTTCCTTGCTTAGAGGTTTTTAAGGTCAGGCTTGACAAAAGCCTGGCTGGGATGATTTAGTTGGGGATTGGTCCTGGGTTGAGCAAGGAGTTGGACTAGATGACCTCCTGAGGTCCCTTCCAACCCTGATATCTAGGATTCCTGGACACCCCACGCCTTACTAGAGGGGTTCAGATGATGGGGATAGCCAGTCTTGAAGGCATTGAAAGTGGTATGATCTGGCTCCCCAGCCCTAAAATAGAACATGGAGGACACCCAACCTTACAGCATGGCCTGCATTAGAGGGGCTCATGATTCACAGGCAGGGAGGGGATCAATCCACCCTTAGGGCACAGCCCATTACTGTGAGCCGGTGTTCAAGAGCCAGAGGTCTGTCCTCCAGGTCTGTCCTATATCCAACTCTGCGCCATGGACAGAGAAGGCACAGAAGAGAGGACAAGTCACAAGAAGCTGAAAAAGGTCAAGATCACAAGCATCTTTTTGTACTCAAAATAACTTTTTTTCCCCATTTTTTTTTACAAAGACGCCCTCGTGTACTGAGAGATCATAGAGCTGCCAGACCAGCATCCACCCACAGATTCAAAGCCACAGAAGGCAACTCTCATGACTCCAGTGGAGAATAAAAGCTCTTGGGCAAGTCTCCACTGGTCTGGCCCTGGGGGTTTGTTGAGCTCTTTCCTATTTGCCTATCATCTCTCTGGGTTCAATCATCAGTTTTGTATCCAACTGCCAGGAATCTGCCCATGGAAAGGCAACATGGCCCCTCTGGGTGTCATTTTGCAAGGCCCATGCTACCCTGGAACCTGCTGCACCAACCCCCCCTCACCCCCCCGACCATACTGGCTGCAGCAGGTAATACACAGCCCCACAACCATTACTAGCTCTAAGAGCAACTCCGTGCCCAGAACAATTGATGGTGTGAAATGCTCTGTTTTCTGTCACTCCCCGTGAAGTTGCTGCTCCTTTCCCTCTGTCAGGCTTGTGGACATGGTGTCTGGTAGAGGTAGAGCCATCAGTCGATGGGGTCAGTCCTTGTCTCCAGCAAATTCTTGGCGGGAGGTGTGAGGTTAACTTACCTCCATCACCGTCTCCAGGGTGGGGGTAAATCCCACTGTCTCTGGTGACAGCTAGATTGCTCCAGTCCCACTTTTCCTCCTCTTAACCCAGGGCAGCCAGGAACTACGGCAGCTCCTCTCTCCTCCCGTGAATTTTTAATCACTTATTTTCTCTGACAACCCTGAATTTCCAGAGCACAAGGCCCTGCTCCATGGTACAAGTACCTCATTAACTCCATTTTCCCGCTTTGCTCCAAAGTGCCCACAAATCACATACCCATAGGGACCCGGCAGGAGCCCTAGCACGAGACTAGAATAAAATGAGAGAATCAACCGGGAGCATGACGGAGGTGGGTATTAGAGAGCGTCCTATAACACAGCTTACTGCACTGTCACAAGTGACAGCTGCTGAGTCATGTGACACCGATGGGGATGAGTGTATCTGGGGAGCAGGGTTCCTCACAAAGTGACCAGGGGGAGGGGGAGAGCTGTTCTGAAAATGTCCCTCCACTTCTGCTCCAATCACGTTCAATTCAGCCGGAAAGGGCCAGGGACACCCTCGGCCATTGCTTCACTTACAAAGGACCCAGCAGTGTCACACTGTTAATAAAAGGAAGTGGGAGGCTGAAAGTCCTGCACAGTTCCAATTTTTTATTAACATTTCAGACCAAAATAATCAGAGATGATCACAAGTCCCAGGAAATACCCCACCACTATGAAAATGGAATGTTGTTGTTCTCAAACATAACCAAAGTAGATTGAAAAATAAAAGTTGCAAAGACTCCAGTGTGACACTTTTGGTTTGGGGAGGAGGCCGCAGTGGACCAGAGCCCCATACTGCCGCTCAGAGTGCCCCAGGTAACCCCGCGGAAGGACCTCCACGCCTCTCTTGCAGCAGGTCTTCAATTCCCTCTCCTCCAACCCGCACACAAGTTCAGAGGGGATACTGGGTACCAGAATGAGATACAGAGCCTGTTTGGGCTGGTTCTTGTTAATGCCCCTTCTGCTTTCTCTCCTCAGAGCTAATGTCCCCAACCTGTTTCCTTCCCCGAATACTGCAGACTCAACTACCTTTCAGGCCCCAGCACAGCTGAGAGGCTCCAAGCCCAGCACCCTTCCTTTGTGAAGAGGAAGGTGAAGAGTTCCACAGGCAGAGCATGAATGGGGCAGAAGTCCTATAAGCTGAGGGCAGTAGATGCCCGTAATTCACTCTCTTTCAAATGCAGAAATGGGAGCCCATCCCTGTGACCCCAGCTTGTGAAGAGCAGTCCCTAGGAAAAGTACCGCCTGCATGGACCGGCTGGCTGTGCCTGCAGCTGGGAGGGGCGCTCTGCTCTCAGGCAGGGTGGTTACACAGCACCGAGTGCACGGGGTTTGGGGCCCTCATGTTGGACAGGTGCATGCAAAGCCCACCTGCGCACCAAGTCCATGTGTACAGAGAGCTCATAGATGCAATAGCAGCAGAGGGGTGCGCCTGGCCCATCTGCACTGGGCCTTTGCAGATCACTCCCTCGCTCCAACCACATCGCAAACGTGACTCCTTAAACATTTTACATTACAAGAACAGCAGCACCTCAGTACAGAGGGGCTCGCAGCTGGGCCGAGCCATGAGCATTCCCACCTATTGCATCTACAGACAACCTCGTGAGGCACGGGGCAGGATCGCTCCCCGCACCCTCTGCCTTGGGACGTCAGGCACATCTCTGCCCTTCGCACTCCCAACACCGCTGGGCCAGGTTGGAGCAGGAGTGCTTTGAGCTGCCAGAACCATAGGTGCTAAACTACACTGTCACACTTCAGCTCACACTGGGGAGCAGGGGAGATACTAAAGCCAGAGTTTTCACTCCCCTCATTTCATACCCATGACAAACAGGCTCAGACGGTGCATGAGCGAGGCAGGTCTCAGCCCATGGGGCAGTGCAGCAAGTAGGCAGCCCAACCCCCCTGGGGAGGACGGAGAGGGACAGTGCCATGCTGCGGGCTGGTGGGCAATTCCTCTGTCCTGCAGTGGACAACGAAGGGCAGACAGTGCAGCGAGGCAATTCCACAAACATGCAAATGTTTCCGATATCTTTATCTTACATTCAAATTTCCTTTTAAAACAAAAATCTGATACAAAAATAGATACATTTGCAAAGTGATTTCTTAGCCAAAGGGATGCTCCACCTGTCTGTCGCCATGGCGAGGAGGGAAGGGAGTTCCGCCGCATGGCACCACACACCAGCTGAAGCAAGCAGCCTCCCCAGCGGTGGCCCCCCAGCCCTCGTGCTGCAGCCACACAAGGGATTTGCCACAAAAGATTGGAAACTTGTGTACGACGGAGAGAGTCCTGTGCAGAGGGAAGTGCGGCCTGGATTGATTCAGAGCAGATGCTGCCGCAGCTGTGAATGCTTTCACTCAGGCATGTGACACCGGGTGGGAGGAGCTCTCAACCTCAGGCTACTTAGTGATAACACAGCAATCCACTTAACCTTTATTCCTAGGCTCCAAAGCATGCAAAGGCAGCTACTCCACCAGAAGCAGCTTCTTGCCCCCCAAGCAAACATTCATCTCTACCTGTTGGGTCATCACTGCTAGGGCATCACTTCCACAGTGGCAGGAAGGGCTCTGCTAAGGGAATGCTAGCAATAAATAGAGCAAGCAAAGGGAGAGCTTGTGAAGAGCAGGAAAGCAGGTCCTGAGGGAGGCAAGGGCACAGCTTCCCACTTCAGGTGTCTAGAGAGCCCCTTTCTCTCCTAACACATGGTGGGGACAAGGCGCAGGATAAGGTGCTCAGTCCAAGAACACAGCACAGCAGTTGGAGAAGTAGAAGTCCAGCTAAATTTACCTACAAGGTTTCCTCCCACACCTCAGGTTATAAGGGAGTGGGCTGGGAACCTTGAGACCCACTGGAGGAAAGTCAACCGTGGAATTGGTGCCTTGGCTGGCCTGGCCCAGCAGCGTCCCCCAAAGTAACAAAGTAAAGACGTCTGGGTTAAGGCAGCTTGTAATGTTCCTGCGTTGGCAACGCCCAATGCAGGGATATGTTTGGGTGGGGCTGTGGCCTCTAACCTCCAGCAATGCCCCTTTTCTCCCAGTACACTCTCCCATCCCCTGCAGGGAAGTTTGAGAGAGACTGGGTCTAGCTCTCCTTGCTCCAAACATGGCTTACATTCAGGTAAAGCTTTTTGCTTTGTAATTTGAGAGGCAGAAAGATTGTAGCCTGGAGACAAGATATGGAACAATAACCATAAGGCCAAAGCTGGCACAAGCAGCCCTAAGAGCGAGAAGGAAACCAGACTGCCCCTCAGATCCATGCAAAAAGACTGCAAAGTGACCCAGTGTATTTTGCTTCCTCTGTAAAACTCTTTCAGTCCTGCAGGCTTCAGCCCTAGTCTGGGGCCCAGGCCTAGCTTGACCGGCTGATCATCTCCATGCTGTCATCATGGGCCCCTCCATCCGTTGGTGCCTCGCTGTTCTTTAATGCCTTGCTTGGTACTGCACTCAGCGCATCGTCTTTCATCAGCTCCGAGGCTAGCAGTGAGGTGACAGCACAGCCGGCTTTTCTCTTTGCTGCAAGAGAAGAGACTGTGAGAAGCAGCTCAGAGAAACCTTTGTGCGAGCTAACTCTGGCACAGCTCACAACCTTCCAGTGCCGGCTGCTGAATGCTTGCTCAATGCTCCTGAAGCATTCAGTGTTCCTAAAGCATCAGGGGACCCTTCCCGAAGAGCCATGGTCCACACAGCATGCAGAGGTTGAAGGCTGTAAACAACAAGAAGTGCAGGGAACCCATTAAGAGATGGGAATGGGGAAGTGCAATATGGGATATCCAGGAGTACAGGGATGGAAATAAGCAAAGGAAAATCTAAGCTGAATCTCAGAGAACACTTCCTGACAGTAACATCTATGAGGCTGTGGAACAGGCTCCCACAGGAAAGTGGGAGCCCCATCAGTTGGGACATTTATAAATAGACTGTACAATATCCCATAGAATATGGTGTAGAAAGCCAGGCTACAGGCCCAGATACCATGGGTATAGGCCCTTTAGAAATGAGTGGAATACGTGTACCCTGGCTTGACAAAGTAGAGGAGAGATGGTGTCACAGATGGGTCCATACAATCAGCTTAGCACAGCGAAGGTCATTGGGCTGCTGAGTGTATGAGCTAGACCATTCAGTGCACGTGTTCTTGGACGTCTCTGCTTCTGTGGTGGTAGTCCAATAAAGCCAGTCCCCAGTTATTGTCCTAGAAGGCTAAGCTGTGGGAAGGGGCATCTACCCTGAGTTAAAAATCACAGGCTAAGAACCTCAGAGAGTTAAAGGTCTTCTCCAAACACTAGCATGCACACTTCAAAGAACAGAACCAAACTATACGAATATGATCACCACAGAACAGGTTCCCTTGGGGCTGGAAAGAGAGCTTAAGGGCTTCCTATGGGGGCATTGTGCTCCCAGCAGAGAAGGGTGATTGGGAAGGCACAAGGCTGAATGGAGAAAGCTGTCCACTAGACTTTGCACCCTTCAAAATAACTCCCTGACCTTTTATGCCCCATGGACATAGCAGCCAAATGGAGGAGCAATAGTGCCTTGCAGCTGCAGATGAGCTGTGGTGTCCCAGGAGCACAACACCCAGACAGCACTTATCCTTTAAGATGTTTCTTTACAGCTTAAGGCCTGAGCGCAGCCAAAACATGATGCTCCAGACTTTAGTAGGATCATGCTTGAGGCTCAGCCAAGCAAACAGCCCTGAATTAGGACAGCAACTATGCCCTGCTGGGGGCTCCAGCAGGCTCCAAGACCATCAATGGCTGAGGCTGGGGCATAGCACTCACACAGAGAGGACAATGCACCAACAACCGCCACTGATAGGCAAGTTCAGACAGCTCCATACGCTGAATATCCACACAAAGGTGGATCTCACATTCACTAATTAGAACAGGTGCTCACACCCTGGTGTGCACACACACAGGAAAACTGTAGAACTCATGCAGACAATCAGATGCCCTCGTGCACTACATGCTGTTGCACGCAGTCAGGCAGACACGCTGAGACACACATTCGTGTTAGAGTTCACATGCAGGCACTTTCTCAGGCCTGACTGTCCAGGGGGAGATTGGTTGGGATGAGAACGCAGAAGGGGATGCACACCGGAATACAAAGCAGCAGCTGAGATGCTGCCTTGAGACACTGCAGTCACCGAGTTAACTCTTTAGAAGACAGAAAAAAGTAAAGCCATTTCTAATGTGAAGCTTCCCATGCAACCTCTAAAACAGGGGTAGGCAAACTTTTTGGCCTGACGGCCACATCTGGATGAGGAAATTGTATGCAGGGCCAGGAATGTAGGGCTCAGGGCAGGAGGCTGGGGTGCTGGGTGTGGTAGGGAGCTCAGGACAGGGGGCTCAGGGGCAGGAGGGGGTGCGGTGTGCTGGAGGGGGCTCAGGGCAGGGGGTTGGGGTGCAGGATGCAGGAGAGGTTCGGGGTGCAGGCTCCAGCCTAGTACCACTTACCTCGAGCGGCTCCAGAGTGGAAGCAGTGTGCAGCAGAGCTAATGCAGGCTCCCTGCCTTCCCTGGCCCCATGCTGCTCCCCAAAATGGCCAGCATGTCTGGCAGTGGCTCCTGAGGTGGGGTGGGGCGGAGCAGGCAGCTCCACCATGCACTGCCCTCACTGGTGGGTACCACCCCTAAAGCCCCCATTGGCCACGGTTTCCTGTTCCCAGCCAATGGGAGCTGCGGGGGGTGGTGCCAGCAGGCGAGGGCAGCACACACAGCCCTCTGCTGCCCTTTCCCCAAGGAGCCACAGAGACGTGGTGTTCCCCGCTTTCAGGAGTGGCGTAGGCCAGGGCAGTCAGGGAGCCTGCCTTAGCCCTGCCACACCATGGGGCTGGCAATCCCGTGAACTGGACTGAAAACCCTGACAGGCCAGATCTGGCCCACAGGCTGTAGTTTGCCCTCCCCTGCTCTAGAAATTCGGCTTCAAACACCAAGAACAAACATGCAACAGCATGCAAAGGAGACATGCAACCAACAAGCACAGTATGTAACTCCAATTCCCAAGTGGAGGCTCCCTCCACATGGCTTAATCCTTTTTGAGGGCCCCCTATAGGACCCTGCTAAATACCTATTCTCAGTACAACACTCACACAAGGTTTATCCCTGTTACAGTCACCTATCTTGCAGCTTGGTTAAAGACCCTTCTCCTCTACAGCCTTTAGGCTTCCCCCGATACAGCTTCCCTGGAATCTCCTGGCCCTAGGTGCTTATCCCTGTCCCAGGACCCTACTTCTCTGCCTGTACCCACTCCCTGCAGCCATAAACTACCAAGCCTTTGCCTGCATCCCAATCCTAATCACCAAACCGTGTCTCAAACCTCCACTCTGCTTCTGGTACCATCTCTTGTACACTCCCTGCACCACCTCCTCTATCCTTATCCCTACTGTGGCCCTCTAATCCTATGCTTGTATTCCATTCTGAAGGCTTATTCCCATCACCTCTCTCCCCACCCAAGTCCACATTCTCATCAGCTTCCCATCTGCTGCCTCTACCAGAACCACCCCATACCTGTCTCTTCCCTCAGCTCAGATCAA
This sequence comes from Sternotherus odoratus, assembly GCA_032164245.1. Lineage (NCBI taxonomy): Eukaryota > Metazoa > Chordata > Testudines > Kinosternidae > Sternotherus > Sternotherus odoratus. The sequence continues at coordinate 33,207,260 of JAVMKO010000008.1, forward strand.
ATGGGAGGCACTGCCTAAATCCTTCTGCTCAATGGCTTATCCTTGCTACAGACTTCCCAGGTTTCTTCCTATAGTCCCTTCCTAAAGGCACATTCTTACTACAGCCTGAGCCCGGTCTACACTAGGAGTTTACATCTGTATAACTACATCTCTCAAGAGTGTGAAAAATCAACACACCTGATAGACACTGCTATACCAACCTAACACTCGGTGTAGATTGCACTAGCTTAACAGAAAAATTGTTCCATCAATCTAGGTACGACCTCTCGAGAGGCAGATTTATCTACACTGATGAGAGAATCCCTCCTGCTGTTCTGCGAAGTGTAGATAAGCCCTGAACTATCTGCACCTATAGTCATGGGCTTATCTCCATTAATCGCTTAGTCCACTCCCTGCATCACCATTTTACAGGCCCAAGCCTGTCACAATCTCCACACCCAATCTGCTGTCTACACCCAACTTTACGGGAATATACAGGCAGAGCTCCCTAGTCCACTACCCAAAATTCTTGAGGAGCAATGATTATGGCTGTGCTTAGAGAGCTCCTGTGAGGGGGTGCGAAAGAGAAGGAGGAAAATGCGAATAATTGAAGCAGTAAAAGGGTAGACAGAGGTGTCAGCTGGCTGCACACTCATATGATGAATCACTGCAGTAGTAGAGTCAGGAACACTGGACATGCTGGCAGGAAAGGAGAAGAACGAGGAGAGAGACAGCAAGAAAAAAAGCCTGCTGTGGCCGGAGAGCAAGGTGACCTGGCAAACCCAGCTCGGTGGGCCAGTCCCAGGTCCAAAAAAGGCAACCAGGCTGGGCTTTCACACAGGAAAGTGAAAGGAAGAACCAGTGCGAGATTCAAACACTTCCCTAGTTACCATTAAAAAAGGCCCATTTCAATCCACTCCTGGGATACTGTAGGACCTGCAACCTCCGGCCGCTTGTGTGTCTCAAGTCTCTTCTTCTAACCCTCCCTGCCTGCGGCACATGAGGGTTTACACACACAGAACGAGAGTTGGGGAGGGGAGAACAACATGCCCATGTGTTACCCGCTCAGGTGCATCCTCCTCCACCTCACAGAGTGACAGGAGAGAGTCTGGCAAGAAGAAATAAGAGAGGCACCAGTCAGATCGCACTAGGAACACCCCTTCAGCCCCAAGCCAGGGAACAGGGAGCACCAGGTGCCTCCCCAACTCTACCAGGAGCTCCCAGCATTTGAAGTGAGACTTGTTGGGTTCCACAACTTCTCTGAACCAGGCTTTGTACCTTCAACCATTCCAGGTGGCCTAGGTATGGCCAGTTCAGGCCTTGGTGCTTTCCGGACACATTTCTCATTCATAAACATCAAAACGGGAAGTGAAGGTACATGCACCACAATCTAATGATGTAGTCTTGAACCGCAGTGTCTGAGAATTCATGCACATGCCAGTGTGTGTGTGTGTGAGAGAGACTGTGTGTGAGAGAGCGATATATATATATATATATATATATATATATATATACACACACACACACACACACACACACACACACTCTCTCACTCTGCTGGGATGGGGACAGCCATGACATAGAACCCCAAAATGCTCATTGGAGTTTCCTGGTCAGGTGGAAGTCCTCCAGTTGCCAAACTAGGTCCTCACAGCTAACACAAAGGCAGATTTTATCTTTGTTTCAAACCTCTCTTAACATCTCCCTTTTCCCCCTCCTGGGTCTGCAGCCTAAACATTAAAAAGAGATTCTTCCAGAGAACAAGCCAAGAAAGCTGAAACTTGCGACCACCAGTAGATGAGCCCCTTTCCCATCACACATACTTTTCCTCCCAAAAGAGACCTTGACAGGTTACCCCTCTCTCTCTCTCTCACTTACTTTTCAGGGAAGGTAACTCTGGGTTGTAATCCGACCCCCAGAGCGGGTGAGGTGAGGCTTCCTGCCTGAGTGTGGAGGTGAACAAAGGCTGGGGAGAATGGGGGGGGGGGAGGGGGGGAGGAAGAGGGAGAAAGGCAGCAGTTTCCGTGCAGGGTTGGGGGAAACAGGTTGGGGACGAAGCGGGAGCCCTAATCCGGCTTCCCTGCCCCCCAGAAGGGCCTGACTAAGGGGTCCTGTTTGTACTGAGAAGCTCTGAGTTGGATTGTGTTCCCGTCATCTCAAATAAACCTTCTAATCTACTGGCTGGCTGAGAGTCACTGGGAATCCCAGGAAGTGGGGGTGCAGGGACCGGACTCCCCCATGCTCCGTGCCACCCCCTCCCCTCCGTCAGGTTCTCTCGTCCCTTCTCCCAAGTTTCTCAAGAACTCTACTGCCCAGGGGCCCGCCTGGCCTACACTCTGGATTTGGATTTTAGCGGTAATTCTCATCAGTATAGCTATGCTGCTGATGGCCGTGCTTGAAGCCCTTGTGTAGGCAATATTCCAGAGCTTCCAGTATTTTCCCCAGTGTCAGTTAACTCTGCTTTGAGTTGCAAAGGCTTGCAGCATGGCTACAAGGTCAGCCCAACAGAAGAGACCTTGACTAGATGAGAAGCTCTTTGGGTTTCTCTCACAGTTCTATCACAAGTCTCCAGCAGTTCTGCAACGGATCAGCAGAGCATTCAGGGCCACTTGGCTATTAGTGCCTCCAACCAGAGAAACTAGATTCTCACCATGGATTAAGATGCAACCCCCAGAAACAAAGTGTGTTGTGAAATGGAGTGAGGGATGGCAGGGGAAGGACTCATGACCCTTTACTAGTAGCTTCCATCCTTTATCAAGGAGGGTCACCGTTCTCTCTGCCACTAGCAGGGCAGTATAGACATTGGCTAACAAGGAGACGGGGCCCACTTCTTCGCCCCACATGCGGAAGCCTTGTCTTGCTTGAGGAAGGGACGGTGATGCCTCCAACCCAGGCCAGCACAGGTACACCACTGCCCCCTTGTGTTGGGACACGGCCTTGGACATGTGGGCCAGACAGCAAGCCTCACTGGTAGGGGCAGGATTCCTGACTGATTTCTTTATTCTCTTAATTCTATCCCAAGCAGCAGACGGCCTGACATCACCAAGCGTAGAGAAAAGGAGACCAGTTGAGTCATTCAAGTCACAATCCAACCCTGAATCACTGAGTTAAAACCATGACTACAAGACAATTGCACAGTCACACTGCAGGAGGACACTGGGCTATTATGTGCACATATCCTGCCAACTGCAGTGACCTGCACTCCTTTCTTAAACTAGCTGGAAAAAATCCCCCTTGCTGACCCTCACCCTCCCTACAATGAGCCCTTTAAGCTACTAAGCGGAGTCCCTAGAGGCCTGTCGGCTTTTCCATTCCTTTACATTCTAGCGAGGAGCTGCTAGCGCCGCTGAATAGAGACAGCTGCCTCCAAGGGAACAGAGTCAAAGATCAGAGCTGACAAGATTTTACACATAGTTCCCCTGCTCTTCAGCTGCTGCAATTAGGTAGGGTAAGGAGCAATATGGGGCCATGAAATGCCCTAACAGCTCACAAAGTTGTGGTGAGGGGAGCACATGTCCCAGTGAGCATGCACTGATAATGCTGGTGGATACAGTAAGTTAGGGCAGGAGATTTACTGCATATGGAACATATGGAAATGCTGCACCTAGAGAGTTATAAATATGCCCCTGGAAATGAAGACCAATAAGTAAGTTCCCCCACTGATACAAGCTACTAATGAGACTGGCAGCGATGCAAATTGGCAAATGACGTTCCAGCCCTGAATACCTCTGCATACTACAGCATCATACAGGAAACACCCTGCTAAAGAAAGCGGAGGAGGGATCCAGCTAAAAGAATACCTATGGCAACATGCAGACCCTAAGCAGAGAAAACAAAGCAATACTTCTCACAGCTAAGCCTACGTTGCCCATTCCGGATGGCTTGCCCCACACTGCTCCCTGGAAGACCATCTCCCCAGGGTATCTCCTGAGCCCCTTACTTCAAGGTTAAAGAACAATCAAAGGAGTTGAATGACAACACTTACAATGGGCCTAGGTTCCCCTGATGCAGCTGCAAGATCCTCTCTGCAGAGCCCCAGCCTATCCACTAAAGCTGATCCAGGTCTGCTCCTCTCATTCCTCAGTCTTGCTTGAAAATGTGAGGCCAGCTGCATCACTACATTCTGTCTAAGCCCCAAACTCTTCTATGGCATAAGGCGCAATCCCTACCATCCCACGGACATGGAGTAATATCCCCTTCCTGTTCTTACAGGAACTGAAGGGGAAATGCTCCTCCTCCTCAAAAAGAATCCAAAACCTCCTGTGCAGGAAGCCGCTGATGCTCCATAGAAAGCGGATTGCCAGATAGCAATTCCCTGCATGAATCCAGTGAGCGTGCTCAGAAAGACCACAGTGTGTGCAGGAACACTGCATCATGGAACGTAACATAGGAAGGTGAGAGTGGGCACTAGTGCATTGTGGGACACTATTCCCATTAGCCCTATCAGAGCTTCCATCTATGCCCATGGTTAAGGATAAAATTTGGTCACCGAGGTCACGGATTCCAGGACTTCAACAGATCTCTGTGACTTCTTCAGCCTCAGGTGGCAGGGCTCCCTCTGTCAGCCCCACTGTGACCAGACCCTGATTTTGTATATTTTCTCCATGATTGTTCCATGAATTTTATTTAATTTTTCCATGACAAAATTGTATCCATGCCCATGGTCATCCCTTCAGTTTTGTCAGCAGCCACAGCTTTCTCTGCTTTCCTCACTTACCCATGATCACCAAGCACTCCCTGATTACATCTGAACTCTTCTCCATTGCTTTGTCCTTCAAAAAGTTACCACCACACTGCTCTCAGGTGCCTCAACTTCATGGGACTTTCCAGACTGGTCTACTGTCTTGAGCCTTCATTTGCTGATGATTTCCCTCAAAGACCCTTGTTTTGATATCTATAACCCTCTCCTGTCCCCTCTGATCTTAAGACAGCTGGTTCCATAGGAACTTGCTCTCTCCTAACCCTAACCCTGGAGTTCCCCAAGGTACAATGACAAACTGCAAACTCTGAAATTCACAAGTCCCACATATAGTCCCTTTTTACCCAGCTCAAGAGCTGGAAATCTCTGCAGATACTTCTCATTTGCTCTCAGCATGGCAGACTAATTTCTCTTCCTTCCTCACTTTCAAAGCTGCTGGAGATTTGCCATCTCTCCAATATCTTTAACTGTTTTCTCCACTCACCTGCCCCTTCTTTACCTTCCTATTTTTCAGGGGTGGAAATGGCTTCTTCCTTTCTATCCCCTACCCTCTGCAGCATACAGGCCCTTAAGGGTTAATCATTCCTCCTTCCGGAGATGAATTCGCAGCTCTACATTCATCTCTGGTTCCCTCTAGTCATAATTCTGATCCTACCTAAGAAACCTCTATCAGTGGAGGCAGCTCCCCTCTGCTTCCAGACCCTCCTCTAGAACAGTGGTTAACAAACTTTTTTTCTGGCAATCCAGTTGAAGAATATTGTTGATGCCCACGACCCACTGGAGGTGGGTATGAGGGGTTTGGAAGAGGCTCAGGGCTGGGACCGAGGGTTGGGGTGTGGAGGTGAGGGCTGCAGGGTGGGGCCAGGAACGAGAGGTTCAAGGTATGGGAGGAAATCTGCTTCATATTGTCTCTGTTTTTTAAAACTGCCCAAGACAACCTCATTGTCTCACTCTCTCCTCCTGCTTCTAGCAGGAGCCTCCTCTTCTCCATCCTCTGGCCACTCTTGGTACTCTGGAGTGTCTGCCATCTGGATTAATTCTCCTTGTACCTCACCACTGCATCAACTCTCCAGGTCTTCTCAAATCCCCACCTGTGAGTATGCCTACAATCCTGTCCTGTCTCTACTAGCTGTTTTCATTTAACAGTGCAGTTGTGTTTCACCACTTCTGCATGAAAGTAGAGCCACCACTATGCAGTCAGGAGAAGTCCCACAGCTTAACCCGTGCCATTGGGGTGAAGTGCTGCAAAAAGCATTTGGGGAACCAAAGACAGAATGAAAGACACTGTGTACAAAAACACTTGTTATTCATTACTCAGAAAAATGTTTTAGGACAGTGTTTCTCAACCGGGGGGTCGCCGAGCGCTCCCCGGGGGGTCGCGAGCTCCTGCCGCTGCAACTCGCGGTGACTGGGGCTGCGCCCCGGCCCCTAGTCCCCGCGGCGGGTGGGCTCCCGGCTGCACCCCAGCCCCCAGTCCCTGCCGCGGGTGGGCTCCCGGCTGCGCACCGGCCCCCAGTCCCCGCAGCGGGTGGGCTGGGGGCCGGTGCGCAGCCGGCAGCCCACCCGTGGCGGAGACGGGGGACCGGGGCGGACGAGCGGTTTTATTTTTTGGTGGTGGGTTTTTTTGTTTTTTTTTTGGCAATTCGGTGGCTTTTCGGCGGAGGGGTCGCGCCGCGCCGCGCCGCCGGATCACAAAAAGGGGTCGTGGTCTCAACTAGTTTGAGAACCGCTGTTTTAGGAGAACCTGTTAGGCATGCAAACGCGTAGCATCTACAGTGACACTAGTTAACAGTGCTGTGAAATGTTTGGCTTCAGGGTACTAGTTTGGGTCAGGAAGGACAACACTGCACAATGAAGTGCTTTGTGGGAATTTTTACACTTGCCTCTAGCCACTGTTGAGGCAAGATACTTTGCCACAAGGATTTATTGTCATACAGAACAAACCAATTCGTATCACTCCCTGCACCAGGGGACTGTCTCAAGCAATGCTTACCCTGGCGAGGTCCTCTCTTCCTCCGGAACGCTGCTCCTGACTGCAGGGCCTCCATCAGGCTGTCCATCACCCCTGTCTCATCACCCTCTGCAAGGAAAAAGGTAAGTCAAATAGGGACATGTAGTATCTTTGATTCAGTTCTGCTACCTCCACTCCTCCCTCACCATGTGGCTCCTGCTCACAGGGAACAATATACACCAGGGGCAGGCGACCTATGGAAGGTGTGCCAAAGGCGGCACGCAAGCTGATTTTCAGTGACACTCACACTGCCCAGGTCCAGGGCACCGGATCTGGGGACTCTGCATTTTAATTTAATTTTAAATGAAGGTTCTTAAACATTTAAAAAACCTTATTTACTTTCATACAACAATAGTTTAGTTACATATTACAGATTTATAGAAAGAGACCTTCTAAAAATGTTAAAATGTATTACTGGCACACAAAACTTTACATTAGAGTGAATAATGGGAGACTTGACACACCACTTCTGAAAGGTTGCTGACCCGATACACACACACCTATGCACAAACACACACGGGAACAGTGGGGTGTGGGGACAACAATCTCTACCTTTCCCCTCGCCTACCAGGGGAGCAAAGAACTTTCCGTACCTTTCCCCACCCTTCTACAGATGTGGAGAGCAGTGAAAGAACCATCCCTTCTGGGAGGAAGGAGAAAAGAACTGACTCTTCCCCTCTCTCCACATGCACAGGGGAGAGGAAGGAGGAAGAATACCCGTGAGCCCCAATACACACAGAGGAGGAAAAGTCCCACACCCTGGCACAGACAAGGAAGGTGCTGACCTCTCTGGAATTCCCCACTCTGCACAGAACCTGGGGAGATTGGTTAGGGCACAGAACTGAATGGGAATACCCTCCTCCCCCGAGAGAGAAGCTGACTGCTAAAGGTGCAGGGGATTGGGTTGCAGGGAAAACCTCTGAGGCCACAACCAGCAGAAAAATAAGTCAGCAGCTGGGGCCTTTGAGAGAACAGAAAGCTTCAGAGAAAGTGCCAGAAAGGCTGTCAAAGAATCTGCTCCCTTCCTCCCCTGTCTCAGGTACTTTCCCTGTACTTGCCTGGCTCACTTGTTTTCTGGGCCTCTCTTTTTAGAGTCTCCGATTATTAGTGCAATCCACATCCCTCAAACCCCTTCTCACTCTCTGTACAGTGCTCTGACCCCTTGGGAGATTAATCTGGCCTCAGCTGCTCTTCTTCCCTAGCAACAAGCATGTCACTGCATGTGCCAGCCTCTCAGAGCCATATGTGGCACCTGTGTAACAGGGGCAGTGCTGCTGTGTGGCCTCCTCCTGCCCAACATGTAGCCCTGGCCCAGGATCCAAACAGCAGACCCGCAGAAAAGTCTCCTGCTGAGCACAAACTCCTGAAAAACACCCTATTCCAACTGGAGGAAGCCCTGGGAGAGCCCCACATTCCGCTCCCGTGTAGAAGCAGTGTTCAGAAAGTGCAGAAAAACAGTCCCAGGACTCCTAGGTGGAGTGCAGAGACACCCCTAACCACCTCCACTGAGAGGGCCAAGGGCAGTGTAGCAGTAGCTGTAGTTTTTAAAGGGTTCTAGAAATAAAGTCAAATGCTCCTCCTTGAATCAGCTGGCTGTTCCCCATGCACCCAGCAACTGGGGATTTAGTTGGCACCAGTAATCCCTTTCACTCCAGGACTGGGACTCTGTAGGCACGCATTTAAAGAGAGCCCAGCAGATGCCCTCACATTCCCTGTCTCACAGCGATGTAAAACAAGAGGGGAAGTGAGCTTAGGAACGTGCCTTGCATTCTCCCTCTGCCCCCTCTTGCAGTCAGTGTGGCACTGAAGGAGTTAACTATGAATGCATGAGCACTCTGCAAATCTGTTTCCATGACAACAGCTCTAGATGAAACCTAAATCTATAAAATCACATTAGAACATCTGTCAGTGCTTCTGTGTGCCAGACACTGCCCACAGCGCCACCTGCTGGCAGAAACTACCCACCGTGCCTGACCTACATTCTCAACCCCAAAGGAGCTGGTAACAGTGTGTTTCCAGAAAAAATGGCCAACTGCAAACTAAGCTGCAAATGAAAGGAGAGGCACTACTATACTGAGGTGTGACCCTAGGGGTTTGTGTAGCTACCAGACCTCTGACACTAGTGTGAGGTGTCCAAGCAGCAGGAGGGTTGGGAATATAGGGGTACAAGAACACTCAGCATTAGTCATTGGGGCTGTCACTTGCATGAGCATGGCACTGATCACTGTGACTCAGCCCCTTAGTAAGAGCCTGCAGGGATGGCTGAGTGAGTCTCAATGGATCACTTCATTAGGGCTAGCTGCTGAGCACACTGCTCTCACACAAGAAGCTATCCCCTGACATGAATCTTGCTAAATTTTGCTGCCTTGGACAACACTTTCTGGGGAGGAGATAGTGATGGAGGCAGGAAGTCATCTCCGATTGCAGCCAGATTCTCCTGGTTTCCCAGTTCCTTATCAGCCTGCCTCTAGGCTTGGGTATCACATGGAGACTTCATTGCTTTTAATGCCCACATGCAAGGGATATTGCATGGCAGTCCAGTACGTTCGCTGACTACACCCAGCACTACTATTCGCTGAGACAAGATGAGCTGAGGTAGGTCCCGGATAAGAGCTGCCTGTTCCAATCTCTAGCTCAGTGTTTCACAGTCTTCCTTCCATTGCTGCTCCTGGGCTTCCAGCTCTCCATGGAAACCTAAGTGCCCTTTATCATATTCAGCTGCCCACATACTGCACCCTTTTCTCACTGGCACAGCCCTGCCACATCCAGGCTTTTGTGATCCTCAGGATGGATTCGTGTAACAGGTGAAGGCTTCAGCTGGCATAAAGCAGTGTTCTCTGGCCCCAGGGCCAATTCTGTGGGGTGGGTTGCAAGGCACTCTTAGCAACAAACCAGTGGCTTTGGAATTTGCTCGCTCTTAAAAGCTACCACCAACCAGGGTTTAGTAGACATGGGGATTCTATACAACTCATTGGTTTAAGTTGACATCCTCTGATCCAGAAACTGGGAAGGGATCTATTCCTGCAGAGGTGAAGGCAGTAGTGAGATGTCTATATAAAATTAAATACATGTCAGGAGTCCGGAGTACTGGAAAAGGCACAGCTCTCTCTGTTGAGGGGAGGTGGAAAGAATAGGCACTGTACTAACTGGTGAAGAAGAGTGTTTAGAGATGCACACAGACAGCACTAACTATTAGGAGGGGAGGACAGGGGGGGAGAGAGAAGCTCCTGGGACATATACAGCACTAGCTGTGTGGGGACTTCAGACTCCTCAGGGCCTGAGCTATCCATTGCACTAATTACTGGGGCCCTCTATGCCTTGGGATGATGGAATGCCACAGATGTTTATGGAATCTTTTACAGCAAAATATTGACAGCATAACCTATTCACATGCTCCCCTCCTCCTGAAATAAGAGGCTCTTGCGCTGTTTATTTTAGCCCTGCTTGTGAGTTTTGCTGAGCCACTTGGACCTTGAAAGAAATAGCTGCACAGGGATCGCTCTCATCCAGTCGCCAGCAGGGAAGAAAGCAGCAATTTGAGCCCTCAAAAATGTCTTATTCGCTTCCCCCCGCCTGCTCCACTGCTGGGGGCGAAGGGGTAGAGTGACACCAGCAGCAGCCCTAGAAACCTCTGGCAGCTACAAGAGCCAAGGGAATCCAAAGGGGACATGATTGAAGACAGATGTGAAAGGAACATGCTCTTGTTAAGCAGGAATTGCTTTGTACAGGTCTCTGGCTAGGCCTCCCCCGTCTGCATATGCCAGGGGAGGAGATGGAACTCATTAACTCAGACATTTGCTTATTTTGACAATTTCCTTCTCCTGCAGCTCTCAGATAAGATCCAACTTTATACTAGAGCTCAAGCATTCAGCTGCTGCCATGCTACATTCCTGGGCCTCCCCTGGGACGGTACACAGACAGCAATGCAACTCCAAAGCAAAGGCTGCAGACAAGAGTTAAGGGATAACCAACAGGGAACACCACCACCGGCACACAGCTTCTCTGGGGAGCTCAGGGAACTGCATGAGAAAACGGCTAGGAAAGAAACCTAGCAGCAACCCAGAAAAACAAAGAGCAGCCTGCTGCCCACCACTGTCCTGCCTAGAATCCAGAGGCTCAAATAGCCCAGCTTCTTTGGAGGGTGTGAGGGAGAGAAAGGAGGAGGAGGAGAGAGCATGATAGCGTTACAGATGAAAGTTGGCAAAAAGTAAATAAAAGACTGAGCTGGGAAAATGTTGAGGTGTGGTGGGGATTGTTCGCTGATGAGAGCAGAGACACAATTAACCCTTGAAGTCACTGAACATGCACTTAGAGGGCTGGCAAATTTGTCTGGGGAAAGCCACCCTGAGATCTCACAGTCCAGGAATTCATGTCTTCAGTAGAGCAGCAGTGAGAGTTCACAGTGATTAATGCAAGCTCTGCGACAGGACTTGTTTGCTTGAAGAGCCCAAGAAACTGGGGCAAGGAAGGAATGTGAGTGAGTCTGCACACAAGTTCCCACAGGCAGAAGGAGGGGATATGTTTCAGGAAATTAAGTGAGAGGCAGGAAATCAATGGAAAAGGCAGTAACTGAGTCCATATGTTGTAAGGAATGTGTCTGGTAGAGCAGAGCAGACTATGCCCGTTAATGTGGAAGCCCCTGCTGGGGGACAGCTCCTAGGGGGGAGTTATTTCTTGGGCTAGAGAACTTAACAGAAAACCTTGCAAGAGCCTCTTGGTTCACAGACTGGCCACCCTTGGTATGGAGTAAAGGTCTGCAGATGGGGTGACAAATGGGTTAGAACGAGAAGAGCATTGTAAACAGCATATGGCCACTGCACAGAGCATCACTCAACTGCATCTCAGGGACTGGGCTTTCCAGAGCAGTGCCTGGCCTAGCAACATATGCCTACAACCCTGCAATTAGACATCATTAATATCCTCATGCAACACATCATCTAGCAGAGGGTCAAGGAGCTAGCTGGCGATATACCTACTGTATTACACAGTGGGAAAGGAAATTGAATGAAGCTCCAATGAAACAGACTTGAGGATTCAATTTTAGCAAATTAATACAAAAGTGTGGACTCCTTTTTCACTGGTAACAAAGGCAGCCAACAGGATTTGTGGCTTTGACAAAGGGGACATGTTAAGACAAAATGGTTACCTACCTTTCGCAATTGTTGTTCTTTGAAATGTGTTGCTCACGTCCATTCTATTCTAGGTGTGCATGTGCCCACATGAGCGGCCGGAGATTTTTGCCTTAGCGGTATGCATAGTGCCAGCTGTAGTGCCCTCTAGCATGCATAGGCACCAACTTCTACTGGGTCAGTGAGTGCTTGACCCCCCTCTACTCCCGCCCCATCTCCACTCCTGCCCTGCTCCCAATCCTACCCCCTTCCCAAATCCCCACTCTGGCCCTGCCTCTTCCCCTGAGCACACCACATTCCTGCTCCTCCCTCCTGGAGCTTGCTATAGCTGATTGGCAGCAGCAAGCGCTGTGAGGTAGGTGGAGGGGAGGGGACATGCACGCTCAGAGGAGGTGGCGGAGGTGAGGTGGTGCGCTTGGCTGCCCATGGAGTCAGTGCTTATGCTAGTATGCCACGCCCAGGCATATGCAGGCTGAGCTCCTCATCTGACATGTGCGGCTTTGGTAAGAGGTCCGGTGAGTAAATGTCCTGGCCCCTGTAGAACTGGGACACAACCTTGGGCAGAAAACCCAGATGCAGGCACAGTTGGCCTGATCCTTGTAGAAGACTATATAGGCTCTGGGGTGAGTGCTCTGTTCTCGGACATCCACCGAGCCAATGTTATGGTGACCATGAAGGACACCTTCTGGGAAAGGAGCAGGAGGGAGCAGGAAGGTAGGGGTGGGAAAGGCACACTGTCTGGAGCCAGAAGCTGCGGCGCATAACCACCGCCAATGACTACCCTTGCTGCCGAGTCCTCCACATCCTATGCCATTTGCAGAGAGCATCTGAGCTTCCTCCACCAGGGTACCAAACTCCTGAGCCTGACCTTGAAGAAGGGAGTCCTGGAACTTTTGGAGGCTCTCCCAGAGGTTAAAATTGTATTGGCCCAGCATGGCCTGTTGGTTCGCTACTCAGAATCGTAGGCTGGCCGTTGAATAACTTTTTCTGCCAAATAAATCAAGTTTTTTGCTTCTTTATTCTTGGGAGTAGAGGCGGTGGGAACCTGCTTGTCCTTTTCATTGACCGCAAACACAACCAGAGAGCCCAGGGATGGGCAAGTATAAAGGTACTAAAACCCTTGGCTGGCACAAAATATTTTTTCTCGTCCCATTTTGAGATGGGTGGGATGGGATCTTAAGGACCCCATTGTATATGGGCAAGGTGACCAGGGTGTGTGTGAAGGCTGAGAGGACATTGAAGAGGGTATTCTCCTGTTTCGTCATCTCCTGCACTTCCAGCCCCAAGTTCTCAGCCACCCACCTGAGAAGTGCTTGGTTCTCTTTAAAGTCAACCGGGGAGATGGCCCTCAAAGGCCCTGCGATTGCCTTGTGCGGGGAAGAGGAGGCGGCCCTGGCCATTGGCAGAGTTGCTGGGGGCTTGGCCGCAGGCACTGAGTCTTCTACCCCAACCTCAGAGAGCTTCCGGTACCTGGTCGGGTGCCACTGATGCCTGCTGTGAAGGGGGCATTGTTATCACTGGAACACCCCACGCTCTCCGATATGGGCCGTTTGTTGGCCACTGTGGATAGCAGGGCAGTTTCTGGTGTCCAATCCTGTTTCGAAGACTGGGGTGATGGGCTGACCTGGACCTCCATGCCAGGAGAACCACTCTCTGGAGACCAGAGAGGAGCCGTTAACACCTGGGTTTGCTTGCTGGTCATGGCTACTGATGAGTGCTGACTAGGTGTAAGCAACTGTTGGCTATACCGGCGGGAGGGGGGGGGAGGGAGGGGGAGAAAGGGAGCAGTCCCGGTGCTGGCGAGATCAGTGTTGGGGAGAACAGATTTGTGGAGACTGGTAACAGGAATGGGAGCAGTCCCACAGCGCTGGTGACTGGGACTGATGTATAGACACGGATCGGTGATAGGGCGAATGGCATCGGTCATAACATGGGGAATATTGACCCCATACTGGGGAATAATGTCTCGATGTCTGGGGGGCGGAGGGGGTGGGGGTTGAGTGACTGACAGCATGGTTGCAACCTGCCATGGGATTGCTTATCTGGCAATCCGCAGTGCTCTCCCGCCCCCAGAGGGGTCTTAACGGCTGGCTTGCCCTCTTGGGGAGCCTTAGCCTGGTCCTGCAACACTGAAGCAGACCTTAGCCTGGTCCTGCATCACAGAAGCAGACTTGTGCTCTCTTTCCTCCCAGGTCTGGGATAAGGACAGTGCAGGTAGTTGGCGGGTCATTTATCACTCACCAGAGTCAGTGATGAACCTTTAAGAGGTCTAAGAGCCCCAGCTGCGGAGGCAAGTCTCACTGTTCCAGAGAAAGCTGGGTAGATAGCCCCAGTTCCTCTACTGCATGACCCTTGGGCCTTCTTGCTCGGTACTGGTGAGTGCTTCTTTGCTGTCTTCTTCTGCACTGGCAACGGTGAACGGTGTTGAGAGGAGCCGGGTGCCAGCAACGCACTGTGCAGAGAGGCTGAAGTACTAGGTGTGGCCTGCGCAGAGTGCTTAAAAGCTGTGCGGAGAGAGGACTCCATCATGAGGGTTCTGAGGTGAATGTCGTCCTCCTTCGAGGTGTGAGGCTGAAAGTTCTTACTTATCTGGCAACACTCCTTACTTCATGTGTGATTCCTCCAAGCACGTAAGGCAGCTGTCTTGGGGGTCACTCACAGGCCTACCACAGACTGAGCAGGATTTAAACCTGGGAGCTCGGGGCATGCCCCACTTGGGGTGAAGTCCCACCTGGGACCCTATCTAACAGCTAACTATGCTACTTAACAGCTACTTAAACAGCTACTTAACACTAACTACAATTAAACAAAGGCCCGAAGTCCAATGGAAAAATACCACTAGCTCTTGACAAGCAAGAGAGAAGTGCTCCGGCTGACCACCCTGGGCAGAAAGAAGAAACAGAGGGCGTGGGCCAGCAGTGCCTAATATTCCATGGCATGGGCACGACACACTACAGGTCACTACAGCTGGCCCTATGGGTAACCCTAAGGCAAAAATCTCCGATGGCCACACACGCGGGCACGCGCACACCTAGAATGGAATGGACATGAGTAAGCACTCAAAGAAGAAATGAAATTACATTCCCAGGAAGAGGCTCTCAAGCTGTGGCCCACAGAGCCCTTCCTGCTGTTTTATAGCTCGAAGCCAGATTGAGGTGTGGGTGGTGCAATGGCCTTGGAAGTTATCGCTGTTTTACAAAGTGATTATCAGAATCATTTCACATGCTGTAACTGCGTCCAGTCTGGGGTACTTTACTGAATGGGCATGTAACAGTTCTGAAGAAGACCCAGCAAATAGTTATAAATATATCAGTGGTCTGGAGGTCCACAGCTAAGAGAACAGGCTAGGGATTTTAGTCTTCAGTTTAGAGAATAGGTGCTAGGGGAAGGGGGAGAATCTTACAGCTGTGTAAAGTACAGTGGGCGCCAATGTGGACATGAAGGGGAGAAGATGAGAGAGAGCAGAGCTCTTCTTCCTTTAAGCAGCAGGTGTCCCAAGATACCGAAGAAAGGGACAGTACAAGGTAGGAATACAAGAATTCCTTCCCCTTTTGTTCAATGCCTCTCCCTGTGCCATGTAATTTGCCACATTTTACATAGGTGGTAAGCTCCTCAGCTCACTCTCTTTAGTCTGTGAAGAACTCTGCAATGCTATGGGGATGTATACAACAGAATAAGCTCAACACCAAAGTTCAATGCTCTGTGCTGCTGCTGGAAGCCAAGGCATTCACACAGAAACATTCACTATGCCTAGTCAGAGGGCCTCTCCATGTGCTGAGCTATCTCCATCACTGAGACCCCAAGAAGTAGCCCAAACCCTTTTCTCTTGCACCTTACATCCCACATTATTGCTACAGCTTTGCATTCAGACCAGAATCTCTGCTGCCCCACACTGATCACCATACTGCCTCTAGTACCTTCATTCATGTCTATCAGCTGGTCTCTCTTCTGCTGCTTCTCCAGTCTCTCCTTCTCAGCTTTCTCCTTGGCCAGTTTAGCTCGGCGCATCTTCTCCTCTGTCTCACGCCGCTTCTGATTTTCCTTGGCAGCTTGCTGCAAATGAGAAAAACAGCTATTTGGGAAGTGACTGATGGTGAAAAGGTCTGAGCGGGGGGTAACTCTACAGAGTTACTTTCCCAGTGGGAAAGGATGAGAAAAGATCACACCCAGGCTGGGTGCACAGGATGGAATGGTCTGAGCTAAGTGACAGGATGAGGAAAGGGTCCCTTGCTCACCAGAAACATATTCCTGAAGTTGTGCAGATCCATGAAGAACTCCTCAATGGACATTTTCTTGGGGTCAAACAGGAAGTACTGGCCCATCTCCTTAAAAAGGTTCTCCATATTTGAGTGCATCATTTGCAGCTTTTCATACTGCTCCCAAGCATCCTTCACAAAGATGTGAAATCTGAGAGTCAAGGATTACAATCAGCTTCTCTATGGAAACACCAGTTGTGAGGGATAGCGTGTGCTAGCACCAGAATTATCTGGTTAACCAGTTGGCTCCTCTCCAGCTTGCAAAATTCCTCTGACAGCATAGAGAGCTTCTCCTCCAACTGCAGTGATCCCCAGCATACTCAACTGGGTGTACCCCAGTATCCTCTGCTCAAGAGGTCAAGGGTTCAGTGTCTTATGTTAAAGGGGGAGGAGGAAGGGCTAGGTGTGACTATGCATGGCATGCACTGGACCTCCCACAGCACACTCCTGCTAGGGATCCCCTTACAAAGGGAGACCTCACACTGCACCAGTGCTGCTCCTTCCGTATGGCCCATACTACCTGTGACATTCCCCTCTGGTGTTATCTGGACTGGTGACCTGCTAGGTCACTCCAATCCTTGACTCTGGGAGCCAGCCTTACCCTGCTCTGCTGAGAGAACCCCCACTCCTGGGCTGTTCACGCACAGTCTCTTAGCCTGTAAGCCGCTCCTTGGATTGTGCAACCGATTAACACTAGCCGATATCTCCGGTCCCAGACATAATCCTAGGAACCTCTGTTTTGCATTGTCCAGTTATGCCCACTGGACGCTGCAAGCTTATCTGAGTTTGCCAGTTTAACGAAGAAATTGGTATGTATGAGGCTTCTTATCCTAAGGGGAGATTCTGACATATTTCAAACCAAATGCATGGTTCAGGCAAAATAAACAAATAAAATAAAAAAGACAGTTACCTTTTGTAACTGGTTTAAGATTAGCAGCCATGTTAATCTGTATCCGTAAATAAGACCACCACCACTTGTGGCACCTTAGAGACTAACCAGTTTATTTCAGCATAAGCTTTCGTGGGTATAGCCCACTTCATCGGTACTTTCGTAACTGGTGTTCTTCGAGATGTGTTGCTCATGTCTATTCCACAGTAGGTGTGCGTGCTGGCCACGTGCACCGGTGCCGGAAGTTTTTCCCCTAGCAGTACCCGTAGGGGGAATACCCCCCCCCCCACGACCACTGGAGTGGTGCCACCTTGGAGCGCACCCCTACCCTCTGTACCTTGTCAGACCACTCTGACAGAGGGTAGGGTGGGATGTGGAATAGACGTGAGCAACACAACTCAAAGAACACCAGTTATGAAAGGTCTTTTCTTCTTTGAGTGATTGCTCATATATATTCCACAGTAGTTGATTCCAAGCTATATCTGCTAGAAGTGGGTAGGAGTTCACAAGTTCCTGGGACGGAGTACCCGCCCACTGAACAGAGCGTTATCCCTGGTTTGGGAGACAATTGCATAGCGAGAGGTGAACCAAAGACATGTAACAGCCCTACAAATGTCCCGAACAGAGACGTGGGTCAAGAAGGCTGCCGAAGAGGCCTGCGCCCGACTTGAGTGCACCTTCACAACTCACAGTGGGGGGACACCCGCCAGGTCATAACAAGTAGGGATGCACTAAGTGATCCAGTCACTGCGTTGAGATCGGTCGGCCTCTCATGAGTTCGGCCAAGGCTACAAACAGCTGTGAGGACTTTCTGAACGGCTTGGTCTGCTCAAGTAGAAAGCCAGAGCCCTTCGGACGTTGAGCGCGTGGAGAGAGCGCTCCTCGCTGGACGTGGGTGGCTTGGGGCAGAGAACCAGCAGGAAGATGTCCTGGCCCATATGGAAGGTGGAGACCACCTTCGGGAGGAATGTCGGGTGTGGCTGGAGCTGGACCTTGTCCTTATGGAAAACCATGTATGGGGGCTCGGATGTCAGGGCCCTGAGCTCTGAGACCCACCTAGCCGACGTAATTGAGACTATGGCGGCCATCGTTCATGACAGGTGGGACCAGGAGCATGTGGCCAGGGTCTTAAACAGGGGCCCCGTGAGGCGGGACAACACCAGGTTCAGGTTCCACTGCGGAACCAGGGCACAAGCATATGGAAAAAGCGGAGGCTTGCCTTGGGAGCTCGGGCCTGATGCTGGCAGTGCTCCAGGCACTGGCAGGGACATCTCCGGCTGCTTGCAGAGCCTCTGGTATGGAAGGCATCCAGACATCCAGAGAGGCCAGGGCCGATGCAGCCACGCTGCTCTGCTCAACATGAGTTGGAGGACTGGAGGCCGAAGGGGATTGAGGACTGCCCGACATGGGCCTAGCCTCTGCCCCTGGTGCACCATGGTACGGCTGCTAGAAGGGCATCTTCCTGGCCCTCATGTTCTGAGGACAGGAGGGGTGCCGACTGGACAAAGGTGCTGGGGGATCTCCACGCGCCGACGCCGTGATGCCTGATGCCGACTCTGAGCAGCGTGCCGGAGCTGGGGTCAGCGCTGACTCCATCAGGATGGCCCAGAGTCAAATGCCCCTTTCTCTTTCCGTCCAGGGCTTAAACAACTTGCAGATCTTGCAACGATCGCTGATATGGGTCTTGCCCAAACAGCATAAACAGTCTGTGTGTGGGTCACTCCTCGGCACAGACTGCCTGCAAGTGTTGCACAACTTAAAACCCGGGGCTCAGGGCACGCCTCGGCCCGGACACTCTAACTAATTGAACTAACTTCGAGACTAAGTAACTACAGGTACTAGAGGAAACGCTAGGATCGAGCTGCAGCAACGCTGGAGCTTCAAATTTCCGAAGCACCTTCCCTGACGGCAAGACGGAATGGAGTGTAGGGGAGCACACAGCGCCCCTTATAGTGTGCCAAGGCAGTGCCACTCCAGGAGGGGGGAGGAGACGCTCTCCTTAAGGGTACTGTTGAAGTATAAACTTCTGGCACCTGTGCAGGTGGCGAGCACGCACACCTACTGTGGAATACACATGAGCAATCACTCAAAGAAGAAACAGACATATTAACTATGAATGATAGATTTTAAGTGACTATAAGTCAAAGCATCACAAGTTAGATTTAGTTGAATGAAACAAAAGCAAAATGCATTCTAAGCTGACCGTAACACTTTTAATGCCCTTACAAACTTAGATGCTTCTTTGGCTGGCTGGTTGCCCTTCAGCCAGGCTCTCCCCTTTCATCAGCGCTTCACTCGCTTGGTGTGGTGTTTGTAGATGTAGGTGGGAGAGAGAGGAAGAGCATGGCAAACGTGTCCCTTTTATCATGTTCTCTCTTCCCTATTGGCTTTGCCCCCACCCTCTCTTCAGAGTCAGGTGAGCATTACCTCATTCCAGTCCCAAACTGACCAAAGGAAGGGGGGTGACTCACTCAAGAGTCCAACAGATCCTTTTGTTGCTGTCTCAGCCAGCATCCTTTGTTCCCGTGAGACTGTTTGTCCCATTCATGCCCTGATAAGGTGTAAACTGCCCCTCTGCTCTTCGAGAGTTTTTGCCTGGGCTTGCTTTAAGCCATGAGGATACATTTTCAGTCTCATAACTATATATTTGAAATATTAACCTATAACATTACTGTAGCAATTACTATAACAACAATGCTCAGTATATGATGAGCCTACTGAAGACACCCAACATGACAAACTTTGCATTGGATACCACAAAATCATTTTACAAGGAAAAACATGGGGGTGCTGGGAGTTCCTCCAAGATATAGAGCATCACACCATCAAAGTACAGTGGGAGTCAACACACCCAGAATCCCCTCAGCCAGAACAGACTACCTGTCAGCCTGACCATCACCCTGCAATGTGCCTGCATCTGAACGCTTTGTTCCCAAAACACATGCAAATATAGTATCTCCTCGCTTAACGTTGTAGTTATGTTCCTGAAAAATGTGACTAAGTGAAACAATGTTAAACAAATCCAATTTCTGCATAAGAATTAATATAAATGGGGGGGGTTAGGTTCAAAGGAAAATTTTTTCACCAGACAAAAAATCACAAACACACACACACACACACACACAGAGTATATGTTTTAAACAAACAATTAAATACTGTACACAGCGATGATGATTGTGAAGCTTGGTTGAGATGGTGAAGTTAGAGGGTGGAATATGTCCCAGGGAATGCCTTATTGCTAAATGAAGAACTAGATTTTGGCTAAGCCCTCAAGGGTTAACACATTGGTGTTAATGTAGCTTCACACTCTGCAAAGCAACAGGAATGGAGGGAGGGGAGACAGCATGGGAGACAGAGACACACACCTTGTGTGTGTGGGAGAGAGATAGATGTGCCTTGCCCCTTTCCCACTCCTCATCTTTTTAAGTGGATCAGGAAGTTGAGACAGCAGCTGCTGCCCCAAGCTCTCTCTGTCAGTGTCTCTACACTGCTCTATATGGAGAAGGGATAAGCAGGGGTGCAGGAGCAGCGAGGAGGGACACCATGACATTAGTTCCTCCTTTCCCCCAACTCTGCACAGCAAGTAGGAGACTCCCAGGAGCAGTTCGAAGGCAGAGGGCAGGAGCAGCGCATGGCAATGGGGGAAGGGACAGTTGAACTGCTAGCAATTGATAGCCTGCTGGGCAACTGCTGCACAGGGAACTTAGGGGAGCGGGAAGCTGATAGAGGGGCTGCCGGTCCACCCTGGTTCCAAGCCCCCACCAGCTAGCTACAACAGGCTGCTCTTCCTGCAAGCAGTGGATAAAGCAGGGGGCTGCCAAAGGAGCATTGCACAACTTTAAACAAGCATGTTCCCTAATTGATCAGCAACTTAATATCGAAATAATGTTAACCTGGGTGACTTTAAGTGAGGAGTTACTATACGGTGTATCTACATCCCAGTTTCGTCCCCTGACAGCAGCATGGGAATACTCTCACACATGGCAGATACCAACTCCCATCTAACAGAACACTGGAATTCCCTTGCCTGTGGTAGCAAATCCTCAAGACAATGTAGCATACCAAGTATTGCCCTCAGTAAAGGTACACCCGCATTTCAATCATCACCATATCGTGCACAGAGAATCCTGCTGTCTTGTCCAGCAAACTTGTGAAGTACCAAGCATTTCTGGCATCCAGACAAGTAACAGGCACATGAGCCCACAAGACACTGGGGACCCCTTTGCACACAGCATCCAAGGACCTGGAAGTAAGTGGAGATTCCCCTGCTGATGGCATAAGGTGTCTACACAATGAACCAGGCATCCCTTCAGTCATGAATAAACAAGTCTTGCCCCAGCACCATGTCAGAGATGTCTTCTAACACAGGACATACCCATGTGCTAGCTCCCCACAACCCTGGAGATCCCTTCTGCCCTAGTATGTGCCCATGTACAGGGCTCTCTCTCTTAGAGGTAAAGGATATGGTCATTTTCCCCACAAATTTGTCCTCATCTGAGGAATTGGGGAAAGTCTCAACATCTTTCTTCAGGTCTGAAATCTGTTTCTTCATATGATCCAAATTCTTCTGTAAATTCTCAGCAGAGACTGAAAGAGATACACAAAGATGGAGTATGATATTCCCAACATACACATCAAAACCGAGGCCTTCTCCACAATGGGATTTTAAACACCCCTGTGACTGCACCCATGCAGAGAAAAAGGCAATAATTTATAAAGCCCTGCAAATGTGTGGATATCTGCTTTATATCCATGGATATCCGCATCCACGGGCCATGCTTGCGGATCAGATGCAGATACCATTTACACTGGTGTAGCTTAACCCAGTTCAAAGAAAGGCAAGTTCCACCAGTACAATGGTGCTGTGCCAGTGCAGACAAGGCCAAACGTCCCTGGACTCCTTGGCTGTAGTTCACACTGTACGAAGGGCCCTATCTACTCATTGATGGTATCAGCTCATGTGGAGGGAAAAGCTGACTTGTCTTCTACACCCAGCAGATGGACAATGTCTCCAGCATTCCACTCATTCCTCTTCCCTTTTCCAACTGGGCACAAGCAAGGGATGATGGGCCAGATTCCTGACCCCACTATGCTGCCTTTGCCCCGTACACAGGCTTCCTGTGATTTAGGAGATCCTCTATGGTTCAGTGATTTCTGGCTGCCAGAACAGTTTCTTTGGGTCACAGATAGCTTGGCAAAACTTGTAGCTCAGGCTAAACGAGGACTGCGGATCTACATAGATAGCATAAAACCACTTTTGCTCCCTTCCCCACAAAGCACAGTGCACTTGAGAAACTGTGTGTGTGTGGATATTAGAATTTCTATTGCATGTTTTTAAGTGGATCAGGAAGTTGAGACAGCAGCTCCTGCCCCAAGCTCGCTCTCTCTCTTCCTCCATGTCCCCAGCCTGTACTATATGGAGAAGGGGTAAGCGGGGTACAGGACAATGGGGGAGGGGGACACCCTGATAGAGAGCTTGAGGGCTGAAAAGGAATATGTGACCATTACTAATGAAAGAGAGACATTGAGCGGCTGGTGAGGAAATGAAGAATTGGAAGGGGGGCCAGAACCTCGGGCATTCCGCTGAGAGCTTCCATTCCTGCTCTCTGAAGGAAGGATACATCTGCAGTCTGCATCCTGCTGCTCTCCTCTTTCCTTCCTCCTTGGACACTGACTCAGCACAGCCAGCCTTCCACACAGGATAAACAATAGATATAACAAATTGAAGGACGCACGGCTGGGAGTACAGGGAGCTTCCCTCATTACCCTACACAGCACAGCGCAGCCTTACTACTCAGTCCAGAGAGGCCTGCTTTTTATCATACTCACAAAATCATATACCACTGGGAACTAGCTTCAACAACAACCTTTCAGCCTAATGTCCATTTACACAGAAACAAAAACAGTTTGTTCCACATGCTCAGGATTCACTCTCCCATTCCCACCCATACAGAGACAATCCTCCACTCTCCCAAAACGAGATCAACACCTCCCATGCAACCCTGCAACACCTTTTACCTATTCTGACACCACCTTCTGTAACACTCTCCACCCGCACTGCAATAACAAATACCTCGACTGGCTTTCTCCACGTGGATGAGCTCATCAGGGAACTTCATGATGTCCGGGTACTGCTGCTCACACAGCTCAGCCAGGAAGTGCAGCAATGTTAACTTCTGATCAGTGGATTTTGTGTCTCGGAGCTGGTAATGAGAAAACTGTCTATGAGAATGGCACAGCACAGAGAATACTTGAAACTAGCTAAGGGGTTTGCTGCCCCAAGCATAAATGCCTGGAGGTTTCCCTGCCTGATAAACACAGAGGAAGCAATTCCCTGACTTGCCCATGGAAAAAACACTCACCTTGCAGAGGAAGCTAATGTTGAAGCCAAAGGCACCAGCGTTTCTGGAGCCTGCATTCATGAAGTTGCCCACCAGTAGGGTTATCTCCAGCAGGCTGGAAAAGTTCTTACTTTTGCGCACTTCCTCACAGGCTGCTGTTACTGAGACAATCTCAGGCTTGATATTTTCCACCTGCTCATTAAATTGCAACTTGAAGAGGATGGCGTTGAGGCGGGGCCGCAGGCGGGAAACTGAGCTAATCTGAGAAGGGAAGGGGACAGGAACAGTGTCACACACAGAGGGAAGGGAAAACAAGATGCTCTGAAAAGGGAAGGGGACAGGAAAGGAAGCCTACCTACAGTGACAGTAGCTCTTTGCAGATCCACTCTTTAGGAGCTGTGTGCTATACCTTGCGAGTCTCAATCATTTGAGAGCAACTAACCCCAGAAGATACACACACTGACATTCAAACATAAGGTACATTCAATTTTTTAATTGAGGCTATAATGCCCACATGCCTAACCATACTCAGTTCCAACTCCATGTACGCAAGATCTAATTCTAGACTACAAAGATGAGAGGAAAATGGGCAAGCAAGCATAACTCTGCAGAGTAAGTACACATGGAGAACTTCAATTACTGGTAGGTAAACTGCCCTTCCCTTGCATACAATTGCCATTGCAGATTCCCACTCTAAGGCCTCAATTCCAGAAAGCATGAAAATAGGCTCTGAAGTCCTGCTGTCTTCAAGCACACGAAGGGTGTGCTTTAGTGCATTCCTGAACAGGGCTGTTTTCCCAAACCAGAGTCTAACATCTGATTTAGGATGTAGCAGCAATGAACCTGAAGCATGGTTACTCCGAAGTGTGTATTTAAACAGAGACAGAAGCGCTGATGTTCCAAGGTGAACATCAAATCTGAATCCAAACTCAAGAGACTACACCGGAAGACAGCCATGACACAGGATCTTCGTGATAGTCATTGTCTCAAAGATGCACGCCATTAAAGCAGCCATAGCTCCTTCACACTTGAACCCCCATCTAACATAACTTAGCTGAATGTAGATTGTTACTGATCAAAGACTGCTTGTAGCTTGGTACTCTTCCTTTCTTAGGACAACCAGGAGATTAATTAAACTATTTAGTTCTAGCCCAATAGTAGTTTCATGGCCAGCTCACAGAGGATCAGAAGGGAAATGGCCTGGGATGAAACTTGCATTACCTTGGTCAGGAAATGACTCAAGCAGATCATCCATGAGTCTAGGGAGGGTCAAATTCAAATCCCGAACACTGGATGACTTACACATTGGTGGGTATACAGGCAAAAGACCATTTGGAAATAGTTTCACCAAAGGATGAGCAATGGCAGAATTACCATCCAATGTGGAACAACAACTCATTCTAGGAACTATATGTACCTTAACTATAGAAACAGATAACCCAGATTACATCAAGAACAATAAATGCTCCAAAATGGCAAGAACAGGCCATACCTGAGATGCCATATCCTTACTATAAGACCACACAGGAATGCTTCTATTTGAATATATGACTCAAAGCATCTAAGTCTGTCTAAGGTTCCAACATCCATGCTACTAGGTGAAGCAACTGGCTCAGAATTTCCTTCTGGAAACTCTGATAAGAGTAGTTCTTTCATAAGCACAAGAATGCCCAAACAACACAGCTAATGAGCCCTAACCTGTAATCCAATTGTCTTGCTTTCTACAACAGAAAATGGGTGTGGGAAGGAGTAGAACCATGTGTCTGAGAAATTAGATATCCTACCCTTTGGGTGGAGAACAGGCTTGGTTGTGGCCAAGTTAGTGAACTAGACTGGAAAGAAGGAAAGAAATTATTATTGGTCTGGGTTTTCCATTGGCATTTCATGACCAGGTTTCACCTTGGGAATAAGATGTGGCGGAAGAAACTGGCTGATGCTGGTAACTGGTAGACATTGTGATGAGCCCTTCAGTATACTTACTGAACTACTGGACTGAAGGTGGGCCCCAGACTGAACACTAGACTACAGTTACTGATGCAGGTGGGATATTGAAGAGTGGACACCTTCACCTGTAGGCAGCACAGCGAGACCAGATGCTGCAAGAGAAACCCCTAAATTCCAAGGCAACAATCATTATTCTACTGCCATGAAATATCCGTATCCTTTGTTCTCATCCTCCGAGTCCCCACAAAAACCACCCTGCTATGACTCAGCTGAAAATTTTTGCTGGTGTAAAATGTGATGATTATTTTCTAGGATGAGTTTTGTTACTGTTCTCTGGGCGTTGGCTCCTGGAATATTGGCCAAGGCAACCCAGCTCTTCCCCATATGTGCTAGGAAAGAGATAAGGTATTGGTAGCTGGCTTCAACAGCTTTTCTCCCCCGCTCCTCAGGTCTCGGCGGCTGCACTGTTCTCCAGCCTACAATTGTGTCTCCTCCACTCCCTGGACCCTTGTTTCTTGCTTTCCTACCTGCTGTTGGTTGGCTCCATAAAGGAGCATGTACCAATTAATGATCATGTACCAAGTTAATGATCCAATTAACTTCCCTTTGCGAGGAAAGCCGCAGAGCAAGAGCAAGCTGCAGGCTGGTCCAAGCAGTGCAGGGTGACAGATGGAAAACAAAATGTCAGGTGTAACAGAGGAGAGACCTGGGATGTGGAAGTGTTCAATGACTATACTGAAACATTCCAGACAGGATTGGACTTTTGCAACAGCAAGTGTTAAACGGCTTTCCTGGGGAATCCCTGAGGGTAGTTAAGCACTATTGTTGAATTTGCATTATACAAAGACCGAGGCCTTTGAAGCTTTGTCCTGAGAAGAGGAACATTGACTGGAGATACAGGAGATCAGAGATCAAAGGCCCAAACACTAAAAACAGCTGGACTGTCCCAAGCTTGTTCTAGTTCTTGATCTGATCTTGCTGTGTTCAAGCTTTATATACTGTTCTTGTAAACAGGAGAGCTAACCCTTTTTACTGGTTTTTACGTTCTCTGTAATGTTAGGAATTGCGTGGTGGGACAATGCCCTATGAATAAATTTATCTTGTTTTGTGAAGGCTGGCTAGTAACTGTTGTAGCCCCTGGAGACAGCACAGAATCACAGACATGTAGGGCTAGAAGAGACCTCGAGAACTCAAAGTCCAGCCACCTGTGTTGAGGCAGCATCAGGCAAATCTAGAAATCGTTAGCCACAGTGCTGGCCCTGGTCTTACCCAGTGGAGAAATAACAGTGAGGTGCAGAGGGACTGGAAGCCTAAGACCAGGACAGGGAATGCGGGTCTTTGCCTAAGAGGTGACAGCTGGGAGCCTGAAAACGTACATGGTGCCCCCAAGGAAAACTAAGAGAGGGATAAAAGATACAGTTGACCCTGCAACTGTGACACTGGGTAGCTGGCTGCTGCACAATGGTGAACTCCAGGACATCTAGGGGAAAAGTCCTGGAATTGTGTAGTCACCCATCTCAGAGCTATTCTTCCAGGTTCTCTGCAGACATACGGAAATTACACTGCATTACATTACAAAGTTCCATTGTTGACATTCTCTCTGCTACCATAAGGGCTAAAACTTTATCAGATTCTGGTGCACATCCTGCAGCAAGGTGGGGATTCTGGAGCAAACTCCATGGCTGCAGATAATCTGTCTATAGGTAACCTGAGAAAATCCAAGAGCTCAAATAGCAATCTCAGCCTCCCTCAGTTTCTCTATCATGCTGTTAGATTGTGACTTAAAAGACAAATTGAAAATCTTCATCTGAACTTCCTAAGGGAGCCCTGATGTAAGGAACCATGAATCCCTTGTCTCAGCATCACTGCTGAGGTAATGGAACAGGCAGCTGTGTTCAAGCTTTATATACTGTTCTTAGTGCTGCCTTTCTTGAAAAATTGAGGCCTTTATGTCTTGCCTCATAGCCTCTGGAAAGAATCTTTCTCCACAGATGGAAATAACAGACTACAATGGCTTGTAAATTGATCATTTGCTTCTGAGAAATGAGCCCTGATCTAGCTCTGAAATCCTTATCCTGAGATACAGATAAGAATGATTTACCAATTTTACGCCTGCCATAGGCTGCCAAGCCCATTAGGAATCTCATAGAAAGGAGGGACGTACAGGACAATCACAGATCCCTCTTCCTGTGCTGTATGTGGAATCAATATTTCTCTTGAGAATGAGACACTTCAGCTCTTCTCTTAGGACATTTTGGGGGAGGGTGGTATGGTGATAATGCTTTCTTATTTCCAGCCCCTTTAGAAGGGTGGCCATGGTTAGACTCAGTTCACTGAGTCCATGAAAGCTTATAAATTCACTTTAACTAAAGAGCATAATACTCATAACCACCATATAGAATATACCCCCAAATAATTTGAGATCACTACTGTACTGAAGGGGGGGATTTAAAAGGATCTCTCCCCCTAAAGCCAGACTAATTAGCCACAAACTCTAAGGGAAAGAAATACTCAAAATGTTGAATCTGAGACAGAAGTTTAATGACAAGGAGAAAGTTCAAGTAACAGAATCTAGGAGTGTGCACTGAGACACTGGAGTTGGTCCAGAAAATCCCTAGGGTGGTGGCACATCAGGAATTAGAAGACTGTTTGGACCCAAAGGGTCACCAGAAGTTCCTTTGTTGCCATGCAGCCAACAACAAATCTCGGGCCAGCTTGATAAGAAACAAGACTGAGTGCATCATAGCCAACTGCCCCATTATAGCAAGTGCCCAATTTCACGTGCCTTTCCCAGAGTCAAGGAATCTCTTGCACCAAACTCTCTTTCATCAAAGGCACTAAACAGTGCCAACACATGCCCCAACCTAAATTCCTTGTACAGAGAGGAAATGGGGGCTATACATCCAGCCCTTGAAGTGAAGAGCTTTCTTGACAACTCCTAGGAGAATCCCCAGTGTTTGAAGTGCACTGTCTTCTAGAGAGACCAAGACATGGGCACTGAATCCTCTAAAACACACAGATATTAGGATCTCTTTTATACCCTTTTGATCTGAGAAAGGTTTTAAGTTACAAACTTAGATGTAAGCTGTGTGAACTGACAAAACCCTGTGTGAACTGACAAAGCTTCCTCCATTAGGGTGACTTCCAGACTATTCTCAAACCTATGGGGTAAACCAATCACATGCTAAGTAGCCCCAGAGAGAATGTTTTTTACTCAGGAAAGTTAAGTACTGTTGGTACCGTTTTTAGCACATGAAGCACATTATTTAAATCCATCTCTGGATGGCTCTGGTGATGCCAAGAATAAAAAAAAAAAAAAAGCAATAAATTAATGTAAATTAAAAAAAAAAACACAGCTAATACTAACCACAGTTGAAGTGAGAAGCTGGGGAAAAGAAAATTATCACCAGAAAAACACTGATGAGTAGCAGTATCATGAGGTGATCCCACCTGGAGCGCCCTCTTTGACAAGCAACAACAGGTGAAGCTGCCTCAGTTTCCCCTCCACTGCTTCCGAGTACAAACAACCATCGCAAGATTAATTTGTAACACAAGAAAGGCCATTGCACACAAACCAGAATGCAAGCTCCACAGCCATATTTTGGATAGACCATCAAGAAGAGCCCCAGCATCTCCCTCTACACTGAGGCTCTCCAGTGCAGCTCCAGCATCTCCGACCATTCCTTGTCCCCAGCTTTTAGCCCTATCTGGCCCTCTGGCTTCAGCTAGCCAGCACACATCTCCCCCTCTGCTGCACTCAGCCTCCAACCCTCTCTGGCCAGGGCTCTTGGGCTTGTCCCTCCACTGGCTTCCTGACTATTTCTCCCTCTTCCCCAGGGATCTCCTCCAGTCTCCTTATTCGCTGATAGCTCTCAATTTCCCTTTTCTTGATTGACTTTCACTTAGTGCTCTCAAGCAGCTCTGAGTATCCTTCCTACTTTCAGGGCCCAGGTGCCCTCTTTTAAGACTAAGTGGAAGGCAGCTGACGAGTCCCAGGTGCAATGGCCCCACTGCCTCTTAAAAGCCAGGTCACCCTGTGATACAGGAGCCATCATCTGTAACCCACTGTGAGGGCAGAGCGGAGTCTGAGGATCAGTGTGTGCAACCCTCCAAAGCTGTTTCAGGACTCAAGATAAAATGCACAGCTCCCAGACAGTGGACCCGCTGAGGCAATGCTGTGAACTAATTAGGGCTTGGCTAAACTTGCATGTTATATTGCAATAAAGCCACCCAGAGCGCTCTACCTTACTCCCCGTTCACACTGCAAAGGCACGTAAAGTGCTCTGACTCCTTGGCTAGAGCGCTCCTGGTACTCCACCTCAGCGAGAGGGATAATGTCCGATGCGTATTGGGTGAGACGCTGTAACGTTAGTGTGGCGTTGCGTTACTGCGCTCTGACTGACCTTTGGAAATGTCCCATAATCCCCTTAAGTCAAAGGCCACTCTTTTTATTGTTGTGTAATCAGCTGCAGGAATGCGGAAGTGCCCTTTCAAAGCTCATTTCAGGCATCTGGCTACTTATCTGCTCCAAGAAAAAGCAAACGTTTACTGTTTGCTTTGAGTGAGAGAGAGGTGGTGGCAGGGGTGGCTTGCGCCTGGGGGAGCCGCCGGTGCCGGGATGCAAGCGGGCCGCCAGGCTGGGGCGGCTCGCGCATGGAGGAGCCGCCGGCGCCGCGTGGCCCCCAGGGAGGAGCGGCTCGCGTCTGGGGGAGCCGCCCGTTAGCTGGGCGGTGAACGGAGGAGCCGTGGGGAGTGGACGGTAAAGGGGGTGTGGGGGGAGAGGCTGGTCTGGGGGACAGGCAAGGGGATGGTGGGGGGGAGGCCAGGCTGGGCGGGCGGGGAGGGGGGCAGGAGACTAGGCTGGATGGGGTGGGCGAGGTGTGGGTGCGGGAGGGAAGGAGGTTTGGTGGGGGGAGGCTGGACTGGGCGGGTCAGCCATGGGGGGCAGGAGGTTAGGTTCGGTGGGATGGGCCGGGCCAGGCAGGGGTGGGGGAGGAAAGACGGTTAGATGGGGGGAGGCTGGGCGGGGGTAAATGAAGATCACCCCCTCTACCCAGGCTGATAGCGGGAGCTGACTGGGGCAAGTGGCAGGACCCCGGCTGGCAAGGGGCCAGCGGGGGAACCCCAAAGCAGTGCAGGGCTAAGCACTCCGCCTGCCACTGCTTTGGGGTTTCCCCCGCTGGCCCCTTGCCAGCTGGGGTCTCAGCTCCTGTTGCCAGCCTGGGCTTCCGGGGGTGGGGGTGGGGGGAAAGCGGCCCACGAATGACATTATAAATGTCCAAATGGCCCTTGACAGAAAAAAGGTTCCCCACCCCTGTACTAGACAGTGTGCTGACACACTCAGCACCCCAAAAACCTACTCTCTCTCTCACCCCACATACACACAACACACTTCCTGTCACACTCCACCCCATCCCCTGCATTTGAAAAGCACGTTGCACTACCTGAACTCTGGGATAGCTGCCCATAATGCACCGCTCCTAATATGGCTGCAAGTGCCGCAAATGTGGCCATGCCAGTGCACTTGCAGCTGTCAGTGTGGACAGACTGCGGCGCTTTCTCTACTGTGCTCCCCAAAGACTGGTTTAACCCAAACCGCTCTACATCTGCAAGTGTAGTCAAGACCTAGGTGGGAGGTTGGGGGGGAGGGGGGAGAATCAGATCTGGCGAGGGAAGGGGACAACATCACACATACTGCAGGCCTGGTTGGGAGACTCTACATACTGTGCACACGTGCAGCTGCACAATGGTATCCTATCAAATGAGTCTCTGACTCCCAGGGCAGGGCACTCACCACAACTCCAAACTGCTCAGACTCAGCCAGCTCATTGTACTCGTCTCCCAGCTCTGACAGCATCTTCAGCTGCTCTGGCTCTGGCATCTGCTTAATCAGGTTCTGAGAGAGAAACACGTTAGTCAGTGAAGCACAGTCATATGAATCAGGCCCTCTAGCAAGAGCAAGAGAAGGTGGGTGACTCCTACATGACGTGGAATGAAGACAGCTCTGGAAGCCATGGGCCCTCCTACCCAAGAAAGGAGGCAATGCTCTTAGGAAAGACTGATATCCCATCAGCTCATTTCTCCAAACAGACCTCAGCCCAGCAAATACAAGGGGGTCTCCATTACACAGAAAGATGTTTGCCTCCCTGATCCTCACTCACCTGCACCATGGACTCAGTCAGCACAGCCTCATTCACCTCCAGGATTACATTCTTGATCTCCTCGTAAGGCATACGGAAGGAGCCCAGGAAAATCGCTGCCAGGGTAACAAAAAGAAGCACAAATAAATCTATGGGGACAGTGTTCAGCCAAGATATACATAGAAACAAAGTCACTTTATAACAGCGGTTCTCAAACTTTCGGGAACCGCGACCCTTTTCAGTTCAACAGAACAAAACAGTTGCAGTTCAACAGAAGAAAACAACAGAACACCACTGGCCATCACCTACAGTCCTCAGTTAAAACCTTTGCAACGCATCATCAGTGACCTACAACCCATCCTGGACAATAATCCCTCACTTTCAAAAGCCTTGGGAGGAAGGCCAGTCCTGGCACACAGACAACCTGCCAACCTTAAACAAATTCTCAACAGCAACAGCACACTGCACCACAATAACTCCAACTCAGGAACCAATCCATGCAACAAACCTCGATGCCAACTCTGCCCACATATCTACACCAGCAACACCATCACAGGACCTAACCAGATCAACCATACCATCACTGGCTCATTCACCTGTACATCAACCAATGTCATATATGCCATTATATGCCACCAGTGTCCCTCTGCTATGTACATCGGCCAAACTGGACAGTCCCTACGAAAAAGGATAAATGCACACAAATCAGATATTAAGAATGGCAATATACAAAAACCTGTAGGGGAACACTTCAACCTGCCTGGACACACTATTACAGATTTAAAAGTCACCATTCTGCAGAAAGGGAACTTCAGATCCAGACTGCAAAGAGAGACTGCAGAGCTTCAATTCATTTGCAAATTCAGCACACACTCTTTGGGATTGAACCGAGATCTACAATGGTTGGCTCATTACAGACATTGTTTCTCGTCTCTCCATGTTCACACACCCCATTCAAATGCTAGACGAATAATCCACACTCCCTGATCGGAGATAACAAGCTGGCTCAGCTTAATTGGACTAACCTTTTCACCTCCCACCTGGCTCTTACCTACTTTTCTATAACTGCCTGTTTGTGAACACTTCTACTGCCTGCATCCGACGAAGTGGGTATTAGCCCACGAAAGCTCATGCTTCAAAACTTTATAGTTAGTCTTTAAGGTGCCACAGGACTTTGTTAACTCTGCTATTCCAGACTAACACGGCTACCACCCTGATTCTTTTCAGTTCAGTCTCTTGTGGGGCGACCCTTTTATGTCCGCCGAAAAGCTGCCAAATTGATTGCTTCTGCATTGCATGCGGCGTTTCGGCAGACATGCGTGCACTTCAAAGTGACCGCCGAAAAGCCGGAAGCAATCACTTGGGTGTCTTTCCTTAGCAGTCTCCGAGGCACATAGCATCCGCCAAAAAGCTGCTGAATGTGGAAACAATCAATTTGGCGGACGTTCGGCAGCAGACTGAGCTCGCGACCCCCCTGGGATTGGTCAGTGACCCCCAGGGGGGTTGCGGCCCCCAGTTTGAGAACCGCTGCTTTATAATCAGTCAGCTCTCTACATTGAGCCTCACCAGGAAACTTATGCACACACCTGGACTCATGGGTAATTCCCCCAATTCCAACATACTCACAGAGATTCTGTGCAGTCTTTGAATCCAACACTTTCAGCTCTTTGACCTTTTTCTTTTGTGTACTCTTCTCCAGTCCGCCTTCCTGGTCTTGCTTTGCTGCGGACACAGGAAATTAAGGTGAGTAGAGACAAGAGGAGCTTTCACCCACATCTTTGAAGCACAGCGCTTCTTCACATAGCTGCCAAATAAAGCTGCCTGCTGCTCTGTCCAGTTCATGTTCCACAAACCACTACACAGGACACAGACATTGACAGAGGACAGGGAGAGAGCAGGGCAGCTGCTCTCACTAGCCTTACTTTCCTGCTCAGGGACAGAGAAGCAGCCTTGACTCTCCTAGAGAGAAGAGAAATATCCTAGGAATAGGAATTGCTGCAATATGTACTGGGTGAGCACAGAGATTTCAGGTATGGGTAACAAAGCCCATATTGATAGGGCCCTACCAAATTCACGGTCCATTTTGGACAATTTCATGGTCATAGGATTTTTAAAATTGTAAATTTCTCGATTTCAGCTATTGAAATCTGAAATTTCATGGTGTAATTGTAGGGGTCCTGAATTTGGTAAGGCCCTACATATTGGTGCATTGGCAAAATGTCTAACATTTTGACAGAGGCTCTTTTCTCATGTGGGTTGGGGGGAGCTTCTAGTCATCACTCCAGGGATTTGCGTCCCTAGGGATCATGGGTCTGAAAACATCCTATAAAGAGCTTAGCTCTGGCCCCAGGAACCCATCCCCCTCTGCCATCCTTATCTTTTCAGAAATGCAATAGCTTCCCCAAGGAGAGAGAAGACTGAGATGGCATGCTGCCCAGCTAAAAGCTCACTCCTTCATTGGTTGCATGTGACATCATGGGTTGAAGTAATCCCATACTGGAAAGCCTGCATCCCCCATTGATCCCATGGTCTCCCCAGGGATGGGAGCAGAGGATATACTAATTCCAAACGACTCGCAGAATTAGAGGCAAGCTGATGGAATGAAGGAAAGGGTTATTACTGATCCCAAACTGCAGCATGGCTACAAAGTCCTCTTGAGTATATTCATAGATTCCAAAGCCAGAAGGGACCATCATGATCATCTAGGGTAACCAGATGTCCTGATTTTACAGGGACAGTCCCAATTTTTGGGTCTTTTTCTTATATAGGCTCCTATTACCCTCCTCCCCACACCCCTATCCCGATTTTTCACATTTCCTGTTTGGTCACCCTATGGTCATCTAGTCTGACCTCCAGTATAAAACAGACCAGCGACCTGCCCCAAAATAATTCCTAGAGAGGAACTTTGAGAAAAACATCCAATCTTGATTTAAAAATGGTTAGAGAATCCACCACACTACACCCACATTTTTCTGATTAAATTCTTCCTCCCAGTTGGTTTGACTCATAGGTGACTACAAAGGGCAGAATCAACCCCTCCACCCCCTGAGGAGTGCATGAGACAGTATTAAGCTGCAACATTGATCTGAATAACAGATAGAGTTCCCCAAAATATATTTGGCAGAAGGAACATTAACTGCCAGTCACATTCTCTCAGGACTGCCCCACTAACCCCAATGCCCTGTTCTTCTTTCATACTGAGACCACTCTGCCCAGAGTAACATGGAAGGGAAGAGATGCATTTCTCTCCTCAGAAGCTAGCCCATAATAGTGCTTCCCCTTGGATTCCCTCCCCCTGTCACATGCTCACAGCCTAGGCTAAAAGCAGAGATAGCAGCTACTGAAAACACAGTCACTGACCTAATTTTCTGTGTGCACGTGCACACAAATGAAGGACACAAACTCAGAGAGGCTTAAAGGAAAAGCAGCTGTTGTAACAATTCCCAGAGATCAGAGGGGCTCTTAAGATGAAGGAAGCGCCCATACTATGTTCCTGGGGAGCTCTCTCATGAAGGATTTGGGGTGTGGGCAAAGATAACTATTAATGAAAGGAGAAAAACATAAAATCTATAAACTGTGCAATCATGTCCCTAGGAAAGGGATAGGAGTCCCATTGCTTGGGATATTAGGATTAAAACTGTACAAAATACGGAGTCTTGGAATTGAGGAAGCAGACAGGAGAGGTGGAAGAGACCTTTTAGGTCATTTCTGACATAATTCAACAGCACAGTTCCATAAGGAGGCACAAGTGTGGACTAAAAGTAGAGCTGAGCAGCCTAGACAGGCAGACAGATGTGGACAGTGAGGAACGTGCTTAGGCGCTCAGACACTACACAGCAATGGATGCTGTATAGACAAAGGACCATCAAGCCACTTTCTTGAACATGGCCAGTATGGGAAGCACATGAATCCATTTCTTACCAAAACAGTTAAAACAACTATATAAAAATAGCCTTTGTGGCTGAGGACATAGCAACTTCCCTAGAGCCAAACCCATCTGAAACTGAGCAAAACCACTGGAGAGATAGAGTAGCTGCACTAAACATCTCTGTCCTTCACACCTTCCACACGAGTCACTGTGGTTCTCCAATGAGCAAATGAGATAAAAAGGCAGACGACTGGAGTACCTATGGTACAAACCCAGATCAGCTACAACTAATTAATAACCTCAAGGCCCTGAACAGACACACACAGCACTTAAGCAACCTGTCTCTCTCTCACACAGTCACATTAACCAGGGCAGGCTCTAGGCACCAGCATAGGAAGCAAGTGCCTGGGGCGGCACATTTCAAGGGGCTTTTTTATTTTTCCCCCCTTTGGCAACCCCCCGCTCCCCTCAGCCCCAGCTCACCTCCACCTCTGACTCCGCCTGCTGCTCTGCTTCTCCCCCTACCTCCCAGGCTTGCGGCAAAACAGCATTATCCCAATCACAACAAGCAGAACTGTTCCACATGGAAAAGTGGTTAATTGGCCCACAATGCCTGCATACACATAAATCAAAACCTGACAATCACTAAGAGCTTCTCTCCAACTCCATAGACAAAAAACACCCAAATCAGAGAGAGAGAGAAAAAGACAAGAGAAACCTTCCTGAACCTGGAACACTGCCACCTCACCTGCCCTGATTGAGTTCAAACCCATCACCCAATCAGAAGCCCTGGAAATTCTGACCCTGCCCCCCACATGGCTGACATAGGCTAGTGATGGTGTGAGCAGGGGCTGGCTAGTGATGGTGTGAGCAGGTTGAGCAGCCCCACACTGGTACCATGGGGGTTAACCCTTCCTTCCTAGCAGAGGAAGCCATGCCCCGGAAGCTCTGCTGGGCATGCACCAACTGGAGGCTAGGTATAAAAGCCTGCAGAGTTGCTCAGTCTGGGCTGACTGCTGGAAGGGAAGGAGGCACGCTGCCAGCTCCTGTGGAAGGACAGCCAGAACCCCAGGATTCAGAGGCCAGCCAAGCCAGGATGCGACCTGAGGTCCTGCTCGAGGACACCCCTGGAGGGGAGCAGACTGGAGGACCCCTGTAAGTGAAGGGCACAGCAGTTATGGTAGGAAGTGACCCAGGGGAATTTTAAAGGCAAACAGCCTCAGGGCTGCACGGATGCTCGGCGTGTTGTGGGCAGATCCCCGCCGAGCTAGGGGCAAGGGGAACCCCGTCACTAGGAGAGCCCTGTGTCAGGACCTGGTGGAGAGGGTAGGCCCGGGTCCCCCTACCACTCCAGCCACTAGGCCGCACTACCCCACATGCAAGGGGGAAGATATGGACTCTGGCCATTGGGCCACACTGCACTTAGACTTGGGGAAGTTATATAGACACTGACCAGTAGGACACGCCACCCTGAGACTGGGGGAAGTTATATGGACTCTGGTCATTAGTCCACGCTGCTCAAGGCTTGGGGAAGTTATATAGACTCTGGCCATTGGGCCACACTACCCAGAGGCTGGAAGAAGATATACTGAGACAGACCATTGGGCCGCCCCCCAAACGACTGGCATGGGGACTGGAGAATAGCGAAAGTCCGACACCCAATCCCACCCCTGCTACAAACGGGCGCTGTGGTGCCAGACCTGCCACAGATGGTTATCAGTGATAAATGAGAGAGAATATCAGTGTCCCCTTCAAAGGAGGGAAGGCTTCTGTCACGGAGTCCCCAGGGTGATGGTCTGGAACTGCTCCCTATGAAGCCAGTCAGGACTCTGGGGGGAAGCTTCCTCTCTGTGAATAGCCTGTCTCCAGGGCTAGGAGCTTCACAGGTTACAGGTTCCACCTTCCTGGGTCTGACCTCGGAGCATTCAGCACCTTCTGCCCCTCTGTGCTCTTCCCCAAGTGAGCCCATCCCGGCGAGGTCCTGGGGAAGCCCATGGGTCCTGCACCCCAGCTCCAGTCAGACATGACTCTCAGCCAGCCAGTAAAACAAAGGTTTATTAGTCGACAGGAGCATGATCTAACACAGCGCTTGTAGGTACAGCGAACCAAACCCCTCAGCTGGATCCATCTTGGGGCCGGTGAGCCAGGCACCCACGCCTGTAGCTCACTCCAGGTCCCCAGCCAGCTTCCGACTGAAATTCCCTCTCTAGCCCCTCCTCTGCTTTTCCTTTGTCTCTTACCCGGGCCAGGAGGTGTCACCTCCTCCCACCCCCTCCTGGGATCAAGTTACAGCCTTAGGTATGGACATCCCCACACAATAGTCAAGAGGAATCATTAAGAACACACTCAGTCACAGCTTCACCCACTCCTCTTGGAAGATGACCTAGCCAGAGATCAATGTTTTCATCTCCTGCAGTTTGGACTAGTGTAACTCACTAGGCTATGGTGCAACTGCTACAAAGAGGCTGAAGCAACATACCTCATTAGCAACAAAAGCGTATGCAAAATATCATGAATCTCATGGGTCACATTAACTCCACAGCAGAATTCAAAGTCCTGGTCCCCTAATGTACAAGGTACCTGCCAGATGAGGACTTGGCTACCTCAAAGACTGTCTCATCTTCACAATCCCCCAAAATAACTAAATTTCACAGGAACAATGGAGACACCTAGGTCATGGGAACAGGACCCCTGTTGCAGGACTACTTTGCCTCCCCCCCCCCCCCAAATCAAACAAACTGACCCCAAGGGTGACTATGCTCAGACATTCAGAAAACTATACAGAAACTAAGACAGATGGAGCACATCGCCTCTCTCAGAGGCATCCTTTTCCCTGGGTGCTACAGGGACAAAACAGTCTCCTCCCCAGACGCCTCTTCCCTCCTCCCCAAAGAGACCCTTCTTCCCCCTGCATTCCTGGGTCCCACAGGGAAAGAACATCGCCCTCTCCCCAGAGAGACGGCTCTTCTCCCCATGCCTGGATCCCACATGGACAGAACACAGCCCCCACCCCCAGAGATCTCTCTTTGCCGGATTAGGACAGAACACATTGCTCTGCTATGAGCCACAGACCCCAGACCCCCCCTCCCCCCCGGCCTTCTGGTAGAGAAGTCAGCTGTACACTTCACCACAAGGCTGCTAGCATTACAGACAGCACACAATTCCCCTGTGCTGCCCTTTCCCCCAAACTTGTACAGGATCTTGGGGAGGAGGGGGGGCAGATAGAGAGGCACTCCTGCATCAAAGCAGAATAAAGTTTTCCAAAGCTTGGCTCGCCACCTGGTGTCTGCTCCTGGGCTGAGCAAGCCCCCCTCCTCAATCTCACTTTACAGCACAGGGGACACTAAGGGGGAGGAGCAGGAGGTTTGAGATATACACCAGAAATTATAAAGAAAGCGATATCAACAAGAAATCATTGGTGACACAAGCTGTTACCTTTGCATGGGCTCCTACTGCAGCTGGAGAAGTCACCCGCCGCCCCTGCCCCCAGAGGACGAGGGATAATAATTCAGCTCTTCCCGCCTCCACACACAGAAAAGGCGATAAAACCTTGCACCCCAATAGGTGTAACAGGGCAACTCTGTTCCCCAGGCACAGCTGGGATAACACAGCAGCTGAAGGGGGAAGGCTTATCCTGACTGTGCCTGCTTTGTATTCTGCACCGCTTGTGGGTGGATAACCCCCACTTCCAGTCTCACAGAGAGGAATTCCTCTCCCCTCCAAAGGTGGGAAGGCAGCCCCATATTGCAGATGTGTAAGCTCCTTCCCCTGGCACAGCTATGGCATCCCCCTCCAGTAGCTGTACCGAGCAGGGTGCAGGACACGAGTCTAGGGGATGGATAAATCAGACTGTTAAGTTCCCAGACACTAGGTAGCGGGGGTGGGGGTTCCACTCTGAGTTCCCTGCACATACAGCTCCCACTTTCCTGTCTCCCTCAGCACAGGCAGGAAGGACCATCTTGCTCTGGTCCCCACACTGTGCAAGTGAAGCCTTCCTGCCTTTGCTTGCACTCAACTCAGTGTAACAGCTCCAGCAGCAGCTTTGCCTCAGCTAGCCTCATTCTCCCCGCAGACTCCTCCCTTGCTCAATCTTTTTATTTTCTGCGTCACAAACACAAAATGGGAGACGATGGGGAAGGAAAACGCCCTGTCTAAAATGGCTGAATGCAGCAGGGAAAGCAAGCAAGCCTCATGACAGTGCAAGGGCACCCCCTGCTGCTGGAAAAGAGGAAAGGAAGGAACTGCTTGGCCAGCTTGCAAGCTCTGAAACAATGGGCTCACTTCCCTGAGAAATCCTATCCAGACACGCTTCCTGCCTGCACTCTGCAGAAAGGAGACTGGGGAGAGCAAGCTCTGACAATCCCTGGAACAGAGCCCTCTGGAACTAGCCAGATGCTGCATTATACACACAGACTGCGCCTAGGAAAAGTTACAACATAGCCTGGCCTACTCTGAATCACTACACCTGATCAACATAGCCCTAAGGTCCGGGGAAGTAAGGGCATCACATCCCCATGTTACACAAACTCAGCAATTCCAGGCCTCTATGTCCAAGATACAGCATGCCCTTGACACACAGCGTGATGACTACTAGACTCAGGTACACGGCCATTACAATAACCTCAAACTCCCTCCTCCCTTTGAGAGCCTCTTAAAGATCACAAACACTAATCCATGGCAGTCACCCCAACATAACGGAGAGAAGGGAAGAGAAGCGGTTTTAGAAAGGAAAAATATTTAAGAGGTAAGAAAAGCAGATTCTAAACAATAAGTACAAATCTATTTAAAATGCAGATACAGCCACGCTGCAAACACCACAAATCTTAGTAACAGCATCACCTCACTAGCACCACCCTCATCTTACCTTTGCTCTGTGCACCTTTTGACCTGACTCATTGTATCATGTCTAAAATAGAAATAAGATCCTCAGGCCAATGAGACTGTTCCATTTGTTCTATAAAGAGCCCAGACCTTTCAGGTACTGCACAAATCTATGCAATCCTTCGCCCCAGTTTTAGTAACACTGCAAACTGCATCTGCTTTTGCTGTAGTGCTGGGCAATCTTGAATTGTTGGGTCCACTTCCTGTGCTGAGAGCCAGGTTCTCCTCTCCACATGAATATAGCTTCTGAGAGGGAAGATGAAGGGAGGTTGGGTCTCAGGACAGAGAGGATATACGAAGTTTGGCCCATCCTTGCTCTCACACTGAGCAGAGAGGGTCTAGGAAGGAGAGAATCTAGCAACTGTTTCTCAGTCAGGCCCGGAGGACAATGGGTATGTGGGAAATTTGGCACAAGAGTAGGGGCTGGAACCCTTTCAAGTGCATCTGCATCCAGTAGTAGGGATCTCAGTATAGTACCATAACTCCGGAGGCTCCACTTACAAGGAGTGCCAAACTTCCATAGGAAGCACACACACAGAGTATCAGCACACAAACATTGTACCCTAATACGAGAGAGGACCACACAGATTATTTACAGTGCTGACCCCAGGAAGTGAACCCTGCACCCAAGGAAACACACTGTATGGATCATTTCTTGATAGTAGCCTCTTTCCAATATACAGACCAGCTCAAATGAAGCCAGATCTCTGTAGTCATGCCCGCATACCCACCCAACACCACACACGAAATATATGAGCAGGCGAGGGGGAGACGGTACTCAGTTCTACAGCCATTCAACTGACTGCACCAGTTGTAGGAATCATAGCAATATATTAGACATACAAAGAGAACCCAAGGATTAGTGATTTTATGCGTGGACTAGTAGGGGTGCTGGAGGTCAAAACTGAAGTACATGGGCAGAGGGGATAAAACAGGAGCAGTCAAGGATGTTGCAAATTAAGTGCTTTTACAGAATTACTCCATGGAACAGTGTGAGGTGCAACAAAGCAGAATAGTGGAGTTTCTGATTATATCAGCAATGCAGGACTGTGTCTGAATGACTAAACACACCTTAGGGACTTGTAACTACTGGCCCCGCATATTCCCAGCACACCCTAGGTGACTCAACAAGGGAGTGCTGGGAAAGTACAAGCAAGAGATTTGGGTGGGTCCAGGATTGGAAAAGCAGAGTGCTGCAGGGCAGGAGTGAGGCACACTAGCAGAGTCATGTGAGGAGCCCAGGACTGAACAGCTGAGTACAGCACAAAGCAAGAGGGAGTGCACTGAGAGTGCTGTGTGGGCATTCAGGACTGGAATATAGAGGGGGATGCAGGGAGGGTGTAAGATCAAGAATGAGGTACAGCTGTGGAGATCTCCAGGACTGACACAGCCAGAGCTGCAGGGCAGTAGTGAAGTGCAACAGCAAAAGTATTCCAGCCTCGGGGTCAAGGACAGGGTGTGCATAGTGCCTTCCTATACCCACTGTGCCTCTCTAGACAACACAGTTTCAGTCACTAGCACGATACCCACCAATTTCCCCTCTCAAACTGCGTAACAGGAAAGTGTCCATAAAGCCTAGAGGAGCAATAGCTGCCTGTGAGAGTGCAAATGATGCCCCCACCCCAGCCCCGCAGCAGATCGAAAAACTTCCCTGATTGTCATCTCAGATCACACACAGGAAAGGAGGGAGACAAATCTCCTGTGTCAGGCTCAGAAGAAAGACAAAGGGCCCCTGAAACATGAATCAGGCTGCTCCTTCCCCATCCTGGCCAGGATGCTTTAGCATAAAAGAGAAGACCAGATGGGGAAGGTGAGAGGCCTGCGAACACCGCAAAGCCTTTGTCTGCATAAATGCTGCCTTTCCTCTCTTTGTCTCTGAGGAGGCCAGCTGAAGGGGAGGAGAAGGGGGGTGTGGGTGGAAAAGGGGGCTGCACCATTGCCTGGGTTACGGATTATCAGATGACTTCCTCCTCCAATCCAATTCCTCTGACATCATTGCTAGTAACTGGAGCCAAAGTGGCTCAACTGCGCACATCTGGTGGCTGCAAGGAGCAGTGCAGGAGCTGTCAGGAAAGCATTAAAACTCAGTGAAACACATTTTCCTAACAAAATAACATGGATTTCCCAGGCTAATGGGTCCTAGGAGGTGCCCCCAAAAGGCACAGGGCGAAGGAATCCCAGAGCAGAGTAAATTCCACTTAGGGAGTTCACTCAGGGTTCCTCTGAAGCCCCACACTAAATGTTCTCAGTAAAAATCTTACAAACAATGGGCCTGATACCACAACATTGATGCCAGTACTGGCATGGGTACCAAATTCCTACAGGCTGTCATGTATCTGCAGATGAAATTTGAATAATGCAGGAAGCTGCTCATAGCAGAGGGGACTACCATTGGTGGTGTGGCTGGGACCTATGGATGACACTAAGGATGAATAGGGAGGAGTGCCCCTTGCGCTAGATATGTTTACCATCCCTGGTGCCCACAAATCTAGTGTGCGCTGGTGAGAGCTGCTGCTATTACCAGCTTCTGTAGAGAAGAGAGAGGCAGATGTTTCAGTATTTTGGGGGAACCAGGTGGACCTGAGTCATGGACCTATCCCAGTCCCAGCTTCCCTCCTCTATTCTGTGTTCTGTATCCAAGGCGGCCTACCTCCACCTGTAGCAAAATATTAGCATCAGGCATACTGCTGCAACTGGGTTCTGTGTCTGGATTTGTGGCTATGTGAGATGACATAGGATGTTATAAGGAGCGCTCCATGCTGGGCTGGCCCTGCGTGCCATGCCTAGATTCGGTGTGAGTGCTGTGCGTTAACAACACTAGAAGGAACTGGGTGCTTTCCAGACATGAATATATTGCACAATGGCAATGTCAGGGGCACGTAGTCGGTGTTGTAACTGGGCATTGGATGCAAATGCTATGTGTTAGGGTGCTGTGTGACAAGGGTGGCAAGGAAGAGAGTGCCGCTGAGCTACCTTCTCTCTCAACTATGGTATACCTGGCCAGGGGATTGAGGGGGTACCATGGGAAGCACTGCCTGCTGGAACCTAGAGGTGCTAGTACTGGTGCTGCACCACTGGATTGTGCGCTTGAATGTGGACTCTCCTACATCCCCAGCAAGAGCAGACTGTAGAGTTCAGGGCTTGAAAAACAGATGGAATGTTTCCCTGGAACACTGTCCTAAGCCATCAATTCTGCAGAAATTAAGCTGTCATTTTAAAAACAGTTCCTAGAACCTATGGTTTGAAAGAAAGCCTTCCACATAGGAGAGTCTGTGCTAGGCTGTCTCCCTGTGAAAACACACCTGTCATTCTCTGCTGGCAGTAACAATGGTGAGGTTATATTGTACATAGGGCTCAGGCGTTTTTACCACAGTATTGCTTAACCCCACTCAAAGCAAAACTAGACAACATGGTGGCAAAAACACTTGAGACCACCTGCACTACTCATGCTGTTGCTCTCGCCATCAGAGAATGATGGATCAGTTTCCCCAGAGTATGATCCCCATGTTTACAGACTGACATCTCTGCAAGCAAGCACCAAAGTGAAACTGATACATTTCTGCCCATTTTATTGCTGGTACTCAGAAACCCCTGTACAGCAGTGAAAGTGACAAGAAATCATACTTGTATCACCATGTAGGTGCTTGGGGAAGCCACAGGCAACAAAGGCAGGAACTAGAGGACTCTCCAAACAAAAACAGCCAAGTGGCTGAGTATTGGACCATGTAACAGTTGTGAAGTTCTGAGGTGGATTTCAGTTTGATCAGACACCTTCCATGCAGAAGCAGATATAAAAGGCAGTTCCCATCCTAGTAAGGATACAAACATTCATCTCTGCCCAGCAGAGATAGGTTTCTCATTTAGTTATTCTCTGAATCAGTGGAGGTCTCTGCCCAAATTTTTGTATCAGTCTCCGGTGAGTGGGTGTCTAGTACAAGTTCAGTTGTTGGCGGGAACTTCTATTCACTGGGTTTCCTGGGCCAGTACTATCTTCTAATATTTTCTGAGCCAGAGTTGCCCATATGAAAAGACTTGAGAGCAGGAGGACTGGGACTAAACTGTGTATCTGAGGATGGCATGTGGGAACATGTTCACAATCCCTGTACCCAGAGAACCAAGAGCGACCAGCTGAGTTGTAAAAGCAATGCTGCCATCTGGATCCAGACATTGGGCAAAATTTTCAAAAGCACCTAAAGTGACTTAGAAGCCTAAAATCCATTTTCAAAAGTGACTTAGGCACCACTGAGTTTCAGTGAGACCTGGGCTTCTTTGGATATTTTCCCTGCTGTCTCAAGGTTACATCTGCCTGGGAATGGCAGCCCACATGGCATATATTATCTTAGCCCAGCAGGGTAGCATAAGGATGTTGGTATGGTTAGTATGATCTGGGTCAATGTGTCTAGGACCCCAGCATCCCACTTGTGCTGGGTTAGCAGTGTCCCTGTGGCAGGTATTATCTGGGAGTGTAACCAAGCAGGGCAATTTATGGCCATGTGATTGAAGCCCCCAAGTGTCAGTGGAGGATGTAGTAAGGTTTGAGGATCACTGTCCACTAGACAGGTATGATTTGGGGTATTGTGCTCAGGAAATCAGTGCTGCCCACGTGGCCAGAGATATGAGTCCATGTACCCCAGGAGGGCGCAGAAAGGGTGTGCAGAGAGCATCCACTGTGT
The DNA here is from genome assembly GCA_032164245.1 of Sternotherus odoratus. Taxonomy (NCBI): domain Eukaryota; kingdom Metazoa; phylum Chordata; order Testudines; family Kinosternidae; genus Sternotherus; species Sternotherus odoratus. Next base: position 33,252,070 of record JAVMKO010000008.1, read on the forward strand.
GGTTGGCACAATTTGAGTGCCAGTTGCTGCCAGCTGAGGGACAGTGTACCTGCTATGCTGATGTTGAGCCTCACACAAAGATAAGGTGATGGCGTAAGGATTCAGTTAACAGTGTTTCTAAAGGCTGCCCTGGCAGGCTGAGTCGGTGCATTATGGTGCTGTCACCTCATCGTTTCATCTTCCTCCCTCTCCCCAGGATTCTGTTGTGGAGAGCACAGACAGGAGTTCAAAATTCAGAGAAAATTAGCTCACTTCTCTGAATTGTTGCATCAGTCTCAGACTATAGCAGTGAAACAAAGGGTCAGGCAAAAAACAAATGGATCCATGTGCCATCTGGTGTTCAAAGGGAGAACTGCACTTTGCTCTTGATAAATTCTAAAGAGATTGTAAGATCAGAAAAGTCTCACTAAACTAAATTGACACAGTCACTACAAGAAGTGCCCAAGTCTATGGCAGCAACACACCAGCCACCCTCATAACTGTGCTTGCTATTATCCCCAGCACCAAATACTTGCAGACTTCTCCACAGCAAGGGCCCACAACTCCATCCAATACCTGCGAGTTTGACCTTAATACAGGTCACATCTGCCGCCTTTGTGACACTGCTTGTTTACTCTCCCACTTCCCAAATCCTTCCGAAACAAAAACAAGTTCTAGCCTTTGACATTTGATAACATGAGATTTAACGTGGACAAATACAAATCAATACACTCCAGGAAAAACAGTCATTACACCTGAGATCCCATGGGAGGGAGAAAGGGGAGTGGAGGTGGAGGGACACTCCTAGCACTGACAGTAGGTTTTCATTAGAGTTAGGAATACAATACAGCATTAGAATAAGAAGCCAATGTGATTAGGGGCTGCCTATGCAAAGACACCAACAACATGGTATAGAGAAGGAAGAGTCACTCTCTATAGCTTTAGTATAATCACAGCTGTGTTTAAACCTGGGCATCACATTGAAAGAAATCTTTATAAACAGGAAGGAATTTGAAGAATAGAACAGAACTGCACCAGCCGGATGGATGGATTTAAAGAGATTAATACAGTTAAATACATAGATAGCCGAGGCCAACAACTTCTCTAAGGTGACATAGGCCCAGATTTTATGCTTTGCCTCTCAGGAGGTGCAGCACAGAAATCAGTCTAGAGATGAAGGTGTAAAGATGGCTTTAAGCTGCTTTTGCATTTCTTTAGTTCTGGGATGCCTTCCTGCTGACATGACCCACAGTATAAGAAGGTAATTCTACAGGCTGCTCTAAGAACAGCAGCTTGGCATTGATACCTAAGGGGTTCTCTACAGCCCAGAATAGCCAGAGTGGAAACTGTTCTGGCCACTGCCCCTCCTGCCCTTAATCTATCCCAGAATGCCCACATGCCAGGGGATGTACTGCCTACACTGGCCTCTCACTGCTTCAGTGTGGGGAAATTTCCATTCTGCTTTGCTTTATAGCTCCTTTATACTACCAGACCATAGCAAGGGACAGAATCTGTCCCATACATCTATCTACAAATATCTGAAAGATGCAAGCTAAAAGGAAGGAGAGGAACTGATTGTGGTGGATCATAGGGGAGTAAACTAGGAGTAACAGGGGGCCACAGGAAAGCAAACACTCAGGCTGAATAATAGAACCTTTTTCAAGTGGGGAGAACTGTTAAGCAGAACTCTCATCCCAGTGGAAAGGTGGCAAGCCCTGGTGAAAGAAGTGTAAGGAATGATCCTCTGCTGGCCACTGAGGAAGGAGAGAGGTAGTGAGATTACACCCAGTGGGTATGTTAACTGGTAATATGTTCATGCACTCAGCATAGGAATGGAGGAGGCAAAGATGGCTTTAAGACACCTTTTCACTCTCTGTATTCTCAGCCCTGCCTAGTCCCTGAAGTAGCAGAGAATGCAGGAACAGTCTGGCTGTGCCGCACATCTATCCCTTGGCCTGCCTTCAACACACTCTATATCAGGAGCCACAATGGGGGGCACACAAAGTAAATATTCCACAGGAGTCGATTCTACCCCTGTACTCTGCAAGAGCAACGTAAAACGAGCTGGGTGCAATGGAGAATATCAGAGATCTCCCCTCTACCTGAATTCTGCAAGTAGAGACAGCACCAGCATAACTGACTGAGGAGTTGTACATTACAATGGGCTAATGATTAAAATACAAGCTTGGTCTTTCCTATCTCAGTCAGTGCATTGCAAGCTACACTCCCCACTCCTAATGCCAATGGCAAGGGAAGTGTGGTGTCTCCTTAGATGCAGCTTAAATGAGTTCACTCTATATAACCTGCTTAAGAACATAAGAATGGCCATACTGGGTCAGACCAAAGGTCCATCCAGCACAGTATCCTGTCTACCAATAGTGGCCAATGCCAGGTGCCCCAGAGTGAGTGAACCTAACAGGTAATGATCAAGTGATCTCTCTCCTGCCATCCTCACCCCCTCTGACAAATAGAGGCTAGGGACACCATTCCTTACCCATCCTGGCTAATAACTATTAATGGACTTAACCTCCATGAATTTATCAAGTTTTCTTTTAACCCCTGTTATATTCCTAGCCTTCACAACCTCCTCAGGCAAGGAGTTCCACAGGTTGACTGTGTGAAGAACTTCATTTTCTTTGTTTTAAACCTGCTGCCCATTAATTTCATTTGGTGGCTTAGTTAAACACATGCATATGGTGCATTTTGCCTTCTGCAGATCCTGCCTGTCCTTGTTCTCTTGAGATTCATTTGAAGACCAGGTTTAATCTCTCTCTGTCTTGTGATTAAGTATTTTGCAGTGTGCATTTCAGTAAGACATTACAATCTTACCCATTTTAATGGATACAGCATGAGAAACTAGCTGCCACAGAGCCAGCAATCTGATCACAAAACCCTATTTCTAAGCCAGGAGTGCCACCTAGTGGACATAACTGGTAGGAAAGATTTAGTTCACAATGGGAAAACTGAATGGAGATGAGGCAATTTGCTGCTTCCTACAAAGGTCCCAGCCACAGACTGTAACACACTACCTCGGGGGAAACTCTGCCCCCCCATATTCATCCTTAGAATATGACTGTGTGGTATCCAATGCAAATTTTGTCATGTAAGGTGTCTTCGGAAGGCTCATGATGCACTGAGCATTGTTGTTATAGTAATGTGATAGGCTGTAATTTCATGTACATATTTATGAGGCAGAAAAGTGGGACTTGGAGTGAAGTGTAACCTAGGGGTTACAGTGGATGAGAAGCTGGATATAAGTTAACAGTATGCCCTTGTTGCCAAGAAGGCTAATGGCATTTTGGGTTGTATTAATAGGACCATTACCAGCAGATAGAGAAATGTGATACTTCCCCTCTGTTTGGCATTGGTGAGGCCTCATCTGGAGTACTGTGTCCAGTTTTGCCCCCCCTAGTGTGGGAATGGGAAAATTGAAAAGTCCAGCAGAGGGCAACAAAAACGATTAGGGGGCTGGAGCACGTGACTTATGAGGAGAGGCTGAGGGAACTGGGATTGTTTAGTCTGCAGAAGAGAAGACTGAGGGGAGATTTGATAGCTGCTTTCAACTACCTGAAAGGGGGTTCCAAAGAGGATGGATCTAGACTGTTCTCAGTGGTAGCAGATGAGAGAACAAGGAGTAATGGTCTCAAGTTGTGGTGGGAGGTTTAGGTTGGATATTAGGACAAACTTTTTCACTTAGGAGGGTGGTGAAGCATTGGAATGGGTTACCTAGGGAGGTGGTAGAATCTCCTTTCTTAGAGGTTTTTAAGGTCAAACTTGACAAAGCCCTGGCTGGGATGATTTAGTTGGGGATTGGTCCTGCTTTAAGCAGGGGGTTGGACTAGATGACCTCCAGAGGTCCCTTCCAACCCTGATATTCTATGATTCTAAGAGAGAACCAGAGTACTACTAAACATCCCTATTGCATTGGGGCCCTCTGCCCCACACACATACAGAGACTGGTTAATGGGGGTCCGGGCTGAGAGACAACCCCCACCCCTTCTCAACAAGCTCTGATTAATATGGGGAGCAGGGATGCGGGTGGGGGTGTAGGGAGACCAGGTCTTTCTCCCTCCCAGGCTGGGTAGTGGATGAGAGGAACCTGGGGTGCTGAACACTCTCTTCTTTCCCCCCAGCCGTTGGTGAGAGGGCAGTTCAACAGTGACTTGGGGGTTTACCTCTGGTTTCGGTCAAGCGTAGCAGTCTCCCTTTCAATGTGGTACACTGATAATGAGCAAAAATGGCAAGGAAAATTAGTAAATCTCAATACTCTAACTATGGTCCCTTATTTCTGAATAATAATTGAAGTATTCCCAGTGACAGCACTGGGTTGGGGTGGCTTTTGGGTAGCTCTAAAGAGCTGCAGTTTCTCAGAGGGTAATTAGGGCAGAAGTGGCAGGAGAGGAAGAAAGGCTGGGAGTTCTCCTGCCCCTGTGACCTTTGCAGCAGCATGAACCTGTCTGAATCAGAGCTGAGTCTGGGGATGGAATAATGAAGCTCCCAGCAGTAAATGTCAGTTCAGAGACAAGCATTTGACCCTCCAGAAGAAGAGGAAATGTGTAGAAAAACTAGGGGAGACCAAGGCCATAACGGTCTGGCTCTGAGAGAGACAAAACAGCAGGTATAACACAGACCTCAAGAGCAGGGCAGGCACAAAGATGCAGGTAGATTTTTATTATCTGAGGTAGCACAAAGTAGCTCAGCTTGAGTAGCAAGTGTAATGGCAAGTGTGCTGTCTAGTGTGGGGGCAAGAGTTGTGTTTGACAGGCAATGTGGCAAATAATGGAAGCCGTGGAAACCCTGATGATCCAAAAAACTTCTCCACACACAGAAATAGTCACCCATTTTACAGCACTGACAATGTCTATGCATATTCAAGCTGTGCAAAACAAGCATGCTGCTCCTAGCTCCCAGAGAGCTCTGAAGCAGCTGTTCACAGTCAGTTGCTTCAGCCCTGCAGAGCCAACAGGATCCACCACAGGGCTTGCAGAATACTGACCCCTGCTCAGTCAATCCCTTCAGGGCCCATCTATACACAAAATTTAAGGGTTCAATGACTGCTTCAGAGACAGAAGTGTTTGAATGAAAGGGCAGACAGATCCAGAGCATGTCTGTTCAAGCCCCCATTCTCACTGCATGGAGATGGCCCTGGAAATGGAATCCAGTCCACATGTCTCCATTTTTAGAGGTCTGTTAAATAGTTGGAGATAAAGTCCTTTAACTCGAGTCTCGCTTCTGCTGGCAGACGAACCCACATCTGCAGGGTGATACCCACAAAATTTTCCCTCTAACACACTTGTCACTCACATGTGGGAAATGACCAAGGCACAATAGCCTCCCACCCCAAGAGGGCAGAGGAAGAGCAGGGAGGACAAATTGTAGTGAGGAGACAGGCAGAAAAGCCACATGAGAAAGAAGGAGCAAGATAGCATTAGAGAGAGACATTTACAAAGGATGTAGCATTGGAGAAGCAGGAATGAAGGAAAGGGACACTGATGAAGCCAACAAAGGCCAATAGAGTGGAAGGGATGGGCTCACAGGGGCTGCCTCAAACAAAGCTTGCTTTACTTATGATCGCATGCTGGTTTCACTATTAAAAAAAAATCTGAAACTGCCCTGGGTTTGGATAGAGAAGGGGCATTCTTCAAGCCCATCTAGACCAATTTTGTTTTCCTTTAAAAGAACCAGTCGAATATTATTGAATCATCATGCCAGAGCTACAACCAGAGCAATACAGGGTCACTCTCACTCAGCTTGGAGAGGATCACAAAGGGTCCCCTCAAAACTACACTTAACAGAAATGGTTTGCTCCTAGGCGTCCGACCCCACTTGACACCTGCGCTAATAGGGTGAGCTAGTTCACCCCCGCACATATGTGGACACACAGAGATTAAAGGCCTTCCTCTGCTGGGCTGGTGGCCATGATATGTCAGATCAGATCAGGTAAACAATGCAATCCAAACAGAAGGACAAGGGGTCCCTTTCCCCCACCTGCTACGGGGAGCTGAGCTGCACTGCAGGTACTGAAGCTTGAGCAATAGCTCTTGTGTTCAGCGACAGCAGGCACTAGCACTCCCCAAACACATAAATTTTTCGGCAGGTTTTCACAAAAATGAATTGCGCTTACATGTGTTTGCAATTACCAGCTTCGGTGGTGGGGCTGGCAGGCCTTTTACCACAGAGGTGTGACCAAGGAGATGGGAGCGACCTGAAATATTCATGCTCAGGGACTGAGTTTGTCTCAGTTTGGGAAAGCGGCATCAGCATCCCATCCACAACCCCCGCTTTACCTTCAGGCGGGGAGAGTATACAGCACCTTAAAATCCAAAGGGCCTTCCCTCTCCATTTCCCTGGTGTTCCATTGCTCAGACAGAGACCAACAGGGACTACGTAGAACACAAAACATCCCAGGAAAATTTGAATCCAAAGTTGAAGAGATTTGTGAGCAGCATGGTTCAGAATACACAGGCATCAGCCTCCAAAAGGTTTTTATTAAGAAACTGTCTCTCTTCAGGTTTTGAACTGCTGACCCACTGCTGTAGTATATAGTAGAGATCAGCAAGAGCAAAGTCTCTAGTGGACTTCTTGGAGTTTCTGACTTCTTTTACCTTTCAGGTAACAGAAGAGACTCTGCTTAGGGTAGGTATTTTTTCTATTTAAGGGTGGAGACTGGGTGGTTGATATTCCAAGTGTCACTGTTATGGTGAAAAAACCACAGTTCAGTTTCTGCATTTAATAACACCTCAAATAGCTTCTGTTTATAGGGGCTTAGTGCTATGAATGCTGTACCACACTGGAAGAAGATGCCATGGTACCAGGTTCCTGTATGGCACAAGACCATTGCTGGCAATGGACTTCAGGAACAGCTCCAGAGTGGTTGTGAAACCTGCACAGCACATAGACCCTGATCTGTAGAAGAACCGACATTCAGAAGGCTGTATTCTGCAGTTACCTGTAGTAAAGAGAGCCTTCCTACAACTGCTGAACACCCTGCAGCTTCAGTAATTTCATCCCAGCCAGTATACATTAACTGCCTCTCTGTCAGAACCTCTTACTGAATTTTGTATCCATTTTATTTGCAAAGAAAAAAACATTCTCTTTTTTGAGAGCAGGGCAAAGGAGTACCCTGGAATCAGTGTTAATAGTCCTGCCAAGGCATCTAGCAAGTACTTCCTGTCTGCATACCGCCTATGTTCACATGCTGTCACAACAATAACTGTTAGGACGGAGCACAGCTACATACTCTCTCCTCAAAATAGAGGCAAATTTCCTGTAATAGATGGGAACTGGAGCTCCTGGAAGAGGGAGGATAAAGTAACATCACTCAACACTCTTGGACAGGAGCTGTCTTCCCCACACATCGGCTTCCTGGCTCTATACCACCTCTTCTATCACACTATGCAGCTCCAAGGAATTCTGACGTCTCAACACAAAATGATAAGAGCCCAAAGGGAGGAATGAGGCTGGGCAGGATGCTGCTACCCTCAGCATTCCATTTGTGTTTCAGTTCACTTTGGAGTCAGCTTAGAAAGCAAGTGATTTACCATGAGCAACATCACAGTTCAAGCTTGTGAAATTTTCACAGGCTGGGAGTCTCTGAGGAGAAGAACTTGCCTTGGTATAGACAGTGGAGAGTGCCTTGCCTTCCATTTGCTTTTAGCTCCATAAATATTAAACAGTTATCAGAAAGATATTCTGCATCGAGCACTCAGTGAGATGGGGAATAGAGCCGCAACATCCACCTGTTAGAGCAGGAGAAAGGAAAGGAGAGATGCCAGCCACTGGGATGAGTGGACACCCAGTTAACAAACACTGTACAAACCACTCTGGGCTGCCAACCAGAGTGGGGAAGTTGCAGAAATGAAGCACAGGATTAGAAAAGTTGGTAGGAAGGTCCACTGGGGCCCAAGCTCTGATAAGGCAGCCTATGAATATTCAACACACTGCCACCTCCCTCATTAACAGCGACAGGAACACCAGGAATGGATGGCAAGTATCAGTGGGTAAAAGGATGCTGGTTGGTCAGCTCAGCCATCGCTCTTCCCGCCAAAACACTCTTCCCTGAGAGCGATATTAAAAACAAGACCCCCAGTATTTAAATAATTGAACTGTCATCAGCTGTCTGACTGACTAACTGAAATAAAAACCAGGGAAAGCTGGAGTCACTGAAGCATGGGAAAAAAGAGAGAAAAGGAGAAAGAGGAAGGGAAAAGCCATTCTGCTAACATCTCATTCCAAGTCTCATTTCACATACAGAGGAGGGATTCTTCTTTAACCTCTGGGTAAAAATGATTAAATTTTGAAAGAAAAGTATGGCAGCTGAAAGGAAGGAGCGGAGTTAAATATTTCACAGGCAAGTGATGGACTGGGGAGGGGGGAGATGGCCAAGTGCAGTTTGTACCTTTCAGAGAGCAGGGCACAGCCTACTGACAAACCCATTCAACAGAACTAAGTGCAGCTGTGTAGTTTTAATGGAAAGCCAGTTAAAAATTAAAGAGTGCCCTGCTCATATTAAAGTGGAGTCTACCTGTGGTGCCTCTTCAGGGAGCTTTAATGCCTAATAGAGATGTTGCAGCCTTCACAACACTCATTCGGCACAGTTAGAAATGTGAGGAGTAGTAACTCTTTCATGCACAATTTACTCATGCCACCCACCTCAGCTATTTAGTTTCTGCTCCAAAGAGGACAAATCCCCAACTTTGCAAGTAGGAATTTGGAGATGTAGAGTACAGGCGGTCATTCAGAGTGAGCACTTCCACAAGACTGCAGAAGTCCTTGAGACAGGGACACTAGACCACCAAACCCTTTTTCACCACTACATCCTCCTGCTAAGTAACCCAATGTTTCAGTTTGAAGCATCTTCAGACAGTGCTCACTCTAGACCGAAAGGCAGCTACCCCTTCCCCAGTCACTATCCTGAGGCCTCATTCAGGCTTTCCATCAGCATGGTACTTTTACTGTTACCACTGCACAAAATATAGCAAAATATATGTGCCAACAGTGTCTCGATTCAACAGCTTCACTCTTCCCAAAATCACAGATGCTTGGGGTTGGCCTGATTCTAGCTGTTCAGCATGAAGAGCATACTGAAGCTCTCATGGGCACCATCCACTGATGTTTAAAAACAGCACTTTAAGCCTCTGATTTACAGTGGATCCCTTGTGTAGAGGATCACCACATTTGGCCGAACACGAGAAAACTTAATAGAATCTACAGAGCTGCACTGAATTTGCATTAGACAGCATAGTACACGTGGCCTCATCTTTCATAGAGAAGGAGAGTCAAGCACCAATGGCCACACCCCTGAATCAAGAGTGTATGGTGAAACTGTGATCTGAGCAGACTGTGGCTCTGTATGGTAGCAGCAGCTGGGTACAGCAAAGAGCTCCACAGGCTGAACCCGGCTCCAAAGGCTGCACTTTAGCCATCCCATCTTGGGTTCCCCTGCATGCTGAACCGCTTGATTGCATAGCAGAGCCTAGGTTATAAGCTCAGCACAGATTTTTGCTTGTCAATACTGACCTATGCACTGCTTTTGAGGCAGTGGGCTCCCAACCTTTCCTAAATTAGCAGTCAGACTCTGACTTAAAACAGTAGAGATACAATTGTTTCTCACATTCAGGACTTGTCATGTCAGGAAACTGAGAAGTCTTATTACAACTACCACCTAGCAGGGGAGGGACTGTCCCTGCTGACTTCAGATCATTTCTAAAAGAGCTCTGAGGCCACTGGTGAAAGAGGATTAGACCCTTTCAAAAGAAGAGTCCAAGAATCCTTCCTAAAAGGCATGTGGATTTCTGTACAAGAGAGCGGCTCAGTCAGGGAAAGGGTGGTTAGGAGGTAGAAGGGGAAGGAGTAGTTGTCATTGTTAGTACAGAATCTGCTAGCCTGCCACCTAAATGCCTGCAGTCACCAGACAAAACCCATGCGAGAATGAGGCTGGAACCCACAGGGGTGGCAGTGAGAGTTTGAGACAATGGGCTAATAGAGATCCACAAGCACCACTGGGGAAGATCATACAACAACCAAACCCTCCTCCCTCCGCCCAGAAGCACTCTGTGGTAATCATAACAATGAGAGAGCAGCCTGTTGGCCAGCACAAGGATAACACTAACTCCATTCAGCTGCAGAGAAAGCAGAAAGAGCCAGTATCACTCAGGGCAATGCAAGGCTTTGAGAGACAATCATCGGGGGAGGGAGAAGATCAAGAAAAGCATGATACAGCACTGATGGACTCCAGCAGTCCACTGCCACCCTCTCCCACCAAGTGTTGCTGTCCCTTCCTCCGACAGAAACAATATGCAATCCTGGGAGGATTATCTTTCCTATTCCTAGGTGGGACATATCCTGGCCACGTGACATTAGAACAGCATCAATGACAGGAAAGAGTGGCCCTTTCTCTGCCCTATCAACTGCGTGAAGGTACCTCTTAAGGAAGGGAGGGGATCTCCCTCATTGCCTCCTTCAAGGCAGTTACTCCAAACCTGTGCAAGGTTTTCACCCATTTGGGACCATGACCGCCCAGATGCCTTTGCAAGAGTAGCTGTGAAAGTTGTGCTCAACTCAGGCAGCTGCTTAGGGGGGAATGAAGGGAGAACATCTTAGAGTGGCTTGCCAGCAGTAGACAGCATCCTGAGTCTGGTCAGGTCTCCTGTGAATAGCCAACGAGGCTGGACAGGTCTCACTGCAGCACTGTGAGAACTTTCCTGTTATGCAAATGCGAGTCACTTCCTGAAAGCTGCCAGAGGCACCTAGCAGCCTGTCAAGCTTCTTATTGAAACAAATTAAAGTGCAGCGTGGCACCATCAGATCAGCTAAAGAGGAAAAATTATACTGTCTATAAATATGCTAATTCTGCTGGGGGACGAGGAAGGGACAGAGGGTTTGAAGCCGTGCTTATTAGCTTCACTCATCAGGGGTCGAGATGAACATCTAAATAAAACAAAAAAGCAGAGAGGAGATGAGGCAGCCAATTTATCAGCCAAGCTGCAATCTCAATCAGCAACCTGACAAACTCTTCCATCCACTGCACCCCATCCAGGCAGGGGCCCTGCACTACAGACAAAGGTAGGGGAAAAGCTTCATCCCACACTTCAGAGGGGGATCTGGCATCCCACTTACAAACAGGAAGCCCAAAGAGGAGGAGGAAGAAGAGAAAAGTTTCACCCTTACAGACAAGGAACCCATGTCACTAGTAGGGGTAGGGGTGTGTGTGTGTGTGGGGGGGTGGGAGGTCGGTGGGGGGGGGTGTGTGGAGCTTCATCCCCCAATACAGACAAGGTGTTGCACAGACAAGGGAAAGCAAAAGCCCAGAACAAACAGGGAGACTACATTCAGGGTAAAACTTCAGAGAGGACACAGCTGGAAAACACCTGGAGTTAGGTGAGTGCTGCATCAGTTAGAGAAGGAACTCATGGTGGGGGAACCCTGTAACTACATAATATGGTAACATCACTGCTACACTAGACAGAAAATGGAGGGGGGGGGGTAGAGAAGGAGCAAAATTTGTACATCCTGTTCTCAACACCATTGAGCAGAGGGAAAGGGAGCCTGGGGCTCATGGAGGAGCCCAACACATACTTGAGTGAGAGTATGAGAATTTCAGCTGTATTCGATAAGTATAGCAGGCAGCTGACTCAGCGCCTGCTAAGTCAGCCCCTGCTCCCTCCAAGCCCAGCAACAGGCTAATCAGCCACCTGGGGGTAACCCTGGGCTGCAGAGGGCTTAATGTGCTCCACCTGGGAGCCTCCAGAGGATATAAGGCCTGCCAGGGAGGAAGCCAGGGTGAAGAGGTAGAGGAGGAGGAAGGAGAAGGAGACAGAGAGAGAGAAGGTGCAGGGAAGTAAGTAGCTGCTGAGGAAGCTAGCAGAGGCTGAAAGCCTGCAAGGGCTAGCTATCCCTGGGGCCAGCCAAGCTGAGGGTTGAGCCTGAGCTCTACTTGTAGAAAGCTGTATATAGGTGGTGGGGTTTTTGCACTGTGTGTGAACAAATAAAAGACACTGGTGAAGCCAAAAAGAAGTCTCCTGCCTGTATTTCGAAGAGGGCAGTCAGAGGCCCGCTTACAATAAGTAAATCAAACACTCAGGAACCATCACTAATACTACTGCAGTAAAAGGGAAAAGGCCTGCTAATGGGAGGAAACCACTTCCAGCATCCTCTTTCTGAGGTTCCCTTCTCCAGGCTAGTCACCCATCATAAGGATCCTTTTCAATGAATAATAACCACTTCCTCCCCTCAGCAGAACTGCTTTTCAGATGGTAGAGTCTCCCCAAAGCAGTCTCAGATAGGTTGATGCTACTCACCCTTGGCGGCTGCAGGTAATGGCCAGATGAATCCACAGAACAGAAGCAGGGTGGGGAGAGGAGAGGGAAAAAGAAAGTCAGACCAAGTAGACAATACCACATACTAGAATGAATTTCTCCTATCTCACATGTTCCCATTCCAGCACAGTGCTCAGGCGCCACAGAAAAGGATCACAAAATCACCATGAGAAGACTGTCAAGGCATTCAACTGCCAACTGAGAAGCCCTAACTTCCCTCCCACTAAACAGCAGATGGCCTCTTGGCAGCTAGCTCCTGTGTACTCCTTCTGAAGGCAGTTCACTGTTCCCTTTATGCATTCCCAGATCCCTCTTATTCTTCAGTGCTGACTGAAGAAGCTGGAGTGACACCGCACACAGCACTTACACTTAGTCTGAGCAGAGAAGGTGAGCGTTAGCTTGGCAAAGAGCTCATCATTCTCAAATCGATCTTCTTTCACCTTGGTCCAGAAACAGTCCTGGGAGAGCTCCTCAGCCACAATCTGTAGGGGAGGCAGAGCATGATGCACGATCAAAATGTGTGTGTGTGTGTGTGTGTGTGTGTGTTCACAAACACAGCTTACAGGAGATCTCATCCCATCTCCCTGTTTGTTCCTTTAACATCTTTCTGTGGGTTCAGATCCTCCCCTCTTACTCTTTGCAGGTGCCCCACAGACCTCTGTCCTTGGCCCTCTCCTCTTCTCCCTTTACACATTCTCTCAGAGTGATCTTTCTGCAGTTTCAGCTACCATCTTGGAACCAATGACTCACAAATCAACTTGTCCACCCTACCTGCTTCCCTCCATCCAGCCCCTGAACTCAGTCTGTCTCTCTCTCTCCCTGGATGTCTTACCATTAAACTTAAATGAAACATGGCTAAATGTGAATCCCTCAATTTTCCTCCAAAACCCTCACTAGTCTTTCTAGTCTTTGCATCCGATGAAGTGGGTATTAGCCCACGAAAGCTTATGCTTCAAAACTTTATAGTTAGTCTTTAAGGTGCCACAAGACTCTTTGTTACCTCTGCTATTCCAGACTAACATGGCTACCTCTCTGATTTTAGTCTTACTGTTAACAGTACGGTCATCCTGTTACTGAGGCCCATATTCTGAGGGTCATCTTTGATAGCTCCCCTGCCTTAACTCTCATACCCAGGGTGTGTCCAGATCTTGCCAGGTCTTTCTCCATAACCCCTTTAAGACCCAGCATTTCCTTTCTAGCCACACAGCTAAAATGCCCATCCTGGTCACCACTATCTTCTGTCTTGGTGATTAGAATCTCCTTCTCTCCGGTCCCTCTGAAACCCACATTTCACCTCTTCAGCCAACACTAAATGTAGCTGCTGAGATCATCTTCCTTGCCAGTCATTCTTCCCTTGTCTCTCCCCTACACACTCTGAATCTTTCTACTGGCCCTCTTTTTTCCACCAAATAAAATTCAGGCTTCTTAATCTCACCCTCAAAGACCTCCCCATCCCTCTTGCTGGAGGGCTCTTTTCTCTTTATTACACTGCTTCCCATAACAATGCCAGCCTTGTGTCCTCTTTTACAACAGCATCTTCCATGCCACTCTTCTCCTGAATTGACCCCTCAGAGCCTCCACATTTTCATTCAAATCACTTCACAAGAACTACTTCTACCATGTCCTGTCTACAAGTTAAATAACTAACATTACACTGAGAGGCCTGTAAGATAGTTTAAAGTGCATATTTGGACTGTATGTTTTATCCCTCTCCACCACTCATCTTAAGCTGCTTCACTTCTTGTATTGAAAGCTCTTAAGGGCAGAGACTGCGTCCTTATGGAAGTGAGACAGCATCTGGAACTGTTAGGGCACTATCCAAATACATGTAATTAATACAATTACTACAACACCCACCACCACCACCGGAAAGCCTGTTCCTACTAGCAATTCTGCCTGTTTTATCAGCACCTACACATTAGGCCATAAAGCTGAAAAAGGACGACCCCACTATTGCATTGTGGATGAGGCGCAAACAGGTTCAACATTTGTTACTGTTTGACCTGCACACAGCTCTGCAAACACACCAAATAAGCATGCAGCAGGAAAGAGGAGGCCAGCTTCTTTGCTATGCCAACAGGCTCTCTGGTGCCAGCTTGACCAAGCTGTGCACACTTGCTGCCTGCTTGTGGTAGATATCTGCAGGGCAACAATCCTGCTCACATACACGTTCACTATCTTTGTCCCAGTTAAAAAACAAAACCAAACCCCAAACACCTAGGTGAAAAAAAAAAATAATTAAAAATGACAAAGCAGCCTGTGCTTTCTAGAGCAGGGTAATTATCTACTGCTTGCGTATTTTAGAAGGGTTGTGATTATTAAATTGGTTGTTACCATGGTGCTGCCTTCAAAACACTTCCTCCAAGGTAGAGGGCAGAAAACATTCAATAAATAATACAAGTGCAATTAAATGAAATTAAACACCTCAGAGTCTATTAATCAGCAGCTGCAGGATAAAGAGGAAACAAAATGCTCCTTGGCATCACAACTCCAGCACGATGACACTGTTACATTGCAGGGGAGGCCTGACCCACAAAGAAGCTCTTGCCCTCCATTAGCCACTAGACACCTCTGTTCCTCAGGTGGTTTCCTCTCTCCTCCCCACATGCACCACAGAGGACGCCTGATAAAATCAGAACATTTCTAAAGGATGGAGAGAATATGGACTGGGCAACAACACTGGCACAGGAAGGTGCTGGAAGACAGCGGTTCTTACCTTAGACCAGTTAGGTCTCCGCAACTGCACCTCTGGCTTATACTGTTTCTTTGGAGCCAATCCATAGGGAAGAGCTGGAGTTGCAGGGGCTCCCCAGCCCCCAAAACCAGGGGGCAGAGGAGGGGCACACATTCCTGGAGGAGGCGGTGGGATCCCAGGACCTCCAGGGAGCAGCGGGGGAGGAGGCGGGACCCCAGCCACGCCAGGGAGCGGCGGGGGAGGGGGTGGGACCCCAGCCATGCCAGGGAGCGGCGGGGGAGGGGGTGGGACCCCAGCCATGCCAGGGAGCGGCGGGGCAGGGGGTGGGACCCCAGCCATGCCAGGGAGCGGCGGGGGAGGGGGCGGGATCGCAGACGCTCCCGGGAGTGGCGGCGGAGGTGGGATTGCAGGCGCCCCAGGGAGCGGCGGAGGAGGCGGGATCGCAGACGCTCCGGGGAGCGGCGGAGGAGGCGGGATCGCAGGCACCCCAGGGAGCGGCGGAGGAGGCGGGATCGCTGCTGCCCCGGGAAGCGGCGGAGGAGGAGGCGGGATCGCTGCTGCCCCGGGAAGCGGCGGAGGAGGAGGCGGGATCGCAGTTGCCCCAGGGAGCAGCGGAGGAAACGAGGCAGTTGCAGCTTTAGAAGAGATAGCAGCCATTTCCTGCTTAGTATCTTCAAGCTCCTTCGACAACTTAATGATCTAAAGAAAGAAGAGAAAAACAAGCAATATTAGAGTATCCAATTCCCAGACCTGTAGGGCAGGCAAGAGACCATATCTAAAACAATACCATCCTTGTGGACTAGTAATTTTTTAAGGTCCTACTCTCTTCATCACAGGTCCAGCTGGCTGGATTGTCGGGCTCAACGGGTAGTAATCAATGGCTCCATGTCTAGTTGGCAGCTGGTATCGAGCGGAGTGCCCCGAGGGTCGGTCCTGGGGCCGGTTTTATTCAATATCTTCATTAATGATCTGGAGGATGGTGTGGACTGCACCCTCAGCAAGTTTGCAGATGACACTAAACTGGGAGGAGTGGTAGATACACTGGAGGGTAGGGATAGGATACAGAGGGACCTAGACAAATTAGAGGACTGGGCCAAAAGAAATTTGATGAGGTTCAACAAGGACAAGTGCAGAGTCCTGCACTTAGGACGGAAGAATCCCATGCACTGCTACAGACTAGGGACCGAATGGCTAGGCAGCAGTTCTGCAGAAAAGGACCTAGGGGTTACAGTGGATGAGAAGTTGGATATGAATCAACAGTGTGCCCTTGTTGCCAAGAAGGCTAATAGCATTTTGGGCTGTATAAGTAGGGGCATTGCCAGCAGATCGAGGGACGTGATTGTTCCCCTCTATTCGACATTGGTGAGGCCTCATCTGGAGTACTGTGTCCAGTTCTGGGGCCCACACTACAAGAAGGATGTGGAAAAATAGGAAATAGTCCAGAGAAGGGCAACAAAAATGATTTGGGGCCTGGAGTGCATGACTTATGAGGAAAGGCTGAGATTACTACCCTGTTTCCCCGAAAATAAGACAGTGTCTTATATTAATTTTTGCTCCCAAAGATGCGCTACGTCTTATTTTCAGGGGATGTCTTATTTTTCCATGAAGAAGAATACGGTACACATTTATTGTTGAACAAAAAAAAAGGGAAGTTTATTACCTGTATACGGTACGGTAGTAGTAGTCATCACAAACCAGCATAACCAGACAAACATAACCAGCATAACCAGACAAACCAGCATAACCAGACAAACATTTACTGATACTGATATTTACCGGTATGAACACAAAGAGGGGATGGGAGGGTGCCAAAGGCTTCCCCCCCCCCCCCACTGGACCCATGAGGGCAGGGTCTGAGGAAGCCATGGGTCAGGGGTGCAGGGGCCCAGCTCCAGGTGCAGGGGTGCAGCCCCACCGTGGGTTTGGGATCCAGGGCCCCAGCTGCTTACCCCCAGGAACTGTTCTCAGCTGGGCCGGGGGGCAGCCAGCAGGTGGGTCAGGGGCTGGTTGGGGGAGGCGGCGGCCGGGGGCTCTCTGCCCCTCCCCCTCTGCCGGTGCAGGCTGCAAGCATCCCTACTTCCCCCTCCTTGCACCACGTGCAGTGGCAGAGAGCCTCTGCCTGGGGCAGCGAGACTTGCTGCCTGCTCCTGCTGGCAGGAGGGTGCTGCGGCCCCCCGGAAGGAGCGCTTAGTGAGGCGTGAGTCTGGCGCCGGCCTCTGAAGGTCCCTATATCGGGACAAAGGGCGTCCCGACCAAAGGATGATCGGGACGTGGGACAATTCCCCGAAAATTGGGACTGTCCCAAGAAAATCGGGACGTCTGGTCAGGTAGGAGACCAGCTGGGGGGGGGGGGGGGACCCCCACGGGCGTCGGGAGACTGGCGGGGGGGGGGCCGCAGCTGCCTTTGCAATTTGCATCCACACTTCTGCTCGCTCGTTTCCCCTCCCCCCACCCCGCTCCTCCGCCCTTCCCCCCACTTCGCTTCCCCTCCCTCCACCCCCCCCCCCCCACACACACTTCTCCCGCATGCACGTCTCTCTCCCTCCCTCCTTTATCTCCGGGGCCCGCTTCACACGTTTGCAGGGTTATTGGCTGCACCTCTGGTTGCTGGTAATGGCTCTTTGTGTATTGGGGGCTGGAGGGCGCAGGGGGGGGTCTAAAAAACAACCACCCCACCTTCTAGGGGGGGGTTGGTAAACAGATCTGCGGCTGTTACACACACACACACACACACACACACACACACACACACACACACACACACACACACACACACACACACACACACACACACACACACGCTGCAGGCAAACAAAGATCTGAAGTTAGCAGCCAATTTGTGCTGAGCGAAAGCAGTTTGCAGAAGAGACTGAAAGTGAAGCGGGTCTGCAACTTCTGCTCTCGCTCCTCACCCCGGCTTGGCTCTGGCATGGTGGGGGGTTGAAGGCATTTTGCCAAGGGAAAATGGCCAGGGCGAAAGCTGGGGAGCGGATCTTCTCCGGGAATAGGGAGGGATTTAAAGGGGGGGTCTGGTTGAAGCTACCAATCTCTTTGCCTCCAGGAAAAAAGTTACATTGAAACCCCTGAGCTAAGTTGGATGTTTAGTTGGGGATTTGTAATACTGGCTTGACACTGCTTTGAAGGGCTGGTTTGGGGGATGAAAATGACTTAAGTGTTGGAGAATGGCACCCCATCATTGTCATTTGGGGGTCTCAGCCTTCCCATCGAAGTCACCTTGTTTTGGCCCTTGATCTGGTGGGGCGAGTGGGAGTGAAACTGATACCGGTAGAGCTCCGGTCACAGGGTGTGTGTGTGTGTGTGTTTTTGCTTCCTCCACCAGAAGACACCTTCTTGGCTCCTGTCTCTCCGAGACTGGCGGGGGGGGGGGGGGGGGGCGGCCGCGGGAGACCGGGGGAGGGGCCCCAAAATTCCTGTCGCCGGCCCTGCGTGAGTCTGAGAGTCAGCCAGACTCCGTCAGGGCAGAGCGAGCAGCAGGCGGCAGCTTGTCATGGCGGCGGCGCGGGCTCTCTGATTTAAAGAACAGCTCCAGCTGCGCTGCGGCCAATCAGTGAGCTGCGCAGCGGCGCCCGCCTCTACGGTGACTCCTTACGGCATCGGTAGCTTTGGGGGGGATGCCTTATTTTCGGGGGGACGCCTTATTTTCGGGGGGACGCCTTATTTTCGGGGGGACGCCTTATATTAATGCGGGAGGCAAAACTGGAGGTACGTCTTATTTTCGGGGTACGTCTTATTTTCGGGGAAACACGGTAGGATTGTTTAGTCTACAGAAGAGAAGACAGGGGAGATTTGATAGCTGCTTTCAACTACCTGAAAGGGGGTTCTAAAGAGGATGGATCTAGACCAGGGGTGGGCAAACTACGGCCCGCGGGCCACATCCGGCCCGCGACACTGTCCCATCCGGCCCGTGGCGGGGGGCTGCCCCTTGCCTCTCCCCGAGCTGCACAGCCCGGGCTCCGCTGCGGGCCCTCCACCCTTCATTGGCCATGCCACAGGGGCAGCACTCCGGGGACCGGGGCTGCATGGTAGCCTCTCCCCCGGAGCCACGCCTACAGCGCTCTGGGGGCTGGAACTGTGCGGTGGCCCCTCCCAGGAGCCGCGGCTGCATGCTGAACTCTCCCCCGGAATCACTGCTGTGTGCTGGCCCCTCTCCCAGAGCCGCGCTGCGCGGGGAGCACTCTGGGGGCTGGGGCTGCGCACTGTCCTCCTCCCCCGGAGCCGCAGCTGCACGCTGGCCCCTCTCCCAGAGCTGTGTGGCAAGGGGAGTGCTCTGGGGGCCGGGGTTGCATGCTGCCCCCCTCCAGCAGCTGTGGTAAGAGGGGGGATGGGGGGGTTCCAGGGTGGTGGTTGGGGAGGGGGGCTTTGGAGGGGGCAGTCAGGGAGTAGGGTGGGTTGGATGGGGGTGGGGTTCTGGGGTGGTGGTTAGGGGTTTGGAAGGTGGATAGGGCTTGGGGCAGTCAGGGGACAGGGAGCAGGAGAATTGGGTAGGGGGTGGGGTCCTGGTGGTTAGGGGTCTGTGGAAGGGGCAGTCAGGGGACAAGGTGTGGGGGGGTGTTGGATGGGTCAGGGATTCTCAGGGGCGGGAAGTGGGAGGGGGCTGGATAGGGGGCGGGGCCTTCCCTACCTGGCTCTCGATCTAATTTAGCAAACCTGATGTGGCCCTTGGGCCAAAAAGTTTGCCCACCCCTGATCTAGACTGTTCTCAGTGGTAGCAGATGACCGAACAAGGAGTAATGGTCTCAAATTGCAGTTGGGAAGGTTTAGATTGGATATTAGGAAAAACTTTTTCACTAGGGGAGTGGTGAAGCACTGGAATGGGTTACCTAGGGAGGTGGTAGAATCACCTTCCTTAGAGATTTTTAAGGTCAGGCTTGACAAAGCCCTGGCTGGAATGATTTAGTTGGGGATTGGTCCTGCTTTGAGCAGGGGGTTGGACTAGATGATCTCCAGAGGTCCCTTCCAATCCTAATATTCTATGATTCTATGATTAGCATGAGAATTACTGGTACTCTGCTGAATGCTGTTAACTATGTGTTTTCTCCAGATACTGTACCTTTGAGAGAGTGGATGTAAGTCCTCCTACAACCAGATGGATGCAGGAAAATGTAAATCTTGTGATACCACTGTCCTCTAAGCAGGCTGCACTGCAGTACCGAGCAGAATGGGGTCAGCTAACGGTGCAAATTACAGTAAATAACAAATAAAAACTAATAGTAGAAACAAGCCTCGGAGAGACAGTCCGACTCCTGAGTGCTGTTATAATAATCAGGATGGAGCAGGCCTATTCCAGTTGTGAGCTCAATTGCTGGAAAGTGGGTGAAAGTTCATAAAACATCACAATAACCTATAACAATTAATGCTGATAGAGCAAGGTACAAAAAGGAGACAAAGTCTGGATTAGTTTTTAACACGGAGGGCTAGTGATAGGATGATGTGTTGACATCATGAATTATCAATAAAAATGGAATCATAAATTAATAGACCAAAATCGGTGTGGTGGAAATTAGGTCTTACTGGGTGGGTAAGAGTCCTGGGAACTTCAATAAAAAAAAAAAGCCATATTTCCTCAACCTTTTCCAACCTCCTCTCTCCTTTTTATCTCTGTATGCTGAGAAAGTAAACACTATTGATGACAAGGATGAACTCAAAATTCAGTGACGAACTAACCCTTTCTTCTCCACTAAGGAGGATTATTAGCCTCTCTCTGAAACAGGGACTTTTGCGAAGTTTGGATTAAGTTTGGTTTGCATAACTCTCTAGTTAAATGTAAATGCTTTATGTTTTGTTTTTGATTCTTTTTCTCTTGTGTATCCTAATCAAATTCTTTTCCAAACCTTGGCATGGAGTTTCTAACATGTTTGTGATGGGACTAGGCAAGCTGAGGTCTCTGCACTCAAAACCCCAAACCAAACCATGTATAACTGTTCAGTGGTTTACAGTGACAGAGTTGTGTTAACACCTTTGACTCTCTGGGCCTTCTTATTCCATCGAAATTAACACAGCAGTTAATTTCCAACCCAAAAGGAAGCAGGGCATGAGCTCCACGTTGGTGGAAGGAGATCTAGCATGGCAGAGAGGGATCTGAAGAAAACTAATTAACACATAAAAATAACCTTTGCTAATGCTCATGTGTGTCAGGCCAGATGGGAAGACAAGAAGAATGCTTAGGGGTTTTCAGGATTAGGACACTGGATTGGAACTCAGGAAATGCATGCTCTAGTTCAAGCCTCTGTCACTAACAATGGGCAATTTAATGGTGTGACACTAAGCATCCCTATATTCACGCCCTACACATTATTGTAATCATCTTTGTCCAAAATAAGTCTTGGAAGATATCCTCTGAAAACTAATAACTCATTGATCATTAATATTCCTGTGTGATGTATGTATGCAATGGGCATTAAGAGTTCTGAACACATGCTGAAATTATAAAAAATGTGTGTAAATCAGGTGTATTGGGGGGAGTTGTTAATCAGTTCTATTCTAAACAAAGAAATGTGTGTTTACCTCAATTTACATATAAGCAATAAACAGACTCAGCAAGCTAACAAGGGATGGAGACAAACCTCACACTAACAAGTGGGGGAAAAAACAGCATGGAGTCTACCCACCAGGACAGAAGAGCTTGATCTGGGTTTTACTTTTCAGTAGGATTCATTTAAAAGATTTATTTGTATACTATTGTAAAAGCCCGTGTACACAGTAACGGCTCTCCCCCCCCCCCCCCCCCGCTCGGCTCTCTGCCTCCTCTCCCCCCCCCCTCCCCTCGCTCGGCTCTCTGCCTCCTCCCCCCCCCCCCCTCGCTCGGCTCTCTGCTGGGCACAGCTGGCCGGGCCATGCCCGGGCGCCTCCGCCCGCCGGCCCAGCGCCCCCTTCCCGCGCCCTGCCGAGCCAGAGCCCCCTGCCCGCGCCTCCTGTGCCCAGCCACCCTTCTGCCCGAGCCCCTGATCCAGACCCTGCTTCCCTCTCGACGGTGCACCTGCGGCGGCCACATTGTGCTGCCGAACTACACCTCCCAGCATGCCGTTCGTCTGGGCCATCTCTACTGCGCATGACCGCTGCACACACACTTCTCTAGTCTTTTATTATATAGGATAAAGATGGGGGGCTGAATCTCAAGTGATAAGCAACTGAATCAACTGTACACAATATTACAGTATTATAAAAGTGTATA
This sequence comes from Sternotherus odoratus, assembly GCA_032164245.1. Classification (NCBI taxonomy): domain Eukaryota; kingdom Metazoa; phylum Chordata; order Testudines; family Kinosternidae; genus Sternotherus; species Sternotherus odoratus. The sequence continues at coordinate 33,274,253 of JAVMKO010000008.1, forward strand.
GAATTAGGGGGTTTTTTTTCCTCAAAGCTAATGACACCCTGATTAATATTGTGAAATGTATGTATTAATACCATATAAAGAATTATGGATACCTCTTAATATTAGGCGGTACAGTCTGCCCAGACAGGAGGGAATGTCACAGCTATCTACCTTCAAAACTATCTATGCTTCAAAACTTTATAGTTAGTCTTTAAGGTGCCACAGGACTTTGTTACCTCAGCTATCTACCTGTTTCCTATGTAAATTCAGCATGGTGGAATCAGAATCAATGGAAGCTTCACAGAATCATAAGACTGGAAAGGACCTTAAGAGGTCATCTAGTCCAGTCCCCTGCATTCATGGCAGGACTAAAGTACTATCTAGACCAAAGGTCTACAAACTTTATGAGACGAGGGCCATATTAGATTTTTGATGGGGCTTCACAGGCCAAAGCCAGTGTGAAAAAAATTAAATATATGCAAAATCGTTAAAAAAAACCAACACTACTCTACTGTGTCACTGTTGCATTAAATTCTATATGTCAAATGGTGTATGCGTGCGTGTATGTATGTTCCCTTACTCCTTCCACACAGTTTGAGCTAGAGACTTGAAATTTGGTACAGATATAGGCTTTAGGGTCCTAATCAGGGTAAGAATAAAAAAAATTTCAAATCTCACCTCTGACGCTCCCTAGGGGGGAAATTCTTTAAAGCCCATTAACATCAGCTGGGCAGCTGCTGTTCTCTGACATAGTTATGATGTAATAATACCCCCCTCCAACGGACCCTGCACTCGCTCAGCTCTCTCTCCCCCCACCCCCCTCCAACGGCCCCCACACTCGCTCAGCTCTCTCCTCCCTCCCCCCCTCCCCCCCCAACGGCCCCCGCACTCACTCAGCTCTCTCCCCCCTCCAACGGCCCCTGCACTCGCTCAGCTCTCTCCCTCCTCCCCCCCTCTAACGACCCCCGCACTGGAGACCCCTGATCTAGACCATCCTGGACAGGTGTTTGTCTAACCTTCTCCTAAAAATCTCCAATGATGGAGATTCCACAACTTCCCTAGGTAATTTATTCCAGGGTTTGTAACCACCCTGACAGGAAGTTTTTCCTAATGTCCAAACTAAACCTCCCTTTCTGCAATTTAAGCCCATTGCTTCTTGTCCTATTCTCAGCAGCAGTTAAGTTAATTTGGGGTATGCATTTAATTTGAGCTTTTATCACACAGTTTTTAGAAAGTTTCCATGCAGCTTGCAGGCATTTCACTCTTGTGACTATTTGTTTTAATTTCTGTTAGCTAGCTTCCTCATGCATATGTAGTCTCCCCCTCCACCCCCTTTTGAAGTTACATGCTAGTGCAGTGGGGTTTTTTTGGAATCCCATCCAAATGATATTAAATTTAATTACATTATGGTTGTTATTACCAAGTGATTCAGCTATATTCAACTCTTGGACCAGATCTTGAGCTCCACTTGGGACTAAATCAAGAATTGCCTCTCCCTTTTTGGGTTCCAGGACTATTCCAAGAAGCAGTCACTAATCGTGTCTAGAAATTTTATCTCTGTATCCCATCCTGAGGTGACATATACACAGTTAATATGGGGATAGCAGAAATCTCCCCTTATTACTGAGTTTTCTATTTTTGGAGTCTCTCTAATCTCCCAGAGTATTATTCCACAATCACCATCATGGTCAGGTGGATGGTGGTATATTCCTATTGCTGTACTCTTATTATTCAAGCATGGAATTTCTGTACCATACAGATTCTATGGTACCGTTTGTTTCATTTACAATATCTGATTTGGCTTCCCCCCCCCCCCCACTTATAGCACTACTCTCTTATGAGCATGACCTACTCTGTCATTCCTCTATTTTGTACCCTGGTATTACTGTGTCCCATTGATTATCATCATTCCACCAAGTTTCTGTGATTCCTATTTTATCAATATCCTCAATTCACCCATTTGACTATTTAAACTTTAGCTTTTGTATGCAAGCACTTACAAAATGTTACTATTTTGTTGTTTGCCTTCACGTGATGTAATTGAATTGGACTCTCATCTGTTTCTCTTCAGCTCCTACCAGTACTTTATCAACTTCGATACTCTCCTCTTTATTAGGATATAGAGAATCCCTGTTAATAGATCTTGTCCTATGGAATTTCTCTGAATCATGTGCTCTCCCACACCTGTCAGTTTTTGCCCAGCCCTCCATTTAAAAACTCCTCTATGACCTTTTTAATTTTCCATGCCAGCAATCTATTTCCCTTTTGGTTTAGTTGGAGCCCATCCTTCCTGTATAGGCTCTTCCTTTCCCAAAATGTTCCTCAGTTCCTACTAAACCAAAATCCCTCCTCCCTATGCCCTCGCTTTAACTATACACTGGGACTCTGCAGTTCTGCCTGTCTAACTGGCTCTACGCATGAAACTCGAAACATTTCAGAGAATGCAACCATGGAGGTCCTGGACTTTAATATTTTACTTAGCAGCCTAAATTGGGTCACCAGGACCTCTCTCCTACTTTTCCCTATGTCACTGTCACCTGATCACCGGCTCCTCCCCTGCACTATGTCTCGAGAGATCCACAACCTTTGCACCAGACAGGCAATTCACCATGTGGTTCTCCCCGTCATCACAAACCCAACTATCTATATTTGTAATGATCACATCACACATTGTTATAGTCTGTCTCCTTAATAGCTGCGGTTCCCTCCCCACGAGGGGTATCCTCAATGTGAGAGGCTACCATAACATCATCTGAAAGAAGGGTCCCAACTATGGGATTGTTTCCCTATGCTCCAGTTTGCTGTTCTTCTCCAAAACTTTCATCCTCCCCAATAGTACAAAGCCTGCCAGAGTCTGGGTGCAACCACTCTACTGTGCCCTGGAAAGTCTCATCTATGTACACCTAGAAGGCAGGTAATCATTCATACTACATTCAGTGCAATAAACTGGATAGCCCCATCCTGCTGCTAAACTTTTGCCTGCATTATTTTTACTCCTGACGCCTTTCTTTTTTTAAAAAAGGGGTGGAATTTTCTGTAATATTTCAGGAAGACTATATGTGCCTCACTTTCCCTCTGTACTTTGCATTGCTATGCCATGGGACAAAAGGGTAAATTAAGTCTGCTATGGAGCAGTGCAGGACACATGAGGTGTGTATGCCACCTATCTGTCTGGGTGGAATGAATGGGTCATTAAAGAAATGGTTAAAACCAAACCAAATGAGAGGAACAACAGAATTGCTAAATCTGAACACTTAACAGCTACAAGCTTTGCCAGGAGGGGAATGTGAACACAGCATGGCTCTGCCTGAACAAAGGAATGAGAGCTGACATGAAAAGAGTTGGATTTTTGAAGCAGCTCAACTGCTCTCACCTGGTATGGATAGAGGGAAAGAGTGTGACTGGAATGGAGTCCATAGAAGCTTTGCTGGCTGACTGCTCTGGTTTGGCCAGATGGACTACATCTTAACCTTTATTTCTCTATGCTAACCTAAGAACTGTTTTGAAAAGGCTACCAAGTGAATGGGTCCCTGAAGAGTATACAAGTCTCTGACCAGGAGTTTCTCTCAACTGGACTCGCTGAGCAAAGCTCACTATGTGAAGCAGGCATGTTAGAGCCCAGAGGTTGAATCCATGTGGCCTACTCTGAAGGAAGAGTGAAACCCCATAGGGGTATGCTACACAGAGGAGGTTTGTCCTAGGCACTGTTCAAAAACTGGGTAGTAGCTCACATCCTGTGGATCCATGACAATTCCCCATTGTCCTGCCGCACATATGCCAGCCCGAATGTTTCCTCTGCCCAGTTGAAAGACACAATTTTCCAGAGTGCTGCTATTTAGCAAGATGGTAATGCTTTCCAAGGTACTGTAATCCAAAACCCCAGCCAAGATCCCAGCTTTAACATTACCTGATTGTCCTTCTCGGAGACTTCGCTTTCCAGACTCTGCTTCTCTAGGGTAATTTGTTGTTTCTCCTTGTCCAGGAATTGCTTCTCTGCATCTAAATCCAGGAGTTTCTGTTCAAAGTCACTTTCCATCTTCTTCATTTCAACCTGAAGCTCGTGCCGTGCAGTCAGTTCTGAGTCCAGCTGAGAGACAACGCGCATTATGGGTTAGGAGATGATATGCATGAGACAATTACTTCCTCTTGCTTTTCCTCCAGTCTTCGCAAGTCCAGAACCACCCCCAACACACTGACATTCCCCACATTGCAGGAGGATATGATTTATTCTATTGACCAATCCAAAAGGCCAAGGAGAACAGGAAAGAAGTTCCTAGCCTCCAATCTGATAGTCACGGGCCCTGGGACAGAATCTCCAAGTGAAGGAGTCCATATCTACACTGAAATGCACACAAATAAACTCTTTATACAGAGAAAATGCATTACAAATTCTTGGCACTGTCTGAAGGCAGCTGTTTCCATGGTTGTGACAAGAGGTGAACCTTTTAATTACATCCAGTCACAGCTTCAATTGACAGTAGGTTCTCCCTGAGAGGCGTTAGACTGATTGATAATGCGAGAAGTGTGTGGGCCCACAAATTCAGCAGTACAGCCCTGAACACCAGCTCCCCTCAATGTGACAACTACATCCCTTTTCAAATTAAAAGGTAAACATGTGGCTCTTCCCCAGAGATAAAGGTCAAATGCAGAGCTGAGTGGCTATTAACCACAGCTGTGTTGCATGGAACTATGGAAGGTACTGTCTGATGGCACCTGCAACCCAATCTCTAATCACAGTGCTCAGGGGCCTAGACCACACCCCATCTCCTAACACCCCCAGCCAAACACCTTTTTCTCCAGCTCCACTGCTTTGGCCTCACTTTTCTCCACCTTCGTTTGATCAATCAAGTTATCTACAAAAAGGAAAAACACAATTAGGCACACGATAGTGTCCAAAATTATTCCTTCTTCCATTCCCCCACAAGGCACATGTATTCCATTCAGGTGATTCTCAAGCAGTAAAGGGGCTTGGAGTCCACTTAAATAACTGCAGAACAGCCCTTCCAAAGTCTAAATCAATCTAGACCAGGGGTCTCAAACTCGTGCCCCACGGGCCATCTGGGGCCCACGAACATCCCCAATGTGGCCCACAGTACTCCAGCAGTTTTGAGGCCAGGTCTCTCCCTTGGCCCCATCTGCTGCTCCCAGGCGCTGCCTGTCCCCCCATTCCCCAGGCGATTTACAATGACCCAGGGCCCCGGAAGCGCAGCAGAGCTGAACAGTGTCTGCCTGCTCGCTCCATGCGTCTTCTGGCCCCTCCCTGCAGCCCCGGGGCAGGCTGTGCCTCTGCACACTGCCCCCAGGCATCGCCCCCACAGATTCCCATTGGCCGCAGGGACACTGCCTCACCTTGGAGATCCAGGTAAGCGCCACGCCCCCAAACCTCTCAAGCACCTGAATCCCCACCTTCTCCTCCCTACATACCCCCCTGCCACGCCCAAACTCCTTCCCGGAGCCTCCACTCTGCCCCACGCACCCAAGCCCCCAAACTCTCTCCCAGAGTCTGCACCCACTCCCTCTTCCCACATACCCCCTCCCATCCCCAAACTCCCTCCCAGAGCCTGCACCCCCCAGCCCAGACCTCCCCCGCACCCAAACTCCCTCCCAGAGCCTTAGGTAGGGAGGTGGAGTTTTAGGGGGCAGGTTCTGGGTGGCATGAGTGACATTATTGGCCCGCTGGGAGAATCTGAGGACTGGCACTTACCCTAAGGTAAATTGAGTTTCAGACCCCTGATCTAGACATAGTTGTAATGGCGTAGAGACTAGTTATCGATGGGGTTCACAGTCAAGCTAGAAGGGCATATCAAGTGGGGTCCCACAGGGATCAATGCTAGGTCCAGTTCTGTTCAATGTCTTCTTCAATGATTTACATAATGGTACAGAAAGTACACTTATACAGTCTGTGGATGATACCAAGCTGGGAGGGGCTGCAAGTGCTTTAGAGCAGCCATTCTCAACCATTTTTTGGCCATGGCCCCCTTAGGAGCTCTTCTCAGGTTCCAGGGAGGGAGGGAAACTATTGACTCCAATTAAGGTTGCTGCTTGGGCATTTCATCGGTTCAGTTACCAGGGCCCCCATAAACCCTTGGGGCTCCTCTTCCCACAGTTTTCCGTTTGTGACCCCCTTCAAATGTGCCAGGGCCCCCTTGGGGGCCATATGGCCCCCGTTGAGAATGGCTGTTTTAGAGGATAGGATTAAAATTAAAAATTACCTGAACAAACTGGAGAAATGGTCTGAAGTAAATAGGACGAAATTCAAGAAGGACAAATGCAAAGTACTCTATTTAGGAAGGAATAATCAGTTGCACACATTTAAAACGGCAAATGACTGCCTAGAAAAGAGTAATTCAGAAAGGGATCTGGGGATGATAGTGGATCACAAGGTAAATATGAGTCAACAGTGTAACACTGTTGCAAAGAAAGCAAACAACATTCTAAGATGCATTAGCAGTACTGTTGCAAGAAAGACATGAGAAGTAATTCTCCCACTCTACTCTGAGTTGATTAGGATTCAGCTGGAGAATTATGTCCAGTTCAGGTTGCAACATTTCAGGAAAGATGTGGACAAATTGGAGAAAGTCTAGAGAACAACAACAAAAATGATTAAAGGTCTAGAAAATATGACTTATGAGGGAAGATTGAAAGAACTGGGTTTGTTTAGTTGGAGAAGAGGACATTGGGAAAAACTTCCTGTCAGGATGGTGAAGCACTGGAATAAATTGCCTAGGGAGGTTGTGGAATCTTCATCATTGGTTAGACAAACACCGGTCAGGGATGACCTAGATAATACCTAGTCCTTCCATGAGTGCAGGGGACTGAACTAGATGCCCTCTCCAGGTCCATTCCAGTAATTCTGTGTTTGGCCAAAGTATATATGGAAAACCAGGAGGCGGCCTGGCAACTGTATAATATAAAAATATCACTGAGATACATGACTGAAGAAGTCACCTGGATCCTTGAATGAGCCACTAGTCTCTGTGGAGACATGGCCTAAGCTACCTCACGTGCTGTTGTAATACAGGAAGTAATCCTTCTGGAAACTGCAGAAACTGCCTGACTCTGCATCCAATCTGCACAGGAGACACAAAGCCAAGGTGATGCCCAAAACAGTCTAATCCCCTCTTCCAGATAGAAGGCTACATCCAAGGAGTGAAGACATTGTTTATCTGCATTTGAAAGAGACTTAGGAAAAAATACCGCAAATATATTGTTTAAGGTGATATTGAGATATCACTTCAAGCAAAAACTTAGGGTGTGGCCTCAAGACCATCTTACCATTGAGAAACTAAGTAAACAGAGGCTCTGCCATTCAGACCTACAGATCACTAATTCTCCTCATGGGAGCTCTGGTAACAAGAAAGCTGTTTTATGGCAAAGAAATTACAGAGCAAGTGGCTAGGGGTTCAAACAGAAGATTCATGAGAGCAGCCAGTATAGTACTGACATCCCACAAGGGAATTGATTCTTTAACCGACAGAAAGAGGTGCACAGCACCTTTCAGAAACCTAACCACCATGGAGTTGGAAAATTCAGAGATTGGAGGATGAAACATTGAGATTGCCGCTAAGTGGACCGTCAGTGAGCTGATCGACTGATATGAGGACTTAAGATGTAACAAGTAATCCAAAATCTCTGGAATACATGTTGGCATTGGCCAAATGCCCTGGGCCAATGATCAAACCAAAAACCACTTCTGCTTAGCCAAGATTTTCTACTATTAAACAAGGCTCACTGTTCTTCTCTCTCATCTAACCATGCAGCATCCACATGATAAAGTGCAGATATCTGATCATGGTGTTGTGTCAACCGTTTGGGAATGAGGTGAAGAGATCTAGGAGGCTGAACAGGCAGACTATGAAGGTCAGTTAATGAGTCCAGACTAAATATGTGAACCACTGAGCTCTTCACCTGAGCCCAGAAGACCCAGCATGTATTGTAAATTGATTGAGGCTCCAGGACAGCAATATGCAGGAAAGTTTCCCATTTTGTCCACAAACTCTGAATATTCAATGTCCTGAAATGTGTCCTCCAACCTGTTTTGAAGCCATTGGTGACCATCATTGGCTTGTGGAGGGTAGGCAAAAGGAACACCTTCATAGACATCTTTGTGATCTTTCCACCACTGTAGGGACTCCAAGATGGCATTTGGACAAGCCTGTCCAATGAGTGACAAGTTAAGCAACAGACCAACTTCAACCACAACTGAAGAGGATGAAGGCATGCTGGACTATGTGAGCTCTCACTGCCATATGGCCTAGTAAGATCAGACATTCACAAATCATAGTTGAAAGGTGAGATTACAGGGGCAGACACAGGCAGCAAATTGTGTGCAGAAGAAAGGCTCTTGAACTCGCGAGTCTATTACGGCACCAATCAACTTTTTTTGTGCTGGAATTCATGCTGGCTTTTCCTTGTTCAAAATCAGCCCCAGTTGATCGAAGAGATCCAATGTGAACTCAACATGGAGGACTTGTTCTTCGGCTTTGTCCCTCACTAGCTGGGATGGAATGGGAATTTTTCATAATATTTTGGATGAATATTGTAGTTGCCTCAGTTTCCCCCACGTGCTACATGGTTAATGAAGTGTGTGTGTGTGTGTGTATGGGGAGGGGAAGGTTATTTACTCTTACAAAGAACTAGGTATGACTAATGCCTGGCTGTCTGGGTCTGGGCCCATGCCCATAGACAGCCCCCAAAAAGACAATGACCCAGACATTTGATACTTAGCAACTAACGACAACGGATGGCCCACCCTCTGCAGAAAGCAAGTGGGGGGCAGCTCCAAGGCAGAGAGCAGGAGCAGCACATGGCAGTGGGGAGAGGGACAGCTGAATTGCTGGCAAGTGATAGCCCTTTGGGCAGCTGCTGCACAGGGAACTTAGGGGAGCAGGGAACTGATAGGAGGGCTGCCCGTCCACCCTCATTCCAAGCCCTCACCAGCTAACTCCAATGGGTTGCTCTTCCTGAAAGCAGTGGACAAAGCAGGCAGCTGCCAAATGACGTTATAAAGGGAGCATCACACAACTTTAAATGAGCATGTTCCCTACTCAACATCAAAACAACGCTAACCGGGATGACTTTAAGTGAGGAGTTACTGTACTACTTTCCAGAAGATATGCCATTGGCTCTGCTTCCACTTACAATGCCCTCTGCTGGCCACAGCATGAAATGCTCAGGGTGGCCTTGGGGGAAAGCTGCAAGTGATCTGTCTTCTAGCCTAGTCTGATGGAAAGGTACCCAGCAGAGCACAGGACAGGGCAGAGTGGTGAAAGGCAAGCCCCAAATGAAGAGGTATGGAATGGCCCACATCCAGACTCCCAGTGCACAAAGCAACAGAAAAGTCACCTCAGAAAAAGGGCTCCAGTTGAGCCTTTTAGTTGTGATGGCAGAGCCCATTGTCAAGGAGGAAGAACCAGAGAAATATGCAGAGAGGTAGGAACTTCTGCTAGTCAACAGCTCAGAGAGCAGTTGATGGACTAAATAATAGGGTTGTTCTGGAACCACATCAGACTGGATTTGTTTTGATTGTGATATAAACAGCTTTAGGACTTACCTATTAGCCCCTCAATGTCAATGTTGAGGCGCTTGCATTTGAAATCTGGATCAGTACCATTCTTATGCAGAACTATCTGGGAAATGCATTCATCAATTAGCTTATAGTACTGAGCCCTATGAAAAGAGAAGAAAAGGAAACTTAACACAACTCTCTGAAGACATACACCTGAAAACTGTGGGTACCACACACTCAGGGGGCCCACAGAGAAGTTTACAAAGGCTTTGCAGCAATATAATGTCTGAACTGTAAAACTTGGTCTCTTCAGTAAGTTAGATCTCCAGGGGTACGTCTAGGGGATCGATCTATCGGGGATTGATTTACAGTGTCTAGTCTAGACATGATAAATCGATCCCTAGCACTCTCTCCTTCGACTCAAACTCCACCGCCAGGAGAGGTGGAAGTGGAATCGACAGGGGAGAGACAGTGGTCATCTCACCGCCGTGAGAACGCTCAGATAAGTCGACCTAAGATACGTCGACTTCAGCTATGCTATTCACTTACCAAGATGTTTTACCTGGGGGCCAGGTCTATACTGGGGGAGGGAGAGGGGAGTCGACCTAAGATACGCAAAAGAAATGAACAGCTAGTGAGATCCTGCACTTAGAATGGAAGTTGCATATCTTAGGTTGACACCCCCCACCTCCCGAGTGTAGAACTGGCCCAGGTAAAATATTTTGGTATGCCAAATGATCTCTGTTATAAGCTGCTGCCAAAGAAGAACCAAGATCACCCGACCATCATTATATACCAAGAACATTGTGGGTTATGCTCCAAACTCTTCATTTCTTTACTCCCATCTGCCTTGTCATTCTCACAAACCTTGGCAATTAGCCTCTCTCCATTGTTCCAAAGCATCTCTATGAACTAGTCTCATGTCCTTCTACTCTCTACCCTCCATTATGAACCTATCTCCTTGGATCAGAGCTTCATCCTCCACGCTAACCCCACCTGCTGACAGCAGACTACTTTAATTCTAAACCAACAGGAGCTGTTCTCTAACAATGAGTTTGGAAAACAATTTCTAGACAGATGATTAAGGTACACAAGGTTGGTTAGTGAGACAATTAGTTTGGTTGTTTCAATTTGCTCCTAACAAACTTCCTTCCAACTTCAACATCTTTTTTTTTAAATGGTGTATCTATAATGAATTATCTTCAAGTTATGCGTGATAGCCATGTTAATGATATCACATTCAGAAAGGGGATCCATGTCTCTTCACTTGCAACCACACTACACAGATATCTCAAAACATAGGCACACTCAAAGCTAAAAATTAATGAAAACAGATTATTTAAGGAGGTGGACTCCAGAATTCTGTTGGCTGGGTAGGGGGAGTCATTTCTTGGAAAATATGAATATCTACAGCTAGAGAAGTTTACTCAATATCAAATCCTTCACTATGAGTACAGCATTCCAAAGGCTATGTTGTAGAGCAGTGGTTTTCAAACTTTTTTTTATTGCAACCCAGTTGTAGAAAATTATTGATGCCTGTGACCCAACAGATCTGGGGACGAGGGGTTTGGGGCATGGGAGAGGCTCAAGGCTAGGGCAGAGGGTTAGGATGCGGGGGGGTGTTAGACTCTGGGTTGGGGGTGCAGGCTCTGGAGTAAGGCTAGGGATGAGGAGTTTGGTGTGCAGGAAGGGGGAGGGCTCAGGGGTAGAGCAGAGGATTGGGGTGTGGGGTTACCTCGGGCAGCTCCCGGTCAGCAGTGCAGCGGAGGTGCTAAGGCAGGCTTCCTGCCTGTCCTGGCACACCAGATGGCACTGCATCCTGGAAGTGGCCAGTAGCAGGTCTGACTCCTAGGTGGAGGTGTGCAAGCAGTTCCGCGCAGTTCTCGCCTGCAGGCCCCCGGCCCCCTTTGGCAAGTGCAGAGCCAGTGCTCGGGCAGCATGCAGAGCCACATCCACACTCCCACCCCCCGCTGGACCTGCTGTTGGTCACTTTCAGGGCACAGCGTCAGAACAGGTAGGAATTAGCCTGCCTTAGCCGGGCAGCACAACTGACAGGACTTTTAATGGCTCCTGGTCAGAGCTGCTGTGACAACCCGCAGTGGTAGAGGATATACACAGATACAGCCGAACACTGCTGGGGCCAAGTTATCTCATTTAAATAGACTTGGTGGTATTATACCAGAATAGAAGTCTTCTGGCAAGGGATTTTCTAACAGATACCAAAAGTCATAGAACAGAGTCAACTTTAACTTGTCTGTCACCCTCCAGTCACTGTCTCTTAATAACAAATCAGAACCTCCGGACAGGTTATTTTAGATGACTGTTTGGGCCTTTATGGCATAATCTTGTCATTCCCACCTTTAAGTGCCACCTCTCAGTTCCATACCCCTGAATACAACCTAGAGCACTTTGGAAACAGCGGGGAAAAAAATCAAGCTGTTCTTGAAGCTGCGTTAGCTGGTATCAAATTGTCCCAGGGCACAAGTATAGCTCTAAGAGTATGTCTACACTGCAATTAGACACCTACAGCTGGTCTGTACCACCTGACTTGGGCTTGCAGGGCTATTGAAGTGTAAACTTCTGGGTTCAGACTGGAGTCTCTGCTCTAGGACTCTGCAAGGTGGGAGAGTTCCAGAGCCTGGCCTCCAGTCCCTGGGACCCTCCCCCACCTCACAGAGTCCTAGAGCCTGGATTCCAGTCCAAGCCCGGAAGTCTACACTGCAGTGAAATAGTGCTGCACCCTGAGCCCACGAGCCAAAGTCAGCTGTCACAGGCCAGCTGTAGATTTTTAATTGCAGGGTAGATAAACACAGAGATATTTAACCAGGTTAAACTTTTGAGAACCATATCTATGGCAGTTGCTGGATGTTTAACAAATTTTCACAAATCAGGAATATAGTTTTGCTTGTTCTAGAACAGTCTCAATCTTTTCAGCCTGGAGACTTCTTATCTGAAATCAATTTTTTTTGCAACTCCCTTACATTTAGTATCAAAGAGAAAAAATTGTCTCAATGATAACAATAGGTCTATATAATGTGTGTGTTGTTTCAGGAGGTTGACAGAAAATATTTGATCTTGAAGAATAAAGGTATATGGGGAGTAAGATTTTCTTTGTTTTTAGCCTGTAACAAAATTTTCAACCTCACAGCATCCTGTTTACCTTTTATAACCCCAAGGGGTCACAACCCAGCAACTGAAAACACTGCTCTAGCACCATTAAAAGGCAACCCAATCATCTGAAGCTTTATCAAGGATTCAGTTTTGGTTTTGTTCTCTTATATGAAACACAAAGTGCTTCCGTCAAGATTTTCTGCCAGCTTCTCTCCAGTTCTGTTGTAGAAATAATTTCCTTTGGTTGGACAAGCCTAAGAAATCTTGCTCTCCCGCCGGATGGTTCTTTGGTTGAAGAACCATCTACTGAACCATTTGCTGAAATAGGCGGAGAGGCCAGTAGCTTCCACATCTATTCTCTGCAATTTTGTAGCAACATCTGAGGATGTGAAAAAACAGTTCAGGGGTGTGTGCCTAGAAATGAAGGTGATGTTCAGACTGCTTCTTTCCTTTAGTATCAACTTACATTGTTTTCTTCTTTTGCCTTTCCTATAAACTCTTGGAGCTTTTTCAAGGTCAGTGTTGCCTGACTGACGTTGATATTCCACTCTGTGGACAGCTGAGGACTCTCCCATGCTAGAACTTCCCACCACACCCGAGCAGTGCCATAATCTTTGCAAAGGACATGTTTCGATCTTAGCCATTGTCTGTTTCTCAGACAGTGAGGCATTCTCTTTGAGCAAGCTAGGTGAGAGGCTCAACTCATTTTATTCTATGCAGTACACTGCAATCCCTCGTCTTCTGCCTACCCTGGGGCTATCAGAACTTTCTAAACTCTGCCTTCGATGCAACCTCCAATCCTTTCCCCCCATAACAATGGCCATACTGGGTCAGACCAATCGTCCATGTAGGCCAGTATCCCATTTTCCAACAGTGGCCAGTACCAGAGCGTACAGAACAGGACAGCTGAAGTGATCCATCCCAGTCTTCTCTCTCAGCGATCGCCTCAAGCATGGGATTGCAACTCTGACCATCGTGGCTAATTGACGGTTCCTATCCCCATGAACTTATCTAATTCTTTTTTAAACCCAGATATACTTTCGGTCACTATCCCATTGCAATGAGTTCCATAGGCTATTTATGCACTGTGTGAAAAAGTACTCTCTCTTGTTAAACTTGCTGCTTAAAAATTTAATCCATGACCCCTGGTTTTTGCAGTGTGGAAAAGGATAAATAACACTTCTCCACTCACTTTTTCAATACCATTCATGATTTTTTTTTCTATACATATCCCTCCTTAATCATCTCTATTTTAAGATGAACAGCTCTAATCTTTTTAGTCTTTCTTCATATGGATGATGTTCTATACCCTTGATAATCCTTGTTGCCCTCCTCTGAATCTTTTCCGGTTCCACTATATCCTTTTTTGAGATGGAGCAACCAGAACTGGACACAGCGTTCAAAGTGTAAGCATACTGTGAATTTATATAGTGGCATCATATTTTTTGTCTTATTTGCTATCCCATTCTTAACAGTTCCTAACATTGTTAGCCTTTTTGAATGCTGCTGCGCATTGAGCTGAAGTTTTCAAAGAACTATACATGATTATCATTTTAGTTTGATCATTCACTCATGTTCACTCATTCCAGGGCACCTGGCATTGGCCACTGTCAGTAGATAGGGTACTGGGCTGGATGGACCTTTGGTCTGACCCAGTATGGCCATTCTTATATTCTTATGATTTCAATATCTTTTTCTTGAGTGGCAACAGCTAATTTAGAGCCCATCATTATATACGTGTAGTTGGAATTATTTTTTCCAATAAAGTGTCTGTTTCTCCCACACACTGCCGGCATCTATTCCAGCAGACCCAGCACAAAGCTCCCCTCCTTACCTGGCTTCATAATCGTTGCGGATCAGCAGAAGGTGCTGCAGGATGGAAAGGAAGAATGGCTCTGCTTTGGAATCCTTTACTGTGTTGAGAAGAATCTGGAAGACTTCATTGAAATCAGTGAAGAAGGGGTTAAGGAAACAGAAGGGTCTCTGTGGAGACATCTGGGTGCTCTACTTACTCTTTCCTCAAAACTTTATCAATGCATATTCCTCTCATACAGAAAGCTTTGCATGGAGGAAAGGGAAGAGGACACACTGCAGGAGACGGGCCCAAAATGGGACTCTAATTCTTTCTCCCTGAGCCTTTCTAAAGCCCAACCAATATTTGCTAGGTAACATTCTCATCCCTGATTGGAGTGGTGGTAGAAAAAGGGAGGCTGTTGGTAGCTCATTCATTCCATGTCTACAAGACGGCAAATGTCTAGTTTCTCTGTCTCCCTTATGAACCCCCAAACAGTATCCCTGGTCTCCACTTTGGGGATGAGGGGCAAAGTCACATGTCTCCCCACCTCCAAGTAACACCTTTCCCATTATGCAATGATCCTTTGGCTCCTTCTGCATCAAGAGTCCCCTTTTCTCCCACAGCTCAGCCAATCTAACTTCCCCGGAAACTAAACAAATTTAAGTTTTTTTAAAAAGAGGGGGGTGATAGGCTGAACAAAGATTAGAAATCCATTTATTTTTCCCATCATTCATGGGGTGAAGCATATGAACAGGACATCTTATTCGGTGTGGGTGGCTCTCTGATTGCTTTTTATAACATTTTCCAGGAGAAAAACACCACAAAGGTGTCTGTAGCATCACAGGCACAGAGAACTGTACAAATTATGCAGCCCACTCACACCCCCATGTACAAGGAGGAAGCCTTTAGTCTCTGGGCCACAAGGCATGCTCACTAGAGTGGAAAGTGTGAGCCCACATACATAGACACACACAAACTCCTATTTCTGGCAGCCCCCAAGGCACCTTTACCATGGAAGAGCACAAACAATCCTGTTGCATGTGGCCAGGAACAGCAATTCAACCTGCCGATTAGAAATTCTAGTACCTCTTTGTGTGTTAACACCACAGCCAGTCCTAATGAAGAAAAGCAGCATGTGCCACTTTCCAGGTGACAAAGGTTTCAGCTTCAGTCTCCTGTTAGCAAGAAGGGATCAGTAATCAACCCTCCACTCTCCAAACAGGGCCTGGACAACCAGCATTTGGCATGACTTCTCCAGCCTAAGTTCTCATAATAGAGAGATCAGCTCTGGTGGGGGATTTTCCATGCTCCAGTTCCTGAGCTCATATCTTTCTCTCTAGGATGTGGAAAAGTTGTTCAGGCTCCTGATAAAATACCTATCATATCTGTTCCTAAAAATTGCAAGTAATACAATGGTAGAGGCGCAGCTACATATGGCAGATGCTATAACTAAGGGATATATATGCCTCTGTATAAAAGGGGGACATTCCCTAGTACAAGACTTGATATGGTTCTGTCTAGGTTTTTATTCCATGCTGGATTGATGAAGGAAAATACAGTAAACCCTCGATTTAACGGACTTCGGATGCAACGGACAAAATTTCCGATGCATCCGAAATCCGTTATTGGGGGTTGCCGGCTCCCGCCCCAGGGAGCCGGCTGGGTTGACAGCTCCCGCCCGGCTCCCCGCAGCGGGGACCCCAGCGGGAGCTGTCAAACCCCCCCCCCCCCGCCCTCCCGCCCGGCTCCCCTCAACGGGGAGCCGGGCGGGTGGGCTGACAGCTCCCGCCGGGCTCCCCGCTGCGGGGAGCCAGGTGAGGGGGTTGAGAGCTCCCGCCTGGCTCCCCCCAGCGGGAAGCCAGGCGGGAGCTGTCAACCCCCCCACCCCCCGCAGCCGGAAGCCGGGCAGGGGGGGCGTTTGAGAGCCCCCGCTCGGCTCCCCGCAGCGGGAAGCCGGGCGGGGGTTTGACAGCTCCCGCCGGGCTTCCCGCTGGGGGGAGCCGAGCGGGATCTGTCAAACCCCCCCCCCCCCCCGCCTGGCTCCCCGCAACGGGGAACCGGGCAGGGGGGTGTTTGAGAGCCCCCGCTCGGCTCCCCGCAGCGGGAAGCTGGGTGGGGGTTTGACAGCTCCCGCCGGGCTTCCCGCTGGGGGGAGCCGAGCGGGATCTGTCAAACCCCCCCCCCCCCGCCCGGCTCCCCGCAACGGGGAACCGGGCGGGGGGGGGTGTTTGAAAGCGGGAAGCCCGGCGGGAGCTGTCAAACCCCCCGCCCGGCTTCCTGCTGCGGGGAGCCGAGCGGGGGCTCTCAAACGCCCCCCCCCCCCGCCCGGCTCCCCGTTGTGGGGAGCTGGGCGGGGGTTTGACAGCTCCCCGGAGCTGTCAACCCCCCCGGGCGGGGGGGGGGGGGCGGGCTGACTCAGGGCGCCATATAACGGACTAATTCGGGCGAGGGGGTGTCCGTTGTCACCCGAAAGTCCGTTATTTAATAATTTTAAAAAATTATTAAATAAACGGACTTTCGGTTTTAACGGACACCCCCTCGCCCGAAGTAGTCCGTTCAATCGAGGTTTCACTGTACTCTACTTCATTTTTTCAAAGCAGCAGTTGTTCCAGGTGCCCTCTGGTGGCAAAATTCAAAACAGCCAAACCTTTTGGAAGGATTATATATGGTAACTCCCCATTTAACGTCCTCTCGCTTAACTTTGTTTCGCTCTTACTTCCCTGCTCTATTACAGAACGTGCTCCACTTAAAGTTGTGCAATGTTCCGCTATAATGTTGTTTGGCTGCGTGCTTTGTCCACAGCTGGCAGCCTCTCTATGCCTTCACCCCAAAGCGCCTCCCGCCGGCCGGCAGACCCTGCAGATCAGCACCTTTCACCACCTCCCCTCGCCTCCTGAGGCCCATGGCTTGCAGTGTTCAGGAAGCAGCGGGAGGAGCGAGGACTCGGCACACATGCTCCTTTCCTCCCCTGCCTCCTGAACGCCACAAACCAGCTGATTGCCGCGGGCAGAAGGCAGGGGAGGATGGGGGGAGGCTTCATGCCAAGTCCTTGCTCCTCCTCCCTCCCTCTTGCACTCCACAAGCCAGCTGATTGCTGCAGGCAGGAGAGGGAGGGGGAGCCTGCATGCTGAGTCACTCCTCTCCCCTCCACCCTGTAAACCAGCTGACTGCCTTGGGCAGCAGGGAGAGGGGAGGAGCGAGGACACGAGTGTGGCGTAAAGGGGAAAGAGGTGGGAGAGGTGGGTTAAGGGTGGGAGTTTGGGGGCAGGAGTGGAGTGAGTGGGCCAAGGGTTGAGCCTCCTGCCCTGATGCTTTCAGAGAAGGGGAGGTTGTCACTGCTGCTGCGCAACACGCTTCTCCTAGCCTACAGCACCTTCAGCCTCCTTGCCTGCCTCATTGTCTGCAGTGCCAGTGGGCTGTGCCTGTGTGAGGTAAGATGGGGGAACCTCCCAACTAGAGTACTGTATGGCAAAAAAAAAAAAAAAAAAAAAAAAGCGCAGCCCTGGAGCCAACTCCCCCATTTACATTCATTCTTATACGGAAATTGGATACTCTTAACATTTTTTCCACTTAAAGTCACATTTTTCAGGAACATAACTACAACATTAAGTGAGGAGTTACTGTATCTGTTTGGTAAATGTCAGTAAACATCAATTTCACTGGATAAGCACAAACTGACAAATTGATACCAGAAATTTACAGATAGGCAAAGTAAGAAAAATGCTGCTTGAAACTTTAATTAGAGTTTGACATTTACTTTGTATATTTTGCTATTCTATGTTGACATTTTGTGTTTTAATGGTTATAAAGCTTCTTTTTGAATTTCAACACATATCATCACCTGACCTTCACATAATTTCCCATAACTGTGAAAATTTAAACAGATAAAATTTTTAAAATGCCGAAAAATAAACCATTATCCATCAAAATTATAAAAAAATAACAATAAAGTTCTGCCACACCTAACTATTTATTGCACACAAAACAGGGACAAACTACAGTGTCCATAAAAAGTCAATTCTGAACAGAAATCCGAAACTAAACATCAGACAGGCTGCATCCTGCAACTTCCCAAATGACCAAGGTCTGGTCTTCCTCTTTTTGCTAATAAAGTGCCAAATCCCTTGTAGAGGATCAGCATAACTTCTTGTGCTTTGCTCACTCATGTCTTCAGACTTTACCTGATGGATCAGAGGCATCCTACAATGTACTGGGCAGCTCTGACCCGAACAAGCCCTGGAACTCATGTGACGTGATGACAGCAAGCTGAGCTCGGTCCAGACATCACTTGATCAGAGGAAAGGCCATCAACCTCAGTCCCTCTCCCTACATGGAAGCAGGGATGGTACAAAGACTGGCACTAAGAAACTTCCTGGGGATACTCCTGCCCCAGACACAACCCCTGCCCAATAAGCAGTAGAAGGATATTCCATTTCAATGCGAATGTCCTCAAGGCGGCTCCTGAGGTCTTCAGAATCCTCCTCACCATGTTCTTCAAATACACTCAGCTGCACCTTCAGCTCCTCATTCTCCAGTTTCCGCAGCTCCTGACAAGAGCATAAAGGGGCCATCAGAAGCTATACAGACTCTGGTGGAGTCATTTGAGAGCACACCGTTTTTCAGATGGGAACTAAACAAGGGCTATGCTAGAGCACAAATAAATGTAATGAGGGGCCAACATACATTAATGTGCAAACAGGTCTGCTGGAAGCTCCAAGAGAGCTCAAGCCAGCATGGAGCAACAGGTAAGAGGCCCACAAGTGATGATATCAATTCACAGACATAAGAAGATCATCATACACTCCAGGAGAGTGCTCAGTCACATGGACAGGGCCAGTGTATGCAAACAGTAAAGAGAGTGAGATCACCATCCAACTGACCCTGGGAGGCTGGGTAACTAAGAGAGAGGAAGCACTGACCGAGAACAGGGCTGCAATACAGCCCATGTCATTCCTGCAGCAAGGGTTTGAACATAGAACAGCCATAGTGGGTCAGACAAATGGTCGATTTAGCCCGGTATCCTGTCTTCCTCTATGGCCAATACCAGGTGCTTCAGAGGAATGAACAGAACAGGCAATCAAGACATCTATCCCCAGTTGTCCACTCCCAGCTTCTGACAGCTAGAGGCTAGGGACACCCAGAGCATGGGAGTGCATTCCTAACCATCTTGGCTAATAGCCATTGATGGACCTCTCCTCCAGGAACTTATATAATACTTTTTTGAATCTTGTTATAATTTTGGCCTTCACAACATCCTCTGGCAATGAATTCCAGAGACTGACTGTGCATTGTGTGAAGTACTTCTTTGTTTGCTTTAAACCTGTTGCTTATTAATTTCAGGTGGGTGACCCCAGGTTCTTGTGTTGTGTGAAGGAGTAAATAACATATCCTTTATTCACTTTCCCCACACTGTTCATAATGTTATAGACCTCTTTCATATCCCCCCCCCCCCCCCCTTAGTCATCTATTTTCCAAGCTGAACAGTCCCAGTCTTAAATCTTTTTCACAGGGAAGCTGTTCTAATACCCCTAATAATTTTTGTGGCCCTCCTTTGTACTTTTTCCAATTCCAATATATCTTTTCTGAGATGGGGACATGAGAATTGCATGTAGTATTCAAGGTGTGGGAGTACTACGGATTTACATCCTGGCATTATGATTTTACTGTCTTCTTACCTATCCCTTTCCTAATGGCTCCTAACATTGTTTTGACTGCCGTTGCACAATGAGCGGATGTTTTCAGAGAACTATTCACAATGATTCCAAGATCTCCAAGATCGCTAATTTAGATCCCATCATTTTGTATGTATGATTGGGATTACGTTTTCCAATGTATACTACTTTGCATGAATTTCACATGCCCAGTCATCCAGTTTTGTGAGAGTCTTTTGTAACTCTCTGCAGTCTATTGTGGACTTAACTATCTTGAGTAATTTTGTATCATCTACAAACTTTGCCACCTCACAATTTAACCGTTTTTCCAGATCATTTATGAATATGTTGAACAGCACTAGTTCCAGTACAGATCCCTGGTAGACACTGCTTTTGTTATTTCTTGTCTTTTAACCAGTTACTGATCCATGAAAGGACCTTCTCTCTTATCCCATGACTGCTTACTTTGCTTAATAGCCTTTAGTGAGAGATCTTGCAAGAGGCTTTCTGAATATCCAAGTACACTATATTCACTTGGTCATCCTTGTCCACATTTGTTGATCCCCTCAAAGAATTCTAATAGATTGGTGAGGCATTATTTCATTTTACAAAAGCTGTGTTGACTCTTCCCCAACAAATAGTGTTTATGTAGGTGTCTGATAATTCTGTTTTTTACTACAGTTCAGCCAATTTGCCTGGTAACTAATTTAGGCTTACTGGCCTGTAATTGCCAGGATTGCCTCTGGAGTCTTTTTTTAAAAATTGGCATCATATTAGCTTTCCTCCAGTCATCTACTACAGAGACTGATTGAAGTGATAAATTACATAGCACACTTAGGAGTTCTGCAATTTCATTATCTGAGTTCCTTCAGAACTCTTGGCTGAATGCCATCTAGAATTGGAGATTTATTACTGTTTAATTTACCAATTTGTTCCAAAACCTCCTCCACTGATACCTCAATATGGAACAGTTCCTCAGATTTGCCACCTAAAAAGAATGGCTCAGGTAAGGAAATCTCCTTCATATCCTCTGCAGTGAGGAATGATTAAAAGAATTCATTTAGCTTCTCCTTCAGTGTTCCTTTAGCACCTCGATTGTCCAGTGGTGCCACTGATAGTTTGGCAATTAGCTTTGTTTTTAGTTTTCGAATTTTGCTAGTCGCTCTTCAAGTTCTTTTTTAGCCTCCCTAATTATACTTTATATACTTGACTTGCCAGGGTTTATGCTCCTTTCTACTTTCCTCAGCAGTATTTAACTTCCAATTTTTAAAGGATGCCTTTTTGCCTCCAGCCACTTTCTTTTATTGGGAAGAACAATATTACTTTGTCACTACAGAGCCTTTTACAGTATTAGGTACTTTCAATATGAATACAACTGCTGACATGGTGGTTGTTGCTTCTTTCATCGAGCATGATGGCGCCCCATAGGAGGAGATTTTTGCCCCTTACCGTAAGGATGTGCTGCAACCCAGAACGCATCAGCTCACTTCGAATGTGAACACGGAAGTCGAGCTCATCAGCAGGGATGATAAGGGCATTGATCAGCTGCATACAGGCTACCTAAAATAGGGAGACAGACAGTTTCTTTATCAGACTCAGCCAGGCCTCTATCCCCTCATCCAACACTTCTAGTCAAGCACTCAGAAGGCCCAGAACACTGTACCCATCAACCAGGAAAGTGCTACAAATAGGGAGATATCAAACAGGTGGCATCTTATACTCCTCACTACAGAAGGAGAGCAGTCGAACTGCTGGAGTCGACCAATCCTCTCTTGCGCCTCCCCTAGAACAGAAAACAGTGCCCACAAATTCTGAAGGTTGAGGTACCTTCAGTGCCACGGAAGTTCCGCCCTTTAGACCATCCAACAAGGGACCAAATCGCTCCACCTCGTCCACTTCTGCTCGCTCTGTCAGTGCCTCCAGAACCCGCTCATGCCTGAAACAGTAGGAAGAGGGAATCAGCAGCAGTCTCAATTGGGGATGGGGTGGGAAAGGAAGAGATATGCACGCGTGTCTCATCATTGTAAAACAAAGAGACAGGGAAGGAAATGGGGAATCCAGAGAGGCAAAGGACAAGCTCAAGAGAGATGAGTGGCAGAATGAATCCCATAGACACACATAGATGCCAACTTCTCCTAACGCCGGTGGGTGCTCGCGCCCCACCTACGCCCACTCTACCTCTGCCCCATGCCCATTCCAACCCCTTCCCCAAAGTCCCTGCCCCAACTCCGCTCCCTCCCTGCCCCTACTGGACTCCTTCCCCAAATTCCCGCCTTGACCCTGCCTCCTCCCGAGTGCACCGTGTTCATGCTCCCCCCCTCTCCCTGCCACAGCTTGTTACACCACGAAACAGCGCCAGGAGGAGAAGCAGGGAAAGCGCGCTCAGGGGCGGAGGTGGAGGTGAGCTGGGGCAGGGAGCTGCTGGTGGGTGCACATTGCCCACCAATTTTTCCCTGTGGGTGCTCCAGCCCCAGAACACCCATGGAGTCGGTGCTTATGTAGACACGTACATGTCCTCGGGCTGAGGCAGGATACAGAGAGCTGACAGCAGCTTCACAGCATCTATCATCATGGAAGGGACTTTGGGGTCAACAGCTCTCACTAGCAGCAAGATCCCCTCCTCCGTTTCCAGCATTGTCTTGATTCCAAACTGAAGGGGAAAGAAAGGATGAGTTAGTATATTTGACTCAGCCAGCCCACTAAGGAGCATAGTGCAAACTGTTTATGGCTCAAAGCTGAAGCTGCTTTAAGGCTAAGGGAGGCAACTTCACTACAAACAGTGCAGATAGCAAGAAGGTTGCCCAATGTCTGTTCACACCTCCCTTCTATTATTTCAGAGGAGAGATCAAGGAAGGACAAGGGGGTAGGAGTTGGGGTGTCCTAAAGTGTCAAGCCATCAAGAAGAAAGGTGCTTAGTGGGATCTTGACAGGTGTGTAGAGGTATAACAGAAAGAAGGACACAGATTGAAGATATCACCATGGCAAGTGCCCCCAAACGTCTGCAAAAGAGAGTATGGCAAGAAAGTATACTGGGGCCCCAGGAGTAGGAGCAGCAGTACAGGAGAGAGGTGTGGGGTGGGAGGGGAAGAAAGTGCCCAGTCTGAGGAACGGGGTGAGACACGTGAGTGAAATGTAATCAGAATTTACTGAAAAGTCAAGAGCCTTCATCCCTACCTCCCCTACCACTTTTGGGCACGGCCCTATGCACAGAGAGTACAAGGAAGAGGAGGTAGCAATATATGGATGTATCTAGGGAAAGGACAAGGATCTTACCTTGTTGTTCATGAAAGCCTTCAGGCATCGGATGATCTCATGTTTGCTCCGGGTGTCATAGGAGCTGTGAAGAAGGAAAGCTGATGAATAGTCACATGGAGCATGATACACGGCATCATGCTTCCCCCCCCCCCCCATTAAAGGATGGTAGGCCCACAACTCTCAGGTGGGGCCAGGAAAGGTCTTAGGTATTCAGTGCTGCACTAGGACTCTAACCACCCCATACATACACACACATATACCTGGATTCAAAAGAAAGACTGGGAAAAGGCTGCTACATTTCCTGGGGAAAAACCCCATGATCACCCCACCATTCCCCATCCACACACACTACCTGCCCAACTTTAGTCTCTGTCCTTTAGCCCCCACTCCCATGAGTCACGCCCATGTACACACATCCCTGTTCATCTCACCTCACTAGAGACCTCTTCTGGCAACACCTAGGCACAAACCACTGCCCCATAACTGAACCCTACTGGAGCAATGCCCCCTCCTCCCCACATCTATACACTTTTGACCATGCAGTGAGACTTCCCTGCCCAAAGATTTTCTTCTTATTGCACCCGCCACGTTCAATTAGCCAAACATGTACATGCAGTAATAAACCTGTAACCTCACAAGCCCTTTAGGATCATGAGAGCTTGTAAACTCAACAGGACAGGGTCTTACTTGATCTTATCTGTAGAGAGCTATGCATAATAAGTTACCACTTATATAGCTCTTTAGCCACAGATCCCAAAGCACTTCATAAAGATGGGTAAAAGTATCACCACCACCATTTAATAGATGGGAAAACAGACAGAGGGGAATGTTACAGAGACAGTGGCAGAGGCAGGAAAAGAATCCAGGTTTCTTGGTTCCCAGACTCCTACTCTAACCATAAAACTGATGGATTTGGAGGTGCCCTGTGATAATTTATGAATACTGCCTGCTGGCCTGGTGATTGGGGTATTTTCTGTATGACTTTATAGGTTTAATTCAACAGGAGTGTGGCTGTAAAAACAGGGAGAAAGGAGAAAGAATGGCCAAAGATAGCCACCACTCAGCACACATTAGACAGCTTTTAGGGAACACCACCAGAAATGCCAGCTTTGATGATTGGCTGGCAATGGAGGAACAACTGACAAAACTGGTTGTGACCAGAACAGGAAAAGACCTATGAATACAGAATAACAAAAGCACTTTTCTCTGTAATGCGTTGTTCCTAGTACTAAAATGAACACAGTCCTTGGCTTTAAGAAGGCTGCCTGCTCACCGGACACCACTGGTCATAGACTTGCAGAGGGAAGAACTGCAAGTGTTCAAACTCAGTCTGACTTGCAGGATACATGGGATGCTGTTGCCCAGGGCCTGGTCTAAGAGCGGGAGGATTGTGGAAAAAGCTTAAAGTCTGATGTCTGAGGGGGCAAACTTGGATAGACTAGGCAAGGGACAGATGTGCAGCTAACCCTGGAACCAGAACCAACACACTTTATAAATAGCTTCCATCTGATTTGTCCCTTACCTGGGTGCCTCATCCTTCTCATCATGGAGCCTTTTTAATATGTCCAGCAGGCAGTTGAGGCCCTCAGCCCCAAAATTCTGTACCCAGCTGTAAGAAACACAAGAGTGTCATTAACAGCACAGAAGGATTGAACATCACAAAACCCTCAACCACCCCCTGCACTTTCTCTTCTCTGCTCAATCAAAATGCACCATCCCCAGCCCCTGATAAGTAAGCACCTATAGCTTGAGCTCCCTGCCTGATCTCCTTTGCTCCAGCCAGCCCTTTACCTGACAGGGTTGTTGTTGAGCGACACTCGCAGAGACTCCAAGCAACCGAGCAACTGGGCATCCCTGAGATTTGATTTCAGCTCCTGGATATAGATCATGGCCGACTTGGAGCTCTCTTTCTGACTCATGCCCTACACAGAGAAGAAAGAAGAGGCTGTCAGGTAAACTAGCTGTGGTTGCAGCACTGGGCACATAAATGGTTACTGTAATCTTTTAATACTTAGCCATGGAAAATCTTTGTTCATTCTGCTATATTAAATATATGGAGATATACCTCTCATATAGAACTGGAAGGACCTTGAAAGGTCATTGAGTCCAGTCCCCTGCCTACACTAGTAGGACCAAGAACTGACAGATTTTTTTGCCCCAGATCCCTAAATGGCCCCCTCAAGGATTGAACTCACAACCTTGGGTTTAGCAGGCCAATATTCAAACCACTGAGCTATCATCCCGCCCCCGAATATTAAACTGTAGTTATGAAAATAAATCACACAATATGATGAATTTATGAGAAGAAAGTTTATGAAAACTCATTGGGCTAATTTTTGCCTCTTCAAACACTTCATTGAGAGTTCATTGGAAAACTTAAATTATCAAGTAAAAATGAACTAGGAAGTTGTTGGAATGGGGGCATTGCATCATTTGTTCATGGTCTTTAGGGCAGGGGTGGGCAAACTATAGCCCGTGGGCCACACCCAGCCCACGTGACAGTCCTGCCCGGCCTCTGAGCTCCCGGCCGGGGAGGCTACCCTTGGCCCCTTCCCTGCAGCCTCAGCGCACCGCACAGGCAACACTCTGGAGGGCGGGGCTGCATGCTCCTGCAGAGCAGCGTTTCTGGCTCCGTGTGTGCGTCATGGTAAGAGGACCGGCGGTTGGATAAGGGGCAGGGAGTTCGAGGAGTAGTCAGGGGGCAGGGAGGTGGTTGGATGGGGCGGAGGTTCTGGGGGGATGGTCAGGGAATGGCGGGGGAGGGTGTTAGATAGGGCGTGGGAGTCCAGGAGGTCTGTTGGGGTGGGGTGGATAGGGGACAGGTAGCAAGGGGGGTTGGGTGGGGTCGGGTTGGGGCCAAACTTCCCTACCCGGCCCTCCATACAATTTTGCAATCCCAATATGGTCCTCAGGCCAAAATGTTTGCCCACCCCTGCTTTAGGGTTTTACTGTCAGTGTATATTTCTTTCAAATTGTTCATGAGATTTGTGTTTCGTGTCAGATTTTCACTTAAGAACCTATGATGTGAGGAGTTCTTTGCAGTGTTGCTATACAACAGCATATCCCTGCTTCCCTTCCCCCACTCCCCCCCCCCCCCCCCCCAATAGCTTTCTGTACTCAACGCAAGAGCACTCACAGCTTTAGAGGTATGTAGATACTGGGACACCATCTCCCTCTTGATTATTATGTCCTTCTCCCGCAGAGGCTGCTGCTTCTCCTCATTCAGATTCATATCAACCTGTGGAAGAAAATATTCAGTCGTGCACAGATTCCCTGATGCTGGGAACATCACTCACACAGAAACATCATTTGCTACATGGAACACAATCTGCTCAAGGCAACAGGAAGCTTGCAGCCCTGCCACAGCAAGGCCTGAAATGTGGTTCAGTGAGCACATGTCAGAATCACAGAGGGAACAGCCTGCACTTGTGTTTAAACCCTGTCAGAGGAGACCACGAGACAAAGGGCGGACAGGAGCAGTCTCCTCCACCCCCTGGCACACACTTCCCAAAGGGGATTATGGTGCTTTGAGGAGAGCAAGAGCAAGTTACCTCCATCACAGGGGGATGCTAGCATTCCAGTGGGAAAGAGAGGAGCCCCCAACTCCTAAATGGGTTTGTGGATCCCAGTGGAAGCTCTCGGCATGCAATTTACTGAACCAGGAACCAACTGACTAACCACAGGAGTTCTCTGGTATACAGAGTTGCTTCTGTCACAATGATTAAGCAGCTGTCAACTGTCAAGCAGTGATATCTTCTCCTACTTATTATCCAGTCTGGGCTCTTAGGGTTTCCAGTGATGTTTTATTCAATGAAACGAGTTAGCCTCCTTCTCAAGACTTGCCTGTTTCATGTTTGCTGGGTTTTTCTTTGTTGTAAATTTAACTGCTGTAAAGTTTGCCAATAACACAAATATCTGTGTAGCACCAAACAAGGTGGTGAGAACTCAAGAGAAGAGGGCCCAGAGATGGTGATGTAACCAAATAGCAGATCCCAAAATATTAAAGCAAGTTTATTTTCATCTTCTCTCCTTAATCCTGTCCTACTATCGCTCCTATAGACGAGTACTAAAACTGTTGCAGGGGAAGGATTGGGATTGAGAGACTAGAAGGCAGAGATCTACACAGGAAAACCTGAGAACTATTGTCTTATACTATCTGTGAAAACCGACAGGCTAAGGAATCAAAGCAGACCACCCTTCACTGGAGAGTTGAGGGGAAACCGAGCAGGCTCTACCATAGTGATAAAGGTAGGAAGTGTGGGCTGACATAAGGCATCATGGGTGAGGTAACACTAGGCATCTAGGATACTGGGGGCACCATTGTCTCCACCTCTTGTCCTGGAAAATGGGAGATAAAGACCCAGAGACCACATGGTATCCAAAGAGTGAAGGAAGGAAGGGCATTTGCACTGCAGTCATTAACTTACCAGCATTTGTTCAAAGAGGACCAGCACTTCCTGATCTGTGATTTCCTGTAGCATCTGGCCTGCACCAGGAACATCCATATAGGAAGCAGAGGAATTCCTATGAGCCACATTGGATTTTTCCTTCTCCTTTTTTATCCGCATGCTGGTAAATCGCTCCAGCTGAGTGAGAGAAACAGGTATCAAACTCAGCACCACCTCATTTCATACCTCTCAACTCTGGTGATCACCCTCAACCACACATGCTGTTCCAAAACAAATGCCAGACATACTACCCTAATTGCATTCCTATATTTGGCATTCCCACACTTGCACTGTTGGCAATGGATAGAGAAAGCACAACTGGTTTGGGAGTAGTTCTGACAGCAAGAGACCATAACTTGTGATCTGTGGACCTACCAGGTGCACATTAGTAGGGAAACTTTTGAAATTTCACAGACCAGAGACAAAATTCTCTGTAGACCCTCCAAGTGGTAAATAAGAGTTCTTGTACCCCTTGGGCACCTTCGCTGAATTGGTCTGACAAGTCACACACTGCAGGGTTAGTCGGTGTTCTCCAGATGTCCCTGCACCATCACCAGCAGAGGATCAGTAGAAATCTGCTGGTACTGCTAATGTCAACTCCCATGTGAATTCAATGCCTCTCCAGGGAAATCTAAAAATCTAAAACACCAAAAACCTGGGGACCAACAGACAGGGGCTATTCCTGCAGTCAGCAGTCTTGCAAAGTCAACCCACTGGAAAATGCCAGTGTTCAGATTGCCTGTTAAACCAGTGCTTATGAGGAAAAAGTCAGCAGAGCATGTATGGTCATGATCGGAGAAGCAGAGTTAGAGAATCCTAGAGAAGCAAATGCCTTATCGGGGAGAGAATGCACATGGAGCAGGCATGTGACAGCAAGGACTGAAGCCTCCAAACAGTAAGACTAGAATAGAACAGGCACAGGAACACTATATGCAGGATGCCAGAAGCAATCAGGCACAGGAAAGTTACACCAAGTAGGAGAAATCACATGCAGGAGAGAACCACCATACTTACCTCATCCGCCATGAGCCGCTTCAAAGTCTGTGGGACAGAAAGAGGAGGGAGAAGAGGAGAAACAAATCAGTGATACAAGGCACACCTCCAAACACAGAGTGTGAGAGGGTGAGAAAAAAAGATGGGTAGTGATAACGCAGCTTGTTCCACTCCTGTTCAGAGTGAACAGAACACAATGATGCCAAATTCCCATTTCCTGCGCACTACCACTGGGGGCAGATTTAACCCACCCATTCAGATATACAGCAGTTCCATAGATTTGAGAGATGAGAGCATGAGCAGCAGGAAGAAATTACTGCACGAAGCACAAGCTTCCTTCTCTTGCCTCTGTCTTGTATGTTTGTCTTGTACTCAAACCTTTTCTAGTGATGCACATTGACTTAAGACTTCAAGAATTCCTTTTGGGGAAAGCAAAACCAAATCCACCTCATGGATCTAGTCCCTAGCCAGGAGGGACTGTTCCAATATATGATGCTCTCTTTCCTTACTATAGAAAGCAGAGGTATGGCCTTATCTCCCATCTGGGACAACAAAGCTGGTCCCACCATGCAATGATGTCCCTCCACCTGATGAGAGCATAACTAATCCTTTTAAACTGTAGCTCTTGCTCCCGACCTCAACAGCCAAGACAGTTTGTCTTAGACTTTTCATTGTAAATAAGAGGAATGGACCAGGCAAAGGAAAATTGGGCCCTTTCAATTCAATCATGTTACTGACAACAACAGGTCTTTCCATCCTATCAGCTTTGTCAGAAGGGGACCATGTCGGGCCTCAGTATTCCATTTCAGGTGGAATCCTGGATTTGGATATGTACTTCTCAGAATATACAGGTGATGACTTTAGAAGCTGGGACAGTTTGCTTTCAAATTATTAGGGACGTTAAAGAGACATCAAGTTCCCTCTCTCCCTCCCAGCCACTCTACACAGACACACAAAAGGTTGAAACTAACTACCTGAATTACCTATGGCCCTTTCTCTGTGGATCATCAGCTGTGTTTAGCACATATAAAGAAAGGATCACAATATATTCCATGGGGAAGGCCACCTGTAATGCAAATCCCCACTCAGGACACTCCATGACAGGTTCTCATCTTTACCCATCTTTAACTGAGGGAATGATTCTGTCTGAAATGCAAAGTTCATTACTCTTGCTCCCTAGTTTTTGTTATTGTTGTTGTTTTGTTTTAATCTGCATGCAGAATCCACATGGCTTTAATATCCACTATTGCAGCTTTTTGATTGGTCATAAACCAGAGACTCCAGCAGAGGGCAGAAAGAATCAACATATAGGAATAACAAGCAGCAGATCTGCTGCTGCTCTAATGACAGAGGTGTAACACCACAATCAATGAAGATCAGGCCTCCTGGAGATAGATGTTAAGAGCATCACAGAGAACATGGATTATAGCTCCTTTCCAATAGCCATCCCTTGTACTATGGCATCAAAGCAGAACTGGGGTAGTGTACCCTGAGAGTTCAGAATCAGAGAGGTACAATTGAAGATGCTGTTATAAAGGTAAACCATTTCCAACATATTGCATGGTTTAAACCACTGGTTCTCAAACTGGGGGTCGTGACCCCTCAAGGGGTCACAGCCCACTTATGTGGGGGTGGCGAGCCCCAACCACCATGGCAGGCTGCCAGCTCCAGCTCTCACCCACGCGGCGGGCTGCTGCTCCAGTCCGATCCCCGCGGCGGGTGAGCTGGCCCCTGCAGCAGGCTGCTGCTCCAGACCCGATCCCCAGGGCAGAGCGGCGGGGCGGCGAGCTCCGAGCACCAACCCAGGGACAGAGTGGCGAGCCCCGACCCAGGGAATGGAGCGGTGGGGCTGCAGGCAGCGGGGCCCGACCCCGGCGGGGCTGCAGGCGGCGGGGCCCGACCCCGGCGGGGCTGCAGGCGGCGGGGCCCGACCCCGGCGGGGCTGCAGGCGGCGGGGCCCGACCCCGGCGGGGCTGCAGGCGGCGGGGCCCGACCCCGGCGGGGCTGCAGGCGGCGGGGCCCGACCCCGGCGGGGCTGCAGGCGGCGGGGCCCGACCCCGGCGGGGCAGTGGGGCTGCAGGCGGCGGGGCCCGACCCCGGCGTGGCAGTGGGGCTGCAGGCGGCGGGGCCCGACCCCAGCATGGTGGGGCGGCGGGGCCCGAGCCCGGGGCAGAGCGGCGAGCCCTGACCCCAGCGTGGTGGAGGAGCTGCAAGCTGAAAGCCCCAAGCCCCGACCTGGAACGGAGGGGCTGCAAGCCCAGAGTGGTGGAACTTTGAGTCCTGAGCCCTGGCCCCCACACAGTGGAGCAGCAGGGCTGTGAGCCCCAACCTCAGGGCAGAGCTGCGGGGCTGTAAGCCAGGAGCCCCAATACCCAACTCTGGTACTGGCAGGTGGCTGGAGTCTGAGCCCCAAGCTGAACTCTGACCCCAAACCTTGTACTGGGCTACCAGCCCCAACCCCAATCTCTGCACCAGGCTGTGAACCCTGACCCCAGATTGGTTCTGGTCATTAATTACTGTCAAATATTAAAATAAAATTCTACTTAAAAATAACTTTTCCACTTATATTTAATTTGATAAAAATATTTTTCAGTCTTAATTTAAAAGCTTTGAGAAAAGCATTGACAAAATTCTTTAAGAAATAGGGTTTAAATTTACTATTTAACAGTGTTAAATATCAAAAATGTATTTTTAATTTCTAATGTGGGGGTCGCACTGAGAGGCTTGGTGTTCAAAAGGGGTCGCCAATACAAAAGGTTTGAGAACCACTGGTTTAAACCCTTAATAGGACGACTTTGGGATGGTCCACGCTACACACAAGAGTTCCCTTCCTTCCAATCTCCAAAAGTTATCCAAAGATCACATGACACAGAGAGAACCAAGACAAAAGCTCCTTTGACACCACTAGCCCATAGTTCTAAAGAGCTCAACGTTCTTCAAAATTCTGCAGCTGTGAAATTCATCCTTTGCTGTTCAATTGTACACCAGAACCTTAGCTTTCATTTAACATTTTTTCTACTAGCCCCTATGATTGAGGAAATAACCTTGAAAACATGAACGAAATTTAATCAACTCAAATGTCTGCAGAGAGCCTAAAGTAACTTTAAAAGGTGTGAACTACAACCTTTTATCTCAGTCTGGGCATGATGGACTTTGATTCTGTGGTTGTGTTATTTGGCATTTTCTCAAGATAATGAAATGTGTTTGCCAAGGAATTTCCGCCTTATGATGCAGCTAGGCTCCTGATATTTTGCATTCTCTCTCTGCCCTCCCAGAACTTGCCTAGAACCACCTCTTGCTCTCCAGCTGTTTTGCTACAGAGTGAGTTAACTAGATTACAGGGCACACTCCCTGCTTTTCAGTTCCAAGGAGTCAGAGCTGGAATCCAGCTTGGTCAAGGAACAGAGGGAGCCATAAGTGTAAACTGGTATACAGGGCCAACTGCAGAACAGCAGAAGAGACCCAGGGAAGTGAGCCGCTAAAGCTCATTACAAATTCCCTACTTCATCACACATTGGGATGGGGGAAGGAAGCTCTGAGTCAGGTGACAGTACTTGGTCCTGCTAATGTAGGCAGGGGACTGGACTTGATGACCTTTCAAGGTCCTTCCAGTTCTATGAGATCGGTATATCTCCATATACAGTAAAACCTCGATATAACGGACTAATTCGGGCGAGGGGGTGTCCGTTAAAGCTGAAAGTCCGTTATTTAATAATAATTTAAAAAACCGAGCTGTCGGAGCAGCAGCCCGCCCGAATTAGTCCGTTATATCGAGGTTTCACTGTATCATGTTAAACCAGGGGTCTCCAAACTGCGGCCCGCGAGGCCCTCTCATCCGGCCCGCGGAGATCTTTTTGGCTCCGCGCTGGGGCCTGGAAGCGCCGCGCGGGCCGCCGCCGCCAGCCGCCAGCCGCGGGGCCTGGAAGCGCCGCGCGGGCCGCCGCCGCCAGCCGCCAGCCGCGGGGCCTGGAAGCGCCGCGCGCTCGGCCGCCGCCGCCAGCCGCGGGGCCTGGAAGCGCCGCGCGCTCGGCCGCCGCCGCCAGCCGCGGGGCCTGGAAGCGCCGCGCGCTCGGCCGCCGCCGCCAGCCGCGGGGCCTGGAAGCGCCGCGCGCTCGGCCGCCGCCGCCAGCCGCGGGGCCTGGAAGCGCCGCGCGCTCGGCCGCCGCCGCCGGCCAGGGACGGCTCGGAGCTGGGGCCGGGACGCGCCGCACCGCCACGCAGTTGCAGGGGGTGAAACAAGGAGCCACCCACTGCCAGGCGGCGAACCGGTCTGTGGGGAGAGACCGGGTTGAGCAGGTCAGTTGGGGGGGTGAGAGACCTGGCTGGGTGGGTCAGTTGGGGGGGGGGGGGGGGGTTGGAGGAAAGGAGGTTTTGGGGTGAGAGACCTGGCTGGGTGGGTCAGTTGGGAGTTGGAGGAAAGGAGGTTTTGGGGTGAGAGACCTGGCTGGGTGGGTCATTTGGGGGAGGGGGGTTGGAGGAAAGGAGATTTTGGGGGGAGAGACCTGGCTGGGTGGGTCAGTTGGGGGGTTGATGTGTAGTGTTCATGTGTAGTGAACTGGTGTTCAGGTGTGGTGTTCAGGTGTGGTGTTCAGGTGTGGTGTTCAGGTGTGGTGTTCAGGTGTGGTGTTCAGGTGTGGTGTTCAGGTGTGGTGAACAGGTGTGGTGAACAGGTGTGGTGAACAGGTGTGGTGAACAGGTGTGGTGAACAGGTGTGGTGAACAGGTGTGGTGAACAGGTGTTCATGTGTAGTGTTCATGTGTTGTGAACAGGTGTTCATGTGTAGTGTATCAATGTGTTATTAAATAATAACTGAATAAAATAATATTAAATAAATAATTAAAAACAACATCCATGTTTTGATTCTTTTTTATTTGGACCTCGAGTGTGTTGTCGGCCCCCGAACTGCTATTTGATAGCTAATGCGGCCCTCGGGCTGAAAAGTTTGGAGACCCCTGTGTTAAACTATCACGGCAGCCGGGAGCCATGAGTCAGCCCGCCCGGGTCCCGGCTGCTGGGACCCAGGTGGCAGCCAGGACCCGGCAGCCAGCCCGCCCGCTGTCTGGACCCGGGAGGCAGCGGGGAGCCGGCAGCCAGCCCCCGAAAAACGGATTTGGGATGCATCGGACTTGCTCATAAATTTTGTCCATTGCATTCGAAGTCTGTTAAATCGGGGTTTTACTGTATTTTATTTGAGGGGGGGAGGGGTAGGAATTCTTCCGCCTTAAGTGCAAGACTCTGCACTTGCTCTTGTTGAACCGCATCAGATTTCTTTTGGCCCAATCCTCTAATTCAGTGGTTCTCAAACTTTTTGTACTGACGACCCCTTTTGAACACCAAGCCTCTGAGTGCGATTCCCCCCCCCCATTAGAAATTAAAAACACATTTTTGATATTTAACACTATGTTAAATACTAGATTTAAACCCTATTGCTTAAAATGAATTTTGTCACTGCTTTTCTCACTGCTTTTAAATCAAGAGTGAAACATTTTTATGGAATTAAATATAAGTGAAAAAGTTATTTTTAAGTAAAATTTTATTTTAATACTTGACAGTAATTAATGACCTGAAGCAATCTGGGGTCAGGGTTCAGAGCATGGTGCAGCAATCAGGGTTGGGAGGTGCAGGGGCTCTCAGCCCAGCGCAGTGCTTGGGGTCAGGACAGCTTACTCTCAGCTTGGGGCTCAGGCTCACAGCCGCCTACCAGCCCTGGAGTCTGGGGCTTGCTGCCCCAGGGGTCGGGGCTCGGCGCCCAGTCGCCCCAGGGGTCAGGGCTCACCACTCCACGGCTCCACCCCAGGCTCGGGGCTCACAGCCCAGTCGCCCAGGATCGGGTCTCGCCACCACGCCGCTCCGGGGCTCGCAGCCCCACTGCTCTGCCCAGGGTTGGGGCTCGTCGCTCCACCCTGGGGATCGGGGCTGCAGGGATTCGGGCTGCAGGGGTTGGGACTGGGGCCAGCAGCCCACCAGGGGCTTGGGGCAGGAGCCAGTAGGCCGCCACGGGGGTCGGGGCAGGAGCTAGCAGCCCGCCACGGGGATCGGGGCTGGGACCAGCAGCCCACTGCAGGGGCCGGGTCACCCACCATGGGGATCGGCTCGCAACCCCCACATAAGCGGGCCGCAACCCCCAGTTTGAGAACCAATACTCTAATTTGTCTAGGTCCCTCTGTATCCTATCCCTACCCTTTAGCATATTTACCGCTCCTCCCAGGTTTAGTGTCATCTGAAAACTTTCTGAGGGTGCAGTTCACACCATCCTCCAGATCATTATTGAAATCTTTCCTGTTTATTCCACAGAAACGCTACTCAGACCTCACAAACAGCTCACAATTTACAGGGGAATGTCTGGGGAATGTCTGTCAAAAGGAAACACTTTATTCTCAGCCAGGGAGGGTTTAAAAAGAATTGTAAACAAACTGGAGGGAGTTCAAAAGAGAGCAACAATAATGACCTGGGTGAGCTAGTGGGACTGGCTGATGGAAAGAAAGTTAAATATATAAAGGGTGGCTAATAAAGGGTTGATTTAGGGGCACAGAACAGGATAATACTCTAGGAAGCACGTTAAGGACAAGCACCAAGGTACTACTAAGCAGGAAACCAGGAAGGATGGTTAGGAATCAAGATATGATGAGCATAAGAACTGCCAGATTAAATTAGACCTGCGGTCCATCTAGTCCAGTACCTTCTCTGATATTAGCCAGCACCAGCAGGCTCAGAGAAAGGTATAAGTACTCCATATCTGCCTATAGCAGGGTTATTTGTCCCCCACATTAGGTCTCCTCTTGATTTTGAATAATTAGAGATTGCCTTAAACCTTGAAGCATTAGGTTTAATATCCTTTCCAGCTTTTTTCGTTATTAAATATGATATGAATATCCAGAGCTGTTACTAACAATAAAAATGTTGGAAAGGATATTATAACTCATTCTTCAAGGCTTAATCTCTTAATCAAGAAAAAGACCATAGAGGCAGAATATCAGGACATTTCCTGCTGGTGAATTTATTAGGTTGTTATATAAGAAAGCCCTGGAGATTGCGGGGAACAATCACGTACTGACTTGCAGAGCTCTTTCTAGATCTACTTTCTATATTCCTGTCTATAACTAGGAATTGTAATTTTAACTCTTGTTATCTGGCCGAGGTCAGAAGTGAAAGTAAGCTGGTACGGTGTATCGGACCGGCTTCCCAAGGTGGCAATTTAAAGGGCCTGGGGCTTCCAGCAGCGGCTGGAGCCCCGGAGCCTTTATATTGCCGCCAGAAGCCCCACTCCCAGAGCCCTGGGATAGAAGCGGCAGCCCCTGAGGCTCCGTCGGTGATTTAAAGGGCCCAGGGCTCTGCTGCGGTAGCAGCAGCTGAAGTCCCAGGCCCTTTAAACTGCCCCCGAGCTCCCAGCTGCAGCCAGAGCCCCAGGCCGTTTAAATCTTAATTTAAAGGGCCCAGGGATTTAAAGACTCCATCTCTTCTGGTTGAGGTCCCCACACCCTCCCCCACACCTGCTCAGGACTCCAGCGTACCTTTAAGTTACCTTCACCCCTGGCTGAGGTGAACGGTAGCCCACACTCCCAGTTATGACTCCCTGGTTCTTTAAATCCAAGAAAAAAGTAAGTAACAGATCCCTGCCTCACCCCCTCCTCTTGCAGGTTCCTCCTATGAATGCTCTTCTACACTGCAATTAAAAACCCATGGCTAGCCCAGGCCAACTGACTCAGTCTCATACGGCTCAGATTAAGGGGCTGTTTAATACCTTCAAGTCAGCGGAACTGCTATGGGTACCCTCATGGCCCCACAGTATGCCAACATTTTTATGGCAGACTTAGAACAACGTGTCCTTAACTCTCGTCCCCTAATGCTCCTACTCTACTTGTGCTATACTGATGACATCTTCATCATCTGCACCCATGGGAAAGAAGCCCTTGAGGAATTCCACCATGATTTCAACAATTTCCATCCCACCATTAACCTGGACCAATCCACACAAGCAGTCCATTTCCTAGACACAACTGTGCTAATAAATGATGGTCACATACACACCACCCTATACCAGAAACCTACTGACTGCTACACTTACCTACATGCCTCCAGTTTCCATCCAGGACACACCACTCGATCCATTGTCGAGCCAAGCTCTAAGATACAACCGCATTTGCTCCAATACCTCAGACAGAGACAAATATCTACAAGATCTCTACCAAGCATTCTTAAAACTACAATACCCACCTGGGGAAGTGAAAAAACAGATTGACAGAGCCAGATGAGTACCCAGAAGCCACCTACTACAGGACAGGCCCAATAAAGAAAAAAATAGAACACCATTAGCCGTCACCTTCAGACCCCAACTTAAACCTCTCCAACGCATCATCAAAGACCTACAACCTATCCTGAAAGATGATCCCTCACTCTCACAGATCTTGGGAGACAGACCAGTCCTTGCTTACAGACAGCCCCCCAACCTGAAACAAATACTCACCAGCAACCACACACCACACAACAAAAACTCTAACCCAAGTACCTATCTTTGTAACAAAGCCCGATGCCAACTCTGTCCTCATATCCATTCAACTGACACCATCATAGGACCTAATTACATCAGCCATACCATCAGAGGCTCATTCGCCTGCACATCTTCCAATGTGATATATGCCATCATGTGCCAGCAATGCCCCTCTGCTATGTTCACTGGCTAAACCGGACAGTCTCTACGCAAAAGAATAAATGGACCCAAATCTGACATCAGGAATCATAACATTTAAAATCCAGTAGGAGAACACTTCAATCTCCCTGGCCATTGTATTAAAGACTGTCAATTTTAGGTGTCAATTTTAAAACAGAAAAACTTCCAAAACAGACTCCAACGAGAAGCTGAGGAACTGGAATTAATTTGCAAATTGGACACTATTTAACACTATTAAACAAGGGTTAAACAGGGACTATGGATGGCTTTGTCATTACACTAATTGAATGCATTTTTCTAGTTAAGTCTCTTTTACAGGTTCTTATAAACTGTCAGACAAAGATCCACAAAATTTTCCATTACAAAAGGTTTTTCTTCTCCTGCTGATAATGGCCCATCCAAATTACACAGCCTCTTAGAATAGGTATGGGAATTTACAACTTTTTTTGCTTTTTGTGTATATAAATGCATCTTATTTCTGCATGTTCCATTCTATGCATCTGATGAAGTGGGCTACAGCCTACGAAAGCTTATGCTGAAATAAACTGGTTAGTCTCTAAGGTGCCATAAGTATCCTCGTTTTATTTAATTGGAGTGTAGACTTTCAGGGCTTGGGCTTGAGTCCGAGCCCAGGCTTTAGGATGCTGTGGGGTGGGAGAGTCCTACAGCCAGAATATCTACACCACAATTAAACATCCCCTTAGCCCAAGCCCTGCAACCCCGAATCAGCTACTACAGGTCAATGGGAGGTGTCTAATGGCAGTACAGGCACACACTATGAGGCTTGTAAAGCCTAGTAATTCCAACTATAATAAAACAGATTAGAAATGACACTATCATCACGGAATATGATATATGCCTGATCACCAGCTTCTCTTGCTTCTTTTCCTTCCTTTACTTGTCTACCTTGAATATAAGCTCTGCAGAGAAGAACTGCGTCCCTGCTTGTGTCTGTAAAGGGCAGGATGGATTTGATTTAAATCATGACTTGCCCTGCTCCACATGTGCTGTGGTTCCCAGAAGCAGCAGCACGTGCCCCCTCTCTCTAGCTCCTATGTGTACGGGCAGCCAAGGGGCTCCGCACACTGCCCCCACCCCAACTGCCCCCACAGCAAATGGGAGCTGTAGGGGCAGTGCCTGCACCTCTGACCCCTCCCCCTGCAGTCAAACTCTGATCCCTCTCCTGCCTTCCAAACCCCTCAGTCCCAGCCCACTTTCCTGCACCCCCAACCCCTCATCCTCATCCCAGGGCCCACATCCCCAGCCGGAGCCCTCACCTGCTACCCATCCACACCCCTACCCCAGCCTGGAGCTCCCTCCTGCACCCTAAACTCCTAATTTCTGGCCCCACCCCAGAGCCTACACCCCCTCCCGCACCCTAACCCCCAATTTTGTGAGCATTCATGGCCTGCCATACAATTTCTATACCCAAATGTGGCCCTTGGGCCAAATAGTTTGCCCATCCCTGCTCTAGTCCCACAACACTAGTGCATGCTCCTCCTGATGCTGCTGTTCACAGCTTTCGTAAGCAGCAATAAATTGATAGGATTCCTATCAGCTTCATTGCTGGCCCAGGATTATAAAGAACAGCAATGAAACTGACCAGAAATTAAACTGCTCTATTTGTGCTAGGCAAGCACCAGAAGAGGCACTGGAGCAATCTGTCTGCAGATTCAGCAAAAGCATCAATAATAGCTAGAAACATACTTTGTTTTTAACTTAAGCTTATATTCCACCACAGTGGTTTTCACTTTTTTTCATTTGTGGACCCTAAATAATTTCGAATGGAGGTACAGAATCCTTTGGAAATCTCAGACAGTCTGCGGACTCCTGGACCATAAATTTATGACTATTGTTCTATAGTAACAACCACCTTTTCTACTGCATGCATCCGACGAACAGGGCATTAGCCCACAAATGCTTATGCTTCAATACTTTAGTTAGTCTTTAAGGTGCCACAGGACTCTTTGTCACTTCTGCAATTCCAGACTAACACAGCTACCTCTCTGATTCTTTAACCACCTTTTGCGGATCCCTTAGACATAGTCTGTGCCCAGACCAAAGGTTGAAAACCACTGTTCTCAACATTGATGTCCCGCTACTCACCTTGGAAAGTTTCCTACAACCAAATGGATATTTCAAGATCCGTCTGTATGCAAACATACATTTGTATTTGTTTGTAAAATATTTTTAAAATAGATATATAAAACTTTAACACCCACAATTTCTGACCTTTCCCACATTTCTTTCCTCTCAAACTGTGTGACTTTAAAAAAATATTCCCCTCCCCCTCGCTGCGAAACAAAAACCAGCTTTGACATCACATGGCAACTGGCTTAAGGATGGGGGCACAAGATGAATCATTCCATCTTCTCACAACAGAGATGAGCCACAAGTCACTAGCTTCCAAAATCCTAGCTCTTGTCCTGCTGCCTGCAAACAGCCATTTTGTGACCCTGAATGGCCTATGAACAAAGCAGCTTTGGTGAATGGCTGAACACTGTTGCTGCATTGAGATATGGTTCCCAGACACTGCTGTCCCTTCCAATCCTCCAAGGGACATACAAATACAGCAAGACCCTTACAGCTTTGAGGAACAGATACACATTTCCTAACTCTCAGAAAAGACTCAGAAGGCTGTTGTTGAAAAATATCCCTCTTCCTGCCAAAGCAAAAGGTGCAAAGAGAGACACTTTTAAGAGCTGCTTTTGAAATCTTTCTATAAGTGGACTCTCTGAAAATACACTGCCATATAGCGTAAAGTAGTAAGTGTAGTCCTTTGCCTTGTATACTAAACCAATGGGGATGCTGGAATCTGTATCACAGGTCAGACACCAGAAAGGTAGTATGCTTGTTTTTTAGTCCAAATAAGGCACAAGCAGAAGACAGAAAGTGGTGTCAGAAACATCTCATTCCTCCCACAGGCCTTTTTGCAAACCATCAGCAGACCTATAAAGTGCAAGGAAATCACACTGCAGACAACACATGATCAGAGAAAACCAACTATGAATACAAACCTCACTCTAGTAGTTAGACAAGTGATTTTAGCATGCATGACAAACCACTCCACATGGACGGAAGCACTGAGGCTTGATGCCATGTCATACCCGATGAGACACAGAAATAAGGGATTTCACAGGAAGGGATGTAGTATCTAGCTGCAACATTTGGTCAAATACATAATAAACTGAAGTATTTTTGTTAAAGCCAAATAACATTTATATCTTCAGATACTGCACAAGGATGCGAGTATCAAAAAATTACTTTAAAAGCTCAACAGCCTTAACCTCACAAAAGGTAATACTTATTAAACTTATTTGATGTACCCATCATCTCTCTTTGGCCTAAGTTATCCTGTATATCAAGAAGTCTGGGCTATGTTGCAAAGCGTATCTATTGCCAAGTTTTCCGGGACAGACTAGATTTAAGATGAAGTTATTTTTCCTGGCTTATAATATTCCTTTTAAGACATGGATGATGTACCAAGAGCTGTGAATGGATGTGTTCATAAAAAAAGTTACGTTTTGTTACTTTGCTTTTGTCATAAGAACATTATTGAAATCATTGGAGACAGAACATTACTTTGGAGTTCACAGACATTGAGGAAGTTCAGTTTGGAACTCCCTGTCAGAATTAAATGCTTCTTATGCCCAGTCTCTACAAAGACATTTTGATGGTTAAACATTTTGAAAACAGTAACTTGGACACTCAATAATAGACTTAAAAATGGCCCAACAAAAAAACTTCCAGCTGCTGGTGAGTGCAGGCCCAACCCTGCACAGAGCTCAGGGGAGTGGCAAAGGGGCTGGGACGGAGCAGGGCAGGAGCGGGGTAGGGCTAGGGAAGGGGTGGAGTGGGGAGCAGAGCTGAGGCCGAAAGAGGTGGGGCTGGGGCAGAGCAGGGGCCATGGGGAATAGGCGGGAAGGAGCAGAATGCAGTTGCGCAGGGCATCAGGAATTTGGTGCCCCAAATGTCCTAGTGCCCTATGCAGTTGCATACTTTGTCTATGGATAGGGACGGCCCTGCAAGTAGCCTCCCTGCATACTACAGGAAACTCTCATAAGAGATCCAGGGAGAGGGAAAGCAAGGAGGGCATCAAACATGAAGATCTGAAGAGCACTACTTTCTACATCTCCCATGATGGGTCACTGTTTCAGACCTGGCCACAGTGGAGGGGGGAAGAAGCAACCGTCAACCTGTTCCTGGCACAGATCTTGCGGGGAAGAAGCAACACTTTCTTACTGCTTTGTTTTATGTGGGTATTTTATAAATTACTCAAAACCAGAACTCAACATTTTGGCTAAATACAAAATTGAAAAGGAATTTTGGTGCAGCCCTATGTCCAACACCCCACATCTCCTCCACTAGATGGGCAAAATTTCAGCTATTTTAAGTCCTGTTTAGTGAGAGTCCCATTTATCCAGAAACATAGGGCACAAAAGGAGCAACACTGGTCACGGTTCTGTCTCATAGTATGGTAAGAAGGAACTGAGGTTAGGGTTGGCCTTGCTCTGCCCTGTATAATCTCAGGTGAGGGCATGAAGGTATAAATGGCACAGGCACAGCCCCAATAGATACTGCTGGCCAAAAGATTCTGATCCTCTGCACATGGACACACATGTACCACCAAGAGTGGAATATATCAATGGACAAGCACCCGACGAAGAATGACCACTTTCTACAACAAGGGGCAGGAGGATTCCGGAGACTCACTCATTTATTATTGTGCTGTGGTAATGCCTAGGTACCAAAGTTCTACTGTGTTAGACACTGATGATAACTGTATGTTCCAAGGGTCAGGAAGGTCAGCACCAGCTGCTCACAAGCACAATATACAGAAAAACTTCACCATGTTCACGATCAGGAAAGGGATAGATAAGAAGATAGAAAGTATAATGGCACTAAATAAATCCATGGTACTCCCACAACTTGAATATTGCATGCAGTTCTGGTCACGACATCTCAAAAAAAGATACTTTAAAATTAGAAAAAGTACAGAGAAAGGTAACAAAAATTATTAAGGGCATGGAACAGTTTCTGTATGAGGAGAGATTAAAAAGATTGGGACTTTTTATTTTGGAAATGGGACAACTAAGAGGGGATAGGATAGATATCTATAAAATCATGAATGGTGTGGAGAAAGTGAATAAGGAAGTGTTATTTTCCCCTTCACATAACATCCACAGAAATTAATAAGCAGCACATTTAACACAAACAAAAGGAAGTACTTCTTCATACAAAGCAGTTAACCTGTGGAACTCATTGCCAGGGGACATTGTGAAGGCCAAACTATAAGGGGGTTCAAAAAAGAATTAGGTAAATTCATGGAGTATAGGTCCAAATGGCTAGAAGCCAAGATAGTCAGGGATGCAACCCCATGCTCTGGATGTCTCTAGCCTCTGTTTGCATAAGCTAAGAGTGTACGACAGAGGACAGATCACTCAATGACTGCATGTTCTGTTCATTTCCTCTGAAGCACCTGGCATTGACTGCAGTCTGAAAATAGGACAGTCGGCTAGACCAGTGGTTCTCAAACTTTTTGTATTGGCGACCCCTTTTGAACACCAAGCCTCAGAGTGCGGCCCCTCCCCCCCATTAGAAATTAAAAACACATTTTTGATATTTAACACTATGTTAAATACTAGATTTAAACCCTATTGCTTAAAATGAATTTTGTCACTGCTTTTAAATCAAGAGTGAAACATATTTTTATGGAATTAAATATAAGCGGAAAAGTAAACTTTTATTTTAATACTTGACAATAATTAATGACCTGAAGCAATCTGGGGTCAGGGTTCAGAACATGGTGCAGGAATCGGGGTTGGGGGGCACAGGGGCTCTCATCCCAGCGCAGGGCTTGGGGTCAGGGCGGCTTACACTCAGCTTGGTGCTCAGGCTCACAGCTGCCTGCTGGCACTGGAGTCTGGAGCTCCCAGGTAACAGCCCCACCCCGGGG
This sequence comes from Sternotherus odoratus, assembly GCA_032164245.1. Lineage (NCBI taxonomy): Eukaryota > Metazoa > Chordata > Testudines > Kinosternidae > Sternotherus > Sternotherus odoratus. Next base: position 33,317,617 of record JAVMKO010000008.1, read on the forward strand.
TCAGGGCTCGCAGCCCTGCCGCTCCACCGCGCTGGGGTCAGGGCTCAGGGCTTGCAGCTCCGCCGCTCCAGGCTTGCAACCCCACACCTCCAGTTCAGGGCTTGCTGCTCCACCCGAGGGTCGGGGATCGGCGCTCCACTGCTCCGCCGCAGGGTCGGGGCACTTGCCCTCCGCCCTTGGGCTTGCAGCCCTGCTGCCCAGGGCTTGCCGCTCCACCCGGGGGGCAGGGCTCGGGACTTGCAGCCCCGCCGCTCGGGGCTTGCCGCTCCACCCGGGGGTCGGGGCTTGCTGCTCCATTGCTCCGCCCTGGAGTTGGGGCACTTGCCCTCCCCTTCGGGGCTCACAGCCCTGCCATGCCAGGCTTGGGGTTCGCAGCCCAGAGTCAATGCTCGTCGCCATGCCACTCCGCCTCAGGGTTGGGTCTTGCCGCCACGCTGCTCCGCCCCAGGGTCGGGGCTCGAGCCGGCAGCTCACTGCAGGGGCCGGGTCACCCACCGCGGGGATCGGGCTGGAGCCGGCAGCCAGCCGTCGGGGTCAGGACTCGTGACCCCCACATAAGCGGGCCACGACCCCCTGAGGGGTCGCAACCCCCAGTTTGAGAACTAATGGGCTAGACCATTAGTCTGATCCAGCAGGTCTGATAGCAGGTCTTATGTTCTAACAAAGGAAGTCTGAGTCAGCACAGGTACACATTCACAAGTCCAAGGTACTGGAGTTACCGTCCATTCCACTAACAGTGTGGGGAGGAGGGCTCCTGTCTCCACTGCCTGAGCTAAGGGGCTGCTCTAATTCCTACTCTCATCTCTGAAGGACCTTTCAGACAGAGGTGTTGGCCTGGTTTTCTGGAAAAACAAAACAAAAACAAAACTGTCCTAGTGACCAAGGAATGCTATTTACTTGTTTCTATAGCAACATGATAAAGTTCCCTCCCATATGGAGTCTGTGTGCAGCTGGTTTCGCCCTTCCTGACCAATGGAAATCAGGTGGTGACACACCCTGAATCTGTGACACAGGAAACTCTTGCAGCTGGGGACCTGCCCCTGTTTCTGTACGAAAGTATCAACCCCAGAGCAGGAAGGAAGTGCACCCAACTCCCATGACTATATATGCTAAGAGGTGGGAGGAGAAAGAGGAGCACATTGGGGTGGAAATAAGTCAGCTAGTAACAATTAATGCAATCACACTGAAAGCTTGCTGTGGAACAGGACTATTTCAGAGGAGCTCCTTCCTGCCCTGACCCTTCTCTTCATCAGTCTCCAAAGCTCTTCCACACCCTGCTAACTCTTCCAACCAAGTCACCAACAGCCAAGCTACAGGCAGCCAGATGATCACTGCCATTCCCAAAAGACCTAAATACAGACTGTCTACCTCCACAAACCTTGACTAGTCATAAAATTATGGTGCTGGTTTGCTAATGCTAAAGTTTTGATGAACAGCTACATTTGAAAACAAACTGCAAAACTACTGAACTGAGAAGCCGTTTCCTATGGGTAGTTCAGAAGAGGAATTCGTCCCCACTTTTCTCTTCTGCCATCTATATTAACGTATGTCTGGGCCCCAGGATTTTTTCTTACACTTTACCCCTTCCCTACTCAAACCTGGCACACAAAGAAAGAAGCACTAAACCTCACTGAGCTCTATGCCAGTGGTTCCCAAACTTTTTGTAGTGGTGACCCCTTTCCCACACCGGGCCACTAAGCGCGACCCCCCCCCCCTTGGGGTCGGGGACGTGCCTGCAGCCCACTGTGACAGGGGCTGGGATGGGGGGGGGGGTCCAGCAGCCCCCCGAGGCCAGTGGGGGGGTTCCAGCAGCCCTCCAAGGCCAGGGGGGGGGGGGTTCCAGCAGCACCACGGAGGCGCTGGCAGCCCACCGCGGCAGGGGCCAGGCTCATGGGGGCGCCGGAAGCCCACCTCAGCAGGGGCCGGGTCGGGCACATGGCAGTGCCGGCAGACCGCCGCAGCAGGAGCCAGGGCCCAGACCGGGGTCGTGGGGCTGCCAGCAGCTCGCCGCGGTGGGAGCTGGGACCAGGCTCGCGGGGCCGCCAGCAGCTCGCCGCGGCGGGAGCTGGGACCAGGCTCGCGGGGCCGCCAGCAGCTCGCCGCGGCGGGAGCTGGGACCAGGCTCGCGGGGCCGCCAGCAGCCCGCTGTGGCAGGAGCTGCGGCCAGGACCGTCCTTATGGGGGCACCGGCAGCCTGCCGCAGCAGGGGCACGGGCTGCCTGCTGCAGCAGGGGTGGGCTGCTGTCAGGAGGGGCTCACGACCCCCACAGAACTGGCTCGCGACCCCCATAGGGGTCCCGACCCCCACTTTGAGAACCAATGCTCTATGCCCAGGGAACCTGCATAAGCCATTCACAAAATAGCCACTATGTGTTTGAGAGAAGTTCCAATGAAGGAGCAGTGCACACAAATTGAGGTGCAGTTACTCTACAGCTATGGGTGGGATGGGGGTTTAAGGATAATGTAGGTTACAGAGGGGATGAGGGGAAGCAGGAAGAAATAGTATTTGGAAGCAGAAAGAATAAATGATAACTCAAAACTACTGTGTAAGCTTCTAAAATCTACTAGCTCACCAGTAAACGGAGAACAGGATTTTTTCCTTGGTGACTGCAGACATCTAAGACATCAATTAAGGCAGAATTTAAGCTTCTTTTTTAAATTAATTTTCTAATCCTGATTGTAAAGAAAACCTTTGAAATATGAAATTAATGTAAACGGATGCTGTACTGTTTTCCTGAGCCTTAAGATAGACAGCTCCAATGCCTCTGGTGCTGCTCAGATTTGAGCAAGAACAAGAGCAAAATTAACAAGACTCCTGTCAGTTTCACCACTACCATTCAAAAACTCATAGGCAGTTGTGAATCCTGTCAATTTTATGCTGCTACTCTAGAAAAGCCTGAGCAGCAGCAAAGATGGCTAGAGACAAAGCATAACATTCTACAAATACATCAAAAGCAAGAGGAAGATCAAGGACAGGGTAGGTCCGTTACTCAATGGGGTGGGGGAGGGGGAGAAATAACAGAAAATGTGGAAATGACAGAGGTGCTTAATGACTTCTTTGTTTCAGTTTTCACCAAGAAGGTTGGAAGTGATTGGACATCTAACATTGTGAATTCTAGTGGAAATGAGGTAGGATGAGAAGAGGCTAAAATAGAGAAAGAATAAGTTAAAAATTACTTAGACAAATTAGAGGTCTTCAAGTCACCAGGTCCTGATGAAATGCATCCTAGAATAATAAAGGAGCTGACTGAGGAGATACCTGAGCCATTAGCGATTATCTTTGAAAAGTCAGAGAAAACAGGTGAGATTCCAGAAGTCTGGAGAAGACCAAATATAATGCCCATCTATTAAAAAGGGAAATAAAGACAATCTGGTGAATTACAGACCAATCATCTTAACTTCTGTACCCAGAAAGTTAATGGAGAAATAATTAAGCAATCAATTTGCAAACATCTAAGAGATAATAAAGTGATAAGTAAGCAGCATGGATTTCTCAAGAACAAATAAGGTCAAATAAACCCTAATAGGTTTTTTTGATAGAGTAACAAGCCTTGTTGATAGTTTAGATGTGGTATAACTTGACTTTACCAAAACTTTTGATATGGTCTCTCATGACCGTCTCATAAACAAACTAGGGAAATGCAACACCATCTATAAGGTGTTACAGGACTCTGTCGCTTTTGCAGATCCAGACTAACATGGCTACCCCCTCTGATAATTCCTGGATGGAACTACTATAAAGCAGGTGCAAAACTTGTTGGAAAACTGTTCCCAGAGAGTAGTTATCATTGGTTTACAGTCAAGCTGGAAGGACATAACAAGTGGGGTCCCACAGGGATCAGTTTCAGGTCTGGTTTTGTTCAATATATTCATCAATGGCAGAGAGAGTACACTTATAAAGTTTGCGGATGATACCAAGCTGGGAGGGGTTGCAAGTACTTTGGAGGATAGGATTATAATTCAAAATGATCTGGACAAAGTGGAGACATGGTCTGAAGTAAATAGTATGAAATTCAATAAGGACAAATGCAAAGTACAGTAAAACCTCGATATAACGGACTAATTCGGGCGAGGGGGTGTCCGTTAAAGCTGAAAGTCCGTTATTTAATAATTTTTTTAAATTATTAAATAACAAGACTTTCGGCTTTAATGGACACCCTCTCGCCCGAATTAGTCCGTTATATCGAGGTTTTACTTACCCTGCGAGCCGTCAACCCGCCCGCCCGGGTCCCGGCTGCTGGGACCCCGGTGGCAGCCAGCAGCCCGCCCGCCAGCCCGGGGCCCCAGCTGCTGGGACCCGGGCGGGAGCCGTCAACCCGCCCGCCCGGGTCCCGGCTGCTGGGACCCGGGCAGGAGCTAGCAGCCCGCCCGCCCGGGTCCCTGCTGCTGGGACCCGGGCGGGCTGGCAGCCGGGAGCCGGCAGCCCGCCCGCCCGCAGCGGGGAGCCGGCAGCCTGCCTGCCCGCTGCTGGGAACCGGGAGCCCGCCCGCAGCCGCCAGCCCGCAGGCGGGAGCCGCCAGCCCGCCCGCCTGCAGGCGGGAGCCGGCAGCCCGCCCGCAGGCGGGACCTGGGAGCCAGCAGCCAGCCCGCCCGCAGGCGGAAGCCAGCAGCCAGCCCGCCCGCAGGTGGGACCCGGGCGGGAGCCGGCAGCCCCCGAATAACGGATTTCGGATGCATCGGAAATTTTGTCCGTTGCATCCGAAGTCCGTTAAATTGGGGTCCGTTAAATCGGGGTTTTACTGTACTCTATTTATGAAGGAACAATCAATTTGTTGCACACATACAAAATGGAAAATAACTGCCTAGGAATGAGTACTGTGGAAAGGGATCTGGGGGTCATAGTAGATCACAAGCTAAATATGAGTCAACAGTATAACGCTGTTGCAAAAAAAGCAAACCTCATTCTGGGATGTATTAGCAGGAGTGTTGCAAGAAAGATATGAGAAGTAATTCTTCCACTCCACTCTGAGCTGATTAGGCCTCAACTGGAGTATTATGTCCAGTTCAGGTTGCCACATTTCAGGGAAGATGTGAACAAATTGGAGAAAGTCTAGAGAAGAACAACCACAATGATTAAAGATCTGGAAAACATGACTTATGAGGGAAGATTGAAAAACCTGGGTTCATTTAGTCTGGAAAAGAGAAGGCAGAGGGAACATGACAATTTTCAAATACATATAAGATTGTTACAAGAATGAGAAAAATTGTTGTTCTTAAAGGCTGAGGATAGGACAAAAAGCAATGGGCTTAAATTGCAGAAACGAGGTTTAGTTTGGATATTAAGAAAAACTTCCTGTCAGGGTGGTTACACACCCTGGAATAAATTGCCTAGGGAGGTTGTGGAATCTCCATCATTGGAGATTTTTAAGAGAAAGTTAGACAGAAACTTGTCAGGGATGGTAGATAGTACTTTAGTCCTGCCATGAGTGCAGGGGACTGGACTAGATGACCTCTCAAGGTCCCTTCCAGCCTATGGTTCTATGGATACTAAAGCTATTCAGAGGAAAGAACCACCCAGAATGGAGGTTGATGAGGTATACAGTAGTGTAGGGTTCTTCCCCTCCCTATAATACAGCAGTCAGGAAGCTTTAGAAAAGCTAGAGAAAGACCCTTCCACTTCCTTCAAAGCAACCAAGAAGCTCTGGAGCAGGAAAGACAGAAAGCTCTGCTCTGTAGCTAAAATGGGGAGGAACTTCAAAAATATATATCAGACACATTAGCCAGATGCTAATAAATTTTAAAAAATAGAGCCCTGTTACCTGGTCCCATGGTCAGCACCTTGGTAGAAATCACACACACACACACGGCTTGCCTACATGAGGAAATTTACGATTATATCACTACAGGCATAGCAGTATAACCACACACACACACATCCTTATTATGGAATAAGAGTGTCCCCATTATAGAACTATAGTGGTATAATTATGCCAGTAAACTTCCATATAATGAAAACCCCAGGTCACAGCAATTGGGAACAGAGAGTATGGGAGGTATTGGGTTTCTCACCTAGACCTCAGTGGTCTCCAAATACATACACCCTTGCTTTTCCTATCTACCTTTGGGTCATAGGTGTCTGGTAAATGTTTCACAATAGGACTATTCTTTTAATTAATAAAAGTGACAGAGTTCTGTGGCACCTTATAGACTAATAGACATACTGGAACACAAGCTTTCGTGGGTGAATACGTCCCACGAAAGCTTATGCTCCAATGCATCTATTAGTCTATAAGGTGTTACAGGACTCTGTCACTTTTGCAGATCCAGACTAACATGGCTACCCCCTCTGATAATTAATAAAGGCACCCAGCCTAGGAGGAGTAAGATAGCTGCTACTCGCTTCAAATATAGCATATCTGACTAAGGCAGACACCACTTCTTGTGGTTTCAAGCACAGGAAACAAACGTCACTCACAGGGCTACAACTAGCGGCAGAAACCATAGCGATGCAACAAGTCTCCAACAAAGCTAAACGCCAACAGCCACCTCATGCAGCTTAGCAAACAGAAAGCAGCAGCTTCTATCATATTCGTGGAGTCTGCAAGGAACAGCATTCTCACAGCCTGAAGGCAACCCACTTAGAAAAGCCAGGAGTTATTACATTGATCCATATTTTCGAGACACTGAAGTCAACTAGGCATCTTAAAGAATGCTACAGAGGAACAGGATGGCTCACTGCCATTGGTAAAAGAAAAAAGCTTTTCACCTCTAGATCGCTAGGTCACTATTGACTTTGGTTTGGATTTGAACGAAAGTCTAGGTGTTTCCTGATGCATGTCAAGTGACCTATGTGAAATGTGTCTCAAATTTATTCCCAGAAATCTACAACACTATACCAGATTGGTAGTCTGCAAAAAATACACCAGGCTGAATGGCCCAGGGAGATTTACACACTTGCCAGCCCTCCATGAGTGGTCCCTTCACTTGAAGCATATTGGGAAAGCCTGCACTACCAGCATTCCAGCTGGGGATAAATACAGGACTTTAAACATGTGTTTACACAGCAATTAGACACCCACGGCTGGCACATGCTAGCCAACGCAGGCTCACTGATTCAGGCTGCGGGGCTGTTTCATTGATGTGAAGCTTTCTGGGCTCAGAGTGGAGCCCAGGATCTAAGGCCCTGCAGGATGAAGGGTTCCTAGAGCCCGGGCTTCAGCCTGAACCCAGAAATCTAAACAGCAGCGAAACAGCCCCACAGCCTGAGCGCCACAAGCCTGAGTTGGTTGGAATGTAACATAACAGCCATACTGGGTCAGACCAAAGTTCCATCTAGTCCAGTATCCTGTGTTCTGACAGTGGCCACTGCCAGGTACTTCAGAGGGAATGAACAGAACAGGCAATCATCAAGTGATTCATTCTCTGTCACCGACTCCCAGCTTCTGGCAAACAGAGGCTAGGGACACCGTCCCTGCCCATCTGGACTACTAGCCATTGATGGACCTATCCTCCAGGAACTTATCAGTTCTCTCCTGAACGCTGTTTTAGTCTTGGCCTTCACAACATCCTCTGACAAAGTGTTCCACAGGGTTGACTGTGCGTTTTATGAAGAAACTAGCATAAGTGCCCGGCGTTGCTCGGGTCAGTCGGAGGTGGGGAGGGGGCAGACAGTTGACACCCCCTGACCAACCCCAACACCCACCCTTCACCCACCCTGACACCTTCCCACCCCCCCGACCAACCCCAACACCCCCCGGCTCACTTACCCCCCGACCAAACCCGACAACCCCACCTGACCCCCCAAAACAAACCCAACACCCCCACCTCACCCCCCGACCAAACCCGACACCCCCACCTCACCCCCTGAGCAAACCCGACACCCCCACCTCACCCCCCGACCGAACAGTGTATTTAATAATCTGTGTGCTACACAGTGCACCGTGAGCCGGGGGGGGGGGGTGTCGGGTTTGGTCGGGGGGGTCAGGTGGGGGTGTTGGGTTTGCTTGGGGGGGTCAGGAGGGGTTGTCGGGTTTGGTCGGGGGGTAAGTGAGCCGGGGGGTGTAGGGTTTGGTCTTGGGGGGTGGGAAGGTGTTGGGGTGGGTGAGGGGTGAGTGTTGCGGTTGGTCAGGGGGTGTTCCGGTTGGTGGGGGGTTGAGGTGGGGGTGTCAGGTTTGCTTGGGGGGATGAGGTAGGGGTGTCGGGTTCGGTCGGGGGTAAGTGAGCCGGGGGGGTGTCGGGTTTGGTCTGGGGGGGTGGGAAGGTGTCGTGGTGGGTGAGGGGTGAGGGGTGGGTGTTGGGGTTGGTCAGGGGGTGTTGCGGTTGGTGGGGGGGTGAGGTGGGGGTGTCGGGTTTGCTTGGGGGGGTGAGGTGGGAGTGTCGGGTTCGGTCGGGGGGGTAAGTGAGCCAGGGGGGGTAAGTGAGCCAGGGGGTGTCAGGTTTGGTCTGGGGGTGTTGCGATTGGTGTGGGGGGGGTGAGGTGGGGGTGTCAGGTTCGGTCGGGGGGTAAGTGAGCCAGGGGGTGTCGGGTTTGGTCGGGGGGGGTGGGAAGGTGTTGGGGTGGGTGAGGGGTGAGGGGTGGGTGTTGGGGTTGGTGGGGGGGTGAGGTGGCGGTGTCGGGTTTGGTCGGGGGGTAAGTGAGCCGGGGGGGGGGGGGGGTGTCGGGTTTGGTCTGGGCATCCACCCCAACACCTTCCCCCCCCCAGACCAAACCCAACACCCACACCACACCCCTCACCCCCCCGACACCTTCCCACCCCCCCAGACCAACCCCGACACCCCCCCGGCTCACTTACCCCCCGACCAAACCCGACACCCCCACCTCACCCCCCCAAGCAAACCCAACACCCCCACCTCACCCCCCCACCAACCGCAACACCCCCTGACCAACCCCAACACCCCCACCTCACCCCCCGACCGAACCCGACACCCCCACCTCACTTACCGTCCCACCAAACCCAACTCAGATCCGTCGCTGGGGGGGGAGGGTGCCCAGAGCCGAGGGATTCCGGGGACCTTCGCAGGTGGGGGGGGGGGGGGGGCACAGAGCTGATGGAGTCCGGGGTTGAGGTGGGAGGGGCAGAGAACTGAGGGCTCTCCGGGGTTCCGTTGGGAGGGGGGAGGGGTAGAGAACTGAGGGATCTCCGGGGTTCTGTTGGGAGGGGGGAGGGGCAGAGAACTGAGGGATCTCCGGGGTTCTGTTGGGAGGGGGGAGGGGCAGAGAACTGAGGGATCTCCGGGGTTCCGTTGGGAGGGGGGAGGGGCAGAGAACTGAGGGATCTCCGGGGTTCCGTTGAAGGAGGGAGGGGTGAGCTGAGCGAGTGAGGTGTCTGTTGGAGGGGGGTATTATGACATCATCACCACCTAACCGCCCAGCCGATGTGATTGGCCCTGAAAGACTTTCACCCCTGGGGGGCGTCAGAGGTGAGATCCGAAAATTTTTCGACCCTTACCAGCATCTAGACCCCAAGACCCCTCACTGTACCAAATTTCAAGTCTCTGGCTCAAACGGTGCGGGAGGAGTTCGCAGTCATACGTACATACATACACCACTTGACTTTTATATATATAGATACTTCCTTCTGTTTGTTTTAAACCTGCTGCCTATTAATTTCATTTGGTGACCACTAGTAGTTCTGCTACGTGAAGGAGTAAATTACACTTCCCTATTTACTTTCTCTACTCTCATCATGATTTTATAGATCTTTATCATATCCCCCTTTAGTCATCTCTTTTCCAAGATGAAAAGTCCCAGTCTTATTAATCTTTCCTCACATGGAAGCTGTTCCATACCCCTAATCATTTTGTTGTTACATACCCCTAGTCAAGTTAGCTTAAAACTTGGGAAGCCAAGACAGTGTGTAGTTTCCACCTAAATTAGCAAGTCAAGTTAAAGATGATGGGAAAGTTTAATCGTTAACTGCCTTTTCTTGACTAGGCTTTTAACTTGAGTTGAGAACACCCCCACACACCACAGTGAAGATAAGACCTAAGACTTTAGTGCTGCTTAGAAGATCAGCACTTGCAAAACAGACTCTCTCCCCTCTATGACTTCCAAGACATTAGATGCCTAAAGGATGAAAGTGTTTAGCTAGGTGTAAGCTAACCACAGCCCTATAATCAAGACTCCATGATGAACTAGACCAGGGGTAGACAACCTATGGCACATGTGCCAAAGGCAGCACGCAAGCTTTTTTCCAGTGGCACTCATAATGCCCGGGTCTCGGCCACCAGTCTGGAAGGCTCTGTATTTTAATTTAATTTTAAATGAAGCTTCTTAAAACATTTTAAAAACCTTATTTACTTTACATACAATAGTTTAGTTATATATTAAGGACTTAGAAAGAGACCTTCTAAAAACATTAAAATGTATTACTGGCACCTGAAACCTTAAATTAGAGTGAATAAATGAAGACTCAGCACACCAATTTTGAAAGGTTGTCAACCCCTGAACTAAACAAACATTACAGCAAGGTCCCTGGATTCTGCACTCTGGCACAATAGAGTGGAAATTCCAAAACGACTTCATTTTCAAGAGAATTTGAAGCTGTAATTGAACTAAGTATGAAAATGAATAATACACAATTAATTCAGTAAAGTCCATGTTACTTATTTTGACATTCAATTAATTATATTTACTGTACACTGTCGCCGCATTTTCAGTTTTAAACGTGCTGCAGATTTTACAACAACGTTTTGCATTGGGTAGGTACACATGCGGCTTTGGGAATATGGGATGTTTCTGCTAAAATAGCCATCTGGGAGGACTAGATACTTTAAAAATAAAATAAAATAAAAATTAATAAATAAATACATGATTAGGGCCCTGCCTAAGATGGTTTTATTATACAGAGAAGGTAATCATCCCCGTCCACAGAGAAACAATGTATAGGCTCCCTCTACACTAGTGTATTTTGGTGCACTAACTACCATTTGCAACTTCTGCTATATGCTTTAACACACTAAGCAGGAACATACGATTTTCCCCATAGCACAAAGCAGACAATCATACTAACATTTGAAGTAGACATACTTCTAGCAGGGCTGGTTACACCAATCTCTTATCAGTGTAATACCATACTAGGTGGCTATTATTGGCATTATATCCTGTGTGTGCAAATAATCCTCCCCTCACTGTCTCACCGTACATCCACTGCGTAGGCAGTCTGTCTGGTCTACATTCTGTACTCTAGTGGCCCGTTTCAAGCTGAAGTGGTTCTATAACTAAACCTCTTGTATTTCTGCATAGCTACACTAGCCAGCCTTCCTTCACTGTGTAAACCAAGGGTGGGCAAACTACGGCCCACGGGCTCCTCCTAACTGGCCCATGGGCTCCGGCTGGGGAAGCTGCTCTGGCCCCTCCTCCTCACCCACAGCCTCAGTGCGCCAAGAGAGCAGCACTCTGGAGGTCAGGGCTGCGCGAAAGCATCTCTGGGCCAGACATGCTGGGTGCTCCAGCAGATCAACGTGGCAGCGAGTCTCACTCTGGGCCAGACACGCTGTTGTTCTGAGCAGTGGAATGGTAAGGGGGCCGGGAGTTGGATAAGGGGCAGAGGGTCTCAGGGGATTGGGAACTGGGGGGTTGGATGGTGCGTGGGAGTCCCAGAGGGCCTGTCAGGGGGCGGGGGTGTGGCCAGGGGTTGAGGCAGTCATGGGACATGGGGGTTGAATAGGGGGTGGAGTCCTGGGAGGGAGGGAGGGGGTGGAGGGGTTTCTGGGGGGGTCGGTCAGGGGACAAGGAGCAGGGGGGGTTTGGATAGGTTGGAGGTTCTGAGGGGGCAGGAAGTGGGTGGGGGTAAGATAGGGGGCAGGGGCAGGCTGTTTGGGGAGGCACAGCCTTCCCTATCTGACTCGCTACACAATTTTGAACCCCAATGTGGCCCTCAGGCCAAAAAGTTCACCCACCCCTGGTGTAAACTTTTTTACTGGGCCACACCCTTTTTCCAGTCCTGCTGATGTCATTGCACTCTGTGGGCTCACCTGAGGTATGCATCCCATTGTTCTCAGCGCAGCTCCCTGAAGCAACCCCCGGTTTGAGAATGGCCCTCTAAGGGTCCCAACCCCCAGTTTGAGAACCCCTAATATATGTGATTCCTTGAACTCTGAGGAGAGGAGGCTGAGACTAGCTGGTCAAGGAGACTAGGAATGGAAGCTGGAGACGAGAAGGCGAATGACTGGAGGCTAGGAAAGCAGGGAGAGACAGATCACACAAGGAGTGGGAAACGGGGACTTGCTGGGCAAAGAGACTGGCATGTGAAACCAGAGCAGCAAACACTAGAACTGATTGGGTAGGGGAGGAGAATGGGACTCGGAGCAGGAGCCAAGGATGGGGACGAATCACGATTGGGACAGGAGCAGATTTGAGGAGACAGGGCAGAAGTGGTCAGGCTTGGGAGAATGGGTAGAAGAGTCTGTGCGCGTTAGAGCTCATTCCCTTCCAGAGCCTGAAATGCAACTCAAAATTCCTGAGTCTCACCACTCCTCTACTGTCAGCATTTATCACTGAAACCTACCAGAAAAGGATGTGTCTCATGCCTTTTTGTTCCACACAGAGAAAGACAATGTACTAATGCCATCAGTTACTCCATTAGATCAAGTGGCAGAGGCATGTGTAGTGGATCTAAAGTAGGGGTGGGCAAACTACGGCCCGTGGGCCGGAGGTCCAGGTCGGGGAGGTGAGCCCCCACCCCTTCACTGCTCTCCCTCCCCTGACTGCCCTCCCCCCAGAGGCTCCACCCTATCCAACACTCCCTGACTGCCCCTCCCCAACCCTCTGCCCCTTATCCAATCCCATCCCCTTCCCCCCCACACACACACACAGCATGGCTGTAGGGGAGGGGAGATAGCAAGGGAGGGTCCAAGGCTCGCCTCCCCAGCCGGGGAGCTCAAGCAGGCCAGAAAGGACATGGGCAAACTATGGCCCGTGGACCACATCCAGCCCGTACAACCGTCCTGTCCAATCCCCAGCCCCTCGCCTGCAGCCATGCTACTAGCGTTCTGGCCCGCTGCTCCTGCAGGGGAGCGTTGCGGCAGCATGATTAGCTCCAGCTACGGCGGGATTGGATAAGGGGCAGGGGACAGTCAGGGAACAGGGAGCGTTGGATGGGGCGGAGACTCGGGGGGGGGGGGCGCGGGGGCAGTTGCAGTGGGGTTATGGATTCAGGTCGGAACGGTCAGGGGACAGGGACCAGTGGAGGTTGGGTAGGGGGTGGGTTCCCAGGGACAGTTTGGGGGGGTCACTAGAGGAGGCAGTCAGGGGACAAGGAGCAGGGGGGGTTGGATGGGTCAGGGATTCTGAGGGGGGCAGTCAGGGAGCAGGAAGTGGGAGGGGGTGGATGGGACGGGGGCCATGTTATTTGGGGAGGCACAGCCTTCCCGACCCAGCCCTCCATACAGTTTTAAAACCCCATGTGGCCCTCGGGCCAAGGTTCCAACCCTGCTGATGACCCCATGTGTTGCCACATGATGGAATTTTTTTTCACTTTGCTTTTCTAAAAAAAGGAAATTACACACTAAAACTATGTGTAATGAACATTAAGGTTGTCTGTGAAATTTTAATTCAGCTCCCTTGTGGGTATGCATTATAATACAGTCTTTAATTACATGCTATTTTTCTACCCTGCTTTATTAAGTGCACAGGATGAACCTACTCTGAAGAATCAAATTCTGCCTCTGCCATAGAATTCCCATTAGAGAGGACAAACTTCTGATGGGGAGAGAGAAGTTCTGATTGTGGGACCAAAACAACTACAGCATTATATACATAGAGATCCTATGTGATGCTGGGCAAGTCACACCAAACTTTTCACTTGTGATCATTAAATATGTGTTCCTCATTTTCTGAGTACCCAACAAGAGACTCTGGGTCTGATTTGCAAAAGAGCTGAGCACTTACACAACTGAAGTCAATGGAAACTATCAGGTTCTAGGAGCATACCAAAATTAATGGACACCTTGGAGCTTAATCTCTCTGACTTACTTCCCCATCTGTAAAATGGGAATAATATCACCTCCTTACTACACAGACGTGCTGCAAAGATTAATTAATGTTTGTGAATCACTCAGATACTAGTCATAAATGCCACAGAAAAGCTAGTGAAGAATTAATTATTTTGTATTCAGAACAGAGTTTGAATAGTAGATAAGACCTCAGGCCACACGTTGTACAATGAGGAGAAAAATCAAATGTTGAATTGCTTCTCATTCACTAAACACCATCCATCCTAAGCACTGAATGTTAGTAATTTGGCTCAAATGTTTTAGCTTGTGAAACTGGCCGTACTGAAGTACCAAGAATATTCATTACTGGTCTGAACTTTATTTTGCTTGCACATTATAAATATGATCAAGTCATGATAATTTGTACCTAAGATACCATTAATTTTTAATTCTGTGATCAGTTCCTCTTTATCTGTTATGAGAAAGTCTAATATAGAACTCCTCTATGCTGGTGCTACACTTTTTGAATGAGAAAATTGTCATCTATTATGTTTAGAAATTCTAAGGATTTTTTAGTACCGGTAGCATTTCACTCAAAATAAAGCATTCCCCTCAAATCATGCAGCCTTTTTCCCCTTCACACTGTGCATAAAGAAGCAATCATCCTGTTTCCTAGTGCAATTTGGTGGTCTATAGCAGACACCAATTAGGACCCATTATGGAAGAAGGAATGATGAAAGAAATAAAGAGAAATTGGTATCATTGGCCAACTGAAGTGGGTTACAACAAGAAACAAGAACTGAGATGTAGGCCAAGGCAAAAATGACAAGACCTTGAAAATGAGTAAAAGTAATAGGATAGGCAAGGGGGGAAACCAGTGAAGGGACTTCATGAGGAGAATTTATCATCTGCTCTACACTAGCAGTTTTTCAGGAATAGTCAACTTCCAACTATAATTCAGTTTCTTAAAGGATATGTCTACACTTACATTTTATAGCAGTCTAACTTAATGGCTCAGGGGGTGAAAAACCACCTCCCCTGAGCGCAGCAAGTCTGAGCGCTTTGAAGCGCTAGTGTAGACAGGCTCCGAGCGCCAGGAGCCACACTCCCAGCACTTGGAGCTAATCCTCTCATGGAGGTGGATTATCAGGAGCCCTGGGAGACCTCTATTCCAGCACTTGTGTGTGACCACATTTGCACTTAAAAGTGCTGCCGGGGGAGTGTTCCCACAACAGCGCTTTGAAGTTTCCAGTGTAGACATACCCTAAGTGTAAATTGAACTTCTCGTGTCTGACTCGCCTATATTTCTTTTGATCAATGGACAAAGAAGATAATTATAGCAGCTGCACTTTGGACAGAATGGAGCAATGGAGGAACCCATGAGGCCAACAAGGAGAAGGCTGTAGTAAAGGATTTTAGAGATGACCAGGGAATGGACAAGCATTTTAGTCACTGAGACAGCAATTTTAATACTACTGAGCAAATTTAATACCAAAATGAACACAAGGAATATTGTAGTTGCTGCTTCATTCTTTTTCATGTGAAAAAAAATCAACAAAAATGTATTTCTTTTTGTTTGCTTGCTTTTTTACTTGGAAGTTTCAGCAAAAACGATTACATGCCACAGAACAGAGCACTACTATGGCACAGAAGTTAAGTTTTGCTGATTCCAAAGCACTCTAAAAATTCTACTTTTATGGCTAATAAAATTGCTTTGGGACTATAATAAAGTAGGATGAAACTAACAGTGGCCTAGCAATCTGCTTTATAGACTAGCTAGTATTCCTATCTACTCACTCCACTCTGAGCTGTGGCATCATCAACTCCCAGAGATAAAGGATCTTGATGGCTGCAACATAGAGCCTGAAAGGAGTAATCCAGTAGTCCTGACACACAGTTATCCTATATCTATAGGTAGGATGGGGAGATCCCCTAATCATAAAAGGCAAAAAAGCTATTAGAGCATTTAAGTCTATTTGTGCATCCAACCCACACCCATCTTTCTGTTCCCTACTCTATTTTCTCCTGGGCAACAGTCTCAATGTAAACAACAAGGAGTCTGGTGGCACTTTAAAGAGTAACAGATTAATTTGGGCATAAACTTTCATGGGTAAAAAAACCCATTTCTTCAGATGCATGGAATCAAACCCTCTCTAAAACTCCACTATGATATTCAATTTGGCAAACTCTTGCCTTTGTAATCTCCAGAGGCAGATTACCTACTATGAGAAGTAGTGTTTTCTTTTCTTGATTGTAAATTTAACAGACACTGATTTAATGGAGTGAACCTCTATTCTCACATATCCCGCTTGCTTTTTTTAATTCCCGAGCAAACATCCAGAGAGTTATCAAGTGACCTTCAACTGAAAACAAAATTCTGTCTCTCAGGTTTAGTGAGGAACTAAAACCAACATAGCTCCTGACAAGAAACCTCAATAAATGCACCCTAAAAATGTCACACTGACATCTTTTCTCTTATATCACAATCCTAGTTGATAACCACCCCCCAAACTTACTTGATACCTAACCACAAAGGATTAAACTCACTGACAAAACTGAGGGCCACACAATACGGTAAAAGGACAACATTGCTGTTTGCTTGTCACTAAGTAAAAGGACCCAGAAGTACTCCAGAGGTGAGGTGAGGATGTTGCCCTACACCAGTGGTTTTCAATCTTTTTTTCTGGTGACGCAGTTGAAGAAAATTGTTCATGCCCACTACCCAACAGAGCTGGGAATGAGGGGTTTAGAGTGTGGGAGGGGTTCAAGGCTGGAGCAGAGGGTTGGAGTGCATGGGTGAGGGCTGGGACTGGGGAAGAGGGGTTTGGGGTGCAGAGGAGGGCTCTGGATTTGGGAGGGCTGAGGTCGGGAGGTCAAGGCTCTGGCCTGGGGTGTAGGCTCAGGGTGGGGCCGGAGATGAGGTGTTTGGGGTGCGGGAAGGGGCTCCGGGTTGGGGGGAGGGGGGCTTAGGGCTGTGGCAGGAGCTGGGGGCTCAGGCTTACCGCGGGCGGCTCCCGGTCAGTGGCAGTGCTAAGGCAGGCTTCTTGCCTGTCCTGGCACTGCGAACCATGCTGTGCCCTGGAAGCAGCCAGCAGCAGGTCTGGCTCCTAGGCAGAGGCACACAAGAGACACCGTGCAGCTCTCTCACACAGGCACAGCCCTCCCTATCTCCCATTGGCTGGCTCCCAGCCTATGCGAGTGCGGAGCCGGTGCTCAAGGTGGGGGCAGCGCGTACATGCCTATGGCCCCCCCACCTAGGAGCTGGACCTGCTGCTGGTCACTTCCAGGTAGGGTGACCAGATGTCCCGATTTTATAGGGACAGTCCTGATATTTGGGGCTTTTTCTTGCATAGGCTTCTATTACCCCCACCCCGATTTTTCACATTTGCTATCTGGTCTCCCTACTTCTGGGGTGCAGTGCAGTGTCAGAACAGGTAGGGACTAGTCTGCCCTAGCCAGGCAGCACCACCGACAGGATTTTTAACAAGCCGGTCGGTGGTGCTGATGAGAGCCGCCACGACCTAATGATTTACATTCTGCGACTCAGTACTGGGTCGTGACCCACAATTTGAAAACCACTGCGCTACACTTCTTTCCACTGTCAGCCTGAAAGCATACTGGCACTTTGCTATGTAAAAGGGGGAAGCAAAGATCAGTGATCAGTTTCATTTATGCAGTTAGAGAACAAAATGTGGACTGCCATTCACCATAATTCCACTGTCTATCGCAGCTTGGCAAGTGCACCATGAAGCCCTACTCATATCTAAATTTACCTGCGGATGATAGTACAGAATGTTACAGTAATAATGGCAACTCCTCTGTGGTCAGTACTGGACACCATGATGCTTTAAATGGAAAATAGTTTCATTCAGAATATAAGAAATACCGTGTGCTAGGGAAGGAAGAAGCACACATCCAACAGGCTGGCATTTTCCAAAACATTAGATATCCACCTCTCAGCAAATGCCCCAGTACATGCAATGCCTTAAGCATAGTATGAAATCTATAGGCACTGCATACCAAACATCACCCTGTCCTCTTCTCTCTCCAATTCTCACCCTTTGGGGATACTCTGCTTCTTGGAAGTGAACAGGATTTCAGGAGTCATGGGGTTAACAGCAACCCCACTGATCTCTTTTCCCGAGAGCTCCTTCTGCAGCTAATCCACATCTCTCTTGGGATTTTCCATCAGAACCTGCCTACAGCAGAGAAAGGTATGTACTACTAAACGGATTAGCAGCACCTCATAACTGGACAAAAACAATCAACAGTCAGAGGCCTTAGTCTGCAGCACACAGGGCTCCAAAAGCCTGTAATAAAACCCTAATTTAAACTGAGATTCCTCCTGGAGTTACTTACATGCAATGAACAGGAAAGCAAGCCAGGAAGATCCAAGCAACCTGATATAACTTTTTAGATAATGCTTTAGTACACTGCTAATAGAGCAGTTACCTAAGGCCTCCCTCAAAGTCAGGCATGGGAAAACTTTTTGGTCACACTGGGGTTGCAAAATTGTACGGAGGGCCGGTTGGGGAAGGCTGTCTCTCCCCAAACAGCCTGGCCCCCGCCCCCATCTGACCCCCTCCCACTTCCCGCTCCCTGACTGCTCTCCTCAGAAACCCAATCCATCAAATCCCCCCCTGCTCCTTGTCCCCTGACCGCCCCTCCAGAGACCCCCACCCCTAACTACCCCCAGGACCTCACCCCCTATCTAAGCCCCCCTGCTCCTTGACCCTTGATTGCCCTGACCCTTATCCACATCCAACCCCATCCCCTGACAAATCCTTGGGACACGCACGCCGTATCCAAACCCCCTCCCCCCCCCCCCCCCCGGTTCCCTGCCCCGACTCCTATCCACTGCGCCACCCCCTGACAGACCCCCGGGACTCCCACACCTATCCAACCTTGCCATTCCCCATCCCCTGACCACCACTCCAGAACCTCCATCCCCTGACTGCCCCCCTGGGACTCCCTGTCCCTTATCCAACCTCCCCACCATGCCACTCAGAGCAGTGTGTCTGGCTCTGCATGGCCTGCCAGAGCCAGACACGCTGCCCCCCCAGGAACACACAGCACCATTGAAGCCAGCCACGCCACTGCAGCATTGCCCAGGAGAAGCCACGGGCCAGAACGCGCTGAGGCTGCAGGGAAGGGGGGCAGCAGGGAAGGGGCCAGGGGGAGCTTCTCTGCTGGGAGCTCAGGAGCCAGTTAGGAGGGGCCCGTGAGTCAGAAATGGCCCACGGGTCATAGTTTGCCCACTCTTGCTCTAAGTGCTCGTCTTCACTACCAAAAAAAAAAAAGTGTGTCTTCTTAACTCTAGTTCACTAACTCAAGTTAAGAGCACACCCTTTTTTTTGTAGTAAAGAGGTCTAAAAAAAAAAAAAACAGTTGGAATTTTCTCCCCAGCCTAAATTTGGAGGGGTTCAAACAATTTAATTTTACACACAGACAACCCTTCCCAAACAGAAATGAACTTCAACTCGAATTTTGCTGGATCTACATAGTTTGCCTACTGTATGAGAAGTTTTTCCATATGGTCACACAGGATGCTGCAGTCCCACTGGCCAAGTCTGGGCAGATGACATTTCACAATAAAGCAAAAAGGTCAAACAGATCTAGAATAACCAGATGTCCCAATTTTATAGGGACAGTCCTGACATTTGAGACTTTTTCTTATACAAAAGCTTATTACCCCACACCCTCTGTTCCAATTTTTCACACTTGCTATCTACTCGCCCTAAACAGATCACACGCTTTACTGTACAAAATCCAGATCAGTTCTGCCCACTGCCAGGGTTTCCCCCCCAATGACAGATTTCCCTCAGACCTAAGAATTTGGAAACTAAGTTTTCAGCAGGAAAATAGTAAAGCACAATATCCTTGAAAGAAACACAGGGTTTGGCTCAACTCCACCCCTCCAGACTCAAAACAAATACAAACCAATTTCTTTCAGCCCACAGTAACATGTGGTTACCCAGAATGTGTCAAGTGGGCCAGGATGGGAAGAAACTATGACCGTCCCACAGGCAGCTCTGCCTCCAATTCTACAGGACAGTACCCTCGCATGTCGGAGGAACATCCCAGAGCTAGACAAACTACAGAGTGGAGTGAAATGAACTGGAAAGGTGGAGAGCTGACTGAGGTCACTGGAAACTCCCAACACTGGCTGCAATCCATGCGAAGGAGACGGAAGGCAGTAGGACGAGATGAATCAAGAGGGAATTTCTGGCCAGGAAGGGGAGCAAGACTGAATAAGCCACCTCGTCCCAGGAAAAGGGGGGACCCTCTTGTTACCCCCCCCCCCCCCCAGAGTCCGCTACCTGCCGTGCCGCAAGGCCGGCTCTCTCCCCGGAAGGAGGGCAGCCATGGGTTTGCCAGCCCCCCATGGTAGGGGGCACCCGGTGGTTTGGTAACGCGGGCAGGTCCCGCGGTCCACAGGCTGCAGGGCGAAGCGCCAGCCGGGGACAGGAAGAAGCCGCCTGCTCCGACTGAAGCTCGCACGAGGCGGCTGCTGACAGGCGGCGGGAGTTCTGCTCCGCCCGGACAAGCCCGGCTGGGGGCTCGCCGCCCGGCAGGGAGCAGGTGGCGCCAGGTACCCGCGCGGCGTGGCGCGGACGCTGCCCCGAGGCAGGTGAGGGCCGGGGAGCCGGCGCAGCCCGGCGGCCCGCGGGGCTGCGCGCGGGGGCGGCGCGTGCACGCGAGGGGTGTGTGGCCCCCCCCCCATACTCACGAATTTCTTGGACTTGCCGGGGTCCCCGGAGCCCGCCGCCTCCTCCGGCCCCTTCCCCTTCTTCTTGTCCCGGCCACTGCGCCCCGAGCCCCCGCCGCCCTCCATGGCGCCGCCGGCTCCTCAGGCCCCGGAGCCCGCTCTGCCCAACCGCCCGCACCGCAGCCGCGCCCGGCCCCGCCCGCCTCATTCCGCATGCAGCATCTCATTAGCATACACAATGAGCCGCGGCATATTCATGAGGCGGAACTTCCGCTTCCGGCCTCCTGGGGCCGCGGCTGTACGCTCAGAGAAACGCCACTTCCCTTCCCCCCCGCCCTCCACAGAAATCGAAACAGCGCCACCTGGCGGTTAGGGTGGGCGACTCTACTGTCTGCTACGAGACTGGCCTCTCTGGAGGAAGCTGCCCCGCCCACCTGTCCCCTAGGAAGGGAGCGATCAGCAGCGCTCCTCCAGCCCGTATCTGCTGAACGCACTGCCGCGCCACACCTGCTGCTGGGGCATAGCTGGCACAGAGCTCTGCAATGCCCCACTGCTGTCTTCAGATAGCTTGGACCAGACTGGAGAAGCAGTGCTTGTATAAAAACTATCAAACCTAGCAGGGACCCAAAGGTGCCTGCTCCCCATCCCCAGGAAAGTTCCCATGAAATTTTCTGATTGGAAGGCTTTTTACGAGGAAAAAACCCAAACCAAGCTAATAATGAATCAGTGACTAGCCCATAGTAAGTGAATCAAAATAGCCATGGCTGTGTGCTCCAAAACCTGGAAGCCCAACCAGAGATGAAACCACATAGGTTATTCCATTCGGGATTATCTCCTTCATTGTTGGCCAGCAGATCTGCTTCTCATCTGTTATTTTTAGGGGGCCACTCACCACAGTGCCAGGTCTGCCACCTATATCCTAAGGGGAAGGGGCTAACGATCCAGCGCACAGACTAACTTGATTGAACTCTAACCTCATCTTTCAGAGCCAGGCCCTGGGCAAACTGCCCACATTTCTGTGCTGAGGAATCCATATAACTGCTAGGGGGACAAAGAGTCACACTGCTGAAGATTTCCCAGTATAGGGAAAGGGACTCCCCCACTCCACCCTATCCACCCCACCACTTCGGTTTTCTTTTTTAAAAATATCTAGGAAGTTCTCTAGGAATTTAATTTAAACAGCCTTAAGGCTGCTGAAATGCATTTCTTGCCACTTATAAGACAACACTGTGTAAGTGTATATTAACTAACTTCCCCAGTAAACCCATTTATAAAACATAGAAACACGTGATCACTGAACTGAAGGTATAAATCATACTTGCAAGTCTCCAATTACTCAGAGAAGAAAAACAACCAAGTATCATATTAATCTCTCTCTCTATCTCTCTCTCATCCTGACACTGTTCTTACTACTGGCATTTTAATAACAGTGAAACCAAAGCAAGGACCCTTACAGAATTTAAACTTTTAATGGATTACTAGGGTAACACAGTATACGGCACCCTCTTTTCAAGGGCAGCGTTCGGTGATGTCTGCACATATAGCTTTTAGTATCTTACAAATTAGTACGAACTTGGAATTTCTTTACCAAACAGTCAAGGCACGGGAATGAAGGTGCAGAGCTGGATGCACAGTCCAGAAGTTGCCAATAGGCACTGTGCATTTCCATCCGTCCTCCTTCTACTTAGGATGGCGGGAAAAATTCAGCAGGAAAGGGCTGCTAGCTGCTGAGCCTTTTCTTTTCTACGGAAGAGGCTGAACAGGTTCTACTACAATCCAGGAAACCTTCCACCAAACATTCTTATGCTTTGAAGTGGAAACATTCCTAGAATTTGTCCACTCCTTTATAATGTTAATCATGTTATTTAACCTATTCTGATTATTTGGTACTGTATGAAGGAAAACAATGATATAAGAATATAAAAAGATCAATAGAGCCATATTCATAATCTTATATACTCAATATTTTACATTTTTTATTCACTGCTTTATGATGTTAACAAATCGCAGAGAAAAAGCGCTAGAGTAGAGAGAAAATAGAAATGAGCCATAGGAAGTGAGGGAAAGATGGCACTCAGAACATAGCGTACCAATGAGAAGAAATGCCATGCAGAGCCAGAAAATTGTCATTGTACAACACTAACCTCAGCCTATAAGTATTTCATCAGACCCATCCAGAGACCTGTCGATACACATCATCTTCCCAGAGACTTGTCAGACAACCCTAAAAATAAAGACTAAATGTCATCACATTTATGGAACTCTTCCCTTCTTTTATATGCTACTGTTTTAAGACCTGCTGTGTAATTTAGTCTATGGGGATCATTTTTCTGCCTATCTTGGGAAGCATAAGGCACTTCCACTGTTGTAATACCAGACATTTCGCTTTCAATGGGGTTCTAAGGAAGCAGTGTCCTTGTGTATTAACATATGCCCGTTTTGGCTTGGTAGGCCCCCGTATAAACAAGTCTGTGTGGAACAAAAAGAAACATCTCTACTATTAAGTTAGTTCTGAAGTGTATATCTTCCCAGGAGCGGCTGATTTTTAAACAGTTCCCCATGTAGAAGGGAGCCAGAGATCACTGGACTGTTACTTCAACATTGACTCTGAATGTATGATTGGAGTTTAATATACATATATGAAAAAAAGTGTTTGAGATGATCCTCATGTAAAGTGCTTCCATTATCATTTTTCGCTACAACTTGTTGACAACAGGGGGTGCTACTATCCCTGAAATGGATCTTTACTGGCTCCTGGTGGAGCCAATTACTGTCATACCAGTGAAAAAGGTCCATAGTAATTATCTGCAATACACAGCACTTTATTATGGAATTACTCAAACGGTAAAGGGTTACATTAAGCACATAACTCCAATGTTAGACATCAAGAGCTATACATTAAGAGCTACACATTCCTCTTAAGTCTCTCTTTCGCAAACATACACAAACAGGCCTTGAGCCAGTATCACACAGTACCTGCTTAGAAAACAAAGAAGGCGGTTACCAATTTTATAGATGGCTTCTTCTCTCCTGGTCTGCTCTTCTCAGTCCTCTGGTCTGTTTCGGATTCCCTCGAGGCAAGACCATGGTTGCCTTGAGACCCGTCTGGAGCCCAAAGAGCAGAGTTTTGGCTACTGTGTCTGGCACTGTTGCTTCTTCAAGAGTCAATTAAGGAATCCCAACCACAGTAATTTACTTTGCTTAATTCTTATACTCTTTTTCCCTCAAAGGAGTCACTTGTCTTAAAAGCATGCCCAGTGGGTGTGTTGTTACTAATTTTGACCTAATTAGTGTTTTAAACGGGGCGGAGGGGGGGTACTGAATGAAGACCACCTCACGTTTACTCACTCATCAATCATTCACTCTGGCTCTCTGCAAGATGTCCTTGCTGTAAGTTCACTATAACCAGGTCCACCTATGCTCCATTCTGCAACTTACATGTGCTATTTACTTTTGCATGGGCCCATATTTGCCGACCAATAGATTCAACATTGATCGTACATGCAGACTTTGCCAGTTCTTTATAAAATTTGCTTCTGCTTAAAGGGAACCTGCTCCCTGAATCCTCAACAGCCATTCAGCCATGTTTCAGTCATGTCAAGTTATGCTTTCACCATTCATTCAATATGGCCACACCAATTTGGCACCATCCCAATACAACTCTGTCCAGGAACATAATTTATCTCACAGCCATTGTAGTTTACCTGTCTCTAATCACTTGATAAACTGATTCTTTAAAGGGCTATTACATTTGTGTGCAACAACTGCTAGATCAAGAATGTTATGAGATGTGCATTTAATCCTGATCAAGTTTTTGGAAGCTCCTTTTGAGTTTAAGCTAAGGCTCTCTCCATGACCTTTCCCTGAAGGTTCCATTTCTAGTGGACATTACTTCTAGGATATGTGAAGTCTTTCTAGCTTCTCCTTGTATCATTTTTCAAACAGTTGGTTTTGAAGCCTTTTCCCAGTATCTGCACCCAAGATTGTTATAGAATTCCACCTCTCAAGTCTATGCAGTTCTCAGTCTTTTCTATCTAGGTGGAGTGATTGATCTTCCCAAAGATGCTAGGTTGGATAGGCAAGATGTTAAGAAATGCACTTTAAATTGGGGCATCTAAATCCCTTAGGCACCTCTAAAAATCCTAGGTTATGTGTACACTGGCACTTGCAGTGGCAAAACTTTTCTTTCAGCGATGTTAAAAAAATAACAACCCTGAAAGACAAAAGATTTTGGGGTGACACAAACATTTGCCTCATTAGCAAATAGGGTTTAGTGCAGTGTTTCTGAAACAACCGGCAAGATCAACCCAATAACACACTTCAATGGGAAGATAACCTTGCCTTTCAAATTAGAGACTTTAGAAGTGTATAACCAGGCACTGTCATCCAAATTCATTGCATCAGTTCAAAAGCCAGCAGTTGAGATACAGTTTGCATTCTGGAGATGCAAGAATGCCTAAAGTAGCCCAGTCTGTGCTTGTGATCTGCATCGTGTGGTGGTCAGCGAAAAGTAAGTTAGTTTCTGTATGGAGTACTGTATGAAGAAAGGGGCTGAAAATACAATGAAGAAATGAATCAACCACACACCTAACTTTATTCCATAAATGAAAAGACAATAAGGTACTCAATGAAACAGAAGCATACAAACTGCAGAATTCACCACTGCACAAGAGCAAATAATCAAATTCTATGAGGGGAATAATTTTGACTAAGAAATGGCTGTAGATTTCCAAGGTAAGTTAATTATAAGAGTAATCACCATGTCCCGTTGCAGTGAATAGGCAGATTGGCTGTAAGGGTCAGGAATGAATTTCACCATCATCTACACTACAATACAGAATAACTACCAGTATCTTAT
The DNA here is from genome assembly GCA_032164245.1 of Sternotherus odoratus. Lineage (NCBI taxonomy): Eukaryota > Metazoa > Chordata > Testudines > Kinosternidae > Sternotherus > Sternotherus odoratus. Next base: position 33,343,059 of record JAVMKO010000008.1, read on the forward strand.
AAAGCGAGGTATTACAGTCCTCTGAAGCAGCAAGTATTGACCAGTGCCAAAGGTGGGACACTGAACTCTCTTGACAAGTGGTCTGGTATGGCCAAAGATAAGAACACCAGATTAGATGGTGTAACTTTTTGATCCTCTGAGGTGGACTAGGAGAGCAGAATCAGTCAAAAATTCTGGGTTCTGTTCAGGCTCTGATATTGACTCAACGTGTTATTTCAGGTAAGACACTTCACCTTTTGGTTCCTCTATTAACCCAGCTATGAAAAGGGGAGAGTACCTACATTTGTAAAGCACTGGGTTTCTCAGCAGACGAATGCTACATTAAATGCACCAAATGGTTTGCTCGGGTATGTGCCTATTCAGATGGAGGTAGAAAAGTTAAAAAATAAATAAAACTCAAGTATCAGAGGCAGAAATTTCTCTGGGTATGCTGCTCCCTGACACATTTTGTATTAATGCCCACTGTGCACAGCTGTAACTCAGTGGTAAACATCAACCTTTACATCCCTCCCCATTATTCTGCATCTTTAGGCTATGAGTTGCATTAATGACACATATGTTCCTTTTAGCACGTTGACTCCTTTAACAGATCAGATCAAGTTGCCAGTTATCTCAGGCCCTCCCATCTCAAGCTCTGTGCCTCTGCTCAACATTCCTGTGTCTGCAGTGGCAAAGGGCAGAAAGGAAAACATGATCTAGGAAGCTTTATTAGCAGACTGTTCCACAGACATCAGGAGAAACAACTAATGACTCTGGCTAGTGAGAGCTTAGCTGGTGAATAAAAGCCGATAACGTGTTTTAGCTAACAAATATGAATCAAAACAATTGAGAGGGGCCCAATCACCATGGGGGGCAGTCATGGAGGACAGTTAGAGACCCAGTAATGGGGAATTCAGCCCTGGGTGCTAGGGTTAGGGAAATAAGGGTGGGACACACAGTGAGGGGCAGAGACTCAAGGAGGTTTGTGGCTAGAAAGGACCATTAATTGTAAATGCCTTCTCCAAACATGCCCTAAAAGCAACGGCTTGTTGCTCCATGCAGGGCAGTCAGTTCATCGGCACAGAGGGTACTAGCTAGAAGCCTGCTGTGCTTTCACTCAGAGGCATCAACAGAAGCAAACCATGCATAAGCTTTTCAACAGACAAACAAACAAATCATGTAAGAAAAATACCATCTTGGTTTATTGTTTAAAAACATTGGTAAAACAAACAGAAAAGAACAGAGAGCAGGAGGCTGATGCCCCTTCCTTCTCCCCAGCTAAGACAAAATTCTCAAACCACAGACAGCACGAGCCCCCAGGCTCAGACAGAGCATTCGGGGTTGAGGAGGGCCCCTAGGAGAAAGGTCTCAACATTATGGTTGGGGTAGAAAAGCTCATCTTTTCAGCTTCAGTGCCAGTTCCCTCACCATACAGCAGAATTAATTCTTCTCAGTTGTCAGTGAGAGGAAAGGCCTTCCACTTAGGGTATGTGATTCACCCCGAATTCTCTATCAATGTGTAAAAGGGACTGGGCTAGGGAAAGGGGTCTGAAGGTTACAACTGAAGTGGGAATGCATCACACCGGGTATGGCACAGCCCCCTGCAACCAACCACTGCACCCTCTGCTCCAAAGTAATTTGAGCCTCAGGGAAAGATCTAGACAGGGAGTTTGGGAAAAAAAACAAACATGGCAAACAACTGTGGCTCTTGTTAGCAAACACAGAATGAAGCCATTCCAGAGAAAGACAAAAGCTACATTCTGAATACATTCTCCCCTCCCTGCTCCACCAGGTTGAACCCAGAACTGCCCAGTCTCGTCCCTTCCCCCAGGCTCAACCCCAGAACTGATCTTGCCTCTTTACTGGGTTTCTCCAAACACAGGAACTCAGGATGGCTGGAAAAGCTGGCAGAAAGTGAACGTCGCTGCAGGTTTCACTAGACTTCAGATCTTTTGCCTGAGCAGAGGGATAAGAACACATCAAGTGGTGATGAAGAAGGGGACCGGGAGATTTTAGGCACTGCATCTCTCTGGCTGGAGCCTGAGCTGTACTGAGAAGCCACTGCAGACTGGGCTCTGAAAATGGTTGTATAGCAGCAGCACAGAGACCATGGTGTGGATCCAAGTGTCACATGAATTTCCATTTGCCCTAGTGGTGAGAGTCAGAGCCCTGAGGGATTGGTGAGGGTAAGAAACAGGTTTCATTGCTCTATTCCTCCATAGGTAGCCAGCCTGCCCCAGCAGTGCTGCTCCTGCTGCCACATGCGTCAAATAGAAAGGGGAGGTTCAAGAAGAGATCTTTTACTGGCTCATGTGTATCCCAGTCATCTCCACCAAGCACCAACGTCTTAATAGGGACTGCCCCACAGTTCAGAGTCCAACAACTCAGCCCTCAGATCTCGACATCACTTTCTTTATCATTATCATGGTCACCATCATAGAACTCATTAGAAGCCTCAGGCCTGAAAGAGACAAAAACATAAGGACAGGCAGCCTTTTCCAGCATTTTCACAAGAGCATTCTCTAGACCAGTGCTCTTCAAACTGGGGTGCGCGAGACCACCCCAGGGGGTGCGCGAGACCACCCCAGGGGGTGCGCGAGACCCCAGCACCGCCGCCGATCCCACGCAGGAGACCTCCGAACTTTCTACAGCAGCATTTCGGTGGACATACCCTGGGAGGCTGCAACTGGCTGCGGACCGCGATAAGGGGCCGTGGCCGGAAAAGTTTGGAGACCCCTGACATAGGGACGAGAACACGGTGGTAGAAAGAGGGAGAGGATGGACACATCTCCTGGCCTAGCAGACATGGGATATGTCCTCTGAGGCATGTAACCACTTGCTAGTAGAGAAGTTTCTCTGGACAGGAACCAGAGAATCAAAAGGAATGCAATATCTACACTGGGATGTGGACAGTCCCCACCATATCTCCCCTCACTGGTATGGGGTGAACAGGAGAGAGGAACCTCTTTCCCATCTCATCAGAACAAGAGCTGGAGACATAGTACCTGTTGTAGTTCTCCTCAGAGCCTCTCTCCTCTGGGTCAGGCTCGTCTGCACGGTCATAACTAAGCAGGTCAGAAGGAACATCATGGATCTGGACGCTGGGGGCATGGTTCAGCATTTTCAGATTCTCAAATATTGTCTGTCTGATCTGATCCAAGTACTGGTTAGGAACAGAAGGAGATCAGTTTAGCTAGATTGAAGAGACAGTACCACAATTGCTGGCATTAAGACCTGCTTGTACCATGCATATCCTAAGGCCACACAAATGCCATCAGTGAAAATAGTTTTCAACTGTAGCATAGAACATAATATACTCAACACAGGCACTGAGGGCTTGTCTACACTTAAAAGGGTCTATCTGTGCTGCTGCAGTGCTTCAACAAAGCTACTACCTATGCTGACAGGAGGGCTTCTCCCATTGCCTTAGGTCAGTGGTTCTCAACCAGGGGTACGCATATCCCTAGAGGTTTCTAGAGGTCTTCCAAGGGGTACACATCAACTCATCTAGATATTGGCCTAGTTTTACAAAAGGCTACATAAAATGCACTGCTGAACTCAGTACAAACTAAAATTCCATACAATGACAATGAAATGCAAGTACAATATTTATATTCCAATCAATTTAGTTTGTAATTATATGGTAAAATGAGAAAGTAAACGATTTTTCAGTACAAATATACTGTAACACTTCCGTGTTTTTGTGTCTGATTTTGAGTTCTGTCTTAAGCAAGTAGTTTAAGTGAGGTAAAACTTGGGATACGCAATACAAATCAGACTCCTGAAAGAGGTACCATGGTCTGGAATGGTTGAGAGCCACTGCTATAGGGGTCATCCATCTCCTTGAGGGGCAGTAGCTATGTCAATGGGAAATTTCTCCTGTCAATTAGCGCTAGTCTATACTGGGAGTTAGGTCGGTGTAACTGCATTGCTGAGTGACCTAGTTATATAGACGTAAGTCTGACATAAGACCAAGCCTAAGACTCAGAGCAGGGGCTTCAGAAGTGGAAAGGAAATTGTAAGAGGACCTTCAAGTTTCTCAAATATAAAGTATCTTTGGAGAGCTCTCTATCTCAAAGATGCTGTGAAGCTGCAAACATAGGTGCCAACTCCATCAGTACTCCAGGAGCATCCACAGAGAAAAATTAATGGGTGTTAGCACCCACTGGCAACCAAGCTTCCCTCCCTCCTGCTGTCAGGCCTCACCAATCAACTCTTCCCTTCCGTCCCAGTGCCTCCTGCACACCACAGAACAGCTGGGTGTGCAGGAAGCGCTGGGAGGGAAGGAGAGGAGCGGGAAGAGGTTGAGCTAGGGTGGAGCAGGGGTAGGAAGAGGCAGGCTTAGAGAAAGGTATGTACCGGGGGTGGGGAAAAATAGAAGTCGGCACTTGTGGCTTCAAAGAAGAAAGCATGTTGTCCAACATGTTGATGAGCAGGAAAGCCTCTTGTTGCCCTGCCCTGACAAGTTTTTCCTAGGTGAGCTATTGGCTGAACTCGACCTGGTTTCACAGGATCTAGCATCAAGCACAGACCTTCTCTTTTTAGACTGTATCACATGGCTATGTTGGGTGATGGAGAGTACCATGTCCGGGACAAGGCCAGAGCCACTCACCTGTCTAGAGTTCTGGTTCTCAATTCTTGTACTGACGTCTGGGTGGAGGGTGAAGTCTGGAGCAAAGTACTCAAAGTATTCTGTGAGGGAACAAGTAAAGAGTTAAAGATGAGGGGCAAGGGGAGTTTGAAACTAGTTTTTCTGAAACACTGTTCTGCAGAGATGGGAACAGCCTACCCTACACCATGATAGCTGTCACCATACCATCAAGAGCACAGTAAGAGCCAATTCCATCATCATAAGGGGTACACTGCCAGAAAGAAAAGAAAAAGCACCAGGAACATTGTGTAAGGAACTTAGAACACATGATACTGTAATGCGGATATGTCTGCCCAGTGAGGCCCTTCACAGATGGGGGATGTGTACAGTAGGAAGAAAGAAAGATCTAGAACACATGTGTTAGGATCAGAAGATATTACTGCTTCAGCCCCACTTTGGTTAACATTCATCAACGTAGAGGGTGGAATCCAGTTAAAGTCCCTGAAGTATTAGAACATCGAGGCACATTAGCTAAATTTATGAAGAGAGTGGGGAAACTCAGATTAATTTATTCCAAAGCTAAAAGGAACCATTGTGATCAACAAGTCTGACCTGCTGTATAACAACAGAGGTCAGAGACTTTCCTAAAATAATTCCTAAAGCAGATCTTTTGGAAACACATTCAACCTTAATATAAAAATTGCCAGTGTTGGACTCACCAGTGATCTGGAAAATTGTTCTAATGGTTAATTACTGTCACTTAAAAATGTATACCTTATTTCCAATCTGAATTGGTATCAGTTCAACTTCCAGCCACTGGATCATGTTACACCTTTCACTGCTAGACTGAAGAGCCCATTATGAAATATCTTAAGGTACCCTGCAGGTATTTATAGGGAGACTGTAATCAAGTACCCTTAGCCTTCTCTCTGTTAAGATAAATAGATTGAGCTCCCTGAGTCTATCACTATGAGGCAGGTTTTCTAATCCTTTTAGTCATTCTTGTGGTTCTTCTCTGAACACTCTCTAATTTATCAACCTCCTCCTTGAACTGTCAACACCAGAACTGGTTACAGGATTCCAGCAGCCATTACCACCAGTGCCAAATACAGAGATAAAATACCTACTCTAATTATTCAAGATTCCCGTTTAGGCATCCAAGAATCACATTAATCCTTTTGGCCACTGTACGCACTGGGAGATTGTGTTCAGTTGATTTTCCACCACCCCCACCCCGAAATCTTTTCCAGAGTCACTGCTTCCCAGAGTCCCACATCCTGAAAGTATGGCCTACATTCTTTGTTCCTAGATGTATACATTTACATTAATTCATATTAAAATGCATGGTGCTTGCTTGCACCCAGCTTTCCACACGATCCAGAGAGCTCTGTAACAGTGACCTCATCCTTTTCATTATTTACCACTCCCCCAATTTGTGTGCGTGATCTCCAAAATTTCTCATTGATGATTTTATGTTCTTTTTCCCAGTCATAGATAAAAATAGTAAATAGCGTAGCGCAAAGAACAGATTCCTGTGGGATCCCACTGAAAACACATTCATTCAATGATGATTTCCCATATATAATTGAGACCTGTCAGTTATCCAGCTTTTATTCCATTTAATCCATTTTATGTTGATTTTATATCTTTCTAATCCAATGATACTCAAACTGAGGCTCACAAGTTGCAAATGTGCTCTTTAATGTTTCTCCTGTGGCTTTTTGCAGCACATGATATTAAAACGCTGTGTAATGTAATTATTAACCAATCTAAGTTATTCACAAGTCAGGATGCTTTTACTATGTTATCAATCAATTTCAGTTGATACAATAAATACTTAGTCATTTAGACATGAGAAATAATATATATATGATTAGAACAGTGATATTTAGGCCTCTGGTTCAAGAACCAAATTAGCAATCAGCATTACCCAAAACAGCCACGAACATGTGAATTCATTGTTTCATTTACTATAGTATTATCTATTCATATTTAAACGTGGAAATGTTTAGTGTGTGTACATCAGGATAGAGACTGACAGGCCTATACTTACTCAGGTCTTCCCACTTACCCTATTTAAATATTGTCACAACATGGTAATCTGTACCAAGATGACACTGACTCACCACTGTAAGGGAGTTCCTCGCTAATTGCTTCATCCACAAGAAGCGACGTTTCATAGGTCCTAAAAACACAGAACATTCTACTCAGTCCAGAAAAGATCGACTTTTCCCCCATCACACAGTACTGACAGTCTGCCTGAAACTCAATGCCAGTTACAGCTCGGTAAAGGCCCTAAGGAGCGCAAGCGCTGATAACCCTCACACCATCTGCAACAAATAGGACGTTCTCCAGCAAGGATGTGAAAGACTCACCAGCACCGTGCCACATTACGAACGGTATAGCCACCTCCTCCCAGCACCAGAAGGGGGATGTTGAAACTCTTTACGTACTCCACACACTCCCTAAAAACCCAAAGCAGAAGAGAAACCTGTGACTGTTAGCAGCTGATTTAAGCTCATTGACGCAGCACCATGCTCAACCCACTAACATACCTAACCGTATGATACACAGAGTTCATGGCTTCCATCCGTGAAACCCAAACCTTACCCTGTTCTCATGGCTTGAGAGAAATCTGAGCTTTGTGTTCATGCATTCTGGCAGAGCATTGCTGGAAGAAATGTTGTGAAATCTCAAATCTAGTCGGGGAAATCTGCTTCTACAGAATCTTACCCCTTGTTCGCTCTTCTGAGGAGAGCCTCCTATCCCACAGGAAACTAGATTGCGCTTGTTGAGCTCAAGTCTCGCACTGAAGGACTCAATGCATTCTTTCACAGATTGCAATGATGGTCCTTTAAATCATCCATCCACACCCCTGCTGAACTTACCCATGTCCTCTTATACTGAGGTTAAAGCAACCCAGACGGTCACAACCCAGGGAGTCAGCACCGCACTAGGGAAGAGAAAGAGAAGAGTTGAGTCCTGGCTAAGAAGCATTACTCTCCAAATGCACATCCTAATAAGCCATCAGCACCCCACAGATATACTCACCTACCACAGAGCCACAAGCAGCATTCCAGCCAGCACCCACCTGTCCATATTTCTCCAGGGAGACACAGATGCACATACTGGAGAGTGCATACCCCCTATCCTTACCCTCTGCAATATATGCACACAGACTGCTCTCCTACCTGCAGCACTATGCATGTGGGCTGGTAGTAGTCCACCACCTGGTTAATGACTGGCTGGAAGAGGTGTTTATAACCTTTAGAGAGAAAGGCAGATTGTCATCATGGCTCAAGAGGGCAAACAGGGGCATCCGGGGGGGCCAGGGAAAGTTTTCCACTTACTTTGGTCATCAATGCCATCCCGCAGTGGCACATTGAGGCAGTAATAGCGGCCACTCTCTGCCCCAACCTCGTACATGTCACCTGGAAGAGGAAAGGAGGCAGAGTCACAACACACAAGGATCAGCTTTGAAATGTCATAGGTGTGGGCTGTACAGACAATAGCAAATCAAGACTTCTGCCAAGGGGCCCAATCATGGCATGGAGATCCTTTCCCCCTACTCTGCAAACTACCACGGGACCACATTCTTCACCCAGCCTCGCCTCACTCTCCAGAACTCCTTTCTTCAATCATCTCTCTCTGAAAACAGAGCCCCAGAACCTCACACTACTATGTAACAGCAGTGAGTGGGGCAGTGGAGCTTCTGTACCTGTACCAGGGAAGAAGTAGTTCCCATATTTGTGAAAAGATACTGTCATGACACGGTCTGTCAAGTAAAAGGCCTCCTGAACACCATCTCCGTGATGAATATCAATGTCAATGTAGAGAACACGTGGGTGATACCTGCCAGAAACAGGAGACAAAGGCGCATTACAGTCCACTGGTGCCATCCAAACTACAGCAACCACTTTGCAGTGGCTTCCTAAAATCCACCCCCACATAAAAAAAGCCTATAATGTGTCAGAGGCCTTCTGGCTCAGCAAGCTCATCTGGTCCCCCCCCAATGGTCTCTGAAGAATATCTCTGTCCATAAGGTAATGTTCCATACAAAGAATACCTTAAAATGCTCGTCTGTTATATCTGGAGAGAGAGAGAAATTAAGAGGTACGAACAAGGAACAACAGGTTTTAAGAGTAGACTAGAGACATGATGGAAACCACATGAAAGAGAGATGCAGAGTGCTTGTTCAGATGGCAAAGGCTGCAGAGAAGGTTCTTGCACTGGCAGAAGCAAGATTATGCAAAGGGTCAGGGAGGAGGCCACTGATGAACACACAAAGTGGGAGGAACCAGCGATGAGGCTGTATAGTGAAAGTCCTTGAATTGACTGACTTGTATAGTCAGAGAAGTTTAGAAAGAACTTTATGTACAAAAGTCTTTGCCCTGAACAACTTACAATCTAGTTAATCTTTAAAAATTAGAGCAATTTTTAAATGTTTCTGAAATGAATGGGGAATAAAGAAATTTGAAGATGGAAGCAGTTGTTCTTCCCTGTACGTGCCACAGCGCTGGCATCATCACTCTCCAGTGCTGGAGTCCGGACAGCCAAGACTTGAGAGGAGCCACAGCGGACAGGACATAGGGCCCAGGGGCACTATTGTATAGATGGCAACAGACAGCATTGCAGAGACAGGGAATATGGAAAAAGGAAAGCTGAGTGAAGGTTGAAGCCAAAGTTACTGAGAACGGAGGTCTGAATGCAGGGGAGAGAAAGGAGATGCAGCTGAGCCTGAGAAGTGCCCTCTTGCCAAGTGGACATTCAGGGGAATGCAGGAGAGATTAAACTTACTGGGCAATAAATTTACTGGGTCCATCAGGCAGAGGTCAAATAAGGAGAGGTCATTTAAAGCATGAAAACATTTACAGTGGGGACATATAAGATAACTAATATTAAAGAGAGAGGGGACATAACCCCCAACAGAGCCAACATCAGGTTTGAGATGAGGTGACTAGTACTGCAGTAACATTTAAAGGTGGCAAACCTTGATTAATCCAGAAAACATTAGAATGCCTTTCTATAATTTTCCATCCCATTCCTTATGAGTAGAGAGGGTTTTTTTGGATCACAATTAAACTTTTTTGACCAAAGCAGAGGTCCCCATTATGCTGCCTCCAGTGATGCCCAGATCCCTTTCCTGAGCCAATACAGTTAAATATAGAATCCAGGAAGATTCACCTGTAGTTGAATTTTTTCCTTCTAAAGAGCAACACTTTGCATTTATCACAAAGAGCTTAACAATGACAAGAACCATACACACATTAAGCCTCACAAGGCCCCTGTGAAATAGAAAAATATTTCACAGACGGTAAACTGAAAAAAAAAAATCAACAAAGCTAGCACCAGATATCCTTATTCTCAGTCTTCTGCCTCAACTGAGAACTACTCCAGCTCCTGAGGATGAGAACAGGATAGTGAGTCAAGAACTGAGTATTTGGAATTCTGCAATGGCAGGGTCTTGGCAGAGAAGTGAAGCTACCCGTAGAGACAGAGGCTGGAGACATAAGAGCAGAACCATGCCAGGGACACACCTGAACAGCTGTTAGGCTATAGAAGACACCTGAAATAGACTGTCCCGGACATCCAATGATCAGCTATGTCTTAGGCACAACTGAAATTAAGGAGAACAAGAAGGAAAGAACCCTCTATCAGCAGAGGGGATCCTATTTATGATGTGGAGAAAGGCAGTGTCCATTCTACAACCACATCACACAGAGCATCTCTCACAGCATTACCCTCCCAGAGCATCACTTCTAATCCAGAACAGTATCACAGCTGCACTCACACCGAGTCCTTACTTGAGCAGCTCCAGAATGCCGATAACTATGTCATTGACGTAACAAAACCCAGAAGCCTGCCGTGCAAAGAAAATAAAATGGAGTCAAAAGAAGAGCAGCAGTGAGCCCAACTTTGAGTGAGAGACAGGAATACTTAAACTTGTGTCATTACCTCAAACTTCTTGGCATGATGCAGGCCCCCAGCCCAGTTTATTGCAATATCACAGATCTAAGAAAGGAAGAGCAGATTTGCTCAAAGACAGCAACAACCCCAAGCTCCACCCTGTGTGTCAGTATGGACATCAGCCCTGCCCCCACATTGTGACACACAATAATATTTTTTTCCCCTTTCTCCCCACCATCCAGTCAAGCTACTTAAGCTGTACGTAATCAGTGTTTGCAATCAGTCAGTGTGGAGGCAAGGGTAATCCCAAGAGATTCCCCCACAAATTAACAGCCAGTTGGTTGGTGTTTTCACAGTATGCATATGTAGTATAAGTTATCTTAGGGACTCCATCCACCACAGCAGCCACTTGGCATGTCGGTGTTCAAAGAGGACAAACATACCAGCTTAGAGTTACCTTGTTGTTCAGTTGCGTTGCTCCCTGCAGCGAGGCCCCAGTATAGCGAGAGCAAAATTCGAAAAGGCCTGGGAACACTGGACTGCAATAAGAGAACACAAAACTCAAACAGAATAGAACCTCCTAACTTGAGATACACGTCTCCAGGATTGAGATCAGAACAAAACTGGCAATGATCATTGGACAAATAATATCAAAATGCAGTCTCTGCTAGACCAGTGGTTCTCAAACTTTTTCTATTGGTGACCCCTTTCGGACACCAGGCCTCTAAGCGTGACCCCCCTTAGGGGTCGGGGGCGTGTCATGGGCCGGGCTGGGGGGAGGTGCCAGCACCCCCCCCCGGGGCAGGGGCTGAGCTGGGGGGTGTGGGTGTAGGGGTGCCAGCAACCCCCCGGGACAGGGGCTGGGCTCAGGAGAGGGTGCCAGCAACCCCCTGGGACAGGGGATGGGGCCCGGGGTGCCGCTGGCAGCCCGCCGTGGCAGGGCCTGGGGCTTGGGTAGGGTGACCAGATCGCAAGAGCAAAATATCAGGACACATTGGGGGGTGGGGGGGGAAGGAGCAATGGGAGGGTGCAAGGATATTTTGGCACCCTAGGCAAAAAAATTACCTTGCACCCCTCCTCCCCTTTTCCCAGAGCATTGCGTATTATACATTTTTAAATGAATATTGGATAATGTAATGTAGCATGGGGCAGAGGGTTGGGGTATGGAGGGGGCTCTGGCTGGGACTGGGGATAAAGTGGTTGGGATGTTGGAGGGGCTCAGGGCTAGGGCAGAGGGTTGGGATGTGGGGGGAGGGCTCTGGCTGGGGCTGGAGATGAGGGGTTTGGGGTGCTGGAGTGGCTCAGGGCCTGAGTAGAGGGTTGGGGCACGGTGGGGGGGTAAGCTCTTGCTGGGGGTGCAGGCAGGCTGCTCTGGGACTGGGGCCAGAGAGGAGGATTCCCCCCGGCCCTTTCCCTGCCAGCAGCAGCAAGCTCTGGGGCAGGGCCCCCGCTTTCCTGCTCCCCCAGCAGCAAACTCACTCACCCCTGTCACTGACAGTGGAAGCTGGTGGGCACTAGGACCCAGCGGCGGCAGTTGCTGCAGAGAGGCAACCTGTTGCTGCAGGGAAGAGAAGGGAGGCTTCTGACTGCCCCTGTCTGCAGAAGGTCTAAGGGAGCAGCAGGGGGACCCATGGGGGAGTCGCGGGGGGGAGGGGGATTCTCTGCCCTGGCACTGGCTGCATGGCGGGGGACGCAGTCTACCTTCCCCTGACTTGCATCCGACGAAGTGGGTATTAGCCCACGAAAGCTTATGCTTCAAAACTTTATAGTTAGTCTTTAAGGTGCCACAGGACTCTTTGTTACTTCCCCTGACTCTGACTCTGCCAGAGGGGAGGGAGGGGAGAGGGCTCTCTGCCGCCCCACCTTCCTCTGCCGGTGCACCAGGGCCCGGGGCTTGGGGCGCCACCGGCAGCCCACTGCGGCAGGGGCCGGGTCGGCCTCAGGGCTCCACCGGCAGGGGTTAGGGTCGGGGCTGGCTGCCGGCAGCAGGGGCTCGTGAACCCCACATAATCGGGTCGCGACCCCTCGAGGGGTCCTGACCCCCAGTTTGAGAACCAATGTGCTAGACGTTAATTTGGGGTTATTCTGACCCTGTTCACTACAGACAACATTACACCATCTTTTGAAAACACTATGGAAAACTTGGTGGATTTGATAATAATTACAAGAAACTTTCTAGTTAGCCTGGAACAATCTTGTTCATCATATACTCCAGATCTGGAGAATGGGAAACATTCAGACTAAATCTTGCCCTCTACCATGCTGATGTGTATATCAGGTCCTGGAGAGAGAGAAGACACAAAGCATCCTGTGCAAGGGAGAGGGCAGGACTTCACAACAAAACAATAATAACAGGGAACATGGCCGTTCAAGAGATCTATTCACATACCATCTTTCCCTGTTAGTTTGAAGATGCTCCCCAGCCATTCACCTACCTAGTATGTGGACTGCTGTGAGCAATAAATTATATCCAGGGACAAACAATACTCTTGTTCTAGCAAAGTATATCTCATCTTCATCATGCAATCCCACTTTAGCCAGCAGGATCACTATGGCAGAACTTCTTTACTCACTCTAAGCCCTGGTCTTCACTGGGGTAGGAGGGGAGAGAGAAATCGATCTAAGATACGCAACTTCAGCTACGAGAATAGCGTAGCTGAAGTTGACGTACGTCTTAGATCAATTTACAGCGGCATCTTCATGGCGATGAGTTGACTGCTGCTGCTCCCCCATCAACTCCACCTGTGCCTCTCACAGCTGTGGAGTACAGGAGTCAACGGGAGAGCGCTTGGGGATCAATTTAGCATGTCTAGACTTAGACGCAATAATCGATCCCCGATAGACTGATTGCTACCTGCCCAGCGGGTAGTGTAGACATACTCTCAGTGACTCACAGCATGCACACATTAACAAGTGCAAGTCATAACATATCAATCTACCAGAAATAAAATATAGACTTCAAATCTGTTGCTTCCATGTATTTTGCTTGTTAACAGGCCCCAGAGATTGTACCTGACCTTACTGTTTTCACAAAAGTAGAACTACAGTCAAATTAACCCAACAAGAGGATTGGCTGAGGGAAAAAGCAAATACAACTGCCACTGGAGTGCAGACCTGGGAAGTGTGTGAAAAATGTGTTATATGGCCACCAATGGAGAGCAAGAATGACAGATCAGCTCATCCTAAAGCAGGTGGCAGCCTGACCTGCATCTACAGCACTTTATAGTCCTACAAATAGCTGAAATTCCCAGCAGAGGGTGTATTTAAGAACACTGGGTTTGTTCAGTTTGGAGAGGAGACTATGGAAAAGCAAGGATAGAAGCCACTGCCTCCCACAGCTAAATCTCATCACTTCTCATCCTGTCCTCACTGATTAGTGGGAATACTAGTATACAGTGACCATACTGTTAATCTATTATTTGTTGCTTGAGGTCAAGATTTTCAAAATTGACTAGTGATTTGGGATCCAAAGTTTGAGACATTGATTTTCAGAGTTCATCTGCACTTTCTGAAAGTCAGAACCTTTAAGATGTCTCAAGTTTGGCACCCAAAAAACTGAGGCAACCAAAATTATTAGCCACCTTTGAAAATCTCTGCCTGAGTTTTCAAGAGCTAATTGCCTCACAAAACCAAGTAAAATTACAGTCCCTAATTTAGAGCTTACCATCTAGATTCAGACCTAACAACTGAAACTCAAAGAGATTAAAAAGAGGAGGGAGAGGAAGATTTACAGCAGTAACAGTTACTCAATAAGGTGTTTGCAATATCATGATGGCTCCATTAGACTGCAGGACTTTTTAGTTAAAAATGTAAAATACATTTAATGTAATTATTATGATGCACACATACTACACCAAGTAATCACATGAGATTACTGTAACCCTTGTGCTTCCCATTCACCAGCCAGGTGCTAGATACTCACCAGTCATCACCCACATTGAAGGCATTGAGGCTCTTGGTGAATCCTTGCATGTTGTTGGGACTCACCCTCTGCAGGAAGTCTATATAATCCTCCGAGTGGAAGCGACACATATCATGCTGGGATGCCTGGTACGGTTTAAAAACCTCCAAGAGAAGGACACACAACAATTATTTCCTGCTCAGAGTTGGGTTTACCTTGCCTACCACAAATGTCACCACCAAATTAACTCAAAATAGTCAAATACCCCAAATCACTGTGTCAGTCTAAAAATGCTCAACTACGTGCCCAGCTTAACAAGGGTCATGCAAATTTTAAATAATAAATTATCAGGAAAGTAGGGATTGATTCAAAAGATGGTGTTTACAACAATGTGAATTTGCCAACACTGTATTTTTTTCATGTTAAAGTACACTTTTAACTAAGTTAACAATCAAGACTACATATGTACAATGAGGAAATTACACTTCTCTGAGATTAATCAGAACCTTAAGTTTTGCCTCTCTTTATCTGTCTCTAATTAAGATGTATACTTTTAACAAAATTAATAAATTTTTGCTTTTTAAAAAAAATGGAGAAGCATGGGCTTGTGTACCTGGGGAAATGTATTCACGTAAATACACAGGTATAACTCCCCATGCAGACAGGGTTTTCCGGAATAAGAGTGTCCTCACAGGGAGTTATACCGGTATAGCTATATCAGTAGATGGTACATTGTGACAATTATGATGTGCCCTGTAATAATTTGCAAGAACTGTATGTTGACCTGGATAAGGTATTTTCTGTATGAATACTCTGGCTTAAGTGCATCTCACTAGGTGATTAGGAGACTTCCTGGGATGGATCAGGCAAGAAGGAAGAAATGACTCCCTATCAGTTTTCACTTAAGAGTTGTCCCAGAAGAACATCAGAACTATTAGCTCCAATGACTCAGGGTCTGTGGGACTGATTTAACCATGAGCCCGCTAATGCAGAAATAAGCCTCCTCCAGAACAAAGAACCAGATAGGATTTTTAAAAAAAAGAATCTTGGAGGTGCAAAGAAAAATCCAAACTGAGACATGCAAAAACTCAGAAACGTGTAGGAGCATCTGAAGAAGCTAGGCTTGTCTAGGTCACCATTATAAGATGATAGTACTATAGGTAAGGGACAGAGGTGCATCTACCCTTGCAGATGAAATTCATATTATAGCTGGAACTAGGACTGCCATTCAGAGAAAGCTTTCTGACTTAAAATGAAAAAAACTTTGACTATTTCTACAAACACACTTGAAGTTTAATATGCTACCTCCTTTCTTGTAGCAAAATCAAAGATCTTATTCTGCCTGTCACTGTGGTGCTTGCAGAAAACATGCTTGATTAAAAAAGCAGGTGATACTTTCAAGAAAGTGCCCTTATCAAATGACACTGTGTCACAGAATTGAAGAAATCTCTGAGGATATTAGCAAAAAGAATGAGGGTTACTGTGGCACCTTAGAGACTAACTAATTTATTTGTGCATAAGCACAAATATGCATAGAGTGGAAACTACACTACGAAGATTTTATATTATATATATGCATATATATATATATGCAAGGGTCTATTAGACCCTCTTCTCCTAAAGAAGAGGGTTGAAGAGGGTCTATATAATATACTAGCAGAAATACCCGGTGTTGCTCGGGGTATTTGTAGTTGGAAACTGGGATGTAAAAAGACTACAATGTTTTTTATTAATACAAAATTTGTTCAGAAGTCTCATTTTGTCTAATTAATTTCATTCTCTTGCATTTAGATGTGGTTTCTCCGATACATTTTCGCTTTTTACGCAGCATAACGAATAGGGTCCTTTTTAAGAAAAAAAACAGTGTATTTAATTATGTTTGCGCTACACAACACTAAGCTCTCTGGTTATCTGTATTATTACATCATAGCTATGTCACAGACAACAGCATGTGTCAACCTGCTGCCCAGATGATGTTATGTGAGCTATGTAGTTGATGTTAATGAGCTTTAAAGAATTTAACCCCTAGGGGATGTAAGAGGTGAGATTTTAAAAATTTTCAATTCTTACCCTGATTAGGACCCTAAAGCCTATAACTGTACCAAATTTCAAGTATCTAGCTGAAACAGCGTGGAAGTAGTAAGGGAACATACATACACCATTCATACCCCACCTGCGAAGGACCCCGGAATCCCTCAGCTCTGTGCCCCCTCCCCACCTGCGACGGATCCGAGTTGGGTTTGGTCAGATGGTAAGTGAGGTAGGGGTGTCGGGTTTGGTCAGGGGGTGAGGTGGCGGTGTTGGGTTTGGTTGGGGGGGTCAGGTGGGGGTGTTGGGTTTGGTCGGGGGGTGAGGTGGGGGTGTCGGGTTTGCTCTCTGCCCCCATCCAACGGACCCTGCACTCGCTCAGCTGTCTGCCCCCTCCCCACCTCTGACTGACCCGAGCAACGCCGGGCATTTTCACTAGTCTATATATATAAAAAAGTCAAATGGTGTATGTATGTATGTACGTAAGCTTACTCCTTCCACACCGTTTGAGCTAGAGACTTGAAATTTGGTACAGTTAGAGGTCTTGGGGTCCTAATGGTCGTATGGGTCGAAAATTTTTCAAATCTCACCTCTGACGCCCCCCAGGGCTGAAAGTCTTTAAAGGCCAATCACATCAGCTGGGCAGCTATGTTGTTATGATGTCAGAATACCCCCTCCAACAGACACCGCACTCGCTCAGCTCTCTGCCCCTCCCCCCTCTAACGGAACCCCGGAATCCCTCAGCTCTGTGCCCCCTCCCACCTCCAATGGAACCCCGGAATCCCTCAGCTCTGTGCCCCCTCTCCTCTCCGATGGAACCCCGGAATCCCTCAGCTCTGTGCCCCCTCCTGCCTCCAATGGAACCCCGGAATCCCTCAGCTCTCTGCCCCCTCCCACCTCCGATGGAACCCCGGAATCCCTCAGCTCTGTGCCCCCTCCCGCCTCCAACGGAACCCCGGAATCCCTCAGCTCTCTACCCCCTCCCCCCTCCGACGGAACCCCGGAATCCCTCAGCTCTGTGCCCCCTCTCCCCTCCGATGGAACCCCGGAATCCCTCAGCTCTGTGCCCCCTGCCCACCTCCGACGGACCCGAGTTGGGTTTGGTCCGAGGGTAAGTGAGGTAGGGGTGTCGGGTTTGGCTGGGGGGATGAGGTGGGGGTGTCGGGTTTGGTCGGGGGGGTGAGGTGGGGGTGTCGGGTTTGGTCGGGGGAATAAATAAATAAAGAGAGCATGAAAGGATAGGGGTTGCCATACCAAATCTAAGGAGACTAATCAATTAAGGTGGGCTATTATCAGCAGGAGAGAAAAAGAACATTTGTAGTGATAAACAGGATAGCCTGTTTCAAACAGTTGACAAAAAGGTGTGAGTAACGGTAGGGGGAAAAATTAGCCTGGGGAAATAGTTTTTAGTTTGTGTAATGCTTCTGTGTTTGACACTCTGTGGTTAGCTCAACTTGCCCATCTCACAGATATATTTAGCTGAATGATCTAAATTTGTCCCTGAAATGCCATGACACTAACAATCTGAATATCTATAATAAAGTGAACGCTTATATCAGGAAAACTAACTTCTGGAAGTCCAAATGTCGATACAAAGACTTTACCTGCTTTCCAGTGCTTCATGAGGTCTGAACAGGGGAAACTGAACAGAGCAAAACTATTTCCCCAACATTCAACTCATTCCCCAACTCAGCTCAACTCAACTAAGTAAGAAACCCATTCATTTTTTCAGATCTTAGCAGCAGTAACGTCTCTGCCAGACAGCAAGAAAATTTTCTTGAGTTCTCCTCAGACCACAGTCTACAAATGAAGTTTAATGACTCCACACTAACCTAGTTCTGGTGTTTAGTACAGAAAGAGTACATTAACCTTGGGAATCATGCTTTGGATATTCTGTTATCTTCTGAGTCAACATATATTTGTGCAGTCTCATTTTCGGCTATGACTGCCACCAAGACAAAGAATAAGAATACACTCAATGTGAAAAAAAAACTAAATCTTGCTGTCACATCACTGCCTACCAGAATTACAAGACTCACAAGTGAAAAAGAGGCTCAGATATCACACTGAAATAGTTATATTCCAATTGATATATTTTATAATTATTTGGTAAAAATGAGAAAGTAAGCAATTTTTCAGTAATAGTGTGCTGTGACACTTCCCTATTTTTATGTCTCATTTTATAAGTAGCTTTAAGTGAAGTGAAACTAGAGTACGCAAGTCAAATCACACTCCTGAAAGGAGTACAGTAGTCTGGAAAGGTTGACCACTTGCTTTAAAGCATGCCTGGTAGATAGAGAACCACATTCTATCCTAATACGGTTACATGACTTTTGTGTACACAGGCAAGAATAAGCCATAATGCAAAATGGTGCAGACAAGCACATTTCATAACCATATTTTAACATGGTTACATTTGTAGCATATACAGGGCTTTACAGGTCACAGACAATGCTCCCCTCATATGGGAGTCTCAGCATCATCAGATATGTGATGCTTACGATCATCTTCTTGTAGAGCCCATAGTGAAGCACCAGACTGTGGGTCAGTGCCAAGCGATGAGGCTTCATGGGATGTCCTGCCCCTGGAAAGAAAAAAAGAAGACAGTCAGCACTCACAGATCACACACGGGGGATTCATAGCTAGACACACCACTCTCTGACACCCACACTCCTCCCACACACAGAACTACCTCCCCCTGCCTTCTCCCACCCCCACCGGACCAGCTCCCCCTGCCTTCTCCCAACCCACCTTCCCACACACAGGGTCAGCTCCAATCTCACTCCCCATACGCAGGGCTAGCTCCCCCTGCCCTCTCCAGTCCCCACCCCACACTCAAGAACACTGTGATGCTGTATGCAATCTGGGGGACACTTCAGACTATTATGAATACCAATATTGTAAGATTGCAATGAGTTATGCCAGACATGCCATGTAAGATATCTGCAAAAGTTATAATTTGCCAGATATGATAATCTCATTTATGTGTTTGTATCACCTTTGTATTATGGTTTATAGATATGTATGTATGTCTGTATTTCAAACTTGTGCTATGCTTCTGGGTGACACCCCAGACAGTTTGGCATCAGCACTGCCTAGCCTGGTTGATGGCCCATTAAGGACAATCAGCTATAGAACTGACCCATTGAGAGAAGGCAGAGGACTCAGCAAGGCTCTGGAAAAATTTTGCTATAAAGGGCAGGTCTACACTACAGACTGGATGAGCAGGTAGCGATCGATCTTTCGGGGGTCAATTTATCGTGTCTAATCTAGACACAATAAATTGATCCCTGAGCACTCTCCAGTTGACTCCGGAACTCCACCGCCACAAGAGTAGACGGGGGAGCAGCAACAGTTGACTCAGCGCCATGAAGACGCTACAGTAAGTCGATTTAAATACATTGATTTCATCTATGCTTTCCCTGTAGCTGAAGTTGTGTATCTTAGGTCAATTTCCGCCCCCCACTTCCCACTGGTGTAGACCAGGGCAAACTGAAGCTCTGAACAAAGGACTGAATGATCCATCAAAGCTGCAGATGTATTCCAGAGGGCCTTTCAAATCAACTCACAAATACTAATAGGAACCTGATATATGGACTCTGAAGTCTTTGAATGTGACTGTTTTACCGTTTATCTCTCTTCTTGTTATTTCTTTTTTCTTTATAATAAACCTTTAGTTTTAGACCAGGGTGGGCAAACTATAGTTCGCGGGACACATCTGGCCCACCAGACGATTTAATCCGGCCCTTAAGCTTCTTCTGGGGAGCAGGGTCTGGGGCTTACCCCACTTCCGTGCTCCAGTTGGGGCAGGGCCAGCTTCAGCCTTTTTGCTGCTCCAAGCAGTGGGGGGAAAAAAAAATCTACTTGTGGAGCTGCTGCCAAAACGCCGCGGCCAGAAGAAGCGGTGAAGCGGGTATGACCACCGAAAGCTGCGGAGCACTGCCCAATTACGGACAGCCCGCCGCCCCCCAACGTTCACCGCCCCAAGCACAAACTTGGGATGCTGGTGCTGGGAGTCATCCCTGAGCTGGGAAGTGGGGCTAGCTTGCACAGCTCCTGGAAGCAGTGACATGTGTCCCCCCTCATCGGCTCCTACGTTTAGGGGCAGCCAGGGAGCTCCGCACACCTGCCACCCCACCCCAAGTGCCACCCCCACAGCTCCTATTGGCCGCAGTTCCCAGGAACTCCTATTGGCCGCAGTTCCCGGGCCACAGCAGCAGCACCTGTAGACGGGGCAGCATGCAGAGTCGTCTGGTAATACGTCCTTGTAGGAGCCAGAGGGGGGACATGTTGCTGCTTCTTGGAGCTGCTTGAGGTAAGCACCGCTTGGAGCCTGCAGCCCTCAGCCCTTCCCAGGCCCAGCCTCCTGCCCCTGCCCTGATCCCCCTCCCACCCTCCAAAACCCTCAATCCCAGCCTGGAGCACCCTCCTGCACTCCAAACCCCTCATCCCTAGCCCCATCACAGAGCCCGCACCCACAGATAGAGCCCTCATCACCCCCCACCACACCCCAACCTGGAGTCCCGTCCTGCACCAAACTCATTTATGGCCACACCAGAGCCTGTGCCCCCAGCCAGAGCCCACATCCATCCTGAACCCCAGCCCCAATTTTATGGGCATATCCAGATTTCCATATCCAGATGTGTCCCTCAGGCCAAAAAGTTTTCCACTCCTCTTTTAGACACTAAAGGATTGTCTGGCAGTGTGGTATTTTGGATAAGATCCACACCTATGCTGACCTAGTAACATGGCTGACTCTTTGGGGTCAGAAGAACATTTTGTATATGTGAATAGAGTTTTAAAATTCTCACTGTACTGGATCTAGGTGCTGACTGAGAACCAAAGTACTGGAATGGAATAAATGGGGCTGTGTCATTTCTTTTTTTTGCTTCTTGATAGACCGTGTCGGGGATCAGAAGCACACACTGTGGCTGGGTGGATAGTTTAACTTCAGTGTTACCCACCAGCCTTGGGAGTACCTGCTCTCCCTTTTGCACCCTGCCCTGATCTTGGCATTTCCAATGAGGGCTGCCCCAGGCACTATAGGTCACATTGGCATAGTCTTGGCAGGATCCACAGAACCAGATCATTTGGGTTTTGGATCAGAACCTCATGCTATTCCAAATTTTTAAATTTTGATACTGAAAGTGTTAAATGTTAAAGTTAGTCACAATGAGTGATCCACAATCAAAACTGCAAGGCATGAGTGATTGCCAGCATTTTCCGCATGAGAGAGAAATGGCAGCACTTCAGATGCATTGGAAGCAAGCCTTCGTCCATCTGGAAAAAGAAGCTATGGAGAGAGCCAGAGAATCTTAAGGAGGCAAATGGAGCTGCTGCAAGCTGAGATCTAAGTTGCCAGCCTTAAACTCCAAATCAAAATAATGAAAGAACAGCAGGAACTGTATTATCCTGGAAGCCCAGCTCCTCTCTACAGCAATGATGGACACAGAATCTGTTCAGTTTATAAGAATTCTGGTATGCTGTTTAATAATGATGTGGTAACTATGTTTAATCAGGTTAATGTCATAACCCAGTCCCAGAAAAAATATGAATGTAAATCCTCTGTATTATCTGTAGCTAACAGGAAGATATTTGAAGAGGGAGTGTTTAACCAGATATGCTATAACAAGGAAGGGTTTTGGTCTCTAGCCTGGAGATTGCGGAAAATAGCTGTTTGTCCAGTGAGAGAAGCAGTTTATATAGTGAAGAAATTTCTGACTGTCTCTCTAAGATCTCAGAAGTGAATCTGGAATTAGAGGAAGTACAGAAAGCAGCTCAGGGTGTTCCTCACAGTCCTAGGACCAATCTTATTAAAAAATGATTCGGAGAAAGTGGTAAACAGTGAGGTGGCAAAGTTTGCAGATGATACTAAACTACTCAACCAAAGCAGACTGTGAAGAATTGAAAAAATATATCACAAAACTAAGGTAACAAAGTCCTGTGGCACCTTAAAGACTAACTATAAAGTTTTGAAGCATAAGCTTTCGTGGGCTAATACCCACTTCGTCGGATGCAAACAGTGGAAGTGTCCAGAGGCAGGTATAGAAAAGTAGGCAAGAACCAGGTGGGAGGTAACAAGGTTAGTCCAATTAGGCTGAACCAGCTTATCATCTCCGATCAGGGAGGGTGGGTTATTCTTCTAGCATTTGAATGGGGGGTGTGAACATGGAGAGAGGAGAAACTATTTCTGTAATTAGCAAGCCATTGCAGGTCTTTGTTCAATCCGAGATTGTTTGTGTTGAATTTGCAAATGAATTGTAGCTCTGCAGTTTCCCTTTGCAGTCTGGACTTGAAGTTTTTTTGCTGCAGTATGGTGACTTTTAAATCTGCAATTGTGTGTCCAGGCAGGTTGAAGTGTTCTCCTACAGGTTTTTGTATATTGCCATTCCTAATATCTGATTTGTGTGCATTTATCCTTTTTCGTAGGGACTGTCCAGTTTGGCCGATGTACATAGCAGAGGGAGACTGGTGGCATATAATGGCATATATGACATTGGATGATGTGCAGGTGAATGAACCAGTGATGGTATGGTTGATCTGGTTCGGTCCTGTGATGGTGTTGCTGGTGTAGATATGTGGGCAGAGTTGGCATCGAGGTTTGTTGCATGGATTGGTGATTGGGCAACAAAATGGCAAATTAAATTTAATGTGGATAAATGTAAAGTAATGCACATTGGAAAAAATAACGGCAACTATAAATACAATATGATAGGGGCTAATTTAGCTAAAACTAATCAGGAAAAAGATTTTGGAATCATTGTGGATAGTTCTCTTAAAAACATCTACACAGTGTGCAGTGGCAGTCAAAAAAAGCAAACAGGATGTTAGGAATCATTAAAAAAGGGATAGGGAATAAGACAGAGAATATCTTATTGCCCTTATATAAATCTTATTTCCCTTATATAAATCTTGAATACTGCATACAGATGTGGTCTCCTCATCTCAAAAAGGATATACTGGCATTAGAAAAGGTTCAGAGAAGGGCAACTAAAATGATTAGTGGTTTGGAACAGGTCCCATATGAGGAGAGATTAAAGAGGCTAGGACTGTTCAGCTTGGAAAAGAGAAGACTAAGGGGGGGATATGATAGAGGTATATAAAATTATGAGTGGCGTGGAGAACATGAATAAGGAAAAGTTATTTACTTGTTCCCATAATGTAAGATCTAGGAGCCACCAAATGAAATTAATGGTCAGCAAGTTTAAAACAAATAAAAGGAAGGGCTTCACACAGCGCACAATCAACCGGTGGAATTCCTTGCCGGAGGAGGTTGTGAAGACTAGGAATATAACAGGGTTTAAAAGAAAGCAGGATAAAATCATGGAGGTTGAGTCCATTAATAGTTATTAGTCAAAATGGTTAAGGAATGGTGTTTGAAGTGCTAACTGAGGAAGGCAAGGGTAGATTTCTAGTGGATGTGGGAGTGCTAGCAAGTGAAGTTTGTAAAAGTGAGCTTGAACCAGGTAAAAGTGATGTACTTAAAGTAGCTCAGCATGAGGAGTCACGGTTTCTGTGAGGCAACAGTTTATCTGTTGAAGGAAAAACTGTTTCCAATTGTTTGTCTGTTGTAAATATCAGTTTTCCTAATGAAAGAGAATGTATGTACACCTTTGTGGAGCAGATAGAAAGTACCTCTCAGCCAATGATGGTTGAGGATGCTTCAGTTGTCCCAGAGGTGGTTCTGGACTTAACTGAAGCCCAAGAAGGAAGTGTTCCTAAGCCCATATGCAGATGACCAGTGAGAAAAGCTGCAGAGGGAAAGAGGGTGCCTCCTCCAACCCTTTAACCATGGAGTGTAGCAACTTACCTGAAAATGGGTTATGTGTAAGTCCTCTGAACCTTCCAGAGATTATTCTGGGTGTAAGTGAAACTCTGAGGGAGTCTGTTGTGGCTCCACAGAGCAATGCTCCCTACCCCTCAGTCCCCTACCCACCCAGAGCCCACTCTTGCCCCTCTCCCATGCCCTGTCTCCCCAAGCCCCACTCCTTACACCCACCCCCCCACCCCGGGCCCGCTCCTTACACCCACCCCCCCACCCCCCGCCCGGGGCCCGCTCCTTACACCCACCCCCTCACCCCCCGCCCGGGGCCCGCTCCTTACACCCACCCCCCCACCCCCCGCCCGGGGCCCGCTCCTTACACCCACCCCCCCACCCCCCGCCCGGGGCCCGCTCCTTACACCCACCCCCCACCCCCCGCCCGGGGCCCGCTCCTTACACTCCACCCCATCACCCGCCCGGGGCCCGCTCCTTACACCCACCCCCCGCCCGGGGCCCGCTCCTTACACCTCCCCCCACCCCCCGCCCGGGGCTCGCTCCTTACACTCCACCCCATCACCCGCCCAGGGCCCGCTCCCTGCCCGCCGCCCAGGGCTTAGGACGGGGCCGCTGCTCGCCCAGGCCCCGGGCCCCGGGCCCCGGGCCCCGCGCCTCTCACCGTAATGGAAGTTGCCCACGTCCGGGTCATAGAAATAGGCCACGGTCTTAGCCATGGCGCGCCGCCGGCAAGACCCGCCACCCGTGCCCCGCCCACAACAGCTGACCTCACCACGCTCCGAGCCCCGCCCCTAACGCCGATAGCTCGCACGAGCCCGCCCCGCCGGGTCCTCGGCGGGATGACAGGGGGCGTGGCCCTGCAGAGCCAACGAGTCTTGGCTCGCGGCCGGTACCAATCCCCGGCCGCGCTGCAGTCAGAGTGTCTGCGCGCGCAGCTAGGGGAGGAGTGACCCTGCCGTCCTCAGGCAGCGGCCTAGGGGGACCTCGTGCTCTCGCGGCTCCCTGCAGCGGCGCGCGGAGAGGCCGTGGCGTTCCCCCAGGCTCCCTTAGAGCCTCGCTGCACAGCGCGGAGAAGCCTGGGGGCGATTCCGGGGGCATTCCCCGCGGCTCAGGAATGCTCAGCAGCAGTAGCCTCCGGGTGATCGAGGCCGAGCTCTGTCCCAAGGCACAGAGGCGGCCAGTGGCAAGGCTACCCCAAGAGGGACGCAGAGTAAAAATGCATCCCTTGGCCCTCATGCCATGGCAAGGAAATGCCAGTGGACGCCTATGACCCGGGACGTAGAGGCAGAACTTGTCTGTCAATGTCACTCAGAACGAACCGACTCCTCCTACCAGCCTCTGTCCAAACTGGTAAAACTGTGCGCAGATACAAAATTTGTATCCGCATACGATTCCCAAACATGGTCTCTGGATAGCCAGATAAAAGACTTGGATATCAGTCTCTCCCTATGTCTGAGGGCAGGAAAAATCACATAGGCACATAGGACAGACTGCTCCCAGAGAGAAAGGCAGCAGGCCCCGCACAAAAGAAGGCCAGACAGAACCCCAAAGAGAGATAATCCACTCCAAAACAACTTGAATCAGAGAGAAAAGGGGTGGTCAAAATCTGAAATTCACCACTTAACACAACAATTAATAATCCATTAAAAATATTTTCCTCTAATAGGGTAATACCCTATTAAATAGAGAGAACACCAGTAATGTTACTGTATAAAGTTTCACTTACATAAGGTCACCCCTGTGATGTTTATTTTATTGTATCGTCTCTGATATTTACATGGATAGTATGTGCAAGTTTTTTAAGACTTCCTAAATAAAGATATACCTTAACAAAGCAGTATTTTCCTAAAGCTCTGAGCAATAAAAGTTACCAATACCATTAACTCTAGCCTTTGAGAGCATCTTTGAAAGTGAATGGGAAAATCTTTACATTACATCTCATACATAAAACCTGCAGATAATGAGTTTCTGTAGATTACACGTCTCAAATGGCTGTGGGCAGATTTTGCAGTGGCTGCAGAAGCCAAGGAAATTCTTATCTCAATAGAAGGGACTAGGAGGGTGGTGAAGCATTGGAATGGGTTTCACCTTCCTTAGAGGTTTTTAAGGTCAGCCTTGACCAAGCCCTGGCTGGGATGATTTAGTTGGGGATTGGTCCTGCTTTGAACAGGGGGTTGGTCTAGATGACCTCCAGAGGTCCCTTCCAACCCTAATATTCTATGATTCTATGACTGGCCCAAAGAAGAAATCAGACAACCCTACAACAAACTAATGAGGCAGCTTCTGTCTCATGTTAAGGATCAGTTTCAGGTACCTGCCTTTCTGAAGAGGAGCTAACCAAGATTTAGCAATTCATTGTCAAAATATGCTCACCATAATCCTTTCCTTCTTACATATGTCAGGATATGTGAATCATAGAATCATAGAATATCAGGGGTGGAAGGGACCTCAGGAGGTCATCTATTCCAAACCCCTGCTCAAAGCAGGACCAATCTCCAACTAAATCATCTAATCCAGGGCTTTGTCAAGTCTGACCTTACAAACCTCTAAGGAAGGAGATTCTACCACCTCCCTAGGTAACCCATTCCAGTGCTTCATCACCCTCCTAGTGAAAACGTTTTTCCTAATATCCAATCTAAACCTTTCCAACTGCAACTTGAGACCATTACTCCTTGTTCTGTCATCTGCTACCACTGAGAAGAGTCTACAGCCATCCTCTTTGGAACCCCCCATTCAGTTAGTTGAAGGCTGCTATCAAATCCTCCCTCACTCTTCTGCAGCTAAATAATCCCAGTTTCCTCAGCCTCTCCTCGTAAATCATGTGCCCCAGCCCCCTAATCATTTTTGTTGCCCTCCACTGGACTCTGTCCAGTTTGTCCACATCCTTTCTGTAGTGGGGGGCCCAGAACTGGACACAGTACTCCAGATGAGGCCTCACAAATACTGAATAGAGGGGAATGATCACGTCCCTTGATCTGCTGGCAATGCTCCTACTTATACAGCCCAAAATGCCATTAGCATTTTTGGCACCAAGGACATACTGTTGACTCATATCCAGCTTCTCATTCACTGTAACCCCTAAGTCCTTTTCTGCAGAACGGCTGCCTAGCCACTCGGTCCCTAGTCTGTGGCAGTGCATGGGATTCTTCCTTCCTAAGTGCAGGACTTTGCACTTGTCCTTGTTGAACCTCATCAAATTTCTTTTGGCCCAATCCTCTAATTTGTCTAGGCCCCTTTGTATCCTATCCCTACTCTCTAGCGTATCTACCGCTCCTCCCAGTTTAATGTCATCTGCAAAGTTGCTGAGGCTGCAATCCGCACCATCCTCCAGATCATGAATGAAGATATTGAACAAAACCGGTATCAGGACTGATCCTTGGGGCGCTCGGCTTGATACTGGCTGCCAACTAGACATGGAGCAATTGATCACTACCTGTTGAGCCCAATGATCTAGCCAGATTTCTATCCACTGTGACAAGGTGGCTCCTCAGACTCCCCGGACTCAGGCCCTTTAGCTGTTCTCTTCTGGCTGGGGTTTGGCTCCCAGCTGGCTAGGAAGGGCTAACTCCCTCCTTCCTGCTTTCATGTCTGCTGGCAGCCTCTCTGACTCTGTCTCTCGCTCTCCTTCACTCCTCTCTGCTTTCACCAACCTCACTCTTCTGATTCCTCCTGCCTCCAAACTCGCTCCTCAACTCCCACCCTCTTCTTTGGGGAGGAGTCTTTTTAAAGGGCTCTGCCAGCCTCCTTAACTGGCCTCAGCTGGATCCAATTAAACTGCAGTTATCCCTCTCACCACAACCTTCTCTGGCCCTCGCCTGCCCTGGGTTTACCACACATCCCCCCCCCCCCGCTCAACACCATGGGGTTGGGCTACTTGGGTCGCTGAACAGTGGACCCTCGACAGGCCATCCGCATTTCCGTGCAGGCGGCCGGACCTATGTTGCACACGGAAATGAAAGGGTTGCAGCGAGAGGAACCATCTGGTGACTCTTGCATTTTTGTCCTTGTTTTGCTGCATCCACTTCAGCGGGGCATGGTCAGTGACCAGGGTAAACCGTCTCCCGAGCAGATAGTAGCGGAGGCTTTCTACGGCCCACTTTACCGCCAGGCACTCCTTCTCTACTACGGCATATTTCCGTTCCCTGGGCAGTAGCTTCCGACTGAGGAAGAGGACTGGGTGGTCTTCTCCATCCACCATCTGGGAGAGCACCGCTCCTAGCCCCACCTCAGAGGCGTCAGTCTGCAAAAAAAACTCCTTTTCCCAATCCGGGGCTATTAGCACGGGGTCGGTGCAGAGGGCTGTCCGCAGATCCCTAAACGCCTCCTCTGCTGGAGTCGACCATTTCACGATGTCCGGGCCACGGGCTCTCGTCAGGTCCGTTAATGGGCATGCCCTGGCGGCGAAATGGGGAATGAACCGTCGATAGTACCCAACCAACCCCAGGAACGCTCGGACCTGCTTCTTCCGGACTGGTCGTGGCCACTTCTGGATCGCCTCTAACTTGTTAAGCTGGGGTTTTACCAGGCCTCTCCCCACTATATATCCGAGGTATTTGGCTTCTGCTAGCCCAATCGAGCACTTGGCGGGATTTGCAGTCAGGCCAGCCTTCCTCAGGGTGTCTAGCACTGCCTCTACCTTCCCCAAGTGTGTCTCCCAGTCGGGGCTATGGATAATCACGTCGTCCAAGTACGCGGCTGCGTACTTACGATGCGGCCGCAGCAGTTTGTCCATGAGCCGCTGGAAGGTGGCGGGGGCTCCGTGCAACCCAAAGGGGAGGACCGTATACTGGAACAAACCCTCTGGGGTGGCAAAGGCCGTTTTCTCCTTGTCCGCCGGGGCCAGGGAGATTTGCCAATAACCTTTGGTCAGGTCAAGGGTGGACAGGAACCGCGCTGTCCCGAGCCGGTCAATCAGCTCGTCTATTCGGGGTAACGGATATGCATCGAACTGGGAAACGTCATTTAGCCTCCGGAAGTCGTTGCAGAATCGCACACTGCCATCTGGCTTGGGTACCAAGACCACGGGACTGGACCACTGGCTATGGGACTCTTCTATGACCCCTAATTTTAGCATTTTTCGGACTTCTGCCCCAATCACTTCCCTTCTTGCCTCTGGGATCCGGTAGGGCTTGACATGTACCTTTACCCCGGGCTCCGTGTGGATGTGGTGGTGCACCTCCCTGGTTCGGCCGGGTGCTTCCGAGAACACGTCCGGGTGGCGTCTGATCATGCTGATCACTTCCTCTCTTTGGTTTGGGGTCAGCTCGGGGGATATCCCTATCTGGCTAGGCTGGTTCCCTTCCCGGGGGGTTGCTCCTAGCGCGACCACTTGAGCCTCTCTATCCTGCCATGGCTTCAGTAGGTTCACGTGATAGATCTGCTCTGGTTTCCGGCGTCCAGGCTGTCGGACTTTATAGTCTACGTCCCCCACGGCTTCAATCACCTCATAAGGCCCTTGCCACTGGGCTAACAGTTTACTTTCAGCCGTGGGTACGAGCACCATCACCCGGTCCCCCACCTGGAACTTCCGGCTCAACGCCTGGCGATCGTAGTACCTTCGCTGGGCCTCTTGGGCCTTCTGCATGTGCTCTCGCACAATGGGGGTGACCTGAGCGATCCTCTCTCTCATCCGTAATACGTGATCAATGACATTTCTCCCCGGATTCGGCTGTTCTTCCCAACCCTCTTTGGCTATATCGAGTAACCCTCGAGGGTGGCGTCCATATAACAACTCGAATGGGGAGAATCCCGTTGAGGCCTGCGGTACCTCCCTCACCGCAAACAGTAGGTAGGGGAGCAGGGTGTCCCAATCCTTCCCGTCCCTGCTCACTACCTTCCGGATCATGCTCTTCAATGTCCTATTGAAGCGTTCAACCAGGCCGTCAGTCTGGGGATGGTAAACCGATGTCCTTAGGGCCCGCACTTGGAGCAGGTCGCATAAGTCCTTCATCAGTTTAGACACAAAGGGGGTCCCTTGATCGGTCAGGATCTCTTTGGGTATCCCTACTCGGGAAAAGATCTGCACCAACTCCCGGGCTATGGTCTTTGACATCGTGTTCCGTAGGGGCACGGCTTCCGGGTATCGGGTGGCGTAGTCTAGCACAACCAGTATGTGCTGATGGCCCCGGGCAGACTTCTCGAGGGGGCCTACCAGGTCCATAGCGATCCTCTCGAACGGGACTTCAATGATGGGTAGGGGTACCAGAGGGGCCCGTAAGTGTGGCCGGGGGGCATGCAATTGGCAGTCCGGGCAGGAGGCACAATACCGCCGGACAGCCGCATAAACTCCGGGCCAAAAAAATCTTTTCAGGATCCGGTCGAGGGTTTTATCTACCCCTAGGTGGCCCCCGAAGAGATGGCTGTGGGCTAGGTCCATCACACCTCTCTGGTGCTTCTGGGGCACCAAGAGTTGCTCTACGGCTTGGTCCGGCCTCTGGTCTACCCTGTATAACAAGTCCCCCTTTATCACATAGTACGGCCCTCGTCCCTTAACTTTTCCTTCCACCGGGACTCCATTTACCTCAACTACTTCCTTTCGGATATTGTGGTAGGCTGGATCATTGGCTTGATCCTGCCCAAAATTTTCCATTGACGGGCCAATTGGCCCCAACTCCAGGGAATCTACCCCCGGCTCCTCCTCAGGGGCAGTCTGGGGGGCACTAGGTCCGGCGTCGGGTTCCCCCAGAGCTCGCCGAGCCCTCGTCCCTCTGGGGCTTACTTGTTCCCCTACCAGCACAACCCTCCGGTACTGGGTCAAAATCTTCGTCCCCAACTCTTTAGCTGCCCTTCTCTCCCTCCGAGACTTCTTGGGTCCCCCAGGCATGGAAAATAGCTCTGGGTCAAATTCCCGGAAGGCCGGGGGCCCACGATCCCTCGGCGCTATCTCCTGGATCTCGGCGCTAACTCCTTCCGCTTCCCTTCCGGGGAGTAGGCTATCGAACCCTGGGAAGTCTCGCCCAATGAGGACTGGATAAGGGAGCTTCGGGACTACTCCCACCATTACCTTCGTGGGGTTTCCCAGGATATCTATACTCACGGGGATGGTGGGGTAATAGTTAACATCCCCATGCACACAGGATACTCCTGAGCGCTTGGCCCGGGCGAGTTGGTCCCGCCCGACCAGCTTCCCCGAGACCAGCGTGACCGCACTCCCTGAGTCGACTAACGCGGTGGTGCTAATGCCGTTCATCTTAACGGGCCGGGTGTATCTATGGGGGGCCATCGCGACCCCCACTTGATTTATCAGGTC
The DNA here is from genome assembly GCA_032164245.1 of Sternotherus odoratus. Classification (NCBI taxonomy): domain Eukaryota; kingdom Metazoa; phylum Chordata; order Testudines; family Kinosternidae; genus Sternotherus; species Sternotherus odoratus. Next base: position 33,374,491 of record JAVMKO010000008.1, read on the forward strand.
ACATGGACTTTCTATCCCCCCCCCCCAGTCACATTGCATAGGTTCCACCTGGTTTGGGCACTGGGCAGCTATATGCCCCACTTCCCCACATGCATAACAACGTATACCTGCTCGGGCTAGTCCCCTGGTTTTCGGGCTGTTAGGCCTTTCCCCCCGAGTCATGTTCCCCCAGTCCCCAAGCCTCTCCATGTTCTCAGGCTGATCCCCAGCCTCTTTTCCTCCTTCCATATATCGGCTTGGAGTCACGGTAATCCGGGGTTTTGGCCCTGAGACTTGCCTCCTATTCGGGCGCGTTCCTTCCCTGGAAGTCCGAGGCAACTCTTGGGAGGCTAGGTGTCTTTCCACGAGGGATACTAGCTCGTCATAGGAGGAGGGATCGTTCTTACGGACCCACCCCCTTATGTCCGGTGGCAACCCCCGCATATACCTGTCCCGGACTAGGATTTCTACCACTTTCTCGGGGCCGTGAGTCTCGGGCCGCAGCCACTTCCGGGCGAGGTGGATCAAGTCGAACAGCTGGGACCGCGGTGCCTTGTCGGCCTTGTACCTCCATTCGTGGAACCGCTGGGCCCTCAGGGCTGGCGTCACTCCCGCCCTTGCCAGGATCTCGGCCTTTAGCTGGGGATAATCCGCCGCTGCCTCGGTTGCCAAGTCAAAATAGGCCTTCTGGGCCTCCCCACACAGAAAGGGGGCCAGGATACTCGCCCACTGCTCCCGGGGCCAGGCCTCTCGCAGGGCTGTCCTCTCAAATGCAAGAAGGTAGGCCTCGGTATCGTCGTCCACTGTCATTTTCTGTAAGTAGTTGCCCGCCCTCAGTGGCCGGGGGTCGGGGCCCCCACGGGCCATGGTGCCCAGGACTTTTATCTGTTTTGCTAGCTCTTGCAGTGTAGCTCGGTCCTGGGCTGCCTGGGACATCAGCAACTGGTTAGTCTCTTGCTGCACTCGCACTGCTTCTTGTTGGGCCGCAGTGGCCTGAACCAGTGCCTTCACCACCTCCTCCATTTTAAATTTTTTTTTGTTTGTTTTTTTTTGTTTTTTTTGAGGGGGCCTTTGCCTTGCCCGAGAGGACTGGCCACCGAGTCTACTCACTGCATCCCACCTCTGACACCACGTGTGACAAGGTGGCTCCTCAGACTCCCCGGACTCAGGCCCTTTAGCTGTTCTCTTCTGGCTGGGGTTTGGCTCCCAGCTGGCTAGGAAGGGCTAACTCCCTCCTTCCTGCTTTCATGTCTGCTGGCAGCCTCTCTGACTCTGTCTCTCGCTCTCCTTCACTCCTCTCTGCTTTCACCAACCTCACTCTTCTGATTCCTCCTGCCTCCAAACTCGCTCCTCAACTCCCACCCTCTTCTTTGGGGAGGAGTCTTTTTAAAGGGCTCTGCCAGCCTCCTTAACTGGCCTCAGCTGGATCCAATTAAACTGCAGTTATCCCTCTCACCACAACCTTCTCTGGCCCTCGCCTGCCCTGGGTTTACCACACCACCTTATAGTCCATTCATCCAGCCCATCCTTCTTTAACTTGCTGGCAAGATTACAGTGGGAGACTGTATCAAAAGCTTTGCTAAAGTCAAGGAATAACACCCACCCACTGCTTTCCCCACATCCATAGAGCAAGTTATCTCATCATAGAAGGCAATTAGGTTAGTCAGGCATGACTTGCCTTTGGTGAATCCATGCTGACTGTTCCTTTCCTCAAAGTGTTTCAAAATTGATTCCTTGATCCACATTTTTTCCAAGAACTGAGGTGAGGCTGACTGGCCTGTAGCTCCTTGGATCTTCCTCCTCCCTTTTTTAAAGATGGGCACTACATTTGCCTTTTTCCAGTCATCCAGGACCTCCCCCGATCACCATGAGTTTACAAAGATAATGGTCAATGGCTTTGCAATCACATCCACCAACTCCTTTAGCACCCTTGTGTGACAAAGTAGGAATACTGTGTGTGCATGCCTCAGTTTCCCCTATGCATTTCTTGAGCGTCTATGTGGAGGGAAAGGAATGTGTAGCTGATGCAAAGCAGAGCCACTGCAGGTGTTAATGGGTGAAGCTGTAACTTGACCCCAGGAGGGAAACAGAGGTCAGGTGATGCCTCTAGCCCTGGAAGAGAGACAAAGAAAAGCAGAGGAGGGGCTGGAGGGGGAGTTGTCGGCTGGAGCCAGGCAAGGAAGGGGAGAGGAGCTATCTCGCTCTCTGGCCCCAATATGGATCCAGCTGAGGGCTCACGCTCGCTGTATGGTCTGTGTTAGACCAGATAAAAGTCATCGAATAAACCTGTTTTACTGGCTGGCTGAGAGTCATGTTTGACTGTGGATTTGGGGTTCAGAATCCATGGGCTCCTTCAGGACCCCACCCAGGCGGGCTTGCTGGGGGAAGCACATGGAGGGGCAGAAGGTGCTGAATGCTCCGAGGTCAGATGTAGGAAGGTGGAATGGGTACCCGTGAAGCTCCTAGCCTTGGAAACAGGCTGTGTACGGAGAAGGGGCCCTTCACCCGAAGTCCTGTCTGGCTTCCTAGGGAGCAGTTTCAGTCCATCGCCCGGGCGCTCCGTGACACCTTGGATGCAGTGCATCTGGCCCCATGGACTTATGCTCATCCAGCTTTTCTAAATAGTCTTGAACCACTTCTTTCTCCACAGAGGGCTGGTCACCTTCTCCCCATACTGTGCTGTGCAGTGCAGTGGTCTTGGAACTGACCTTGTTTGTGAAGACGGGGGCAAAAAAAGCATTGAGTACATTTCCACATCCTGAGTCACTAGTTTGCCTCCCCCACACTTTCCCTGACCTTCTTGTTGCTAACATACCTGTAGAAACCCTTCTTGTTACCCTTAGCATCCCTTGCTAGCTGCAACTCCAAGTGTGATTTAGCCTTCCTGATTTCACTCCTGCATGCCTGAGTAATATTCTTATACTCCTCCCTGATCATTTGTCCAGTTTTCCACTTCTTGTAAGCTTCTTTCTTGTGTTTAAGATCAGCAAGGATTTCACTGTTAAGCCAAGCTGGCCTCATGCCATATTTACTATTCTTTCTACACATCGGGATGGTTTGTTCCTGCTACCTCAATAAGTATTCTTTAAAATACTTATTGAGCTAGCTCTCCTGGACTTCTCTCCCCCCTCATGTTATTCTCCTAGGGAATCCTGCCCATCAGTTCCCTGAGGGAGTCAAAGTCTGATTTTCTGAAGTCCAGGATCTGTATTCTGCTGCTCTCCTTTTTTCCTTGTGGCAGGATCCTGAACTTGACCATCTCATGGTCATTGCCTCCCAGGTTCCCATCCACTTTTACTTCCCCTACTAATTCTTCCCTGTTTATGAGCAGCAGGTCAAGAAGGGCTCTCCCCCTAATTGGTTCCTCCAGCACTTGCACCAGGAAATTGTCCCCTATACTTTCCAAAAACTTCTCAGCTCCCTTGATGGTATGCAGTGTGGAACCAGGTGAGACCACGAAAGGCGGAAACATGTAGGTTCTTACATAGGAATGGTCATACTAGGTCAGACAAAAGGTCCATCTAGCCCAGTATCCTGTATTCTGACATTGACTGGTGCTAGGGTCATCAGAACAGGAACATTATCGAGTGATCCATCCAATGTTGCTCAGTCCCAGCTTCTGGCAGTCAGAGGTTTAGGGACACCCAGAAAAGAGGGTTGCATCTCTGACCATTTTGGCTAATAACCATTGATGGACCTTGTGACAAGTGCAGTCTGGGAGGTGCGGGAACCGCTGTGTCCCCTAACCAGCCAACTAGGTTGGCCCTTGTCACACTGCTTTGCTGATGATTCAGGCAGCCTCTCCAGGCCATGTTATGACCCAATATGACAGCAGGTGGCGCCACAAACACACGAGCTACCTGAGTGCTTTACCTAAGAGTCATTCAAGGAGAAACAGGAGACAACAGCCAAGTTCCTAGCTCTCCAGCCTTGCCCCCTTGCTGTATTATATACCCAGAATTATACTGCCTTGCACTGCACTGGGATCTGTACAATGCAAGCTCATAAATATATTTCATTCATCCCGCAATGTGTGAAAGATATGCAGCTGTGTTAACCAATCTGAGATTTTTCTCAGACACTTCACTCCCCCCATCACCATGAGTTTTCAGAGATAATGGCCAATGGCTCTGCAATCACATCCACCAACTCCTTTAGCATCCTCGGATGCAGCACATCTGGCCCCATGGACGTATGCTCATCCAGCTTTTCTAAATAGTCCTGAACCACTTCTTTCTCCACAGAGGGTTGGTCACCTTCTCCCCATGCTGTGCTGTGCACTTCATTTAAAGAATCAGGGTGGTAGCCGTGTTAGTCTGGAATAGCAGAGTTAACAAAGTCCTGTGGCACCTTAAAGACTAACTATAAAGTTTTGAAGCATGAGCTTTCGTGGGCTAATACCCACTTCGCTCATGCTTCAAAACTTTATAGTTAGTCTTTAAGGTGCCACAGGACTTTGTTAACACTTCATTTAAAGACACACTGGTTAAGATAAAACAAGTTTATTAACTACAAAAAGATAGATTTTAAATTATGGCAAATAGATCAAAGCAAATTACCTTGCAAATATACAAAAATGCAAATTAAGCCTAATATACTAACTAGATAGATAGGATTCGAATTAGCAATTTCTCACCCTGACTGATGATACCAGTAGTCTACCTAGTTTCCAAAGAAATCAATTTAGCCTAGGATCAGCACTTCTCCCAGCTGAGCCTTTGTTCCTCAGCTGTTTTCAAGAGTTTTCTTGTGTGTAGGGTGAGTCTGCAAGATGATGTCACTCCCCACCTTATATAGTTTTTTCATATGTCAGGAACCCTTTGTTCCAAGCTAAGTTCCCAGACCAGTTTGTGGAAAAATACAGGTACCAAAATGGAGTTCAGTGTCATGTGGTCTGGTCACATGCCCATGCCTTGTTGAATCATAGCAGCCATTACTCATAATCTGGCTGAAATGTTCACAGGAAGGCTAAACTCTTCCCTGTTCCATTGTCTTTGCTGATGGACCATTGTTAAAGGGCTTTCCCTTCACCCCCTCCCTTGGTTCTTGTCACGTAGACAGAAAGCAGAAGATCAAAACTCCAAAATGCAGGCAATGCAATGTTTATTTGGGTTAGTTCCAAGCAAGCACATCCATAGCGCTACATGCTGGCAGAATTTGTTTTCCAGTGTGCCTTTCCCAGCTCTATTCACCATGTGTCCCCCTTCCCAGTTCTGATGCTGCAGAGCCTTGCTTGTGTCCCCCTTCCCACCTCCTCCTTCTTACCAGGCTTAAGTACACCTGCAGAGCACACACCCAGTCACACCCTTTACAACCCTTGCTCCCTGAGCCCCTTCCTGCACACCACCCTCCCTCCCGCACCCCAACCTCCCACCCCAGCCCTACAGTAACGGCCCCACAAGCAATTTCCCCACCCCAATGTGGCCCTCAGACTAAATACTTTGCCCACCCATGCTCTAGTCCTTTGTCTGTGGAGCAGATGGAAAGTACCTCTCAGCCTATGATGATTGAGGATATTTCAGTTGTCCCAGAGGTGGTTCTGGGCTAAACTGAAGCCCAAGAAGGAAGTGTTCCTAAGTTTATATGTGGTAACCTGCCTATGGCCAATGAGAAAAGCTGCTCCAATCCTTTAACCATGGAATGTAGCAGCTTGCCTGAAAAGGGGTTATGTGAAAGTCCTCCGAATCTTCCAGAGATTATTCTGGGTGTAAGTGAAACTCTGAGGGAGTCTGTTGTGGCTCCACAGAGCAATGCTCCCTACCCCTCAGTCCCCTACCCACCCAGAGCCCACTCTTGCCCCTCTCCCATGCCCTGTCTCCCCAAGCCCCGCTCATATCACCCGCCCAGATCCTGCTCCCTACCCTCCTCAACCCACCCAGGGCCTGCTCCCTACCCAAACTTTTTGGCTGAAGGGCCACATCTGGGTTCTGAAATTGTACGGAGGGCCGGGTAGGGAAGGTTGTGCCTCCCCAAACAGCCTGGTTCCCACCCCCTATCTGACCTGCACTCACTTCCCACCCCCTGCTCCTTGTCCCCTGATCATCATCTCTGCCCCCCAGGACCACACTCCCTATCTAAGACCCGTGCTCCTTGTCCCCTGACTGCCTCCTCCCCTGACTCCCCCACCCTCACCACCACCCCTGGAACCCCACTCCAATCTAACCCCCCTTTGTTCCCTGACTGCCCCCCTAAGACCCACCCACCCTAACCACCCCCACCCCCCACTCCCTAACACCCCACTCTTTGTCCCCTGACAGTCCCCTCATCTCTGGGACCGCACCCCCACCTAAGACCCCCCACTCCTTGCCCCCTGACTTTCCCCTCCCGAGACATCCCCACCCCCTATCTAAGTCCCCCCCTCTCCTTTTTTGCCCCGCTGGAACCCGGCGCTCCCTCGCGGGGGAGCGGACTGCGGCTGGGCGCAGCGCTCCATCCCCGCGGGGGAGCGAGACCGCGGCTCGCCCGGGATCGCTGCACTCCACCCGGCGCTCCGGCGCGTGGGAGTGGGATCGCGTTGCTCTGCCCGGCGCTCCCTCGAGGGGGAACTGAATCGCGGCTCCACCAGCGCTCCTTCGCGGGAGAGCGGGATCACCGCTGGGCCCGGGATCGCTGCATTCCACCCGGCGCTCCATCCCGGGAGAGCGGGATCGCTGCGCTCGTCCCGGAGCTCCGTAGCGGGAGAGCGGAATCGCGGCTCCGCTCAGCGCTCATTAGCCGGGACAGCTGGATCGCTGCTGGGCCCGGCGCTTGGTCGCGGGAGAACGGGATCGCCGCTCCGCCCGGCGCTGGGTCGCGGGAGAACGGGATCGCCGCTCCGCCCGGCTCTGGGTCGCGGGAGAACGGGATCACGGCGCTGGGCCGTCACTCCGTTGCGGGGGTGCGGAACCGCGGCTCTGGGTCACAGCCTCATCTGCTCCCGCCCAGCAACGACCCCTGAAAACCTCCCCATTCCAGCTACTGGAAACCATTTGCCTGGGAATTAAATAAGCAGCATCCTGGGTCATTTCTTATGGTTCCCATCTCAGAACCGCCACTTCTTGAAGGATCGCGGCTCGGGCCGCGCTCGGTCGCCGAGGTGTGGGACAGCGACGCTGGGCCCGCCGCGTTCCGTCGCGGGAGAACCAGACCGCCGCGCTAGGCCCGGAGCTGGGTTTCGGGGGTGCGGGATCTCGGCTTGGCCCGGCGCTCCATCACTGGAGAGCGGGACTGAGGCGCTCCGTCGCGGGAGAGCGGCGCTCAGCCTGGAGCGCCAGGCGCTCCGTCGCGGGGGGACCCGGATCGTAGCTCGCCCCCCGCTCTGTCGCGGGAGAGCGGGACCTCGGCTCTGGGCCCAGCGCTCCGTCCTGGGAGAACGGGACCGGGGCCCCGCTCCCCTGGCCGTAGCTCGCGGGCCCTAGTTCGCCCGCCGCTGCTCTAAGGAAAACCCTCCTAGTTGCTAGAAATGGTTCGGCCAGTTCCGCACCAACATCCCTAGGTACAACTCTACGGGCCATGGGGACTCAGTGGAGACACAACAAACAGCTTCCAGGCAGGGGAACTTGCTAATTCCTGGATGCTCATGGGCAGCCAAGGCGACTCCTCTACCCACTGGTGCGCCTGCGAAAGCCCCGGTATGATTCCGGAGCTGAGAGCCCCATTGATGCCTTCCCCATACAACGTGCCCCGGTCAATCTGGCTGAGACAGACAGCACATGGGGGGGGGGGGGGATTGGGAAGGGGCTCAGAACTGCCACTTAGTGAGGGGTGCGGGACCGCGGTGCTCCGCCCGGAGCTCTGTCGCGGCGGGAGAGCGGGATCGCGGCTCGGCCCCGCGCTCCGTCGCTGGCGAGCGGGATCGCGGCTCGGCTGGGGTTCGGGATCGCGGCGCTCTGTCCCGGGCGATCGGAATCGTGGCGCTGGGTCACGGCCCCATCTGCTCCCGCCCAGCAACAATCCCTGTAAATCTCCTCATTCGAGCCACTTGCCTGTAAATTAAATAAGCAACATAATGGTTCGGTTCTTATGGTTCCCATCTCTTTCAATTGCAGTTTAACGGCAGTGGGGAAAGTGAGGTCATCTGTGGCTGCAAACTACCTCATGAATTCATCTTGTGTCGGCGCTGGCAGAGAGGTGCCAGCAGCCTGGTGACAATTAAATTTCAAAACTACGGGCATCGCAAAGGAGCTGCAGGCATCATCACAGGGATTCAGCTCTAAGTTGTGTCTAGCCTGTGGCGCCCAGTCTGAGCCAGGGACAGCTGAATCAGGCTTGTGGGGCTCAAACTGTAGGGCTAGAATATTCAGAACATGAATCACTGGATGATTCTCTGTTCTGTTCATTCCCTCTGGGACACCGGGCACTGGCCACTGTCTATGGACAGGATACTGGGCTAGCTGGACCTTTAGTCTGACACAGTATGGCTGTTCTTATCCTGGGGTTCAGCATGTCAGCGAAGCTGGTCTGTCCAGCACAGGACTTGTTAGCTCCATGTCTTTAGGTCTCATTTCATTGCATTTTTAGCTTTCACTGTTGAGATTTCCCCCTGTCCTTGATAATCCAGCTATTAAGATTTCCTTAATGCCATCCCATTGCTCCTGTGATAAACCCAATAGTCACCTACAAATCAGTGCTGATGGGTCTTGTTGCCCATGGCCATTTCAATCATGCACTATTGAGGCCCTCAGTTCTTATCAATCCACACCTATGCTGTTTGGTTTTGCAAAGCGAATGCCAAAAGCAAAATAAAATCTCACTTCCTAGTTCTTGGGGGGGGGGGGCGGTGCCAGGCAATAGAATTCAATGAACTAGAGACTATGGGAGTCTGCACATCTCAGGGGCAGGACAGGAAGCCATGGCTGGCTGCTTTCAGGTGGAAACTGCCTATCCTGGTATGCAAGGAGAAGCTGGGTCAAGTCTGCCACAGCCTCAGGTGAAGAGGAACAAGGAAGAGCTGTAAATCTTTGAAGGAGGGCTCATCTCCCTTTCACATGGGCAGGGAGACCCTATTGCTGCTGGCTCCTAAGCACACTCACACAGCCCTTGGGAGGACTTGACCCTCACAACTACAGTAAAACCTCGATTTAACGGACTTCGGATGCAACGGACAAAATTTTAAAGAAAGTCTGATGCATCCGAAATCGTTTGTCGAGGGCTGACTGCCCGCTCCCTGCTGCCGCCTGGCTCCCAGCAGCAGGCGGGCTGGCTGGCGGGTCCCAGCAGCCGGGACCCGGGCGGGCTGGCTGGCTGACGGCTCCCGCCCGGGTCCCAGCAGCCAGGACCTGGGCAGGCTGGCTGGCTGATGGTTCCCGCCCGGGTCCCAGCAGCCAGGACCTGGGCAGGCTGGCTGGCTGACGGCCCCCGCCCGGGTCCCAGCAGCCAGGACCTGGGCAGGCTGGCTGGCTGATGGTTCCCGCCCGGGTCCCAGCAGCCAGGACCTGGGCAGGCTGGCTGGCTGACGGCCCCCGCCCGGGTCCCAGCAGCCAGGACCCGGGCAGGCTGGCTGGCTGACGGCTGCCGCCTGGGTCCCAGCATCCGGGACCCAGGTGGGCTGGCTGACGGCTCCCGCCCGGGTCCCGGCAGCGGGCGGGCTGCGGAGCTGCCGCCCTGACCCTGTGGCGGGCGGGCTGCTGCTCCGACAGCTTGTTGTTTTTTTTTAATTAAATAATGGACTTTTGGATTTAACGGACACCCCCTCGCCCGAATTAGTCCGTTAAATGGAGGTTTTACTGTACAAGGCTTGGATGCTCTGATTCCGGACCACAGCACACCCAAAGGGTGGCAACTCTTGTTTCTGCTTCAGGCCCTAAACTTGAAGCCAGCCCCTTGGCATTTGAGACTCTCTGGAGGCAACTCAAACTGTGGACCCTAGACTGGCAGTCTGTGTTGGCTCAAAGCCTCCCAGAGATGCTACACAGTGCTACACAGTGCAGATCTGCAGATAGCTCGGTACCATACATTACCACTGGGACCAGCGCTATTATCACAGTGGCTGAGGTAATAACTTTCATTGGACCAATACCTTTGCAGCCAAACTACCTCGAATGGTCCCTTACAATATGTGTCAGCCCCTCCAATTTTAGTTTAAACCAATTTTTACCAAAAAATTCCTGGGTTTTACAAAAAGTATTATTCAGTTTTTTTCTGATTTCCACCCTACTTTTGTGTGTATATATATATATATATATATATATATATATATATATATATATATAAACCAATAACTTGTTTTATTAGTAAAATACAATCCATTGCATGAGATCTATGTATTACAATAATACATTCATCTGTGTGTTTATGCCAAGCTGCCTCGAGGTAAGGCTCTGTATTAGTCTAGAAGATACACACACTAAACAAACAGGTGCGCACACAAACTCTGCAGTCGGTGCACATCCAAATGTACAGATGAATCTCACACCCCCATCACGGAGTGCCCAGGCGATGGTCTGGAACTGCTCCCTAGGAAGCCAGACAGGACTTCGGGTGAAGGGCCCCTTCTCCATACACAGCCTGTTTCCAAGGCTAGGAGCTTCACGGGTACCCACTTCCACCTTCCTGCATCTGACCTTGGAGCATTCAGCAACTTCTGCCCCTCCGTGTGCTTGCCCCAGCAAGCCTGCCTGGGCTGGGTCCTGAGGGAGCCCATGGATTCTGCACCCCAAATCCACAGTCAAACGTGACTCTCAGTCAGCCAGTAAAACAGGTTTATTCGATTACTTCTATCTGGTCTAACACAGACCATACAGCGAGCGTGAGCCCTCAGCTGGATCCATCTTGGGGCCAGAGAGCGAGATAGCTCATCTCCCCTTCCCTGCCTGGCTCCAGCTGACAACTCCCCCTCCAGCCCCTCCTCTGCCTTTCTTTGTCTCTTTTCCTGGGCTAGGCGAACATCACCTGACCTCCCTCCAACAGGTTCCGCTGACCTCTCTCCCCCACCTGGGGTCAGATTACAGCTTCTGGTATGGACACCTGCAGAGAGACTGTGCTTTGCATCATTCCTACTTCGTCACACCCCCACATACACATTTCAAGCTGTTAGCAGATAATGGTTTGAAGATCTAACACACTAAAATGGGAAGAAAATGAAAATCTGTATAGGAATGCAAGGAAGTATTCAAAAGTTTTTAAAAAAGAAAACCAGGAGAAAAGGATGAAGTTGAGTGAATGTACTGCAAATGGTGTGGCCCAATTATTAAATGTAAATATTTATAGGCTAATAGTTCTAAGGCTACATCATTAAACTGTTTATTCAAATAAAAAGTTGTGTTTGGGGATTAGAGATGTATTGTTTTCTTAAAGTCAGAGGTGGCATTGTGTTTTGAGTTCTGTAGCAGACCGCATCGATGAACAAAATTCAAAGTATTGATCTGCTGAGTACTTTTTTCCCATCCTTCTGTCCTCCAAAATAAACCCTGATATTTACCCAGAAAAATAATTAATAGTTTTGTAGCACTGATTTTCACCTGTTTTTGTTGAGGTGGTAATAAACACTGAAATTTCCAAGAACAATTAAATAAAATAAAAACGGAAAACAAAGGGCCCTAAATATATGCTAACTGATTGGTTCTCAAAGTGGGGGTCGCGACCCCTTAAGGGGTCACGGGCTGTCACGGAGTGTGGGGAGTCCGGTCCCTGCACCCCCGCTTCCTTAGATTCACAGAGATTCTCAGCCAGCCAGTAGATCAGAAGGTTTATTGAGATGACAGGAACACAATCCAACTCCGAGCTTCCCAGTCTAGACAGGACCCCTCAGTCAGGCCCTTCTGGGGGACCGGGAGATGAGGCCCAGGGTTTTGGGGCTCCCGGCCTTCTTCCCCGACTTCTTTCTCCCTCCTACCCTGAGCACAACCCCGCCAAAAACTGTTTCCCTGCCTACTTCCTGTCCCCTCCCCCCAAGCCTTTGTTAGCAACACACAGACATCCAGCGTCCCATCACCTGGCTGGGGTCAGGTTACATCCCAGCATCACCTTTTACCGTCACATCACCCCCCCCCTCCAGACTGAACTAAGCGGGGTCACTCTGATCAGTGACCTGGGGAAGTTCAGGGCCCCCTCTCCGGGACAGCGCGTCCGCTATCATGTTGGCACTTCCCTTCACATGGACCACGTCCATGTCATAATCCTGCAGGAGCAGACTCCACCGCAGGAGCTTGGCATTGGCCCCTTTCATCTGGTGCAGCCAGGTCAGGGGAGAGTGGTCGGTGTACATGGTGAAGCGTCGCCCAAATAGATACGGTTGTAGTTTCTTGAGGGCCCACACCATGGCCAGGCATTCCTTCTCGATGGCCGCATAATTCTGCTCCCGGGGGAGCAACTTCTTGCTCAGGTACACGATGGGGTGTCTCTCCCCCTTTTCATCCTCCTGCATTAACACCGCCCCCAACCCCACGTCTGAGGCGTCGGTGAATACCACGAACGGCTTGTCAAAGTCCGGGTTTGCTAGAACCGGGCCGCTGACCAGAGCCTCTTTCAGCACACAGAGAGCCTTCTGGCACTGCTCTGTCCAGACCACCTTGTCGGGCTTCCCCTTCTTGCATAGCTCGGTGATGGGGGCGGCGGTGGCGCTGAAGTGGGGCACAAACCTTCGGTAGTACCCCGCCATCCCGATGAAGGCTTGGACCTGCTTTTTGGTTCGGGGCACGGGCCAGTTTTTGATCGCCTCCACCTTGGCTGGTTCTGGCTTTAGGTGGCCGCTCCCCACCCGGTGGCCCAGGTAGGACACTTCAGCCATCCCCACCTTGCACTTCTCTGCCTTTATGGTCAGCCCAGCGTGCCGGAGCCGGTCCAGCACTTGTCCGACCTGGGACACATGGTCCTCCCAGGTCTGGCTAAAGACACAGATGTCATCGATATATGCTACCGCAAAACTCTCCATCCCCCTCAGGAGCTGATCCACCAGGCGCTGGAAGGTGGCCGGCGCCCCTTTGAGGCCGAAGGGCAGGGTCAGGAACTCATAGAGCCCCAGCGGGGTGATAAAGGCCGATTTCAGCCTGGCATCTGCATCCAGTGGCACCTGCCAGTAACCCTTTGTAAGATCCATAGTGGTGAGGTAACGAGCTCCCCCCAACTTGTCCAGGAGCTCGTCAGGCCTTGGCATGGGGTAGGCATCAGAGACAGTGATGGCATTGAGCTTTCGATAGTCCACACAGAACCGGATCGACCCGTCTTTTTTGGGGATCAGCACCACCGGTGAGGCCCAGGGGCTGGACGATGGCTGGATCACCCCCAGAGCCAGCATCTCCCGGACCTCCCTCTCCAGGTCCTTGGCAGTGTTCCCTGTGACTCGGTAGAGGGAGCATCTTATAGGGAGGTGCAATCCTGTCTGCACCCGGTGGACAGTCAGATTAGTGCGTCCAGGCCGGTTGGAAAACAGTGGTCGGTACAGCTGCAGCACCCCTCTGATCTCAGCTTGCTGGGCAGGGGTTAGCTGATCTGAGAGGGGAATTGTTTCCAGGGGGGAGCCAGCTCCTGTCTCAGGGAATAGATCCACTAGAGGGTCAGCTCCCTGCTCCTCCCAATGCCCACACACGGCCAACACCACATTCCCCCTGTCATAATAGGGCTTCATCATGTTTACATGGTACACCCGGTGCTGGTGGGCCCGGTTAGACAGCTCCACCACATAGTTCACCTCATTTAGTTGCTTGACAACCTTAAAAGGGCCTTCCCAGGCGGCCTGAAGCTTGTTTTTCCTCACCGGGATGAGAACCATCACCTGATCCCCGGTGGCGTAGGCGCGGGCCCGCGCCGTGCGGTCATACCAGACCTTCTGCTTCCTCTGGGCTCTGGCCAGATTCTCCTGGGCCAGGCCCATGAGCTCAGCAAGTCTCTCTCGGAAGGTCAGGACATACTCCACCACCGATTCTCCCTCGGGGGCAGCCTCCCCCTCCCATTCATCTCTCATCAGGTCCAGGGGCCCCCTTACCCTCCGTCCATATAGCAGTTCGAAAGGCGAAAATCCGGTAGACTCCTGGGGCACCTCCCTGTACGCAAACAGCAGGTGAGGTAAGTACTTGTCCCAGTCCTGTGGGTGCTGGTTCATAAAGGTTTTCAGCATAATCTTCAATGTCCCATTGAACCTCTCCACCAGCCCGTTGGACTGGGGGTGATACGCTGAGGCCCAGCTGTGTCGGACCCCACTTTTCTCCCACAAACTCTGGTATAGGGCCGACATGAAGTTGGACCCTTGGTCAGTTAAGACTTCCTTGGGGAACCCCACTCGGCTGAAAATGGTCAGCAGCGCGTCTGCCACAGTGTCTGCTTCAATGGAGGATAAGGGCACTGCCTCGGGGTAGCGGGTGGCGAAATCCACCACCACCAGGATGTATTTCTTCCCCGAGCGGGTCATCTTGCTGAAAGGCCCCACTATGTCCATAGCCACCTTCTGAAAAGGCTCCTCTATGATAGGCAAAGGTCTCAAAGCTGCTTTCCCCTTGTCCCGGGCCTTCCCCACCCGCTGGCAGGGGTCACAGGATCGGCAGTACTGGCGGACAGCCCTAAAGGCCCCAGGCCAGTAAAAGTTCTGTAGCAGCCTCTGCCCGGTGCGCCGGATTCCCTGGTGCCCTGCGAGAGGGATGTCATGGGCCAGGTACAATAACTTGGGGCGATACTTCTGGGGGACCACCAGCTGCCTCCGGATCCCCCAGGACTCCATTTCCCCGGGGGGAGCCCATTCCCGGTACAGGAACCCCTTCTCCCACAGGAACCTCTCCTGGCAGCCTCTTCCCTTGGTTGGTACCTCACCCAGGCCAGCCAGGTCCCTGCACTTCTGCAAGGAGGGATCTCTCTGTAACTCAGTCTGGAATTCAGCGGTTGGGGAAGGGATGGGGCCTGGCTCCCTCCTGCTGGCTGAGTCTGAGGCCAGAGCCCCTCGGAGCCCGGTCCCTTGACACCCCCTCCCCACTGGGGTGGGATCCTGCACCCCCGGTACAGGACCCTCTCCACGGTCCAGGTACTGTGCCCCTCGCCGGCTCTGGCTACGGGTCACGACCAGGGCACCCTTGGGGTTGTTGGGCCAGTCCTCTAGGTCCCCTCCCATCAGCACCTCTGTAGGCAAATGGTGGTGCACCCCCACATTCTTAAGGCCCTCCTTGGTCCCCCATTTCAGGTGTACCCTTGCGACGGGCACCTTGAACGGGGTCCCGGCCACCCCTCTCAGGGTCAGGTAGGTGTTGGGCACCATCCGAGCTGGGGCCACCACCTCGGGCCGGGCCAGTGTCACCTCAGCCCCCGTATCCCAGTATCCATAGACCTTCCTCCCGTCCACCTCCAGGGGAACAATGTACTCGCTCCGCAGGGACAGCCCTGCGCCCACCCGGTAAACTGTGAACAGTGGGTCCTGAGCATCCCGTTCCCCGGAGGAGCTGGTCTGGGGCGCTCCCCCCTCCCGAGCAGGCGGTAAGTTGCCAGCCTCCCTTGCCGGGGCTCTCCGTCGCTCGTCAGGCTGGGTCTCTACCCAGTTAACCCTGGGGGAGTTCGGTCCGCTCGGTCTGTTCTGGAGCCTGGGGCACTGGGCCCGTATGTGGCCCCTCCGGCCACATTGGAAGCAGCTTAGGTCCCGCTGGTCCCCCGGGGCGGGTCGGTTGGTCCTGACGCTAGAGGTTCCCCTTTGATGGGGGGTCTCCGTGTTTCCCCGCTGGGAGGTCAGGAACTCTCTCTCGGTCTCGTGAAGGGCCGACTCCGGTGGGACTCCTCTCTGCTCCCCCCTGACCGACTGTTCACAAACTCATCGGCCAACTGCCCTGCGTGCTGTGGGTTCTCTGGCTTTTTGTCCATCAACCACAGCCTCAGGTCGGAGGGGCACTGGTCGTACAGATGCTCCAGTATGAACAGGTTGAGCAGGTCCTCCATCGTTCCGGCCCCCGCCGTCCACTTGCGGGCATATCCCTGCATCTGGTTGGCCAGTTGTAGGTAGGTGATCTCAGGGGTTTTCCGCTGACTCCGGAACCTTTTCCGGTACATCTCGGGAGTCAGCCCGAACTCGCGGAGCAGGGCCTTTTTGAACAGTTCATAGTCCCCTGCCTCCGCCTTGGTCATTCGGCTGTACGCCTCCACGGATTTGGGGTCCAGTAAGGGGGTGAGGAACTGGAGCCAGTCTGCAGGGTCAATCCGGTGCATCCCACAGGCGTTCTCGAAGGCTGTCAGGAAGCTATCCATGTCCTCCCCCTCCTTATGCCGGGCCAGGATGCCCTTATCAAAGCTCCGCGCGGCCTTGGGGCCCCCCTCACTCACCGCAGCCGGGGCCCCGCTGCTCCTCAGCCTGGCCAGCTCCAGCTCATGCTCACGGTCAAGCTGGCGCTGCCTCTCCGCATGCTGGCGCTGTTGCTCCTCGTGCTGACGTTGTTTGTCCTTCTCCTCCAGCTGAAGCTGGCACTGCCGTCGGCGCTCTGCCAACTCTTGCCAACTCTTCAACGTGATTTCTCTCAATTTTAGGTCCCATTCACTGTGCCTTGGGTCCAGGGGTGGGGACCCCTGCTGGGAGGGTCCCCTGCTGGCTGCCGGAGTCCGGGTGCCCTCGGTATTTGCTGGGCTTCCCCCAACCCCTCCCCTAGTTATAGGTGAGGGGGACCTTGAGACGTCTTCGGCAGCAGTCTGTCCCCTCCCAGCCCGGGCAGGCCCTGGGGCCGGCGCTGTGTCTGCCGGGCGGCTCCCCTCAGAGGCCGGGCTCGGGGCATTCGCACGATCCCTCTCCTCCAGCTGGGCAATCAGCTGCTCCTTGGTGAGCTTTGAAATGGGCAGCCCCCTCTGCCTGCACAGCTGCACCAGGTCACTCTTGAGGCGCTTGGCATACATCTTCCTGACGGCCACTCGCAGGCCTGTGCGTTCAGATTTCAATGGTTTTCAGGAGGAACCCCCTTGTGTGCCAGCCCTTCTCCACACCTCTCTCCCGGGGTCGAGTTGCAGCTCCTCGGCCACTGAGTCTGCTCACTGCAGTGCCCCAGGGGACCCCGCTTACTGCAACAGTCCTTGCTGGTCACACACTCTCAGGGGTTAAGCGTAGCTCCTCCGCCCCCCGAAAACACGTCTGACTTCAGCACACCTGGTCCCCCTTCGTTCTACTGCTCCCCAGTCACATACTGCAGGAAGTGCCGCTCACGCAGTGAAGTCGTATCCCACCGCTCTGCCACCAGTTGTCACGGAGTGTGGGGAGTCCGGTCCCTGCACCCCCGCTTCCTTAGATTCACAGAGATTCTCAGCCAGCCAGTAGATCAGAAGGTTTATTGAGATGACAGGAACACAATCCAACTCCGAGCTTCCCAGTCTAGACAGGACCCCTCAGTCAGGCCCTTCTGGGGGACCGGGAGATGAGGCCCAGGGTTTTGGGGCTCCCGGCCTTCTTCCCCGACTTCTTTCTCCCTCCTACCCTGAGCACAACCCCGCCAAAAACTGTTTCCCTGCCTACTTCCTGTCCCCTCCCCCCAAGCCTTTGTTAGCAACACACAGACATCCAGCGTCCCATCACCTGGCTGGGGTCAGGTTACATCCCAGCATCACCTTTTACCGTCACACGGGCCACTTTTGTTGGGTCGTGAGCCCCTACCCCAGCTGTGGGCTGCTGGTGCTGCAGTAGGCGACCCGGTACCTGCTGCGGGCGACCCGGCCTCTGCTGCGGGCTGCTGGGTTCAGCCACGATCCCTGTGGGCTGCCGGCTCCTGCCCTGACCTGCCAGTGGGCTGCTGGCCCCAGCCCTGACCCCAGCGGGCGGCGGGCTCCAGGCCCGACCCATGCGGCAGACTGTGATCCAGCCGTGAAGCCCAGTGCAGGCGGCAGGTTCCAGCCCCGGCCCCGCGGGTGGCTGGCTCCAGCCCCGACACTGGTGGTGGGCTGCGATCCAGCCACGATGCCCGGGACAGGTGGCGGGTCCCTGACCTACAAATGCAAGACTGGATTATCCAGTCTCACAATAAAGACAAAATCTCGAAACCAGCTTGATGTGAAGGATGACATCAGATGCGCCCTTTCTAAAACAACACCAAGAATAAAACTTCTTGTTTTATTCTTATCAAATAAACAGCATCATCCATCTCATTGATTTTTGGCTGCTTTAGGTCTTTAATTGCTGTCAAATATTAAAATAAAATTCTATTTAAAAATAACTTTTCCACTTATTTTTAATTAAATAAAAATGTGTTTTATTCTTAATTTAAAAAGCAGTGAGAAAAGGTAAATTCATTTTAAGCAATAGGGTTTATATTTAGTATTTAACAGTATTAAATATCAAAAATGTGTATTTAATTTCTATGGGGGGTCACGGTCAGAAGCTCAGTGTTCAAAAGGAGTCACCAATACAAAAAATTTGAGAACCACTGTGCTAACTACTTACGCTAAACAATCTGTTCCCCCCTGCATTTAGCTGTGACACTCGGAGTACCCTTCCCAGCCCTGACAAAGAGCTCTGTGTGACTTGAAAGCTTGTCTCTCTCACCAACAAAAGTTGGTTCAATAAAAGATCTGACCTCTCCCGCCTTGTCTCTCTAATATCTTGGGACCTACCCAGCTACAACACCAGCTCAGCCTCCAAGTGGAAAACAATAGCAAGAACCCAAACAGGGATCGAGATGGACCCCTAGCTGGCAGCCATTGAAACACGGATTGTAACTCAGAGAGCTCTAAGCAGTTATGGCTCCCTTCTGCCTCAGTGAACCTTATTAAAGTATGATGTGATTGGAATAACAGAGACTTGGTGGGATAACTCAAATGACTGGAGCACTGTCATAGATGAATATAAACTGTTCAGGAAGGACAGGCAGGGCAGAAAGGGTGGGGAGGTTACATTGTATGTAAGAGAACAGTATGACTGCTCAGAGCTCCGGTATGAAACTGCAGAAAAACCTGAGAGTTCCTGGATTAAGTTTAGAAGTGTGAGCAACAAGGCTGATGTCGTGGTGGGAGTCTGCTATAGACCACCAGACCAGGGGGATGAGATGAATGAGGCTTTCTTTCAGCAACTAGAGAAGTTACTAGATCACAAGCCGTGGTTCTCATGGGAGATTTCAATCACCCTGATATCTGCTGGGAGAGCAATACAGTGGTGCACAGACAATCCAGGAAGTTTTTGGAAAGTGTAGGGGACAATTTCTTAGTGCAAGTGCTGGAGGAACCAACTAGGGGCAGAGCTTTTCTTGACCTGCTGCTCACAAACCATGAAGAATTAGTAGGGGAAGCAAAAGTGGATGGGAACCTGGGAGGCAGTGACCACGAGATGGTTGAGTTCAGGATCCTGACACAGGGGAAAAAGGAGAGCAGTAGAATACGGACCTTGGACTTCAGAAAATCAGACTTTGACTCCCTCAGGGAACTGATGGGCAGGATCCCCTGGGAGAAGAACATGAAGGGGAAAGGAGTCCAGGAGAGCTGGCTGTATCTTAAAGAATCCTTATTGAGGTTGCAGGAACAAACCATCCCGATGTGTAGAAAGAATAGTAAATATGGCAGGTGACCAGCTTGGTTGAACAGTGAAATCCTTGCTGATCTTAAATGCAAAAAAGCAGCTTACAATAAGTGGAAGATTGGACAGATGACAAGGGAGGGATATTGCTCAGGCATGTAGGAGTGAAGTCAGGAAGGCTAAATCACACTTGGAGTTGCAGCTAGCAAGGGATGTTAAGGGTAACAAGAAGGGTTTCTTTAGGTATGTTAGCAACAAGAAAATAGTCAAGGAAAGTGTTGGCCCCTTACTGAATGAGGGAGGCAACCTAGTGACAGAGGATGTGGAAAAGCAAATGTACTCAATACTTTATTTGCCTCTGTCTTCTCGAACAAGGTCAGCTCCCAGACTACTGCACTGGGCAGCACAGCATGGGGAGGAGGTGACCAGCTGTCTGTAGAAAAATAAGTGATTCAGGACTATTTAGAACAGCTGGACGAGCACAAGTCCATGGGGCCGGATGCGCTGCATCTAAGGGTGCTAAAGGAGTTGGCTGATGTAATTGCAGAGCCATTGGCCATTATCTTTGAAAAATCATGGTAATTGGGGGAGGTCCCAGATGACTGGAAAAAGGCTAATGTAGTGCCCATCTTTAAAAAAGGGAAGAAGGAGAATCCAGGGAATTACAGGCCAGTCAGCCTCACCTCAGAGCCTGGAAAAATCATGTAGCAGGTCATCAAGGAATCAATCCTGAAGCACTTACAGGAGAGGAAAGTGATCAGGAACAGTCAGCATGGATTCACCAAGGACAAATCATGCCTGACTAACCTAATTGCCTTCTACGATGAGATAACTGGCTCTGTGGATGAGGGCAAAGCAGTGGATGTGTTGTTCCTTGACTTCAAGAAAGATTTTGATATGGTCTCCCACAATATTCTTGCCAGCAAGTTAAAGAAGTATGGGCTGGATGAATGGACCATAAGGTGGATAGAAAGCTGGCTGGATCGTCGGGCTCAACGGGTAGTGATCAATGGCTCCATGTCTAGTTGGCAGCCAGTATCAAGTGGAGTGTCCCAAGGATCGGTCCTGGGACCGGTTTTATTCAATAACTTTATCAGTGATCTGGAGAATGGTGTCGACTGCACCCTCAGCAAGTTTGCAGATTACACTAAACTGGGAGGAGTGGTAGATACACTGGAGGGTAGGGATAGGATACAGAGGGACCTAGACAAATTAGAGGACTGGGCCAAAAGAAATCTGATGAGGTTCAACAAGGACAAGTGCAGAGTCCTGCACTTAGGACGGAAGAATCCCATGCACTGCTACATCCTACGGACCGAATGGCTAGGCAGCCGTTCTGCAGAAAAGGACCTAGGGGTTACAGTGGATGAGAAGCTGGATATGAGTCAACAGTATGCCCTTGTTGCCAAGAAAGCTAATGGCATTTTGGGCTGTATAAGTAGGGGCTTTGCCAGCAGATTGAGGGACATGATTGTTCCCCTCTATTTGACATTGGTGAGGCCTCATCTAGAGTACTGTGTCCAGTTCTGGGGCCCACACTACAAGAAGGATGTGAAAAATAGGAAAGAGTCCAGAGAAGGGCAACAAAAATGATCAGGGGCCTGGAGCACATGACTTATGAGGAGAGGCTGAGGGAACTGGGATTGTTTAGTCTACAGAAGAGAAGACTGAGGGGAGATTTGATAGCTGCTTTCAACTACCTGAAAGGGGGTTCTAAAGAGGATGGATCTAGACTGTTCTCAGTGGTAGCAGATGACCGAACAAGGAGTAATGGTCTCAAGTTGCAGTTTGGAAGGTTTAGATTGGATATTAGGAAAAACTTTTTCACTAGGAGGGTGGTGAAGCATTGGAATGGGTTACCTAGGGAGGTGGTAGAATCACCTTCCTTAAAGGTTTCTAACGTCAGGCATGATAAAGCCCTGACAGGGATGATTTAGTTGGGGATTGGTCCTGCTTTGAGCAGGGGGTTGGACTAGATGACCTCCAGAGGTCCCTTCCAACCCTGATATTCTATGATTCTATGAAAGAGCCGTTGTGGCCCCCTCATCACATTTACACATATGCATCATCGTAAGAAACAAAATATTTGGGAGACATGTAATTTGGCACCTTCTGCAGAACTGCATGTTTAATGAGCATCACCACACCGCAAGTCATAAGATGTGAACCCAGGCATCTTAATAAAGACAATGCTCATACTAGTTAATAATAAGACCCATTTGCCAAGCTTGCTTGGGAGCAGCCCTGAGAGGAGCAAAACTGGTAGTTGAGAGCAAACTGTTTGTACCTAAACAAATTATCCTGTGCCCTACTCCAGCACTCGTCAAGTGAGGATCCCACAGCACTTGACAAACTACTGTTAACTAAAGAAAACAAGGAATACTTATAGCACTTTAGAGACTAACTAACTAACTAAGGTGCTACAAGTATTCCTCATTTTCTTTATGGATACAGTCTAACACGGCTGCTATTCTTAATACTGTTAACTAAGCATCACAACACAGGTACGTGGGTGCTGCCAGACAAGCTCAGACTCATGGTCCATCTAGCCTAGCATCAAGCCTCAAGCATTGCCCAGTATCAGATGCTTCAGCGGGAGGTTCGAGAAACCCTGCAGCAGGCAGCTATGGGATAACCTGTGTCATGTTACTGAAATAATTTGGGATCCTATAGATCATTGGTGCAACCAGAGTCCTATAGTGGCACCAAATCTTATGTACAGGGGGTCATAATGGGTGTCTATGACCAGGTTATGGATTGCTGATTATGAATATGCCATTGGTATGTGTGTATCAATGTTGTAGTTGAAGTTATGAATATTGGCTCTGGACTGTCTGTCTTTCTAAATATTGTTCTCTGCTGGGAGGACATTCCAGAATACTGGGCATCAGCTTTGCTTGGGCTGCTTGATGAGCCATTAAGGACGATCAGCAACACAATGGACTCTGGGAGCTTGGAATGTCCCAACCCAGACAAGAAGTCTACCAGAGAACATGCAAGGCAGCCTGTACATAATGGCCGCTGCCTGCAAATAATGAGTCATGGATGGTCATGTGATCTGCCCATGTGACTCCAGAACTCCATGGGGCTGGACTTTTCACAGCAAGAACAAAGAGGTTCTTGCACATGGAAAAAACTATAAATGAAGTTGCTACAGCCCCTTCATCTTTGTCTTCTACCTCCAGTCTTCAGCCTGTCTTGTTTCCAGCTCTGGATGGAACTTTGCTACACAGGGAAACTCTGGCCAAAGGTGCTGACCCATCCCTGGAGGGGATGTATTCCAGAGACTGATTTGATTCTACCGTTGCTGCAAGCCTGAACCAAGAGATGTGCCATTACTGCATGTAATTGATTTCTTTTAACCATTCCTAACCCTCACCTATACCTTTTTCCTTGTATAATAAACCTTTAGATTTTAGATTCTAAAGGATTGGCATAAGTGTGATTTGTGGTAAGATCTGATTTGTATATTGACCTGGGTCTGGGACCTGATTCTTTGGAATTGGGAAGAACCGTTTTCTTTATTTGGGGGATTGCTTTTCATAACCATTGGTCCCCAGGACAGGTGGCTGCTGGTGATGATACTGGGAAGCTGGAGTGTCTAAGGGAATTGCTTGTGTGACTTGTGTGGCCGGGAGACAGAGCAAGAAGGATCCAGTGGGGAGGGCAGTCTGCTTGCAAGGGGATGGGAGGGAACCTGTGACCCCAGGCACTAGTGCAGCAGTTCCCAACCCTCCCAGCTACTGACCATCACGTCCCATTCTCAGATGCATCTTAGCGGAGCTTGGGCAACTGCCAGAGCATCCAGCAGCCCAGATGTCTGAGCAGGTGCAAGTGTGCAGAAGTGGGCAACGGTGATGTACCATGGCAGGTGCTGAGATGGAGACCAAGGGACTGTCAATGGCTGAAGCCACAGAATCTGTAAGTATCCCAGGGGCAGGGAACCACTTTCTTTCTGGCCTGAGTAGCAAGCTAAGTCGTGCCTAGGATGACCAGACTGCAAGTGTGAAAAACCTGCACATGGCTGTAGTGTGTGTGTAAAAGGACTCTATATAAGAAAAAGACCCCAAAATCAGGACTGACCGTATAAAATTGGGACATCTGGTCACCCTAGATGCCCCCTGGCACTCAGGGCTGCTGGGTGGTATCAATGAGGAAATGTGCAGAAAGTGGGGATAGGGCAGAAAACAGGGGAAACTGAGCAGGGGAACTTCAGAAAATATTTTCAACTAGCATAAGTGCCCGGCGTTGCTCGGGTCAGTCGGAGGTGGGGAGGGCGCAGACAGTTGACACCCCCTGACCAACCCCAACACCCACACCTCATCCCTCACCCACCCCGACACCTTCCCACCCCCCCCCTGACTAACCCCAACACCCCCCGGCTCACTTACCCCCTGACCAAACCCGACAATCCCATCTGACCCCCCCAAGCAAACCCAACACCCCCACCTCACCCCCCGACCAAAACCGACAACCCCACCTCACCCCTGAGCAAACCTGACACCCCCACCTCACCCCCCGACCGAACAGTGTATTTAATAATCTGTGTGCTACACAGTGCACCGTGAGCCGGGGTGTGTGTGTCTGGTTTGGTCTGGGGGGGTGGGAAGTTGTCGGGGTGGGTGAGGGGTGAGGTGTGGGTGTTGGGGTTGGTCAGGGTTTTTTGCGGTTGGTGGGGGGGTGAGGTGGGGGTGTTGGGTTCGGTCGGGGGGTAAGTGAGCCAGGGGGTGTCGGGTTTGGTCGGGGGGGTGGGTGGGTGGGAAGGTGTTGGGGTGGGTGAGGGGTGAGGGGTGGGTGTCAGGTTTGCTCAGGGGTGAGGTGGGGTTGTCGGGTTTGGTCAGGGGGTGTTGCGGATGGTGGGGGGTGAGGTGGGGGTGTCGGGTTTGCTTGGGGGGATGAGGTAGGGGTGTCGGGTTCGCTCGGGGGTAAGTGAGCCGGGGGGTGTCGGGTTTGGTCTGGGGGGGTGGGAAGGTGTCGGGGTGGGTGAGGGGTGAGGTGTGGGTTTTGGGGTTGGTCAGGGGGTGTTGCGGTTGGTGGGGGGTGAGGTGGGGGTGTCGGGTTTGCTTGGGGGGGTGAGGTGGGGGCGTCGGGTTTGCTTGGGGGGTAAGTGAGCCGGGAGGTGTCGGGTTCGGGCTGGGGGTGTTGCGATTGGTGGGAGGGTGAGGTGGGGTTGTCGGGTTCGGTCAGGGGGTAAGTGAGCCGGGGGAGGTGTCGGGTTTGGTCTGGGGGTGTTGCGATTGGTGGGGGGGTGAGGTGGGGGTGTCGGGTTCGGTCGGGGGGTAAGTGAGCCAGGGGGTGTCGGGTTTGGTCTGGGGGGGTGGGAAGGTGTTGGGGTGCGTGAGGGGTGAGGTGTGGGTGTTGGGGTTGGTCAGGGGGTGTTGCGGTTGGTGGGGGGGTGAGGTGGCGGTGTCGGGTTTGGTCGGGGGGTAAGTGAGCCGGGGTGTGTGTCGGGTTTGGTCTGGGCACCCACCCCGACACCTTCCCCCCCCCAGATCAAACCTAACACCCACCCCTCACCCCTCACCCACCCCAACACCTTCCCACCCCCCCAGACCAACCCCGACACCCCCCGGCTCACTTACCCCCCGACCAAACCCGACACCCTCACCTGACTCCCCCAAGCAAACCCAACACCCCCACCTCACCCCCCGACTGAACCCGACACCCCCACCTCACTTACCGTCCCACCAAACCCAACTGGGATCCGTCGCAGGCGAGGAGGGGGCCCAGAGCCGAGGGATTCCGGGGACCTCTCCGGGGTTCCGTTGGGGAGGGGGGAGGGTCAGAGAACTGAGGGATCTCCGGGGTTCCGTTGGAGGAGGGAGGAGGGAGGAGTGAGCTGAGCGAGTGAGGTGTCTGTTGGAGGGGGGTATTATGACATCATCACCACCTAACCGCCCAGCCGATGTGATTGGCCCTGAAAGACTTTCACCCCTGGGGGGCGTCAGAGGTGAGATCCGAAAATTTTTCGACCCTTACCAGCATCTAGACCCCAAGACCCCTCACTGTACCAAATTTCAAGTCTCTGGCTCAAACGGTGCGGGAGGAGTTCGCTGTCATACGTACATACATACATACATACATACACCACTTGACTTTTATATATATAGATAGATTGGTGGTTTCAAAAAGAATCAACTTTTGGTTTTGATTAAAATTTACTTTTTGTGGAGCTTGCTTTTTTCCCCTTCCTTTCTCCCTTTTCCTTTTTTCTTTCTCTCCATGTTGCCCCTGATAAAGGGGAAGGAAGAAGAAAGAAATGAAACTGGAACTCTGGGGAGCTTCATAAAAACAAACCACAACTGAAAATTTCAGAAAACATTTCTGGTTTTGGGGGAAAGGACATTTTTTGGACAAAAACTTTTTTTGCTCAAAAATGTTGCCCACCTTTGTGGAGAGGCTTATGAGAGATACAGAGCTCAGCCAAACAGCACCTCTGAATTCCTGCTATTGCTCCCCATAAGAACAAATATCTGCATTGCCTGGGCTGCTTTGTTAAAGCTGAGATATTACCTCACCCAACTTATCATTCTTGTTAAAGCTGAGTTAGTGCTAAGTATCAACTAATGGCAAAACCCCAAAGAGATAGATACTGGAATCTTTCTTTCTCTCCCTTCCCTGCTCCTCTGTTCTGGTCTCAGATCTGCTTTTCAAATAATGACTTCTGACAGTCATAATATAAAGCAGGGGCGGGGAAACTTTTTGGCCCTAGGGCCACATTGGGGTTCAGAATTATGTGGAAGGTCGGGTAGGGAAGGCCCCACCCACATCTAACCCCCACCCACTTCCCGCCCTCTGACTTCCCCACTCAGAACCCCGACCCATCCAACCCCCCCTTCCTTGTCCCCTGATTGCCCCCCCCCGAGACTCCCCTCACTCTTCCCCCCCAGGACCCCACCCCTATCTAGTCCCCCTGCTCTTTGTTCCCTAGCTGCCCCCTCCCAAGACCCCCCCACCCTAAGCCCCCCGGGCTCCACCACCTAAGCCCCCCACCCCCAAGTTGCTTAGCTGCTCAGCCGGGTGCGGGGCCCCACGGCTTGCCGCGCTCAGCCAGGCACTCCGGACCAAGAGGGCAGGGCCACATAAAAATGGCCGGTGGGCGTACTTTGCCCACCCCTGCTGTAGGTGCCACAAGGACTCCTCGTTGTCTTTGGTGCACTTAGGGGATTTCACTCTTCATGGGCTGACTGGCATAGCAAGTCATAGCAGTCCCACTGGTTTGAAGGTATAAATTGTCCCCAAATATGAAATAGTTGTGGGTGAGGATAAAGTTACAAAGTTCAACCACCAGGTTTGCTGTGATGGTATCGGGGCTGCTATTCCTCAGTGCGCCAAGTAAATTTGGTTCAGGATAGAGGAAATTAGCTTCAGTTTTATCCTAAGTTGCAAAAGGCGATTTCCCTACATCCAGGCTCAGGTATATTAACACTTTCCAATAAACCCCAGAGAAAAACTATTCTTCTAATATGCTTATGTGATGGTGCTGTTCCTGCTGGGACTCAACTGAGAGTGCCAAGTCAGGACAAATTGCTTCATACAGGGCAGCTACAGCCCAAAGCTGGGGTTTCTCCACCTCTAAGGCAAACCTAACCAGCCAAACAGAAAAGACTTTGGTTTCGCCCCACTGGCTAACCACAAGTCACACAAGCAATTCCCTGAGACACTCCAGTTTCCCAGTATCACCACCAGCAGCCACTCGTTCTGGGGACAAATGGTTATTTTTTTATTTATTTTTTTTTTTTTATGAAAACCAATACTCCAATAAAAGAGAACGGTTCTCCCAATTCCAGAGAATCAGGCCCCAGACCCAGGTCACTATAGAAATAAGATCTTACCCACAAATCACGCTGTTGCCAATCCTTTAGAATCTAAAACCTAAAGGTTTATTTATAAAAGGAAAAAGAGATAGGTGAAGGTTAGAAATTGTTAAAAGAAATTAATTACATGCAGTAATGGCAAAGTTCTTGGTTCAGGCTTGCATCAGTGGTAGAATAAACTGCAGGTTCAAATCAAAGTCTCCAGAATACATCCACAGCAGGGATGGGTCAACAGTCTTTTGTTCCAAGCTTCTGTGTGTAGCAAAAGTTCCTCCAGAGTAAGAATGACGGCTGGAGACTGGAGATTGAAGACAAGATGGAGGGGCTGCAGCAGCTTTTTATAGTCTTTCCCAGGTGCAAGAACCTCTTTGTTCCTGCTGTGAAAAGTCCAGTCTAATGGAGTTCTGGAGTAACATGGGCAAATCATATGACCATGCATGACTTATGATTTTCAGGTGGCAGCCATTACCCACAGGCTACCTTGCATGTCCTTTGATAGACTTCTCATGTGGATTGGAGCTTTCCAAGCTCTCAGTGGGTCCATTGTATAGCCAATGGTCCTTAATGGGCCATCAAGCAGGCCAGGCAGAGCTAACAGCAACTTGTCTGGGATGTCACCCAGAAGCAAAGCATAAGTTTGAAATACAGACATTACATAGCCAACATTCATAACTTTAACTACAAAAATGATACACACATACAGATAGCATAATCATAATCAGCAAACCATAACCTGGTCTTAGACACCTTATATGACCCCCTTTACATAAGATTTGGTGGCACTACAGGACCTTGGTTGCACCAATGATCTACATGATCATAGATTACTTCAGTAACGTGATGCTTATCAAGCAAAAAATATTACAAGTAGAGTCCTACATTCAGCTCAAAATCTATGGGGGTGGAAAGGATGGAAGGGGACCAGTAAGAGAGAGTTCAGAGCTTTGGGCACAAGGGCACTCAGGGTGAGGGAAGGGAGAAGATGGGATTTTTTAAATATAATATTGTGGAAGTAGTAAGCATGTACCTAATAGAGCTGGCAACATCTTACTTCCAGAATCCTTCAGATTGTTGCCCATTTGACCCACGTGGTTAGTAAATATTCAAGGCCCTGCAGAATTCAGTCAGGTATAGTCTTCGGTGCAATACCGTTTATTTACAAAGAATGTACCAAGTCCTGTTTCTCTGAACACAGAAGAAACAAATAGCAGCAGACAGTTTCCAAGTTTGTCTTTCCAGCTCCACTTAATGGAGATCTGTCCTTCAGCTTCCTCTGAGAGCCACACTCACAACTGCCTGTGATGGAGTAGGAATACTGTGTGTGCCTCAGTTTCCCCTCTGCATTTCTTGAGCGTCTATGTGAAGGGATAAGGATGTGTAGCTGATGCAAAGCACAGCCTCTCTGCAGGTGTCCATACCTGAAGCTGTAATCTGACCCCAAGTGGGGGAGGGAGGTCACCTGACTTGGCTGAGCCAAGGGGAAGGAGGGGCAGGAGAGAGAGGAGTTTGGAGTCAGCAGCTGGCTGGAGATAGGGGGTTGAGTCTGAAGCTGGGTGGGAAGAAGGGAGGCAGGCCCAGGCAGGGTCTGGCCTCCCTGGGCCCCCAAAATGGATCCAGCTGAGGGGTTCGGGTACCTACAAGCTCGGTGTTGGACCATGTACCTGTCGACGAATAAACCTCTGTTTTACTGGCTGGCTGAGAGTCACGTTTGACTGTGGATTTGGGGTGCAGAATCCACGGGCTCCCCCAGGACCCCACCCTGGTGGGCTCGCTGGGGGAAGCGCACGGAGGGGCAGAAGGTGCTGAATGCTCTGAGGTCAGACCCAGGAAGGTTGAAGTGGGTACCTGTGAAGCTCCTAGCCTTGGAAACAGGCTGTGTACAGAGAGGGGACACCTCCCCCGGAATCCTATCTGGCTTCATAGGGAGCAAGTTCCAGACCATCGCCAGGGCACTCTGTGACACTGCCTGTCTGCTCACTTTACACACACACACACTTGTCAATAATCCCCTAGCCCCTGCATTTGTAATCACAAGGAATCTCTCTGCCCATCTGTATTGACATAGCTATACCAAGGTAAAATCGAGGCTTGAGATGAAGTTCATGGCTGTAGACAGATACCACAGAATATACTGCAAGGATAAATTCTGGGATACACACCATAACACACTTCAAACTGCATTCAAACAAGGACACTCCACCAGAGAAATGGATCGCATTATGGAAGAGGCCACCCAAATACCCTGAGAACACTTGCTTCAATATGGAAAAAAAACAACAAACCCAACTGCAAACCCCTAGATGTCACCTACCACCCCACACTGGAACCAAAATGGGTATCATTTAGCAATTACAATCCATACTGAATGGTGACCACAACCTGAAAAATCTTTCCAAAACCCTCTCTTCTGGTCTTCAAAGAACCTCATCAAGCTCCCCACTGACCAGGACATACCTATTCAAAGCAGCACCAAACCCTGCTAAAACAACGGATATAAAACCTCCAGACATATCTCCTCCGCTACAATGCTCAATACCCTCAACATCATGTTTCAGGATCCGTGAGTGCTACACATGCCTATCACAGTATGTGATGTACCTGATCCAGTGCACTAAATGCCCCTTGTGTGGGTGAAACCAGACAAGTCACAACACTGTCAAATGAACTCACACAGAAAAATGATAAAAGACAAAAACACCATATCACTCAGGGCACTCACAAAACGATCACTCGGTATCTGACTTGTGCCTCCTCGTCCTCAAAGGAAACCTGCACAAGACTTTCAAAAGATGAGCCTGGGAGCTTAAATTCATACAACTTTGCTAGACACTAAAAATCATGGTCTTAGCAGAGACACTGATTTATGGCTTATTACAACAATCCGTAACCAACTAACTCCCTTTTGGTCTTATGACTGCAGTGGTGGTAGTGGGCCATTTCACCTTGAATGGTCCCTTGAAATGGGTGTTAGCTACTTATGCTAAACAATCTGTTCCACCTTGTATTTAGCTGTGATGCTCCGGCCTGGTCTGTTCTAGGAAATTAGAGTGGTATAACTACATCTCTTGGAGGTGTGAAAAATCCTACAACACAGTTAACCCAACCTAACTCCCAGTGTAGACAGCACTATGGTCAAAGGGAGAATTCTCCTATCTACTACTCGGGGAGGTGGATAAACTATGCTGATGAGAGAAGTGCTCCCATTGGCACAGGCAGTGTCTTCACTGAAGTGTCACTGTAGCGTTTTAAGTGTAGACAAGTGTCCAGAATGCCTTGCTGAGACCCGCAGAAGGCTCTGTGTAGCTCAAAAGCTTGTTTCTTCCCTGAAAAGAAGCTGACTACTAAAGGATATTACTTCACCCACTTGTCTCTCAAATATCCTGGATCCAATATGGCTACAACTGCAAATAGACCTTCATTAGGTATTTAAGTGCCTAACTCCCATTGATTTCAATGGGAGTTAGGTGCTAAATACATTGAGGTCTGTATCCTCAAGATAATTTTCATCAATATGGTATAGTATGTATATATTTTATAGACTGCTGGTGAGGGAGCATGAAATCTCATTGAAGAGGTTTCACTAGGAAGAGCTGGATATTATGCTGAGGTGTTTGAAATGACTCAAGTTGTAGTTTGTTTTATTCAGCTTTGAAGGTTTCAAGCTAGGGAATGGACAAGTGTGTGTTCCTATCTGACATTCCACTGAGCCACCCTAGGCTGTGTTGGCATCCCCACCTATTGAGTTCCAGGAGGGGGGTGGGCACAAGCCTGCCCACCTCTGATCATCTCTCCTCCAGTCTAAGGGGAGGAGCTACAAGTGAATTTGGGGGACAATAAATGAAAAAAACAGGTCAGGAGTGAGTCAAAGGTTCAAAATCAGGGAGCCAGAAGGGGACACCAAGCAAAGAACTGTGTCCACTGTTCCTCAAAGGTGTCTAGGAAGCCAGCAGAACTTTCCTCAGACACACCATCAAAGGGAGGTATAGTGGGGTGGCTGCCCCATTCCAGCACAAAGTGGGTTAAAACACTTGCCTCTGGGAAGGGCTATTGCTAGGGGCAAGCAGCTCCCAGGCTGATTAGGGAAAAACTGGGCTGATTGGGAGGCAGGCTCAGCTGGGGGGGGATCACGCCCCAAATAGACCCAGCTGGCCATATAAAGGCCAGGGAAGCCAAGAGCTAAAACAAGTCTCCTCTGGTTACAGAGGCAGACAGGCTTGGCTGCTGGGGAGCTTGTCAAGGTACCTAGAGTGAAGCAGGGCTGGGGCAAGGCAAGAGGACCTGGGGGAGCTCTGGCCTGGAAACCCCCAGGCTGCAGGGCCTAGGGGAAGGCCCAACAAAAGGGTACTGGGGCTGTAGGGG
This sequence comes from Sternotherus odoratus, assembly GCA_032164245.1. NCBI lineage: Eukaryota > Metazoa > Chordata > Testudines > Kinosternidae > Sternotherus > Sternotherus odoratus. Next base: position 33,406,009 of record JAVMKO010000008.1, read on the forward strand.
GCAGCCCAGGGCTACAGAGATAGAAGCAGCAGGCCAAGCCCTCCTTGCTGGTGATGAGTGACAATTATACTCTAGTCTGCCCCAGAGAAGTGGGTGGGGGTGTAAGTGGTGACTGGCAGTTGCCTAGACTGAGGCAAGATGGGGATGGGAGTTCCCTGGGGAGGGGAGACCCTGAGACTATGGGGTACTGCAGGGGTGTAGCACTGTAGGGAAGAGGGCACTGGGGTCCAGGGAGGGACATGGGACCATTGCAAGTGGGACGCCTGCAGAGGGTGCTCTGGATGCTGAAAAGAGTTAATTCCCTGGACATACCAGTGGGAGGCACCACAAGGTGAGTTGCTGCTCTGCTACAGGAGGAATGTTAGGTAGGCCCACAGCTGCAGAGCATCCTCCTCCTAGTGGCAGCTGTTTGGAACTGGAACAAGTTATTACAAGCCCCACTTTTGTAGAATCTAGAATAATTAGGAACATAGGTTTACTATAGTGTAGATGGACTCAGCTATCTCACAGCTGCCAATTAAGCCCTAGAGGTGTTGCAAAAACTGCTTTACCTTTGGAGGCTTATCCCAATATGTCTCTCAAAGGACAGGCATGACTCAGTCTTCTGGAAAATTAGATTTATTGCAAGCAATAGGAGTCAGAGGGGTTATCACCCAAACAACTGGCTCGACTCTATGCAAGGCTGAGACCTTTCTTATACTCAGGTGTGAATGAGGGAGGAGGGCTTTCAATACACTTACACAGGTGAGAACACTTAATGGCTATCACATCCATTGTTTGGTATTAATCTATTCCATTTACCTGTCTGGTAAGCAGGAGGTTCAAAACACTTAGGGGTACTTAGACACTATGACGCCTGCACAGCTGTGGCAGGGTGAACATGAGTTTAAGATGCATGCTAAGTCAAAGGTCGGGAGTTCATATACAAGGAGTAAGAATACAGTCTAAGGCTATTTTAAAATCATGCTACACAACATTAATACAGTTGTTTCTAGGTTACATTTTCTTAACAGGGGGGAAAGTACTTCCTGACCCCAGATATAAAATAATGTGGATTTCATAGGAGTTTTAAAAACTCCTATCAGGGAGTGATGTGGTGATAAAGCTATGGCAAGGATGCAGCATAATGAGGTAATCAGTCAACATAAACTAGATGTATAGAAGGAGGCATTGTTTTAGTGCATGTTGATGAAAGATAGAGGAGCAGAATTTCATCCAAGTGTGCTGCAGTCTTTGTTAGAACAGCTAGTGATCAGCCTGTACTCTGAAGAAGCAGAACTGACAGCCTTTACAGTTTATTGGGTTTTTTTTTCATATCTCTATATATAAAAGTCAAATGGTGCATGCGTGTATGTATGCGTGTATGTACGTGCACTTACTCCTTCCACACCGTTTGAGCTAGAGACTTGCAATTTGGTACAGTTAAAGGTCTTAAGGTCCTAATCAGGGTAAGAGTCGAAATTTTTTCAAATCTCACCTCTGACGCCCCCCAGGGGTGAAATTATTTAAAGGCCAATCACATCAGCTGGGCAGCTGCTGTTCTCTGTGACATAGTTATGATGTCATAATACCCCCCTCCAACGGACCCCGCACTCGCTCAGCTCTCTGCCCCCTCCCCCCTCCAACAGACCCCGCACTCGCTCAGCTCTCTGCCCCCTCCCCACCTCCAACGGACTCGAGTTGGGTTTGGTCGGAGGGTAAGTGAGGTGGGGGTGTCGGGTTTGGTCAGGGGGTGAGGTGGGGGTGTCGCGTTTGGTGGTGGGGTAAGGTGGGGGATCAGGGTTGGTCGAGGGGTAAGTGAGGTGTGGGTGTCAGGTTTGTGTTGGTAGGTAGGGGTGTCGGGTTTGGTTGGGGGGGGAAGTGAGGTGGGTGTGTCAGGTTTGGTTTACGGGGGGGGTGAGGTGTGGGTGTTGGTCAGGGGGAGACATGGGGGTGGTAGGGGGAGACATGGGGGTGGTAGGGGGGAGACATGGGGGTGGTAGAGGGTGAAAATGTGAGTCAGGGATGGTCGAGGGGTAAGTGCGGTGGGGGTGTCGGGTTTGGTTCGGGGGGGTGAGGTGGGGGTGTCAGGTTTGCTCTCTGCCCCCTCCCTCCTCCAACGGACCCGCACTCGCTCAGCTCTCTGCCCCCTCCCCACCTCCGACTGACCCGAGCAACGCCGGGTATTTTCGCTAGTTATGTATAACTTTCAGAATCTTGTCAAACTATTTTCCTTGCAGTATTTCTTATATTCTGAACCAATGAGTGGCACAAGTTGATAATGCTATGTAAAAGGAATAAAGTATTTGAGATGAGGTAGGTGAGGTAGCCTCTTATTCAACCACTGTCTGTTGGTCTTGTCTACATTTGACTTGCTAAGCAGCAACCCTGAGGCAGCATAGGTAATCCCATCTCCCCTAGAGGCAGGATTTAGGTCAACGGAAGAATTCTTCCATCTATTTAGCACTACCTACACTGGGGTTTAGGTCAGCTTAACTATGCTGCTCAGGGTGGTGGATTTTTAAGATTCCTGTCAACATAGCTCTTACCTTGTGGTTGATTACTTATGCTGATGAGAAGTCCTCCCGTGGGCATAGGAAGTGTCTTCACTGAAGCCCAAAGCCTGTTGTCTTCAGATGTTCTACAGTGGTTTGGCAGGCCATATCACCTTTTGTGTGACATGTTGGCCTTCAAATGCCTGTCTGGTGACTTCCAGAGCTACAGAAACTTACAATACAAATGTTCAAATCTTATCTTAACATCTATATCCACTATTGTATAAGTGAGGGCTAGTCTAGGCTGTAGCTATAAAGGGCAGTGCAGGGTTGTTTTGTTAGAAGCCAAATATATAGATATATTCATGCCCTCCTATTTAATTTATGAAGGATATCCACAAAGTCCTTTTTCCCTGAACACACTAGGTTAGTTACTAGGAAAAACTTTGTAACTCTCAGAGTTAAGCTCTGGACCAGGTTCCAAGTAGGGTGACCAGATGTCCTGATTTTACAGGGACAGTCCTGATTTTTGGGTCTTTCTTATACAGTAGATTCTCAATTATCCAGGATGATAGGGAAAAAATAATTCTGGTGATTAAAATCCTGGATAATCATCATCCATAGGAAATATGGGGAGTGGGGTTTGATTCACTAGCCATCCTGCGCCGGGGGGAGGGGGTGTTGGTTCACTGGTTGCCCTACGCCCTGGTAGGGTTTTTTTGGGTGTGCTGGGGGCAGCAGCAAAGCCCGAGCCAGCCCTGCGAGTTGTGCGTATTTTTTTGACTACCTGGTTAATCCACATCCTGGTTAATCTAATCCTGGATAATCGAGAGTCTACTGCAGGGGTTCTCAAACTGTGGGTCGCGACCCCTCGGGGGGTCGCCAGCCGCCTCCCAAGGGGTCGCAAGCTGATTTTGCCGCCGAAAAGCCACCGCTGCGATCGCGATCGCTTCCGCATCTGGTGGCTATTTTCAGCGGACATGCCGAGCGCTCCCGAAAGCATTCGGCATGTCCGCTGAAAATAGCCACCGAATAAGTACTTAATTTATTCGGCGGCTTTTCGGCGGACATACAAGGGTCCTCCGCGCCGAGGGACAAATTAAAAAGGGGTTGCAGTTCTCAGTATTTTGAGAACCCCTGGTCTACTGTATAGGATCCCTGTCCTGATTTTTCACACTTGCTGTTTGGTCACCCTAGCTCCAGGGGAGGTTGTGGAATCCCTGCCACTGGAGGTTTTTACAAACAGGCCAAACACCTATCAGGGATGATTTGGGTTTCCTTGGTTTTGTCTCAGTGCAGGGAGCTGGACTTCATGACTGCTTGAGGTTCCTGCCAAGCCTACATTTCTATGATGACAGCTACCAGCACCTTCCAGCATAGCTCCACCCACCTCACCCCAAACTTGTCATTGACCCCAGTGCTCATCCCACACACCTGCTCCTTCCCAATGTGTTATCCTTCCTGCACAGCTAATCTTGTCCCAGGGAATCAGCCTCACTCTTGCCATCTGCACCTACTTCCTCTGTGTTCTCAGCTGCTCCAGTCCCAGCTGTGACCTTCATCCTGCTCCTTCTTAGGGCAGCTTTCTCCTGCCAGATCTCCCCTCCCCCAGAGGCCCCACTCCCTGCCTGGCCTAGCTCCTGTTATTCCTGTGAGTATCTCTTGGCTGTTGGCACACATTACCCTGGATTCACCACATACCCACTGTATAAACAGAGATCATTTAATGGCTGCTGTGACAGGCTTGGGATATAATGGGATATGACATGAGTGCTGACTGAGGACTGTTGTCTGCCCAACAGAATTGTCTATGCAGCCAACACTCCCAGCTCTTTCTGGTAAGAGACCCAAACAAGGCATAGGGTTTAGAAAGCCATAATTGTGACTCCAATGTTGCTCTGGTTGTATTATTTTCACACCCAGAAGACCCAGCTTTGACATCCTCTCAAACACCATCAGCCTAGGTGCAGATATGGGTGCTTCCTACTCATGCATTGCATGCCTCACACACAGACACACACACACAGGTTCTACTAAAACCAGGAAACAATGCTGACTGTTCCCCTGTGATATACACAACCTGGCACTGTCACAAACCAACTATACACCAGTCTTGCAAACTTCTTCCCACCCTGAGTGGGGCTGGAAATTCTCATGCTAGTTTTGCAGAGCTGATACATACACATACAGAGACAGTGTGTGTTTGGTGTCTGAGTACTTTTAGGGACCCTGTCACCATAGCATCTGAGTGCGTCCCAAGTATTTAAAAAACAGATATGATGAAACACTTTCCTTGGTCTTCCAGGTCTGTATGAGAAATTGCTTAATTAAGGAGTATTCATGCTGGCTGCTGGGAGTGGGTGGGTGTGTTTGTCGCATGTGAACAACTTATTCATGAGAAGCTAAATAGAAAAAATGAGCATTGCATTCATTTTGAGTGCTATGTGGCGTATGGTCATTCTTCTCACTTATGGGAGTGAATTTCAGGTCCAACTCCTGTGAAGGTTCTGTCCCTAGCACTCACAAGTTCTCCTAGGCTTCCCAATACTCACAGATCTGCTGGCTGACACTTGCATTGTCTGGCTGGAATGCAGCTGTTGTGGGAGGTTGCAGCTGTGAGGGTGGGGAGGTTTTTCAGGTAGCAAGGGCATGGCCTGGCGGGCTTTGATCATCACAGCAGAAATCCTGATCTGGATTCTGTACTCCACAGGGAGCCAGTGCAGAGAGTGGAGCACTGGGGAGATATACCCCTGGCTGCCTGTGCTGCTGTGTTCTGTACCAGTTGGAGTCATTTCAGGGTGTGAGGCTTCATTCCTAGGTAGAATGAGCTGCAGTAACCAAGTCTGGAGCTCATGGGTTATTGTGGCCAGGATGAGGCAAAATTGTCTGGTCCATTGCTGATGGGAATGAGCACTTTTCATAAAATATGGGTTGGAAGGGACCTCAGAGTCCAAACCCCTGCTTAAAGCAGGACTAACCCCCCAACTAAATCATCCCAGCCAAGGCTTTGTCAAACCTGACCTTACAAACCTCTAAGGAAGGGGATTCTACCACCTGACAAAGTAACCCATTCCAGTGCTTCACCACCCTCCTAGTGAAAAAGTTTTTCCTAATAACCAACCTAAACCTTCCCCTCTGCAACTTGAGACCATTACTCCTTGTTCGGTCATCTGCTACCACTGAGAAGAGTCTAGATCCATCCTCTTTGGAACCCCCTTTCAGGTAGTTGAAAGCAGCTATCAAATCTCCCCTCAGTCTTCTCTTCTGCAGACTAAACAATCCCAGTTCTCTCAGCCTCTCCTCATAAGTCATGTGCTCTAGGCCCCTAATCATTTTTGTTGCCCTCCTCTGAACTATTTCCAATTTTTCAACATCTTTCTTGTAGTGTGGGCCCCAAAACTGGACACTGTACTCCAGATGAGGTCTCACCAATGCCAAATAGAGGGGAATGATCACGTCCCTCGATCTGCTGGCAATGCCCCTATTTATACACCCCAAAATGCCATTAGCCTTCTTGGCAACAAGGACATACTGTTGACTCATATCCAGCTTCTCATTCACTGTAACCCCTAGGTCGTTTTCTGCAGAACTGCTGCCTAGCCATTTGGTCCCTAGTCTGTAGCAGTGCATGGGAGTCTTCCTTCCTAAGTGCAGGACTCTGTGCTTGTCCTTGTTGAACCTCATCAAATTTCTTTTGGCCCAGTCCTCTAATTTGTCTAGGTCCCTCTGTATCCTATCCCTACCCTCCAACATATCTACCAGTTTAGTATCCTCCTCATTTAGTGTAATCTGCAAAGTTGCTGAGGGTGCAGTCCATGCCATCCTCCAGATAATTGATAAAGATCTTGAATAAAACCAGCCCCAGGACTGACCCTTGGGGCACTCCGCTTGATACTGGCTACCAACTAGACATGGAGCCATTGATCACTACCCGTTGAGCCTGATGATCCAGCCAGCTTTCTATCCACCTTATGGTCCATTCATCCAGTCCATACTTCTTAACTTGCTGGCAAGATTACTGTGGGAGATCTTATGAAAACCTTTGCTAAAGTCAAGGAATAGCAAATTCACTGCTTTTGTCATTGTCATATTTGGGTACTAATAGTATTAAGTCCCAAAGGACCCCAGGGGGGCAAAATGACACAACAATGAACAGATGCCTTTGATAGTAGGGAATATTTGAAAGGAGGCCAGGTGTGATGGAAGTGGACCAGGTGCCAAATCCCCAGGTCTCGCTGAACACTTACAAATGCATGGCTAGAAGCCATGCCAATTCCCATCTGTATTAGTATAGCTCAAAGTGATTGTTAAATGTATGAGAATGTATTTGGTGTTTAAACTTCATGAAAATTAATGGATGCTGCATACATTGTTTTCCCTTATCTGTATCTCATTATAATGTAATAGCAAACATTTATATTGCATATATCCCTGTAACTAAACCCATCAAACGAGAAAAAAACCTTGAGTAATGCAAATGAGGAACTTTAAGGGAAAAGTACTAATTCTTGCAAATTCAAAGATCCCCCAAGTTATTCAGGGAAGCCCTAAGAGACTTTTGGGCAACTGGCAGATGACTACAGCTCTGCTACCATTTGGGAATTAAAGACGACTGACTCACCTGCACATATATTTTACCTGTTGTAACCTCTCAATAATTCCCATTTATTCTTTCTAGCCAATAAATCTTTAGTTGTCTTTGATAGTAGATCTAGGATACAAATCTATCTGGGTCAGTGACTGGTCTGTTGGGACTGGGGTAACCTGAATATTTGTGATTTTTGGTGTAAGTGACCATTTATCATATAGTCCAGCTTGCCTGGGTAGCAAGATAGACTGATGTGTCTATGGGGACTGCCTGTGACTCCATTATAATATTACTGCAGTACTTTAGGAGTTCACGTGTGTTAGGGGCTTGGTGAAATCTAATTATAGAACCAAATTGTGGTGTCTGTCTGGTTCTGATCGTCTGCCCTGAGCTGGGTACACACGGTCATGAGCCCTCCAAACAGCAGGACACCAGGTCTTCCAAGTGCTTCTATCTTTTGCCCCCTCTGGGCCAAGCCTAGCCCTAGACAGCCACTGTTCACCCAGTGTCACGGAGCGCCTGGGCGATGGTCTGGAACCACTCCCTAAGAAGCCAGCCAGGACTTCTGGTGAAGGGTCCCTTCTCCGTACACAGCCTGTTTCCAAGGCTAGGAGCTTCACGGGTACCCACTTCCATCTTCCTGGGTCTGACCTTGGAGCGTTCAGCACCTTCTACCCCTCCGAGCGCTTGCCCCAGCAAGCCCACCTGGGTGGGGTCCTGAGGGAGCCCATGGATTCTGTACCCCAAATCCACAGTCCAATGTGACTCTCAGCCAATGTGACTCTCAGCCAGCCAGTAAAACAGAGGTTTATTCGATGACTTCTATCTGGTCTAACCCAGACCATACAGCGAGCATGAACCCTCAGCTGGATCCATTTTGGGGGCCCAAGGGAGGCCAGACCCTGCCTCGGCCTGCCTTCCTTCTGCCCACCCAGCTTCAGATTCAAACCCTCTCTCCAGCCAGCTGCAAACTCCCAAACTGAAATTCACTCTCCCCAGCCCCTCCTTTTCTTTCCTTTGTCTCCCTCCCTCAATTGCCAAGGCAGGTCGGCCACTTGCTTACATTGTCTCTCTGCTTTGCATCAACTACACAGCCTTATCCCTCCACACAGACACTCAAGAAATGCACAGGGGAAACGGAGGCACGCACACACATTATTCCTACTTTCTCACACCCAGACACTGTATGTACAGGAGATGTGAAACTCTGTGTCCACTGTGAGCTGCTGGCATTCGCCCGGGTTGTCTCACCAGCTCTCTTGACAGCTTCTTATATCCTTTTAAATACCATAGTTGGGAAGGCTGGGCCCTCGGGACAGGAGTTGTTCCTAGGATAACCTTCTGGGTTCGGTCTGAGAGGAAGGACCCAGAACTGCTTCAGGATGTTCCCAGTCCCGACGTCAGCCTTGGCAGATGGGACAAGAGTGTTTGGTGATCAACAGTATCAGATGCTGCTGAGGGTTCAGCTGGATGAGTCTGTGTCTGGAGTTCCCTTGTCTAGGGGCAGTGAGAGTCATCTCTGTACTGGGCTTTGGCTTAAGGCCTGGCTGAGAGGGAACCAGCATTCTCCCAGCTAAGAAGTTGTTTTTATTAGGCTAGACACCGGGCAGTAGTTTGTAAAATCTCTGCCACCAAAAGAGCACATTAATGCTGCATCTCCCACCCCTATGAACATGCACACATACGGGCAAGCACACATACTCGCACTGGCACAGACACAATCCAGTGCTATTTGCTGTCATTCATTTGTCATCCCACTAGTGCAGATAAACTCAACACCTCCCCCCCCCCCATAAGTAGTATTTGCAGCATTGGCCTTTCAAAATGTCTCCTTGTTCTCTAGATGGAGAAGTGCTGCTGGGGAAGGACCGGCTGTGGAAATGGAGGCGATTGCTACTGTTTCCATGATATTACAACGGCGTACCTGCCTCCCGCACGCACAGATGTGTGCAGCCTGTAAATGCTGGCTCCAAACCAGGCTCCCTCTCATATGCTCCTGCCAGCTGCTGCTGGCTTTGTCCTGGGGGAGCTCCCTGACTCCCCACCCCCTGAGCTCCAGTGATTTTCTGCGGGTCCGAGAACAGGCAGGTGCCTGGGACAGACAGCAGAAGGCTGCTCAGAGGGACAGAAGCAGCCCGGAGCCGGCTTGGTTTGTTCCTTCTCCAGAAGGATGGTCCCGGCCGTAGCCAGCGGCAGGGATGCTGGGTTGCTAGGAGACCAGTGAAGAGAGAGGACCGATGTGCGCAGGCGGGACGCTCAGGTACCGGCTACTCTCAGGCAAACGCTGCCCAGGAATGGCAGGGGGGACAGCGGCGGCTGCGCCCGGGCTGCTGAGGCGGCCTGGAGCCCGAGAGCAGCCGGCTGCAGGACGGGGATTCCGGGATAGGCCCGGGGCGGGGAGCTGCGGCGGATGCTGAAGCTCAAGCACAGCCGCGCCAGGCTCCGGCGGGCTCCAGGTCGGACAGACGATGCTGGAGCTGCCGGCTCCCTTTGCCGCTCCCGCTCCCTGCCGGCGCTAACCCCGCTCCCCGGGGCTGACCGCTGTAAGTACCCGCCGCGGCCCGCGCCCGGAGCGCCAGGGCGGCTGCTGCAGGACTGTGGGGCGGCCGAAGGGGCCGAGGGGAGAGCGAGGCACAGCGAGCGCCGCTCTCCGGGCTGCAGAGCTGAGCGCGGCACCGGTGCCCTTGGGGCCCCGCGGTTGTGGCCGGAGCGTGGGAACGAACCCATCAGGAAAGCCTCAGCGGGGCCCCGAGGGAGAGACACACCTGGGGGGCTGAGAGCGGGGCTGCTGGGGCCCGAGGGACGGAGCCTGCGGCGGCTCGGAGAGGGGATGGAGCGAGGGCAAGGCTCGCGGTGTCCTTGGGAAACCCGCAGCAGCGCAGGGAGCTAGGGAATGCGGAGAGACGCGGGCAGGTAAACAAAACAAGGGACAGGGGCTCCCCGGGGTTCCTCCTCCTCCTGCCCTTGTGTCTGACTCTTCCCAGAGCAGCCGGGAGGGGCGCCCCGTGTTCAGGAGACCGGGGGGGGGGGGCAGTGTGCCACTAGGGGTATGGCATTGCAGAGGGCAGTTTGCCCATAGCTGTATGGCTAAGCGATATGGCTCGGCAGATGGCACTATGCTGATAGTGGTATATAGAGGCAGAATGGAATGGCAGAGGAGAGTGTGCGGTACTGCTACGGCAAGACAATATGGCATGGCAGAGGGCAGAGTGCCAGTAGAGGTATGGCGAGGTGGAATAGAATGGCAGAGTGGTGTGTGCCAGTAGCAGTAAGAGGTAAGGTGAGGCACTATGGCATGGCAGAGAGCAGTGCCGGTAGCGGTACCGCAAGGCAGTATAGAACAGAAGAGGACAGTTTGCCAGTAGTGTTACAGCGAGGCAGTATGGCATGCTACAGAACAGTGTGCCAGTAACTGTATGGTGAGCTGGTATGGAATGGCATGGGGGAGTGTGCCGATAGCCGTACTGTGAGGTGGTGTGGAATGGTAGATGGTAGTGCCAGTTGTGGTATGGTGGTGTGGCATGGCAGAGTACCTTGTGCCAGTAGTGGTATGGCACGTTGGTATAGAATGGCAGAGGGCAGTGTGCTGGTAGCAGTAAGGTGATGGGATATGGCATGGCAGAGGGGAGAATGTCAGTAGTGATACAGCAAGGGAGTCTGACAGAGCAGAGGGTAATGTGCTGGTAGTGGTACAGCAAGGCGGTATGGCGTGGCAGAGGGTAGTGTGCCGACAGCAGTACAGTGAGGCGGTATGGAATGGCAGAGGGCAGTGTGCCAGTAGCGGCATGGTGAGGTGGTATGTGTGACGGAGTAGAATCCTTCCTCTGACTCTTGTGGGAAGGTGGCCATACCTGAAGCTGTAACTTGACCCTAGGGGGGGGAAGGGAGGTCACCTGACCTGCCCCGGGAAGGAAACACACAGGAATGTAGGGGTGTGGCTGGAGAGAGGAGTTTGGAGTCTGAAGCTAGCTGCAGTCCGGGAGAGAAGAGACAGGGAGCTCCAGGCAAGCTGGCCTAGCTCTCTGCCCCCAAAATGGATCCAGCTGAGGGGTCACATTCGCTGTATGGTCTGTGTTAGACCAGGTAGAGGTCATTGAATAAACCTCTGTTTTACTGGCTGGCTGAGAGTCACGTCTGACTGTGGACTGGGGCACAGAATCCATGGGCTCCCCCAGGAGCCTGCCCGGGCGGGCTCGCTGGGGGAAGTGCACGGAGGGTCAGAAGGTGCTGAATGCTCTGAGGTCAGACCCAGGAAGGTGTAAATGGGGACCTCTAAAGCTCCTAGCCTTGGAGACAGGCTGTGTACGGAGAGAGGACGTTTTCCCTTGGAGTCCTAACTGGCTTCATAGGGAGCAAGTTCCAGAACATTGCCCGGGCCTCAGTGACAGTATGGAATGGCAGAGGGTAGTGTGCCAGTAGCAGCACAGTGAGATGGTATGGAATGACAGAGGGCAGTGTGCCGGTAGCAGTATGGTGAGGTGGTATGGAATGGCAGAGGGCAGTGTGCCGGTAGCCGTATGGCAAGGTGGTATGGAATGGCAGAGGGTAGTGTGCCGGTAGCGGTATGGTGAGGTGGTATGGGAGGGCAGTGTGTTGTACAGAAAACTACACAGGATCTTTTCAGGGGATAAGACAAGAATGTCACGTTTATTATAATACAATAATCAATAGCTAATACTTAATACCTATGTGTACACAACACACACACACACACACACACACACACACACACACACACACACACCAGATGTTCTGCAGCTGCTCTATAGTTACCCGTCCTGAACGTAGCTTGAGTCCGTGGCTTGGGTTCGTAGCTTGTGTCGGCTAACTGGCCAAGAGAGCCTGGCACAAGGAGGGGTTGGGTCTCTGTCAGGCGCGCACCGATACCCCTTGGTGTTGGCAGCAGAACGTTACCCAAAGTCTGCTAGCTCACCCAGCCTTTTTATAGGGTTTCAGTTTGAATTTAGAATCTGTAGGTCTTGCTGTGTCATGCTGCCTCTGGGATCTGTTGATTAATTATCCGTCAATTGCAGACATGACTTTCAGCCTTGGACCTGGCTTTGATGCTTCTTCAATTTGGACTTTTGTTCTTTTTCTTTAAGGTAGACTCCTTTTGCTTTGTTCTTCAGTGGTTGGTGTTCACACTTTTTCATCAAGAAGGGCTGGAGGTTGATTCCATCATCCATACATGCCTCATTCACACATCTAAACTAATTAGGTTACATCAGGGTTTCATAGACAAAGTGGAGTGAGCATTTTAAAATGGAGTTTAAGACAGGAGTAAAAAAAATTGAGTCTGAGTTACAATATGGAAACAAACACACAATATGAAACAGTTACAATATGGAAACAAACACAATATGAAACATGAACAATTTACAAACAATTTAATACTTCTCAGTTCTACATTGTCCCCCTTTTGACCCTTCAATCCAGGGGTATTGAATGGGTCACACTTCATGTAATTGTTTGAAGGCTATATAGTGTGAAGCAATGTGAGCCTGTGGCTTCAGCTTAAAATACAGTTTTTGATTTAACAGGACATGCAGAGCATTAGAATTAACATAACAGTTAGGGTTACCAATAGAACAATGATGGGATGAAAAATTATATTTAGAAATGCTGACCAGGTGAGCTGTTTTTACAACACTTTGTGCCCCTGATCTATGATGATTACACTAGTTGTTGTCCTTGTGGGGCACAGATGATATATTGCAAACACATCAAACAATTATAACCAGGTGAATATAACTAAAACCATTATAATTGACTAAACATTAGATATAACAAACACAAATGCCAATTATTATTATTATAAAGAGAAATCCAAGACCTGGAATACAGGGTTTTACAATCGTGGGCCAAGGCCCTATAGGTTATTATTTTTCAGGTCTTGGGGAAGTAGAATCAGAGTGCACAGAGGAAAGTGAGGAATTAACAATACAAGTAAATATAACTAAAAATACAAATGTATTGATAAAAAAATTAACAACTAAATGATTATTAGAGATTTTAACAACAACAACAACAACAACTATTTTTTGTTTCTTTGGACCCTAATGCACACACAGGACACCCACTATAAACGGACACAGAACATGGAACATAGAACATGCAACACAGAACACTGAACACAGACTTTGTCATGACACTATAACCATGGTATTTTTATAACTCTTCAGCTGGTACCAGCTCTCTTCATGTTCTGGTTCGGCGGCTGAAAGATAGAAACTTAGAGAAACAGATTAGCAGAGTGCTTTCACCTTGGCAGACCCTGCTTAGTCTCTGCCAGTGTGTTCAGTACTTGGGGCTGCCCTACCCCCTGTAGGTACAGGCCTATGGTTTTGGACCACCCTCCAGACCACTGCGACAGAGTGTGTGGGGTCTGGCCATCCAGTGTCTGGATCTGGGGGATCTGGATCATACCAGATATCCCTACCAATTGGGGCTGCACAAATGATTATTGAGAGGTGCAGTTTTTTATATTTATTTTGATATTTAGCCAATTGAAGGAAATCCTCATTACAGGTTTTCCATAGAAGCCAAACAGTTGCTAATTTTTTTATTATTTTTATTTGATTTTGTGAGTTTATTCTTTGTTCCAGTTGGGTTAGCCTTTTTTGCAGAGAGATTTTATTTTCTCTACAGGTAGCTAAGCAGAGATAACTTTTATTACATGCCTCCCATAGTAGCCAAATTGCTGCTCTGTCTTGTTTGGCAGTGCTAGAAGGTTTGAACATGAGGATGTACGGTGCCAATTTATCCTCTAAATCTGAAATGGTACATACATTTACCAGCCCCCCTTCAGTCCATGGACTGTGTCCAAACCTTTGTAACACTTGTTTAAAGGGTGTGAGTTCTTGTACAAAAAGCAATGCTCCCTGGTTTCCTCTAAGGATATTTTTAGATTGTGTTTTCTTAAACATTTTTTTTTTTTTGGAGCAATAACCGCCCCCAACCCAAAACCAAATTGAAACACTATAACCTTCTCCCTCCTGAAAAGGCAACTTTACTTTTTAACTCCTGAGAGAGCAACACACAACTCCTGAAAGAGCAACTTTTACCTTTTAAATTCCTGAAGGAGCAACACACAACTCCTGAAAGAGCAACTTTTACCTTTTTAACTCCTGAAAGAGCAACACACAACTCCTGAAAGAGCAACTTTTTACCTTTTTAACTCCTGAAGGAGCAACACACAACTCCTGAAAGAGCAACTTTTTACCTTTTTAACTCCTGAAGGAGCAACACACAACTCCTGAAAGAGCAACTTTTACCTTTTTAACTCCTGAAGGAGCAACACACAACTAGCAATTTTACAGTGCCAGGCTTACTAAAGCTGGAGGTGTGCACACCAGTTTTTATAATAATCGTGGATTCTGTGCTTTCTCCCCCTACTGCATTCTCCACCAATAATGTTGTACAGAAAACTACACAGGATCTTTTCAGGGGATAAGACAAGAATGTCACGTTTATTATAATACAATAATCAATAGCTAATACTTAATACCTATGTGTACACAACACACACACACACACACACACCCCAGATGTTCTGCAGCTGCTCTATAGTTACCCGTCCTGAACGTAGCTTGAGTCCGTGGCTTGGGTTCGTAGCTTGTGTCGGCTAACTGGCCAAGAGAGCCTGGCACAAGGAGGGGTTGGGTCTCTGTCGGGCGCGCACCGATACCCCTTGGTGTTGGCAGCAGAACGTTACCCAAAGTCTGCTAGCTCACCCAGCCTTTTTATAGGGTTTCAGTTTGAATTTAGAATCTGTAGGTCTTGCTGTGTCATGCTGCCTCTGGGATCTGTTGATTAATTATCCGTCAATTGCAGACATGACTTTCAGCCTTGGACCTGGCTTTGATGCTTCTTCAATTTGGACTTTTGTTCTTTTTCTTTAAGGTAGACTCCTTTTGCTTTGTTCTTCAGTGGTTGGTGTTCACACTTTTTCATCAAGAAGGGCTGGAGGTTGATTCCATCATCCATACATGCCTCATTCACACATCTAAACTAATTAGGTTACATCAGGGTTTCATAGACAAAGTGGAGTGAGCATTTTAAAATGGAGTTTAAGACAGGAGTAAAAAAAATTGAGTCTGAGTTACAATATGGAAACAAACACACAATATGAAACAGTTACAATATGGAAACAAACACAATATGAAACATGAACAATTTACAAACAATTTAATACTTCTCAGTTCTACAAGTGTGCCGGTAGTGGTATGGCGAGGTGGTATGGGAGGGCAGTGTGCCGGTAGCGGTATGGCG
This sequence comes from Sternotherus odoratus, assembly GCA_032164245.1. NCBI lineage: Eukaryota > Metazoa > Chordata > Testudines > Kinosternidae > Sternotherus > Sternotherus odoratus. The sequence continues at coordinate 33,421,342 of JAVMKO010000008.1, forward strand.
AGGTGGTACAGAATGGCAGAGGGCAGTGTGCCGGTAGCGGTATGGTGAGGTGGTACGGAATGGCAGAGGGCAGTGTGCCGGTAGCGGTATGGCGAGGTGGTACGGAATGGGAGAGGGCAGTGTGCCGGTAGTGGTATGGCGAGGTGGTACGGAATGGGAGAGGGCAGTGTGCCGGTAGCGGTATGGCGAGGTGGTACGGAATGGGAGAGGGCAGTGTGCCGGTAGCGGTATGGCGAGGTGGTACGGAATGGGAGAGGGCAGTGTTCCGGTAGCGGTACGGTGAGGTGGTATGGGAGGGCAGTGTGCCGGTAGTGGTATGGCGAGGTGGTATGGGAGGGCAGTGTGCCGGTAGCGGTATGGCGAGGTGGTACGGAATGGCAGAGGGCAGTGTGCCGGTAGCGGTATGGTGAGGTGGTACGGAATGGCAGAGGGCAGTGTGCCGGTAGCGGTATGGTGAGGTGGTACGGAATGGCAGAGGGCAGTGTGCCAGTAGCGGTATGGTGAGGTGGTACGGAATGGGAGAGGGCAGTGTGCCGGTAGCGGTATGGTGAGGTGGTACGGAATGGGAGAGGGCAGTGTGCCGGTAGCGGTATGGTGAGGTGGTACGGAATGGCAGAGGGCAGTGTGCCGGTAGCGGTATGGCGAGGTGGTACGGAATGGGAGAGGGCAGTGTGCCGGTAGCGGTATGGTGAGGTGGTATGGGAGGGCAGTGTGCCGGTAGCGGTATGGTGAGGTGGTATGGGAGGGCAGTGTGCCGGTAGCGGTATGGTGAGGTGGTATGAGAGGGCAGTGTGCCGGTAGCGGTATGGTGAGGTGGTATGGGAGGGCAGTGTGCCGGTAGCGGTATGGCGAGGTGGTATGGGAGGGCAGTGTGCCGGTAGTGGTATGGCGAGGTGGTATGGAATGGCAGAGGGCAATGTGCCGGTAGTGGTATGGCGAGGTGGTACGGAATGGCAGAGGGCAGTGTGCCGGTAGCGGTATGGCGAGGTGGTATGGAATGGCAGAGGGCAGTGTGCCGGTAGCGGTATGGTGAGGTGGTATGGAATGGCAGAGGGCAGTGTGCCGGTAGCGGTATGGCGAGGTGGTACGGAATGGCAGAGGGCAGTGTGCCGGTAGTGGTATGGCGATATGGTACGGAATGGGAGAGGGCAGTGTGCCGGTAGCGGTATGGTGAGGTGGTACGGAATGGGAGAGGGCAGTGTGCCGGTAGCGGTTTGGTGCAGGCAGTATGCTGGTAGTGGTATGGTGAGGAGGTATGGCATGGCAGAGGGGAGAATACAACTAGTGGTATGGTTAGGTGCTATGGAATGGCAGAAGCTAGTGCCTGTTGTGGTATGGCGAGGTGGTATCGCATGGCAGAGGGCATTGTGCCAGTAGCAGCACAGTGAGATGGTATGGAATGACAGAAGGCAGTGTGCCAGTAGCGGTATGGTGAGGAGGTATGGCATGGCAGAGGGCAGTGTGCCGGTAGCGTATGGTGAGTCGGTATGGAATGAAAGAGGGCTGTGAGTCGGTACGGCATTGGTGCAGGCAATATGCTAGTAGTGTTATGGTGAGGATGCATGGCAGAGGGCAGTGTGCATAGCAGTACGGTGAGGGGTTCTGGTATGGCAGAGGGGAGTCTGCCCAGGGGTGAATGTCAGGGCTCTGAGTCGTCTTCCCTGCTTTCTCCTAGATCCCTATGTCGGAGCAGAACAGCACCAATGATGGGGATGCGGATCCCCATCACAGCATGTCTATGCTCTTGCTGCTCGTGCTGGTTTTCTTCACCATGGGCCTTGTGGGGTTCCTGATCTGCCGTGTCCTGAAGAAAAAGGGCTATCGGTGCCGGACCTTTCACGAGGAGCTAGACCTGGAGCACAAGGAGGTGCTGGCGGAGCAGGCCAGTGCGTAATGGGGCAGCAGGGTCGGGGAGGGCCCATTCTGCATGTCTTGGCAGCCCCAGCTCACGGACAGGCTGGAGCGGAGTAAGGGAGTGTTGAACCTGGGGAGCCTATTGGAAGCCAGGGGTGGGATAAGCTATGCAGCGAATGTCAGTGGGTCACAGTAAATGGCAGTATAGCAAATGGCAAGCAGTACGTACACCGTACGTCACATAAGTGGGAGGGGCCAGGGAGCAGGAAAAGCAGCCAATATCAGGGTGGAATATAAAGGGCCTTCATTTTAGCATGCCATCAATAGGGTAAGTTTAGTCCTGGGGTAACTGAGTACAAGTCCCACTGATTTAATCACGCCTGCTTACACTAAGGGCTGAATGTGTAATTTACACTCCTTTTTCACTCACACTGACTGCCCGATCAGTGGCAGTTCCACTGAACGGTCACAGCAGCCATGGGATTTTCACCATCATTGTCACCACTGAATTTGGCCCTGAGTTTGGTACAACTCTCTTTGACTGTGTCTGGCTCAGAGATGCAGCAGTGACGTGCCTGGGGGATTAACAGGGCCAAGATCACGAGGGAATGAAAAGAAGGGGTGCATTGCCTATGGGCCCCTCTCTGGACATTCCAACTCTGCCCCGGGAAAGGGAGAGCCGTACATTTTGACCGCCTTAGCTGAGAGCGATCTCTGGGCATATCTGAGGCCATAAGAACATAAGACCCTCCACAACAAATGCACAGCGGCCTGCACATCCTCCCCCGCCGCCCAACACCCACCCCACAGCTGCACCACTACTGCCCAATGCACTTCAACACAGCCCACCACCACAACTACACAGCACCCCACTCAGACCTCCCACTGCCCAGCATTCCAACACACAGACCTCCCCCACCGCTCCCCAAGAGACCTCACGCACCAGCAGCACCCCCACCCCCCCACTCACACACCTCCAGAGAGCCACTCCCTTAAACCCTGCTCCCTGGCCGCACTCACCGCCCGTGCTGGAAGATGTCAGTGTCTGCCAGGCTGAGCTGGCAGTGCAGGCGGGTCCAGTCCAGCGCCAGGGCGAGGAACCACTCCGGCCTCTCGGGAGTGGTGTGATTAACCAGGCCAGGGTCTGCCCCCGGCCGGGCCAGACTCCCTCAGGACCCACTTGCCTGGAGATAGGGTGACCATACGTCCCCGTTTGGCCAGGACAGTTCCCTTCTTAAGCTCTGTCCTGGCCAGCCTGACTCTTTGAACAAAACCCGGCATTTATCAGTTGGTAAGAGCAAGTGAACAAACGCCCAGTTTACCAAAAAAGTCCAGCGCACCCCCCTAGAGGGGAGTGGAGGAATGTCTGTGTGTGTGTGTGGGGGGGGGGGTAACGCAAAGTGTCAGGCAGCAGGGTTTGGGGGGTCAGCTCCAGCCAGAATGGAGCTTAGGGATGGGGCACTAGGGGCCAGTCCCAGCCCCTGGCGGTGGTGTGGGGAGGGCGTCAGCCCCAGCTCCTGGCAGTGGCAGAGCTTGGGGAGTCAGCCCCTGGCTGCAGTGTGGGGAGCTGTGGGGGAGAGGTCAGCCCAAGTGGTGGATTTAGAGTTAGTGGGGCCTTATGTTCAGCTTCATTTTTGGGGCCTCTCCTTGGGACCCAGACAAGAAAAAGAACATTCTCTCATCTCCCGTTTTTCATTCTGTTTTCTTCATCCCCCTCTAAGTTATAGCAAGTAAATGAAAATAAAGTGAGGTACCTTGATTGTTCTTGTAGTTGAGCTTATTTTTCCACAGACCACTTGAAAATCGCCGGGGGTCTTGGCGGACACTTAATGATCTTTCCGAAGATTGTTTGTACCATTAGCTAACTATTGTAAAGCACTTTGGATAAGAGATTTTTATTTTAAAAAATGTAAAAAACCACTGTGGTGTGGGGTCTGGCCATGACTTAGGGTGCAGGAGGGGGTTGGGGGTGCAGGGTCTGTGAGGGAGCTAAGGTGCAGGAGCAGGCTGGGGGTTGGAATGCAGAGTCTGGCCAGGCATTAGGGTGCAGGAGGGGGGTCAGGGTTGGCACAGGAGGTTGGGGAGTGGAGTGCTTACCTGGGGCAGTTCCCATTTGGTGCAAGGGGTGCAGGTGGGGATGGGGGAATGCAAGTCAGGGAAGGCAGGGGGCTGGGAGTGTCTGAGGGGGTGCAGGAGTCATGGCTGAGGGTGAAGAGTCTGGGAGGGAGTTAGGGTGCAGGAGCAAGCTGGGGGTTGGGGTGTAGGGTCTGGCCAGGAGTTGGGGTGCAGGAGGGGTGTCAGGGTTGGGGCTGGAGGTTGGGGTGTGGAGCACTTACCTGGGGCAGCTCCTGTTTGGTGTGAGTGGTGCAGGTGGGAAAGTGTGTGTGTTGGGGGGGGGGGGTTTGCAGGTGCTCCTGTTTGGTTCTCAGGGTGGGGATGTGCAGGAGTCAGGGCATAGGGTGTCGAGGGTGAGGCTAGGTATGTGTATAGGGCCAGTGAACCTGGTACTGCTTTCCACTCCCCAGGTGACTTGGTGTGAGAGCTGAGGGAAGGGGATTTAGGGCAGAGGTAGGTGCTGCCAAGCAGGGCCCTACACATAGCTACTCCCATCACCAGCTGTGGGGAGAGGAGTGGAAGTAAAGCCCCTGCTGGATATATGAAGTGCTCTGGGTATGCTGCTGTGTGGGTGGGGTAAAGTTGGATTTCTGGCTGGAATGTGAGATGTCATCTCCCATCCCTACCGGGAGGGTGATCAGGTTAGGTGCAAGGAGGGGGTGCTAGTACATTTCTGGGGTGTGGACAGGGCCGGCGACAGAAATTTGGGGGCCCCCTAATCTGATCGTTTGGGGGCCCCCCCAGCCCAGCTGGCACTTCCCCCTCAGCTGACAGCGGCCGGGCCCCCCCCCCCAGCCCAGCCAGCCCCCCCCCCAGCCGGCACTCCCCCCCCAGCTGACAGCGGCTGGCGGCAGCGCTGGGTCCTGCGGGAGCGCGAGCCGCCCTTGCTGCCCCCCCCCCTGCGCGCACTTTCTCCCCCGGACTGCGCCGCTGCCGCCGGCCGGGCTCACTGCTCCTGCTGGGGACACGCACGCTCGTCCGGAGGAGAGCCGCGACGCCTCCCCGCCCCTTCCCCGCTCTCCAGGCCCAGCGACAAGGGGGGATGACTACGGGTACTGCTGTGTACCGGGGCCCCCCTAAAGTCCGGGGCCCGGTACAGCTCTACCCGTAGTACCCCCCTGTCGCCGGCCCTGGGTGTGGAGTTTACTCTCTAGCCCCAAGGGGAAAAGCAGCTGAGGGAGGGGATGGTCTCCCGATCGCAGGTGAGGGATAAACACAAAACAGTGCAGTCTCTGGCTGGGAGCAGGAGCGTGGGCTGGAGAGTGACTGAGCCTCTGACCTGTCTGTGGGGAGCAGGTGCAGAGGGAGGGTAGGCACGGCCCTGGGGAAAGGTCTGTGTTGCCAGTGGGGAAGGGGGAGAGGAGCAGCGTTAAGGGGCTCTGGTTTGGAGGTGGAGGAGAGGGGAGAGTTAAGGTTGGTTTGGAAGTTTCACTGCAAATCTCCTGTATTAATTGTGCTTAGTCAGACCCTAAGCCATTCTGTCAGTGCCGTTCTAAGGGGCTGGTATCAGCCAGCACTCTGCTTTAGCCATGGCTGTTTGGTAATTTCCTCAGCTTTTACTGAAGCGGAAAAAATAGGTGTTTTTCATGCTTCTTTCAAAACTCAGCCTGGCTGTGCAGCATTTCAGCAGTGGGTTTGGGAGTGCTGCAGGCTGGGACAGCACAGAGCACCTCTAGCTAGCAGTGCTTACACCTTCCGTGGGGCACATGTGGCTCTCACCGCCATCGAACCCCTCCCACGGCTGCACAGGTGGAACTTCCAGGAGGCCTCAGACCCAGCTTGACTTAGTGGAAACATCTGGGCTTCCCTGAAATCATTGGCTTTGCATGCTCAGGCACTATTACCCCTTCTCCTCCCCCCCCCCTCCCCCCTCCCGATTTTCACATTTGCTGTCTGGTCACCCTAACTGGGCCTAAGGCCAAAGCATCTGACCCCATGTTCCCCTTCCCTTAAGGAAGCAGAAGTCCAGCTTCCTGTGCTGGGCTTCAGTGATGCCCTGCAGCTGCCTGCACACTGCAAAGCCAGGAGCGTGATTGGCAGGGAAGTGCGCATGTCACAGTGGGGCTGGATTTTACCTGAAGTTGTTTCTCTTGCATGCTGTGACATTCCTGCCTTTTGAACTCCAGTGAGTTCAGGAGCCACTGCCACGGGGAACCACTATTCCCCATAGGATGAAATTAGAGATGAGTACTCCACCTCCATCCGCCTCCTTGGAGATGGGCATGAAGGCCCAGATCCTCAAAGATATTTAGGCTGTGCGGGAAAGAGAGGGCTTAAGTACCTTTGAGGATCTGGGCTGAAGGTCCAAGGAGGGATAGCTTGGTGGTTTGAGTGTTGGCCTGCTAAACCCAGGGTTGAGTTCAATCCTTGAGGGGGCCATTTAGGGATCTGGGGCTTTGAGCAGGGGGTTAGACTAGATGATCATGTGAGGTCCCTTCCAACTCTGAGAGTCTATGATTCTAAGGTCCTACCACCACATGTCTTCTAAGAGGGGGATGTGAAGATTCCTGCCCGCTGCAGAAGAGAATGAAGTATTAGAGCATCTAGTTCCTGCTGCTGCTAAGGGGTTCCTGTAGCACTGAGGGTGGAAGAGAAGGCTCAGACACATGGTGTGTCAGCCCTGGGGCAGGGGAGCTCTGCTTTCAGGGCTCTCCATATGTAGCTGAGGAGCACTGGCCTTTCCTCTGCTGTACTTCAGAGCTGGGGCTGGCTGTGGATGGCCTGAATCCTTTCACCTGCTGCCACTTTCTCTCCTTCCAGATGAAGAGGAGGAGCTGAACGAGGACACGGTGGAGAAGATAGTGAGATGTATCATTCAGAATGAAGGTGGGTGCTTCCTGGCTCCAGCTTGGGGGATTTCCCAAGCACCTGGCTCCCTCACGCATTTCCTCTTTCTTCTCTTTGACAGCAAATGTGGTGGCCCTGAAGGAGATGCTGGGGGATGGTGAAGGGGATGTGCCGGTGCCCATGCTCAGGTGAGGTGTGCATCCACCACTCTGTTACTCTTGCAAGGTGTGCAGGAGTCAACTGGGTGCAGCATAGAGCAGAAAGAGCTTCTAGCAGCCCCTTCTGGCAGCCACTCCAGTGCTGTGATCTGCCTCTTCTCATGCCTCGGCCCTCCGTCTAGGTTAGTGTAGCCCCACCCTCCTGAGCAGCAGGAAGTCCCACACCACAGAAGTCCAACATCCTTACATCATGTCTTTTGCCCCAACTCTGGGCCTCATGCTCCTTGTGTCCTCTTATCTCAGGTCTCTCAAAAGTCCTTATCCCCTTGTAATATAGGGCTTCACACTACCTTCCCCAGTGACTGGCAGGGAACCAAGGCTGCTCTGCACTCCTGTCCTTTTTTCATTAGTTGTCCCCCGTAATTAATTGGCCCCGGGTCCAGTGTCCCTCCCGCCAGGCTGGGGGAGGGACTTTAGTAATGGACGGGCTAAGGCCCGCCCACCTCCTGGGTAACCAAAAGGTGCTCTGTACGCTGGGTTTCACTCCAGGGACCTATAACCAGCAGCCCAGATCTGCTCCATCAGCCTCTCTACGTTCATCCTTCTTTCAGGGCCATGACTCCCAAGCCTCTCCCCTGGAATCCACCAATAAATCCCAAACCCAAACCAACCTCTGCCAGCTTTGACTTTCATCCTTCTCCTTCCCCTGCGCTACTCCTCCACTGAACACCTCCCAGGGCTCTCTCTCCTCCAGACCCTGCCCTTTTACCAGGGTTCACCACCACAGCCTGCTCCACCCCACTGGCTGCTCCGCATCTTTCCTGGCCTCTTGCCAGACTTCTCCACTCAGGACAGGATCCCTGGGCCAACTCTCCTCCAGACTTCCTTCTGGGCTCCTCCAGTCTCTGGTCTCTCTACTGCCAAGAGAGGACTACAGAGTTTCTCTCCGAAGCCCCCTTCTGCCCCAAGCTTCCTCTCTTTAAACTAAGCAGTCACCCCTCTCACTGAGAACCATCCTTAGCTGAGCCTAGCATCCCCTCCTGGTGTGACCAGATAAGCTAAATGGCATCTCCAGCTCCAGTTAACTCTTCCCGAGCCCCGCACACAAAGATCTTAGGGATCAGCAGTGCCATGGGAGGCACTCCGAGTTCACTCCTGCCCCTTGGCCAGTCCCACTCAGACTCCGTGCCTGACTGGGAAGTATCTTGCCATTGATGAGGACGAGGAGAGGCTGAGGCTTTACGACTCAGTGGTGGAGGAGCCAGATCCTCCAGTTTGAAGGCCTCATTTCTTTGACTCCATGTGAATACTGCCCTGCTGGCAGGCTGGCACATGCCTTCCCTGCCTCCGTCCTCTGGCCCTCATGCTGTGAGATAAAGGAGCTGCTGCCTCCGAGAGTACAATGACCTGAAGTCAGGCCCAGGAGAGGGGTGGAGTCCCCCAGGAGAAAGGAACTGACTGTCTCTTTGTTTGCTCTCCTACTGCAGCCTTTGTCCACATCGTAACAGCCAGGATGGGGGCCTGTCACATCACCACACGGTGCACCTGGGCTCCACGCAGGCACCATGCATTCACTGCAGCAAGAGGAAGAGGCCCCCACTGCACCGCCAAGGCAGATCCAAGGATGGCAAAGGCAAGATGCACCCTGGAGAGACCACCGTCTTCTCTGTGGGCAGGTACAACCACATGTCTGTCTGCACTGGTGCTGTAACCAGGTTGGCCTTAGGTTCTGAGACAAGATGGGTGAGGTAATATGTTTTATTGGACCAACTTCTGTTGGTGGAAGGTGTGTAGCTCAAAAGCTTGTTCCTTTCACCAACAGAAGCTGATCCAATAAAAGATGTTCCCTCCTGCAATGTGTCTCCACTGCATTTCTGTCAGCCTTAGCAGTTATTGTGTGTGATGCTCTTCCCCCAGGGAGCCCAGAACCGTCAGCCTCTGTGTTACTTCTCTGCCTTAGCAAGTGAGAGCTTTGCTGGTTCTTGAACAGTGTCATCCCCCTGCCATGCCAGCCTGCCTTTCCACCCGCTTCTCACAACTCTGCCAGTTGAAGCCTTGCCTTGCAGTATCAGTCAGCAAACCCCAGCTCCCGAGTTCCCCCAAAACATCTCAAGCAGTGGCCAGTTCCTCCCACAGGGCACTCACAGAAATGATTATCATCACTGCCTGCAAAGAGACAGTACACCCCACTAGCTCATTAGCCCAGTCGTGGACACCCACTTCATCTTAATCCACAGCACGGAGACAGTTTTACTATAAACTAAGAATAAGTTTATTAATACAGAGCAGAGATTTAAGTGCTACTAAGCAAGAGAAAAAGACAGGTCTGGTTACAAAGACAAAACAGTATTTCTAGTGACTACAGCTGAACTTTAGCCAGCTATAATCTCCTCCTAAGCAGGTTTCTCAATTCCATCAAGCTGTCACCATCACCTGGCCCTGAGGCAGGAGGCTCCACCGTTCACAGGATCAGAGGGTGCTGACCCCTTTGGTCTCTAAATCAGAGTTTTTCAAACTGGTCCTCCAGGGGGTCCATGGGCCCCTCTGATCAACTCCTCCCCCTCCTTCCCATCACCTCCTGCACACTGGAAAACAGCTGTTCAACAGTGTGCAGAAGCTGCTGGGAGAGAGGGGGAGGAGCAGGGACATGGTGGGAGAGATGAGTATGGCCTGGCTCTGGGTTCGCTCGGTCTCACTACACACCCTTTGGCCGGGGATCCTTTCTGTAGAGGAGGATGTAAGGCAATTGAACTACTTCTCGCATAAGGCACCGAAGCCTTATCAACATGTTTGTTTTTATGATTTTTTTTAAAAAAGTCAATTTCTGGTGGCAAAGAAACTTTTCACACAAATTTTCATTGAGTCTATCGCAGTTCAAGGTAATGTTTCCCATCAGGAGTGATGTCTTGCATCTGCAATAGTTTTCAGTACATGAGTGATTTCTGTATTATCATGTTGTACTTCAATACATATTTGTTCTCCTGTCTGCAATATTTTGTAAATGCAAATGTGGCAATTTTCTTATCATGGTCATATTCATGCCTAAGGTTACAGGTGTTACATTGTGATACAGTTGTGGTCTAAACTTCAAGTAGTTTACAGTCCATACAAGTACATAGTACTCAAAATCACAACTTTTAATCTTTGTAATATTGCAAAATCATCTAGTAACTAAATCTATATATATAAAAGTCAAATGGTGTATGTATGTATGTATGTGTGCAAGCTAACTCCTTCCACACCGTTTGAGCTAGAGACTTGACATTTGGTATAGTTAGAGGTCTTGGGGTCCTAATGACCGTAAGGGTTGAAAATTTTTCAAATCTCACCTCTGACGCCCCCCAGGGGTGAAATTCTTTAAAGGCCAATCACATCGGCTGGGCAGCTGCTGTTCTCTGTGACATAGTTATGATGTCATAATACTCCCTCCAACAGACACCGCACTCGCTCAGCTCTCTGCCCCTCCCCCCTCCAACGGAACCCCGGAATCCCTCAGCTCTGTGCCCCCTCCCCCCTCCGATGGACCCCGGAATCCCTCAGCTCTCTGCCCCCTGCCCACCTCCGACGGACCCGAGTTGGGTTTGGTCGGAGGGTAAGTGAGGTAGGGGTGTCGGGTTTGGCTGGGGGGGTGAGGTGGGGGTGTTGGGTTTGGTCGGGGGGTAAGTGAGCCGGGGGTGTTGGGCTTGGTCTGGGGGGGTGGGAAGGTGTCTGGGTGGGTGAGGTTTGAGGTGTGGGTGTTGGGGTTGGTCAGGGGGTGTTGGGGGGGTGACGTGGGGGTGTTGGGGTGAAAATGTGAGTCGGGGTTGGTCGAGGGGTAAAGTGAGGTGTGGGTGTCGGGTTTGTTTGTGGTGGTAGGTAGGAGTGTTTGGTTTGGTTGGGGGGGGAAAGTGAGGTGGGTGTGTCATGTTTGGTCTACGGGGGGTGAGGTGTGGGTGTTGGTCAGGGGGTGTTGGGGTTGGTAGGGGGGAGATGTGGGGGTGTTGGGTTTTGGTGGGGGGGTGAAAATGTGAGTCTGGGTTGGTCGAGGGGTAAGTGAGGTGGGGGTGTCGGGTTTGGTCGGGGGGGTGAGGTGGGGGTGTCAGGTTTGCTCTCTGCCCCCATCCAACGGACCCCACACTCGCTCAGCTGTCTGCCCCCTCCCCACCTCCGACTGACCCGAGCAACGCCAGGTATTTTCGCTAGTAAGTCATAAAATACAATTCCTTATCTTCTACTCCTACCATTGGACAATGACTTCTAACACAAACACATCCCTTTCCTACATATGCAACAGCCAACTTTTGTTCAGTGAATATATCAAACATACATCTTCGGGTTCTTTTGTCTTTAACATAGAAACATTCATCTCTTCCTTGTAAATTTTGATTCTCACACATATATCCCAATTTTTCGTGGGCTACACACTGAAACATGTCAATGGTTTTCAATTGCTGGTTTTCTTTATATGCCCAGGAATGGTGATCAGCGGAATATATAACCAAAATTTTTTGTTAACTGGATTCCCACAGCTACCACTGGATATATACCAGTAGTGAGACTGGGGTGTACAGTTAATGCATAGGCCTCTAGAACCATTTGATCTTTTTATAGGGTACAATGTACACATTTCCACAATATCATTAATGGTCTTTCCTCTTCTGTAACATTTTCCCACAACAACTTTTATTTCCAAAGGTAAATTTCCTCACATGCTTTCCCGGATTATTTGAATGACCAATTGCTGACTTAGTTCCTGGGCTTGTGCACAGGCTAATGCTAGGGACCCATTTTCTTATCTGGATTCCATAGTTCCTTCTAAAAGTAACAAATTCTTTTCACCTTGCTGTTGTCGTACTGGCAGTATTTTAGACAATAATTGTTGCCCCATTCTAATTTTGATAAGGATGCGCTGATGGGCTTTCCCAATTTGTGTATTTCAGCTGTAACATAACTTAATTTTTTTGCCATTACTTCTATGTTAGTAGCATCCAGTACTCCAACTCCTAATCCAGTTCCACCCAAAATAGTTTCCAATATTCCCTTTCGGGTTCCATATGGATTTTTCAATATACCATAATTTTAACCATGCTGCCCACTCCTTATTGAGCATTTGTACATATGGGGCACATTGAGGTATGACCTTGGACACGTTTAACCCAGTGAAGTCCAGCTCGATTTGCTTTAGAGATAGTATTGGTGATATAACATGTGATTCATTTAATTTGATTTTGATGATGATTTGATTTTTGCATATCGGGTTCAGTGGCAATTACTTTAAAATTTAATTTTGCTCAGATGTTTTGCAGAACAAACTCACCTAGTTCAGGGATATTATGAGTATTAGGCAGACACTGATATTGTGTTTTTTTTAGTACATTCACTGCCCTGATTTTCTTTATTTCATTCTGGGGGTCCCATTTCACCTATATCCCGGCTATCCACCTGCAAAGGACCATGGGTGCAAGTTTCCTGATATTTGCAATTGTTGCCTGAGGGAACAGTCAGTGTGCAGGCCTCCAGTCCCAGATTTGAAGCAGGTGAGGTTTATAAAAGCCCATTAACATCCTATTGCCAATGTCCCCTCCTGGCCACCAAGCAAACTCCTTGACCTTCATTATCCCACATTTTGGGGTGAATACAGGGAACCTAAGAAGTTTGACCCCTTCTTATTCCTGAGAGCTTAAGGCAGACAACATTAAATATTGTGGATTTTAGTCCCATACAATTTCCCACCATACTATTAGAGTATCCAACCTAGATTGGACTGGGGCTTCTGGTGATAGCCCACAGGCCATTATCTTCCAACAAACTTTCAGTGGCAAATTTTATTCTTTCCTCTGCCGCCTGAGGATACTTGTATTGATGCAGTAGAGGGGGGATTTAGCTCTCACATTAAAACCTCAGCATCAATTTTCCCACATTCCAATTTATATTTAGCCCATACCCCAAGAAACTTGTCCACCCATGTGTTCCCTTCTTCTGCTTGTCCTCCTTCTGGGGCCTTTACAGCCACACATCTATGTATAGCATTAATGGAGGGGCTGGATGTTTCTGCTGGGTCTTCAGTATGTGCCCATAGGAACCCGTTGAAGGATCCACCATTGTGGATTTAGCCATTACTTCCTTCACCCCGTCACGAGCAGTAGGTGAACCCCTGGCTTCGGGAGGCTAGTCCCCCAGCCTTGCCCCTTCCACCGGAGGCCCCACCTCTTTTGCATCAACTACAGGTCAACCCCCTCTATGGTCACTGGTCCCGGCTAATGCTCCCAGCCCCACCCCCCACTGTGGCTGTTGGCCCCTGCCCCAGGCTAGCCCCCCCCCCAGACCAGGAGTACTGGGCAGTGTAGCCCCAGCCTCCCTAGGCCGTGCAGCCCAATCCCCAGATGGCATGCTCCAGCTGCCACGGGCCGCACCACCAGGCCTGACCCCCAGCTGGGCAGCCCCGCCGCACTTGAAGGTGCCCCCCCAGCTGAGCTGTCAGCCCCAGCCCAGCGTGCCCGGTGAGGCCCTCAGACCCAACACTAGGCAGACGCGTGGTCCCAGTGTTAGGAGGATAGGCACATTGGGGCCCCCACCCTGCCTGCCCCAGCCTCCAGCACTAAGGGAACAGCAGGCAGGATGGGGCTCGGAGGTGGAGTATGGGTGAGGAGACATCGGGCTGTTTGGGAAGGCAAAGCCTTCCTGAGGCCTGTGATACTGGCCGTCCATGCACCCAGTCCCATCTGATAGCAAGAACACTGTTTATACCTAACTGCTCCTCAGCACCATGTATTACTGCCCAGTTGGAAGCACCAGTAGAGGCCTGGGCTAGAACCTCCTAATCTGCTGCCCTCCCCCCAGTTCGTGCCAACACCTTCACCATCCAATCCAGACACATGTACCTTTCTAGGAGTCCCAAAAACTGAGCAGCCGTTCGTACCAGATTTTCGGCAAAATCAGAAATCTCTGTAATATTTTGCCTTATTTTCCTTCATTGTTGTGCATCATCTGGGTCAAGTTCTGTTCTTGTTACCACCCTCGTGGTAACTGGCATCACAGGACTGAGGAGTTGTGCTGTTAATTTCAAAGCCTGCAATTCCCTTTTTGCAGGAGCATAAGGCCCTTCAGGAAAAGCATTGGAGGGCATGGGGGGTAGGAGTACCCAGAATCTCTCTCTTCAGGATCCATCCACCTATTCCCATTCCAAGTGTCCTCCCAGATGTCTATCTCCAGTGCTCACACTCACACCTTCCCTTACTGCTACTACGACTCTGGGCTCCCAACATGTTTTCCAATCTGTGTGATCATTGCTTGCTGGACCCGATCCTTAGTTCTTGGAACACCATTCTGACAGCTGCCTGAGCATCTCCCCGTTTCATTTGCAACGTAGATACCTTCCTATTCAAGCTTTCTACTTTCAGTTGTTCCCACTCTCCTGTTTTCGCCTGTAGAACTGTTGCAGTCTGCAATGTTGAACCTGCACTGGCACACTCGGGTGCCTTATACTGAGCCAAAATCTCCTTAACTATATCCAGATTGAATTTGTCATCCTCCAGTTGTCTTTCCTGGAGTGTTACGAGGCTGGAGGGATTTGTGACAGCTTTCCATAATGTCCATGCTGCTCTGCTTTGATAGCCTTTTCCTTTGATTTTGGCTTCATGCACTTACAGAATGCTTCAAACCACTTACAAGCAGACTCAAGGGCATCCCTCCCCTGGGAAGAATCTTGTCCCCCCCCCATTCTACTATCCATTTAGCAAGGAGGGTGGGCTCTTCAGCTAGTCCCCACCCCTCCTGGTCCCTTTCCTTTGTTTCCTTTCCCTCCTGTTGCTTCAAGGTGACAAAATGTCACTGTTAGTCTGCTATTACTGTGTTAAACTTAGGGTGCCAGATGTAGCAACTTCTATGGGGACAGTCCCAAGTTTTGGGGTCTTTTTCTTATATAGGCTCCTATTACCCCCCATTCCCGGCCTTGATTTTTCACCTTTGCTGTCTGGTCACCTGTAGCACGGTGGCGACTCACCACTCTGTTCTCCCAGGCCCCTGCCTCTCAGCCCTTTTATAAGGGCCTGGTCTGTTTGGGGTGTGGCCACCCAGCTGAGCCTGCTTCCCCAATCAGCCCAGCTTTTCCTACTCAGCCTGGGAGCTGCTTGCCCCCAGCCATAGCCCTTCCCAGGGCTGTTTTAAACCTTCTCCACTGGAGTGGGGCAGTCACCCCACTACATCACCCTAGTTAGGCTAGATCAGTTTGGTTCAAACGACCATAGGCTGCCTACATTCTTCACCAAATTTGTTACCCGCACAAAATTATTTTACTCATACACTCTAGGGGCACCCACCTTTACCCAGTTCAAGATGTAAACCAAGATGTAAACCTCTTAATTTAGACACCCATCCTTACCCAGTTTCTAGTGCTTAGGGTGTACACTCTGCAGGTCTGCAGGAGCTTTTACCAGTGAAAGAGCCTTACACAGTAATATCCTTATCCTCTTTTAAAAAAAAAAAAAGTTACCAAGCAGAATACACATACAAAGCATACAATGCCATGCTCACCAATCCTGATCCAGCAGGCGGACTTGTTGGCCAGGCAAGGTCAGTCTTGTCTGGATTCTGGTTGCTGCACATCATGGTCATGCAGAGGATTCTTTGATCTTAGGCTCTATCTCAGGACAGGTCTACACTAAAGCCAGGATTGATGCTCGGAGATTGATCCACTGGCAGTTGACTTAGCAGGTCTAGTAAAGACCCACCAAATCAACTGCAGATTGTTTTCCATTCAACCCCTGTACTCTACCCCCAATGAGAAGAGGAGGGTACGTCAATGGGAGATTTTCTCCCATAAATCCCTCGTGGTGTAGACCCTGCAGTAACTCAACCTAAAGCACGTCCACTCCAGCTACATTATTCATGCAGCTGGAATTACATAGCATAGGTCGACTTACCACGGTAATGTAGACATAGCCTTAGAGGTGACTTTTTCCTTCTTCCAGATCTTTTTCTTATTATTCTTCTGCTCCTTCTCTGCTGTTCTCCTTCTTGTCCCTCAGTTTATATAGTTAAACTTGAGTCCTGCTTAGCTATACCTTAACTAATCATTTTACTAAAATTTTACGAACCAATCCTAACAAAATTCTCTAATCTAATCATACCCCACCACCTGAATTAATTTACACCTAGCAAACAATTATGTAACAGACAGAAACAATCAAAGAACCAGGCAGATCATACACATAAAGAATAGAGAAGTGTGGACCATAAAGAAATGAGGATTTCACAACCACAACTATTGAGAAGTGATTTCTTGCCAGACAGGATGCTATCATACTAAGTTTTCTTCAACCATCTTAAGTTCTGTTTCTTTATCTGGTGATGGTGGTTGCTATTAGGACAGGACCGCCTTCTTAACAGCCCAATATTATATTGTTTTAATGCAATTTAGATGGAATGTGATGATGTGATTTCCTGCTTCTTAGCTAATGGCTACTGTTCTAATATGGCTGCAGACAAAGTCCTTATCCTTGCAATATGGCCTAATGGCCTGAGAGAATGTGGCCGCCCATGAGCATAGTGTGATGTGACCTAGTGGCCAGAGTCAATATATTGACCCTCAAGTGCTGGGTAATGTGGCCTAGCAGACAGAGTCTATATAGCAGCTCTCGAGTGCAAGGTGGAGTGGCCTAGTTGCCAGTCAGTACAATGGCACTTGAGTGCAGGGCAGCATGGCCTAATAGCCAAATCTGGGGGGTGCCAGCAAAGGGGGTGGTTACTAGGTTAAGGGACCCAGGCCCACCCAACACCGCCAGGTCCCAACCCAGGGTCCTAACAGTCCACCCCCAGGTCAGTGGGGAATTACATGGGTGGGAGATACCACTCACTCCATCTCCCTGGGTCACTTCCTACCGGGCTACCTGAAGCTGCAGTCCCTGTGATGTCAGGCTGTCCGGGCTCCTTGGCACAGGTAACTAACTCCCTGGGACTCTGACTCCAGCTGGTCAGCTATAGGCAACGGGTCTCCAGTCTGGGTCTCAGGATCTCCAGCTCCCGCAGGCAAGGGCTGTAACAGCTTCTGGGCTGGAGCCTTCACCACGGGTCCTTCCTCCTTGGCAGTAATCACAGACTGAGTTGGGCTGCTCTCCTTTATACTAGCACAGCATTTGGAACACACCCACCAGGATTTGAGGGGTGGGACTTCCTCTGCCCATTGTGTGGGATTGACCCTTTCCTGCCTAGTTCAAGGTATGCATACCCCATCACAGATGGAAATGACAGGTCTGAGGCTGGAGAGTGATACCGGCATGGCGATAAAATGGGAACAAAGGGTCAGAGGCTGGAGGGCAGTACTGGCACGGTGATAGGATGGGAACAAGGTGTCCGAAGGTGGAGGGCAGTGCCGTCACAGTGAGGTTGTAGGAAGGACCCATCACCACTTGTGACCAGACTCTTTTGTCCTTGTAGGTTTCATGTGACCCACATTGAGAAGAAGCCCATTTTCCCAGAGCAGCAGGATGGGTCGCTTTCTGATGGCAGAGACCCACTGGCCCACAGCAATGAACAGCTCCATCAGGAGGGTCTCCAGAATGGAACCATCCCGACAGAGGATTGTCCAGATGGAACAGGCCAGTGGGAGGATCCTCCCAATGCACCAGTCAAGGCAGATGCTCCCACCAATGGGCCAGTGGGGAAGAGATTTGGTAAGACAGGCTCTCTGCAGGACATTGTCCTCCAAGACCTTGCCCTGGGGAATGGACGTGACCAAAG
This sequence comes from Sternotherus odoratus, assembly GCA_032164245.1. Classification (NCBI taxonomy): domain Eukaryota; kingdom Metazoa; phylum Chordata; order Testudines; family Kinosternidae; genus Sternotherus; species Sternotherus odoratus. The sequence continues at coordinate 33,438,972 of JAVMKO010000008.1, forward strand.
CAAGGGGGAGGGACTTCAGGCCCCAGGAGCGCAGGGTGCTGGAGCCCCTGCATACTTGCAGAAGGAGATGAAGAGGGCTGAACCACGCGATGCCCTGCAGGAGGAGGCTGTGCCAGGGGCAGCCAATGAAATGGCAGAGGTTAAAGGAAGCCAAGATGTGCAAGAAGGAACCCGAGCTGCCATGGCAGGAAACAAAGATGCCAACAGGAAAGAATCCAGAGTGGAGGACATGGGGCAACAGGTAAGGTCCCCTCCACTCCTTCCTCAGCCCCAGTGCAGGGTACCGCAAAGTCCGCCTGGGACTCTGTGACGGTGCTGTTCCTGGTGGGATCCAACTGTGAGTGTCAGATCAGGACAGATTGCTTCCAAAGGGGCAACTACAGCCCAAAGCTGGGGCTTCTTCACACTAAGGTAAACCAAACCAGCCAAACAGAAAAGACTTTGGTTTCGCCCCACTGGCTAACCACAAGTCACACAAGCAACTCCCTTAGACACTCCAGATTCCCAGTATCAGCACCACCAGCCACCTGTCCTGGGGATCAATGGTTATGTAAACCAATACCCCAAACAAAGAAAACGGTTCTCCCCAATTCCAAAGAATCAGGCCCCAGACCCAGGTCAATTTACAAATCAGATCTTCCCACAAATCACGCTGTTGCCAATCCTTTAGAATCTAAAATCTAAAGGTTTATTATGCAAGGAAAAAGGTATAGGTGAGGGTTAGGAATGGTTAAAAGAAATCAATTACATGCAGTAATGGCACATCTCTTGGCTTCGGCTTACAGCAAAGGTAGAGTAACTGCAGGTTTCAATCAAAGTCTTTAGAAAGCATCCCACATAGGGATGGGTCAGCACCTTAGTCCAGAGTTCACCTGTGTAGCAAAGTCCATTCAGAGCTGGAAGCAAGACAGGCTGCAGGCTGGAGGTAGAAGACAAAATGGAGGACGTTCTTCCAGGCTTTATAGACTTCCTCCTGTGGGCAAAGACCCTCCTCCTCTTTATGCAGAGTCTGGTTGCAAACTGAAGGTTCACAGCCACATGGTCCAATTACCAGACTCTCAATGATTCAGTATTTGCCCAGGTATGTCCCATTCCTGAAGAGGCTCCTCGGGTGTGGACAGAGTTCATTGTGCAGTTGATGGCCCTTTAATGGGCTCGAGCTAGCACCAGCCTGTCTGAGATTTCACCCAGGAGCCAAGCCTACGTTTGAAGTACAGGCACCTTTTATCCAATATCCATAACTCCAGTTCCAAAATAGATACACACATATGGTCATAGACACCTGTTATGACCCCCTTCACCTAATTTTCGGTACTCCAATGATCTATATGGTACCAAATTATTCCAGTAACATGACAGACTCCCCGAGCAGCCACTCTGCAGGGAGTCGTGGCTGAGGGGTGTAAAACTACAAGGGGATAAGAAAGTTTAGACAGATATCAAAGCCCGCACAGCGTATCCAAAGTCTGGAAGTGTTTGGTACCCCGAGTCCCCAGATCCAGAGATGGTGCAATGTAGAGGCAGCACAGTGGGTGAAACACAGGACAAGCAGCCAAAGTGTTATGCTGTGAGTCACTGCCAAGGTTTCCTTTAGATTTGGGTTCTGGAGAATGATGGGCCTCAGCTTCTTGAGGCAGAAATTGCCCAGACACTTGTGATGTGGATCCGTCTCCTTCCCTGGAGCAGAGCCCAGGGTCTGCGGCCACCTTCCTTGTCTACAGACCCTGTTGGGAGGAAATGGTCCTTTTCTGGGAGGGGAAAGGCCAAGCATGGAGGGATGGACTCCCTGCATGGGACAGCTGTTACCAGCTTTGCCCATCACTTTGGGGTATCCTCATTTATTAGGATTACTCTTCGGGGGAGGAGCGGGGGGTGGTGGTGGTTCTGTACTATCAATGTACTGCTTGTTTCATTGGTGTTCTCATACAGAGCTCTACTTCTCCCTGATGCAAGTCCCTCCCAATGGAGCTATCCTGCAGGACCTAGGTTCCCCAGGGCTGGATTCCTCCAGCCCCAGAATCTCTCTCTCTCTCACACACACACACACACACAGAATGTGTCTGAGAGGACACAGTCCAAATAGGTACTATAAACTTAATATTACAACTAACAATAGTGGTTACATTACAGAAACAGTGATTAACATAAGGCACCATGGGTTGAATCCAATGTCCATTAATCAATACAATATTACATTTCATTCTTACACACACACGCTTTACCAACATAGATAAAAACAGACCCCTTTTCCTGAATAACATGAAGGAACAATGAAGGTTAATCAGCACTCTCAAGCTGACCCCTTATCTCCCTGGACTCAGCAGCCTGGGTCAAGCAGCATCTCCAAGCGGTCATCTTCTTATGCCATTGGTACCACACCAGAATAGAGCATGCCAGAGCAGCTTGGGTCGAGCAACACTTCCTAGCTGCCACCCTCATATGTCCCAGGTTCGGAACATCTCTATTTCCACTTCCATGTTACAATTGTTCTGGTAGTAATCCACCTCATGCGCAAACCCCACAGGATTTTTGGGCAATGCAGGGATCTTTAGCTTAGGTACAAGGCGCGTTGCTGCAGAGCGAATAAGGAAACCAAAAAACACCCACGAAGCGGGAAGAGAAAGGTAACCAGCTTAATCATGAAAGTTATTTATTGCCAGGTAATAACCTGAGGGGAGCCAAACAAACAAAACAGTTATAATATTAAATCTAACACTTGATTATAAAAGTCAAGTTTAGAAAACTATAACTGATCACACACGTCAGGGTCAGAAGGCTATACTTAGAGACAGATTCTCACTACCTTCTGAAGCTTGAATCGATCACGGGTCCTAGGTGGTGGAGGTAGCAGAGGGTCCGGAGTGCTGGAGACAGGCAGATCCCCCAGCATGATCAGTCAGGAGAAGAAAGTCCCAATGGAACTGATTTCGATTTTGGATCCAAGTATCAGAACACTTTCTTGAGCATGGATAGGGTTTTTGTAGAGAAACAATAATGGTTCAAGGGAGAACACTAGACTCCTGTTGTCCCGATTTTTGCAGATGATCCCTGGCGCGCAGGGCTCATGAAGGCAACATGGCCCCGCCCACTGCTCCAGGCAGCCATGTGCTGCCTGCGTGAGCCCTGCCCAGGCAGGGCTCATCTCTAAAGTTTCAGATCAGGAGAGTGCTGCAGCTAACTTCCTGCCCCGAGACAGATCGCAGCCTGCTCCTGTCCTTTCCCCCCCACCTCTCTGGCTGACAGAGACTGGGGAGGACCCTCCCACACAATCAGGCAGCGCCCGGCCGGCCCCGCAGGAAGGGGGGGGGTGAGGGGAGACAGCACAGCATTTCAGGGGGGTAGCAGGAGGTGGGCTGGCAGCAGCAAGCAATGGCCAGCCCAGGTCAGGAGAGCTCTGTCTCTGCCCCCCTGCCTGCCTCAGAAGCATGCTGCTTGCTGCCTGTAAGGAGGGGGGGGGAGCCCACTCCCCCCCCCCACCGAAACAGAGAGCCTCCATCTACCGTGGCCTGCTCCTGCGCCCCTCCCCCCCTGCTGAGTCCATAATTGGCCCCACACCCCAGGAGGTGATGATGGCCAGGAGGACAGGTCTCTCACCTTCTTGCTGCCTGTGGGGCATGCATAGTGCAGGCGCCAGCAGAAGAGGGTGGGGGAAGAGACCCCCCCCCAGCCCCACCTCCCAAATCTGGATCCAGCCAGCCACCCTGCTGGATACTTCCTGGCTGGCCCCAGCCCCAGGCATCCCCCCACCTCACTGGATCCCAGGAGCAGCTACAGGAGAGGAGCAGACGAATGAACCTGCCTGCTTGCCAGATACTCCCCAGGACAGGACAGCCACCCCAGGTAAGCACCCCCAGCCTGGGACTCCCTTGGCCCCTGGCAGGTGACAGGTCCCTCTGGCGTTTGGGGGAGGGGAGCCTTGTTGCATGATGCAGCAGTGATTACCTGCAAGCCCCCCGTTGCTTGCAGGTAATCACTATATGATTATAAAGTGGAGGGGAAGATCTTATTCTACTCCTAGCAGAGACATTTTTCTTTTACCTTAATTATACTACCTTAGGGGCTATAACATATTACCAAAGTTCAATACAGAGTTTCTAAAACAAGATTATATGAAAAGGCATAATACAAAAGTCATATAAAAGTTAAACAAAAATGCATAATGCAGAGATTTATCTACAGGCGGGGGAGCGTAGGAGGGGTAGTGTGAACAACACACTGTGCATGTATTGGGGGGAAGTCTCTGGGCATAGGTAAGTGTCAGAGGTTGCATCCTCCTCCCCAGCAGAGTGTGTGCAGACCACCTTGCTCATGGCAGAGCCAAGGAAAGGAGGCACCTGCTCTGCACATGCTGATTCTACCCAGAGCAGGCTGGGTCTGACTTTGCAACCAGGATCCTGCGCCCATGTCTGTCCTGCAGCTTTGGCCGGGGGTTGGAGCCGGAGCCCTGTGCCCCTGACCCCATGCTTTCTACAGGCTTTTTTCAGCTTCCTAGGGCTGTGTGCCCCTTCTCATGGCTCCGATCAGGGCTCTGCACCTTTGCCTGTGGTGCCCCCCCCCCCCCGCTCATGCCCCGCCCCCTGCTGGTGCCCCCCACCCCGCTCACGGAGTGTGTCCTGATATTTCACTCTTCCCATCTGGTCACCCTACTCACAATGCAATTAGGGAGCTTCACTATTTTGGATACCAATAAAGGACTTATTACTAGAATTGGTCTCATAACTACTGAGCTGTGTGCAGGGGTGGGTTCATTAATATCTGGAGCAGAGATCCCCCATCATGCAGTGCTTCCCTGTTTTTCTGGTCCCAGAGTTCCATGCAGTTCTTGCCTTGGAATCTCTGTTCTCCATTCTGTATGCTAATGGAGATGTTTCCTGGTCCCATCTTCCATGCAAATGAGGCTAGGGGAGTTTCCTTACTCCTGTCATGCTTATACCAAGGGTTTAGGTGTGCCTCCCCCTGCCTTTTAATAAGTCTTTCTTCTGATGCAGATTTTGTTCAAGTAGAGGCTGGGGTCTTTCATGAGTCAGACAGGCTGGGTACTGTGCCCTGGTTCCCCAAGAACACAGAGCTGCTAGGTAATAAATCCTCCCATTGATGGGGTCCTTGCGATGAGCGAGTATCTCAATCACATCCTTACTCTGTGGTACTGGTCTGATCTTCAATTCATTGCAGCTTCAAATCAGGATCCAAACTAGTAGAACCAGACTAATTGCTAGTATAATTTGGAAACTGATTATCACCACAATGGGGTGAAGCATGATATTCAAAAAACCTGTTGCACTGGGGCTTCACCCAAGCAAAGTCTCCCACCAGGAGTGATGGCCTGTGTTTTTAACTGTAGCTGCTAGCCTAGGGAGCTCCTGGTTGTAGTATCAAATCTCGAGTTTGCCATTCTACCAAAGTTCGGAGCTTCTGCAGCTCAGTTTGTAAGGAGGGATGAGATAATAGTTCCTTAAGGACAGTGAGACCCATTCCCAGTGAAATGGGGAAACCTTGTAGAGCTCAGGATAGGCTTTCAAATGTTGTACAATCCAAATAGGCACTATAAACTTAATATTACAACTAACAATAGTGGTTACATTACAGAAACAGTAATTAATAAGGCACCATAGGTTTGAATCCAATGTCCATTAATCAATACAATATTACATTTCATTCTTACACTTACTTACACACACACACACACATAGTTGTAGGAAGAAGTATTCATCATGTTCCTCCAATGCTTGGTCATCACACATGTAGCCCAAATCTTCTTTTCTCCTACACCCCTTTACATTTACTGGGTTCCACACATTATCTTCCTGCTAGGCCCAAGTGCTAGGATCTCTGGAGTAGATTACTGAGTTACCATTAATCTGTAATCGCAGTGGGACCATTGGGTGGATAACTCTAATTTTTTGCCTGCCATAGTTATCAAGAATAACTGCAAGCTTTGTACAAAGCATTAACTAGTCTCCACCAAGGCCAGAGGATTAATTCTTCCTCCGTTACTTGGGTCAAAATTAAGTTGATTGCCTCCATGGAAATTTGTCCTGCTATGGCTTGCCAAATCATTCCCATTATTACATCCTGGGTGAGAGCTTGAGTTTGCTCACACACCGAGACATTCTGGATAGGCTGTACACCAGAATACAGTTAAAGCTGTGATCTCTGAAGATCAAGGGGGAACATGCTTGCAAAGGTGTCCTGTCAACCCATCTCTGCCATCTGGTGTGCTGGAGACAACACTTCAGGACTAGACTAGATCATCAAAGTCAGGTCACAATCCAGTGCCTCCGGATCCATACGACCAAACTTCACCTAATATCCTGGAACTGAGAACAGCCTCCAGTCATCCCTGCCTTGACTGAAGGGCATCTATTTCTAGCAGCTAGAGAAAAATATAATACTGCCTTGTGCTATAGTAGCCAGCAGGGAGGAGCCTCTCTGTGACCTCTAGCTCAGAGGGCTGTCACGTTTTGGTGTTGGTGTGTTAATTACATTGCACCCACAACTCTCCAGAAACAGAAAGCAGCCTTGGCAGAAAGCTGCCCATCTCAAGGGGTCATTGGAGGAGTCAGTAGCCAGCACTGTTCCTGAGCCAGAGAGCCAGCCACAGAATACCCTACCAAATACCAGGCCAGTTCTGCTCCGAGAGCCCAGGGTCTGCAATGCATTCACTGCTTCAGGACTGGGGCCTGTCACTTCTCTAGGGTTTTCCTCCAATTCCTTTCATTCCCTGGTCTTGGCAACAGCCAGGCAGGATAAAGTCAGAAGTGCTGTTCTTTGTCCCACCTTTATAGTCCCCACTGTCTCATCTGCTGGATTTCCTGTCTGTCACAGGGTCCGCACACCTCTCTAGGTCCTCCCCGGTACCTTGAGTTCTGGCCTGCAGAAATAAAGGTCTCCACACCCTTTCTTGGTGCTTCTCTCAAGGGTCCTTTATTTACAGTGTGAACTTATCAGCTTCAGTGCAAGTAAAATGCTCTCACCACCCCCCTAACAGTTACTCTCACTATCCTAGTTCCAGGGTCCCCAGACCCCTAAGGCACCCTGCCTGCAGCAAGGAGTCAGCTTAAAAGCCTCCAACTCCCTTCCTGGCCTGCCCCAGACCTGAGTAGGGCTCAGGGCTTTTCTAGCCCTCTCAGCCTCAGCTGTATGCATTTAGCCCAGCCTAGTGCTGTGAGCTAGCCCTCTGTAGGGCTCCCTGCTGGCCACTCCAAGCCACTGCCCCGGCCCTCCTACCAGAAAGCAGGGTTTAGCCTGCAGGGGCAGGGCATTCATGGGGGTTTTTACCTTTGTCCTGCCACACTGTCCCAGAGGTGAAGTTGGAGTGGACTCGCATTTCCCCCAAGAAATGCGTGTCCTGTACTACCCAGTCCTCGCCTGCAAAGTGCAAATATAGCCTGTTCACTATTCCTTGAAGGGAAAAGGTGAAAGATTGATACGATCTGAAGAGAAACCAGAGTACACACAACGTGCTACCCTAAATGCAGGTACCCAGACACTACAGGTTGAGCACACAATATTGGATCATACAATAAAACAACTTTACTGACTACAAAGAGAGAGATTTAAGTGCATACCAGTCATGAGGCATAAGAGTCAGAAATGCTTACAAGACAAATAAACATAAAACTCTTCCTGATGCCTAACTTAACAAACTACATTAGATTCAAAGTAAATTTTGTCCCCACATGATGATATCTCTCTTACTGAACAAATGCCTTGGTCCCAATCAGCTGTTTCCTTTTTCTCTTCAGTGGCAGAGAATACATGGGGGAGGGGAGGTATGCCTTGAGGTATTTTCCCCTCCTTTTCATAACTTCAGTTGCCCTGTTACAAAACATTTCAAGCTGAGATCCAGGAGCCATAGAGTCTATGTGGATGGATGTTCCCTGCTGGTTTTTTTCGCCTGTTTGTACTTTCTTTGTTTCCCCTCCCTGCTTGATGACTCTGTTTACTGCTTACATGCAAATTAAGCAGAGCACACATTCCCTTGTTTAGGACAGAGCTGTTTGCCAGCTTCCTTTTGCACACGGCTGTGTGGTTTGGAACATGTGTTCATTCACAGGGCCGGCGACAGGAATTTTGGGGCCCCGTACGGCAGACCGTACGCGGCTCCCCCCCCCGGTCTCCCGCCGCCCGCGGCTCCCCCCCCCCGGTCTCCCGCCGCCCGCGGCCCCCCCCCCCCCGGTCTCCCGCCGCCTGCAGGCCCCCCCCCGCCAGTCTCCCGCCGCCCGCGGGGGCCCCCCCGCCAGTCTCCCGCCGCCTGCGTGGGCCCCCCCGCCAGTCTCTTGCCGCCCGCGGGGCCCCCCCGCCAGTCTCTCGCCGCCCGTGCCCCCCCCCGCCGATCTCCCGCGCCCCCCCCCGCCGATCTCCCGCCGCCCGCGGCCCCCCCGGCCGATCTCCCGCCGCCTGCACCCCCCCCGCCGGTCTCCTGCCGCCCGCGCACCCCCCCCATCTCCTGCCTCCCGCGGCCCCCCGCCGGCTGATCTCCCACGCCCCCCCCCCATCTCCTGCCTCCCGCGGGCTCCCCCTCCCCGGCCGATCTCCCGCGCCCCCCCCCCCCCCGTCTCCTGCCTCCCGCGGCCCCCCCCCGGCCGATCTCCCGCCGCCCGAAGCCCCCCCCGCCGGTCTCCTGCCTCCCATGGGCCCCCCCCCCGGCCGGCCTCCCGCAGGCCCCCCCTCCCCGGCCCATCTCCCGCCGCCCAAGGCGCCCCCCCCACTGGTCTCCTACCTCCTGCGGGGCCCCCCCCCCGCCGATCTCCCGCCGCCCGAGGCCCCCCCCCCCCCCGGTCTCCTACCTCCTGCGGGCCCCAACCCCCGCATGTGCTGCGGCTGCGTGGCCGGTCGGGAGACGCAAAGGGGGGCGGCGGGAGGCTGCTGGGTGCCAGGGGAGGGGGCTGGTGCACTCGGCAGCGGCTGCCCGAGCCGTGCCTCGCTCACAGCTCCAGCGACAACGGGTACAGCTGAGTACCGGCCCCGGACTTCAGGGCCCCCCCCTGAAGTCCGGGGCCCTGTACAGCTGTACCCGTTGTACCCCCCTGTCGCTGGCCCTGTGTGTTCATAACATCACACAGGGGAATCTTGTAACTTCTCATACCATGTTGCCATATATATTTTACCAGGCATGTACTGATCAGCAAATTATGAGTTTGCAAAGGATACAAGGCAGAGCTTGTGCACAGCCTAGTACCCTAAAGTGTGAACAGAGGGGTATATTCTGTCACACAAAAAGGGGAGACAAGACAAGACCAGCAAAGACAGAAAAATGCAATTTCTGGCTCTGTTTACTTTCACTTGCAACCTTACTGCTGGAAAAACACAGGCCATGCACAGGGTCTTATCAGCACCTCTGAGACCTGCCAAACGTGTACCAGCATCAGGCTGTTTAGGGCAGGGGTCTCCAAACTTTTCAGCCCGAGGGCCGCATTAGCTATCAAATAGCAGTTCGGGGGCCGACAACACACTCGAGGTCCAAATAAAAAAGAATCAAAACATGGATGTTGTTTTTAATTATTTATTTAATATTATTTTATTCAGTTATTATTTAATAACACATTGATACACTACACATGAACACCTGTTCACAACACATGAACACTACACATGAACACTACACATGAACACCTGAACACTACACATGAACACATGAACACTACACATGAACACCTGAACACTACACCTGAACACTACACCTGAACACTACACCTGAACACCTGAACACTACACATGAACACTACACATGAACACCTGAACACTACACATGAACACCTGAACACTACACATGAACACTACACATGAACACCTGTTCACTACACATCAACCCCCCAACTGACCCACCCAGCCAGGTCTCTCCCCCCAAAACCTCCTTTCCTCCAACCCCCCTCCCCCAAATGACCCACCCAGCCAGGTCTCTCACCCCAAAACCTCCTTTCCTCCAACCCCCCCCCCCAATGACCCACCCAGCCAGGTCTCTCCCCCCAAAACCTCCTTTCCTCCAACCCCCCCCCCAATGACCCACCCAGCCAGGTCTCTCACCCCAAAACCTCCTTTCCTCCAACCCCCCCCCCCCCGAACTGACCCACCCAGCCAGGTCTCTCACCCCAAAACCTCCTTTCCTCCAACCCCCCCCCAACTGACCCACCCAGCCAGGTCTCTCACCCCAAAACCTCCTTTCCTCCAACCCCCCCCCCCAACTGACCCACCCAGCCAGGTCTCTCACCCCAAAACCTCCTTTCCTCCAACCCCCCCCCCCAACTGACCCACCCAGCCAGGTCTCTCACCCCAAAACCTCCTTTCCTCCAACACCCCCCCCCAACTGACCCACCCAGCCAGGTCTCTCACCCCCCCAACTGACCTGCTCAACCCGGTCTCTCCCCACAGACCGGTTCGCCGCCTGGCAGTGGGTGGCTCCTTGTTTCGCCCCCTGCAACAGCGTGGCGGTGCGGCGCGTCCCGGCCCCAGCTTCGAGCCGTCCCTGGCCGGCGGCGGCAGCCGAGCACGCGGCGCGTCCCGGCCCCGCGGCTGGCGGCGGCGGCCGAGCGCGCGGCGCTTCCAGGCCCCGCGGCTGGCGGCGGCGGCCGAGCGCGCGGCCCTTCCAGGCCCCGCGGCTGGCGGCGGCGGCCGAGCGCGCGGCGCTTCCAGGCCCCGCGGCTGGCGGCGGCGGCCGAGCGCGCGGCGCTTCCAGGCCCCGCGGCTGGCGGCGGCGGCCCGCGCGGCGCTTCCAGGCCCCAGCGCGGAGCCAAAAAGATCTCCGCGGGCCGGATGAGAGGGCCTCGCGGGCCGCATCCGGCCCGCGGGCCGTAGTTTGGAGACCCCTGGTTTAGGGCATTGCTTTGAGCTGCTTCTTTCTGGTCACAGCCTCTCTACAGCATTGCAAATTATACAGGCTTGGCTCAGTAACAAAGACTTTGATTAAACAAAAGGAGAGAGAGAGGAAAGTGAAGAAATAAAGTGGGCATGGGCAGTGGGTTGGTATAATAGGCCAGGGAAGGCTGTAGCTACTGCTGCAGGATGCTGGGCTGGGGCTCTCAGAGACCTGGGGTTCTGGGTGGCCCAGGGTTTCTGTAGAGGGGGAGGGGGGACCTTTTGCAGAAGGGGTGTGGCTGCAGGGCTAGCTTCCCTGAGGGGGGGGGGGGACACCTGCCACCCATTAAGGTGAGGAAGGAAAAGGATGTATGGGGTGAGGGGGAATGTCATCTGGGTCCCTCTTACTGACCCAGTCTAGGCAGGACAAAGGCCCACTAGTGTTAGGGTTGAACCCAGTGTTGCAAAAACTGCTTTACCTTTGGAGGCTTATCCCAATATGTCTCTCAAAGGACAGGCATGACTCAGTAGTTCTGGAAAACAAGATTTATTGCAAGCAATAGGAGTCAGAGGGGTTATTACCCAAACAACTGGCTGGACTATGCAAGGCTGAGGCCTTTCTTATACTCAGGTGTAAATGGGGGAGGAGGGCTTTCAATACACTTATTGAAATCCATTGTCACATCCATTGTTCGGTATTAATCTATTCCATTTACCTGTCTGGCACTCTTTCAGGACAGGAGGTTCAGGGTACTTAGACACTGTGTCTCCTGCCTTGTGAAAAGCACAGTGGGAGCAGGATGAAGATGAGTTTAAGATACATGCAGGGCAGGGGTCAGGAGTGCATAGATAAGGGTGAGACTATATACTAAGGCTATTTTAAAATCATACTACACAACATTAATACAGTTGTTTCTAGGTTACATTTTCTTAACACCAGGCGATGGGGGAAGGGGGGGGGGGTAGCCAAGAGGATAAAGCTCACACCATTCCTTCTCACAACCAGAAGTTGTTGTCAGGCAGCTTCATCTGCCTTTCCCCCCCACAAATGGCCTTTCTTGTGAGACCCCCCCTCCCCTCCCAAAGAGGAGGAGTGGGAGGAATAGCCTGGCCCCTCAGTATTTTGTTCACCAATTAGGCCTGATTGCCAAGACACCAATTTTGGTTTATTGATTTCTGGTGAAAGCAGAGGCTGGCCTGTAAGAGCCCTGTGAAAATAAGAGGCGTGGGGGATGGAGGACAGGCATCCCAGTATTTTGGTTAGGAGGCTGCATTTACCCACCTTCCTGGGAGGGCCCCTCTCTAGATTGGCTTAGCCTGTTCTTTCCCCTCCCCCCGCCAGTTCAAAAACTGGAGTTAAATAATTTTCATTGGGAGCCTCTTGTTATTTTAATTGTTCAATCAGGGCTGAAACCAGTTGTGGTAAGACTGTATTCCTGTCCTGCCTCCTAAGAGCTAAAATCACTGGAGATGGGGCAGTGTTTCTGCCCAACAACCCAAAAGTCCCTTTCACATGCCTGACCCTTCTCTGCTCCCCACTCACAGTGGCTGTTCTTGGTCAGTGCAGACCCAGAGTTCAGGGGTGCATCTGCAGAGTTCACCTTCCACACTGGAGGAAAGGCGTGGTGGAAAGAGGCATCTTCCTGGCTCTGCTCACCACTCTCATTGCACCTCTCTCCATTTCCCTGCTGGCCACTCATCACACCTCTCCCACACTGCCCTGCTGCCACCCATTCACAAGCTCACTGCCAGTCACTTTCTGCCTCTCTGCTGTGACCTCAGCACATCAGTCTCTCATTGATTTTCAGTTTTTAGCACACAGAGCAGAAACACAGTCTTACTGCAATGGATTCCAGCTCTGAGGGAGCAACTAAAATAACAAGAGACTCCTCATGAAGCCTATTAAGTTCCCATCTTTGAATACGGGGGAAGAACAGGATAAGCTAGTAAAAAGAGAACCCCCAGGAAGCATATTATGCTGACTACAATACAAGAGCTTCCCCCCCCCCTCATTTGTGGCTGACATTCGAGCCCCTGCTTTCACAAGGTTCTTTTTAACTGAGGGTGCCCTCCCCTCATTTGGGACAGGTTAAGCACAGTCCTGCTTTCCTGTATTCCTACAACAATTACGACATTGGTAACCATATTTCACTACCCTTGCATTCAGTACTAAAGTGACTTGTACCCAACACCAGTTTGACACCACTGTATTCTGCTGAATACGTAAACCGATGGTTCTCAAACTTGTTGGGTTGGTGGCCCTTTTTCTCATCCCTGAGGGCTCCCGCGACCCCTGTGTGTCCGCCGAAATGCCGCCGAGCCAAACACTTCTGGTTTTGGCGCCATTTCGGTGGACATGGCAAGCGCTTCACAGTGTCCGCCAAAAAGCTGCCAAAACCAGAAATGTTCACTTCGGCGGGTTTTCGGAGGACACTCTGAAGTGCACGGCCTGTCCGCCGAAATACCGCTGAAGGCGAAAGTGTTCGTCTTGGCGGCACTTCAGCAGCGCAGGGAATTGCCCCGTGACCCCTTGGGGGGGTCATGACCCCCAATTTGAGAACTGCTGAGACAGAGCAGGAGCAAACTGTATTTACATAAACACACCCAAGTCTCTTCCCCTCCCAGCTAGCTGTCAGGGAAGCATTAGTTCAGATCCTGCTTACATAGGCTGACCATACGTCCCGTTTTGAACGGGACAGTCCCGTTTTTTTAATGTTTTTTAACCGTCCCGTCTTTTTGACCAAAATATCAATTTTGTCCCGTTTTTGGGGCAAGACTCAGAAAAAACATAGAATCATAAAACGTCCCCCCCTCCGCTGCCGCCGCCGCCGGCTCGCTCGGCCCCCGGCTGCGGCTCCTGACAGCTCTGATCTGCCGCCTCCTCCAGCCCGCCGCCCGCTGCAGCCTCCTCCTCTCTATTCCTCCTTCCCTCCCTTCTCTCCATCCCCCCCTTCCTCCCTGCTCTCTCCCTCTGTCCACTGCCTCCTCTCACTCCCTCCGTCCCTTCTCTCTTCAGAAAACCTGGCCGGCAGCCCCCCCGCCGGCTCGCTCCACTCCCAGCTGCGGCTCCTGACAGCTCTGATCTGCCGCCTCCTCCAGCCCGCCGCCCGCTGCAGCCTCCTCCTCTCTATTCCTCCTTCCCTCCCTTCTCTCCATCCCCCCCTTCCTCCCTGCTCTCTCCCTCTGTCCACTGCCTCCTCTCACTCCCTCCGTCCCTTCTCTCTTCAGAAAACCTGGCTGGCAGCCCCCCCGCCGGCTCGCTCCGCTCCCAGCTGCGGCTCCTGACAGCTCTGATCTGCCGCCTCCTCCAGCCCGCCGCCCGCTGCAGCCTCCTCCTCTCTATTCCTCCTTCCCTCCCTTCTCTCCATCCCCCCCTTCCTCCCTGCTCTCTCCCTCTGTCCACTGCCTCCTCTCACTCCCTCCGTCCCTTCTCTCTTCAGAAAACCTGGCCGGCAGCCCCCCCCGCCGGCTCGCTCCGCTCCCAGCTGCGGCTCCTGACAGCTCTGATCTGCCGCCTCCTCCAGCCCGCCGCCCGCTGCAGCCTCCTCCTCTCTATTCCTCCTTCCCTCCCTTCTCTCCATCCCCCCCTTCCTCCCTGCTCTCTCCCTCTGTCCACCGCCTCCTCTCACTCCCTCCGTCCCTTCTCTCTTCAGAAAACCTGGCCGGCAGCCCCCCCGCCGGCTCGCTCCGCTCCCAGCTGCGGCTCCTGACAGCTCTGATCTGCCGCCTCCTCCAGCCCGTCGCCCGCTGCAGCCTCCTCCTCTCTATTCCTCCTTCTCTCCATCCCCCCTTCCTCCCTGCTCTCTCCCTCTGTCCACTGCCTCCTCTCACTTCCTCCATCCCTTCTCTCTATCCCCTTCTCCATCCCTCCATCCCTTCCTTCCTCCCTTCTCTCTATCCCTCCATCCCTCTCTTCCTTCCCTCTATCCCCCTTCTCCATCCCTCCCTTCCTCCCTTCTCTCTCTCCCTCCGTCCACTGCCTCCTCTTCCATCTCCCTTCTCTCCATCCCTCCTTCTCGCTGTCCCTTGCCTCCACCATCCACCCTGCTCCCTACCCCCATCTCTTCTCTCATCCATCCATCCTCTCCCTTTCTCACCTTCGTGCCTTCTCTCCCTCCGTTCCCTCCATCATCTTCATCCCTCATCCCCCCTTCTCTCTCTCTCCCTCCATCCTCTTCATCCCCCATCCCTGTTCTGCTTATTCCTCCATCCATCCCCCCCAACCTCCCTCTGCCTCCCCCCCGCCCGGTGCTGGGGGGCCCAGGTGGGGCCATGCCCCCCCCCACACCCTGTCCCGTTTTTGCCCTCCCAATGTCCCGTTTTTGTCTAAAGGAAATATGGTCAGCCTATGCTTACATGTATTGGTGTGCAAATTTATCACACCAGTCTTCATGCAGCGCCACCACTGTACCTGAGTCTTGACACACCTTGTTCACAGCGAAGGGGCCCCTACCCAGCTCTGCCAGTGTCCCCCACCCTAACCTGCAGCATTCTCCATCTCCTTTGTGTAGCATGAGCTACAAACTGTTCTCTCATCTTGTCTCATGTCTCTGTCTGCCTTTCCCTCAGGAGCAGAACTCTGCGGCGCGCGACCCAGGGGTGACTGTGTGACGTAAGTGCCACCGTCTAGCTACAGGCAGCAGGGACCAGAACAGAGTTTGTGTGTGGGGGCGCATGTTTGTGTATGGCCACGCGTGAATAAGGCAGGATGTAACTCTGATGGGCAGCCACACTGTTTCAGGTTGTGAGTCTCACTGCTGGCACACGCCGAGCAGGCCCTGGCCTTGCAAACACCTGCGTAACAGAACTCCAAGGAATTCCCTGGTGCGACTAGAAATGGCATTGCTGACGCAGTAGGCACACACCTCCCTGGGGCGGCGCTGACCCCCAGTGCCCTCTGTTAGCTGCAGTGAAGTGGTGTAACCCTCTTGTCATGGGTAAAGATGCCCTTGTACTTTTCTCAGGAGTAGGAAAATCAGCTGCAGCCTCCTGGCCCAATTCCAGCGTGTGTAGTTACAATCTGTTTCCTTAGACCCGCCAATGCATTTGCAGCCAGACACAGCATCCCCCAGGCCCGTGCGAGGCTGCTGTGTGCCACGCAAAGGCAGCTGCAGTTCAGTGGCAAGGGAAGTGTTGGAGACGGAAGGAAGCTATAACCAAAGTTCCTGGGATCCCTCTGGCTGGAAGCCATCAGAGCTGCGCTATAGACAGAGGCTCAGTGCAGATTGGATGCAGGCGAGGTGCCCGAAGTGGGCTGAGAAAGTGGGGCTGGAGAGCTACAAGGGGCAAGGGCAGTGAATTCCTCTTCCCCACATCCTGGCCTACAGCAACCTGGTGTAATTTGCAAGGCTAGGGCTCAGTTGGCTCTCGGCCAGGGGTGGGGAATCTTTTTTCTACAAAGGGCCATTTGGACATTTATAAAGTCATTCGCGAGCCAGTCCCCCCATCCCCCCTCCCCCCAAAGGAAGCCCAGGCTGGCAATGGGAGTTGAGACTCCAGCTGGCAAGGGGCCAGAGGGGGAAACCCCAAAGCAGTGGCAGGCGGAGTGCTTAACCCTGCACTGTTTTGGGGTTCCCCCCGCTGGCCTCTTGACAGCCGGGGTCCTGCTGCCTGCCCCAGTCAGCTCCCGCTATCAGCCTGGGTGTAGGGGGTGATCTTCCTTTACCCCCGCCCAGCCTCCCCCCATCTAACCGCCTTTCCTCCCCCACCCCTGCCTGGCCCGGCCCATCCCACCGAACCTAACCTCCTCCCCACTCCCACTCCCAACCCAGCCTCCTGCCCCCCATGCCTGACCCGCCCAGCCCAGCCTCCCCGCCACCAAACCTCCTTCCCTCCTGCACCCACGCCTCGCCCACCCCATCCAGCCTAGTCTCCTGCCCCCCTCCCCACCTGCCCAGCCTGGCCTCCCTCCCCACCGCCCCCTTGCCTGCCCCCCAGCCCAGCCTCCCCCCCACACCCACTTGACCGTCGGCTCCCCGCAGCTCCTCCTTACCCCGCCTGGCTAATGGTGGCCGCGCGGCACCGGCGGCTCCCCCAGGCGCTTCCCGGACCCTTCGCCGAGCGCGGAGCTGGAGCCGCCCCCGCCTGGCAGCCCGCGCACGTCCCTGGCCAGCGGCTCCCCCAGGCGCTTCCCGGCCCCTTCGCCAAGCCACCCCGGGCCGCCAGGCGGGGGCGGCTCCGCGTTCGGCTAAGGGGCCGGGAAGCGCCTGGGGGAACCGCCCCCGCCTAGCGGCCCACGCGCATCCCTGGCCGGCGGCTCCCCCAGGCGCTTCCCGGCCTCTTCGCCGAGCGCGGAGCCGCCCCAGGCCGCCAGGCGGGGGCAGCTCCGCATTCGGAGAAGGGGACGGGAAGCGCCTGGGGGAGCCGCCGGCCAGGGCCGCGCGTGGGCCGAATGGAATGCTTTGGCGGGCCGTATAAGGCCCACGGGCCGGAGGTTCCCCACCCCTGCTCTAGGCCTTCTTGGGAAAGAGTCAAGGCTCTTGAAGGGTGTTGCCTGGGGGCCGGAGGAGCAGTACCCTGACATGGGTCAGCAGGGGCCAGGCATTAGCCTAGCTTTGCTCACCACTGTTCTCTCTGATAGAGCGGGGTCCCTACCAACGGAAGGGCCAGATGAGTCCTCGCCCCGTGCCGGTCACAAGAGGAAGCAGGATAGGTTAGAGTGATGGCCAGGCTAGGAGGGGGATTGAACCCAGGTTTACAGCCGGGAGCACCCTGGAAATTCCCCACTGACTGGCAGGACACGGCCCAGGACCATCCTGTCTCTCCGGGGGCTTCTCAGGTGCCCGCTTTAACCAACACTAGCCAGGGCGGCAGCATCAGGGACTCCAGCTTCTGAAGGGCCAGGGGCAGCCTTGGGGCAGGGAGGGGCCCATCTGTAGCCAACTCCTGATACGTTTCTGTGCCTTCTCTCCTCTTGCAGCTCTCTCTGCTCCCCCACAGACACAGCCACCCCAAGGCGGGCTCAGCGCGAGGAGCTGAGTGGGGACAGCAGTGGGGACAGTAGAGGCAGGCCCTGGCCTAGAAGAGCTAAACTGCGCTTGGCATGGCCAGAGCGACACATGTGTGCGCTGCTTCATTAAACAAACCACTGTACTTGACAACAGATTCATCCACATCAGCAGTAGTTACCGGCGCTCCCAGCCCCCCCTCAGAGTGCAGGCTGCCCCCTGCCCTAGGGACATCCCACATTTGGCCCTCTAGGGAACCCCTCTGCTCCTCCAGCCAGACTGGTACTGGTAGGAAACCACCAGCCCCATGAGCCTGGCATTGGCATGCTGGGCAGGCCCAGCTCCGCAACCTGCACCCTGTTGCTATACAGATCTCAGCTCCGCCAGCTGCCTGGGCAGGACGCCCGCTCTGTGAGCCTGTCTAGCTGGGGCGCTTAGACCGGCTCAGCCCGGCGCTTCCCCCTGGGGCTCGAGGGCCTGAGCCATAGATACTGGGCTCCAGTCCCAGGTCCACCTCGCAGCCGTGGTGCTTCAGCCCTCCCAAGGGGTGACTCGGGACCCAGGGCTTCTGAGTCATTCGTGGTGCTGAGCTTGGAGCTCACCCCCTGAAGGAACAACTCTGCCCTCTCCTAGCTTTTGCCATTTCAAGCATAACCCCCATTGTCTCCAGCAGCCAGGGCTGGGTGCCCCCTTAGGAATTCCCATTCTGAGACAGCTAGTGAGTGGAAAGGGGCCAGAGCTGGGATAGTGCAGCCTGGGCAGAGCACAGGGCAAGGATTCACACACTGACCAGCGCCGGCTGCTGGGAGCGGCCCCAGCGAGCCAAGCCCGGCATGGCAGCAGCCGTGTCTGCCCCAGTCCCTGCCTGGAGAGCTAAGTGCCATGCAGAGCACGACATCTGGTGCAGCTCAGGCAGGGTCTGTCTGCGTGTGGCCCCACAGAGCCAGCTGAGATAGACAGTCACCACCTCCACCAGGGGCACTGCCCAGACTCCTACCAGCCAAGGACTGGCAGGGCTGGTACTGCAGCCTCTCCGCGAGGACAGAGCCACCAATGGCACCATCTCCTGTTCTGAGCCACTCCTTGCACAGCTGCTGCCCAATCAGCTGACTCTGCTATGGGGCCCCACCACAAGGGACCTGGGCCATGGCCTGGGGCAGACCATGTGGAAGTAGCTTTCACCCAGCCCTCTAGCAGAGGGCAGGAGAGCCGGCCCTCCGCAGCCTAGCTAGGAAGGGGCCAGGGCAGGATGGAAGCAGTTTCCCTGTAGTTACAGTGGTGTGTTATAGCGTAGTGCGTGGGCGGTGACCGGAGCAGCGCGCGGCCCAGCTGCTGAGGGCCAGCTTTGGTGTTTAACCCCCCTGTAAATAGACGAGCTGAAACCATTAAAGCTGCTGAGCACACGTGCCGAATGAAATCTGTTTATTGGGGCCCCGTGACCAGGCCGTCCCCAGCACAGGGACCAGCCTGAACACCGTGGCTCGGCAGAAGCAGCCGCTGCTGGGCCCAGCAGAGGGGGGGCCCTGTTTGCTGGCAGATCTTCCCACCCTGCCCCACACTCACCTGCAACCCTGCTCTGGGGATGGGGCTCAGGGCAGGTCTCTTGTGCTTTTCACGGGGGATGTGCAGAAATGGCAGCTACCAGCAGGTGAGGCAGGGAGGAGCGGGAGAGATGCTAGATACCCCGCAGCGAAAGAGCAGGATTAACTCTCACATGCCCACAGCTGGGAGGGGCCCCCAGGCTCAGCACGTGACGGGCAGGGGGTCTGGCAGAACTGGGAGCCAGCTGGAAACGGGCAGTGAAAGGAGGAGGGAGACAGCGCTGGCTACAGGCCCCCAGTCTCCTGGCAGATGTGTTTTCCACTCCAAGCCTAGGGCTGGGAGCACCCTGCTGGCAGCTGCCTGGAGGGGAAGCAGCTGCAGATGGGCTTCTCCATCCCTCCACTGCACAGCTCCTGGGGTGGGGGACCCACTGTCCCGTCCCCTCAGTGCTGGGGGGGTGGGGGAGGAGGTGAGGAACATGCATTCGGTAGCACTCTGCACTCCCCCAGAGCCCCGCCACAACCATCAGCCCACTGGGGGGCAGAGAGGCAGCTTGGGCTGCTGATCAGGATCTCTGCTGCACTAGGGGTGAGCTCCAGCACCTCCGTCCCTGCCACGGGACTGTCCCCCATTCTTGCTGCCGGCTGGGGAGGAGTGGGAAGACTCTGAAGCAGCAGGAAGCCAGCGCACCCACTAGGTGGCAAAGTCGGTGGCAGCAGTTTTGCTTGGGTGACGCACTGTGCTCCCAGCTGGGTAGCATCAGCTGATGCGCGGTTCAGGCTCGGGTTCTGGGGCTTTGGCAGGGGGTGGAGGCGGCGCTCGCAGCTGCAGAGAGAAAGATAGTGATTACAAGGGGCCAGGGCCCCTGCACTGCACTCACAGAGCCCTTCTCCATGCCATCTCCCCGCCCTCCCTCCCCGCGCATGGAGAACCTGGGGAGCTGGAACATACTCCTCAGAGAGGACAAGCTGCTCCAGACAAAGGCGTAATTACGGGAGGCCCTCCCCAGCTTCTAGGTGGACAAGGACAGCGATGTCTGCGGTCCCTGCATTGCGTATCAAGCTCAACATAGATCCCCAGCTGCAGGCCCCCAAACCATGGAGCCACAGTGGAGAGGCAGGGGGTAAGGAGGGACTCGCAGGGGGAGACTAGGGGAGAGAGGACAGGCCAAAGGGACTGGGTTGGACAGTGGCTGTGGTGCTAGCATGGAGCAGGGTGAGGAGAGTTGGACATTTGGGAGGAGGTAATGGGGTGACGCTGCTGGGAGCTCACGGCCCCCCCCAGGGAACGTTTGTCCTCATGCTCCACTTTGTGAGCACCAGAGCCCCTGGTTGGGGTGGACGTGATTCATCCTGTGCCTGGAAACGCTGCTTACTGGGCGGAGACGTGCTGCTCCCAGGTCCGGAGAGCTGGGTCCGCTGGCTGCGCCATCCTGCCTGCAGGCTGGGAACACAAACCACCGTTAATGGCAGGACACTGGGCTGCTCTCCACACCAGCCCAGCAGGGACCCCCCAGATGCTGGGCCCAGCCTCTTTCCACCCTCCCCAGTCCCCACAACACAGACCCACACGCCAAGCAGCCCTAGCAATACCCCTCCGACCAGGAACCCTCTTTCCCTCCACAGCTGCCATCTTGCCGAGGGGATGTATTCCTGGAGGTTACGTCGCATGACAAGCTTTAGTTTCTGGAGATTCCAGGACAGTTCTGGAGAGCTGGCACCCCTAGCCTTGCCCCCTTCGGAGCGTTCTGTTTATGCGAATGCCCTGGAGCTATCTGGGGGAAATCCCAAGAGCAGCGGGAGGCCAGCACCCCATGAGGCACTCACCTCCCAGCAGCCCTTCCGGAAGGGGGTGGGAACCCAGCCTGGTACCGGGCGCAAGGACTGGAGGGGAGAAAGCTGGAGGAGATGGTGATGGGAGCTCCTGGAAATATAAGCACAGGCAGGGTGTGATTAAAGAATTTGGGGGCCTCCACACTATGGAAATTGCTCCCCGCACCCACTCACACAGACCCCACAGGCTCCTCCCACCCACCAATCACCCTGGGGCACGATGACAATTTCTAGAGAGAAGGTGCTGAAAGCCACTGAACTGTAACCCTGTGCACGATGGAAGCCAGGCATTCACTTGCTCTTACTTCAAGCTGTTGCATGCTCAGCACCCCTAGTTCCAGTGCCCTGGTGTGTCCCACCAACCCTCCACCAGACCCCCAACATCCCTGCCATACATCCCAATCACCGCAGCCCCCAACCTCACTCCACAGCTCCCTCAACACTCCCCAGAGCCCACCACCAGCTTGTCCAAACCTACTTCTCCCAGGACCTTCCTGGCCATTCACTGGTGCCCCCGCCCCACCCTCCCTTCCTCATGGCTCAGCAATCCATTCCCGTCTCAAGCTAGTGTGGCTCCTTCCAGTCACAGGTGCCATCACCTGCCCCACACACCAACAGCCCCGTGCAGACAATCCTCAGTCTAGGGGAAGAGTCTCCCCATGGGAATTCAGTGACCAGGAGTCAGAAGCAGAGCCTGGAAAAGGATTTATTTAAAGAAGTTTTCCCTCCTAGGCATACAGGGGAACTCAATCCACACCCTGGTTTGGTCCAGGGAACACAGGCCTTGTCTACACTAGGGAACTTCAGTATTTCTGAAGCCAGCTGCCAGCAGACATGTTAGTTAAGCAGGGCTAGGGACAGGGAGCCCTTGTCTGACCTGGAACGATGCTGGGAATCGGGGCCCGTCTCTGTCAGTCTGTCCTGGAGAGGGGGACACAGACAGCCAAGCTCAAGCATGGCAAAAAGGGAAGAGGAGACCAACCTGCCCAGCCGCTCCTACGGCTCCAGTTATTTCTTCCACCACCAGCGAAGGGAAGACCCCAACGCGCCCGTTGAAGTCCCCTTTCCAGAAGCCATCGTCCACTTCCCCCTCCTCTCGGGGGAGCACACGGATTATGGCTCCCTCGGGGAAGGTCAGCTCCTCCGCGCTCTGCCCCTCGTAATCGTAGAGGGCTCGCACCAGCCATGCTGCAGGGAGAGCTGGTGTAAGCTGGGCAGACACTGAAGTGCCTCCGCCCCGCGTGGGACGAGCTGTCCCCATTCTGCTGACGCTGAGGGACTCTGAGGCAGAGGTGCCGAGGCTCGGGGGCACTAGGCAAATGCACTGAGGTTTTCAGAGGTACTGGGAGCACCCATCGGCTCCGCAGGTCAGGGGGAACTGCGGGTACCGAGCACTCCGGGAACCATGTCCTGGGCATGGCCCATGGCAGGCCTGCTAAATCAGGGGCCACTCTTAAAAGCGCTGGCCAACGGTCCCACGGGAGTCAGGCAGGAGTTCATGGTCCAAGTCCTGTGGCCAAGCCAGTGGCCAGCCCCCCTCAGCCATGCTGCAGGTTCCCAGTCATCCAGGGATGGACCCGGGGAACTGAACGCCCTCCCCAGCTGCATGTGCCCAGGGCACCCCTCTTCCCACATGCACACCCAGCCCCATTCTCCCCCATTCTCCCACATACCTCCTGGCTCCAGGACCAGGTCCATGGTCATAATGCTAGTGAGCTCCCTTTCCAAGGCGGTCTCGGAGGGACCCTCCTGGCAGCTCCCCGGCAACGCCCTGCGCTCACACCCCACGGTGTCCAGGAACAGCAGGTATTTCTCAGGGACGTAGCCCACCTGCCCCACCTGGTTCCGAGCCTACAGACAGCGGGACAAGCCGAGTTAGGAGAACCCACCCAGCTCCCGGGGACAGGCAGTAGGGACTCAGCCCTGAGCCAACCAAATTCCTGCACAAGAACCCAGGGCAGCCAATCCCAGGCTCCCCAATCCCGGCCCAAGCCACAGGCCAGAGCTAGGAGGGGGGAAGGAGGCCTGAGCGAGGCAGTGTCCACAGCCCCTTTCCCAGCCCTCTCCAGCGCTGCCTCCGGCGAGGGAGGAGACTAGCCAGCTGCTGTGATGGAAGGGGAGGTTGTCCACTGCGGTTCTTCCCCTCCCTGGTCACAGACACGTTGTCACGGAGTACCCGGGGGATGGTCTGGAACTTGCTCCCTATGAAGCCAGTTAGGACTCCGAGGGAAAATGTCCTCTCTCCGTACACAACCTGTCTCCAAGGCTAGGAGCTTAGAGGTCCCGTTTACACCTTCCTGGGTCTGACCTTGGAGCATTCAGCACCTTCTGCCCCTCCGTGCGCTTCCCCAAGCGAGCCCACCCAGGCGGGGTTCTGGGGGAGCCCGTGGATTCTGCACCCCAATTCCACAGTCAGACGTGACTCTCAGCCAGCCAGTAAAACAGAGGTTTATTCGATGACCTGTACCTGATCTAACACAGGCCATACAGTGAGCGTGAGCCCTCGGCTGGATCCATTCTGGGGCCAGAGAGCTAGGCCAGCTTGCCTGGAGCTCCCTGCCTCTTCTCTCCCTCCCTCCAGCTCGCTTCAGACTCCAAAACTCCTCTCTCCAGCCACACTCCTGCTTCCCTTTTCTCTTTCCTTCCCCAGGCAGGTCAGGTGACCTCCCTTCCCCCCCTTCGCCCTCCCCGGGTCAAGTTACAGCTTCAGGTATGGCCCCTTCACACAATAGCCAGAGGAACAGAGCATTCCTACTCCGTCACACACGTCCCCGCTGCCCTGCACCCACCTTGACCCATTCTTCCACATCGCCATCCTCAATGACCTCCAGCTCCTCGCCCTGGCGGATGGACAGCTCGTCAGACTGGCAGGCCTGCACAAGGGACAAAAGCCATGGGACAAGTTGGAAGCAGTGCTCTCTGCAGCCAGCCCCGGCTGCCCAGGACCTGGAGGAATGCAATGCCCCAGCCTGGGCACAGAGCCCTCCACTCAGCACCCAGAGCACCCTGAAAGTGTGTTGCATGGTTCAGAGGGCTCCTGGGTGCTAGGCTTGTGTCCTTGGGGTGGGGGCCTTACCTGGTACCCGAAGAACACCCTGCAGGTGGATGGGTAGAGGCGGGCAGTGCCAGGGCAGGGACCAGCATCCTCAAAGAGCTCCTCATTGTCATCATAATCGTCAAACTCTGCCAGATCAAACTCTTCTGCCTGGGGACAAACCCAGCATGAGAGAGCACCCCGCACCCAGTCGCCCTGCCACTCTGTGGGCACAGGGGGCCACTGCAGCACCTGGCCCAGGCCACCCCAGCAGCAATGCCCCCGCTACTCCGAGCCGCTGTCACAGAGGGCTCCACCCCGCAGGAGGGGTGTTCTGGGCTCTCGGGGCGGATGGGGAGCCAAGAGTGCAGGGGCAGCTCTCACCGTGGGGGTCGACTCCTTGTCCGACTTGCGGGCCTCGCTCAGCCGTCGCTCCTGCTCCAGCTCCTCCAGGACTTGCCCCATGGCCCCCGCCAGCCAGGTGTCCACGTCTAGGCCGGCCTGGCGCAGCAATGCCAGCCGGGCATCGGCCTTTACTCTGCTGACCTTAGAGACAGAGGGAGAGCAAGCATCTACTCAGCCCAGGCCTCAGCACCTACCACGGGCCTGGGCCCCCAGCCAGCATGAGGAGTCCCTCCTGCCCCCGCAGGAGGGCTGGGCCAGGGGCCATCAGTTGGTGCCAGAGACATGGGGCGTAGGGTTGCCAACTTCCTAAT
Source organism: Sternotherus odoratus (assembly GCA_032164245.1). NCBI lineage: Eukaryota > Metazoa > Chordata > Testudines > Kinosternidae > Sternotherus > Sternotherus odoratus. Next base: position 33,463,837 of record JAVMKO010000008.1, read on the forward strand.
CACAACAAACCCACCAGATTTTTAGCAGCCTATTAAAATCTCCCGGATTGCTCTCAATAGCCACCAGGAGATCAAAGCCGATTCCAGTCGACTCCCGGCCAGTCCAGGAGGGCTGGCAACCCTAATGGGCCAGGGGTGGGAAGGCTCAAGTCTTGTTCAAGTTGGAATCATGTTTTTATACACTTTGGTCTCCAAGGAATAGCCCTGTCCCTGCTCCTCCAGCCTCCTGCCTCTCCAGCCCCAGACCCATCCAGTCCCCCCACCCCACCTCTCCAAACTCTCTTGGATGTTTTTTCCAAGAGTTCTGCTCTACCAACGATTTGGGCCAGGTCTCTGGCCTGTGCTATATAGGAGGCCAGGCTGGTCCTGTCTGGCTTTGGAATCTATGAGTGCTTCCTGCTTCGATCCTGCTTTGACCCAGGTTAGATGTAGTATAACAGAATAATAGGGGACTAGGGGTGCCAGATTTGCCCCAACATGAGCACTGACGTTCACTGTGGCCAGAGGACTGAGTCTGAGGAGCATGCAGGTGGTGGCTGTCACAGAGTGCCCGGGGCGAGGGTCTGGCACTTGCTCCCCATATGAAGCCAGTTGGGACTCCGGGGGAAAGCATCCTCTCTCTGTACACAGCCTGTTTCCAAGGCTAGGAGCTTCACAGTTTCCCGCTTCCACCTTCCTGGGTCTGACCTCGGAGCATTCAGCACCTTCTGCCCCTCTGTGCACTTCCCCCAGCGAGCCCACCCGGGGGGGGGGGGGGTGTCCTCCTGGAGGAGCCAGAGGGTCCTGCACCCCAACTCCACAGTCAGACGTGACTCTCAGCCAGCCAGTAAAATAAGGGTTTATTCGATGACCGGTACCTGGTCTAACACAGACCATACAGCGAACGTGAGCCCTCAGCTGGATCCATTTTGGGGGTCAGAGAGTGAGGCAGCCAGTCTGAGCTCTCTCCCTCTTTCTAGCCAGATCCAGGCTGAAAACTCCTCTCTTCAGCTTCCCTTTGTCTTTCCTTCCCCAGGCAGGTCAGGTGACCTCCCTTCCCCCCCCTGGGGTCAAGTTACAGCTTCAGGTATGGCCACCTTCACACACTAGCCAGAGGAAGCTTAAAAGCATTCCTACTCCGTCACACTGGCACACACACTGCAGGAACTAGAGATGCTGGGCCAGGCTGCTGCTAGCAACATGAGTAGGGGCCTTACAAAATTCTCAATCCATTTTGGTCAATTTCATGGCCATAGGATTTTTAAAAAGAGTAAAGGTCATGATTTCAGCTATTTAAATCTGAAATTTCTCAGTGTTGTAATTGTAAGGCTCCTGACCCAAAAAGGAGTTGTGGGGGAGCAGTGGTGCTGGGACATTTTAAAAAGTGGAGGTGCTGAAAGGCAACCCCTCCTACTCCTGTGCACCTGAGGCCAGGTGCAAAGCCCTGGGAGCGGGACTGGCAGCCGGAGCCCTGGGTTGGCAGCCAGGAGTTGCAGCACCACCTGTGCCCCTCGTTCCTGCACCAACGTGGGGCAAGGTTATTGTGGTATTGCTACCCTCACTTGTGTGCTGCGGCTGGTGGCGGCGCGGCCTTCAGAGCTGGGCGGCTGAGGAGCAGCGACTGCTAGCTGGGCTCCCAGCTCTGAAGGCAGAGCTGCTGCCAGCAGCAGCGCAGAAATAAGGATGGTGCGGAAGTAAGGCTGGCATGGTATGGTGTTGCCACCCTTACTTCTGTGCTACTGCCTGTAGAGGTTGGCCTCAGTCAGCAGCCGCCACACTCTGGCCACCCAGCTCTGAAGGCAGCGCAAAAGTAAAGGTAGCAATACCACAGCTCCCCTAAAATAACCTTGTGACCCCCATGCAACTCCCTTTAGGGCCAGGACCCCCAGTTTGAGAAACGCCGATCTCCCCTGTGAAATCTGTATCATATAGAGTTAAAGCACACACAAGGCCAGATTTCATGGTCCAGGATGTATTTTTCATGGGCGTGGATTTGGGAAGGCCCTAGACATGAGAATGAATTTGGGAAGGCCCCCTGGCCAAGTCAAATACTGTGCAATGTTGCATGTGGAGCAGAGGACAGAGCCCAAGGCTGCTCTGTTGGCTCAAGAAGAGCTCAGGGCCGGGTAATCCCAGATCAGCACGTCTCCTAAGGGGCAGAGGGAAAGCCAGGACCACCCTGCTGATTCAAAGCAACACACATGGCGAGCAGCATGTTCTCTGCACGGCGCTTTCATAATGCAGCATTATCGACAGCATTGTCAGTGCACTGTGGGGCCGCACTGCATCTGCCACAGGAGCATGGTGTGTCGGGAACTTGTGTTACCCAGCCCGTCTGACCCACCTTGCTGCTGCGATTCACTCCCTGGCCAGTCCTTCCCACTCCATCTGCGGGGAGGGCTCTGCTGGCACAAATCCTGGCAGAACAAGCTGCATACGGCAGCAGCGCCGGGCACAGTGACCAGCAACAGGAGCCGCAGCCTAGGAGCGGCGGGTGGGTAACCAGTGGGCACAGTACAGGTGGCGCATTCAGGGCACACACGGAACAAAGCCAGAGGGATGCATAGTCCTATGGACCTGCCCCCCACCTGCCAGACCCACCTCTGCTTTCCGGATGTTCTCGCTCACTTCTTCCATCCTTCTCTCCATGCCGGGCGTCTCCGCTTCAGGGACCTGCTGCCTCCTGGCTTCCATCCTCTGCAGAACCTGCACAAGCCCAGGCCAGACTGAGCTCCACTGCTGCCTGGGGCTGCAGATCCACCGCAACCCCGCTGACCCCAGACCCCCGCCCCGGAGAGAGACTAGAACCACTGGGTTGGGAGCTGCCCTCACCTCCTCCCTGGCCATGCCCTCAGAGTAGAGAGGTTGTTTGGGGGCAGGGAAAAGGGGATCCGTCGACCTCTGGAGGTACAGGACAAGCCCTGCAGCGAGGATGCTCCATCTGCTCCGGGACGAACCCGGAGCTGGGGCTCAGCTGGGCAGCCCTGGGCACTCACCTGCTCGCCGTGAGTCATTATTTTGTAGTCTCTGGCTGCCCGGGTGGCCCAGCGCCGCACCTCCTTCTCGAGCCCGCTCTCCCCGGTGCTGCCGCTCCTCGCCTCCAGGAGGCACGCCTAGGACAGAGTATCACAGGTCAGAGCACACCCTGCCACACCCTGCTGCCAGCCCTCAGACAGGGCTCTGGTGCACCTCTCCGGCTGCCAGCCCTCACTACCCTGGGGGAGCTGCTCCAGGGAGTCCCTTGTCCCCCTTGCTGCGCGAGCCTGGCCCTCTGCCTTACCTGGTCGGCGCCCGATGGCTGGAACTGCTGCTCAGGAGTTGGGGCGAAAGCAGCGTTATCCTGCAGGAACAGGAGGAGACTCTGCTCCCTGCACACCTGCAGGAGCAACAGGAGGAGGGTGAGCGGGGTCGCACACAGGGCCCTGGCAGGGGATTGGCGTAGGGACATTCGGGGCCAAGATGCTGCTTGGTCACTAGGAACCCATGGCAGTCCACATCCAGGCCGGGTACAGGCGCACCGGCATGCCTGGGGGCTGACACCATGCCAGGAGGTGGTGGTGTGGGGACAGTCAGCTCTACACAAGGTGTGGCGATGGGATAGGACTGGCCCCTCCTGCAAAGCAGGGCAGATCCGGTTACCTGTGTGGAGGCCTCCAGGATCTCCCGAAACTGCTCCTGCGTGACACTGCAGGCCTCTAGTTCTGTCTGACTGACCAGGGTCAGGTGGTCTCGGAGCCGCTCGTACAGGTCACCATCCAGGGTCTGGAAAAGCACAATCAGGCCAGTCACTGGAGGAAGGGCAGGATTGGCGGGACTCTCCAGGAACGCCTTTGTCCGCCCCCTGGAGAGAAGAGTCCTCCTCTGAGCTCTGCTGCACTCATCACACAGACCAGAGGAAAACTGGGACGGCTCCTCAAAGGACAAGAGAGCCCCTTACTGCCAGGGGAGAAGGCAGCCAGTGAATGGCAACGGGATCAGCTGGAGTGAGGTCTGCTCGGAGAAGGGGCAAGCAGGCCAGCTAGGGCTGGGGAAAAAGGGGTCAGAGGTGCACGGGGCTTCAGGTCGATTCAGGCTGATCCATGGTTTGCGGCTCCTGAGCCGGCCCAGAGGGACATTCTGGAAAGAACTGAAGGGATGGCTGCTTGGCTAATGGGACAGGGCTGCACTCGGGGAACGCAGAGCTTCCCCCTAAACGACTGTCCCAGCACAGCATAAGCCTGTGTGGATCGCCCAGCTCCTGGCCTTCCCCCACCAGGGGGCACTGTGGGAAGCAGGGCAGGAGTGTGGGCTGTAGGGGGAGCTCCTGGCTACTCCAGTCCTGGTCTGCCCCACCAGGGGGCGCTGTGGGAAGCAGGGCAGGAGCGCTGGCTAAGGGGAGCGCACTGTCCCAGCCTCTGCCAGGAAGGCTGCTGTAGTGCTGGGGAATCTCTGTCAGCCCACCAGCAGTTTTGCACCAAATGACGAACACATTCCTCCCTGTCCCTGGGACACTGAGCTGGGGCTAACCAGTGGCCGCGACCTTGGACTCCTTCCCTCCCAGAATCCCAGTGGTTCCACCATGGCTGACGTGCAGGAGAGGAGCGGGCGCTGCATCCCCAGTCTGGGAGCAGGTGGGTACGTGCAGCAAACCCTCTGCTCCAAGAACCACCCCCTGGTGCTCAGGTTCTTATGTTCTTATGGTGCTCAGAGGTACAGCCCAGGGGGCAGCTGCATGGGAGACACCCAAAACACTGCCCCACACACTAGGGGGACCAGGAAGATATGGCCTGGCTTCAGGTCTCAGGGGAACCTCAACAGGAAGGAGGGGCCGTCGCCCATTTCCGGCTCCAGCTGCACAGCAAACGCTTTCCAAAGCAAACCATCCAAGGCCTCTGCTCCCAGCTCTGCCACCCTCCTGGGGCAGGGCTAAGAGGCTCCTACTTCCTCAGTGGGCTACACAGGGAACCTCCACAGGCCCCGGGATGCTGTCACCCTAGGGAACCCGGCAGAGAGAGGGGCTGGGGCACTCAGCAAAGCAGCAACACAGCTGGGAACAGCCCCAGGACTCGGGGTTGTTAGTCTCCCCTCTAGTCACTGCCCCTAGACAAGCTCCTTAAGGCAGGCGGGAGCGGGAGTGCCCCAGCCAAAAGAGGGGCTGGCTGGCTGCAGGGCGAGGCTCTTCTACCTTCATGACGGCAGGCAGCTCAGTGTGGTAGTAGTGCCCCAGGTGGGCGTTGGCAGCTCCCAGCGTCAGCAGGTATTCGTTCCGCGCCACCGCCAGCTGCTGCGAGTACTCGGCCAGCTGCACAGAAAACTGCGGGTGGTGGGGAGAGCACAGCCTGGGTAATGGGGCAGGGTCTGGCATCTGCCCGGTGCCCTCTGCAGGGCTTCCCCTGATCAGCCCCAGCCTTCCCCTCTCCCCACGATCAGCCCCTCCTTCAAAGGGCTCTGCCTTCCCCGCATATGGTGTCCCGGGGCCTCACAGCCAGCCCTGTACCCAAAGCACTGCCCCTTCTACAGGAAGAGCCAGGCTTTCCCCACTGAGCCCGCCAGGCCCCCTTGGCCAGAAGCCTGGGCCTGCAATGACTCTGACCTTGGTGCTGAGCTTCTGCAAACTGGCCTTGGTGTGGAATATGCCATGGTCGCTCTTCCGGAGCCTACAGAAGGGACATGGCCATCAGTGCTCAGGTAACTTCCCCTTCCCACTGGCCCCACACCGAGGGAGCCACCCCTGCAGTGGGGGCTCCCTCTAGGCCCCACAGAGCACCCTGCTCTCATGGTGTGCAGCCAAAGGCAGAAGTGGTGGTCAGGAGATCCCGTCCCCCTCCCCAGGACGCGATGGGATTGTGTGTTCTGCATGGACTGTCTGACCAACGCCCCAGGCACCATGGTGCCCTCTACCAGATGCCCTTACAGCTCCCCCCTCCCCCCGATCCACAGGGCAGGTGCTGCTCACTCACCGGGCCTCCACATCAGCTGCTTTCTCCTTGGCCACCTCGCTGACCCGCTGCAGGTGCATGTAGTGCTTCTTGGCTTTGCCCACTTCCTTCACCGTCTCCAGGAGCTCTGCCTGCACCCGCTGCAGCTGCTCCGTGCTCTAGGGCAGAGAGGGGTGAGAGTCCCACAGCCCTCCCTCTGCCCACCCAGCGCCTGCCCCCTGCTCTGGGAAGCCCCTCTGAAGAGCAGGAGGTTGGGGCCTGTACCTGTCTCTCCCCTCCCCAGAACGTACCTTCTTGAGCAGGTGCTCCTTGGACAGTCGGGTCGTTTTAGCCACCTCCAGGCTCAGGTTGCGGTAATTCTCCGAGGCTGCCACCCGGGCCTGCCCGGCGCACACCGTGCTGTCAATCGCCCCCTTCCAGACGGCAAAGGCACTCCTGCAGGGGACGGACACCAGAGGGAGCCTGGCTGCCCTCACAGAGCAGAGCAGTCCCTCTCCCCCACACTGGCCCTGTACACGCACCCTGTCTTCTGTCCCCCCACCCCCACAGCAGCTTCCCCACTGCATCTGAATGGCCAACCTTCTCCAGGGACCCCATGGCTCCCAGACCCTGAATGGAGAGCCTAGGATTGGGTGCTCTGCACAGCCCCACCCAGCCGGCTCTTCCCTGGGTTTCTGCTGATGTGCAGTCCCAGATCTATCTCGGGGCCATTATCCAGCCCTGCCTCTGGAAGTGGCAAAGCCATTTCCTGAGCTTCCAGCCACCCATCTCAGTCGCCTGAGCCCCAGCTGCATCCTGAATCAGCCCCGCTAATGACTGGTCATACTTGAAGGGTTTGGCAGAACCGCTGCTGTCCGGCTAGGCTTTGGAAAGCCCTGTCCCTCGGGATCTCACTGCTGCCCAGAAAGTCTTACCCAGAAAAACCCCATCATTACAGCACAAAGCACCCCTGCATGCTTCTCCCTGGCCCCTGCAGATCATGACATGGCCTAACGCTGCATAGCCAAGGACAGCTCCCTCCCCAGCTGCCTTTCCCCTCATGCTCACTCCAGCTCGTAGCTGTCCCCTTCCTACTGGCCTCTACTCAGTAGCTTTGGATTTCTCTCCGCCTCTAGACTTTTCTTCTCTCCCCACATGCGCTCCATCAGCAAGGCCGGTCATCCCCACCTCTGAAGCACCACCCCTGCCCTCCCCTGTGTGGAGACCCTCTCCAAGCCTTCCTCTCCTGTACCTCTTCCTCCTCATCCCCACCCGAGCCCCAGCTCTCTAGACCCGGGCTTTCCTCCTCACACACGGGAAAAGGTACAATCCTCAAACTTGGACTCCCAGCAGGCACCACAATGCAGGGGACAAAAGCCCCCATTTTAAATCCCTTGGGGGCAGAGGAAGATTACCATTTTGAGGGGCCTTGGGCCAGAGCAAGTGGGGGCCACTCCCCACCCCTTTCGCCTGCAGTCGCCCTCACCCCCTGCCTCTCCTCAGCACTCCTGCCGGGGAAATGAGGTTGGGGCATAGGGGCTTGTCGGGGTGCTCCTGTCAGGGAGTGGGGGAAGCCCCTACACCCCAACCCCATTCCCCAGCAGGACCACTGGGTAGGCTGGTGAAGCAGGGCACAGGGGCACCCATTTTTCCAAGGCCTCCCCAATTGGCGTGGGCCCCACTGGCCCAGTAGCTAATCCGCCACTGCTTGGTGGGTTGCTCCAATGAGCCAACAGGTCTTCCTTCCAGGCCCCCACATGTCTTTCCTCTCTGCAACTCCTATTGCCTATACTGAGCTTCCTGAATCTCTTTGACTCTTGCCCCTCATATCTCCCAGGTGAAAACCTCTCCGCTCTTCACTGCCCCTCTTGTATACCAGAAAATAAATAGGTCTGGACAGTGTTTAGTGGGAGCACCTTTCCCCTAGAATACCAGAGCTCTCAAGAACACCACACGTATGCACACGCACTCCCACACACACACATGTACCACTGCAGTGCATGGTTAAACTCTGCCACGTTTCACCCCAGAAGGGGCTGAATTTTCATGGTGGATAAGGGACTGTCACACAGGTATCACTCGTTCTGTAAATGTAGTCACCGCTGGGGTGAAACATGGCAAAGTTTAACCATGCACTGCAATGCCACACAGCCTGTGGGAAAAGGGAAGTGAAAAAGAATTCCATGGTGATGCTGGCAGCTTGTGCCAGGGTCTAGGCCTTGCTGAACACTTACAAATGCATAGCTTGAAACCAGTCTTGCTTCCCTGTGAGTTGGCATAATCAAAATAGATGTTAGACATGAAGTTGATAATGTGTTTAGTGTTTTATAAAATGCTTGTAGGATGCTGCATGTATTGTCCTCACTCAGCTCCGCCCCATGTTATAAAGTGATAGCAAGCATCTGCATTGCAAACCTCTGTGATTGCATAACTCATCACAAAGGGAAAGAGCCTTGTGGAACGCAAAGAATGGGCTCTAACAAGATGTTAAATCCGGTTCATTAAACACAAAGGAGCCATTGTGTGAGATCAAGGCTCAAAGACTTTAAGTGCTTTCCTTCCCCCCATCCCAGGAAGAAGGGACCTGCATAGGAACTGTCGGGATCGGCTTCATTTCTGAGGAAAGAAGATATAAAAATGCCTCACGAGGAAAACTGACCATCTCTTTGCTTCTTGAAGCAAACAGTCCCAGGGCCAGAGACTCTATACTGAAGTGAGAGATCCTCCAGGGTTATCCCTGGGTTCCCCCAGAAAGACTTTTGGAATGGACAGATTACTACATCTCTGTCATCTTTATGAATCATACATGGTAACTCACTTGTGTGTACATTTGCTTGCTTCAACCTGTAAATAACCCATTTCTTTATCTAAAGGTTTATTAACTATACAGGCATTGTCTTTGGTGTAAGACCCACAGTACCAGTTGATCTGGGGGTAAGTGACTGATCTTTTGGGACTGGAAGCAATCTGAATATTTTTGGTGATTTTTGGTGTAAGTGACCATTTATCGCTAAGTCCATCTTAGACTACAGAGTCTGGGTTGGGGCCAGAAATGAGGGGTTCAGGGTATGGGAGAGGCTCCGGGCTGGGGCAGTGGGTTGGAGTGCAAGAGGAGGTGAGGAGTCTGGCTGGGGGTGTGGGCGCTGGGGTGCAGGAGAGGGCTTTGGGCTGGGGCCAAGAGTTTTGAAGTGCAGGAGGGGACTCAGGGCTGGAGGTTTGGGGGGCAGGCTCTGGGAGGGAGTTTGGGTGCAGGAGCAGTTCCGACCTGGGATAGCGGTTTGGGGTGTTTTTACTTTAGGCGGCTCTGGGAAGTGGATGGTGTGTCTGGCTCCTAGGTTCAAGGGCGGTCAGGGGGCTCTGCATGCTGCCCCTACCTTCACATACCACCCCTACAGCTCCCATTGGTCAATGGGAGCTGGCGCTCGGGGTGGGGGCAGCGCACAGAGACCCCCTGGCCACCTCTGTGCCTAGGAGCCAGACATGCCGTCCACTTCTAGGAGCCGCACAGAGCCAAGGCAGGCAAGGAGCCTGCCTTAGCCCCACTGCGCTGTCGACTGGACTTTGGCCTATTAAAATCTCCCATATCACCTTTAATAGTCACTGGGAGATTGAGGCCAATTCTGGGAGACTCCTGGCCAATCCGGGAAGGTTGGCAACCCTGACTGGCAATTAGACCTAACTGGTGACCAACACACTGAGAGGATGGGCTAGTCCACCATCACTGCCCCTTGTGTTCTCAGAAGGAAACTTCTGCGGGGGGTGGGGAAAGCTGGCTACTGAGACGCTGGCTGGCTGAGAAAAGGGAAAAGAGTGAGCTTCGCCATCATGGCTGCTACCCCAAGTGTCTCCTGGGACCCCGACCTTCTTAGTCCTAACCCTGAGGGCTGTCCTGACCAGATCAGACCAGAGAGAGGGACCCACATGGCATCACCGCCTCTGGCTGAATCCCAACCACCACCTGGGATGGGAGAACTGCTTCTCCCCCTCCCTGTGTCCTTTTTCTTCCCTACCTTATTTCTTCTCTTTCCTCTTCTCTTCTCCCCCTTCCCCTTTTTCCTTCTGTCTGAGTCTGGCTTAACTGACCAAGACTGCATATTTTGCAACACTTCTGTGAGCCTGGCATCAGAGAGGCAGCTCAAAGCAATGCTCTGAACAGCTTGATACTGGTACTAGTTTCCCAGGTCTCAGGGCTGCTAATCAGGCCACGTGCTGAGCCTGTTTTGTACCAGCAGCGAGGCTGCGAGTGAAAGTCAACACCAGAGCTAAAAGCTGCATTTTCTGCCCTCACTGTTCTTGTCTCTCCCCTTCAGTGAGCGTTTGGCTGGTTTTGTTTTCTAAAAAGCAGGATCAGGCTCTAACAACAATACCAGCTCTCATCTCCCTCAAAGGCCAGTTATTACTGTCTGTGATACCATCTAAAACTGTCCAACAAGGGGCTTTTCCTTCTAAAGACTCTCCAGCTAAGGGGAAGGGACCCAGGGATGTGGTTACACTGAGAACCTGACAATACTTCACATTTCAAACACTTGAACTGTTTTTCCTCCTTTGCTGTATCTTCAATAACAGGTTGTTTAAAGGGGTGTTGCCACGGTAAGATGTAGGCTGGGGTCTCTGGGCAGCAAAGCCCGACCCTTATTTAACCCTGTTTAGTGCTGGACAGTGACCGTGTCACATTAATACCTCTGACCCTTTGGGCCCATATATTCCTAAATTAACAGAACAGAGTTCCCCCGACAGCCAGCTCTCCTGTTCCACTCCCTACAGCGCCCCCTGCTGGGGAAGGCTGGGACTGGAGTTACTCTGAGCTTCCTATAGCTGGTGCTCCTATACTGTGCCTCTTGCTGACAAGTGCAGGACTAAGGTGGAAGAGCACTGCTCTTGGCTGGAGCTCCCTCACAGCCCCAGATGCTGACAGAAGTGCAGGCCAGCCCAGCACAAACAGCGCATGGCTCAGGCACCAGCGAGCTGTCCCACCTGGAGTCGTTGGTCTCACTTCGGCCCCGCTGCCAGTCTCTCTTCAGGAACTGACCCGCCAGCCTCTGCAGTGCCTGCAAACAAACCTTAGATCAGCCATGCTGTGTCTCCTCTCCCAGCCCCACCTGGGGCTTCCAGCCAACAAGGAGAGGAGGCTTCACCCCAATAGGGCTCGCACCCGGGGCCCCAAGCTCCTCTGCCTGCTGGTTTGTTCCCAGCAAGGCGCCGCTCAGAGAACACAACCATGGTTGTTCCTATGCACACAGCACAGGTCCCAGCAGCCCCCCGGGCACACTTCCCACTCCGGGACAGCCAGAAGAGCTGGGGAACAGGCACAGACACCAACCAGAGCTGTGTGGTCATTCAGCCGGGTACAGAGCAAGTGCATTGTCTCTAACCATGAGCCCGCCCCGCCGCCCTCCAGCGCCTCCCTCTGGGAGAGGCCAGCAATGGAGCAGTGAGAAGCCAGCACTAATGCACCTCTCCCTCCAGCACCTCCTGCTGGGGGAGGCTGAGAGCTCCCCAAGGCCAGAGTTTGGCCACTGCTCTCTGCCAGGGACTCTGCCCCTTTGGGCCCTTTGCTGCCTGCGACAACAACGAAATGGGAGTGAGAAATGGAGGAGCAGTGCAAGCGAGGAGACAGAACGAGGGGGGCGGGAAGCAGCAGGAGAGTGAGAGCACAAGTATCTATTACAGGGGAATCCAGGTCTGCGAGGGAGGCAGGAGACGAGGCAGCTGAGCGGAGCAGGGGCGATTGGAGTCACAAACCAAGAGCAGGCCTATGCTCAGAAGGCTTCGCCAGGGTGGTTATACCGCTGTCCTACCCTGGCAGCATGCTCCTCACGTGGACACAGCTCAGCCTGGCAAACTGCATTTGGACTAGCCCAGCTTGATCCAGTCCCCTCAGCGAAATAAGCCACTCTTGCAAAGATGCAGTCTGCTGGTATGCCGAGGATTTGTGTTATCGCTGCAATGCAGCTGTGTCTAGGCACCATTCAGGCTACACAAATCCCACTCTTCACCCCGCTGAGCGACACGGCTTGGCCAATCAGCTGCGTCCTCAGTAGGGAGGGTCACCAGTCACTGAGACGGAGAAGCCAGTGGAAGACAAGAGGACAGCAATGACCCTGCTTCCAGCACAGAGAAGTATGTGGGCAGCTGGCATAGGCTCCTGAGGGGGCTCAGGGCCTGGCACAGCCCCGTCCAGCCCAGGGTCTGTGGCCTGACTGTACCGCCGCCTTACTCACTGTGAGCACCTATGCTGTGGGGTCACATCTGCCTCCCGAGCACCACACAGAAACACAGGCCTGCTCAAGGCAGGGAGCTTGGCAAACTCTGCTGAGGCATCATTACCCAATTGGTTGGCGAGACAATGCCCACCCCAGCCCGATGCAGCAGGCGCAGCCCATCTCCACTGCAGCACCCATTAAGGGCTGTTCATGCAGGGGTGTTGCACTGATTTAACCCAGGACTTGAAAGCCTTGTGTGGAAGCTATTACTCTGGTTTAAACCAGCCTTTTGTCCATTTTGGTTCACGTGAGTGGGGACAGGTACAGACACCATGGAAATGAGCCACTCGGGTAGAGAAAGTATCCACGGAAGGGTCTGCAGCACTTTAATGACACCACCTTCACAACCAGTTCAAATGAACCCAGGGCATCCCTCCTGTGTGGTCACAGCCCCAGGAAGATGGACCTCACACAAGTGACACCTGTAGCTACCTGGAGGCCTGCATATCATAGAATCATAGAATATCAGGGTTGGAAGGGACCTCAGGAGGTCATCGAGTCAACTCCCCTGCTCAAAGCAGAACCAACCCCAACTAAATCATCCCAACCAGGGCTTTGTCAAGCCTGACCTTAAAAACCTCCAGGAGGGGCCCCATTCTCCCAGCGAGCTTGAGAGCACAGAGCCCTGGGGAGGAGGTGGGAGTGGAAGAACCCAGCTCTGGCTGATGCTGGTCGCATAGTCTCTTTGGCTAAGGGGACTGACCCGGTGAGCCCCAGTGCCCACAGAGTTCCAGATCTTAGATATTAGGATGTGCTAGTTCAGCTGCCAGAATCAGAGGCTCTCAGGAGCCTCCTAGCAACAGGGACGCTAGAGAGTTGCTGCTAGGGGACCGCAGCAAGATGTCAGCCTGGGCAATAAGACTCTGAATTATGTGATCTGGAAACAGAACAGTCATAGAATATCAGGGTTGGAAGGGATCTCAGGAGGTCATCTAGTTCAACCCCCTGCTCAAAGCAGGACCAACTCCAACTAAATCATCCCAGCCAGGGTTTTGTCAAGCCTGACCTTAAAAACCTCTAAGGAAGGCGATTCCTCCACCTTCCTAAGTAACCCGTTCCAGCGCTTCACCATCCTCCTAGTGAAAAAGTTTTCCCTAATATCCAACCTAAACCTTCTCCACTGCAACTTGAGACCATTACTCCTTGTTCCGTCATCTGCTACCACTGAGAACAGTCTAGATCAGACATGGGCAAACTACGGCCCGCGGGCCACATACGGCCCGTTAGGCTTTTTAATCCGGCCCGCCGAACTTGTCCAAATTATAGTAAAAACCTCCTTTTTTTCCCCTTTCCCTGCAATGCCCACGTTTCCCCAATAGATGGCGCACTCAAAACACATTGACCGTTGTTGGAGTGGCGCGTATTTCTCTTTATTTCACTTTAATTTTATCCGGCCTGCGAGCTCTCGGCAGGGGAGTGGTGCCAGTGGCCCCCTCCTCCGTGCCCAGGGGCCGAGCAGCGCGGTGAGGGGCGCCGCGCTCCCGCCCGGGGGGTGCCGGGCTGAGCTGCCGGGGCCAGGCGAGGAGCCAGATGAGAGCAGCAAGCCGTGGGGCCATGCCCGGTTGAGCAAAGTAAGCAAGAACGGGGGTGAGGGGCGCTCAGGGGGGCTTGGGTGGTGGTTAGGGTGGGGGGGTCTCGGGAGAGGGCAGTCAGGGAACTAAGTGCAGGGGGCTTAGATTGGGGATTCTGGGGGGCAGTTAGAGTGGGGGGGTTGCTGGAAGGGGGCAATCAGGGGACAAGGAGCAGGAGGGCTTAGGTACGGGGTAGGGTCCTGCGGGGGGAAGTTAGGGAGGGGGGGATCTCTGGAGGGGGCAATCGGACAAGGAGCGGGGGGGCTGGATGTCTTGGGAGCTCTGAGGGGGCAGTCAGGGGGTGGGAGGTGAGTGGGAGTCAGATGGGGGGGGCAGGCTATTTGGCGAGGCACAGCCTTCCCTACCTGGCCCTCCACACAATTTTGAACCCCAATGTGGCCCTCGGGCCAAAAAGTTTGCCCACCCCTGGTCTAGATCTATCCTCTTTGGAACCCGCTTTCAAGTAGTTGAAAGCAGCTATTCAAATCTCCCCTCAGTCTTCTCTTCTGGGATTGTTTAGTCTGCAGTTCTCCTCATAAATCATGTGCTCCAGACCCCTAATCATTTTTGTTGCACTTCTCTGAACTCTTTCCAGTTTTTCCACATCCTTCTTGTAGTGTGGGCCCCAAAACTGGACACAGTACTCCAGATGAGGTCTCACCAATGCCGAATAGAGGGGAACAATCACATCCCTCAATCTGCTGGCAATGCCCCTACTTATACAGCCCAAAATGCCATTAGCCTTCTTGGCAACAAGGGTACACTGTTGACTCATATCCAGCTTCTCGTCCACTGTAACCCCCAGGTCCTTTTCTGCAGAACTGCTGCCTAGCCATTCAGCCCCTAGTCTGTAGCAGTGCATGGGATTCTTCTGTCCTAAGTGCAGGACTCTGCACTTGTCCTTGTTGAACTACATCAAATTTCTTTTGGCCCAATCCTCTAATTTGTCTAGATCCCTCTGTATCCAATCCCTACCCTCCAGGGGTCCTGCTGCTCCTGAGTCTGCTCACCCACCATGGGGGAGGGGAAACAAACAAGATTAAAGCAAATAACAAACAGTGGCAGTTTACAGGAGTGAGAGCAGCTAGAGATAAAGGAGTGAGGTCAGAGCCTTCTGGGCAAACTGGAGAGCCAGCAGTGTGCCAGAGTTCAAGGCTATGAAACAGCTCCACCGGTCAGCCAATTCACTTGCACCTTCCAAACCATTCTCCTCCAACGCCAGACTAAACCCGAGATGTGTCAGACCTGGAGGAGGATCTGGGGGGTTTGAGGAGTGACAGCAAGTTCCCTTCTCTCTCAAACTCGCCTCAGAGTCGTGACCACGACTGGCCAGCAAACGCCCAGCTTGTAGCACGGGTAAAGGTGCCCAGCCAGGGGCCAGTTCAGAAGACTGTGTAGCAGACTGGCACATGGGGGCTTGCTGACAACAGAATGATCTAGTCTATCGTAATCAAGGCTGAGAGATTCAACCTAGGAAATGGGACATGGCAGCAGATGGAATCAACACAGACAGGTGGGAACGCAACACACAGCGGGGCCCTTCAAGTACTCACACACTGCTGGGCGGGGAGTTAGCGGGAATCTCTCGAGCTAGGCCTAGGAATCAACGTGGGCAGTGACGACGTCTGCTCAGCGCCCAGCAGCAGCCAGGAGAGAGAAGAAGAAGTTAGGTTGGAGCAGGGACAGGCGGGAAATAATAACACAGGAAGGATATCGTGTGGCCAGGAGACACCTCTGCGCTCGCTTACCTACCCACTTCACCAGAGGAGCGGGCCAGACAAGGAGACAGTTGGCTGGAGCAGCCGTGACAGGAAGCAACACAGATCAGGGCCCTTTCATTTTGGAGAGGAGAAAAGCAAGAGGCACAGACAGGCCCCAGCCTGCAGTAACAGGGGCCCACAGCCCGCCTCTCTGGGGTGTACCCCCTCTCTGGGGTGTACCCCCTCTCTGGGGTGTACTCTCACAGGGGCACGCAACCCCCCCTCTCTGGGGTGTCCCCAGCACTTCCTGCCCTGTCACAGGGGCACACAAACCCCCTCTCTGGGGTGTCCCTTAATCCTGATTCCCTGGAAGGAGCCCGTGTGTGCATCTCTCTCAGGGAGTTCCCAGGTGCTCTACTCAGCTTTGCTTGCTGCGCTCACCCACTTGGCGACATGGTCTTGGTTCCTGGCCAACGGTGCCATCAGCACACAGAGGGCCTCCCACTCGCTGTGTAACTACCTATCCCTCCACCTGCCCTTCTCCACTTCCTCGTGAGTGACAGCAATTTGAATAGGTCTTGGCTGCAATCCTACCCTCCCTCATGCGAGCATGCTCCATATCCTCCTGGGACGGTGACCAGATGTCCCAATTTTATAGGGACAGTGCCAATTTTTGGGTCTTTTTCTTATATCGGCTCCTGTTAACCCCCACCCCGACCTGATTTTTCACACTTGCTGTCGGGTCACCCTACCTCCTGGTGTCACCACTAGGAGCTCCAGCTTCCTCGTTTGTTAGCTTCTCCTCAGTGCAGGGACGTGTCTAGCCTTGCAGGCCTCTCACAGCTCTGCCACAGAGCCAACAGGGTCAGAGCCTCTACCAGGACTGCCACTTGCTGGTGGGTCACCTCTCTCGGCTTCCTTCCACTCATGGCACAGTCCTCAGCCACCCACTCAGTCGCCGCTGCACTCTTTCAGGAGAGGTCAGTGCTCAAATCCCTCTGGGAGCACTGAGCAGTCGGGAACCCTGACCCTTAACACCACCGGCTGACCCAGCATTCCTCCCTCATTCCTTCATGCCTGCTGGCTGCTCCCTTCACTCCTGTCTCCACAAATCCTTCTCTTGATGTGTCTAGCGCACTCTCTCTATTACCCCCAGCTCTTTGGGGTGCTCATTCTCTTTCCACCCTTTCAAACCCTCTCCTGGTACCTTCAAGTCTCTTCCCTTCCTTCCCTTGCGGGCTCAGCAGTTGGTTTTCCCTTGGGGGGCTGCAGCTCGGGTGGGCTGGTGTTACTTATTGCCCTTTGTAACAGAAACTCTGTACCAAGAAAACACAACATAATACTGGATAACAAACACTCCTTAGAAGGCCAGTTAGAGGCTTTCACTGCCGAAGGACCAGTTGCCACATGAAGTAAAAAGGCTAATGAATCAAAGGAAAGGATTCTCTGCTAACCTACGGAACTCACTGCAGCAGGACATTTGAGGCAAACCGTGTGAGAAGAACCTGCCATTTAAAAGAGCAGCACACACCATGGCCCTAGCAAGGAGAACAGGGAAAGTGGGCCCCATTACCAAGTCCCTTAAAGATTCTAGCCATTCCATATCCACTCTCTGCAAGGTGGAGATTGGACTGGAACTTTTACAAGAGGATTCTCCAGCTTCAGGGCAGCTTCTTAGCTAGGCTCAGAGAGGAATTTGTTTCCAAGGGGTAATACTGTGGACACAACACATAGCGTGACAGGAATTTCATGTTTTACATCAGACCAGTGATCTGCTTAGGAATGATGGTGCCTCTGTTTCTATTGCAGGTGGGAGGGAGCTAGTGGAAGGGCGAGCTGAGAGGGGGAAGATCGGGAGAAGGAAATCCAGAGTAAGGGGAATGGGGAGCCGGCAGGGGGAGCTGTGAGAGTGCAGGAGGCATAACAGTTTTGCTGAACAGACTCCTCCTTAGGCCCAGTCACGGCCCAGCAGGCTCCATTGTGGCTATGTGGGCAAATTACTGCAGGATCGAGCCCTCTCTGGAGATTTCAATTGCACCCACCTCCATGGTCTCTCGTGCCAGGAAAAAAGAGCCCAGCAGAAAGGACCAGATGCCCCTGCCTAGGGGTGGGTGCAGAGTAATTTATCCTGGATGCGGTCTCATGCGTGACCTATGCCTGAGGAGAAGCTGCTGGGCCAGGCGGGAGGAGGAGGAGAAGAGGGGCTGATGGCAGCAACGCCCATTGCTCACCAGAGCTGTGAGGGTTAAACACATGCTCCCACCCCCGTCCGGCAGTCTCCTGCCCAGCACTGCAGGCAGCAGGACGGAGAAAGCAGAAGGGTACCATGTCAGCCTGGCAGTGACACTCCCACCTGACCCGGTGCTGAGCAGCCCTGCTCCACGCGGCTGTTCTGCACATCACCCAGATGGTCTCCCCAATGACAGCTCCTTGTCGGTGCCAGCTGACACCAGAGGAGGCGTCGCTGCTGGGTGAGGTAGTGATGGAACCCAGACACCGCATTGCCCCAGCTTGGGTGCTGCCGGCGAAGGAGGGCTGACTCAGAGCCTGTCTGGTGGACCAACGGTGAGAGCCGCCCGCTCAGCTCCACCGTGTCCAATGCCAATAGATCCTTTTGGACTCCACTGGAAGGGCCCAAGTCTGTAAAGTTCGATTGAGATGGAGAGACAGCACTTCGCTGGATGGGGCCCAGCCTGGCTTTCCCCAAACTTCAGCCCAAGGAACAGAAGTAGGACATGTGACCCGAACTCTGACCTCCTGCTAACAGACCTGATTCATCCCTGGGCTTCGGGCCTCCCTCGCATGCACTCTGATGGCTCCATGGCACCCATGTGCCCAAATCATCAAAGCCTGGGGAATGAGATGATGACAGCTGCACATCTTGTCCTCCCCCAACCTCACCAGTGGCCCTGGGGTTCATTCCACAGCTCGGAAGAACACTGGCTTTGAACGGGTGGAACGGGTCAGCCCTATTCCTCCCACTTGGCATGACGTTACTGTGAGCTCTGAGCCATGACAAACAGATCATGACTAAGGCTGGTTGCCAGACTGCTTTGACTTCTTGCCCTAATTGTCTTTGAGTCACCCCTGCCTCAGTCTGTGATTAGCCCCTTGGGATTCAGATGACACACACCTGTACCGGAATGCGCTCAGTGATGTCTCTGAACAGAGGCTGAGACGTGGCCCCTCCTTACCTGCCCATACTCCCGCTCAATGGCAGATCTCTGCTTGCTGTAGGACCTGCAGGGAGAGCACATGGTGGTAAGTGGCAGCAGGCACGTGGCCTGGGACATGCCCCGAGCCCTTCATCCGTCAGCACGGCTTCATTGCAGCTCCCCATGCCCCCTGCACAGCCCCCGGGACACCACATCCATGTGTCCTGGGGGCTGCCTACATCAGAGCTGGTAAAAGGGCCTTTCGCCACCACGGTGCCCATCCCAACACACTCCAGGTGAGCAGCGAATGGAAGCTGTTCCCACAGGACGGCCGCTCGATGGCCCACAGGTGGACCAAGTGGCTGAGTCTCAGGTCAGTACATGTCCTCACCATGTAAAGCACCACAACCAGCACCAGCCAGCACGGGCACCAAACCAATGGACAAATGGGCCCCTCTCCCCACGTCCAGTGGGGAGAGGGGAGACCCCCACAGAGGACACACCGCGTCGGGGTGGGGTGGAGCAAATGGTCCCTGCAGATGACACTGTATCGAGAGCGGGGGGACGGGACTACACACAAATGGCCCCCGCAGATGACACACTATATCCGGGGCGGGGGGAACCACACACAAATGGCCCCCGCAGAGGACACACCGTGTCCAGTGGAGCAGGGACGAGTGGACCCCACAGATGACACCTGGTTCTTGCCTACTTTTCTATATCTGCCTCTGGACACTTCCACTGCTTGCATCGGACGAAGTGGGTATTAGCCCACGAAAGCTTATGCTTCAAAACTTTATAGTTAGTCTTTAAGGTGCCACAGGACTTTGTTACCTCTGCTATTCCAGACTAACATGGCTACCTCTCTGATTATTGGTGAATAGTCACTCTCTGCTAGTCCCTGATCCAGGGCAGCTTTGGCCTCCGGTACCTGATGTCTTCCAACAGCTCTGTCTCCCGCTGCTGCTTACTCTGCAGGCTGGACAGCTGCTCTATGAAGCGCACTTTCACCTCCTGGGTCAATTTCACCTGCCAAGGAAGGAGTTCTTAGGTCAGGGCCCGGCCCCGTGCTCTGCACCCGGGACCTCACCCCCCCCTGCAGCACCGTCCCGATCGGCTCGCCCCTCTCCACACAGCCCAGCCCCCGATCGGCGCTCTATCCACACAGTCCCTCCCGGTTTGGCTCGCCGCTGTCCACACAGCCCCTCCCTGCGCCCTGTTGGCCTGACTTGCAGACCCTGCTAAGCAGGAACCCAGTTACAGCCTGGAAATGCAGGGGCCGAGAGGGGACAGTGCAGGGTGCTGCAGGGCGAGGGCGGAGCGCGGCCTCTGCCCACCGCCTGGCCCCACAGCCCGCCCCGGACAGTGCCGGTCTGGGCACCGGGCTCCCCCGCCGCGTCCTGACCCACCTTGCGGGGAGGCGGCTGCATCCTCCCCAGTGCGCCGCGTCCTGCAGCGGCCGCCTTGGGGGAGCCCGGAACTGCCGGGCTCCGCCCCCGCCAGCGGGCTCCGCCCCGGCCGGGCCCGGGCTCCTCCCAGCCGCCGGGCGCAGCTCCACCGGCATAGCAGCGCGCGGAGGGCGGTGCTCCCAGGCGGGGACTGGGTACGGACCGACAGGGAGGGGGCGTTGGACTGGGCACAGCAGGGAGAGGGGGCACAGAGGGAGCCCTGGGCACAGACCAGCAGGGAGGGGACCCTGGGCACAGACCGGCAGGGAGGAGGCGCTGGGCACAGACCAGCAGGGAGGAGGCGCTGGGCACAGACCGGCAGGGAGGGGGCCCTGGGCACAGACCAGCAGGAAGGAGGCGCTGAGCACAAACCAGCAGGGAGGGTGTGTTAGGCTGGGCACAGACCGGCAGGGAGGGTGTGTTAGGCTGGGCACAGACCGGCAGGGAGGGGGCCCTGGGCACAGACCGGCAGGAAGGAGGCA
This sequence comes from Sternotherus odoratus, assembly GCA_032164245.1. Taxonomy (NCBI): domain Eukaryota; kingdom Metazoa; phylum Chordata; order Testudines; family Kinosternidae; genus Sternotherus; species Sternotherus odoratus. The sequence continues at coordinate 33,484,332 of JAVMKO010000008.1, forward strand.
CTGGGCACAGACCGGCAGGAAGGAGGTGTTGGGCTGGGCACAGACTGGCAGGGAGGAGGTGTTAGGCTGGGCACAGACTGGTATTGAGGGGGCCCTGGGCACAGACCAGCAGGGAGGAGGTGTTAGGCTGGGCACAGACCGGCAGGGAGGAGGTGCTGGGCACAGACCGGCAGGGAGGAGGCGCTGGGCACAGACCGGCAGGGAGGAGGTGTTAGGCTGGGCACAGACTGGCAGGGAGGAGGTGTTAGGCTGGGCACAGACCGGCAGGGAGGAGGTGTTAGGCTGGGCACAGACCAGCAGGGAGGGAAGGCTGGTCAGGGACGGGCATCCTGGAAATACTGCTTAGTGTTACTGTTACACCTGTGCCTGTTGGTGGCACCCACCTCTGCCTGGGGCCCCGTGGCCTTGTCTCTACTCTCCCAGTTGCAGTTCTCGGTGCCAAGGCAGCCCTGGGTCTCTCTGGGGAAGCTGCATGCCCAGCGTCCAGGCAAGGTGCTCACAGTCCTATATGGCTGCCTGGCCCTTGCAGACAGCCTTGCCCTGGTCTCACCACAACTGTGGGAGCCCTACTCCTGCCTGTGCCTGGCAGAACCCCACTATTCTCTCTCCAGCTCCTCCAGGTGGATCCCCACACCAAAGGCTCAGAGGGGGAAGGATCTCATCTGGAAAATGAATGAGGAGTACTTGTGGCACCTTTAATCTCTAAGGTGCCACAAGGACTCCTCGTTCTTTTTGCGGATACAGACTAACACAGCTACTACCCTGAAACCTGTCATCTGGCAAATGTACAGTAGGGCCCCCCCGCAACCCTTCCTGCCCCGTCAAAGCTAGTTGGGCTACAACATCTGCTTGCCTGGAGCTAGAGCTCTGCCCCAGGTATGCCCCACACCCTGCCCTGGCCCAGAGGTGGCACAGTCATACCTGAGTCCTGCGGGAGCTGGGCCTTTGGGGTGAGCTGGCTCTGGCTCTCTTTTGATGCCTGTGATAGTCCATAGGAAAGCGGGGTTGGCACATCTGTGCCCATGCAGTTACAGGGAGGGGCAGCATGACCAGCATAGAGGACATCCCTCCAGTTGTGGAGCAGGTAGGAGCTGTGGCCTCAGCTCCTGGTGTGGTTCCAGTTGCTGGGAGGCTTCTTGGGCTGGAAGTCTGGACAGGGCCGGAGGACAGGGCTCAGCAGCAGTGTCACAGTATGTGAATAGCCAGCACAGCTGTCCCCTGCACCCCAGGCCTGGTGGTTCTCCTGGCCAGCCTTAAGGAACCGAACCACCTTTCCAAAGCTGGTACACTCACAAGAAGCAAGAGCAATGTCTTTCCTTGGGAGAGGGGCTCAAAGGCCCCTGGGGGGTGGGTGAGTCCTGGGTGAGGTGCTAGGACAGTGTTGTGGGGGCCCCCTGGAAGAGACTGAGATTAGCATCTGATAAACTGCTGCCATTTGGAGTCAGGAAGCCAGGCCAATCCTGCACGTGCATCCATCATCATGCGCTAGCTGCAAAGCTGTGTCTTTCCCTTGCCCTCTTCATGCTCTGCCATCCCCATCTTCCCCTTCCCCTCTGCCTCCAGCTCCCTCTCTCTGGCTCATACCATTCCTATCTGAGGCCTTAGCTTCATTTCCCATGACTTGTTAATATTGCCCGAGCCTCCCTGCCCCTTCCCTTTGCTTCATCTTCTCCCCACAAGGAGCTGCCCTGCACCCCGGGGACCTGACTGGGGATGGGGCTGAGGGTGCTTCATGGGACAGGGATAGTCTGGGGGTTGGCCCACAGGAGCCAGGCTGGAGAAGAAGTGTGTGGTACATAGAGACACCCAGAAAAACCCTGGAGCAGAACAGATCAGGGTGAATAACTGAGGTTTGGGATTGTCAGTGAATCAAAAAAGCCATTTTGGGTCTGTTCCAGATGTTCTGGGGTGGCACTGGGCATGTGGTGCTATTGGTTAGCCTGGCCCTGGGGGAGAGGGCTGGGGAGTGGGGCAGTTCTCAGTCCTGGGACTGAAACATTCCAAGCCTGCCAGCTGGGGGAGCTTCGGGGGGCCAGCTGGGGGAGCTGGGGGATGGCCAGGGCTGGGAGGCTCCTCACCAGCTCTGAAGAGCAGCTGTGGCTCACTCACCCCATGCAGCACCCAGTGCTGTTTCTGCCTGTCCCTGTGCCATACACAGTTACAAGGCCTGGGGCCCCTGGCTGAGCGGGACAGTGTCAGCCCCTAGCACTGTGCCCTCGTCTGCTGCTCCAGCATAATCTGGCCCATGGTGCTGAGCTACGCAGGTCAGTGACTAGTCATGAGTATTAGTTAAATCCCCAGGGGCGGGCATTGGTCAGTCCTGCATTTTCTGCTGTTACTTTGAACCAATCCATGGGGCAACGCTGCTCTCCGCGCTGTGCCCTAGTGACTTGCCCGCTGTGACCTTTCAGCGCTCAGGCTCTTCCAGGCTCTTCTCACCTAAACAAGATCAGGACTTTGTAGCTGGGCAAATCCCTCTTCTGACTCCTAGCCCAGAAACACAGCCTGACCTACCATCTCAGTGCATCCGAGACTAGCCAGTCTCCCTGCAGGGGCAGGTTTCGGCTGGTTCTCTGGCTGGGCAAACAGGGAATTGCAGCTCTAGATTGGAACAGTTTTGTGACATTAACCATGATGATCACACCAGCATGTCAGCTGAGGTGCTAGGCCCCAATCCTGTAGACAGGAGGGTGTGCCCAATGGGGCTCTCATGGACACAGGTAGGGCTCCCACCTCTGAGGTGCAAAATATGGGACACATGGGCTGATCCTGAGCACATAACACTGGCCAGCTGGCAGTGGGCGCTGAGCAGCGTTTCTGGGACAGCTACCTCAAAACAGATGCTTCTGAGAAAACCTGAACAGGTGGCAGCCCTACCGTGGTGTCCTGCTGCACAGATGTGACCAAGGGACTGTGGCCTGAGTGAGGTTATTGGTGGTTAAATCAGTGGTCTTCAAAGTGGGGTGCGTGAGACCCCGGCACTGCTGCCGATCCCATGTGGGAGACCACCAAACTCCCAAGCGATCTATTTTTGTCCCGCTGAAATGCTGCCACAGAAAGTGGAAGCTTTCTATTCGGGGGCATTTCAGTGGACATACCCCTGGGGGGTGGAGGGGCCGTGAGTGGACCCTGGACCGCAGCTGAAAAAGTTTGAGGACCGCTGGTTTAAATGACAGAGGCTGGGGCTCCCTGCTCCTGGCCCATTCTCAGTCTGGCCCCAGGCCCAGCCTGACCTCCAGGAAAAGGGGGCCTCCCGGCTTCTGAGCTCTGCTGTGTTCTCCACCCCAGATCAGTTCTCTGAAGCGTGGCACTAGTTCTGATGTTGCTAGGCCTGGCTGCGGCAGTGTCCCTGCGGCGCCCTGTTCCACCAGCTCTTTGGAACATTCTGAAAATAGAATTGGTTGAATAATGCAGAAAATTCCTGAATAATTTATTCCCCAAATAACAGTATTATTCACCATCTCCATTATTCAGCCCGCCACACGGGGCGGAAGCCCGGCTCAGGGCTTTTTGCTGTTCAGAAGGCGCCAGGCTGCAGGAACACTGAACTGCCCCGTCTGCCCCTGTCCTGCTGGGAGGTGGCGGGATTTCTGCTCTCTTTGCTGGTGCTTTACTGCACTGTGTGAGGTGGCTGCAGGGAGAGGTCCTGGGCAACAGCTGCAGTTATGGCCTGGAATATGGGGGTGAGCTAGGAGCCATGGTGCACGGTCACCCTGCTGGCCTTTCTCTAGGGGACCCACAAAGGGTGCACAGGGAGTTGGGCCAGTGGCTCCTTCTCCCTTCTTCCCATTGCTCGTTCCCCCCGCCCCCAGTACCTCACTGCAGGAAGCTGTCTGATTGGCTGGCCAGGGAAGGATGGGTGGGGAGGGGAGTCATGGTGAAGTTGCTCAGCTCCCAGAGGAGGGTGAGAGTGGCGGGGGCTGCTGGGGGTTGTGCTGCTTTGACAGGTGCCTGCGCTGGCCAGCTTGAGAGAAAGCAAAAGGCAGCAGGAAGTGGGTGGGGACTGGAGAGCAGACCAGGAAGCTGCAGGTAGAGATAGATGGTTTATAATGACTGCAAGATTTGCACTCAGTGCTGCAGCTTGGTCCTTCTCTATTGGCTGCTCTCCATGCATCAGTGGTACATCCAGCAATGGGGCAAGTAGGGATGAGTTGGTCCATCCCTCTGCCACAGTGCGGGAGTGGGGGGGGGGGAAGAAGGGGGGATGCAGGACGGATGCAGCTAAAGCAACAACAGGTGTTCCCATGCCGCGGCAGTGACCTGAGTGAGGGGCAGCCGGCTCAGCGAAAGCCTCAGTGAGAGCTGGATGTCTTAGCAAGAGCCACAGCATTTCTGGGAGCCTGTAGCACACTGTCCTACCCCACCATGTCCTACCCCTACACTGTCTGACCCCGATCCCTGCCCATCCTAGTCATTGCACGATTCACAGCTGTCTGGGAATCACCTGTCTGTCGCTGTGTCGCCAGACCTTACAGCATGAGCACCCTGGGGAAAAGTCCTCCTGGGAGTAAAGAGAGCGAGGAGTTTCCAGAGGCTTCCCCTCAGAAAAGGGCCCACTCCTCTATGAAATGCTCCAGCTGTCTAGAGTAATTTCTACAGGCCCCTGTTCAATGGCTTGAGAACCCAGTGGTTTAATACTTATTCCAGTCTGTTGGTCTGTCCCACAAGGGCATGGGGTGGGGAGGAGTCTTTGGCCAGCCAAAGGAAATGCTTGTTCCTTTCAGCCCCAGTAACTGGCCCTGTACATTTCCAAGGGACCTGGGCCAGATTTTAAAAGCTACCACGAGGCACCGACTGGGGCTTGGTGCAGCTCTGGCAGTGGCTCCCTGGGCTGACCACAGGGTGTCTCGCCACCTGCTGGCAGCCCTGTTTGCCTGTGGCACGTCTACGGCTCTGGCTCTCCCTGGCAGGTGTAGGCATTTGAAAATCCAGGCTCCCTGTCTGATGGCCCTTACGCCGCTCCGGCTGTACGTGCCCAGAGACGTGCTGTGGCCGAGTGCGTTTCTGGCCTGTTCCGTCAGCCCCTCAGGTGCGAGCACCTGGCCTGGGTCTTCAAAGGCCCCTGGCCTGTGAGGAAAGAGCAAGAGAAAGTGACAGAAAAGGAACCAGAGGGAGATGTCTAGCACCTCTGCCATCATTGTGACTTTCCCCTCAGGGGCCGCCCCCTCACTCAGCACTCTACAACGCCTGACAAGGCACTATATATGTGCTGCACTCGCTGCTCCGGCTCAGAGGAAGCAGAGCGCGCCTGGGCTGCAAACATGGTGTCCCTGCCGTCTGGGCCATGCTCTGCTGCTCTCTGCGCTTCACTCCTGCTCACCTGCACTGGGCTGGGCTGGGCTGAGCGATGCCCCACAGGTAAGCGCCCTGCGACATTCTTTTGCTCCTCACAGTAAGGAGGTTTGTCCCCCTCGCCCCTGCTTCAGGCCATCCCAGTGCCCATGGGGGTCTCCCCTCCAGGGCTCACTGCAGCGGGGGGGCAGGGAGCGACTCCGGGAGGGACTCTCTCAGCACTGGCTGGGTAGAATTGGACACGCTGCTCCTAAGGCAAGTGGGTTCTTCCTTCTCCCTGCCTAGGTGCCGAGCTGCCTGGTGGGTGAGCCCAGGGCCCACAGGCCAGCTGGGTGAATATGTTGGCACGGCTTCCTGTTTGGTGCACGGATTTCTTGCTCCCAGGGGCCTCAGCTGGACACCTGCAGGGCCGGCGACAGGGGGGTACTACGGGTACAGCTGTACCCGTTGTGTCCCCCCTTGTCGCAGGACCTGGAGAGCGGGGAAGGGGCGGGGAGGCGGCGCGGCTCTCCCCCGACACGCGAGCCTGGCTCCAGCAGGAGCTGTGAGCCCGGCCGGCAGCAGCAGCGCTGTAGGGGGGGGGAAGGGCGGCTCACGCAGCTCTCGCTGCCCCGGGGGAGGGGGGGAGCGCCGGCTGGGCTGGGCTGGGCTGGGGGGGGGGCGGCTGGGCTGGGGGGGGCCCATTCGCTGTCGGCTGGGCTGGGGGGAGGGGAGCGCCGGCTGGGCTGGGCTGGGGGGGCCCCAGCCGCTGTCGGCTGGGCTGGGGGGGGCCCGGCTGGGCTGGGGGGGGGGCCCATCCGCTGTCGGCTGGGCTGTGGGGGCCCAAACTATCAAAGTAGGGGGCCCCCAAATTTCTGTCGCCAGCCCTGGACACCTGTGAGATGGGTGAGAGCCTGGCTGTGAATCCTGTCACCTGAGGGGGGAGGAGGGAATTCTCACCCATAGCCCAGGGCTCGTAATGTTTTGGGACCCCCCTCAGTCCAGCTGGGGCCCCCATTGGGACCCCACTCCTGTCCCCACTCTGACCAGCTGCCCCAGCCGCTGTTTGCTGTCAGGATGTCAGGGCCCGTGAGCTGTGTTATCACTGAGGACTGCTATTGCTGAGGCAACAGAGCAGGGATGTGCCCACCGGTTTGGGACAGGCTGTTTGTTCATCTCAGAGCAGGAGCTCTCAACCTTTCCAGACAACTGGACCCCTTTCAGGAGTCGGATTTGTCTTGTGTAGCCCACGTTGCACCTGGCTTAAAAACTACTTGCTTATAAAATCAGATATAAAACTACAAAAGTGACTCAGCCCACTGTGACTGAACAGCTCTCTCATTTTTACCATATAATTATAAAAATAAATCAATTGGGATACAAATATTGTGCTTACAGTTCAGTGTACATTATATAGAGCAGTATTAACAAGTCATTGTCTGCATGAAGTTTTAGTTTGTACTGATTTCACTAGTGCTTTCTCTGTAGCCTGTTGTAAAACTAGGCAAACATCTAGATGAGCTGATGTACTCCCTGGAAGACCTCTGCGTACCCCCAGGAGTCTACGTACCACAGTCCTAGAGACAGTCAGATTGAGACTGCTGGAGTCAGGGGAGGAAGAATGAGGGCCCTGCACTTCCTTCTTCTCAGCTGTTAGACTTTCACAATGAAAAAGCCAGGGGCGTGTGGGCTGGGCTTCCTTCCTCCACCTCGGCTGGGAAGAAATAACACCAAATGCCCCTGCTGACATGCAAGGTTCCCTGCCTGGTCCGAGAGCCAAGGGGCAGGCTTGGGCGCAGGAAATCCATCCAGCCGGGTCTGAAAAGACCGAGGAACATTGCGGGCTGTGGTTCGGCTCCTCCATCCACCTGCAGGCACCTGAAGGAGTGGTTTGATTTTCAAAGGTGCTTAGCTCCCACTGGAGTCAACAGGAGCCGCTGGGGATTCGCTGCCTTTGAAAATCAGATCATCCACTTAGGTACCTAATTATGGACCCAGACGCCTGAGCTTAAGCCACCCATGTTGACACTGGCTGAAGGTTTTTGGTTTCCCCTGGTGCTTTATGCCCTGCTGTCTGAACTCAGGTGAGCTCTCAACCTCCCTCCCTGGGAAGCGCCCCTGCCCCACACGCCTGAATTCCTGGGTTCAGCTGCTCTGTGCACTCGTAAAATTCTTCCTGCTGTGGACGATGGCAGGACTCGCTGCACCGCTTCACAGACAGTGGTGCACCAGCCCCATTTAGATCATATTCAGGAAGGGCCTTGTGGGTATTGCTACCACCTCAGGTTGACGGATGACTACTTCCTGAATGTGGCAGTGTCCAACGCTCTCGGCCAGCTGTCATAGAATCCAATAGCTGTAAAGGAGGCTAGGGGTGGCGGTGGGGGGAGGACGGCTCAGCTTTATGGGGTCAGTGCGTACCTTGCACTGCGTGCATAGTTTAGGCCTGTGCTAGAGGGGATGTTACAAGTTGGTACATTAAGCTCAGCTGCGTGGAGCCAGCTACTTGGCTCCACGCAGCTGAGCTTAATGCATCACCTTGTAACATTCTCTCTGGCACGGGCCTAAAGAAAGCACAAATGCATTAACCATCCCGTGTGCATCCTTTTCCAGACGCCCAGTCAGCACTAATGCCCGTGCTCTGGCAAAACTGTCTGGGTTGAGCAAGAGCAAACAGACACCACAATCCCAACTGCTGTCTGCTGCTTCCTGCCTGTCTCGCGCCAGAGCCCTGCAATCCTGCTGGGGCTGCAATCACCCCTGTGCGTGAGAGGGGCTGGAGGCACCTCCCTGCTCTGCACACAGGTTGTTATCTCAGTTGGTTCAGGCGCCAGGGGAAATGTGACTTTATCTCTGATCACAGCCCAGGCCCCCCTTTCCAGCGGGGAAGTTTAGGGTGACCAGACAGCAAGTGTGAAAAAATCGGGACATAAGAGCCTATATAAGAAAAAGACCCAAAAATCGGGACTGTCCCTTTAAAAATTGGGACATCTGGTCACCCAAAGGGCAAGTAAGAAGGTAGCCCTCAAATCGGTCAGCTAAGGGCCCGATTCCCCTACTGTACTTTCCGTAAGACAAAGCAGTTGGACATGGCTTTCCCGGCTATGTCAGCCCAGGGAACACTCTGGTTGTAGCTTGACTTGGCGATCAGTGAATTGTGTGCTCAGTTCCGGGTCTGCTGTTCCCCTGGATGTTTCCCATCACACAGGCTGCTGCCAGTGCTGGCTGCTGGGGTATTCCACCAGGCTCTGAACAGCCGCGGTCAGGCTGCTGACTCAGGCTTTCCCACTGAGGTCACATGCTCCTACAGCCAGCCTGTGCTCAGACTCAGCACTAGAGAGCTGAGTGGCCATAACCATTTGTCACTTGCAGCACTGGCGCGCTGGGGCTGTGTTCGTGTCTGAGAGGATCCAGCTCCCAAAAGCCCACCCATCAGCTCTTACCCAGTGCTCTGGCCATTTTGCTACAGCTCAGGCCATTCTCACGTGGTCCAAGCTTGGGTTGCCACATTATGTGTTAAACATGGCTCCTTTGCTTGGCCTTTCACAAGACCTCCAATGTCCAATCCCTCTGTGGCCAGAGTGGTGCCTCTCAAGCGTTGCAGACATTCATGCTTGCGATTCAATCACTAGCAGGGATCCCTGCCTGTCACAGAGTCCCTGGGGCGATGCTCTGGCGCTGCTCCCTACGAAGCCAGTCAGGACTCTGGGGGGAAGCTTCCTCTCTGTGAACAGCCCATCCCCATGGCTAGGAGCTACACAGCTTCCACCTTCCTGGGTCTGACCTCGGAGCATTCAGCACCTTCTTCCCCTTTCCGTGCGCTTCCCCCAGCGAGTCTGCCCAGGCGGGGTCCTGGGGAAGCCAGTGGGTCCTACACCCCAACTCCACAGTTAGACTCTGCCAGCCAGTAAAACAGAGGTTTATTAGATGACAGGAACATGATCTAAAACAGAGCTTGTAGGTACAGCGAATGTGACCCCTCCTTTGGGTCCATTTTGGGGGCCAGTGAGCCAGACAGCCCGTCTCTAGTCACCGCCTGTTCCCAGCCAGATCCAGACTGAAAAAAATCACGCCCTCCAACACTTTCAGCTAACACCTTGCAGAGGGGGGAAGGACCAGGCCCGAGACAGGGCATCAGCCATTTACTTACACTGCCCCTCTGCTCTGCACCAATGACAGACCCTCCACATAGACACAAGAAATGCACAGGGGAAACTGAGGCACCCATACACTGTCCAGAGAGAACATTAAGACCATTCCCACTCCATCACGCTGCCAAAGTCTCAGGCCTCAGAACTTTGAATCTACTGGATCTTGGCCATTTGATGTGGCCCCATGCTATACAGACACTTTCTACCCTATCCCTACCCTTGTCAGTGCCAGGGGCTTTCCCATCTAGCCATCCTGCTAGAGCAGTTGCTTCAGGGCCACAGGGCCTCATTTTGACACTGATGCTACTGAATCTGTGTCAGATGTGGCTCTGACACATAGGAATTCAGCAGCGCAACTTTGCTCAGTGTCACAGAGTGCCGGGGCGAGGGTCTGGAACTTGCTCCCTAGGAAGCCTGTCAGGACTCCGGGGGGCGGGGCGGAAGTGTCCCCTCTCCGGGGAGTGTCCCCTCTCCATACACAGCCTGTCTCCAAGGCTAGGAACTTCACCCGGTTCCCGCTTCCACCTTCCTGGGTCTGACCTCGGAGCATTCAGCACCTTCTGCCCCTCCGTGAGCTTCCCCCAGCGAGCCCGCCCGGGGTTCTAGGGGAGCCTGTGGTCTGCACCCCAATTCCACAGTCAGACGTGACTCTCAGCCAGCCAGTAAAACAGAGGTTTATTCGATGACAGGAATGTAATCTAGGTAGAGCGAACGCGACCCCTCCACTGAGTCCATTTTGGGGGCCCAAGAGCCAGGCAGAGCCTGCCTGCAGCTCCTTGTCAGCCCTCGCCAGAACCAGACTCCAAACTGAAACTCCCTCTCTCCAGCCCCTCCTCCCCCCTGGCTCAGCCAGGTCAGGTGACCTGAGCTCCCTCCAACAGGTTCAGCCGGCCTCTTTGTTATTCAACACTTCCAGCCAACACCTTTCAGAGAGGGGGAAGGGCAGGCCCCAAGACAGCTTATGCTGTTGCTGCTTTGCATCAAGAAATGCATAGGGGAAACTGAGGCACACACACAATATTCCTACTCCGTCACACTCAGGTCCTGCCCTGAAGGTTGCTAAGGTAGGAATTCAGGCTCATCTTGTAGGGCAATTCCAGGCTGTGGGGTGCAGCAGCAGCAACGAAGTGTTAGGATGATGGTAGGTATTGAGTCTTTGCTGTCTGCACAACATTAAGAAAGAGGAAGTCACACAGGCATTGTTGGTGGCTGGCTTTAGTAACCACATGCAAAGTAGGCTTAGCTATCTATACGTGCACTGTTGCTCGGTTAAGATCTGGTGGCTTCTGCAATCGAGGACAGGGAGACTTGCTGTCCCATGCCCGTCCATTACACAAGGCATTCTGAAGATATTTTCTAGAAGGGCATGGTCCAAATTGACACTGGCCGCATCTTGTATATGGCCGAATCTCTCTCACACCTCACAGATGGGGTCAGGCTCCTGCAGCCATGTGAGGAACTCAACCCCTAGATTCCTGTGTGTTTTAAGCCTCCTGAGCCTGAACAGTGTCCAGGTATTGCCCCAGGCTTGGGGTCCCTTGGCACACTCAGGGTGCACACCTTTGATCTAGCACCCACTCCTGAGAGCTGGAGCCTACACAGTGCCCCTGAACTAGTACTGGCCCTTGGACTCACCCTGGAGCATAAACACATAGGCTCTCCCAGAACTTCAGCGAAAGCGTGAACCTTCTGGGTTATGGTTAACTGTCTCAAGGGTAGCACAGAACACACAGATACTTTGCACAGAACTCCACAACACTGGTGCTCTTCACTAAATCACAAGAAATACACTGATTGGGATTGTTGATTAATTGCAGTTAACTCAAAAAAATTCATTGCAATTTTAATCGTACTATTGGTAGAATACCAATTGAAATTTATGAAATATATTGGATGCTTTTCTACATTTTCAAATATATTGATTTCAGTTACAACACAGAATACAAAGTATACACTGCTCGCTTTATATTATTTTTTATTACAAATATTTGCAGTATAAAATTATAAAAAAAGAAATAGTATTTTTTCAGTTCACCGCTGTCACGGAGTGTGGGGGAGTCCGGTCCCTGCACCCCCACTTCCTGGGATTCACAGTGAGTCTCAGTCAGCCAGTAGATTAGAAAGTTTATTTGAGATGATGGGAACACCATCCAACTCCGAGCTTCTCAGTACAAACAGGACCCCTTAGTCAGGCCCTTCTGGAGGAGGCAGGGAGATAAGACCCTGGATTAGGGCTTCCTCCTCTTCCCCAACCTGCTGCCCCAACCCTCCACTGAAACTGCCTCTTTCTCCCTTCCCCCCAGCCACTCCCCCAGCCTTTGTTCACATCCACACAGGCAGAGAGCTTCACCTCCCCTGACTGGAGTTGGGTTACAGCCCAGAGTTACCTTCCCTGAATCCTCCCTGCTGTCACAACTGCATACAAGTACTTTATTGCAATCTATTTATCATGAAAATGCAACTTACAAATGTAGACTTTCTTACATAACTGTGACAAAGTAGAAATACTGTGTGCGTGCCTCAGTTTCCCCTATGCATTTCTTGAGCGTCTATGTAAGGGAATAGGAATGTGTAGCTGATGCAAAGCACAGTCTCTCTGCAGGTATCCATAGGTAAAGCTGTAACTTGACCCCAGGAGGAGAAGGGAGGTCACCTGACCTGCCCGGGAAAGGAAACACAGAGGAATGCAGAGAGGAGGGGCTGGAGGGAGTGAGTTTCAGTTTGGAGTCTGCAGCGGGCTGAAAAGATGGTTTAGAATCTAAAGCTGTGTGGGCAGAAGGGAGGCAGGCCCAGGCAGGGCCGGTTTAGCCTTCCTTGGGCCCCCAAAATGGATCCAGCTGAGGGCTCATGCTCGCTGTATGGTCTGGGTAAGACCAGATAGAAGTAATCAAATAAACCTCTGTTTTACTACGTGGCTAAAAGTCACGTTTGACTTGGGGTGCAGTCACGGATTTGGGGTGCAGAATCCACCGGCTCCCTTAGGACTCCGCCCAGGCGGGCTTGCTGGGGGAAGCACATGGAGGGACAGAAGGTACTGAATGCTCCGAGGTCAGACCCAGGAAGGTTGAAGTGGGTACCCGTGAACCTCCTAGCCTTGAAAACAGGCTGTGTACAGAGAAGGGGCCCTTCACCCGAAGTCCTGTCTGGCTTCCTAGGGAGAGGTTCCAGACCATCGCCCGGGCACTCCGTGACAATAACTGCACTCAAAAACAAATCAGGGCAAAACTTTAGAGCCTACAAGTCCGCTCAGTCCTACTTCTTGTTCAGCCAATTGCTCAGAAAAACAATTTTGTTTACATTTGCAGGCAATAATGCTGCCTGCTTCTTGTTCACAGTGTCACTTGAAAGTGAGAACAGGTGTTCGCATGGCACTGTTGCAGCCGGCATCCCAAGGTATTTACATGCCAGCTGTGCTAAAGATTCATATGTCCCTTCATGCTTCATTCACCATTCCAGAGGACAATGCGTCCTTGCTGATGACAAGTTCTGCTCGATAACGATCCAAAGCAATGCGGACCAAAGCATGCTCATTTTCATAATCTGAGTCAGATGCCACCAGCAAAAGGTTGATTTTTCTTTTTTGGTGCGGGAAGAAACCAGACGGAGACGGGGACTACGGCAAAGAGGCGACTCTGGAAAACTCCGGAGTCTGACTTTTATTAGATACAACAGCATTAGGAAGCATATATGACAGTGATGGATATACTTGTTTACTTCTATTCTATTGGTGGTAGGGACTTCTCCTCACGCTCCTTCCACGTGCTGGGGAGAATGGCTGTGTGCCATTGCTTTTTCCTGTGATGGCTGTGGGCCATTGCTTTTTCCTGTGTGTCAGCACTTTCCCTCATGTGCAGGGGAAGATTGTACATATTAGTACTTTCCGTTGTGATATGAGGCTTGCCAGCAATCTGGGTTCATGCTGCGAACACAGTCGTGGTTTGCCAGCGGGCCATGTTCCCAACATTTTGGTAGTTTGGGTTATGTAGTTTCCACATGAGCATGATGATCTTTTAAGACTTCTGAAAGCATGCTCTACACCGCATCCCTCTCAGATTTTGGAAGGTATTTCAGATTCTTAAACCTTGGGTTGAGTGCTGTAGCTATCTTTAGAACTCTCACATTGGTACCTGCTTTGTATTTTCTCAAATCTGCAGCAAAAGTGTTCTTAAAATTGTGTTCTATTTGGCTAGAAGTTTTCAGTGGAAAAATGATGCCACTGTCCAGACAAAACATTTGAGTATTTTGTGTTTCATTTTGATGTTTGGAAACGGAAACCATTTTTTTGTTTGTTTTTCAAATTTGGTTTGAGTATTTTGGGGATTTCCACTGGTAAAAGGATGGTTTGACAGAGTTGTGGCCAGTTCCTGCTCCTTTGCATCTCAGCAATTTGTAGCTTCTGCATTGGCATCAGGGCTGGGTGATGAGTACTTGTCTCTGTTTGATAGTCTTTGCAGCCCAAGACGCTGTCTGGGAATGGCACACATCGGTGGGCAGACTGGCAGAGGTCACTGTCAATCTTCAGCACCTCTCTGTGGCAAAACCAGGCAATACAGCAACTCTGCCGCAGTTTTCCTATTCCTTTGATGTACCAATTGCCATCTAGCCTGGTTGTTTGGGTCTCTGACATCACCTCAGCTCTCTGGCCAGGTTGTTGCTGGTCCTTTCCCCTTGTGGGATGGTAAAAAGAGTCCACATCAGGAGGCCCGATGCCCCAGATGAGGAGCTCACAGTCCCTGGCCTCTTTAGGCCTGGCTTGCTTTTTCAAGGCTTTAACAATCCAGGTGTAAGGGCCTGGGATATAGGCAATCTTGCCTAGCAGTTACAGCTGGGGTGGTGGCCACATGTCAAGGATGGCCAGGAGGCGGCAGTCAGCAAGCAGGGACTAGATTAATTACTCGAGCCATGATCGATAGACAAGTGTCAGGTTCAGGCAGGGGTGGAGAGTTGAGGTAGCCAGGCTGGGGTCAGAGACAGTGATCAGGAAGCCAGGTGCAGTCTGGAGTCACAGCTGACCAGAAGTCTGTGTTTCTATCCAGACAACTTCCTGGGCCACCCTCCAGGCTTAAATAGTGAGCACGGGCCAATCAGAAACCTGCAGGGTGCTATCACTCTGATCCCTTTGGGCGGTACTTCCGGTGCCTACTCTTCCTGTGGCACTCAGCATGGCCTCCTGGTGGTGAAGTGGAAACGTAAGCCAGTCCAATCTTGGTCTCCCACCCTAGTTCCTTGTGAATGGCTGAACTATTCTGGCTGCAACTTTCCCCCTCAAAGTTCAGCCTGAGACAGGCATCCTGCATGGACAATTTCAGCTCAGGTGGATAAGTTTGGTTAAGCCGTAGGGAAGCGAAAACAGGGCCTGTAACAGGAAGCACTGGGCACCCCTAATAACAGGTGGTGCTACCAGTCAGGTTCACCCTGTGAAAATCCACTGCTTTTTTCCTATGTACATTTCCCCTTAACTTTACCCCATTGCTCCTAGTTGGGCCCCGTTCTGCCTGCTCTTGGCATGCTCCCACTCAGATCCCAGCGGCTGGGGAGTGCGGCCCTGCTTAGCCATTGCTTCTTTGCCAAGCTAGGCTTTCTTCTTTCCCTACCAGGGAGGGCTGAGCTGCAGTGCACATACCCTGTAACACATGTCAAACTCTGATAGTGGGCTTTGTGGGCAGAGGATTCTTGCTCAGTTCTGCTAGAATCTGCAATCAGAGCAGCAAGAGATTCAGGGTCTGTCTGGAGCAGGGCTCAGATGGGATTGTCTCAAACACAGTTTAATGTGGCGATTCAGTAGCCTACTACTATGAGCCTCATGGCTAAAGTGCTCTGCTCCCAACAGTCAAAGCCTGGTCTACCAGACTGAATACCAACAAACTGCAGCTAATTTCCTGTAACAGCATCTGCCTGGTACTTTGACCAGGCTTTAGTTAAGTATTAGCTGCTCTCAACTTCTTTAAACATAAACTCCCTGCAGCCACCTGTACCACACAGCAGAGCGCCAGGCTCCTCCTCAGAACAGGGCTCAGACTAACTGCCCCTGGACCACAGCAACCCAGCCAGGGTACGTCCCGAAATCACAACCCCTGGGGAGCATAGGCTGTGTGTGTCTGGCTGGGTGTTCTGGGAGGGTGGGGGGCCAGCAAGTTGAGACACTGAAAACCTCAGTGAGTAGGGGAAGCTCACAATATGCCACTGCATGCATCCGACAAAGTGGGTCTTAGCCCACGAAAGCTTATGCTTCAATACTTTAAGTTAGTCTTTAAGGTGCCACAGGACTCTTTGTCAGTATGCCCCTGGTGCATCTGCATTTTGCAGTGTGTGCAGGCTGCTGCTCCTGGCAGCAGCCTTTGATGTAGGAGATTTTCGACTGAGTCCTTGGGCTTCTCCCCACAGCTCTGGCCAGGGCCGGCGACAGGAATTTTGGGGCCCCGTACGCAGATCGTGCAGCCCCCCCCCCCCCCGGGCCGGTTTCCCACGCCCCCCCCCCCGGCTGGTCTCCCGCCGCCCATGAGCCCCCCCGGCCGGTCTCCCACCGCCCGCAGCTCCCCCCCCCCCCCCCCAGCTGGTCTCCCGCCGCCCGCGGGCCCCAACCCCCGCATGCACTCTGGCCGCGTGGCCCGGCCGGGAGAAGCAAAGGGGGGCGGGCGGAGGCTGCTGGGTGCCGGGGGAGGGGGCTGACGAGCGCTGCAACGGCTGCCCGGAGCCGCGCCTTGCTCACAGGCCCGGCGACAAGGGGGTACAGCTGCGTACCGGGCCCACCCCGGATTTAAGGGGGGCTCCCCTTAAGTCCGGGGCCCGGTACAGCTGTACCCGTTGTACCACCCTGTCGCCGGCCCTGGCTCTGGCAGCTCTCAGCAGGCTGGGCCCAAAGGAAGGGCTGTCAGGAGCTCGGGTCCTTCCTTCTTTTTGAATATGGTTCCTGACATCTAATCTGGAGTCTGGCTGGCCCAGCCCTGGGGATGGAGGCCATGCTGGGCCAATCCACCTGGCCCTGACCTGATGCCAGGAGTCCTTGGAGGAAGCCCTGTCCTCTGCCCGCAACCTCCTCCTCGCTCCGGGGAATGACGGTGGAGAGGTGATGGATTCTTTGGGGCTGTGTGCAGGCTCACCAGGGTTGGAGGGCCCTGCCAGCATTTCCTCCCATCCCCTCCCATGCCTCAGGGGTCTGTGCCACCCCTGCTCCCCCATACACCACCTTCCCGTGAATCCTCCCTCTCATCCCCCTACTGCTTCTCTGTCATCTCCTTGGTGGGTGCTGCTGTCCCATTTCACGCTGACCCCATCTCCCCCTGGCCTCTCCCTTGCCAGGTGCTGTGCATGTCCTGGTGCTGCTTCCTCTTTCCTGGCCCCCACACCTGCCCCCCTTACACCCCCAATATGACTGCGTCAGCTTCCGCACCATGCAGGCCACGCCGACACGGCCCTCTTCATGGCCTGCTTGGCTGGCTCAGCTCCCCCCGGCTGCTCCTATTCCAAGTCCACCTCAGCTCCTCCCTCTGGTTCTCCCACACTTAGCGCCCCTCCCCCAAATGCTTGTCCTGCCTTTGGAGTGGCAGGGTGACACTGGCAGCTCCTCAGGGCGGGCACCCGGCCTGGTAACGCAACCCTACCCCCCAACAAACATCTGCACCCATGAATTTGCCCCCTCCCTCCCCATGGAGGGGTGTGATCAGTGTGGTATATTACTGGTACTTGGTGTCTCTTTGACCAGGGCTGGGCAAGGGGTCTGGGGCAGCTCCCACGGGGCTTCAATGAGGATAATCCCGGGGGTGAAAGGGCTCCAGGCAGAGCTCAGTCTGGTATTCTAGTGCCCAGGAATCCTGCTCAGTCCAGAGCCAAGGCAGGTGAGCTCTGTCAGTTGGAGAGCCAAACTCTGAGGCTACCCAGAGATCTTCCTCAGCTGGCAAAGAGGCTCAGGCCAGGGCAAGGAAACCCAGCTCCATCACTTGGGGTGAAAAATCCCCTCCCTCCAAGCCTCGTGTGAACCCGACCTCCCCGCGTGTGGACAGCGCTCTGGGGACAGTATCCTTCCAGCGCCTGCTTGGTGGGGGATTAACAGCAGCGCTGTGAGGACCTGCCCGTTGCGCCAGTGGCTACTCTGAAGCACTGTAGCTGTGCCCCAGCAGCAGTTTGAGTGTAGACATAGCAAATCAGGGTTTCCTCCCCACTCTGAACTCTAGGGCACAGATGTGGGGACCTGCATGAAAGACCCCCCCATAGCTTATATTCCACCAGCTAGGTTAAAAACTTCTCCAAGGCACAAATCGGTCCCTTGTCCTTGGACGCTATTGCTGCCACCATCAAGTGATTTAAACAAACATTCAGGGAGGGGCCACTTGGAGCCCATCCTTCACTCCCCTTTCCTAAGGAAGGCTTGAGAATAATATCCTCTCCCATTGGTTACAAGTTGAGCACAGATCAAACCCCAGGGTCTTTAGGGAACTGAAAATCAATCAGGTTCTTAAAAAGAAGATTTTTTTTTAAAGTAAAAGAATCACACCTGTAAAATCAGAATGGAAAGGAACTTTACAGGGCAAATAAAAAGATGTAAAAGGCAGAGGATTCCTCTCTAGGCTTAGTATCCAAGTTACAAAAAACAGGAATAAAACTCCCTCTTAGCATAGGGAAAATTCACAAGCTAAAACAAAAGAGAATCTAACACATTTCTTTGCTATTACTTACAATTTCTAGAACTTTAACTTTATCATTTCAAGATCTTGTTAGGAGATGTTTTTTCCTGCCCTGGTCTCTCTCGCTCTCTGTGTGTTCAAGAGGGCACACACAGAGAGAGCACAAACAAAACCTCCCTCCACCCTCCAGATTCGAAAGTTTCTTCTTTCCCCATTGGTCCTTCTGGTCAGGTGGCAACAAGGTTAATTGAACTGATTAACCCCTTACAGATTCTGTACCCCTAGCCAAGAGGGATTTTATATTACAGTAAAACCTTGATATAACGGACTAATTCGGGCGAGGGGGTGTCTGTTAAAGCCGAAAGTCCGTTATTTAATAATAATAAAAAAACCCGAGCTGTTGGAGCAGCAGCCCGCCCGAATTAGTCCGTTATATCGAGGTTTTACTATATCATGTTAAACTATCACGGCAGCCGGGAGCCATGAGTCAGCCCACCCGGGTCCCGGCTGCTGTGACTCGGGCGGGAGCCGGTAGCCCGCCCGCAGGCGGGAGCCAGCAGCCAGCCCGCCGGCTGCCTGGACCCGGGGGGCAGCGGGGAGCCAGCAGGCAGCCCGCTGGCTGCCTGGACCTGGGCGGCAGCGGGGAGCCAGCAGCCAGCCCGCCGGCTGCCTGGACCCGGGGGGCAGCAGGGAGCCAGCAGGCAGCCCGCTGGCTGCCTGGACCCGGGCGGCAGCGTGGAGCCGGCAGGCAGCCCGCCGGCTGCCTGGACCCGGGGGGCAGCGGGGAGCCAGCAGGCAGCCCACTGGCTGCCTGGACCCGGGCGGCAGCGTGGAGCCGGCAGGCAGCCCGCTCGCTGCCTGGACCCGGGCGGCAGCGGGGAGCCAGCAGCCAGCCCCCGAAAAACGGATTTGGGATGCATCAGACTTGCTCATAAATTTTGTCTGTTGCATCCGAAGTCCGTTAAATCGGGGTCCGTTAAATCGGGGTTTTACTGTACTGCATGTTGTGACAAAGCTCCAAGTCTGTATTTGTGGGTCCCACACTTCCTGGCAGATTCAGGGGCCTTAGAAAGTCATTTAGGCCCCAGAGTGACTTTCCTTTCTCAGTATAATGGCAAGAGGCACCACCTTTGGGTATGGTTAGACTGGCGCTTTGTAGCGCTAAAACCCTCCAGGAGCGCTATAATTATCTAACCCTACACACTTGCAAGTCACATTTTGCGCAATAAGTCACCATTTAAAGCGCAACTATAAAACCACCTCTCTGAGAGTCAGAAGGCTTTTTGCATATTCCCTGTAGCGTGTTAGGGCCAGTGTATTCACTCATTACGTGATAAGGGATCTCTAGCACCCCTCTGAGCCATGTAAGGCAATCAACAAGCCATTTAAGGCAAATGACGTGTAAGTGTTGTTTTGAAAACGGGAGGAAAAATGTGGAAGTCCCTTTGCAGTTTCTCTCTAACAACTCACAGCAAATAACCACTGAAAATGCTTGCGGACGGAGCTGTGTGTCTTAAATACAGAGTCTGTCAGTTTTCGCTAAGGAAAAGTCACTGACAGCCTGATCTTGTCTCCCTGTGAACACGTTCCCAGTTCCCCCTCACCCCCCTCCTTTGCAAAGCACGTTGCACCCAGCTGAATGCTGGGATACCTGCCCTATCGCGCTACTGTCACCAGAAGCGCTGCAAATGTGTGCATTCTTTAGCGCTACAGGGTTTAAATGTGCACAGGCTCTAGCGCGATACCTATTGCGCTAAATTGGGAAGCGCTATACATAAACGCGCTATAATCTCTAGTCTAACCATACCCCTAGTGAGTTTCCACCTCTCATACTGGCCTGTGATGAAGGTAAGGGGGAATACCCCACAGTCTTTGTTGCTCCATAGAGCTCAGTAAGCACAGTTCAGCCTCCTGACTGAACTGATTTGCTTCTCCTCTCAAGAGGATTTCTGTAGCGTGTGTGGGCAGGGGGGAACCCAGGCCCACCCTCTACCCCAGGTTCCAGCCCAGGGACCCTACTGGTAGCAGCTGTTGGTAGCTTTCCCTTTACCACTAATGTTGCTTTGATTCCCTGGCCCTCTTCCCCAAGGTTCCCACTTCCTAGCTTCACCCTCAGGTTACAGCCAAACAAAACACTTCTCTTAGCTCCCCCAAGGGAATGTGGAAGGAGAGCTTTTAAGCAGTCTGAGACAGACCTTGATTGGCTCCACCTGTTTCCATTAGCCTAACATCCTTAACTGTCCTTTTGCCAGTTAATTGGGGTCAGGTGCCAGTATTAGCCTAAGGACCTTAACTGGTTAATTGGCATCAGGTGTCTTGGTTGGCCTGGAGTAGCCTTTGTTTGGCTATCCAGGGAACAGGGACCTGCTCATCCTGAGGGTCCGGTGCGACTGTGGAGTCTCCTTCAGGTCACTCGGTCACTCCTTCAGTCACGCATCCGGGCGGAGTTCCACTGGGCAGCGTCCACAGCCTCCCTCTGCGTTTTCATGGAGCAGTGGGCGCTGAGCGGGGTTCTCTGCTCGGTGTCCCCATCCTGTACCCTCGTTTTGAACCTGTAACCCTCATGCACTCCATTGTCCTTTTTTCATTAGTTGTCCCCCATAATCAATTGGCCCCGGGTCTAGTGTCCCTCCTGCCAGGCTGGGGGAGGGACTTCAGCAACAGGTGGGCTTAGGCCCACCCACCTCCTGGGAAACCAAAAGGTGCTCATCCTGAGGCTGATATACCTGCCTTCCAGCACTCTCCTATACCCTGCTGGTCTGACTCCCTCACAATACATAAAGGTTGTTACCCTTCCCTTTATATTTATGACAGGGTGTCACAGCTGAACACAGCTGAGGACGTTAATGGGCATCGGAAGGGCCCATGCCGGGTGATGGGGCCTCCAAACACCTCTGGCTTGGGGTACCTTTCCCAGCCCTGAAGAAGAGCTGTGTGTGCCTCAAATCTTGTCTCTCTCCCCATCAGCACTTGGTCCAGTGAAAGCTGTTCCCTCCCCAGGACCACCCTTAGGATTTATGGGGCCTATGCAGTATTATTAAATTGGTGCGGAGGGGAGGCTCATGGTGGCAGAGAATACAGTTCCCTGCAGAGACCCCTGTACCCTTTCCCTCATTCAGAATGGACATGTACCTAATATAAAAGCACTAAATTTGGGAATAAAAAATATCAGTCACAAGTTTTTTGATATGCCTTTAAGTTGGTCAGACATTTATTCGCAATTTTTTTTAGTAAGGGTGAGTCAGGTTTACAACATTACATATTATGGAATATGTAATGCAGCTCTTTGTTTTACATTTTCTCAGTCAGATGATTTTACATTCATAAAGTAATCACTCCAGATTATTATATATTTTAGTCACTGAAACAAAGACATTATTGACAGGTTCAAGAATAGCAGCCGTGTTAGTCTGTACCTGTAAAGAAAGCGAGCAATACTTGTAGCACCTTAGAGACTAACTAGTTTATTTCAGCATAAGCATACACTTCATCGGATACATAGAATGGAACAGAAGTAAAATGCATTTATACACACAGAAAGAAAAAAAGGAAGAATTTTGTTTTTGTACATTAGCATACCAATTCTAAGAGGGCTGTTAAATGTAGATGGTCCATTTTTCTCCTAGTGATAATGGACCATCTACATTTAACAACCCTCTTAGAATTGGTATGCTAATGTACAATTTTTTTTTCTGTGTGTATAAATGCATTTTACTTCTATTCCATTCTATGCATCCGATGAAGTGAGCTATAGCTCACGAAAGCTTATAATGAAATAAATTAGTTAGTCTCTAAGGTGCTACAAGTATTCCTCACTTTCTTTAAAGACATTATTGTAAATTAATCAGTCACAGAGATTTAGTGTGTTCCTAATAACATTCATTGCTTTTAGAAAAAGAAAACACTAATTTACTTTGTGTGATCTCCATGACAATAGACATGTTTATGAAATGTCATCAACTTTAAAAAATATGTTTCCAAAGATTTTAGGCCTTACAAAGGATTTTATATAAGGTACTGATTTTGCTGGAGGTTCTCTTAAAACTAGTTCATCAGAAGTAACCAAAGGGAAACTCTTTGTCCAGCTATTTGGAAGGAGAAAGGGGATGGACAGAAAGGACAAGAAGACTTTGGATGCAAGTGGGTATTAGCCCACGAAAGCTTATGCTTCAAAACTTCATAGTTAGTCTTTAAGGTGCCACAGGACTTTGTTACCTTTGGATGCAAGTTTTTTTTTACTATAGTAATTAAAATGTGTATTTTAGATAAGTGTGGTCTTTTGAAGGATTTATTTAAAAAACTATATGTCTGAAGATCCAAGCATTTAAGGCTAAAGTTGATTGTGCATCTAAAAATCTATGCAAGGATTTTTTTAGACTTGTGATTTTATAATCTTCACCAACTCACTAATGAAATAGTTTTAAAGCAAATTTTAAACTAAGGCCCTGTAGACTGACATATTCTGAGTAAATAGTAAAGTAATGCACAACTGTTTTTGTCAGTAAATTCAGAAACTGACAATACACCGGAACCTCACTAGAACGCGGGGTTTGGGATCCATGCACGGTACCGCAGTACCATGGATTCCAATTAAAGTTACTAAATTGGAGATCCATGGCCGTGATTGCACTATATGCGAATTCACGCTATATATGGTAGATCCTCCTTCTACCGAGGGTCCCCAGTATATACCTGGGGTTGGCAAATGCCTGTTAAATGGCTTAATTAACCCTTGAATGGCTCTTTAACAGTTTCACTGTTGTGCTAATAGGTCTGTCAGGCTGGGGGCTTTTTTGCTTTTAACTACTAGACCCCTTTCGGAGGAAGACTCACCAGGTTGCAGCAGGAGTCTGTGGGAGCCTGCAGGAAGGGTCAGAACAGGGATAGAAAAGCATAAGGGTGGCCTAGGGCCCAGTGGTGCCCCAAATTTTCAGGTGTCCTATGCAGCTGCGTATGTTGCCTATACCTAAGGACGGCCCTGTCCCTCCCCCACCTTGTTTCTCTAGGCCCTGGGACCCACCAAGCTACAGCTGCAGATCCCCATCTATAGTCACTGGGACCCAGCGTTGTGCTTGAACACTGCCCTCTGGTGGCAATTTACAGTAATGGGAAGGCAGGCCTGTGGCTTACACATAGCTCGGATCCAGGACTCCTGGGCTCTTAAACTGCCTCTGCCTCTGACTGGCTGCACGGCTTTAGGAGCCTTGCCTTCTGTGGCCTTGGGTCTCCTTCTGCAGAATGGGGATACGCATGGGTCTGAGTTCCCCCTGCCTGCGCAGTGCCCCAAGCAAGAGCTGGGCAGAGCGTTGGTGATCTGCAGGCCTGGCATGGGGGGCAGCAGACTATGCCCAGGAACCCTAACTCTTCTCTCTTGGCCCTGCAGCACCCAGGAATCCCAAAGGACGAGCTATGATCCTCATCCCAGCCTGCGAGGAAGCCAGCGGGAATGCCACGTTCTCTGGCTTCTCGGTGGAGTCTCACCTCCGAGGCCCAGTGACCACGCTGGTCCTCCCTGCGCTCTACTCCACGGTGCTGCTGGTTGGGTTGCCAGCCAATGCCCTGGCTTTCTGGGTATTGGCCACCAAGACCAAGAAATGCGCCTCTACCATCTTCCTGCTGAACCTGGCCGGTGCCGACCTGCTCTTTGCCCTCCTGCTGCCCTTCAAGATTTCTTACCATCTTCTGGGCAACAACTGGCTCTTTGGGGACTACGCGTGCCGTGCCCTGGTCACCCTCTTCTATGGAAACATGTATGGCTCCATCCTCTTCCTCACCTGCATCAGCCTGGACCGCTATGTCTCGCTGGTGCACCCCTTCCTGTGGAGGGGTTCCTGGCACGTCTGGCAGGCGGCGGGAGTCTGTGTGGGCATCTGGCTGGCAGTGGGGTTGGGTTTGAGTCCGCTGCTGCGCTACCGCCATTCCTGGCACCTCCCAAAGCTGAATATCACCACCTGCCACGACATCCTGGAGCCGGCCACGGAGCTCGAGCTGGCCTACTACTTCCCTGCACTGGTGGTGTTGGGCTTCGCCGTCCCCTTTGTGCTCATCACTTTCTCCTACGGCTGGATGCTGGGACGGTTGCTCCTCAAGGGGCAGCACTATGGCAATGTGGTACGCCTCCTGGCCCTGGTGCTGCTGGTCTTCACCCTGTGCTTCACGCCCAGCAATGTGCTGCTCTTCTTCCACTACCTGCAGCCCCAGCCCGAGTGGCACAACCGCACCTACACCTGGTACGTGCTGGCCCTGGCCGTCAG
Source organism: Sternotherus odoratus (assembly GCA_032164245.1). Lineage (NCBI taxonomy): Eukaryota > Metazoa > Chordata > Testudines > Kinosternidae > Sternotherus > Sternotherus odoratus. The sequence goes on from JAVMKO010000008.1 coordinate 33,508,629, forward strand.
CGCCTTCAACAACTGCCTCGACCCCTTCATCTACTTCTATGTCTCCCGGGACTTCCGGGCTCGGCTCCAGGCCAGGCCCTGCTGCCGGAGAGGGGAGGACAAGTCGTCCTCACGCAGGACCTCTGAGAAGCTCATGCTGCCCCAGAGGTCCAGCGAACAGAGCCAGTCCTAGGCCACAGACATGGGGAGCCCTCAGGAAGTGGGAGGGGACTGGGAAGCTGCTTTGTGTTTTCCCCACCACTGCCCATGGGGCAACCAGGCGTTTGGAAATGGCTTGCTCCCCAGCTCTGCCCCCAGCGCTTCCTTCGTGGCGCAGGGCCTGCACCTCGCCCTGCCCCAGCTCTGGGCGAGCTGCACAGAGGGCACCTCCAGCCATGCCACAGGCACCATCTCAGGCGAGGGAGACAGGGACCAGGAGCAGCACTGACACGGCCTTCCTCAGGGTCCTTTGTTGAGTCCTTTCCCCTTTAAGCGGTGCAGCCCTACCCCATGGGGCTCAGTACCTAACTCATGTCAGGCCCTCAGTATCCTCAGGCTCTGCACACTCCAGTGAGCTGGACTCACCAGCTGTAGCAGGGTCCCCATGGCCTCGGGGGGCACACACTGCAAACCGGCAGCATCATGGTCATCCAGTCAGGGGTGCACATGGACACACGGGCCCCGGTTACTGAGGCTGGAACTCAGCTTCTGCACTGGCTGCTGCCCCCCGTCACGTGTCAATGTGCTGCCATGTTGTTGTATTGACAGTGTGGAGCTGCACTGAGACGCGGTCAGGGGCATGTGGCTAGCTTGGCAGAGGGGCTGCTGGCCCCGGCTCAGCCTGTTTGGAATCAAGGGAGTAAAATATTCACTGGCACGATTCTGAGTAGTGGGGTTGTGTTTGCGCCATCATTAGGTTTCAGAATCCACCCCATTCGGAGGAAGGGGCAGTTCCTACCAACGGGAGCTGTTGTTTCAGGCTGGCAGCAAAATCAGGCAGGCTCCCTGCATCGGCAACACTGGGGTCATGGTTGTGAGGTAAATGCAAACAGGAGGCTGAGATCCCAGTACAGGTCCCAGCAGCATGGGCCCCACTCCCAGCAGTGTCCATTAAACTGAAGGCGAAGTGATTTCACCCTCACTGTTTTCTGTCCTCGTGTGTCTCATGTACAGCCCCCAGCTGGCACCTGTCCTCCCCTGAGTGAGCCTGGGCTAGTGGGCGGGGGAGCTGTTCCTTGGGAGCCCCCCCCTCACCGCAGGGTGCTCTCAGCTCAGCCTGGGCGACCCCCACCCACACCTTGACACCAGCTCCATGCCAGTAACTCGGTGACCCATTACAGCCCAGTGCACAGACCTCACTGTGACCCTCCTCTCAGCTCTGGCGTGACCCTCAAACCCGCCCCCCCCCCCCCCCCGATGTGCCCAGAGTTCCAGAGTGGAGTGCCCCCCCCCTCCCCCGGGGCTCCTGCCATGACCATCATTTCCCTGCTCTGGCCCTGAGGCCCCAGCTCTGCCCCACTCCAACATGAGCGCCAGCTCCCAGTCCTCTTCCTCCCTCAGGGTTCCCCGCAAGGCGAGCACTGTCCCATGACGTGGCTTCCAGCTCCCCCTTCCCCCCCAGTGACCTTCAGCAGGTGGCCAGGGGCTGCTTTCCTGCTGACAGCTGGGTCATCTCAGCCGCTGCCCATCATGGAAAGCTGAACACAGGCTTGAGAGCCAGCACAGCGCTGCTTCCCAGAGAAACCTGTTTCCCGCCATGATCTCCCCTCCCTGGGGCCACCTAGTACCCCCCGCCCACTCAGAGCAGCAACCGCCAGCCTCCTGCCACTGCGGCAGCATTCCCAGCCACAGCTCCCCCATCTCCTGGTAGGATTGCTGCGTTCATGTCCGTCCTTCTTCCCACTGGGCTCTGATCTCTTCCAAAGCAGCAGGCACCCACCCCTTTCCTGGCAGCAATGGCCCACACTCGGGCATGGGCCGAGAAAGGGCCTGAATATGTGAGCCCCCACAGTAGGACGACCAGATAGCAAGTGTGAAAAATCAGGGTAGGGGTGGGGAGTAATAGGCCCCTTTATAAGAAAAAGCCCTGAATAGCAAGCCTGTCCCTCTAGAACTGGGACATCTGGTCACCCGGCCGCACAGCAATACAGAGGCTGGCTGGTCAGTGCAGGGACCCGTATCTGAGGATGCTGCCTGGAGACATTTCTGTGCTATGTGGAGACTGAGCTCTCACTGGGGGAGAAAGGCCTGGAAGTTGGCCAGTCGTTCAGTTAGGGTGACCAGATGTCCCTATTTTATAGGGACAGTCCCGGTATTTGGGGTTTTGTCTTATATAGGAGACTATTCCTCCCCCCTCCCCCCCCCAAAGGTCCCAATTTTTCACAGTTGCTGACTGGTCACCCTATTCAGAGTCCATGGCGAGAAGCGTGACTTTCCGCATGCTCTTCAGTGCAGCACTGCGCCAGCCAGGGCCGGCGACAGAAATTTTGGGGCCCCCTACTCTGATCGTTGGGGGCCCCCTACTCTGATCGTTGGGGGCCCCCAACCCCCCTGGCCTATTCTCCTTCCCCCCCTGCCTACCCAACCTAATCTCCTCCCCCAGCCTAACCTCCTCCCCTCCCCACCCATGCCGTCAGGCAGTCAGGGACAAGCCGCCTTTCCCGGGCTGTGGTGGTCGCTGTTTTGTCCCCGGGGTGTTGGACACGAGGGGGCCAGGTGCTGGGGCCGGGATGTCGAAGGGTTAATGGGAGGGAGGGAGGCAGGTGCCTGGCACCTCCCTGCCCCCACTCCTGCCCCGGCGCCCCCCACCTGCAGCTCGGGCTCGCTCCTGCTTTCTCAGGGATGCTGTGTGATCGGCCGGCCCCTCTTCTCGTGCTGAGCATCCAGCGCAGCCCTGCCCCCTTTGCCGCCGGCGAGCCAGACGCGCCCCGAGCCGGAGCGGGCGGCGGAGACGGGCGCTGCGGGTGGAGCCCAGTGCCAGGCGGCAGACCTGGCAACAAGGAGGGACGAGACAACTATGGGTACGGCTGTGTACCGGGCCCTGGACTTAAGGGCCCCCCCTTAAGTCTGGGGCCCGGTACAGCTGTACCCGTAGTCCCCCCCGTCACTGGCCCTGGCCCCAGCAGGTGTCTTGTGTCCTGCCTGTTTCAGCCCGGCCCTTCTAGGGCTATGGCTGCTCCCTGACCTGGCCTGTGCTCAGGGGTGCAGGGACAGAGCTACAGGCACAACTCCGGCAGCACTCGGCACCCGTGGTGCTGGGCTCCTGTGTCCACGTGCTGCGACCTCATCACTGCCGTCAGAGCAGGGGCCGCAGGCAGCTTCTCCTTCCTGCTTAGCCTGGACTGGGCTTAACCCCTCCGGGCTCTGGTAGAAGGCGTCACTGAGGGCAGAGATTGGGGAGGTGCCTAGGGAACCCCCACCACACACTGCAGCCCCCGTGCACCAGAGCAGCTCCTTCCCCCACACCATTGCCCCAGGAGGGGAACTTGCCCAGCGGCCAAGGGCCTGCATGCGCCCAGCCTCCTCTCCTTCCAGCTGCATGGCATCGCCCAGCATGTCACAGCTGGCTTCACGCTCGGGGCCAAGTCAGGCTCCTAACTGCACAGACAGACACGCTGCTGAGAGCTCACAGCTCTGGTCTGGGCAGCAGGGCCACTGGGGAGCACAATGCCCGGGCAGTCCCCAGCCTTCCCCAGCGTGGTCTGAGGTGAGCGCTGGTGCCAGGCAAACACCCCCAACCCTCCTCTGCTTACCACATGTGGGCCCTGATGCCCTTCTGGCTCCCGCACTCTCCGCTCCCTCCCTGCTCACCACACTCCCTGGTGCCCATGCACCAATCACAGCTTTCCAGCTGCCTCTGCCTGTCACCTCTCATGGCTTGGCTCGGCCCATGTTGTGGCTCACATGCCCTGGTCGCCCCTGTGCGGTTCAGCTCCCATTAGTCGAACCCTCTGGCTGCAAAAAGAGTCTTTATTTGCACTGCAGGTGGTGGGAATGGGTATAAATATCCAGGAACAGGAACAGGGTGGGGCGGGGTAGGCCCCGGGCAGTGTGTACATGATCTATACTGACACTACAGACACACACAGAGTTGAGCTGGGCCATGGCATAGCGCAGGTTAGCAGGGAGGACTCTTCACTGCCTGGCTGCACTCCCACCTTGGCTACTGTCCCTAATTCCTCCTCGAGCCCCTCTTCTCAGGAGAGGCCCCAACGGTGCTGGGCCCTTCCCAGGGGCACTGCCTCCACCAGCCAGACCTGGGTTCTAGCCACACAGCAAGAACTGGGGTCTTCTTCCATCTCCCCTCCAGTTCTGGACCCCTCATCCTATGGGAGTGCAACCCCTCAATGCAGGACACTACATGATACACAGGCATCATGCACATGGGAACCACACACAACCATCGCACACCTCCCATACAGCCGGCACAGGCACTGTGCCACAGGAACCGCACACAACCATCGCACACCTCCCACACACCAACATAGGCACTGTGCCTCAGGAACCGCACACAACCATCGCACACCTCCCACACAGCCGGCACAGGCACTGTGCCACAGGAACCGCACACAACCATCGCACACCTCCCACACAGCCGGCACAGGCGCTGTGCCACAGGAATGGCACACAACCATCGCACACCTCCCACACACCAGCATAGGCACTGTGCCACAGGAACCGCACACAACCATTGCACACCTCCCACACAGCCGGCACAGGCACTGTGCCACAGGAACCGCACACAACCATTGCATACCTCTTGCACAGCCGGCACAGGCACTGTGCCACCGGAAAAACATATAGTACAACCACTGCACACCGCCTGCACGGCCGGCACAGACATTGTGCACACTGGAACCACACACAGCCATCACATACACCTCCCATGCAGACGTACACTGGAGCCACCCAGACAGACAGATGCACACACCTCCCACGCAGACACCCAGACAAGTCTGCAAATATTTGCTTCCTTCCTGTAATTTAGTTTCTGCTTTTTCCTCCTCAGTGACTTCCCTTTGCTTCGCAGAGCTGGGCTCAGGGACAATCTCCTCTTCCCGCCTCAGTTGCCCTGCCCGTGACCCAGGGCAGGCTCAAGTTCCTCCTCTGGGGGTATTGGAGCTGGCGTACTCCCCTGCGGTGGGTGCAGTGCTCTGGTGGCAGACACTGCTCTGGCTCAGTGCTTCAAGGGGCAGAGCTGATTTCTATATCCCACTAAAAGCGCCTGGAGATGTTCCTCTTGCTGCCTTTAGCTGGCACCACCTGGCCTAGGCAGGAGAGGTGGAGGAACCCTGGGAGGGCAGGGCTGGAGGCTTGAATGCTGTGCCCCATCCCAGGGTGGCTCGCTGGGCTCCTCAGGTTGGGGCAGCTGGGGGCACGGCAGCCATCCCTGGGAATGCCAGGTGGGGAGCGAGGCAGGAGTGTCCAGAGAGGGCTCAGGTATCACGGAGCATAATCTGCAGCCGGCCCTGCCACACAAGGTCACGTGACCTGCTGCCCAGGCCCGTCCGCCTGGCACTCGTTCTTCTTGAGGATGATGCTGCTGAGCTCCTGTATGAGTTTCTCGTTGATGGGCGAGGGCAGCTGGGCACTCCTCTTCCTGGCACTGTCCTGCGGGAGCTGGGGGCTGGGAGACTGCTCCAGAGGAAGGGGCAGCAGCACAGCATGGGGGTTTTGAGTCCAGTTCTGCTCCCTCCCCAGCGAGCGGGGCTGCTCCACATTTCTCTCGAGCGAGGATGTTTGGGTGGCTCTGAGCCCAGGGGACCTGTCCCACTCCGGGGCCTTTTCAGGCTCCAGGGTCAGGCCCCTCTCAAGGGAGAGGGACTTGGTGAGTTGGGTGCCAGACACTCTCTGCGCCGGGCTGACAGGCCGTGCGGAGTGAAGTGCCGGGGGCGCAGGCGGCTCCAGGAACAGGGGCGGCTTCTTGGATCTGTCCACGACGGGCACCTGGGAGGGCTCGGCCAGGAGGCCTCCATCCAGCCCCAGCGGGGCCAGCACTGGGAAGTCGCCCACCTCCTCGTAGACAGGTTCCGTGTCCGCGGCCTCCTCCTGCTGCTCCTCTACCGAGTCGTGGTGCATCTTCATGGGCTGGGCGAGGGCCAAGGGGAGAGAGGTGAGAGGGCTGGGAGAACACTGGAGAACACTGCGCGGGACTGATCCCTCCCCACGTGGGTGGGGGGGCAGAAAGAGAGCAGGTACCTACAAGCCCTCATGGCACACCAAGCACCAGGTGGCTGTCGGGGAGTGGGGGCAGGGCCTTTCTGGGACATCTGTTAGCAATGGGGGGGGGGGGGGGTGAGCCCCAGGCTGCTGCCCCTGCTTCCGGGGGAGCTGCTGGGTCCAAGTGGCTCCTGTGTCTGACTCATATCAGGGAGTCTAGCCTCCCACAGGCCTGGGCTGGCCCTAGGCAGGAGGGGCTTCTCCTGCCCCACAGCCCCTCTGTGGCCTTCTCAGTCGCCAACTCTGCACCTGCCCGAGACGAGGCTGGGAGCAGCCTGGGGTTAGGACAAAGGGTGTGCCAGCTCCATCCCAGACAGCCTCCCCCTCTGCCCAGCCTGACACCACCCTCAGTGCCTGCCTAGCCTGCCCAGTGCCTGGGTAAAAGGGGCCCGTGGCCGGGCACCCAGAACAGGGCCTGGATGAATAGATGCTGTCCCTGGCCTAGGCCCACGGGCTGAGAGTGCTCGTGTTTGTGCCCACGGCTGGAGCTGTGCCACCAGGGGCAGCGACCCCAGAGCTGGGGGCAGGATGGCAGCAGCCCAGGAACCTGGGGTACAATACGTAGGGTGTGCAAGGTAATGCTGCCCCCCCCCCCACCCAGCATGGCTGCTGTCCTCCCCACTGGCCCAGCTCGTTCCCTGGGCTGGCTTTCAAGGCAGAGGCAGCTGGTAGAGCTTCTGCATCACAGCTCCTGGCGGGCCCAGACGCTATTCAGCACCAATCAGACCCGTCTGAGTGCCAGGCCCGCCTCTCCCAGCCCAGCTCGGCCACGCTGCCTCCACCCCTCCACCCCCTCCCCCGGCTCCTTCCCTGCTTCTGGGGAGGCTCCAGGTGGGGTGGAGACAGAGCACAAAGCCATGCAGAACCAGCTCCCCCCACAGCTCTCGCCATCCAGCCTGCTCCTTCCACACGCGCTCAGACCCCCACAGGCAACCCTGGGCTGGCGCGATGGGACCAGCCGGCTCCAAACACATGGGGGAAAAGGGGAGAAAACACAGTCCTTTCCTTCTGACACCCCAGATGTGACGTGAGCAGTGACATTGCAGCACAGAGCAGCGGAGGGGCTCTCAGCAACAGCAGGGAGCGTTAGAACGATGCTAACACCTGCCTGGCGCTCGCTGGATGGGGCTGCATCGCCCATCCCTGGGCTGGGATGCGGCAGCTGAGGGACAGCCGTTTGGGGCAGCAAAGAAAGGGGGCTCCCATGCCCAACCGAAGGGGCGGGGGAATCTAGGGAGGCCAAGTGGACTGACCCAGATTTGAATTTGGTCAGGACAGCAAAGCTTGAGAGAAGGGGCCTGGGATCGCTAAGTGGCTGGGACGTCCACTTCCCAGTCTAGCTCCACAGAACTAGGTTCCCAGCCTGTGCACAGCCTCTGGGCATGTCATTGCACTGGCCATGCCCGGGTCGGCACTGCCAGGAAAGCAGGTTGCCTGGGGTGGTGGTGGAGGTGGTGAGCTGAGGCCCTGGAGTGCAGTGGAAGCACAGTGACTGCAGCTAATCCAGAGCTCCCCTGGCTGCCCTGGGCACGGCAAGGCACACAGCAAGGCACCCTGCGGAAACATGCAGCCCACATGCAGATACTTACAAAGAACATAGACAAAGTCCTTCGCGTGTGCAGGCGGCGCTGGAAACAGAGGGAGACGGGGAGAGTAAGCGACCGCCAGCACAGAGGGGTTGGGTTGCAGGAGAGGGGAAAGCAAACCCCTCAGGTGGGGCCAGGCAGGACACACTGTTGTGCACAGGGGTGCATGGCTCACTGTGCAGCAAGGCTGGGACCTCTGCACAGACACAGCCCCCCCCAGACACAGCCCTAGGGACAGTCCCCCCTGCAGATGCAGCCCCACAGGCAGCCCCCGCAGAAGCGGCCCCAACCACAGACCTGTCCCCTGCTCACTCCATCCTCCCGTCCCTCTGTTGCTCGCTCTCCCCATCCTCACTCTCTTGCTCGTTTTCACCGGGCTGGCGCAGGGAGATGGGGTGCGGGAGGAGGTGAGGGCTCTGGGGAGGGCCAGAAATGAGGAGTTCTTGGTGCAGGAGGGAGCTCGAGGCTGAGGCAATAGGTTGGAATGCAAGAGGGGGTGGGCTCCAGCTGGGGGGTGCAGGCTCTGGGGCGGGGCCAGGGATGAGGGGTTTGAGGTGCAGGAGGGGGCTGCGGGCAGGGGGGTGGAGTTGAGGAGTTCAGAGTACGGGAGGGGCTCCGAGTTGGGGTGTGGGAGGAGGTATGGGCTCTGGGCTGGGGGTGTGGATTCTGGGGTGGGGCCAGAAATGAGGGGTTCAGGGCGTAGGAGGGTGCTCCAGGTTGGGGCAGGGGGTTGGGGACTGGGACGGGGCCGGGGATGCAGGCTCCGGGCAGCGCTTACCTCAAGCAGCTCCCAGAAGCAGCACCAGCAGCATGTCCCCAGTCCCGCTTCTATGCAGAGGTGTGGCCAGGCAGCTCTGCGCTGCCCTATCTGCAGGCACTGTTCTCACAGTTCCCATTAGCCACGGTTCCCAGCGAATGGGAGCTGAGGGGGCGGCGCTTGGGGTCAGGGCAGCATGCAGAGCCTCATGGCTGTCCCTATGCGTAGTAGCCAGAGGGGGGACATGCTGGCAGGCTAGTCCCCGGAAGCTGCATGGCCTGGTGGCTAGCCAGGAGCCTGCCAGCCTGGCCATGCGGCGCCACCAACTGGACAGTCAATGGCCCGATCAGCATCGCTGACTGGAGTTGCCTGGATCCCTTTTTGACTGGGTGTTGTAGTCGAAAACCTGGCCACCATAGCCACCCTCCCCCGACGGACGCAGCCTCACAGGCAACTCCCCCTCCCCCCCCCCACGATGACATGATCCCACCCACAGATGTGGCCGTGTAGGCAGCCCCTTCCCGCAGACATGGTCCTGCAGGTATCCCCCCCACTGCCCCACAGACGCAATCCCACTGGTAGCACCCCTCCCCCCACACAGATGCGGCCCCGCCCACAAACATGGCCCCACTCACACCCAGATCACCCCTGTCCAGCCCAGCCCAGCTCTCACACCCACAGCACAGACAGGCAGCCCTGCACGATGGACACAGCCTGCGGCACCCTGGCGTCTTTCACTGGTTCCCCCATGAGGCTGTCTGGAACTGGGGGGGGGGAGGCAGTGTGATTGGAGGTGGCACGGTGGGCTGTCAGCCTGATGTTGCAAGACTCTGCAGGCGCTGGTGCTGCCTTACCAGGGTCTGGTTGGCGGAGAGCATGGTGGCATCTGTATTGTCTCCACGCAGCGGGATCAGGGGCATGGTGCCAAACTTCTGCTTCGTGAGGTCGGAGGAGGAGCGTCGCCGCATGATCACCGGGCGCAGGTCGTCATGCTGCATGAGAGGGCCAACACGTCACTGCTTGGCGTTCCCGGCCCCCACCCGGCCCCAGACCCGTCGCGCGCCTGGTGTGACGGAGTAGAATCCTTCCTCTGAATCTTGTGTGAATGTGGCCATACCTGAAGCTGTAACTTGACCCCAGGGAGGAAAGGGAGGTCACCTAACCTGCCCAGGGAAGGAAAGACACAGGAATGCAGGGGTGGGGCTGGAGAGAGGAAGGGGGAGTCTGAAGCTAGCTGGAGTCAGGCAGAGAAGAGGCAGGGAGCTCCAGGCAAGCTGGCCTAGCTCTCTGGCCCCCAAAATGGATCCAGCTGAGGGGTCACGGTCGCTGTATGGTCTGTGTTAGACCAGATAGAGGTCATCGAATAAACCTCTGTTTTACTGGCTGTCTGAGAGTCACGTCTGACTGTGGAGTGGGGCGCAGAATCCACGGGCTCCCCCAGGACCTTGCCCGGGTGGGCTCGCTGGGGGAAGCGCACGGAGGGGCAGAAGGTGCTGAATGCTCCAAGGTCAGACCCAGGAAGGTTGAAGTGGGTACCCGTGAAGCTCCTAGCCTTGGAAACGGGCTGTGTACGGAGCGGGGACACTTCCCCCGAAGTCCTGACTGGCTTCATAGGGAGCAAGTTCCAGACCATCGCCCGGGCGCTCCGTGACACCTGGCACACCAGCTCTCACCCACCTGAGCCTTCAGAATGCTGGTGGTCCAGTCCCACAGCTCGGCCTGCCCCACGCAAGCCAGGTACCTGCAGAGCCAGAGGAGACACTGGCTGGATATTGGGGACCTGGCTCCTGCTGCTCCCCACAGAGCGAGGTGCTACCCCAGGGCAGCTCACTGTGATGGCAGCTCCCCCAGGGGAAGATGGGAAGTTCCTCACACAGGAGCCAGGGGGCTGGCAGCCCAGCAGGGATCAGCTCACCCCACAGCCGGGGGAGCTCACTCTAACTAGTGCCAATGCCAATACCACCTCCCTTTAGTGCTCAGAGCTTTGTACACAGTCACAATCTGCCAGCCTTGTGGCTTTCCCAGCTGCACGGCATGGGCATGTGAGGGGAGAGAGCCAGCAACCCAGCCCTGCCCCCCAGACTCCCTGGCTGTGGGGAAGTTCCCATTCTCAGTCTTCATGCTGCATAGCCACAGGGGTCACATGCCCGGCCAGAGGGACTGAAGGGGAAAGAAAAAGGAAGTGGCTTCGCTGGAGTCATGACAGTACCGCCAGCTACCAGCACTGAGCCGGGCCGGGCCGCTGGGACTGCTAGCTGCTCAGCACTGCTCCAGCAGTGGGGGCTCGCAGGAGGGGCAGGGGGTGCACAGCTGGCCCAGGGATACCCTGAAGAGCAGTGTGCAATGCAATGAGCTCATGGGGGGAGCGGGAACATGCCATCAGGACCACCCTCCTTGGCAGGCTCACTGGGTGGGGACTCGGACCATGAGAAAGGACCAGGGGATGAACAAGACCAGGGCATCTGGTCCATCACAGGGGATGGGCTGAGGCCAGCCGGCTGTTGACAGGAAGTGGCAGCTTCCCTGCCAAGGTGCCTCTGCTTCCGCTCCATCTGCTGGGGCTGCCAGCCCAACCTGCAGCCTCAATAACCTCTGGGGCCTGGTGAGAGCCACACACTCCCCCCGCCGCACGCCCTCTAAGTGCCCAAGCCCGGCCTGTGCTGAATCCATGTCGCTGCGCCCCTGCCTGAGTGCTCTCAGGTTCCAGCTCCCTTGTCAGGTTCCTGACCCCTAGTTGCCGGAGAAGGGGGATCCTGATGGCCTGATATAGCTAGGGATCCCGAGCAGCAGGCCATGGCTACAGGGACCCCAGTGTTCTGCTTCCTTGGGTCGAGGGGACCCCACGAGATACTCACAGCTGCTGCTTGTCCAGGATTAGAGTGAATCCCCACCTAAAGCAGAGGGACATAAGGCACAGTCAGGCCAGGCAGGTGCTAGAGCCAGAGCTCCGTGCGTGAGTGCGGGGGATTGAACTGGGGGGTCACAGTGCTCGAGCTGGGGCAGGTCCCTATCAGACTGGTTCTGGAGCTGGGGATTGGGGCTGGGGCACTGCAGCTGGACAATGGGATTAGAGCTCACCTGGCAGAGGTCATGCCCAGGGCTGTAGGACAAATCTGGGATACAGTTAGGGGGAGTGCCAGGCAAATGTGGCCGGGAAGTGAGGGTGCTGGCAGAGGCTAGGCAGAGTGCAGGGGCCGGCTGTGGGCAGAAGGGGCGGGGAGGTTACCGTCAGGATAGGCATTACTGCTCGGAAGGGCAGGCGTTACATCTCCTGCACCCCGGAGCCCGACTCTTACTGGGACGGCGGCTTCAGCTTCTTCCGAATCCCCATGTAAACCTTGGCTATGTCGAGGGGCCACTCCCGCTCTGGCCGGGCACTCTAGGGAGTGAGAGCCAGACACTCAGCCTTGCCCACGGACATTCTCCATCCCCCCAGTCCCCTAGCCCTGCCCTGCCCTGCCCTGCCCTGCCCTACCCGTCCGCTCCCCTGGCCTCGCCTGCCCTCTCGTATCTGCTGGCTCCTTTCCCCTCCCCCAGCTATGGACTCCACTCTCTGCCAGCACCCCTCCCACACTAGCCCAGGCCTTCCGACCTTGCTGGCACCCCTCTCTTCCTCTCCTCAGGGCCTCCTATCCCCACCTGCCTCAGGGTTGGGACAGGGCCCCCCACCCTGCAAAGAGTAAGAGGACCCAAGACTTGGGTGCGTGAGGGTCACAGAGAGAATCCCAAACCTTCCCCTGACCCAAGCTGGCTGAACGGACATCCCTCGGAGCCAGGTCTGGCAGCCCCTCCCCCCGGACCGCACCCCCCCTTCCTGTGGCTGGGGCAGGGCAGAGCATTGACCTGGCTACCCAATCTCTGGGAGAGCTTTCCACCACAGGAGGGGGGGCCCTGATCCCAGGGGCCATGGCAGGCCCCCTCCTAGCCCAGCGCTGACCACGTGTCTGGGCTGCCCCGGAGCACCAGGTCTGGGGCCCGCTTTACCCTTTTCTCCTTCAGCAGCAGCAGCTTGTGATCCTGGATGACGAAGTATCGCTCCTGAAACTTGCAGCCCAGGAGTTTGGGGGGCTCCTCCCGACATTTCAGCAGACCACACTTGGGGCTCTTGAGCTTGGCACCTGCATGACAGGGGAGAACAAGGGGGTGAGGAATGTCCTGGGCACCCAGAGAGAGGGTCTGGGCAGGGCAGGAGCAAGCTGGGGATGGGGGTTAAGTGTGGAAGGGGTCGGGGGTGGGGTGGGTGTCAGACAATAGACTCATAGACTTTAAGGTCAGAAGGGACCATTATGATCATCTAGTCTGACGTCCCGCACAACGCAGGCCACAGAATCTCACCCACCCATTCCTGCAATATACCTCACCTAGATCTGAGCTATTGAAGTCCTCAAATCTTTGTTTAAGGACTTCAAACTACAGTGAATCCTCCAGCAAGTGACCCATGCCCCCTGCTGCAGAGGAAGGCGAAAAACCTCCAGGGCCTCTGCCAATTTGCCCTGGAGGAAAATTCCTTCCCGACCACAAATACGGTGATCAGCTGAACCCTGAGCATGTGGGCAAGACTCACCAGCCAGACACCCAGGAAAGAATTCTCTGTAGCATCTTAGATCCCATCCCCTCCAGCTTCCCATCATATACCACCAGGCCCCTCTATTACCACAGTCAAAGATCAGTTGCCAAAATTATGTTTTCCCATCACACCATCTCCTCCATAAACTTATCAAGCTTCATCTTGAAGCCAGCTAGGTCTTTTGCCCCCACTGCTTCCCTTGGAAGGCTGTTCCAGAATTTCACTCCTCTAATGGTTAGAAACCTTCATCTAATTTCGAGTCTAAACTTCCTGTTGACCAGTTTATATCCATTTGTTCTTGTGGCTACATTGGTACTGAACTTAAATAATTCCTCTCCCTCCCTGGGGGAGGCAAACAGTAGGAGCGGAGGGGGGTGTCAGATGATAGCAGCAGAGTCCTGGCTCTGTCTTTCCCTAGTTTCCCTACGGGAGTCGCTGGTTCACAGCCCTCCGAGCGTCACTAAGAGGACAAGTCTCTTTTCACCTCCAGGGTGTGAGGACTGGCCCAGCCTGGGGCCGTGGCATCCCAGCTCACTCAGTGGCCTGTGCGCTCCCAGCCTGGGGCCTGTGTCACACAACAGGCACTGACTTCCCGCCCGCAGGCAGCCTCAACACAGGCCACAGACTGGGTGGGCCATGGGGACCAGTCAGTACTGCTGCTCTGGGTCCGACAGGGCTGGGCCACGCCAGGGCAAGGGCCAAAACCATGGGCAAGGCCATGGGCAGGGAGATCTGTGGCCAAGCTGAGCTGGGGCCATTGTCAGGGAAAGCTGGGCCCTGGGCCGGGGCTGGACTGGGGCCATGGGCAGGGGGAGCTGGGACCGGGGGCCAGGAGCAGGGGGAGTTGGCCTTGTTGCATGTGCTGCACCCTCCTCTGCAGGAATGGCCCTGGGCTCCTGCAGGGCCTTGCAGCCCAGCCAAGGCGGGTGGCACTCACCTGTGAAGAGACAGCTGCCTTCTCCAATGGGAACCTTCCTCACCAGCAGGTAAGCAGTACTGGGCTCAGGCAGCTTACACCACTGCAGAGCCTGCTCCAGGACCTTCTCCTTGGGGTGCAGGGGGCGCTCTAGGGAGAAGAAAGGAGGCTGCTTGCACTCCAGGCACCAGAGGAACTGCTGTGGGCCCTGAGGCCGGGGAGGGTCCAGCTCCCTCAGCAGGGCCAGGCCCGCCACAGCTCAGACAGGGCCAGTGCTCCCATGCCGTGCCGGGGCGCGGGGCTGTCAGAAGACGTGGGCACCCCCTGCCTCCGCAGCATCTGGGGCTGTGTAGGCAGGGAGAGGGGATCCAAGGTGGGAGCGCTGCATGGATGGAATGGTCCAATCTTCCTCCTGCCACAGTCCTGTGGGCCCCTGCCCAGCCCCCACCCGCGATGGTGCGCGACCACCCCCACTCCCATGTAGAAATGCTGCCCCCAAACAGCCCCCCACTCCAAGAGGCCATGCACCATCCCTCCCCCATCTCCAGTGGCACTCACCCAGCCCCCACCCCCATGGTAAGGTGCCACCCCTTGCTACTCACCTGGCCTCCATATCCCAATAGAGAGGCAACACTCCCATCACCCAGCCAGCTCCCCCAGTGGAGAAGCACCCCTATCACTCACCCAGCTCCCCATTCTCCAGGGCCTCGAAGGTCAGCCAGATGTCCAGGCTCGCTGGCATGTTGCGCATTTCCAGTACCTGATTGGTCAGCTCCTCCGCCGTCATGGTAGGTGACACCTATAGGGAGTGCAGAGATCAGTTCATGTCCAGTCCTCACCGCAGGCCAAATGCTGTTGGCAGCAGGATGGGAATTAGTCAGAGAGTGACATGCCCTTATTGAGGCTGAAGGAAAAAACCATCCCAATGTGTACAAAGAATAGTAAATATGGCAGTGTGACAAAGTAGGAATACTGGGTGTGTGCCTCAGTTTCCCCTATGCATTTCTTGTTGCAAAGCAGAGAGATAACATAAGCTGTCTTGGGGCCTGCCCTTCCCCCTTCTCTGAAAGGCATTGGCTGGAAGTGTTGAATAACAAAGAGGCTGGCTGAACCTGTTGGAGGGAGGTCAGGTGACCTGACCTGGCTGAGTGAGGGGGGAGGAGGGGCTGGAGAGAGTGAGTTTCAGTTTGGGGTCTGAAGCTAGCTGGAGTCAGGCAGGGAAGAGGCAGAGAGCTCCAGGCAGGCTCTGCCTAGCTCTCTGGCCCCCAAAATGGATCCAGCTGAGGGGTCACGCCGGCTGCATGATCTGTGTTAGACCAGGTACAGGTCATTGAATAAACCTGTTTTACTGCCTGGCTGAGAGCCACGTCTGACTGTGGAGTGGGGTGCAGAATCCACGGGCTCCCCCAGGACCCCGCCCGGGTGGCTTCGCTGGGGGAAGCACACGGAGGGGCAGAAGGTGCTGAATGCTCCGCGGTCACACCCAGGAAGGTTGAAGCGGGTACCCGTGAAGCTCCTAGCCTTGGAAACAGGCTGCGTACGGAGAGGGGACACTTCCCCTGAAGTCCTGACTGGCTTCCTAGGGAGCGGTTCCAGACCATCGCCCGGGCACTCTGTGACAGGCAGGCAATTAGCTTGGCTTAACAATAAAATCCTTGCTGATCTTAAATACAAAAAAGAAGCTTACAAGTGGAAGATTAGACAAATGACCAGGAAGGAATATAAAAGTATTGCTCAGACATGCAGGAGTGAAATCAGGAAGGCCAAATCACACTTGGAGTTTCAGCTAGCAAGGTATGCTAAGAGTAACGAGAAGGGTTTCTTCAGGTATGTTAGCAACAAGAAGAAGGTCAGGTAAAGTGTGGGTCTCTTGCTGAATGAGGGAGGCAACCTAGTGACAGAGGATGTGGAAAAAGCTAACGTACTAAATGCTTTGCCTCTGTCTTCACGAACAAGGTCAGCTCCCAGACTACTGCACTAGACAGCACAGCATGGGGAGGTGGTGACCAGCCCTCTGTGGAAAAAGACATGGTTCAGGACTATTTAGAAAAGCTGGACAAGCACAAGTCCATGGGGCCGGATGTGCTGCATCTAAGGATGCTAAAGGAATTGGCGAATGTGATTGCAGAGCCATTGGCCATTATTTTTGAAAACTCATGGCAACTGGGGGAGGTCCCAGATGACTGGAAAAAGGCTAATGTAGTGCCCATCTTTAAAAAAGGGAAGAAGGAGGATCCAGGGAACTACAGGCCAGTCAGCCTCACCTCAGTCCCTGGAAAAATCATGGAGCAGGTCCTCAAGGAATCAATCCTGAAGCACTTAAAGGAGAGAAAATTGATCAGGAACAGTCAGCATGGATTCACCAAGGGCAAGTCATGCCTGATTAACCTAATTGCCTTCTATGACAAGATAATTAGCTCTGTGGATCAGGGAAAAACAGTGGATGTGTTAGTCCTTGACTTTAGCAAAGCTTTTGATAAGGTCTCGCACAGATTCTTGCCAGCAAGTTAAAGAAGTATGGGCTGGAAGAATGAACTATAAGGTGGATAGAAAGTTGGTTAGATCATCGGGCTCAACGGGTAGTGACCAATGGCTCCATGTCTAGTTGGCTATCGCTGTCAAGTGGAGTGCTCCAAGGGTCGGTCCTGGGGCCATTTTTGTTCAATATCTTCATTAATGATCTGGAGGATGGCATGGATTGTACCCTCAGCAAGTTTGCAGATGACACTAAACTGGGAGGAGTGGTAGATACACTGGAGGGTCGGGATAGGATACAGAGGGATCTAGACAAATTAGAGGATTAGGCCAAAAGAAATTTGATGAGGTTCAACAAGGACAAGTGCAGTGTCCTGCACTTAGGACAGACGAATCCCATGCACTGCTACAGACTAGGGACCAAATGGATAGGCAGCAGTTCTGCAGAAAAGGACTGTGACGGAGTAGGAATGCAGGAATGCTTTTAATCGTTCTTCTGACTCTTGTGTGAAGGTGGCCATACCTGAAGCTGTAACTTGACCCCGTGGAGGGGGGAGGGAGGTCACCTGACCTGCCTGGGGAAGGAAAGACAGAGAAAGGAATGCAGGGGAGGGGTGGATGAGGAAGGGTCAGTCTGGATCTGCCTGGGGGCTGGCAAGGAGCTGCAGGCAGGCTCTGCCTGGCTCTTTGGCCCCCAAAATGGACCCAGCAGAGGGGTCGCGTTCGCTCTCCTTAGATTATGTTCCTGTCGTCGAATAAACCTCTGTTTTACTGGCTGGCTGAAAGTCACGTCTGACTGTGGATCTGGGGTGCAGACCACGGGCTCCCCCAGGACGCCGCCCGGGTGGACTCGCCTGGGGGAAGCGCAAGGGGGTGCAGAAGGTGCTGAATGCTCCGAGATCAGACCCAGGAAGGTGGAAGCTGTACCTGTGAAGCTCCTAGGCTTGGAGACAGGCTGTGTATGGAGAGGACGTGTGTCCCGTCTCCCCCCCCCTCCCCCCCCCGGAGTCCTGACTGGCTTCATAGGGAGCAAGTTCCAGACCATCGCCCCGGGCACTCTGTGACAAGGATTTAGGGGTTACATATGAGTCAACAGTGTGCCCTTGGTGCCAAGAAGGTTAACGGCATTTTGGGTTGTATAAGTAGGGGCATTGCCAGCAGATTGAGAGACATGATCATTCTCCCCTATTTGGCATTGGTGAGACCTCATCTGGAGTACTGTGTCCAGTTTTGGCACCACATTACAAGAAGGATGTGGAAAAATTGGAAAGAGTCCAGTGGAGGACAACAGAAATGATTAGGGGGCTGGAGCACATGACTTATGAGGTGAGGCTGAAGGAACTGGGATTGTTTAGTCTGTAGAAGAGAAGAATGACGGGAGATTTGATAGCTGCTTTCAACTCCCTGAAAGGGGGTTCCAAAGAGGATGGATCTAGACTGTTCTCAGTGGTACCAGATGGGAGAACAAGGAGCAACAGTCTCGGGTTGGATATTAGGACACACTTTTTCACTAGGAGGGTGGTGAAGCACTGGAATGGGTTACCTAGGGAGGTGGTGGAATCTCCTTCCTTAGAAGTTTTTAAGGTCAGGCTTGACAAAGCCCTGGCTGGGATGATTTAGTTGGAGTTGGTTCTGCTTTGAGCAGGGGGTTGGACTAGATGACCTCCTGAGGTCCCTTCCAACCCTGATATTCTATGATCTCTCCAAGCTGCAGGGCAGCTCTGGCCCCTGGAAGGCTCCCGCCCAGCTGACAGCGAGTTTGGGACACGAAGCGTGGGCCATGCAGCTGCCCTGCCCAAGCCATGGCTGCAGCCAGGACATGCTCACTCACCTTCAGGGTGACACAGCAGTCGGGCAGCTTCTGCTCCAGGTAAACCTCAATGATGAGATCTCCAGCCTGTGAGAGCTGCAGGGAGAGACGGCAGAGGGTGGGCAGAACCTGGGGGCAGTGCTGGACTGATAGGCTGGCACGGGCAGGCTGCAGGGAGCTGAGGGAGGGGATGCTTGTGTCCAGAGTGGCTGCAAGGTGTGACCAGGGTTACAGAGCAGGTTGGGGGCCCCACCCACCAGGGAGAGGGACCAGGAGGGCGAGCGCTTGGGGCAGGGCAAGCAGGGGAGGCAGGGTCCTTTTTTCTGTTCCTGTGGAGGCCTCATTGCAGAGTGAACACAGGGCCCATTGTGTGGCTATGGCAGCCCAGGCTGGAGCTGGGATCCATACAGGTCAGCAGGACGTGCAGCCAGGGGCCAGCTGTCTGCCTGCACCGTAGCAGCTCACCCATGGCCATGGGTCCAGGCAGAGGCCAATGGACAAATCAGCAGAAGGATCCATGGCGCGTGCATGGGGCCAGTACCTGCACATCCCTCCAGGTGGTGATGAGGCTGTTCTCTAGATCCATCTGCGACACCTGGTCCTCGTCAATCTAGCGGGCAAGAGACGGGATGTGAGGTGCAGGAGGGAGAGGAGACAGGTGCTGGGGGAGGCGGGGCGAGGTGGGGGGCTTACGTTGAAAATGCGGACGTAGTTGTCAATCAGGTCCTCCATCACCTTGACCTCGTGCTCCCCTTTGCCGTCGGTCTGGAAAAGGCTGGGAGCAAAGAGCAGCGACAGGTTCTTGGTGGTCATCTGATTAAAGTCAGCACACTTCTGCACGCTGCGAACCAGGGCAGAGAGAGAGAGTTCTCAGCATGTGGACGAGGCTGGGCCGTTCAGAACCCCCCATCCAGCTGCTGAAGACAGGCAGAACTTCTTGTTCTAAACCTTTTTCTAACTTCCATGGGAAAAAAAGGGCACAGGGTTATGAAACTTTCCACTTTTTTCATCAAAACATAAAATTAAAAACTTTAATTTCAGTACTCTGAATGTCAAGTTTTTGGCCTTTTGTTCTTCCCCCTTTTGGCCACTGAATGCACTTGAACATGCGATGGCTTCGGAGTGGGTTTTCCCCCACTTCTTCCTATTCCCCCTCTGTGTTCTTTGTAACATTTCCACCTCTAGAAAAGTCACAGAGTAGCAAAGGGCAGAACTGACCAGCATCTGGCTGCTCCAGGACACCTCCAGCTTCAGGAAATGTTTTCAAAAGTTACAAAGTAATAAAAGGAAGATGGAAAGAAGATGAAAGTGTGAAGCCCCAACTATGGGACACCCATCATTTCTGGCAAAATGGAACCAGGAGATAACAACTGGGGAGAAAGGGGAAAAAACCCTCCCAAAGATTACAGAATGCTAACCCCGCAAGCTGGTCTGTGCCGACCTCTGAGAAATGCAGACAAATCACCTTCAATTGCACAATAGCTTGGCATTTTTTGCTACCAGCCCTAGGCTAACTGCACGGTCCTCCCAGCCTTTCCACACAGCTCAGAGACAGGTGGGTGACCCAGGGCCATTTGTCAAATTCTATCCCTGCCAGCACTGGCCACTTTGTATCCCAGAGACCCTGAAGCCGGGTGGGAAATGCAGACAATGGACACGTCATGTCTGGACTGAACCATGTCAGCTGGTGACGCTCCCCCGATTTCCCGGACAATGCTGTTCCCTGAGGAAGTGACATATGCACACAAGGAGGGACAGACTGACCGGTAGAGGTGACCAATCAGAGCAGCCAGGGTCCTGCGGTTGAGGCGGGGCAGGCGATTGATCAGCTCCTTGTAGCATTCCAGACGTTGGGGCTTCAGGGCTATTGCTGGAGGAAGCAGATGGTCACAGACACAACACTACGCAAAGGCACAACTATCACCACTGGGTATGAGCTGCTAGCCCCAGGCCATGCACGGACTGGTAGGGAACTGTGCCCCATCTTACCCACACTCACACCAATCGCCCGGCCCCTCGTGGGGCCAGTGCTCCAGGTCAGACGGGGATGATTCCCACCCTCTGTGCATTGGTGCAAATGATGAAGCCAGGGACAGGGGAGATGGGCCCAGAGCGCTCCACACTAGTGGAGCTCAGCACTGGGCTGGTCTAGGTCTGTCCCTGCCATGAGAACCTTGGTGGCAGGAGAAGTGAGAGGGAGGGTCAGGGTGAGAGGGAGCCCAAGGCAGAGAACAGCTGCTGCGTGGTGAGGCCGAGGGACGGGACAGCAGGGAGATGGGTACCCGCAGCCTCCTTCCACTGCGGATGCAGCTCCGAGGTGAAGACAGGGTCCTCAAGCTCCCGGAAGAATCTCTTCAGCACGTCGGTCACGTCCTCGATGAAATTGTCACTGATGCGCAGCTTGACATTGCGGGCATCCCTGCGGAACTGCTCCATCAGCACCTTGATCCGGGACTTGGCCCCGTTCTTCCGGTAAATGCCTTCATGTCGCAGCCCTGCAGGCAGAGTGAGAGAGAGGCCATGTCACGGGAGCTGCGTTTTAAAGGGGGAGCCCGGATCAGCACCACCAATGCAGGGATGGGGTAGGTAGCGTACTAATGGGGAGCCCATAGTGTGCCCGCCCAGCGCTAGATCACTGTGTGTGCGCGGGGGTTGGGGGCGGGGGTGTAAACAGGTAGGTCACAGCATGCCCACCGAGGTCCAGATCAATGTGTGTATGTGTGGGGAGCTCGGAGTGTAGCCTCGCAGGCCCAGATCAGTGTGTGTGTGGGGAGCGGGAGGTACCTTGCAGCGTACCCCTGCTGGCCCACATCAGTGTGTGGTGTGGGGGGCGAGGGGCAGTAGCTCGGAGCATGTCCTCTGAGGCCCAGATCAGTTTATGTGTGTTGCGGGGAGAGCTTGGATCATACCCTCATAGACCCTGATCTGTGTGTGTGTGTGTGTGTGTGTGTGTGTGTGTGTGTGTGTGTGTGTGTGTGTGTGTGTGTGTGTGTGTGTGTGTGTGTGTGTGTGTGTGTGTGTGTGTGTGTGTGTGTGTGTGGCAGCGGGGGAGAGGGGGTGTAGCTTGGAGCATGCCCTCAGAGGCCCAGATCAGTGGGGCAGGGGGGAATGTAGTTTGGAGCATGCCCTTGCAGCCTGCTCCAGTGGCTGCCCCATGCCATCTCGGGAGATGCCTGATGGACAAGTGGGCTCCTCTGCACTCCCCCTGAGGCAGTGTGTAAGAGTGGGGTACCCCAGCCTCTGTGCTCTTGAGCACAAAGGCTGGGACTCTTTTCTAGCCCAAACCACTCAACTTAGCTGCTTCCCAGCCAAATTAAGTCCCTACACCCCGAGAAACCCACCTTTTATCAGTGGGGTTCTTGAGGTACCACGGCTGCCACCATCCGGGTGTACTTCCAAGACCTTGGAGGGGCCCCCGGACTTCCCCAAAACCCTAACTCTGTTCCCCCTCCCTGAGAGCCAGAGTCAGACACCTGGAGGCTGTTCCCCTCCCCCTTCACCCTTCTCGGCTGAAGGCAGAGACAGGCTCCACTCCCCAGCCCCTACCCTGAGCTGGTCCGTTTATCTACCCCCCCTCCCTCCTCTCTTCCCAGCGAAGAGAGAGAGAGACCTTAAGGGAATTAAACCAGACAGTTTTTATAACTAACAAGATTTAATAAAGAAAGAGAATAAAACAGAGAGACAGTACACTTCACAATCTGGAGTTCTCTAACTCCCTTCTGAAAAGGAGAGACACGCCCCAAATAGGCACAGGCTTAAAAGAATCAAAAGGTTATACTTACAGTATAGCTAATCAGGAATATAAGAAGGAAGTAGAGCCATCTTCATAGCTAAAGATGCTCCAGAACTCTTACCAAGCTACATTGGGAAGCCCAAGCTGAAACTGAACTAACTAAACCCCTCTTTCCCTCATGGTCGGGAGGCTTTGACGACACTGCTGTCTCAGATAACATAGCCCCACCCAGGCCTTTACACTTATGACACAGTGCCACAGGCCTCCTGGCAGCGCTGTCAGCACCCAGCAGGAGGCGCCAGGCCAGCCCGGAGCAGAGGGGCTCACCGTATTGGGTGATGAAGGCAATGCAGCTGTCCACAAGGATGGGGATGTCGCTCCTGCTGAGCTGCTGGTCGCGTAGGGCGTTGCCCCGTCCCCCTGCCGAGGCTTGGATGTCCGTGCACCAGGCTGCGAAGTCCAACCGCGACTCCCCCTGCAGGTAAAAGGTCCTGAGGACAGGTGTGACGTTATTAATACAACCTGCGACTGCACAGATCATTGGTCAATCACTGTTATATATTTGCAACAAATATTGTACAAAGGTTGTTGTGTAAGGTTTCTATGGATTTGCTAATTATGATTATGCTGTGTGTGTGTGTGTGTGTGTGTGTGTGTGTATCATTTTTGTAATTAAAGTTATTGGCTAGGTACTTAAGAACATAAGAATGGCCGTACTGGGTCAAGACTGGGCCGTACTGGCCCAGACTCCATTCCCTGGGAGTCCACTGACCAGGCTGTCTGTGTGTTTATTCCGCCCCAGGCTTAGTCGGCTCCAGACCCTGGGCCAGTAACACCTCCTTGCAGGCAGGAGGTTCTGCCCTTTTCCCAGGGCACCCCCCGAGAGGGCGGCTGGGGTTCAGCCTGTGCCACGTCCTGGCAGAGCTCACCTCCCCATCTCCACCAGGATCAGCACCTCCTTCTTCTCAGGAGTCTCAGCGGGGGGAACCACACCTGCACAGTAGCAAATGGAGACTTCAGATGCAAATCCCACCTAGGGGCCAGGGAGAGACCTTGGAGTCATGCTGGGCCCCCGCTGGGCCCCCCAGGGTCAGACAGAAGGATCCCCAATGCTTTACATACTGTATTCATGCAATCACTGATCCAGCACCGGAATGCAGACCCCTCTGGGGCGGGGCACGGCTGGTGGTGAACAGCACCCGGCACACAGCACAGGGCTCACTGATCTAGCACCAGAATCGTAGAAGTCAGCGAATGGCTACGCAAGTGATGTCAGAGAGAAGGTTTTGGATTCTTTGACCACAGGATGGTATTCCAAGAAGGGGGAGTGCTAGGCAGAGATGGGCTCCACCTACTGAAGAGAGGGAAGAGCACCTTCACAAGCTGGCTGACTAACCTGGTGAGGAAGGCTTTTAACTAGGTACACCAGGGGAAGGTGGTAAGTGGGGAAGTGGGATACTGGGAAGAAGCATGAGCAGGAGAGCGCAAGAGGGGAGGACTCCTGCCTCATATTGAGAAAGCAGGATGATCAGTGAGTTATCTTAAGTGCCTATACACAAATGCAAGGAACCCAGGAAACAAGCAGGGAGAACTGGAAGCCCTGGCACAGTCAAGGAACTATGACGTGATTGGAATAACAGAGACTTAGTGGGATAACTCACATGACTGGAGTACTGTCATGGATGGATATAAACTGTTCAGGAAGGACAAGCAGTGCAGAAAAGGTGTGGGAGTTGCATTGTATGTAAAAGAACAGTATGACTGCTCAGAGCTCTGGTATGAAACTGCAGAAAAACCTGAGTCTCTGGATTAAGTTTAGAAGTGTGAGCAACAAGGCTGATGTCGTGGTGGGAGTCTGCTATAGACCACCAGACCAGGGGGATGAGGTGGACAAGGCTTTCTTCCGGCAACTAACAGAAGTTACTATATCACAGGCCCTGATTCTCATGGGGGACTTCAAGCACCCCGATATCTGCTGGGACAGTAATACAGCGGTGCACAGACAATCCAGGATGTTTTGGGACAGTGTAGGGGACAATTTCTTAGTGCAAGTACTGGAAAAACCAACTGGGGCAGAGCTCTTCTTGACCTGCTGCTCACAAAGAGGGAAGAATTAGTAGGGGAAGCAAAAGTGGAAGGAAACCTGGGAGGCAGTGACCACGAAATGGCTGAGTTCAGGATCCTGACACAAGGAAGAAAGGAGAGCAGCAGAATATGGACCCTGAACTTCAGAAAAAACAGACTGACTCCTTCAGGGAACTGATGGACAAGGTCCCCATGGGAGAACAACATAAGGGGGAAAGGAGTCGAGGAGAACTGGTATTTTAAAGAATTCTTATTGAGGTTGCAGAAATAAACCATCCGATGTGTAGAAAGAATAGTAAATATGGCAGGCAATTAGCTTGACTTAACAGTGAAATCCTTGCTGATCTTAAACACAAAAAAGAAGCTTACAAGAAGTGGAAGATTGGACAAATGACCAGGGAGGAGTATAAAAATATTGCTCAGGCATGCAGGGGTGAAATTAGGAAGACCAAATAACACTTGGAGTTGCAGCTAGCAAGAGATGTTGGGAGTAACAAGAAGGGTTTCTTCAGGTATGTTAGCAACAAGAGGAAAGTCAAGGAAAGTGTGGGTCCCTTGCTGAATGACGGACGCAACTTAGTGACAGTGGATGTGGAGAAAGCTAATGTACTCAATGCCTTTTTTGCGTTTTTCTTCACAGACAAGTTCAGCTCCCAGACTACTGCACTGCACAGCACAATATGGGGAGGAGCTGACCAGCCCTCTGTGGAGATAGAAGTGGTTCAGGACTATTTAGAAAAGCTAAATGAACACAGGTCTATGGGTCCGGATACGCTGCATCCGAGGGTGCTAAAGGAGTTGGCGGATGTAATTGCAGAGCCATTGGCCATTATCTTTGAAAACTCATGGCGATAAGGGGAGGTCCCGGATGACTGGAAAAAGGCCAATGTGGTGCCCATCTTTAAAAAAGGGAAGAAAGAGGACCCGAGGAAATACAGGCCAGTCAGCCTCACCTCAGTCCCTGGAAAAAGCATGAAGCAGGTCCTCAAGGAATCATTTCTGAAGTACTTGAAGGAGAGGAAAGTGATCAGGAACAGTCAGTATGGATTCACCAAGGGCAAGTCATGCCTGACTAACCTAATTGTCTTCTATGATGATAACTGGCTCTGTGGATGAGGGGAAAGCAGTGGATGTGTTATTCCTTGACTTTAGCAAAGCTTTTGACACAGTCTCCCACAATATTCTTTCCAGCAAATTAAAGAAGTATGGGCTGGATGAATGGACTATAAGGTGGATAGAAAGCTGGTTAGATCATTGGGCTCAACGGGTAGTGATCAATGGCTCCATGTCTAGTTGGCAGCCAGTATCAAGCAGACCCCAAGGGTCGGTCCTGGGGCCAGTTTTACTCAATATCTTCATTAATGATCTGGAGGATGGCATGGATTGTATCCTCAGCAAGTTTGCAGATGACACTAAACTGGGAGGAATGGTAGATATGCTGGAGGGTAGGGATAGGGTACAGAGGGACCTAGACAAATTAGAGGATTGGACCAAAAGAAATCTGATGAGGTTCAAAAAGGACAAGCGCAGAGTCCTGCACTTAGGACAAAATAATCCCATGCACTGCTACAGACTAGGGACCGAATGGCTAAGCAGCAGTTCTGCAGAAAAGGACCTGGGGGTTATAGTGGACGAAAAGCTGGATATGAGTCAACAGTGTGCCCCTGTTGCCAAGAAGGCTAATGGTATTTTGGGTTGTATAAGTAGGGGCATTGCCGGCAGATTGAGGGACGTGATCATTCCCCTCTATTCAGCATTGGTGAAACCTCATCTGGAGTACTGTGTCAGTTTTGGGCCCCACACTACAAAAAGGATGTGGATAAATTGGAAAGAGTCCAGAGGAGGGCAACAAAAATGATTAGGGGGCTGGAGCACATGACTTATGAGGAGAGGCTTAGGGAACTGGGATTGTTTAGTCTGCAGAAGAGAAGAATGAGGGGGGATTTGAGGGGCTACTTTCAAGTACCTGAAAGGGGGTCCAAAAAGGATGGATCTAGACTGTTTTTGGTGGTACCAGATGACAGAACCAGGAGTAATGGTCTCTCAAGTTGCAGTGGGGGAGATTTAGGTTGGATATTAGGAAAAAGTTTTCACTATGAGGTTGGGGTTACCTAGGGAGGTGGTGGAATCTCCTTCCTTAGAGGTTTTTAAGATCAGGCTTGACAAAGCCGTGGCTGGGATGATTTAGTTGGGGATTGGTCCTGCTTTGCGCAGAGGGTTGGACTAGATGACCTCCAGAGGTCCCTTCCCACCCTGATAGAATCATAGAATATGATTCTATGCAGTCCCTCTGGGATGGGGCATGGCTGGTGGTGAACAGTGTTCAGCCACACCGGACTGGGCGAACTAACCTAGCACCGGAATGCATCCCCCTCTGGAGTGGGTCACGGCTGGTGGTGAACAGTGCTCAGCTCAGCACAGGGCTCACTGATCCAGCACCACACCGCAGCCCTGCTGGGGTGGGTCACGGCTGCTGTTTCCCACAGTTGGGACGAACGAGGGCTGTACTCACTGATCTCCTGCAGCCTCCGGAGGTTGATGCTGTCCTCAGCTGCGCCCTTCTCCCCCGGACAGAAGAACAGGTGAGCTTTCTGCAGGATGAAGAAACCCTGCAGCCACTGCTCAGGACTGAGCATGGATCTGTAGCGCAACCGGCCAACTCTCTGGAACTCATAGCCCAGTAGGCAGTGACAGCTGAGCGGTGTGAACCACTGCATGGGACAGAGAGACCAGTTAGATCTGGGCTGAGTGCAGGGGGAGTGCATTGCAGAGGACTGTGCCCTAGTTTGGGTGGCTGGGGTTGTGGACAGGAACAGGGCGAAGGACTATGCCCTGCATTGGGGATGGAACCAGGGCAGAACACTATACCGTGTGTGTGTGTGTGTGTGTGTGTGTGTTTGTGCAGGGGGCAGTGCCAGGGCAGAGGGCTATGCCCCATGTGGTGGACAGGAAGGATGCTGATTGGATCCTAGACCCCCACCAGCCAGCAGCATGCCAGCGTGGGGAAGGGTGTGTCATGCCAGGGAGAGGAGGCAAGTTAGTGCTGCAACTTTCAGCAGCTGCTTCCCAGCCTGGCCCATGGAAGAGGCTGGTGATGCTGGGCGCAGTGCTGCCCGGGGTCTGCGCCCTCGGTGCCCGTGTCACGCACCTTGCCGATGGCGCTGGCCCAGGCCTGCAGGGTGTCTGGCCCGTCAGCTCCCAGCTGCTGCACTTTGTCACCACTCAGGAAGAGTTCCAAGGTGAAGCGGAACCTGTAGATGAAAGCAGAAGCAGGAGGGGAACAGGGCTCCCCCAGCGGCCCAGTGCCCTGCCCCCCACAGCCCTTGCACTCTGGTCCAGCAGTGACAGTGACACCGTACTGAGCACCATACAGCTGGGCCGTACTGAGCTCTGCTGCATGGAGGCCAAGGCCCTGAGGACTGGCCCTGCTCATGGGCCTGGCTAGGCCCAGGGTGCAAGGCCAGCAGGTGGCCGGAGGGCAGCTGGCCCTTCCAAATGGCCCAGCTCTGGCTGCCTCCCCGCACACAGGTGCCAGAGTGTGACTTCACCAGGCAGCAGGACCAGGGCCCCAGGGTCACTAGGTAGCCTTCACTGGGACAGCTGCAGCACCAAGCAGAAGACCCCAGTGGTCAGGGTTTGGGCCCAGTGGGGCGGACTCAGAGGGCCTGGTTATGGATTGCCTCATGAGGCAGGGAGCTGGCCGCAGGGACTCAGCAGGCCCGGCCCCTGCACCACAGGCCCTTCAGCGTAAGGGCATAATGCCCCTTTACTGCTAATCTCCCTCCCTGCCCAGTGCATGCCCCCAAAACTGCTTGGACCCCAAGGTGGCTGCCTGCCTCTCCCTGCATGCCCAACCCCTCGCTGCCTCTGATCCGCTTGCCACATGGGCCCCCCCCGCGAGCACCTACAGCCTGGGAAAGATTTCGGGGAGTAACCTGCCTGTGCTCTGGCCAGGGCATCGATTGAGGTGGGAGAAGGTGGGTGTGCCCCGGGGTGTCCCCTCGGGGCAGAATACCTGTCTGGAGGCCCAGAACTGGCCAGTCCATCTGCTCTGCTCACACCCAGCGAGATCATGTCAGCCAGCTCAACCTTCCCCACTGACTCAGCACACTTGTCTGTCTCGTAGAAGAGGAGAGACTTCTCCAGGGAGCACCAGACACGGTGCAGTTCTGCAGGGAACACACTGTCAGCAAGGGCAGGTCCCTGCCGCACCAAGCAGCCTCTCTCCATCCTAGTCACCATGGGGCATGGCCCATACCTACCATCTCTGCTCTTCCTGGAGCCGGAGAGCTTGGAGAGGGCTGATGCCTTGTAGAGATAGCCACTGTGTGCCACGGGCTGAGTGATCTCATTGTAGACCCCTTCCAGGCTCAGCTCCTGTGCGCTTGGGCTCCCTGCCAAACACAATAACCTAAGAACAGCCATACTGGGTGTGACATTATTTACGTGAACTGTGACTGTATAAATCATTGTTGTAACCAGAGTCCTATGCTGGCATTGGGTACTTGTACAGAGGGGTCAAGTGGAGTGTCTATGGAAAGGTTGTAGTTTGCTGGTTATGATTGTTATCTGTATGTGTGTATCATTTTTGTAGATGAAGTTATGAATATTGGCTCTGTACTTGTATCTCAATATGCTTGATTCTAAGGGCTTGGCTACACTTACATGTTATACTTCAATAAAGCTTCCCAGAGTGCTCTATTACTCCCCTTCCACACTGGCAAGGCACGTAGAGCGCTCTGACTCCCTGGCTAGAGGGCTCTGGTACGCCACCTTGGCGAGAGGGATAATGTCTGATGCATATTGGAGGAAACACTGCAGCGTCAGTGTGAACAAGGAGTTGCGTTACTGAGCTGATTGACCTCCAGAAATGTCCTATAATCCCCTTAACTCAAAGGCCACTCTTCTCATTGTTGTGTAATCAGCTGCAGGAATGTAGAAGTGCCCTTTCAAAGCTCCGTTTCAGACAGCTGGCCGCTTATCTGCTCCAAGAAAAAGCAAACATTTACTGTTGATTTGAGTGAGTGAGAGAGATATGGGAGGAGGGGGAATCTGAACTTACCAGACAGTGTGCTGACATACTCTTAGCACCCCAAAAACCCACTCTCTCCCCCCACATACACACAACACACTCCCTGTCACACTCCACCCCACCCCCTGCATTTGAAAAGCATGTTGCAGCCACTTGAACCTGGGATAGCTGCCCATAATGCACCACTCCAAATGCAGCTGCAAGTGCCACAAATGTGGCCATGCCAGTGCACTTGCAGCTGTCAGTGTGGACAGACTGTGGCGCTTCCCCTAGTGTACTCTCCAAAGGCTGGTTTAACTCAAAGCTCTCTACATCAGCAAGTG
The DNA here is from genome assembly GCA_032164245.1 of Sternotherus odoratus. Lineage (NCBI taxonomy): Eukaryota > Metazoa > Chordata > Testudines > Kinosternidae > Sternotherus > Sternotherus odoratus. The sequence goes on from JAVMKO010000008.1 coordinate 33,538,111, forward strand.
TAGCCAAGCACTAAGTAGCTTCAGTGAAGCATTTGGTCAGCTTCTTGAAAAAGAACTATTCTCAGTAAGTGCCCAGTCAAGAAACACTTAACTGATGATGGACTTTGGGAGATGCCAGTCCACATCTGAACTTTCCTGGGAATGTTCAAACTAACATGTAAACAATGGCATAAGCCTGCAAAAAGCTGAATCATTCATGGACATGTGACTTGCCCAGGTGGCTACAGACTCCATCTTGTTGCTGTGATTTTGCACAGGAGAACAAAGGGGTTTCTGCCCACAAGGAGAGAATATAAAAGGCCCTGGAAGCCTCTCCATTTTGTCTTCAGTTGGCTTAAGAGATGGCCTCTCAACCCCTGAAAGAAACTGTAACAAAGAACAGTAACTATGGGAGTGTGAGTGATGGCTGGACCCAAACTAGGTAGGAGTCTAGTCTGTGAAAGAAGCTTATTGGCACATCTCTAAGGGTGAGATTTACCTGTGTGCAGTTTCTTAATGTATGAGTGTTAGACTTGCATGTTTTGTTTCATTTGGCTGGTAACTTACTTTGTTCTGTCTGTTATTACTTGGAATCATGTAAATCTTACCTTTTATACTTAATAATATCACTTTTGCTTATTATTGAACACAGAGTTAGTGAAATATCTGGGAGGAGAAAACAGCTGTGCATCTCTCTCTCTCTGTGTGTGTTTATAGACAGCAGACAATTTATAAGCTTGATACAGATTAAAGCTAATTCATTTGGGGTTTAGGCTCCCAGAAAGACTGAATACTGGGTGCTGGGAAAGTCTCTGTTAACTAAGAGACCCCTGAGCTGAGTGGATCTCCCTTTCCGTGAACTGCAGGGGGGCATGGCCCAACCTCTTGGTCTGTGCCGTAATTGACTGGAGTGTCTTACTCAGCAAGACAAGAGTGGAGGGAAGCTTTCTCTGGCAGGAGGGGTTTGTTCTCAGTGGTAACCCAGCACATCTAGTGACAGTCTTTACAGGGTTTCTGTGACCGAACCCATCACACTGGGTCAGAGCAATGGTTCATCTACCCCAGTGTCCTGTCTTCTGGCAGTGGTCAATGCTAGGTGCTTCAGAGGGAATGAACAGAACAGGGCAATTATCGAGTGATCTGTCCTCTGTTGTCCTCTCCCAGCTTCTGTCAGTAAGAGGCTAGGGACACGTACAGCATTGGATTGCATCCCTGACCATCTTGGCTAATAGCCATTGATGGACCTATTCTCCTGTAATTTATCTAATTCTGTTTTTAACCCTATTATATGTTGGCCTTCACAACGTCCCCTGGCAATGAGTTCCACAGGTTGACTTTGAGCTGTCTGAACAAGTACATCCCTGTGGGTTTGGTTTTTTTTACCTGCTGCCTATTAATTTCATTGGGTGACCCCTGGCTTTTATGTTATGTGAAGTGGTCAATAGACCTCTATCATCTCCTCCCTTAGTCATCTCTTTTCTGAGATGAACAAGCCGTCTTCTTAAACTCTCCTCCTATAGAACCTGTTCCATACCCCTAAATCATTTTTGTTGCCCTTCTTTGAATTTTTTCCAATTCTAATATCTTCTGACATGGGTGACCAGAATTGCATCCAGTATTCAAGGTGTAGGTGTACCATGGACTTTACTTCTGAGGACATTCTGCACCAAAATATTAAAAACTACACACACAGTATTAAAATTCTGCAAACGTTATTTGTCAAATAAATGTAGAGGCTCCAGCATGGCAGTGGGAAGCACAGGCCACTGGCTGCACAGAGGTGGGAGTCACTGTGCAGCTCCTCCTCAGGATGCAGACTCAGTGGTGAGACTGCACCCAACCCTGACAGTGCAAGCACTGGGCCTGCCCAGAAACATCCCAGGGCCCTGTCCCTCCATGCCAGGTGCACCAGGTGTGGGCAGGCAGACTCAGCAAAGCAGGATCCAAGTGTGGAGCGGCTTAGTGTGGGCGGATCCAGGTGTGGGTTGAGAAGGTTCTGTGAGGGGCAATCTGGATGCAGGTGGCTCAGTGGGGGATCTGGGTGTGGGGGGTGCTCTTGATGCACAGGGGCATGTTGGGGGGGGTTTCTGGGTGCATGGTAACAGCATTCTGCAGGGCTGTCCAGGTGAAGGTGGTTAGGGATCAGCTCGGGAGTCTGGGTGTGGGGGGCTGGGTAGGGGGTTCCAGATGCTGGGACTTAGTGGGGTGGGGATCCATGTGCAGCTGGTTGGGGTTTGGTAGGTGTGACTGAGTAGGAATACTGTGTGTGCGCGCCTCAGTTTCCCCTATGCATTTCTTGAGTATCTGTGTGAAGGGATCTGTGTAGCTGATGCAAAGCAGAGCTTCTCTGCAGGTGTCCATACCTGAAGCTGTAATCTGACTCCAAGTGGGGGAGGGAGGTCACCTGACCTGACTGAGCCAGGGGGAAGTCTGCAGCTGGCTGGAGAGAGGTTTTGGAGTCTGAAGCTGGGTGGGCAGAAGGGAGGCAGGCCCAGGCAGGGTCTGGCCTCCCTTGGGCCCCCAAAATGGATCCAGCTGAGGGGTTTGGGTACCTACAAGCTCGGTGTTAGACCATGTACCTGTCGATGAATAAACCTGTTTTAGTGGCTGGCTGAGAGTCACGTCTGACTGTGGAATTGGGGTGCAGAATCCATGGGCTCCCTCAGGACCCCGCCCAGGCGGGCTTGCTAGGGGAAGCGCACGGAGGGGCAGAAGGTGCTGAATGCTCCAAGGTCAGACCCAGGAAGGTTGAAGTGGGTACCCGTGAAGCGCCTAGCCTTGGAAACAGGAAGTGTACGGAGAGGGGACACTTCACCCGAAGTCCAGTTTGGCTTCCTAGGGAGCAGGTTCCAGACCATCGCCTGGGCACTCCGTGACAGTAGGGTATAGATTCGGGTGTAGGTGGCTTGTCAGGGTAGCCCAGGTGAAGCGGGAGTGGACTTGTCAGAGGGGGTGCTGGGTCTGAGGAGGTATGGATGCATGGGGATTGGGTGGATGGGTGAGCAGCTCCCAGTACAGTGATACCTCCCCCTGAAGCTCAGGAGCGATGGGTGCAGGAAGCATGTGGCGCGGCTTGGGGGTGGGGGGAGTTTGCAGAGCTTCCTACAGCCAGGGGAGAAATCTGGGGGTGGGTCTGACACGGCCCTGAATTCCATGCAGGGGAAGAGGAAGTTCCAATCTCCCCTGCCCAGCCAGGACTAGTAGCTGAGCCTGGCACAGGGTAGGAGCCACCAGTCAGCTCTTCTTCAGTCCCGCCCCCTGCCCCCACAGTGATCTACCTCTCTGCTGGCTGCCCTGGGCACCCGAAACATATTGCTGGCTTCCCTGTCAGGAAGTCTTTTTTTTGTTTGTTTGTTTGTTTTTTTGCAGGGAAATGAAGAAATCTGTGGGGGACATAAATTTTGCGCAGTGGTGCAGAATTCCACCAGGAGTAGGATTTATATAGTGGCATTATGATATTTATTGTCTTATCTATCCCTTTCCTTATGGTTCCTAACCTTGTGTTAGCTTTTTTGGTTACTGCTGCACAACGAGCACAAAATTTCAGAGAGCTATCCACAATGACTCCAAGATCTCATTCTTGAGGGATAACCGCTACTTTAGACCCATCATTTTGATATGTATAGTTGAGATGATGTTTTCCAATGTGCATTACTTTGCATTTATCAACATTAAATTTCATTTTCCATTTTGTTTCCCAGTTACCCTGTTTTGTGACATCCCTTTGTAACTCTTTGCAATCTGCTTTGGACTTAACGATCTTGAGTAGTTTTGTATTGTCTTAAAATTTTGCCACCTCACTGTTTGCCCCTTTTTCCAGATCATTTATACTGAACAGCACTGTTTAGCCCGGGGAGACACCACTATTTATCTCTCTCCATTCTAAAAACTGACCATTTATTCCTACATTTTGTTTCTTGTCTTTTAACTAGTTACTGATCCATAAGAGGACCTTCCCTCTTATCCCATAACAGCTTACTTTGCTTAAGAGCCTTTGGGGAAGCCCCTTCTCAAAGGTTTTCTGAAAAACCAAGTACACTATATCCACAGGATCTCCTTTGTCCACATGCTTGTTCATGCCTTCAAAGAATTCCAATAGATTGGTGAGGCATGATTTACCTTTACAAAAGATGTGTTGACTTTTCCCCAACACACTGCAGAGGGTAGCAGAGCAAAACCTGTGGATGCCCTGACCTCATGGAAACATTGCCACCTCCTGGGAGTTGGGCGGTGACCCTGGGCAGGTGAATGGGACAGAGACCAATTTGTGGGTGTGTTCCAAAAACATATGAGGCTGGGAGATTCTGGGGAGGGGGATGGGGACAGGGTGGATTCCAAGTGGGGCAGTGGGATTCCAGGGGAGGTAGTTCTGTGTTGGCAGAGGGTCTCTGGGGGCGGTGGGTTGCCTGCAGAGCAGAGAGTCCCCTGTGCAGGACACGAGGCTCACAGGCATCTCTCTCAATCTGCCATAGCTCAAAGGTGAGCGCAATGTGGGATAATGACAAAGCTGGCCCCTGCGGGACCTGGAGAACTGTGGGCTTGGCCCCTTGGGATGACTGGCTCTGGCCAGAAACTTGGCCTCAGGCTCTCTTCTGATGCCCCTGATGTTCCACGGGAAAATGGGTGGCACAACTTTTCCAACACAGAGGGCAGCAGGACCAGAATGGGTGGGGGCAGTGGTGGGAGCAGTGACAAATAAGCCATTACCCACCACCACTGTGGGGTAGCGGGCTCTGGGATCTCCAGTTACCTGAATAGTTCCCATGCCAGCTGCTCTCAGGGGTCCGCCAGAGCTCGGGTCCCAGCGACCCGTCGCAGTCCCCTGTGTCGTCTGCCATCCCGGCTTCAGTAGCAGAGAAGAACTGCAGGATGGTCTTCAGCAGGCTGGGCCCTGCCACAGCTGCACAGAGCGCCTGGAGCGAGAGAGACTATCAGTGGGCCAGGGCTCCCTAGCCACTGCATGCCCCCTGCTCCGTGGACACCTGGCTGTCAGCTCAGGGGCAGGAGGGGGAGCAATGCATGTGTGTGTGCCCACACAGAAGGCCAGACCTATCCTGCCCATCCCCACGGCCTCTGAGCCCCTGCCACAAGTGCAGAAGGGGGCGTTGAGTCAGTGAGGGAGTTCGCTGTGCTCTCCAGAGCCTGTGCCACTGCCCCAGGACTGTCCAAGCCCAGCCTGCTCGTTACCTGCAGCACGTCATCCTGGGAGGTGTAGCGGGGGTGCGGGCGGCGGAACCACCCATCACGGTATTTGTGAGTGATGAAGACCTGTCTCTGCTCCGCGCTGGCATCAGGGTAGAGGGCCTCAGAGAGCGGGAGGCGCGCAGCCCAGAATCTGTTCGCTCGCTTGTTCCCCAGCATGATGAACAGCTGTAGGAGAGCACAGAGTCACTGGGGGAGGAGGCGAGATAGCACCGGTGGATTCTGTGGGTTGTCGAGGGGGCACTTTGCAAGCCCCTGGAGGGGACTGGGTGTCCGAGATGGACAGGGGTTGCCCTGGGGGAATGCTGTGGGTCCTCTCCCCCCTGCCAGGGCATCCCCAGGGAGATCAGCCCCCTACCCCAGACCCTGATAGTGACACACATTTCTGTAACATCAGCTCTGCCTTGGGGGCTCTGGTGGTGGCAGCGTGTGTGTGTGTGGGGGGGGGGGGGCGTGAACAGGGCAGTCTCTGTACCTGGACAATCTCATTGCTCCAGACACTGGTGTCGAGCTTCAGGCTCTGTACCTTGGACACGCTGGAGCCCAGGCTCCGGTGCTGACCTGTGGGGAGCAGCAGAGAGACTGTGAGCAGCCTGGCTGCACTGCAACTGGACAATTGCTACACCACCGACCTGGCTGGCCAATCGGCTGCCAACCCACCCACCTGCTAGCCATCTGGCCCACCTTCTGACCCAGCCATACTGACCCGCCTGGCCCTATACTGATTTCCCCCACCCCTGCCATCCCTCTGACCCGCCGGCCCCTATACTGACCAACTCACCCATCAACCCCCTTGCTTCATATTCTGACCCACCAACCCCCTGCCATCCCACTGACCTGCCTGCCCCATATACAGACCCATCTGCCCAGCAACCCACTGCCACATATATTGACCCATCCACATACCCTGCCCATATATTGACCCACCCGCCCGCCAATATACTGACCCATCCCCTGCCATGACACCAACCCATTTGGTCCATATACTGAGCCCCCCAACCACCATTCCACCAAGCTGCTTGCCCACATACTGACCCACCCACTTGCCATCCCAAGTGCCCCATATACTGACCCACCTGCCTGCCAACCCCCCTACTTGCCTGGCCCATATACTCACCTTCCTACCCGCCATCCCACCCACCCACCTGCCCATTCACCTGCCATCCCACTGACCGGCCTGGCCCATAAACAGAGCCACCTGGCCCACATATTGACCCACCAATCCGCCACTATCCCACCGAGCTGCTTGGCCCACCATCCCAGTGACCTGCCTGGCCCATGTACTGACCTACCGAGCCACCATTCCTCCAACTCACCTGGCCCAGATACTGACCTGCCATCCCACCTCAATTGGCCAATATACCCACCCACCCAACCACTAACTCACCCACCCGCCATCCCACCTGGCTGATATACCCACCCATCGACCTACCCAACTGATAAACCCGCCCGTCCACACACAAACCCACCCGGCTGATATATTTTCTCGCCTACCGGCCAACCCCCCTGGCTAATACCACCTGCCCACCTTATATACCCGACCACTGACCCACGCAGCCAATATACTGACCCGCCTATACCCGACCAGCCAGTATACCCACTCACCAACCCGCCTGCGCAATATACCCACCCTCCCAAATGATCTACTGCCCCGTCCATTGATCCATCAAGCGCTCCTACCCACCCCTCCCCCGCTGGCAGGGAAGGGAGGGAGGGAGGAAATGCACTGGCCTGCACACTGCTTGCAGATCACCACGCACAGGTTGATGGACGCCCAGTCAGGATTCAGGGCTCTGCAGTCGGCACAGAACTTGTTGGCTTTGTTGGACCAGATTTTCTCGGCCACCTCGTAGTCATACAGCATCTCCGCAATGGCGTCTTGCAGGGCCTCCATCCACTCCCGTTTCTCCCGCTCCGACTCAGCCACGAAGCTGGGCGAAGGCACGGGCAGGAAACTCAGAGCGTTCTGGGCTCGTTCTTCGGCACCCGAGTTACACAGAGCCCCGCTGCAGCACCCACGTTTGCTGGGGCACCCAATGCATAGCCCAGCTTCCAGCCAACCCCCCCCCCCCCCCCCCGGCACCCCCAGCGCAGTTACCTGAAGATCTTGAGCGGGCTGATGAGCTCAAAGCTGCGGTTCTTGGCATCCCGGATGGTGGTGCCGTCGAGCTCGATCAGGCATATGGCGATGCCCATTTTAAAGAACTACGAATGGAGATGGAGGCAGAGAGAGGCTGCAGCCTTAGCCCTGCAGTGCCATGGCCCAAGCCCAGGGGGCACAGCACCCCCGGCCCTGCAGGACAGCTGCACACACTCCAGGCACCACAGCCAGCAATGCCCGCATGGGGCACTCTTCCCCTTGGCGTCCCAGTGGGCCTGCTTTGTCAGTCTGCACTGAGACTCCACACAGGTAGATACCCTGTGGGGTGTAGGGTATGGGCACCCAAACCCCTCCCCTCCATGCCAGGAATAACCCGGCCCTGGTGAGGTGGGGATTCAGACTCTGCTCTTACATCCCAGGCCTGTCTGCTACACTATCCTCTCTGACCTGTCCCCAGTCCCTGGCTCCTCCCGCACGCTGCTGGTGATGGGCCAGGCCAGGAAAATGGCTACTCCATGTTACGGAGGGGGAGCAACTGGCCCTGGATCCAGAGGCCACCATCGTCCCATCCCAGTCCCGTGCCCTCTCCTCTGTCAGGTCCTGCAGGGGAAGGGGCCAGTCCCCAGTCAGAGCGGCCTAGCCCGTGCTGGCATTAAGCACATATAAAGCTGAAGGGGCTGCAGGAAACACCCCCAAACTGCACCTGAGTAGGGGTCCCCAGCTCCTTGGCCTGCCCACAGGCTCTGGGGCCTCAACAGCATGTAGGTCTCCTCTTGGAAGTCCTAAGCTCGGGCCGTTGGGTGCTGGGCCCAGGCCCGCAGGGGTGGCCTCAGATTCAGCCTGGCTCCATGCTGCTGGGGGACTCTGGGGCTCCCCACCTGTTGCACAGCCAGGCCCCGCCTTGCTCACCTGCTCATTCTTGTACAGCCACATGTTGGCCAGGCTGAGGGCTGCGAACAGCTTGGACTTGTGGCCCTTGAGCTCCAGGGTGCCACACTTCTGGCAGTGAGTGCTGCTGGCCAGGCGGGGCTGGGGGCTGACCAACCGCTGCTCTGCCACCTTTCTCTGCAGGGTGGAGCACCACTCGTTCCTCTGAGCTGCAGGGCACAGCAGGGGCGGGGTGGGGGGACAGGCAATGAGTGTTCACACATAGTTCAGCACCGCCAGCTCATGGATGGAACCCTGCCAGGACTGGACCCGCCCCCCAGGGCTCAGGAAGCAGAGCAGGGGTGAGCAACTGGTCCAGCAGCAGCAGAGGGATGCTCAGTGAGGAAGACCTGGGGAAGCTCCCTGGAGTGTCTAAGTACCCTGAACCTCCTGTCTTTAAAGAGTTCCAGACAGGTAAATGGAATAGATTAATACCAAACAAAGGGTGTGATAGCCATTAAGTGTTCTCACTCGTGTAAGTGTATTGAAAGCCCCCCTCCCTTATCCACACTGGACTATAAGAAGACCTCAACCATGTATAGAGTTGAGCCAGTTGTTTTGGGTGTTAACCCCTTTGGCTCCTTTTTGCTAAGCAATAAACCTGTTTTCCAGAAGCCTACTGAGTCATGCCTGTCCTTTGAGGGTAATATTGGGATAAGCCTCCAAAGGGACGAAGCAATTTTTTGCAACAGGGGTGAGGGCTCTGGCCGGATGAGGGGAAGGCTCTGGCCAGGGGCTGTGGATTAAGGGAAGTCTCTGGCCATGGGTATTCTGGCTGGGGGCTGTGGATGGGGGATGACTTCTGGAGTGGGGGCTCTGGCTGGGGGTCTGTCTCACCTTCATTCTCAGCTCTGAAGACAAAGATCCTGTGGCTTGTGACAACCTGGAACTTGTTCTCCTTGGTGGCGCGTGCCATCTCGATGACAGAGAGCGGGATCACACCCTTGGCATAGGGATCCTGGAATTGCCCTAAGAGGGTTACACCCTAGACTCTGACAGGACCCCATTGCTCCTGCTGGCAGTACACCCCCTTCAGGCAGGACCAGGGAGTTTGCTTTTGGCCAACTTAGTGTTTACTTGGCCCTTTTGTTATCCAGCTCTGTGTTCTTGGGGAACCAGGGCGCAGTACCCAGCCTAACTCATGAAAGACCTTTCCCCCCCACCCCCACCTCTGTTTGAACCAGAAAAAAGACTTACAAAAAGCAATGAAAAGGCAGCGGGAGACACATCCTAAACCCCTGGGATAAGGGTGACAGGAGTAAGGAACCTCTTCTAGCTTCATTTGCATCGAAGATGGGACCAGCAGGCATCTCCATTAGCATACAGAATGGAAAACAGAGATTCCAAGGCAAGAACTGCATGGAACTCTGGGACCCGAAAAGCAGGGAAGCACTGCATGATGGGGGATCTCTGCTCCTGATGTTAATGAACCCACCCCTGCACACGGCTCAGTAGTTATCAGACCAATTCTAGTAATAAATCATTTATTGGTACCCAAAATAGTGAAGCTCCCTAATTGCATTGTGAGCTCCCTCCAAGGAACACCGCCCATAGCTAGGAATGATCGGCTCCTATTGTCTAGGCTAAACAAAACAACTTTGGCATTCTCCCTTGAGCAGGGCCGGCGACAGGGTGGTACAACAGTTACAGCTGTACCGGGCCCCGGACTTCAGGGGGGCCCCCTGAAGTCCGGGGCCGGTACAGCTGTAACCGTTGTCGCTGGGGCTGTGAGCGAGGCGCGGCTCGGGCAGCCGCTGCCGCGCTCATCAGCCCCCTCCCCCGGCCCCCAGCAGCCTCCCCCGCCCCCCTTTGCTTCTCCCGGCAGCCAGCCCCGCCCCCCTTTGCTTCTCCCCGCAGCCAGCCCCGCCCCCCTTTGCTTCTCCTGGCCGGCCATGCGGCCGCAGCACATGCGGGCCTTGGGGCCCGCAGGAGGTAGGAGACCGGCGGGGGCCCAAAATTCCTGTCGCCGGCCCTGCCCTTGAGCAATCAGTTTACACATAAACAAATCTAGTGTTCTTCCTTGAACCATTGTTGTTCCCCTACAAAACCCCCTACCCATGCTTAAGTAAGCCTTCTGATGCCTGGATCTAAAATCCGCATCAGTTCCATTGGGACTTTCTTCTCCTGACTGATCATGCTGGGGGCTCTGCCTGGGACCCCAATCGATTCAAGCTTCACACAGTGGTGAGACTCCAGCTCTCTCTGTCTCTAGGTATAGCCTTCTGGCCCTGACTTGTGTGATCAGTTATAGTTTTCTAAATCTGACTTACAATCAAATTTAAGTTAGATTTAATATTATATCTGTTTTGTTTGTTTGGCTCCCCTAGAGTTATTATCTGGCAATAAATAACTTTCATGATTAAGCTGGTTGCTTCTCTCTCTCTCTCCCCCTCTCCCTCCACCTCTTGTGGGTGTTTTTTGGTTTCCTCATTCACTCTGCAGCAACGCTCCTCGTACCTAAAAGATCCCTGCAGCACCCAATAATCCTGTGGGGTTTGCTCATCAAGGGGATTACTACCAGAACAATTGTAATGTGAAAGTGGGGATAGAGATGTGCTGAACCTGGGACATATGAGGGTGGCAGCTAGGAAGTGCTGCTCGACCCAGGCTGCTCAGGCGCGCTCTATTCCAGTGTGGTGCCCATGGCATAAGAGGGGACAGCTTGGAGGTGCTGCTCCACCCAGACTACTGAGTCCAGGGACATATAAGGGGTCAGCTTGGGAGTGCTGTCCTCTCAGACACGTTCTGTTAATGTGTGTTCGTCTAATTCTGGGGCTGGTATGGAAGTGTCAGGGTATTAATTGCTCACTGAGAGCTGAAGCCAGTTATGGTGAGACTGTGTTTCTGTCCAGACCTGAAATCACTTGTGGCAGGACTGTGTGTCTGCACAGAGCTAAAATCACTGAGAGACTGCCCAGCGGGAGCAGGAAGCAGGCAGCTGGTGATGTGTGGCCAGCAGGGTGGCAGCGGAGAGGTGTGATGAATGAGTAAGTTGCCTCTTACCGCCCACCCGGGGTAGGAGGTGAACTCTGCAGATGCACCTCTGAACTCCAGGTCTGCCCTGATAAAGGGCAGCAATTGTGAGTGGGCTGCAAAGAAGGGTTGGGCATGTGAAGGGGACTTTTGGGTTGCTAGACGTAAGACTTTTAGGGGAAAAGGGGCATTGCCAGCAGATCTAGGGACGTGATCATTCCCCTCTATTCGACCCAGACCCTGCTCTGTGCCCAGGGAAACACAAAGGCTCCCAGCTCAGGCCAATCCACCCTGCTGTCCTGGGAAGGCTCCCAGGGTGTCTGGCTAAGGGGACCCCCTCCCAGAGCTGTGGGGGAGGGGGGTACAGGCTGTTCAAGGGAGAAATACGCCATTCCCCTGCCCCACCTCCCCTTGGACTCATAGGGCAGAACCAGTTTCCCTCATCCCTCTCCTCTCCCCTCGACAAAGTCCAGCTTTATGCCCTAATCCTGACCCCAAACCCTGCCCCTTCCCCCATTAACCTCATCTCTATCCCAACCCATCCCACTCATCAACTTCCTCTCCTAATCCCAGTCCATCCCATCCCTCAGCCTTCCCCCTCTCCTTCAACCTCATACCCTAATCCCGCCCTATCCTCTAACTCTTTCCCCTCCCCCATCAAACTCACCCCCCAATTCCAGCCCATCCCCTAACCAGGGTTTATTTTGTAATGAAAGAGGTGCTGGGGCTGGCTGTGAGGCCAGAGAGCAGCGGCTGCTGTCTGGGCACCCAGCTCAGGACACATGGTGTGGACCTGTCAGGCTACTAACTGCCAAGTCTAGAGGTGCTGGGGCTCACCCCCTGAACAAAGTAAACACTGCCCCTAACCCTGCCCCTCTCCCCTTCTCCTAACTCTGTCTACATCAGCCCCACCCCTCTCCCTGTCCTGCCAGCCCATCCCCTGATTGAGCCCTGGTAGCAGACTGCAGTCCATGAAGACTCACCTTCTCACTCTGGAAGTACATGAGGTTTTTCCCGTCGAATCTGATGAAGCGTCTCTGGAAAACGTAATTCCTGGTGGGAGGGCAGAGGAGGGGAGGCTGCTGGGGTCGGACCCTGGCAGAGCCCTGGCCCCAGAGACACCCTCAGACCAGCTAGAGCCTCCCGCAGAAACAAGGGGATGGCACCTCTGCAGGAGGTGAGAGCAGGGCTCCACGGGTCGGACTCCCCATCCCAGCAACCCGACTGGCCCAGCAGGTCGAGGCAGGCATGACGTATATGGCAAGGCTCCCCACAGCTGCAGGCCTGCTGGCAGCCTGACCCAGCATGGCTGCGCCCAGCGTATTCACATGCCAAGACGCACCGGCGCCCGCCATTGAGCAAACCGGCCACTTGTGGTCAGAGTGATGCCAGGAGTGGAGCCTGAGCAAAGCTAGTGAGGGCCCAATCCCATCTCCAACCAGAGCTCCACATAGCCTGACCCAGGCCCAGGGTGGGGACCTGCTCATCGCTCACCGAGGCCCCCCGACGGGCACTCACAAACCCTCCCTGAGGCTGGGCACTTACCCCTGTGGGGAGAGCTTGTCCAGCCAGCCGCTAAGCACAGTGGGCGGGTGCTCAGACAGCAAGGTGTAGCTAGCATATGGGGAGATAGTCAAGTCATCCAGGACCTCGTCTGGGTAGAGGTGAGAGGGGAGGCTGAACCGGGAGCCCGTGGCCTGGGGAGCCTCCACCATGGCATAGTCCTTCGTGTTGTCCTGGAGGATCCAGTCGATCCGCTGGGCCTGGCTCTCGTGCTCCTCGGTGGTGCCCTCATTGCTGCACTCGCTGCTGGTCCTGGGGGTGGGACAGAACCTGCCTGCTGCTGCTTTCTGGACGAGGGACAGCTGGGGTCCAGCAGCCCCCAGGCAGCAAAGACACGGCCTCAGCCCTAGCCCTGACCCACTCCTCCCACAGAGCCAGCGCTCAACCCCAGCCCACACTCCACAGGGCGCTGGATGAGATGTGTAGGCTGCACCTGTGGGGTCCAGGAGTGGAGACGTGGTGCTGCGTGTCACTGTCACATGGAGTGCCCCACAGCCCCCGGCTGGCCCCCACAAACTTTAAACAACAAGGAGCCATGTGGGACCCCAGCACGGGCGCAGAGCACCCCCTAAACATATGCTCTGGGATTGCTCAAAGAAAGCAGCATAGCCTCTGAGGGGCATCCTTGGGCTACTAGAGGGGTCTAACCCCCCTTCTGGCCCTCAAAACTCAGCACTAATCCTCCCTTCTGCCCCTCAAACCCCAGCACCGCCCCACCCCCACCTCACAAACCCTGGCACTGCTCCGCCCCACAAACCTGAACACCGACCCACCCCTGTCCCACAAACCCCAGCACCAACTCCCCTTCCCACTCCTCAAATCCTGGCACTGACCCCACCTTCTCGCCCCTCAAACCCCGACACTGACTGTGTGGGAGAGGAAACAAAATCTTGTGGCACCTTAAAGACTAACTATAAAGTTTTGAAGCATGAGCTTTCGTGGGCTAATACCCACTTCGTCGGATGCAAGCAGTGGAAAGTGTGGGAGAGAGGACTGTACAATGGCACACAGAGTAACAACTAGGGCCAGGAGATATTGCTGCTGTTGCCTACTCTGACCATTTCTCTGTTGGTTTTTCCACCTGTTTTCCTTTCTCTAGCTTTGGCACCTGCCCTTCCTCCATGGGGCATCCTTCCTGTCTTGAGAAGAAGAGAGGTAGCCGTGTTAGTCTGCATCTGCAGAAGCGACAAAGAATCCTTAAAGACACCTGAAAGACTAACAAAAGTATTGAAGCATAAGCATGCAGCCAACGAAGTGGGTATTAACCAGCGAAAGCTTATGCTTCAATACTTTTGTTAGTCTATAAGGTGTCTTTAAGGATTCTTTGTCGCTTCCTGTCTTGGTTGTCATTTTTAATCCTCTTACTTCAGCTCCCTCGATTTCTTCTCTAGGAGGCCTGTATACCCTCTGTAATGGAATGCTAAATTGCAGCCAGTCCATATGTGGTAAAGAAGAACATGACATGGTGCCAGGATTAAACTAAGAACAGAAACAGAAGGAAAACAGCAACAATGGTCGCAGACAAAAGGAACAGCAAAAGAGGTTGCAAGATCTCATCAACATGCCCCAGAGAACTTCAGCTTTAACAAACCTTCAGATTGGACAGACCAGAAACAATATTTTGCAGTATTTCACATTGCTCCCAAGCTGTACAAGGAAACTGCAGAGATACAGGTATCTTCTTTAATTTATGCTAGGGGGAGGCAAGCGGAATGGATCTTTCAATTCTCACAAAGAAGACTATGAAAGGGTTTTGTCTATGTTTGATGCATACTTTAGATTGCAGAGAAATACAACTAATGAAAGAGCATGTATTCACCAGAGAATTCAAGAACCAGGGGGAAAGGTTGAATGTTTTATAAGAGTGCTGAATAAATTGGCTGAAAATTGTGATTTGGGGAATGCAAATCATGAAAATATCAGAGAGAGGCTGGTCTTGGGTTAACAGATAGGAACCTTTCACAGCAGCTACAAGTGAAGAGAGATTTAACCCCACCCACCGCTATACAGATAGCAAAACAGTCTGAATGATGAAAAAGCAAAACCTAGAGAAACTTAACAAACTTGAAAAACCTGTGTAAAGCTCAGCCAGTGAAGGACTAACAATCAGCAAGCTAGGGGACCAATAAGCAATCCGTAAGGACATATCAAAAGGGTATTGCAACGGTAAACAGGGCCATTCCTTGTAGATCAGAGGTGGGCAAACCTTTTGGCCCGAGGACCACATTGGGGTTCAAAATTGTGTGGAGGGCCGGGTAGGTAAGGCTGTGTCTCCCCAAATAGCCAGGCCCGCCCCATCTGACCCCCACCCCCCACTTCCCGCCCCCTGACTGCCCCCGACCCATCCAACCCCTCCCCCCCATCCCCCGCTCCTTGTCCCCTCTGGATATATATACAGTGAAACCTCGATTTAACGGACCTCCATTTAACGGACTTCGGATGCAACGGACAAATTTTTTCAGAAAGTCTGATGCATCCGAAATCCATTTGTGGAGGGTTCCACCGGGGTTTGAGCCGGGCCCCCGGCACTATGCTGGCTATGTGGAGGGTCCCGGGAGCCGGGACCCTGCGGGCTCTCAGCCCGCACGCCGCAGCCGCCGCCGTTTGAGCCGGGGGCGGGCTGCCGCCCGGCCCCCAGCAACATTCACCCTCCTTGCAGGGTCCCGGGAGCCGGGACCCTGCGGGCTGTCACCCCACGCGCGGCAGCCGCCGCGGATTGAGCTGGGGGCGGGCTGCCGCCTGGCCCCCGGCAGCATTCACCCTCCTTGCAGGGTCCCGGGAGCCGGGACCCTGCGGGCTGTCACCCCACGCGCGGCAGCCGCCGCGGTTTGAGCCGGGGGCGGCTGCTGCCCGGCCCCCGGCACCATGCTGGCTATGTGAAGGGTCCCGGGAGCCAGGACCCTGCGGGCTGTCAGCCCGCGTGCCGCAGCCGCCGCCGTTTGAGCCGGGGGCGGGCTGCCGCCCAGCCCCCAACACCATGCAGGCTCCCCGGGACCCTGCGGGCTCTCTGCCCGCTCGCAGCGGCCGCCGCGGTTTGAGCCGGGGGCGGGCGGGCTGCTGGCTGCCGCCCGGGTCCCAGCAGCGGGGACCCGGGCGGGCGGGCTGACAGCTCCCGCCCGGGTCCCAGCAGCCGGGGACCCCGGCGGGCGGGCTGCTAACTGCCGCCCGGGTCCCAGCAGCCGGGACCCGGGCAGGCGGGTTGACGGTAAAACCTCGATATAACGGACTAATTCGGGCGAGGGGGTGTCCGTTAAATCCGAAAGTCCTGTTATTTAATAATTTTAAAAAATTATTAAATAACGGACTTTCGGCTTTAACGGACACCCCCTCACCCGAATTAGTCCGTTAAATCGAGGTTTCACTGTACCAATATATTACATTGCTAGATGTGCAGGTAAACCTCCAAACCAGATGGCACTGCTATGGGCACCCACATGGCCCCACAGTATGCCAACATCTTTATGGCTGACCTGGAACAACGCTTCCTCAACTCTCGTCCACTCACGCCCCTTCTCTATCTACGCTACATTGATGACATCTTCATCATCTGGACCCGTGGGAAAGAAACTCTGGAAGAATTACACCATGATTATAACTTCCACCCCACCATCCACCTCAGCCTGGATCAGTCTACATGGGAGGTCCACTTCCTAGACACCACGGTGCAAATTAATGATGGCCATATTAACACCACCCTATACCGAAAACCTACCAACAGCTATGCCTACCTTCATGCCACCAGCTTCCATCCCGGACATACCACACGATCCATTGTTTACAGCCAAGCACTGAGGTACAATCATATTTGCTCCAACCCCTCAGACAGAGACCAACACCTACAAGATCTTCACCAAGCTTTCTCAAAACTACAATACCCGCATGAGGAAATAAGGACACAGATCAACAGAGCCAGACATGTACTCAGAAGCCTGCTGCTGCAAGACAAGCCCAAGAAAGAAAACAACAGTCTCCAGTTAAAGTCTCTCCAACGCATCATCAGTGATCTACAACCCATCCTGGACAATAATCCCTCACTTTCACAGGCCCTGGGAGGCAGGCCAGTCCTGGCCCACAGACAACCTGCCAGCCTCAAGCATATTCTCACCAGCAACAGCACACCGCGCCATAATAACTCTAACTCAGGAACCAATCCATGCAACAAACCTCGATGCCAGCTCTGCCCACATATCTACAACAGCAACACCATCACAGGACCTAGCCAGATCAGCCACACCATCACTGGTTCATTCACCTGCACATCTACCAATGTCATATATGCCATTAGATGCCACCAATGTCCCTCTGCTATGTACATCGGCCAAACTGGACAGTCCCTATGAAAAAGGATAAATGGACACAAATCAGATATCAGGAATGGCAATATACAAAAACCTGTAGGAGAACACTTCAGCCTGCCTAGACACACAATTACAGATTTAAAAGTCACCATATTGCAGCAAAAAAACTTCAAGACCAGATTGCAAAGAGAAGTTGCAGAGCTGCAATTTATTTGCAAATTTGATACAATCAACTCTGGACTGAATAGAGATTATGAATGGTTAGCTAAGTACAAGAGCAGTTTATCTTCTCTCACTGTTCACACCTCCAGTTCAGCTGCTAGAGGAATACCTCACCCTCCCTGATTAGAGATGACAAGCTGGTTCAGCCTTATTGGACCCACCCTGTTATCTCTAACCTGGTTCTTGCCTACCTATTTATACCTACCTGCCCCTGGACACTTCCACTGCATGCATCCGACGAAGTGGGTATTAGCCCACGAAAGCTTATGCTTCAATACTTTAGTTAGTCTTTAAGGTGCCACAGGACTCTTTGTAACTTCTATAAATATTGTAAATGGTGGAATATTAGAACTTAAAGAGGAAGATGTGATGGAAGGCTAAACTGAATTATACTGTTCAGCCTGCAGGTGGCAGCGTGTAAAATACCGTATTTAAACTACCCTTAGTCAGATCTGGGAAAGCATTACAGGATCTTATGATGAACACAGTTGGTGTGTACAAGTAAGCTCTGTAGCCACTCCAGATCTGGTAGAGAACAACATGACATCCCCCATCAGCCTCAACTGAAGTGGCCTGGAGGTGGGGGACAGATCATCTGCTAAATCTAACTATTCTATCACTCAGCTTCATGTGACATCCTGTCTCACAGCTCTCTCGAGTGTTATCAGTTAGAGACAGTAAACTCTCCCGCTGCCTTATTTGTCTGTAAAGTGCCTCATGCACCGTTAATCAGTTAACATTATACAGCACAGGAACACTGGCCTCCAAAAGGGCTGAGCAGAGGTTGTCTGGATGTAGCTGAGTAGGGTTGATTTGCCAGCTAGAGGAGTGTTGTAAATGTCTGTGGGTGTGTATGTGTGAGAAGGCAGGGTGTCTGTGGGTCCAGATGCATTTATGCCTGTACGTTGCATTTCTTTGGATGTGTGAGAAGGTTTGAATTTTGCATTACTGTTCCTTACTAGCATTAACTGGCTTCAGTGAGTTTTTATGTCTAAATAATAAATTAAGGGAAAAGCTAGGCTGAATGTCAAGAAGCTTTTCCCTAGACACACAAGCTCCGTGAGGCCGTGGGACTCTTATTACAAAGCAGAGAAGATGCCGCACTAGGTAACTATAGAATGTCGAGCAAAGTCCTGGGGAAATTAAAATGCTAATCTGCTAATGAGACCCTGGTACCCATTGATCAGCTAAACCAGGCCTGCACAACTTGGAAAGCAGCGAGGGCCATATTACTGCAAAAAACCCAGCTGTGGGCCGAAAAGCCCCGCCCTCGCCCCACCCCCACCTGCTTCCCCCGACTCCTCCCCCCCCCCACTTGGCTTGCCCCACCCCTACTCACCCCCCGTGGGCCGTGCGGGCCACATGTTGTGCAGGCCTGAGCTAAACTATGCTCATGCAGCAGTAACTCCCTGCGACTCAGGGGTTCTCACTGTTACACACTGTGCACCAGGCACCAAATGAGAGCAGCAGATCCTCAACTTAGATCCATCTGTTGCAAAGGCTCAGGCCCCTAATTCTTGAGCTGTAGGAGAGCCTTCAATGGTTAATGGCTACAAGGAGCTGATGACATGCAGCCTTTGACACCATCCAGTACTAGCTGGTTCATTACCATGCACATATTTGTGGCCGTGTATATAGTCATCTCCTCCTTGTAAAGATCATAAGACAAGACCACTCTGATGATTGGAGGGCATGACAAATCATCTCCGCTTTGCTCTTCTGATTATTGTTCATGTCACCAAGGCTCTTTGATCCCACATATACCTAGCACATTCCCCTTTCCCTCTATTTTAAAATATAATCACCCAGCTTCAAGGACTCTGACAGAGTCAATACTAGATACTGAGTCTTCCCATGCCACTCAACATCAAGGAGTATCAAAATAACTCTGCTCCAAATACTGAGCCTATTCATGGTGGCTTCCCTCACCAGGGGGGCTGGAGCCCCAAAGATCCAGTCTGAGGAGATGATGAAGCCATGTGGCTGACCGTGGGGGAAGAGTGAGACCCCTGGGGGTCTGGCACACTGAGGGATTCCTCCTAGACACTGTTACACAGCTGGGGGTGTAGCCCCGACCCTGTGGATCCATGACATGCGCATGTCCCAGAGCGCATGGTGGCGTGGTTGCGGAGGGACAGCGGGGGCGGGGCCAGGGGTAGCCTCCCCAGTGAGCTCAGGGGCCAGGCAGGACAGGCCCATGGGCCGGATGTGGCCTGCGGGCCATAGTTTGCCCACCCCTTATGCAGATGCTCCATGGAGCAGGTTTGGGGACAGAGGTGCTTACCTGGGCCTTTCTCTCTCCAGCTCTGGGAAGTGCTCTGGCATCGCTTCACCGCTTGGCACAGTGGGGGTCCCTGTGCTCTGAAAGGAGACCTTGGTGAGAGCTCTGCTCCATGGCTCTGTATGCCCAGGCCACCCGCCCCTCAAGCTCAGGCCTCCTTGGACTGCCTTCCCCTGCACCAGCCAGTGCCCAGGAGCCAGGGCCTACCCCCCCCCCCCCCCCACTCGCCTGGTTCTGCCAAGCAACTGAGGCCCATTGTCCAACACATGCTCCTGCGCGGTGCAGCCAGAGGGAGCAGAAGCTGGAGTGTGATCTCGCTCCTATTTCATCCAGAGTCAAGGCAGGAGCTGGACCGAAACAACCCCGCCCTCCAGCCTGCACACCGGGCCCTCACCTTCTGCTCCCGGGCAGGGAGCCCACGTCCAAACACGGCCCCACAGTAGGGACTGATGGGCTCCTCGGCAGGTTCTGCGGGCACACATACAGCAAGAAAGGCAGTGAGCTGCCAGCCCGAGCTCTGCTGGAGCTGGGGGGTTGGGGGCCCAGTGGGGTGGTCCAGTCATGTATCTGGGGACAAGCCCCTTGCTAGGGAGAGAACCCAGGAGTCACCCTCCAGAGTGGACAGTGGCCACCATGGGAGCAGACACCACTGGGTGGGTTCTGGGGGGCTGGCAGCTTCCAAAGTCATAGAAAGACCTAGACCCCACCAACCTCCCCTTGCTCTAGCAGTGCCCTCACCTCCATCCCGGTATGGGCACCAAGGGTGGGGTACCCTATTCTAGCAATGCCCCGCCCCCAACCCCATATGGGTCTCAAATCCCCCCATTTGAGACATGCCCCACCATGGGCCCCAACACCCACCTGGCCCTAGCAGTGCCCCAGCCTCCGTATGAGCTCCAAACCCCTGGTCTAGCAATGCCCCCCCATTCCTGTATGGGCCCCAACCCCTCCCTACCCCATTCCCCTATTGCCCACCCCCCACTCCAACAATTCCCCACCCCGCCATCCCTGTATGGGCCTCTGTCCCCTCCTACTCCACTAATGCCCCCCCAAGGGCCCACCCCCCAACTCTATTCATGCCCCTGCGCCCCCCGATCCCTGGGAGGAGGTGACACGGGACCCTTTGGGGGGACAGGCTGTGCACATAGAACACCGCAGCCCCCAGCTCTCACCTGGCCTCTGTGGGATGGGGGGCAGGTCCAGTCTGGGCCATCTGGGAGAGCTAGGAGAGCAGAGGAAACACGTCAGAGCCTCTGGCAGAGGGTCACGACCTGGCACCCTCTTGAGTGGAGATCGCACTCAGAACAACCCTGCCCAGGATGCGCTGCCCAGACAGGGGCCAGCAAGGTAGTACTGGGCTGGGGAGAGGGAGCTGCGGAGCCTGGTGCAGAGTGGCTGGTCAGTGTCTACAGGGAAATCTCCCAGGGTCAGCGTAGGGCTCTGACCTCGCGGCCAGGCAGGGCCCCTGGGAGAAGAGCTGGCACTTGCACCCGCTGTCTTCCCCTAGCCTCTGATTGCACAGGCCTGGCTGGCGGGGGAAGGGCTTCCTGTCATGGGAGCAGGGCTGATCCCCTCCTCAGCACCCCCATGAGGAAGCCTGTGACTGGAGGAGGTGCTCCCCTCCCCAGTGTTAGCATGGGGGAACCTGTGACCGGGGAGGGGGGGGGGAGATCTGCTCCCTTCTGCGGTATTGCCACGGGGGAGACTGTGACGGGTGGGAGGGGGGCTGCTTCCCTCCCTGGCGTTGCCATGGCGGAGCCTGTGACAGGGGCGAGGGTTTCCCCCGGATTTCCCATCAACCGTGGAGTGTAATGAGGGGTGTCTGAAGGGCAAGGCCTCAGGCTGTGCAGACATCCCCCCTCTTTACTTTCCTAGCTCTCCAGTGGGCTCAAGCCATTACTGCTGCCCACACACTAGGCCCGGCACTGACGCTTCAGATTCCTTCCCCTGGTGGGTCTGCCCTGGCCACCCGGCTATTGGCCACCAGCTCTAAACCATCAGCCAGGCCTTCTGATGCAGCAGCCCTACCCCACGGCACCCAGCCGGGCACTGCTCACTCTCCATGGCACAGTGAAGTACAGGCAGGCTCCCTGCAGATGAGCGCTGGGCTCCCCCTCAGCCCTAGGCAGTGTGCCTGCTGTCAGAGGTACTGCTGACTCCCCCACCAGAGACAGAGCATAGGGCAGGAGCCAGCAAGTGCCAGGAACCAGGGAGCTGCCCACCCCTGGCCGGAGGGCACATGCACGTTGGGTCGGGACTGTTGTCGAAGGCATCCCCCAACTAGCTGCAATCTAGCTAGACCGGGGTGGACAAACTGCGGCCCGCGGGCTATATGCAGCCCACGGGCCCCACACTCTCATCCAGCAGCAACTGGCGAGTGCCTGGGGGCCGCGCTCCCGTCCCCGGGGCCGGGCCAGGGGTGCGATGGTGTCCCCGTGAGGGGCCTGGAACAAGCCGCGGGGGTGGAGCACGGGGAGCCAGCAGGAGCACGGGGAGCCATGGGGAGCACAAGGCCAGGAGCATGGGGAGCCGCGGGGTAAAAGCACACACAAGGCCAGATTTCACGGGAGGGAGACCAAATTTAATGGGCTGTGATGTGTTTTTCATGGCCGTGAATTTGGTAGGGCCCTAGAGATGACCCAGCCCTGGGGCTCTGAGCCCTCCCCATCCCGCCACAGCCCCTGCACTGTGACCTGGCCATGGAGCCCGGAGCCCTCCCCAGTCCCCTGAGCTGTGACCCACCCAAGGCCCTGAGCCCTCCCCAGCTTGGGCCCTGTGCTGTAACCTGGCCCCGGAACCCTGAGACCTCCCCAACCTGGCCTGGCCCCCTGCACTGTGACCTAGCCATTGGGCCCTGAGCCCTCCCCAGCCCTGTCACTGCACTGTGACAAAGCCAAGGGCCCTAATCCTTCCCCAGCCTGGTCCAGTCCCCTGTGCTGTGACCCAGCTAGGGCTCTGATCCCTCCCCAGTTTGGCCCCCTGCACTGTGACCTGGCCACAGGACCCCGAGCCCGCCCCAGCCCGGCCCCCTGCACTGAGCCTGGCCTAGCCCCCTGCACTGTGACCTGGCCACAGGCCCTGAACCCACCCCAGCCTGGCCCAGCACCCTACACTGTGTCCCAGCCAGGGCCATGAGCCCTCCCCAGGTGGTAAAATGACCAGAAAGCAAGTATAAAAAATTGGGACAAGGGGTGGGGGGATAATAGAAGCCTATATAAGAAAAAGCCCCCAAAATTGGGACAGTCCCTATAAAATCGGGACACCTGGTCACCCTACCAGGTGCGTCCCTGAACTGTGATCTGCAGGCACAGTTCCTTCCTCTTTTAACCTCTAATACAGTAACTCCTCACTTAATGTTGTAGTTATGTTCTTGAAAAATGCAACTTTAAGCAAACCCAATTTCCCCCTAAGAATTAATATAAATGAAAGGGTTAGGTTCCAGGGAAAAAAAAAATTTCACCAGACCAAAGACTATATATTTTTTACACACACTTTTAAACAAACAATTAATTAATACAATTAATCAGTGGCTAAATAGGACTTGCGAATGGTTCTCTTATTACACTCATTGTTTGCATTTCCCTAGTTAATTTACCTTCAATAGTTCTTATCAGGTGCAGACACACAGATCCATTTCAAAGATCCTGCTGATAATGGCCCATCCAAATTTAACAGTCTCTTAGAATTGATATGCTAATGTACAACTTTTTTCCCCCTTTCTTTCTGTGTGTATAAGTGCATCTTACTTCTGTTCCAGTCTATGCATCCCATGAAGTGGGCTATAGCCCACAAAAGCTTATGCTGAAATAAACTGGTTATTCTCTAAGGTGCTACAAAGTCTCCCTCGTCTAATTTAATACTGGTACACAGCGATGATGATTGTGAAGCTTGGTTGAGGTGGTGAAGTCAGAGGATGGGATATTTCCCAAGGATTGCCTTACTGCTAAATGATGAACTAGCAATTGGCTGAGCTCTCAACGGTTAGCTCGTTAATGTAGTACTCTACAAGTCAGCAGGAATGGAGGGAGGGGAGACTGCATGGCAGATGGAGACAGAGACACACAATGTGTGTATAAGAGAGAGAAATGCACATCGCCCCTTTAAGTATGCTGACCCTACTCTTAAGTACACTTCCTTGTTATTTAAATAAGCAAGCTGAGACTGCAGCTGCTGCTGTCCAGAGCTCTGTTATGTGTCCCCCCTGATCTAGGGAAGATGGGGTAAGTGGGGTGCACGAGCAGGGGAGTGGGGGACACCCTGACATTATCCCCTCTCTTCCCCCTCACAGCAAGCAGGAGTCTCCGGGGGCAGAGGGCAGGAGCAGCACATGGCAGTGGGGGGAGGGACAGCTGAACTGCCAGCAATTGATAGCCTGTTGGGTAGCTGCTGCACAGGGAACTGAGGGGGGCAGGGAACTGATAGGGGGGCTGCCAGTCCACCCTGGTTCCAAGCCCCCACCAGTTAGCTGCAATGGGCTGCTCTTCCTGCAAGCAGGGGACAAAGCACACGGCTGCCAAATGACGTTATAAGGAGGAATTGCAACTTTAAACAAGCATGTTCCCTAAGTGATTAGCAACGTAACAACGAAACAACATAACTGGGACGACTTTAAGTGAGGAGTTCCTGTAACTGGATCCTGAAGCAACAGCAATGCTTCCCAGTAGCCCAAGGCACCTCCACTGCTCCTGAGCCAGCCCAAAGTAACCTCAGCAAGTCCCTTTCCGCCTAGAGGCCAGCAAGGCCCAGCAGATCCCTTCCTCAGGGCGTAACCCACACTCAGCGCTCAGCACTGGCCTGTCCCCCCAGCCCTGAGAGATCCTGGTCCAGCCCAGCCGATCCATGCTGTGTGCCTTGCTGCAGGGTTCTCCTCGTGTCTGACCTCGGCACAGAGGAGTGCCGTGAAAGGGGCTTTGTTAGGGTCACACGCACCCTCCACCCCCTCCCAGGGGGTTGGGAGCTGCAATGAAACGGGGCCTGGGGCTGTCATTTTGGCCAGTTGGCTGCACTGCTGGAGGAGGCTCCCAGAGGAAAGCTAAGCAGTGTCTCTAGGAGACATGAGGAGCACAGCAGGGGTTCAGCCTGCCCTGCCCCTCCTCCTGCTTCCCAGAAGAGGGCAGACCGTGGTGCTAGGAGCTAGGTTCACACTTACTCAGGCTTCTCTGCTGGTGCGGTCCCTTGCTGCATGGCTGAGTCCAGCGGCCGTGGGATAGGTTGGTTCCTCGCAGGCTCCTCATCCCCTGAACACCCAGCTGGTTGTGAAGCGGGCTCCAGGCCCTCATAAATGATATTGGAAACCATCTCCATCCTGCCCCATGCAGAGGCTGGCTGGGAGGGGGCGCCCGGGGCTGGCGAAGGCTCTCTCTGCACGCTGGCGGCAGGGCTGGTGGGAGCAGACAGTGGGAAGCTGCATGGCGAGTGGCTCGCCCCCGGGCTCGTGGGGCTGCAATCAGTAGGCTGGATCCCCGGGCTGAGGCCTGGAGAGACGCCAGGGGTGGAAGGAGAGGATTTTCCACTCCCAGCCTGGATCTCTACAGCATCCAAACCCACTTCAGCCACTCCAGCCCGGGGCCCTGGCATAGGCTCCACAGGACTCTCCTTCCCCGCAGGCTGGGGTGCCTGGGGGCCTGCTGAGCCTCTCTTTCCTGAGCCAGTCTGCTGCTCCAGGGTGAGCTCCGAGCGCCCAACATCCATGGAGATTTCCCCTGGCACAAACCCCTCGTGTACAGTGAAAGCAGCACAAGACCCCTCACAGCCAGCTTTGCGTGTTGGCACTGATGTCCGTGCCAGCGGCGTGGGCACCAGGCCCTGCTCTGGCCTCGCTGCTGGGCTAGGGCGTTGGAAGAACGTCCTGGGCTTGGGTACCGGCTTGGTAATGGGTGGAGCAGTCTCCTTCTCCAGAGGTGGGTTTTGGCTAGGGCCAGATGAGCACTGGGGGTTCCCAAGCCCATCAATGGCTGCTACTGGGGCTCCATTAGCAGTACTTGTATTTGTACCATTGTCCTCCTTGCCTGCTTGGCACACTCTGGGCACATCCGGGGGCTCTGTACATGTGCCAGGCTTGGCACAGACATCTCCTGCCATGAGTCTGCTTTTGTCTTGCACCAACAGCTGTGTCTGCTGCACCAGACTCAGGATCCTTTTGCGGTGCCCAGTGGCAGTGATGCCAATCCGCTGCAGGTCCTCGTTGCCCAGAGAGACAGCATCTCTGGCCACTTGGTACCCATGCTGCTTAAAGGTTTCCTGGTATCTCTCCAGATGGATGGTGGCCAGCCAGGCAGCGATGTCAGAGTCGGTGTCGCACGGGGAGAACATGGCCTGCGGACCCCCACCAGGGGACTGTCAGGCCATCATCTGAGGAAAGAGAAAAGAGTGGTTGCGGCGGCATTGAGGAGACAGAAAGAGATGGCAGTGCCACAGAATAGCCAGCAGGCCCAGTGTTTGGGAGAGCCTGTAGGATCCATGCCTGCTCCAGTGCTTTGCTAGGACTCCCCTCTGAGCTCTGACTGCTCTGCTCCCAGCTCTGTTAGATCCTGTCACGTGCAGTCAGTGGGTGTGAGCGCTCCGAGCGAGGGCCGGAGCATCAATTGCTGAAATCCTGCCCCAAGCCTTCAAACCCTGACCCCCCTTTCATCTGAGAGGTCATGACCCCAGCCTAGGCAGGAACCATTCCCCCCTCAGGGGCTGTGAGGGTCTCTCTCACACACACACAGGCCTCCGGCTCCCAAGACAGAGCTGACTCGATCAGACACGGGGTTGTCCCTGGCCAGACAAAAGCAAGCTCTGTCCATGGGCATCGCTGACTCCATCCCTGCCAGCCGCTCCTCAGGCAAGTTGGGCAGAGGAGCCAGTGCCTGGCTCTGGCTGGGGTTTGTGCTTTGCTGGTAGGGAGGATATCAGGCCATTTGCTCTGTCCAGAATCTCAGCCTGTCCCTTGTGGAAGAGGGATGGGAAACACAGATACCCATGATGCAGCTGGGTCCCTCCCTAGAGACGCTTCTCTGATGCTGACCGGCTGGGAGAGGGCTCTGCTCCTACTGGAAGGACAGCATCAGAATCTCCCTGACAGTAGGGAGGGCATGGGAGAGGTCAGCATGACTCATAGGCAAGCCCAGGGAGACAGCATCTGGGACACAGCCCTCAGCCACACGCATTCCAGGCCAGACAGGCTCCCAGCTGTGTCCCCCACACTGCCTGGGGAGATTGCCCACACAGCTTGGAAAGGCAGTAAGGGCCTCTCTCTCTCAGATACCTTGGGACACTGCAGGGCTGAGGCTGTCTCTCCCTGCGTGTCTGTGCAGCACTCAGCATGGCAGTGCCCTGCTCCTGCTTGGGGCTTCTGTAACACGGACCATAATAACACTGGCTCGCCTCCGTCCCCAGTTCGGGGCTGACAGCAGAGCTCCCTCCATCCCAGGACAGAGCTCAGGAGCTCTGTCTGCAGCACAACGCAGCCGCTGTGAGGTCCTTTTTCCCCATGAATCATACTGCTCTGCACCAAACCAGCTGCGCTGACTCCACAGCCACCAGCAGGGTTTCCAGTTCCTCCATTTCCCCCTATTGTTCAGGGCAGACTTCCTTCCTTCCTGCTGCTCACATTCCCACGCAGCCCCCTCCTGCCCTCCCTGCAGGAGCCCTGTCGGCCCTGCACTGGGAATGTGTAGCGCTGGGAAGGGGTAGATAGGTGCGCATCTGTGCACAAGTGTGCCCTGGTGTGTCTGCGAGCGAGGTGTGAGGCCGTGAGAGTCTGTTGGTGTCCACAGCAGCATGCAGTCGTACACGTGCGCCTGTGTGGCACTGTTTCGGTGTGGATGCTTGTTGTGCTGGGTTTGTGCGTGTGCAGATGTGGTGAGAATAGAGGATACGTTAATCTGTCCAGAACCAATTAGCTAAAACACCAGGTATGCCAACTACCCCGCAGAGCTCTCCCCCCTCACAGCAGGAAGCACAGCTGTTTACGTGTAGGACCTACACTAAATGCCATGAATGTTTTTAATGACATTCAGGTTTGGAAAGGTGCCCAGGGTAGAGCAGGCCTGTACCTCCGTGGAAACATTTGCCAGGACCCAGGCTGCGTCCGATGGCACTTAGCCATCAGGACCTCCACTGGCAGGCCCATTTTTGCAGTATGGAAAGGGAAACCTAGTCCGCTGAGGTGGGGCAGTAGCAAAGCAGGGTCCCAGGCCTGCCTGTGGCTGTGGCTTTATATGGCACCTTCCTACCAAAACAGTCCCTGCCTCCTCTGTCAGCGCTGGAGGGCCCCAAACAAACAACTAGACAGAGACTGTGCAGGGCAAGGGTGATCCAGCCAAGCAGCCCTGGAGGCCAGGAAAGAAACATTTACCTGTAGGAAGCCCCCTCTCTACCAAACCAGGTGCCAAGGAGCATTGGCTGGCAGAGCTGGGAGTTTCTCAGCCCCCCAGTACCAGGTGCCAGGGGCAATGGCTGGTAAGGATATGGGGGGGATGTGCTCTCAGCCCCTCAGTACCAGGAAGCAGAGGGCATTGGATTGGGGGGAGGGAATTCTCAGCCCTCCAGTACTAGGTGCCAGGGGGCATTGGATTGTGGAGGGGGGGATTCTCAGCCCCCCAGTACCCAGGGGGCATTGGCTGGCAGGGGGATTCTTAGACCCCTGTACTAGGTGCCAGTGGGCACTGACTGGCAGGGTAGAGGGTGGGTTCTCAGATCCCTGGTCCCAGGGTGCCCCAGACTGTGTGTGGGGCAAGGGTGGCGGGGAGATGGGACTGGACACTGACTGCCCCTGCCAACTACCCCACAGAAAGAAACCGTTTCCTGCAGACCGGGAGAACCGAACCCCCTACCCCGGGCCCGGCTGCCCGAGCCCACAGAAGCTCAGGCAGGGAGCGAAGCGCGCCAGTCACCGCTTCCGGCCGTTAACTCTGGAGCCGAGCGATGGCGAGTCCGAGATGGCCGCCCCGTTCACGCAGTCCCAGCCGAGCCCCAAAGGGGAGCCGAGCCGGCCCAGCCCCGCCGGCCCCTCCGCGCGGCCGGTCCTGCCTGGCAGAGCCGCTGCCGCGGGCGGTGCCCTGCGCCCCGTCCCGTCCCCGGAGCCCCTCACCTCTCGCCCTGCAGCGGCGTCTGCTGCACCCAGCGCGGCCGCCAGCCTGGGCAGCTCTTCGGGTGCAGGGCTCCGCGCCGCTCGCCGGGCTCAGAGGAACTGCGGCGGGCTCGACAACAGGACGGGACCCAGCGCCCTCCCACGGCCGTCCGGCCCCTCCCCTCGCCGGCACTTCCTCGCCATCCACCGGCCCCGTGCCCTCCCCTCCCCCCCGCACTGCCCTGCTCTGCCCTGCTCTGCCCTTCCCCCTCCCAAGGCACTGCTCACACACACCCCCACCCCCCGTCCTTGCCTCCTCCCTCCCAGGGCACAACCCCCTGTCCCCGGCATTGCCCCTCCTCCTCTCTCCCTGTGCACTCACCCCCGACCTTCCCTCCTCCCATCACTGCCCCCTCCCTTCCTGGCACTGTCCCCTGCCCCTGTCCTTCATCTCCCATTCACCAGTCTCTGACCTTGCCCCACCCTCCCCATTGCCCCTGCCATTCCACTCCGCGCCCCTCCCAAGTACTGCTCCTTTCCTTCTTTCCTCTGGCACTGCACCTGCCCCCTCTGTCCCTGGCACTGTCCTCTGTCCCTGCGCTTCCACTCCCCTCTTTGCTGCCCTTGTTCCCTGCCTTTCCTCTCCCATCCACCAGCCCCTGTCTCCATCCTTGTCCTCCTCGCATTGCCCCTACTGCCTTCTTCCCTTGGCACTGCCCCCTCCCGGGCACTGGCCCTACCCTTCCCCTCCCATTCATCAGCCCCTGCCATTGCTTCAGCTCCTCTCTGCCACCCCTCCCCCCCGCCCCAGCACTGCCCCTGCTTTTCCTCTCATATCCACCGCCCCCTGCGCCTCCACTTGTCACTGCTCTGTCCCCGACACTGGATCTGCCGATCTGCCCCTGCCTCCCACTCTGCCTGCCCCTTTACCCTGGCCCTTCTCAGCCCGTTTCTTGCCCTGGGTCTGGCAGTCAGTCTCCGAAGCCTGCAGTGTCAGCTGCTGTGGGGGAGGATACTGGACTCAGCAGGGCCGTGGTCTGGTGCATGAGGGGATAGGAGAGTTACTGGGCTAGAAGGGCCCTTAACCTGAACTGGTGGGGCGGGGAAGTCTGAGGGCTGCTGGAGGGGATCCCGGGCATAGGGTGACCAGATAGCAAGTGTGAAAAATCGGGACAGAGGGTGGGGGATAATAGGAGTTTATATAAGGAAAAGACCCAAAAATAGGGACCGTCCCTATAAAATTGGGACATCTGGTCACCCTACAGGAGCCCCAGGCAGCAAGAGGGAGCCGGAGATGACGCAGTGCTGGGAGTGCCGGTTACAGGTGGAAATGGAACCATTGTATAAGGCCTGGTTTGGAATCTTGCTCTCCTGACGGGCGTGACTCACCCGCCCATCCGGCCGGCCCAGGGAGCCCAGGTGGCAGCTTTCCCCACAGAGAGAGGTCACAGGGACAGCTCCAGCCCACGCTGGGGTCCCACTGAGCACAATGCTCTGCAGGAGAGCCCTGGGCCGGGATTCACCACCAGGTCTGGGCTCCTGCCTCCTGGGCATGGGAGAGGGATGTAGCCTCACTCCTCAGCCTGGGGCCGGGCGTTTGCTACTGCTGTGCAGTGCATGGGTGAGCCCCGTGCAAACACGAGCACAGCTGGCCTCCCTCTGACTGGATGCTGACTGGCATGGGCTGCTGGAGGAATGAGGGCCAGTGAGCTAGCCCGATCCCTGGGGCTGAAGCCTTGGGTGTGAGTGATGGTGCTGACAGAGCAGCCGTGTGCTATTGGTGGAGCCCTGGCATTGCGTGGGCTCCATGGGAAGCAGGGGATGAGCTAGCTGTTGCCACCTCTGTCCCTCATGGTGGAGGAGGGGTTGCAGCTGGTGCATGGCTGGGCCTGCTTTCTCCTTCACCCCCAAGGCACAGGAATCCTCTAGCGCCCTCACCACAGCTACAGAGCAGCTTTCCCACAGTCCAGCCGGCTCTGCTCACAGGCAGCCCATTGCAAGAGGATTGCACCACTGCCGCCCTGTTACCCAACCCAGCCGCAGGGCAAGGTGAGCGCTGAAGGGAGAGGCTATCTGTTGCTGGCGGGGGCGGAGGCCGAGCTTCCGGCCAGTCTCACAATATCTGTCAGCCCCTCCTCTGGCTACTAGCAAGATGGAGAAGTGCGCTGCCCCCAGTCCGAATTGCTCAAGTCTCCCTGGCCCAGGCCCAGTAAACGGGGAGGGGGCTTTGCAGCCATGGGTGAGAAGCTGAAGGCAGCCTGCCATGTGGAAGTCTGAATTATGCCACTGGGGCAGAGGTGCAACTTCTCCTTATCAGTGGCTTGTTTCCACTTTGGACGCAGCAGAAGCAGAACTCTCTGTAAGGGCTCAGAGCTCAGCCTAACCAGAGCCCCTGCCCTTCCCTTCCTTCAGCTTCCCCACTGGCCTGCCCACCCTGGTGTAGCTTGATCCCCCTGGGGCTGCAGTCCTGCACTGGCCAGCATCACCAGTAAGGGATCATGGCAGGCCACCTGCAGCAGCTGGAAAGCCTGAGCTAGGTGACCACCAATCCTGCCATCAGATAAAGCTCGCAGCTAACACCCAGTCTGTCGGCGGCTGCATCCGTTCAACTGCTGACTGAATAGAAACTGCTCAGCTGCCTGGTGGAAAGTTTGGCTTTGCAGAAGCAGAAGCCGCTCTTCTCAGCATCGCTCTCTCTCAGCAGGACAGGCGTGCGGAGGGGCTGTTTATACAAGGCCCATACTCCTGAACATGGATGGGGATGACCCCAGACACATGGCACGGACGTTAGGGAGCTGGCCAAGTTCTGTTCCATCACCAGCCATCTCTTGGGCCTCTGGCCTGGTCTTCACAGAACGCTTGCTAGTGCTGTGTCCTGAGATTCACCAGTGCTTTTTTGTTATGCTCCCAGATCCCCCCAAGGCATCCTGTCCCCCCCGGGTATGGTGGGCGAGCATGTGTGCCCTAGGCACCGGGGGACGGGTGCAAGTGCTGGGGTCTTGGTATGGGAGGGAAACAGGTGGGGCCTTGGCCCGGGGCGGGGGGAGAGCAGGCAGGGCCTTTGGAGGTGGGGAGAAGATGGGGTTTGCTCTGCAGTGCTGGAGCCCAGGGAAGGGAATCTGTGTGATTGAGAACCTGTCACTCAAAGCTTTTCTAACAGTGTTGTCACTGGGGCCCTTCCTCTGTGTTTCCTGTTGATGTATTTGAGAGCAGGGCCAGTGGAAGGATATTTCGCGCCTTAGGCGAAACTTCCACCTTGAGCCCTCCCTTCCCTCGGCCCGGGGAGCTCACCCCCCCACACGCTACCCCCACACACACTACCCCCCCTTGCGGCAGCTCCCCTCTGCCCAGGGAGTGCCCCCTGTGGCAGCTCCCCGCCCCCTTCAGCCTGAGGAGGCCTCCCTGCAGTGGCTCCCCGCCCCAGCTCACCTCTGCTCCACCTCCTCCCCTGAGCATGCCGGTGCCGCTCCACTTCTCCCGCCTCCCAGGCTTGTGGCGCCAATCAGCAGTTTGGCACAGCAAGCCTGGGAGGGGAGGAGAATTAGAGCGAGGCGGCGTGCTCAAGGAAGGAGGCAGAGTGGAGGTGAGCTGGGGTGGGGAGCGGTTCCCCTGTGCGCGCCCCCTCCCCCAGTACTTGCTGCGGGCACCCTCCTCGCGCCCCCTTGCACCAGCTCACCTCCACTCCACTGCCTTCCCGAGCGTGCTTTTTGGTGTCCCCAACCACTTGGCGCCCTAGGCGGTTGCCTAGTTTACCTAGTGGTTGCACCGGCCCTGTTTCAGAGCATGCTGGGTTAGTCCGGCTGCCTTGGCCTGAGAGAGCTCGTGGGATATTTTTGATTAAATGTCTTTTCACTGAAATCTTCTCTTTCACTGAACCCAAAACACTTCATGGAGACGTATGGATTTTGGCCATGTTGACAAGAAGGTCTCTGAGGTCAAGGGGGGAGTCAGTTCCAGAGAGAAAGGAGCCCAAATCAAATACTTGACCTTTTTGATCCAAAAATGTATGTTTGTACACAAAACCGTTTTGTGAGAACACACAAAAGGGTTTAGTTTTTCTCCAATACGAAATCTCTGAAGTTTCACAAAATGGAATTGAATCAGAGAGGTAGCCTTGTTAGTCTGGAATTGCAGAAGTGACAAAGAGTCCTGTGGCATCTTAAAGACTAACTAAAGTATTGAAGCATAATTGTGGGCTAGTACCCACTTTGTTGGATTCATGCAGTGGAAGTATCCAGAGGCAGGTATCAAGTTTCTTCATGAGGTTGATGGATTTCCACTCCATATGGCTAAATGCAGTGCCTTGCATGATGTTAAGAGTCAGAGAGGCAGCCTGTCCAGAACAGAGGCAGAATGAGCCAAGTCTGTGAGACCAGGACACAATATGGTCCCTAGGGTGACCAGATGTTCTGATTTTATAGGGACAGTCCCAATTTTCAGGTCTTTTTCTTATATAGGCTCCTATTACCCTCTACCCCCATCCCGATTTTTCACACTTGCTGTCTGGTCACCCTATCTCTGCCAGAGCTAGCCACACTGGGTGGTATTTTGGGTCCTAAGCTCACTAAAGGGTGGGGCAGGCATCTACTCACAGATTCCAGGCCAGAAGGGGTCAGTCTGACTCTCTGCATCACACAGGCAAGAGACCCCAGAAGCATTCCTAGAACAGGGTTTTGAGTAAAAGAGCCAATCTGCATCTAAAAATGGCCAGTGATGGAGCATCTCCCACGACCCTGGGTAAGTTGTTCCAGGGGTTAATTATCCTCGCTCTTAAACATTTTCACTTATTTCCAGTCTGAATGTTTCATTTCCACTTCCAGCCATTGGATTGTGTTATCCTTTCTCTGCTAGACTGAAAAGCTCATTATCCACAGGCACCAACAATGTCATTTCCCAGGGGGTGCTCGACCCCCACTCCAACCCAGGCCCTGATCCACTCCATCCCTTTCCCAAAGACCCCACCCCCAGCCTGCGTCTTTGTGACGAAGTAGGAATACTGTGTGTGTGCCTCAGTTTCCCCTATGCATTTCTTGAGTGTCTGTGTGGGGGGATAGGAATGTGTAGCTGATGCAAAGCACAGCCTCTCTGCAGATATGCATACCTGATGCTGTAATTTGACCCCAGGTGGGCAGAAGGGAGGCAGGCCCAGGTAGGGTCTAACCTCCCTTGGGCCCCCAAAATGGATCCAGCGGAGGGGTTCGGGTATCTACAAGCTCGGTGTTAAACCATGTACCTGTCGACGAATAAACCTCTGTTTTACTGGCTGGCTGAGAGTCACATTTGCCTGTGGATTTGGGGTGCAGAATCCATGGGCTCCCTCAGGACCCCGCCCAGGCGGGCTTGCTGAGGGACGCACACGGAGGGGCAGAAGGTGCTGAATGCTCCAAGGTCAGACCCAGGAAGGTGGAAGTGGGTACCCGTGAAGCTCCTAGCCTTGGAAACAGGCTGTGTACGGAGAAGGGACCCTTCACCCGAAGTCCTGGCTGGCTTCCTAGGGAGTGGTTCCAGACCATCGTCCGGGCGCTCTGTGACAGTCTTCTGTCCCCTGCCCCACCTCTTCCCTCTCATGCCATCCCTCCCACCTCACAGCCTCTTGCATGCCACTGAACAGCTGACTGAGGCAGGCAGGAGGAGCTGGGAGGGTGGGGGAGGAGCTGATTGGCAGGGCCTGCCAGTGGGTGCTTAGCCCTCACTATTTTTTTCCTGTGGGTGCTCCAGCCCCAAAGCACCCATGGAGTCGTGCCTATGTCATTATCAAATATTTGTTCCCCATGCGGATACTCACAGACTGTTATCAAGTCCCCCTGGAGCTTCTCTTTGCTAGGCTAAATAGTTTGACCTCCTTGAGTATCATTATAAGGCAGGACTTTTAATTGTTTAATCATTCTTGGGGCTCTTTTCTGACCCCTCTCCAATCTATCAACATCCTTCTTGAATAGTGGGCACCAGAACTGGATACTGTATTCCAGCAGCGGTCACACCAGTGCCAAATCTACAAGTAAAATAATGTCTATTTTCCTACTCAAGATTTCCCTATTTATGCATCCTAAGATCGCATTAGCTCTTTTGGCCACAGTGTAGCACTGGGAGCTCATGTTCTGCTACTTATCCACCATGACCCCCAAATCGTTTTCAGAGTCTCTGCTTCCCAGGAGAGAGTCCCTCATTCAGTAAGTGTGGCCAGCATTCTTTGTTCCTAGATGTACACATTTACATACAGCCATATTAAAACACATACTGCTAAACCACCCTGAACACACCCAATCCCATCTGATTTCAGAAGCTAAGCAGGGTTGGGCCTGGCTAGTACTCAGATGGGAGACCTCCTGGGAATACCAGGTTCTGTAGCCTTAACATTGATGTGGGGCTAGCAACTCCACCCTGTAAGGAAACCAATTACTACTGAAACACCAACACCAGTTGGTGGCCCATACCCCAGCTGGGGGGTGACGGGCAGAGAGAGATAATAAAACACATATTGTTTGCTAGCTCTCACTTTCCAAGTGACCCAGATCACTCTATAATATCAATGGCCTATCCATTCCCGCAATTTCTGTCATCTGCAAACTTTATCAATGATGATTGTATATTTTCTTCTAGATAATGGATAAAGGGACAAGAACCGATCTCTACCAGACCCTACTAGAAACAGACCCACTTGATAATGATTCATCATTTACTGTTACATTTTCAGACCTATCAATTAGCCAATTTTAATCAATTTAATGTGTGCCCGGTTAATTTTATATTGTCCTAGTTTTTAAATCAAGTTGTAATGTGGCATCAAGTTAAGTCTTACAGAAGTATATACATCAACACTATTAACTTTTATCAACCAAAGTTATAAGCTTATCAAAAAAGATATCAAGTTAGTATGACAGGATCTATTTTCCATAATTCCATGTTGTCTTGCATTAATTACATTACTTTCATTTAGTTCTTTATTAACTAAGACCTGGCTGCTCCATTATCTTATCTGGGATCAATGTCAGGCTGACAAGCCTATAATTAACCAGGTCATCCCATATATGGTTTTAAAAATTGGCACAACATTAGTTTTCTTCCAATCTCCTGGAATTTCCCCAGTGCTCCAAGTCTTAGTGAAAATCAACATTAACGATCCAGCGAGCTCCTCAGCCACTTCTTTTAAAATTCTTAGATGCAAGTTATCTGGACCTGCTGATTTGAAAATGTCTAACTTTAGTAGCTTCTGTTTGACATCCTTCAGAGATACTAATCGAATTTAAAGAGTGTGTGAAGAGACTGCATTATCTCTGTTTTTCCTCAGATATAAAACAGAAGTTTTCATGGAACACTTTTGCCTTTTCTGCATTACTACTGATAATTCTACCAGTTCCATCTAGTGCCAAAAGCATTCTCAGGATCCATTTTGTTCCAGATATATTTTTTAAACTCCCTTTTAGGAAGGTCTACACTTAAAATGCTGCAGCAGGGCAGCTGCACTGGTATAGCGCTTCAGTGAACATGCTACCTCCGCCAATGGGAGGGCTTCTCCCGTTGGCATAGTTAATCCACCTCCCTAGGAGGGGGTATCTATGTCAATGGGAGATGCTATTCTGTTGGTGTAGCACTCTCTATGTGGCACTTCACTCGGTATAATTGCGTTGCTCAGGGGTGTGGATTTTTCAGTCATGGGATAAGAGGGATTGATTGATTGGTAGCTGGTTAAAAGATAGGAAACAAAGGTTAGGAATCAATGGTTAGTTTTCAGAATGGAAAAAAGGTAAATAGTGGTGTCCCCCAGGGGTCTGTACTGGGCCCAGTCCTATTCAACATATTCATAAGTGATCTGGAAAAAGGGGTAAACAGTGAGGTGGCAAAATTTGCCGTTGATACAAAACTACTTGTCACGGAGTGCTTGGGGCGAGGGTCTGGAACTCGCTCCCCATGAAGCCAGTCAGGACTCTGGGGGAAGCGTCCTCTCCATACACGGCCTGTCTCCAAGGCTAGGAGCTTCACAGTTTCCCGCTTCCATCTTCCTGGGTCTGACCTCAGAGCATTCAGCACCTTATGCCCCCTCCGGGTGCTTCCTCCAGCGAGCCCGCCTGGGGGGGCTCCTGGGGGAGCCAGAGGGTCCTGCACCCCAAATCCACAGTCAAACGTGACTCTCAGCCAGCCAGTAAAACAGAGATTTATTCGATGACAGGTACCTGGTCTAACATAGACCATACAGCGAACGTGAGCCCTCAGCTGGATCCATTTTGGGGGCCCAGGGAGGCCAGACCCTGCCTGGGCCTGCCTCCCTTTTGCCCACCCAGCTCAAGACTGAAAATCCTTCACCAGCCCCTCCTCCCCTCTCTCCCCAGGCCAGGTCACCTGACCTCCCTCCAACAGGTTCAGCCGGCCTCTTTGTTATTCAACAGTTCCAGCCAACACCTTTCAGAGAGGGGGAGGGGCAGGCCCCAAGCCAGCTTATGCTGTCTCTCTGCTTTGCATCAACTACATACCCTTAGCCCTCCACATAGACACTCAAGAAAGGCATAGGGGAAACTGAGGCACCCACACACTATCCAGAGCAAACAGCAAGAGCATTCCTACTCCGTCACACTACTCAAGATAGTTAAGTCCCAGGCAGACTGTGAAGAGCTACAAAAAGATCTCTCAGAACTGGGTGACTGGGCAACAAAATGGTGGATGAAATTCAATGTTGATAAATGCAAAGTAATGCACATTGGAAAACATAATCCCAACTAGACATATAAAATGATGAGGTCTAAATTAGCTGTTACCACTCAAGAAAGAGTTCTTGGAGTCATTGTGGATAGTTCTCTGAAAACATCCACTCAATATGCAGTGGCAGACAAAAAAATGATCAGAATGTTGGGAATCATTAAGAAAGGGATAGAGAATAAGACAGAAAATAACATATTGCTGCTATATAAATACATGGTATGCCCACATCTTGAATACTACATGCAGATGTGGTCACCCCATCTCAAAAAAGATATATTGGAACTGGAAGAGGTTCAGAAAAGGGCAACAAAAATGATTAGGTGTATGGAATGGCTACAGTATGAGGGGAGATTAATAAGACTAGGACTTTTCATCTTGGAAAAGAGACAACTAAGGGGGGATCTATAAAATCATGACTGGTGTGGAGAAAGTAAATAAGAAAGTGTTATTTACGCCTCATAACACAAGAACGAAGTACCATCAAATTAAATTTATAGGCAGCAGGTTTAAAAAAAATATTTTTTACACAATGCACAGTCAACCTGTGGAACTCCTTGCCAGTGGATGTTGTGAAGGCTACGACTATAATAGGGTTCACAAAAGAACTGGATAAATTCATGGAGGACAGATCCATCAATGGCTATTAGCCAGGATGGGCAAGCCTCTGTTTGCCAGAAGATGGGGATGGCTGACAGGGGATAGATCACTTGATGATACCTGTTCTGTTCATTTCCTCTGGGGCACCTGGCACTGGCCACTGTTGGAAGACAGGATACTGGGTTAGAAGGACCTTTGGTCTGACTCAGTATGATCGTTCTTATGTTCTTAAGGTGTGTCCGGGCCAGAACATGTGCCTGCTGCCTGGATGCCTGCCTGCTCCAGTGAACAATCCTCCTTTCCTTACTGGGAACAGGATAGAGTCACTGGGACTCTCTGAGGGCTGGAGCCTGGAGAGATCTGTGCTTGGAGCACCCTCAATATCACTATCCCTGTGCATACAAAATTATGAGACCATTTCCTTAAAATAATGAAATTTAAAAACCAGTGCTGTCATGCTGGAAGCGGCTAGTGGCACCATCAGTCACAGACCTGGGTGAAGATGATGGCTATACAAAACATCCTTCGTTCAGGCTAAATGCAGGAGCAATTAAGTGTCCCTTTGTCCCACTCACTATCATCCCCCCGGGCAAAGACTGGCATAGCATAGCATGTGTAATGACACTGTGCTCCCACAGCACTGCTCTGTGGTCATGGAAGAGCCCCCTGCCATTTATCACATAGGCTGCAGGATTAAAGCCAGCTTGGCTGATTCCACTTTGTCTCAGGACCCTCCTACTGCTCTGGAAACCCCAATTTCAGGCTTCCCTACACTCCCTGCCCCATCACATGCTGATGTGTGCTGGGCAGGAGCTTGTGCACACACACCAAAGGGAGCTGCATTTAATGAATCAACACTAGGTGTGAGATACAGGTGACGCTGTACACGAGGGGTAAATATCAGTGGTGATTTACACAGGATAGATACTAGGTGTGATATATGCAGGACAGATACTAGGTGTAAATGCCAGGTGTGACTTACACAGCAGAGATGCTAGGTGTGATTTACACAGGACAGATCCTAGGTGTGATATACCCGGGATAGATACTAGGTGTAAATGTCAGGTGTGATATACCAGGGCTGGTGGTGATGGCAGGAGGAGCAGTTAGAGTTTTTCATTTCACGTCGCCTCTCCCTGCATCCCACCTCCCGATCCCTCCCTGGGCCAGGGGCCAGGGCCCAGCTGCCCTCCCAGGTGCAACGCTGCCAATTCTCTTGCCCTTTGGTGTGTTTCTCGAAGCCCCCACTCCAGGAGCCCTGTGACTAGGGGAGGGTCCTGACCTGCATTTTCAAGACAGTAAGTACCTTGTTGCAGAGAGAAGCTAGACAGCATGGCTCCCTCAGGCTCAGAGACAGATCTGACGGGTTATTTTCAAAGATCTCTGCTTTGGGAGGTGAACTCTGGATCCCGGGGCTGGTGTGTGGGCTGGCCATGCTGCAGTTAGCACTCTCCCTCCCCAACTGGCACTGGGTCTCACAATGTCCCTTGGGCTGAGGCCAGGCCAGACCTTTCACCCTGAATGGCCTAGAAAGGGGTCTGGGCTGAGATGGGCTCATCAACCAGAAAGGACTACTGAGCGCTGGCCCCAGCACTGCCCAGTCCCACTCAGCAGCTGAGCAGCCCCGACCACAAGGGCTCTGCTGCCTTGTATTTCCCTCCCTAGCGAACCTTTGCCCCATGCCTTGGGGTTTATCTCCCTGCCCAGCTCTGGGAGGAGCCTTTTGCAGGGCTAGTCAGCCAGCCTCATGCTGAAATCAGGTGGGCCCAGCATCGCTGTGGTGCTGAGATTTCTATATCCAGGACATGGGGCTGCATAGCTGTGGGGTTCAGGGGGAACTGAGTAAAGGTCTCGGCTGCCCGTAGTGGTAGGGTGACCGGATGTCCCGATAAAATTCCAATATTTAACTCTTTGTCCTGTGTCCCGACCGATGGACGATCGGGACACCAATTGTTCCAATAATCAGGTAAGGAGGGGTGAGTGGAGGGGTGTGTGTAGGCAAACGGGTGACAAGAGGAAAGAGGCAAGCAGTGGGGTGAGGTGAGCCAGCGGTTGGCAGGCTGGCTGGTGGGCGGGGTGAAGACGCGAGCGGCGAGCCAGCAGGGGTTCTGGGGGCAGGCATGGGGGTTTCTGGCAGCGGAGTGAGGAAGTATGTGGAAGGTGGGAGGGGGTGAGAGGAGGCAAGTGGTGGGTGGGGGACTGAGGAGGGACGCAGCGAGTCAGCGGCAGGCCAGGGGGGTGAGGAGGGTGTGGCGGCAGGGCCGAGCGGGGAGGAGGCATGACCTGGGGCAAAGTGGGGCGGAGCCTGGGAGGAGCGGGGGTGGACTTTGGGCAGGGCCGACGGCACCCCAATGTGTCCCGATATTTTACTGTTGTGATCTGGTCACCCTACGTGGTGGGGTGCATTGGACCTTTGGGGTTCAGTGCCAGCAGCTCGTGAGCCTTAAACCCTACTGCCTCTGCCTGGGGTACTGGGTTTAACTCAGAGGGGGCGCTGATAACCAGCTGACCGGGCTGGCAGCCCAGGCAGCCCACAAGGGGCCTCTAGCCCAGGTAGTTGAGGCCCCTGATCTATATGCCCCTTTCTTGTAGATGCTGCTGAACCCTAAGACCCAAGGGCGGGCGGGCAGGGGCCTTGATTTGTTCTGTACCAGCCCTCAGGGAGCAGGAGGGCACTGCCTGGTTGCTGCCCCTCGGGGAGCTGGACAGCACCAGGCGGGAGCTGGGCAAGGAGATTAGAAGCAGTTGTCTGCAGGGCCAGGGAAAGGACACAGCAGTAAGGAGCAGGCCTAGCAGAGAAGAGGGGCAAGTTGACGTCACCTGTCCCTGCTGGCCTTGCTTCCTGGCTGCATGGCTAATCTCAGGCCCGGCACTGCTTCCTGTTTCCTCTCCAATCTCTGCCTGGAAGGGGGCTCCAAACAGGAAACCTGGCCAGCTGTGTCCTCAAGAGCACCCTTCCCACTCAGCCAAAGCCCCTGCTCCCCTGGGACTGCCCCAGGCCAAGGGGTCTGAGTGCCCCAGCCCCCCGGCATCTCTCTTGCCCAGATGCTGCCTGTGGCTCCCCTGGGCCGAGCTCACAGCCGGACAGGGCTCTGATCGGGACATGAAGCACAAACCCCTTCCTGTTTATACAACAGGAAGCCCAGCCATGAGTCATCAGGCACTAAGAGAAAGCTGCACCGGACTCCTTCCTCAGCCCCCGAGAGTGCCCCAACGGGGCTCTCCTGCCTCCCCTACCCCACCCCCCAGCACCACTGCCAAGGTCAGTGCAGCTCCATGAGATATAATGATCTAATGTGAATAAGATATTACAGTCTAATATGAATATTTGCAAGTCATTTGCATATCATTGTAAATTCTGGTGTAAAACATTGTGCAGCTGAAGCGCCCATGCAGCCCTGGGGATGAACCCTCTGATTATCCTTGGACAGCAACAGGGCAGCTTCCCTCCTCTCCCCCCGCCCTGCGAGCAGCCTCAACCCAGCCTGGGAGCTGCATCTCGGGGCCATGCGGCAGTTCAATCCCCTGGCCCATGCTGTTCCTGACCACACTGCTGGGTTGGCAATGTACACGGCGCGTTTGTGATGTGGGAGTTGGCACTGAGACCCCCCCAAACTTATCCCATACAAGTCTATTACGAAGTGGGACACTTGTATGTTTGTTACTGTCACTTTTCCCAGCCTCTCTGCCAGCCAGCACGTCTGTTGTGAAAAGTGATGTTAACAAACACACAACTAGCACAGTTCACAGCATCAGACTTACTAGCCAGAGAGTCTAAAGAAAAAGCAAACAGAAAACCAAAAGAAACAACAATGAAAAAGAGAAGAATGTGCAAAGCACCTTATTTGTGTTTCTAGTCTGTGCAGGTCCATTAAAGAAGAGAGACAACTTCCCGTTATTTTGATTGAGTCTGAAAAAAGCCCCTACATAAATAAATGTCGTTGTTTTGGGTCTGTATCTGTGCATATTCATTTCATTTTCCTAAAGTTAATTATGCATTGTAGGAAATATTGTCAGTGTAGCCACCAGCAAGAGCTGGTGGCCACTTGGCGCACTCTGAGGCCACCAACAATTTGTTGTGAGACCTCCTGCCCTAGAATGTGAGCACCACCTTATTTTTAAAGGGACAGCCCCCGTAGCTCGAAGATGAACGCCACAGCCCTAACATAACGAAATATTACCACGTCTTGGGCAGTCACTGCTACCTAGAATGGGGTGAAGTAGAATAGTGTCACCCCAGCGTACACAGATTCCCCCCTCGGGCGGGTTCGTTCCTGCAGATTCACACTGGGCCATGCTGGTGTTGTAGCCAGGGCCGGCGACAGGGGGGTACAACGGGTACAGCTGTACCGGGCCCCGGACTTCAGTGGGGGGCCCCTGAAGTCCGGGGCCAGTACTCAGCTGTACCCGCTTGTCGCCCGGGGCTGTGAGCGAGGCGCGGCTCGGGCAGCCGCTGCAGCGCTCACCAGCCCCCTCCCCCGGCACCCAGCAGCCTCCCCCGCCCCCCCTTGCTTCTCCCGGCCGGCCACGCGGCCGCAGCGCATGCGGGGGTTGGGGCCCACGGGAGGTAGGAGATCGGCCGGGGGCCGCGGGCGGCGACAGACTGGCGGGGGGGGGCGCGGGCGGCGGGAGATCGGCGGGGGGGCGGCGGGAGATCGGGCGGCGAGAGACTGGGGGGGGACGGACTGCGGGAGATCGGCCGGGGGGGGGGCCGCGGGCGGCGGGAGATCGGCGGGGGGGGGCTGCGGGCGGCGAGAGACTGGTGGGCGGGGGGGCGTGGGCGGCGGGAGATCGGCCGGGGGGACTGGCGGGGGGGGGGGGCGCGGGCGGCGGGAGACGGGGGGGCCCCGCGGGCGGCGGGAGACCGGGGGAGGGGTGTCACGGTACTGAAATAGTTTGGTACCGTGTAAATCAATGGGTGCACGAAATATTATGTGAAGGGGGTCATAACAGGTGTCTTATGTATGTATCTATTCCATATGTGTGTATCTATTCCATATGTGTGTATCAATTTGGCAGTTGAAGTTATGATTATTGGCTCTGGACTGTCTGTCTTCCAAATATTGTGCTCTGCTGGGGAAGAAGATTCCTGAATACTGGGTGTCAGCTTGGCTTGGGCTGCCTGATGGCCCATTAAGGGACTATCAGCAACACAATGGACTCTGGGAGCTTGGAATGCTCCAATCCAGACAACAAGTCTACAAGAGGAAGCCTGGGCATAATGGCTTCTGCCTGCAAATGATGAGTCATGCATGGACATGTGATCTGCCCATGTGACTCCAGGACTCCATGGGGCTGGACTTTTCACAGCAGGAACAAAGAGGTGTTTGCAACTGGGAAAAAAAACTATAAATGAAGCTGCTACAGCCCCTCCATTTTCGTCTTTACCTCCAGACTTCAGCCTGCCTTGTGTCCAGCTTTGGATGGAACTTTGCTACTCTGGGAACTCTGGACAATGGTACTGACCCATCTCAGCAGAGATGTTTTCCAAAGACTTTGATTTGAACCTGCAGTTTATTCTACCTTTGCTGCAAGCCTGTGCTAAGAGATGTGCCATTACTGCATGTAATTGATTTCTTTTAACCATTCTTAACCCTCACCTATACCTTTTTCCTTTTATAATAAACCTTTAGATTTTAGATTCTAAAGGATTGGCTACAGCGTGATTTGTGGTAAGATCTCATTTGTATATTGACCTGGGTCTGGGGCCTGATTCTTTGGAATTGGGGAGAACCGTTTTCTTTATTTGGGGGATTGGTTTTCATAACCATTGATCCCCAGGACAGGTGGCTGCTGGTGGTGATACTGGGAATCTGGAGTATCTTAAGGGGATTGCTTGTGTGACTTGTGGTTAGCCAGTGGGGTGAGACCAAAGTCTGTTCTGTTTGGCTGGTTTGGTTTGCCTTAGTGTGAAGAAACCCCAGCTTTGGGCTGTAGTTGCCCTTTGGAAGCAATCTGTCCTGATCTGACACTCACAGTTGGATCCCACCAGGAACAGTACCGTCACAAGGGGGCCGTACGATCTGCCGTACGGGGCCCCAAAATTCCTGTCGCTGGCCCTGGTTGTAGCTAGAGGAGCGCTGTTCCAGCCAGCAGACACCTCTCACGGGTGAGCTAGCACTAGGGCACCGAGCCTCGTGGGACAATCTAGAGACAGCACTGTCCAGGGACAGCGCCTGCATTGGGTTGCCAGCAGGAACCAGACGCAGGCTCTCGAGTGAGCAGTAGGTGGCGCTCTGTGTGTTCTCTGTTAGCTCAGCAGCAGTAGACTTGTCAATCTTCATCTCCCGACTAGCGAGCAGGGCGGTACAAGGAGCTGCATGGTTAATGGGGGTTGGAAAGCATGTAACTCGGTGCAGAGACCCTGAGCACTAGAGCGCATGAGCCATGACTGTCAGAGCCTGGCACTGGGTTCGCTCCCCCTCCCCCCGTCTGCAGCCCACTTGTGCAGTTGCTCCATGAGCTATAACCTAGGAGGACTGTGACCTCTCCTGAGGTTGCGAAGCATGTGGCTTTCTGAAA
Source organism: Sternotherus odoratus (assembly GCA_032164245.1). Lineage (NCBI taxonomy): Eukaryota > Metazoa > Chordata > Testudines > Kinosternidae > Sternotherus > Sternotherus odoratus. The sequence goes on from JAVMKO010000008.1 coordinate 33,582,525, forward strand.
AAGGCCCTTAGACCACACTGGCAAGCTATTGGTGGACTCTGGCTTGGAGCTTGCTGCACCTTCATCTTGGCTGCAGGGCAAGGGGCGGGGAGCTGCTTCCTTGGCAAACACCAAACGTATTTTGCCAGCTACATGTGACAGCTGCAAAATGCACAAGTGTCGTGTGTCCTGCATGGCACTGGACAGGCTGCCTGGGGTACCCCCTGCCTTGTATCCTCTGGAGAGCCGCGTGCCCTGGCCCCTCATGGGCCCTTCCCTTTATTGCCTGATGATTTCACTGCATGATTCCTGTGTCCTTTAGTCAGCAGCAGGAGGGAATCAGGGAATTAGAGACTCATGATCTTCACCTCCCCAAAGCTGGGGGGTCCCCCAAGAGCCTTGGGGGGGCTGCCTCAAACTGGAGGGGAACAGCAGCAAGCACCCCCTCATTCTCATTCACCGCAAGCTCAGTATACCCAGCCCCCTCGCAGACAGGATCTGTGCCCAGTGATGGGGGGCAGGGCTTGGGGGTTGGTGAGTGGGGAAGAAGGGGTCAGAGAGTGAGGGCAATCAGAGGGGAGGCAGGGGTTGGGGAAGGAGAGAGCAAAGAATGGGGGTTCGTGGGAGGGCAGATATCCAGGGGGGCTGGAACTAGGGTCCTGGGGGGAGCTGCTGCCCTCCCAACTCAAAGTGGTTTCCATCATATGCAGGATTTACAGATTGAATCAATGGTGCTCAACACCCCCCACTGTACAGCCCCTGCTGAGACCCAGAGGAGAGAATCCAGTGCTGAGCCCCTGGCAAGGGTGGTGACCCCCACATCCCACCTGTGGGGCAGAGTCTAGGTCAGGAAGAGGTGATTGCTGGCTCTGCCGTAGGCACTGTGGGTTTGCCAACCACCAGCCTATCAAGTCCAGCTGCCTCAAGGCTGTGCTGGGGTCAGGGGCCCTGACACAACTGTGCACAGAGCCCAGAGCAGGAGGGGCAGCCTGCCCCATAGCTCACGGGGCAGGGTGAAAGAGTAGGGAGTAGCCTGACCAATTGCTCAGAGGAGGGGAGGAAGAGGAGGATCAGACAGACCCATCGCTCACAAACAGGAGGGGAGAAAGGGAGCAAACTGACCCATTACTCACAGGGGGCAGGGGAAGAGGGGGAAGACTTTCCCCATTGCTCACAGCAGCGGGGAGGAAGAAAAGGCAGGTAGCTAATGATGTTCACCAGTTCTCCTTTATTCCCTAGTTTGCTAACACATCAATGAGCTCTACTGGGCTGAGAGGTCCCATTTCCCTTGGAGAATGTCCCACGGGCTGTAGCCCCTGCTTGTTTCACCTGACTGCCTGGTGCTGATAGGACTGCTGGTTCGCAACGTCCTGGAGCACCCACCTAGGGCCAGCATCCTTTACAGTGAAGACTGGTGCAAAGGTTCCGTCTGCTTCCGGGGGCTGCGCTTCTCCCCTGCTGCACCCTCCTCCAACGGCCAAGCTGGCTCGCCAGCCCCCAGCCCAGGGCACACTGAACTTGGGGATTCTTTGTTCTATCTGTCCATTTTTTGCCCTCCCAATTTCCACCTGGGCTGTTTCCTGCCGTGATCTACACCCTCTCTGTTACCCTCACACGGGCAATTTCTGTTTCTAGAAGGAGGCTTTTGGCTTGGCTAAGCTACAGTTATACCTTCTTACTTTCCTGCTGGTGTCCCTGTGAAGCGCTAGCCAGGCCTCCAGGGACCTCCCTGCTGCATGAAAGGATGTTAGTGCCTCCCTTTTCACTCTAGGCCCCTTAGACAAGCTTCCTAAGTGACTGAACTGTCCCTTTCCAAAGTCCAAACAATCCCTCTCCTACGCAGGGTAAGCATTTTTCCCAAAGGGAAAACAGGACAGCATGCAGGGCTGGCCTGAGCCACTTGCCTGAGGACTGCCCTCTTTCTCCCTGCATGTGGGACTGGCCCAAGCCCTGCCTCCCCGCTGCACAGGGCTCGCGTCAGAGCCCAGCCTGCTCCCTGTGTGGGGCTGGTGTCACTCCTCACCCAAACCCTGTCTGACCTCCACCACGGCTGTTGCCTGAACCCTGCCTGCTCCCCACTTGGGCTGGTGTTGCTGCTTGCCAGTCTTGTTCCCACCCCCACAGGGCTGGTGTCACCGCTTAGCCCCCCGCATGTTCCTCTGCACCTGTGACGAAGTGGGAGTACTGTGTGTGCGTGCCTCAGTTTCCCCTATGCATTTCTTGGGCCTCTATGTGGAGGGAAAGGAATGTAAGGGTGATGCAAAGCAGAGCCACTGCAGGTATTCATAGGTGAAGCTGTAACCTGACCCCAAGTGGGGGAGGGAGGTCAGCTGAATCTGTTGGAGGGAGGTCAGGTGATACCTGAAGCCCGGGAAAGGAACAAAGGAGCAGGGAGTGGCTAGAGGGGGTTTGAGACAGTCGGGGGCTGGGTCTAGCTGGGAAGGGGAGAGAAGCCATCTCGCTCTCTAGCCCCAAGATGGATCCAGCGGAGGGCTCACGCTCGCTGGCTGCATGGTCTGTGTTGGACCAGATGGAAGTCATCGAATAAACCTGGGGAAGAAGCAGGAGCCCAGAACCTGGGTCTCACCTCCTGGCATCCCCCAGAAAGGCCTGACTGAGGGACCCTGTTGAGACTGAGAAGCTGTGAGTTGAATGGTGTTCCTGAAATCTCAAATAAACCGTCTGCTGGTTGGCTGAGCGTCACGTTTGACTGTGGATTTGGGGTGCAGAACCCATGGGCTCCCCCAGGACCCCGCCCAGGCGGGCTTGCTGGGGGAAGCACATGGAGGGGCAGAAGGTGCTGAATGCTCCGAGGTCAGACCCAGGAAGCTGGAAGTGGATACCCGTGAAGCTCCTGGCCTGGGAAACAGGCTGTGTACGGAGAAGGGGCCCTCCACCCGAAGTCCACTCTGGCTTCCTAGGGAGCGGTTCCAGACCATCGCCCGGGCGCTCCATGACAGCACCCCACTAGGGGTGCATGCCCCTTTTTTGGCAAAAGTGGTCATTTGTCCCATTTTCTCTTGTCAACTGATGCTGTTGACCAATTGCCAAGAGCAAATGGGATAAAGGCCCAGCTTTGCCAAAAAAGGCAGGATGGCCAGAAGAGGGCTTAGAAAAGGGATCATTCCCAGCCAAAACAAGCTATATGGTCACCCTACCGCTAAGGATGTTGAACTGAACTCTAATGAGATCACTGTTGCTTAGTGAGTTAATCCTAGTTACGTCTTGAACCGGTTTCCAGCTGTGCCTCAGGATGATGCTGAGCGAAGCCTCTCGTGTGCGCTCCAGAACCAGCCATTCCATGATGCAGCTGGGCAAGGTGGCAAGATGTTGCTTCCCCAAACTTCGTCCTGAAGTGACCTTTGGCCGGTTAATATGCGGGTTGTCGACCCCCCTGTTATTGCTGTTTTCTCCGACCTTGTCGCTTTGATTTCCCCCAACAGGGAGCACCCGGTTTCCTTCCCTGAGTGGGAGGCTGGCAGAACCCTGCTCATGTGTTGGCAGACCTTGTGAGCGCTGCCCGTAACGATGTTCTTGGGGGGCTGCCTCTGCGTGGAGTTCTGATCTCTCTGGGTCCCCTCCTCATTCCTACGCCCATGTCTCCCTCCCTGGACAGGTCAGAGCCAGCTGTTACAGCCCCCACTGCTCTTTGTCCCCCGAGGGCTCAGCAGGGCTGGCTCGGCTGAAAGCCTCTCCAGGGCCAAATATTCCAGGTCACCTAGTCAGGGTTTCAGCTCCTCGCAATGGCAGACAGACATTTATAGCTCTGATTTCTCATGATGGGCCTGCTTGTATCTAATGCCCTAGCCAGAAAACCCTGTTCCTCTCCTGGGCTGGAGATCTGTGATCTCAGCCTGGCTCTGCTCCACTTCTGTGGGGATTTCTGTCCCAGTCTTTGCTGGTTGCAGAGATACCTTCATATTAGTGACATCCCTGTGTGACGTGCTGGTGCGAGATGAGTGCTCCTCTGTGTCTGATGCTTTTCCTCCAGCTCCTGGCTGACATAACTCCAGACCACAGTCATTTTCTGTGCCAGGAGCCTGGTTCTCTCTGGCTAAGGTGGAGTCTGTCCCTCCCATCCAGGCTCTCCCTGTCCCACGGCACTCCCAGTGCCCCATGCATGCAACAATGACCTGTTGCTGCAGACATCGGGGTGCTGCTTGTGCACCCCAGGGTGTTGCTCCAAAAGAAGCATGCTCACACCCCAATTCCTTTATTGGTTTGGTAGCAATCACAGCAGCAGCAGCAAATGCTGGAGGAGGATCTCTGGGAGAAACATCAGTTGGAGCCAAGTGGTTAGGAGAGCAGCCACCCTGCTGGGTCCAGCTCCAGGTCTCAAAGGAAAGACCAGACCAGCCTCCTGCACCCTCCTGTGCTTCCAGGGCCCCAGAATGGTGCTGGGCTGGAGTACCCCACTGGGTTCCTGGGGGTGGGCAGATGCTGGGAGTGGGGCTGGGGAGGCACACCTGAGCACTGAGGTCTGGGAGAGGCCATCGTGTCTGAGTGAGCTGCTGAGTGGGAGGATGGGAGGAGAGGGGAAATACGTGCCTAAGTCATTCCTGTGCTGCTGCAGAGCCTGGTGCTTGGACAGATGGTGGTGGCTTGGGCCTGCCCTACTCTAGGTCTGCTGGGGCCAGTCCAGCCCCCTCAGGGGATATCCATGTGGCTAGAGCCCCACTAGATCCCACAGCAGCTGAGGAATAGCCAGGGGTAGGGATGCTGATGCCTGCTCCCTGCCCTGCCCCGCCATCCCCAGACCCCTGAAAGGCCCTGAAACATTGGGGCCCCTTCTTACACAGCCAGCTCTTTGTCTCTGGCCAGGGCATCCCCAGGGGGCTGGGTGGCTGCCCAGAGAGCCTTTGGTCAGGCAAAGTAGGGGCATTTCCCCCCCAGCAGAGGGTTCTGGGTGCCGGGGGAGGGGAAAGTGGGTCGGGGCAGTTCTCTCTCCCCCCAGCAGAGGGTTCTGTGTGCCAGGCGGGTGGGTCGGGGCAGTTCTCTCCCCCCCCCCCCCCAGGATGAACAGATGCTTAAGGATACATTCACACCAAGAACACTGGAGACAAATTTGTACCTATGCCCCCAACCCGCTGCCAGGCTCCTGTGGGTGCTGGGGGAATGGTGCTGACTACCCCTGAGCATGGGGCGGAAGGACAGGGGCATGGCCTCTCCCCAGCCCTGCTGGCAGGCGCAGGGTGGCTGCAGGGCCCGCGGCTCAGGCCTCGTCATCACTGATATGCGTCCTGTCCTCAGCCAGACCACTCTCGTCAATGTTCTCCAGGGAGTCGGCGTGCTGCAAGGACAGCTCGGCCAGGCTGATGCTGGGTAGCGTGTTCTGCTCTGGGTACACCCAGGGCTTAAAGCCCGGCTCATGCTTCTGCTTCCACTCCCGATACTTCAGCCCCGCCTTGTAGATCTTCTTCATGGCCTGGAGGGACAGAGCAGCCCCAACCTGTCACTGAGACCCATCGGCCATCTGACCATCCCCCCTGGACCCAGGGATGGAACCTGCCCCGCAGTCGGTTCCCGTTGGCCGGAGCTTGCCAGGCCTATGCCCTTGGGTGCTTTCCTCCTGAGCCCCTCTCCAGGCTCCTCTGGGGTGCTGAGGGTCCCCGAGGGGGCCCGAAGGGGGGAGTGGGAGTCCTCCCCTTCCTGTGGCCTCACAGCCATGCTCAGGTGCAGGGTATTGGCTTGGCTCCAGCCCCACACACAGGAGGTGGGATAGGAGACCCCGGGAAGTCCCATCCCTGCTCTCATGCTGCCGGCCAGACTGGCACTGTAGCCACTAGGACAGGGTAGGCAAATTCCCCAAATAATGGCCCCCACCCCCTGACTGCCTCCTTCAGAATCCTAGACCCATCCACCCCCCCCTCTGCTCCTTGTCCCCTGACCGCCCCCTCCAGACAACCCCCACCCCTAACTGCCCCTGGGACCTCCCACCCCCTACCCAACCTCTTTCTCAGCACCTGGGAGGGAAGGGCTGGTGTCATGGCACCCCTGGGGGTCCCCCAGCAGGGGAATGTTCTCCCTTGAGTTCCTGCTGTTGGTGTGTCAGACTGGCTCAGCCCCATGCTGCAAGCATATCCTGGTGTGTAGTTCACCCAGTCCATGAACCTCCTGCCTAAGCCCACCCCACCTGTGCTGCTGCAGCCACAGAGAGACAACTCAGCTCCATAGGGAGAGACAAGTCCTGGAGCAGGCCTGAGCGAATCAAAGCTCTGGAGGCTCTTAGCTGTAACAAGAGGCCCGTGAGCTTGCACCAGCGAGGGCATGTGCCTGGGATGGAATCACAGACATGCTGTTTGTCCACAGTGCTGGGAGCTGCATGAACTCATGGCCACACTAAGGATACATCTACACTACTTGCCAGATCGGCAGGTGTGATGGAGTAGGAATGCTCTTAATGCTTCCTCTGACTATTGTGCAAAGGTGTCCATACCTAAAGCTGTAATTTAACTCCAGGTGGGAGAGGGAGGTCAGCTGACCTCCTGACTGGGAAAGAGACAAAGGAAAGCAGGGGAGGGGCTGGAGAGTGAGTTTCAGTCTGAATCTGGTTGAGAAGAGGCAGAGAGCTCCAGGCAGGCTGCCTGGCTCTCTGGCCCCCAAAATGGATCCAGCGGAGGGATCGTGTTTGCTGTATGGTCTGTGTTAGACCATGTACCTGTCATCTAATAAACCTCTGTTTTACTGGCTGGCTGAGAGACACGTCTGACTGTGGCGTTGGGGTGCAGGATCCACGGGTTCCCCCAGGACCTCCCCTGGCCTGGCTCTCTGGGGGAAGCGCACGGAGGGGCAGAATGTGCTGAATGCTCCGAGGTCAGACCCAGGAAGGTGGAAGCTGTAACCTGTGAAGCTCCTAGCCTTGGAGACAGGCTGTTTACGGAGAGGAAGCTTCTCCCCGGAGTCCTGACTGGCTTGTAGGGAGCAGTGCCAGAGCATCACCGCGGGCACACTGTGACAGTGGGTAGTGATCAATCTATCAGGGATAGATTTATCATGTCTAGTGTGTAATCTTAGGTCAACCTTCCCAGCCCCCCAGTGTAGACCTGGCCTTAGATGGCCTAGGCAGCTGCTCACCATTGACCATGTATTGCACAGAATGCACCTTTGCAGGTACCATGGGGCAGTGGTTTGGACACCCTGCGGTCTAATTGATCTTCAAGGCTGCAGAACAGAGCCGCTGCATGATATGCAGGGGATGACTGGATCCACCAGGATGGGGAGGGACTTCCCCAGAGAAATTCCCCCTTTCTCTGCTGCTGGTGGGATCTGGTGGACACACCCATACCATTGCTATACCATGGCTGCACAGGGCTGGTGTAGCTGAACCTCGTCTCTTTCTGCTTTGCTCAGCTGTATTTCCCTGTCACTGCCCTGCTCCTCCCTGGGCCTGCAGGCACCAGTGTGTTGTCCCCTTACTAAAACTCAGTGGGTTTTTTTTGGTTGGCTAGCTCCCAGTACTAAAAGTATGGGGAAGGGTCAATAGGAAACTGACAGTCCCCACGGCCAAAGGGGAGAGACCAATGCTCCAGGTCCCTTGATTGATTCTGTTTGTTTTAAACCTGCTGCCTATTCATTTCAGTGGGTGATCCCTGGTTTGTGGGCCATGTGAAGGGGTGACTAGCATTTCTCTAGTCACTGTCTCCACACTAGTCATGATTTTATTGCCCTCTATCATAGTCCCCCTCAGTCATCTCTTTTTTTCCAATCTTTGTAACCTCCTTTTCTGGGATAGCTCATGCCCCCTAGGGTGTGACTGTACCTGCAGAACAGCACCAGTCCCGCTGCACCCCAGTGGGGTGCTCCCCACGGCTGCACTAGCCAAGCTGTTGCTGAGAAGACAAAAGGCCTTTTTGCCATCGCAAGCTGTTGTCACTAGGGGCTAGCGGCTGGGGTAGCTATCCCGGCAAACTTTTTCTAGTGTAGCTGAGGGCTGTGTGAGCAGCCTCGGGAAAGCGGAGCCACTGGGGAAAGCTCCCCCCTGGGGGCACAGCCAGGCCAGATCAGAGACTGCTCTGTTCGCCAGGCCTTACTCTGATAACAGCCTCCAGGCCTTGCTTAGCTGTCACTCCGCTAAAGGGAAGCAGTGCCGCTAGCTGGATGAACCCGCCAGCACCCACTGCTCCTGCCAGCACCCACTGCTCCTGCCAGCACGTGGTAACACAGCCGCCGCCGCACCCAGCTTACCTTTGGCGCCACAAACTGGGACACTTTGTTCACCACCCACTTTGGTAACGAACCTAGAACAAACCCGAGTTACTCAGACAGCAAGTGAGGCAGCAAGCGCGCTCCTCTTGGGCTGTCTGTCCCTTTCCGTCCTTGTGTCTGGCAGTCCAACGGTCTAAAGGCAGCTTGGGAATAGGTAGTGTACACTCCGTGAGGCCCAGTCCCTCCCTGGCGCCAGTGTCCCCCATCAGGGCTCTAAGCTCCTGTCTACACTCAGAGGTAACAAAGTCCTGTGGCACCTTAAAGACTAACTATAAAGTTTTGAAGCATAAGCTTTCGTGGGCTAATACCCACTTCGTCGGATGGAAGCAGTGGAAGTGTCGTTTCTTGTTAATTCTCCTGTGACGGCAGTGCTGGAGCACTAGTGTAGACAGGGTTAAGGCTCCCGAGGGCTCCTGGGTTCGCCCACTGCACAATGGATGGGCTTGGTCTCTGCCCCCCACCTCAGAATGTCAGTAATACAGTGAAACCTCGATATAACGGACTAATTCGGGCGAGGGGGTGTCCGTTAAAGCCGAAAGTCCGTTATTTAATAATTTTTAAAATTTTTTTAAAAAATTATTAAAATTATTAAATAACGGACTTTCGGCTGACAATGGACACCCCCCTCGCCCGAATTAGTCCGTTATGTCGAGGTTTTACTTTTATCACGGCCGGGAGCCGTGAGTCAGCCCGCCCGCCCGGGAGCCCGGCTGCTGGGACCCGGGCGGGAGCCGTCAACCTGCCCGCTCGGGTCCCGGCTTCGGGGAGCCGGGCGGGGGGGTTGACAGCTGGGGAGCTGGGCGGGTGGGCTGACAGCTCCCACCCGGCTCCCCGCTGTGGGGAGCCGGGCGGGAGCTGTCAACCCGCCCGCCCGGGACCCCGGCTGCTGGGACCCGGGCAGGAGCTGTCAACTCGCCCGCCCCGCTCCCCGAAGCGGGGAGCCGGACAGGAGCTGTCAACTCACCCGCCCCGCTCCCCGCTGCGGAGAGCCGGGCGGGAACAGTCAACCCCCCCCCGCCCGACTCCCTGCTGCGGAGAGCCGGGCGGGAACTGTCAAACCCCCCCCCCCCCGGCCGGCTCCCCGCTGCGGAGAGCCGGGCGGGAACTGTCAACCCCCCGCCCCCGCCCGGCTCCCCGCTGCGGAGAGCCGGGCGGGAACTGTCAAACCCCCCCCCCCCCGCCCGGCTCCCCGCTGCGGGGAGCCGGGGGGCGGGGGGGGGGGGTTTGACAGCTCCCGCCGGGCTCCCCGCTGTGGGGAGCCGGGCGGGAGCTGTCAACCTCTGCGGGGAGTGACAGCTCCTGCCCGGCTCCCCGGGGCGGGAGCCGGCAGCCCCCGAATAACGGATTTCGGATGCATCGGAAATTTTGTCCGTTGCATCCGAAGTCCGTTAAATCGGGGTCCGTTAAATCGAGGGTTTACTGTACTGCAGAACCCACCAGGAAACCGGTTTATGCATAAAACCCACAGGCAGCTTTCCTGGCGTGCCCCATGGAAACCGCCTGGTCCCTGCCTGGATCCCACAGGGAGCTCCTTGGGGCAGGGCTCAGGTGGGACATCTGAGCCGCTCCAAGGACACTGCCTGCAGCTGTCATTAACCATAACTGTCCAGCTGGGCTCTAGGAAGGAGGTGAGAGCTCCCCAGCTGGGCTGGGTCTGCTCTCCTGGCTGGGGCTGTGCAGCCCAGCAAACGCTCCCCCCCCCCCCACCCGGGGCAGGCAAAGGAGGCACCCGATCTTGCAGGATAAGCCAGGGGCCAAGCCTTTCCTGGCCGGCTGAGTGCCCCCTCAGCCCCACTGCTGTGGTGGCTCCTGACCGACCCCAGTGCTGGAGGTGTGGAGTGCCCAGCCCCATGGCTGCAGCTGAAGGGGGGCTCCCTCCTCAGCACTGTTCGGACTGGCTGGGGATCTGTCTCTTGTGGGCTGAGCAGGGCAGAGGGCTGGACTCTGGCCCCATATAGCCCTATACAGCTTCCTCCCACCTCAGTGACATCAGTCCAGGGGTGCTCAGTAACAGAAATCCCAAGAGCCTCAGCACCATCTCACTGCTCCCTGAGGGAGGGGGCAGGTTTGGGCTGCTCTGGGACCCTGAACCTATATCAAACAGCTCTTTACCTCACAGCAGCCTCCAGAGCTTGGGGAGCAGGGCTGTGGGGCTGCCAGTGCCCTGGGGATGGGCTCAGAGCTCGGGAGCAGGGATGTGGAGCTGGTAGTGCCCTGGGAATAGGCTCAAAGCTTGGGGGCAGGGCTGTGTGGGTAACAGTGCCCTGGGGATGGGCTTGGGGGGGGCAGGGTTGTGGGGCTGGCAGTGCCCTGGAGATGGGCTCAGGGGCTAGTTCTGCGGAGACAGCGGGGAACAGAAGGCTGCAGCAATGTCCCCAAGGGAGCCCAGCAGAGAAAGGGTGGCGGGGGGAAGGAGAAGTGGGCAGCAAGCCCCTCTAGCCCATGGGCACTGGGCAGAGAGGTGGTGCTCAGCATGTCCATCTGAATGGGTCTCACAGAGTCTTCTGCTGCCCTACTGATGTCCCCTGAGCTGCCCTGCAGCAAAGGGCTGGCTGCTCCCTTGGTGACAGGCCCCCCTGGGGATGGTCTGTGTTCGTTCCTCTCTGTTTATCACCAGTTTTGTGTTTGGGGGGGTACCAGGAAATTGGCTCCATCACTTTTGGGGATGTCCCCCCCCCAGGTACAGCATGTCAAGCATTACCTCCCCCTGCATGGAGCTGCCTCTGCCCCCCAAGCCACCTCTGCCCTGCCAGGAGCTGCAGTATTCCCCCTGGCTCATGTGCCATGCTGGGTGCTCACCTCGGGGGTCCACCTGGGTGAGGTAGTAGAGGGTGCAGCTGTGGGGACCATTGGCCTTGACCAGGTAGCCCGTCTGCAGGGACACGGCCCTCACAAAGTCCTTCCGCGGTGGGTACTTCTGCAGAGAGACACAGCTCAGTGCCTGCCATGCACCAGCTCTCCAGGCAGCCACGCCACACAGGGGCCGGGCTCCAGCCCACTCTGCTACAAGTTGCGCCCCTGTGGCTGGGAGGCCAGGTCCAGCACCAAGGCTTGGCCTGGCTGGGCCTATCCCACCAGCATTGCCCTGAGCCTCACCCCTGAGCCAAAAGGCCATTGGCCGATGCCAGGCTGGGGAGACAAGCTGGCGGGAGGGGGAGTGCCTGGCTCCTCTGGGTGGTGCCAGGCAGCAGGAGCAGAGCTGCGGTTGGCGGGGCAGGGCTCACCGGGTGCTTGACGCTGTAGTTAATGATCATGTAGTCGTTGCCCAGGGGCAGCCAGGAGCGAAGGGTGACGAAGTCTCTGTTCTTCAGGGGGCTTGGGCACTTCCCTGCAAGGGAGAGAGGCTGTTATCCCTTAAGCACCTGCAGTCATGTCCTCCCACCCCCTCCCAGGGACACCCCACGCTGGGTTCACTCGCACAGCTAGGACCTCGGCCAGGGCCCAGTTTGGTTCCCAACTTTCTAATTACAGTAAACCCTCGATTTAACGGACCTCGATTTAACGGACTTCGGATGCAACGGACAAAATTTCTGAGCAAGCTGATGCATTCCTGATCCATTTCTGGCGGGCTGGCTGCCGGCTCCCGGCTGCTGCCCGGGTCACGGCAGCGGGCTGCCGCCTGGGTCCAGGCAGCGGGCAGGCTGGCTGCCGGCTCCCGCCTGCGGGCGGGCTGGCTCCTGGCTCCCGCCCGGGTCCCGCCAGCAGGTGGGCTGGCTGACGGTTCCCCACTGCCGCCCGGGTCCCAGCAGCCGGGACCCGGGCGGGCTGGCTGCCGGCTCCCGGCTGCCGCCCGGGTCCAGGCAGCGGGCGGGCTGCGGAGCTGCCGCCCCAACCCTGTGGCTGGCGGGCTGCTGCTCCAACAGCTCGGTTTTTTTTTTAAATTAAATAACGGACTTTTTCATTTAACGGACACCCCCTTGCCCGAATTAGTTCATTAAATGGAGGTTTTACTGTATACAAAATGGAATAACTTTGCTCCGCCCCTTCTCAGAGGCCCCGCCCCCACTCCATCCCTATTCTTCCCCACCCTCACTCACTTTCACTGGGCTGGGTTTGGAGAGAGGGAGGGGGTATGGGCTCTGGACTGGGGTGCAGGCTGTGGGGTGGGACCAGAAAGGAGGGGCTTGGGGTGTGGGAGGGGACCACAGGCTGGGCCAGAGAGTTCAGGTGCAGTGGGGCAGGTGTGGGCTTTGGGGCTGGGGCTGGAGATGAGGGGTCTGGGGAGCAGGAGGGGGCTCTTGGCTGGGGCAGGGGCTTGGGGTATGGGAGGGGGTCCAGGATCCTAGCGGCACTTACCGCAGCTCTGAGGAAGCAACTGCCAGGTTCCTGCAGCCTCTAGGAGCATGGACAGCCTGGTGGCTCTGCACAGTGCCTTCGTGCCCTCAGGCACCACCCCCTGTAGCTCCCATTAATCATGGTTCCCAAGTTGCCAATTGGGAGGGGGCAGCGCGTGGCACTTCCCTGGCTGTCTATGGGCTCCAGGGACCTGGTGGCTGCTTCTGGGAGCAGCGCAGAGCCAGGGCAGGCAGGGAGCCTGCCTTAGCCTGCTGAACAGCTGACAAGACTTTTCACGGCCTGGTCACCCGTGCCGACCGGAGGTGCCAGGTCCCTTTTCTGGTCTAAAACCCGGTGCCTGCCAACACTAGGACTGAGGCCCTGCTTGCCGGGAAGAGTAGCAGGTGAGGGGCCCAGGGGAGGGGAGGTCCGTTGCCCCCACTCACAGGCATAGTATCCCACATCAGCGTTGGCTGTCAGGCGCCCAATGTCGTAGGTCTCGATGACATTGGAGTCCCATTTCTTGCGGTAGTGGGTGTCGTGCAGCACGTCGTAGAGCGTCGCAGCTGGCACGTCCTTGCAGGCGATGTGCAGCTGCAAGGGGATGATGGAGGGAGGGCTGGCAGTCAGCGAGGCACTGACAGGAGCCCAGCATGCCTGTACAGGCCTGGGGTTGTGGGCAGGGCGCACCAGGGACAAGTGTGAAAGAGGGGCACATGCATGTGACAGCAGCCGTCTGCCCATGTGTGTCAGATACGTCGGCACAAAGGGGTAGTGTGGCTCATCGCGGTCAGTGTGTGGGTGTGTATGGGGGAGCAGAGTGCGTGCTAGGATAACAGCATTCTAGAACTGGAAGGGCCCTTCAGAGGGCATCTAGTCCAGCCCCCAGCACTGAGGCAGGACTAACTACAGGATGGGGTCTAAATTAGCTGTTACCGCTCAAGAAAGAGATCTTGGAGTCACTGTGGATAGTTCTCTGAAAACATCCACTCAGCGTGCAGGGGTGATCTAAAAAGCGAACAGAATGTTGGGAATGCTTAAGAAAGCGATAGAGAATAAGAGAAAATATCATATTGCCTCTATATAAATCCATGATATGCCCACATTTTGAATACTGCATGCGGATGTGGTCATGCCATCTCAAAAAAGATATATTGGAATTGGAAAAGGTTCAGAAAAGGGCAACAAAAATGATTAGGGGCATGAAATGTCTTCTTATGAGGAGAGATTAATAAGACTGGGACTTTTCAGCCTGGAAAAGAGACATCTAAGGGGGAATATGATAGAGATCTATACAGTCATGACGGGTATGGAGAAAGTAAATAAGAAAGTGTTATTGACCCCTTCTCATAACACAAAACCTAGGGGCCACCAAATGAAAATAATAGGCAGCAGGTTTAAAACAAACAAAAGGAAGTATTTCTTCACACAATGCACAGTCAAGCTGTGGAACTCCTTGCCAGAGGATGTTGTGAAGGCCAAGAATAGAACAGGGTTCAAAAAAGAACTAGATGAGTTCATGGAGGATAATGCCTATTAGCCAGAGGGGCTCCCTGAGTCTGGTTGCCCGCCTGCTCAGCTCTGCCTCAGCTCCCAAACCCACACTTCAGCCACACAGAGCGGGGCTAGCGTGGATTCTGCTGGGTGTGCAGCCAGCTGGCGATGCAGTGGGCTTATGGGAGCCAGAGAGCAGGGAGAGGAGCCTGGGGAATTAATGTGTGACACTCAGCGATGCTGGCTTTGTTCCCTTCCCCCAGTCACGTGACCTGGGGCTGGGATCCCAAAGGGCTGCCTCTGGCACATGACAGAGGCTGGAATTAAATGCATATTAAAAATGCCAAGCTGAGCCAAATGCCCCATCCCCAGAGGGCACTCAGGGTGATGGCTGCACCTTGGCATGGGGCTTTGGTCTCTCTGTGGATGTCTGACCGTTCCATCTGGGCTCTGAGCAGTGCCCCTCACTGAGATCTCTGGCAGGAATGACCATCCCTGCCCTCTGTGGGTCTAATCATGTGGCCCCCACTTGTGCTAGGAGCAAGTCCTGGTCGGGGGCTGCATTGGGTCTGCCCTGGAGCCTGTGTTCGCTGCTTCCTGTACGTCTCACTGTCAGCGGCAGGGTGGGGAGGACAAAGGGAGGTGATTGGCAGGACATTTGTGGGATCCCAGCCCTGCCGAGGCTCTGCTGCCTGTCTGGAGGCTGTGGCTTTCTGCTCTGTTCTCCGGGCTGGGGCTGTGTGTGCCCCAGGCTGACAGAGCACAGCTCTCTGTCCCCCTCCAGGGGCTGGCGCACGGAGCACTCCACTGAGTTCGAGTTCACAGGGGGTCTGGTAGCTCAGACAGGCGAGGTTCCTGTGCCAGGCTCTGATGGGGTGGGTCTGGTTCCTACTGCTGCTGGCAGGGCAGGAAGCTGGCTGGTGGCTCCAGCTCCTGACCTAGCCGCGGGGGGCACTTTTTAGGAGAGTCCTGGAGCCATCCCACCCACCCACACTGCAGGGGGACAGGCCCCTGAGGCCCTGCAGGGGCTGGGGTATTTGGGGATCTGGCTACTCTGTCCCAGGAAGCTGTGGGCAATGAGCACTGGCCCAGCTCCCGGGAGGTAGAATCTATGCACACAGGCTGGCACTGGTGCTGGGATGGCCCGGAGCTGTCAGAGCGCTTGCATGGGCATGCCTTGTTTTGCCCAGTGGCTTGGCCTCTGGCTCTCTGAAACAAGGGGCAGCTGCATGCTGGGCGGGAGATCTCTGCCCCCAGGTGAGGGTGTGAGAAGTGGGCACCTCCTGGGCCCTGGGGCTGTGAACGTTGCAGGCAGCCAATCTCCCCCCCCCCCTCCAATCAAACCCTCTCATCTGAAAACCGATCCAACTATCCCTGTGCATTGTCCCATCCAAATCACGCCCCAGAGCAAGCAGGGTTGGATTTCTCTCCCTGGTCCCTGGCTGGACCCTTTGAGATCAGCGGTAACCAAAGCGATTAACTGGTAACCCAAGCTGTAGCACGGTATCAAGTCCTCGAGAGAGCAGGTGCATTATTGATAAGTCCCCCTAGCCTGGGTGCCCCTCAATGCTGTGTGGCTGCAGCACTGGGTGGGCTGACGGACGTCTACAGCTCCTCATTAGAGGCCCTGCATTTTTGATGAGATGCTCAGCAGCTGCCAGGTAACTTGGCAGCCTATACAAAGGGCTGTCTCATCGTCTCACCCCCCTCCCCTCCCACACCCACACACCCACACACACACGACCCCCACCCCTCTCCCCAGTTAATCTCTGACGGCCCTCCCAGCTCCCCCCCAGAAGTCTCCCATAGGCACCTTGTGGCCCAGTTTGTTTGCGTAGCAGATGCCCTGGGACGGCACTGGTGAAACATTAACCTCTTTTCCTCTCCTCCTGTGGGCAGGCGCTGGGATGTCTGGCAGCCTGCTCACTGCCCTCATTGCATGTCCACCTCCTCCGCCTGCAGCCTCTGGCCCCTGCCCCCTGCCCCAATGGCACTGCTAGGTGTAGAGTGAAGCTGGACCTAGGACAGAGAGGCCCAGGTCCCCTCAACTCCCGTACTCCTATAGAGCACCTGGCCAACAGCACAATGCTGAAGAGTATCTGAGCAAAGGTGGTTGAGGTAGGCAGGTTCCAAGCCTCCAGCTCTGCAGCTTGACTCAGCTGACTGGAGGCGTTGAGAGGTGGCTTAGCAGAGCTCAGACAGAAAGACTAGCTTGGCTTAACAGTGAAATCCTTGCATTCTTTAAATGCAAAAAAGCAGCTTACAAGAAGTGGAAGGTTGGACAAATGACCAGGGAGGAATATGAAAATAATGCTCAGACATGCAGGAGTGAAATGAGGAAGGCCAAATCACACTTGGAGTTGCAGCTAGCAAGGGATGTTAAGTGTAACAAGAAGGGTTTCTTCAGGTATGTTCGCAACAAGAAGAAAGTCAAGGAAAGTGTGGGCCCCTTACTGAATGAGGGAGGAAACCTAGTGACAGAGGATGTGGAAAAAGCAAATGTACTCAATGAAGCCTCTGTCTTCACGAACAAGGTTAGCCCCCAGATTACTGCACTGGGCAGCACAGCATGGGGAGGAGGTGAGCAGCCCTCTGTGGAGAAAGAAGTGGTTCGGGACTATTTAGAAAAGCTGGACAAGCACAAGTCCATGGGGCCGGATGTGCTTCATCCGAGGGTGCTAAAGGAGTTGGCGGATGTGATTGCAGAGCCATTGGCCATTATCTTAAAAAACTCATGGTAGTCAGAGGAGGTCTAGAATGACTGGAAAAAGGTTAATGTAGTGCCCATCTTTAAAAAAGGGAAGAAGGAGGATCCAGGGAACTACAGGCCAGTCAGCCTCACCTCAGTCCCTGGAAAAATCATGGAGCAGGTCCTCAAAGGAATCAATTCTGAAGCACTTAAAGGAGAGGAAAGTGATCAGGAACAGTCCGCATGGATTCACCATGTCACCATGCCTGACTAACCTAATTGTCTTCTACGATGAGATAACTGGCTCTGTGGGTGAGGGGAAAGCAGTGGATGTGTTGTTCCTTGACTTTAGCAAAGCTTTTGATACCGTCTCCCACAATATTCTTCCCAGCAAGTTAAAGAAGTATGGTCCGGATGAATGGACCATAAGGTGGATAGCAAGCTGGCTGGATCATCGGGCTTAACAGGTAGTGATCAATGGCTCCATGTCTAGTTGGCAGCCGGTATCACGTGGAGTGTCCCAAGGGTCAGTCCTGGGGCCGGTTTTGTTGAATATCTTTATCAATGATTTGAAGAATGGCGTGGACTGCACCCTCAGAAAGTTTGCAGATGACACTTGTCATGGAGTGTGGGGGAGTCCAGTCCCTGCACCCCCACTTCCTCTCAGCCAGCCAGTAGATTAGAAGGTTTATTTGAGATGACAGGAACACAATCCGACTCAGAGCTTCTCAGTACAAACAGGACCCCTCAGTTAGGCCCTTCTGGGGGGCAGGGAGTTGAGAACCCAGATTGGGGCTCCCACCTCGTCCCCAACCTCAGTCCTTCCCCAAGCTTCACCGAAAACCAACTCCCCCTGCTCCCTTCCCCCCA
Source organism: Sternotherus odoratus (assembly GCA_032164245.1). Lineage (NCBI taxonomy): Eukaryota > Metazoa > Chordata > Testudines > Kinosternidae > Sternotherus > Sternotherus odoratus. The sequence continues at coordinate 33,600,037 of JAVMKO010000008.1, forward strand.
GCCACTCCCCCAGCCTTTGTGCAGATACACACAGCCAGAATCAGAGAGGTAGCCGTGTTAGTCTGGAATAGCAGAGTTAACAAAGTCCTGTGGCACCTTAAAGACTAACTATAAAGTTTTGAAGCATAAGCTTTCGTGGGCTAATACCCACTTCGTCGGATGCTTGCACTGGAGGGTCGGGATAGGATACAGAGGGACCTAGACAAATTAGAGGACTGGGCCAAAAGAAATCTGATGAGGTTCAATAAGGACAAGTGCAGAGTCCTGCACTTAGGACGGAAGAATCCCATGCACTTCTACAGACTAGGGACCGAATGGCTAGGCTGCAGTTCTGCAGAAAAGGACCTAGGAGTTACAGTGGACGAGAAGCTGGACATGAGTCAACAGTGTGCCCTTGTTGCCAAGAAGGCTAACGGCATTTTGCGCTGTATAAGTAGGGGCATTGCCAGCAGATGGAGGGACATGATCGTTCCCCTCTGTTCCCAGGTTGTGGACAGGAGACCAGGGAGTATGGGCCAGGCACAGGTGATAAACAGCAGACAAGGAGCAGAGTTGGGGACAAACAAGGGCCAGAAGCCACAGTCAAGGGCCCATGGCAAGACGAGTGCTGGAGCAGAAGCAAGCAGGCACCTGCACTACTGCTCAGATAGCTCCCCATGCTGGCTTCCTGGTTTATATACCAGCATGAGTCAGTCAAGGGGCTGCCACTCAGGGCCTGCTGGGCGGTACTTCCTGTAGTGTCTAGCTTCCCAGGGTCCTCCAGCAAAACCCTAGCCTGGACTTCAGCAATACAGCAGGAGCAGCTGAGGCAGCCCCCGGTTTTTTCCCTGCAGGTTCTTAGTTGTCCCTGCCCACTGCTGCCAGTTCTCCTCTTGGTTATCTACCTTGCGTGATGGCTGTGAGAATAACTCGGTAGCCTGGTGGTTAGACTAATCATGTGAGGGGTGGAAGAGCAAGGAGCCTTTGCCCCGACTTCAATTATTACAGAGACAAAGTGGATAAGGTAATGTCTTTTACTGGACCAACTTTTGCTGATGGAAGAAACAAGCTTTCCAGCTACACAGAGCTCTTCTTCAGGCCTGGAAAAGGTACTGACAGAGTCACAGCAAAATACAAGATGGAGCAGATTGTTTAGCATAAGTAGTTTACTCATAGTGTAAAGGACCATTCAAGGGAAAGTGGCCTGTTCACACTTCTGCAGTCATAGAGCAAAATCCAGTGTCTTTGTTAAAACCATGATTTTTAGTGTTTAGTAGATTTTAGGAATTTAAGCTCCTGGGCTTGTTTTTTGAAGGTCTTATGCAGGTTTCCTTTGAGGACAGGGACAGAGAGATCAGATATTGAGTGAGTGATCTGTGAAAAGTGTTCATCCTCAGATGACAGGGTGTTTTTGTCTTTTATCATTTTTCTGTGGGAGTTCAGTACTTTTAGGTACCGAAAAAAAAAAGGATGGATATGGATGGGGCCTGGGGCGGAGGTTGAGCACCCCCCGGGAACTTAAAAAGTCAGCATCTCTGAGAGCATAGTGATTTGTGGTTTCACCCACACTATGTTATTGGGGCATTTAGCGCACTGGATGAGATACACCACATGTTGTGATAGGCATGTGTAGGACCCATAGATCCTGAAGGTGTGGATCATCGTAGCAATGGAGATATGTCTAGAGGTTTTGCATCTGTTGTTCTGTCAGAATCTGGTGCTGCTTTGAGTTGGCATGTCCTGCTTTGGAATCCTAGAATATCAGGGTTAGAAGGGACCTCAGGAGATCATCTAGTCCAACCCCCTGCTCAAAGCAGGATCAATCCCCAATTAAATGTGGAGAACTTGTTTCTGTTGATGAATTTGGTGAGGTTGGGGGGTTGTTTGAGAGCCAGAAGAGGGGGTTCTGGAAAGATTTATTTTATTTATTTCAGGATGTGGTCCCCATTGAATATGGGTTGTAATTAAAAAACAAGAAAAAAACGGAATGAGAAATCCTTAACAAATATCACATCCCCTGCAATCTCTCCACCACAGACAGAACAGCTATACAGTCCCTGAAAGTCAACCAGCAAAGGGGGTGCCATTGCCATTCTCAACTATGAAGACTACGCCAATGAGGCCAACCAACAACTCTCCAACACCACCTACTCACAGAAGAACCCACACCACAGTTCACCCAGGTACATCATCAAACCCTTCCCCAAACAACTCCAAGAGAAACTCTATAACCTCTTCTCCCACGAACCCATCCCAGGGGCCTTCTCCATGCTTCCCAAGATGCACAAACTAAGGAATCCAGGCAGACCCATCCTATCTGGCCATGGCACTCTTACTGAAGGAATATTGGGCCTCATAGAAACCATCCTCAAACAAACCTACCACACAAAGGGCCAGCTTCCTTCAGGACACAGTTGACTTCCCCAGATACACCGTAACATTAACAGCCTCCCTGAAAACACCACCCTTGCCACCTTGGATGTCACTTCTCTATACACCAACATCCCTCACAATGGCGGCATTGCTGCCTGCCTCACATATAACAGAGGCTCAATTTAAATGTATACTCCAAATTAAAAAACATAGTAAGAGAACCAAAAAAGTGCCACCGTGGCTGAACAACAAAGTGAAAGAAGCAATGAGGGACAAAAAGGCATCCTTTAAAAAGTGGAAGTTAAATCCTATTGAGGGATGCAGTTGTGCAGTGGAGTCAAAACTGGGACTTGGGTGCCTACATCTTGTAACTGTACAAGAGAACCACAGGCTAATCTACATCATTCAGCAACAGCAGCTCTCCCTGCTTCCCAGCAGAGCGTTCTGAGCCTTCGGGATTCTTAGCAAGGCTTCTCCCAAACATGTCCCTGGACGCCCTCAAGTGCAAGCTTAAACAATGAAAAGGACACAGCCAGCTCCAGCTTGGCTCAGAACGCATGTGGCTCCTTCTCAGGCCAGGAGGACGGGGGCGTGTTATGATTCATTCGAAAGGAAATAACTGTTTTTGTCCCCAAACTATTTCCTGCCTATGTGACCCCAGCATCACAGGCTTCAGAACCCTAGAGGGAAACTGACTCCCCTGCGCATCATCAACCAGGAGAAGACAAAGGCAAAGCCAAGAAGCAAACAAACAGCAGGCCCCTGGATGGGTGTTTAGATAGCCTTACCATCTGAATAGGCTACAGTGCTCTTAGGAATGAAGGCAACGAAACATGTTTGTTTCAGGCAGGATTTTTCTCCTGACACGGTCACTTTTTTAAGACAACACCGCAAAGGACTGTTTCTAGGTTTTTTGCTTCCGCAAGCAAAAAAAAATTTGGCTGCTCCTCACCCCAGCCCTGGGCTCCCCGCAGCACACCCCTGCTGCCCCAACCCTGGGCTCTCCTCTTCCCCTTCACACCCCCTGCCATCCCAGCTCTGGGCTCTCCCACTTTCCCCGCACCAGTGCCCCACCCACCAACCCACTCACACACCCCTGCCGCCCCGCCCTGGGCTCTTCCCCCCCTCCCCGACCTACACCCTCCTGCCACCCCAGCCCTGGGTCACTGGTAACTCGCTCCCAGGGCAGGTCATTCAGCAGGAATTGTGGATGTGCACAGAACACAGACAGGATTGGTTCCCATATGGTTACAGAACTGCAGTAAAGTGAAACAATTTTTAGCTTGAGTGATTGGAGGATAGCTGGATGCATATTATAAGACTGTCCTACAAAAATGAGGAAAAGTTGAGATGCCTTTATTATTCTTTTGTTCCACTCTGTGTTTCTATGGGGCATTTGCCAATGCAACATCACTGTCTTCCTTTTAAACAAATAAAACTAAAAAAGAAAAAAAACCTGGCAATGGCTGTTGAAAATAGCGATTCCAGTCCTAAGAACCCCTGGGAAGCATTTCTTGCTCAATTTTATCCTACTTTTTCTACAGCAAGTTACAGTGGATCCGTATATTACATTTGGGAGATGTAACAGCTGCCCAAATCGAACACTTCTAAATTTTGAGGGTGTTCAAAGATGGAAGGCAGGTGCTAGATTCCCTTTCTGAATATGAGCTAAATCTGGAAAGGAAAAGTCAGTTTCTGCTTCCATGGCTCAGAAGTGGAAATCCTCCTATGTGCCTGGTACTGGGTCTAAAGCTGCCCCGGTCCTCTAGTAGAGCCTCCCATCCCTTACTTTTCATTTTAAATTCTAGTGGGATCCACAGACCTCCCTTGCTAGGCGTCAGATTGAGAGGTGCACTCTCCATTTAGTCCACCCAATTCCTTCTTTGGGGGCTGCAAGGTGAGATCACACCAGTATCCCTAATCCAGCCTGGGGAAGTTTTCTGAAGGGGATATCTTGGTCAAAGCCTTCTAGTCCTTGGGCGTACTTCTTCCCAGTTCTAGGGTTACCATACGTCTGTATTTTCACAGACATATCCGGCTTTTGGGGTTTTAATAGCTGTCCGGGAGGAATTTGTAAAACTCTCAAAAGGTCCAGGATTTCCCTCCCAATGCAGAGTATGGCGTGGCTGACCGGGAGGCCTGGCTGGATTGAGCTACCAGAACGCCTCCCCTGTCCCCTCCCCTGCAGCCTCAGTGTGCCGTGCCAGCAGCGTCTGGGGGGCAGGGCTGCGTGCTCTGTGGGGGAGCATGGCAGCGTGTCTGGCTCTGCGCGGAGCCAGAAATGCTGCTCTCAGTGGCATGATAAAGGGGCCGGGGGGTTGGAGAAGGGGCAGGGAGTCCCAGGGGGCAGTCAAGGGACAGGGAGCAGGGGGGGTTGGATGGGTCAGGAGTTCAAGGTGGGGGCTGTTAGGGGGAGGGGTGTGGAGAGGGGTTGGGCAGTCAGGGGACAGGGAGGTGTGACGGAGTAGGAATATTGTGTGTGTGCCTCAGTTTCCCCTATGCATTTCTTGATGCAAAGCATAGAGACAGCATAAGCTGTCTTGGGGCCTGCCCTTCCCCCTCTCTGAAAGGCGTTGGATGGAAGCGTTGAATAACAAAGAGGCCAGCTGAACCTGTTGGAGGGAGGTCAGGTAACCTGACCTGGCTGAGTGAGGTGGGAAGAGGGGCTGGAGAGAGTGACTTTCAGTTTGGAGTCTGAAGCTAGCTGGAGTCAGGCAGGGAAGGGCAGAGGAGCTATCTGGCTCTCTGGCCCCCAAAATGGATCCAGCTGAGGGCTCACATTGGCTGTACCGTCTATGTTAGACCAGGTACCGGTCATCGACTAAACCTCTGTTTTACTGGCTGGCTGAGAGTCATGTCTGACTGTGGATTTGGGGTGCAGAATCCACGGGCTCCCCCAGGACCCCATCCGGGCGGGTTCTCTGGGGGAAGTGCACGGAGGGGCAGACGGTGCTGAATGCTTCGAGGTCAGACCCAGGAAGGTTGAAGCGGGTACCCGTGAAGCTCCTAGCCTTGGAAACAGGCTGTGTACGGAGAGGGGACACTTCCCCCGCAGTCCTGACTGGCTTCCCAGGTAGCGGTTCCAGAGCATCGCCCCGGGCACTCCGTGACAGGAGGTTAGATGGGTCAGGGGTTCTGCGGGGGCAGTCAGGGGACAGGCAGTGGTTGGATAGGCATGGGAGTCCTGGGGATCTGTCAGGAGACGGGGGTGTGAATAGGGATAGGGATCGGGGCAGTCAGGGGACAGGTAGGGTGTGGACTCCTGGGGGACAGTTTGGGTGTGGGGGGGTTAACTGCGTCACTCAAGGGGCTGGATTTTTCACACACCTGAGTGATGTAGCTGGATTGATCTAGCTTGTTAGTGTAGCCCTGACCTAAGTGGCCCCAAGGCTTCCCGGAGTCTAGAACTAGCTGTGTGTGCATGCATGTGTATGTGTGTTTGCGTGTGCTTACACACCTTGGCTCCAAGCAGCTTTCGTGAAACACATCAAGGCAGATTTGTACCCTCCAAACACACAAGGAGATTGAAAGTGGCAGAGAGACCCCTGGCCACAGTGGGGGTTTGCCCTGACTCCTCCTGGCAGCACTGCATCCAGGGAAAGAAGGGGATCAGAGTGGGTGCTGGCGGGGCGTCCCAGCACCTGGGGACAAAGTGTGCTGTTGCGGTAGCACTGGCTGCACATGCACCAGGCTCTTACCTTGATTTTCTGTACCGTCCGGCTCTCCCCCGGTGCCTGGCTCCACACCATCACGCCACCCTTGTTGTACTGGCTATGCCAGCCCTCCAGGCTCTCGCACTGGTCCCTGAATGAGCTGAAGTCAGAGTCGTCCGGGATATAAACCATCTCCCCTCCTCTCGACATGGAGATGAGCTTGGCCAGGCCCAGGGTGCTGTGGCCAGCATGCGCCAACCACCGGGGCCTGGAAAGTAACTTTACAGCGCCAGGCACAGGATGGATCTCAGCCTGGCTGGCTCAGAAACTTGCAGCTGCTGTCCTGGCTCTGCTCAGTGTTGCCTTGAGCGGGCTGCTCCACCGTGCTGCGTCCCTGCCCTACTCACCCTGCCGCCCTCACCCCCAGAGCCTGGAGTCCATCCCCCTACTCTCCCCAAACCTCCCCTTGCCAGGAGCTGTGCACTGTGTCCTCCGGCAGCCCCTGGGTGGAGAGCCGCTGCTCCTAGTCTCTCCGTTCCATAGACTGAACTGTGCAGAGTAATTATCAGGAAGGCTCCCTCTCTGCAGTTGTTAATGCAGCTGCTGGAAGCTCAGATATCAGATTAGCTTTGCTGACTGGTATCCCATTCCCTGGCCAGCAGGATCTCTGCTCCTCTATTATTCAGCAGGTACTATCACACAGGTGTCTCAGATTTCTGCTCCAAGCTACTCCCCCCTTCCCTCCCTCCCCGCCCCGTTCTCTCCCCCCCCCCCCCCCCCAATCGCTTGCCGGTTTTTGTCTCATCATCTCTGGGTTTGATTTTGCAGCACTGAGTTTCAGAATCAGCTGATCATCTGCTGGGAACAGCAGCCAGCCACTGAGTCTGATGGGCCTCGCTGAAAGGCATGGGCCAGAGGAGTCAGAGAAGAGACAGGCCTGCCTTGGCCAGCCTGCAGAATCACACCTCTCCAAGACAAACTGCAAGGTTCTGGCAGTGGGTTCAAAGGCCAGGCTGTCTCCTGCTGGCACTGCCTGTGACTGAGGGGCAGGGGGGTGCTGTTTTGTGACCCCAAGAATCCCTCAGTGCCAATGACAAAGGATTCAATGTCATGTAACCGCAGCCCCTACCAAGCCTGACAAACTCGCAACACCTAACACACATAGGCATGCGCACAGGGTGTGCTGGGTGTGCCCAGGCACACCCTCATGTGTCAAAAAAAAAGTGGATTCCAATGCAGAGTGCGGTGTCTTTAAAATAAACAAATAAATAACATTCCCTGGGTGCACACCCTAATGAAATGCACTGCGCATGCCTATGCTAACAGTGCTGTCATGTTGTTTATCTACAAAGAACTTTGTGTAAGGTCAGACCTGTGACTGGTCCTCAATATCACTGTGAAAAGTACCTACTAACACTTGACACAGCTTAGTTGCAGCAAAGCTCCCCGTGGCGGAGCTGAGAGTGGTAACACAGGGGCTTACTGCTCTGGGCATCCAGAACACGACGTCACACAGCTTTTATTGGAGACGCCCTGTATTGCTACGCTGACCAGACCTTCCTGTCCTTCCCTCCAGCCCCTTGTCTGTCTAAGGGCTCCTCAAAGCTTGGAGATGATGTGGCCTGGCATTGTGTGGGTGGGTGGGTGGAGGACTGAGTGCACTGCCCAGCTGGTTTCAATAATTGGTTTCACACTAACGTGTCTCCAGTACCGGGTAGAGTGCTTCATGTGTCCTTCCCATGTAGGAGCGGCACCCTCCTGGCCTCGGGTGGTTTGTGTGCGGAAATATGGCATCTCAGCCTAGTGTTCCTGGGCTAACTAGACCCACAAGCCCAGGCAGGTGTGGGGAGCGGCTGTGCTCCATGTGCTATTGGACTGACCGGAGGTCTGAACTACCAGCAGGTCTATTCCTGTGCCCTATTCCACTGGAAGCCTAGCTGGGCCTGGCATGTTTCCATCCCATGCAGAGCTGAGCCTCTGGACATGCCAGCCCCCAGCTGAGCTGAAGAGACAAGTGCCGACCTTCCCCATGTCCCTGGACTCTCTGCCTCCAGCCCAGCCACAGAGACAAATGCAGACCCTCCCTGCGTCCCTGGACACTCTGCAACTATGGAGACAAACAGCCTCCCTGGGCAGACTGCTGGGCCTATTACAGTATTTGTGCTTTGGTTATTCTGCAAAAATGGCCTCATGTTGGCACCTCCCCGTTGTTTCCTTTGAGGAGCAGCTGGTATATTTTTTGAGGGCTTCTCTCATTGTTCGGCTATTTGCAGCCGAATGGACAAAGATCTTCCCCTTCATCACCCCTTTCTTTGATCTTGTGCCACTCCCACCCAAACAGCACCCACCTGCTTCATCAGTGCATCTCTCCCCAGCCATGACTCCCTCTGCATCCTGTGCAGTCCAGAGGACACTCTTCTAAAGCCTTCTCAGGCCAGCTTTCATGCTGGGCATGGATGAGGTCATCAGCTGTGCGGAGTCCATAGGGGGATTCTACTGTCCTCTGGCATCTGCTCCACTCATCTTGGCTCACCTTCAGGTCTTCCCCATGGTCTCTGCCAGTGGCCAGGTTTGAGCACCACAAGGGGTGTTCGTGTGTGGATGGGTGGGGCAGGAGATTGCAAGGGTTCAGAGTGCTACAGAGGGGGGAAAGGGCTGGTTGAATCCATGGACTCCCTTCTTTGACCCCAATGCCCTGACCCTGCAACGTAGATGGTGTGAGTGCACCCAAAACCTGCAAGACCCCAGTGAAAGCCCCAGGTATGCTGAGGCTTCCCAGGACACAGCCCATGCAGGAGCCAGGCCAGATATTGTAAAATTCAACTTTGAAAAGACTCAAATGAAATTCTGGGCCAAGTATTCAATTCCCCCCAATCTTCGCAACCAGGGAGTGGGCCTGAGGTTCTGCAACGTTAATAAAGATCTTCCTCCTTGCCCCCCAACGATGCGCAGTGGTCAAAGCTGTCCCTTCTCAGCCACAGCCACTGATGTCTGGGTCATATTTCCTTAGAGAATTGTACGCGCATGAACTCTGACCTCTGACCTCCAGCTGCAATGCCGTGTCCCTTTGGAACTTTCAATGCATCTCTGCACAAGAAGCAGGAGCCGTGTTCTGTCGAGTGGCCTCTTGCAATCTAGCATTTGACCACTGGGTGCCTCCCAAACTCCACCAAATAAAAATCCTGATTCAGCTCCTCAATGGGTCCAGAAATGGGTCACTCCCCTAGAGCCTGGGAGGAACACGGCTGATTTATACCCTATGGCCTGGTCCTGGAACACTGGTCCCGCTCAATGCCGGCCCATCCCCTACAGGAGCTGGGTTCACAGATCCTGTAAAGTGAGACAATCCCAGTCCATTGCTATCTTCAGGACCCTTCTCCCACGCTTCAGCTGCTGTGTCTATGCTGATTGGGTATGGTCTGTTTGTACAGCACCTGGCACAGCATGACCCTGATTCCAGCGTGAGCGTCTAAGTGCTAATAATGATACAGTGTTTTCATTGGGAGATCTCAAAGGAAGTCAGTATCACTATCCATAGTCATCAATGGGGAAACAGAGGCAGACTGGCCTATGGTCACAGAACAGGCCTTCACCAGAGCTGGGAATAGAACCAAAGTCCTCTTAGTTCCAGGGAGCAACACTTTCCCCTAGCTGTAAGTGACTGTACCTGCATGACACCCCTGTGAGGTAGGGCAGGTGTTATTTAGGGTCCAGTGCTCACCACAGCTCTGTGGGACAATTTCTGTGACAAGAGCCCCATACTCTGCTGCAGTATTAATTCCCTCAAGCCTGCAGCTGGTGGTTGGAAGGTCTCACGATGCAGGTGTTACAGACTCATTCTCACCTCTGTACGGCCCCTGGGAGTAACAGTCCTTTGGTGTGACAATCTTCTGTAAAGGTTGCATTCTCTTGCCAGGGTTAGGCCTTCTGGCCTCACTACCACCAGGGACTGTATCTCTGAGTTTTCTGCACCCCTGTCTCTTGCCGTGCACCCCCTCAGGGAGTCCATTCACTTTGGACCCCCAGGGCCCCACACCCAGAAGGAACAATGCCACCCCAATCTCTAGTATAAAACAGAAGGGTTTATTTAATGTCTGAGCCTAGCACAGGTGCTTTTCAGGGCCCTCAGGCCTAGCAACCCTCAGCACAGTAAATGTAGGTCTCACCCGCACCCAGGTGGGTTCTGGCTGCTCTCTCTCCCCAGTCCAGAAGCCCCCTTCTTCCAGCCAATCATCCTATAGCACCTCCCTCAACAGCTCCTTCCCTTTCCTTTGTCTTCTATCCCAGGTAAACATGTTTGTTTCCTCTCTGGCTGGAACTGGTTGGTCAGGTCACCAGGGTCCTCTCTCTCCTCAGCCCTTTGTCCTCCCAGTGGCCAGAACCAACTGGCTCCTGGGCTGGGCCTCTCAGGCACCAGGTTACCAGTTGCTAGGGTAGAATCATAGAATATCAGGGTTGGAAGGGACCTCTGGAGGTCATCTAGTCCAACCCCCTGCTCAAAGCAGGACCAGTCCCCTACTAGATCATTCCAGCCAGGGCTTTGTCAAGCCTGACCTTAAAAACCTCTAAGGAAGGAGATTCCACCACCTCCCTAGGTAACCCATTCCAGTGCATAACTGCCATGGTGAAAGCGCAGGCCTTTCCCATTGGCCTTGGGCTGGGGAAGACTGACTTGCAGGTGGGCAGGAAGGGACAGTGGCTACACATACAGAGAGGTAGCCATGATGTAGCAGTTTGATAGTCACAACTCATAGTAACTTCATAGTAGCTATCAGATTCCCAAATCACCGCACAGGGGCAGGGCCGGCTCTACCCTTTTTGCCACCCCAAGCAACAACAACAACAACAAAAAATTGGCCGGAGCACCCGCCGCCGAAGCACAAAAAACAAAACAGAAAAAAACCACCCCTGCCAGAGCGGAGTGTGCCGCCCTAAGAATGGACGGAATGCCGCCTCCTGCCGGCTGCCACTCCGAGCAGATGCTTCCCTAGGCTGGTGCCTAGAGTCGGCCCTGCACAGCTAAGGCACATGAGAGACCCAGGGTCTCTGGGAGCATGGGAGATCCCATGACCTCTGGGGGGAACCCAGGGCCCCATCACAGCTCTGATGGGGTGGTGTTGGGAACCCCGCATGCAGAGGCCTCTGCTGGGCTGCTGGCAATGAGGAACTTGTGCACAGAGCTCCTTGCTCAGGGAGGGGATGTCGGAGCCTTCCCAGAACGGACCCTGGCCTGTCTGAACCAGGGAGCAGCAGACCCCCCTCCTGCCCCCAAAGGGAAGCAGAGTCAGCCCCCTACCAGCCCAGCTAGGGTTGCCAACTTCTACTCACACAAAACCGAACACCCTTGCCCTGCCCCCTGCCCAGCCCCTCCTCCAAAGCCCCAACCCACTGCTCACTCCATCCCTTCCTCCCTCTGTCACTTGCTCTCCCACCCTCCCTCACTTGCTCATTTTCACCTGACTGGCTTATGGGGTGCAGGAGGGGGTGAGGGCTCTGGCTGGAGGTGCAGGATCTGAGATGGGGCCAGGAGGTTTTGGGCTGGGGGGTGAAGCCGAGGAGTTCGGAGTATGGGAGGGAGGCCCCAGGCTAAGACAAGGGATTGGGGTATGTGAGGGGTATGGGCTCTGAGCTGGGGGTGTGGATTTTGGGGTATGGCCAGAAATGAGGGATTCAGGGTGTGGGAAGGAGCTCCGGGCTGGGGCAGGGGGCGTGGCTGGGGTGCAGACTCTGAGTAGGGCTGGGGATGAGGAGTTTGGGATGCAGGAGGCACTCCGGGAAGAGACTGAGGGGTTAAGAGGGCAGGAGGCAGATCAGGGCTTGCCCCACCCCTGCTCCAAGGCCATGCCCCTGCTCACTCCATTTCCCCACCCCCTGTCACTCACTCTCCCCACCCTCACTCACTCACTCATTTTCATCAGGCTGGGGCAGGGGGTTGAGGTGTGGGGGGAGCTCTGCTGTGGGTCTGGGGATGAGGGATTTGGGGTGCAGGGGCTCTGGGCAGGAGCTGAGGGGTTCGGAGGGCAGGAAGGTGTTCAGTACTGTGGCGGGCGGGAGGGGGGGTGAAGGCTCCAGCTCGGGGTGCAGGCTCTGGGGTGGGGCTGGGGTTGAGGGGTTTGGGGTGCAGGAGGGTGCTCTGGGGTGGGACCAAGGGTTTTGGAGGGCAAGAGAGAGATAAGGGCTGGGGCAGGGGGTTGGGGCGTGGGAAGGGGGCAGGAGGGCAGGTTCTGGGAGGTGCTTACCTTAAGCAGCTCCCGCAAGCAGTGGCATGTTCCCCCTCCGGCCAGGCAGCTTTGCGCACTGCTCCATTTGCAGGCACCACACCTGCAGCTCCCATTGGCCCAGGTTCCTGGCCAATGGGAGCTGCAGAGCTGGTGCTTGGGGCGGGAGCAGCGTGCGGAGTCCCCTGGTTGCCGGTACGTATAGGAGCCAGAGCGGGGACATGCCACTGTTTCCAGGAGCTGTGTGGAGCGATGGCATGCAGGGAGCCTGCCTTAGCCCCGCTCTGCCCATGACGGGATGTTTAATGACCTGGTTGCCAGTGGTGATCACCGGAGCTGCCAGGGTCCCTTTTCAACTGGGCATTATAGCCAAAGATGGTCTAGAACCCTTGGGGTCAGTGGCTTGCATTGGGCCACCAGCACCACTCTGGCTAGAATGGAGAGAAATCATCTGTCTCCTGTGCCAGGAGAGAGGGGGCTCGGAAGCCCCTCCGTGGGCGTGGGGGTCTAGAAGGTTCTGTGACAGACAACTACAGTGAGGTGAGGGGATAGCTGAAGTGGGACAGGGTGCGGGCGGGCTGACTGGGGTGGGATGAGGTGAGAACAGCCCACCTCTGACCTTCCCTGGCCAGCAAAAAGTGATCAGGCTTCCTTATAGGGTTGGCGACTTTCTAGTCGCACAAAACCAAACACCTAGCCCTGCCCGTTCCCCAAGCCCCCCACCCCTGCTCACTTCATTCCCCCTACCTCTGTAGCTCGCTCTCCCCACCCCTTACTCACACACTTTCACTGGGCTGGGACAGGGGGTTGGGATGTGGGAGTGGGTGAGGGGTCTTACTGGGGTTGCAGGTTCCAGGGTGTGGCCAGAAATGAGGGGTTCAGGGTGTAGGAGGGGGCTCCGGGCTGGGGCAGGGAGCTGGGGTGTGGGAGGGGCTGAGGGCTCCAGCTAGGGGTGTGGACTCCGGGGTGAGTCTGTGGGTGAAGGGTTTGGAGTGAAGGAGGTGTTTCAGGTTTGGGGGGTTTTCAGGGCTGGGGCAGAGGGCTGGGGCTCAGGGTTGGGGCACGGGCTTACCTCGGGCAGCTCCTGGTCAGCGGCACAGTAGGGGGGCTAAGACAGGCTGCCTGCCTGTCCTGGCTCTGTGCTGTGCCCCAGCGGTAAGTGGCTAGCAGGTCTGGGTCCTAGACAGGGAGGCCAGGAGGCTTTGCGTGCTGCTCTCACCTGCAGGTACAGCCAGGAGGAAGGGTCTCTAGCACATCTCCTCTGCCTGCTCTGAGCTGGGCAGCTCATTGCGGCTGGTCCCATGGGGCTACTCACCGATCTCAGGGCCTCTTTGTAAGCTCCTGAGGAAACAGCAAGTACCCTAGGCTCTCTCCCTCGCCAGGGATCAGGACTGAGCAGGCTGGTCAGGAGCACCAGTGGGCATGGACCCCTCTAGTCTGTGGGGCCTGTCTAGGCAGTTCCCATGGTAGCTCAGGACAGGGGAGCCTGGCTCGCAGCTGGCTGATTGTCCCATCTCCCACCACAGACCAGCCGTGCACCCTGACTGTGTTCTGTCACCCAGCTGCTCAGCTCCCCGGCTTTGGGAATTTTCTGCTACAGCAGGGGCTGGGTCCACTCTGAGTTATGACTCAGTGGCCCAACTGGCTGCCTGCCTCTGACCTAAGCTGCAGCCATGTGCAGCTTCCTCTGCCACTCGGGGGCCTGATCAGAAAACCTCCCATTTCACCAGCAGCTAATAACTCACCAATGGAGCTCCAGGGAGAGGATTTGACAGCTAAGCAGGGATTACTTCCAGTTCCCTTCTCCTCCTCCGCTCCTGCATTCTTTACCTTCCAAGAATGACATCTCCTTCGACTCCCACTTCCATTAGACACAAGCAAATGTGGCTTCTGACTTCCAATTGTCACCTGCAGTGTCTGGACAAGTCCTTGCAAGCCTCCACTCCTCTGTCTATTCCCAAGCAATTCAAAGGAGGGCGGAACGGTGCTGAACACGTTCGAAGGAGTACGCGAGATGAAACCCACATTGGATCAACTGAACATACCATTAAAGATTTTCTCTGAGCAATTAGCACCAAGACAACTAATAATTACATTGTGCGGCATGTTCGAAACACACTACATACATCTGTGTAGAATGCCTGCTCCCATAATATTAAGATAGCGCTGTTAACAGAAACAGGCACCTACGAAAACATCTCTGTGCTAATTCCTAATAAGCAACTGTGTGATTCCTCCACTGATACCGAAGGATGAAAGGAACCCTGCTGCGTCCCACAGTAACTGTATTGCTTCCAGAGATGCACCTGCCAGTGTACACCCTTGGGAGCACCATGCCCATGGCATGAGGCTCGGAAGGACACAGTGAGCGCCGTGCATTGGAGTTGGTCACTGCTGCCCTTCCCTAACCCCTGCAGGGCTATGGGGTATAAACCGGACATGTGGCTCCACCATCCTTCAATTCCTTCATCGCCTTCAGGAATCCTGCCAGGGAATGTGGCTTATCTGGGCAGCCACCCTGCAGAGCACCAGTGGGCCGGGAAGGGACCAGTTTCCTCCTTCGAGATTTGTCCCTACGGGTTAGGAGATGAGCAAGTGGCTGAAGAGGAAAGGCATCTGCTGCTGTGGCTGGTCTTCGGAGTCGCTCTGTCTCGGAGGTTGGGCCGCCCAGTTGTGGCCTCTCCTGGATGCCAATATCAAACACACAGTCATTGGAGACCAACACAGTAGTGCACAAGCCTTGGACCAGCTCCTGGGGGCTCCAGCTGCGTCACCCCTAGGGTCGGCGGCAAACCCTAATGAAGAGCAGAAGGAAGCAGAGCCCAATGGTTCCTGCAGCAGCCCAAGGGAGGCCGCAGTCGAGGGCTGGGCCCAGTGACAGCAGTACGGATGGGGAAGATTGCTAGCTTACCCGCACTCGCCCAGGGAAAGCCCAGGGTGTGGGGGGCCATAAGGTGAGCAGGGAAGTGGCGAGGAGGCAGCCCCAGTCTGCTGCACCAAGGTCAGGAGCCGCCAGGCATCCGGGGCCACAGCCCCTCTCCTACCCCAGGCTGCTGGCCGGGGAAAGCAAAGTATTAGAGATCCCAATGGAGTCAGGAAGGTCCTGTGATCTGGACAGACAGGGCACTCCGTCTCTCTCTCTCAGTGATAAATGTTCTTCAAAGGGTCTCTGTAAGAGAGGCCATATCTGCACAGCCAGCCTAGGTGCTGGGCAGCTGGTATGAGCTGGGCGTGGACGGCCCCACTGCAAAGCTCTGCCCACATTACTATGCCCCCACGTTGTCATGGAGTGCCCGGGGTGATGCTCTGGCACTGCTCCCCATGAAGCCAGTAAGGACTCCGGGGGAAGCGTCCCCTCTCCGTAACCAACCTGTCTCTAAGGCTAGGAGCTTCACGGATTCCCGCTTCCACCTTCCTGGGTCTGACCTCGGAGCATTCAGCACCTTCTGCCCCTCCGTGTGCTTTCCCCAGTGAGCCAGCCCAGGCGGGGTCTTGGGGGAGCCCGTGGGTCCTGCACCCGAACTCCACAGTTAGACATGACTCTCAGTCAGCCAGTAAAACAGAGGTTTATTAGATGACAGGTAATCTAAGACAGAGCCTGTAGGTAGCGCGAATGCGACCCCTCCGCTGGGTCCATTTTGAGGGTCAGAGGGCTAGGCCAACTTGCCGGTAGCTCCTTCCTCTTCCCAGACAGACCCAGACTGAAACTCACTCACCAGTCCCTCCTCCCCTTCCCCCCTCCTTCCTCCGCCAGGTGGTCACCTGACCTCGTTGTTATTCAACACTTCCAGCCAACCGGGGGGGGGGGGGAGGGGAGAATTGCCCTCTCAATTGCCAAGACAGGGCATCGGCTACTTGCTTATGCTGTGTCTCTGCTCTGCACCAACTACATATCCTTATTCCTCCACATAGACACTCAAGAAATGCATAGGGGAAACTGAGGCAACCCTACACTATCCAGAGGAAACATTAAGAGCATTCCTACTCTGTCATACACTGGCGCTGGGCTTTCCTGTGTATCTGGGGTCATTCCAAGGCCCTTTACTCTGAAACACAGGGATTCTGTCAGTTGTGTCCATGGCAGGGATCTTGTCTGCCCATTGGGAGAACTCTGGGAAGGCCTTGGGGGCTGTGAGCCCTGGAGTGGCGAGCCTGCATCCTCCCTATCTCGTGGGTGGGTTCAGCCCAAGTTAAAGCAGAACCTGGGTCCTAACCCTCCCCCAGCTGGCCACTAGCCTGCACTTAGAGCTCCTCCAAAGCCAGCTCAGGGTTTTCTGGGTAGATAGCTGGGGGGTGGTTGGACTAAAACCTGGGTTAGGGCCTGAGTTAAGTATGAAGTGCTGACATTTGTGTAGTGGGGCTGCCTAGGACTCTGTGCTCCGAGCCTGCCCATCATGCATAGGCCCCTCATCCCAGCCGTGCCGTCCCCTGCCGAGCCCCTACACTGGGGGAATCTAGAGATGGGCTGTTCTCCACGTGTAGTGTTTCCAGAACACCCTCTTTCTTTAGCTGGATTCCAGATTGCTGAGGGACTTGGCCCCTCCTCTCTGTAGGCCCATTAGCTTGGCCGGTCCTGGGTCAGTCGTACATTGAGTTCCCCTTTCCTCCTAAATAGAACAAAAGCTTCTCTTCCCTGATGGCTGTTCTCATGGCTCTTCCTTCCTTTCCAGAGCGCTTGGCACAGGCTGGTCAGCATTCGGAGCTCTTTCCTCCTGTGCAAGAGCTGGTGTGGTTGGTAGAAGCTCCCTCCCTTGGCACGGGGAAGTCACCAGGCTCCCTCTTTCCCAGACAGACGTCCCCTCCTCCTCCTTCCCCGCCCTGAGCTAAGCTCCTGGAGTGACTGCTGTCCTGCCACTGGGACAGTGAGGCCCTTTGGTCAGTCCCAGGTGGTCCAGCCCGCTCTGGAACCATATGCCTCTCCTGGAGAAGCTGCTACTGGGTTCTGAACAGGCTGCCTGAGGTGGGGGCAGTTTGCCTTTGGCCCCATGTTTGAGAGGCCCCCCCCAAACAGAGTGGTGGTGTGATCTGGTGTGTGGGGTGGCAGCGCCACTCAGGTTTGGCCCAGTTGTCTCCTCTGGCACAATGGAGGGGTGGCCAGGCCAAACCTGAGTGGCGGTGTGACCATGCACTAGGTCGCAAAGCCTGAGGTTGGGAACTGGGCCCAGCACCATGACAGGAGCCGCAGCACTGCGGTGTGTGGTGCAGGCTCATTCTCCAATCCCCCCTTTAGAGTAACAAGTTTGGAAGGGTGACAACACTCAGTTTCAGACTTTGCCCTGGGCCCCCAAGGAACTATGCGGCCCTGCTCCTCAGGGTCCTAGTGCCCGGGCTCCAGCCATGCCCGAATAGCTACACAGCAGTGAAACAGCCCTGCAGCCTGAGTCCCACCAACCCAAGTCAGCCAGCACAGGCCAGCGGCAGGGATCTAACAGCAGTGTAGACGTACCTTTCAAGGAATCACAGACTAGCCGCACTTTGGGTGTTGGTCTCGCTGCTCCCTGACACCCGTGTGAGGAGCCACCCATGCGGTGCGGGATACCAATGGCCAATGCCTGGCACTGGGCAGCGCCTCCACCTCCATGGCCTCGAACAGCCTTTGAGAGCCGTGCAGTGCAATGGGGTGGATGGAAAACATCCTGTCGGAGTCCCCAGCAAATCTGGGGCTGGTTTGGCCATAAAGCACATGTCCTGGTACATGCACTGCCCCCCCCCCCCCCCACCTCCCAGACACATCGCGCCTGGCAGAGCAGAGGGGACGAGCCACCTGGGCTCCAGCTGCCAGGATGGGGCCTTGCAGCCTCGTCCCAAGAGCAAGGTTCAGAGGTCAGGGAATTCCAGCTCCAGAAGCACTGGCTGATCAGGCAGAGAGGGGCTCAGCACCCAGGCTGAGCTCCAAAGGGCTTGGAGAGGGGCTCCGGGAAGGAGCTATGGGGCAAGGAGGTGAGCAATCTGCAGTACAGAGCAGTCTTCTCTGAGAGGCTTCCAAGTAGTCCTGGGAAGGTGCTGAGGGGACCAGGGCCAGGGGGATTAGGTGTATAGGAAGGGGCTACAGAGGCAGTTCTCCGAAGTAGATAAGCTGCTGCAGAGCTCTGGGGCAATGACAGGAGCATGCATGGTGCTGCCAGGAAAACAGGGAGCAGTGGCAGGATCAGGCCCAAAGGGCTCTGACACTGGGTCACCAAATGTCCAGCATTTGGGGTGTCAGTACTGCCAGCAGCGCCCCCACCCCCATCATGCCTGCCCACAGCCCCATAGGTTTGCTCATCTCCAAGGAGCAAAGCAGGGCAAAAGGTGAGGAGAGAGCAGCTTCCCCAAATCCCCCCACATATCCACAGACCCAGCCTTCCCCCCAACCCCAGCACCCTCCCCCACCCAGCTGATCTACCCCCTCGCCCAACAGTCTCTCCCCCACCCTTACTGCTCCCTCACCCAGCAGCTCCTACCCCCAGATTTCTCCCCACCCTGCCATGTGTGAGTCTCAGTAGCTGCGCCCCAGCAGTGTAGCTGCTTCACCAGGACATCTGTTTCCAACCGGAGGGAGGAGGCCACAGGGCTCCCACTCAGCCTCTTGCTCCTGCCGGCATGAGGGCTGGGGGGCCCTGGCTGCTGCTGATGGTTGAGGGGTGTCTATGTTTGTGGCCCTACCCAAAACAAACATGGGATTGCAGAGAGAACAAGTCATCCCCTGCTTCAGGCCCTGCCTTAGGTGTCACACCTTTCTGGGGCAACCCCAAACCAGACCCCCTGCAGACTCCCTCTGGGGTCATGCCCCCACCCCCCCAGGGCAAAGCAAGCAGCCATGCTGGCTGGTTTCAGCGTTAGCTGACGTGAGCTCTCACTTGGGGCCCCGGGCAACAGCCTCCTGTGTATCCTGCATGTCGGACCAAGTTTGGGCATCTGCAGTTCTTCACTCTAGATCCATGTCCGGGAGATTAAAGCTGAGGGAATATTCATTTTAGCAGGAGGAGCAAAGCATTAGAGAGAAGGATTTTAAAACAACAGCCTGCAAATTGTACCGAAAGCCCTTTTGTCCTGATGATAACCTAGCAGGGCTGACTCCCTCAGCCACTCCAGCAGGCCCGTGACTCCATCTGGTTCCCCTGAACATCCACCTCCTCTTTTGGGACACACGGATTTCTGGCTCTAGTTCTTCTGATCTCCAGTGTGTGTGGACCTGGCACTGTCTCCTAACAACCCACAAGGGTTGGTTGAGCAGTGGCTTCTCTGGACCCCGGATTTTCCTGCCTGCTTGACTAAACCAACACAGTCATACAGTGACACCTGGATGCCCAGGTAAATACCCACTTACCACCGGTAATTACGTCCGTCCCTCCTGGGTCTCACTATGCTTCAAGCCTCTCTGCTAACTAGATGCCAATGTTTCAGAGGACTCCGCCAGACTGTTCTCTGCTCTGGCCCACAGGGAGTGCAGGTCTCTCTGGGGGTGAGGGTGTCATGGAGTGCCTGGGGCGATGCTCTGGAACTGCTCCCTATGAAGCCAGTCAGGACTCTGGGGGGAAGCTTCCTCTCTGTGAACAGCCTGTCTCCAAGGCTAGGAGCTTCACAGGTTACAGCTTCCATCTTCCTGGGACTGACCTCGGAGCATTCAGCACCTTCTGCCCCTCTGTGCGCTTCCCCCAGCGAGCCAGCCCCGGCGGGGTGCTGGGGAAGCCCATGGGTCCTGCACCCCAACTCCACAGTCAGACGTGTAAAATAGAGGTTTATTAGATGACAGGTACATAGTCTAACACAGAACGTACAGGGAACGCGACCCCTCAGCTGGATCCATTTTGGGGGCCAGAGAGCCAGATAGCCCCTCTGCCCTCCTCTGCCTGATTCCAGCCAGTTTCAGACTGAAATCACTCACTTCTAGCCCCTCCTCTGCTTTCCTTTGTCTCTTTCCTGGGCCAGTAGGTCAGCTGGCCTCCCTCCCCCACCTGGAGTCAAGTTACAGCCTCAGGTATGGACACCTTCACACAATAGTCAGAGGAACCATTAAGAACATTCCTACTCCGTTACAGAGGGCTTGCCAGCTATACTGGCAAGAAAAGACTGCTGCATGCAGATGGGTGTGGGGCCATGTTCCAGGGCTGCTCTGCGTGCAGCACGTCCTGCTTTTACTCTTATCATTGAAACTGATGTGATTAACATGGCACAACCCCTGGGGATTCAGTAATACCAGTATATCCATACAGCTTATTCCCATTCATATAAGGCTATAAGACGTACAGGCACAAGATACCTTCATCCTAGGATATCTGCAGCTATCATGCGGTGTGTACTGGCGGAGCTAACCAGCTGACAGGGAACTGGGTACAGCATGGCCTGGAGCTGGCCGCAGAGGGATGGAGATGGCCAGCCTGCTCTCATGAAAGGCAGGGAGCCCTCTCTGCCGCCGGCCTGGCTCAACAGATCTTCTGTCTGTCTCTCTAACGGGGCTGCAGATTCCCCAGGAGGGCTCCCTGGGATTCCAAGGGGTGAACTGGGGCAGTGCTGAGAGCATTTGAAATTCCTTCCTTAATCCCTCTGAGCTTCAAGCCCCTGCCTATAATAATCCCAGTACCTCTGCCCCACCCCATCCTGCATCTTGCCTGCACCATGGGGAAAACTGTTTAGGGCAGGGATGGGGACCGGGCAGAGCCTGGTGCAGCAGGGCCAGGATTTGGGCAGGGATCTCAAGGTGCCCCAGAATACACGGACAGTCAGTAATAATCACCTCCCGGGGTGGGAGCCCCCAGCAAGGCACCCCTTGCCTCTGGCTCTGTTAGGCAGGCCTGGGAATCACCCACCTCACTGGGCCTTCTGAGTGCAATCTCGGGGGAGCTTTTGGTTGTCAGGCCTGCTGAGAACTGTGATGGGCAAGCTGAGGGCTCACTCAGCCTGTATTCTCAGCTCCCCATTGCGCTCAGACGAGTGGCCTGCATTGTGTGCCAGCTGCAGCCTCTGCTGGCTTCCACCAGCAGCTCCAGTCTAGGGTGTGTACAAGAGCAGGTGCGAAGGGTGAGATCCAGAGCCAGGCAGCCCACCTTGGTGCATTGCCTTTGGTCTGGATCACTGCCCTGCATTGGCAGCTCTTCCCTTTCGAGCCGTCCAGCATCCACCCAGCATCCACCCAGCCCCTGTGCAGCATGTGAGCTGCGTATGGTGAGGGGAGTGGAGCAGAGCCTGCCAGGAGAACAGGGAGCGCGAGGAGTGGGCATGACTATTGCTAATGATTGTCAGAGGCAGGAGCGGTAACTGATGTCAAATAGGGCTTGGCACTAGAGACATGAGAATGGGGGAGCTCGTGGGAAAATCGCAGCCTTCAGACTTGGCTCACCAGCTGCTGTGCGTGAGGCCCCAGAAGCAGCAGCGTCTGACATGATGTGCGCATCATTCAGCGGAAGCACACGGATGGATTGGCAGGCTAGGCGCAGGGAGGGGATTTCCGATCTCTCTCCTAAGTCTGCTTGGAGGGGGCTTCCCAGGTTCTTATGCAGCATTCACATGCACCCAGAATTATTCTTCACCCCAATGGCCTGAGCAACAGGCTCATGCAGGCCACTAGCGCTTGGAAGTCCCTGTCTGTAGGTAGAAGCAGACTCCCCCACCCCACCCCAGTTTTTCTTGTGAATTACTACAAACAAGTACTAACGTGTGCACGGCCGCACACATGGGTGGCCAGGCACAGATGCACCGTGCACACTTTCTCCCCGTCAGTCCCGTCAGCTCCACGCAGGGTGCAGAGAGGCAGGGAGCAGGGCGCCGGGTGCTGGGTTGGCAAGTGCTGCTAGATGGCAGTGTTGGACTGAGAGACCTACCAGTGCCTCCCCCGCTGGCTGGGCTCAGGTTCCCCAGAGCTGGCAGAGGCTGCAATGCTGGGGCAAGCAGGCGAAGCAGCAGCACAAGGCAGGACAGGAAGCATTTCCTGGCATCACGAGGTGGGTGTCCAGCCGCGCAGGGGCACACCCAGTAGCTCAGGCCTGAGCGGGGGCTCTGGAGCTCTGCAGCATGGCTGAGCCCCAAGCCTGGGGGGGAGGGGCACACTCAGGAGGGCCGGTCCCTCCCATCGAAGGCACCCCTCTCCTAGTGCCTCAGTGGGGGGCAGGC
This sequence comes from Sternotherus odoratus, assembly GCA_032164245.1. NCBI lineage: Eukaryota > Metazoa > Chordata > Testudines > Kinosternidae > Sternotherus > Sternotherus odoratus. The sequence continues at coordinate 33,622,349 of JAVMKO010000008.1, forward strand.
TCTCTGCACCTGAGTGACAAGGAGGGGGCCAGGAGCAAGTGCCTTCCTCCCCAGCGAGAAGGCAGCTATAAAGCATCTTTGGGCAATCGAATGGGGAGATGCAGCCACTTGCCCCAGGGCTCCTCCAGGGTAGAGCCCTGCGCAGACAGGGCCGGCGACAGGGGGGTACTACGGGTACAGCTGTACCGGGCCCCGGACTTTAGGGGGGCCCTCTTATAAGTCCGGGGCCCGGTAGGCAGCTGTACCCGTAGTCATCCCCCCTTGTCGCCGGGCCTGGAGAGCGGGGAAGGGGCGGGGAGGCGGCGTGGCTCTCCTCTGGACGAGCGCGCGTGTCCCCGGCAGGAGTAGAGAGCCCGGCCGGCGGCAGCGGCGCAACACCGCCTGCAAAAGGGGGCGAGGGCGGGGAGACTCCGCAGCACAGTAGGGCTTCCCCCGCCGGGTCCGGGGGAGAAAGAAAGGGCTGGGGGGAGGGGGAGAAAGGGCGCGGGGGGGGGAGAGTAAGAAAGGGCACGGGGGGGGGGGAGAGAAAGAAAGGGCGCGGGGGGGGGAGAGAAAGAAAGGGTGCGGGGGAGAAGGGGGGGGGAAGGGCGGCTCGCGCCGCTCCCGGGCTTGCGCTGCCACCAGCCACTGTCATCTGGGGGGGGGGGAGCGCCGGATGGGCTGGGCTGGGGGCCCCCCCGGCTGGGCTTTCCCCCCCTCCCAGCCGCTGTCAGCTGGGGGGGAGCACTGGCTGGGCTGGGGGGGCCCCAAACGATCAGAGATGGGGCCCCCCAAATTTCTGTCGCCGGCCCTGTGCGCAGATACTTGTGTGACAGAGTGGGAATGTTCTTAATGTTTCCTCTGGATAGTGTGTGGGTTCCTCAGTGTTCCCTCTGCATTTCTTGAATATCTATGTGGAGGGATAAGGGTCTGTAATTGGTGCAAAGCAGCGGGCCAGTGTAAGTAAGTAGCCGATACCCTGTCTCGGGCCTGGGCCCATCCCCCCCTGCAAGGTGTCAGCTGAAACTATTGGAGGGAGCTCAGGTGACCTCCTGGCCCAGGAAAGAGACAAAAGAAACCAGAGGAGGGCATAGAGAGGGGGTTTGTTAGTCTGGATCTGGCTGGGAAGAGGCGGAGAGCTACAGGCAGGCTGTTTGTCTCTTTGTCATGGCGTGCCCGGGCAATGGTCTGGAACTTGCTCCCTATGAAGCCAGTGAGACGAAGTAGGAATGCTGTGTGTGTGCGTGCCTCAGTTTCCCCTATGCATTTCTTAAGTGTCTATGTGAAGGAATGGGGTCTGGCAGTGGAAGCAAGCTGGCAATGCCCCCTCCCCTCTCTACATGTGTCCATACCTGAGCTGTAATCTGACCCCAAGTGGGGGAGGGAAGTCACCTGACCTGGCTGAGCCGGGGGGAGGAGTGGCTGGAGAGAGGAGTTTGGGAGTTTGCAGCTGGCTGGAGAGGAGGTTTTGAATCTGAAGCTGGGTGGGCAGAAGGGAGGCAGGCCCAGGCAGGGTCCGGCCTCCCTGGGGCCCCCAAAATGGATCCAGCCGAGGGCTCACGCTCGCTGTATGGTCTGGGTTAGACCAGATAGAAGTCATTGAATAAACCTCTGTTTTACTGGCTGGCTGAGAGTCACGTTTGACTGTGGATTTGGGGTGCAGAATCCATGGGCTCCCTCAGGACTCCACCCAGACGGGCTCGCTGGGGGAAGCACACGGAGGAGCAGAAGGTGCTAAATGCTCCGAGGTCAGAACCAGGAAGGTTGAAGTGGGTACCCATGAAGCTCCTAACCTTGGAAACAGGCTGTGTACGGAGAAGAGACACTTCTCCCGAAGTCCTGTCTGGCTTCCTAGGGAGCGGTTCCAGACCATCGCCCAGGCACTCCGTGACAGCCAGGTAGGACTCCGAGGAAAAACGCCCTTTCTCCGTACACAGCCTGTCTCCAAGGCTAGGAGCTTTCGAGGTTTCCACTTACACCTTCCTGGGCCTGACCTCAGAGCATTCAGCACCTTCTGTCCCTCTGTGCACTCCCCATAGTGAGCCTGCCCGGGCGGGGTCCTGGGGGAGCCCGTGGATTCTGCACCCCAAATCCACAGTCAAACGTGACTCTCGGCCAGCCAGTAAAACAGAGGTTTATTCGTTGACAGGTACATGGTCTAACACCGAGCTTGTAGGTACCCGAACGCCTCAGCTGGATCCATTTGGGGGGGGCCCAAGGAGGCCAGACCCTGCCTGGGCCTTCCTCCCTTCTGCCCACCCAGATTCAGCCTCAAACCCCTCTCTCCAGCCAGCTGCAGACTCCAAACTCCCTCTCTCCAGCCCCTCCGCCCCCCTGGCTCAGCCAGGTCAGGTGACCTCCCTCCCTTAGCTACACATTAGCTACACATCCTTATCCCTTCACATAGACGCTCAAGAAATGCATAGGGGAAACTGAGGTACACACACAGTATTCCTATTCCATCACACTCTTTGGCCCCCAAAATGGACCCAGCGGAGGGGTCACATTCACTCTACCTACAAGCTCTGTTTTAGACCCTGCTCCTGTCATCTAATAAACCTCTGTTTACTGGCTGGCTGAGAGTCACGTCTGACTGTGGATTTGGGGTGCAGACCCACGGGCTTCCCCAGGACTCCGCCTGGGAGGGCTCGCTGGGAGAAGTGCACGGAGGGGCAGAAGGTGCTTAATGCTCCGAGGTCAGACCCAGGAAGGTGGAAGCTGTAAGCTGTGAAGCACGTAGCTCTGGAGACAGGCTGTCCACAGAGACGAAGCTTCCCCCCAGAGTCCTGACTGGCTTCATAGGAAGCAGTTCCGGAGTATCGCCCCGGGAACTCTGACAACTTGTATCTGCATCCCATCCACAAACGTGGTCCATAGATATCCGCATAGATAGGATTGGAGAGCCGCAGAGTTGCAGGGCTCTACCAATGATCACTACTCTGGGCAGAGCTGCAGAGGGCGTCAGTCACTGGATGGAGGGGGGGGGGGGGCGGGGAGTTCCTTCTTCCCACTCCATGGACCTGCACCATGGAGCACCTGGCAGGTCAGTCAGGCCCCACCACAGCCACCATGAGTCTCACAAAGACTGTGGGCACTGACCCACAGAGACAGCTAGATGCACTGACCCACAGGGATAGGGGCAGGATACACACACTGACCCACAGGGATAGGGGCAGGATACATGCACTGACCCACAGGGATAGGGGTAGGATACATCCACTGACCCACAGGGATAGGGGCAGGATACATGCACTGACCCACAGGGATAGGGGCAGGATACACGCACTGACCCACAGGGATAGGGGCAGGATACACACACTGACCCACAGGGATAGGGGCAGGATACATGCACTGACCCACAGGGATAGGGGCAGGATACACGCACTGACCCACAGGGATAGGGGCAGGATACACACACTGACCCACAGGGATAGGGGTAGGATACATGCACTGACCCACAGGGATAGGGGCAGGATACATGCACTGACCCACAGGGATAGGGGCAGGATACATGCACTGACCCACAGGGATAGGGGTAGGATACATGCACTGACCCACACCCACCCACCCACCCACATACACCCCACAGAATGACTACATGTGCACCATAAGGGCACAAAATCATCCTGCGTTGCTGCACCTGAGCGTGCGTGTATGAAAGTGCTGTGTGGGTTTGTGTTGTGTGTCTGTCAGCATGTGCGTATCATGGTTTTGAGGTGATGACTCCTAGATTCATAGATTCCAAGGCCAGGCGGGACCATCTGGTCTGATCCCCTGAGACCTGCCCCCAAATTATCTCTGGAGCAGAGCTTTGGGAAAACCAACCCTTCCTGACTGAACAATTGTCAGCAATGGAGAATCCCCTCCCCCGCTCCTCTGAGCCAGCCCTGGGCTGTTCCAAGTTCCCCGGGCAGAGCTGCGGTGCAGTGGGGAGCTGATGGTGCTGCACAGCACAGGCCTTTGGGGGCTGAGCTCTGGAGCTGCTAGGAAGAAGCTAGGTGGCTGAGGAGAAGGTTGAAGCAGGCTTAACCGTGGTGCCACAGGAGACCAGATACTCGCTGAGTTACAGGGGAATTACTGTATCCATAAGTGTGTGAAGGGATGGCACTCCAGTTCACATGCAGCCCCCTAGAAACACGGCCCCCTCTTCCATACACCCAGGAGTCTGCTCACAGCCCTCCAGCGCGCGGGTGCGCACACACACAGACATACTGTTACGGAGTGCCTGGGCGATGGTCTGGAAGCCAGTTAGGACTCCGAGGGAAAATGTCCTCTCTCTGTACACAGCCTGTCTCCAAGGCTCGGAGCTTTAGAGGTCCCGTTTACACCTTCCTGGGTCTGACCTCGGAGCATTCAGCACCTTCTGCCCCTCCACGTACTTCCCCCAGCGAGCCCGCCCGGGCAGGGTACTGGGGGAGCCCGTGGATTCTGCACCCCACTCCACAGTCAGACGTGACTCTCAGCCAGCCAGTAAAACAGAGGTTTATTCGATGACCAGTACCTGGTCTAACACAGACCATACAGCGAACGTGAGCCCTCAGCTGGATCCATTTTGGCGGCCAGAGAGCGAGGCAGCCAGTCTGAGCTCTCTCTGCCCTTCCCTGCCTGACTCCAGCTAGCTTCAGACTCCAAACCCCCTCTCTCGAGTCCAGCCCCTCCTCCCCCCGGCTCACCCAGGTCAGGTGACCTCCCTCCCCCACTTGGAGTCAGATTAAGGCTTCAGGTATGGACACCTGCAGAGACGGAGGAGGGAGGAGGAGGGCGTCAGCTACTTGCTTACAACTGTCGCTGCTTTGCAACACCATCAGCCCCTATTCCTTCACATAGACACTTAAGAAATGCATAGGAGAACCTGAGGCACACACACACTATTCCTACTCCATCACACACAGACACACACACAGAGCACTCCAACACATGTGCATTCACACACAGAGCAAGTCCTCCAGCACACACACCTTTAGCAACCACACACACAGAGCCCTACAGTGCACATGCACACACACCCCTCCAGTGCCCACGCATACACGCAGCCCTCCAGTGTGCAAACACACACACACATACAGAGCCCTCCAGTGCGCACACAGACAGAGCCATCCAACACACACTCACACAGAGTCCTCCCGTGAACACACACACAGAGCCCTCCAATACACACATACATAGCTCTCAACACACACACACACATGCCTTCAGCATCCCGCCGCACAAACCCCTTCAGTGCACACACACACACAGCCCTCCATCGCACATATACACACACCCCTCCAACAGACACCCCTCCAGCACGGAAGCACACACAGCCCTACTGTGCACCTGCACACACAGCCCTCCAGCGCACACACACACACAGAGCCCTCCAGAATGCACACGCAAAGCACTCTGGTGCATGCACACACGCGCACATACACACACACACACACAGAGCCCAGGCTCCAGCACATGTGCACACACTCCTCCAATGTAAGGATAAGGCCATTTCCTGTAGCCATATTGTAAGGTCTGAGGCCTTTTTCTGCAGCCATATTAGGAGAGCAGCAGCCATTAGCTAAGCAGCAGGAAGTCACATCCTCACATTTCATCTAAATTACATTAAAACAACATAATATCAGGCTGTTAAGAAGGCGGTCCTGTCCTAATAGCACCCACCATCACCGGATAAAGAAACAGAGCTTAAAATGGTTACAGAAAACTTAGTTTGACAGCATCCTGTCTGACAAGAAATCACTTCTCAATAGTTGTGGTTGTGAAATCCTCATTTCTTGTTTTGTCTTTATGGTCCCCACTTCTCTATTGTTTATCTGTTAGGAATGCCCAGTCAAAAAGGGACCCTGACAGTTCTGCTCAGCACTGCTGACCAGCCTGCTAACATCCAGTGGGTAGCACAGCGAGGCTAAGGCAGGTTCCCTGCCCAGCTCCATGCAGCTCCCGGAAGTGGTGACATGACCCTGCAACTCCTAGGGAGATTCTGCTGGTTGCCCCCACCCCAAGCGCTGGCTCCGCAGCTCCCATTGGCCAGCAACCAGGGCCAATGGGAGCTGCAGGGGCAGCACCTGTGGGCAGTGGTACTATGCAGAGCCCCCTTGCCCCTCTGCCTAGGAGCCACATACAAATGTCCCGATTTTATAGGGACAGTCCTGATTTATGGGTCTTTTTCTTATACAGGCTCCTATTACCCCCCACCCCCGTCCCGATTTTTCACACTTGCTGTCTGGTCACCCTAAGCCATAGTGACATACCGGCGGCTTCCAGGAGTCGCCTGAGGTCAGCACCACCCGGAGCCCACACCCCATCCCATGCCTCAACCCCCTGCCCTATCCCTGAACCCCTTCTTGCACCCCAAATCCCTCATCCCTGGCCCCACCCCAGAGCCTGCACCTAGCTCTCACCCTCTCCTGCACCCCAGCCTCCTGCACCCAACCCTCTCATCCCAGGCCATAGGTGCCAACTTCTCCTGGCGCCTGTTGGCGCTCAACCCCGCCCGACTCTGCCCCTGCCTCACCCCCTGCCGCCCCATGCCCTGCCCCCATTCCAACCCCTTCCCCAAAGTCACCACCCCAACTCCGCCCCCCCGCCCCTATTGGACCCCTTCCCCAAATCCCCACCCTAGCCCCGCCTCTTCCCCAGCTCCTCCCCTGAGGGCGCCATGTTCTTGCTCCTCCCCCCTCCCTCTCACAGCTTGCCATGCATCGAAACAGCTGTTTTTCAGCGGCAAGTGCTGGGAGGAGAAGCAGGGATGCGGTGTGCTCAGGGGAGGAGGTGGAGGTGGAAGTGAGCAGGACCAATTTTTCCCCATGGGTGCTCCAGCCCCAGAGCACCCATGGAGTCGGCACCTATGTCCCAGGCCCCGCCCTGGAGCCCGCATCCCCAGATGGAGCCCTCACTCCCTCCCGCACCCCACCACCCTGCCCCAGTCCAGTGAAAATGAGAACGTGAGCAAGGGCGGGGGAGAGTGAGCGACAGAGGGAGGGTGGATGGAGTGAGCGGGAGGCGGGGCCTTGGGGAAGGGGCAGGGCAAAGGTGTTTGGTTTTCTGCAATCAGAAAGTTGTCAGTCCTATTATCGGTATGGTCTCTGTCTGGTTCTCTGTTTCTGTTATAGAACTAATTTTGTAAGGTGTAAATAAACAATGGTGGTGGGGTATAATTGGTTGAAGAATTGTTTTACAATATGTTAGGATCTAAGTTCCCTAAAAGCTGCATGACTGCTTGGCTGTGTAGAAGGCTATCAAGGGCAGCGCTGGGGGGAGGGGGGGGAAGGTACCCTCTCCCCCAGCCCCAGCCTTGGAGCTGCCACAGCTGGGGAGAGGCGACTCTCCCCCGGCCCCAGGCTGCTGCAGCAAGAGAGAGTTGTGGGGAGTCCTCTCTCTCTACTGCGGCCTCGGAGCAGCCTGCACCCCAAACTCCTCATCCCCAGCCCCACCCCTGAGCCCACACCCTCAGCTGGAGCCCTCACCCCTCTGCATCCCAACCCTCTGCCCCAGCCCTGAGCCCCCTCCCACACTCTGAACTCCTCATCCCTGGCCCCACCCCACAACCCTCATCCCCAACTGGAGTCCTCAAACCCACACCCCAACCATCATCCCCAGCCCCATCCCAGAGCCCTCATCCCCAGCCCTCACCCCTTCCTGCACCCCAACTCCCTGCCCCAGCCCAGAGCCTCCTTCCGCCCCCCGAGCCCCTCATTTCTGACCCTATCCCAGAACCCTCATCCTGTTAGAGTTCTCACCCCACTACACACTCCCAACCCCCTGCCCCACCCAGTGAAAGTGAGTGAGGTGCGGGAGAACGAGCCACCAAGAGAGGGGGAATGTGGTGAGCGAGGGGTGGAGCCTCAGGAAAGGGTGGGGAAGGGGTGGAGCCTCGGGAAAGGGAAGGGGCGGAGCCTCTGGAAAGGGCTGGGCGGGAGGCAGAGGCTCATGGAAAAGGCAGGGCAAAGGTGTTTGGTTTTGTGGGGTTAGAAAGTTGGCAACCCCAATTGTATGCTTACTGTGTGAATTCGTTTTTGGTGATTGTTAATAAATAGTGGTTAAGAATATTACTGTGTAAGGCTCCTTCGTTAGTAAAAGACCCCGTAAACCCACAGAAGATTATGTCCTGTGCCCTTGGAACTGGGTAAGGGTAGCCCTTTGTAACAGAGAATTTTGTCCAGGTAACTGCAGCACACACACACACACACACACACACACACACACACACACACACACACACACACACACACACACACACACACACACACACACACACACACACAACCTTCCAGTGCACATGCACACAGAGCCCTTCAGAACACGCACGTGCGCACACACACAGTCCTCCAGCATGCACACACATAGAGCCCTCCAGCACACACACATACCTTCCAGTGCACACACAAGCCCTCCAGGCATTGCACACACACACACAGCCTACACTATGGTTTTCAACCTATTTATCATTGTGGGCTGCATATATGGCCCACAAAGTGTTACCTGGACTGCAGGCTGAGAATCACAGTGCCCCATACCTAACGCCCCTCCAGAAACCCCTATGCCCAGCGCTCTCTGTCCAGAGACCCCTCCTCCGAGGGGGTCCAGGAGCAGAGAGCTGGGTGTGAGGCCAGGGGCAGCCAGGATCCTGGACCCTGCTGTGCGTGGCCGGACGGGAGCAGGGAAACTCTTCCGTGTGGCAGCCAGGAGACCGAAGCCCATGGCCTTTAGCACAGTGGTCCCCAACCCCCGGTCCGTGGACCGGTACCGGTCCGTGGAGCAATTTGTACCGGTCCGCGGCCGCATTCCCTTCCGGCGGCTTTTCGGCGGACACTGAAGAGCGCGCCTCCGCCTCGTGTTCCGGACCGCGTTAGGCAGCACTCATTTCCGGCCGCCTTCACTTCCGGTGGCTTTTTAGCCGGCACAGAGGGCTTTTTGGCTCTCCGTCCGCAGAGTAAAGTTTCCCGCCGCAAGCAGAGTTTCGGCGGCTTTTCGGCGGACATACTAAGTTCCGTCGCCCGGAAGGAAAAAAAAATTGAAACGCCCGCCCTGGGCCGCAAACAATGAGGGCCCACGTTCACCGGTCCGCGCGGCTAAAAAGGTTGGAGACCACTGCTTTAGCACACACTGAGCTGGGCCACAGCTGTGTGCTAATTGGGCAGCCATGCAGCCGGCAGGCCGAGAACCATTGCACTACACACACATACACACTCAGAGCCTTCCTCACAGCTCTCTAGCGCACACGCACCTCCCCCACACACAATCAATTTCAGCCCCTCCTGCATGTCTGTGTGCACATCCCCATTATCCATCGCACACACATACCTCCAGCCCACCACAGCCTTCTCTTCCCCCCTCCCCCCAATCCTGCTGTGCAGATTTGCAAGCCCTGAAGCCAAGCTGTCAGTGTGCAGTTGTGTGGGGTGTGCTGCTGGGAGCCGAGCCCCGGGAACGGAGCAGGGCGGCACTCAGAGAACCTTGGCCAACTGTGGAAAAACACATTTCAGTCTCGCTTCTCGCCTGTCTGGGCAAGCGTGTGCGGCACGACAGGGTCTGCAGGCCGCTCTCGGTGGTGGGCTTCAGCCCCTGGGCTGGGGGCAGGATGGTCCCTGCTCTGGTACGGAGCAAGCAATGCTCCCTGACCTGCCTGCCTCTTCCTCCACCACCCACACCCTTCCTGCCAGGCAGTTACCTTGCTCCCCTTGGACCCTGCCAGCACGATCGGCCCGGCAGGAGCATCATACTTCAGCGATGCCAGAGGCACTTCCAGCAAGGGGGCAGGCCAGGCCTGGGTGTGTCATACCTGCACCCACAGCTCTGTCTGTCTTATGGACATCCTCTTAGCGCCCTTCCTCACGCTGCCTTTCCTGAGATCTCGCATACCTGCACACTGCATACCCACACCCTTTCCCTTTGCACCCCTGCACATTGTAATCCCCACACACCCTTCCCCAGCTCCCCCCCATACACCCGCACACCGGCTTCTCCCCAAACTCCTTCCCTCTTCCCCCTTGCACTCCACCTTCCCCCACATCCCTTCCCAGCTCCCCCCTGTACAGCCGCACACCTCCTTCCTCCTCCACTCCTTTCCCCAGCTTCCCCTCATATACCCCCCCAACCCCTTCCCCCTTTCCCCTGCACACTGCCTTCCCCCACAACCCCTTCCACAGCTCCCCTCATACACCCACATACCACCTTCCCCCCAAACTCCTTCCCTTCACACCCTCCCACTCCACCTTCCCCCATACCCCCTTCCCCTCACACACCGCCTTCCCCCCACCAATCCTTGCACACACACTGCCTTCCCCCCAATCCCCTTCCCCTTTTCCCCTCACTCCCCTGCACACTGCCTTTCCCCCACCCTTCTCCACCTTTCTCTGACACCCCGTCCCCTCCCCCGCTCTAGCTTCGCTCCTCACCAGTGGTGACTGCGCTAGGGCTCGCTGCTGTAGAGCACTCCCCAGCCAGGAAGGGGCTCAGGCAGCACAGCTGGGGTGGGGGCACCCTGGTAAAATACATCGCTTTGCTGCTCTTCAAAGGACTTTTCTTAAGCCCCCTCCTCTAATCTTCCTAAGCCCTCTTCGCGCCTTGTCTCGCTCCCCTCCTGCCACTTTCCTCTGCCTTGATCCTTCCTCGCCCCAGCTCCAGGCTCCGGCTCTCCTCCATCAACCAGCTCTCTACCCTACATAGACATTTCTCCAGCTCTCCCCCTTGCCTCTCCTGTGGCCTTTTTGTCTCCCTCCGTCTCCCTCCTCTTTGAGCTTCATCTTCATTTGACTCTCAAGCCTATTTGACACATCTCTACGTTGTTTTGATGCAGCCAGTTTGATTGGGGCATGTCAGGCCCGCACACGACTTTGCTTTAATTGCACTGGGGCGTGACTTCCTAAGCTGCTGTGTCAGGCGAGGAGGAATCGCTAATTAAAGCTTTGGAAGGCGAGGACTTAAAAAAAAAAAGCAACACAACACGGAAAAACCCAGCCAGCCTGCACTTCATTCCCTTCTAAACCTCCTTCGCTTGGTTTTATTTCCCTCCGGAATGGATCCAAGATGTGCGGCCCTTCTCTCGGCAGCTGGCCTGTATTTCACAGGCTGGCCTCCCTGTCCGCGAGGCCCAGAGCACTTGGCTTTCTGGTCGAGCGCCCCTGCTCCCCCCCCCCCTCTCCTGCCCTAGGCTGGCTCTTGGTGCCGGGCCAGCGGGTCCAACAAAAGCCAGTTTGGGCTGCACATTGAGGAGACTAGCACCTCTCATCTGGCTGAGCCTGGAAGCCAGCAGCACCTGCCCTAACCCCCTCAGGTCAGCCCTCACTCCCAGAGCATTACCGCACTGACAAGAGGGCCCAGCAAGGGCAGGGACTAGTCGTGGGTCTCACAGCAAGTCACGGCGGACCCAGACCTGCCACGGCCCAGGCCTTATTCCAGCACCTCCCAGTTGGTGTCTCAGCACCAGGGGAGCTGGACTTCTTGATTTTGTCTGTTGGCAAAGTCCCTGAGGGCCTGCCAAAACTACTGGCCTTTGCTTCTTCCGGTGCCGCTGCCAAGCCAGGGCCCCACAGGAGCCGCTCAGCGGCTGGCTGCGGCGGGCTGGGAGGCCAGGAGCTGGATGATTTAGCAGGATGGTGAGAAATGTAGTTATTTTTCCCCGTTCGGCTGGAAGTCAATACTCAGGGAAGGGATGTTTAATTATCTCTCTCGCCCTCCTAAATCTCTTCAAGAGAGGGCTTGGCTGCAAAGCTCCACATCACGGCAAAGTTATTGGCTGGTGCAGCACACGGCAGCACAGTAAATTAGCAGATTAGAAGGCGCCTGTCTTCCCCCGTTTCAGCTGTGCGTCTGGCCGTGCTGCGCATGCCCACCAGGCCCTAATCAACTCTTTTAATAAGCGGGGCAGCACCGTGGGGGGGCAGGGGGAGGGCTCACTCTTGACAAGCTGATAAATCAGGAACAAGCAGAATCACTGGCACAGCGTGTCAGGGCTGTTCGATGCATCAGGTGGGGGCAGGTGGGGGCGCTGAGCGAGGACGACGGGTGCAGGGGGACAGGAGAGCTGGGCTGAGCAGGGCTCCAGGGGCCATAGACCCTGACCCCCTGGCTCGTTGCTAATAACCTCCCCCCAGCCCAGCTGAGCAGGAGGGGAAGGAGCCAGCACTAGGCACTGTGCTACCCCCCCTTCAACATCCAGCCAGCTAGGGCCGCCAGGACCCATAGAGGGCAGGGAACGGCAGTGCCACCCTGAGGCCGGAGGGGAGCAGGCTGGGGACAGACCCGGGGCTGCATGTGGGCAGGAGCTGGGGCTGGAGGCAGCAACCTGACAGCTGGCAAGGGGATGCTGGGAGTGGGGCTGTGACGGTGCTGTTCCTGGTGGGATCCAACTGTGAGTGTCAAATCAGGACAGATTGCTTCCAAAGGGGCAACTACAGCCCAAAACTGGGGGTTTTCCACTCTAATGTGAACCAAACCAGCCAAACAGAAAAGACTTTGGTTTCGCCCCACTGGCCAACCACAAGTTACACAAGCAATTCCCTTAGACACTCCAGATTCCCAGTATCACCACCAGCAGCCACCTGTCCTGGGGATCAATGGTTATGAAAACCAATCCCCCAAATAAAGAAAACGGTTCTCCCCAATTCCAAAGAATCAGGCCCCAGACCCAGGTCAATATACCAATCGGATCTTCCCACAAATCACGCTGTTGCCAATCCTTTAGAATCTAAAATCTAAAGGTTTATTTGTACAGGGAAAAGGTATAGGTGAGGGTTAGGAAAAGTTAAAAGAAATCAATTACATGCAGTGATGGCAAGTCTCTTGGTTCAGTCTTGCAGCTGTAGAATAAACTGCAGGTTTAGATAAAAGTCTCTGGAATTCACCCCCTTCTAGGGTGGGTCATCAATCCGTTGGTCAGAGCTTCCACGTGTAGCAAAATCCCATCCAGAGGTAGGTGCTAGCTGAAGGTTGCAGATTGAAGACAAAATGGAGGATGCTTCTTCCAGCTTTTATAGACTCTCCTCTGTGGGCGAAGCCCCTCCTCCTCCTTATACAGAGTCCAGTTGCAACATTGAGGTCCACAGCCACAAGGTCCAATCACCAGACTCCCCATGATTCAGTTTTTGCCCAGGCATGTCCCATTCCTGGTGAAGCTCCTCTCCTCGGGTGTGGACAGAGTTCATTGTGCAGTTGATGGCCTTTTAATGGGCCAAGTCAACATCAGCTTCTCTGAGATTCCACCCAGAAACCAAGCATAAGCTCGAAGTACAGGCACCCCAATCCAATATTCATAACTTCAGTTCCAAAAAGATACACACATATCAATGGCATATTCATAATCCGCCCTCCATAACCTGGTCATAGACACCTGTTATGACCCCCTTCACATAAGATTTGATACCCCAATGATCTATATGGTACCAAATTATTCCAGTAACGTGACAGGGGCCCTGAGAGCTGGGCAGGGCAGTAAACTAGTGAAGGGTGGAGGGTAGGGGCAGCCCAGAAGCAGGAGGGGATGGAGAGCCCTGTGCTGCATGTGCGCAGCAGGAGGGTTTGGACGGACTCTGCTGGGCCCATGCCTAAAAGAGCTGAGCTCTGGCTGGGGGCTGCAGGCTGGGTGTTGCTGGCCTGTGGCAGAGCAGTGGGCCGGGGGCTGAGGAGCCCCCCCCCGGGGCAGAAGAACCTTTGCACCCCGCACTGGTCTGGGCAGTCTTTTACTGGAACTGCTGAGTCCCTGGATTAGGAGAAGTGACAAAGAGTCCTGTGGCACCTTAAAGACTAACTAAAGTATTGAAGCATAAACTTTGTCACTTCTGCTATTCCAGACTAACATGGCTACCCCTCTGATCCTGGATTAGGGTATTTGCCCCTTTATTTCCGTCAGCCCCAGGAACAGGCTGTGACAGATCGCCTTCTTGCCCCCCTCCAGACACAGGCAGGAAACTCTTCTTTGGCTCCAAACAGTGCTCTTTATTTCACAGTGCAAGCCCCCACCACCAATATACACAGCTTTATAGTTCAGCTCTTCAGCTTACAGTTCTACACAGCTCTATATAGCTCAGCTCTACACACAGCTCTACAGCTTACAGCTCTTTCTCTCACTCCACACTCCCATACCACCACCACCACCACCCCGGGCTTCCTTCCTGGCAGGCTTTTATCCCCCTGAGGAGGCTGCCAGGTGCAGCTCATCAAGCCTGAGCCTTCTGCAGCCCAGGTGGCTAATTAGGCTTCTCTGCAGGGAGGTTTGCAGAGGGCTTTTCTCCCTCTTAACGGGGCAGCAGGCTGGGTCAGGCCCACCCTGCCACATGACGTAGGAATGCAGGAATGCTTTTAATCCTTCCTCTGACTCTTGTATGAAGGGGCCAGACCTGAAGCTGTAACTTGACCCCAAGGGGGGAAGGGAGGTCACCTGACCTCCCTGGGGAAGGAAAGACGCAGAGAAAGGAATGCAGGGGAGGGGCGGATGAGGAAGTGCCAGTCTGGTTCTGGCTGGGGGCTGGCAAGGAGCTGCAGGCAGGCTCTGCCTGGCTCTTGGGCCCCCAAAATGGACCCAGCGGAGGCGTCGCGTTCGCTCTACCTGGATTATGTTCCTGTCATTGAATAAACCTCTGTTTTACTGCCTGGCTGAGAGTCACGTTTGACTGTGGATTTGGGGTGCAGGACCCTCTGGCTCCCGCAGGAGTCGTCCCCCCCCCCCCGGGTGGGCTCGCTGAGGGGAAGTGCATGAAGAGGCAGAAGGTGCTGAATGCTCCAAGGTCAGACCCAGGAAGGTGTAAATGGGGACCTCTAAAGCTCCTAGCCTTGGAGACAGGCTGTGTACGGAGAAAGGACGCTTTCCCCAGGAGTCCTAACTGGCTTCATAGGGAGCAAGCTCCAGACCATCGCCCGGGCACTCGGTGACACAGGCCTCTGTGACTTACTGGGCCATTGGGCACACCATGGGCTGAGCCCCATGCCAGGAGCACATGCAGGCCCCCCACCTGCCAGCTGGGTTGGGGGTGGCTGGAGAGCTGCAATGTGCAGCCCACCTGCCCTGGAGTCAACCACATTAGCACCTGTATTGCAGTCGGGCCCAGAGACCCAGGCAGGACGTGCAGGATGCGGTGGAGTTTGTGGCGCACTTGCACATGGCTGCGCTTGCTTTGCAAACTCCCCTTTGCATGTGTGTGCGCCCAAAGCCTGTGTCAGGTGCGGGCTCAAGCGGGGCCTGGGAGCTGGAGTCCCTGACACCACTAGGCCTAGGATCACAGCGATGGGGCAGCAGGGAGGAGCACTTCCGAGGCTGCACTTTGACCAGACCGCTATCGCGCTGAGAAACTGAGGAGAGGCTGGGGGCAGAGGCTGGGCCCCAACCCCAGCCACAGGCTCTTCCTGTGGAACAACTCTTTCCTGGCTCTTTGCCAATGGTGTGTTTGTTCTGCCCGCTCTGTCCTGGGCTCTGACCCTGCCTCCCCAAGCCCCTAGCTCTGGTGCATAGGCTGGTGTCTGAGCAGCGGGGCCCGGCTTGTGCTGCACCGGGTCATTAATGAGGACTGGGATGGAGCCAGCGCCCACCCTCACCTTTAGGGGAAGACGGATGAGGCCTCAGCACCACCCTTGAATCTAAAACCTAATCCTGGAGAGGGGCCGGTGCTCTCAGCTCCCTGGGCCTAGCCAATTGCAGATAACGGATGGGGCTCCCCGCTAATGGGATATTGACGTGACAGCACCAGGGGCCCTGCTGCAGCCACTTAATTGCTAGAGCTGAGTGATCACATGAGTTCCTGCTGCTAACGCCTGACGCGCCTCTCCTCTCGATGAGAGCCCGCCCCAGGGAGCAGGGGAGTGGGAGGGAGAGAGTGAGGCGAGGCAGCATAGAGGAAGAGGAGGTAGCAAACTGCTCCATGGCACCTCTAGGGCTGCATGCTTCTTCGCCTCGCCATGGGGGAGCCTGCAGCTGTTCAGCCCTCTCCTCCCCCAGCGGGGGCACTGTGGACTTATGCACCTCCTGCAGCTGCCCATCTGTGCTCTGCAAGCAGGAGGTGCTGTGACAGTGGGGGAGCCTGCAGCTGCTCAGCACTGCCCCCCAGCAGGGGGCACTGTGCATGGTTGGGGGACTCCTGTAGCTGCTCACCCCTGCCCCCAGCAGTGTGGCCCTGGTGGGGGGTGGGGGTGGTTAACGCCCTTGGGGCTCCCAGGGACTGCAGGCAGCGGCTTGTGCCACACACATATTGTGGCTAAAGCAGCAGAAGAGGGAAGCGGCTTAGGCGAGCGGCTTTGGCTGGGAGAGCAGAGGGCCGTGGTTGCTGTGTAATTACAGGCAGCGCACACAGCGCAAGAAGGAAGGTACTACCCGGCCAGGTGGAGAGGCAGAGATAAGACAAACCAGAGTGCAATTAGCAAACAGCCTGCCAGATGCAGACAGACACATGGACATTGCTGCATGGGGAAGGCCTCTGAGCGGCACCCCAGGCCACTCCTGCTTCTGTCCCTGATATCCTAGTAATCCTGCCAACACCTCCTCCCCTTGCATTCAGCCACAGTGGGTGAGACAGGGGTGGCATCTTATGGGAGCATGCAGTAACGGGGACAGTCACAAAGGCTGTGGGCTCCTGTGCCCTCCGCCTGGCCCTCCGCACTTCCAGCCCCCCACCTCCCTCCTGACACACATCCCTCTCTTAGCCACTGTCCCCCAAGTGTTACCCATGTACGACCCAACCCTTGTCTCCAAACCCCCGTCCCTCCTTCCCTCTGCTCCTCCCCAAACCTCCATTTTTACATCCCCACAGGCAATACCCAATGTGACAGAGTGGGACATTTTTCATACTGTTTTGTATGAGTATGGTCTCTGCCTCAGTTTCCCCTATGTGGTGCATGGTTAACTAGGTGTGACGAAGTAGGAATATGTGTGTGCCTCAGTTTCCCCTATGAATTTCTTGAGTGTCTATGTGGAGGGATAAGGATGTGTAGTTGGTGCAAAGCAGAGAGACAGGGTAAGCAAGCAGGCAACACCCTCCCCTCTCTGCAGGTGTGCATCCCAGAAGCTGTAATCTGACCCTAAGTGGGGAAGGGAGGTCACCTGACTTGGCTGAGCAGCGGGGAAGAAGGGGCTGGAGAGAGTGAGTTTCAGTTTGGAGTCTGCAGCTGGCTGGAAAGATGTTTTAGAATCTGAAGCTGGGTGGGCAGAAGGGAGGCAGGCCCAGGCAGGGTCTAGCCTCCCTTGGGCCCCCAAAATGGATCCAGTGGAGGGGTTCGGGTACCTACAAGCTCAGTGTTAAACCATGTACCTGTCAATGAATAAACCTGTTTTACTGGCTGTCTGAGAGTCACGTTTGACTGTGGATTTGGAGTGCAGAATCCATGGGCTCCCTCAGGACCCCGCCCAGGCGGGCTTGCTGAGGGACGCACACGGAGGGGCAGAAGGTGCTGAATGCTCCAAGGTCAGACCCAGGAAGGTGGAAGTGGGTACCCGTGAAGGTCTAAGCCTTGGAAACAGGCTGTGTATGGAGAAGGGGCCCTTCACCCGAAGTCCTGTCTGGCTTCCTAAGGAGTGGTTCCAGACCATCGCCCGGGTACTCTGTGACACTAGGTGAGGGAAAAGGTTGTTTACTCTTTGCAGAGCTCCAGGTGTGACTGATGGCTAGCTGTCTGGGGCCTGGGCCCATGCCCATGGAGATCCTGAGAAGACAATGGCACTCCAATTGCCTGGACATTTGGTAAGGAGCAACTAATGACCAGGGAGGGCTGACCGCTCCACAGGAAGCTAGCTGTGAGTCACCAGCTGGCAAACAAGGGACTGAGGTGGGGTTGTTAAATGTGGGCTGCTGGAAGGAGATGCTTCTGGGCTAGGACAAAAGAGGGGTCGAGGGGGCTCCGGATTGACCCATAGGGGCTATTCTGTAACTTTCTATTCTCCCTGTTCACCAAGGACTCTCTATGGTAGGCTGACCATACGTCCCGTTTTCAACAGGACAGTCCCGTTTTTTACATATTTTCTGACCGTCACGTCTTTTTAATAAAAATATCAATTTTTTCCCGTTTTTCGTAAAAAAAACGGGATGCGGCTTATTTCAGGGACCCACGTCCGGGTCCCGCCTCCTCCCACAGCCCTTCAGTCCCTTCCCCTCCCCGGCCTGCTCCCCCCTCCCCCCCTCCACGTGGAGGAAACGCGACTCGGCCAGCACGGAGCCCAGCGTAGGTAGGGGCTGGGGAGGGGGGCTCAGCAGCAGTGGGCGGAGTGGAGCTGCTGACTGGGCAGGGGCTGCCTGGTGCCTCGCTCCCCCCGACCCCCCCACCCAAGTGAAGGAAACGCGGAGCCCAGCATAGGTAGGGGCTGGGGAGGGGGGCTCAGCGGCGGGGCCTGCAGGGGTGGGATGAGCTGGGGGGGTCATGGGGGAGGTGGGAGGCTGTGGGAGGTGGGGATGTGTTTTGAGGCCGTTGGGGGTGTCTGGGGGGTGTATTGGTTGCTAGTGGGGGGCTATGGGGAGAGGATGTGTAGAGAAGGCTGTGGGGGTGTAAGGGGCTGGGGGATTGGTAGTGGGATGGTCTTGGGGGGCCTAGAGGTGGTTATGTAAGGGTTGGGTATTGGTGACTTTATGAATATGGGGGGGGGCGTTGTAGGGTTATATTTGGGGTCTGAAGGGAGTTATAACCCCATCCCGTTTTTGCCATCCCAATGTCCCGTTTTTGTCACAAGGAAATATGGTCAGCCTACTCTATGGTGTGTTCCAGACATCTAATGAACCCTTCTGCTTTGACACCATGGGCTGAGGGTCACTCCACACTGAGGAGGTTAGGGGTGCATTGCTCCCTTTGGCTGTGTAAGTCTCTCTCAAGTGCCCAATCCAGGTGGACTCGCTGTAGGGAGCTCGTGACATGAAGCAGGGGGGGCTGAAGGCTCCAAAGTTCAGTTCCAGGAGATGGTGAAGCCCAGGAGCCTACCCAGAGAGAGTGTGACCCTTTGGGGGAAGACACACGGAAGGGTCCTCCCAGGGACTGTTCCAGAGCCATGAGGCAGCACCAGGCCTATGGATCCATGGTACATACCCCCAGTGTTGCCCCCATCACTCACTTTGCTGCCTCTCCTGGCACACCACTGTGGCTAGGCCTTGGCTTTCTCTCTGCTCCTTATCTCCTTGCTGGGAATCCAGGGCTTCCCCTAACCAGTTTGAATCTCCAGGGCTAAGGGCCCTGCACCTGTCTGCTCTGCCCTGCCAGTGCATGGTGCATATGGTGATTGTGCGAATCTCTAGCCCTCGTGGTTGGGAACAAAACCTTCCAAAGGGAAGCCAGGGTCAGTGCTGCCATCTGCCCGAGTGTGCAGAGAGCCTGGAACAGTTGCTCAGGGCGTCTCCTCCTTCACCCACACATCTCTCTGGGATGCTCATGGCCAGCAAGCACACTGTCAAACCCCAGCCCCAGCTAGCTGCCAGTTGTCTTAGGGCACTGATACTCAGACTCAGGCTCGCAAGCCGCAAGTGGCTCGTTAATGGATCATCTGTGGCTCTTGCAGCACGTGATATTAAAACGTTGTATGATTTAATTATTAACCGATCAGGAGGCATTTACTATGTTGTTAGCTGATCAAATAATAATACTTGGGCAGTCGTTTGGCTGTGAGAATAATATAGATATAGTGGAACCCCGCAATACCGCGCCCCGCTATAGCGCAAATCTGCTTATAACGCGGGGTGCACGGGGCTCCCAATGGCGGCAGCGCGCGGCACTTTGATTTCACGCAGCCCCGCAATACCGTGACCCCACGTTTACCGTGATCGGGTATTTTTGGATCCCGATCGTCTCCGTATTGCAGGGTCTGACTGTATGTATAAAAACTGACTATTTGCCCTAAATGAAACCCTGCATTCACACAGGGGTGGCTCTTCTGGGTAATGCTGATGGTTCACTTGGCTCCTGAACTGCACTCAGTAGCACTGTCTAGGGGATGGGATGGTGGGGTGATGCAGGGATGGGGGGTATGAGGAGACCCGAAGGCAGAGATGAAGGAGGTTTCTGCTGAGCTGGGAGCAGGTCAGAGCTGTCTCCTTCTCAGCCAGCCCAGTGGCTCTGAAGGGACTGGGCCCAGGGCTGGGAACTGAGGCCCGGATGGGATGGAGCGGGTTTCTCCTCTGCCCTGCCCCTGCTCCTGCTCCATTTAGGCAGGATGTTCCTGCCTTCCTCCAGGGCCCTGTGTCCAGCCCCTCTCTGGCTGAGGCTGACCCCCTAGCCCTGTCGAGGTGCATGCTGGACCACCCGGGCTGGCACTACCAGCTCCCCCTCCCAGGCTGGGCACTCGCCCACGGAGCTATGTTTAGCTCGCTCACACAATTGTAGCGAGTGCTGGTGCCTTTGAAGTGCTGCTCGAGCATTTGCTGTTTGTGCTGCTGACGCAGAGCTGGGGGTGCTGGGTGCTGCGGATGCGGCATACGGAGCTGCTGAGCCTGGGATGAGTGTTGTGTGGGGCTGGGGAATCCTGGGGTGGTGCGGGGGCTAGGTGGTGCGGAGGCAGGGCAGTACTGTGTGGCGCTGGGGAAGGGCAGTGCCATATAGTGCGGGGGCTGGGCTGTGCCGTGTGGCGTGGGAGCAGGGAGTTGATACGTCCGGTTTTGACACCAGGTGGAGCTGATGGACTCTCACTGGTGCTATGTGTTGTAGACATTATACAACACCTTCCCCATGCCCACCCTGTCACAAACACCACACCAGCAACACGCCAACCCAGCACAGCCGGGCACATCCCATACCCACCACAACTGCTTTGCTTCCCTGACAGGCTCGCTGCACACAATCCCGTGCCAAGCACTGCTTGGGGGCCATCCCTGCCAGCCAGCTCTTCCCCTGAGCGAGAGCCGTGCTCTTGGAGGTCTAGCTACCTGCCCTTCCCCCAGGCCTTCCTGGAGGAGGCCCTTCCTTGCCCCACTCCTGGGCTGGCTCCCACCAGATGGTGCCTTTGTGCTTCCTTAAAAAGCAGCAGTGGCCCTGGAAAACCTGTCCCCGCCCCAGAAACCAGTTTGCAATCAGTACCTGCAGTTGCAGACAGTGAGTGCCCACGGCTGTGCCAGTGAGCCAAGAAGAGATGGCACCCCCCCACCCCCACGCTCAATGCTGCAGGCTGCGCAAGACACTTCTCAGGGGTACTAGTGCTAAATGCACAGCCCCGTTGTATGGGGGGGAGGGACTCCAGCACCCCCTCCCCCAACTGCAGCCAGAGTAGGAATGGAGTGCCATGCATGGCTGGGTATGAGCAGTGCCATCCCACGAGAAGGCAGCGTTCCACCCCCAGCAGATGGGATGAGACCCCGGATCAGTCCCTATGCTTTCAGGAATGTCCTGTGGGGCTGCAGGCTGGAAGCACTGGTGCTCCCCGCCCCCGGGCAGGCTTCTGTGCCCCCTAAATGGCTACGTGTTCCTGGCGGGGCTCAGGGCGGTGGGAGCAGCCCAGTGAACAGGGGGCCCGCCCAGCTCAGACCTGGTGCTCCAGCAGGGGGCAGCGCACGTGCCAGCAGAGACAAAGAGGCATCTAGGGAGATCTCGGCAGGCCCAGCCTGAGAACCCATGAGGGCCCACAACATGCCTGTCACCTCATCTCTGGAGTGCAGGTAGGGTGCCCAAACAGCAAGCGTGAAAAGTCGGTACAGGAGGTTGGGGGTAATAGGAGCCAATATAAGAAAAAGACCCAAAAATCGGGACTGTCCCTATAAAATCGGGACATCTGGTCACCCTAAGTGCAGGGCTGGCAGGAGCGCAGGGCACTGACACACGTATGTAATTACTCCCCTGGGGTTGCGGGTGCCCTGAGGTGTCCCCAGCCCATGCCCACCCCCTGTGGGTTCCTGTGAGTGCTGTAGTCAGGGAAAGGCTGGGAAGTGACACACTCCTCCAGGTGGCTGGGCTGGGCGGGGAGATCATTCCCTCCCCAGGAGCGGGACCCTCCTACTGGGCGCACGCTGGGCTTTGGAAGAGGCTGCCTAGGAAATGGTCCGTGTCTCTCTCAGCCTGGGAACTGAAATACGGTGCCAGCTGCTCCCCAGCTATTTCCTGATGCACAATAACACAGGCCATCTGGTGAGAGCCGGCGAGATCAGCAACCTGAGAGCGAGATGGGAAGTGATGGCTCACAGAGCAGCTCCACAGGAACAAGGGATTACACCGGGGGCATTGTCAGCTCCCACAGCATTCCCCTGCAGGGGGCACTGCCAGCCCCCCCGCCGGCCCTGGGCCCTGCCTCTCCCACAGCACTGTCAGTCCCCTCCCAGCCCTGAGTCCTGCCCCTCCCACAGCATCCCTCTGCATGGGGGCACTGCCAACTGCCAGCCCCCCTGCCCCCCCCCAGCCCCAGGCTCTGCCTCTCCCACACTACTCCCCTGCAGGGGGCACTGCCAGCCCCCTCAGCCTCAAGCCTGAGCCCCACCCCTCCCACAGCACTGCCAGTCCCCTGCCCTCAAGTCCTGGGTCCTGCCCTTCCCACAGTGAAGCCATGGTGATGCCCTTTCTCCCTTGCAGCTGCGACCAGGTTGTGGCTGACAGATAGTAACACGCCTTCTAATCTGGTGTCTAGGGGCAGCAGGAACAGCCAGGCTGCTGCCACTGGGGCTGGGTTGGGGTCTGAGATATGGCACCTGGGTTCTACCCCTCAGCTGGTCCCTGGGTAGCCTGGGCTGCAGGGCAGGTGTGGGGAGGGGAGCCCTCCCCTTTGGTATGTGCAGCCCCGGTGCAGTCTCTGCAGTGCTTCTGGGCACTGCATTCTGGGAGATGAGCCCACCACCGCTCCCTGCTTGGCTTGGGTTCGCTTCTTCTTCCCCGCTTCCAGGTTCTGGATTACTGCTGCCCGGCCTCCCTAGAATTGTAAACTCTGATTGAAGCAATGCCGGGTGTCACAGAGTGCCTGGGGCGATGCTCTGGAACTGCTCCCTACAAAGCCAGTCAGGACTCTGGTGGGAAGTGTCCTCTCCGTGAACAGCCTGTCTCCAAGGCTAGGAGCTTCACAGGTTCCCACTTCCACATTCCTGGGTCTGACCTCGGAGCATTCTGCACCTTCTGCCCCTCCGTGCACTTCCCCCAGCGAGCCCGCCCAGGTGAGGTCCTGGGGTAGCCCATGGATCCTGCACCCCAACTCCACAGTCAGACGTGACTCTCAGCCAGCCAGTAAAACAGAGGTTTATTAGAGGACAGGAACATAATCTAAAACAGAGCTTGTAGGTAGAGCGAATGCCATCCCTCCGCTGGACCCATTTTGGGGGCCAAAGAGCCAGGCAGCCTGCCTGGAGCTCTCCGCCTGCCCCC
The DNA here is from genome assembly GCA_032164245.1 of Sternotherus odoratus. Classification (NCBI taxonomy): domain Eukaryota; kingdom Metazoa; phylum Chordata; order Testudines; family Kinosternidae; genus Sternotherus; species Sternotherus odoratus. The sequence continues at coordinate 33,645,545 of JAVMKO010000008.1, forward strand.
AGCTAGATCCAGACTCAAACTCCCTCTCTAGCCCCTCCTCTGCTTTTCCTTTGTCTCTTCTGCAGAAGTGTCACCTCCTCCCTCCCCCACCTGGGCTCAAGTTACAGTCTTAGGTATGGACATCCCCACACAATAGTCAGAGGAATCATTAAGGACATTCTTACTCCGTCACAGAGGAGGTCACACTGCCATACAGCAGGGATAGGCGAGCCCCTCTATGATCCCTCCCAAAACTGGTCCCTTGAGTCTGTGGAGCAGTTTTGGGACCCCTGCGCTGCCCCTTTCATGCCCCGGTCCCCAGCCTGGCGGGTCCTCGTGGTGCTGGCCTCTGGAGCCGCCTGGGGCCCATCGAACCACCGTTCTCTGCTCCTGCTCTGGGGCACTGCCTTTAATCACCAGGAGGCGACTGAGGAGGAAGGGCCTGACCAGGGGCAGGAGCGGGGTCAGCTTGGGAGGGGCTCAGAACCCTGGTGCCAGGCCCAGCCAGCTGTGAGGCCCTTGGCTCTGGGCCTGTCCCCAGGGCTTCAGGAACCTCTGAATTCCCAGAGCGTCTTCCCAGCCTGTCACAGGCTGGTCCCCACCCCTGGGCTGTGCTCTCCCCCAGGGAAGCTGAGAGCAGCCGTACCATGAAGCACGGAGAAAACAAAGCAGAGCGGAGTTGCGGCCGCACTTAATTAAATGCTGAAGGGTGCCGCAGCCAGGCGGCAGCTAGAGCGATTACCCCTATGCTGTCATTACTGGGAGCCTGTCATGGTCTGGGCTACCTCTCCTCATGGGCCATTTGAGGCCTGTGGGAGAACAGTTTGGGCCCTGGGTCATCAGAGGTGGATAATAGGCAATGCTAAGGGAAAAGCCAGCCTGTGGCTCTCATTCCTGGTGTGCCTGGTCCTGCGGTCACTGCTCCCCAGAGCTTGGGGAAAACACCACATGTAACTGGAGGTGAGAGTCCTCGCCAGGCTGCTGGAGGATTTGCTGGGGGATGGATGGCAAGGGCTGAATCACATCCCTCAGGCCATTGGTGGGCAGCCCCCTCTCCCAGGGACCCATCTCCACTTGTTCCCAGCAGTCTGACCCAGGGGCATTGGCCAGGACTGCCCCTGCACAGCTGCATCTCCCCCGCTCCTCCTCCCGCACCTCCCGGGAGTTCAGCGATGCCTCTGCAGAGCGTATAATTGGGAGCCCTGCCTCTGCCTCCTCCCTGCCCTGCGATGGAGCCTCCTGATGGTGCTTTCTCCCACCCTCCCATGGAGCACTTCAATCAGGCAATGCTGCTTCTCCACAGGAGGCCAATTTTGGATGTGCTAAGTGCCCTGCTCCCCTCTCAAGAAACTGTGTATACAGCGATGGCTGCTGGGAGCCTGGGCTGGCGTGGGAGAGGCAGCAGCTCTCTGTCCCACTTCTCGTGCCAGGCGCCGATGTCCTTGCAGCAGGGGTGGAGGAGCTGCCTGGGAGTGGGCAGAGCGCCCCTCTGGGGTGCACGGATTGCACTGGAGAGGGAGCAGAGGCCCACTGGGCTCCGTGAGTCCATCCCTGGGGGCCGAGGGCAGGACTGGCCCTCACAGGCTATTCTGCAATGGTTGGCCACTCTAGTTGGAAGGGGCTCCCAGTCCTCCACATGAGCTTCTCCTGCAGCCTGGGCAGGAGCTGGCTGTGGAAACTCCCAGCTGGGTTCCCTCGCCACATCTCTTCTCTGCACCCTCAGAGGCAGCCCCCATGGCCCTGCCTTCACTGGGCACCTCGGAGTCCATGCTCTGTCGTCAGCCAGGCCCTCAGCCTTCAGGCGCTCTCCTTTTCTCTGAATCTCCTCCCGCAGGGTCACTCAGCACCCCACCCTCCCCTGCTGCCCAGCCTGAAGTGTGCACCAGATGGAGCCCCAGCCTGTGGCCAGGCCCTGGGGGAGCTCTGGAGCCTAGGAACTGCTCCTCCCCTCCCTCCCGGGGCTGTGCCCTGTTCCTCCTTAGCGACTCATTTTGAGGCTTACTGCAAGGCAGGTTCCAGGTCATGCAGCCCCAGGAGGGGGGTTTCAGGCTACGCAGCGGTGCCTTAGGCTGCAGGAAGCTGCTGTGTCCCTCTCTGTGCACCTTCCCAGGATTTTGGGGAGCAGCTCTGCTTTTCCATAGCTCCATTTCTTCAGATCAGTTTCAAGGTACAATTCAAAGTGTAATAAGTTAGGGCCTGTGACAGAGTAGGAATACTGTGTGTGTGCCTCAGTTTCCCCTATGCATTTCTTGAATGTCTATGTGGAGGGATAAGGGTATGTAGTTGGTGCAGAGCAGAGAGACAGCATGTCACGTTACTGGAATAATTTGGTATCATATAGATCATTGGGGTACCAAATCTTATGTGAAGGGGGTCACAACAGGTGTCTATGACCATATGTGTGTATCTATTTTGGAACTGAAGTTATGGATATTGGATAAAAGGTGCCTGTACTTCAAACTTAGGCTTGGCTCCTGTGAAAGCTCAGACACGCTGGTGCTAACTCGAGCCCATTAAAGGGTCATCAACTGCACAATGAACTGTGTCCACACCCGAGGAGAGGAGCCTCCCCAGGAATGGGACATGCCTGGGCAAAAACTGAATCATTGAGAGTCTGGTGATTGGACCATGTGGCTGTGAACCTTCAGTTTGCAGCCAGACTCTGCATAAGGAGGAGGAGGGTCTTCACCCACAGGAGGAAGTCTATAAAGCCTGGAAAAACATTCCCCATTTTGTTTTTACCTCCAGCCTTCAGCCTGCCTTGTTTCCAGCTTTGGATGGAACTTTGCTACTCAGTGGAACTCTGGACAAAGGTACTGACCCATCTCTGCAGGGGATGCTTTCCAAAGACTTTGATTGAAACCTGCAGTTTATTCTACAACTGCAAGACTGAACTAAGAGATGTGCCATTACTGCATGTAATTGATTTCTTTTAACCTTTCCTAACCCTCACCTATACATTTTTCCTTATACAATAAACCTTTAGATTTTAGATTCTAAAGGATTGGCAACAGCGTAATTTGTGGGAAGATCTGATTTGTATATTGACCTGGGTCTGGGGCCTGATTCTTTGGAATTGGGGAGAACCGTTTTCTTTGTTTGGGAGATTGGTTTTCATAACCATTGATCCCCAGGACAGGTGGCTGGTGGTGGTGATACTGGGAATCTGGAGTGTCTAAGGGGATTGCTTGTGTGGCTTGTGGTTAGCCAGTGGGGTGAAACCAAAGTCTTTTCTGTTTAGCTGGTTTGGTTTGCCTTAGTGTGGAAAACCCCCAGCTTTGGGCTGTAGTTGCCCCTTTGGAAGCAATCTGTCCTGATCTGACACTCACAGTTGGATCCCACCAGGAACAGCACCGTCACACAGCATAAGCAAGTAGCCAATGCCCTGTCTTGGGGCCGGGACTCTCCCCCCTCTCAAGGTGTTGGCTGAGTTGGAGGGAGGTCACCTGACCTCCTTCCCGGGAAAGAGACAAAGGAAAAAGGGAGGAAGAACTGGAGAGTGAGTTTTAGTCTGGATCTGGCTGGGGGAAGAGGCAGAGAGCTCCAGGCAGGCTGTCTGGCTTTTTGGCCCCCAAAATGGATCCAGCTGAGGGCTCACGTTCGCTGTACAGTCTGTGTTAGACCACGTAGCTGTCATCTAATAAACCTCTGTTTTACTGGCTGGCTGAGAGTTACATTTGACTGTGGAGTTGGGGTGCAGACCCACGGGCTTCCCCAGGACCCTGTCAGGGCGGGCTCGCTGGGGGAAGCGCACAGAGGGGTAGAAGGTGTTGAATGCTCCGAGATCAGACCCAGGAAAGTGGAAGCTGTAACCGGTGAAGCTCCTAGCCCTGGAGATGGGCGGCTCACAGAGAGGAAGCTTCCCCCCAGAGTCCCGACTAGCTTCATAGGGAGCAAGTCTGGACCATCGCCCTGGGGACTCCGTGACAGGGCCAGCTCATTTCACACTATGAAAAATCCAGTCCCCAAAGTCTGTCCCAAAGGAGAGAGCTGCTGGGAAAGCCAGGAACATTTGTGTAAGCCCTGGGCCTTGGGGGACAGGGTTTATGTGAGGCATATGGCCCTATGGGGTGGGGGTTCCTGTGCTGCCCTAGGGTGACCAGACAGCAAGTGTGAGAAGTTGGGATGGGGTTGGGGGGGGGGGTAATAGGCACCTATATAAGACAAACCCCCAAAAATTGGGACTGTCCCTATAAAATCAGGTCATCTGGTCACTCTAGCTGCCTCCTCCCCTGCTGTGGTCTGGTAAGACTCAGCTCCTGGGCACTTGTAAATCAGGCCCCTTCTATGAGAGCAGTATGTCTGTGATGGCGCCCAGCAAGAGGAGGGACGTTCTATCCTGTGAGGCCCTTACTGCCCCGGGGGGTGGGGGTGGGGGGAGGTTGGGCTGTGTGGCCCTGCTGGGGGCTTGTGTGGATGGGCCATGTGTATAGGGTATGTGCTATGGCAATGGTCACCAAGATAAGGACAAACTTCCCTTGCGGTTCCTAATGGATGCAGGGTTCCCCTAAACGGTGTGGTGCTGTTGTGCATTAGCTGCTGTGTTCCCCCCCAGAAGAAGGTGCAGGGATCTGTGCTGGATACATGTAAGTTATTATTAGTCATAAACTGCCCGCTCAGAACTTGCAGCACCAGTGGCTGACAAACAGCAGCCAGACCCTGACAACCTGCAGCAAGGGAGCTGAGATCCATCCAACACAAAACAGGCCTGTCACGGAGTGCCTGGGTGATGGTCTGGAACTTGCTCCCTATGAAGCCAGATAGGATTCCGGGGGAAGTGTCCCCTCTCCGTACACAGCCTGTTTCCAAGGCTAGGAGCTTCACGGGTACCCACTTCAACCTTCCTGGGTCTGACCTCGGAGCATTCAGCATCTTCTGCCCCTCCATGCGCTTCCCCCAGCGAGCCCGCCCTGGGAGCCCGTGGATTCTGCACCCCAGTCCACAGTCAGACGTGACTCTCAGCCAGGCAGTAAAACAGAAGTTTATTCGTCAACAGGTACATGGTCTAACACCGAGCTTGTAGGCACCCAAACCCCTCAGCTGGATCCATTTTGGGGGCCCAGTGAGGCCAGACCCTGCCTGGGCCTGCCTCCCTTCTGCCCACCCAGCTTCAGACTCCAACCCCTCTCTCCAGCCAGCTGCAGACTCCAAACTGAAACTCCCTCTCTCCAGCCCCTCCTCCCCCCTGGCTCAGCCAGGTCAGGTGACCTCCCTTCCCCACTTGGGGTCAGATTACAGCTTCAGATATGGACACCTGCAGAGAGGCTCTGCTTTGCAACACTATCAGTCCCTATTCCTTCACATAGACTCTCAAGAAATGCATAGGGGAAACTGAGGCACACACACAGTATTCCTACTCCATCACACGCCCCGATGGATTGTGGGAGCTGGGGCTAACCCGCCCACCCCGAACTTTACTGGCGAAGCCTCTCCTTCCTGAATGGGGCTGTCAAACTCTGTGCTCTGCCTGAAAGATATGCCGTCAGGACTGGCTACAATGAAGCAAATTCATTCCCACAATTCCGGCACAGAGACGGCACCCACGGCCAGTATGCAGGGGTGCCAGGCCTGGGCTGTCATGCCTAGAGATGACTCCCGGCTGATGGCCGTTGCTGCATCTCAGACAGGACCAGGCTCTGGCTCACAGCCACATGTGCTGTCAGGGCTCTGGTAACGCGGACCTGACAGCACACGGACAGCGGTTTGTTTAAAATGGGGGGTGAGCAGACAGCAGGGCAGTCAGCTCCTCTGGCCCCGTGTTCAGTGGGGAGCCTTCTGGCAGATTCTCTGCTCTGATAGCAACAAATCTCTTCCCTTTCCCCTGCCACAGCTCTTTCTCTCCTCCTCCTCCTCTCTAAGGTTTTGTTCCTTCTTCCTGGTCTGTAAAACATTCCTGCAAACACAGACAGTTTTGCACCTTGTGGCCTCACCCTGTTCTAAGACTCGTGTTCTCAGGCCAAGCCAGCAGACCTGGGGACGGGCAGGAGGCCCGAGATATGCCAGAACAAAATGCCACTTCCCAATAATGCCTTTTATTGAACGAAATGCCACGCAGGCTTTAGGGGAGGCGGAGAAGCCTCCGCAGAGAAGATTTCCATAGCCCTCCAGGCTCCTTGTCAAGATTGCGCTGTGAGTCCCCTAAGCATTATTTTCTCCCGGCGTGGTGCTGTGTCTGGTGGGAATTGAATGGTAGGTCGGCCCTCTGTTTGCTGCTTAGAAAGATTACGCCATCTTTGAATAAGCTTTATGGAGCGCTGGCTGCAAACCCATCAGACAGGACTAACCAGAAACTTAGCAGGGAAAGCAAACTTTGTGGCAGAAACATATCTCCCTCCCTCTCTCTGTGTATGTCTGTCTGTCTGTTTTTCTCTCTCTCTCTCTCACATACACACACTCTAAGCCAGGGACAGTCAATAGGTGGCCAGTGGGTCACATCTGGACTGCCAGACACTTTTGAATGGGCCCTCAAATCCTTTAATTTACGTACGATTACCATTCTTGTTACTATTATTTTTATTATTTTCTCTAGCGTCTGGACCATCACTAGACCTTGACCAAGAAATTTACACCTTGACAAACAATTATTGACTTCCCCGCTCTAAGCTGTATCAATCATCTTCTCATTAATTTCAATTATTAAATCTGCTTTAAAATCAATAGCATGATACAACCAAGTGTGCGTCTCTGGCCTTCTCCACCCATCCACCCAGGTCTGTCTCTGAGCACTAAACGTGCACATGCCCATCAGTCTCTCTCCTCGCACTGGAGGTGTGTATAAGTCTCTCTCTGTCCCTGGCTCTGGAAGTGCTTTGTACACTCAGCTCCAGCCAGGGGAAGCCAGAGTCTCTCTGCCTCTCCCCAGTGCGGGGACAGAGTGTACATAGCAGGCCTCGCGGATGCTATATGGGCATGTGGGGAGCTGTGGGGGGCCATGAGCTGTGGGGGGCTGTAAGATGCAGAGGGTTGTGGGGGGCTGCTGGGATGTGGGGAGAAGTGGGGGTCTATGGGACATGGAGGCTGTGGGATGTGGGGGGATGTGAGATATGGACGATGTGGGGGGGCTGTGGGACACAGGTGAGTATATGAGATACGAGGGGCTGTTGGGGCAAAGAGGGTACGGGACAGTGGGGGATGTCCAAGCACATGAGGGAGCTGTGGGGTGTTGGAGGGTGTGGTTGGGGTGGATAGGGGCTGTTCTGGGGGCCATGGAGGGGGATGGCACTGCAGGGTTGTTGGGGTTGGGGAAGGTGAGATTAGTGGGCTATGGGCTGTGAGGGATGTAGGACTAGAGGATTGTGGAGGGTGCAATGAGGGGGGTGTCTGGGGTGTGGGGTTGGGAGTGTGGGGCAGGCAGCAGATTGGAGGGGATGGGTGTGTGTAGGGGAGGTGGTATGCTTGAGAGCCCAGCACAGCTTGGGAACCCACCTAGCCTCCTGACCAAGAGATCAGCACTCATGGGCCTGTCAGCAAATGTCAGAGCGGGATGGTGGAAGCCGTGCCCCCAGCCCCACTCCTCGCGGCACGAGCTGAGCTCATCCGCGCAGGGCTCCACACGCACTGATCTGTTTGCACTGTCTGCGAAATCCAGGAATCGCCCCTCAAATCAGAGACTTGCCAGCTGTGAAGCGGGTTCCTCCTGCACTGTGCCAGGGTGTGGGGGGAGGGTGAAACCAGGCCCAGCCCCCTTCATGTGGGCAAGGTGCAGTTGTGTGGCGCTGAGCATGAGGGGTGCGTGCCTGCGTGGGTGACTCCGAGGCGTCCCTGTGCTGGTGTGTGGGACACGAGTCTCTGTTCCCCTGGGCTGGAGGTGCCTCCTGATTGCGATATGAGGCTAACTGCATGTCTGTGTGCGCATGTGAGAAGCCCCCTGCTGACAGCCCCTCCACACCGCCTTCTGGGCATGGTCATGTTCTGGGGAGCTCTACCCCTGCCATGTCAGCAGCCCCATGCCGGCGCTCCTCAGCTCCACTGCCTTGCAACAAACACCTGGGCCTCTCCTGGCATGCTTCGATCGCAGGGCCTCCGGGGCCCAGTGACGCGGAGGGCACGGCAGCTGTGCTCGTCATCAGGAGGTGCTCCACTCCAGGCCTGGAGCCATTTCCTCAGCTCACACTGTCTCGAGAGCCCATGAGAAGGGGAAGGTAGCTCCGCGTTTCTGAAGCTGTGTGCACATTTGATTAAAACCCACTGTTTGTTTTACTTAAGCACAACAGTCAGAGAGAGTTACAGGGCAGTGAGCTAGAAAATAACATTTACAGAAACAGCGCCGCCGCCACCATGCGCCCTGACCTTTGCAAGCCTCATTACTGCCGTTCACACCCCCACCTTGCTGCAGACCACCACTCACCTGCCTTCCCCCCCATCCCTGCTCCCTTTCCCCAGGCAGGCTGTTAGTCCTGTTCCTGGATGGCACTGCAATGCCTAGGCCTGGCTTTGCAGCCGCTGGCAGGAGCAGCAACGCCTATGCCCGCCCAGCTCTGCCTAGCACACGCCATCCAAAGCATCCACCTTGGGCAAGGCCGGCTTTCCGAAGCAAGGGTTGTCTGGCTACTCCATCACAAGGCGGTTCAGTCAGAGGAATGGGCAGCTGGCCCAGACGTGGGGCAGCCCAGGGCATAGTGAGAGAGGATCAAAACATGCCAGGGAAGGGCACCCCTTCGAGCCTGAAGCTCCCGCTGAGACTCAAGACCCCTCCAGGGCACCACAATCAACTAGCCAGGACAGAGTAGCAAAGGGACACACAGAGGATGTGTCAGAAATGATCTGGAAAAAGGGACAAACAGGGAAGTGACAGTTTAAACTTACTCCAGATAATTAAGTCCAAAGCATGCTGGGAAGAGCTACAGAGAGATCTCATAGAACTGGATGACTGGGCAGATGAAATTCACTGTTGATAAATGCAAAGTATTGCACAGTGGAAAACATCATCCCAACTAGACATACAAGCTGGTGGAGTCTAAACTAGCTGTTGCCATGCACGAAAGAGATCTTGGAGTCACTGCAGTGCCCGGGAGCTGAATGACAGACCTGGAGCAGCCAGTAGGGACTGGGCAACAGGTGAGGGTTGTTCATGCCCAGAGTGACTCTCTTTGTTGGCTGGACATAAGGGAAAACCACATTTTGGGAACCCCCTGGTCCTTTGGCACCCAGGTATCTCTCCAGTGATACACGATACACTTAGCATAAGCTTCAGCTGGCTGTTTAACATGGTCAAGGAACATTCCTTACACCTGGGGCCAGGGGCCACCCTGTGCTGGGGCTGGGCAGCACCTGGCTCTCAGCCTTGCCAGCATGAACAGGAGCATGTGGTTGTGGCCATGCTGGGATCAGCCACCAGAGACCCCCTGGCCTGGACCCTCCCCAGCCTGCTGGGCCAGGCTTTCCCTGGGGGCCAGGCTCAGGCTGGTGCCAAGAGGGCAGCAGGCAGCTTTGTCTGCAGTAGCTGATGTCTCAGGTGTGTGAACGCACCCACATAAGGTTGCCAACTTTCTAATGGCACAAAACTGAAAACCCCAGCCCTGCTTCTTCCCCAAGGCCCCGCCCCACCCTTTCCCTGAGGACCCCCCCTTTAGTGGCTCACTCTCCCCCACCCTCACTCACTTTCACTGGGCTGGGGCAGGGGGTTGGGGTGCAGGAAGGGGCTCCAGGCTGGGGGGGGGGGGTGAGGCTAAGTGTTTTGGAGAAAGGGAGGGTGCTGTGGGTTGAGGCAGGGGGTTGGAGTGCAGGGGGGTGAGAGTTCTGGGGTGGTGTCACGGAGTGCCCGGGGCGATGGTCTGGAACCGCTCCGTAGGAAGCCAGTCAGGACTCCGGGGGGAAGCGTCCTCTCCGTACACAGCCTGTGTCCAAGGCTAAGAGCTTTACAGGTTCCCGCTTCCACCTTTCTGGGTCTGACCTCAGAGCATTCAGCACCTTCTGCCCCCTCTGGGCGCTTCCCCTCAGCGAGCCCGCCCAGGCGGGGTCCCGGGGAAGCCTGTTGGTCTTGCACCCCAACTCCACAGTCAGACGTGACTCTCAGCCAGCCAGTAAAACAGAGGCTTATTCGATGACAGGTACCTGGTCTAACACAGACCATACAGTGAACGTGAGCCCTCAGCTGGATCCATTTTGGGGGCCAGAGAGCTAGGCCAGCTTGCCTGGAGCTCCCTGCTTCTCAGCTCCCTGCCTCTTCCCTGCCAGATCCAGACTCCAACTTCCTCCCTTCAGCCACACCCCTGCTTCCCTTTGTCTTTCCTGCCCCAGGCAGCTCAGGTGACCTCCCTTCCCCCCCTGGGGTCACGTTACAGCTTCAGGTATGGCCACCTTCACACACTACCCGGAGGAACAGAGCATTCCTACTCTGTCACAGGTGGGGCTTGGGATGAGGGGTTCAGGGTGTGGGAGGGAGCTCTAGGCTGGGGATTGGGGTGTTGGAGGGGGTGAGGGCTCTGGGCTGGGGGTGCAGGCTCTGTGGTGGGGCTGGGGATGATGTATTTGGAGTTGCAGGAGGGGGCTCAGGGTTTGAGGGCTCAGGGTTGGGGTGCGAACTTACCTCAGGTGGCTCCCGGTCAGTGGCGCAGCAGGGCTAAGACAGGCTCCCTGACTGTCCTGTCACTGGGCTGCACCCTGGACGCAGTCAGCAGGTTCAGGTCCTAGGCGGGGGGGGGGGGGGGGAGGGAGGTGGGGTCAGAGAGCGCAATGCAAGCATGGAGCCCATACCGGGGGTGGGGGCAGAGCACGAAGCTAGGAGCTGGACCTGCTGGCCAGGTCCAGGGCACAGCATGGTGCCAGGACAGGTGGGGACTAGCCTGTCTTAGCCGCACAGCACCTCTGACCGAACTCTGAATGGCTGGGTTGGCGGTGCTGACTGGAGCCGCCAGGGTCCCCTTTCAATTGAGTGTTTTGGTTGAAAACCAGACACCTGTTCACCCTGCACCCAGGCCTGTTGCTTGTCACTGCCCTGGGTAAGGAGACCACCTGCTGGGTGTTCTCTGGGCAGTGCCCCTGAGCTGCCGCTCCCTCAGCTTTATCCAGGCTGCACCAGCAACCCAGGGAAACCGCCTCACCTTTTCACTGTCACATCCACCCCTGCCAGCCAAAGCCCCAAAAGGCCACAGTCCTGGACGCTACCAAGCACAACCTGAAGGGCACAGACTCTGGGGTCCCGTGGCAGCCCCCACAGGCTGGGCAGGACCCAGCATCAGAACTCAGCTGCCCACAGGAGTGGAGCTCCAAATTGCCGGCCTGGCCTGCATGCTGTGTGTTTCTAGCGAGGTTCGGGTCCCCTGCAAACATCCTTCCAAGCTCAGTTTGGTGCCAGCACTTTCCCTCTGAAGAGCCCTACAGCCCTTATTGCTTGTAGGGGCTATCAGCCTACTTCGGTGTCATGGCCCCTTTTCTCTCACAACTGGTTAAATTAAAACAACTTGATATTCAGGGCCCTCTGACTTCCCCCCATAATTCGAGCTCGATTGCAGCCCTGCCAAGGGTCCTGCTGCCCCCCTGCCATTGTTGTTCTCAGCCACATACTCTCCCTCAAGCTGTCAGCTGGGCCATCACCATCGGGTCTGAGGTGAAGCCAGGGAGCAGGGAGGGCAAGAACTCAGCTGGGTCCCCTCTGAGCCCCAGGAATGGGGGCTGGCTGCTCCCAAGCTAGCTGGCCTAATCCCCCTTCCCTCTAGTGCCCATTGACCCTGATACCTGACAACCAGATCCCATCCTGCCCGTTCACTGCCCAGTAATCCCTCCCTTTGACTGTGCACCCTTCACACAGCCCTGCGGCTGCCAGGTCTGCTCTGGCCACCAGCCTCCAGAGCTGAAAATTATCCTGCGTTTGTGTAGGGGGCTCCTCATCACCTTCTCTGCCGCCTGCACCGCCCCCCAGCTCCATCGTCTTAGGCACCGTGCTCCTCTCTAGGGTATGCACCAGGCACCACATGGATGTGCCCCTGATGCCAGCTACTTCCTCCTCCTGCCCAACATTCAGGCTGTGCCACCATGCAGGCGCCCTGCTGCCCTTGCACTGGGGGCACTCCCTGTGGGGCAGTGCCAGCTCTGTTATGCTAGCATTAGGGGGCCTGGTATCACTGCTTACAGAGGAGTGGGGGCACCATCCATGATGGCTGCGGTAGCGGCCCTGGCATCCTGCCAGGCCCACTGGTCCTGCTTTCTGGAAAATGCAGTTCCTGGAAAGGACTGTCCAGCCATAGCAACAGTTGCTAAGGTTCCCTTTCCTGGGCTCTGCAGTTTCAGGCCCCGGATCCAGCACAGCTGGAGATATGTTTACATGCAATTAATGCTCATTAATTAGACAGAGACAACAGAGCCCACCCCTGTGACAGCGCATGGGGTGAATCCCAACCTAGGGAGGGAGAGGAGCCGTTCCTCCGCACTGGGGGATGTCCTGCTACCCCCTCTCACCGCCAGGGAGAGACAAGGCAGAACAGAACAGATAGCAGGGCAGGCCCACTGGTAGCTGGTTTGCACAGCTGTGTGCGCTGTCACTCCTGGGGAGGGCAGGGTGCCCTCGCTGGGGTATGTGGGGCTCTCAGAGAGTTTTCCTGTCGCCCTGAGCCCCATTCAGGAGTTCTGCAAAAGGTGGTGCGGTGGAGCAGAAGCCTGGGCCATGGGAGTGTGATGGGGTGTACCTGACTGCTGGGCCATTCACTGCTAGGGTAAAACGGTCTCCCTCCCCCAAGCTGGGTGTGGGGGCAGGTAGGGCAGGGGCCAGGGGTTAGCAAAGGCAGCCAAGTCCACACTGCCAGTCTGTGAGTGGGCATCAGAGAGACTAAAATCAGTGTCACCATTACAGAAATCCCCCCACCTGGTCCTGCTTGACCCTGGGTTTTGCAGCTTTTCATTCTCTGCTCCAGCTCAGCTATCCCTGTTGGCAGGAGGCAATACTGGGATACTGGGCTCCCACTCTGCTTAGAGTGCGGAGACCTGCCCAGTCACTCTGAGCAACAGCTCCTTTGGGGCCAGGCGTGAGTGGGCTGCACACAGAGCCCCCTGGAGTCCCCAGGACATCGGAACTGCGTGGAGAGGAACCAAGCACCAATGGCCTAGTCTCAGGATCACCTGGAGATGCTCATTAGTTGCAGTTTTCACCCCCCCAAGACAGATTCATCCCTGAGCTGGTGCAAGTATCTGTGCTGGGGAGACAGGACGCAAACTGCACCTCTCTATTCAGGAGCCCGAGAACTGTTCTAACTCGTACCCCTGCTTCTATGGCCCTTCTGGGGCTTTGCCAGGGGGGAAAGTCTGCTCACGTAGGCCATCCCCCCTCCTGGCTCTCCTCCCAGCCTTCCTGCCTCCAGTCTGCCCCAGAGAATCATAGAATCATAGGACTGGAAGGGACCTAGTCCTGTCTCCTGCACTCATGTCAGGACTAAATATTATCTAGACCATCCCTGACAGGTGTTTGTCTAGCCTGCTCTTAAAAATCTCCAATGAGATTTTTAAGCAATCTATCCCAGTGCTTAAACACCCCGACATTTTTAATAAAGTCCAACCTAAACCTCCTTTGCTGCAACTTAAGCCCATTGCTTCTTGTCCTATCCTTAGAAGTTAAGAAGATCAATTTTTCTCTCTCGTCCTTGTAATAACCTTGTATGTATTTGAAAACTGTTTTCATGTCCCCTCTCAGTCTTCTCTTCTCCAGACTATACAAAACCAATTTTTTTCAATCTTCCCTTACAGGTCATGTTTTCCAGACCTTTAATCATTTTTGTTGCTCGTCTCTGGACTTTCTCCAATTTGTCCAAATCTTTCCCGAAAAGTGGTGCCCAGAACTGGACATAATACTCCAGTTGAGGCCTAATCAGCATGAAGTAGAGTGGAATTACTTTTAGCTTCTTGCAGATCCCTTTCCACAATACTCCTTCCTAGGCTATCATTTCCCATTTTGTATGTGTGTAACTGTTGTTCCTTCCTAAATTGAGTACTTTGTATTTGTCCTTATTGAATTTCATCCTATTTACTTCCAGACCTTTCTCCAGTTTGTCCAGATCATTTTCAGTTATAATCCTAACCTCCAAAGTATTTGCAACCCCTTCCAGCTTGGTATTCTCCATAAACTTTATGTGTACCCTCTATGCCATTATCTAAATCATCGATGAAGATACTGAACAGAACCAGAACTGATCCCTGCATGACTCCACTCGATATGCCCTTGCAGCTTGACTGTGAACCACTGATAATGACTCCCTGGGAAATGGTTTTCCAATCAGTTGTGCACCCACCTTATAGTAGCTCTATCTAGGTTGTATTTCCCTAGTTTGTTTATGAGAAGATCATGTGAGATAGTATCAAAAGCCTTACTAAAGACAAGATATACCATGTTTACTGCTTCCCCTCATCCACAAGGCTTGTTACCCTGTCAAAGAAAGCTAATAGGTTAGTTTGATATGATTTGTTCTTGACAAATCCATGCTGTTACTTATCACTTTATTATCTTCTAGTTGTTTGCAAATTGATTGCTTAATTATTTGCTCCATTATCTTTCTGGGTACTGAAGTTAAGCTGACTGGTCTGCAATTCCCCGGGTTGTCCTTATTCCTCTTTTTATATATTTGCCCTTTTCCAGCCCTCTGGAATCTCTCCCATCTTCCATGACTTTTTCAAGATATTCACTAATGGCTCAGATATCTCCTCTGTCAGCATCTTGTGTATTCTAGGATGTATTGCATCAGGCCTTGGTGACTTGAAAACATCTAGCTTATCTAAGTAATTTTTAACTTGTCCTTTCTCTATTTTAGCCTCTGGTCATACCTCATTCACTGTGATAGCCGTCCAATCGCTACTAGCCTTTCTGGTAAAAACGGAGGCAAAAAGTCATTTAGCACTTCTGCCATTTCCACGTTTTTAATTATTGTTCTCCCCCTCTTGCCCCTGCCCATTAACTAACAAGGCTACCCTGTGCTTGGTCTTCCTCTTGCTTCCAATGTATTTGTAAAATATTTTCTTGTTACCCTTTATGCCTGTAGCTAGTTGAATCTCGTTTTGTGTCTTGGCCTTTCTAATTTTATCTCCACATACTTGTTTTGTTTATATTCAGCCTTTGTAATTTGACCTAGTTTCTACTTCTTGTGTGACTCTTTTTTGAGTTTCAGCTCATTGAAGATCTCCTGGTGAAGCGGGGGGGGGGGGGGGGAGCGGGGGTCTCTTGCCATACTTCCTAGCTTTCCTATGCAGTGGGATAGTTTGCCCTTGTGCCCTTAATAATGTCTCTATTATAATAATCCTATATATTACAAATAAGGTCCCTGTGCCACTTCTGCTGTGGAGCAACACAGAGCTGGGGCTGCACCAGATATAGAGACCCTCTGTACCAGGGGAATTCCCTGGGGATCCTTATACCAGTCCCTTGCTGTAACCTTGCTGCTGCAAAGGGTTCGGGGGGAAGTGTTGAACTGGATCCTTACAGTTTGCAAGAGCACAGGTGCCAGGACGTGAGGCACAAACACCCTTCTGCCTGCACTCCCCACCCGCTGACCGAGGGCACAGAGAAATGGCCCAGAATGCCAGTTATAGCCAGGTTCACTCCTAGGCCTCATTGGGTCTGTACCTGGACCACAGCAGCCCTTTATGCAGCCAGTGAAGTGGACCCACCGGGGCAGGTTTGAGCCCCCTCCTCTGCGATGCACTCAGCCTGTGAGCTGTTGGCCCCCTTCCAGGAAGCTCCATAACACTCCTAATGCTTTGTCATTTAAATGTAATCAACTTCATTCTCCTGCAGCAAGGAAATGAGCTGGGGCTTGTTTGCGGGGTTTGCCCACACGTGTTGAAGTGGAGCTAATGCGGGCGGCTGGCGGCCGCGCAATCACTTAGCAGCCTTTCTGAGGCGGCTGCACCACGGAAAAAACAATAGCATTTGGAAGCAAGAGAAGAGAATGTCCTCCCCGAATTGATTTAAATTACACTTTGATTGGGAACAGATGTAAGAGATAATGGTGGAGAGGCAGGTACCTGCGAGCAGACGCAAGCAGGGCCATGCTTAGTCTGATGTCTCATTTACTCACTGCAGGGGGGAACAGCCCCCGGGAGTGCAGGTGCTGCTAGCCTGCTCTGCACATGGAGCCATGCCAGAAAAGGGCCTTGTGCAGCAGGGACCAGGCCTGTCTTTGTCCGGCACCAGAATCCTGCATGCGGGAGCGCCTCCCACTATGACTTTAGTGGGAGCAAAACCTGCGCTGCCTGGCACGGCATGAGGCTCTTGGGGCATCCATCCTGGTGCTAGAGAGGCTTCAGGTGCCCTTCCCAGTGGAGCAGAGGAAGGGGAGATACCATTCTGCCCTTCCCAGTGGAGATAGGGGAGACACGCTGTTCGCAGAAGGGAGACACCATTCCCAGAGAGAGAAGAAAATGTAGGGGATCTCCATGGGGATGCCTGGGCTCTGGGGACCCTGCATTGGTGGCACAGAAGATTCTTGAGGATGTTTGGGCTGGGAGCTGGGTGCAGGCTGGGTGAGGAGCGAGGGCCTGTGTTGTGGGAGAGCAGAGGCTGGCGGGTCCATTGTACATATATACAAATAGGATGAATATATGCAGAGGAACATAACCTTTGCAAAGATATGTTACATGGCATATCTAGCATAAAATACATTCCAATTATGTCATATTTACACTCATAAGCATATTTCTATGGAGTGCAACATCACACCTGGCTTGCCTGATTAGTCCCACGGTACCAGTGACAGTACCAGTGACAGGGCTGACACTGTGGACAGGCTGTAGATCCCGCCAGGGTTTGAGACCCTGTTCTTCTCCTTGCACACCCCGAGCTCCGCACGGCCGCTCCATGACCCTGCTGATACTCCCACCAAGCAGAGAGCTGGGAACATGGGAGACACCCCTCAGCTGGGGCAGTATGCTCTGCTGGGCCCCCGCCCCCACCCAGTGAGTGGACCTTGCTGGGGCCCAGCAGGGCAGGGCTGCCCACAGTTTAATAGCATCAGGGCCCCAGAATGCTTCAGTCCTGCTCAGGCGCCTCCAAGAGCCTCTCGTTAACAATGGACCTTGACAGATGCCAATCCACATCTGAGCTTTCCTGGGAACATTCCGTAGAAAACTGAGTCATGCATAGACATGTGACTTGCCCGTGTGACTCCAAAACTCCATTTTGTAGCTGGATTCTACATAGGGGGAGAGAGGGGTTTCCACCCACAAGAGAGAGACTATATATGCCCCTGGGAAAACCTCTCCATTTTGTCTTCAGCTGGCTCAAGAGATAGCCTCTCCATGCCAAGAAGATGCCTGAAAGAAACTGGAACAAAGGACAGTAACTACAGGGGTGTGAGTGATTGCTGGACCCAGACTAGAAGGAGGCTGTGGTGGGGCAGCTGCCCCACCCCATGAGACGTTGGGCTAGAACAGGCTGTGATGGAGTAGGAATGCTTTTAATGTTTCCTCTGGATAGTGTGGGAGTGCCTCAGTTTCCCCAAGCATTTCTTGAGTGTCTATGTGGAGGATAAGGATGTATAGTTGTTGCAAAGCAGAGAGACAGTGTAAGCAAGCAGGCAACGCCCTGTCCCTTCCCCCCCCCCACCTCTCTACCTCTGAACCTGCTGGAGAGAGGTCAGCTGACCTCCTGCCGGGAAGGAGACAAAGAGAAAGGACTGAAGGGGAGGGGTGGATGAGGAAGGGTCAGTCTGGATCTGCCTGGGGGCTGGCAAGGAGCTGCAGGCGGGCTCTGCCTGGCTCTTTGGCCCCCAAAATGGACCCAGCGGAGGGGGCGCGTTCGCTCTACCTAGATTATGTTCCTGTCATCGAATAAACCTCTGTTTTACTGGCTGGCTGAGAGTCACGTCTGACTGTGGAGTTGGGGTGCAGACCTGCGGGCTCCCCCAGGACCCCCGCCTGGGCGGGCTCGCTGGGGGAAGCGCACGGAGGGGCAGAAGGTGCTGAATGCTCCAAGATCAGTCCCAGGAAGGTGGAAGCGGGAACCTGTGAAGCTCCTAGCCTTGGAGACAGGCTGTGTACGGAGAGGGGACGCTTCCCCTGGAGTCCTGACTGGCTTCATGGGGAGCAGTACCAGAGCATCGCCCCGGGCACTCCGTGACACAGGCCAGAGCAGTTACGCAGACTGGCAGCCAATCAGGAAGGGTCTGTAGGCAGTCAATCAGGACCAGGCTAGGCCCTATATAAAGACTGCCTAACAGAGGAGCAGGCAGTCTCTCCCTGGCGGGCTAGGGAGAAGGACTGACTCCTGAGATCAGGAGTAGCACCTTGGATAGAGCAGTGCTGGGCAGGCTCGGGGGAGCAGGAAAGAGCTCCGGTCCATTACCTGACAGGCTGCAGCCCTGAGTGGAAGGGCTGAGAGGGTGCTAGGGGCCGAAGGGGAAGTGGCCCAGGGAATGTAGTCCTATAAGGGGAGAGAAGCAGGGCAGAGAGGCTGCTGCTAGAGGGTCCCTGTGTTGGGACCCAGAATAGCAGGCAGACCTGGATCTTCCCGTTCCCCTTTGTACCGCAGCTGGCTGTGGAGGAGTGGTCAAGACAGACTGCAACCGGCCCTTGAGCAGAAGGGTTAGACTTTGGGGTTGTGGTTGGTCACTGCAGCAGGAGCAAGCTGAAGGACTGTTGTTACCCCGCCCCCCCATGGAAGGGGGTGAGAATGGACTAGGGGGCACTGCTGGAGGGCACTGTCCTGAAGCAGATGCCGCTGAGCAGAGAGCAACGTGGGTCCGGAAACCAGGGAGACGGTCGAGACACCACCAGCAGAGGGTGTTCTGTGGCTGGTGAGAGCTAATTCCGGGACTGAGCAGCGGGGGCTGTTGGGGTGGTGAATCGCAGCCCCGTCACAGAGGCTAATCTATCAAAGAAGTTTATGGGGGTGAGATTTACCATATTTAGTTTCCTACTGTTTTAGACTTAGACTTGCGTGTTTTATTTTATTTTGCTTGATACTTTACTTTGTTCTGTTTGTTATTACTTGGAACCACTTAAATCCTATTTTTTATATTTAATAAAATCACTTTTTACTTATTAATTAACCCAGAGTATGAAGTCCCAAGCTGGCAGGGAAAACAGGCTCAGAGGTAATCTAGGCACATCAGGCGGCAGTCCCAAAGGGGTTTCTGTGATCCAACCCGTCACACCAGCCAGGGTTTCTGGCTCCTCTTGTGCCTCCTCCATGAAGCAGGCTGTCTCCTGCTGGCCATCTGATCTTGTCTGAGTCCCCTCAGACCCAATCCAGAGCCCTGGGCATAGTCCACTGTGCCTCATGCTTAATCTGGCCCTGGGCTCAAGGGTAGGGGCTGAGCAGGAGCTGCCAGCTGGGGGCAGGCAGTGGGCACTGTGGCGAGCCCTGCAGAACCCCACACTCCAGGTTAGTAGTGCAGCTGCCGGTGTGTCTGGGCACAGGCCAGCTTCTCGCATGGCCCTTGCCAGGCACAGCCGAGTGATGCCAGACCCCCGGCCAGCAATGTCAGGCAGTGAGCGGAGCTACGGCCTGGCCAGGGCAGGGCTAACAAGAAGTCGTAGGACTGTGGCTCCTGAGATAGAGTTGCCCATGCCCATGCTGAGTGCTGTGTGCAGAGTGTGCCGAGAACCAGGGAAGAGGCCCCAGGGTGCCGAGTGATCCCAAGGCACAGAGACATTCAGACACATGCTGCTGCCAATGCTAGATGCAGAACAGCCAGAACGACCTCCTCCCCGGCCAGGAACTCACCACAGAGATCTCTCCACCTCTGGGCCGGCAGTGCCCCTTCTCTCCAAACGTGTTCCTGCTGAGTCGCCGACACCCCATGACTTCCTCGGGCAGCAGGCTGGGTGATGCCACAGACCCAGCCCAGCCACTGCCCTGCAGGCTCAGGAGAGGAGCGGTTGTGCCTGCTAGACCCGTGTGGCCCCAGGAGCTGATCTATGGCCAGCAATAGCAAGGGGTTCTGGTTCACACAATGTCTGGGTCCTCTGAGGCGGCTTTTGATGCTGCTGCCAGGCAGCAGGGGCACATGAGACCGTTGAACTGTCACAAGAAGACAGGCTGGGACAAGAGGCTGCCCTCCTGCCAAGGTTGCAGGGTGACTCCCAGCCTCTGGAGCGCGCTGCTGTGTCCTGCCCAGCCAGCTGAGAGGAAGGCAGGGGCATTTGGTCCTTCTCAGAGGCATGATATGATGCTGGGTGAATATGCCTCTGTTCACGGATTCTGTGCATTTGGATGCTCCATTACCATCTAGCCAGCAGGAGTGGCTCTGCATGAGGCTGTAGAGTCTGTGCCCAGAGAATATACAGTCCAGTCCTTTTTAACCCTCTGGGTCCAGCTGCTGCCAGTCACATGCCTGGCACCCGGCAAAATCTCTGAGTTGCTGATCATCTCCAGAAGATACAGCAGAAGGCAATCATCAGGCTCACACTGCAGAGCAGCACTTTGCCTTCTTAAGCTTCTTATTTCATTTTAGCATTTACAATACACACAGCCAGTAATCCTGACATCAAACACGCCACGCGCACTTCCAAGCAGCTTCGACGTCAGGATGTGCGAGCGCCAGCAGGAGCTGGCAGCTCCGCCGTCTCCAGATAACACCGAGAAGAAAGACAGACAGGAAAGCTTCTGTCAAAAGCAGCTGAGGATGCACAAGCCCATTGTGTCCTAGAGCTCTATTGTCCAAACCCTTCTCCAGGGGACAGTGTACGTGGCAGTGCTAATGCAGGAACTGAGGTAATGCAGCAACAGACAGCCCTGCAGACCTGATCTCACAGCCGTTCCGGTCACAGCGAAGCAGGTTTAGTGACCCTGGGCCCCAGGCTTCCAACATCAAATCGCTTCAGATTTGTCCTAAGGAGCCAGGCGAGTCACCATCTTTGGAGTCAGTGAAATCCATGGCCCTGGGCTGCTCCATTGGCAAGGGTTGGTATTGCCCCGGGTTGCCCCTGGCAGTGGAGAGCCCATGAAAGCTCCCGGGAGCTCTGCTCCTGTATGACCACAGCAGCGCACACAGCTCTATACTGGGAGGTAGCGCCACCTGGTGGAGGGCAATAGGCTCCTGCATTCTAATTCTAGATCCCCCCCAGATAAGCCACATCAACCTCTATGCCTCAGTTTCCCATTTATGACTGGGGAGAATCCCTCGGCGGCAGGGGTAGGGGGGGAAGACGATGTATCAGCCAAGTAGGTGCTGTTTTTAAGGGTTAGACACCAGCAAACATTCCTGGCAGTGCCCCCGACAAACGTGAGCAAAGGTTAGAAACACTGGCCATGATTCCATTCAGAATCCGTCTATCATCAGCTTCCAGCACTTGGCTCTTGTTTAGACAGCTCTTGGCTAGACTGAAGAGCCCCTTACCAAATATTTGTTCCACATGTGGATACAACAGACTGTGGTCAGGTCCCCTTGTTGCGCTCCTTGAGTCTGTCTCTATCCGGCAGGTTTTCCAATGTTTTAATCATTCTCGTGGCCCTTCTCTGACCCCTCTCCACTCTGTCAATCTCCTTCTTGAACAGTGGGCACCAGAACTGGACATGGGATTCCAGCAGCGGTCACACCAGTGCCAAATCCAGAGATAAAATAACCTCTCGGCTCCTACTCGAGATTCCACAGATTGTGCACCCCTGGAAAAATGCAGGCCGCAGAGCTGGGGATAGGGGAAGGTAACTGGCATGGAGATGGATGAGTAAGGGTGCGGAGATGTCATAATGGAACTGGCAGGGAGTGGCTGAGGGAGGTTGGCAGAGCTGTGGGTGGGGGAAAGGGGTGGGAGAGAGGTAGTTGGCACTGAGTCAGCTAAGGACAGGCAGACAGTCTTCCTATGGAGCCATCTCTGTTGCTGGGCTTGTCCCCTTGCCATGGCCTCCATGTCTTCTGTGCTCTCGCTCATTTCAGGCGGATTTGTATTCATTTTCCAGAAACACGCCGGATTGCAGGGTCTGTGGTTTGTGCATTTCCAGGGATCAGAGACTCAGAGACTTTCAGGCCATCATCAGTCTGACCTCTTGCAGGTTGCAGGCCGCAGGTCACAGAACCTCGCCCACCCACTGCTGTGATAGGCAGGGATCAGTACGGTAATTCCCACAGTGACACGATAATATGGCCTCTGTTATAAGACCCTGCCCAGGATCACCCATGTCCACTGGAGCCTCCAAGTAACATGTCAGCTGTGAGGCAAGGCAAAGATCAAGGAGTTCACAGCACATAGAGCCCATTGCCAATGGGCCAGCACCTGGGCACACAAGAGCTGAGCAAAACCAGGAAGGCACTGGACACAGGAGGTTCATCTGGGGATGCTTCCACAGCTCATGTCTCCAATGAGCTGGGGTCGTGGGGTCCACCTGGATTCCCAGCTCCAAGGGGTCGCATGTGTACCCTACGCATACACAGCCCTTCTAGCAGTGAGCTGCTCCCTGCATTCCAGCTCAGGCTGCAGAAAGCCCTGCAGATGACCCAGCCAGGGCATCAAGCCAAGTCTGTTCTATTCCTCTTGCTGGTCCCAGCCCACTCAGTCCTGGGCTCCTTGCCCACAGACCACAGCAGCTCCTTGAGGTTCCTTCTAATGATGCAGCATCGCAGACCAGCCATGGCACCTCCACAGTCACTGACGGCAGCCCCATGGCCCATGTCCACAGAACCCGCTCGTACTAGGTTGTGTGTATGACCCAATGCAGGGTTATGACCCTCCCCACATCCCCCATTTTCCCCCTAAGTCTTGGATCCCCACTACCTCTTTGTAAGGAATGGGGGAGAGATTACTGACCTGCTGCGTCCTTCTGGTGCCCCTTAAGTTCTTCCCCTGCCACCTTCGATGTGTCCGCCTCCTAACCCACCTTGCCCCTTTTTCTCCCCCTGCAGGGTTCCCCAAGCTCAGGCCCTGGGATTCCCCATTCCTTGCCACCCCCAGCTGGTCTCTGCTGCCCCTGTCTTACTCCCCTTGGAGGGGCTGCGTTCAAGCGTTGCCTCTTTGCTTGTGGGATCCAGCAGGGGGAGCCCTGAAACAGGGGAGGAGGCGACACAGCCCCAAGTAGGTCAGTGTCCGCTAGTGGCCAGAAGCGGGAGAGGGCCCTGGGAACTGCATGCCCAGTATGGGACTGTGGACAAGAGGAGAGGTGGCTTGGTGCTGTCGCACTACTCACCTGGCTCTGGATCCACAGGTTGGGCCGTGCTTTCTTGCTCCCTGCCCCTAAGTAGAGTGAGCCGGGGCCAGTCTCAGCCCAGAGAACAGCTACTCTGCCCCCCTCAATCTTGCAAGAGCATCCTTCTGGCTCCGAACAGTACACTGACAAGTAAACAAGGTCTGGGGGCTGGGAGTAACTGGGAACTTTCCTGGCCTTTCCTTTCCACTGTGACGGAGTAGGAATATTGTGTGGGTGCCTCAGTTTCCCCTATGCATTTCTTGATGCAAAGCAGAGAGAGAGCATAAGCTGTCTTGGGGCCTGCCCTTCCCCCTCTCTGAAAAGTGTTGGCTGGAAGTGTTAAATAACAAAGAGGCCGGCTGAACCTGTTGGAGGGAGGTCAGGTGACCTGACCTGGCTGAGCCAGGGGGGAGGAGGGGCTGGAGAGAGGGAGTTTCAGGTTGGAGTCTGAAGCTAGCTGGAGTCAGGCAGGGAAGGGCAGAGGGTCTAGCTAGCTCTCTGGCCCCCAAAATGGATCCAGCTGAGGGCTCATGTTCGCTGTATGGTCTGTGTTAGACCAGGTACCGGTCATCGAATAAACGTCTGTTTTACTGGCTGGTTGAGAGTCATGTCTGACTGTGGATTTGGGGTGCAGGACCCTCTGGCTCCCCCAGGAGCCTCCCCCCCGGGCGGGCTTGCTGAGGGGAAGCGCACGGAGGGGCAGAAGGCGCTGAATGCTCCGAGGTCAGACCCAGGAAAGGGTAAGCGGGAACCTCTAAAGCTCCTAGCCTTGGAGATAGGCTGTGTACTTCCCTTGGAGTCCTAACTGGCTTCATAGAGAGCAAGTTCCAGACCATCACCCGGGTGCTCCATGACATCCACCTGCTACGCTCTTCATTTATGTGTTACTTGATTTCCCCCAAGCTGGGAATAGTTTCAAGTCGGTTGCACTTTCAGGGGCTCATGTGCTGGCCCAAGGCTGCAACATGTGGGTAGCGAATGCCGGCAGGGAAGCATGAAATCCAAACCAAAAGCCATGTACATGGAAATGAGAAGTACTAGTACTAATGAGAAGATGGGCACAGAGGGGCTTGTAAACCTCTCCCTGTCTCTGTGGAAACAAAGGAATTTGAGGCAGGCGGCTTCTCTTTCCTGAGAACATTTCTGCTAGTCTAAGCCAGGTCTCTCCTGTGGGGGCATTACCACCTTATGCTTTCCAGGGGCTCTCTCCAAGTGGGGCGCTAGAATCCTGCTGGATCTCGGGGCTGGCACAAGCTAACGCCTGTCAGCATCTCTAACATTTCCTGTGGTTTTCTCTGGGACTGATTAAGGAAAACAGAAGGGTTTGTGGCCCTGCAGCTGGACGGGCTGGCATGGGGGGTGCAGTTGTCACTATCACACACCCCTGCTTAGCTCCCTCTGAAGTTGTCTCTTCCCCTGATGTGAAAGAATCCCAGAAGACTTTGCACAAGACACAGAGGGCAGAATCTCAGCATGGGGATCCATCAGGAAATGTAACCAGACAGGGAATGAGAGAGCAGGGGAGAATGGAGATTCAGCAAAGGCAAAGCTCTGTCTCTTGACACCGTCCCAGCACCTGACCAGCAGCCTGCAGTTCCTGCAGGGGACGTCTGACAGGACTGACCTAACGGCTCCTAAGTGCCATCTGGTCCGTTGTGCAAATCTGTCTTAGCTCCTGGACTGCTGCCCCTCTGGACAGGGACAGCTCCGTCCTTGGGCAGCACTATGGACTGGGGTTGGTGCGGTGCCTGCTGCCCATTGGCGGTCCCTTGCCCTGCGCCCAGCAGCAGAAAACCTTTGCTAGGGGAAAGTGAAGAGGAAACAAGCTGCAGGGAAGGGGGTTGGAGGTTTCCCTGGCAAGCCCAGGCACTGGTCCTTGCTTTGGGACTGGTGTCCAGTCCCCATCAGGGCTCCCATTGGATTTTACAGAGCCAAAGCAGCATGGGCCTCATTAATCCCCCTTGCCTGCCACTTAACAAATCCCCTTCCCCTCCCCCACCAGCTCTTCCTTCCCAAGCTGTGCCTCCAGCGCCAAGTTTCCGGCCACTGGGAACTTCCCTGAGGTGGCGTCTGTGAGCAGGGCTGGCAGGGGACGAAGGAGAGAAAGGAGAGGTGGGAAAGCTCCTTCCCCGGGCCTGGTTGCTCCCTATGCTCTACTCTCCCAGAGGACTTTGCCTCAGCCAATGCTCCTGTTTCATGTCCTGGCATGCTGGGGATGTGATGGCGTAGGAATGCAGGAATGCCTTTAATCGTTCCTCTGACTGGTGTGTGAAGGTGGCCAGACCTGAAGCTGTAACTTGACCCCGGGCGGGGGGGGGGGGGGGGGGGGAAGGGGGGGGAGGAGGTAACCTGACCTGCCTGGGGAAGGAAAGATAAAGGGAAGCAGGGGTGTGGCTGGAGAGAGGAAGTTGGAGTCTGGAGCTGGGTGGGCAAAAGGGAGGCAGGCCCAGGCAGAGTCTGGTCTCCCTAGGCCCCTAACATGGATCGAGCTGAGGGCTCATGTTTGCTGTATGGTCTGTGTTAGACCAGGTACAGGTCATCTAATAAACCTCTGTTTTACTGTCTGGCTGAGAGTCACGTCTGACTGTGAAGTTGGGGTGCAAAACCCACGGGGCCCCCCAGGACCCCGCCTAGGCGGGCTCACTAGGGGAAGTGCACAGAGGGGCAGAAGGTGCTGAATGCTCCAAGGTCAGACCCAGGAAGGTGGAAGCTGGAAGCTGGAAGCTGTGAAGCTCCTAGCCTTGAAGACAGGCTGTGTATGGAGAGGACGCTTCCCCGCCCCCCCCCCCCCCCCCCCCCCCGAGTCCTGACTGGCTTCATAGGGAGCAAGTTCCAGACCATTGCCCTGGGCACTCCGTGACAGGGGACCCTCTCTGATTAGTCATGGTGCCAGGCCGAGTCAGAACTGGGTCTGAGCGAGTGACAAGGGAGCTCAGCGAGGGAGTAGTTTTGGTATCCGCTGGTTTCAACTTTGAACCTGCCAGCCCTGAGTGCGTGGGGTTCGGCGGTCAGGTCACATTTGTTCCCCAGACACCCACTACTCTGTGCAGCAGGGTCCAGAGGGGCAAGGCGGAGGAGCTCCTGCAGTGAGGGGGCCTGACTCCCCTCCATCCCGTGCCCCCATCAAAGGCCCCTTTCTGCTGCCCTAGCTTTTCTTGCCTGCTCCCCTGCATGCTGTCCTGCAGCCCTTCAGAAACACATGTGGAGATCAGCCCTGGGGCTTGGCAGTGATGGAGGCAAGTCCCTGCCAGAAACCGGAGCTGGAACCATCACCCCTGAACCCCCAGCTTCGCCATTAGTGGAGCGTGAATGCAGGGAATGCCAGACTCTGCCAAGGGGAAGGAGTCCTGTGTTCTAGGAGAGGCCATCTGTCTCCTCAGCTCGCAGCAGCAGGACAGACAACGGCATTGGCACGCCCACTTGAGGCCCCCAGACAGTGGCAGTGGAGTTGATGAACCATCCCCGCTTTAAAACAAAGATATGGAAGGGGAGATCATTGCACTGTCCATGGTGGATGTGAGCATGTAGCATGAGCAGGCACATCTCTCCCACAGAGGATGCCAGGCCCTTCTCAGGCATGTGGCTGGGTCATACGGCTGGAGACGCTGCCTGTAGGCCAGATCATGCCAGCTGCTCCCCATGCCCCGCCCTCCCCTGGCAGGCAGCCTGGCCTGGCTCTGTGTCAAATGTGTCAAATATTACCCGGCTGTGCTCCCTGGGTCATTTGGACAAAGGGGTTTCAGCCTGTCATGCCCATCTCTTGGTATTGGTACTGCCCTGTCTGGGTGGCTGGTGAATTGCATCTGGCTTATGTGCTTCTTTGGAATGAACCATCAGTGGCATGCGAATGCAGGGAATGCCAGACTCTGCCATTCCAGGGGGTGCTGCCTGCCCCAGAGACAAGTGTGATGAAGTAGGAATACTGTGTGTACGTGCCTCAGTTTCCCCTATGCATTTCTTGAGTGTCTGTGTGGAGGGATAGGAATGTGTAGCTGATGCAAAGCACAGTCTCTCTGCAGGTGTCCATAGGTGAAGCTGTAACTTGACCCCAGGAGGAGAAGGGAGGTCACCTGACCTGCCACCCCAGGAGGAGAAGGGAGGTCACCTGACCTGCCCGGGAAAGGAAACACACAGGAATGCAGGAAGGAGGGGTGGGAGAGGGGGTTTGGAAGTCTGGGTGGCTGGAGTCAGGCAGGGAGGACAGAGAAGCTATCTCGCTCTCTGGCCCCCAAAATGGATCCAGCCGAGGGCTCACGCTCGCTGTATGGTCTGGGTTAGACCAGATAGAAGTCATCGAATAAACCTCTGTTTTACTGGCTGTCTGAGAGTCACATTTGACTGTGGATTTTGTGTGCAGAATCCATGGGCTCCTTCAGGACCCTGCCCAGGTGGGCTTGCTGGGGGAAGAGCACAGAGGGGCAGACGGTGCTTAATGCTCCGAGGTCAGACCCAGGAAGGTGGAAGTGGGTACCCGTGAAGCTCCTAGCCTAGGAAACAGGCTGTGTACGGAGAAGGGACCCTTCACCTGAAGTCCTGTCTGGCTTCCTAGGGAGCAGTTCCAGACCATTGCCCGGGCGCTCCGTGACAACTAGCAACTCCCCCAGGCTGCTTGCCACCTCGTCTGCATGCCCCCTGGGTGTGGGGGAGAGAGCGTCAGCCATCACCTCTCTCTTCTGCCCTCCCAGTGCTCTGTTGTTTTCACTCCACAGAGGCTCAAGAGCTGCTAATCCTCTAATCCCCTAATCCCCAGCGTTTCCCGCCTGCCAGGTGAGGTGTTTATCTCTGTGTCTGTCCATCAGCCTGTCTGTCTAATCACTGGTGGTCCTGATGGCAGCTCCAGGGCAGCTGCTGGGGAGCCACTCTGCAAGGCCGCCGCTCCTGTGTCCTGAGTCAGCCCCATGGCCGCAATTCAGCCAGCGCCTCTCAGGCAGCATAATGCCGAGAGCTCCTGCTCAGGTGAAAGCCTTCTCCTGTGCTGGGAGCTGCAGGGAGGCTACCCTCAGGCTGTGCATGCAGGGAGCCAACAGATGCCACAGCCACACCATGGCCAAGCAAGCTGGAGAGAGAACCGCAGAGCCAGTGTCCCTGGGGATGGGCTCCTTCCCTGGGGAGGGCTCTGGCACTGGCTCCTGCCTGGCAGGGGGTGCCCTCCAAAGGAAGTTTCTCAGCTCTAATCCTCGCCTTGATAGCTGGGATTTAATCAGCACTGCCATAAGCAGCTTTTTTCTAAGGCAGAGAAGCGCTGAGGCTCAATAGGCATTAATTTGCCTAATTAGTGTCTTTGGAAAGTTCTCCTCCCGGGCATGCCCAGGTGGGAAAACTCCATGTGTGGGATGGTCACTAGCAAAGGCCCTTACCCAAGCATGGTGCACTGGCTTGGAGCCTGGCTAGAGCCCCTCCCCTGCGTGGTCTCAGGCTTCTGTCTCACGGTCTGGCAGGAGCATTTGTGCCCTTCAGCTAGCCACAGGCTGCCCTCCACTTGGGTGCTTTTGACATCGGGCACAGGTCGTATCGCCATCGCTGTCTTTCTCAGGCTCTGTTCAATGGAGCGGGGAGTGACTGCCCCATGGAGCTGCTCTGTGGGGGGCACCCATGTATGGTCCATGCTGGCACTTGGAAGCCAAGAGTCCTCGTGCTGCTGATGACACATGTGAGGGCCAGGCTGGGTGAGGGGCACCCAGATGCCAACTGTAACCAGAGCGCGTGGTGCCTTTACCTGGGTACTCTGCCAAAGGTTGCTCCATTTCGGCTCACTCCTCAGTCCCAAGCTGCGATTCTAGCCCAAGCTTGGTGGAGGCACTTTGCGCCAACACAGGGCTCCCCTGGCCCTTGGCGTGGTGCTGAGTCAGCCAGCGGGTGCCAGGACAGCCCTGTGCCGAGGTGCGGGAGTGGGTGGCTGACAGGGAAGATGAATGGATTTAATCACACTGCTTACAGGGCACCAGCTGAAGTTTCGTGTAAGTTATGATAGCGCCAGTTTGCACAAAAATTGTATTTCCAGGCTTCATTGACTGGCTTAATGAGAATCTTTACGTGTCAGATATTAAATTAAGAAATTAAAGAGCTGTTGCAGTGTGTACAGACTCCTTCCCTTGCGCCAGCTCCGTGGCCTCCAGATCAGTCAGGAGCGGATGTCTGGAAAGGAGGGGGAAAGCCTTTGATTTTCTGCCACTGGGGAAGTGAATCTAATGCGTAGTGGCACCTAATTCATGTTTTATTTAAAAGCATGAGATGAGTGCCGTCCTCGACCTCTGCCCACTGCCTGCCCTCCAGCCGGAGCACTCAGAGCCAGCGCCAGCGCCTTTTGGGGGTGTTATCCCAGCCAGCAGCAGAGTGCTGGGGACTGGGCTGCTCCAGCAGGTTCCTGTTCCTTGGCACAAGAGACGCTGTAGAAGCTCATCTCTATTCTGGCTGGGATGTCTCTCTTCAAGCCAGGTTCCCTGGAGTCTCCCTTCTGGCTGCTGAGTGGGGGCCCCAGGAGCCTGGCTTTCTCCTGCCAGTTGGTCTGTCCTGAGGGCTATGCTGGAGTGAGGGCGGATGTTGGCACAGATGGCGTCACGCTTCCCTGGGGAGCCAGCAAAGCCAGTCACAGGCATTCCCGAGTGTGTTGAGGTTCACAGCACGATCCCTGCTCAGAGAGCCTGGGAGCTGGGCCGAGCTGCCTGTGTGACACGTGCCCGGTGCTGGGAGCAGGTCTCTGGGGCCGAGAGCGGGGCCCACCACCCATTCATGATGCCCATAGCACCGCTGGCATGCCGCCTGGGTTGATCCGCCCGCGCAGGGGGTGGACTGGTCTGGCCAACGTGTAGCCCAGCAGGGGCTGGCCGTAGTGCCAGGTGGTGTTTACGGCCCATGTGCCAGTGCCACATGCTGCGGAATATCATCTTGGGCCCTTTGGAAATCAGGTCGTCTCCCCTCTTCCTGTCACAAACTGCCCCCTCCCTCCACAGCCCCCAGTCCTGGAAACCCCCATGGCTCCTGCCTCCTGCCATGGGACTGACCCCTCCCCCCAGCCCCAAAGCTGCCAGAGCATCAGAGCCAGGGGCCCATGATGGGCAGAAACTCCCATGGCGACTCCCGCGGGGTGTGTGTGTGTGTGTGTGACTGGATGGCCTGATTGCTGGGGGGTGGGGTGGGGACAGAGCCTTGAGCGGCAAGGGCTTGTGGCTGTTGCCAGCATGGTTACAGACTTACACGGGTGTAAAGCAGCTTGCACCACACCTCACGTGGGCCCCAGCAGCCCTCGAACTGTGTTGGAGGGGCGCTGCCTGGGCGGGAACAGCCAGCGGAGGAGAGCTCTGCGCAGCCTAGGCTGTGGCTGGAGATGGAGATCTCAGGCTGTGGAGTGAGCCAGCCATGGCAGCCTCTGGGTGCTAGCAGCACCTGCCTTAGGCCTCTGGGGCTGGAGTGGGTCTCCAAGCTGCCTGATCCCAGCACAGCGCTGCTCAGGAAGGGGAGGAAGTGTTGTAAATACCCTGCCTGCCTTCCTCCCCACCAGATCCCTGGCTCCATCTGCTCAGTGCGGCAGCTGTGCTCCTCATCCCTGAGGTTCAGTGATACCCATGGAGCTGCAGGATGCGGAGAGGTAGCAGTCTCCTAGGTCAGCTGGCCATGGCTAGGACAGTCTCCTCAGACAGGGGAGACAGGGGATAGCGTCGGCAGTTTCTGCGGGAGGTCCGCTGGTCCCTCCGGTTTGGCGGCATGTCGGTGGTGGGCATGCCGAAGCCGAGGGACTGGCAGACCTCCTGCAGAAACCGCCGATGAAGGCCACCTGACTGCCGCCCTGACAGCGACCGACAGGCCACCCCCCTGGGGCTTGCCACTCCAGGGAGGCGCTTGCTGCGCTGGTGTCTGGAGCCGCACCTGCGGACAGGAGTGGATGGTTATGACAGGATAGATGGGCAGTGAGAGCCTGTAACAGCCTGAACAAACCTTCTGGAGTTAAGAGAATCTTTAGGGAATTCTGTTCAATCGTACACAAGGCGGGTGACAGCTCTGGAGGTCACTGTCATAACTAGGCCATGGCTACGGTCTATGTGAGCTTCAGGGAATGTCTGTGGCAGGAAGGCGAGCTGTCCTGGGAACAGTGTGCAGGGTGTGGTGAGGCCCAGCTAGCCGCACAGGGTCTCCACCCCCCTCCCTCACTCTGGCTCCCAAAGCTCCCAGAGTCAATGGGGGAAAAGAGCCTTTTTTTAATCCGCCTGTCACAGCAAGATAAATCTCCCGTGGAGGCCCCTCAGCAAGCCATCCATCTCCCCCCTCCGCACCTGCCCAGACATCTCCGGCTTTCAGGGAAGTTTCAATAAACAGCTTCATTTGGTACTAGTAGGAGTTGAGACATTGTTCAGCGTGGCACCTATTGATTTGGATCAGAATGGCCCATCACTCATGCCGGCTTAGCCAATTCGATTTATTATTATTATTTTGAGGAATAAATCACCACGTGGTAAAGCTGACCTGGGGCGCCTGGCAGGCCAGGAGCTGCCAGCAGGCCAGCCAGCACCCTGACTCAGGAAACTTCTCAAAGCTCATGCCACAGGGTGCTGAGAGCAGCTCCTCCATCGCCAGTGCTTCAGAGCATCGCCATGCCCGGGCTGAGGCACGGCCCCTGCCCAAAGGAATGTAACGGGAGCGAATGCCGTGGAAAAGAGCTGCCCCATGCAGTCCCAGGATGCTCCCTCGCCCCAAAGGCCTGGCTGCATCTCCCTGCATCGCATTGCATGCCCAGTGCAAACGAGCATGGGAAGTGGAGGAGGACAAAGCAAATAAAACCTTTCTGCCGGGTGGAGCCAGCAGCACCCAGGCCAGGTTTGATATCTAGGGCTGGTCTCCACTAGGGGGGGAAATCGACTGTAGATACGCAATTTCAGCTAAGTTAATAACGTAGCTGAAATCGACGTCTCTACAGCCGACTTACCTCCCATCCTCACAGCGGTGCCGGTTGGCGGCGCGGTCCCCCGTCGACTCCAGCATGCACCTCTTCAGGAGCTGGACTTCCGGAGTTGACGGGGGGAGCCGCTGGTGATCAATTTATCGCGCCTTAATGAGACGCGATAAATCAATCACCAAAAGATCGATCCCTGCCGGCTTAAGTGAAGACAAGCCCCTAGGGATTCCTTTGCAACAATACAGCCTGGAACCAGCTCAAGCCCCCACTCAGTAACCTGGGAAAATGACACACCAGAGCACCTCTGAGAGGCAATACTTCCCCTCTTGAAAAGACAAAGTCTGAGTGTAGAAAATAAACTTTTAATGAAAGGGGGGAAGTCACCTGACATGAATTCGGGAAAATGCCGCAAACAGGATTCACAATCATAAAACTGTGAACAGAACACCCACCCCAGAGTGTGTGGGGCAGTGCTTTCCACCTCATGTTCTTGAGCTCCTCAACCAGAAGTTCCTTTACTGTGCCCCCTCTGCTTCCTCACTGCACCCCCGCTCACTGTGGTTGTCCTTGGTCAGTGAGGACCCAGAGTTCAAAGGTACATCTTTATGAGCTCACCTTCCACCTGGGGAAGAAGGCACCTTGCTTGCTGCACCATCTGAGCACTTGCTTTGGCTGGCTGTCCTGCCAGTTGCTGTTCCTCACTGCCTGGCCACCCTACTGGGCGTTAATTCTATGCCACTCATCATTCCACTCACTGGTCACCTTCTGCCACCTGCCCCTCTGCTGTGATCACTGCAAGTCAGTCTCTTCAGGTTTCACCCAATTCCTAGTGATTGTCAGCTCTGAGACTGGCCAGAAATGCTGTCCCACCAGAAGCAATTGACGGTTCTTTAGAACACTTAAAAAAATAAAAGGCTCCTAATGGGGCCTATTTAGCTCTGCCTTTGAGCAGTGGGGAGGAACAGGTTAGATGCTTAGGAAGAGTCCACACCTCCTGGCTGGGAGACCTGCCCACACCCCTCTTAGGCCTTGGTTACACTGGCACTTTATAGAGCTATAAAGCCTCCAGGAGTGCTATAACTCTCTACCCGTCCACACTGGCAAGGCATGTATTGCGCTATAAGTCCAAGTTTATAGTGCTACTGGTAATTCACCTCCGCACGGGGAATAAAGGCTGGAGCGCTCCCGCTGGAGCGCTACGGAACGAATGTGGACATCCAATGCGCATTAATTAGCTTCTAGCCTGGCCCATAATTCCCGTTCGAGCCACTCTGGTCATCTCTTTCAAACTCTTTTGTCCCGTCCTCAGGTGACCACACGTCAGACCCGCCCTTTAAATTTCCAGGGAAATCTGAAAATCTCCTTCCTGTTTGCTCCAGCCAGGCATGGAGTGCTCTTCCGGGAATCTTTGCAGGTGACCATTTTGCTTTGCCATGACTCCACGTGCCATGCCTCCTCACAATAGGCGATTTCCAGTGTGGAGCAATAGCGAGGTGCTGGACCTCATCAGTTGTTGGGGGGAAGAGGCTGTCCAGTCTCAGCTGCGGTCTAGCCCCAGGAATTACGATACATATGGCCAGATATCACGGGCCATGATGGAAAGAGGCCATGAGCGGGACACTCTGCAGTGCCAGGTGAAAGTAAAGGAGCTTAGGAATGTGTATCGCAAAGCCCGCGAGCAGGGCCGGCGACAGGGGGGTACTACGGGTACAGCTGTACCGGGCCCCGTACTTTAGGGGGCCCCCCTTAAGTCCGGGGCCCGGTAGGCAGCTGTACCTGTAGTCATCCCCCCTTGTCGCCGGGCCTGGAGAGCGGGGAAGGGGCGGGGAGGCAGCGTGGCTCTCCTCCGGACGAGCGCGCGTGTCCCCGGCAGGAGTAGAGAGCCCGGCCGGCGGCAGCGGCGCACCACCGCCTGCAAAGCGGGCGAGGGCGGGGAGGCTCCGCAGCACGGTAGGGCTTCCCCCGCCGGGTCCGGGGGAGAAAGGGCACGGGGGGGGAGGGGGAGAGAAAGGGCGTGGGGGGGAAGAGAAAGAAAGGGCACGGGGGGGGGGAGAGAAAGAAAAGGTGCGGGGGGGGAGAGAAAGGGCACGGGGGGAGAGAAAGAAAAGGTGCGGGGGGGAGAGAAAGGGCATGGAGGGGGAGAGAAAGAAAGGGCGCGGGGGGGAGAGAAAGAAAGGGCGCGGGGGGGAGAGAAAGAAAGGGTGCGGGGGGAGAGAAAGAAAGGGTGCGGGGGGGGGGGAGAAAGGGCGTCTTGCACCGCTCCCGGGCTTGCGCTGCCGCCAGCCGCTGTCAGCTGGGGGGGGGGGGGAAGAGCGCCGGCTGGGCTGGGCTGGGGGCCCCCCGGCTGGGCTTTCCCCCCCTCCCAGCCGCTGTCAGCTGGGGGGCCCCCCGGCTGGGCTGGGGGGGCCCCCAAACGATCAGAGTAGGGGGGCCCCAAATTTCTGTCGCCAGCCCTGCCCGCGAGGCAAATGGCCGGGTGAAGAGGAGGAGGACGTAGAGGAGGAGGAGAAGGAGGAGGCGGCGGCAGTGACCCAGGGCACGGAGGAGTCCCAGGGGACATGCAGCCAGGAACTCTTCTCAAGCCCGGAGGGCAGCCAGAGCCAGCCACAGCATCTGGCAGTTGCGGGGAGCAGGGCAACAGCAGTGGATTGCGCAGGTACAGCTACTTTTCTATTGGGAAGGCAGGCAGCTTGGGGCGAGAGTGGAAAGGGATGCTTGCTGCATGCTTGTCTACATGTGGAATAGTGCATTGATGTAATCTATAACATTGCGGTAATCGTCATCAGTGATTTCTTCAAAGGTCTCAGTAAGAGCTCTTGCAATGTGCCTGCGCAGGTTTCTCGGGAGAGTCAGCGTGGCCCCTGTCACAGTCACTAGTCCCCGCCGCTGTTCTACAAGGGGTGGAGGGAGCATTGCTGCACAGAGGAAAGCTGCATATGGCCCTGGTTGGAAGCCACATCTCATTAGAATGCCCTCCCTTTCTTCCTCCGTCACCCGCAGCAGCGAGATCTCTTCCAGCACGAACACCTACGGAGAATGTTGGGACAGTGCTCAGAGTACGGTTCCCGCAAATGCCCTGCGCTCCCCCCAAGCCATAGGACAGCACGGCAGGGAAGTAATCATTCTCCCTGCACCTGGAGACAACTCACCATGGCAAGGGTTCTGTTGTTGTCTGTGTGCTCTCTGTGGGACAGGCAAATGGGACAGACAAACGGGAAATGCGGGTATTGTGATGGTTTACCCCATAAGGTTTTATGGGGGGGTGCCTGTAAATATATGTATGATATTACTGGAATATGGTTTTGCTACATATGACATGTAACATATCTATGTGAAGGTAATGATCCACTGGATCTGTTCATCCTATTTGTATGTATGTGTCTGTTTTGTATTCAAAGTTATGAATATTGGCTTTGTGCTTGGTTGGTTATATGTAGACTTTGGAAAGCAGCTGAGCAGCTCTCTGAGAAAAAACTATTTTCAGTTAAGCCCAATTGAGAACCAATCAAGCAAACAATGAACTTTGTAGATGCCCGTCCACATCCAAGCTTCCTCAAGAATGTGGCCTGACTGGTAATGAGCAGTCTGGTTCAAACCTGGGACTGGACCATGTGCTCTGAGAGTCCATGTGGACTCTGCAGAAGAAGGAGGAGGGGCTCTCCACCCACAAGAGGAAGTCTATATAAACCCGGGAGAGACCTCTCCATTTTGTTCTCAGCTGGCTCAAAGAACAGCCCTCCACCCCCCAAGGATACCTGGAAAAAACTGGAACAGGGGACTGTGACTGCAGGGGGGGTGCGAGTGATTGCTGGACCCAGGCTAACAGAGTTTATCCTGAAAGAAGGAATTCACTGAGGGTGAGGCTTTTTACTGTATTAGAGTTAGATTTGCATGTTCTATGTTATTTTATTTGGTAATTCACTTTATTCTGTCTGTAACTACTTGGAACCACTTAAATCCTATTTCCTATCTTTATTAAAATAACTTTTTACTTATTAATTAACCTGGAGTATGAGTTGGTACCTGGGGGAGGGGGGGCAAACAGCTGTGCATATCTCTCTATCATTGTTATAGATGGCAAACAATCTATGAGTTTGCCCTGTATAAGCTTTATACAGGGCAAAACAAATTTTATTCAGGGTTTGACCCCATTGGGAGTTGAGCATCTGAGTGTCAGAGGTAAGAATACCTCCTGCCTGTTTCCAGGAAAGCCCACAGCTGTTAGGGAACGTGGCTCAGACCTGGCAGGGTACTGAGGTCCTAAGCTGTTGGGGCAGGAAAACTGAGGCAGGAGTAGCCTTGGCACATCGGGTAGCAGCTTCTAAGGGGGTTTCTGTGATCCCAATCCGTCACAGCCTTATCCTATTCAAAGAATGCACACTCCCTCCCTCCCTCTGCAATTCCCATTAGAACTGGCTTTCAGCCTCAGTATGCTCCCTCAAGGCATCCCTGACCATTGCATCCTCGCGCTGGACCCCTCTAAGAGCCCTGCTCTCTGGCTGTGCATACGTGGCCTCCAGGTGTTGAATCTCCGAGGACCATGCCTGAGTGAAGCCTTCGCCCTTCCGCTCACAAACATGATGTAGGGCACAGCATGCGGAGATACTTCCCTCAGCCAAGTCTAGCTTCCCATAAAGACAGCACCAGCGCGCTTTGAGATGTTCAAAAGCACACTCCAGAGTCATTCGACAGTGGCTCAGCCTGTAGTTGAACCTTTCCTGGCTGCTGTCCAGGCTCCCTGTGTAGGGTTTCATGAGTCAGGGCATTAAAGGGTAAGCGGGGTCACCAAGAATCACAATGGGCATTTCGACTTCCCCCACGGGAATCCTCTGGTCTGGAAAAAAAGTGCCTTCTTGCAGCTTCTTGAACAGGCCAGTGTTGCGGAAGATGCATGCGTCATGCACCTTTCCCGACCAGCCTGCGTTAATGTCAGTAAAATGCCCACGGTGATCCACAAGCGCCTGGAGAACCATGGAGAAGTACCCCTTTCTGTTAATGTACTCGTTGGGTGCCAGAATATGTATATGGGTCCCATCTATCACCCCTCCACAGTTAGGGAAACCCATTTGTTCAAAGTCAGCCACGATGTCATGTACGTTACCAAGAGTCATGATTTTTCATAGCAGGAGGCAATTAATGGCCCTGCACACTTGCATCAACACGACTCCAATGGTCGACTTTCCCACCCCAAAGTGGTTGGCCACCAATCGGTAGCTCTCTGGGGTGGCCAGCTTCCAGATTGCAATAGCCACCTGCTTCTCCACCAGGAGGGCATCTCTCAATCTGGTGTCCTTGCGCTGCAGGGCGGGGGCGAGTTCAGCACACAGTCCCATGAAAGTGGCTTTTCTCATGCGAAAGTTTTGCAGCCACTGCTCATCGTCCCACACTTGCATGACAATGCGATCCCACCAGCCAGTGCTCGTTTCCCGTGCCCAGAAGCAGCGTTCCACAGCCGTGAGCATGTTAATGAGACAAGCAGTTTCATGTCAAATGCGTTCATCGGCTCGATCTCATCTTCAGACCCATCACTGACCTCGCATGTCAAGGATTAACTCCCGTGTGCTGCGAGTTGTGCTGGCGACAGTCATCAGCATTTTCCTCAGCCGTTCCAGATCCATTACGGCACACAAAAATGGATGACGGAGCGTGCCTTGCTGAAACCGTTGAAAGATGGCACCTGAGGTGGACGGAAACACAGGGATTGCTGGGATGTGACGCGAAGCATCACTGGGAGTTTGAACAGGATGCAGATGCCCCGCAAGTGACACCCCTTCCCACAAGGCATTGCGCCAAATCAGGAAGAGGTGCTCTGTGGGATACCTGCCCTAATGCGCTGCTCCTAATGCCTCATGAAGTGCCACAAATGTGGCCATGCTATAGCGCTGGCGGGTCTAAGTGTGGACACGCTCTATCTCAATACCTATTGCTGTATATGGGGATAGCTACAACCAAAAGCGCTATAATCCTGTAAGTGTAACCATGCCCTTATTTTCAGAGGGTGTGATGCAGCAGGGAGTAGGACAGATTTAACTGGGGAGATTCACTGGAGATGGAAGGTTTCTCTGAAGGGGACATATCTGAGATTGTAACTTGAGATGAGAAGGGGGAGGGGAAGCTGACACCGTGAGCCCGGGAAGCTGGACAAAGGCTAGGGGAGTGGCAGGGGGGAGGTGAGAGACTCGGCAGTTTCTGTAGGGGTTTGGAGAAGCTGGCTGGGGAAGAGG
This sequence comes from Sternotherus odoratus, assembly GCA_032164245.1. Lineage (NCBI taxonomy): Eukaryota > Metazoa > Chordata > Testudines > Kinosternidae > Sternotherus > Sternotherus odoratus. Next base: position 33,683,673 of record JAVMKO010000008.1, read on the forward strand.
AGGGAGCCCTAATCTGGGGTCTTATCTCCCTGTCCCCCGAGAAGGGCCTGACTAAGGGGTCATGTTTGTACTGACAAGCTCTGAGTTGGATTGTGTCCCTGTCATCCCAAATAAACCTTCTGATCCACTGGCTGGCTGAGAGTCACTGTGAATCCAAGGAAGTGGGGGTTCAGGGCCCCTGACTCCCTCACACTCCGTGACAGAGGGGTCTGGAATTTGAGCCCCTGGCTTAACAAGGTTCTTTCAGGCGAGGTGACCCTTCATTTGGGACAGGCTCAGCACAGTTCTGTTCCCCTTAGTCATACAGTAAAGACAACAACATTGATAACAACATTTCACTCCCCCTGCATTCCATATTAAAGTGAACCCAACACCAGCCAAAGATGACCACTTGGAGTTACACAGCTCCTGTCTCCTGGATAGCTAGGCAAGGTAGGTATGTTCATGTAAATATAGTTTGCTCTTGAAGTCTCTCCTCCTTCCCAATTAGGAGAGAGTTCATTTAGACCCTACTTATACAAACAGGTTTTTGCCCCCACTCCCAACCTGGGGCCTAGCACCCTGTCAGGGTTCGCGCCCCCAGGCGGGGCTGTGAGGCCTAGCGGCCGGAGTCCCTGACGAGTCCCCTCGGCTGGGGGAGTGTGGCCCAATGGCCAGAGTCAGTATCAGCCCCCTCGGCTGAGGCAGTGTGGCCCAATGGCCAGAGTCAATATCAGCCCCCTCGGCTGGGGGCAGTGTGGCCCAATGGCCAGAGCCAATATCAGCCCCCTCGGCTGGGGGCAGTGTGGCCCAATGGCCGGAGCCAATATCAGCCCCCTCGGCTGGGGGCAGTGTGGCCCAATGGCCAGAGTCAATATCAGCCCCCTCGGCTGGGGGCAGTGTGGCCCAATGGCCAGAGTCAATATCAGCCCCCTCGGCTGGGGGCAGTGTGGCCCAATGGCCAGAGTCAGTATCAGCCCCCTCGGCTGGGGGCAGTGTGGCCCAATGGCCAGAGTCAGTATCAGCCCCCTCGGCTGGGGGCAGTGTGGCCCAATGGCCAGAGTCAGTATCAGCCCCCTCGGCTGGGGGCAGTGTGGCCCAATGGCCAGAGTCAATATCAGCCCCCTCGGCTGGGGCAGTGTGGCCCAATGGCCAGAGTCAATATCAGCCCCCTCGGCTGGGGCAGTGTGGCCCAATGGCCAGAGTCAATATCAGCCCCCTCGGCTGGGGGCAGTGTGGCCCAATGGCCAGAGTCAATATCAGCCCCCTCGGCTGGGGGCAGTGTGGCCCAATGGCCAGAGTCAATATCAATCCCCCTTCCCTGGGGTAATGTGGCCTAGCAGCCAGTGTCTATATCAATCCCCCTTCCCTGGGGTAGTGTGGCCTAGCGGCCCTGCGCCTGACCCCCACTCAGCGGGGAGATCCAACCGCAACACGCTGAGTGTCTTCGGGTGGGCAATACCACTCCCTCACTATCCTGGGGTCAGTTCCTACCTGATCCAGCGACGGGGTCCCCTGGCTGGTTGCTGATCCCCCGTATAGGGCTGGGTCCGTCGCCCCCTCAGTCAGGTAGTGGTCTATGGCACCTGGCAGGCTGTGGTCAGCTTCAGGCTCGAAGGCAGGGTCCGGCCACGGCTCTGATTCCGGCTCCTGGTGTGGCTGGGGCTGGTCCTCCGTGGGAGCTCTCCAGGCACGTCCTCCCCCTCCGGCAGTCAGCCCAGACTGAGTTGTGCTCCCTTCCTTTATACTGCCTGAGCACTTGGAGCATGCCCAGTGCAGCGGGGGCGGGACTTCCGCTGCCAGAACTTCCGGCCAGGGGCAGCCCTGGCCCGTGCGGGGCCGGTCCGCCCCGTCACACACCCCTACTCTGGATCCCTGCCTGCTCTTTGTGGACTCTGTGCCCATCACTGTTCCCTGCCTCCTCCCCTGCCGCAGCTAGTGCAGGTATGGAACTCCACCCCCGTGCCCTGCCCTGAGTGCGAAGAAGAATGGGGAGGGCATGTGAGCCAGAGCTGCCCAGACCCCGCCTGTGGGGCTGCCCCAATGGGAGAACATCCCAGCCCTCTTTCTCATGCAGCCAGCAGCAGTGCTGACGGGACCTGACCCGGGGACACGGCAGGAGGATTCCATGGCAAAACATCCTTCCCATCAGCATTCCTGGGTGCCCCAGTCCTGGAAATGCCTGTTTGAACAGGACTCCACCAGCCAGCAGTCACAGTGTGGCAGTGGTGTCATCTCCACCTGGCACCATGGCAGTGGCTGGCGTCTCTGGTCAGAGGTGTGACATCACCATGAAAGCAGCCAACTGAGCTGCCCAGATTTTAGCATGGGCTAGGCATGCATGGGATTAGCCACTCAGCACAAGCATGCCTTGGCTTGTGGTGCAGACACCGCCCCCCCGCCAGCTCCTGGGACAGCAGGAGAGGGTAGGTGTCACAGAGTCCCCGGGGCATTGTCTGGAACTGCTCCTGTCAAGGTTGCCTTCCCACTCTGAACTCTAGGGTAAAGATATGGGGACCCGCATGAAAAAAAATAACCCCCCAAGTTTATTTTACCATCTTAGGTTAAAACTTTTTCTCAGAACATAAACTTCTCCAGTGTCTGGACTGGTACTGCTGCCACCACCAATTTAATCCCCCAAAACAATGGGTTAGAGTAAATTGGAACCCCTCTTTTAATACCCCTCAAATCTCCTCCCTTTACCTTGGGAAGGCTTGAGAAACAAAGAAAATAAACCCTCACTTTCCGTGAGACGTGCCCAATCCAAAACCAGGATCTATCCAATGGAAACAAACAGTCAGAGTCTTAAAAGAAGATTTTAATTAAAGAAAAAAGGAAGCATAAATCCCTTGTACAGAAATTAATAGAAAATAAAAAACCCGTGCATCACACAGTATCATTGACCCCCCTCCCCTAGGAATTTCTCCCTCTGCTAAAGCTTAACAGTCTAAGAAACACCATGGATCAATTACCAAGTGATACAGTTCAAGCTTATAATTCACTTACTACTGAACTTGACTTGTTAGAAGAGTGTAGACAGGTAGGAAAAGACATAGGTGTGGTTCATCCCATAGCCGGAGCGAACAGCGAGAGAGCGAGCTCTAAACCGAAAATAAAACTCTCTTTAGTCTCCGAGGTTGATTAGCATCTCCGTTCGTCATCCCCTCTCAGGTTACTTTCAAGTTAACCCTTTACAGGTAAATAGTAATTCTAAGCTACTTTATACTCATGACAGCTCCCTACAAAGCCAGCCAGAACTCTGGGGGGAAGCTTCCTCTCCGTGAACAGCCTGTCTCCAAGGGTAGGAGCTTCACAGCATACAGCTTCCACCTTCCTGGGGCTGACCTCGGAGCATTCATAGAATCATAGAATATTAGGGTTGGGAGGGACCTCTGGAGGTCATCTAGTCCAACCCCCTGCTCAAAGCAGGACCAATCCCCAACTAAATCATCCCAGCCAGGGCTTTCTCAAGCCTGACCTTAAAAACCTCTAAGGAAGGTGATTCTACTACCTCCCTAGGTAACCCATTCCAATGCTTCACCACCCTCCTAGTGAAAAAGTTCTTCCTAACATCCAGTCTAAACCTTCCCAACTGCAACTTGAGACCATTACTCCTTGTTCGGTCATCTGCTACCACTGAGAACAGTCTAGATCCATCCTCATTATGTAAGCGGGGGAATAGTCCCGCTGTTGTGGGGAACTCTCCTGGCTTCTATACTACCCCGGTGAAATGGGCTAGCGGAAGGATCTGAGTCCTCGCTCCCACTTCCTTTACCTAGAGGCCTCCTGACCTTGAGGACTCCCCTTCCACTCTCCTGTCTGGTGGAGTCCTCGTAACCCCAACAAGGCTGGGCCCAGGATTTCTGGGGGGCTCAACCCCAAACTGTGCTGTGGTTACCCAGGTCAGAGGCTAGGGTGTCCCCACTCCGGGGTGCTCCCGCTGCACTGGACACTTCACTGACCCACATAAAACTTACAGCAAATGCAAATTATTTAATTAACTATTTATCTTAAAAATGAACAAAGAAGAAATAGAACGGTTAGGGAAATCCTGCCCCGTGGCAGGGAGCATTACACATAATGTCTCTGGAGTGTCAGGACAGTTTTCAGTCTGTTCCTTGTAGGGCCCAGGCCTCCTCCTTAGCTGTGCTGCAGGGTTGCTGTGACTTGGACGCTTCCTCTGGTGGGGTCCACACGCTCCCAGCCTCTGGACGGCTCCAGCCCAGTTCCACCCTCTGTGTCAGCTCCACACTGCCTCAGCACGACGACTGCTGCTGCTCTGCCTCCAGAACAGCCCCTCTGGTCCCTCTGGCTGTTACAGCTCTGCTTCCAGCACACTGCTTCTCTGCAGGCAGCCCCTATGTCTCTGCCCCCAGCACTGACCTCTCTGCCTCTGGTTTCTGCAGCTGCTCCCAGGGCAGGTCTGTTCCTCTGGGCTGAGCTCTGGCTTTGGGGCTGCAGCTCTGCTCCCAGCACAGGGTCTGTCTCTCTGGGCTGCTTCCCTGGCCCCTCCGGATCTGGCCCAGCTCTAGTCTCCAGCTCAGTTCTGGCTCCTCTCCCTCTGGCCCAGGCAATTCCAGCTCACACACGGAGGACGGGACCCATCCTGCCCTCCTGACTCCTTGATTAGTCCCCCGGCCTTGTCAGTCAGGAGTGCTGGCCTCTCCCCATTGCCCCGGGGGACCGCCAGTCTCAGGGTCCTGATTGACCATTGACCCTCCCCCTTTAGGTCCTGGGAGCTAATAATGAAAACACCCCACTGAGTGTTAGTAAGGGGCTAACAGTTCCCTTACATTTAGAACCCCCTTTCAGGTAGTTGAAAGCAGCTATCAAATCTCCCCTCAGTCTTCTCTTCTGTAGACTAAACAATCCCAGTTCTCTCAGCCTCTCCTCATAAATCATGCGCTCCAGGCCCCTAATAATTTTTGTTGCCCTTCTCTGGACTCTTTCCAATTTTTTCACATCCCTCTTGTAGTGTGGGCCCCAAAATTGGACACAGTACTCCAGATGAGGCCTCATCAATGTCGAATAGAGGGGAACACTCACGTCCCTCGATCTGCTGGCAATGCTCCTACTTATACAGCCCAAAATGCCATTAGCCTTCTTGGCAACAAGCGCACACTGTTGGCTCATATCCAGCTTCTCATCCACTGTAACCCCTAGGTCCTTTTCTGCAGAACTGCTGCCTAGCCATTCGGTCCCTAGTCTGTAGCAGTGCATGGGATTCTTCCGTCCTAAGTGCAGGACTCTGCACTTCTCCTTGTTGAACCTCATCAAATTTCTTTCAGCGCCTTCTGCCCCTCTGTGCGCTTCCCCCAGCGAGCCCGCTGAGGCGGGGTCCTGGGGAAGCCCGTGGATCCTGCACCCCAACTCCACAGTCAGACATGACTCTCAGCCAGTCAGTAAAACAGGGATGACAGGATGACTGGATGACAGGAACATGATCTAAGACAGAGCTTGTACGTAGAGTGAACACGACCCCTCCGCTGGGTCCATTTTGGGGCCCAGAGAGACAGGCAAGCCTGCCTGTAGCTCTCTGCCTCTTCCCAGCCAGACCCAGACTGAAACTCATTCCCCAGCTCCTCCTCTCCTCCGTCTTCCTCCTGCCCAGGAGGCCAGGTGACCTACCCATTTTCACCTTCCAGACAATTGACATCTTGAGAGGGGGGAAGGGCCCAGGAGACAGGGCGTAGGCCACTCACCTCCCACTGGTCCCTTGTTCCGCACCAAACCCCCCCCCTCCATCCCTTCACACACACACACACACACTCACGAAATGCACAGGGGAAACCGAGGCACTCACACAGCACTCCCACCCTATCACAGTAGGGCTGGGCAACAAGGAGGCCAAGCCCAGGACTGGTGTAACTAGGTGCACATCCATTGGAATAACTGGCCCCTGAGTGCAGCAAGACTGAGCCAGCTGTTAGGCCTGGAGACCAAGGGGTGAACAGGGAACGGGACAGCCCCAGGGGGCATGGCAGTGCAGGGTGGGAGACACAGGGTCCACATACAGGGCCAGGGGCGAGTTAATGGGGGGGGGGACAGTGGAGGGGAGTGATGGGGGAGGTGAAGGGGACTAAGGGAAGCTGCTGTGTGGCTGAAGCACCCGGGGGCGGGGTGGGGAGGGGACTAGGCTGGCTGGGTACATGGGGGGGGCACTAACTTGCCTGGACAGCCCGGGGGTGGGCAATTGTGCAATTAACTCCTGCATTGCTAAGCTGTAGGAGGCAGGACCATAACACACAGCCCGACACAGGGGATGGGGGTGGGGCTCACAACTGGGGGGTGAGCAGGCCAGCCGGCCCCTTCCCCCAACTCCCCCATTCCCGGCTGGCTGCTGCCCTGTTGCCTCCATGCTAAACTTCTCATTAAAGGGATTCACGGGGCTGCCAAGCCAGCCCCAAGCTGGTGTTTATCGGCCATTTGTTCCAGCAGCTTAGGCAGCCAGCAAAGGTCACTGGATCTTTAATTATGAGGAGGCAAGTGACAGGCGCAGTCGGAGGACAGGCTGGGGCAAAGGGCCCGCAGGCAGACAGCTGAGGAAGGTCTGGCCTCGGATAATGAGGGAATGAAGCTGCCCTGAGGTCCCCTATAGATGAGACAAGCCTTTCCTGCTCTGTGTTCTGAACCTCTCGTCTGGGCGCTGCCCCCTCCCCGCTACGCAGTGACAACTTGTCCCCCGGGGCTGCTTGTTCCTGTCTCTTCTCATGTTGTCTCTCACTGGCAGGGTGCTGCTGGGCACACCTGTGACAGAGTGGGAATGGTCTTAATGTTCTCTCTGGATACTGTGTGAGTGTCCAGTTTCCCCTATGCCTTTCTAAAGTCTCGAGGTGGTGGGATAAGGGCTGATATTGTTGCAGAGCAAAGAACCAGTGGAAAGGAGTGGCCAACACCCTTCCTCTGGACAATTGATGGCTTGAGCCCTTCCCCCCTGTAAGGTGTTAGCTGGAAGTGTTGGAGAACAACGGGATCAGGTGACCTCCTGGCCCGGGAAAGAGACAAAGGAAAAGGGGGGAGGGGCTAGAGAGTATGTTTTTCAGTTTGAAGCTGGCTGGGGACATGCAGTGAAGTGCAGACTGACTGTCTGGCTCACTGCCCCCCAAAATGGACACAGCGGAGGGGTCATGTTCTCTGTACCTACAAGCTCTGTTTTAGATCATGTTCCTGTCGTCTAATAAACCTCTGTTTTACTGGCTGGCTGAGAGTCACGTCTGACTGTGGAGTTGGGGTTCAGGACCCACGGGCTACCCCAGGACCCTGCATGGGCGGGCTCACTGGGGGAAGCGCACGGAGGGGCAGAAGGTGCTGAATGCTCTGAGGTCAGACCCAGGAAGGTGGAAGATGGAAGGTGGAAGCTGTACGCTGTGAATCTCCTAGCCGTGGATACAGTCTGTTCACAGAGAGGAAGCTTCCCCCTGGAGTCCTGACTGGCTTCGTAGGGAGTAGTGCCAGAGTATCACCCTGGGGAACTCCGTGACACATGCGTGTGCTTCAGATATGTGTGCAGTACAGGGGGTGCACATGTGCATGCTGGGTGTATGTATGCAATACAGGAGGTGCACATGCGTCTGTTATGTATATGTATGTGGTAAACGGGAGTGTACATGTGTGTGCTGGGTATATGTGTGCGGTCCAGGGGGTGCACATGCCTGTGCTGTGTGTGTGTATGTGGTAAACGGGAGTGTACATGTGTGTGCTGGGTATATGTGTGTGGTCCAGGGGGTGCACATGCCTGTGCTGTGTGTGTGTATGTGGTAAACGGGAGTGTACATGTGTGTGCTGGGTATATGTGTGCGGTCCAGGGGGTGCACATGCCTGTGCTGTGTGTGTGTATGTGGTAAACGGGAGTGTACATGTGTGTGCTGGGTATATGTGTGCGGTCCAGGGGGTGCACATGCTTGCTGTCTCTTGGCTGAGTGCTGTTTCTGTGCCAAGGCGTGGGCGTGTTTGTGAGGGCAGAGGATCTGTACGGTGCTGTGGCTGGGGGCGGGAGGGGTTGAGGATGTTGCCTGGTTGACAGGGATCCAAAGAGTAAGTGACAGGAGGCTGGGGAGGTAAAGGAAGTCACACAATTATCCTTCTCCTACCGGTGGGGCCAGCGCGCTCGGAGCTCGGTCATTAATAGACTGTCATAGCCTACGCTGACAGGGCAGGATTGGCTGCTGACACTGATAGGCAGGAAAAATGAGCTGCCTTGCTCAGGTCTCAGAGTAAAGGATATTGAAGTCAACAGCCAAGGAATATGTCAGGAGTCCGCACCTTCAAACACCTCGGCCTGCACGGCAGGGGGGGCTCTGCATCTCACTGTCCCCCCTCAGTGTCCCTGCCTCTGCCACCAGCTCCTGCCTAGGGTGACCAGACAGCAAGTGTGACAAATCGGGACAGGGGTTGGAGGTAATAGCCACCTTTATTAGACAAAGCCCCAAATATCGGGACAGTCCCTGTAAAATCAGGACATCTGGTCACCCTTCTCCTGCCAGCTGCGGGACCAGCACCCTGGTCTTGAGCCAGGACAAGGGGAAGCTCCCTGCCCCCTATTGCTGTGCAATGAACCCTGGGCAATTGCGAGGATGCAGCCTCCCAGGAGAGCACTGGCAGAGAGGCCTGCCCAGCCAAAAGGACTGCAGCTGCCAGGGATCTCAGTGTCCCTTGGGCAGCCGCTCCAGGTGGCTCTTATGGGGGTGTCAGTGCCGGCGCCATATGATGGCAGAGCAGCTGGGCACAGAGAACAGGGTGGGGCAGTGTCATGGGCAGTGCAGTGCCCAGTAGCCCTACGGATAGCCTGGACCTCGTCCAGCACCGAACTGCAAGGCTGGGCCACCTGAGCCAATGGGCGGCCAGAATAGCTCCTTGAGACGAGCAACTTTGCCCCCACTCCCACCTCCCTGAATACCCCAGTGAATGAGTTCCCGTCCCCCGTGAATCTCCCAGCGAGTGAGGTTCCTACCCCTGCTTCAGCCCCCTGAATCTCCTAGTGAGTGAGTTCCCTCCCCCCCACTCCCGCCATCCCAATTTCCCAACGAGCGAATTTCCTGGCCTCACTCATGCCCCCTCAATCTCTCAGAGAGCAAGTTCCCAGGCCCCGCTCCCCGAAACCTCCCAGTGAGGGAATTCCCTGCCCCCACTCCCCCCGAATCTCACAGCAAGAGAGTTCCCTGCCCCTCCCTCCCCCCACCGCCTGAATCCCCAAGAGAGCAAGTTCTCTGCCCCACTCCCCGAATCTCCCAGGGAGCAAATTCCCTGGCCCTGCTGCCGCCCCAACAATATTGGAGGTAGCAAGTTCCCTGCCCCCACTTCCACCAACTGAATCTGCCAGGGATTGAGTTCCCTGCTCCTGCTCCCACCCACTCAACTCTCCCAGCAAGCGAGTTCCCTACTCCCGCTGCCCCAATCTCCCAGTGAGCGAATTATCTGGCCCACTTCCCCAAATCTCCCAGTGAGAGAGTTCCCTGCCCCAGCTCCCACCCACCCGAATCTCCCAGCCAGCAAGGTCCTGGCTGGATGTTCATGGAAAGGGGATTCTGGCGCCTCCTGGGAGGTCTCTATGGAAAGCTGCTGAACTCACCAGGAAGGTGTCACACCCGAAGCCAAACCCTCAGTCATGCCCCACAGGCCGGGCACGGAGCCCATCCATGTAGGCTAAGCAAGTCGTCAGCACAGCTGCCGGGCAGATCACCACAAGTAGCAGGAGCATCCTGTGAGGAAGCTGTGAAACAGGAGCTGTTCCAAGATCATCCCCTGCTATTCCTGCAACAGCCCTGCTGGGAACAGGCCCCTCCTGGGACCGAGGCAGCTACACACAACCTGCCCCTGTAGTGGGGTGCATGTTGAGGAGTCCTGCTTCCCGTTACCTCGCCACACCCCCTGCTCCCCTGAGAACCCGACCAGCTGGGGCAGTGGTGTCTGGGCCTGGCATGTTGAGGGGCATCTAGAGCCACATTACCAACAGACAGGCTGCTTTTATGGAGCTAGATTCACTGCACAGTGGGATGACTTGGGAATTGTGACAGAGTGGGAATGTTCTTAATGTTCTCTCTGGATACTGTGTGGATGCTTCAGTTTCCTCTGTACATTTCTTAAGTCTCTGGATGGGGGAATAAGGGTATGTGATTGTTGGAGAGCCGGAGAGGGCAGTGTGATGACAGAGAAAGGCCTGACACTCTGTCTCCTGGCAACTGATGACCTGGGCCCCTCCTCCCCTGCAAGGTGCCAACTCTGAAACCTGTAACTAGAGGTGTTGGAGTGCAAAGGGATCAAGTGACCTCCCGCCCCCAAAGGAGACAAAGGCAGAGGAGGGAGGGGGAGTTTCAGTCTGGAGCCGTCTGGGGACATGGAGTGAAGCAGACATGGTTGTCTGGCTCACTGCCCCCGAAGATGGACCCAGCGGAGGAGTCGTGTTCTCTGTACCTACAAGCTCTGTTTTAGATCATGTTCTTTTTGTCTAATAAACTTCTGTTTTACTGGCTGGCTGAGAGTCACGTCTGACTGCGAAGTTGGGGTGCAGGACCCTCTGGCTTCCCCAGGACCCGGTCTGTGTGGGCTCGCTGTGGGGAGCGCACGGAGGGGCAGAGGATGCTAAATGCTCCAAGATAAGACCCAGGAAGGTGGAAGCTGTATGAGATTCTTGCCTTGGAGACAGTCTGCTCATAGAGAGGAGGTTCACCAGAGTCCTGACTGACCCCAGCGGGGGGGGGGGGGGGGAGGGGGGAGCATTGCCCAGGGACTCTGTGACAGGAATGTCTGGGGGTCTCTCAGAGCAGTCCCTGCCAAATCTGCAGGTACCATTCAGAGAGCTGGGTCTTTGGACTAAGGAGCCAGCTACAGCAGCACTGTGCACCCACAGCAAGCTCAGCATGCCCTGGGGAAAGAGCAGCCTTAGCCAGCAGGCACAGAGATCCGCTGCCAATCACCCTGTTACCAGCACCCCATGCTTCCCCCAGGGCCTGCCAGGCATCCAGCTCCTCTGGGAAGTGCCAGGGAACCCCTCAGGGCTGTGTGGGAACATGCCTGGCTCTGGGGCCTTCGGGGAGCAGGTGGCTTTTGCCAGCTGGGCTGGAGCTGAGTCAGGACCTGCTCTGATTAGCCATGACCAGCACACTTTGGGGTTCTGAGAGATGGGAGGCATCTTTAAAGGGCAGGGTAACGACTGCAAGGCTAATGAGGAGCTGCAGACCCCAGGAAATGCTACCCCTGGGATCAACCCTGGGGCGTCAGAGACACAGGAGAAGGCCGTGAGTCTGTGTGGGTGAGAGGTGGTCTGCTCTGCCTGAGTCTGGGAGAGAAATGCTGCCAGGGAAGGGGTGGGGAGGAGCAGGCAGGACGGAGCTGGCAGAGATGTCATGGGCACAGCAAGCAGTCTGCATGCTGGTCTGTACGGGGCAATGGTCAAGTCCAGGTCAGCCATGGCTGTTTGTATCAGAAGGCAAGGGGGAGCCGGAGGGTGGCCAAGGAGCCTCCACCATGGAGATGAAGATAGGGCAGCTCCAGGGATTGGTGCAGGAAGTGGAGAGGAGCAGATGGCATTTTCCAAAGTGTCACAGACTTACAGGTCTTGCCCACTCTTGGCCCGTACGGTCCCTGGGGGGAACCCCCTTCAGTGTGACAGCCCGTCTCGTGCTCCACTCTCTCTTGGGGGTTAAACTCCTTTGCCTCCTAGAACCGCACCTCTCTGAGCCTTAGCACGCCTCTCTCTGACCGTGGATCCCCTCAGGGAGCCCACTCACTCTGGACCCCGGGGCCTCTGCTTCCAGAGGAAATAATGCAACCCTGTCCTCTAGACCCGAGTGACTCTCAGCCAGCATAAAACGGCACTGCGGGCTTTGGAAGATACAACCACAAACCCCAAATCAGGCAAGTGCCTGTGGGGAGATGTAGAGGTTGCCTCCAAACAGTCGGAAAGCAATGGCAATGGCAGGCCTGGTGGTGGGGAGGGGCTGGTTGTGTTTGTTTGCTCAGGTGTGAAGGGTGTGTGCACAAGCATTAGTGGTGAGTGTGGTGTGAGTTTTTGTATTGTGTGTGCTGAGTGTGTGATGATTGGATGTGCATGTTTGTGTGTGAGAGATGCTCCATGGGGAAGCTCATAGGGACTGTCGCAGGGCCTAGAGCCCTGTAGAGCCGTGTGTGGTGGGGCTGGCCCCATTCTCCAAACAGCCTGGCTATGCAAAAGACAAGGTTGGGGGGCAGGAGGCAGACAGGGAGGGAGGAGGGCAGGGGAGTGAGTGAATCTCTGTGGCAGGCTGTGGAGGCAGCAGGTGGGGGGCATCAGGGCAGTGTGGGGCATGGGGCTGGCAGGCGCTCTGCTCCCATTAGTGTGCTCAGCGAGCCGGGGGCTGGGGCTCCCATCCCTGTTCATTATTGTCAGGGCAGCTGGACAGTGGGCTCATTAAAGCTTTTCTGGAGGGAACAGTCAGCAAGCACCCAGTGCATTCCCTGACGTCTTCCAAAAGCAGCTCGGAGGAGCAGGGCCAGCGGCCCAGCTTTCTGCTGGCGCTGCCTTTTCCAGCTGATTAAAATCAATTCTAAGTGGATTCCCTGATGGCCCCCAGCGGCCCATCCTTCAGCCTGATGGCCTGTCACTCAGCAGCAACTTTTCTGGTGAGGGAGCTGTGGACGGAGTCGTGAGTCATCCAGCCGGGCCGCGCGGGGAGCAGCTCCCTGGAACAGGTGGCAGGGAGGACCAGCATGCTGGAGATGGAGGGTGGCATGCTGGTGGCTCTTTCCCAGGCACATAGTGCCCTGAAGCGATGCCGTGTGCTCTGCTATGTGGTATCTTGCCCAGTCTCTTGCTCCCCAGGCTTTGCCTGGCTTTGGGCGCCGGGAACGACCCTTCAGTCCTGGCTGTCAACAGCGCTGAACACTCCAAGCAAGGGCTTCCCTCTGGCCTGTGGAGTCTGCACTGCGAGGGCTGAGCACGCCAGACTTCAGCCATCCCTGGGGACTAGACAGCCTGGGCAGGAGGGACATTGCACACCCTGCCCAAACAGTCTCAAGGGCCCAAACACACAGCAGCACTACTGGCCAGCCAGGCTGTGACAGAATAGGAATACTGTGTGTGTGCCTCAGTTTCCCCAATGCATTTCTTGAGCATCTATGTGAAGGGATAAGGATGTGTAGCTGATGCAAAGCAGAGACAGGGTAAGCAAGTAGCCGATGCCCTCCCCCCCTCTCTGCAGGTGTCCATACCTGAAGCTGTAATCTGACTCCAACTGGGGGAGGGAGGTCACCTGACCTGGCTGAGCCAGGGAGGTGGAGGGGCTGGAGAGAGTGACTTTCAGTTTGGAGTCTGAAGCTAACTGGAGTCAGGCAGGGAAGGGCAGAGGAGCTCTCTGGCCCCCAAAATGGATCCAGCTGAGGGGTCACGTTCGCTGTATGGTCTGTGTTAGACCAGGTACCGGTCATCGAATAAACCTTGGTTGTAGGAGCTGGCTGGGAAAGAGGAGGGAGCCCTAATCTGGGGTTTTATCTCCCTGCCCCCCAAGAAGGGCCTGACTAAGGGGTCCTGTTTGTACTGACAAGCTCTGAGTTGGACTGAGTTCCTGTCATCTCAAATAAACCTTCTAATCCACTGGCTGGCTGAGAGTCACTGGGAATCCCAGGAAGTGGGGGTTCAGGGCCTCAACTCCCTCACACTCCGCGACACAGGCACAATGGGGCAGTTATGTGCCTAATTCCCATTGGTTTCTATGGGAGTTAGGTGCCTCAGTTCCAATGAGGATCTGAACCCTGGCCATGGGCAGGAGGATGCTCTGCACAGCAGGGCACGCTGACACTGGGGCACCCTCTGTGAGCCACTGACCCGGGGAATGGGACGCCTGGAAGCCCACTGGAGAGAAATGGTGCTGGGTCCCAAGCAGCGCTGCAGGTGGATCAGAAGCGAGGATTTGTTTCTGCTGAGCGCTGCCTCGCCTGGCCCGGCCTGCCACATGGATCCACGAGGGCACCTGCTCACTCTCAGCCACCTCACCCTGTCCCTGCACAGCAGCCGCTCTCGGCTCCTCCGGAGAGAAGCCAGGAGCTGGAGCTACGGGCTCAGCATCCTCCAGCAGGACTTGGCAGCGTTTGCTGGTGGCATTGCATGGCACATAAGGGCTGTTACTCTAGAGGGCTCTGCAGGGGAACAAGTGGACAGCAACATCATGCCATTGCAATGTCACAGCCTGACAATGCCCTTCCCTCCCCATCCCTTTCCTGGGCCTAGCATTGCTGGAGAAGGCCCTTGGAAGAGGTGTTCACGCAGGAAACCAGATGAATTAACAGGCCACGCTGGCTGGGCATGGCTGTCCAGGCTCCAGTCTCCCACAGTACAGGCTCCCATTGAGCCAGGAAGTGCCTGTCCCGGCACCATGCCAGGGCCACGTGGGACTTTAGCTGTGAGGGAGGCTGTGGCACTGTCACTGAGTCCCTGGGGCGACGGTCTGGCACTGCTCCCTATGAAGCCAGTCAGGACTCTGGGTTGGGGGGGAAGCTTCCTCTTTGTGCACAGCCTGTCTCCAGGGCTAGGAGCTTCACAGGTTACAGCTTCCACCTTCCTGGGTCTGACCCCGGAGCATTCAGCACCTTCTGCCCCTTTGTGCGCTTCCCCCAGCGAGCCCGCCCAGGCGGGGTCCTGGGGGAGCCCGTGGGTCCTGCACCCCAATTCCACAGTCAGACGTGACTCTCATCCAGCCAGTAAAACAGAGGTTTATTAGTTGACAGGAGCATGATCTAACACAGAGTGTACAGCGAACGTGAACTCTCAGCTGGATCCATATTGAGGGGCAGGGAGCCAGATAGCCCCTCTGCCCTTCCCTGCCTGACTCCAGCCAGCTTCAGACTGAAACCTCCCTTTCCAGCCCCTCCTCTGTTTTCCTTTGTCTCTTTCCTGGGCCAGGAGGTCAGCTGACCTCTTTGTTTTCACCTTTCAGCTAACTGACAGCTTGAGAGGGGGGAAGGGCCCAGGAGACAGGGTGTAGGCTACTTACTTCCCACTGCCCCTTTGTTCTGCACCAACTACATACCCTTATCCCTCCTGTCACGTTACTGAAATAATTTGGGATCATATAGATCATTGGGGTACCAAATATTATGTAAAGGGGGTCCAATAAGGTTTCTGCGACCAGATTATGGTCTGCTGATTACGTTTAATCTATATGTATGGATGTACTTTTTTGTAGTCAAAGTTATGGATAGGGGCTATGTGCTGCCTGTGTTTCAAACTTAGGCCTGGCTTTTGGGCAAAATCTCAGACAAGCTATTTTTTAACTTGGCTGAAGGGCCGTTAAGGGTCATCAGCTACACAATGAACTCTGCAGATGCGTGTCCACACCCCAGCTTCTCCAGGAATGCGATCTGACTGGTCAGAAACTGAATTGTGGAGAGTCGGGTAATTGGACCATGTGACTATGAACCTTCATTTTGCTCTTGGACTCTGCATAAGAGGGAAAAGATAAAGTCTATAAAAGCTGGGAGAAACTTGCTTGCATCCGACGAAGTGGGTATTAGCCCATGAAAGCGTAGGCTCCAATACTTTAGTTAGTCTTTAAGGTGCCACAGGACTCTTTGTTACCTCTGCTATTCCAGACTAACACGGCTACCTCTCTGATTCCTCCATTTTGTCTTCAGTCTGGAACCTTCAGCTAGCACCTACCTCTGGATGGGATTTTGCTACATGGGGAAGCTCTGACCAACGGATTGATGACCCATCCCTAGAGGGGATGAATTCCAGAGACTTTTATCTGAACCTGCAGTTTATTCTATAGCTGCAAGCCGGAACCAAGAGACTTGCCATCACTGCATGTAATTGATTTCTTTTAACCATTCCTAACCCTCACCTATACCTTTTTCCTTGTATAATAAACCTTTAGATTTTAGATTCTAAAGGATTGGCATCAGCGTGATTTGTGGGAAGATCTGATTGGTATATTGACCTGGGTCTGGGGCCTGATTCCTTGGAATCGGGGAGAACCATTTTCTTTATTTGGGGTATTGGTTTTCATAACCATTGATCCCCAGGACAGGTGGCTGCTGGTGGTGATACTGGGAACCTGGAGTGTCTAAGGGGATTGCTTGTGTGACTTGTGGCTAGCCAGTGGGGCGAAACCAAAGTCTTTTCTGTTTGGCTGGTTTGGTTTGCCTTTGAGTGGAAAAATCCCAGCTTTGGGCTGTAGTTGCCCCTTTGGAAGCAATCTGTCCTGATCTGACACTTACAGTTGGATCCCACCAGGAACAGGACCATCACACCTCCACATAGACACTCAAGAAATGCATAGGGGAAACTGAGGCATCCACACACTATCCAGAGAGAACATTACAAACATTCCTACTCCATCACAGGCACCCTCCCTCCCTTGGTGTTTCTATCCCAGGGGAAGGGAACTCGCCCTCTGCTGTTGGGGTTTATTTCACCGGCAATAGATGTGAATGTGATCAACTCCCCACCTCGCCCAGCTCTGTGCAGCAAGCAGCTTTGGAGTGGAGGGGACAGGAGGTCTCTGAGCCAGCCTGTCTACACCTCTTCCCAGCCTCCTCTGCAGGAGCTGGTTCAAATCCTGCCAACCCCCGGCACCAGCAACCGGGTGCTTTGCACCCTGCAGAGGGGGACTTGCTGCCGGCACCCACAAACTGTTCCCAGACTTACTTGACCCTGCTGCCTGGGAGATGCCTGCTGGCCAGGTAGTTAGCCATGTGTGCCCATGTCCCCTTCCAGCACCCTGAGTGACCCCCAAGGCTCCCCCACCCAGATTCCACTGACCTGGCTGGGCCTGCCCCTGATTGCACAGTCCCTGCTCCCCTGCCAGCGCAGCGTCACCAACCCGAAATGTTACAAACATCACAAATCAGACCCCTGAAAGCAAGTTTGGCTTAAAAACAGCACACCTGGCTCTCCTCTGTGCCGCTGGGTTTGGAGTCCAAGGTCACAAACAGGCTGGGCTCCAGTTTTTCTCACCACTGTGTGGGTTAGACACCTTTCTCTTTAATGCAACTTGAGGTTCTTGCTGATTCACATGACTCCGGCAGCTTGGGCTTTAATACCACCCATTACCACAAGATGCCTGATAATACCACAAGAGTTGGCAACACCTCCAGTTGGTTGATTCCTGATTTGCCTACCCCGGAACACAACCATTATTAGTGATTATTCTGGTAGCTCCCACCATGGCTGGGCACAGCCCACAAAACACACTGCCCAGCCCGCCATGCCAGTAGGAGTGTGCCCAACCTTAGGCCAGCCATGTGCAGACAGGCAGTAGAGCCAAGAGGGGACTCACGGCTGGGGATTTCATTGTGGGTGTCTATGAGTGCAATCTAGGGGCAGCCATTGGGATTGCTCAGAGAAGGCAGCCGGGGATCACCCACGCACTCAGAGCCACAGTCCAATGGCATCTGTTGTGGGCATTGCTGAGCCCTGCGTGGGATCTTCCAGAATGGAGCAGCGAGTCTCCCTGGGCCCGAGCCGAGCAGCAGCAGCTCCCTGCCCGGCTCACACTGGAGACACCAGCAACCCTCACCACCAGCTGAATGTCAGCACCAAAACCAGCCCACCCTGGCCCAGTGCACAACCAGTGCCACACCCTAACATGCTCCGCTATTGCCATTGTGAGTCCTGCCACTGGAATGCCTGCTTGCTGCAGTCACCCCACCCCCAGAACCTGCTCCTGGCTCCCTGTCTGGCCTAGTTCACTTCCCTCTTATTCCCTCATGTGTGTTTCTTGAAGAGACTCGCTTCTAATCTGCTTGTTAACCTATCAGTTCATCTAAAACCAATATGTGTCTGACTGCTGGAGATAATTAACTGATCAATTAGATAGAAGGGTCGTGTGACACTCCCATCACATCGTCCCCCTGTGCACATGCAAGAGGGAGGATCCAGTACCCAGGCAGCACTGCATGTATAGTACACAGAAAGCACAGCACACAGAGCGCACACCGCACACAGAATACGTACAGCACACCGCACACAAAGCGTGTATAGTACACAGTGCACATGTACAGCACACAGAGCACAGCAAACAGTACCCCTCAGACACAGCGCGATGTCTCCGTCACTTGACACTGGGGAAGCAAGTATCTAGCTAGGCAGGCCAATAAAGTCTCATTGAATTGAACTGAACCGACACCCCAACAGAGATACAGACTGTGACAGAGTGGGAATGGTCTTAATGTTCTCTCTGGATAGTGTGTGAGTACCTCAGTTTCCCCTATGCATTTCTTAAGTCTCTAGGTGGTGGGATAAGGGCTGATAGTGTTGCAGAGCAAAGGACCAGTGGAAAAGAGTGGCCAACACTCTGTCTCCTGGCAACTAATGGCCAGGGCCTCTCCTCCCCTGCAAGGCCTTAGCTAAGTCTGAGAACAAAGATCAGGTGACCTCCTGGCCCGGGGGAGGGGGGGGGGAGGGGAGAGACAAAGGAGGAGGGGCTGGAGAGGGAGGGAGTTGGAAGCTGGCTGGGAACAAAGAGTGAAGTGCAGATGGCTGTCTGACTCACTGCCCCTCAAAAGGGATCCGGCTGAGGGGTCACATTCGCTGTACCTACAAGCTCTGTTTTAGATCATGTTCCTGTCATCGAATAAACCTCTGTTTTACTGGCTGGCTGAGAGTCACATCTGACTGTGGAGTTGGGGTGCAGGACCCACTGGCTTCCCCAGAACCGCCTGGGCGGGCTCACTGGGGGAAGCGCACAGAGGGGCAGAAGGTGCCAAATGCACCAAAGTCAGACCCAGGAAGATGGAAGCTGTAACCTGTGAAGCTCCTAGCCCTGGAGACTGGCTGTTCACAGAGAGGAAGCTTCACCCCAGAGTCCTGAATAGCTTCATAGGGAGCAGTTCCAGAGCATCGCCCTGGGGACTCCGTGACACACCCTGACAGAGATACAAACACACCCAGAATGATACACACGGACACACCCTGACAGATACATACCCAGAATGGCACACAGACATACCCTGACATACACATGCCCCCAGAGTGGCACACGGACAACACCTGACAGACACACACACAGAGTGTCACACAGACACATGCCCCCAGAGCGGCACACCCACCCACTCACACACCTAGAGTCACAACCCCACCCCCTTAGTGGCACACAGACACCCACCCAGAGCAGCGAACGGACACACATCCCTAGTGGCACACACACACACCCTGATAAGACACACACCCAGAGTCACACATGCGAGTGCATATAGACACACCGTTGGAGTGGCACACACCCAGCGTAGCACACAGACACACCCTGACAGAGGCACAGACCCAGTGTGACACCTGCAGAGTAGCACACGCACACCTTCTGACGGAGTTAGCCAGCCATGCTTCACGCACACAGCCTGGGGTGTCTCTGTGCTCAGGGCTCAGCACCAGGCAGTGCGGAGTGGGGGGACTGGAGTGGAGCTCTCCTTGGAGCCTAACTCAGCCAAGCTGCAGTCAGGTGCTTGCCCCAGGCAGGCTGTGAGGGAATAAGTTGGCTGAGTTGGTGGCACAGGGACGGGCCTGGCCCCCGATCACTGCTTCACCTCCTGACTCCAGCTAGAATAAACTCATCTGCTTCGGAGCAAACAAACCAGAGCAAGAAGCCAGCTCTCAGGGGGCCAGGAGGTCAAAAGCACCTGCCCTGGGAGATGGTGGGAGAAGCAGGCGCTCATCAGCTGGACTCCATTAGAGGGCAGCTCAGTGCCACAGCCAGCACCTGGGCGGGGGAGGGCCTGAAGTCCCCAGAGAATTCGGAGGAGGCAGCTCAAGGGCACTCAGCACCTTTGTCTCCTGCTGCCTGTGCCTACCACGTGCCGAGGACCTATTATCAACCACATGCCATTTGGGTCCTATTGAGCAGTGGCAGGGATCACAGCCTCACCTGGGCCACTCGTGACAGTGGCAGCTCCGGCCACGGATCAAGAGAGTGGAGCTGGTTGGAGACTCCTGGGCTGCTCTCAGCTCCAGCCCAGAACACAGCCTGGCTGGCTGGGGAGTCACACAGCCACGCCAGCCCTTGGTCTGTGCTGGGCCTGTGGGCAAGGGGCAGCGTGGTGCTGCCTCTGGAGCCCCCGGTGCTTGTGCTCACAGTGGCTCGGGGTGGGGATGATGTCTGCTGGGCAGTGTGACCCCTCCCTGGACATGAGGGAGGGGCTGGTGTATGGGCTTAGGTGCAAGTCCAGCCATGTACATGCCAGGGCCCTGCCCGCTGAGGAGCTTCCCCAAGAACCAGGCGTCAGATTCGGGGACCATCAACCTCCAGCCCTGCGGAGCCTGGCTGGGACTCTGCTCGTGTTAGCAAAGGTCCCCTGTGACAGGGTGGGAATACTGTGTGGGTGCCTCAGTTTCCCCTGTGCATTTCTTGAGTGTCTACTCTATGTGGAGGGATAAGGGTGTGTAGTTGGTGCCGAACAAAGGACCAGTGGGAAGTAAGTAGCCTACGCCCTGTCTCCTGGGCCCTTCCCCACTCTCAAGGTGTTGACTGGAAGTGTTGAATAACAAAGTCACCTGACCCCTAGCCCGGGAAAGAGACAAAAGAACGAAAGAGGAGGGAGTTTCAGGCTGGTTCTGGCTGGGAAGAGGCAGAGAGCTACAGGCAGGCTCTGTCTGTCTCTCTGGCCCCCCCAAAATGGACTCAGAGGAGGGGTCGTGTTCGCTCTACCTAGATTATGTTCCTGTCATCTAATAAACTTTTGTTTTACTGACTGTCTGAGAGTCATGTCTGACTGTGGGTCGGGCCTTCTCTAGGCTCAGCAAGCTGGGGCCTTCTCGCTAGAGCTTAGGCTCCCCGCTGCCTTGCCCTCGCCCTGTCCCGGTACTCTGATACAGGCTCCCTGCAGCCAGGCCCTGTCTCCCTCTGGTTACAGAGGAGACTATCTTCCTCTAGATGCAGAGGTTCACTGCTTCTCTGTCTCCCAGCCCTTATATCCTGGCTGGGAGTGTTTGGGGCGTGGCCACACAGCTGAGCCCAAACTCCCAATCAGCCTGGGAGTTTGCAGGCTCCCAGCCACAGTCCCTTCCCTGGCAGTTACAAGCCCCTTTTGGGGCTTTTCCAAGCCCCTTCCGGTAGGGGGCGGGTGGTCACCCCGCCACACCCCGCCACACCCCCCGACCCAGAGTCCTGACTGGCTTCCTAGGGAGCAGTGCCAGAGCATCGCCCCGGGCACTCCGTGACATCCCCACAGAACCAGTCTGAGGCCCGGCTGCCTGGCCTTCCCCTCCGCTGGACAGAGGGCAAGGAGGGAGGGGACCTCTGACGCCAAATAACCCTGAGACCTGGTGAGGCCTGGCAGCATGGGTTGGGGGTGAAGAGGCAGCTGGGGACTCCACAGAGGTGGTGAGGCTGAGGGAGGTAAATAATGCAGGAGATCCCTGTCTGCCTTCCCCCTCCCCCAGGGCTTTGAAAGGCAACAGATTTACCCTGATCTCCAGACATGAGTTTTTGTCACCAAACAGGGAGATGAGGAGACTTTGAAGCACAGACAAACACTGGGAAAGGAAATAAATAAGAAAGTCTCGTGTTCTCTTCAGAGAACAATTGTGGTGTCATCTGCACGGAGTGGCTCACAGGAGGGGGAGACGCTAACCAGGAAACTGACAGCCACAAACGCTGGGAAATTATCATAAAAATAAATAAATCTTCACCCTCCCTGACAGCACAAGCCAGCGCTTTGTCTTGGTGTGTTTTCCCAGAGCCCGAAACAAGCGAAGACGCTCTCCTTCCTCGCCCAGCAGAGAGGGAATAGCAGCCCCCTACCTGCTCTCAAACACACACACACACACTCAGACATACACACAGTCACTCACGTGCACACAGGCACTGGCATACACACACATACACAGAAACCTACACACATATTCACACATGCACACACACACACACACACACAGGCACTCACATGCAAACACAACCACACATGCACACACACAGTCACACACACAGCCACTCTCACACACGCATACACATCCAGTGAGAGCAGGACAGGTTCCTCCTAAGTAGACCGGTCTGTTCTAGCCTTGCAGTCCGCATGGGAGGAGACACAGCCGTCTCCCTCAGCCACTCCTTCTGGTACTCAACCTGATACCTAACCTACATTTTCCCTGACGCAGCTGAAGCCCATGCTCAGTCACACACCCATAGACATGACAACTCTCTCACCCTCACACACGTGTGCCCAAACAGCCACAGCCACACTCACTGCATGCACCCCCCATGTGCACACAGATTTGCACACGCACTGCACACACACATATACCCCACCCACCATGTTCACACAGACTTGCACACACACACTATCTGCACACAGACTTGCACACATACCCACCACATGCACACAGATACACTGGGTGCACAGAGCCTCATGCACACACACTGGGTGCACAGAGACTCGCACACACACATGTAGGATGGAGTGGAGTGTGGTGTGTCCCACGGTTCAGTTGCTCTGGGTTTGCAGAAGGCCTACTCACGCAGCCCAGCTGGATGCTAGTTCAGCTTCTGCAATGCCTGAGGGCTGTGTTTCCCAAAGGGGTATGTCCCAGCAGGCCATGGGAAGAGTCTAGGTGAGTTGCCTGTCACTGCCCCCCCTCCTTCCCCTGCCCATGAGTTCCCCACCCTGGGCCTGCTCTCCCCCTCCCCCCTCTCTGGGCCAGGGCAGCAGGTAGTGAGTGGGTGGGGGATGAGATGGGTCCAGGCAGCAGCAATATGGGGGGAGCATCCAGAGCCAGTGAACGGGCAGTCAGCAGTTTGGCAGTGATCGTGGCCTGGAGGGGCTGCAGCCTGCAGGAAGGGCCAGGGCTGGGAGAGTGAGAGCAAAGGGGATGAGAGAACAGGAGGTTGGGGAGGGGCAGCAGGGAGCTGGAGGGCTGGGAAGGGGAGAGGCAGCCAGGGGTCTGAAAAGGGGATGGGGAGGAGGGATAATGGCAGGTCCCCCCAAAAGACAAAATGCCATTGGTGCCTCATCTTGGTGAAGCATGTGTGCCCTCCAGGCCCAGGGAACAGGCCCGGTGGACTCCTGGGTCCTTCAGATCCATTTGCAATTAATTTGTGTGTGATTTTCCACCTCTTTCTGTTGTGTTTGGGGGGCAGGGGATTGGGAGAGAGTTTGTGTGTGAGAGGGCCTTCCGACCTGGGGCAGGCGTGCAGGCTCCAGCCAGGCGGTGCTTTCCTGAGGCGGCTCCTGGTTGGCAGCGCAGTGGGGCTAAGGCAGGGTAGGTCACCTGACCCCTCCCAACAACCCTCAGCTGGGGGCACTGCAGCCCCTGGGGGAAGGGCCACACTGATCCCATTGTTTTCATGGCCATGCAGAGCTCTCCCCAGAGCTGTTATCCAGGCCGGGCCACACCTGAGGACTGAGACAGGCCACTGGCCCCACATGGCTGGGTTTGGCCTCCCACACAGGAGCGTAATGCCCTTGGTGCAATGCTGCATGCGAGTGGGGGTGTGACCTGCCTGACCTGACCTCACCAGTGCCAATTTGGACCTTGCATTTGCTGTAACAACAGTGGGAAGAGGGAAGGACTAGATCAGTGGTTCTCAACTTATTTACAATTGTGGGCCACACATGCAGCTCTCTGGGTAATATGGAACCTCATCCACACAATATATACACCGCCTGTGGGGCCCTGAGGATGTCACATGAGTCACAGCTGTGTGCTGCCTAGGCTGGGGGCTGAGAATGGCTGGGGGTTGAGAGCTTCAGGATGGGGGGAGGGGGGGCCGTTTCCAAAGAGTATCCAGCCCTACCCCCTATGCACTGTCAGGGCCCCTGGTGCTGTATGTTCTCCCCGCCAAGAGCTCGGGGCCTGTTCTATCCGGCGGTCACCACAGGATCCAGGCGCTGCTCTCTGGCAGACTTGGCCTGGTGCTGGGTGGGTGAGAGTGGCTTGCCTGAAGCCTGGTCTCACCACAGAAACTCTGCACATCTTTGCGGCCCAGCATCGCATCTCCCTTGTCATCTCTGCTCAGAACCTGCCCTTGCCAGGGTCTATTCCCTAGACCTGTTCTCGAGTTGAGGCTTTGACCACTCACTCATGTTCCTGGCTCGTTTCCACTGGCATGCCCCTGTCATGGAGTGCCCGGGCGATGCTCTGGCGCTGCCCCCTATGAAGCCAGATAGGACTCTGGGGCGAAGCTTCCTCTCCGTACACAGCCTGTCTCCAAGGCTAGGAGCTTTACAGGTACAGCTTCTACCTTCCTGGGTCTGACCTTGCAGCATTCAGCACCTTCTGTCCCTCCGTGCGCTTCCCCCAGCGAGCCCGCCCTGGTGGGGTCCTGGGGGAGCCCGTGGATCCTGCACCCCAACTCCACAGTCAGATGTGACTCTCAGCCAGCCAGTAAAACAGAGGTTTATTAGTTGATCTGTACCTGGTCTAACACAGACCATACAGTGAACGTGAGCCCTTAGCTGGATCCATTTTGGGGCCAGAGAGCTAGGCCAGCTTGCCTGGACCTCTCTGCCTCTTCCCTGCCAGATCCAGACTGAAACTTCCTCATCCGCCCCTCCCCTGCATTTCTTTGTCTTTCCCGGGCTAGGCCAGGTCAGGTGACCTCTCTCCTGCACCTGGAGTCAAATTACAGCTTCAGGTATGGCCACCTTCACACAAGAATCAGAGGAAGCTTAAGAGCATTCCTACTCCCTCACGGCCCCCAACAGCTGTGGGCCCAGCAGAGGGCTAACCAGTGCTGTGGAGGGGGGTAATTGCCTCACCTGTGTTCACGCATGCAGCCGCAGCACCTCCAGCTCGCTCAGAGCTCACCAGCTAAGTAGGTCAGGCTGGTCAGCACTTGACTGAGCCATTCAGAGAAAAGCTGATAATGGGGTCTGGTGCCTTGACCTCTGTGTTAGCTCCACCAGCCTCCCATAGCAGGGGCAAGGGACTCTGGCCACTTGTGGGCATTCGTGGCACCCCTGGCCCGTCTGCCAGTTTTCCTGGTGGTCTCAGCCTCCTCATTTCTCCAAAACTGCTGCTGGGCTCCACCCTAGAGGGGGGTGTTGCAGCAGCCGGGGAACAGAGCCCTCTAGTCGAGAGGGCAGTGTGCTGGGGGAGGGAAGAGGCCACAGAAATGAAGGACCATTCTATAAGAAGCACCTGCTGGCACACTCAAAGGCTGTGTCTCTCCATGGCAGCCTGGCATTGCTGCCCATCTGCCCGCCTCCCCCCCCCCCCACTCAGCCCCAGAACTCTTCTAGCCCAGTATCTTGTCCCAGCCTGTCCGAGTGGGAGCTCATGGGGGCAGTGTTGAGGTTGGCATGGGGGGGCTGGCCTAGGGCCCAGTCATCTCCTCACTCTTACCTCTGGTTCTCTGCCTCACTCACCCTTTCCCAGCTGGGTCAGTGGGGGGGTGGAGGTGGCACGAGCTGGGGGGGGGGCAACTCTGCCCAGCCTCACTGGCTTTCCCAGGCTGGGAGCCCAAGTTCCTCCCGCACGGCCCTGCAGAAGGTCCTGCTGCTGGGCAGCTTCCCAGTGTCTCTGAAGGGCAGGCTCTGGGCAGCTTTTCCAGGGTCAGGTTTGCTGGTGGCTCTGGGTGCTGCTGAGCCCAGAGCAGCGGGACGCAGTGTGTGTGTGATGGGCCGGGCCTCGCTCGCCACACACAGCCCAAGTCATTCAGCACCAGCCCCGCAGACAGAAGTCCTTGTCAAGGCAAAGACAGTGAGAGAGGCAAATGGCCCAGCTCCCTGGGTGCTGTCAGCTCCCTCTCCACTGCTCTGCTCTCCAGTGCTCTGGCCAGCACCAGCGCAGTACCGGAGCCAGAGCAGACTCCGCCCCCTAGCCTGGCACTGTCCACTGTGTGTGGGGAGGTTTGGGGGCTGGACAATGGGATACCATGGGTCCCAGTGTGGAGTATCTGCTGTGCTCGGTCCCCAGACACAGACACACAATGGACACCGCTGGCTGGAACCCACATCCAGCTGAGCCCGGCTAGCAGTGTAGCAGGCAGCCCCAGATGGACTCAGCCCCCCAGGCTCCATGTGGCGAAGAAGGAGCTGAGGCTCCAGCTGCTGCTCACGTTGACCTCTCACCATGGAGCCTCTCCATCACTGTGGAAGTGGGGGAAGGTGGGCAAGGGAGCTGGCTTGGCTAGTGCCCACTGCCAGGTTACCAGAAAACTCAGTCCCACTGACTTGTCCACGCCAAGCTGCACTGGGTTGGGGGGGGATAGGGAATAGGGAGCATGGCCACCGATGCCAGATGCACCTGTGGGTGGCCTAGGATTGGGAGACTAATTTAGAGGCCAGGGTGGATTTTCAGGCCTGCTTCCCAGAGCTCAGAGGCAGCAGGCAGATTGCTGGCCTGGCTGGCTGGATCCAGAGATGTCAGCATCTTGGTTAGCTGTGGCTGTGGAGCACAAGCAGGGACGGGGTCTCCCACTTGCCCCCCTTACTTCCTTAGCAATAAGGGGTCTGGACTGGCCCTTCCCCCCAGCTGATGCAATGAAGGACTCTGGCTCATTCCTGTGCAGGGGAAGGTTTGGCCCAGCCTGGTGGGGAGGACTCATCGCTCCCTGTGCCAGACCAGCTGTGCACTGTATGACACACAGTGCACTCAGTTACACTGACCTGGGCATCCTTAGAGAGGCTGTACCGTGCAAGTGGCCCAGGGAGCTGCTTTGAAGGTGCCACGCAGCTGTGATTGAGTCAGGGGAGACTAATGGCAGGTGATACACCCAGGGCTGTTGCCATCACAGCACCATTAAATAAACCTGACACTTACAGGCCTTGTGAAGCAGCTACTGGGAGCATGTGATGGCAGGGAGAGCAGTGCGAACCCAGGGGCAGGTGGAGCCAGACTGTGCGAGCCCCACATCCCTGCTCATGCCCCTGTGAGTCCCTTACGTGTCCTCTTCTGTGCTGTGCCCGTGTGTGTGAGTGCCCCTAGGAGAACCTTGGCTGCAGGGTCTTGTGTGCCCAAGTTCAAGATGCATGTTCCCATGAACTCCTGAGCAGCAGCCTGGTATTTCCCCTGTGCATGTGCAGTAACCCTCTCCTGGCACTAGCACCTACAATGCCCTGAAGGCTGTTCTGAGGAGAGAGTCAGCCAGTGAGGGGGGAGCTTGGCTGTGGAGAGGGCCCGAGATCTACAGCTAGAAAAAGTGGTTACAGAAGGGGATGAGTTGAGATGCTGAATGAGTTGAGATGCTGGAGCATGCCAAACCGAAGAGAGGCAAAGAACAGGACAACAAGAGTGGAGCTGGATGTACATCCAAGGGGAGGAAAAGTTGATTCTTCTCTGAAGTGAATATTGTTGAGTAATCTCTTTTATTCATGCTAATAACAACGCATTTGGTCCTAACTGCACAGTGTGTCCCAGCCCACAAAGGTTAATGAGTTGGTAACCTAGAGTTTATTATTATAAATAGTAGGTCTTTGGTAATGGTCTGTATTATTTATGCTTCTGGTACAATTCTGGGGATTCTCCTATAAAGATCCAAACATTTAAGACGATCCCTTTTGTCTTGGTTTGCCTCTGCCTCTACACACAGTCAGAGCCCCGGACCCACATGAGTATGGCATATCTCAGAACAAGCACTCTGCTCCGGTGGGACATGCCCATGTGTACAAGTAGGAAGCAGTCGTCTCCTCGTGTGTCATCCCCTCGTGCTATCCCTCATGGGTCGTCCCCTCATTCTATCCCCTTGTGGGTTGTCCCCTCATGCCATCCCCTCATGGGTGGCTCCCTTGTGCCTTCCCCTTGTGGGTCTTCCCCTCATGTGTTATCCCCTCATGGGGTGTTCCTTTGTGGCATCCCCTTGTGGGTCATCTCCTAGTGCCATCCCGTCTGTCGCCCTTCATGGATTATCCCCTCATGGGTCATCTCCTCATGGCATCCCCTTGTGGGTCATCCCCTCGTGTGTTGTTCCCCCGTGCCATCTCCTTGTGTATCATCCCCTCATTTGTTGTCCCTTTGTGCCATCCCCTCGTGTGTCATCCCCTCGTGCTATCCCTTTGTGGGTCATCCCCTCATGCCATCCCCTTGTGGGTCATCCCCTCATGTGTTGTTCCCCCGTGCCATCTCCTTGTGTATCATCCCCTCATTTGTTGTCCCTTTGTGCCATCCCCTCGTGTGTCATCCCCTTGTGCTATCCCTTTGTGGGTCAACCCCTCATGCCATCCCCTTGTGGGTTGTCCCCTCGTGCCATCTCCTCGTGGGTGGTACCCTCATGTGTCATCCCCTTGTGCCATCCCCTCATGCTATCCCCTTCTGGGTCATCCCCAACTGGCCTGTGCTCTGTGCCTCTGCCAGTCACACGCCCAGCCAGCTTGTGCCCCATGCTCCTGCCATTTGCACAATGTGCTTGTCTACTGATATATGCAAAGCCCTGTTTATCACGAGTGGCCAGGGGGTTCCAGGGTGAGCCCACCAGTTCCTTGGCTGGGTCTGTAGCCCTCACTCACATATCCATCTCCAGGTGCAAACTCCAAGCAGTCTGTGCTGGTGCACTACCCAGTGAGACATCCCGAGGGCTCCTGGCTGTGAGAGCAGCATTACTGTGTCCAAGTGCAACCCTGGGCAGGAGCCACTCAAAGTACTGCTGTGATGCTGAAGGCAGGAGGCGACAGCTTGGAGGTGCCCTTAACCTCCCCCGCCTCCCTGGAAAGCAGCTGGTTGGGATCTGCGTTTGGCAAAGCAGCTTAGTAGCAGCACTATCAAACGAGCGAGGAGGCTGGAGCCCCGCACGCCAGGGCCCCTGCAAGGAACGGCCCAAGTCCTGACTCTCTGAGAGAAGGCCCAGCCCAGCGCAGGAGATGTTAGCACACCCGGAGGGAGGGGCCGCTGTCAGCTCCTTTCTAAATTTCACTTGGTTCTTTAAGTGCCTTGGCAACAGAGCCAAGAGGGACGGGCCCGCCAGCCTGTGCTAAGTGCAGATGAAGCCGGAGCCAGGAGAATCGCTGGCAGCCAATGCGATTCTAGCTCCATCCCTTTAGTGCGGGAAGGACCCGACTCCTCGGGGGGAGGCGGGAGGGTCCGGCGGGCCGCGCAGCGGGGAGGGTTCAGGACAGGATGGAAATTTACGATGGAGCGGGGGAGTGCAGCTCCCGCGGCCAGCGGCTCTGATCACCCGGCAGCGGCCCCGGGGAGCAGCCAGTGCCTGGGTAGGGGTGGGAGGACAACCACAACCCCCCACCCCAGGATGGAGCGCAGTGCATGGCTCGTTCTCTGGCGCGCGGCGGTTAGCGCAGCTGGTCTCCGACCCGCAGGCTTTGGCCCGGGAGCAGCAGTGTCCGGCCGAGGTGGAGACCCAGGCGCTAGGGGCCGCGGTGTAATTAAAGCATCGCTGCCTTTAGTGCGGGGTCGAGCGCGGCTGCGCCGCGGGTTCGCTGGCCGGGCTCCTGCCTCGCCGCGCCCCTCTCCAGACAATCGCCGGATCCGGGAGCTACCCCGGCCACGCCGCAGGACCAAACCGGGGAGACCCCAGCCCCGCCGGCTGCGGCGCGCAGGGAGGCCGCAGGAGGCGCTGCCCCCGCCGTCTGGGCGCTGCCGCTGGGTTGGGGTCGCCCCGCTTTAGGGCCGCAGGGCCCCGCTCAGAGCGCCAGGGACTGAGCCCTGCCACTGCCTCGGCTGGGGGCCGGGTGTGCGCCTGTGTCCACGGGGGGGGGGGGGGGGGGCAGCCTGCTTCTGTAGCTGGCTCCGGAGCGGAGCGGGGGCTGACCGCGGAGAGGGGGCAGGTGGGCTGCGGAGCCCATCACCGCGCTGGCCTGGCGGGCTCAGGCGTCCCAGCATGGGACACGGCGCTCCTTCGCTCGCTACATACACACAGACACACCCTGCTCCCACACACAACCGGCACACACCACACACAGCCAACTGCTCAGAAACAGAAACACAACCACAACAGTCTCTCTCACACACACAACCAGCACACACTCTCCTTCACACAACCAGCTGCTCACAAATAGCCAACATGCACAGAGACAGACACACCTAGTACACCCTACTCCCACACACGGACACACACAACCATCTGCTCACACACAGAACCAGCACACCCACATACACAACCACCTGCTCACACTCAGAATAAACCAGCACACACCCTGCTCATAGTCACAACCAGCACACACCCTACACAGGACCACCTAGTCATGCACAGAAATACAACCAGCACATTCACACACAGAGACACCGACACACTTAGCACACACCTTGCTACCACACACAAAACCAGCACACACTCTGCTATACACACAGGAACACACAGAGCCAGCACCCTCCTCCCCCAATCATCTGCTTACACACAGAAGCACAACCAGCACACAGCCTGCCCTTTCACACAGCCAACACACACACTTGTCACACTCAGGAACACAGACACACAGCCAACACACACCCCACTCACACACAGATGCACAACCAACACACACTGTGCTCACAGGGACACAGAAACAAACCCCGCTCACACAGATACCCTGTGTCATTCACTCACAGACATACACTGCTCACACAACAGGTGCACAACCAACAGACACACCACTCACAACCAACACAGACACAAGCAGCACACAGACACACAAATGCCTCTCTCACACATGCACACTCTTACACACTGCTCACACACCCCTTTCACTCACATGCACACTCTCTTATACACCGCTATGCATACCTCTCTCACAACTAGCACACCCCTTTACTTACAGACTCACACACATTGCCCTGTGTTCTCCAGCCTCACTTATGCACAAACACTCCCCTTTCCTCACACACACCACACACTTCCAGTCCCGCCCCACCTCACACTACCCTCCCCCTTCACAAGCATACACCCTCCCCTATCTCCCTCTCCCACTCAGTTCCATTGCGGGTGGGCCCACACTCCCCAAATTAACTCCTTCCACCCTTTGGGCAGAGGCACATCCTGCTCACACACACTCTTCACTCTCACACCTTCCCTCCCCCTCTCACACCTTCCCCCCACTCCCTTCTTTTAACTCTCACCCCTCCCCTCTCCCTCACACACCCCTCCCCTACTCCTCCCCCTTTTCTCCTCTCTCTCCTGTTCATTCTCTTCCCTGTTTTTCTCCCTGCCTCGCTTTGACTCCTTGCCTCTCAGCCTAACGCCCCTCCCCCATTTTATCTCCCTCTCACATGCTCTCCTGCCTGCTCCCCCTCCATCCATCTCTCTCTGTCACACATTCTCTCCATCCTTCCGCGTGCCAGCCTCTCTCCCCGTTATCTCTCACTTACAGATTCTTCCACCTGCACGTTCCCACTCTCATGTTCACCCCTTTGCTTTTCCCATAGATGCGCCTCCAGCTCCCCCCTCCTTTGGTTTAGCTATCCCCTGTGCCCCTTCCCCCCCCACTCCTCTTCCTCCCTTTCGCTCCTTCTCATGCAGAGATCTTCGTGTCTGCTGTCTACCTTTGTCCTTCCCTCTTGCACACACAAATCTAACTCACACTCCTCACCATCTCTCTTTCTGTCTGTCTCTCTCTCACACACACACACTTCTTGCACACCTCCCTCCTGTTTCCATCCTGTGCTCTCTGCCTCCTGCTGTCCCCTCTCGGGGTGTCCCTGCCCAGGCACGCTCTTGTCACCCTCAGACGCCTGAGCAGGCAACTTCCCTTTCATCTCCGCAGCTCAGGATTTTACACCAGTGTTTTGCTTTAATGTTTCAATCAGCGCCTGCCTGTTCCATGCAGGCAGCTCTGCCTCGCTGCTTCCAGCCGCACCATCGCGCTGCCATTCCGAGCTCCCCTGCTTATAAATTTTACATTATTACCCACTTTAAAGGATATAAAATAACTAGTCATAAATTATTGAGAGGGAATTTAAAATACTACAAATGTTTATAAATGTTTATCAAGAGGGCTTCAGAAGGAAGCTAGCAGAACCAAAGAGCCTCCCCCACTGCTGGCAGGAGCGCCGGCTGGCTTGGCCCATTTCGTGGGACCAGCAGCCAGAAATGAGTGCGGGCTCCCAGCTGCTGTATACTCCATGTCCCCAGGGGCTGGGGCAATGCCGTGCCATCTGTGTGTTCCGTCACCATGGAGCCCCAGCACACTTCACTCCTGGGTGTGGTCCTGGGTGCCCCTTCCCAGCACTTGCCCGGCTCCTGCCCTTTGTCACAGCTCAGGTTCTAGTGCTCTGGATTAAACTGTTGTTTGTTAGGGCTAGAATCCATCCCCCAAGCCATTCAGCTGGAGGCCAGGCCTACATTACTGTTAATTAGAGGTCCATTTTCATGAGCTCCAAAGTGATGACACCAGAGAAATAAAACTGGATAAAAACAACTTCAGCAAGATAAACCAGAGAAGGTATCCAGACTGCAGATTGCCACCACCCTGCCCTTCCCAGTGCTAACTGAGACAGGCACCAGGCAGGCTCTGGCAAAATGGAAGGGGGCATTCAGCGGAGAGCTGGCTAGATCCTGGCTAGGTCCCAGCTAGATAGGGGGGTGCTGGCAGGATTCCAGCTAAATAGGAAGGAGTTGCCTAGATGAGGCTGGCTCTGGAGGATCGTGTGAGGAAGTGATTGGGAAGCACTGAAATAGAGTCATCTGCAGAATAATGAAGGGTTAGATTGGATTGAGTTGGGAAATGAGTGAAGAGTGCAGAGCCATGCACAGAAGCACAACAGTGCCCAGCAAGGGCGAATGGATATGGCTGGGATAGTGCCAGTCCTCCAGTGGCAGGCAGTGGCGGTGGCAGTGAGGGGCTCTCTGTGCCCAGTCCATCCTGCATGGTACCTGTACAGATATAGGCAGCCCATGAAGGTCTGTGTGACATGAGAAAGCATAAGCACCAGAAGCTAGGGAGCAGGGCTGTTCCCGGTTCCTGATCAGGGGCCGTGGGGGAGGGGAAGGCTATTACCTCGTGCTGCTCCCAGGAGTGAATGCTGCCTGGCCCTATTGGTGACCACCACCGTGAGAGTGGCATGGGAGGGTTTGCACCCATGGCAGTTACTACAGGGCTCCATGCCAGGTGCAGGATGGTGCAAACACAGAACTACTTTGGGATGGAGCCTGTGTGCTTGGGATGCCACTACTTCCCCGGCCCTAGCTGTTCCTTCATGGGGTCACTTGTGGATCCTCCTTTGATTGCTGTGCTCAGACTCCCCTACCCCAGACCTAGCTGCACACCCAGCCTTGTGCCTGAGGCCTTGGGGCTGTGGCTTTGGGGAGTGCTCTGGCAGGTCTCCTCCTCACCCACTCCATCGCCCTGCCATGGGTGCCACCAGCTGCTGCTTCCTGCTTTGTTAATGGTGTCCTAGTCTCCTGGCTTGTCCCATGATGCTGTGGTGTGCTGCTTCCCCCAGCACACCCTGCTGGTGCGGCTATTTCTCTAATGTGTGTCAAGGGAAGGAGGTCAACTAACCAACAACTTTCCTGCCTTTCTCAATGGGGCTGCCTAGTGCTGGAAGCTGGCTGGCATGGTGCCCGCATTGTGGGTCAGTGTCCTCAGTACTGAGTGTCGCCTGGCTTCCTTTGCAGGCCTGTGCCCCACCCCACTCAGAGACCCATTGCTCAGAGCATTAGCAGCAGCTGCCATGGTGGGAGCCTGGAGAGAGCAGCCTGTGGAGAGTAGGGGCTGGAGCCCAGTGGCACTGAAGAGGGAATGCTCATCCCACCAGCCAGGCAGAGGAGGGGAAGGGGGGCGGAGTTCCCCTTACTCAGTCCCCGGCAGAGAGAAGAGGCTCACTCCTGGGGTCATGGCAGCAATCCGTTCCGGATGCTTCATCCCTGCCAGCAACTGATTGGTCTGGTGCTGAGTGCACAGGGGAGTGGAGGGTGCAGAGTCCCAACAGGATCCGGCCCTTGCCACTTGCTCCAAGCAGCACAGAATCTCGCCTCTTCCCTCTCAGGTGATTTTTTCCCAGGCAAGCCCTTTAGTTTGGCAGGGTGCCGGCTCTGTGTGCTTGGTGCACGCCGCACTCCGACGAGAGCAGGTGACTAACTGCAGCCAGCACCAAATTACACATTTCGGGGACAGCCCTGCATTTTAAAAAGACAGATGGTGCTGTGACACCACCAGCAGGGACCTGGCGAGGTGGGGACTGGGCTGCCCAGGCAGGGCGCAGTGGTGGCCTACAGGGGGCAGCCGTGCCTCACTCTCTCCTGTGACTGCGGGAGAAAGCAACTCCCTGCCAAGAAGCCACAAATTTCCCAACGCCACCAGTGAGCGAGTGACAGTTTTCTAGCAGTTAATAAAGAAAACATCTTTAGCTAGCAAGGGGGGAGGCTGAGTTCCCTCTGATAGTTGCTCCTTTTCTGCATGCTAATTCGCACTGAATATGGAGCAGGGTGTAATTACTGCACACTCGCTGCTCCTCGGCTGTGGCGGCCCACATGCCTACAGGCTCCCTGGGATCGCAGCTTTGAACTAGCAATGAAATAACAAAGGGCCTTTTGCACAGGAAGAGGGAGCCAAGGAAGAGCAAGTTCGGGAACAGACTGTTCTTAAAGCCCCGGTGCACAGCTCGCTCCTGCCTGCGGGTCTCATGAAGGAACCTGGTGTTGAGTGGATGAGCCTGGCAGTACCTGTTGCTAGGATCAGCGCCCCGCTCCATGCCCACTGAGGTTCTAGGCTGAGTTGCTATGGGGAAGGCTGGCTCTATTTTAGATCGCTCATCTTCAGGCTCTGGCTCCCTCCCCCTCTTTACTTCAGACGCCTCGAGCTTCCCTCTAGCCACGAGGGAAATATACCTCTAATAGCTGTGCCCGGGTCAGTGGGAGCGTCCAGGTCCTGGGCCCACAGCAGGCAGACAGCTTCTATGAGTACTCTTAGATTTCTCCGTGCACGGGTCAGAGTCTGCTCCCAACCACATGTGGGCCTGGGGCCCTGCCTGCATGGGCCAATCCCACCAGCCCTTCCCATGCCGAGTAGCCCCTTCGGTGTCAATATGCCTGGAAGAGAGACAGTAACAAACAGGCCGCAGCATGGAGGTCATGCACTGGGCAGAGTCATGGCTGCATCCATGGCACTTTTCCCGGCTCCCTCGCTGAGTGAAAGCATGAGACAGCTGTGGCAAAGAGTCTGCTCTCCCTGTGCCGTGGGGGAAAGGCTGGCGCCGGGCTTTGGGCTCACTCTGCCCATGTCATTCAAACAGCGGGGGTTTGCTGGAGCCCTGGTGGTCGTGTGAGGGAACATGCCAGAGGTGAGCAGTGGACTGGGGGGCAGGGGCAGCGGATGTTTGCCATGCACTGCACCAACCAGCCACTGGGCGACATTTCGAAAGCATGCAGGCTTTTGTGCTGCTCTGGCTGGTGTCGGCCAGCCAGGAAGTGCAGAAAGCAGAAAGTGCCCAGGGTCCTCGCAATAGCTCCTTAACACGCTGTGCCCAGCCTGCCCCACTGCTGTCCCCACTGGAAGGCAGAACTTGCATCCTCCCCAGCCCACACACCATGGAGGAGAGGCAGCCCCTGGGTGGGGCTGCACAGGGGCCTTCTTCAGGGCCCACGTGGGCAGCTAGACCAGTGGGGAGAGTCTGAGGATGGGCTTGGTGTTGGGGACATGTGCTTGGGGCTCATTGCCTGGCCGTTTGGTTTGGGGGAGCTGCAGGTTTTATGTCATTGTATTTTACGGACAGCGCTCTGGATTGAGGCGTTTGTGCGTGTGTTACACATCTAATTAAACACATGAGTGCACACACACATACACATACACACGTACTCTGAGCTGAGCTGCTGGGGGGAAATCCCACACCAATCAAAGCCGCATTCTTGCAACATTACACTTGGGGATTTAGCAGAGAAGTCTGGCAATGTGAGGTCCAGGTTCCACTCCAGGCTCAGCTGCACCCTCACCCTGTGCTCCATCCACAGTCCCCTTGTCTCACCTGCTGCATGGGTCACCCCCCTCCGCAGGGGCTGTTGCAGTGGCTGCATTAACTACTGACGACAGGTAAGGAATCGAAGGGATGGTGTCAAGTCAGCCAAGTGGACTTGGCTAGTCTTGGAATTAGTCAAAGTCCACCAGATGCGCCCCCCCGCCCCTTCAGCAGGTGGTGGTGGTGGTGGTGGTGGGGGGGGGGAACTGAACAGGCCATCCGGGAAGCCTGCAGCTGGGTGCAGGTCTATTGTGGCAAACCCAAAACTGTGCTGTTGTGTCTGCGTTCTGGGGGCTTGTATACACTACCTAATTTTGTTGACAAAACTTATGTCGACACCCAAAAGTCGACAAAACAGAAGTCGCCAAAGGGGGTTCACACTTGCTCCCTCTGTCGACGGATCATGTCCACATTGGGGACGCCATCATCAACAGGGTGAGCAATGCACCATGGGTATGTATCTCGCAGTGCAATGTTGTGGGAAGGAAGAGCTGATCGCTGGGTATATTGGGAATCTCTCGCAGATCTCCCACAGCCCCCTTGGCTGCAGAGAGCAGCGTCATGAGTAGCTCTGAGCAATCCGTGCTGAGGAATGGCAAAGTCTGTCCCCCTCCCCCTACAGCAGCAGTCTGGCTGCTGTGTTCCTAGCACAGGGCAGAACAGGAGCATTTCAATGATTTGCTCTTTGTATGTTCGCCAAACGGAGCAGCACAAGGATACTTCCCCGAGCTTTGAAAGGGGAGGGGCCTGCAGGGCAGCAGAGATCAGTTCGGGCAGGCATTGTGGGATACTGGTGGAAGCCAGTTCTGCAGACAAAACAAGCAGCAGTGTCTACACTGATTCTTTGTTGACAAGAAAGGGAGGGGAAAAGACAAAAGTCTCTCATGGGTGTGAAAGTTTTTTGTTGCCAAAACTAGATGTTTTTCATGACAAAAGTCCCATTGTAGTGTGTAGGCTCTTGCTGTTTTGTCACCAAAAGGCAGTTTTTTGGTGACAAAACTTGGCAGTGTAGACAAGCCCTGTACAGATACGATGATGATGGGCAGCCTTGTAAAAGCCCAGACAGCCAGCCAGAGTTGTGTGGTGTTGCTCAATAGCTGGCCAGCTCTGCTAGGCAGAAGCCTGGTGTCGGGTTGGGAAAGGGCAGACTGTGTGCCAGGAGCCTGGCCCTGCCCTCCGCCCCAGCACCATGCCACAGTCACTTCACCCGCAACCCGCAGGCACGTGGGGAGGCAAAGAGGAAAGGCTGGCCTTGTGCAGAGACGTGGGAGCGAGAGCACTTGGTATTGGGTGGGTGAGGGGAATGGCCCGCTCTGCTACACGGGCAGGAGAGAGGATCGGGTGGAAGCTTTGCGGGCACTTTAACAGGCACATCAGAGCTCAAACCGATTCCACGGAAGGGAGTCTCCGGCCTGCGGGGAGGGGGTAGGGAAAGCTGGGTGGTGGAAATTTAATGCGACTGTTCTGGCCTCTTGGCCTTTCCCCTGGGGTGATTTGTCACAGCCCCATTGGCAGCAGCAATTTAGTCTCTAAGGTGCCACAAGTATTCCTCGTCTTATTCCTTGCTTTACTGTTATCAGCAGTGTTATCAACCAAGGTTTTTGTAAATTACAGTGTGTGTGTGTGAGAGTGCACTTGTGTGTGCTTTTGTGTGTGCGTGTTCTGTAATTCAATGACAGGTTAACACAGCAGATCTTGCCCCTCTGAGTGCTCAGCAGAATGGCTGGGGCATCCTGAATTCAGAGCCTGGAAGGGAAAGTTAGCAAATAATTACTCAGAATTTTTATCCTGTCTGCTGGCACAGGACTCAGTTCTCCACAAATGGGAGGGTGCCCAGACGCACCCCTGCACAGCCAGGAGGGTGCCCAGAGCACCCCTGCTCTTTTGGAGTCTGACCTTCCCCAGGTGGCTGCGGGGATGGGGCTCCCATTGGCAGAGCCCTGGTGCTACCAAACTGCTGCACCCATTTGCTCCTGGCCAATCCTGGGGATTCTGCCCTGCATTAGGCCAGAGCAGTGGGGCTGTCACCCCGAGCGGAGGGCAGCTCTGGTTGGCTCCCCTTGCCCCGAGCCAGCTCATACCCCAGCCAGTCCCCATGTCATCAGGGGAGGGCACCCCCTGTGACGGTGCTGTTCCTGGTGGGACCCAACTGTGAGTGTCAGATCAGGACAGATTGCTTCCAAAGGGGCAACTACAGCCCAAAGCTGGGGGTTTTCCACTCTAATGTGAACCAAACCAGCCAAACAGAAAAGACTTTGGTTTCGCCCCACTGGCTAACCACAAGTCACACAAGCAATCCCCTTAGACACTCCAGCTTCCCAGTATCACCACCAGCAGCCACCTGTCCTGGGGATCAATGGTTATGAAAATCAATCCCCCAAATAAAGAAAACGGTTCTCCCTAATTCCAAAGAATCAGGCCCCAGACCCAGGTCAATATACAAATCAGATCTTCCCACAAATCACGCTGTTGCCAATCCTTTAGAATCTAAAAACTAAAGGTTTATTATACAAGGAAAAAGGTATAGGTGAGGGTTAAGAATGGTTAAAAGAAATCAATTACATGCAGTAATGGCACATCTTTTGGTTCAGGCTTGCAGCAAAGGTAGAATAAACTGCAGGTTCAAATCAAAGTCTTTAGAAAGTATCCCATTTTAGGGATGGGTCAGCACCTTAGTTCAGAGTTCACCTGTGTAGCAAAGTCCATTCAGAGCTGGAAGCAAGACAGGCTGAAGGTAAAGACAAAATGGAGGACGCTTCTTCCAGCTTTTATAGACTCTCTCTTCTGGGCCAAGACCCTCCTCCTTCTTTTGCAGAGTCCGGTTGCAAAATGGAGGTTTACAGTCACAAGATCCAATCACCAGACTCTCCAGGAATCAGTTTCTGACCAGGCAGTTGACATTCCTAGAGCAGCTCAGGTGTGGACAGGCATATACAAAGTCCATTGTGTGTTTGATGTCCCTTAATGGCCCATCAGCCAGGCCAGGCAAGTTAACAACAGCTTGTCTGAGATTCCACAGGCACCTTATATCCAGTATTCACAACTTTAGTTTCAAAAAAGATACACACATTAATGGCATATCCATAATTAGCCCTCCATAATCTGGTCACAGACACCTGTTATGAACCCCTGTACATAAGATTTTGTGCCACTATAGGATCCTGGTTGCACCAATGATCTATATGGTCCCAAATTATTCCTGTAACGTGACATCCCCCCATCCTCTCTTGTGCCTTTCATCTCTGCACAAAGGTCTGGGCAGGTTGGAGCCAGCAGCACTCAGCTCAGGTGGCCCCTGCCCAGGCTCAGGGCTGCGTCCTGCCACTGCTGCGGGAATCCAGCTGGGGATGGGATGGTTTGGCTGCTGGGTAATTAGGCAGGGAGATGATTTCTGTCCTGTGGAAATGTCCTGTCACCCACCTGACGTCCCCGACAGCACGGTGTCCTGCAGAACAGCTGACCTGTCTGTAACGCAAGGGGCTCTGCTCCTGACAGCACAGCCATTCTTCAGGTAGCGTGGGATCTGCCGGGGAGAGTGAGCACCAGTACTGCCTGGCGTGGGCCATGGGGAATGGCCAGCATTGGCACTGCCCTCCAGCCACCTCGTCTCCCAGGGGCTGCTCCCTGTTCCATGCCTGCCCAGGGCCAGGCAGTGGAGTAGGAGAAGGACTCAGAACATACCACACGTGTGTGCCCAGACACACCCCTGCACAGCCAGCTCAGCTTGGCGTGGTGCCAGCCAGGCCACGCCAAGGCTGCGTACTGGAAGCGCAGCGCAGGTCCAGCATTTCAGGCCCCAATATGCATGGGGGCAATGCTTATCCCATGGACACCCTCTGTGGTGCTGGTCCTGGCGCACCATTCCCCTGCCACAGTTAGAGCCCAAGGCTTAGCCAGAAACAGCCCAGGGCGACCCGGCTCAGCCCAGGAAGACCCTGTCTCTGTAGTGTCCAGTGAGCCTCATCTGGAGAGAAGACATACAATGGGAATGAAGGGCAGCTCAGCCCCTGCTGGGCTCTGCCCCTCCCCTCTGGTGCTGCCTGTTGAAGGGTGGGCACAAGGAACCCAGCATCCACACACTGTGGAGCTGGGGGCAGGCCTCTCGGGGGGAGGGGCATGGGATGGGATGGGAGCTGCTGATGTGGAGAGGAGTCAGAGCAACACACCTGGGGAAGACATTTACACATGCTCTGTAATTGAGAATGAAGACTTATGCAAATCAGTGGCTGGTGCTTTGGGTGGCAGGGCTGCTGGAGGGCACTGGGTCTGGAGAGCAAGAATTCCAGAGCCGAGTGCATAGGGAGGGGCACGGGATTCCTACTGTGCAGGGCTGCCTCTCAGCTCACTGTGCCCAGGAAATCCCCTGTCCCTGTGTGCCAAGCCCTGGGGGAGGGGAGGTTTGCTCCCAGCAGATGCCATCCAGAGGACCTGGGGGCCAAAGCGTGCAATGGGGCACTGCAGGGAGCGCAGGGCTCCAGGCCCAGTGAATGTGCCTCCTGGCATGGCACCCTACCCTGCAGTGGCGCACATGCTGCTCGCCCATGGCCAATGGCTCTGCCAATTACACCCTTCTGGAAGGCAGCAGGGCTAGGTGTGAACGTGGCACCAACATGCCATCTGTCCTGGTTGGACTCAGGAGACACAGTCTGAGCTCAGCAGGGCTGCAGCAATGACTCTGCACTGTCTCCTGCTCGCGCCAGCATTGTCCAGGTTGCGCCATTGCCCTACTCCTGAGCTCCCTGCACCACAGGTGGCCTCCACCAGCACCAGCCTTCCCGATTCCTCACCCTGGTCTTGGTGCTGGTGGAGGGCGCAGGGGCTGAGAGCCCGGGCCAATGTCCTGGTGCCAGCCGTGCGGGGTGAGCCTAGGTACTGTGCAGAGCAGCCCCCTTGCCTGGCTCCATTGCATTCTGTCACAAATGACTGCTGCTAGGCTTGGAGAGGGCAATGAGTGTGCAGGCACAGCTGGCAGAGGGGGGTAGGGCTGCGTGGGCTGGCTGTGCTAGGCGCTGGAGCACAGCATGAAAAGGGCCTTAGCCGGTGCCAGGCCTGGTACTGGGAGCCG
This sequence comes from Sternotherus odoratus, assembly GCA_032164245.1. NCBI lineage: Eukaryota > Metazoa > Chordata > Testudines > Kinosternidae > Sternotherus > Sternotherus odoratus. Next base: position 33,724,433 of record JAVMKO010000008.1, read on the forward strand.
GTTGCTGGTTTGAGTGCATGAGGCAGAGCGAGTGTGGCCTGGCTTCCCCCTGGCCAGGGCTGCCTGAGTCACGTGCAGGAACAGATGGGCTGCGACACAGACACCCGGCTTCATTATCCACCAATATGGAACCTGTCACTGCCTCACACCAATGAACCCACAACATGTGTCGTCTCCCGCTGCCAGCTCCGTGTGGCTGAGCGCAGCCTGCCCAGCCCAGCACACCCTGACAACACATCCTACCCTGCCCAGCCCAGCACGTCCTGCCCAGCCCAGAGCAGCCTGCCCAGCACAGCCTGCCCAGCACGTCCTGCCCAGCCCAGTGCAATCTGCCCAGCATGGCCTGCACAGCCCAGGTCGTCCTGCCTAGCCCAGTGAGGCCTGCCCAGCACAACCCACAACTCAACCCTAGAAGTCTTGGCAGGACTCTGAGCAGGGGGGAGTACCCTGGAGAACACCCATAGGAAATAAATCCAGGTCCCTCCATCCCAGTCAGACCTTTGGGCAGGGGGCTCTCCCAGCCCACCCCATGCTGGCTCCTCATTCCGAGTGACCTTGTCTCAGGCTAGGCCCCCAAACCAGAGGCTCCCTAAGACCAGGGGCCACCTTGGAAAATTTAGGACAAAGTGTCCAAAAGTCTTATAATGCAGCTCTGCAGCTCCCCACATATAGCTCCCCTCACTCCCACTCCATGGCCCCTGTTGGGCCCCCAAGATCCCCACATACAGTTTCCCTCACTCCCACCCTACGGCCACTGCTGGCCTCCCCCCTCCCCCCGCCCCCCGGGCTCTCCACATACAGCTCCCCTCATTCCCACTCCATGGCTCCTCCTGGGACTCATCCCTGGGGCCCCACGTACAGCTTCCCTGATGCCAACTGGTGCTGACCCAGTCCCCCACAGTCCATGCCCTGGGCTCCCCGCACCTTTCACAGATCTGTGGAGAACCTTCGACCCTGACCACACACGTCCACCCTCGGGGAAGTCCCCTGCTGATCTGAAGCAGCCTAGGGCGCTGTCCACAGCCATCCCTGCCCAGCCTGGACCCCAGGAGCCCAGCTGGCCCATTGCCAGCATGACAAGCTGGGCAAGGGCTGTGTGATTTGCTGGGTATATGGCGCAGGCCTCAGATGTCAGGGTACAGGGCACGTGAGCAGAGCCAGGCCCTGCAGGGCTGCATGGCCAAGGCACCATCCCAGTCCAGCTGGCGTCAGAGCAGCGCGCCTCGGTGGGAGCTAGCCAGAGCAGCGTGTAGGGGCCACGGCCCCTGCACCAGGGCCCCTCCATGCCAGCCTGCCTAGCACAGTGTTTGCTACACCAGCGTGGCTGCTTAGTGAGCATTATAACTTCCAACAGGAGCTGCCTGCAGGGTTGTGTTTAAAGCACTGGCTGATTGGGGTAATCATGGGCACACCGAGTGCATTAGCTGCGAAGGTTTATAAAAAGAAATTAAAATAAAATTGGATGTGACAGAAAAGTACATGGAAAATTAGCAGGAGAATATGAATATTTATGGCTGCGCCGAGCGAGCGCTGGGGGGAACATTCCTTCCTGCTCCTGTGGCTCCGCGACGCGCTGCTGCCACCGCTACTGGGTCCAGAGCGGCAGGGAACCCCAGCTGGCCACTCCCAGCCCGGCCAGGCCAGTGCCAGGCAGCAGGGCTGGTGGTGTTGCAGGATGAGGTGCTGGGCAGGGAGAGGTTTCGCCTCCTGAGGCTGACGGCTCATTGCACTGCACGGAAGATTCCTCTCCATCTATTTACCATGAGCTGGGGGCATTATCAGCAGCCAGCAAGGCAGTGCCTGGGCAATGATTGTACATGGCGGCTGGTGTCCAACATGCTGCTGTCTGTCCAAGGGTCGATCTGGACTTGCTCTCAGGATCCCCTACAGCATGGGGTGACCCCCACAGCTACTGGATGGACTCTCGGAGGGGGATCTGTGGACACGACCTGCCCCTCATTAGAGTCACAGCCCTAGAGAGCTGGGCAGAGCTCAGCCAATGGACAGGGTTACAGTGGGCTGAGATCTGTATCCCTGCCGTGAGGACATGGCACTATGCGAGGCTGGCGGGGAGGTTGGATGGCACCTGTCATGGAGTGCCCTGGGCGATGCTCTGGCGCTGCTCCCTATGAAGCCAGTCAGGACTCTGGGGCTTCCTCTCTGTGAACAGCCCGTCTCCAAGGCTAGGAGCTTCACAGCTTCCAGCTTCCACCTTCCTGGGTCTGACCTCGGAGCATTCAGCACCTTCTGCCCCTCTGTGCACTTCCCCCAGCGAGCCCACCCAGGCAGGGTCCTGGGGAAGCCCGTGGGTCCTGCAACCCAACTCCACAGTCAGACGTGACTCTCAGCCAGCCAGTAAAACAGGTTTATTAGTCAACAGGAGTATGATCTAACTCAGAGCTTGTAGGCAGAGTGAACATGATCCCTCCGCTGGGTCCATTTTGGGGGCCAGAGAGCCAGGCAGCCTGCCTGTAGCCCACTGCCTCTTCCCAGCCAGATCCAGACTGAAACTCCCTCTCTAGCCCCTCCTCTGCTTTTCCTTTGTCTCTTTCCCGGGCCAAGAGGGGTCACCTCCTCCCTTCCCCACCTGAGGTCAAGTTACAGCCTTAGGTATGGACATCCCAACACAATAGGCAGAGGAATCATTAAGAACATTCCCATTCCGTCACAGGCACCCAGCTGTCCTGACCCTGCTGGTTCTGACAGCGCTGCCCTCAGGGAATGCAGAGCACTCACCAGTGGGTTCAGCCCCTGGGCCCGGGCCTCCCTCCCAGTTCCCTCAGCATTGTGGTGAAATGTGGTAATGTGGCTCCCCACTGCCCAGCCCAGGAGCTCCACCCAGGGCCATGCTGAGAGGGGCTGCGCCCTGGTGGGACGGAGGTGATGCTGGTGGGAAGAGGAAGGGCAGAACCATCTCAGCTGCTCATAGCACCCCAGGCAGTGCTATGTTCAGGGCCTTCTGGCCTCCTCGTCAAAAGCAGGGCCCAGCCTGTGACTTGAGCCGTGCTGGCCAGTAACCTGCAGGCAGCACTCTGCGCGTCATCCAGACTGGAGTGCTGCAGGCTGGCAGAGGAGAGAGAGAGAGCCCCTGGGGACACCCTAGCTGGGTCAGCAAAGCTGGAGGTGAGAGCACTTCTCCCCTGGTGCTGCCGGCTCAGCAAAGCTGGAGGTGAGAGCACTTCCCCTGCCATGGTCGGCTCCCCGGGACTGTCAGTGCTGCTCCCTCAGAGCACTCAATGCCCTGGGTCTAAGTCCCGGGCTGGCCCCAGATCTCCACTGCAGCCACACGCTTCATGTCAAGAGGAGAGAGGGGAGCAAGGAGGGACAGATTAACTGACCCTCAAAGAAAGCAGCTGGGGCAAGAGCAGGGCAAAGGGCATTTTGTGGGCAGTAGGCTGCCCCAAATCCCCTCAGTGCAGTGCCCTCCACAATGGGAGCCCTGGAGCCTGGGGTGCATGCAGCACTGCTAACACTGCCCCCCCCCCCCCCGTTCAGATCAGTCCCTGTCTACATTCTGTAAAACTTGTCCGTACCAGATTGCCCTGACCTCTCTCTTTGTCATTCAGTTTCACCCGCATTCTAAAACAATGTGCATACATTTATAGTTAGTCTTTAAGATGCCACAGGACTCTTTGTTACCTCTGCTATTCCAGACTAACACGGCTACCTCTCTGATTCTTAATGTGCATACCCTCACCTTTGGGGCGAAGCAAGACTTTGAGGCACCTGCTCCCTTACTTGGTGTAAACATTGCTCGTGCCAATCAGAAATTAACACAAACAGGTTTTGGGCCCCCTACCCTATGACACTTCTATGATGTCATAGTTCGTACTTATTGCCCTGTCTGCCATGTGCAGACAGAGAGAGAAGAAAGAAAACCGAATCCTGTGTATCCTGTGTACCCCCGTAACCGAGCTTGATCACCTCGAAGTCTCTCTCTGCTCGCGTGTTTTCAAACAGAGCTTCTACGTTTGCCGGTCGTTATGTGTTGGTTTGTATTTGTAAGTATCAGTTATTACTAAATGCTGCATCTTTGTTTATAAATATTGATAGTAGGTATTTTAGTCATTGTGTATTTTAAGTCTATTAGTTAATCAAATGCTGCTCCCTTACCCCTTGTAATTATCCCCAATGAAACTTTAAATTGATTAATTTTAGTTGTGTGTGTGTGTGTCTGCAGTTCACGTTGTGACCCATATTCTCCTTGCATCCCTTACCATATAGTTTATTGCCACGTGCAGCCTGGTAAATAACAGGCCTGCATTTTTTCACCCCTGCGAGTCCATGGCAATCCACACACCCCAGTGACCCGGGTGAGGGTGCTGGCCCTCCACCCCCCCAGGGTCAGTGCACATTCAACCAGTATCTGTCACGGAGTGCCCGGGGCGAGGGTCTTGAACTTGCTCCCTAAGAAGCCAGTCAGGACTTGGGGGGAAGTCACCCCTCTCTGTACACAGCCTGTTTCCAAGGCTAGGAGCTTCACAGGTACCCACTTCAACCTTCCTGGGTCTGACCTCGGAGCATTCAGCACCTTCTGCCCCTCCATGTGCTTCCCCCAGCGAGCCCGCCCAGGCCCTTGGGTCTGCACCCGAACTCCTCAGTCAAACGTGACTCTCAGCCAGGCAGTAAAACAGAGGTTTATTAGTCGACAGGTACATGGTCTAACACCAAGCTTATAAGTACCCGAACCCCTCAGCGGTGTCCATTTTGGGGGCACAGGGAGGCCAGACCCTGTCTGGGCCTGCTTCCCTTCTCCCCAGCCAGCTGCAGACTGAAACCCCTCTCTCCAGCCAGCTGCAGACTCCAAACTGTCTCCTTCAGGGCTGGGAGCTCAGCTGACCTTCCTTCAACAGTTTCAGCTGACATCTTGCAGAGAGGGGGGAGGGACAGGGGGTCGGCTACTTACACTGTCTCTCTGCTCTGCAACACTATCAGCCCTTATCCCTTCACATAGACACTCAAGAAATGCATAGGGGAAACTGAGGCACACACACAGTATTCCCACTCCGTCACACCAGCCCTTCCTGGAAGCACCTGCCCAGGGAAGCAGCTAGGCATCCCACCTCTGAACGGGGTCCATAAGACAGGCAGTCGGGTTATGCTGCAGGCTCCTGACTGGACCATATGCCACTGGCAGCTGCAGGAACCTGGCTGGTGAGGCAGCAGTGGGGTCCCAAGGGACCCTGAACAAAGTCCAGTGCCCCCAGTTGAGGCAAGAAGTGAGCCTCTGCCCATGGGGAACTGAGCCTGGGTCAGGGCCTGCTTTCTGAACCAGCCCCCACGTCCCCACATCTGCAGGGCACTGCTCCCCACCCCAGGGCAGCTGGGATTCGGAGCTGGCCCTGCAGGGGATTCCAGCTAAGGCACGGGGTCACGTCTGACATGCTGGGTGCCCTGGTGCCCTGCGCACTCCCAAGACCGGGCTACAGGAAGGCAGGGGCTGTACCATGGTAAGGGCAGGAGAGGGTGTGTCCAGGGGAGAAGGCCCTGCCAGCTCACAGTGACTGCATGCTGGTGAACCCCTCAGTCTGGGGTGGAACGTCTGTGCTGCTGCCGTGGCACATAAGGGGCAGGCTCCTCCCTGGCTCCCCAACCGACGCACAGAAACAGGGACCTGGACCCTGCTGAACTGGCGTGGGCTGCCCCTCCTGCCCTAACGAGGAGGAACGAAGCTGCTTGCCACATCCCCAGCCCCCAGCAGCCCCGCGGTTGGCCCTGCGCTTGGCTCCCCTGTGTGCCGACACAGCCCTGCCCCCGCCCGCTGTCACACTTAGCAGCCATTAAAATCATTTAGCTGTTCAAATATTCAACGGGTCGCTTAAATATTTATCAGCAACGTTATTCTGATTGTTAAACACACATCAGCACAGGGTGGAACCTGGCTTTTTGCTCATCGGCCCAGCCCCATGTGCGCACACCGGCACATCCATGCACATGCGTGTGCACATGCACACCCACGTGTACAAGTACACACACAGCCTCTGTGGCAAGGGGGATGAATGTGCAGAAGAGGGCTGCTGACATCCGGGCTATCTGGGTAGGTGAGACTAGTGGTAACAGCAAGGGCCTTTGGGACCCAGGGAAAGTTGACTACTTCCCCCCATTCCTCATTCATCCGGGGTGGCAGAGCCAGTAGGAAGAGAGCCTTCATGCACCCCGACAGGTGCACCCCCCTACTACTTGTCTCCGACATGCTACTTAGGGTAGCCAGGTGCCAGGTTGGAAAGGGACCCTAGTGGCTCCACACCACTGCTGACTGGACTGTTAAAAGTCTGATCAGCATCACAGCGGGGCTAAGGCAGGCTCCCTGTCCTGACTCTGTGCGGCTCCCGGGAGTGGCCGGCATGTCTGGCTCCTAGGCACAGGGGCATCCATGGGGCTCTGCATGCTGCCCCTGCCCCAAGTGCCAGCTCTGCAGCTCCCATTCGTGCTGCAGGGATGGTGCCTGCAGGTGGGGGCAGCGCGCAGAGCAACCTGGCCGCCCCTACACCTAGGAGCCGAGGGACAAGTCACCACTTCCAGGGAGCCACCTGAGAGAGGTAAGTGCCACCCAGAGCCCACACCCCGCACCCTCTCCCATGCCCCAACCTCCTGTCCCAGACCTGAGCCCCCTCCTGCATCCAAACTCTCTCCTAGAGGCTCAGCCCTCACCCCAACCTCCTGCCCCAGCCCTGAGATCCCTCCCACACCAAAACTCCCTCCTTGAGCCTGCACCCCAAAACCTCTCCCACACTCCAACCCTACAACCCAACTTGGAACTCCCTCTCACACTCCGAACCCTTCATCTCTGGTCCCTCCCCGAAGCCCGAACCCGTAGCCCAGAGCCTGTACCCCCTCCCACACCTCAATCCCCTGCCTCAGCCCAGAGCCTCCTCCCACACTCTGAGCCCCTCGACCCACCTCCTAGCCGGGAACCCCCTCCTGCACCCCAGACCCCTCATTCCCGCCCCACCCCAGAGCCCTCACCTCCAAACTGAGAGATTTATCAAGCAATAACTCCTAAACCTATTGGTGACACTCCACAGTCACACCTTGGCAATACCCTGGCTGCTGATACTGTGCCTGTATGTGTATGGGCACTGCGGCTCCATGTGAGTGGAGTGAATGCATAGGGAATCATCCAGGAAATGGGGCAGAAAAGGTGCTGGTCCTAAACCTCCTATGTCAGTGCTGCAGAGGTCACTGTGGCCAGATCCTGTGCCTCCCCCAAAGCCAGACAGAGGTTTCCATGGGTCCCACTGAGCTGTATTTGGAAGAAGGGAGCCCTGGGCTTGAAGAAGGGTCCTGCTGCTCCTTTGCCTACAGCAGGGGTGGGGAACCTTTTTTCTGCTGAGGGCCATTTGCACATTTATAATCTCATTCGCGGGCCGCTCCCCCCCCCCCCCCCCGGAAGCCCAGGCTGGCAACGGGAGCTGAGACCCCCAGCTGGCAAGGGACCAGCGGGGGAAACCCCAAAGCAGTGGCAAGCGGAGTGCTTAGCCCTGCACTGCTTTGGGGTTTCCCCCGCTGGCCCCTTGCCAGCTGGGGACCTGCCGCCTATCCCGGTCAGCTCCCGCTATCAGCCTGGGTGTAGGCCAGGGGGTCATCTTCCTTTACCCCCACCCAACCTCCCCCCCATCTAACCGCCTTCCCTCCCCCACCCCAGCCTGGCCCATCCCACCAAACCTAACCTCCTCCCCACTCCCAACCCAGCCTCCTGCCCCCCCATGCCTGACCCGCCTAGCCCAGCCTCCCCCCCACCCAAACCTCCTTCCCTCCCGCATCCACGCCTCGCCCACCCCATCCAACCTAGTCTCCTGCCCGCTTGCCTGCCCCCAGCCCAGCCCAGCCCAGTGTCCCCCCCCACCGCCCGCTTGCCTGCCCCCCAGCACCCCCTTGCCTATCCCCCAGCCCAGCCTCCCCTTGACCGTTGGCTCCCTGCGGCTCCCCCAGGCGCTTCCCAGCCCCTACCTTCAGCGCGGAGCCGCCCCCGCCTGGCGGCCCGCACGCATCCCTGGCCGGCGGCAGCGGCGGCCCCAGGCGCTTTAGCACGGGGCCGCCCCTGCCTGGCGGCCTGCGTGCGTTTTCTCCCCATGCCCCCAGGCGCTTCAGCGCAGGGCCGGCGACAGCCCCAGGAGCTTCAGTGCGGGGCTTCCGCCTGGCGGCCCGCGCGCATCTTCTCCCCACGCCCCAGTGCCTGACCCAGCCCTGGCCCGCCACGGGCCGGATGGAATGACCTGGCGGGCCATATAAGGCCCGGAGGCCGGAGGTTCCCCACCCCTGGCCTACAGGGTGGAGGAGTGGGAACCCTGGGGGTGTTCAGAGGAGCAGAGAATTGCTTTCAGAGGGAGGGGCAAGAGAAGTCTGCCAGGCTGTGCTGATATCGCGATTGGCCTGCCCCCTGGAGAGGCTAAGCAAGGTTTTTTGGGGCTCAACCCCCATGAAAGAGGCTGCCTGCACTTCCTGAGCACAGGTGGGGGGTTCCAAGGGTCAGGAGCGCCCAGGAAGAGGGGGCTGCAAGCCCCTTTGCCAGCCCAAGAGAGGCAAAGCTGTTTGCATCTGCATCCCTTTGAAAAGGGTACAAAGCAATGAGGCATTTCATAGAATGGGAATCATAGAAAATGCATCACCACAAAAAAACAAAGGAAAAGGAAACAGCCAAGCATTTTGCCTCCTTTGACACCACTTGAAATCTGCTGTGTAATCTGCACTCTCTGTAATATTTCTCGATACCCTTTGCTGTAAGATTACAGGGCCTTGTATCTGAGTATCCTTGAGCCAATGTTTGCATTATTCACTCGCTCCTACCTAAGGAAAGGACAGAATAAAGATTGATTCATAAAAAAAATATTAGCAAGACAGAGAAAAGGAGAGAGATTATCGCCGGCTAAGCACATTGGCTGGGAATGCACCATATAACAGAGCTGCCCAGTGCTGGCTGGCAAATGCCCCTCTGGTAGCAAAGCTGCCCCGAACAGTCTGGGAAATGTGCTTTCTGTAACAGTGTCCAGCATAGTGAGAGAAATACTCTGTAAATAGCTCCCCACTGCATCAAAAGGGCAAAGGCGATCCTGGGACACATAGACAGGAGAATCTCGAGTAGGGGCAGAGTGGTTATTTTCTTTCTGGATTTGGTGCTGGTGCTGGAATCCTGTGTCCACAATTCAAGAAGAAGGTTGATGGACTGGAGAGGGGTCCGAGAAGAGGCACGAGAACGATTAAAGGGTTAGAAAACCTGCCTGATTAGTGATAGACTCAGAGTTCCATCTATTTCATTTAACAAAGAGAAGATTGAGGGGGGACTTGATCCCAGTCTGTAAGTACCTACAGAGGAATGACTAGTTAATAATGGCCTTGTCAGTCTAGCAGAGAAAGGATTACATAATCCAATGGCTGGAAGTTGAAGTTAGACAAATTCAGACTGAAACAAGGCATACACTTTTAACAATAAGGGTAATTAATCACTGGAATAATTTACCCAGGGTGTGGGGGATTCTCCATCGCTGACCATTTTTAAATGCAGATTGGCTGTTTTTTTAAGAGATCTGCTCTAGGAATGATTTGGGACAGGTCTCTGGCCTGTATTATACAGAGAGTCAGACCAGATGGTCACAATGGTCTCTTCTGGCCTTGGAGTCTACGAATATTTCAAACCTGTCAGTATACTGCTGTGGATGATGGTACTGGGGAATGGCAACCAGCTTAGTCATTGAGGGAAGTATTACCAGGCTTAATAAAGACGCCTTACTCATGTAAAGGTCTTTATCCTTACTCAGGGGTGATGCTGAAATCCTGACTACAAGGTCAGCTCTTGTATTACCTGGGATTAGCACTGCCAGCCAAGCAGATTTGGACATGGTGGATTTACCAGACAAAACATCAGCTGGGTGTTCAGCGGCACTGGGAGGATGCAGCCAACACAGGGTCTCCAGCCAACATTTTCCAGCCAGGGAATGTTCCATTTCAAGCATTAGTTACTCTTACCGGGGCCCCCAGATACTGACCGGGATCAAATTCCTGTACACGAAATTGTGGCCTGAATTAGAACCAAAGCCGATCAGGTTAGATTAGGCAGGGGTAGAATATGGGACCTGCCATTGTCAGCGAAGCTTTGCAATGGGGCAGAGCCAGCAGCCGCTTAGGAGAGAACGGACAAGGCAAGTGGGAACAGGGCCGTCAACAGGAATTTTGGGGCTCCATACGGCAGATCGTACGGCCCCCCCCCCCCCGGTCTCCCGCCGCCCGTGGCCCCCCCCCCGCCAGTCTCCCGCCGCCCGTGGGGTTCCCCCCCCCCCCGGCTGGTGTCCCGCCACCCACGGGCTTCCCCCCCCCGCCGGTCTCCTGCTGCCCGTGCCCCCGCCGGTCTCCTACCTCCCGCGGGCCCCAACCCCCGCATGCGCTGCGGCCGCGTGGCCGGCCAGGAGAAGCAAAGGGGGGCGGGGGAGGGGGCTGGTGAGCGCTGCAGCGGCTGCCCTGAGCCGCGCCTTGCTCACAGCCCCGGCGACAAGGGGGTACAGCTGAGTACCCGCCCCGGACTTCAGGGCCCCCCCCTGAAGTCCGGGGCCCGGTACAGCTGTACCCGTTGTACCCCCCTGTCGCCGGCCCTGAGTGGGAAGCAGAGCTTGGGGGGGAGGGGGGGGAATGAACTGGAACTAATAATTTAGTCTGTACATGCTGTCTCTTCCTCTGCTGGCAAATTTGGTCCACAAATTTCAAATATCCCTGTTATTCAGAGTTATTTGGTGGATACTTCTGAGAGTCAATTCTTGGCCTGTTGCTTGTTCATGACTGGTTTGTTTCATAGGTGCTGGGGGCGTGGGAGCTGACACAGACTCACAGGTCATGCCCCCTCTTCACCCTGTATGGCCCCTACGGGGAACCCTCTTCAGTGTGACAGCCCTCTTCAGGGGTCCACCCTCTCTCCTGAGTTAAGCCCCTCCGCCTCCTGGAACTCCACCTCTCTGAGCCTTAGCATTCCCCTCTCTTGCTGTGAGCTCCCTCAGGATCCCCGGGGCCTCCACTCCCAGAGGGAATAATGCAACCCTGTTCTCTAGACCAGAGCAACTCTCAGCCAGCGTAAAACAAGAGGGTTTAATGAGCCTCTGAACACAACACAGGAAACTCTCAGGGCCCTCAGGCCTGGTCTCGTCCAGCACAGGACATCTAAATTTCCCCTGCATCAATGTGGGCTCTGCCTGCTCTCTCCTACTCAGTCCAGAGACCCTGAGCTCTTGAGCTGGGCATCTGATATCACCGTTCCCAACAACTCCTCCCCTGTCCTTTGTCTTCTGTCTCAGGTAAACAGGTCGCTGGGGCCCTCTCTCTTCTGTCTCTTGTTCCTCTCTGGCTGGAACTGGTTGGTCAGGTCACTGGGGTCCTCTCCTCAGCCCTGTGTCCTCCCACTGACCAGAACCGGCTGACTGCCAAGCTGGGGTGGGCCTCTTAGTCACCAGGTGACCAGTTGTTAGGGTTCCCCATCTCCAGGCCATTGTCGGGGGTCCCGGCTGCTAGGTGAGGTCACACCTGGTTCTCTACAACAACAAACCCTCTCCCACCACCTTGTTAAACATGCAGCATGCCGGGAAACTGAGGCACGCATACTATTCATGTATAACACTAAAAAATCCCCAACTTCATCACATCTCTCCCCCCTTCAAGTCTGAACTGAATGGGGTCACTCCAACTGGTGACCTGCGAAAGATCAACACCCTCCCCTGCCCCCCTGCCGACACAGCATCAGCTATAACATTCAGGCTCCTATTAACATGGATGGCCCATTCCCCATATGATCATCCTGGTGGATCAGAATCCACCCTAGGGGTTTGGCATTCCCCCTTTCATCCGGTGCTGCTATGTCAGGGCGAGTGATCAGTGTATGCCATAAAATGCCACACAAATAGATCTGGCTGCAACTTTTTAAGAGCCCATCCCAGGGCCAGGCATTGCTTCTCTATGGCTGTGTAGTTCTGCTCCCGGAAGAGCAGGTTCTTGCTCAGGTATACAATGGGTGTCTCTTCCCCTTCGGATTAGCCTGCATCAGCACCCTGCCCACCCCTGCATCAAAGATGTGTCAGTTTCTCAAAGTCTGGGTTTATCAGCCCCAGCCCCTGGGTTAGAGCCTCCTTCAGCACAGAGAGCGCCCCCCTGGCACTGCTCAGTCCAGACCCCTTTGTTTGAATTTCACAATTTCCCAATCTTCATAATGAGACCTAACGTGGGATACAAACCTTCAAGGGTACTCTGCCATCCCATTAGAGGCATGGGCCTGTGTCTCAGTTTGAGGAATGGGCCAATCTCTGGTTACCTTCACCTTGGCTGGCTCTGGCTTTAGACAGCCACTTCCCAAATTGTGGGCCAGGTATGACACCTCTGCCATCCTCATCTTACCCTTTCCGGCCTCTATCATCTGTCCTGCATCCTGGAGGAGTCCCAGCCCCCTCTTTACTCGGATACACGGTTCTCCCAGGTCGGGTTCCTTCAGCTGGTTGCTGATTTCATAGGGCTCTCCCCAGGTGCTCTTCTCACTGAACTGACACCCCTCTTCTGGTCTCCAATCAGGCACATTGTCGTACCAGCCCTTTTGCAGTTCCCGGGCCCTGGCTAGGTTCTTCCTGGCCAAACCCATGAGCTTAGTGAGCTTTCCCCAGAATGAGAGTTCAGAATCCACCACTGATTCCCCACGTGTTTCTTATCAAATCCAGAGGTCCCCTCGTTCTCCTCCCATACACCAATTCAAAAGGGTGCATTTCCGGGGCAGGAAATGGTCTGCAACAGCTCTCACTGGCTGCGCTGAACCCCCTGATGTTTCGAATGGACACCCCCAGTGGTACTTCTGGGAGACCGCTGAAACCCTCTGATCCCCCAAGTTCACTTTCCCCCCCAGGGAGATCTGTCTTGGTACCAGCTCGCTTCTCACCTGGATCCTTCCCCAGGATCTCGCAACACCAGGCCCACAAGGCCCCTGCTTCTTCCATAAGGGATCCTTCTGTGGCTAGGTCTAGAATTCAGCTGCTGAGTTTGGGGCCCAGCTCTCATTGCTGTACCTTAGTTTTCCCACCTCAGGACAAGGCCTTGGTCTCAGCCCTGTTAAGCCCTGTCACTGTCAACTCACTTCCCCCACTGGAGGTTCCACGTTCCCCTGCTGGGTGTATTGCCAGTACCAGGCCAAGTGGCCCTCCCTGACCTCAGCCAAAGAGAAGGACCAGGGCACCGTCTGGCCAGTTCTTCAGTCTATTCCCCATCAGCACCTCACAGGTAGCAGGAAGAAAGTACCCCCCCACCGGCCCCCGCACGCCAGGCCATTTATGGGCCATTGACATGCTCACTGACTCCTGCCCTCTCCACCTTCTGATCTCTGGGTTCAGCTCTTTGGCCATTACTGGCACAGGATCCGGATCCTGTCTTATAGAGACACAATCACTTCCCAGGAGTACATCAAAGCTCACGTGCTGAAGGACTCCAGCTAACAGCCCTGCACCCGATCCTTCCTGTGTCTGCACAGGCTGTAAATGGCTGACATCTGGGAGCCTTATCCCAAGGTACATGGCCCCTCAGCAGGTAGTGAGGTTGCATCACACCCACAGGAGTCTCGATCCCAGAACCTTGTCACCACCTGAATGTCTTCCCACTGACCCCCACCTGCCGCTCCCACTGGGGATCAGAGAGGCCTGGGCACAGGAGTCACAAGCAGACATTGTGACGAAGTAGGAATACTGTGTGTGCGTGCCTCAGTTTCCCCTATGCATTTCTTGAGCATCTGTGTGGAGGGAAAGGAATGTGTAGCTGATGCAAAGCAGAGCCACTGCAGGTGTTAATGGGTGAAGCTGTAACTTGACCCCAGGAGGGGAAGGGAGGTCAGGTGATACCTCATGCCCGGGAAAGAAAAGACACAGGAATGCAGGGAGGAGGGGCTGGAAGGGAGGAAATTGTTTTGGGGAGTTTGAAGCAGTCTGGGTCTAGCTGGGAAGGGCAGAGGAGCTATCTCGCTCTCTGGCCCCCAAGATGGATCCAGCTGAAGGCTCACGCTCGCTGTATGGTCTGGGTTAGACCAAACAGAAGTCATCGAATAAACCTGTTTTACTGGCTGGCTGAGAGTCACGTTTGACTGTGGATTTGGGATGCAGAATCCATGGGCTCCCTCAGGACCCCGCCCAGGCGGGCTTGCTGGGACAAGCACATGGAGGGGCAGAAGGTGCTGAATGCTCTGAGGTCAGACGCAGGAAGGTGGAAGTGGGTACCCATAAAGCTCCTAGCCTTGGAAACAGGCTGTGTACGGAGAAGGGGCCCTTCACCTGAAGTCCTGTCTGGCTTCCTAGGGAGCGGTTCCAGACCATCGCCCGGGCACTCCGTGACAGACATATCTACTGGGTTTGGAGTGGAAGCCTGTCTGCCTTCCCCCATCCCCTGGCCAGCTCTGCTCCGCGACCGGTTCCTAGCTCACACTCTGCCTGTGTTACAGGCTGTCTGCCCTTCACCCATTAACCCTTCGAGGGTTCTCTTGGGCAAAAATGTCCTGTGTCTTTGGGCATGACACCACCTTGGGTCCTTTTTTGCCACAGTAATTACATTTCAGGTTTCTCAAATCCAATGAGGGGGATCAACCCTGCTCCAGCCTTCACAGACACCCCTGAGTTTGGTTTCCTTGAGTTCCACCTTTGAGAGGTCTCTGGGTGACTCACTTTCTAAGTCCCCGATGTGGGTCTCCCTCCTCCTTCTGATCTGCTGTCCACAAGCTCATCCGTCACTGCACAGCTCTTTAGGCTTCCGGTCCACTAACCACATCTTAAAGTCTGGAGGGCAGATGTCATACAGCTGCTCCAACCCCACCTGATTATGCACATCCTTGATGGTTGTGGCCTCTATGCCCTTTCCCCACTTGCAGAGATACTCCCCAGCCAGGATGGCGACCTCCTCGTAGAGGATGCCTGACTTCTTGTGTACACCGCAAAATCATTTCCTGTATGCCACGGGGCTCAGTTCAAATTGCAGCAGCAAAGTCTGTTTGAACAAGTCATAGTCCTGTGACGGAGTAAGAATGCTCTTAATGTTTCCTCTGACTATTGTGTGAAGGTGTCCATACCTGAAGCTGTACTTTGACTCCAGGTGGGGGAGAAAGGTCACCTCACCTAGCCCGGGAAAGAGACAAAGGAAAGCAGGGGAGGGGCTAGAGAGTGAGTTTCAGTCTGAAGCTGGCTGGAGTCAGGTTGTCTCTCTGCCCCCCAAAATGGATCCAGCTGAGGGCTCGCGTTCACTGTACGGCCTGTGCTAGACCATGTACCTGTCATCTACCAAACCTCTGTTTTACTGGCTGGCTGAGAGTCACGTCTGACTGTGGAGTTGGGGTGCAGACGCACGGGCTTCCCCAGAACCCCACCTGGGTGGGCTCGCTGGGGGAAGCACACGGAGGGGCAGAAGGTGCTGAATGCTCCAAGGTCAGACCCAGGAAGGTGGAAGCTGTAACCTGTGAAGCTCCTAGCCTTGGAGATAGGTTGTTTATGGAGAGGAAGCTTCCCCCCAGAGTCCTGACTGGCTTCATAGGGAGCAGTTCCACACCATCCGCCCGGGCACTCCATGACAGTCCCCCATCTCAATACCATCCATTTGGTGTCTGAGATGGACTCATGCCTGGGGTGGCTAGCTTGTCTCGCCACTTGTAATGCCATGGCCACATTGCTATTTTCAGTGCTCTAGCTCGCTTAGTGGTAGCCTGGGTATATCCACCTAAGACAGAAATTACACCCCCCACTCTGGTATAGACATCCCGTAAAATGATGCATCTGCTGCGGTGGATGCGTGTGTGTGTGAAGTTTCCCTTGTTATTATTTTCAATTCCATTTTCTCCCTTGCAGATGTGAGCTACCATCCTAAAGACCCTGGGGTCTGGCACACTGTTACCCATTCCAGCCCTGCATTTCAGGCATAACCTATTCCCCTATGCCATTGGTCGCACTTTGCACTGGTGTAAATGAGTGCCTGAAAGGCAGGGCAAATCCAGCCCAGCAAATGGTTCCAACAGGGACTACACCCCCATAGTTTGTGTACAAGGGGCAAGGAGTTGCTGATTCCCATCCAGTTGTAAATGTCCTCTGTATGGCACTCAGAAGGTTAAATACTGTGATAGAGGAAGGCCAGGGAGCTGTGGCAGAGTGTTTGAGGGGAGATATATCAGCTCCAGGTTCATTAGGGCGTGGCTCCCTGTAGACTAGGGAAGCAGGCAGCAGGTTAATTAGGAGCATCTGCTGCCAATTAAGGCCTTAATAAAAACCCCTGCCTCAGGCAGACAGAGGTGGTTGTTTGGAAGGAGTTTGGAGGCGTTGGAGCAGAGAGCAGTTTGGAGGCGTTGGAACAGAGAGCAGTTTGGAGGAGTTGGAGCAGAGAGAGTTTAAAGAAGTGCTGTGGTGAGCTAAGAAAGACCCAGACCTTAAGTAAAGGAACACCTGGCTTGTGTAGAGAGAGGGCAGGAAGCCCCCCACAAGCTGAAGAGTAGGAGAGGGAAGTAGTCCAGGGGAAGGAGTAGCTAATCCCAGTGGTTTACCGCTATCCTCAGGGCCCCTGGGCTGGGACCCGGAGTAGAGGGTGGGCCCGGGTCCCTCCCTCTCCCCTTCTCTCCTCTAGGATACTTGTGGGACAGTTAATACCCTGTTCAGAGGCAAGAAAAAGGCTCCCTGAATTCCCCCACAAGAAGAGAAAGCGCAGGACCCATCAATATCGTGGGAGTAATTTGCCACAATACATACCAGTAAGAAATGTCTCAAGATGTGCTTGGTGCAGTTACTGAATTAACACATGGATAAGAGGGTGCAAACAATGTGATCCCTCCAAGTTCTGAGAGGATCCAAGCCTGAAACAAGATTGAGTGCCCCTCCCTGGTAACAGCCAAACTGGAGCAGGAGCAAAGGTCTACTTCCAATGCACACAAGGCAGCCACCCACACCAGATACCAACCAATATCTGACAAGTCCTTCCACCAAGCACAGGCCCTTGTGGGAAATCAAGCAGCACAGAAAACCAAAGAATACATGACCTTGATACAGATAAAAACCACTGGGGCTAATCACAATTTTCTCCCAATTTCTTCTCAGACTGGCACTGGCATTTTCATGCCCATGCAGTGGGAGGCAGGAGACTGGGCGAGACCTGTTGGCTTGATGTCCACTAGTCTTTCTCTGGCAGTGCCAGAGCCCCAGAAATTAAGCTGCTAACTGCCCTCGCTTTGTGATTGTGAAATGACCCTTATTTGTCATCGCAGCTTTCAAGCTGGTGGCAGGCAGGGTGAATGTGTCATGGAGAAAGACCCCAGTGCACAGAATGTCTGCCCTGCAGACATCACGCCAATGATGAGAGGCAACACTGGTAGGTCAGCATGAGAGTGAAGCAGGCAGCATGCCAGAATGCTTGAATATGGGCTTAAAAAACAACAGTTACTGCTCAAAATAGAGTGTGTTTGTTCCTGAAACATAAGCACCTGGGCTAAGAGGAGAACAACAGAAGGGAACAGGCAAAAGTCAAACAAAGCCAGTTGCTGAGAACAAAGGATGCTCAGAACTGCATTGTCAAGAACAGGGCCACAAGACACATGGAGGGACATGCGCCGTCACCATGGAAGCCAGCTCTATGAGGCAGATGGGTCTGCATGGAAAAACCGAGCCCCAAAACTGTGAGTTTAGGAGGAAGAGACTTTTGACTGTGGGGGAGTTCTGCCTACATTGTGCAAGTGCTGGTCAAAGCTGAGCTGCTGAGAAGTCAAATATAGAGGGGAACGTTCTCAACATCTGTCGGATTATCAGAAAAGTCCTGTGATTTTGACTCTAATTGTTTACTACTGTTGCATTTTTTTACATTATTTTTGAGTCAGAACTTTATAGGATGGTTGAGATAATGCCTGTGGCCTGAGCCAAGACCAGGGCTGGCCAGAAAACACCGAGAAACATTTTGAAACTCTGAGAAACACACAGTCCCTCACGCATCCATGTCAATAGGTGGCATATTTGGGAGGTGGGAGACCCTGCTTCAAGGCCTTGCGCTGCCTGATCTAGAGCAGCGAGGTGAACTGTAGACTCCCACAATCTGGGTAAGTGCTCCAGCCGCCAGCTAGCCCGGGCTGGTGTCTCTCCCATGCTTGGTTTCAGCAAAATGGCATTTTTTAGTTAAAAAATGTCATTGCAAACTTTTCAACCAGCTCCACCCAGGACCTCAGATGTCTCCGCATACCTGCGGGCCAGTTGTCTGCCTTGATATATTTTGGGATACTGGACTTTCTGAGTCTGAAGTTACTGGGAGAGGTGATTCTTTCTCTGCATAACTGGGCCTGATCAGAGCCCACCAGAGGTGAAAGTAAATTAACTTTCTTACCGGCACAGGGGCTTGGCTGGGGCCAGCTCTGACCCCCGGAAAGGGTGTGGCCTCGGGCGGAAGGGGCGGGGTCAGAGCCAGCCCCAGCCCAGCCCCCGTTCCGGTAAGGGGCCTCCCCCCCTCCAGGGGCCATTTAAAGGGCCTGGGGTGGTAGCGGGCTCTTTAAATAGCTCTCGGAGCCCCGCTGCCGCTTCCTTAAGCTTCCGGCAACAGGGGTCCCGTCCCCGCGGAGCCCCGTTGCCGGAGCCCTGGTGAGGCTGCGGCGGGGCTCTGGATGCAGTTTAAAGGGCCGGGGGCTGTAGCGGCGCACCGGGCTCTTTAAATAGCTCTCGGAGCCCCGCCACAGCCTCCCCAGGGCTCCGGCAGCGGGGCTCCGCGGGGACGGGACCCTGTCGCCGGAACCTTAAGGAAGCGGCAGCGGGGCACAGAGAGCTATTTAAACCGCCCGGTGCGCTGCTACAGCCCCGGGCCCTTTACGCTGCTGCCGCAGCCTCCCCCGGGCTCCCGCAGCAGTTTAAAGGGCCCGGGCGGTAGCGGCTCCTGCTCTGTCAGCAATTTAAAGGGCTTGGGGCTCCAGCCGCTGCTGGGAGCCCCAGGCCCTTTAAATTGCACCTGGGGAAGCTTATCCACCCTGGTACAGCGCATGGGCTCTTGCCAGTACGCCATACCGGGGCGTACCGGCTTACTTTCACCTCTAGAGCCCACTGGTGATGCCAGTGACCTCAGAAGGGGCGGGCTCCAATCTGCTTCTCCAAGGAGCTCTGAGAGGTTTTCCAAAGGGGAGGAATTGTCCAGACCACCATCCCCATACTATGAATGAAAGGAAGAACCCTGTGCCATCATTCACAAGGAGAGTCCTGTGACAGAGTAGGAATGCTCTTAATGGTTCCTCTGACTAGTG
The DNA here is from genome assembly GCA_032164245.1 of Sternotherus odoratus. Lineage (NCBI taxonomy): Eukaryota > Metazoa > Chordata > Testudines > Kinosternidae > Sternotherus > Sternotherus odoratus. The sequence continues at coordinate 33,743,664 of JAVMKO010000008.1, forward strand.
TGTGAAGGTGTCCATACCTGAAGCTGTAACTTGATTCCAGGTGGGGGAGAGAGGTCACCTGACCTAGCCCGGGAAAGAGACAAAGTGAAGCAGGGAGGGGCTAGCACGGGGAGTTTCTGTCTGAAGCTGGCTGGAGTCAGGCAGGGAAGGGCAGAGGAGCTATCTGGCTCCCTGCCCCCCAAAATGGATCCAGCTGAGGGCTCACGTTCACTTTATTGTCTGTGTTAGATCATGCTCCTGTTGACTAATAAACCTCTGTTTTACTGCTGGCTGAGAGTCACGTCTGACTGTGAAGTTGGGGTTCAGACCCAGGGGCTTCCTCAGGACCCTGCCTGGGCGGGCTCGCTCGGGGAAGCGCACGGAGGGGCAGAAGGTGCTGAATGCTCTGAGGTCAGACCCAGGAAGGTTGAAGCTGTAACCTGTGAGGCTCCTAGCCTTGGAGACAGGCTGTTCACAGAGAGGAAGCTTCCCCCCGGAGTCCTGCCTGGCTTCATAGGGAGCAGTTCCAGACCATCGCCCTGGGCATTCCATGACATGTCCTATGCCTCAACCTCCTGCCCCTCTCATTGGCCAGCCCAAAGGGTTAGATTTTACAGGGTGAGCTCTCCAGTTCCAAGACTGGGTCTTCTGGCATCAGCACTCTTGTTTCTCTCCATGTGCTCGCCCCAGTGAGTCCCACTGAGTTCAGCCTCCTGTGAGTAGACTTTTCACTCTTTAGGGAACAATGCACCCAGGACATATCTTTAGTGACAGCACGGCCTTTTCAAAACAAGGGAGCATTCCTTATTCCCTAGAAATCAACATCAGAGAGACTGGGTTAGCACGAGAAAGCCAAGGTCAGCGTCCATTTTAGGAGCACCCACGGACTCCGCGCCTGTGCCTGGGAGTCCTCAGGTTCAGACTCTCACAGGTCAGAGTCCATTTTAGAAAAACCCTCTGGCTCACTTTCCTCAGATCCATCTAGTCTGTGTCCTTGTCTTTGGGGGTGTCAGAGCTCAGTTCTTAATACAGCCAACTAGCACCTCTTACCTTTGTTCCCAGTTGCAGCCTCTGCTGTGACCCACATTTAGCTTCCCTGGGCTTCCCAGTCTTTCAGCAGTCCAGTCTTTAGCATTTCCATTGTCTCTCAAGGGAACTCCATTCCTAGGTACTGATTCCATTCAGGCCTTAATAAGGTCCCAAGGCAGATAGCATATGTGGCACTCTGCCCTGCCTCACTCCTCTCCCCCTCAGGAGAAATCAAACCCTTTACTCCCAGCAGGCAGCAATACACATGGGTGGGTAAACTGAGTCATGCTTATTCACCAAAATACTATTAAAATGCCTGCATTCTCCTCATACTGCTTCTGGCTTGCTTTTGGCTCCTGACTCGTTTGCCTGCAGTTGCTGCTGGCCTCTGGCTGTGCATTCCCCCATGCCTGACAAAAAGGCCTGTGCTTCCTTCACCATCAGGATGGGGGAGCCCAGTAACATGCACCATCTAAGGCTATGTCTACACCACAGAGCATTGAATATCTGCGTCAATAAGCCCACCGGCTAATGTGTGCAACCACTGGCTAGCTTCCTGAAGCTGAATGAAATGACGAGAGTCACGACAAAGACCCTGCATAGACACCAACCTTTTAGATTTTGCTTCCTTGTTCCTGTTTGTTTAGTAGAGGAGCATTCTTGTACTTGTTTTGAACTCCAGCAGATGGTTGGGAGTGAGCATGTGTGTATGTGTGCGTGGATAGAATCGCAGACACTTGCTGAGGATGGTGCCTATGGAATAGTTTCTCAGCTACCTAAACCAGCCCTAGATTAAAAGAGCCTCGTATCTAAAAGATCACACACATACACACACACATTGCCTGGGTTAGGAGCTGTATGTTTAATCCAAATAACCCATGCTATTCCCCCCTAGATTCATCATTTGAATGTTTAATGAACTAAGCTGTGAGGTCCTGAATTTCATTGGAAGGTTCATAGTGGCCGTGTGCTGGGGAGAGAAGGGATTGGCACTTGTGTCGGAATGGAAATGCTCTTAATGTTTTCTCTGGATAGTGTGTGGGTACCTCAGTTTCCCCAATGCATTTCTTGAATGTCTATGTGGAGGGATAAGGGTACGTAGTTGGTGCAGAGCAGAGGACAGCGTAAGCAAGTAGCCGACGCCCTGTCTTGGGGCCTGTCCCTTCCCCCTCTCTGCAAGGTGTCAGCTGAAACTGTTGGAGGGAGGTCAGGTGATATTTCCTGCCCGGGAAAGAGACAAAAGAAAACAGGGGAGGGGCTGGAGTGTGGAGTTTTAGTCTGGATCTGGCTGGGGACAGGCGAAGAGCTACAGGCAGGCTCTGCCTGGCTCTTTGGCCCCCAAAATGGACCCAGTGGAGGGGTCGCGTTCACTCTACCTAGATTATGTTCCTGTCATCTAATAAACCTCTGTTTTATAGGCTGGCTGAGAGTCACGTCTGACTGTGGAGTTGGGATGCAGGACCCCCGGGTGCAGGACCCCGCCTGGGCGGGCTTGCTGAGGGGAAGCGCACAGAGGGGCAGAAGGTGCTGAATGCTCTGAGGTCAGGCCCAGGAAGGTGGAAGCTGTAACCTGTGAAGCTCCTAGCCTTGGAGACTGGCTGCTCACGGAGAGGAAGCTTTGCCCCCGAGTCCTGACTGGCTTTGTAGGGAGCAGTTCCAGACCATCGCCCCTGGCACTTCATGACACTCCCATCATTTGGGCAGGCTGCTTACCTGGTGTCAGAGCAGCACTCCCAACATTAGCTTCAATCCAGGAGTGATCTTGCCCTCCCAAGTTAGCTCTTTGGCTGGCCCCTGTGACTTAATCAATCTGATCATGACATTAATCTGATGATTTGCTGTTACCCATTTCCCTGGGGTTTGATTGGTCTATCTGCACTCCAGGATTTGGTTCCCTCACTTAGTTTTGTTAATAAAACACAGCATTGGAAACTGTGTGGTCTGGAAACTTCCTTCCTCCTGTGAGGGTCTGAACCTGAGGAGTCCCAGGCATAGGCGCCGACTCCGTGGGTGCTCCAGGGCTGGAGAACCCACAGAGAAAAATTGATGGGTTCACAGGCAGCTCCCCTCTCTGCCCCAGCTCACCTCTGCTTCACCTCCTCTCCTGAGCACTTGACCTTCCCCCCTTCCCCTCCCAGAACTTCCTCCAGAAAACAGTTGTTGGGAAAGAGGGGGGAAGAGGGGGAGCGTGGCATGCTCAAAGGAAGAGGTGGGGCCAAGGTGGGGATTTAGGGAGGGGTCCAATAGGGGTAGAGAGGGGGAGGAGTTGGGGTGGGGACTTTGGGGAAGGGGTTGGAATCGGGGTGGGGAATGGGGGGTTGGAAGTGGTGGAGTTGGGGCGTGGCCAGGAGCAGGGCAGGGCACGAACACCCACCGTGGCGAAGTTGGTGCCTAATGTCCCAGGGCAAAGATTCACCCAGTGGTTATCCATGGAATGGCCCTAGGGTCCTCCCAAGACCAGGGCCAAAGATGGGCCTTGAGGGAGTGCTGGCTTCTGTATTAATCACTTGCTGGGTTGTGATGGTGCTGTTCCTGGTGGGATCCAACTGTGAGTGTCAGATCAGGACAGATTGGGCTGTAGTTGCCCCTTTGGAAGCAAAGCTGGGGTTTCTTCACACTAAAGCAAACCAAACCAGCTAAACAGAAAAGACTTTGGTTTCACCCCACTGGCTAACCACAAGTCACACAAGCAATCCCCTTAAGACACTCCAGATTCCCAGTATCACCACCAGCAGCCACCTGTCCTGGGGACCAATGGTTATGAAAACCAATCTCCCAAACAAAGAAAACGGTTCTCCCCAATTCCAAGGAATCAGGCCCCAGCCCCAGGTCAATACACAAATTAGATCTTCCCACAAATCACGCTATTGCCAATCCTTTAGAATCTAAAATTTAAAGGTTTATTGTATAAGGAAAAAGGTATAGGTGAGGGTTAGGAAAGGTTAAAAGAAATCAATTACATGCAGTAATGGTACATCTCTTGGTTCAGTCTTGCAGCTGTAGAAGAAACTGCAGGTTTCAATCAAAGTCTTTGGAAAGCATCCCCTTCAGAGATGGGTCAGCACCTTTGTCCAGAGTTCCCTGAGAAGCAAAGTTCCATCCAAAGCTGGAAACAAGGCAGGCTGAAGGCTGGAGGTAGATGACAAAATGGGGGATGTTCTTCTAGGCTTTATAGACTTCCTCCTCTGGGTGAAGACCCTCCTCCTCCTTATGCAGAGTCTGGCTGCAAACTGAAGGTTCACAGCCACATGGTCCTATTACCAGACTCTCAATGATTCAGTTTTTGCTCAGGCATGTCCCATACCTGGGGAGGCTCCTCTCCTCGGGTGTGGACACAGTTCATTGTGCAGTTGATGGCCCTTTAATGGGCTCGAGTTAGCACCAGCCTGTCTGAGATTTCACAGGAGCCAAGCCTAAGTTTGAAGTACAGGCACCTTTTATCCAATATCCATAACTTCAGTTCCAAAATAGATACACACATATGGTCATAGACACCTGTTATGACCCCCTTCACATAATATTTGGTACCCCAATGATCTATATGGTACCAAATTATTCCAGTAACGTGACATGGATAAACAACATGGTGTTCAGACCTTGGAGGGCCTGGGCTGATGGACACAAGCTAGGAACCTAAAGACTGAGCAGTTCCCCAGCAAAAGTCTAGTCCCCTCACACTATGGGAACTGCCTGATGTGGGGAGGAAAATGCTCCATTGTTATGGGAACTGCTCAGTGCAGAGTGGGGAACACTCATTGCTGTAGGAGCCACCCAGCACGGAACAGGTGATAGGCCCTGTCACTATGGCAACTGCCCAGTCAGAGGATGGAATTAAACACCTTGTCACTATGGAAAAAGCCCAACATGGGATGGGACTATATACCCTGTCGCTATGGGAACTGCCCAGCATGGGGATGGGATTAAACACCCTGTCACTATGCAGAAGGGACAAAGAGTCCAGTGGCACCTTAAAGACTAACTAAAGTATTGAAGCATAAGCTTTCGTGGGCTAATACCCACTTCGTCGGATGCAAGCCTGTCACTATGGGAACTGCCCAGAGTGGAGGGGGAAAGTTCCATTGCTCTAGAAGCAGCCACGGATGGCTTATGGGGGAATGCCCCCTCCTTAGGAGAGCTGCTTGACAGAGGCAGGATGCCACCTCTTGAGCTGCAAGGGACCTGGGTGCCCTGCGGTCCTGCCCCTCTGTCCCAGCCCTTCCCAGGGTAGTTCTGAAAATGCGCGTTTTGCTTTTCGAAGGGGTTTGGTTTTGATGACTCTGCACAGGGAAGTACTGAGTGCTCCTGACCTGGATTGTGCTGCATTGTTTCCCTGGCCCCTTGCAGGGCAGCCCTCGCCTTCCCCACCCCAGCAGCGTTTTCTTGGCCTAAGCAATAAAGCAGTTTTGCAAGCAAAAAGCCCTGATTTGCTTGTTTTAAATATCGAACAGATGGGCAGCAGAGTGCAATGCGGAGCGAACGCTGCTCTCATAGACTCAGCAAGATCCGTGCACACAGGAAGGAGCAGAAAGGGCCTTGCAGAATGCTTTCTCCTCCCCTGCCCAGCGTAGGCTCTGCTCTACTGCTGTCCAGCCCGCCATTCGCCAGTGCCACATCACATGGCAGAGAACAGCTGTTGCTGATGGATGCAGATGGACATGGGCCTTGAGAAAGCCCTGAGCTATGGGTTATGCATGGTTCAGAGACTGAGCCGCACGCCCCGGAATCTTGCCCAGGAAAAGGCATAGTCCAGGAGAAATGGGAGAGAGAGTCACCAAGTGCTGAGGGACACGGGGCTATGCGAGACTCACAAGGCCAGAGAGAGCCTCTGAGGGGAAGCCGGCGGGAGGTATGGGACAGGGGCTCTGAGCGGGGGCTATGTTAGCTGGAGTCAGAAGATTAATCCCCCTCCCCCTTAGCGCCTCTGGACACTGCGTGATTGGTAGACGCTCTTTAGAAATGAGAGGCAACTGTGGGCACTTTGGGGGGGGGGGGGAGGACACAGTGCATTATGTCACAGGCACTGAGATTGTTAGTGGCATCTCTGCCGTGGGGGGGATTAGCTCCACCAGATAGGCACTTGCCCACTTCCCCCTGGCACCCAGTGCTGGAGGCTGTGCAACCGTCACTGCCACTTGGTCTCTGTCCCCAAGAGCGGGGCTAACTTTGAAGCCACATTTGGAGGCTGACAGGAACCCGGTGTGGCTCAGCAGTTGTTGCTGGGGTGGTCGCCTCCCCCTGCCAGCCAGCTCTGCCAGGCCTCTCAGGCAGGGGACGGGGAGGGCGATGGCTCCATTTATGGCTGTGAGTGCTTGGGACACAGCACTGTCTGCATTCCCCCAGCCATGTGGGCCCAGTGCCCAGCTCAGGGAGCACGCAGCGCCTGCCTGGACCCCAGAGGGTGAGTGTGGGGTGCTTGCCAAAGAAATCCTGCTGAGCTGTGCCGGACTGAGCTCTACAAATGAGACGGCTTCACTGCAGGACCCCACCAGGTAGTGTGACAAGCCCAGTCCTACTCTGTACCACAGCAGGGGCAGGGCAGCTCCCTGCTACCAGCAGAAAAGCCAGCCATGCCTGCACCCAGCACTCTGCTTGTGAACAGCACACTGCAGGAGGAGAGCGGCAGCCCCTTCTCGAGGCACACAGTTCTCAGGCCAGACATCCCCACTCCGCTGCCCCTCTCAGGGCCTCAGAACTTGTCACCCCCTCGCCAGGGCTCTGCCTCTCCCTCAGCCAGCGATTCCTTCCCCCCCCCCCCCGCCCCCCCCATGTCCCACTCCCACAGCTGGAGATTTCAGTCCCCTGGCCAAGGCTCTGCTCCTCCCCCGGCCTGGAAGGGTCCATTCCCCTCCTCCTTCCAGCGTTCACGGGCAAGGTGTGGTCTCTGTTCCTGGGCGCCCTGTGCTGTTCCCCAGCAGTGCTGCTTGCCTGCGGTTTCCCTCGCTGCAAGGGAACGCGCTGAATAATTAAAACAAAAAGTGATAATGAAGAAAGGTAACAGGGAAGAAGGGGAAGAACTGCGATGTTAGAAAGTTTTCTGGAGATGCCAATGTGAGGAGCGCTTTGATGGGCAGCTCCTTTGATCAGCGCTCTGAATATAGCCCTCACGTTTCCCTGTGTGAGCCCGCTGCCTAATTACCAAGCAGCAGGGCTGCTTGCCGTCCTTGGCACGTTGCTGTAATAGATTTCGCTGAGTTCCCAGCCCTGGAAGGACATTGATTCTCCCTGCAGCCATAGGCTCAGGCGAAACATTGCGGCCCATCGATTTTTTTAAAGAAAGATTTTCTTTATTTTCATTAAATCATTAATCAGGGAGAAATCTACATCTGGATCATTTCCGTGCCTGGAGAGAATGGGAAGAAAGTTCTATTGCCATAGAAACCGTTTCCTATCATATTAAGCCTTGGATCAGTCCCTCTCTTGTCAAAAGGCCTAATTGTTGCCCCGATCTCCGCTGCTCAATTAGCAGTGATGGCTCCCTTCAAGTTAATTGCTGGAGATGGGAGGAAGTAGGACAAATGTAACCTTTGAGATGAAAAGACTTTTTTTTCCATTCCTTAGCTTTTTTTGCTCCAACACACTTCAACACACTCAGATCTCTGCTGAGACTGCAGCTGTGGGCGGGAGGAGAACTTGCTGTCCATTGCAGGAGGGCTGAGAGATGGACTCCAGGTGCTTCTCTCCTCCCCCATTGTGGGGACCCCTCTCAGTCCTTCCCCCTCCCACCAGGAACCCTCTCCAGAGCCCGTTGTAAGGGGCACTCAACATTACTACTTTCCCTAGACTGGCTCCGTAATCCGGAGCCATAAATTCCCCCTCAGCTCTAGGAGCCTCTTACACTATCTCCCAGACGTGCAGGGGAAGGTTTCCAAAGGCACCAATGGCAGGCGGATGCCTAACTCAATAGACTCCCAAGGCCTTGAAAATCTTCCTTAGCCCCCTACGCCTCCCAGCTGGGGGAGATGACATCATGGAATATCAGGGTCGGAAGGGACCTCAAGGAGGTCATCTAGTCCAACCCCCATCTGCAAGCCAATCACATGACAGGCAGGGAAGTCAGTGAAGAACCTCACTGCAGCCTACCTCTGCCTCGCTATATGGCAGGATGTCCCACCACATGCTCTTTCAGTGACTTTCTGCACCTGCCGGGATGCATAATGCTTGTGGCGACCAGCTGGGATTGTAGGGAAGGTGCAGTTGTGTTGCCCTCTGTTGTAGCATTTGCTGAACAGTAAGTTCTGTTGCCCAGTGTTACCCAGTTTCTCCTTCAGTACAACAGGCTAACCCCCCAGGGAATGTTAGCTCCGAATTTCCTGACTTTCCACCTCTCAGCCTCCTATCAGAGGGTCTTGAGTAGGGAGAGGCTGTACTGTCTAATGATTACAACAGGGGACTTTGGGGTTCCATTCCTGCCTAGCTACTGACTCCCTGTGTGAACTTGGCATGTCCCCCGACCTCCCTGGCCTTGTGCATTCTTCTAAACACTTTCCACCATTGCAGCAGCCCAAGACTAGCTGAGCCCAGACCTGCTGCTGCTATTGGGCCTGTGTGACGGTGCTGTTCCTGGTGGGATCTAACTGAGAGTGCCAAATCAGGACAAATTGCTTCCAAAAGGGCAACTAGAGCCCAAAGCTGGGGTTTCTCCACCTCTAAGGCAAACTAAACCAGCCAAACAGAAAAGACTTTGGTTTCGCCCCACTGGCTAGCCACAAGTCCCACAAGCAATTCCCTTAGACACTTCAGCTTCCCAATATCACCACCAGCAGCCACCTGTCCTGGGGACCAATGGTTATGAAAACCAATACCCCAAATAAAGAAAACGGTTCTCCCCAATTCCAAATAATCAGACCTCAGACACAGGTCAATATGCAAATCAAATCTTACCCACAAATCACACTGTTGCCAATCCTCTAGAATCTAAAATCTAAAGGTTTATTATACAAGGAAAAAGAGATAGGTGAGGGTTAGGAATGGTTAAAGGAAATCAATTACATGCAGTAATGGCAAATCTCTTGGTTCAGGCTTGTATCAGTGGTAGAATGAACTGCAGGTTCAAATCAAAGTCTCTGGAATTCATCCCCTCCAGGGATGGGTCAAACAGTCCTTTGTTCAGAGCTTCCATGTGTAGCAAAGTCCCATTAGGAGCAAGGCTGGAGACTGGAGACTGAAGACTGAAGACCAGATGGAGGCTGCAGCAGGTTTATTTATAGATTTCCACAGATGCAAGAACCTCTTTGTTCCTGCCCTGAAAAATCCAGCCCCATGAAGTTCTGGAGTTACATGGGCAGATCATATGACCATGCATGACTCAGGATTCATGGGTGGCGGCTATTACTGACCATCTACCTTGCATGTCCCTGGTAGATTTCTCATGTGGATTGGAGCATTCCAAGCTCCCAACGAGTCCATTGTATAGCTGATAGTCCTCAATGGGGCATCAAGCATGGTAAGCAAAGCTAACACCAAGGGTTCTGGAATGTCCCCAACAGCATAGCACAATATTTGGAAAGACCGACAGTATAGAGTCAATATTTACAATTTCAGCTACAACAATGATACACACATCCCAATGGCATAGTCATAATCAGCAGACACCTGGACCTGGTCATAGACACTTTATATGACCTCCTTCACATAAGATTTGGTGCCACTACAGGACCTTGGTTGCACCAATGATTTATATGATCCCAAATAATTTCAGTAACGTGACAGCCTGCACTGAGCCGCTGGGAAGAATGCTGGTGGCCCGTTTACACCAGTGCTACTATTGCTACCTCAGTGGCACTGTGAGGGGGGAGGGGGGCACTTGCTGGATAGCCCTAGGGCAGAGACAGCCTCTGCACCTTAGGGGACTGTCCCCTGAGCTGGCACATCACTGACCTGTCTTGGGGTTGTGTGGCTCCTTAGCTACTGTCCTCAGCTGGATGGTGCTATGGGTGTGCAAAGTTCTGTGCTAAGCTCCTGGCTGAATGGGCTCATGGCTGTTTCCTTGCCTGCCTGGTAGTATCCAGGCCATCAGGACTAGTTACTACCAGTGCCAAGTTCAGAGCCCCTGGGACGCTTGTTCTGCTCAGTGACTGGATGCAGGGCTGGGAAGGCCGGTTCCTGAAGGCAGCTATCACAGGGTGTCCATCATTGAATACAGTTCTCCATTGGAGCCCCATCAATAGGGTCACCAAGGAAGGTCTAGAGCTTGACATGTCCCATGGCCCTGTCCTGATGCTGGTTAGTGAAAGTGGACGCCGTCCTCCCCTGGAGAGTTCTGGCTGCTCACCTCGGGGTGGCTCAGCATAAGGGTGAGACCTACTGTCCAAGGGACCCAAGCGTCCTGACACCTCATTCCAATGGAAGGAGCCGAGGCAGCTGCCAGGTCTCTGGGGTAAGCTAAGCTCACAGAACCTGCTAGGCAACTCCCAGACAGCCTCTGCTCCCTTGGCACTATCAGCTATTCACTAGAGCCCTGTGTGATGGGTTGGGATCACAGAAACCCACTTAGAAGCTGCCACCCGATGTGCCAAGGCTAATCCTGCCTCAGTTTCCCTGCCCAAACAGCTTAGGACCTCAGTACCCTGCCAGGTCTGAGCCACGTCCCCCAACAGCTATGGGCTTTCCTGGAAACAGGCAGGAGGTATTATTACCTCTGGCACTCAGATGCTCAACTCCCAATGGGGTCAAACCCTGAATAAAATTTGTTTTGCCCTGTATAAAGCTTATACAGGGCAAACTCATAGATTGTTTGCCATCTATAACAATGATAGAGAGATATGCACAGCTGTTTGCCCCCCCCCCCCCAGGTATCAACACCTACTCCAGGTTAATTAATAAGTAAAAAAGTGATTTTAATAAAGACAGCAAGTAGGATTTAAGTGCTTCCAAGTAGTAACAGACAGAACAAAGTGAATTACCAAATAAAATAAAATAGAATACGCAGATCTAACACTAATACAGTAAAAAGCCTCACCTTCAGATATTTCAGTGAATTTCTTCTTTCAGGCTAAACTCCCTTTTAGCCTGGGTCCAGCAATCACTCACACACACCCTGCAGTTACTGTCCTTTGTTCCAGTTTCTTTCAGGTATCCTTGGGAGGGTGGAGAGGCTGTTCTTTGAGCCAGCTGAAGACAACATAGAGGGGCCTCTCCAGGGTTTATATGGACTTCCTCTTGTGGGTGGAGACCCCCTCCTCCTTCCTATGCAGAATCCAGTTGTAAAATGGAGTTTCAGAGCACATGGTCCAGTCACATGTTTGAGCCAGACTCCATTCATTACCAGCCAGGCCACATTCCTGGAGAAGCTCGGGTGTGGATGGGCGTCTACAAAGTTCATTGTTAGCTTGATTGGTTCTTCATTGGGCTTAACTGAGAATAGTTTTTTCTCAGAGAGCTGCTCAGCTGCTTTCCAAAGTCTACATACAACTAACCAAGGACATAGCCAATATTCATAACTCTGAATACAAAACAGACACATACATACAAACAGATCCAGTGGATCATTACCTTTACATAGATATGTTACATGGCATATGTAGTAAAACCATATTCCAGTAATGTCATACATATATTTATAGGCACCCCCCAATAAAGCCTTATGGGGTACACCGTCACACCCAGCACCCCTATTCTCCTCATGCTGGGAAAAGCTCTGCCAACTTCTCCTGAGCCCACTCAGATCTATCAAGCCTATTGAGGATCCAGCACGGTATATCCAAGTGCTCCTGGGATGGGGCAGGTTTTACCCCATTACCCCAGAGCAGGGGGGTTGCGGGAGGGTGTCCTGCTCACACAGAGGTTGCAGAGTTCCCTGTCACGTCTGCTAAAGCCTTGTGCTAATCCCAGCCTGTCCCCTGGCACTGAGAGGCGCACTCGCCTGGTGCAGGCAGCCAGTGGCCAGCGCATAGTTCCACTGGTGCCCTGTGCCCCTGCCCTTTGCTCCCAGCTGGGTCTGCCATGGCTTGTGGCTGAGGAAGGCTGAGGGCCCAGGCCCAGCAGGCAGTGGTATATTCCACCAGGGCCACAGGTTCCTCACTCTCCTCGAGCGCAGCACCGTGTCCCAGCAGAGCTCTGGGCAGCTGGAGGGTCCTGCTGTGATGTTGAACTCCATATGTTTGATGGAAATATGCTGATGAGTGTGAATATGATGTAACTGGAATATGCTTTATGCAAAAGGTCTCTTGTAAGGTATCATTACAAAGGTTATAACCTACTGAATATATTCCTCCTATTTGTATGCATGTATCATTCTTGTATCTGAAGCTAGAAATATGAAGCATAATTCTGAGGTCCTATTGTAAAGTGTGGGCCATTAAGGGTGGTTTAGAATCTTGATGTCTCTTATTGACTAGGACAATTGGTTGTAAATGGTTTATTTACTTGGAATTCTTCCTGTGGATGTGTGGGCCAAGGCCAACCCAAGATGAATGGAGACTAGGGGTCTTACAGTGACATGTGACCATGTCACATGATACTGGAATCCATCTTAAGTCTTGTACTTTTCCACTGATGAGGCAGAGGAGGGGACAAGCACAGACAAAAGATTCCCACCTTGTGCCAAAGCTATACAAGGGGGTGGAGCAGAACAAAAGGGGCTGCCAGTCATTAGAAAACTCCTGCTTACCACCTGAGATGTCTGCTGGAACTAACAAGAACTCTACCAGGGAAAAGGACTGGGCCCAGACTAATAAGGAGTCTAGTCTGTGAAAGAATCTTATTGGAACATCTCTGAGGGTGAGATATTACCCGTAATCAGTTTCTTAATGTATTAAGCCTAGACCTCCGTGGTTTTGCTTTATTTTGCCGGGTGATTTACACTGTTCTGTCTGTTATTACTTGAGATCACTTCAATCCTACTTTTTATACTTAATAAACCCAGAGTAAGTGATTAATATGCGGGGGAGAAAACAGCTGTGCATATCTCTCTATCAGTGTTACAGAGGGCGGATAATTTATGAGTTTACCCTGTATACGCTTTATACAGAGTAAAACAGATTTATTTGGGGTTTGGATCCCATTGGAAGCTGGGTGTTTGCGTGCTGGAGACAGTTAACCCGCTGAGCTGTTTTCAGTTAAGTCTGCAGCGTTGGGGGCATGGACCAGACCTGAGTCTGTGTTGCAGCAGGCTAGCATGTCTGGCTTAACAAGACAGGGTTCTGGAAATCCCAAACTGGAAGAGAAAACGGGCTCAGAGGTAATTTCAGCACATCAGATGACAGTCCCAAGGGGGTCTCTGTGACCAAGCCCGTCACACCTGCTGAAGAGCATAAAGGCAGGACATGGATGGGCCTGCAGAGTGTGGCTGAGAGCAGTAGATGGAACCTGGCACACGGTACCATGAGAGGAGCCCCAGGGCCCCACTGCCCAGGGCTACCCGGGGCAGGTGGAATGTTGGTGGATCTTATTGGCCTTGCAACTGCACCCCTTCAACATCCAGCTACATGGCTGGGTGGTGGGCTCCACAGGTGCTGGGCAGAGAAGAATCTTCTATTGACTGTGAATTTACCATCCACTGATTTCATGGTGCAACCCCTAAGGAGACAGGGTAAAGGAGTCTCTCATCAGCCGTCACTCTACCCTTCCTCCTCATGGGCTGCTCCCCCATCCCCTCCAGACTGGGAGTTTCCCCTCACATGGAAATACTTGTGGGGCCTCTGATCATCACCTTGCAATCACCACAGCTGGGCATGGTGAGCCACACAAGGCCAGTTCGGTGGCATCTCTCTTAAAGCGTGTCGGGATCTTCACTGGACAGGTGCTGGGGAAAGGCAGCTGCATTATGAATGCACTCAAGCATCCCATTGGCTTTGTGAAATGGGGCTGCACGCTGCTCCAATGAGCCACCCATGCTGATCTGCAAGACATTTTCCTCGGGGGAGACTAGCATGGTCCATTGCAGTCACCAAAGTCCTATGGGACCTTAAAGACTAACTATAAAGTTTTGAAGCATAAGCTTTCATGGGCTAATACCCACTTCGTCGGATGCAAGCAGGACATGATGCGAGTTTGTCACTGGGCAGTCTCTCTCACTCAGCCGAGTCACATTTCAGCTGCCATAGTGCTTCCCAGTCCCTGCGCCCATCAACTCACCAGCCTCGCTAGTTCCCAGCGAACTGAGGAACTTGGGGTCAGCAGCAACGCTGTCCAAGCTGCAGCCCCTGCCGGTGCCTGGCTGCAGGCGCAGCGGCTCCAGCTTGGCAGTGTGCTTGTGCTCTGTTTAGATAGCACCGCTACGGATGCAGCTCCCTGAGCAGCTCTATACAAACTGCATTTTACCTCTCACGAAACAAAGCTGTGAGCAGAAGCAAAGCCTGGCTGATATACTGCTAATGATATGCAAATTGATACAAAATATATACAAACAGGGTGCCACAAGCCTGGGGTTCCCCAGACCTGAACAGATAGGAGGCTGTATTGACATGCTCCACGAGGGAGCCTGGGTCAGTCCCCGAAGGTCTTGAGACAGAGCCGCAGCCATTCCAAGGCACAGCTTCAACTTGGCAAGGTTCCCATCTCTGATACTGAATGCACAAAGCAGCTCCAGCACTCGGAGCTCAGAGCATGCAGCTCCTTAGCTTTGTGGTTCAGCGGAGCTGGGTGAGCTACTGGTCAGGAGCTTAGCCCCTCTCCTGAGTCAGACCGGCCCTGATCACATGCCGAGATAGCCAGTAGTCGCATGTCTTTGGCCAATGGTTCGGGTGAATATTTTTCATGAGCTTTCTGTTCCTTGCCATTGGCTCCAGATGCTGGGGGACACTCGTGAGAGAGGAGAATAACCAGAGGCTAGTGCACCATTTAGGGAAATTGTACAGGTGGGTAAACAGTCCTATTCCAGTGTGTGAAAGCTGCAGGTTCATGGCCTTTTTCAGGGGTGCCTGGCAGCCAGACAGGCTGATGAGCCACAGAGGAACCAGCTCAGTGTTATAGGGGAGGGATAGCTCAGTGGTTTGAGCATTGGCCTGCTAAACGCAGGGCTCTTAGTTCAGTCCTTGAGGCGGCCAGTTAGGGCTATGGGGTAAAAACAGGGATTGGTCCTGCTTGAGCAGGGGGTGGGAATAGATGATCTCCTGAGGTCCCTTGCAGCTCTGAGATTCTATGATTCCAAAGAATGATTACCTTGCAACAAAAGGTATGCCTGCCGAGATCCACTCTCACCCTCCCTTAGTCCCTGCTTCTTTGCCAGTCTCCTTTGCCCAGACCCAGGGTAGCTCCCACTACAGGTGCAGATTGGTGCTGCCTGGGAATGGTCGAAACTGTTCTGGGCCCACACCATGTGGCTGGACTTCAGCAGCGGAGTCTATGGAGACCCTCTGCCCTGTTATATATATATATAATATAAATATATATTGTCTCTACTTACCCATAAGGGCAGGTCTAGGGGGAAAACTAGCAAAGGAGGGATAGCTCAGTGGTTTGAGCATTGGCCTGCTAAAACCAGGGTTGTGAGTTCAATCCTTGAGGGGCCATTTAGGGATCTGGGGCAAAATATCTATCGGGGACAGCACTTGGTCCTGCTAGTGTAGGTGGGGGACTTGACTTGATGACCTTTCAAGGTCCTTCCAGCTCTATGAGATAGGTATATCTCCATATATTGCTCTGAGCATGGTTATGCCTCTGTATTTGTACAGCCCACTGGTCTGACCCAGTACAGCTGTTTCTATGCTCTTAGCCAAGCCCTAAGCATGGAGCTTTTGACAGTGGATTCCTTGCCATCACTAGTGCAAAGGGCCACCAGTGGAGGTGGAACGGACACAGGACCTGTTTGCATTTTCATCTCTTCTCAGTGGAAATGAGCCCCTAAAGCTCAGGCAGATGCTGATGGCCCTGCCAGCCGAGTGCTATGCACGGTGACTTCAAGCCTCTGGTGAGACGGTCACTAAGGAGGGCTGATGGAGGAATCCCCAGAGGAACGGCGAGTGGGGAAGGAGCTCAGCTCAGTGCGGTAACAGAGCTGGGAGCGGGGGCAGAAGCTGGTGGCCCAGCGAGGAGAGAACTTCTGATGCACATGCAGACAGCCCCCCCCACCCCACCCCTGAAGCCCATGTCTGATTCCCCTCCACACCGACTGGGCTCGCAGCTGGTGCAGCTATCTCCACTCTGAAGTTTCTGACATATCTGCAATTAAAAGCTCACCCTGAACATTGCATTAATGTCAAGCTTGCATCTGCTTTTGCACGCGCCAGGTAAGGAGGGGCCGGCAGGCTCAGGGAGGGATCACACGTGGCAGCTTTTAATAGAAATGCACTCGCCTGTCACTGGCGTCTCCTAATTTTTCTGGAAATGTTTGCTAATTGCCAGTGCTGGCGGTTGTGTTGCAGGCGCGACATTCCCCCTTGCCGCCCGTTTCCTCCGCCCACTTCACCCCACCCTCAAACTAGAAGCCACAACTTGTGACTTTGGGAAGGCGGTGTCACCTATAGGCCAGAGCACCGGCCTGGGATCTGTCCCTCTCTCTGCCTAGACAAGTCACCTCACCTCCGCACCACTTTCCTCGCCTATCAGTGGGGTGATGCCTTCTTTGCAGGCACAGCTGGGAGGGCTTATTTCTTTCTCTTAGCCCCCTTGGTTAAGGTACAGTTAGGGTTAGAGTTGCTAAGTGCAATTCTCTCTCACACCCCATACATGCCCCTAGACATTTGGTCCTACAGAGATCACAAGCTAAGGCCACGCAAACCCCAACCTCCAGGCCCAGTTCTTACACCCAGAAGTCTTCTCAGTGGCCAGCATCCTCTGCCCTTAGGCCTGTGTGACTGAGGTTGGGACTGATCCAAACTGCTATGGCAGCCAGCAGTGACAATCCTGGGGCTTATTTTATTGGTATTCCCTTTAAAGTGCAAGGGCAAAATATTATGACCACACCGTGAGCTGCACATGCCCTAACAATACGATCAGGGTTTCGTTACAGAAGGAAGCAGTGACAGAAATTGGCCTCTGATGAGATGGGCTGAGATTCAAGCGCTAACACCTGCAATAACTCACAGGGAACATCGCCTGGAGCCAGACAGCATATGTTCAACTCCAGCTTCTTGCTTTCCTGCTCGACTGTACAAGGCTTTTATTGCCTGCAATCCCAGGGGACAGAAAAGCTTTAACGCCTATGTGCTGAATGCGCCTCTTCACCTCCTACTTGGAAGATGCCGTCCACAGCACCCCAGCTTGGAAACGGCTTTCTGGATTGCAGCAGGGATGGGAAGGGGAGAGAGGGTGGCAGGGGGTAAGCCTGAATTGCCAACATTCGCTGGCGCCCCCAGAAGCACCATGCGAACAGGAGGAGATGCTGTTTGTCCTGCTGGGTTGCTCCAATGCCTTGTGCTGCGGGTGTTCATGACAGAGCAGGGTGTGGCTATGGCAGGCCGGGAGGATTCAGTGGGTCTGGGGCAAAGCAATTTCACGCCTTTTTAATTTTTTCTCACCCGGCAGCGCTCCGGGTCTTCGCCGGCGGGTCCTTCACTCGCTCTGGGTGTGTTCGGTGGCACTGAAGAACCCGCCACCGAAGTGCTGCCGAAAACCCGGAGTGCCGCCCCATCTGTAAAGCTCCGCCGGGTATTACTTTCACATGGGGGCCCCAGCGGGGCCTGGGGCATATTGCTCCACTTGCCCCCTCTCCCCTGGGTCAGGTGCTTCATCCCAGGGGCTGAATAGCAACCCAAACCTGCTGCATGCACTGCCGGGGCGGTTGGGATCAGTGGATGCTCTGCCCTCGCCCTGATGACCTGTGCCCCCAGACACCCTTCCCAGGCTGTGGGAGGCAGCTCACAGTGCCCAGCCTTGCCTGCTCCTCACCCTCCCACAGAACAAGGAGTACGAGTGCACCACACTCCTTGGGTTTCTGCTCTACCCTGCAGATGTCCCCAGTCTGCCAGTCTGGGTCTCCCTCCATCCACTCCTGCCCCTCCATCTTGGTCAAGCAGCTGACGTCAGAGGTGGAGACGGAAGCGTTTCTTTTGCTGACACTGGGATTGCCACTTCCCCTGGCTCCTGGAGCTGGTGATGGCTGGCGGGGAGGCGATAGCATCTATAACCAGGGATCCATGGTGTGACGGAGTAGGAATGTTCTTAATCGTTCCTCTGACTCTTGTGTGAAGGTGTCCATACCTGAAGTTGTAATTTGCCTCCAGGTGACGGAGAGAGGTCAGCTGACCTGGCCTATCCCGGGAATGAAACAAAGGAAAGCAGGGGAGGGGCTGGAGAGTGAGTTTCACTCTGGATCTGACTGGGGGCAGGTGAAGAGCTGCAGGCAGGCTCGGCCTGACTCTTTGGCCCCCAAAATGGACCCAGCAGAGGGGTCGCGTCCGCTCTCCCTAGGTTATGTTCCTGTCATCTAATAAACCTCTGTTTTACCGGCTGGCTGAGAGTCACATCTGACTGTGGATCTGGGGTGCAGACCCTGCCTGGGTGGGCTCGCCTGGGGGAAGCGCACAGAGGGGAAGAAGGTGCTGAATGCTCTGAGGTCAGACCCAGGAAGGTGGAAGTGGGAACCTGTAAACCTCCTAGCCTTGGAGACAGGCTGTGTACAGAGAGAGGAGGCTTTCCCCCGGAGTCCTGACTGGCTTCATAGGGAGCAGGTTCCAGTTGGGCGCCAGGCTCTGAGCCCTGGATGGTTCCCTGCTGCCGAGCCCCTGCCGCGTGACAGGCTGAGAATTAATGGCAGCGTGTGGGCAGCAAACACAAAGTTACCAATATCCCAGTGTCCCTGGCTGACCCTTTCCCTTTGAACGGCCTCACCTCTCCGCAGGCTGATGACTCAGATCCACTTATCCACACCTGACCTGCCCTGCTGTGCCGGTCCTCTGACCGGCCCTGCCTGCCTGGCTACTAGCGGGACACCCAACCCTCTGGCCCAGTACTACACGTGCCCCTCTTGCCCCACCCAGTCTCACCCCGGGATCTCCTTTGGCTCCCCACATGGCCAGGCTGTTACACACTTGCTGCTTCCTCTTTGACAGTCATAGAATCATAGAATATCACGGTTGGAAGGGACCTCTTGAGGTCATCTAGTCCAACCCCCTGCTCAAAGCAGGACCAATCCCCAACTAAATCATCCCAGCCAGGGCTTTGTCAAGCCTGGAGATTCCACCACCTCCCTAGGTAACCCATTCCAGTGCTTCACTGCCCTCCTAGTAAAAATGTTTTTCCTACTATCCAACCTAAACCTACCCCACTGCAATTTGAGACCATTACTCCTTGTTCCATCATCTGGTACCACTGAGAACAGTCTAGATCCATCCTCTTTGGAACCCCATTTCAGGTAGTTGAAAGCAGCTATCAAATCTCCCCTCAGTCTTCTCTTCTGTAGACTAAACAATCCCAGTTCCCTCAGCCTCTCCTCATAAGTCATGTGCTCCAAGCCCTTAATCATTTTTGTTGCCCTCCTCTGGACTCTTTCCAATTTTTCCACATAGAGCTAGGGTCCAAAATGACCTAGAAAAATTGGAGGATTGGGCCAAAAGAAATCTGATGAGGTTCAACAAGGACAAATGTAAAATTCTGCACTTAAGAAGGAAGAATCCCATGCACTGCTACAGGCTGGGGACTGACTGGCTAAGCAGCAGTTCTGCAGAAAAGGACCAGGGGATTACAGTGGATGAGACGCTAGATATGAGTCAGTAGTGTGACCTTGTTGCCAAGAAGGCTAATGGCATATTGGACTGCATTAGTAGGAGCATTGCCAGCAGATCGAGGGAAGTGATTATTCCCCTCTATTCAGCACTGGTCAGTCCACATCTGGAATACTGCATCCAGTTTTGGGGGGCCCACTACAGAAAGGATGTGGAAAAATTGGAGAGAGTCCAGCAGAGAGCAATGAAAATGATTAGGGGTCTGGGGCATATGACTTGTATGGGAGGCTGAGGGAACTGGGCTTGTTTAGTCTGCAGAAGAGAAGAATGGGGGGGGGGGGGGATTTGATAGCTGCTTTCAACTATCTGAAGGGGGGCTCCAAAGAGAATGGAGCTCGGCTGTTCTCAGTGGTGGCAGATGACAAAACAAGGAGTAATGGTCTCAAGTTGCAGTGGGGTAGGTTTAGGTTGGATATTAGGAAAAACTTTTTCACTGCGAGGGCGGTGAAGCACTGGAATAGGTTCCCTACGGAGGTGGTAGAATCTCCTTCCTTAGAAATTTTCAAGGCCTGGCTTCACAAAGCTCTGGCTGGAATGATTTAGTTCGGGATTGGTCCTGCTTTGAGCAGGGGGTTGGACTAGATGACCTCTAGAGGTCCCTTCGAACCCTGATATTCTATGATTCATTGCTCCAGGTCCCCACCCACCTCATACAGATCCCTCCATTCACAGGGGTCTGGTCAGACACCTCCCACTGCACAGACAGATGTGGGGTGAGGAGAGGGGGCAGGGTGGAGATTGCAGGCCTGGCTCTGCATCACCCCTTCCCTGCGTGTCTCCTTTGGCCCAAACCTTGCGGGGGCACTGAGCAAAGCAGGAGCTGGCCCCTTGCTGAAAAGAACACTTGCCCGGTGCTGTTAAAGGGGAGTGAGCCCTGCACTGGTGTCCACATTTACTGGCCACCAGCTCCCCTGCCAGCCGCTGCTCTAATCCCCTGCACCTTGAGGTATCAGTCCCTCTCTGTCTGTCTGAGGCAGACCCAGTGCAATCCGCGCACAGACCCAGTGCAATCCGCGCACAGACCCAGTGCAATCCGCGCACAGACCCAGCCGTGCTCAGAGCCATATTTTCTCTCAGCAGCATTTTCCTTGACGTAGCTATTATCGGGTCGGTCTGTGATGCGCCTGAAGCGTCTCCCTTTAGCTGCATGATGAAGCCGCTGTCTTCCTTTTCCGATGGGGCAGGAACCCTGCCTGTACTTGCAGCACCAGTGCAACTTGTGGGCTAACACAATCCTCAGCTGAAAAAAATAGGGTGCTGGTTCTGTAGTGGGTAGACCACTGGGCTGAGAGGGAGACCAGGAAATAAGTCCAAGGAAACCAATGAGACTTAAACAAAACGTGGATTTATTCGGCCGAAAGTGACAGCCGCCTCAAAGCAATAAGAAACTGTCACACCCTCATGCATAACTTACAGGCTTTTATAGCTTTAGCAGGGTGGCATTTGCTTATACATTACATGATTGGCTACTTCACATCACTAGGCAGACTTAGACTTGCTACTTCATATCACTAGGCAGACTTAGACTTTTCCCGCCAATTCTTTCCCGCCTTTTTACAGTGGTTGTTGACTGTACACAGAACTCACAGACACAGTGCAGCATGTTATTTCTCATAAGTCTGACAGAAGCAGCAGGTATACAGAAGTATATGGCTGATTCAATTATACATGACTAACTTGAAACTTCTTTTATAACTTTTCAAGATAATTATCAATGTTAAACAGTTTCCATATTTACATTTGACCTTTATACAATAACATTAACATTGGCTCTTTCTACAGACACCTCATTCCCCCCTTTTTCTTGTTGCTAGTCATTGCAGTCTAGCAACACATTAGGCTTCGCTTCCTGCCAGCTGTTGATAATTACGGAGCATCATCACACGCATAGTAGCCCGGCGGTCGGCTACCTGCTCGACCATAGTTTTGAGACTATTGATAAGGAGGGGGGCAACACAGGGGATGAGGAGACAGAGGACTATACCTATGGCTACAACACCGATCATGCTTTTAAGACCTCCAATCCAGCTGAACCATGAACCAATGCCTCCTCCCCATTCGAAACCTGTCCAGGTCTGGACTGGGACATGAGCTAGTCGGGTGATTTTATTAGCAATGTCCTCAATTACTTTACTATTGTCATCGATATGGAGACAACAATTGGTAAGATGGAATTTACCACACACCCCTCCTTCAGCTGCAAGGAGATAGTCGAGAGCGAGCCTATTTTGGTAGACAGCATTGCGGAGCTGGATCTGAGTGCTTGATAGTGCTCGAAGGCCCCTAGCTGTCTCATTAGTTATTAGCTCTAGAATGGCTTGCAGGCGAATAATTCTATTAAGCATGTATATAGGGGTCCTATACCCATATGCCCCATCTTGTGCCCAGGTTGCTGGTCCATAATAATCAATGATTCTTTCTGGAGGCCATTCAGCGTCACTCCAGTCTCCGATTTTGTAGGAGGAGAGCGAGAGAGAGCGCTTTTTGTTAGTATGGACAGGGTGGCCCAAACGCTCGCCATACTCAAGGGGGAGAAGGAAGAAGGAAGGTCGAATTTCACCTAGAGTACAAGTCCCTTCCCACACCGCGGGTAGTTGAGAGTAGGCATTTAGACCACACACCCAGTAGAGGCCATATGGGGCTAGCCATGGGTGTTTAGGAGATAGAGAGGTATTTAACATTTTCTTGAGGGACTGAGGCCAAAGTACATTCTGGGGAATGTCAGTTTCATTAGGCCAATAGGAAACGGTGCTCTGATTTAAGATGGTAAGTGTTTCACATGGCATATGGCCCATTTTGGGAGCATTGGGGTTCCAGGACTGTACACACCAGCGACCCACAATGGAATTGCGAAGGTGCCAATGGCTGAGGGTAGGTGTCTCAAAGGGGAGTTCCAGCTGCTGACTAACATTAACTTCGGCTGATTCCCATGGCCATTGGTCTCCCATTTGGGTTCCTCCACACACATAGCAATTCGAGATATTTAGACTGGAGGCTACATTTTCAGCAAAGGAAATAAACAAATTCGTAGCTGCCTCAGGAATGGTGAAAGGGGTCTTCATCTCTTCCCAGAAGTCAGAAAAGAACTGGTGCTGAACCGACTCACCAGTCTCTTGGAGGGAAACAAGACGGAGAGCAAAGGTACCTATGGGGTCTGACCCGGTCCCATCAATCCCTATGCCAAACTGTGACCTCTGCCTGGATAGGAACAGTTGTGGGTTTATTATTGTGAGGTTAACATAGTTACATTTAGCAGTTTGGCAGTTGGTTAATACTGCGACCTTCTGAAAAAGGACACTGAAGTCCTTGGCCTTTCCTCCTGACCATGTACCCCAGGCTATGCATTCCCAGCTGGGGCATTCAGTGCATCGGGTACCCCGCTTACTGGGACAGATGTACTTGTCATTAAGGGCGTAAATGCGCTCCCAAGCTAAACTTCCACACCCAGGCGAGGAAGCAATAGCACATACATCCATGATGAGGGAACCTGGGGAGGTAGGAGACTTCAGCTGTACCCTTGTAATTAATTCACCTGCAGTGGTCCCTTTACGGGCTTCGAGCCACCACTGTATTGCTTGCTCTTTGGGATCGAAACAGACTGCGGGGTCAGGACCATTACTTGGACATACAGAATACGAAACATTATGAAACTGACATTCTAGGGGTTGGACTGGACAAGAAAACTTATTACGATAAATCAGGGTATCAGCAATAGTGTGCCCTGCACGCACTTGAGTGATACATGCTGAACAAGCTTGTCCCTGGGAAAACACAACAACTTTTGTGGCATATGGAAACAGTAGCAATATATATACAAAGTTCATTAGGGAGTACATTGCAGCCAGCGCTTGCACTGTAAAGCAGAGCAGGTCTTCAGAGCGGTGCTTGGTCACCTGACTCACACAGGTAAGTTGGATGCTTTACCGGGCGGACGGCTGGGCTGGTCTTCGAAAGACAACTTGCAGAGGGTTGGAACTGTTCATGGAAACCTGCCAGTCAGGTGTAGGTGATGTATGGTCCGCCTTAACACGGGTGTAGTGGATCCACGGCTTGACACTAGCTAACTTGACAGCAGTGGGGGTGGTGAGGAGAACAGTATAGGGGCCCTTCCACTTAGGTCCTAAGGGGTTGGTCTTCCAGTCCTTAAGCCATACGGAATCACCTGGGGAAAAAGGGTGCAGAGCAGTGACAGGAAATGGGAACTTAAGCTCACTAACATAGGTGGATAGTTGATCTAATATAGTGCTTAGGAGCTGAACTTCTTTTATAAGGTCTTGTTTCCCTAAAAGGTAAGTATCCCCCTTCAAGCGGTGGATCCCTAGCGGAGGTCGGCCAAACACTAGTTCATAGGGTGAGAGCTTTAGGGACCGTGTAGGGGTGCATCGGACCCTGAGCAATACCATGGGTAGGGCTGAAGTCCAAGATAGGCCGGTTTCCTGACAGATTTTTCCTAAGGCGGTTTTTAAAGTCCTGTTCATTCTCTCTACTTTCCCTGATGCTTGCGGATGGTAGGCACAATGAAGTTTCCAGGTGATGCCCAGGAGGGTCGATAGAGTATGGATGATCTTATGGACAAAGGAAGGACCATTATCGCTGCCAATGTGTAAGGGGAGTCCGAATCTGGGGATCACATCTCGGAGCAGGGCCTTCGTGACTTGCTCAGCTTTCTCATTAGTGGTGGGCCATGCTTCGACCCAGCCAGAGTAGGTGCACACCGCTACAAGTAGATATTTGAATTTACCAGATTTCGGCATTTCAGTGAAGTCTACGACCAGAGATTCCATAGGACTGTATCCCATGTATTGAACTCCTGGCGGTCTGAGAGGCCCCACACGTGGATTATGCTTAGCACAAATCTGGCAGCGAAGGGCAGCACGTTTGGTGAGAACATGCAGGCCATTTATATAGAGTTCACGATCTAAGAGTTCAGCTAAGCTAGTGCCACCCAGGTGGGTTTGCTGGTGCATTTCCTGAATTACCTCCCAGGCTACGGCATTGGGTAGAAAGATTTTGTTATTTGGCAGGACATATAAGCCTGACTGTTTCACTCCTTTCTCCTGCTCAGCCCAAAGTTGTTCCTGTGTAGTGTAGTGGACTTCAGCTGGGATCATGTCGGCTGCGTTAAGGTGCTGGATGAGGACAGCCGGTGGTTGTTGATGTGCTGCAGCTTTGGCCTCTTCGTCTGCTTGCCGATTTCCTTTGGCAACAGGATCCTCGCTATGTTGGTGCCCTTTGCAGTGCATCACGGCGACTTGTTTAGGCATCCAAACCGCGTCAAGGAGGGCCAGGATCTCATCTGCATGCTTTATTCTTTGCCCGTTCGAGGTTAGGAGCCCTCTCTCCCTATATATAGCTCCATGGGCATGTAGTGTTAAGAAGGCGTACTTTGAGTCAGTATAGATGTTGACCCGTTGCCCTTTTCCTAGCTCGAGGGCTCGACGGAGGGCAATTAGTTCTGCTTTCTGGGCAGAGGTTCCAGGGGGAAGTGCTCCCGCCTCACAAACAGTGCTTTGATCATCAACTATGGCATATCCTGCCAGTCGCTGGCCCTGATAAACGAAGCTACTGCCATCAGTGAAAAAGACGTGGTCAGGCCTGGTCAAAGGCGTATCAGTCAGATCTGGTCGACTAGAGTACACTTCGTCCATGACTTGAAGGCAATTGTGTTCCTTAGTAGGCTTCTCTTCCACAGGCAGCAGAGTAGCAGGGTTGAGGGTGGAGCAGACGGAGATGTTAACAGAAGGGTTATCCACTAGTATGCTTTCATATTTGAGGAGTTTTGCATTGGTCATCCAGTGATGACCCCTATGCTCCATTAGTGTGACCACAGCATGTGGGCACTTCAAGGAAACCGGTTGCCCTAAAGTAAGTTTACTGGCTTCTTCAGCAAGTAGGGCAGCTGCGGCTACGGCACGTAGGCAGCCCGGCCATCCTTGAACTACAGTATCCAGTTGCTTGGAGAAATACGCCACCGGTCGTGGCCAGCTGCCAACGATCTGGGTTAAGACTCCAACTGCGATACCCTTCCTCTCTCCTACATATAATATGAAAGGCTTATTCAGGTCTGGGAGACCTAATGCTGGAGCTGTCATCAAGGCAGACTTGATGCTTTCAAACCCTTTTTGTTGTTCCCCCGTCCAGATGAAGGGGTCGGTGGCTCCCCCTCTTGTAGCCTCGTGGAGGGGCTTAGCTAGGATAGCGTAATTGGGGATCCAGAGTCGACAGAATCCTGCAGCTCCCAGGAACTCTCGCACTTGGCGCCTGTTTGTAGGGGTAGGAATGGTGCAAACTGCTTCTTTCCTTTCGATGTCTAACATGCGGGTTCCTTGTGTGAGCTTGAATCCCAGATATTTCACCTCCTTCTGCACTAATTGGGCCTTCTTCCTGGAGACCTTGTAGCCTTTGCGACAGAGATGTTTTAAGAGGTTGGTAGTAGCTTCCACACATTCAGCTCGAGTTCTCGTCGCTACGAGGAGATCATCTGCATACTGAAGAATATTCCAAGGATTGCCTCCTTGTGTGAGGGGTACTAGATCTTGAGCCAGAGCTTGTCCGAAGAGGGAGGGTGAATTACAAAAACCCTGTGGGAGGCGAGCCCATGTCATGTGGGTCTTCTGGCCGGTGTCAGGGTGCTCCCATTGGAAGGCGAAGATGGGTTGACTGACGGGTGCAAGCCGGAGACAGAAGAAGGCGTCTTTGAGATCTAGAACTGAGTACCACTGGGCATTTGCTGGTACTAGACTGAGGAGGGTGTAGGGATTTGGCACCACTGGATGTAACGGGATCACCCTTTTATTCACGGCCCGCAGGTCTTGTACAGGTCGGAAGCTTCCATCAGGTTTTTGCACAGGCAACAGGGGAGTATTCCAGGACGACTGGCATTTGACAATAATACCAGCGTCAGACAATTTCTGCAGATGCTTATGTATTCCAACTACAGCTTGCCGAGGCAAGGGGTATTGGGGAATTGAGACAGATGTTGCCATAGGTTTTAGATCGACGATGATTGGGGGAATATCAATCGCCAGTCCTGGTGGGTTATCTTCCGCCCATACACCTGGGACCTCAAAGGTTTGCCAATCCTGTCTCTCCTCTATGGAAGCAAAGAGTCGCCACTCTTCTTCAACGGGGAGTGCTAACATAAGTTGTGGGGTTGGGGAAGGCTTTTCTCCTAGTCGCACCCCCATGGTTCCGTCACTGTCAAAGGTGAGAGTGGCTCTGAGTTTCGACAGCATATCTCTTCCGAGTAGGGGAACGGGACACTCAGGTATGTAAAGAAGTTTGTGGGTGACGACGTGACTGCCCAACCGGCATGCTCTTTCATGCAAGAAGGGGCAGGGTTTCTTTTGTCCTGTTGCCCCTATAATGGTGGTTTGTTGTTGGCTTATGGGGGCAACCTTGGTGTTGATCACGGACTTGGTGGCTCCAGTATCAATTAAAAAGTCTATTAACTGGCCTCCCACATCTACACAGACCATCGGCTCCCCGGGGCCAGTTGCAAATACTTCTGTTGGGGGCCGTGGAGCCGGTCTGGCCTAGTCCTGATTCCCAACCCAATCTTCCATAACAGCCATCCCGAAGGTATCTTTATCAAGCACTTGAGTGGCTGCTGCTTGCGACCATGAAGGCATTCCTCGCCCTCGGGCACTTGCTCTACCCCGGCCTCCTCTTCCTGGGTTGCCGGACCCCCGTGCTCTCATGTTCTCGGAAGTTGCTTCGCCTTCTCTATTCGGACACTCATTTCTCCAGTGTCCGTTCTGAAAACACCTGGCACACTGATTTGGCCCCAATCGAACCCTTCCTCTCCCTCGTCTTTGTTCGTTCAGCTGTCGCCTTCCACTTTGCCCTCTCCCTTGATAGTTGTCTTGGAAGACAGCAGCGACTAACTGGGCTCTTTTCTTTACCTTTTCTTCAGTTTTCTTTTGTTCTTCATCTTCACGCGCTGCAAACACACGGGCGGCTATTTCAAGGACGCGTCCCATATTCATGTGGACCAGCCCTTGGTCCTTCTGGAGTTTGCGTCTGATATCTGGGGCGCATTGGCTGATAAAGCTATTTTTCAGGGCCAGTGACCCTGGACTGTTTTCTGCTTCGTCGTCCATATTGTATGGGGACCATTTACGATACCCTTCTCTAAGCCTCTCTAAAAATGCTCCTGGTGTCTCATTCCCATTTTGCTGCAAGTCATGAATCTTGCGGAGATTTACAACTCTCGGTGGCCCCTTCTTTAGGGCTCTTACGAGGAGCCGGTGGTATCGGTCGAGATTTTGTTTTTGCTCTGGGACATTTGGGTTCCAGCCGGGGTCGACGGACGTAGGAAATGTTGTGTCAAGGAAATTTAGAAGACCGTCGGCAGGAGCATTGGCATAATCAATACGAGCTTCTTCCCTCCCTTGGCTTAAGACGAGGGTTCTTTCCTCCGGACTAAGAAGGATTCCTAAGAGTTGACTAACATCCATCCAGGAGGGGTAATGAGTTCCGAGAATGCCTTCGACGAAGGTTGCAATGGCTGTGGGGTCGTCTGACCAGGGTGCGCGTGAGGCCTTCCAGTTTAAGAGATCACTACTGGTAAAGGGGACATGTTGATAAACTCCCCGGACTTGATAGGGACCAGTAGGGTCGGTTGCTGGAGAGGGGACCAGTTGGTTGACTACACGGAGTGGGAACTGTCCCTGAACCCCGGAGACATGTCGGTCTTTACTTCGGAGGGCATAAGGGTATCCCCCCGTGGCACCCCTCTTTTCGTCCTGTTCAGAGTCACGGTCCTTGAATTTCCTCTCAGGAGTTAGGAGTTTCTGAAGTTTTGACAAACCCTCATCGAGTAGTTGTAGGCCTGACAGGCCAGGGTCTGTCTGTGAATCTAGATCGGACAAGCCAGGTACTTGTGCTGGCTGGGCTGTTGGCGACTGAAGCGCCGGTGGAGGCCCCACAGGGGCGACCGAAACCGCAGATGGCAATACATAAGGTGGTGGGGCCTGAGGCTCATCATCTGGGAGACTCGGATATATGGGTCTGGGTTTCTCTTTTGTTCCTTTGGGTCCATCTCGTGGACGGGTTCGAAGGACCAGACACTTGGTACATTTCTGTAACCATAAGGGATTTTCTTCCACCACTTCGAACCAAGCAGAGATGTAATAATATTGATCAGGGTGTTGTCGTCCCGCGAAGTCGAGGACGTTCCTAATGATTTCCACATCTAAGGTTCCTATAGCTGGCCATGAGGGCTGGATTGGGAACGTCGGCCAGTCTATTTCGCAGAATCTTCTTAACAAACCGGCCTTACGACTGCCGGTTGGAATATGCTTCTTAAATTTTCCAAAATTCTCTAACATACAAGTTAGAGGTGTCTTGCGGTCTGTCTTAGAGCCGCTTCCTCCCATTGCAGACTAGATCTTGGGGCACCCTCACTAGCCTGACTTAACCTTTGCCGGACTGGGTCTTGGGGCACCCTCACCAGCCGGACTTACAGCGCGCTTTACCAATTCCCTTTTATCCCACAGGATAGATAAGACTGACACAATAGGGGAGACGGGGTCCAAACCGACTATAGAGGTTGGGGGAGTCGGTTGGTGGGAGGTTTGAGGAGACCACTCACTCGCCACTAGCCTGTGTCACCGGACGTTCCAACGGCTGACAGCAGGAACCGTAATGGCCACTCAATACCATACACACACTCAGTCACACTGACAAGAAGAAACCCCACCTGGAGAACCCCATATACTCGCCTCTCTCCGGTGGTTCTTCCCGTCCCTCCTCGAACCTGTCTTGCCAACCGGTTGGTCTTCTTCCCCGTCACGGTTGTTTCAAAGTCTCTTCGTTGGTGCAGGAGGCAGTCTGGACGAATGATCGGCTCACGAGCGGCCACCGGTCAAAAGCGGGGCCCCTCTCAGTGCACCGCTCCTGTGTCGCCTTCGAATCAGACTTACCTCTGCCAGTCCCCAACAGACTTATCCTCGGACCTACTCCCAGTTTTCCCTCATCATCCCGGACGAGCCCCCAGGAAATGTAGTGGGTAGACCACTGGGCTGAGAGGGAGACCAGGAAATAAGTCCAAGGAAACCAATGAGACTTAAACAAAACGTGGATTTATTCGGCCGAAAGTGACAGCCGCCTCAAAGCGATAAGAAACTGTCACACCCTCATGCATAACTTACAGGCTTTTATAGCTTTAGCAGGGTGGCATTTGCTTATACATTACATGATTGGCTACTTCACATCACTAGGCAGACTTAGACTTGCTACTTCATATCACTAGGCAGACTTAGACTTTTCCCGCCAATTCTTTCCCGCCTTTTTACAGTGGTTGTTGACTGTACACAGAACTCACAGACACAGTGCAGCATGTTATTTCTCATAAGTCTGACAGAAGCAGCAGGTATACAGAAGTATATGGCTGATTCAATTATACATGACTAACTTGAAACTTCTTTTATAACTTTTCAAGATAATTATCAATGTTAAACAGTTTCCATATTTACATTTGACCTTTATACAATAACATTAACATTGGCTCTTTCTACAGACACCTCAGTTCCCAGCCAGCACTCTCCTGTGGCCCGCCAGCTTCCCTGTCAGCTGAGGGAGGGAGGGGACATGGCCTCTTGTCCTGCCCCCAGCTGTACTGCCGCTCCCCAGAGCCAGCAACTCCATAGCAATACTCAGGACCAGCCGGCTGGCTCTCAGAGTGACTGAGAGCTCTGCAGTTTCTAGCCCAGCTCCCTGCCTCTCCCCTTTGGAATTATTTATACTGACAATACAGGATTGTCACTTGGCGCTGCCTCCCCCCCTCTCCCCCCCCCCGTACCAGCCCTAACAAAGCAAATCATCCTGATATGAAAGGGAAAATTAAATTACCCCAATAAAGCTTTAGTGCTGCTTAATGACATCACCAGGCTCAGGTGTTAATTAGCGGAGTACAAAGGAAATTAAATGTGAAAACGTGAATTCTGGCCCCTTTCTCCTGTTGCAGTGTCGAATGAACAGGGAGCTCTGGCGCAGTCACTGCTGCCCCGGTTACACACAGAGCAATGAGCCCTGTGTGTGTGTACACACACGTGCAGACATGCACACGCACACGTGCACACACAGGGTTGCGTACATGCACACGTGGCTTTGTGGGTGGCAGGGCTGGCTCCCAGAGCGGCTCGGCCGGTGCACTTTTCACTCAGGCGCCTGCAGTCACAGGGAAGGCGGCTGCCCAAAGGTGAGAGAGAAGCAGCGTCTGAGGCGCGGTTCTGCTGGTGTCCAGCGGAGCGCCTCCCCGCTGACTGGGGAGAGTGGGCAGGAAATCTGCCAGGGCTGCCACCTCCAGCAGATGAATGCTCGCTCCCTCGTGGGGGTGCTGGGTTCTCCCACCCTCCCCTGAACTCCCCTCCCCTCAGCCACACACAGCCGGACACATCCCCATGCTGAGGGGACTCCACCTGGGCCCTGACTGCTGCAGGCCTCAGCCATGGCGAGGAGATGGCAGAGTCCTTTGCCGGATATTTCAAGGACTTTTCAGGCAAAACTTTCACCATCTGTGGATTTCCTCTGACCAAGCCCCAGAACCCGGCTGGCTGGCTTTTCCTCACTGAACTTGGTCCGGTTTAAATAGCCTGTACGGGTGTCTGTCCCTCCCTCAGACAGAGCCGTCTCAGAGCAGCCACAGCTCAGTGGGTCTGGGCCTTCCCTGTTTCCAATTAGATACACTATGATCTTCCCCCGCTGCTGTAAAAAGGCTCCAAGTGGCACCTTTTATATGTCAGTTTCGCCTACACATTTTCAGATGTCACCAGCCTGCCTGGAAGCCCAGCCTGTGAAATCACCAGCTCCACACTTCACCTCCGTCTCTGGAGCCAGCACAGCCTGGGCTGCTGGTGGGGGAGGAGGGGGCAGGGTGCCCGGGTCAGAGGTTAATGCATTATTACACAGTCTCCACTGTGCAGTGGGGTGGGAGTAGCGCACAAGGAACAAACAGACATTCAGGGAGAGGAAGGGAACAAAGGGAGATCTCTGCAGATGCACCAATAAACGGCATGAGCCTAACAGCAAATGCTTCTGGGGAACAGGACACCCAGAGTCCCTGCTGGAGCCTGAAATCCATGCCGTGAGCAGATATACTAGCAAGTATCTGATCCTATTGCTCCCTAAGACTGTTCACGGACACTCCGGGCTCTCCGGGGAGCAGAATCCCAGACACCAATGGAGCAAAAGTGCCCCATGTATTTAACCCTGGTGTTGTTGCTGCTTCAGTGAGATCCATACTACCCTCATTTCTGTGCATGCTGTGGAGCCCCAGTGTCAGACCCTGTCACGGAGCGCCCGGGCGATGGTCTGGAACCGCTCCCTAGGAAGCCAGACCGGACTCCGGGTGGAGGGCCCCTTCTCCATACACAGCCTGTTTTCCAGGCCAGGAGCTTCAGGGGTACCCACTTCCACCTTCCTGGGTCTGACCTCGGCGCATTCGGCACCTTCTGCCCCTCTGTGTGCTTCCCCCAGCAAGCCCACCTGGGCGGGGTCCTGGGGGAGCCCACGGGTTCTGCACCCCAAATCCACAGTCAAATGTGACTCTCAGCCAGCCAGCAGAATAGACGGTTTATTTGAGATGTCAGGAACACCATCCAACTCACAGCTTCTCAGTCTCAACAGGGCCCATCCAGTCAGGCAGGTCCTTCTGGGGTGCTAAGAGAATGAAACCCAGATTCTGGGCTCCTGCTTCTTCCCCAGGTTTATTTGATGACTTCCATCTGGTCCAACAGAGACCATGCAGCGAGCGAGCGTGAGCCCTCTGCTGGATCCATCTTGGGGCCAGAGAGCGAAAAGGCTTCTCTCCCCTTCCCAGCTAGACCCAAACTGACTCAACCCCCTCTAGCCACTCCCTGCTCTCCTTTGTTCCTTTCCCGGGCTAGGAGGCATCACTGACCTCCCTCCAACAGGTTCAGCTGACCTCCCTCCCCCACTTGGGGTCAGGTTACAGCTTCACCTTGGCTTTGCTTTGCATCAGCTACACATTCCTTTCCCTCCACATAGACGCTCCAAATATGCATAGGGGAAACTGAGGCATACACACACAGTACTCCCACTTTGTCACACATCTCCCCTCTTTGAGAACGAACTGAGCAATGGTCACTTTAGCCAGTGACCTGGGGAAGTTTGACCTCACCAATGTTTTCCTGGGTGCCCCATTATTTTTCCCACTCCTTGGTAGGAGTTACACCAGGCCCTGGATTAGCGCCTCCCTCGGGGCAGAGAGAGCCCTTTGTTACCCTTGTTCCCAGACCACCTTGTCTGGGTCACTCTCCTTCCGTAGCTCTGAAATTGGGGCAGCTAGGTAGCTAACCTGGGGTATAACCCGCCGGTGGTACCTCGCTATCTCGAGAGAGGCCCGGAGGCTGGCCAATCTCTGATTCCCTCCACCTCTTGCTGAACAATTACCAGTCTGTGAGCTCTTTGCTCTGATCACAGCCTCAGAAACAAACTTTTCTCCGGTGTGTAGGGGAGAAGGGACCATCACTCTGTTCCACCCCACCCCAGGGCTCTGCTAACTTTTAAGCCCCCGCCTTCTCCTTCCTTGAGTTGTGATTACAGTGACCATCTTCCTTTCTGCCGGTTGGTTCCCCGGATTCAAATTCAAACCCTCGGACGTTACAGGAGCAGGGTTTGCATCCTGCCCCCAGGAAGACACCTTTCTCCCTGCAACAGGATCTCACAGGCAATATTCTGCAGATCCCCAGCAGCCTGCCAGCCTGACCCCTCCTGTGTCTGCACAGGGGTCTGAGCTCTAGGCAGGGCAAATATTTTCCTCTCTGTGACCCTCACCCAGGTCACACCGCCCCCCAGCATCTGGTAACACTGCACCATCGGGGCCCAACAACACTTCTCCCCGTCCCAGGGTCTTGCTACCCCAGGACTGTCTCCCCATTCACCACTTCCCTCTGCTCCCTCTGATTGTCCACATGACTTGAACCCAGGGGACTCCACACAGACATACCGGTCAGGGACAGGGGTGGGAGTCTGTCCACCACCCCACCCATCTGGCGAATGGCGTCCTTAGCCTTGGGACCCAGCGGGGAGCTAGACACCAGGGCTTGTCCGCAGGGTTCCCCCGGTTCGAATTGCCAGCCTGCTCAACAGCAGTGAGGTGGACGTTCCCTTCCCCCCATCCCTTAGCCAGGGACCCCAATTTAGTAATGAGGCTCCCTGCGGAACTGGCATCCAGGGGTCCATCCCCACTCACCCTTCGGAAGTCCCTTGGGTCCCTTGGCATCACCATTCCCAGTTCACACTGCTGCTCCTGCTGCAGCACTTCCAGGCTCTTGCCGCCTCTCACAGTCCAATTTCTCTCTTGGACTCTGCTCCACTCTCCTCCATCTCCGGTCCCTGGATGGGGAACCCAATCATGAAGACCCCCGTCTGGTCAGGGACAGGAGTCTTGGGGATGTGCCATGACCACTCCAGATGCTCCCAGATTTTCCTGCAACCCCATCCTGGATCAGGAATCTTGCAACTGTCTCCGAGGGGACAAATCCTCCAGCTTCTCCTAGCTGCACGATTAACCTGTGCTTCACAACGCACAGGGTCACGAAGTGCTTCATCACTTAGCTCTGGACTCACAGGCCTGTGTGCTCTTTGCCCCACAGTGTCCAGGGGGAACCCCCCTTGCATGCCAGACCTTTCCCAGGTCACCGCCTCTTTGCCAGGGTTGAGCATCTGCTCCTGTGCCCCTGGGACTACCCTGATACTGCAAAAATCCTTCTCCCTCCTAGGGCCAAGCCACATGCTTTTCCGCCCCTGACTGCTCCTTGCAGTTTTCAGGGGGACCCTGGATCAGCAACAGTCCTTCTCTCTGGTCACACACTCTCAGGGGTTAAGCTGCAGCTTTTCCACCCCCTGTAACTGGCATTGTCTGGGCCTTTAACATGCCTGCTCCCCAGCGATCCCACAGTCACTTACTGCAGGGTGCGCCGTCCACGGGATCCACGGGGTGCCGCACATCCCACCTTTGCCACCAGTTGTCACGGAGCGCCCGGGCGATGGTCTGGAACCGCTCCCTTGGAAGCCAGACCGGACTCCGGGTAGAGGGCCCCTTCTCCATACACAGCCTGTTTCCCAGGCCAGGAGCTTCAGGGGTACCCACTTCCACCTTCCTGGGTCTGACCTCGGAGCATTCGGCACCTTCTGCCCCTCCGTGTGCTTCCCCCAGCAAGCCCACCTGGGCGGGGTCCTGGGGGAGCCCACGGGTTCTGCACCCCAAATCCACAGTCAAATGTGACTCTCAGCCAGCCAGCAGAATAGACGGTTTATTTGAGATGTCAGGAACACCATCCAACTCACAGCTTCTCAGTCTCAACAGGGCCCATCCAGTCAGGCAGGTCCTTCTGGGGTACTAGGAGAATGAAACCCAGATTCTGGGCTCCTGCTTCTTCCCCAGGTTTATTTGATGACTTCCATCTGGTCCAACAGAGACCATGCAGCGAGCGAGCGTGAGCCCTCCGCTGGATCCATCTTGGGGCCAGAGAGCGAAAAGGCTTCTCTCCCCTTCCCAGCTAGACCCAGACTGACTCAACCCCCTCTAGCCACTCCCTGCTCTCCTTTGTTCCTTTCCCGGGCTAGGAGGCATCACCTGACCTTTCTCCAACAGGTTCAGCTGACGTCCCTCCCCCACTTGGGGTCAGGTTACAGCTTTACCTTGGCTTTGCTTTGCATCAGCTACACATTGCTTTCCCTCCACATAGACGCTCCAAAAATGCATAGGGGAAACTGAGGCACACACACACAGTACTCCCACTTCGTCACAGACCCCACAAGGAGACCCCCCCGCCTGCAGTCCCCTGTTCTCCAGAGTGAGTGGGTGTCCTCAGGAGGGGCACTGCAGCTAAGGGCTTGGTTCCGCAGCCCTGCAGCAATGAGGCCATGCTGTAAGTGGGGCCCCAGCCTGACTTGGGCAAAGAGTTGGGTATTTCCCCACCGGTCAGTCAGACCAAAACCACTAACCCAGGGGTCTGCAACCTTTACCGCTCAAAGAGCCATTTGGACCCGTTTCCCACAGTAAAGAAAACACTGGGAGCCACAAAACCCTTTTGACATTTAAAATGAAATAACACTCTCTTCTTCCCTCCCCCTTCTTCCCTCCCCCACCCTCTTCTTCCCTCCCCCTCCCCTCCAGCCGTGCTCTCGCTCTTCTTCCCTCCCTCCCCCCCCCTCCGGCCGTGCTCTCGCTCTTCTTCCCTCCCTCCCCCCCCTCCGGCCGTGCTCTCGCTCTTCTTCCCTCCCTCCCCCCCCCTCCGGCCGTGCTCTCGCTCTTCTTCTTCCCCCCCTTCCTCCCCCCCCCGCTCCCCCCCCTTCCTCCCCCCCGCTCCGGCCGTGCTCTCGCTCTTCTTCCCTCCCCCTCCCCTCCAGCCGTGCTCTCGCTCTTCTTCCTCCCCCCCCTCCCCCAGCTTGCCTTGCCTTGCCTTGCCTTGCCTTGCCTTGCCTTGTGCCCCGGCCCCGGCCCCGGCCCCGGCTCGCTCTTATCCGCCGGCTCCGCCTCCTGCCCCGGCCCCGGCCCGACTCGCACTTCTCCGCCGGCTCCGCCTCTCCTCGTGCCCCGGCCCCGGCTCCGCCTCCGTTCTTCTCCCCCCCCCCGCCGCTCGCCTCTTATTGACCCCGCCCCTCTCTTTCGGCTGCGGCTCCGCGCACTGGTTGGACAGTGCTGGCGGGCCGCATAGAAAACAGTCTGTGGGACGGTTAAAATTAGCACACACAGGGAGCCGCATCGGAGGGATGAAAGAGCCGCATGTGGCTCCGGAGCCGCGGGTTGCCGACCCCTGCACTAACCCCTCCAACCCAGCTCCTTTGAATTTCAGAGTGTGAATGGCTCAGATCACCACCCTGGGCTGGTCCCTGTATTTGTCAGATGGGATCTGATCCATAACCGGACAGGCTCTTTCCGAGTTCAGTTCAGGCTCTGCTGCAATATCAAGATAACCCTGCTCCTAGGAGCTTTTGGCCCAAGATGGCCATCAGGAGATTTTGCCCCATGGCTGTGGAAATCTCGCCTATTCATCTGGCCATTCCACAGGACTTCCACCACCTTGGGCCAGAATCTCATGGAACAGCTCGGGTGTGTGCTCCTGCCTCCAGATCCCAGCAAACAGCGGATTCCAAGCACTCACCCACCTGCCCATGGCTAAACCGCAGCCAGCAGGAAAGCCAGGGAGAGGGACGGAGAGACATTTTTAGATGCTAGCAAGTTTTATTTGCATCCTTCCTTAAACAATGACAGCACTGGGAGGCAGCTAATGACTAATAATGGTGCTAATAGAGTAGGAGCAGGAGGAGCTCCATTCAGCTGCACAAAGGATGTTCTCACCACGAGGGCTGCTGACGCTAACTGGCACCCTACAAAGGGCCGGGGAAACCTCACACATTGTTTGGCTCCTGTTTGAGATGGCTGTTGAGAAAATAAAAGCACAGGCAGGAGTTGCAGGAGATAAACAGACACCGATGAGCAGTGTGCGAGTCGGGGCAGCAGAGAGTGGATGTCTGGCAGGCCAGTCTGCACAGCCCCGTGGGGTGGCATGCTCCTTTCCAGGGCAGATAATTGCGTACTCCGACCTCTCCATGGGAGCCTGCGGGTTCAAAGCAGGGGCACAAAGGAACCACATCCTCACGAGTCAACATGCATGACCAGCAAGATGTCTGTCTCACCCTGAATTCAGCTGGGCACACGCCACATGGAACCTCGTTTGTGCACCTCCCAAAGATCTGAAAATCAGGCTGTCTCTGGATGTCTCTGTGAGGGACCATGTACCAAGAACCTCTGCGGTCAGTGCCGGGTCCCTAAAGTGCCTCCATGTCTGTGGGCAGAGGCACCACATAGCTGTGGCTAGTGGTTGCTGTCATGGAGCGCCTGGGCGATGGTCTGGAACCGCTCCCTAGGATGCCAGACCGGACTCCAGGTGGAGGGCCCCTTCTCCGTACACAGCCTGTTTCCCAGGCCAGGAGCTTCAGGGGTACCCACTTCCACCTTCCTGGGTCTGACTTCGGAGCATTCAGCTCCTTCTGCCCCTCCGTGTGCTTCCCCCAGCAAGCCCGCCTGGGCGGAGTCCTGGGGGAGCCCATGGGGTCTGCACCCCAAATCCACAGTCAAACGTGACTCTGAGCCAGCCAGCAGAATAGACGGTTTATTTGAGATGTCAGGAACCATCCAACTCACAGCTTCTCAGTCTCAACAGGGTCCATCCAGTTAGGCCTTTCTGGGGTGTGCCAGGAGGTGAGACCCAGATTCTGGGCTCCTGCTTCTCCCCCAGGTTTATTCGATGACTTTCATCTGGTCCAACACAGACCATGCAGTGAAAGAGCGTGAGCCCTCCGCTGGATCCATCTCGGGCCCCAGACCGAGAAGATGGCTTCTCTCCCTCTCCCAGCTAGACCCAGACCCAGACTGACTCAAACCCCCTCTAGCCACTTCCTGCTCCTTTGTCTCTTTGTCTGGTTTCCCGGGCTTCAGGTATTACCTGACCTCCCTCCCCCACCTGGGGTCAGGTTACAGCTTCCAGGGATGCCTCCCAGTGAGGGGAGGGCGTTGCCTCCTTGCTTCCAGCATCAGCCCCTATCCCTTCACATAGACTGTCAAGAAATGCATAGGGGAAACTGAGGCACACACACACACACACAGTACTCCCACTTCGTCACAGTTGCACCAATGAAAAGGCCTGGGGGGATCACACCCTGATTTCTCTGGCGTGGATGCTGCGTAGTGAGGAAGCAGTGCTCCCCTGGCAGCGGTGCCCTCACTGTGTCTGCAGCACAAGGAGGGAGGAAGCAGCAGGGAGTTGGCTGTGTTATCATAGCACTTGTGGCCTCAGCCATGGACCAGGACCCCAATGGGCTAGGCGCTGGCTGCCGGCTGAGCTCCGCCCCCACCACGTAGGGCTGCTTTGTCTTCCCTGCTGACTCTGTCTCCATCCCCGACTCACCTCGGTGGATGGTCTTCAAAGCAAGCAGCAGGACTGGGTCTCCAGCAGCAGGGGAGGTGAAGCAGCCCTAGGTGGTGCGGGAGGAGGTGGTAGCAGAGACACGGAGAGGGCACTGCTGCCAGGGGGAGTGCTGCCTCCTTGCTGCGGGGCATCCCCGCCAGAGGCACCCTGAGAAATCTGGGGGAACGAGTGACCTGGCATACCTCTCCCACACATGTCACCTCTGCCTCGTCAGGGCTTGGGTAGTTTACCAAACACTGACTAGCTGGAGGGGACTGTGAGAGGCAAGGGTGGATTCTCTTGGAAGTGCAGGGACAACACCATGGTGAGGGGCCCAGCCTCTGTGCAGCCCCAGTTGCAGATTTGTACATGTACCTAGCCTGGGGTTCCCTCTTTGGAGGCAGCTTCTAGGCTAGTAGGTTTGATGCATCCAGAGCTCCATCCTCCACCCCTCCCAGAGCTACTGCCTCCCTCCCACAGAGCCTCCTAGACTCTGCATGGGATGGGGGCCTGGAGAGGGTGGGCTTGTCTCTGCTACTCTCCCCTCTTCCACATTGCATATTTTGGACCCTTTTCCACAGATAGTAACCCAGGTCCTGCCCCAATGCCACCCAGTGGTCTGAAATGAAACTGAACAGAGTCCTCTTAGTTTCACTGTGTTGTGTGACAAAGATCTGAGTCCCAATAGAGAGGCTGCCTCCCTGTGGCAGGGGGCCGGAGCAGCATTGTCTACACTCGCTAGTATTGCCAAGGGATTTTAGCCATCCATAGGGCCTAGGAACACTGTAGACTACACAGAACGCAAGATATTCCATGCCTTGCACACCTCGACTACGCCCACCCCCTTCCAACACACACACTCCAGCAGGAGCTTCCCATGATTCATCAGTGAGTGGGCAAGTGGTTTTTTCCAAGCCCGTCACTTGTGGGCACTCATCTGTTGCCTATTAAGGCTGGGTTTCTAGGGCTGCAGTTCCAGCCCAGACATTCCAACTGGGCCTGCACTTGTGTCCCTGAATACCTATTCCCCATTCCGAGTCTCTCTGTTGTATCTGGCTCTGTAACTGTTCCCACTCACTGCGATTCTACCCCTGCATCGGCTACTCTGTATTATCATGAGAATCCAAATCCAGCAGTTACCAGACTCCCCAGCTGACCCGTTTGGGATTTAAGGGGATCCCATCGTCTTAGTGCGGCACTCGCCTTTCATTGGCAGGTTAATACTAGACAGACGGGTGTGAATACCTCAGCGCCTCCTTAAAAAGATATAGCTTGTCTCCATAGCAACTCATTTCTGCCTTTTGCCTCAGACCAAGTGTAGCATCTGCTTTGTGATCCCTGCAGGCCAAACTCACAGCCTGCACAGGGAGGGGGAATGCAGCGATGCCCAGGCTGAGCGGGGGAGAGTGGCTGCTCCCACCTTCTCTCTGTCTCCCATAGGCACCACAGGAGTATTGCCAGGCGTCTGACTCGCCCCCTGCCCCTACTGCCTGCCACGGGGATGCTCACCATGAGTGAGCAGGGATCTGGGGGGGCACCGTGGGGTGGGTTGCACTCTGGCTCTGTCACTGGCTTTGGCAGCTAGTTCTTATGCCATCTATGCCCCCTGTTCTATGGGCTTAGGGTGCCCAGATAGCAAGTATTAAAAATGGGGACAGCGTCTGGGGGGTAATAGGAGCCTATATAAGAAAAATCCCAGAATATCGGGATTGTCCCTGTAAAATAGGGACATCTGGTCGCCCTATATGGGACCCTCTCCTCAACCCTCAGCTTGCCCCCTGCAGCTGGTGGTTGGTGGCAGATTCTCCCCACAAGCCCTGATGCCTATGGCTGAAGGAGCTAGCGGGAGTGGTGGGGGAAGAGTGACAGGCGGGGCTTGAGCTGGGTGGGGTGGGAGAGCCGCCCACATGTGGTGTCTTCATCAGTCCAGCCAGTGCCGGAGCTCCGTGCATGGCTGCTTTGAGGCAGGTGGATAGTTGGGGTAAGCCCCACCCCACAATGGCCACTGGCCTGGCTGATGGGCACGGCCCCATGCAGCTGCTGTGGAGGCTGCCTGCTTCTTCCATGCCAGTCATGGCAGGGTACCGGGCAGGATCTCATCCCCTCTGTCACGGAGTGCCCGGGCGATGGTCTGGAACTTGCTCCCTATGAAGCCAGTTAGGACTCCGAGGGAAAACGTCCTCTCTCTGTACACAGCCTGTCTCCAAGGCTAGGAGCTTTAGAGGTCCCTGTTTACACCTTCCTGGGTCTGACCTCGGAGCATTCAGCACCTTCTGCCTCTCCATGCACTTCCCCCAGCGAGCCCACCTGAGCAGGGTCCTGGGGGAGCCCGTGGATTCTGCACCCCAGTTCCACAGTCAGACGTGACTCTCAGCCAGCCGGTAAAACAGAGGTTTATTCGATGACCAGTACCTGGTCTAACACAGACCAGACAGTGAACGTGAGCCCTCGGCTGGATCCATTTTGGGGGCCAGAGAGCTAGATAGCACCTCTGCCTTCCCTGCCTGACTCCAGCTAGCTGCAGACTCCAAACTGAAAGTCACTCTCTCCAGCCCCTCCTCAGCCAGGTCAGGTCACCTCCCTCCCCCACTTGGAGTTAGATTACAGCTTCAGGTATGGACACCTGCAGAGAGGCTTGGCTTTGCATCGGCTACACATCCTTATCCCTTCACATGGACACTCAAGAAATGCATAGGGTAAACTGAGGCACACACACAGTATTCCTATTCCGTCACACCCTCCCCCTGACAGAAGCTGTAAAATGGGCACTTTCAGGGCTGGGAGGTTCCCAGGAAGCCACGCTGCCAAGGGCACCAGCTCCGGCTTCTATGACAGGACCAGACTCAGAGGGAAGCTCTGCACAATCTCCGGAAAGCCTGTAAATCCTCCACAAAGCCCCTCAGCTCATCTCTGAACACACCACAACACGGCTGGCAGGCCTGGAGACATGGAGCGCTGATCCCTCATCGGGGGCTTGCCACACACAACGCAAACTGCCTATCAAGCACTCAGAGCCACTGCAGAGAAAATTGGAGAGGAGAGCCAGGTACCAGAGAAATCACCCAGCACTCCAGCCAATCCCTGCTGGATCCATCTCTGTGACCCAGCACACACCCATGCTTCTCAAGCACCCCTTAAGTCTCTCAAATTCCCAGTGTCTGGGTAGTGTCTGGGGAGGTAGAGCAGTGGAGGACAGTGTGGCAGGGCCTGGCAGGCTGGGGAAGGAGGGTGCTGCTTCCCCGCCCTGGCTCATGCTGCCTGTGCCTCCAGCATGGGTGGGAGAGGAGGGACTGTGTTCCAGGGAGGCAGGGGCTGGGGGGAAGGAGGAGCTTGTGTTCAGGTGCCCGTGGACATTACTTCAAATGCATCTCTGGAGCAAACCATGTGAGCTTAGCCCTAATGGCTGTGCAAGTGTGTGTGTGTGTCCATTGCACACGTGGGTGTGTGCCCGTGGATGTGTGCAGATGGACATGTGGATTGGTGAAGGTGAATGCATGTGTGTGAGCAGGCATGCAAATGTAACTGTATGTGTGTGTGTGTGCGCACGTTTGTTTGTATCCCTGGGTACCTGGAGCTGTACTGTGTATGCCTAAAGCTCCCTGCCCCATCTGTAGCTGCACATGTGTTCCTAGCAGTGCTCTGTGCCAGGCTCTGTCCAGCCACAGTGAAGGCGGCTCACATGGCAGCTCTGGTTCTCTGGGGAGTCTCCTCACGCTCCTAGATTTCACTGTCAGGGAATGTTTCCTAATATTCACTCTGCATTTCCCTTTGCTCAATTTCCTCCCATTACTCCTGGTTCCCCCGGGGAGCAGCAGACAATTGCGTTCCCCTGGAGTGCTGTCACGTGCACAGGGGAGTGTGGGTGTGTTTATTTATAGGGCTGCCCTGCTGCCTGCATATTTCTGTGCCTGCGTGGGCCCCTCAATGCACCCGCGGTGTTTGTATTTACTGATGCTCCTTCTAGAATGTGCTCTGGGCACAGGCACGTGAGCTGACACAGCCCAGCCTGGCTGACAGGAATGGCCCTGCAGGGAGCACTGAGGGGCAGGGGCCTGGGGAGAGACAGGCCTGGCACTGTGGCCTCAAGGGCTGCAAACTCAGGCCCCATCAGAGTAGTGGGAAAAGTGAGATGCAAAACCTGGGGGCTCCCTTCAGGCTCCCGGCCTTCAGCCCCGGCATTTAACTGCAGACTGCATCCCAATGGTGGATCAGCACACTCCCAGAGCCAGACTCCAAACTTCATAGGGAAGCGTAGATCACCCCAACAGCTAGTGCTCCCTCAGGAGCCAACAGTGCACTGCAGGAGAACAGGTCTGATGAGCAAAGTGAACAGAGGGGCATTGCACCACAGCAATTTCAGGCTTTGCCAGCCCTGCATGGTAGCAAGCCAGCCCAGCACTCATGGGGGAAGGGCTATGGGGCCAGGCCTGGAGCCAGTGTCTAAGCAGGTATGACGAAGCTGCGGATTTTTGTAGTGTTTTACATGAATAGTGTGTGCTCCTCAGTTTCCTTGTGCTCCACCAAGATGGTGGGAGAGGGTTTGTTGTTGTAGAGGACCAGGTGTGACCTCACCTAGCAGCCAGGACCCCCGGACAATGGCCTGGAGATGAGGAACTGGTGACTTGGTGACTAAGAGGCCCACCCCAGCTTGGCAGTCAGCCAGTTCTGGCCTGTGGAAGGACACGGGGCTGAGGAGAGGAGCCCAGTGACCTGACCAAACTGATCCAGCCAGAGGGGAACAAAAGACTGAAGAGAATGGCTAGGCAGCAGTTCTGCAGAAAAGGACCTAAGGA
Source organism: Sternotherus odoratus (assembly GCA_032164245.1). Lineage (NCBI taxonomy): Eukaryota > Metazoa > Chordata > Testudines > Kinosternidae > Sternotherus > Sternotherus odoratus. The sequence goes on from JAVMKO010000008.1 coordinate 33,787,008, forward strand.
TTGCAGTGGATGAGAAGCTGGATATGAGTCAACAGTGTGCCCTTGTTGCCAAGAAGGCTAATGGCATTTTGGGCTGTATAAGTAAGGGCATTGCCAGCAGATCGAGGGACGTGATCGTTCCTATCTATTTGATATTGGTGAGGCCTCATCTGGAGTACTGTGTCCAATTTTGGGGCCCACACTACAAAAAGGATGTGGAAAAATTGGAAAGAGTCCAGAGAAGGGCAACAAAAATGATTAGGGGCCGCACGACTTATGAGGAGAGGCTGAGAGAACTGAGATTGTTTAGTCTACAGCAGGGGTCTCCAAACTACGGCCCGCGGGCCGGATGCGGCCCGCGAGGCCCTCTCATCCGGCCCGCGGAGATCTTTTTGGCTCCGCGCTGGGGCCTGGAAGCGCCGCGCGGGCCGCCGCCGCCAGCCGCGGGGCCTGGAAGCGCCGCGCGCTCGGCCGCCGCCGCCGCCAGCCGAGGGGCCGGGAAGCGCCGCGCGCTCGGCCGCCGCCGCCAGCCGCGGGGCCTGGAAGCGCCGTGTGCTCGGCCGCCGCCGCCAGCCGCGGGGCCGGGACGCGCCGCGTGCTCGGCTGCCGCCGCCGGCCAGGGACGGCTCGGAGCTGGGGCCGGGACGCGCCGCACCGCCACGCAGTTGCAGGGGGCGAAACAAGGAGCCACCCACTGCCAGGCGGCGAACCGGTCTGTGGGGAGAGACCGGGTTGAGCAGGTCAGTTGGGGGGGGTGAGAGACCTGGCTGGGTGGGTCAGTTGGGGGGGGGGGTTGGAGGAAAGGAGGTTTTGGGGTGAGAGACCTGGCTGGGTGGGTCATTTGGGGGGGGGGGGTTGGAGGAAAGGAGGTTTTGGGGTGAGAGACCTGGCTGGGTGGGTCATTTGGGGGGGGGGGGGGTTGGAGGAAAAGAGGTTTTGGGGTGAGAGACCTGGCTGGGTGGGTCAGTTGGGGGGTGGGTGGGAGGGAAGGAGGTTTTGGGGTGAGAGACCTGGCTGGGTGGGTCATTGGGGGGGGGGGGGGTGGAGGAAAGGAGGTTTTGGGGTGAGAGACCTGGCTGGGTGGGTCAGTTGGGGGGTTGATGTGTAGTGTTCATGTGTAGTGAACAGGTGTTCATGTGTAGTGAACAGGTGTTCATGTGTAGTGTTCATGTGTAGTGTTCATGTGTAGTGTTCAGGTGTTCATGTGTAGTGTTCATGTGTAGTGTTCAGGTGTAGTGTTCAGGTGTTCATGTGTAGTGTTCATGTGTAGTGTTCATGTGTAGTGTTCAGGTGTTCATGTGTAGTGTTCAGGTGTAGTGTTCATGTGTAGTGTTCATGTGTTGTGAACAGGTGTTCATGTGTAGTGTATCAATGTGTTATTAAATAATAACTGAATAAAATAATATTAAATAAATAATTAAAAACAACATCCATGTTTTGATTCTTTTTTATTTGGACCTCGAGTGTGTTGTCGGCCCCCGAACTGCTATTTGATAGCTAATGCGGCCCTCGGGCTGAAAAGTTTGGAGACCCCTGGTCTACAGAAGAGAAGACCGAGGGGAGATTTGATAGCTGCTTTCAACTACCTGAAAGGGGGTGTGACGGGTGTACCACATAAGGCTTTATGGGGGGGTGTGCCTGTGAATATATGTATTATGTTTCGGGAATATGGTTTTGCTAAAAAGTTATATCTATGTGAAGGTAATGATCCACTGGATCTGTTCATCCTATTTGTATGTATGTGTCTGTGTTGTATTCAGAGTTATGAATATTGACTATGTGCTTGGTTGGTTGTATGTAGACTTTGGAAAACAGCTGAACAGCTCTCTGAGAAAAAAACTATTCTCAGTTAAGCCCAATTGAGAACCAATCAAGCAAACAATGAACTTTGTAGAAGCCTGTCCACACCCGAGCCTCCTCAGGAATGCAGCCTGACTGGTGGTGAGGGGAGTCTGGTTCAAACCTGCTACTTTGTCCATGTGCTCTGAGAGCCCATGTGGACTCTGGATAAGAAGGAGGGAGTGGCTCTTCACCCAGAGGAGGAAGCCTATAAAAACCTGGGAGAGACCTCTCCATTTTGTTCTCAGCTGGCTTAAACAACAGCCCTCCACCCCCCAAGGATTCCTGGAAGAAACTGGAACAGAGGACTGTGACTGCAGGGGGGGTGCGAGTGATTGCTGGACCCAGGCTAACAGGGAGTTTAGCCTGAAAGAAGGAATTCAGAGGGTGAGGTTTTTTACTGTAATAGTGTTAGATTTGCGTGTTTTGTTTATTTTGTTTGGTAATTCCCTTTATTCTGTCTGTTACTACTTTGAACCACTTAAATCCTACTTCCTGTCTTTATTAAAATCACTTTTTACTTATTAGTTAACCTGGAGTACGTGTTGGTACCTGGGGGGGGGGCAAACAGCTGTGCATATCTCTCTATCATTGTTATAGAGGGCGAACAATCTATTAGTTTTCTCTGTATAAGCTTTATACAGGGCAAAACAAATTTTATTCAGGGTTTGACCCCATTGGGAGTTGAGCATCTGAGTGCCAGAGGTAAGAATACCTCCTGCCTGTTTCCAGGAAAGCCCACAGCTGTTAGGGAATGTGGCTCAGACCTGGCAGGGTACTGAGGTCCTAAGCTGTTGGGGCAGGAAAACTGAGGAAGGAGTAGCCTTGGCACATCAGTTGGCAGCTCCTAAGGGGTTTCTGTGATCCCAACCCATCACAGGGGGTTCTAAAGAGGATGGATCTAGACTGTTCTCTGTGGTAGCAGATGACCGAACAAGGAGTAATGGTCTCAAGTTGCAGTTGGGAAGGTTTAGATTGGATATTAGGAAAAACTTTTTCACTAGGAGGGTGATAAAGCATTGGAGCGGGTTACCTAGGGAGGTTGTAGAATCACCTTCCTTAGAGGTTTTTAAGGTCAGGCTTGATAAAGCCCTGGCTGGAATGATTTAGTTGGGGATTGGCCCTGCTTTGAGCAGGGGGTTGGACTAGATGACCACATGAGGTCCCTTCCAACCCTGATATTCTATGATTCTATGAGAAAGGGCCCCAGCGACCTGTTTACCAGGGGCAGAAGACAAAGGACAAGGGTGGAGCTGTTGAGGGGGGTGATATCAGATGTCCAGCTGGAAAGCTCGGGGTCTCTGGACTGGGCGGGAACGAGCAGGGAGAGCCCACCTCAATGCAGGGGAGATTTAGATGTACTGTCCTGAGGGAGGCCAGGCCTGAGGGCCCCGAGAGTTTCCTATGCTGTGTTCAGTCGCTCAATAAACCCTCTTGTTTTACACTGGCTGAAGTAGCTCAGGTTGGATTATTCTCTCTGGTAGTGGAGGCCCCTGTAGTCCAGAGCGAGTGGACTCCCTGAGGGAGCCCAAGGCGAGAGACAGGTGGAATAAGGCTCAGAGAGGTGCGGTTCCAGGAGGCAGAGAGGCTTAAGCTGCAAGAGAGAGTGGACCCCCAAGAAGGGCTGGCACACTGAAGGGGGCTCCCCCCAGGCACAGTACAGGCACAGTATGGGGTCCAGAGTGAGCGCTACCTGTGAGTCAGTGACAACATGGTAACCGAGGACAGTTTGTGGATGCACCCTGCGAGCACAGGTGTTTTAGAGTGAATGACTGCCAGCAATAAAACAAGGGAATTGAAAATACCAGTGTGGTGGTCGCGTATAACCAGCTCCCTAAGAGGGACCTGGCACATCTGTACAGGGGAGGGGGATTCCCACCTGGGTTCCCCCCAGTGGATGTGAAGAGATGGAAACTGGAGCTGACAGTGAATGAGCTGGAACTGGAGGAGCGGAGTCTAGCTGACCACTCAGAGCAGTGACAACATGAGCTTGAGTTGGAGAAGAGGTGGGCCAAGAGGGCTTGCCAGGGTGTAAGTGGGGAAGGGCACCAAGATGCCAGTTTTGCAGGCAATCTAGACGCCAAATTATTGCCCCAGTTTAAGGAGGGGGGGATATTGATGCCTACCTCACAGCCTTTCAGAAGATTTGTCATCTGAACCAGATTGACCCCCGCAGACAGGCTCTGCTGTCTAACCACCCTCCTATGTCTGAAAACCACTGAGGCATTCAGACAGATGGATCGTATTCAGAGGGGGACTATGACCTGTTCAAACAGACTTTGCTGCTGAAGTTTGAATTGACCCCCGAGGTGTACAGGAAACTATTTCGGGGTGTACACGAGACCACAGGCATCACCTACAAGGAGGTTGCCAATCCTCTGGGGGAATATCTCTGCAAGTGGGGAAAGGGCAAAGGGGCCACAAACTCGAGGACATGTATAAACTGGTGGGGTAGAGCAGCTGTACAACATCTGCCCTCCAGACCTTAAGGTGTAGTTAGTGGACCGGAAGCCTAAAAATCTGCACAGTGACAGATGAGTTTGTGGACAGCAGATTGGGGGGAGGAAGGAGACCCACACTGGGAGAAGAGTCTGTGCAGGCTGAACTGCGATCAAAAAGAAGGAATGCTAATATATATGCCAAAATAGCACAGGGCATGGTGGAGAGAGGCCACAATAGGGACACACAGCAGAGCCACATAAAAATTAAGGACCTCAGGCAAGCCTACCAAAAAATTCTCCGGGTCAGAGCCCCATAGATGCTGCTTTTATGATCAGCTGCATGGTATTCGAGGGGGGGGGGCAACGACCCTACCACTACCCCGCCACTGTCAGTGGACACCTGCAAGGGGGAGTCTCACGCAACAGGGAGGAGGATTTTGTGGAGGAGGAGGAGGAGGAGGAGAAGGCACAGCAGGCAAGCAGAGAATACATTCTCCCTGGCAGCCAGGACCTTTTCATCACCCTGGAGCCAATAAACTCCCAAGGTGGGTTCCTGGACCCTGAAGTCAGAGAAGGCACCTCTGGTGAGTGAACATTTGTAACTACACTACAGAGTTTAAAAACAATTGTGTTTAATGTTTGATTTGGTCTGAAGACTTGGGATGCACTCACCGCCAGTAGTGCTACTGGAAAAGTCTGTTAATGTGTCTGGGGATGGAGGGGGAATCCTCCAGGGACATCTCCATGAAGGTCTCCTGGAGGTACTCTGAAAGCCTTTGCAGAAGGTTTCTGGGGAGGGCTGACTTATTTTGTGCTCCATGGTAGGACACTTAGCAAACCAAGCCAGTAGCAAGTAGTCTGGAATCATTGCAGCACAAAGCATGACAGCGAATGGTACTGGGTTTTGCTCGCATTCAAGCAATATTCGGTCTTCATCTTTCTGTGTTAGCCTCAGGAGAGTGATATGGTCATCTGGTTGAAATAGGGGATTTTTTGTAAGGGAACATTCAAAGGACCCTGTTCATGCTGGACTGTTTGCATTTGGCTAAAAGGGATCATCCCTGAGAATAGCCACGCGGTGAGGGAAGGGGTGAAGGGATCATCCCAAAGAATTGCCACACAATGACGTGGGCGAAGGGTGTGCTATACATCCACCCGAAAACCGCAGCCCATCCTTTTAAATAGCCAACCCAACTGGCATTGCTTGCTATGGGAAAGGAGGGCACTGCAGTTTGAAACCATTCCCATATGTTATGAAGATGGAAGGAGCCAACCCCACGTACCCTTTGGCTTACCATGGCTGCCTGGAAACTGAATTCTGTTGCCCAGCCATGTGTGATGTGTCACCATACTGGCAGGCACTCAATATAAAAGGCAAAATGCGACCTTGTACCTAAAGCACATGTGCTGTCTGCTGTGAATTGCTTGACTCACTGTGAAAGAGTCTCCCTTTTGTTCTCAGAAAGGTATCTTCTTAAATTCTACTCTCCCTTTTTATCCTGCCACACGTGTACATTTTTCTACACTCCCCCATCATCTCTGTCCCAGAGGTTATCTCAGAGAAGAATGCCAAAAAAACCCACTCACAAAGACATGTTTTCTGAGCTTATGCAGTCCTCCTGCACTCATAGGGCACACCTGAATGCATGGAGGCATACAGTGACAGGGTCCAGAAAAGCATACAGTGAGAGCAATGAGAAGAGGCAGGATGCAGTGCTGAGGCTAATGGGGGAGCAAGTGGACATGCTCAGGCATCTTGTGGAGCTTCAGGAAAGGCAACAAGAACACAGACTGCCATTGCATCCACTGTGTAACTGCCTGCCCTCCTCCCCCAGTTTCATATCCTCCTCACTCATCCAGATGCCCAAGAACACGGGGGCAGAGGAGAGGATCTAGGCACCCAGCCACTCCACTTCAGAGGATGGCCCAAGCAACAGAAGGCTGTCATTCAATAGGTTTTGAATTGTAATGTAGCTACTATAAGCAATGTGGCCTTGTCCTTCCCTCCTCCCCCACCCCACTCGAGCTACCTTGTCAGTTATCTCACTTTTAAAAAAAACAATAAAAAAAGAATGCATGGTTTCAAAACAATAGTGACTTTATTTCGTTTGCCAGCTGTGATAGAAGGGGGTGGGGTGGGGTGGTTGGCTTACAGGGAATTAAAATCAACAAAGGGGGCAAGTCTGCATCAAGGACAAACACACAGAACTGTCACACCGTAGCCTGGCCAGTCACAAAAATGGTTTTCAAAGCATTTGAAATGGTTTTCAAAGCATCTGATGCGCAGCATGCCTAACTGTGCTCTTCTAATCACCCTGGTGTCTGGCTGTTCAAAATCGGCTACCAGTCAATTTGCCTCAACCTCCCACCCCGACATAAATGTCTCCCCCTTAATCTTACAGATATTATGGAGCACACAGAAAGCAGTAATAACAGTGGGAATATTGGTTGTGCTGAGGTCTAACCTAGTCAGCAAACAGCACCAGCAAGCTTTTAAATGTCCAAAGACACATTCTACTACCATTCTGCACTTGTTCAGCCTGTTGTTGAACTGCTGCTGTCCAGGCTACCTGTGTACGGCTTCATGAGTCATGGGAGCAAGGGGAAGGCTGAGTCTCCAAGGATAACTATTGGCATTTCAACATTCCCAACGGTAATTTTCTGGTCTGGGAAGTAAGTTCTTTCTTGCAGTTGTTCAAAAAGCCCAGAGTTCCTAAAGATGCGAGCATCACGCACCTTTCCCAGCCATCCCACGTTGATGTCGGTGAAATATCCCTTGTGATCCACCAGTACTTGCAACACCATTGAGAAGTACCCTTGCAGTTCACATACTGGTTGGCAAGGTGGTCTGGTGCCAAGATAGGGATATGCATTCCGTTTATCTCCCCACTATAGTTACGTAACCCCATTGCAGCAAAGCCATCCACTATGACCTGAACATTTCCCAGAGCCAGTACCCTTGTTGGCAGAAGGTTTGCCTTGGCTACTTGGATCACAGCAGCCCCCACAGTAGATTTGCCCACTCCAAATTGATTCCCGACGGACTGATAGCAGTCGGGCATTGCAAGCTTCCACAGGGCTATCGCCACTGACTTCTCAACTGTCAAGGCTGGTCTCATCTTGGTATTCCTAAGCTTCAGGGTGGGGGAAAGCAATTCACAAAGTTCCTTGAAAGTGGCCTTATGCATGCGAAAATTTCACAACCACTGGGAATCATCCCATACCCGCAATACTATGCGGTCCCACCAGTCTGTGCTTGTTTGCCGGGCCCAGAATCAGTGTTCCACTGTATCAATCTGCCCCACTATAACCATGATGTCCCAATTGCCACATCCTGTGCTTTCAGGAATTTCTGTGTGCCTGCCCTCCTCAGATTCGTCCTCATGCTGGCGTCTCCTAGCCAGGTTCTGCACATACTGAAGGATAATGTGCAAGGTGTTTACAATGCTCACAAACAGCAGCGGTGAGTTGAGCGGACTCCATGCATGCCGTGCTATGATATCTGCACAGGTAACCCAGGAAAAAAGGCGTGAAATAATTGTCTGCCATTGCTTTCACCAAGAGAGGGAGGGAGGAATGGAGGGAAGGGAGACTGACGACCTATACCCAAAACCACCTGCAACAATGTTTTTGCCTCATCAGGCACTGAGAGCTTAAACCAGAATTCCAATGGGCAGCGCCGAGAATTCCAATGGGCAGTGGAGACTGAGATGACTATGGGATAGCTACCCACAGTGCACCGCTCCGTGAGTCAATGCTACCCATGGTATTGAGGACACACTCTGCCGACTTAATGCGCTTAGTGGGGATACACACAATCAACTGTATAAAATCGCTTTCTAAAGATCATTTGTGACGGTGTACCCCATAAGGCTTTATGGGGGGGTGCCTGTAAATATATGTATGATATTACTGGAATATGGTTTTGCTACATATGACATGTAACATATCTATGTGAAGGTAATGATCCACTGGATCTGTTCATCCTATTTGTATGTATGTGTCTGTTCTGTATTCAAAGTTATGAATACTGGCTATGTGCTTGGTTGGTTGTATGGGGACTTTGGAAAGCAGCTGAGCAGCTCTCTGGGAGAAGACTATTCTCAGTTAAGCCCAATTGAGAACCAATCAAGCAAACAATGAACTTTGTAGACGCCCATCCACAACCAAGCTTCCTCAGGAATGCAGTCTGGCTGGTGGTGAGGGGAGTCTGGTTCGGGCCTGTAACTGAGCCATGTGCTCTGAGAGACCATGTGGTCTCTACATAGGAAGGAGGAGGGGCTCTCCACCCACAGGAGGAAGTCTATATAAACCTGGGAGAGACCTCTCCACTTTGTTCTCAGCTGGCTAAAAGAACAGCCCTCCACCCCCTAAGGATACCTGGAAAAAACTGCAGGGGGGGATGCGAGTGATTGCTGGACCCAGGCTAACAGGGAGTTTAGCCTGAAAGAAGGAATTCACTGAGGGTGAGGCTTTTTGTTGTAATAGTGTTAGATTTGCGTGTTCTGTTTATTTTGTTTGGTAATTCACTTTATTCTGTCTGTTACTACTTGGAACCACTTAAATCCTCTTTCCTGTCTTTATTAAAATCACTTTTTACTTATTAATTAACCTGGAGTACGTGTTGGTACCTCGGGGGGGGGGGGGGGGGAGGGGGCAAACAGCTGTGCATATCTCTCTATCATTGTTATAGAGGGTGAACAATCTATGAGTTTGCCCTGTATAAGCTTTATACAGGGCAAAATAAATTTTATTCAGGGTTTGACCCCATTGAGACTTGAGCATCTGAGTGCCAGAGGTAAGAATACCTCCTGCCTGTTTCCAGGAAGGCCCACAGCTGTTAGGGGACATGGCTCAGACCTGGCAGGGTACTGAGGTCCTAAGCTGTTGGGGCAGGAAAACTGAGGCAGGAGTAGCCTTGGCACATCAGGTGGCAGCTCCTAAGGGGTTTCTGTGATCTCAACCCATCACATCGCTTTCTATAAATTCGACATAATTTCGTAGTGCAGACATACACTTAGATGTATGGTGCTGAGGGAGGCCGGGCCTGAGGGCCTTGAGAATTTCTTGTGCTGCGTTCAGATGCTCAATTAACCCTCCTATTTTATGCTGGTTGAGAGTCACTCTAGTCTAGAGATCAGGGTTGCATTACTAGATAACATGAGAACATAAGAATGGCCCTACTGGGTCAGACCAAAGGTCCATCTAGCCCGGTGTCCTGTCTTCCAACAGTGGCCAGTGCCAGGTGCTCTAGAGAGAACGAACAGAACAAGTAATCATCAAGTGATCCATCCCCTATCACTCATTTGCTCATTCCCAGCCTCTGGCAAACAGAGGCTAGGGACACCATTCCTGCCCATCCTGGCTAATAGCCATTGATGGATCTGTCCTCCATGAATTTATCTAGTTCTGTTTTGAACCCTGTTATGGTCTTGGCCTTCATAACATTCTCTGGCAAGGAGTTCCACAGATTGACCACGTGTTGTATGAAGAAATACTTCCTTTTATTTGATTTAAACCTCCTGCCTATTAATTTCATTTGGTGACCCCTAGTTTTTGTATTATGAGAAGTATTAAACAATACTTCTTTATCTACTTTCTCTACACCAGTCATGATTTTATAGACCTCAATCATATGTCCCCTTAGCTGTCCCTTTTCCAAGCTGAAAAGTCCAAGTCTTATTAATCTCTCCTCATAGGAAGCTATTTCACACCCCTAATTATTTTTGTTGCCCTTTCTGAACTTTTTCCAATTTCAATATATCTTTTTTGAGATGGAGTGATCACATCTGCACACTGTATTCAAAGTGTGGGCATATTCCCTCTGGGAGTGGAGTCCCCGGGGTCCAGAGCGAGTGGACTCCCTGAGGGGGCCCACTGGACAAGAGACAGGCAGGCTAAGGCTCAAAGAGGTGTGGTTCCAGGAAGTGGAGGAGCTTAACCCTTGAGAGAGAGTGGACCCCTGAGAAGGGCTGTCACAATGAAGTGAATTCCCCCCAGGGACCATACAGAGCCAAGAGTGGGCACAACCTGTGAGTCCGTGACAGCAGGCACTAGCCGAAATAGATTATGAATGCTGTCCAGGATTCCAGACTTCTTTCCTCATCTTACCCCTATAACGTCAAGTCCACCTTGTCTGGATCTCTCTCTGATCTGTGACTGCCAAGAATGCAGGGGCCAAGAATTCAGAAAGTTCCACCCCATGCCCCATCCCAGCGAAGGCCAATAAGATGTGATGATGAGCTCCATGAACGACAGATGGGCTGTGACTGCATAGAACCAAGGGGGCAGAGCTTGGGGTGGAGGGCTCCAGTAGAGCCAGGCCTGCACCATTACAGTCAGACATTGACAGATGGAAAGGTTAGAAGGGACCATTGCAGCATCCAGTCTGACCTCTTGCGTACCAGGGATGCCAGTATCTGGCACAGGATGTGGGGCTGTGCTGGAGCAGAGCTTTTGGGGTGAGACACCCTGTCTTAATTTAAAGACTCCGTGGTGTGGACTTCCAGTGAGTAATCTGCTGCTACAGATGTGCACCTTTTTTCTAACTTGCTCGTACTGCCTTTGTGTGCTGCCTTAGACAGCAGAGCCTTCTCCCCGGGCAGGTTCTTAGGAACTGTCAACAAGTCACCTCTCAGCCTTCTTTTTGATCAGCTAAATAGTGTGAGCTACCCCAGCTTTGCACTATGAACATTAACAGTCAGCAGGTTTAAAACAAACAGAAGTTAACACTTCTTCACACAAGGCGCAGTCAACCTGTGGAACTCATTGCCAGGGGATGTTGTGAAGGCCAAAAGTATCACTGGGTTCAAAGAAGATTTAGGTAAGTTCATGGAGGATAGGTCCAAATGGATAGTAGCCATGATGATGAGGAGTGCAGCCCTGTGCTCTGGGGGTCCTTAGACTCTCTTTTCCAGAAGCTGGGCCTGGATGACAGGGAATAGATCACTTGTTCATTCCTGCTGGATCACCTAGCACTGAGAGCTGTCAGACAGTAGACAGGTTACTGGGCTGGATGGACCATTGATCTGACCCAGTATGGTTGTTCTTATGCATAGGCACTGACTTTAGCCAGTGCCAGTGGGTGCTCGTGCCCCCCTGACCCTGGCCCCGCCCCATTCCAACCCGTCCCCAAATCTCCAGTCCCGCCTCCTTCCCCGAGCGCACCCCATTTCCCCTCCACCTCCCTCCCTCCCTCCCAGGCTTTTGCACAGCAAGCCTTGGAGGGAGGGGGAGAAGCAGAGTAGTAGCACGCTCAGGGGAGGAGGCGCGATGAGGAGGATCGGAGGTGAGATGGGGCGTGGGGAGGGCTGCAGCAACTAACCTGGGGGGGAGAGTGCAGAGGAACTGCTCCCCGTCTCAGCTCACCTCCGCCTCCGCCTCGCCTCCTCCCCTGAGCGTGCCACCACTCTGCTTCTCTCCCCTCCCTCCAAGGCTGATTCGTGGCAATCCTGGGAGGGGGAAGAAGTGGCGACGTGCTCAGAGGAGGAGGCAGAGCGGAGGTGAGCAGAGGAGGAGTGGGGTGGGGAGCTGCTGGTGGGTGCTCTGTACCCACCAAATTTTCTCTGTGGGTGCTCCAGCCCCAGAGCACCCACGGAGTCAGCGCCTATGTTCTTAATGTACTATCAGGCAGGGTTTCCAGACCTCAAATCATTCTTGTAGCTCTTCCTTGGACCCTCTCCAACATTCCAGAATCCATCTGGCAGTGCAGATACTGCACAGGGACCCAGGATTCCACATGCCAAACACAGAGCCAATGTCCTCTCCCCACTTCTGGTGAGCTGTTTATACAACCAAGGACCACACTTAGCCATGTGGCCCTAGGAACTCATCTTCAGTTAGTTATTTACTATGACCCCTAAGTTCCATTCAGTGCCACCACTTTCCAAAATACTGTCCCCCATCCTGGGAGACCAGCACTCTTTTTATTCCTAAATCTATGACCTTGCATTTGGCTGTATTCAAACATGTTGTCGGTCATGCCCAGCTTACCGAGCAGTACAGATCATTCTGTGCACATGGCCTGGCCTTATCATTATTTACCTTTCCCCAAACTTTGTGTCATCTACAGACTTTGCCAGCAGGGATTGGAGATTTTCTTTCAGTTCATTGATAAAACATGGAATAGCCCTGAGCCGGGAACCGATCTCTCGCTCGCTCTGGGGCCCTATTAACAATTACATTCTTTATGCGATAAAATGAAAGTCTCTCACCTGTGGCAATGCCAGCTGATGGGTCATCCGAGGCAGACAGGGTAGGAGTCCAAGGCTGGCATGATATTCTCATGATGGTTCAGATGAATGAGCAAATGAGCTGCTGCCTCCTGAACAAGCTCCAAGTGATAGAAACACCCTACTGTGAGCGCTGCAAGGGTCAATTACAGCAATCGAGCCTCATGACAGGATAAATGAAGCCACAGCCTAAACACACAGCACAGCTGGGAAAGCACCTTTCTTCCGCACCTGTGGCATGGGGCTGAGAGTGATGCTGAGCCTGTGGAGGGCACAGAGGGGAAGTGAGCAGCCAGCCTCCTCCCCACCTCAGCACCCTCTTCTTGGCAGCAAGACTTCTGCTAACCAGGGCGAGGGCCCCTCTCACTGGCCGTGTTGATCAGGAACATGCTGCAGCCTCGGGTACTGCGTAAAACTGGCCTTGTACCTGCACTGCCCAGCATGGGTGGTCTCAGCCCTCAGGCCTAACACACCATCCCCCTTGAGTGAGCCTGGTCTTCTATGGCAATGGGGCCCACTGGGGCTGGGGACAAGTGTGACGGAGCAGGAATACTCTGTGTGTGCCTCAGTTTCCCCTATGCATTTCTTGAGCATCTATGTGAAGGGATAAGGATGTGTAGCTGATGCAAAGCACAGCCTCTCTGCAAGTGTCCATACCTGAAGCTGTAATCTGACTCCAAGTGGGGGAGGGAGGTACCCTGACCTGGCTGAGCCAGGGGGGAGGAGGGGCTGGAGAGAGTGACTTTGAGTTGAGTTGAAGCTGGAGGGGGAGAAGGGAGGCAGGCCCAGACAGGGTCTGGCCTCCCGGGCCCCCCAAAATGGATACAGCTGAGGGGTTCGGGTACCTACAAGCTCGGTGTTAGACCATGTACTTGTCGACTAATAAACCTCTGTTTTACTGGCTGGCTGAGAGTCACGTCTGACTGTGGATTTGGGGTGCAGAATCCACGGCCTCCCCCAGGACCCCGCCTGGGCCGACTCGCTGTGGGAAGCACACGGAGGGGCAGAAGGTGCTGAATGCTCCGGGGTCAGACCCAGGAAGGTGTAAACGGGGACCTCTAAAGCTCCTAGCTTTGGAGACAGGCTGTGTACGGAGAGAGGATGTTTTCCCTCGGAGTCCTGGCTGGCTCCATAGGGAGCAGGTCCCAGACCCTCGCCCCGGGCACTCCGTGACAGCAGGTCCAGCCACACCTTCAAAGCAGCCCCCCACAGCACCTGGTATTGTAACAAGACCTCCTGGGGGCCCAGCATGACCCAAACCATCAGCTGGCCCAGCTGGAAGCCAGCCAAGTCTTTTGTGTCCCTGGCAAGGGCTTCAAAGGGAGACTAGGCCGAGGTTGGACACAAATGAGAGGTCCAAGCGTCACCCCGGTCCCAGGGCAGTCAGAGTAGCAGCTGCACTCTCAGGCACTTCCTCAAGCGGGGCAGAGGCAGGGCGGATTCTCCAGCTTCACAGAAATGAGCCAACCTCAGCTACTTCTCCCCCTCCTCTGCCACAGCCCCTCCTCCATCCCCTCTTCTGGGAGACCCCCCTACTTCCTCTGTGGCCTTTTCCTTTGGATTGGCAAGTCAGGAGGCAGTATGGGGAGGGGCAGGAAGCTGGGAGAACAGAAACGGGAGAGGAGAGGTCTGGCTGGGCTTCCATGGGGCCTCACAGATGGCTCCGTTCTGCCCCTAGTGCCCACGGCACGCATGGCTCTGGACCCCAAGGAGCTGGCATCTGACAGGGGCAGCATGTCCCAGACACTGGGGATGGCTGGACTGCAAACCTGTTTGTTAAGGATTGCCCTTGGGGAGGGGGACATACAGCCCGAGCTGAGGGCTCTTCAGTGCAGCCTGCCAGCCATACAAGGAGCTCAGACTCATTCAATGGGAATTCAGCTACCTGCCAGGAGCCCTCTGCTGAGGCGTGGGGGGCCAGGAGTCAAGCCCATGCCCCACAGGGGATCCCACAGGGGACCCCACAGGGACAGGGCTAAAAGCCCTGCCCCTGACTGGTGCCCCCTGGGGAAAGATGGGTGGTTTCTGGAGGGGAATTTCAGGGGCTCGACTGGGGCGAGCAGCATCCTGCTAGGGAGTAGCCAGGCCCCATGGAGCAATCGGCTGTGGGGTGGACCCAGGTGGGCGGCAGATGTGGAGACCTCAGGCCTCTTGTGCATTAGACACAGGGCTGGCAGCACTGTCCCCACATCTTCAGGGGAGACTCATTGGTACCTGCAAAGTGGGCCAAGCATCCTCACATGCCCAGCGCAAGAAGGAGGCGACCAGTGGCTGCATTACCAGAGGGACAAAAGTCTGCCACTGACGGGGCATGCACCAGGCTGGATGTGGCCATGCTGAGCCAGCATTGGCTACGTGGCTCGGCAGGGATAGTAAAGGCCATCCCCTAATACAGCGCAGCCACTGGCAGCAAGGCACTTGCCATTTACACTCCCCAACCTCTGTGACATGCTCAGCCCTGCTCCACCCCTCCTCCCCCGCCCCCCGCTGCCATCACTCACCTGCTCCAGGTGAGATCAGTCACTGTGCTAAGACACGCCTATAGTCTAATTACCAGGCAGGCACTCGGGACAGCAGCCACATGCCATGGTCCTTCTCTGCACTGCCTTGCCCCTCATTTGTTCTCATTAAAGGCTGGCAGGGTGTCTAATTAGCCAGTGTGACTTTGCCAGCACCCTGCTGGCTAACACCTGTGCATGCAGGCCTCCTCCCTTGCCCTGGCTCAGAATTAGCTTTCAGAGTGCTCCTCGCTCGCTCGGCAGGATCTGCTCCTCTCACTGGGAAACAAGGCAGCAGCTTCATAAGGGCATGGCCCCAGCCAGATCTTGGCCACTCCCTGCCAGTTTAGCCAAGCCCTGGGAAGGTCCTGTTTCCTGTACCTACAAGCGCTGGTTTAGACTGTGTTCCTGTCTTCTAATAAACCAATTTTACTGGCTGGCTGAGAGTCATGTCTGACTGTGGAGTTGGGGCGCGGGGCCCTTGGGCTTCCCCAGGAGCCCCGCCTGTGTGGACTTGCTGTGGGAAGTGCGTGGTGTGAGAAGGGGATGCTGAATGCTCCGAGGTCAGACCCAGGAAGGTAAAAGCTGTGTAAACATCTTGCCCTGGAGACAGTCTGCTCACATAGAGGATTCATGCTCCCCCAGAGTCCTGACTGGCTTTGTATGGAGTAGTTCCAGAGGATTGCCCGGTGACTCCGTGACACCCTCCTGGTTGTAGAGACAAACTTGAAAACGACACCCCTCCCTCCTGTGCCCCAGAAGGCTCTGAAACCAGAGGCAAAGGGATAGAGCTCATTGGTTAGGTTTTTGCAATCTCATGTTTTTTAAGTCAGTCTCATGAATTTTGGGGCTGTTTCCTGATTTTGGAACAGCTAGTGCTGGTGACAGGGATCCCGTGTCTGTGACAGCTCTGGGAGTGAGCACCCCACAGCTCCGTCCTCCGCAGTAGAACCACGTCTACTCCTCAAGGGGAGTGAACACCAAATGGGGCTGCACATCTGGTCCTAGATGGGACTGCTCTGGGGGATGCTCACTAGGGCTCCTCCTGGAACTAGGCTGGAATTTGATTCGATGATTCGATGATTGATTCCTCTTGGAACCAGGCTGTAATTTGGTCCCCACTCTCCAGGGGTGGTCCCTCGTCTCTCCAGGAGCAGTGGGATTTCACTCAGAATGTTGGGCCTCGTCTCTCTGCTGTGATCGGTCTCCCGTGGTGAGAAGGAGCAAAGCGCCTCTCTGAGTGGGCTCCATGCCAGGCTTGGAGCTGTCTCCGTCGGGCTGATATTCAGGAGTCCAGTTGCTGTGGTTGTGGATTCAGCGGCAGTCCGTTCACAGGACTCTGCTGCTATCTATGTTCTGCTTAGCTAGCAGTCCTGTGCCCTCTGCTCTGCTGCCTGTTTCCGTGACAGCTGCTCTGTGGACTCAATGCCCAAGGACTCATCCCTGGGGCTAGCACTGGATTCCTCCACTGTATTTACAGTTGGCTGTTCCCTGCACTGTCTGGCAAAAGAGTTTTAATGGAGGCAGCCTCTGCCCTCTTGCCCAAAGCTGGACAATCTCCCACACTGCCCACAGCCACCTGGGAAGTCTGTTGCAAGTTTCTGGCACCCTTCTTGTGGTGCTTGGTTTCCTCATGTTTTCCTCTCACACCCATCCTCTGCCTTCTGCTCCAGGTTAACCTTAGCGGCTGTTTCCTGACACTCCTCTACTTAGAGCCAGCAGCACCCACAAGTTTGCCTGTGCCATCTTTGTGTAGGGTTGTCTGGCTGTTTTTACAGTCAGCTCACAAGATCTCAGTCAGCGCTCAGCCCTCTTCCCTTCGCAGCCTCCCACCAACCTGTCATTAATCAGGGAATCGCCTAGCAGGCCAAACCTACAAGACTGGTTCTGGGACTTCAGTCTGTGACACTCCGCAGTGCATCCCCATTCCTTGACCACTCTGGGCTGAATCTTCTGCAGGTTTTGTTTTTCTAAGGATACATATAAGTTTCAACCTCTACCAGGAACCCATCAAAACACAGCCAATCCCACAGATTAGATATCATGAGTCAGGCCCAAAACCATTATATTCTCGGGGTTCTTTTGTCCATCTTTTGATTGTTGTACCCTGTGTCGGAATGGGAATATTCTTAATGTTTCCTCTGGATAGTGTGTGAGTGCCTCAGTTTTCCTTCTGCATTTCTTCAGTATCTATGTGGAGGCATAAGGGTGTGTAATTGGGGCAGAACAAAGGACCAGTGGAAAGGAGAGGCCGACGCCCTGTCTTGGCAATTGAGGGCCTGGGCCCTTCCCCCCTCTCCAGGTGTTGGCTGGAAGTGTTGAGAACAGAGAGGTCAGGTGACCATCTGGGCAGGAAAGAGACAAAGGGAAAGAGGAGGAGGGGCTGGAGAGGGAGTGGCAGTCTGGTTTTGACTGGGAAGAGGCAGACAGCTACAGGAAGGCTGCCTGGCTCTCTGGCCCCCAAAATGGACCCAGCGGAGGGGTCCGGTTCGCTCTACCTATTGGTCGGTCTTAGATCACCTGTCATCTAATAAACCTGTTTTACTGGCTGGCTGAGAGTCATGTCTGACTGTGGAGCTGGGGTGCAGGACCCACGGGCACCTCCAGGACTCCGTCGGGGTGGGCTCGCTGGGGGACGCACATGGAGGGGCAGAAGGTGCTGAATGCTCCGAGGGCAGACCCAGGAAGGTGGAAGCTGGACGCTGTGAAGCTCCTAGCCTTGGAGACAGGCTGTTCGCAGAGAGGAAGCTTCCCCCCAGATCCTGCCTGACTTCATAGGGAGCAGTTCCAGAGCATCACCCCAGGGACTCTGTGACACACCCATCCACCGTCTGCGGGTAACAGCCACCATCACCAATTCTCCCACATTTATTGGGTTAGGGGATTCTGGCTCCTGCTGCAGGTGAGCTTACCCCACATCTGCCCATCCCCTATCCAGAAATTAATACCTCCCCCAACCTCCAATCATTCCTGTCCCTCTCAACCTCTGTCAGTTCTGCCCATCCCCCTGCCCATTCCCTATCCCCACCCCATCGGTTCAGCCCCCCAGCCTCCCCTCTGCTCATCCTGAAGCTCTTCATCCCCATCTGCCAGGCCTGGAGGGGGTGCATTAGGGTCCCCATCTGCCTTCTAAGCTGGGGGGGAAGGGTGGCTCCAGGAGCTTCTCACCCTCTGATGAAGCTGGGGATTTTTGTAGTGTTTTACATGAATAATGTGTTTGCTCCTCAGTTTCCCTGTGTGCTGCCTGTTTAACAAGTTAGTGGGAGAGGGTTTGTTGTTGCTGAGGAACAGATGTGACTTTGCCTAGTAGCCGGGACCCCTGACAACGGCCTGGAGATGGGGAACCCTAACATCTGGTTATGAAGAGGCCCACCCCAGCTTGGCAGTCAGCTGGTTCTGGACAGTGGGAGGACAAAGGATGGAAGAGAGAGGGCCCAGAGACCTGTTTACCTGGGACAGAAGACAAAGGAGAGGAGAGGAGCTGTTGTGGCCGGTGATATCGGATGCCCAGCTGGAAACCACAGGGTCTCCGGATTGGGGGGGGGAGGGGGAGGAGCAGGCAGAACCAACCTGGATGCAGGGGAGACTTAGATGTACTGTGCTGAGGGAGGCCAGGCCTGAGGGCCCTGAGAGTTTCCTATGCTGTGTTCAGTCGCTCAATAAACCCTCCTGTTTTACACTGGCTGAGAGTCACTTGGGTCTAGAGATCAGTGTTGCATTATTCTCTCTGGGAATAGAGGCCACAGGGGTCCAGTGCGAGTGAACTCCCTGCGGGGGCCCATGGTGAGAGACAGGAGGGCTAAGGCTCAGAGATGTGTGGTTCCAGGAGGCAGAGGGGCTTAGCCCCCAAGAGAGAGTGGACTCCCGAGAAGGGAGGTCTCACTGAAGGGAGTTCCCCCCAGGAACCCTTTGGGGCCAAGAGTGGGAACGACCTGTGAGTCTGTGACAACATGGTAGCAGAGTATGGTTTGTGGGTGCACCCTGTAGATGGTTGGCTTTGAGCCCAGGCACTTTGCAGTGAGTGGCTGCCAGTGATAAAACGAGGGAATTGAAGGAACCAGCATGGAAATGGTCTATCACTAGCTCCATAAGAGGGACCTGGCATGTCTGTGCAGGGAGAGAGGGCTCTGAGGATGGGGAGGCTCACCCAGGAGCAGCTGATTGCCCCGCTGGTAGAAAATGATCAGTCCGAGGACCAAGTTCCAGATCCCAGGAGGGCTTCCGGGAAGCCCGTAGAGCCTGAGAGTAGCAGGGGGCAGATGGGGTAGTGGCAGGGGGTCCCCCCGAATGCAGTACTCTGGGAGGGGGGCTTCCCACCTAGGTTCCCCCCCAGTGCATGGGAAGAGATGGAAATTGGAGCTGAGAGTGCATGAGCTGGAGCAGGAGGAGCAGAGTCTAGCTGATCACTCAGAGCAGTGACAACATGATCTGGAGTTGGAGAAGAGGTGGGCCAAGAGGGCCTGCCATGGGGTAAGTGGGGAAGAGCCCCAAGATGCCAGTTCTGCAGGGAATCTAGACACCAAACAGCTTCCCCAGTTTAAGGGGTGGAGGAGCAATATTGATGCCTACCTCACAGCCTTTGAGATGCCAGATTGACCCCGCAGACAGGCTCCGCAAACTAACCTCTGCCCCTCTTCTGGGTCCCAAGGCCATAGAGACATTCAGCCAAATGGATGGTATTGAGACAGGGGACTATGACCTGTTCAAACAGACTTTGCTGCTGAAGTTTGAACTGACCTCCGAGGTGTACAGGAAACGATTCTGGGGTGTACACGAGACCTCAGGCATCACCTACAAGGAGGTTGTCAACCTGTTGGGGGAATATCTCTGCAAGTGGAGAAAGGGCACAGGGCCCCTATCATCAAGGACATGTATAAACTGGTGAGGTTGGAGCAGCTGTATGACATCTGCCCTCCAGACCTTGTGATATGATTAGTGGACTGGAAGCCTAAAAGATCTGCACAGTGATGAAAAATTTTGTGGACAGCAGATCGGGGGGAGGAAGGAGACCCATGTCAGGGACTCAGAAGGTGAGTCACCCAGAGACCTCTCAAAGACAGGACTCTAGGAAGCCCAACTCAGGGGTGCCCGTGCAGGCTGGGGCAGGCCAACCCCCCTCGTGGGTCTTGAGGAACCTGAAATGTAATTACTGTGGCCAAAAATCAGAGGGGTAGCAGTGTTAGTCTGGATCTGCAGAAGCAACAAAGCTTAAGCTTTTGTGGGCTAATACCCACTTTCCACTGCATGCATCCCACGAAAGTTTATGCTTCAATACTTTTGTTAGTCTTTAAGGTGCCACAGGACTTTTTGTCGCTTTTGTGGACAAAAAGGACCCAAGGTGGTGTCATGCCCAAAGACACAGAACACTTTTGCCCAAGAGAATCCTCAAAGGATTAACAGGCGAAGGGGAGACAGCCTATAACACAGGCAAAGTGTGAGCTGGGAGCCGGTTACCCAACAGAGCTGGCCAGGGGATGGGCTTCCACTCCAAACCCAGTAGATATGTCTGCTTGTGACTCCTGGGACCAGGCCTCGCTGATCCTCAGTGGGAGCGGCAGGTGGGGGTCAGTGGGAAGACATTCAAGCAGTGAAGAGGTTCTGGGATCGAGACTCCTGTGGGGTGTGATCAGGGCCGGCGACAGAAATTTGGGGGCCCCCTACTCTGATAGTTTGGGGCCCCCCCCAGCCCAGCCGCCCCCCCAGCCCAGCTGACAGCGGCTGGGGCCCCCCCCAGCCCAGCCAACAGCGGCTGGGGGGGGGTGGGCCCAGCCCAGCCGGCCCCCCCCAGCCCAGCCGGCGCTCCCCCCCAGCTGACAGCTGGCGGCAGCGGCAGCGGGAGCGAGAGCCCGGGTTTCCCCCTCCCCCGGACTGCGCTGCTGCCGCTGGCCGGGCTCACTGCTCCTGCCGGGGCCAGGCGCGCTCGTCCGGGGGAGAGCCGCACCGCCTCCCCGCCCCTTCCCCGCTCTCCGGGTCCGGCGACAAGGGGGGACGACAACGGGTACAGCTGTGTACCGGGGCCACCCTAAAGTCGGGGGCCCCGGTACAGCTGTACCCATAGTACCCCCCTGTCGCCAGCCCTGGGTGTGATGCAACCTCACTACCTGCTGAGGGGCCATGTACCTTGGGATAAGGCTCCCAGATGTCAGCCATTTACAGCCTGTGCAGACACAGGAAGGATCAGCTGCAGGGCTGTTAGCTGGAGTCCTTCAGCACGTGAGCTTTGATGTACTCCTGGGAAGTGATTGTGTCTCTATAAAGACAGGATCCGGATCCTGTGCCAGTAATGGCCAAAGAGCTGAACCCAGAGATCAGAAGGTGGAGAGGCCAGGAGTCAGTGAGCATGTCAATGGCCCATAAATGGCCTGGTGTGTGGGGGGAGGGGGGTACTTTCTTCCTCTGAGGTTCTGATGGGGAATGGACTGAAGAACTGGCCAGACGGTGCCCTAGTCCTTCTCTTTGGCTGAGGTCAGGGAAGGCCACTTGGCCTGGTACTGGCAATACACCCAGCAGGGGAATGTGGAACCTCCAGTGGGGGAAGTGAGTTGATAGCGACAGGGCTTAACAGGGCTGAGACCAAGGCCTTGTCCTGAGGTGGGAAAACTAAGGTACAGCAATGAGAGCTGGGCCCCAAACTCAGCAGCTGAATTCTAGACCTAGCCACAGAAGGATCCCTTATGGAAGAAGCAGGGGCCTTGTGGGCCTGGTGTTGCGAGATCCTGGGGAAGGATCCAGGTGAGAAGCGAGCTGGTACCAAGACAGATCTCCCTGGGGGGAAAAGTGAACTTGGGGGATCAGAGGGTTTCAGCGGTCTCCCAGAAGTACCACTGGGGGTGTCCATTCGAAACATCAGGGGGTTCAGCGCAGCCAGTGAGAGCTGTTGCAGACCATTTCCTGCCCCGGAAATGCACCCTTTTGAGTTGGTGTATGGGAGGAGAACGAGGGGACCTCTGGATTTGATAAGAAACACGTGGGGAATCAGTGGTGGATTCTGAACTCTCATTCTGGGGAAAGCTCACTGAGCTCATGGGTTTGGCCAGGAAGAACCTAGCCAGGGCCCGGGAACTGCAAAAGGGCTGGTACGACAATGTGCCTGATTGGAGACCAGAAGAGGGGTGTCAGTTCAGTGAGAAGAGCACCTGGGGAGAGCCCTATGAAATCAGCAACCAGCTGAAGGAACCCGACCTGGGAGAACCGTGTATCCGAGTAAAGAGGGGGCTGGGACTCCTCCAGGATGCAGGACAGATGATAGAGGCCAGAAAGGGTAAGATGAGGATGGCAGAGGTGTCATACCTGGCCCACAATTTGGGAAGTGGCTGTTTAAAGCCAGAGCCAGCCAAGGTGAAGATAACCAGAGATTGGCCCATTCAAACCGAGACACAGGCCCATGCCTCTAAGTTCTCAGTTGGATCCCACCAGGAACAGCACTGTCACAGGCACTTTATGGCATACACTGACCACTCGCCCTGACATAGCAGCACCGGATGAAAGGGGGAATGCCAAACTCCTAGGGTGGAGTCTGATCCACCAGGATGATCATAGGGGGAATGGTTCATGTTAAGAGAAGCGTGAATGTGATAGCTGATGCTGTGTCCCAGAAAGGGGTGGGTGGGCGGGTGGGGGGAATGCATCCGATGAAGTGAGCTATAGCTCACGAAAGCTTATGCTGAAATAAACTAGTTAATCTCTAAGGTGCTACAAGTATTCCTCACTTTCTTTACAGATACAGACTAACATGGCTGCTATTCTTGAACCTGTGGTGATTTAGATGTTCCATTTGCAGACCTGGCACGTGGTGCATGACCTCACGCAGGGGTCCCGCCAGAGGCTGCGGCTCTTTATGGATCTGGATTGTCAGGGCTGGCCCAGGAACCAGCCTAGCAAGCAGGTGCCTGGGGTGGCAAACGGCAGGGAGCAGCATACCGGGCGCTGTCAGGGTGGCACTCAGGCGGCTTTCAGCGGCACGCCTGCGGCAGCTCGTCCACTCTTGTGTCTTCAGTGACACACCTGCGGCAGCTCGTCCGCTCTTGTGTCTTTCGGTGACACGCCTGCGGCAGCTCGTCCGCTCTTGTGTCTTCGGTGACACGCCTGCGGCAGCTCGTCCACTCTTGTGTCTTCGGTGGCACGCCTGCGGCAGCTCGTCCGCTCTTGTGTCTTCGGTGACACGCCTGTGGCAGCTCGTCCGCTCTTGTGTCTTCGGTGACACGCCTGTGGCAGCTTGTCCGCTCTTGTGTCTTCGGTGACACGCCTGCGGCAGCTCGTCCACTCTTGTGTCTTCGGTGACACGCCTGCGGCAGCTCGTCCACTCTTGTGTCTTCGGTGACACGCCTGTGGCAGCTTTTGTTTCCCTTCGCTGCTTGGGGCGGCAAAAAAGGTAGAGCCGGTTTGTGGATTGTTAATCCCACATGTGGGGCCTTGGACATGAGCCCTCCTCCTGCCAGCCTGTCAGGAGTAACAGCTGCCACCCCCTCCTTGTCCTCTTGAGGCCCCATCCCCGTGCCACAGAGCACAGACTCGCGCCCTGAAAGTCAGCAGGAATATGCGTGGCATTGTACAGCACTGTATGGGATTCCCGACACTGCACGGACATGAACTAGTGTGCACTCCCGGCACCCCGCATGAGAGCCCAGCATCCTTCTCCTTTGTATGGATGGGGGCAGAGAGGAGGGGCCTCAGAGTGAATCCAGGAGTCCTGACAACCAGACCCTTGCACTGACCCCTAGACAATGCTGCCAGTCCTGTACGGGTGGGCAACTCTCTAGAGAAGCAACTTGGTTGGTGCTGCTCACAATAGCCCAGCCACAAGGCCCAAGGGAGGCGAGCCCAGCAAGGCCCATGCTGACTGGAGTGATGGGGCTTCCAGCTCCAACCATGCTACTCACGGGGGGCTTCCCAATTTCTCCAAGCTCTTTTCCTGTTCTTCCAGCCCATTCCTCCTAGTCACACCCCAGCAGCTGGTTCTCCTCTCACTCCATTGCTGCAGTGGAGTTCCTCCAGGTTTAATCCACTGTCAAACTCCTAAACCCCAAGGAGCAACCAGGGTGAGGAGAAGGGGACAGCATCTCTCAGGGCTGGAAGAAGGACGGGGAGTAGCTCTAAGCTCCCATCCCTTCAGCATCTGCCCCAGCTGTGGCTGCAGGATTCTGGCTCTCACTGGTGCACCAAGTGCCGCCCGGGTGTGACACCAGCCTGGCCTGCCTGACTACATAAGCAGATGAAAAGCCTGGAACCAGCTGTAGAGGTTCGTGGCACTGACTCTTACTGCTGGGCCATGATCATGGCAGTTTCAATGTCAATATGCAGGGTTCCAATCTCCCTGGTCCATGGGAGTTTCCTCTGAATTCTGTCGGCTGGGGGTTTGGTGCATGGGTAACAGCTGCCCTCCTGGATGACACGCCAGAACCTGAGAGCTAAAGCGTGAGCGGTCCCAGCTTGAGCTAAGGAACTGGGCATTGTAACACCCTGTGTCAAAAAGGATGGAAAATTGGAGAGTCCAGCGGAGGCCAATGAAAGTGACAGGGAGTTGGGGCACATGACTTAATAGGAGAGGTTGAGGGAACTGGGTTTGTTTTGTCTGCAGAAGAGAAGAATGAGAGGGGATTTGATAGCAGTCTTCAATTACCTGAAGGGGGTTCAAAAGAGGATGGAGCTTCGCTGTTCTCAGTGGTATCAGATGACAGAACAAGGAGCAATGGTCTCAATATCTAGGTTGGATATTAGGAAACAGTATTTCACTAGGAGGATGGCGAAGCACTGGAATGGGGTGCCTAGTGATGTAGTAGACTCTCCATCTTTAGAGGTTTT
Source organism: Sternotherus odoratus (assembly GCA_032164245.1). Classification (NCBI taxonomy): domain Eukaryota; kingdom Metazoa; phylum Chordata; order Testudines; family Kinosternidae; genus Sternotherus; species Sternotherus odoratus. The sequence goes on from JAVMKO010000008.1 coordinate 33,811,797, forward strand.
TAAGGTTCGGCTTGACAAAGCCCTGGCTGGTATGATTTAATTGGGGCTTGTCCTGCTTTGAGCAGGAGGTTGGACTAGATGATCTCCTGAGGTCCCTTCTGTGATGGTGCTGTTCCTGGTGGGATCCAACTGTGAGTGCCAAGTCAGGATATATTGCTTCCAAAGGGCAACTAAAGCCCAAAGCTGGGTTTTTTCCACTCTGATGTGAACCAAACCAGCTGAACAGAAAAGACTTTGGTTTCGCCCCAATGACTAGCCACAAGTCACACAAGCAATTCCCTTAGACACTCTAGCTTCCCAGTATCACCACCAGCAGCCACCTGTCCTGGGGATCAATGGTTATGAAAACCAATACCCCAAATAAAGAAAACGGTTCTCCCCAATTCCAAAGAATAACGACCCAGACCCAGGTAAATATATAAATCAGATCTTACCCACAAATCACGCTGTTGCCAATCGTTTAGCATCTAAAATCTAAAGGTTTATTATACAAGGAAAAAGATATAGGTGAGGGTTAGGAATGGTTAAAAGAAATCAATTACATGCAGTAATGGCAAATCTCTTGGTTCAGGCTTGCAGTGGTGAAATAAACTGCAGGTTGAAATCAAAGTCTCTGGAATGCATCCCCTCCAGGGATGGGTCATCAGTCCGTTGGCCAGAGCTTCCACGTGTAACAAAATCCCATCCAGAGGTAGGTGCTAGGCTGAAGGCTGGAGATTGAAGACAAAGATGGAGGGGCTGTAGCTGCTTCATTTATAGTTTTTTCCAGATGCAAGAACCTCTTTGTTCCTGCTGTGAAAAGTCCAGCCCCATGGAGTTCTGGAGTCACATGGGCAGATCACATGACCATGTATGACTCATTATTTGCAGGCGGCGGCCATTATGCACAGGCTGCCTTGCATGTTCTCTGGTAGACTTCTCATGTGGATTGGAGCATTCCAAGCTCCCAGAGTCCATTGTGTCACTGATAGTCCTTAATGGGCCATCAAGCAGTTCAAGCAAAGCTGACGCCCAGTATTCTGGAATGTCCCCACCAGTATAGCACGATATTTGGAAAGACAGACAGTCCAGAGCCAATATTCATAACTTCAACTACAAAATTGATACACACATACCAATGGCATATTCATAATCAGCAATCCATAACCTGGTCGTAGACACCTTATATGACCCCCTTTACACAAGATTTGGTGCCATTATAGGACCTTGGTTCCACCAATGATCTATAGGATCCCAAATTATTTCAGGAACGTGACATCTTCCAGCCCTGATATTTTATGATTCTATGAACAGACACACACAGAGACAGGCAAATACCCACAGCTGCACATCACACCTAGCACAAGCCACTGCCTTTCAGAGCCTGCAGAACAGAACCCACTGGGACATTAAAAAGGGGGAACATAGGATAGTTTATACACTGGAGGTTCTTTAAATCCAGTTAATAAGCCCCCCATCCATAGCCCTAGTAACAATCAGACAGACCCCCACTCTCCTGAACAGAACCCCATTAATACTACATTGGCTGCTAGTGCAGTAGGCTCTTGGCTCCAGCACCCTATGTGAGCAAGTGGGATTCTGCCAGCAGGAGGTTTGTGGGGGGGGAGAGAGGCCGGGGGAAGGAGAAGGGCCGCCGTGGGAGGTGGGTGAAGGCAGCCAGGCTCCGTCCTCAGGTGTGCATAGGACACATTCAGATGGGAACTTGTTAGACAAGGTATTAGCAGCCCTTGCAAACAGCTGACGCGGTAGCAGCAAGCTGCTGCACAGATCCCCGGGCTCTCAGGGGAGGCTGTGCTTCAATTCGTGCCAGGCATGGGGTCCGCAGGACAGATGCAGCATGTACGTATTTATTTTTTTGCTGCTGAATGTTAATCTCAGCTCAGCTGAGAGTGCTGCGTAGACACAGGCTGCCTTCAGGAATCTTCCCCGAGCTCGCCAGTGCTGCACGTCCCGGCACAGCGCGCCCCCATCCTGGGCCTGGGTGAGGATGGTGAAGCACTGGAGCTTGGGAGCCCCTAGCGCTTTGGGCAAAGGCACTATACAGCAAGCACAGCAGCTGGGCCTCTCCCCTTCCTCCATCTCCCTCTTGCTTGTTGTCAGCCCCGATTACTCCCCTTTCTTGCCGAGATGCCTTGCAGCCCTCTTTCTGCCGTATCTGGGCTCTGCCCATCCTGATGGTCCTGGGAGGGAGGTTGGTAGTCCCATTTACATATGGAGGACAAAGCCCCTTTGAGAGTGAGATGCCTAAACACCCTTGCTCTGGGCCAGAGAGACTAAGGGACTTGCCCAGGAAGTTGTTGACAGAGCAGGGAATTAAGCCAGGATCTCCTAAACCAGAGGTTAGCGCCCAAACCACTGGATCATCCTTCTTAATCTCACTGATGCCTGGCCCCATAGGGTACATCCACATTGCATGCTAACCCCAGGCTTTGACTCAGGGTTGTACCCAAGCCCTGCTTCCCTTCACACACAAATCCATGCAGCTCAGGTGAGCTCAGGGCCCAGGTACTAGGGCCTGCTGGGGGGTGGGTCAGAACCCGATAGGGTGACCAGATGTCCCGATTTTATCGGGACAGTCCCGATTTTAAGGGAATTGTCCCGCGTCCCGACCAAGGTATGGTCGGGACGCTGTTTTGTCCCGATATTCGGGACCTCGCGCCGGCAGCCACTGCTTCCTGCCAGCAGGGCGGCTGATTCACTCGCCTGCCGGCAGGAGCACACAGCTGACTCTGCGGGGGAGGGGAGCTCTGCTTACAAGCGCTGGCAGAGGGAGGGCAGGAGGCAGAGAGCTCCCGGCCTCCCCCAGCCCCTCATCAGCGATCATCAGCCCCACCTACAGCCACTGCCCCAGGCAGAGAGTCAGGACAGGTCTCTCTCTGCCGGCGCCTGGGCAAACAGCCCCCCTTCACCCCCCACCGGCAGAGAGAGACCTGTCCTGACTCTCTGCCTGGGGCAGTGGCTGTAGGCGGGGCTGATGATCGCTGATGAGGGGCTGGGGGAGGCCGGGAGCTCTCTGCCTCCCCCTCCCTCTGCCAGCGCATGCAAGCAGCGCACCCCCCATACCTGGCTGTGGCTCCTCTCACCTCTTCCAGCCCCACTGCCCGAGGCAGCTTTTAAACGGCCAGGTCCCTCCCCTCCGGAGAGGTCTCTGCCATGGAGCACGCAGCTGCATGCTGCAGGGACTGGGCTGCTTGCAGAGGGGGCAGCCCCCCCCCCCATCCCCCGCAACCCGGCTCCTGCCCCAATCCTGACGACCCCAAGAGCCAGAGGGACCTGCCTGCTGGATACTTCCTGGGACAGGAGGATAGAGCTGCCCCAGGTAAGCATCGCTGGGACTCCCTACCTCAGGCCCTGGCAGGTCCCTCTGGCTCTTGGGGGAGGGGGCTTTGCATGCTTACCTGGCTGCAAGCCCCGATCCAGGCTCCGGCAGCTCCCACTGGCACTTTTCCCGGTCACTGAGAGCCACAGAGCTAGTCCTTTTGGCTGGAGAGTCTGGCGACCCCTTGTTGCTCTCACCCTAGGAGCCAAAGACCTCCCAGTAGGGCTGGTGAATGTGGCCAGAGAAGGGAGCAGGGTGTGATGGGATGAGTGTCTGGGAGGTGGGGACAGGGGGGGGGGGGGCTGGGCAATGAGGGAGGTTTATATGTTTTTGGGTGCTAGCCAGTGGGGGCCCATTGGGGGGTGCTGATGGGGGAGAGCCCTTAAAACTGCCTGCCAACAAAGCCAGCACCTCTGCTATCTTCCACGCCGTGCCACAGAAAACCTCCCGCAGTTTAAAACCATGCAGGGCACAGCTGCACAAAAGTGCAATTGGAAAACAGGGGGGCATGGTTATATGGTAAGGGGGCATGGTTATATGGTAAGCACATGGTGTGGCCGGGACCAAAGGTCGAAGCCGGGTGCAGGAACAGGCAGTTTGGCACTGCTGTTCCCTGCACACAAGGAAAAAAAGCCGCCCTCTCCCCCAGAAGTTCAAGTCACTCGTAGGGTGCCACCCACCACCCTTTATAAACCAAGTCATGCAGGACCGTCAGGTCTTCCCTGCGTGTCTGGGGGAGGGGAGGGCGCAAAATAAAAACAATAACAATATAGCACTATCAGATTATTCATTTATTTTCATTAAATATATAAACTAAAGAATAGTATATTTAACCCCTGGCCCCGTGGTTTCTACAACCCCTTTTTCAGCTTCCTAGGGCTGTGTGCCCCTCTCATGGCTCTGGTCAGGGCTGTGCGCCTGTGCCTGTTGTGTCCCGCCCCTCCACTCATGCCCCGCCCCCTCATGTCCCCGCCCCCCTGCTCACGCCCCTCCCCTTGCACCCCCCCTCATTCCCTCCCCAATGTGTCCTGATATTTCACTCTTCCAATCTGGTCACCCTAGAACCCGAGTCCCTCTGTGACTCGGACCAAGCCCTGCCATTTTGCAGTGTGGACGCAGCCAAACCACAGTCCACCTCTGCCCCATCCTCAACCCACCTCTGCCCCAACTCTACCCCCTCCCTGCTGCGATTGGACTCCTTCCTCAAAGCCTGGCGCCGGCTCTTCCCTGCCTCCTCCCTTGAGCGCATCACCTTCCTGCTCCTCCCCCCTCCTTCCTGGAGCTTGCTACAACTGTTTGGCGGTGTCAAGCGCAGGGAGGTAGGCAGAGGAAAAGGGACGCAGCATGCCCAGGGGATGAGGCGGAGAAGGAGGTGGGAGGGATCACATTCCCTCTCATTTGTCTCCTTTCTAAGGTAACAATTCTACTCTTTTCACTGTCTCGTCAAAGGGGAAATTTTCCAGACCCTGGATCATTCTCATCACCCTTCTCTGAACTGTACTGCTACCATACCTTTTTGGAGATGGGGGTGCCAATGCTGCAATATGATGTCCAGATGAGGCATTTTTGGTTTAGTCTCCATGCTCTTCCTTCTGCCTCGTAACATCCTACATGTGTAGATTTTGCTGCCTGACTGCCCACCCTTGTTCCAGACATAGCGCAAACCTTGAAGCCTCTGATGTTATTCTTTTGCTGTGATGAAATCTGACCATTTAATCCTACTCTATGCTTCCTACCTCTTAGTCAATGTTTGATCCATGACAATATCTTGCCTATCACCCCGCATGGCTACTTAGTTTCTTTAGTAGCTTTTTATGAGGGATATTGGCAAAAGCCTTTGAAAGTCTAACTAAATTATGGCAGCTATTTCGTCTTTAGCCACCATGTCATTGACACAGTCAAAGGATTCTAGTAGATTAGTGAGATATGATTTTCTTTTGCAGAAACCTTGCTGATTAGTGCCTGTCAGACCATGATCTCCAATGGGGAGAGGAGGGAAAGGTACAGGAAAGGGGAAGTTTATTCTATTGGATAGATCTACTCATCACTGTGAGCAGCCCCTTGCACTCTAGGGGGTCACTGAGCAGGGCCAATCATTTACTCAGAAGGCAGTGCACGTGTGGTACATTTTCAACTAACCAAAGGACTGGCCAATTTCTTCAGCAAGTAGTTCTTGGTCAGCAACGTCTTGCCAGTTTTGACATTATTGACATGAACTGTGACTGTATAGATCATTATTGCAACCACTGCTATATATTTGCAGCAAATATTGTACAAAGGTTATTGTGTGAGGTGTTTATAACCTGAAATCCTTTCCTGCTGCCTCACCCAGCCACATCCCCACCCTCTCCTCCAGCCTTTGTCCAGTTTCCCGGGCAGATGGTGTCACTTGGCCCCAACCCCCACCTGGGCTCAGGTTCTGAAGGGCAGCCAGCATCCTTTACATGCTGGCTGTCAAGTATTATCCCTCAGTAAAGTCACACCCTTATTTCCCATCACCATCTAATACTGGTGCAATACCCCAGGGAAATGGAGGCACATCCTGTGTTGGCAGAAGGCAGTAGACTAGTAAAACTCCCATGCAACATTACCAGGTTAATACGCCCTACTCCATCATACCACCTGGTTTGGTTTATTAGATTGGAAGGGATCAGGGCAGAGGGTGATAGAATGGCAGGTACTAGAGGGAAACAAATAGATAAGCCCTGTTGGAAGAATTCACTCGCACACGTGGATTTTGAAATCAAGGGCACCATTGTAGCTTATTACCAGCTTCCCTGAGCTGTCCTGCTGTCCTTGTGGCGGTGTCCACACAGCAGTTCTGGGATGGCAGTGGGCACGAGCAGATGATGTTCAGGTGGTACAAACAGGTACACGCTTTTTTGGTATAAATCTTTCTCATTTCCCTTGTCATCACTTCTCCCCGGCAAGTGCTGAGGAAGCAAAGGTCTGAGCCAGCAGTTCGCTCTTCATCACTCATATCTCATTGCAGCAAGATTTCCCCATGCTGTGCCTGCAGCAGGTCACATGCACTTCTGCCCACCTCGGCAATCTGCCGTGTCTCGTTAATGGCCTTCAGGTGGTGATGGCAGAGAGCCAGCATGGGACATTTCCCGCTGGGGAATGCTGGACTCCTTGCCAAGGTGCCTAGTGCAGGGCTGAAAGCAGAGTGCTCAGTGGAAATAGCAGCGGGACAAGTGCTGGGAGAGACAGGAGGGGGCCACAGAGAAAGCCTACAGCCTGCTGGAGAGCCCGTTAAACACCTTAGCAGAGCTGTGTAACACAAAACCCATCACTCCAACTGGCAGCAGGAAGGTCTAGTTGTTACATCCAGGGGTCGGGACTCAGGACTTCTGAGTTTTACTTCCTGGCTCTGCCACTGGGATCTTGGACAAGTCCCAGCCTCTTTGTGCCTCAGTTTCCCCCTGCATACAGTGGAAGGCTTAAAGTTTCCCCCTGCATACATGACTAGAAGGCTTAAAGCTCTGGTACTGGCAGACGGCTCAGATCCCCTCCCCACTTTGGAACTGAATTTCCTTACCCTTTGCTTGAGCCCACAGGTGAGGTTTGTAAAAATAATTTTGAGCAAAATCCCTTAATTCATCTCTGAATTATGGAAAAGTAAAAAAAAAGTGCCCCTTCCTTATTTCCCATGTATCTTGAAGCACTTTTTTCCACATGCATAACTGCAAAAAAAAGTTGAGTTTTGCAGTCTGGAGGGCTACGGGCACCTGGTCCTCATTGGTCCACCATAGTTTGCAAACAGAAAGATTTAATATTATAGCAGGTTAGCATCCCAACTCCTGATTCTTAATCGGATCTGCCAGGGTGCAGTAGGCTGCTAATGTGAATCTGATTGCAGGACAGACTCTGAGAAGAAAGTGTCTGCACAGAAAACTCCCTGTACACAACTTTCCATGCCCAACTAGATCCTTGTCCTGACATCTCTGCTCCTTACCGTGGGGAGCCTACTGTGCTTCTTTAGCCTGTTCTTTCTGGGGTTTTCCTCTTTTTTTTCTATTTGTTGTTGTTCTGGAGAACAAGAATGGAGACAAATAAAATCTACAGGGCAAATCCAAAGTTGATGTAAACCGTCATCTCGCCCTGACTTCAAATGACACTTGATACCCGCTCAAGACCTACCCGACATCATACTTCTGAACTTAAATCCTCAACACTCACAAAATGCAAAAACGAAAGCAGATCAAACAAGCTCTTTCCCCTGGTCTGCAGCCTGAGTTTTACAATACAGTCTTTAGACAGAACACAGATTACTTGTTGCAATAGTATGAAGTGAAGCCTGGGGTGGTGGTTATGTACAGCCCTCCTCGGGACAGGATTAGGGTACATAAACCTGCTAAAATTGTAAGCTTTCAAGGGGTTTCCTGGTCCTGCTGGAGGGGTGGGGAGACAGAGGGCGGAGCTGTAAGGAAACATGTAATTTTTGCCTAGCAACCATCAGTCTACTGGGGGGGGGGGGTAGTCTGTGCTTCTGCTATAGGGAGCAGCCTGCTTTGTCTCTCTTTGCTTTTGGTTCTGGTGGGTTATCATTCTAAATTCTAAGAAATAAAGCAGAAAGTGTATTTTTTGTTTGTTTCTAACATATCTGCATTATAGGCCAGGAAACATAACTGTATTCCCCTGCAATGTTTGCATTTCCTAGCTACTGAGCAAACTTGAATTTAACCTAAGTTTGGGTGACACAATTCTGTGCATTTTTGCCCCCCGTTCAATGGGAGGCATGTCCCGGGCAGCCTCACAGTGGGAGCTAAGGAGAATTGTCTTGCGGATATGACGAGCTGCTTTTGAGTTCTGAACGCATTCTAAAGAGCGTGGCACAGAAAACACACATTGTACCATTTCCTCTCCACAATCGCATGGATTTGCCCTTGAGAACAATTGCTGGTTCAAAGCAGGTGGCTTGCTACAGAATAGGAAAAGATTTGGGCTCCAGGAATATGAGGGGGAACAGAAATTAGCAAAACAACGTGAGCTTTTCCAACTGATTTTCTGTCATTGTGTCAGGATATTTTAAGTGACAAAAATAAAATTAAAAAAAAAAAAAAAAAGAAAGGGTGGAAGTGGCAGCTGCAGCTAAAGCTAAGGGAGGGGGGCCCACAATACATGGGGATATTTAAGAGAGCTCCGAGTCTCAGGGAGCTGTGGGGATGGGCAATGACGCCTCCAGAAGGCAGGCAGCAGGCAGAGACAGGCTGAGTGGGACCAGACTCAGGGCTTTTATAGATTGTATTTTTAACAGCAGCTTCTCAGGCAGCAGAACAACTTGTTCTATGACACAGAGTTTAACATGACTCAACTTTACCTACTTTCTGCTACAGTGACTTATGCCTATTTATCTTCCCCTGTATAATCCCGGGCCTGACGCTTTGGTGAGTCTGTCTCTTAAAATTTGGCCCAGAAGGGGGCTGAGGAGCAGGAACCTGCAGTGAGGAGGGGAATGAGAAGCTCCTGCCTGGGACAGGCTCCTCTCCCAGGTGCTGAGCTTAACCCCACTCGTCCCACTGCCTCAGGAAGGTACAAAGGGGAGGGGGCATTTTGCAGGGATCCCTCCAGCTGCAAAAGCAGGCTCCTGCCCCTAGAGGGAGCACACGGAGAGCCCCACAAGGTGATTGTTTCATTAATTGGCCACTTAATTTTCAAAATAACCTTGAGGAACTAAATGAAGAGCCTGGGAAGTGGCAGCTAATTGTCAGCTGCACCTGCTCAGCCCTCAGCTCCAGAAGTGCTGCTCACGGCGGCACTTCACCCCACTCCCTCCCGTTGTTTCCTGAGCAGTGACATCAATACAGAGGCCACCGCAGTACCTCAGTGAGAAAGAACCTGCCACATGGCCTAGGCCCGGTGTCAGGGAGTGTGTGAGACGAGAGTGACCAGATGTCTTGATTTTATAGGGACAGTCCAGGTATTTGGGACTTTTTCTTATGTAAGCACCTGTTAGTCCCCACCTCCATCCTGATTTTTCACACCTGCTGTCTGGTCACCCTGTGTGAGACAGAGCCTGGGTCATGAGTGTGCCAGGGGACATGCCAGCACGGGAGAGGATGAGTGTATTGTCTACGAAAGCTTATGCTGAAATAAACTGGTTAGTCTCTAAGGTGCCACAAGTCTTCCTCATCTTATTTATGGATATGTTAGGTGAAATAGCAAGTCCTACTCACCTCTCCAGCACCTGAGTTTGTGCGGAGTTGGTATAGGGCTCACAAACTGTCAGAGACCAAGTTACACAGACACAAATTCGTTGATCAGCGGGCTCACATTTCTCTTAGCTCAAAAGCTTCAGAGTAAGTGTGGCAACTTTATTAGGGGTAAGCATCAATATTTATACACAGAAGTAAACAAAGTAATTAACAGGTCATAATGGTCATGCATAATCAGTCAAGATTCTGCTGGGTAAAACAGGTTTAAACCAGCCCTACATAGCTCAAGAAATGTAAATCCCAAAGACAAAGGGGAGATAGCTACTTAAGGGGGGGGGGGAGGTCAGGAGCTGTCCGTAGGTCAGAGCTTTGGTCAAAAGTTCAGACAGAGCCATCAAGCCAGGGTAAAGTTCAAACTCAACAGATACAGACTAACACGGCTGCTAATCTTAAACATGTCTCCACTTGTCAGTCACCAAGGGTAGCGGGTGTTTCTGGGTGTCTGTCTGTACCTGGCAGGGATACGAGGGGATGTGTGTGTAACCCTGTGTGTACCTGCACCTGGCAGTCAGTGAATGAGTCTTCACTCCAGGCTGGGGGTGTCATTTCCAGCTCAAGCCGTGGTCAAGCCAGAACGCTATAAGCAGAGGATTGCCATGGTGGTATGAGTGATGGGTAGGACTAGCTACCCCGCTACAGATCTGTCTAAAGCCTGGTCTACTCTAGGGGGGCGGATTGATCAAAGTTACACAACTTCAGCTTTGTGGATAACGTAGCTGAAGTCGACGTTCTTAGATCTACTCACTGCGGCGTCTTCACTGTGGTGAGTCGACTGCTGACACTCCCCTGTCGCCTCCACCTGCGCCTCTCCCTCTGGCAGAGTACAGGAGTCGACAGGAGAGTGCTTGGGGGTCGATTTATCATGTCTAGACTAGACGCTCTGGGGATAGAGGGGCGTCAGGTCTGATTCAGCCTAGTAATTCCTATGTGATGGGCCAGACAGCTGTGCCCTGAAGAGCCACCGTGGGGGAGCAGTCCCCCAAAGACTACAAGGGGAGGTGAGTGGAAAGCCCCAAGAGGCCCTGGCCTGTGAGGACAGGAGGGTGCTGTGTGAGCCGGGTGGCCCATGGGCCTGCTGCAAAGGGGGTGGGCAGAGGCAGGTGGGGGGCTGGGAAGTAGAGTGTGATGGGGGGCTGGGAAGTAGAGTGTGATGGGGGGATTGGGTCTCATCCCAGCAGAGAGAGGAACAGGGCAGCAGCCTGGGGCTCTAAAATCCCAGTCCTGGCATCAGGGACGACTCCCGGTCCCTTCACAGAGCACCAGGCTGGGGGCACAGCCAGATCCCTGAGTAGCCACGTGCCATCCACTCCAGCAAGCCTCATGGCCCAGGAAAGAGCTGCAGCCGGCGGCCACTGACGGGAGCGGAGCATGGTGCCATATGCTGCGTCTGGCTCACGCTGCCCAGGCCTGTCTCTGAAGCACTTGCTGCCTCCACACTTGGCTGCATTAATAATCGGCAGGATGATGGGGAAGGATTTACCAGCTGGTTTTCACAACTCTACTGGCCTCAGATAAATCAGGGAGGGGGGTGTCAGCCGGCGTATGCCAGGGGCCTGATGGATGGTGCCAAGCGTGCGGATCGCTCACACCCTGACACTTACACACTCTGGCAGCCTTGATGAGAACACAGGATTAATGGTCCCAATAAGGCAGGGAGGAAACGCTGGAATGGCACTGGTCCTTCCCCTACCCTGCTGCACCGCAGGCTCCCTCACCCCCACCCACCCCAGGATGCAGCAGGCTGCTTGCCCCTTGCCCCCCAACCACCACATTCCATGCCGCTTCCCACTTGCAGCTGCCCTTTAGGCTTCATGGGGCTAGGTGCAGAACAGAGGAGATGAAAGAGAAGAGCCAGAAAGGCTGGAGTCATAGAGCACTAATGCAGCTGGCAGCTTTGCAACCATCCTCCACAGAGCTCTGCCTAGGCCCTCAGTCCCAATCTGCAGCCTCCTCCTGCTCCCTGGGGTCCCCTCTACATCCAGCTCTCCCAAGCCCTCTCAGTCCCACCCCCAGCCTCCCACTGTCCAGCCCTGGCCACTCCCCTATGCCCTGCTCTGTGGAACCCCCTCGGTCCAACACTATTGCAGCCCTGGGATCCCCATCACTGCTCGGCTGAATCCCCTCAATCCCAATGTGTAGCCCCCTCCCACTATCCCAGCCCTGGGCTCACACCTGTACTCTGCTCTGCCGAGACCCCTCAGTCCCATCCCTGGCTTCATAGAATCATAGAATATCAGGATTCCAAGAGACCTCAGAAGGTCATCTAGTCCAACCCCTTGATCAAAGCAGGACCAATACCTAATTAAATCAAGCCTGACCTTAAAAACCTCTAAGGAAGGAGATTCCACTACCTCGCTAGGTAACCCATTCCAGTGCTTCAGCACCTTCCTAGTGAAAAAGTTTTTCCTAATATCCATCCTAAACTTCCCCCTCTGCAACTTGAGACCATTACTCCTTGTTCTCTCATCTGCTACCACTGACAACAGTCTAGATCAGGGGTCTCAAACATGCGGCCAGTAGGCCGCATGAGGCCCACAAAGCCCTTCCCTGCAGCCCTCCAAGCTCCCTGCAGCCCCCTACCCCCCAATTGTTTTCTGGGGCTGCTAAACTTTCTGCCTGCTCCCCCCCACCCCGCGCTGCTTCCCACTGCTCTATCTACCCCCAGGCAGTTCTCTGGCAGCATAGCAGTTTCCGGAAAAGAGAGGCCAGGAACGGTAAGCCTCCCGCAGAGGGGAGGAGGCCCACTAGGCTCGCGACCCCCCCGGCCCCTCCCTGCCTACCTCCAGGCATTTTCCACTGCCAAACAGCTGTTGGCGGTGCTTAGCACTTTCCAGGAGGGAGGAGTAGGGAGCTGTGCACTCAGAGGAGGAGGCGGGGCAGGGGCAGGACCTCATGAAAGGGGTGGAGTTGGGTCAGGGCTGGGCGCAGTGAGGGGGGCATGTCAGTGATGTGGCCCTCGGGCCAATGCACTAGTCCTCATGCGGCCCTCGTGGTCATTTGAGTTTGAGACCCCTGGTCTAGATTCATCCTCTTTGGAACCCCCTTTCAGGTAGTTGAAAGCAGCTATCAAATCCCCCCCCCCCCCGCCATTCTTCTCTTCTGTAGACTAAACAATCCCAGTACCCTCAGCCCCTTCTCATAAATCATGTGCTCCAGCTCCCTAATCTTTTGTTCCTCTTCGCTGGAGTCTTTTCAATTTTTCCACATCCTTCTTGTAGTGTGGGCCCCAAAAACTGGACACAGTACTCCAGATGAGGCCTCACCATTGTCGAATAGAGGGGAATGATCATGTCCCTCAATCTGCTGGCAATGCCCCTACTCATACAACCCAAAATGCTGTTAGCTTTCTTGACAACAAGGACACATTGTTGACTCATGTCCAGCTTCTCGTCCACTGTAACCTCTAGATCCTTTTCTGCAGAACTGCTGCCTAGCCACTCGGTTCCTAGTCTGTAGCAGTGCATGGGACTGTTGCACTTGTCCTTGTTGAACCTCATCATATTTCTTTTGGCCCAATCCTTTAATTTGTCTAGGCCCCTCTGTATCTTATCTCTACCCTCCAGCATATCTACCATTCCTCCCAGTTTAGTGCCATTTGCAAACTTGCTGAGGGTGCAGTCCATGCCATCCTCCAGATCAGGGGTCTCCAAACTTTATGAGATGATGGCCATATTAGATTTTTGAAGGGGCTTCGCGGGCCAAAGTGACTGTGAAAAATGCAATATATGCAAATATATGTAAAATCCTCCCCTTTACTCCTCCGGCTGCTGCTGCACGGGTACTCACCCCTCCGGACATGGAGCCGCCAGCAGCAGCTCGGGGGAGGGAGGGGGGATGGTAGCAGCGGCTTCTCCACGTGCCTTCTCAGCATGCCTGCTCAGCTGGAGGGCTGAACAAATCAAAGCCGCGGGTCAAGTCCAGCCCCCGGGCCATAGTTTGGAGACCCCTGCTCAAGATCATTGATAAAGATATTGAACAAAACTAGACCCAGGACCAACCCTTGGGGCACGCCGCTTGATACTGACTGCCAACTAGACATGTAGCCATTGATCACTACCCATTGAGCCCGATGATCCAGCCAGCTTTCTATCCACCTTATGGTCCATTCATCCAGCCCATACTTCTTTAACTTGCTGGCAAGAATACTGTGGGAGCTTTTCTAAAGTCGAGGAATAACACATCCACTGCTTTCCTCTCATCCACAGAGCCAGTTATCTCATCGTTGAATGCAATTAGGTTAGTCAGGTATGACGTGCCCTTGGTGAATCCATGCTGACTGTTCCTGATCACTTTCCTCTCCTCAAAATGATTCAAAATTGATTCAATGATTTTTCCAGGGATTCAGGAGAGGCTGACTGCTGTAGTTCCTCAGATCCTCCTTCTTCCCCTTTTTAAAGATGGGCACTACATTAGCGTTTTTCCAGTTATCTGGGACCTCCGCCCCGATCACCATGAGTTTTCAAAGATAATGGCGAATGGCTCTGCAATCACATCCACCAACTTCTTTAGCACCCTTAGATGCAGTGCATCCAGCCCCATGGATTTGTGTTCGTCCAGCTTTTCTAAATAGTCCTGAATCACTTCTTTTTCCACAGAGGGCTGGTCACCTCCAACCCATGCTGTGCTGCCCAGTGCAGTAGTCTGGGAGCTGACCTTGTTCGTGAAGACAGAGGCAAAAAAAGCATTGATTTTGATTTTTCCACATCTTCTGTCACTAGGTTGCCTCCCTCATTCAGTAAAGGGCCCACACTTTCCTTGAGTTTCTTCTTGTTGCAAACATACCTGAAGAAACCCTTCTTGTTACTCTTAACATCCCTTGCTAGCTATAACTCCAAGTGTGATTTGGCCTTCTTGATTTCGCTCCTGCATGCCTGAGCAATATTTTTATATTCCTCCCTGGTCATTTGTCCAACCTTCCACTTCTTGTAAGCTGCTTTTTTGTGTTTAAGATCAGCAAGGATTTCACTGCTAAGCCAAGCTGGTCGCCTGCCATATTTACTATTCTTTCTACACATCAGGATGGTTTGTTCCTGCAACCTAAATAAGGATTCTTTAAAATACAGACAGTTCTCCCGGACTCCTTTCCCCTTCATGTTATTTTCCCAGTGATTCTGCCCATCAGTTCCCAGAGGGAGTCAAAGTCTGCTTTTCTGAAGTCCAGTGTCCATATTCTGCTGCTCTCCTTTCTTCCTTGTGTCAGGATCCTGAAATCGACCATCTCATGGTCACTGCCTCCCAGGTTCCCATCCACTTTTGCTTCCCCTACTAATTCTTCCCTCTTTGTGAGCAGCAGGTCAAGAAGAGCTCTGCCCCTAGTTGGTTCCTCCAGCACTTGCACCAGGAAAATGTGCACTTTCCAAAAACTTCCTGGATTGTCTGTGCACTACTATATTACTCTCCCAGCAGATATCGGGGTGATTGAAGTCCCCCATGAGAATCAGGGCCTGTGATCTAGTAACTACTGTTAGTTGCCTGAAGAAAGCCTTGTCCACCTCATCCCCCTGGTCTGGTGGTCTATAGCAGACTCCCACCACAACATCAGCCTTGTTGCTCACACTTCTAAACTTAATCCAGAGACTCTCCGATTTTTCTGCAGTTTCATGCTGGAGCTCAGAGCAGTCATACTGCTCTCTTACATACAATGCAACTCCCCCACCCTTTCTGCCCTGCCTGTCCTTCCTGAACTATTTATATCGTCCATGACAGTACTCCAGTCATGTGAGGTATTCCACCAAGTCTCTGTTATTCCAATCACATCATAATTCTATGACTGTGCCAGGACTTCCAGTTCTCCCTGCTTGTTTCCCCGGGCTCCTTGCATTTGTGTATAGGCACTTAAGATAACTCTCTGATCTCTCTGCTTTCTCAGTATGAGGTAGGAGTCCTCCCCTCATGTGAGATCCTGCTTGTGCTTCCTCCTGGTATCCCACTTCCCCACTTACCTCAGGGCTTTGGTCTTCTTCCCCTGGTGAACTTAGTTTAAAGCCCTCCTCACTGGGTTAGCCAGCCTGCTTGCAAAGATGCTCTTCCCCCTCTTTGTTAGGTGGAACCCATCTCTGTCTAGCACTCCTCCTTCTGGGAATACCATCCCATGGTCGAAGAATCCAAAGCCTTCTCTCCGACACCACCTGCATAGCCATTAGTTGACTTCCATGATTTGATGGTCTCTACCCGGGCCTTTTCCTTCCACAGGGAGGATAGACAAGAACACCACTTACACCTCAAATTTCTTTATTTTTCTTCCCAGAGCCACGTAGTCTGCAGTGATCTGCTCAAGCTCATTCTTGGCAGTATTATTGGTGCCCATGTGGAGAAGGAGGAAGGGAGAGCGATCCAATGGTTTGATGAGTCTTGGCAGTCTCTCCGTCACATCGTGAATCCTAGCTCCTGGCAGACAGCACACTTCTTGGCTTTCCAGAAAGATGATTCAGTCCATGTTAGGTGGAAGTCCCCGACCACCACCACCCACCTCCTTCTCTTGGGAGTGGTGGTCATGGAATCCCCATCCCTAGGTCAGTGCATCTCATGCTTTCCAATCGGTGGAGTCTCCTTCTGCTCCCTTCCCTCAGATGTATCATCTAGTCTAGTCCACTCTCCACATTAATACCTGTGTAGAGAACATGAAAATGGTTGGTCTCCTGAATCTGCATTGCTGGTACGTGGTGTGATGGGTTGGATCACAGAAATCCCCTTAGGGTTACCAACCAATGTGCCAAGACTACTTCTGCCCCTGCTTCCTTGCCCTGCCAGCTTGGGACTCCAGAGACCTGTGGGATTGAGCCAGACCCGCTAGCCTACGCCAAACCCAGACCTAGATCTGAACCATGTCCCCTAACAGCTGTAGGCTCAATTGAAAACAGGCTAAGAAGTGTTCCTGCCTTTAGCACTCAGATGCTCAACTCCCAATGGGGTCCAAACCCCAAATAAATCTGTTTATCTTCGATAAAGCTTATATAGGGTAAACTCATAAATTGTTCGCCCTCTATAACACTGATAGAGAGAGATGCACAGCAGTTCGCCCCCTCCCCCAGGTACTAATACATACCCTGGGTTAATTAAAGTAAAGAGTGATTTTATTAAATAAAGAAAGTAGGATTTAAGTGATTCCAGGTAATAACAGACAGAACAAAGTGAATTACCAAATAAAATAAAATAAAACACCAAAGTCTTTATCTAATACAGTAATAAAACTGAATACAGATAAAATCTCGCATTCAGAGATGTTTCAATACCTTTCTTTCACAGACTGGATGCCTTCCCAGTCTGGGCACAATTCTTTCCCCGGTACAGTCTTTGTTCCAGCTCAGGTGGTAGCTAGGGGATTTCTCATGATTGCCGCCCCCTTTGTTCTTCTCCACCCCCTTAACTGGCTTTGGCACAAAGCGGGAATCTTTTGTCACTCTGGGTCCCCCCTCCCTTCTAAACAGAAAAGCACCAGGTTTAAGATGGATTTCAGTACCAGGTGACATGGTCACTGTAACAGGGTGCTGGCCAAAAAGCTCTGAGCCAGCCCCTGTTAGCTCAGCTCCTGCTAGCTCAGCCCCCAGCCAGGGGAGTTAATTGGAGCTGGCAGGATGTGGCCCTTAGCAAGAAGGGCTTAAGGCAAAGCACCTGTGCGCTTTCCAGGCCAGAGGGATAAAGCTGTCAGGAAGGAAGTGCACAGGGGGGAACAGGAAAGGGAGGAGCAAATGGCTGGTGTTCCTAGCTAGCTGCAGGAGCTAGCTGTCCCCCAAGCAGCTAAATAAGAGTACGTGTATATAGTGGATAGTATAAATAACTGTATATAGGTGGTGGTGGGGCTTGCACAAGGCAATAAAAGGGGCACTGATGTTGGAAACTGCATGGTCTCAGCTCATTTCTGCAATGAGTGGTGAAGGGCTTGTCTACAGTCACATTTCCTGATAGACTCAAGCCTTCATTCCTCCCAGCCTGACTCACAGGAAGGCCTGCCTGCAAGCAGAGCTATCCACAGTCAATTGTCCTGGTTGATGGGAGCCAGCAGGAGACCAAACCATCATTAATGGCCCACACTGTGAATAATTACAATAGGCCCTCAGAGTTATATTTCATATTTCTAGTTTCAGATATGAGTGATACGTTTATACGAATAGGATGGCCACACTCAGTAGATTATATGCTTTGTAATGATACCTTACAAGAGACCTTTTGCATGGAGCATATTTTAGTTACATTATATTCATATTCAGCAGCATAATTTCATAAATCATATAGAGTGCAACGTCACACGTGGCTGCTCCTCTTTCGTCTTCTGGAGGTCACATGCTGCCAATTTTCTTCACCATCCTTCCATCCCTGCTGCGCAGCCTGCTATGATTCTTCAGAATGTTGTGCCCATAGAAGCAGATCCTGATGTCTGTCCAGGAAATCTTCATTTTCTCTTATGCAATGCAGGGTTGACACTTGTTTCTCCTGTCCCTGAACCTTCTCTTCCAATATGGAGACCAGCTTGTACTTTGTACAGACAAAGTCGCTTCTGTCCTGTGGAAGAAAGACAAAAGATGGCACATCCTGTGCAGGTCACAACAGCTGAACGCACACCATCCATAGTATCTTCCTTCTAAGAGCTTCCTCCGCTGTTGCAGTTACTACTCAGAGAAGCCTGTAAGATGAAAGCCTCAGTTGGCTCTCCCCAGGAAAACTCCCTCTATTAGCCTCTCTGCTGTTCACCACTTAGCTGGTTCGCAACTGGCTGCCTTTTTATAACAATCAGGCCTCCTTGGCCCCCCAAAATGGATCAGCTGAGGGGTACCTACCTACAAGCTCTGTGTTAGATCATGTTCCTGTCATCTAATAAAACTCAGTTTTACTGGCTGGCTGAGAGTCTCGTCTGCCTGAATCTCCCTGCCTCTTCCCAGACAGAACCAGACTGAAACTCCCTCTCCAGCCTCTCCTCTGCTTTTCCTTTGTCTCTTTCCCGGACCAGGAGGTATCCCCTGACCTCCCTCCCCCACCTGGGCTCAAGTTACAGCCTTAGGTATGGACATCCCCACAAAATAGTCAGAGGAATCATTAAGAACATTCCTACTCCACTGACCTAATGCATTTAGTGAGGACATACACAATCTAAAATTGCTTTCTAAAGATCAACTTCTATGAAATCGACCTAATTTCATAGTGTAGACATGCCTTTAGATATGCTGTGCTGAGGCAGGCCAGGCTGAGGGCCCTGAGAGTTTCCTATGCTGTGTTCAGATGCTCAATAAACCCTCCTGTTTTATGCTGGCTGAGAGTCGCTCCAGCGCTGGGCCTCCACTCCCAGAGGGAATAATGCAACCCTGTTCTCCAGACTGTGGGAGGACTATATGAGCTCGGAAAACGTGTCATCGTGAGTGCGGTTTTTTTCGACTTCTAATCTGTGATAACCTCAGGGATGGAGTTGATACAGGGAGCATAGAAACATTTGCACCTGCAGGGGGTATAAAAAGGGAGATACATTTCTGAGAACAAAGGGAAGACTTTTCCCACAGTGAATCAAGCAATTCACAGCAGACAGCAGCACGTGTTTTAGGTGCAAGGTCACATTTTGCCTTTTATATTTGCATATCACACATGGCTGGGCAACAGAATTCGGTTTCCAGGCAGCCATGATAAGCCAAATGGTTGACTTCCTTCGCCTTCATAACATGTGGGAAAGGTTTCAAACTGCAGCACCCTCCTTTCCCACAGCAAACAATTGGGTTTGCCTTTTAAAAGGAGGCTCTAGTTTGCCCACCCCTGATCTATACAGTTACAGTTCATGTCAATAACGTCACAACCTCCCCGAGTTAGTTTCCCCTCCCTATTCTCCCGTTCTGGCTCCAATGGAACAGGTCTCCTTATAGACCCCACCCAACCCTTACACTGTGTGGAAAGATCTAGTCTAGTGGGGGATTGGCTCCAAAGAACCGAACAGTCAGAGCACTTCCAATCCAAAGAAAAGAGAAGCACGGAACAGTTGTGGATTAAGCAGCCAGCCTCCTTCTCTACCCCGCAACATCTGGCCACAGCAGCTGTGCTGGCTAACGAGAACCAGTTCAGTGGGAGGGAAAACAACACAGGGTCCATAAAGCTGGATACAGGCAATCACTTGGATCCTGGCTAAGGCAAAATACTCTCTGCTCTGGGCCTTATTTCTGAGAGCACAAACTCCCCTGCAGACATGTGTGTTGTGTAAGGAACTTGGTGTGAATGGCAAAGAGTGATCCGCAAGTATACCTTCCTGGGGCTTCACCTCCCCTCCATCTGCCTGCTTGAATTCCAGCACACAAGAGCAGGGCAGAGACAGGTCCCAGAACACAAAGTTCACACTCACAAATATTTGCAACACATACCTGAGTGTGAGAGGCCCAGTCTGCCAGGCAGGGGCAGGCAGATACCATGTGGTACAACAATCCCCTGAATTCAGCCAACACTCCCTGTCATTGAGGAAATCATGCCACCCTGGGGGAGCCGGAACTGCAGCCCCTGCCCTTCCAGCCCAAAACACGGGCCTCCAGCACACTAACCCTTGTACCCACTCTTTGGGCTACAGATAGATCCTACAGACCAGGTCACTAGCCCCACCTCTTCTCGCATCAATGGTGCTCTGATAGGGAGATGTCCTCAGCTCCCTGGTTCCTGCTGTTGGCACGGCACCCCCCGCCAAGCAGAGCCCTCACTCACACCAAGGAGCCCAGGGGCTCCTAGTGCACAAACAGGTCATTGCGAGTGACCGGCCACGCCATGCCCCCAAGAATACCCCTGCTTCTGCCTTCTGTCCATGCAAGTGAGATGGGCCAGTCATTCCCCCATGCCCAGCATAACGCTGGGGCAGGGATGTTCAAGAAGGCTGGGTGAGAGAGTTTGGCAAGGGCTCCATAATCCACATCCACTCAGGAGACCAGACCCCACTTTGGAGTGTCCCCGCTTTGGGAACAGGATTAACACAGGCTCAACAAACTCAAGCCCTCCTCTGAAGTGACGTCCTACAAAAGTCTGGGAGCCAGGCCACACTTCCCAAAGGGATGCCCTGGGACATGCTCAGGACAGGGAAACAGGCCACCGCAAAGCCCAGGTGCAAAGAGCCCTCAACGAGCCTCCATTCCCATGCACCACCAGGGCAGCATCTTCCATGGCTCTTCCTGCATCCTACCTGCTGCTGACCTCAGCCACATGGCTCTTCAGTCCATATCTGGAGATTAATGGCCACTGCAGCGTCTCTACACACTCAGCATCTCCAAATGCCTGCATGACCTGGCAGGCCCCATCCTACAAAACCCAGGGCTGGACTTCCTGCTAGTTCACATCCCCCATTCTACAGCTGGGAGAATCCCCTCCACAGTGAAAGCTGGTCTCAGGGCTGGGGATGCACAAAGCTTCCTCTTGAGAAACGGTCCTAGCACCTTCTTCAGCCAGGCTCTGAGAGGGGGAAAACAGGCAGGGTGGTACTCAAGCTCTGCCTGTGTGACCATCTCCATCCCCATTGTCGCCCACTCGAACAGCAGGAGTCACACTAGAGCGATCCGGAGGGCTATCCTGGGACTCAGCCATTGCTCACTATTTTGGGGTACATCTGAGTTCCCATCTCCTTCTCAACTCCACAGCAAAAGTCTGGGGGACTCACCATTGGCAGGGCAGGGCTGGGTCTGAGGGAACTCCTCCTGCACATGGTACAGTGGCATTGATAGGGGTGCCTGAATTCTGACTGGCTGGGACCAGGGATTCCCCAGGGCTCAGGAAGTGCTTCCCTGCATCCTAGACAGCAAACTTGCTCAGCCCAGCACTCAGCAGAGCCCGCTGTCGCTTCACTGGTGCCATCACAACCCCAGCAGGCTCCCTATGGGTCCCCTCCGGCATGCTGGAGAGACAGTTTGTCAAAAGAGAGTTTGTGCAGCGTGAACTCCCAGGAAAGCCCGTCCCTCCCGCAGTCACCAGGGAGCCACTCAGTGGGAAGACCCAGGCCTGGCTGGTGCTGAAGAGGCTCAGTTCCCATAAGAGGAGCCTGGCACCTTTGTGGATTGAGTCCTGTGATTCTATGTGGTGCCAATATCCCAAGCATCATTGGGCACAGAGCTCGGGGCGTCTGGAGGTGACAATGCAGCCCCCTAAGTATCAGAGATGTAGCCTTGCAAAATAGCGAGGAAAGCAGTGTCCCATGGTCCCCCTGGCTGGGCTCTGCATAGGGAAGGGGAGGGGCTGGCATCGCTACAGGCCCTTGTTTGAAAGCTCTGCTTTGCCTGGCTTACTACAGGGGCTGTTTGTTTAACTCCACCAAAGTGCCCGTACCTGCAGGTTCTCAGGGCTTGTCTCAGCAGATGGCCCAGACTCTGCTCACCTCCGGAAGGCTTCTTTGGAGCCAGAAGGACGGGAACATAGGTTATCTGAAAAGAGATGTACAAATGTTGCTGCGCCTGTTGAGGGTCCTGGAGCGGGATGAGTGGGCCTGGAGAAGGTGGTGTGCCCTACTTTGGTGGGACACCAGAAACACAAGCTGGTGGCCAAGCTGCCCCTGGGCAAACACAAGCGGCCTCTCAATAGCGATCTCTCTCCTGCAGCTCTCCCTGCCGGGGATGTGATTACCAAGGAAACTGCTCCAGCCACGGTTAGCACAGGTCACCGCTAATATGCCTGCCCTCTGCAGAGACCCCAGGCTCCATGCCCCACCCACCGCCACTGGGCTAAGGCAGGACGGACCCCAGGGACGTTGGTGGGCTTGTGGAGGCCTGAAGGCTGCCAGCCCGCCCCTCTGCAGCGCACCCTAGTGCAGCCAACCTGCTGCAGGGCATGTGGGAGGAAAAGCTGGTCAGCCAGCACCCCATCCCTGTTACCAGGCCGGGCTGGGATCCCCACCCTGGACACAGGACGGCTAATGCATTCCAGGAAGGCCGTCCCCAGCGATGATCATCTTCCTGACCAGTGCTCATTAGTGTTTGACATCTGACACCTCTTCTCCCAGCCTCCCTCACCCCACACAGCTCCCCTTGCCAGTACATGGGAGGCAGCTGCCTGATGAGAAAATTACTGTACCATTGTTAACCCCCCACCCTAAAGCCAAGAGACCTGCCCTGCGGACAGGCAGCACCTGCCAGGCCTGGGACACACTAGGCACAATGAGCCCCAGCCTGGGCAGCCCCGACCTGTACTACTGGGGGGCTCCTCCTTCCAGCGCACCCCGCAGCGGGGGTGGGTGGGAACAAAGAACCCCTCCACACCCTGACCCATCATCCCCTCCCCACAGCGATCCACCCTGCCCAAGACCAGAGTAGTCATCAGCCCCTCACATCCCACAGCCAGTCCCCAGGCCCTACAGCACCCCCTGCTGGCATTGGAGTAGTACAGCCCCCCCCCAGCACAGCCAGCGCTTCTGCCCCGCTCCCCACAGCACCCCTTGATGGGAGAGGCCAGGACTGGAGTAGCTAGGAGCTTCCCCCACATCCCGTGCTCCTACCCTTCTCCCCATGGTATCCCCTGCTGGGAGAGGCCAGGACTGGAACAGCTGGGAGCTCCCCCCACAGCCAGCATTTCTGCCCCACTCTTTACAGTGCCCCATGCTGGGAAAAGTTGACACTGAAGTTGCTGGGCACTGTCCCCCACACAGCCAGAGCTCCTGCCCTGCTCCTCACAGTGGCCACTGCTGGGAGAGGGCAGGACTTTTTGGTCCCCTTTAGGCCTGGCAGAATAAAAATCTATTGTATTAAGAACTGCATATAAACTTTCCCGGATTTGGGACTCTGCAGGAGGTTCCCCTGCGGGGCGAAGGGCAAGTCCGGGTGCAGCTGGGCATGGCACTCTGCAGAGGGCAATGTGATACCAGTCTGAGGTCCACTTCCAAGCGCTTGGAGGATGGTGGGAGCAAAGCTGCTGACTGGCAGCATGGGGGCTTCTGCGCACCTGCCCTATCACATTGTGCTGAGCACACCAGAACCCTCAAAGTCACGGCGCAGACGAGTCAGGGATTGTGCCACACACAGCCTGTCCCCGCCACCCCCACGAGCACGGGCCTCTCACGTGTACTGAGCAGTGACGCTGCTAGGAGCCTGGAGAACATGCGGAGAGATTATCGATCCCCCATCATGTCCTCTCTGGGTCAAGGAAGACGAAACATGGGGCACTCCTTGTGATCATTCAGTCTGACCCCCTGTATAACATGGGCCAGAGACCTGCCCCCAAATCATTCCTAGGGCAGATTTTAGAAAAGCAGCCAATCTTCATTTAAAATATAGCTAAATTATTTCAATGGTCAGTTACCCTCATTGTTAAAAATGTATGCCTTATTTCCAGTCTGAATTCGTCTAGCTTCAGCTTCTAGCCATTGGATCGTGTTATCCTTTTTCTGCTAGACAGAGGAGCTCATGATCAAATATTTATCCCCCAGGTAGGTTTTACAGATTGTCATCAAGTTACCCCTTAACACTCTCTTTGTTAAAACAAACAGATTGAGTCCTTTGAGTCTATCACCCCAAGGCAGATTTTCTAACCCTTTACTCATTATTGTGGCTCTTCTCTGGCCCCTCTCCAATCTATCAACACCCTTCTTGAATTGTGGCCCAGAATTGGACACGGGATGCTAGCAGTGGTCACACCCATGCCAAATCCAGAGGTAAAATAACCTCCCTGCTCCTACTCAAGATTCCCCTGCATGTGCATCTAAGGGCCGCATTAGCCCTTTGAGCCACAGTGGTGCATGGGAGCTCATGTTGAGTTGCTTGTGCACTAGGGTCCCTTTATCCTTTTTATCATCCCTGCTTTCAAGGGTACACCCCCTTCCTCCCCCGCCGAGGCATTAGGTCTGGCCTGCACTCCTTCCTAGACAGAAAACTGTGCCTTTCGCTGGGGTAAAATACATCTTGTTTGAATGGGCTCAGCTTCCCAACTGATCCAGATTGCTCTGTATAGCCACCTGTCCTCATCATTATTCACTGCTCTCCCAAGCTTTGTGCCATCCACACATTTCATCATTGTGATGGAATGGAAATGCTCTAAATGTTTCCTCTGGATAGTGTGCGGGTACCTCAGTTTCCCCTCTGCATTTATTAAGTGTCTAGGTGGGCTGATAGTGTTGCAGAACAAAAGACCAGTGGAAAGGAGTGGCTGACGCACTGTCTTGGCAATTGAGGGCCTGGGCCTTTCTCCCTCTCCAGGTGTTGGCTGGAAGTGTGGAATAACAAAGAGGTCAGGTGACCTCCTGGCCTGAGAAGGAAACAAAGGAAAAGCAGCGGAGGAGCTAGGGGGGTTAATCTGGATCTAACTGGGGGCAGGCGGTGAGCTCCAGGCAGGCCTGGCTCTTTGGCCCCAAAACGGATTCAGTGGAGGGATTGCACTCTACCTACCTACAAGCTCTGTTTTAGATCATGTTCCTGTCATCTAATAAACCACTGTTTTACTGACTGGCTGAGAGTCACGTCTGACTGTGGAGTTGGGGTGCAGGATCCACGGGGTTCCCCAGGACCCTGCCTGGGCGGGCTCGCTGGGGGAAGCGCACAGAGGGGCAGAAGGTGCTGAGTGCTCCGAGGTCAGACCCAGGAAGGTGAAAGCTGTATGCTGTGAAGCTCCTAGCCTTGGAGACAGGCTGTTCGCAGAGAGGAAGCTTCTCTCCAGAGTCCTGACTGACTTCGTAGGGAGCAGTTAAGAGCTATGTGAAAGGGGTCACCAGTACAAATGTTTGAGAACCACTGGTCTAGACCGCCATCAGAGACCAAGCAGAAATGTTGAAAAGACTGGAAAAAGGATCTTAACAGATCACTACACACCAAAGCCACGCATTATTGTGGAGCGCTTCAAGTTTCACAGCTGCTTGAGTCAGCAAGGTGAAAAAAACCAAGGCAGAGAGACGGACAGAGACTTGCTCATATGGAAATCGGCCTGATGCAGTTAGCCCTTAGCATATTTTGGGAAGCAGGAGGGAATTTACCCTTTGGTAACAAAGAAGCCTTTATTTAATACTTGTTGGTACAGTGCAGAGAGGATGTCAGCGCCGCACATTGATTAGAGATCATCTAGGGAGTTTTCTAGTCAACAGGAAATTAAACTCCTGACTGACAGCTCACTTAAACAGTCACCCTTAAAGGCATAGGACGACGGTATCTCATTGGTTACCCACAACACTAAATGTACCGGACAGATTAGCTTATGGAATCAGTAGTGACTGGATTTAAAGACGATTGGTGTGGGAGGGTGTCTTCACCTGGCAAAGGATCATGTAGTTAGCAACAGCAATGAAGGTAAAGCAGCTGCAAGATCGTCCTTCGAAGGCCTGGAAAACCAAAGCAAGCCTGCAGTTGAGGTGCAAAGCTGCTCAGAAGGGTGCAGACCCCAGACAAAGCCTCTGATGGGCAGGGAAATATTTTGCATCTTTTTTTTAAATTTGGGCTGCCACAAGCCCTGAAGCCAGGGTGCAGAGTGAGAAAATGCAAGCTAAATACTGTAGGGAATGTCACCCTGAGAGGTTAAAGCACATAAAATCCGGAGAACAACGAGCAAGCAGAGAGCTGCTCCCTGGCAGGGAGGGGAGAACTGGAGAGGAGGAAGCACACAGATACCCTCAGTATGTCATGCCTTTCTGGACACGTGCAGCACAGGTGCTGGCAGGCAGGATGGCCAGAGCACCTGAAAAGACAAACAGTAATTCTTCCAGGAAAGCAGAGATTGCAGCGTCTGTGTGTGCGTGTGTACACACAGTGTTCATCTGCATGTGTTACACACACACGTGTACGTGGGTGTGCATACACCCATGTCCTCTGACACCCTGCACTGTCCTGAAAACAAAACAGCTGTGGGATGGGGTGTCTCTCTCTGTTTGAAGGCACTGCACAGATGACAAGTCCTAGCAGGGTCTCCCGTGTGCACAGGAAAGCGCTCCCAGTCACAGCGAATGGGGTAGCTGCTGCATGCATGGGCCGGCCACACTGTAGACTGGGCGGTGAGTTGCAGGGTGTCTCAGGCCCTGGGCAGCTTCTCAGTTATTAGGGGTCCCCAGGGGCTCCTGTGCATTGTGTAGGGTGCCCAGGTGTTGAGGCAAGGGCTCTGGTGAAGCTGGCAGCAGGGACATGCTGGGCACATTGAACAGTGGCTGAGGCACCCAGAACCACTCTCTGCATTGTAGAGGTTCCTGCTTTGTGTGGCCCTTTAGTGCTCAGCTGGCCTCACTCAATGTACACACGGGCTGGGTCAGCGAGGCAGAGCCTGCGGGTGCAGGACAGAGCGTTCTGGACTGGCCAGCTCCATCTTTGTTTTCATAACAGCCTAGGCAGCCCCACAGCAATATTAGGGGGCAGAGGGAGGGCTCCAGAGCCAGGAAATGCCCAAGTGGAGTGGCCTGCACAGTCCCTTCCCTCTGCCCCCCAGGGCAGCTGCATCTCCACCACTCTCACGGACAGTACTAGACTGCATTCTGTGAGCAGCTACGGAGGAGAGGACTCTGCTCGGAAATAACCACTGACCAGCTGCCTCGATCCCAGAGCATAGGTGCTGGAACTAGGAGTGCTGGGGGGCGGGGGCGGGGGGGGCTTGCAAAACTCTGACTTGAAGTGGTTTTCATTATATACTGGATTCACAGTTTGGTTCAATAGCTCTGTGACGGAATGGGAATGTTCTTAATGTTTCCTCTGGATATTGTGTGAGTGCCTCAGTTTTTCTTCTGCATTTCTTGTGTCTATGTGGAGGGATAAGGGTCTGTAATTGGTGCAGAGCAGAGGGACAGTGTAAGTAAGTAGCCGATGCCCTGTCTTGGCAAGTGAGGTCCTGGGCCCTTCCCCCCTCTCCAGGTGTTGGCTGGAAGTGTTGAGAACAGAGAGGTCAGCTGACCTCCTGGCCCAGGAAAGAGACAAAGGAAAGCAGAAGAGGGGCTGGAGAGTGAATTTCAGTCTGGATCTGGCTGGGAGAAGAGGCAGACAGCTACAGGCAGGCTGCCTGGCTCTCTGGACCCCAAAATGGACCCAGCAGAAGGGTCCTGTTCGCTCTATCTACAAGCTCTGTCTTAAATCACCTGTAATCTAATAAACCTCTGTTTTACTGGCTGGCTCAGAGTCACGTCTGACTGTGGAGTTGGGGTGCAGGATACACGGGCTTCCCCAGGACCCCACCTGGGTGGGCTTGCTGTGGGAAGCACACAAAGGGGCAGAAGGTGCTGAATGCTCCGAGGTCAGACCCAGGAAGGTGGAAGCTGTAACCTGTGAAGCTCCTAGCCGTGGGGACAGGCTGTTCACAGAGAGGAAGCTTCCCCCCAGGGTCATGACTGGCTTCATAGGGAGCAGTGCCAGAGCCTTGCCCCAGGGATTCCGTGACAGGCTTTCAGCTCCCCCATTGTACAAAGTGTTCCAACACCCCTGTCCCAGCACGGCGGGCTGTGGAAATGTATGTGAAAGGCTGTATTGTTGTGAAGACACACAAGGGGCAGCGCTCAAGGCGGACAGACAGTCCCAAGTGTGGCATTTCCTGGCTTTCGAGTGCTGCTTTGCCTGGCAGCTCCAATCCCGCCTGCACCCACCCAGCCTCTCTGAGACACAGGGCTAATCCCCCAGTGAGCAGGGTAGCCAGCTGGGACTCTTGTTCCTGACTTTATCATGGGGCAGGACTTTGCACCCACCTAAGGCCCTCAGCATTGGGCAGCTCTCAGAATGACTGGTTCTTGCTGGGACACCTCCAGGCTCGCCCACAAGAAAGCCAGGGAACAGCACTGGCACAGCTTCGAGATGATGGCTGCTGAAGGGCAACACCTGGGCACCCCAGTAGCAGTGGCTTTCTCGGGGACTGACATAATGGCCAACGTGGCACCTCTGCCCAGAGGTGAAACAACCAACTGCCCCCGCAGCCCCAGCCACTGCCAGCCCCGGCACTGGTAAGGGGAGGGAGGGGTCCCTGCCATCACAGGTACTGCTTGCTCCTTGCTGTCCCTGTCACCCCCACAGGTCTCATCACCACCCCTTCAGCTGGCTCTGCAGTGCCCGCTTCCCCACACTTTCCACCCCCCGCCCCACTCACTCACCAGCCCCACCGCACTGCCCCATATTATCACCCAGCCTCACCCGACACCACAAACCTCCCCACTGCACTGAGCCCACCAGCCACCAATCTCAGGCAGCAAAGGAGCAATTTCACCCTGAGTGTGGCTGGGCCCTGGGAAGGGGGACCAGGTGATGGGGAGCCAGGACCATTGGGGCTTGCTTGTGCGCTGCAGAGCAGAGGTGCCCTGAATGAGGGGAGGCCTCCACCCTGTCCCATGGGTCACTGATGGGGAGCGGCCATGCAGCATCTCCAGGAATCTCTTCTCCGGCTTGCTGCACGGCTGCTGCTGTCACTTCCCCTCAGCCACTGCGAGTGGCACCGGGCGGCCCCACCGGCACACTAGGAAATGTGCCATGTGTCAGAGCAGATAAGGCTCCTGTGTACAGTGCAGCACGGCTCAGATCCTGGCTGGCTGGGGAGCCGCGCCCAGCACTGTCAGCACGGCTCCCGCTCAAGCAGCAAGGGTAACAAAGTGGAAAATGGAAGATCACTGAGGTTTGCTGAGCTGGAAACAGAGTCTTCACTGCCCCGCTCCACAGAGAGACGCTCCCTGCGGCCCACAGGCAGCACCATGCTGCAGATGCAGCAACAGCCGCATTTGACACACTAGTGGCTGTTCCCTGCCTTGCCCAGCCCGGCCTGGGTCAGCCTATGTGGAACCAGGACCAGAGCTGGGCAGGATGAGCCAGCATGGCTGAGCATCCGTGCAGTCCCTGCCCAGCACAGTTTGGGGAGCCATGCTTTGCCCACCCTCAGAGTCCCCTGGCTAGCGGAGATGGGGCAGGGCGCAGTGTTAGTCTGTGTCTTCTGAGTGCTGCCCAGGCCACAGATACAGCAGGTGCCAGTGCTGAGGGGTTGTATCCTGCCTCATAGGGGGAGCTAGGAGATGGGCCTGGTCTCTGATCAGAGTGGGGGAAGGGCAGCATACAACTCAGGTGTGGCAGTGAGCAGGGTGCTGCACCCCTTCAGGCACCACTCCAGGCCATGCTAGCTCACAGCTGCTGCCCTGGAGCTGGGAGGGGTCTGGTTCCAAGGGGCCAGCTCCTCTTCCTGTGCTGCCCTGGCTGGTCCCATGGGGCCAGCCCCTCCCCGTGCATCAGGTTGCCAGATGTCCAGTTGTCAACCAGAACAGTTTTCAACCAGTTGTGCTGGGTGTTGACTAGCTTTTAAAAGCACAGTGGGGCAGGCAGGCACCGTACTTGGTTCTGCATGGCTCCCAGGAAGCGATGACAGGTGTCTCCGGCTCCTAGGTGGAGGGGCAGCCAGGGGGCTCCAAGCGCTGCCCCCACCCACAGGTCCCGCCCCGAGCTCCCATTGGCCAATGCAGAAGTGGCACCTGTGGGCAGGGACAGGGGCTTGTGGGCGGGGGCAGCACGCGGAGCCCCCTGGCCACCCCTCCACCTGGGATCTAGAGATACATGTCACCACTTCCTGGGAGCTGCCTGAGGCCAGTGCTGTCTGAAGCCTGCTACCCTCACCCCATCCTGCTCTCCATCTCAGAACACCCTCCCATACCCTGAAGCCTTCATTTCTAGCCCCAGCCCAGAGCCCATGCCTCCTCCCACACCCCAAGCCCCTGCCCCAGCCCAGTGAAAATGCAAGGGCAGGGAAGAGCAAGCAATGGGGAATGGGGGGTGGGAGATGGAGTCAGAAGGGGTGGGTCCTTGGAGAAGTGGTGGGGCAGGGGGATGTTCGGTTTTCTGCGATTAGAAAGCTGGCAACCCTAGCACCAGCCTGGTTGTCCTCGCCAGCCAGCCCCTCACCTGGCACCAGGGCTCGACAAGCCCAGGCCGGGGGGGAGGAGGGGAGAAGCCCTGACAGACCTGGTTCCTGTCTGCCTGTAAGCGAGGGGTAGCTGGGGCTCCGCCCCTTCCGCCTGGCAGGCGGGGAATCCTACCCCTCCCTATGCTGCCGTGCAGCCCCTTAAGGGGGAACTAGCAGGGCCGCAGGATCCTGGTTCCCACCCTCACGCCGGGCGGGAGCCGCAGCGTGTCCGAATCCGGGCTCAGGCCCTCAAGCAGGGGCCGAGCAATAGTTCAGTAGCCCAGGCCCTGAGGCAGGGCGGGGCAACAACAAAGTCAGGGCTCAGGCCCTTAGGCAGGGACTGAGCAATAGCAGGAGTCTATAGGCCAGGTGCCTGGTAGAGGGGGAGACTGCCACCCACCGATAGGGGTTGCAGGGGGGGCACAGGCCCACCCACTTCCACTGCGCCCCAGCCTGGGGCCCTAGCAGTGGACAAGGCCCGCTGCAGTCAGTGGGGATCCTGACCGCAACACACTGACATTGGCTTGGGGTCTCCCCCCGGGCTACTTCTTAACTCCCCCTCCCACGGTACCTGGGCTGTCTCTGGGTCCTCAGAGGGTTCCAGGTTCATGGGTTCCTCGGGGTCACTGTCAGGGGGCAGGTCCCGCAAGTCCTCCTCCGGGTAATAGGGGCAGGGCTCTGTCGGCGGCTCCCCCGGGTGGCGGGCGAGCGGCTGGCTCGGCGGCTCCCCCGGGTGGCGGGCGAGCGGCTGGCTCGGCGGCTCCCCCGGGTGGCGGGCGAGCGGCTGGCTCGGCGGCTCCCCCGGGTGGCGGGCGAGCGGCTGGCTCGGCGGCTCCCCCGGGTGGCGGGCGAGCGGCTGGCTCGGCGGCTCCCCCGGGTGGCGGGCGAGCGGCTGGCTCGGCGGCTCCCCCGGGTGGCGGGCGAGCGGCAGGCACGGCGGCTCCTCCGGGTGGCGGGCGAGCGGCAGGCTCGGCGGCTCCTCCGGGTGGCGGGCGAGCGGCTGGCTCGGCGGCTCCCCCGGGTGGCGGGCGAGCGGCAGGCTCGGCGGCTCCCCCGGGTGGCGGGCGAGCGGCAGGCACGGCGGCTCCTCCGGGTGGCGGGCGAGCGGCAGGCACGGCGGCTCCTCCGGGTGGCGGGCGAGCGGCAGGCTCGGCGGCTCCTCCGGGTGGCGGGCGAGCGGCAGGCACGGCGGCTCCCTGGCTGGAGCCAACCCCGGAGCGCCTGGCCTCTCTGGTGGCTACCTCCTAAGTGAGCTCTGAGGCAGAGCTTTTATACTTCCGGGTCGGCCCCTGACCTTCCGGGGGTGGGGCTTGACAGGCCCTGGCTCCGCCCCCTCTGGCATCTGCCAGGGGTTATATCCCTCCCGGCCAGCAGGGGGCCATACCACCCCTCTACACTGCCCCACAGACACTCTGTCCCAGGCCAGCCCCAGTAGAGGGCCCAGACCTGGGTCACTGCTGGGAACACTGGGGGGCTCAGCCTGGCTGCTCATGGAACAGCTCTGCCCCCGCCCCCTGTCAACCCCTCCCACTCCTGGGCCAATAGCCCTAGAACTCCAGCCCTGCCTGGGGGGAACCTTGACTGGCTGTCTGCTCCCTTACCTGCCTCCTGGGGTAGAGCTGCCAATCAGTTCTGATTGAAGGAAGAGGCAGTGCTCACACCTCCCATCCCCTGACAAGGAAGAGGAGTTTCTGACTAGGGGAGCAGGGAGAGGGAGCAGCCAACACCATTCTCACTGGAGAGGAGCAGGGAGAAGAAATTGCTCAGGGCAATGCTGCTCTCCCTCTCCACTTCTGTGAGCAGTGGTTCAATCTGCCCCCCATCCCTCCTATTGAGGTGTCTGTAGAAAGAGCCAATGTTAATGTTATTGTATAAAGGTCAAATGTAAATATGGAAACTGTTTAACATTGATAATTATCTTGAAAAGTTATAAAAGAAGTTTCAAGTTAGTCATGTATAATTGAATCAGCCATATACTTCTGTATACCTGCTGCTTCTGTCAGACTTATGAGAAATAACATGCTGCACTGTGTCTGTGAGTTCTGTGTACGGTCAACAACCACTGTAAAAAGGCGGGAAAGAATTGGCGGGAAAAGTCTAAGTCTGCCTAGTGATATGAAGTAGCAAGTCTAAGTCTGCCTAGTGATGTGAAGTAGCCAATCATGTAATGTATAAGCAAATGCCACCCTGCTAAAGCTATAAAAGCCTGTAAGCTATGCTTGAGGGTGTGACAGTTTCTTATCGCTTTGAGGCGGCTGTCACTTTCGGCCGAATAAATCCACGTTTTGTTTAAGTCTCATTGGTTTCCTTGGACTTATTTCCTGGTCTCCCTCTCAGCCCAGTGGTCTACCCACTACATTTCCTGGGGGCTCGTCCGGGATGATGAGGGAAAACTGGGAGTAGGTCCGAGGATAAGTCTGTTGGGGACTGGCAGAGGTAAGTCTGATTCGAAGGCGACACAGGAGCGGTGCACTGAGAGGGGCCCCGCTTTTGACCGGTGGCCGCTCGTGAGCCGATCATTCGTCCAGACTGCCTCCTGCACCAACGAAGAGACTTTGAAACAACCGTGACGGGGAAGAAGACCAACCGGTTGGCAAGACAGGTTCGAGGAGGGACGGGAAGAACCACCGGAGAGAGGCGAGTATATGGGGTTCTCCAGGTGGGGTTTCTTCTTGTCAGTGTGACTGAGTGTGTGTATGGTATTGAGTGGCCATTACGGTTCCTGCTGTCAGCCGTTGGAACGTCCGGTGACACAGGCTAGTGGCGAGTGAGTGGTCTCCTCAAACCTCCCACCAACCGACTCCCCCAACCTCTATAGTCGGTTTGGACCCCGTCTCCCCTATTGTGTCAGTCTTATCTATCCTGTGGGATAAAAGGGAATTGGTAAAGCGCGCTGTAAGTCCGGCTGGTGAGGGTGCCCCAAGACCCAGTCCGGCAAAGGTTAAGTCAGGCTAGTGAGGGTGCCCCAAGATCTAGTCTGCAATGGGAGGAAGCGGCTCTAAGACAGACCGCAAGACACCTCTAACTTGTATGTTAGAGAATTTTGGAAAATTTAAGAAGCATATTCCAACCGGCAGTCGTAAGGCCGGTTTGTTAAGAAGATTCTGCGAAATAGACTGGCCGACGTTCCCAATCCAGCCCTCATGGCCAGCTATAGGAACCTTAGATGTGGAAATCATTAGGAACGTCCTCGACTTCGCGGGACGACAACACCCTGATCAATATTATTACATCTCTGCTTGGTTCGAAGTGGTGGAAGAAAATCCCTTATGGTTACAAAAATGTACCAAGTGTCTGGTCCTTCGAACCCGTCCACGAGATGGACCCAAAGGAACAAAAGAGAAACCCAGACCCATATATCCGAGTCTCCCAGATGATGAGCCTCAGGCCCCACCACCTTATGTATTGCCATCTGCGGTTTCGGCCGCCCCTGTGGGGCCTCCACCGGCGCTTCAGTCGCCAACAGCCCAGCCAGCACAAGTACCTGGCTTGTCCGATCTAGATTCACAGACAGACCCTGGCCTGTCAGGCCTACAACTACTCGATGAGGGTTTGTCAAAACTTCAGAAACTCCTAACTCCTGAGAGGAAATTCAAGGACCGTGACTCTGATCAGGACGAAAAGAGGGGTGCCACGGGGGAATACCCTTATGCCCTCCGAAGTAAGGACCGAGATGTCTCCGGGGTTCAGGGACAGTACCCTCTTCGTGTAGTCAACCAACTGGTCCCCCCTCCAGCAACCGACCCTACTGGTCCCTATCAAGTCCGGGGAGTTTATCAACATGTCCCCTTTACCAGTAGTGATCTCTTAAACTGGAAGGCCTCACGCGCACCCTGGTCAGACGACCCCACAGCCATTGCAACCTTCGTCGAAGGCATTCTCGGAACTCATTACCCCTCCTGGATGGATATTAGTCAACTCTTAGGAATCCTTCTTAGTCCGGAGGAAAGAACCCTCGTCTTAAGCCAAGGGAGGGAAGAAGCTCGTATTGATTATGCCAATGCTCCTGCCGACGGTCTTCTAAATTTCCTTGACACAACATTTCCTACGTCCGTCGACCCCGGCTGGAACCCAAATGTCCCAGAGCAAAAACAAAATCTCGACCGATACCACCGGCTCCTCGTAAGAGCCCTAAAGAAGGGGCCACCGAGAGTTGTAAATCTCCGCAAGATTCATGACTTGCAGCAAAATGGGAATGAGACACCAGGAGCATTTTTAGAGAGGCTTAGAGAAGGGTATCGTAAATGGTCCCCATACAATATGGACGACGAAGCAGAAAACAGTCCAGGGTCACTGGCCCTGAAAAATAGCTTTATCAGCCAATGCGCCCCAGATATCAGACGCAAACTCCAGAAGGACCAAGGGCTGGTCCACATGAATATGGGACGCGTCTTGAAATAGCCGCCCGTGTGTTTGCAGCGCGTGAAGATGAAGAACAAAAGAAAACTGAAGAAAAGGTAAAGAAAAGAGCCCAGTTAGTCGCTGCAGTCTTCCAAGACAACTATCAAGGGAAAGGGCAAAGTGGGAGGCGACAGCTGAACGAACAAAGACGAGGGAGAGGAAGGGCTCGATTGGGGCCAAATCAGTGTGCCAGGTGTTTTCAGAACGGACACTGGAGAAATGAGTGTCCAAATAGAAAAGGCGAAGCAACTTCCGAGAACATGAGAGCACGGGGGTCCGGCAACCCAGGAAGAGGAGGCCGGGGTAGAGCAGGTGCCCGAGGGCGAGGAATGCCTTCATGGTCGCAAGCAGCAGCCACTCAAGTGCTTGATAAAGATACCTTCGGGATGGCTGTTATGGAAGATTGGGTTGGGAATCAGGACTAGGCCAGACCGGCTCCACGGCCCCCAACAGAAGTATTTGCAACTGGCCCCGGGGAGCCGATGGTCTGTGTAGATGTGGGAGGCCAGTTAATAGACTTTTTAATTGATACTGGAGCCACCAAGTCCGTGATCAACACCAAGGTTGCCCCCATAAGCCAACAACAAACCACCATTATAGGGGCAACAGGACAAAAGAAACCCTGCCCCTTCTTGCATGAAAGAGCATGCCGGTTGGGCAGTCACGTCGTCACCCACAAACTTCTTTACATACCTGAGTGTCCCGTTCCCCTACTCGGAAGAGATATGCTGTCGAAACTCAGAGCCACTCTCACCTTTGACAGTGACGGAACCATGGGGGTGCGACTAGGAGAAAAGCCTTCCCCAACCCCACAACTTATGTTAGCACTCCCCGTTGAAGAAGAGTGGCGACTCTTTGCTTCCATAGAGGAGAGACAGGATTGGCAAACCTTTGAGGTCCCAGGTGTATGGGCGGAAGATAACCCACCAGGACTGGCGATTGATATTCCCCCAATCATCGTCGATCTAAAACCTATGGCAACTTCTGTCTCAATTCCCCAATACCCCTTGCCTCGGCAAGCTGTAGTTGGAATACATAAGCATCTGCAGAAATTGTCTGACGCTGGTATTATTGTCAAATGCCAGTCGTCCTGGAATACTCCCCTGTTGCCTGTGCAAAAACCTGATGGAAGCTTCCGACCTGTACAAGACCTGCGGGCCGTGAATAAAAGAGTGATCCCGTTACATCCAGTGGTGCCAAATCCTTACACCCTCCTCAGTCTGGTACCGGCAAATGCCCAGTGGTATTCAGTTTTAGATCTCAAAGACGCCTTCTTCTGCCTTCGGCTTGCACCCGTCAGTCAACCCATCTTTGCTTTCCAATGGGAGCACCCCGATACCGGCCAGAAGACCCACATGACATGGGCTCGCCTCCCACAGGGTTTTTGTAATTCACCCTCCCTCTTCGGACAAGCTCTGGCTCAAGATCTAGTACCCCTCACACAAGGAGGCAATCCTTGGAATATTCTGCAATATGCAGATGATCTCCTCGTAGCGACGAGAACTCGAGCTGAATGTGTGAAAGCTACTACCAACCTCTTAAAACATCTCTGTCGCAAAGGTTACAAGGTCTCCAGGAAGAAGGCCCAATTAGTGCAGAAGGAGGTGAAATATCTGGGATTCAAGCTCACACAAGGAACCCGCATGTTAGACATCGAAAGGAAAGAAGCAGTTTGCACCATTCCTACCCCTACAAACAGGCGCCAAGTGCGAGAGTTCCTGGGAGCTGCAGGATTCTGTCGACTCTGGATCCCCAATTACGCTATCCTAGCTAAGCCCCTCCACGAGGCTACAAGAGGGGGAGCCACCGACCCCTTCATCTGGACGGGGGAACAACAAAAAGGGTTTGAAAGCATCAAGTCTGCCTTGATGACAGCTCCAGCATTAGGTCTCCCAGACCTGAATAAGCCTTTCATATTATATGTAGGAGAGAGGAAGGGTATCGCAGTTGGAGTCTTAACCCAGATCGTTGGCAGCTGGCCACGACCGGTGGCGTATTTCTCCAAGCAACTGGATACTGTAATTCAAGGATGGCCGGGCTGCCTACGTGCCGTAGCTGCAGCTGCCCTACTTGCTGAAGAAGCCAGTAAACTTACTTTAGGGCAACCGGTTTCCTTGAAGTGCCCACATGCTGTGGTCACACTAATGGAGCATAGGGGTCATCACTGGATGACCAATGCAAAACTCCTCAAATATGAAAGCATACTAGTGGATAACCCTTCTGTTAACATCTCCGTCTGCTCCACCCTCAACCCTGCTACTCTGCTGCCTGTGGAAGAGAAGCCTACTAAGGAACACAATTGCCTTCAAGTCATGGACGAAGTGTACTCTAGTCGACCAGATCTGACTGATACGCCTTTGACCAGGCCTGACCACGTCTTTTTCACTGATGGCAGTAGCTTCGTTTATCAGGGCCAGCGACTGGCAGGATATGCCATAGTTGATGATCAAAGCACTGTTTGTGAGGCGGGAGCACTTCCCCCTGGAACCTCTGCCCAGAAAGCAGAACTAATTGCCCTCCGTCGAGCCCTCGAGCTAGGAAAAGGGCAACGGGTCAACATCTATACTGACTCAAAGTACGCCTTCTTAACACTACATGCCCATGGAGCTATATATAGGGAGAGAGGGCTCCTAACCTCGAACGGGCAAAGAATAAAGCATGCAGATGAGATCCTGGCCCTCCTTGACGCGGTTTGGATGCCTAAACAAGTCGCCGTGATGCACTGCAAAGGGCACCAACATAGCGAGGATCCTGTTGCCAAAGGAAATCGGCAAGCAGACGAAGAGGCCAAAGCTGCAGCACACCAACAACCACCGGCTGTCCTCATCCAGTACCTTAACGCAGCCGACATGATCCCAGCTGAAGTCCACTACACTACACAGGAACAACTTTGGGCTGAGCAGGAGAAAGGAGTGAAACAGTCAGGCTTATATGTCCTGCCAAATAACAAAATCTTTCTACCCAATGCCGTAGCCTGGGAGGTAATTCAGGAAATGCACCAGCAAACCCACCTGGGTGGCACTAGCTTAGCTGAACTCTTAGATCGTGAACTCTATATAAATGGCCTGCATGCTCTCACCAAACGTGCTGCCCTTCGCTGCCAGATTTGTGCTAAGCATAATCCACGTGTGGGGCCTCTCAGACCGCCAGGAGTTCAATACATGGGATACAGTCCTATGGAATCCCTGGTCGTAGACTTCACTGAAATGCCGAAATCTGGTAAATTCAAATATCTACTTGTAGCGGTGTGCACCTACTCTGGCTGGGTCGAAGCATGGCCCACCACGAATGAGAAAGCTGAGCAAGTCACGAAGGCCCTGCTCCGAGATGTGATCCCCAGATTCGGACTCCCCTTACACATTGGCAGCGATAATGGTCCTTCCTTTGTCCATAAGATCATCCATACTCTATCGACCCTCCTGGGCATCACCTGGAAACTTCATTGTGCCTACCATCCGCAAGCATCAGGGAAAGTAGAGAGAATGAACAGGACTTTAAAAACTGCCTTAGGTAAAATCTGTCAGGAAACCGGCCTATCTTGGACTTCAGCCCTACCCATGGTATTGCTCAGGGTCCGATGCACCCCTACACGGTCCCTAAAGCTCTCACCCTATGAACTAGTGTTTGGCCGACCTCCGCTAGGGATCCACCGCTTGAAGGGGGATACTTACCTTTTAGGGAAACAAGACCTTATAAAAGAAGTTCAGCTCCCAAGCACTATATTAGATCAACTATCCACCTATGTTAGTGAGCTTAAGTTCCCATTTCCTGTCACTGCTCTGCACCCTTTTTCCCCAGGTGATTCCGTATGGCTTAAGGACTGGAAGACCAACCCCTTAGGACCTAAGTGGAAGGGCCCCTATACTGTTCTCCTCACCACCCCCACTGCTGTCAAGTTAGCTAGTGTCAAGCCGTGGATCCACTACACCCGTGTTAAGGCGGACCATACATCACCTACACCTGACTGGCAGGTTTCCATGAACAGTTCCAACCCTCTGCAAGTTGTCTTTCGAAGACCAGACCAGCCGTCCGCCCGGTAAAGCATCCAACTTACCTGTGTGAGTCAGGTGACCAAGCACCGCTCTGAAGACCTGCTCTGCTTTACAGTGCAAGCGCTGGCTGCAATGTACTCCCTAATGAACTTTGTATATATATTGCTACTGTTTCCATATGCCACAAAAGTTGTTGTGTTTTCCCAGGGACAAGCTTGTTCAGCATGTATCACTCAAGTGCGTGCAGGGCACACTATTGCTGATACCCTGATTTATCGTAATAAGTTTTCTTGTCCAGTCCAACCCCTAGAATGTCAGTTTCATAATGTTTCGTATTCTGTATGTCCAAGTAATGGTCCTGACCCCGCAGTCTGTTTCGATCCCAAAGAGCAAGCAATACAGTGGTGGCTCGAAGCCCGTAAAGGGACCACTGCAGGTGAATTAATTACAAGGGTACAGCTGAAGTCTCCTACCTCCCCAGGTTCCCTCATCATGGATGTATGTGCTATTGCTTCCTCGCCTGGGTGTGGAAGTTTAGCTTGGGAGCGCATTTACGCCCTTAATGACAAGTACATCTGTCCCAGTAAGCGGGGTACCCGATGCACTGAATGCCCCAGCTGGGAATGCATAGCCTGGGGTACATGGTCAGGAGGAAAGGCCAAGGACTTCAGTGTCCTTTTTCAGAAGGTCGCAGTATTAACCAACTGCCAAACTGCTAAATGTAACTATGTTAACCTCACAATAATCAACCCACAACTGTTCCTATCCAGGCAGAGGTCACAGTTTGGCATAGGGATTGATGGGACCGGGTCAGACCCCATAGGTACCTTTGCTCTCCGTCTCGTTTCCCTTCATGAGACTGGTGAGTCAGTTCAGCACCAGTTCTTTTCTGACTTCTGGGAAGAAATGAAGACCCCTTTTACTATTCCCGAAGCAGCTACAAATTTGTTTATTTCCTTTGCTGAAAATGTAGCCTCCAGTCTAAATATCTCAAATTGCTATGTGTGTGGGGGAACCCAAATGGGAGACCAATGGCCATGGGAATCAGCCGAAGTTAATGTGAGTCAACAGTTGGAACTCCCTTTTGAGACACCTACCCTCAGCCATTGGCACCTTCGCAATTCCATTGTGGGTCGTTGGTGTGTACAGTCCTGGAACCCCAATGCTCCCAAAATGGGCCATATGCCATGTGAAACACTTACCATCTTAAATCAGAGCACCGTTTCCTATTGGCCTAATGAAACTGACATTCCCCAGAATGTACTTTGGCCTCAGTCCCTTAAGAAAATGTTAAATACCTCTCTATCTCCTAAACACCCATGGCTAGCCCCATATGGCCTCTACTGGGTGTGTGGTCTAAATGCCTACTCTCAACTACCCGCGGTGTGGGAAGGGACTTGTACCCTAGGTGAAATTCGACCTTCCTTCTTCCTTCTCCCCCTTGAGTATGGAGAGCGCTTGGGCCACCCTGTCCATACTAATAAGAAGCGCTCTATCTCACTCTCCTCCTACAAAATCGGAGACTGGAGTGACGCTGAATGGCCTCCAGAAAGAATCATTGATTATTATGGACCAGCAACCTGGGCACAAGATGGGACATATGGGTATAGGACCCCTATATACATGCTTAATAGAATTATTCGCCTGCAAGCCATTCTAGAGCTAATAACTAATGAGACAGCTAGGGGCCTTCGAGCACTATCAAGCACTCAGATCCAGCTCCGCAATGCTGTCTACCAAAATAGGCTCGCTCTCGACTATCTCCTTGCAGCTGAAGGAGGGGTGTGTGGTAAATTCAATCTTACCAATTGTTGTCTCCATATCGATGACAATAGTAAAGTAATTGAGGACATTGCTAATAAAATCACCCGACTAGCTCATGTCCCAGTCCAGACCTGGACAGGTTTCGAATGGGGAGGAGGCATTGGTTCATGGTTCAGCTGGATTGGAGGTCTTAAAAGCATGATCGGTGTTGTAGCCATAGGTATAGTCCTCTGTCTCCTCATCCCCTGTGTTGCCCCCCTCCTTATCAATAGTCTCAAAACTATGGTCGAGCAGGTAGCCGACCGCCGGGCTACTATGCGTGTGATGATGCTCCGGAATTATCAACAGCTGGCAGGAAGCGAAGCCTAATGTGTTGCTAGACTGCAATGACTAGCAACAAGAAAAAGGGGGGAATGAGGTGTCTGTAGAAAGAGCCAATGTTAATGTTATTGTATAAAGGTCAAATGTAAATATGGAAACTGTTTAACATTGATAATTATCTTGAAAAGTTATAAAAGAAGTTTCAAGTTAGTCATGTATAATTGAATCAGCCATATACTTCTGTATACCTGCTGCTTCTGTCAGACTTATGAGAAATAACATGCTGCACTGTGTCTGTGAGTTCTGTGTACGGTCAACAACCACTGTAAAAAGGCGGGAAAGAATTGGCGGGAAAAGTCTAAGTCTGCCTAGTGATATGAAGTAGCAAGTCTAAGTCTGCCTAGTGATGTGAAGTAGCCAATCATGTAATGTATAAGCAAATGCCACCCTGCTAAAGTTATAAAAGCCTGTAAGCTATGCTTGAGGGTGTGACAGTTTCTTATCGCTTTGAGGCGGCTGTCACTTTCGGCCGAATAAATCCACGTTTTGTTTAAGTCTCATTGGTTTCCTTGGACTTATTTCCTGGTCTCCCTCTCAGCCCAGTGGTCTACCCACTACACTATCATGTAGATTCCTAGATCCCAAGGCCAGATGGGACCATTGGTTCACACACACCCGCCGCCCAGTCTGCGCCCTCACCCACTGAATAACTATTCCCGGAGCAGATCTCTGGAAAAACGTCCAATCCTGAATGAACAATTGTCAGTGATGGCGAATCCCCCTGACCCTGGGTAAGTTATTTCAGTTGTTAATTACTTATTTTCAGTCTGAATTCATCCAGCTTTCTCTGCTCCACTGAAGAGCCCATTAACAAATATCTGTTCCCCATGCAGGTACTTACAGACTGTGATTAAGTCTCTTTGTGAAGCTGAATAGGTTGAGCTTCTTAAATCTATTACTACGGTATATGGCAAGTTTGTAGCCCTGTCTGCAGTGACCCAAGAGTGTGGGTACCAATATCCACAATAGATGGTTAAGCAACAGGACACAAGCCCTAAATTAGCTGTGAGTTCTGTACTTACATTTCTGTTTCACCAACCAGTTATCAAGTGTGCACTCCTCAAGCACTATAACAGCCTTAACATGGGGTCACAGGCAGTCCCCTTGGAGACTGACCTATCTTGCCACCCAGGTGAGCCTGCCTTTGTGATAGCATAGCTGGTCCCTTACACAAGGGATCACAGCAATGTTCAGGTTACTTCTAGTCCCAAAGGACTAGTCACTTACCCCAGGATAATTGCACTTGAGATCTCACACCAAAGACAATGCCTCTAGCCAATCCTATAATAAACTATATAAAGATTTAGTAAACAGGAAAATAAATTAGACAGCTATTTACCAGGTTAAAGCAGGTAAATATAGATACAATCTTAAATTTCAAAAGCTTCTACAATCCACAAGCTCTATATGTCCTTTAAGATAATCACTGGGGATCTCTAGCTTATGCCTGGAAAAACCTTGCCCTCCAGAGTCCAAACAGCACAGAGAAAACCAGTTCCTTCTTGCTAGGGGTTTTTATCTCCCTTGAGCCATGTGCTCTGAACAGCAAACTTCACTGATGGGAGGAGTCCACTTGAAGGACTCATCAGACCAGAAGAACAAAGTCTTTTGTCCTCTTCAATTTCCTACAATAGATCATCTGGTGTTAACTTAACACTAATGAATATCTCTTTCTTGTCTGATGATTTACACCAGCGGTCGGCAAA
This sequence comes from Sternotherus odoratus, assembly GCA_032164245.1. Taxonomy (NCBI): domain Eukaryota; kingdom Metazoa; phylum Chordata; order Testudines; family Kinosternidae; genus Sternotherus; species Sternotherus odoratus. Next base: position 33,854,323 of record JAVMKO010000008.1, read on the forward strand.
GTCGGCACGCAGGATCACAGGGTAAGTACCCTTAGTGGGCCTCGCTGGTTTGTTTACCTGCCGGCTCGCCGTGCACCGCTTCCCGCGGCCCCCATTGGACCAGGATGGTGAACCGTGGACGGTGGGAGCCGCAGGAAGCAGCACACGGTGAGACGGCAGGTAAATAAAAAAGCGGGGCCAGCTAAGGGTACTTACCCTGTGGTCCTGTGTGCCGACATTGCCGACCGCTGATTTACACAGTCACAGAGGCTCACAATACAACCATAACCAAGCCAAGACTATAACAGGGTTCAAAAAAGAACTAGATAAGCTCATAGAATCATAGAATCATAGAATATTAGGGTTGGAAGGGACCTCTGGAGGTCATCTAGTCCAACCCCCTGCTCAAAGCAGGACCAATCCCCAGCTAAATCATTCTATCCAGGGCTTTATCAAGCCTGACCTTAAAAACCTCTAAGGAAGGTGATTCTACCGCCTCCCTAGGTAACCCGTTCCAATGCTTCACCACCCTCCTAGTGAAAAAGTTTTTCCTAATATCCAATCTAAACCTTCCCAACTGCAACTTGAGACCATTACTCCTTGTTCGGTCATCTGGTACCACTGAGAACAGTCTAGATCAGTGATGGCGAACCCGTGGCTGGCACGCCGAGCCGTCTCTGTGGGCACGCCGTGACTACAGTCATACACTGTAGTCACGGCGTCGGCTCCCGCAGACTACATCTCCCACAGTTCTCTGGGGAGAACCCTCCCCAGAGAACACTGAAGCCACGCCCCCCGCTCTATCACCTGACACACGGACGTCACAGGAGCGACTGGGGCAGGGGCCTCGCTGGAGTCGGGTCATAGCAGCGTGACCCAGCGAACAAGTAAGCGCCGGGGGAAGGCTGGGCTGGGAGCGGGGGTAAGCGGTGTGGGGGAGAGACCGGGCTGGGTGGGTCAGTTGGGGGGGGGGGTTGGAGGAAAGGAGGTTTGGGGGGGAGAGACCTGGCTGGGTGGGTCAGTTGGGGGGTTGGAGGAAAGGAGGTTTTGTGGGGAGAGACCGGGCTGGGTGGGTCATTTGGGGTGGGGTGGGGGGTGGGAGGGAAGGACGTTTGGGGGGGAGAGACCTGGCTGGGTGGGTCAGTTGGGGGGGGGGTTGGAGGGAAGGAGGTTTGTGGGGGAGAGACCAGGCTGGGTGGGTCAGTTGGGGTGGGTGGGAGGGAAGGAGGTTTGGGGGGGAGAGACCAGGCTGGGTGGGTCAGTTGGGGGGGGTTGGAGGAAAGGAGGTTTGGGGGGGAGAGACCAGGCTGGGTGGGTCAGTTGGGGGGGGTTGGAGGAAAGGAGGTTTTGGGGGGAGAGACCGGGCTGGGTGGGTCATTTGGGGGGTGGGTGGGAGGGAAGGAGGTTTTGGGGGGAGAGACTGGGTTCTCTCAGCCCCAGTTCTCTCAGCCTCTCCTCATAAATCATGCGCTCCAGGCCCCTAATCATTTTTGTTGCCCTTCTCTGGACTCTTCCCAATTTTTCCACATCCTTCTTGTAGAGTTGGTCCCAAAATTGGACACAGTACTCCAGATGAGGCCTCACCAATGTTGAATAGAGGGGAACAATCACATCCCTTGATCTGCTGGCAATGCCCCTACTTATACAGCCCAAAATGCCATTAGCCTTCTTGGCAACAAGAGCACTCCGTTGACTCATATCCAGCTTCTCATCCACTGTAACCCTTAGGTCCTTTTCTGCAGAACTGCTGCCTAGCCATTCGGTCTCTAGTCTGTAGCAGTGCATGGGATTCTTCCGTCCTAAGTGCAGGACTCTACACTTCTCCTTGTTGAACTTCATCAAATTTCTTTTGTCCCAGTCCTCTAATTTGTCTAGGTCCCTCTGTATCCTATCCCTACCCTCCAGTGTATCTACCACTCCTCCCAGTTTAGTGTCATCTGCAAACTTGCTGAGGATGCAGTCCACACCATCCTCCAGATCATTGATAAAGATATTGAATAAAAATAAAAATAAAAATTAAAAAAAAATAAAAATAAAAATAAAAATAAAAATCTTCATGGAGGATAGGTCCAGCAATGGCTCTTAACCAGGATGGGCAGGGTTGGTGTCCCTAGCCTCTGTTTGCCAAAAGCTGGGAAGGGATTGCAGGGGATGGAGCACTTGATGATTACCTGTTCTATTCCTTCCCTTTGGAGCACCTGGCTTTTGCCATTGTTGGAAGACAATATACAGGGGTAGATGGACCTTTGGTCTGACCCAGAATGTCCGTTCTTATGTTCACTCAAATATTACCTTAGCTATACCAATGTTATAAGTGAGATTAATGCAGGCAGCAACCCACAAGCATTCAATAAAGTCTAAACACTTTTATAATCCTAACACCTATTTTAACAGCACTGGCACACAGGTGAGCCAGCTCTGAATCTGTCATTGTTTAACTGAGACCTGAGGACCTTGGCATGAGCTGGCACATGATCTGCCAGCATTACATTTTCCAGTCCTTTAGTTATTCTAGTGCAGGGGCGGGCAAACGTTTTGGCCCGAGGGCCACATTGGGGTTGCAAAATTGTATGGAGGGCTGGGTAGGGAAGGCTGTGCCTCCCCAAACAGCCTGGCTCTGCCTCCTATCTGACTCCTTCCCACTTCCCGCCCCCTCAGAATCTCCAACCCCCCTTGCTCGTTGTCCCCTGACCTCCCCCTCCAGAGACCCTCCTGCCCCAACCACTTGCTGGAACTCCACCCTCATCTAAGCCCCCCTGCTCCTTGTCCCCTGAGTGCCTCCTCCCGAGACCCCCCATCCTAACTCCCCCCCCCCCCAAGGGCCCCACTCCCAATCTAAGCCCCCCTGCTTCTTGTTCCCTGACTGCCCCCTCCCGAGATTCCCCACTCCCTATCTAAGCCCCCCTGCTCCCTGTCCCCTGACTGTCTGCCAGGACTCCCTGCCCCTTAACCAACCCCGCTGCTCCTGACCCCCTTACCATGCCGCTAAGAGCAGAAGCTCGGATGGAGCTAGACACGCTGCCCCACAGGACCATGCAGCCCCTCCCTCCCCCAGAGCACTGTCCACGCTGCGGCATGGCTGCGGGGGAGGGGAGACAGTGGGGGAGCTGAGGGGCCAGGCAGGATTATCTCGCGAGTAGTTTGCCCACTCCTGTGCTAGTGGGTTTTCTCTGACCCCTGACCGATCTATCAACATCCTTCTTGAACTGTGACCACCACCAGAACTGGACACAATATTCCAGCACGGTCACGGTAGTGCCAAATGTAGAGGTAGAATAACTTCTCTGCGCCCATTGGAGATTCCCGTTTATACATCCCAGGATCACATTAACTCTTTTGACCACGGCATCGCACAGGGATCATGTGTTTAGCTGATTATCCACCTCCCGACACACACCCCATATGTTTTCAGAGTTGCTGCTTCCCAGCAGAGAGTCCCCTCATAGGTGTGACCTGCATTCTTTGTTCCTAAATGCAGTTACATTTAGCCATATTAAAATGCTTATTGTTTGCTTGCACCCACCTTACCAAGGGATCAGGATGGCTCTGAATCAGTGACCTGTCCTCTTCATTATTTACCATCCCCCAATCTTTGTGTCATCTACAAACTTCATCAATTATGATGATTTTAGTGACAGTCTGCTCCTCCCTTCCCCAGTCCCTGCAACACCCACTCTGGGAAGGGGGAGGCAGAGAAGGGCCCTTGGAGCTGCAGAACGAGCAGAGCTGGGGCTGCAGGGGAGGATGAATTCAACATGGGTCTGGGGAGAGGCTGGATGCTCTGCTCTTTCCAGCAATGTGAGGGACCTTGTAGCAGGGCCAGCCCAGCCTCTCTCAATAAACATGGGAGAGATGGTGATGTTGGGGGCTGGGGGAGGGGGCAGGGGTGTTGTCAGAACCCAGAGCAAAATCAGGGGATCCTCTCTATAAACTCTGAACTGGGTCTGGCTGGTAATTTGTGAATGCTGGGGGCTGTTGCACTCTCCCTACCCCTCACCAAAGCCTCTGGATGCCAGCCCAGACTGTGCCCAAGCACCCTTCCAGCCCAGCCAGTTCTGAGCCAGGGAAAAGGTTCAGCTCGAAGGCCAGAGCCAGCGCTGGCAGGAAAGGAGGTGTCCTGGCCAGGAAGTGAAGGAACGGCTAGCACTGAGCTGCGCCTCTTGCTGGGGCCTCCCACCACTCCCTATGCCAGACCACACATCCACAATGGCCTGTCCAGCCAAGGCCCTCCCCAGCTGCAGAAGTCCAGCTGTGGTGCACACCTCCAGCCCACTGCTCAAGAGACCCATGACCACCCCCATTAGGTGACACCATGCTGGCATGGTGCCCCCAGCCCTTCCGTGCTGACATGTAACCTTCCCCTCCCTCCCCCCATCCTTTCCAGCTCTGCAGCCCACGCCTCTGTTTCCAGATCACTGATACCCAGAGCCCATCACCCAGAGCCTCCTGTGGGTTCACACACCTCGGTGAATTCAGCCTCAGGCATCCCAGCTCCCAGAATCCCTGCAGGTGGGTCCCGGGGTGTGTGTGTGTGAAGACCTAGTTCATCCCACTAATCCCAGCACCACTGAGTCCCTATATGCCCTTTCCGAGCCTGAGCCAGCTTCCTTGCCGGGCATGGAGCCGGGCTGCTAGTGGCTCTGTCACCATGAAGGCAGCCGCCCCTGCTGGAGACATGTGGTGACATTTCGAGAGGTCTGTAGAAATGTCGCCTTCCTCTTAGGAGCAGGGAAATCTGAACCATTCAAAGTTTACTCGACAAATGTGAAATGCTAACTTTGTGTGACTGCCTGAAAAGCAATTCTGTCAGAAGGTAAAGGTTGTTGGCATTACCTGGAGCCAACAGCCACTCAGTGCTGATGAAGCAAACACCACTTACTAGCTGATCTTAACTAAGGAACCTCTTGAATTCCCCTGGCAGATAGGTGAATCAAAGGCAGGGTGTTCACAGCTGCTGTCGTCTGGGGAGGAAGCTTGTTATTCCAGCCCTGGGCTCCTCTCCCCAGCTCTGCCAATGCACCTCATTCCCATCCCCCACTATAGCAGTCCTAGCCCCTTCTCCACCACCCTTAGCTATATTAATGCCGTGCCTTGTACCCCTTGCTATCCAAGCCTTGCGGTTCCCCCCACCCACAGCTCTGCTAGTGCCCTTCAGTCCTGACCTGCAACCAGGTCTCAGGGTGGGACCAAGATCACATCATGGCGGAGATGTGGCTGGGCCAAGTTTGAGTGGCATGGGGGTGGTACATTGCAGTGATGCCTAAGCGGCAGAATGGCGTGTGTAGCCTCTGCCTATGGTCCTCTGCTCTTTCTGGATCTTTTCATGAAAATGTTGCCAGCTGTGCTGAAGTATGCTGCATTCTGGGGTGGCAGACAAATAATCAGGGCAGGGCTGAGGTCCCCAAACTCATTGCACTGGTGGCCTTATTGGAGCAGATACATTTATTCCAGAAAGGGCTGAACCCTGCAGCTCCTTGCTCCTTTATCAGAGTGCAGTGCCCTTTGCAGGCTCATGCTGCAGCAGGTGTGAGAGCCCTGGCAAAGTCCATGTCAGCCCTGCCAGGAGTTCCTGACTGAGCAATCTCAGTCCCACAGGGGGCGCACATGCTCCTGCGCTACCAGGCACAGTGCAGTGCTCCCTCCATCCCACAGGGGGCGCACGTGCCCCAGCGCTGCCAGGCACAGTGCAGTGCTCCCTCCATCCCACAGGGAGAGTGGGGTGGATCTCCTGGCTGTGCCATGTATGCTGCAATGCTGTCTCCAACCCATGGGTCCTGTGCCCCTCAGCCGTGCCACACATGCTGCAATGTTCCCTCTGCCCTCCCTGTCTGCCTCCCACAGGGGGCACGTACACTCCAGCACCGCCATTCCCACTGTCCTGTTGGCTCTGTCCCCCCCAGCTGCCCTGCTGCTGTGGGAGCTGTAACCCAGAAGCCACTCAATGCTGCGTGACCTGACCCTGCCTCAGGCACCCCTGCCATGCTGACAGTCCACAACTCCCTCCCTCCCCAGCACAAGGGGCTTGCTTTCGCTGAGTGTAATTGTGGCCTTTGGGACTCAGGCGAGCGATGTCTGGAGAGATGAAATGCTACAGGGCAGCTCAGTATTAGGTGCATTCCTGTCAGAAGCGGCTTCATTTATAACCCTCAGGATCTCTGGTGCTGTCACTTTGCCATACGCCTGGTGTCTTTTCGTGGCAGCATCAAAGCGGGAGCCTCTGCAGCACTCACACAGCTCAGACAGATCTCAGTGACACGTCCCTGCTGCACATCGCCTTGCGGTGCCATTATGCCAAGGGCTGAGGGAATCAGAACCACCGCATCCACTCGCACCCCCTCAGCCCTAGTCAGGGGAGAACCAGGGTCCTGCCAGGGCATCCGTGCCAGAGCTGCACCGAGGGACCAGAGAGACTCACATTTCATGGCAGGAGATGCTATTAAAAAGTGAACATTTGCAAAGAGTTTGTACGTCCCTGAGGCTGAGCTAACCCAGCCATTTCCTGTGCTAAGGGCAAAGGAATAACTGGCACAAGGCAGGACAGCGTCAGGAGCTATAATGGGGAGAGATGGAGCAATGGAGAGGGACAGATGTGCAATCCTAGAGGGACGGGCCAGCATTGATGTGGGGATGGGCATGCAGTGTTGGGGCATGGCATGCGGTGATGGGATGGATGTGCAGTGACGGGGGATAGGTGTACAATGGAGCGGTGCTCTCCTGGGTGACTGTGCTGGGAGGTCGGGGAGGGCACGCTGTCCGAGGGGCAGGGGCTGAGGGCAGATGCAGTCTGCTGGGTAACCCAGAGGGAGAAAGGAGAGACACTCTTTCCTGTGATGTTGACTCATGGGAAGATAGCAGGTGCCTGGCTGGCCACCAGTGTGCCAGCTCACAGGAGGGGCAGTGTCTGAGGGAAAGGAGGGGCTAGGGCCAAAAGATTGACAGGAAAAAGCCAGGAAGTAGAGCTAACCTGACCAGTAAGATGCCAGCTCTGGAGGAGAGAAGCCATTTTGGGAAGTGTCTGGAGCCAGCCAGGGAAAGAAGAAAGTTGGCTGTGGGTGAACTGGTGAGCCTCAGACCTGCATGCAGGTTCCCCCGAGAACTGGCCTAGGCATACCTGGTAGCAGTATTCTGACTTTTAGTCCTTCCCTCTTCACAGCAACTCCCAGTCCACGGGCTTGTGCTGGGACACTCGCCACCCATTCAGGCTGAGTTAACCTTTCAGTGCCTAGCTAGACCAGTCACCGTAGGCGAGTGCTGCTCTGGCTGGCTGTCCCATGCTGCCTGCCTGTGGCAAGTGTATCTGAGCGCTGGAGCAGGGGATACGGGTAGGGTTTGTAGAATACCGTATTTTTTGGCGTATAAGACGCCTTTTTAACCCCCAAAAATACTTTCAATATTAAGGGGGGCGTCTTATACGCCGAATATCGGCCGGACCAAAAAAAAAAAAAAAAAAAAAAAAAGCGCCGCTTTTTTCGCGCCGCTCTCCCAGCAGCCCGCCCGCGCGGTGGGGACTGGAGAGCGGCGCGCTCCCAGCAGCCCGCCCGCGCGGTGGGGACGGGAGAGCGGCGCGCTCCCAGCAGCCCGCCCGCGCGGCGGGGACGGGAGAGCAGCGCGAAAAAAGCGGCGCTTTTTTTTTTTTTTTTTTTGGTCCGAAAACGCGGGGGCGTCTTATACGCCAGAGCGTCCTATGGGATGAAAAATACGGTAGTTATTGTGATCTGCACCTGAGCCCTGCCTCCCTTATTGTTGGGGACTCGTCGTGGGAACAGAAATAGATGGACTCCTGTATGACGAGAGTGCTGTAACTGCAATTGTCAGCCCCTCTGCAGAGGTTGAGGAGTTCAGTGGAAAGGGAGTGAATAGGAAGGTGGCAGTTTGCAGATGAGACAAAATTACTCCAGCTAGTTATGTCCAAAGCAGATAGGGAAGAGCAACAAAGGGACCTCCCAAAAATTCTTCACTGGGCAACAAAATGGCAAATGAAATTCAATGTTGATAAATGTAAAGTAATACACATTGGAAAACATAACCACAATTAGACATACAAAATGATGGGGTCTAAATTAGCTGTTACTCCTCAAGAAAGAGATCTTGAAGTCACTGTGGATAGTTCTCTGAAAACATCCACTCAGTGTATAGCAGCAGTCAAAAAAGCCAACAGAATGTTGGGAATAATTAGGAAAGGGATAGATAATAAGACAGTAAATATCATAATGCTACAATATAAATCCCATGGTACGCCCACAGCTTGCATACTGTGTACAGATCTGCTTTCCTCATCTCTAAAAAGATATATTAGACATGGAAAAGGTACAAATGAGTGCAATAAAAATGGTGAGAGGAATGGAATAGCTGTCATATGAAGAGAGATTAAAAAGATTGGGACTGTTCACCCTGCAAAAGAGACGACTAAGGGGGGATAGGATAGAGCTCTATAAAATCATGAATGGCACGGAGAAAGTGAATTGATTGGCGATCCCTCACAGATTTACATATGGGTCCTGAGATGACTCAGGAGTCTAATCCTGGAACTGCAAATCCGCCTGCAGTAGGTACAAACATTTCGTGGCAGGCCAGCAGCCTGCTGGAAGACGGTTCTTTCTTTTTCCTTTCTCCTCTCTCTCTTTTCAGATTCAAGGGCAAGGCTCTTCTCAAAGTGGGCCACTGCCTGATGGAGGATATGGCGCCATTGGGGTCGGTTGGTGGTTTGCTCTTCCCAGCTTGTGACCATAGAATCATAGAATATTAGTGTTGGAAGGGACCTCAGGAGGTCATCTAGTCCAACCCCCTGCTCAAAGCAGGACCAATTCCCAACTAAATCATCCCAGCCAGGGCTTTGTCAAGCCTGACCTTAAAAACCTCTAAGGTGATTCTACCACCTCCCTAGGTAACCCATTCTAATGCTTCACCACCCTCTTAGTGAAAAAGTTTTTCCTAATATCCAATCTAAACCTTCCCAACTGCAACTTGAGACCATTACTCCTTGTTCGGTCATCTGGTACCACTGAGAACAGTCTAGATCCATCCTCTTTGGACCCCCCTTTCAGGTAGTTGAAAGCAACTATCAAATCTCCCCTCAGTCTTCTCTTCTGTAGACTAGTCCCAGTTCTCTCAGCCTCTCCTCATAAATCATGCGCTCCAGGCCCCTAATAATTTTTGTTGCCCTTCTCTGGACTCTTTCCAATTTTTCCACATTCTTCTTGTAGTGTGGGCCACAAAACTGGACACAGTAATGGCCACATCAGTTTTCTCTGTAGCATTTCCTTTGTCCATCACAGGATCTCTGACCATGGATGAGCTGAGAATAGAGGGCTTGTTTTGGGAGGCAAGAGTCTGGCATCCGCACACAATGTCCAGCCCAGCAAAGTTGGTGCAGGAGGCTCATTTCTTCCATGGGCTGAGATTGACTTCAGTGAAGATGCTGGCATTAGTGCAGCGATCTTGCCACTTGATGCAAAGGATCTTCCAGAAGCATCATTGTTGGTACCTCTCTAGACTATTGAGGTGCTATCGATAGGTCACCTAGGTTTTGCATCCATAAAGGAATTTAGGAATAACAATTGTCTAATAGACCCAGATCTTGGTGTCCTGCCTTAGATCACGGTCTGTGAAAACATGTCAGAATCATTTCCCAAAGGAGTCACTTGAGCACTGGATCCTTTGCTGGATCTTGTCTCGGACTCCCAGGTCGTGCCCACTCTTGGCCCTGTACGGTCTTTGGGGGGAAGGACCAACCCTTCTCGGGGGTCCACTCTCTCTTGGGGGTTAAGCCCTTCCGCCTGATGGAACTGCACCTCTCTGAGCCTTAGCACGCCTGTCTCTTGCTCTGGACCCCTGTGGCCTCCACTCCCAGAGGGAATAATGCAACTCTGTTCTCTAGACCGGAGTGACTCTCAGCCAGCGTAAAACAGGAGGGTTTATTGAGCCTCTAAACACAGAGTAAGAAATTCTCAGGACCCTCAGACCTGGCCTCCCTTAGCACCCTACATCTAAGTCTCTCCTGCTAAGTTTGCCACTGGGGGGCAAGGGAAAGAAAAAGGCGAAGCAGCCTGAGCGAGAATGCACCCCCCTTGGGGAGCGGCACCACCACCTTGGGTGTTATTAGAATGGCTCCAAAAGAAAGGGGCAGACCCCTGGATGCCAGGGGCAGTTCCACCTGGGAGTACAATTCCTGAACTAGAGCTCCTGTTGGATAAATATGTACTTATATACAGTCCCAATAAGGCGGGACTGGATCATGCAGCCACCTGGCTGCTGTGGCAAGTAGGCTTGCAATGGCAGGTGGCCAAGAGTCAGCTTGCCTCTGAAATAGATTCACTCAAGGACCGATGTAAAGGGTTGGAGAACGCATGCCGAACACGCTCCCCCCCTCTCCGTCCCGTGCGAGCTGCTGCCAGCGGCCCCATGTGTGGAGGGGTGAGTGCCCCCATGGCATGGCTGGAAGAGCAAAAGGGGGTGGGCGGCAGCAGCTGCAGGAGCAAAGGCAGGAGGGACTTACCAATTTATCCCAGATGTGAGTCTTTTGGTCTGTACTGAAATAAGTCAGTCGAATTGCTTACTGTTGCTACAGAAGATACTGTTTTCACAGACCAAGGATCCCTGTCGAGTACGCATGCCAATAGGACAATACAGTTGTATTTCTCCTATATCAGGTCATGTGACAGGGATCTTTAGGTGAAATTCATCAGTATTACCAGTGTGGGGAGGGTACCAGTGACCCTAAGAGCGTTGGGTTACCCTGTTATGTCATATTTATTTCCTGTTTCATACCCTTCCTCTGCTGGATGTATTGTGTGTCTGTGGTATTCCTTGGGAGTCTTCACTTTCTGGTTAGCCTGTAATTAGACTGTTCCTTGCAGGCAGCCCTGAGGATTCTGCCAGGAAGGAGTGAGGGGGCAGGATGCACCGCCAAGTAAATACATCTGGGAAGAGAATAAGGAAGTCGCACCCCACTGATCTGGGGCCAGGACCTAGAAGAACCCAGGCCTGTCCATCAAACCTGTAAGGAGATTGGCGGTAAAGGAGAAAGCAGCATGGATGCACCAGTGGGATCCTGTTTTTTAAACCCACCCCTTCAATACACCCCTGCTGATTCCCAGGGAAATGGAGTAAATTCCCAGTCTGGATTACAGGGGGGATTTGTAACCTTGTGTGCGCTGGAGGGAGCTGACCCTGAGCGCCACTTCATGCTCACTGACTGAATGGGGAACAAAGCAAACTGAAGATGTCAGAGAACGGGGAACCTGTTTGGGTCGGAGTCAGGTGTAAGCTAAAGGGGAGACGACATTATCCCTCTTGCAGACAGCGAGCTGCTATAGTGACTGCCATGGGACTCTGCCAGATGGAGAGAGGGAAGGAGGGAATGTGACCATCCAAGCACAATCACGTTTTCCCTTCCTATTGTTCCCACCATATAAAAGAGCAGATTTACAGTCCAAATTGGGAGACGTCCTTTGGCAGGAAGGGAAGACTATGGCTGAATTAAGGATTTGCATGGGAAGTAGTCCTGTGCCTCCCTCCACTTCTACAGGTTGTCGCGGAGTGCCCGGGTGATGGTCTGGAACTTGCTCCCTATGAAGCCAGTTAGGACTCCGAGGGAAAACGTCCTCTCTCCATACACAGCCTGTCTCCAAGGCTAGGAGCTTTAGAGGTTCCCGCTTACACCTTCCTGGGTCTGACCCCGGAGCATTCAGCACCTTCTGCCCCTCCGTGCACTTCTGCCCCTCCACCTTCCTCTTCTGCCCAACAGTTCTCCTGACCTGACCCAGCCTCCTCCCTCCCTGGACATATTCCAGGAGCCTGCTTGCTGGGATGTGGTCTTGGGTCTCAGCCACCTTCAGCCCCACTGCAAAATTCCCCTCTTCCCTCACAACAAGGGAGCTGGAGGGCGAACGGCAGACCCAGTGTAGCAGCAAACCTACCTTCTGTGCTCCTCAGGTATCTCCCACCCTCGCAGGTGAATGATGCACCCCCCCATGCATGGAGGAAGTTGGCCGAACCAGCTCTGCTAGAGGGTGGTGTGACTAAGTGGGAGTACTGTGTGTGTGTGCCTCAGTTTCCCCTATGCATTTCTTGGGCCTCTACGTGGAGGGAAAGGAATGTGTAGCTGATGCAAAGCAAAGCCAAGGTAAAGCTGTAACCTGACCCCAAGTGTGTGTGGGGGAGGTCAGCTGAACCTGTTGGAGAAAGGTCAGGTGATGCCTCCAAGCCCGGGAAACCAGACAAGGGACAAAGGAGAGCAGGGAGTGGCTAGAGGGGTTTTTGGGGCAGTCTGGGTCTAGCTGGGAAGGGGGAGAGAAGCCAACTCGCACTCTAGCCCCAAGATGGATCCAGCGGAGGGCTCACGCTCTCTCGCTGCATGGTCTGTGTTAGACCAGATGGAAGTCATCGAATAAACCTGGGGAAGAAGCAGGAGCCCAGAATCTGGGCCTCATTCTCCTAGCACTCCAGAAAGACCTGCCTGACTGGATGGGCCCTGTTGAGACTGAGAAGCTGTGAGTTGGATGGTGTTCCTGACATCTCAAATAAACCGTCTATTCTGCTGGCTGGCTGAGAGTCACGTTTGACTGTGGATTTGGGGTGCAGAACCCATGGGCTCCCCCAGGACCCCGCCCAGGCGGGCTTGCTGGGGGAAGCACACGGAGGGGCAGAAGGTGCTGAATGCTCCAAGGTCAGACCCAGGAAGGTGGAAGTGGGGACCCCTGAAGCTCCTGGCCTGGGAAACAGGCTGTGTACGGAGAAGGGGCCCTCCACCTGGAGTCCGGTCTGGCTTCCTAGGGAGCGGTTCCAGACCATCGCCCGGGCGCTCCGTGACAGGTCGGGAGATGGGAGTCATGCATGGGCCCCGGTTCCCCCCAGCTCTGGAGAAAGGGATAAACAGTGAGGTGGCAAAGTCTGCAGATGATACTAAACAGCTCAAGATAGTTAAGACCAAAGCAGACTGTGAAGAAGTTCAAAAAGATCTCACAAAACTAAGTGACTAGGCAACAAAATGGAAAATGAAACTTAATGCGGATAAATGTAAGTAATGCACATTAAAATAAAATAACCCCAACAATATGATGGGGGCTGATTTAGTTACAACTAATCAGGAAAAAGATCTTGGACTCATTGGGGATAGTTCTCTAAAGACATCCACACAGTGTGCAGTGGCAGTCAAAAAAGCAAGCAGGATGTTAGGAATCATTTAAAAAGGAATAGAGAATAAGAGAGAGGATATCTTCTTGTCCTTATGTAAATCCCTGGTGCACCCACATCTTGAATACTCAATAATACTTGAATATCTCAAAAAAGATATACTGGCATTAGAAAAGGTTCAGAAAAGGGCAACTAAAATTATTAGGGGTTTGGAACAGATCCTAGATGAAGAGAGATTAAAAAGGCTAGGACCTTTCAGCTTGGAAAAGAGGAGACTAAGGGGGGATATGATGGAGGTATATAAAATTATGAGTGGTGTGGAGAAAGTGAATAAGGAAAAATGAATAAGAACTAGGGCCCACCAAATGAAATTAATGGGCAGCAGCTTTAAAACAAATAAAAGGAAGTTCTTCACAGTGCAGTCAACCTGTGGAACTCCTTACCTGAGGAGGTTGTGAAGGCTTGGAATATAACAGAGTTTAAAAGAAAACTAGATAAATTCATGGAGGTTAAGTCCATTAACAGCTTGTCACGGAGTGCCCGGGCGATGGTCCTGAACTTGCTCCCTATGAAGTGTTCGGGGGAAGTGTCCCCTCTCCGTACACAGCCTGTTTCCAAGGCTAGGAGCTTCATGGGTACCCAGTTCCACCTTCCTGGGTCTGACCTCGGAGCATTCAGCACCTTCTGCCCCTCCGTGTGCTTCCCCCAGCGAGCCCGCCCAGGCGGGATCCTGAGGGAGCCAGTGGATTCTGCACCCAATTCCACAGTCAGATGTGACTCTCAGCCAGCCAGTAAAACAGAGGTTTATTCGATGACCTGTACCTGGTCTAACACAGACCATACAGCGAATGGGACCCCTCAGCTGGATCCATTTGGGGGCCAGAGAGCTAGGCCAACTTGCCTGGAGCTCCCTGCCTCTTCCCTGCCTGGCTCCAGCTAGCTTCAGACTCCAAAACCCAAACTCCTCTCTCCAGCCACACCCCTGCTTCCCATTTGTCAGGTCAAGAAACCTGGGGGTCAAGTTACAGCTTCAGGTATGGCCCCTTCACACAATAGCCAGAGGAACAGAGCATTTCTACTCCGTCACACAGCTATTAGCCAGGATGGGTAAGGAATGGTGTCCCTACCCTCTGTTTGTCAGAGGGGGTGATGGATGGCAATGGAGAGATCACTTGATCATTACCTGTTAGGTTCACTCACTCCGGGGCACCTGGCATTGGTCACTGTCAGTAGACAGGACACTGGACTGGATGCACCTTTGGTCTGACCCAGTACGGCCATTCTTATGTTCTTACATTCAAGCTTGGGGGCCAAGGAGGATTATGTAGTAGAGACCCCAGCTGGGAATGGGGATAACATGCTACCCCCATGGGCTCTGGGGGGCCTGGGTTACCTATCCCTGCCCGGAAGCCTGCAGCTGTTTTGTGGTGGAAGATTCCCTGTCTGAGAGCCCACTATTTCCCCCTGAACAGGCTGGGTGGGGAAAACTACAGCTAATGGCGGAGCCCATCCCACATCTCTGCTGGGCACAGCTAAGAAAAGCTCCTCGGTTTGTGTTGGTGTGAGGTTAGGCAGGCGAGTGACATGAACTGCCCAGAACAAGGAGTAATGGTCTCAAGTTGCAGTGGGGAAGGTTTAGGTTGGATATTAGGAAAAACTTTTTCACTAGGGGAGTGGTGAAGCACTGGAATGGGTTACCTACGCAGGTGGTAGAATCACCTTCCTTAGAGGTGTTTAAGGTCAGGCTTGACAAAGCCCTGGCTGGGATGATTTAGTTGGGAATTGGTCCTGCTTTGAGCAGGGGGTCACTAGATGACCTCCAGAGGTCCCTTCCAACCCTGATATTCTATGATTCTATGATTGCCAGCCCAGCCCCTACCGTGATGGAGCTGCTGTCTAGGCATCAGAATGCAGGTCCTGAGGGCTGGGCTAAGGCACGGCTTCCAGATCAGATGGCATCTTGCCTTTGTTTTAGTGTTTAACAGCGACTCCTTTTCAGGGCGCTACCCTCGTGTTTCATCTGTGCTGAGACGGTCCCCGCTGCATCAGAGCCTGGCACCCGGCCGTCCCAGCTTACGGCATCCCATTGCTTCTGGGCTGAGAGTTCAACTTTGCAACAAGGCCACAGATGAACCTACGCTGCATCATGCTGCAAACATGGCAGAAAGCTCCTGCCCCAAGCACTTCCTGCTCCCATAGCGGTACCTGCCTTGAAAAGGCGTCCTTCATAAAATTAAAAAAAAGCTTTGCAGAGCTCTGGGGTGCTTCCTAGCTTATGGAAGAAAAAGCTGGAAGCAGAATCCAGCAGCCCTGCAGCAATGGCACAGCACCTGGGGAGGGGTTCATACCATACCTGACAACTCCATTAACTCCAGTTCTCACTGCATGTCTGATGACTGAAGGGGAGACCTGCAGAGATAACAACTCCTCTTGCCATCATGAATGAATGGACTCAGTCCCCTCCATACCAGCATGACCCCTGAGCCCATAAGCAATGCAGGTGGGAGAGTGTGGTCCATCTATCCAGTCTACGGTGGGGGATTTCCCTGGGGGAGGGGGCAGATTGGGAGAGCCCTGCTCTGCCAGGGACTTGCTGGAGAACCTCAGGTCACTCCATAGATCTCTCTGTGCCTCAACTACGGATGGGTGAAATGGGGACAACAGCCCATTCCCCCAGGCCAGGATGGAAGGAGGAGAACTCACAGGTACCTGGCCCTTTGACACTGCATTGCAGGGGCCATCTCAGAGCCTAGAGAGGAAAGCCCCCTCCAGCAGCCCAGACTGACCAAGACACTCCCTGGAGTCATGGGGCTACTTGCGACTCAGGGCTACGTCAGTGGCCCAAACTTCCCACCTTGGCTGCCGGGAGTACGCAGAGTTGGACTGGGCATGATTAAAGTGGGGGGCGGGAGGGCTTGTACTCCCCCACTCTGCTTGGAGCCTAAGGGGACAATCTCTCTCCCCCTTGGCACTTGGAAGGCCAAGGGGTGGAGCTTCCAGAGGGGTATAGCGTAGTCACGCTGCTCTTAGCCAAAGTGGGGACAAGACAGATTGCGAGGGGGCCCCAGCCATGCCCACCTTCTGCCTGCCCAGCTCACACTTCGTTCGTTACAGCAGTATTTTTCCAAAGGGGCCCCTGGATGCAGAAAAACCTACAGATGCTTCAGGGATGGTGGACTAAGCTTGCTGTGACGGTGCCGTTCCTGGTGGGACCAACCGAGAGTTCCAAATCATGACAAATTGCTTCCAAAAGGGCAACTAAAGCCCAAAACTGGGGTTTTTCCACTCAAAGGCAAACCAAACCAGCCAAACAGAAAAGACTTTGGTTTTGCCCCACTGGCTAGCCACAAGTCACACAAGCAATTCCTTTAGACACTCCAGGTTCCCAGTATCACCACCAGCAGCCACCTGTCCTGGGGACCAATGGTTATAAAAACCAATACCCCAATAAAAGAAAATGGTTCTCCCCAATTCCAAAGAATCAGGCCCCAGACCCAGGTCAATATACAAATCAGATCTTACTCACAAATCATGCTGTTGCCAATCCTTTAAAATCTAAAATCTAAAGGTTTATTATACAAGGAAAAAGGTATAGGTGAGGGTTAGGAATGGTTAAAGGAAATCAATTACATGCAGTAATGGCAAATCTCTTGATTCAGGCTTGCAGAGGTAGAATAAACTGCAGGTTCAAATCAAAGTCTCTGGAATGCATCCCCTCCAGGAATGGGTCATTCAGTCCTTTGGGCAAAGTCCCATCCAGAGTTAGGTGCCAGGCTGAAGTCTGAAGACTAAAGACAAAATGGAGGGGCTGTAGCAGCCTCATTTATAGCTTTTCCAGGTGCAAGAACCTCTCTCTTCCTCCTGTGAAAAATCCAGCCCCATGGAGTTCTGGAGTCACATGGGCAGATCATATGACCATGTATGACTCATTATTTGCAGGTGGCAGCAATTATGCACAGGCTGCCTTGCATGTTCTCTGGTAGACTTCTCATGTGGATTGGAGCATTCCAAGCTCCCAGAGTCCATTGTGTCGCTGATAGTCCTTAATGGGCCATCAAGCAGTTCAAGCAAAGCTGACGCCCAGTATTCTGGAATGTCCCCACCAGCATAGCACGATATTAGGAAAGACAGACAGTCCAGAGCCAATATTCATAACTTCAACTACAAAATTGATACACACATATCAATGGCATATTCATAATCAGCAATCCATAACCTGGTCGTAGACACCTTATATGACCCCCTTTACACAAGATTTGGTGCCCCTTCAGGACCTTGGTTGCACCAATGATCTATATGATCCCAGATTATTTCAGTAACGTGACACTCGCGTTCAGGGGTATTTGCAAGATAGGCTTGAAAATGTTCGACACCAGCAGAGGTAACTGGGAAGACATGCCAAGTCCCCGGCTACCCTGGAGGGCTGGCCTGCCCCAGAGAGCCAACGAGGTGGAGAAGAAAGTGCAGCAGGGCTAAGCCACTAGTGGTCGCTGGCTTCACCTGGACCTAGGGTGACCAGATGTCCCGATTTTATAGGGACACTCCCTATTTCTGAGTCTTTTTCTTACATAGGCTCCTATTACCCCCCACACCCTCTGTCCCGATCTTTCACATTTGCTGTCTGGTCACCCTCCCTGGACCTGCATCTTACCCCTGTGATAAGGACTGGCATGCAAAACTTGGCCTTTTAGCCACTTGTGATGCTGTAGCACAATAGGTAGTGTTGCCAACTTTCTAATTGCACAAAACTAAACACCCTTGACCTGCTCCCTCCCTGCCCCTGCCTTGAAGCCCCACCTCTTTCCCAGACCCTTCTCCAAGGCCCCACCCCTACTCACTCCATTCCCCCCCCCCCCCCCCGTCACTTACTCCTCCCCACCCTTGCTCACTCACTCACTTTCACCAGGCTCGGGCCGGGGTTTGGGATGTAGGAGGGGGTGAAGGTTTTCGGGTTCCGGAGGGGGCTCCAGGCTGGGGGATGGGGCCGAGGGCCAGGAAAAGAATCGAGTCAGTTCTGCTTGCCACTCTCCCAGCTGCCATATTTGTACGTGTGGCAGGGCCAGGGTCAGGCCATAGCAAAACCTGTTTTTATTGGAACTTAAAATAAAACTGCCTGGATCCACTTCTGCTGATTTAGGGGTTTGACTGTCTCTTCCCTGGAACTCACAGGCTGGTCGTAACTGACCCAGGGGCATCTCTTTAATCTCCTTGTGTCGTGGGGCTTTGTATAGCCTCCCTGTGCTGGTGTTGAACTGTGTGCCTGCAAGGCAGGGCAGAGGCCAGTAGTAGGAAGTGGTGGAGATTCCTTCTATCACCTCCTTAGCATGGGCCCAGGCACACCTTTGTCTCAGTCTTCAGAAAGATGAATGGCAAAGCTTTGGTAAAAGCCTTGCATAAGAACCTAGATCAGTAAGCGATGCAGGTGCTACAGGGTGACTTAAAAGCAGCTTCTCCTTCACTTATCTGCCAAGACCTGAGGTCAGCATTCCGTCTTCCCACCCGCCAGCTGGTGATAAATGCTGGTTCAGGCACTGGGGATGTGTTCCTACTAGAGGGGAACACGGCTGCCCTCACCTCAGGTCTTGCCAGGGAAGTGATGAAAGTGATTGCTCTGCTTTCAGATGTAAATGCATTTGTGCTTTTTTATGCTCGCTCCACGCGGGGTCTTGCAGGGGCTCTTTAATTCACTTCAAGGGCAGAGCTGTCTGGTCCCCAGGCTGAGCAGTGCTGATGAGGAACTCTGCCTTTGAAAGCAACTGGCTGCTACTAACCAAGCAGAGTGGGATATGTCACCAGAGTACAGGGTTACTATGCTGCCGGCTTCCTGGGGCTGTGTGATCCCAGGATGCCTGGCTCTGGGCGAGCCCCACGGAGCTGCTGGGCACAGTGTAGCCTCACTTCAGTCTGAAAGAGGCACCTCTGCAATCACAGAGTTATAGACATGGGCGATGGGTATAATAGGCCATGGAAGTCTCTGCCCTCCTTGGCTGGAGATGCTGCCACAGGACACTGGGCTGGGCTGCTCCAGCTCAGGTCAGCTGGCCCAGGACTGGAGCCAGCCCGGGTCTCCTCTGGTGTGTTCTGGCCATCCCGGGGCTTCTCTGGCCATGCTGGGGGGATCAGGGCTTCTGCCACGGAGGGTGAGGCCTCGTGCAGAAGGGACAGGGACACAGGACTAGAGTAGGGTTGTCACCTGTCCGGGTTTTTCCCGGACAGTCCAGTTTTTGGCTTCTGTGTCTGGGTGACATTTAGGGTTGCCCGGTGCCCGGTTTCTGACCAGAAAGGCTGGCGAAAAGGAGACCCAACATGTCTGGTTACCATGGGGCTAGGGGGAGGCATTGGGTCATTAACCTGCGCCAGCCCCCGCTCATCTGGGGCTGCCTCCTATCTGCAGGCAGGCTCCTTGTTAGGCTGCAACAGCTCCCAACCCAGCTCTGGAGCAGAGGGAGCCCAGCTTGGGGGGGGGAGGGGGGGGGGTAAGGCGGAAACAATCCACTGTGGGAGGGGTAGAGAAGAGCATGCAATGGGGGTGGGGCCTTGCAGGTAAAAGGTGGAGCAGGGGTGAGGCCTTGCCAGGGAAGAGATGGGGAAGGGGAGGAATCTTGGAGAAAGAAGCAGAGAAGGGGGTGGGGCCTTTAGAGAAGCGGTGGAGCAGGGGGGGTGGGGCTTTGTGGGGAAGAGGCAGAGCAAGAGCAGGGGAGTGGGGCGGTTACTTCAATTAGAAAGGTGGAAACCTTATCAAAGATTCTAAGGCAGGAGTGGAGCATTGTGATGATCTAGTCTGACTTCCTCTAGAGCACAGGCCAGAGAAGTGGCCTCAAATAATTCCTAGAGCACAGCTTTCAGAAAAGCATCCAATCTGGATTTAAAATTATCAGTGGAGAATCCACCAGGACTGCTGGTAAATTGGTCCTATAATTAATTTGTCTAGCCTCAACTTCCGGCCTTCAGACTGCGTTAGACCTTTCTCTGCTAGACTAAAGAGTCTGTTATGAAATATTTGTTCCCCATGTACATACATACAGACTGTGATCAAGTCCCCCCTTAACCTTTTCTTTGTTAAATTATGTAGCCTGAGCATCCTGAGTCTATCACCATAAGACATTTTCTAATCCTTGAATCATTTTGGTGGCTCTTCTCTGAATCTTCTCCAGACTCTCAACATCATTTTTTAATTGTGGGAACCAGAATCAGACACAGTATTTCAGCAATGGTCACTCCAGTGCTAAATACAGTGGTAAAATAACCTTTCTACTCCTACTTGAGATTCTATTTCTCTATTCTACTATTTATGTAACCCATGGATAAGCTCTTTTGGCCACAGTGGAGCAGTGGGAGCTCATGTTCCACTGATTAGCCACCATGACTCCTGAAGCTTTTTCAGAGTCACTGCTTCCCAGGAGAGGGTCCCCCATTCAGTAAGAATGGCCAACAGTCTTTGTTCCTAGATGTATACATTACATACAGCCATATTAAAGCACATATTGTTTGCTTGCTCCCAGTTTCTTAAGCAATCCACGGGGGAGGGATAGCTCAGTGGTTTGAGCAGTGGCCTGCTACACGCAGGATTGTGAGTTTAATCCTTAAGGGGGCCATTTAGGGATATGGGGCAAAATGGGATTTGGTCCTGCTTTGAGCAGGGGATTGGACTAGATGATCTCCTGAGGTCCCTTCCAATCCTGAGATTCTATGACCACTGCCCTGTGCTCTTCATTATTTTATTTTTTCTTCCAGTCCATTGATAAAAAATGTTAAGTAGCATGGGGCCAAGAATCTCTGCAGAACCCCACTAGAAACACGTCCACTTGATAACTATTCCCCATTTAGTTACATTTTGAGGCCTATCAATTAGCCAGCTTTTAACCCATTTAATATGTGCCAGGTTCATTTATATTGTTCTAGTTCTTTAATCAAAATGTCATGTGGTATCAGGTCAAACAGAAAGCTAGTGTATTTTGTCAACATTATTACCTTTATCAACTAAGCTTGTAACCTCGTCAAAAAAAGATATCAAATTAGTTGGACAGGATTTATTTTCCATGCCTCACCCCCATTGACTGACATTAATTATATTATCCTCCCTTAGGTTTTTATTAATTGGGACCTGTATTGTCACAGATCCTATGGAGGAACCCCATTAGTGTGCCAGGCCCCCGAGGGTCAGCTCTGGGGTTCCAGGCTCCCTGCTGCACCATGTGAGCTTTGCTCAGTGGGTGCAGCTGAGACATACCCTCATGGAGACTTGTCCACTCTGCTGGGATCAATGCACCTCACCCAGCAGTGAGACTCACCCAGTGCTGTTGACACTGTTGGGTTTATTAGTCAGCTGGGCACAGCATAGGAAGGCCTTAGGATAGCACTGAGGAAGGAAGGATAAAGCATAGTCCATCCTGGCCAGCCCAGAGACCAGTTGTTCTGTGGTGACCCCCCTTGCTCAAGCTCTGTCTCTCTCTGACTGACCTCCTTGGTCAGTTCCCAGGTGAGAGCCCTGACTCCTTCCTGCAGCAACTCTGATCCTCCCCACCCCCTGCCCCTTCCCAGCCCTTTGTTCTCAAGCTGGGGTCTGTGCTCAACTCCCCTGCTGAGAGCTGAGCAATCCATCTCCCCTTCGGTCAATGGTTGCTAGGTGTCCATGACCAGGTAACTGGCTTTGCTGTTCTTTTCCCAGATACTCCCTTGATATGGAGACTAAGGCCCAGACAGCAAAGCGAAACCCACACTTATGTGTGTCAACCTGCCCTGAGAGTAAACAGTGCTTTCCTACCCTGCTGGGTAGCAATGTCGCATATAGCAGAAACTGAGGCACATATTGGATTCATAAAAATATTACAGAAAATTCTTGCTTCATTATATCATTATCTTGGCTGGGATCGATGTCAGGCTGACAGGCCTATAATTACCCAGGTCATCCTATTAACCCCTTTAAAACATTGGCACAATATTAACATTCTTCCAGTCCTCTGGAACTTTCCTGATGTTCCAAAACTTATTGAAAATCTACATTACTGTTCCAGCAGTCACCTTAGCCAGCTCTTATAAAACTCTTGGAGGCAAGTTATCCAGACCTGCTGATTGAAAATGTCTAACTTTAATAGTTGCTATTTAATATCCTCCTCAAATAACAGTGTAATGGAAAGAGTGTTATATGATATGACTACAGCACCTGTTTTTTTCTATCAAATACAGAACAGACGTATTCATTGAACACTTCTGCCTTTTTTAAAAAAAATATTATTGGTAATTTTACCATTTCCATCTAGTAATGTACCAATACCACTGTTACAATTCATTTTGTCCCTAATATACCTATAAAACTCCTCCTTATTCTCTTTAACTCTGCTGGCCTTGTGCCCCGCTCCCTAATCCACTCAGCCGTGGCTCTGCAGTGATGTTCACCCTGTCCGTGCCCTGAACAGAACTCACAGACAAGCACTGAGGGGCTGGGCTGCTGGCCGGGATAAGGCAGCTGTCACGGAGTGCCCGGGCGATGGTCCTGAACTTACTCCCTATGAAGCCAGATAGGACTTCTGGGGAAGTGTCCCCTCTCTGTACACAGCCTGTTTCCAAGGCTAGGAGCTTCACGGGTACCCACTTCAACCTTCCTGGGTCTGGCCTCGGAGCATTCAGCACCTTCTGCCTCTCCATGCGCTTCCCCCAGCGAACCCACCTGGGCAGGGTCCTGTGGGAGCACGTGGATTCTGCACCCCAATTCCACAGTCAGACGTGACTCTCAGCCAGCCAGTAAAACAGAGGTTTATTTGATGACCTCTATCTGGTCTAACACAGCGAGCGTGAGCCCTCAGCTGGATCCATTTTGGGGGCCAGAGAGCTCCTCTGCCCTTCCCTGCCTGACTCCAGCTAGCTTCAGACTCCAAACTGAAAGTCACTCTCTCCAGCTCCTCCACCTCCCTGGCTCAGCCAGGTCAGGTGACCTCCCTCCCCCAGTTGGAGTCAGATTACAGCTTCAGGTATGGACACCTGCAGAGAGGGCGTTGCCTGCTTGCTTACACTATCAGCCCCTATTCCTTCATATAGACACTTAAGAAATGCATAGGGGAAACTGAGACACACACAGTATTCCTACTCCGTCACAGCAGCATCTCGATGATGTGGGGGGGGGGTGGCTGCAGACTGTCTGAGCACCTCACCTGCAGCTCCTTGAGCCAGCACTCCCACGTGGGCACAAACGCTCAGCATTGGCAATGGCTCAGCGGCTCACTGCTCCGGCCTATACCCACCCAGCACACTGGCCCTGTACCCACCTGAACTACTGCTCACAGCCCAAGGTTGTCTCAGTCCCACCAGACAGGTTCATGGTTCTTGGAGCCTGAACCACCATGTGAGCTTGCAAGGTGCCATGGCCCAGCCTTGCTAGCCAGGGGCTTATGGGCTTGCACTGGGTACTTGCCCTCTATCCTGGGCATGTGATACCCTTGGAGCGGGGCTGGGAACCATGGGCTTCTCCTCTTGCCTTTGTGAGTCTGGGGTCTCAGGGCTATTGCTCACAGCCTGCTGCACCCGCTGAGCCCTGTCTTCCTGTCATGGTATTGAAATAATTTGGTACCATATAGATCATTGGGGTACCAAATATTATGTGAAGGGGGTCATAACAGGTGTCTATGACCAGGTTATGGAGGGCGGATTATGAATATGCCATTGATATGTGTGTATCTTTTTTGGAACTGAAGTTATGAATATTGGATATAGGGTGCCTGTACTTCAAACTTATGCTTGGCTTCTGGGTGAAATCTCAGACAAGCTGGTGTTAACTTGAATGGCCTGCCTGATGGCCCATTAAAGGGCCATCAACTGCACAATGAACTCTGTCCACACCCGAGGAGCTTCCCCAGGAATGGGACATGCCTGGGCAAAAACTGAATCCTTGAGAGTCTGGTGATTGGACCTTGTGGCTATGAACCTCCATTTTGCAACTGGACTCTGCATAAGGAGGAGGAGGGGCTTCGCCCACAGAAGGAAGTCTATAAAGCCTGAAAGAAGGTCCTCCATTTGGTATTCAATCTGCAACCTTCAGCTAGCACCTACCTCTGGATGGGATTTTGCTACACGTGGAAGCTATGACCAACGGATTGATGACCCACCCTAGAAGGGGGTGAATTCCAGAGACTTTTATCTGAGCCTGCAGTTTATTCTACAGCTGCAAGACTGAACCAAGAGACTTGCCATCACTGCATGTAATTGATTTCTTTTAACCTTTCCTAACCCTCACCTATACCTTTTTCCTTGTACAATAAACCTTTAGATTTTAGATTCTAAAGGATTGGCAACAGCGTGATTTGTGGGAAGATCTGATTGGTATATTGACCTGGGTCTGGGGCCTGATTCTTTGGGATCAGGGAGAACCATTTTCTTTATTTGGGGCATTGGTTTTCATAACCATTGGTCCCCAGGTGGCTGCGGTTGGTGATACTGGGAGCCTGGAGTGTCTAAGGGAATTGCTTGTGTGACTTGTGGTTAGCCAGTGGGGCGAAACCAAAGTCTTTCCTGTTTGGCTGGTTTGGTTTACCTTAGTGTGGAAAAACCCCAGCTTTGGGCTGTAATTGCCCCCCTTGGAAGCAATCTGTCCAGATCTGACACTCACAGTTGGATCCCACCAAGAACAGCACCGTCACACTGCCCTCTCGGTGGGGGCTGTATCTTCCCGGAGAAGCAGGCTGCTGGGCCGAGCGTGGCTGTATGGGGGAACAGGAAGCATCAGCATGGCCCCCAGTCATAGAGTAGCTGGGATGGTTCCTTGGCAGCTGCTCCGCTCACAGTCCCTGCATGTGTGTGCAGCATCTTGCCTCGGTCAGGACAGCTCCCCTGCTGCTCCTGGTGTCACAGAAATTACACTCAACATGTGCGCACCTGACCAGCAGTGCCAGCCTGGACCAGCCACCCTGCAGACAGGGGAACCTGCAGTGTGCGCTCCCGGGGGCAGGGGGTTCTGACAGCGCAGTGGGTCAGAGCGGATCCCGGGGCAAGTGTGTGTGATCCAGGAGGGAGCACTCTCCTGGGATTGGTGTGGCCACTGACAGAGCAGGGGGATAGGGACCTGAGGGTTGTGAGGGCGGCGGCGGCGGGGGAGGGGAGATAGCTCTGTAGTCCTGCTAGTCAGGGGGCACAGACCACGCAGCAGGGTGGGATAGGATCTAGGGGTCTGTGTGAGTGGGGGGGTCCCAGCAGGGAGTGCTGTCCCAGGATGGGTGGGGGCACTGACGGCGCAGGGGGACAGGGACCCCAGGATGAAGAGTGGATGGTGTTTTGTGTTGGGGGTACCAGACTTGGGATTGAGGGGCAGGCAGATGGGGTGGGATGGCTCTGAGGGGTGACTGACCGGGCAAAGAGATCTGCCTGAAGCAGCGGGGCAGAGTGTGAGGCTGGCTCCACAGACGGGCTGCCGGGGCTCAGTGACTTGCGCCAGGGCATGGCAGGGTGCCAGGGAGGTGCTGAGTGCAGGGCCGAGGAGCACAGCCCATGCCAAGCAGCAGACTGGGGCATGGAACACAAAGGCTGCACATAGCCATAGAGACACTGGATGACACACTCTGCCACACACCCTGGGCGAGGTGCCAGGCTCCGCCTACCAAGGCTGCCTCTGCACCTAGAACAGCTACAAACTCTCTGGAGAAGCTGAGCCTTTTGGTCCGGCCTCTCCCAGCAGTGGGTGCCGTGGGGTGCACAGCACTGCCTGGGGGCTCAGAGCAGGTGGATTTTCCCCTGACTGCCAAGTGTCTGCATGCTGCAGTCGTGGGAGTGGCGGGGGGGACTCCTGCCAGCAGCCCTTGCTTCCCCCAGCCCCATGGAGCAGAGCAAGAAGCAGGGCAGAAGGTGAAGAGAGAGCAACTGCCCCCCTAGATCCTCCACATACCCATAGACACACCCCTCCACAGCATCCTGCCACCAACCTTAGACAGGTCTCCCTGTACACTCCTCACTCAGCTCCCCAGTGGCCACCAGCCCTGCACCTGCCTCTCCCTACCCTGGAGGTGGGGCGCCAGGTGTCTGGAGAGTCCTTCCCCTGTGCTCAGATGGCCTGCTCCTCCCTGGTGAACCCCATCAAGACTCAGGGGGGCAGGGCATGGGGGGAAGCAAAGGCCAAGGTGGGAGCACCCTGAGGTGGCTGCTCCGGCTGCCCTGAGCAGTGGGGTGCTGGAGCCACAATGGTGCTGCCCCTTGGTGCCCGCAGGCCGTGGAGTGATGTGGGCACTAACAAACCCAGCTGGGCGTGCCACCTGTGCTGCTATTGCCCAGAGATGTGGCTCCTGTGCCTCCCCCAGTGCCAATGACCTCATCACAGGGAGATAGCTGGGAGCTTATAACTCAACCACCCCAGCAGGATGGACCCCTGCGGAGCTCCCGCGCCCTGCCGCTGGGAGCTGGGAGCCCCCTGTGGGAGAGCGAGGGGTGCTGAGCCCAGGGCAGAAGAGGTGCAGCATTGCAGCTGAGCAGGCTCTGTGGGCAGGGCCTGCTGAACCGGTTCCCCTGAGGGGCCAGGCCGAGCCACAGTGAGCCCCTCTCCCTCTCCTGAGAGCGCCCTGGGGAGCTGCAGCCTTGCCAGGCCAAGCATAATGAGGGTGATCCCTGGATCTTCTGTCCGTGGGGATAGGGGCAGGTGTTAACTGGCAGGGGGCCACTCTCCTGCATGTTCTGCTTTTGGGGGGGGGGGGTGCAAATCCATATCCACCTGGCATCACCGCTGCCTTCCTGCTGCCCACGGCTAAGCCCCACAGCAGTGGGTTGAAGGACATCACTGTCAGGGCAGTGGAGGTGTTGCAAAAACTGTTTGTCACGGAGTGTGGGGAGTCCGGTCCCTGCACCCCCGCTTCCTTAGATTCACAGAGATTCTCAGCCAGCCAGTAGATCAGAAGGTTTATTGAGATGACAGGAACACAATCCAACTCCGAGCTTCCCAGTCTAGACAGGACCCCTCAGTCAGGCCCTTCTGGGGGACCGGGAGATGAGGCCCAGGGTTTTGGGGCTCCCGGCCTTCTTCCCCAACTTCTTTCTCCCTCCTACCCTGAGCACAACCCAGCCAAAAACTGTTTCCCTGCCTACTTCCTGTCCCCTCCCCCCAAGCCTTTGTTAGAAACACACAGACATCCAGCTGCCCATCACCTGGCTGGGGTCAGGTTACATCCCAGCCTCACCTTTTCCCGTCACACTGCTTTACCTTTGGAGCCCAATCCCAATATACTCTCAAAGGACAGGCATTACTCAGTAGATTTCTGGAAAACAAGATTTATTGCAAGCAATAGGAGTCAGAGGGGTTATTACCCAAACAACTGGCTCAGCTCCATGTAAGGCTGAGGCCTTTCTTATACTCAGGTGTGAATAAGGGAGGGGGGCTTTCAATACACTTACACAGGTGAGAACACTTAATGGCTATCACATCCATTGTTCGGTATTAATCCAAGCCATTTACATGTCTGGTAAACAGGAGATCCAGGACCCTTAGGGGTACTCAGACACTATGACTCCTGCACAGCTGTGGCAGGGTAAACATGAGTTTAAGATGCATGCCAGGCTAGAGGTTGAGAGTTCATATACAGGGAGTGAAAGTACAGTTTGAGACAGTTTTTAAAATCATACTACACAACATTCATAATACAGTTGTTTCTAAATTGCATTATTCCAACAGAGGGTGGGACAGAGGCAAAAGTCCTGGATTGGAAGCCAGCAGGACCCTGCCTCAGGGGGGCCTTGCTGTGAGAGATTCCAGCAGCGGTGTTCCCCCAGCTCTGTGATGAGCATGGGGCTTCCCTCGTGTTCTGGAGTTGCCCCTCCTGCAATGATCCGGGTGCTGGGGGCGCAGGCACCTTCGCCTCCCCAGTTGCAGCCCATGAGGTGTAAATTGCAGGTTTGCTGTTAACTGGGTCAGAGAAATTGTGCAATGTGGCTCCCTTCCCTGCTAATCCCCAGTGCAGCTCAGGCAGTGATGTGCTGGGAGGGGGCTGCGCGGGCAAAGCTCTCACTGCCCCCCGCGTGCAGCCAGGGTTCGAGAGGGTGCTGACATGGCAAGCTCCAGGCTCGGCTCAGCTGCTGGACTGTGCTGGCTCAGAGGCACCAGTGCCACTCTCTCTTGGATCCACCAAAGTTTCCGGGACCCCCCCTCCAAACTGGGGCACTGCCCCAGGCTGGCACTGCCCTACCCTCAACTGTGGAGGGGAAAGTTCTGACAAAACCTCTCCCCCCTCCTCCCAATGTGTGGTACTGTTCCCTTCTCACCACTAGGGCAATTCCCCACAAGTGCCCTGCACCTGGCCTGACTGGGGGGTGGGGAGCGGAGGGAGGTGGGGTACACATGTGGGAACAGGGGGTGAGATCTGTGGGCTTGTGAGCATATCAGAACTGAAGAGGTGCAAAGGTGGGCCAGCTTGATGCTTGGATGGGAGACCACCATGTGGCCCCTCCAGGCCTTGCAGGGACAGGTGCTCAGCCTACCCCCCTCCTACCCTAGCAAACTGGGTGCCCGTCCCACCCCCTGCCAGGCCCAGCCACCCTGAACACCCATGCCATCATCGTGCCCATGGCAGGACCCAGTGAGTTTCTGCCACAACTCATGGAGGTGCAGCAAAGTTATGTCCAAAGAGCACTCCTCAGCTCCCCACTGCAACCCATTATCACCTCAACTTCAATGCCCCTTACCCCCATGACATCCCAAAATCACCCCACTGTACCTGAATGCTACTCCTCCTAACTGGCCATTGTACCCTGTGATGAAGTGGGAATTGTGTAATCATTTTATGAAGCCACGGTGTGCCTCAGTTTCCCCTATATGTAGTAGTGGTACCCAATGGTGAGAGGATAGGACTATTTGCTCTCAGGACAGGCCGCAACCTGGATATGCAATCTGTCCCTTCTGTCTCAATCATTGTAACAGGCTGGGCCGTGGGCAACCCCATGTCAATGGAGAATCTGAGAAGACAACGGCAAAGCCAGTGACCAGGTCATGGACACCTAGCAACCAGTGAGCCAGGGGGAGATGGATTTCCCAGCTCTCAGCAGTGGAGCTGAACACAGTCCCCAGCTTGAGAGCAAAGGTCTGGGAAGGGGTTAGGAGGGGATCAGGGGTGGCTGCAGGAAAGAGTCGGGACTCTCACCTGGGAACTGACTAAGGAGCTCAGTCAGAGACAGACAGACCTTTAGCAAGAGGGTTCACCACAGCTGACTGGGCTCTGGACTGGCCAGGATGGAATATGCTTTACCCTGCCTTCCTCAGTGCTACCCTGAGGCCTTCCTATGCTGTGCCCAGCTGACTAATAAACCTGACTGTGTCAGTCCCCTCTATTCAACATTGGTGAGGCCTCATCTGGAGTACTGTGTCCAGTTTTGGGCCCCACACTACAAGAAGGATATGGAAAAATTGGAAAAAGTCCAGAGGAGGGCAACAAAAATTATTAGGGGCCTGGAGCACATGACTTATGAGGAGAGGCTGAGAGAACTGGGATTGTTTAGTCTACAGAAGAGAAGACTGAGGGGAGATTTGATAGCTGCTTTCAACTACCTGAAAGGGGGTTCAAAAGAGGATGGAGCTAGAATGTTCTCAGTGGTACCAGATGACAGAAGAAAGAGTAATGGTCTCAAGTTGCAGGGATGAGGGGGGGGGGGGTTAGGCTGGATATTAGGAAACACTATTTCACTCAGAGGATGGTGAAGCACTGGAATGGGTTACGTAGGAAGGTAGTGGAATCACCTTCCTTAGTGGTTTTTAAGGTCAGGCTTGACAAAGTTTAGTTGGGGATTGGTTCTGCTTTGAGCAGGGGGTTGGACTAGATGATCTCCTGAGGTCCCTTCCAACCCTGATATTCAATGATTTCTGTGAGACTGCTGGGTGAGTGTCAGTGCTGGGCGAGGTGCATTGATCCCTGCAGAGTGGACAAGTCTCCACTGTGGTGTATCTCAGCTGGACTCGCTGAGCAGAGCTCATGGGGTGCAGCAGGGATGCTGTAGGCCCCAAGGTCCAGTCTGAGGAGGCAGTGAAGCTGCCTGGCTGACCCTGGGGGGAGTGTGATCCTTGGGGGTCTGGCACACTGTGGGGTTCCTCCTAGATACTGTTCCAGAGCTGGGGCTGTTGCACCAAACCTCTGGGTCTGTGACACACACCATCATCAGCCCACCCCAGGCTCTCTCAGCATCCCAGCAACTCCCCCCATCGTTCCTTTCCCCCCCTCATGCCCTGTCCATCTCATCTCCCAGCTGGTTCCCTTCCTCTGGGGGTGGGCTGGAATTGCCAAGTGAGCCCTAACCTGAGCTCCTTTCTCCAGGGAAGGGCAGCACGTCACCATCCCCACAGGGTCAGTCCCACACCAATGCACATGAGGCGGCGCTAGCTGCCTGTGGCTCTGGTGCCACAGCGAGGGGCTGTCTGCACAGGCTGCCGGAGCCCGGCAGGGCGGACCAGAACGGAGACACGTGTGAGCACGGGAAGCCCAGGTAGATTCACAGTGATGAAAAGGCATCAGAGATCCATTGAAGTCCTGATCAAAGGCCCCCAGTTCATTATTGTAACGGTGGCACGCACACAAACAAATATTCCAGCTGAGAAAGGCAGGCGCAGGGGCTTCGAATGGAACAGAGCCAAGGCTTTGTACTGCTGGGGTGTGATCAGCGAGTCCCTTAGACGCCCCCACGCCCCTTCCAGCAGCGGCTCCTTGTGCTAGCACACTTGTGGGGGAGACACATTTCCTCTGCCCTGTGCCTGCATGTCCCTGCCCTGTGCCCGCTCGCCTGCAATGGCTCTGCTCTGGCCACACGCGGGGGAGGATGTGACAGCAGCGTCGTATCATAGAATCATAGACTATCAGGGTTGGAAGGGACCTCAGGAGGTCACCTCGTCCAACCCCCTGCTCAAAGCAGGACCAATCCCCAACTAAATCATCCCAGCCAGGGCTTTGTCCAGCCTGAACAGGTGAGTGCAGAGCACATGCCCCTCCCCCCACCATCCTTGCTGTGCTGGAAGCTCTGCACTGACAGCAAACACTCCCCCAGGGATCATGCAGGCCCTCCTGCATGGAGGAACAGCCATGGCCAGATTGGCTATGGGGATTGAACAAGGGCTCTCTCGAGATACTTACGCTGCCCTCCCTGCCCTGGTGTCTGAGCCCCGGCCTTGAGTTTCATGGGTTTCCCCGGGGCTGGGCAGAACCAGCAGGAAGTCTGTTCAAGGCGGAAGTTCCCCTTGATCCTGAGCTGCAGGCATCCAGGTTCCCTGTGGCCCCCCAACAGCCTGCCATGCCTGCAGTCTGGGCATCCCCAGCCCCATAGCAGGGATCCTCGTCCTTTCCTAGTGCTGGGACTGGCCCTGCTCTGTGGGGTGATGCTGGACATGGGGGTTTCCCACGCTAACGGAGGCTTCCGGTGGGCAAACCTTTTGGCCCGAGGGCCACATCAGGGTTCAAAATTGTATGGAGGGCTGGGTAGGAAAGGCTGTGCCTCCCTAAACAGCCAGGCCTTGCCCCCTATCTGACCCCCTCCCACTTTCCGCACCCTGACTGCCCGCCTCAGAACCTCCAACCCATCCAACCCCCCTCCTTGGCCCCTGACTACTCCCTCCATAGACCCTAGCCCCTAACCACCCTCACCAAGACCACCCCATCTAAGCACCCCTGCTCCTTGTTCCCTGACCATCCCCTCCAGAGACCCCTCACCCCGTAACCAACCTCCCTGCTTCCTGTTCCCTGACTGCCCTGCCCCCTAGCCCCCTGGGACTCCCATACCCTATTCAACCCCCGCCCCCATTTTCCATCCCCTGACCGCCCTCTGAGACTCTCTGGCCCTTATCCAACCCCCCCCCCCCCCCCCAGTCCCGTTACCACGCCGCTCAGAACAGCGTGTCTGGCCCGGAGACAGACAAGCTGCTACGCTGATTCGCCAGAGCGCGCAGCCCCACCCCCCAGAGAGCTGCTCATGTGGCACGCTGAGGCTGCAGGGAGTGGGGGGGGGGGGGCACAGCGGGGGATGGGGGAGGAGCTAGCCTCCCCAGCAAGAACCTCGGGGGGCCGGACAGAATTAGCCCGCAGGCCGTAGTTTGCCCATCCTGTCCTAAAGGGAGGGCCTCCCCCATGAAAGCACTAACCAGAGCCAGTGCCCCCAGAGACTCTGAGCCTCTAGCTGCTCTTTGGGGCCAAATTCTCCCTGTTTTACGCCCCAGAAGACTGTGGTCTGTAACGCAGGTCAGGGTGGGCCCAGGTTCCTCACATCAGCAGGCAGAATGGCCCAGTAATTGGCACTGAATTGGCATACTGAGGAATGGAGTCTATTCCTCACCCTGCTGCTGGCCTGGTGGAGCCTGTCACTTCTGGGTCCCTGTCCCCATCTGTAATGTGGAGATCCCGAGTCACACCCTGCTACGCCAAGTGTAACAGACCCCGGTTGTCAGCAGGCGAGATCGAACCTGGGGCCTCTAAAACTTAGTGCATGAATCTCTACTGCATGAGCTGACAGCTGTTAGCTAAGGCTGTAGAACAGACTCATTAATCTCTTTCTCTTAGTGGTCTTGGTGCCACTAAATGGGACAGAGCACCACACCCAGGAGGTGTGTGGGTTACATAAGCACATGGTGAGCTGAGGCTGATGGCCGCCCCATGGTTCCTGTGGTTATACATGCCCAGCGCCCTGCATGCCCATGGGACTCCATGCACTGTGGGTAACATTGCCGTAGCACCTGGGATGAGGCTGGTGGGGGAGGAGACAGGCCTGGGCACTGTAGCCATGTGAGAGAGGGCACAGGCCCTGCGGGGAAAATGGGTTAAGGTTGGACGTGGCTCAAAGTTGGCCGTGAGCTGCTTCAGCAGCAATGGGAGAAAACGCCATGCCTGTAAGGGAGGCAGAGACAGTGATGTTTACATAGACTCACTGGGACAGGGACACCAATGTCTGGTGCTGTCGAATGCGCTTCCAGACCGGCATCCTCCCAAATCCCCTCCCCTCCCTGCTGAGCTCCTCACCACTCAGAAATGCTCCTGGCCTCAGGGTGCTCATGGTGAGATTGGGGGGGGGGGGAGGGGGGTGCAATGGGCATCTTGCTGCCCCAATCCCAGTCCAGGCCTGGAGTGCATGAGATGGGCCTCCTGCTGCCCAGCTTGTGCCATGGGGCTCTGTGGAGAGCAACCCTTGCCAGCGAGCACCAGCCAGAGCAGGAAGGCATTGGAGGGGCGTGGGGAGTGGGCCAAATTCTGCTAAGGCTGCACCCTGGCTCTCCAGAAAGTGCCCCCGAATTCTGAGCACTGCTAGGACTGGCAAACGTTACTCAGGCCGGGCATGGAGCAGGAATGGGCTTGTTTGTCTCAGAGATGGGCCCGGAAGGATTAAATTTTATTGGTAAATGTCAGTGCACAGCGATTTCACCAGCCACCGCCAAGCAACAAACCAATATTACCACTGAGCATCATGGAACCATACAGCTAGACAAAGGAAGTAAACCACTGCGTGAGAACTTCTGAGCATTTGCTTTCAGGCTATATACTTTGTTTGTTTTGCCCCGTGATGTTGATAATTTGTTTTTTAACAGTTATGAAACTTTAACTTTTTGAGTCTTGGTGTCAAGGGTCATTAAATCATTATTGTCTGATTCACCCCCACCCCCCCATTGTCTGACACCCACCTCATGTCTCCCAAATGTGAACATTTTAATTGATAGAAAAAAATCCTTAAAAATAACCATCAATATTATCTGTTGAATTTATAAAAATTAAACCTGGCCTGCTGACAAGCCGAGGGCCACTTAGAGCGACTGAGCGGGAGACAGATCTGTGTCTGTTCCATGGATTTTCAATATCCCCCATAATTATTATTCTTGTGCAGGCCCAGGATGGCAAACAGCACAATTTTCAAAGACAGATCTTGTGCCCGGAGAAAGAATGGGTGGGGTTTCCCAGAGTCCACTAGGTGCCCTCAGGACAGAGCTGGGGAATGTGGCCTGCTGCTGAATAGCCCAGCCAGTGCCTGTGGGATTTGTCTGCGTGAGATAGGGGGAGATCAGTGGATGGCTGATAACTGGCGGATTTTCTGTTCAGCCAGCTGGGCAATGAGAAGAGAGGCAGGAAGTCTCCTGTCTCTGGGTGCAGTGAGAGAAGGCAGGCATGAGAGCCACCGGCACACCAACAGATTGTAAAATTCCGCTCCTCCAGAATGTCTGCCCAGCTCTTGGCAAATGGCTCTTCTCAGTCCCCCAAAGTGTGTGAGGGAATTCTGTCCCATGGTATGGCATGACCCGGAAACATGTGGGTGTGTCCCTGCTGGAGAGGAGAAGTCCCCTGCTCTGGGGGGGGGAGGGGGAGGGAGTGGCTGCCTGCTGGAGGGGACAAGCAGGGCCGGCGACAGGGGGGTACTACGGGTACAGGTGTACCGGGCCCCCCCGACTTTAGGGGGGCCCCGGTACACAGCTGTACCCGTTGTCGTCCCCCCTTGTCGCCGGACCTGGAGAGCGGGGAAGGGGCGGGGAGGCGGCGCGGCTCTCCCCCGGACGAGCGCGCCTGGCCCCAGCAGGAGCAGTGAGCCTGGCCGGCGGCAGCGGCGCAGTCCGGGGGAGAAAGGGCGGGGGGGAGGGGGGACAGCAAGGGTGGCTCATGCCGCTCCCGGGCTCTCGCTCCCGCTGCCGCCAGCTGTCAGCTGGGGGGGAGCGCCGGCTGGGCTGAGGGGGGAGGCCGGCTGGGCTTCCTCCCCCATCCGCTGTCAGCTGGGGGGGGAGCACCGGCTGGGCTGGGGGGGGCGGCTGGGCTGGGGAGCCCCCAGCCGCTGTCGGCTGGGGTGGGGGGGCCCGGCTGGGCTGGGGGGAGGCCCCCAAACTATCAGAGTAGGGGCCCCCCAAATTTCTGTCGCCGGCCCTGGGGACAAGCTGGGGTGGGATGGATGGAGGCGCAGGAGCAGGGCTGGGGGTATGTCGCTCAGTGCTGGGGTGGGATGGATGCAGGGTCAAAAGCAGGCTTAGGGAGGATATTGTCATGACTAGCCAACATGGCTGTGTGGAGTGGCTGGGAGGACTCATAGGCAGGTCACCGGATGCCTTCGTGGGCTTGGGATGGACAGACTTACTGCCCCAGGTGCTCAGTAAAGCCCTGACTGGTCTCTGGCACCAGGGGTTCCCAGAGGTGCTGAGCCATGAGCATATTGCTCTGGCTCTTCTGCCTGTGCGTGTGCATGCGTGTGTGCCTGACCATACATGTGTGGGCACACGCGTGTGTGCGGGAAGGTGTGGGGCTCCAGCACTGGTTCCCTCTCCCAGCCCAGCCTGCGCACTGCCCCGGGGGGATACAGTAACTCAGTGGGCGGCATGAGGCAGGTGAGATCCCAGTGACATTTACACGATGCAAAAGGGCACTTTAATAAAGCCGAGCGAGCGGCTCCCACGGCAAACAGCGTGCGGGGCCGCGCCGCCCAACGGGGGCCGCTGGGTTTTTTTCCTCTTTAATTGCGGTGTGTTTTCTGCTCTCCTTCTTTGCCATGGCAACGCCTGCCTGGCGTGCGACTGTGCCTCCAGCGCACATTGTTTGGGAAAGGTCACTCGTGGTGCTGGTGGGCTCGCAGAGTGACGGCTTTTATTTTTACATATTTATGAACTAGGAGCTTGAAGGTAATTACAGCCCCTTCACGGGCCTTCATCTCCCCATTGCCGCTCTCTGTGTGGAGACAGACACTCCAGGCTCATTCCAGGGGGCTGATCAAACCTGCAAACAAACACCACAGGGCTGGGTGCTGCTGTACACACGCTCCGTGCCATCCTTCTAGCCAGGCAGAGAATGCAAACGGCTGCAAAGTGGGAACCACCTCCCAAGGCCCAGCTCCTGTGCTCCCGGCTTCTCCCACCAGGTGGCGCTGTGGGGAGCAGGGCAGAGCACTGGCTGGGGGGGGGCTCCCAGCTATTACAGCCCCAGCTTCTCCAACCAGGGGGTGATGTGGGGAGCAGGGCAGAGCTCTGGCTGAGGGGGAGCTCCCGGCTATTCCAGCCTCAGCCTATCCCAGCAGGGGGTGCCATGGGGAGCAGGGCAGGAGCGCTAGCTGAGGTTGGGGGGGGGGGGCTCATGGAGGGAGGGTAGGAGTTGTGGGTCAAGGAACAAGGGCAGATCCTCCCGCTTAGCATCCCAGAAGAGGACCAGGGCAAGGGTGCAGTGAATGCCATGTCTCCCTGCCGTGCCCAGGGCAGCTCAGGCGCAGTCTCTGATCACGTTAGGAGCTCGTAGGGACATGGGGCCTGGTTTGGGTTTGCCTGGCAGGGAGCCAGGTCCTGAGCACCTTCCCAGTGTGCCCTGGCAGCATCAGCTCCCTCCAGCCCTCCTCTGGGTCTCAGTGGGGCTAGGAGCAGTGCCCTGGGCTGCCACAGCAGGCGATGCAGTGACAAGGCTGTGAGCCCTGACGTGCCCACAGCAGATCGCAGTGACGGGCCCTCATGCTGGGCCAGGGAGTTCCTTTGCTTGCTGCCAGATTCACTTTCCAGGGCGATGAACATGGCACCCAAACAGGATGGGGCAAATGGGGTCAGAACAAGCAACAGCCCCTCCTCTGAGCCTTCAGATAGGACTAACCAGGAACCCGGACTTCCTGGGCAGGGCCCCAGCCCCCAACCTGCACTTGCAACTTTACCCACGGCAAGGCCTGCTGGGGTAGCTGGGCGGCCCTGAACTGGCCAGGCCTTTCCCTCAGTGGCAGCAGCCACAGTCCAGCACCCTTGGGCTTGATTCCCCTCAAGGACCAGGGCCTAATGTGAGGGGAGGGGATCTGAGCTCTGCAGAGAGCACACATGCCCAAAGGACCAGCCATGGGGAATCGTCCTACCACACAGCAGGCCTTTCAGGAGGGCATGCCATGTTATTAGTGCCCGGGAGCCCAATGGAGCAGAGAATGCGGTGCTCCTAGTGCCCAAGAGTCCCATGGGGCAGAGCATGCAGTGATCCTAGACCTAGTGCCTGGGCGGCCTGTGGGGCAGGGCATGCAATTGGCTCCTCATGGGGGCAGCAAGATTGAGAGCCAGGATGGAGATTAGCTCGCAGCACCTGCTACCCTTGGCGTGGGAGGAGACAAGCCCCAGCAGCAGCTGTGGGGCAAAAAGTGTCAGGGCATGAGAAGCTAGAGTCTCTGGGGGTCCAGCACAGCCTTGTAATGGCCCAAAGCCCAGAGCCCACCGGGAATGTGTAGGGTTAAATATTCAAGTGCACTCCCTGTGCATTTTGTAAAGCTCAAGAGCATTTCCAGCGACGTGTTACTCACAAGGCACTTCCCCTGCTGGCCACAGCCTCCCTGCTTAATTAGTTTTCAGAATGATACATTTTTAAAGTCATTATTTCCAGACATGTTCAAAGTTAGAGCATTTACTGTGCTCCAGTTCATAGGCAGCTCTCCCCGGCTGCCTACTCCTCTCAGCTCACTGGCAAATCCCCCAGCCTGTATGCTCCCCCCCACCAGCCCACTGGTTCCCCATCCAGCCTGGTCACTCCTCCGCAGCCCCCTCACTCACGGCCCCCACGCCAGCCTGCTCGTCCCAGTTCCATCTTCCCACACCATGGGCTTGTGGAGCTCGCAGCCAGATGGACTCTGCTGTACCCTGCAGTTGTCTGATTCCCCCAGGTTCTGGTCCAGGACATTCTCCCAGCAATCGGTGGGTGGCTGCTCCCCAGCCCAGCACGGGACTTGTGTTTGGTGCCTACAAGGAGCGTCTGGTTTCTCCACTAAAGGAGGTGTCTGCGGGAGGAGCTGGAGCCCAGCACAGCTTTCCCCACAGTCTCCCAGGCTCTAAGCTGCCCTGGGTTCCACTGAACTGCAAGAATCCTGGGGAGGGTTGCCAACTTTCTAATTGCAGAAAACTGAACACCCATTGCCCCGCCCCTTCCTGAGGCCCTGCTCCTGCTCACTCCATCCCTACATCGCTTGCTCTTCCCCACCCGTGCTCACTTGCTCATTTTCACTGGACACCTGGTCACCCTAATCCTGGGGTGGGAGGAAACTGCCTTTTGCTTTGAATCTAATGAGGAGACCGGCCAGCTGGAGGAGGAAGGATTCCCCTGGCTGGGACTGGGGGGGGAGGGGGGAGAGGGAGATAAGGTCTCCCCTGGGTCTCCCACCAGCACCAGCTCCTTCCACACCATGGTCACCTCCCATACCACAGCTTCCTTGGTTCTGCTGGTATTACTGGCGCTTCGTTGACACCAGATACCAAGAGAAGACATACATTCAAGACACCAAGAGGCCCAATCCCAAAGGCAGAGAGATGTTTGGTGAGTGAGGGACACTAGGTGTGCACACGCTTTCTGCACAGTGTTTTGATCAAAAGTCTCAAGGAAGCTCCTGTACTAGCATTTGCCTGCTCACACATCATTGTGGCATATGTATGCCTGTCTGGCTGGCCTGGGTACTATGCTGCATCAGGAATGTCCTGGAGGCCCTCATCCTGTATCATAGACTCATAGAATCTCAGGGTTGGAAGGGACCTCAGGAGGTCAGCTAGTCCAATCCCCTGTGCAAAGCAGGACCAATCCCCAACTAAATCATCCCAGCCAGGGCTTTGTCAAGCCGAGCCTTAAAAACCTCTAAGGAAGGAGATCCCACAACCTCCCTAGGTAACCCATTCCAGTGCTTCACCACCCTCCTAGTGAAATAGCCACAGTCTAATATCTTCAGAGAGGAACTACCCAGGGTATGTGCTGCAGTTCTTGGCATTGAAATTGGCTGTGGTAGAAACGTCTCGTGATTACCTATCCAGAGCAGTGTCCCATCCAAACTGATAACCACCCACTCACATACATTATGAAATCAGCCAAATTGGATGCAGCTGGACATCGCTGATTAGCTGTGCTAGCTGCCTGTGACTTTCACATTCAGCATCAGCCCAGGAAAAGTAATACTCTGCTGATGTTCTGGCTTTTTCTCCATGCGGCCAACTGGCCTAGTGACGTTTGGTTGGAAATATCAGTACCAGGAAAGAGCATTGTGCAAATTTCTGTCTACCCAAACTAGATTTACTACAGCCAGTGTAGACTACAGAGTGGTAGAAATCATGGGCGGTGTGTGACTCCTGCGTTTGGGGAGGCTGGACCTAAGCACTGGAAGCTCCCTAGAAGGAGAAGGGGCCTACCAAGGCCCACCCCCCGCTCAGCCTCTTCTCCACCCCAGGCCCTTCTTCCACTCGGTCCCCTCACCTGAGTCCCCCCTTGTCACAGAGTGCCCGGGGCGGTGCTCTGGAACCGCTCCCTGGGAAGACAGTCAGGACTTCGGGGGAAAACGTCCTCTCTCCGTACATAGCCGGTCTCCAAGGCTAGGAGCTTTAGAGGTCCCTGTTTATACCTTCCTGGGTCTGACCTCGGAGCATTCAGCACCTTCTGCCCCTCCGTGCACTTCCCCCAGCGAGCCCGCCCTGGTGGGGTCCTGGGGGAGCCCGTGGATTCTGCACCCCAACTCCACAGTCAGACGTGACTCTCAGCCAGCCAGTAAAACAGAGGTTTATTCGATGACAGGAACGTGATCTATGTGTAAGGGGACTGTTAGCCCCTTACTAACACTCAGTGGGGTGTTTTCATTATTAGCTCCCAGGACCTAAAGGGGGAGGGTCAATGCTCAATCAGGACCCTGAGACTGGCGGTCCCCAGGGGCAATGGGGAGAGGCCAGCACTCCTGACTGACAAGGCCGGGGGGCTAATCAAGGAGTCAGGAGGGCAGGATGGGTCCCGTCCTCCGTGTGTGAGCTGGAATTGCCTGGGCCAGAGGGAGAGGAGCCAGAGCTGAGCTGGAGACTAGAGCTGGGCCAGATCCGGAGGGGCCAGGGAAGCAGCCCAGAGAGACAGACCCTGTGCTGGGAGCAGAGCTGCAGCCCCAAAGCCAGAGCCCAGCCCAGAGGGACAGACCTGCCCTGGGAGCAGCTGCAGAAACCAGAGGCAGAGAGGTCAGTGCTGGGGGCAGAGACATAGGGGCTGCCCGCAGAGAAGCCGTGTGCTGGAAGCAGAGCTGTAACAGCCAGAGGGGCTGTTCTGGAGGCAGAGCAGCAGCAGTCGTCGTGCTGAGGCAGCGTGGAGCTGACACAGAGGGTGGAACTGGGCTGGAGACGTCCAGAGGCTGGGAGCGTGTGGACCCCACCAGAGGCAGCGTCCAAGTCACAGCAACTCTGCAGCACAGCTAAGGAGGAGGCCTGGGCCCTACAAAGAACAGACTGAAAACTGTCCTGACACTCCAGAGACATTATGTGTAATGCTCCCTGCCACGGGGCAGGATTTCCCTAACCGTTCTATTTCTTCTTTGTTCATTTTTAAGATAAATTGTTAATTAAATAATTTGCATTTGCTGTAAGTTTTATGTGGGTCAGTGAAGTGTCCAGTGCAGAGGGAGCACCCCGGAGTGGGGACACCCTAGCCTCTGACCTGGGTAACCACAGCACGGTTTGGGGTTGAGCCCCCCAGAAATCCTGGGCCCAGCCTTGTTGGGGTTACGAGGACTCCACCAGACAGGAGAGTGGAAGGGGAGTCCTCAAGGTCAGGAGGCCTCTGGGTAAAGGAAGTGGGAGCGAGGACTCAGATCCTTCCGCTAGCCCATTTCACCGGGGTAGTATAGAAGCCAGGAGAGTTCCTCACAACAGCGGGACTATTCCCCCGCTTACATATGTAGAGCGAATGCAACCCCTCCACTGGATTCATTTGGGGGCCAGAGAGCTAGGCCAGCTTGCCTGGGGCTCCCTACCTCTTCCCTGCCTGACTCCAGCTAGCTTCAGACCCCAAACCGAAAGTCACTCTCTCCAGCCCCTCCTCCCCACCTGGCTCAGCCAGGTCAGGTCACCTGACCTCCCTCCAACAGGTTCATCCGGCCTCTTTGTTATTCAACAGTTCCAGCCAACGCCTTTCAGATAGGGGGAAGGGCAGGCCCCAAGACAGTTTATGCTGTCTCTCTGCTTTGCATCAAGAAATGCATAGGGGAAACTGAGGCACACATACAGTATTCCTACTCCATCACACCCCCACCCTCAGCTCATGCCTCTTCACCCCCTCCCCCGAGGGGCCTGCTGCCTGCATCTCTTTGCCCCTTAGGGGGCTGCAGTGGAGGTGCGTGGTCAGCGGTTGTTTTCAGTGGAGTGGGGACAGGAAGAGGAGCAGGGCCACAGGGGAAGAGCAGGACACAGGAATAGGGCCTTGGAGTGGAGCAGGGCCACAGCCTGGCTGCCTATTCGATGGCATTCACAAGAGGCAGGGTAGACACTGCATTCTGTTTGGGGAAGCTTAGCCACCCATGGTAGAGATGCTGGGAGCTCCCCCGAAGACTGCTCCTGTGGTATCCATGTTGTGTTTTAATCTGAACCTCACCTCTCTGCCTCAGCTTAGTTGTGAAGACATCAAGAATGCATAATTGGCAGACCCTACTCTCAAAGACACTGTTGTAACTAAAATACAAATAAAACCACATGCTTGGGCCAAATCTATATATATAAAAGTCAAATGGTGTATGTATGTATGTATGTACGTAAGCTTACTCCTTCCGCACCGTTTGAGCTAGAGACTTGAAATTTGGTACAGTTAGAGGTCTTGGGGTCCTGATGGTCGTAAGGGTTGAAAATTTTTCAAATCTCACCTCTGACGCCCCCCAGGGGTGAAAGTCTTTAAAGGCCAATCACATCAGCTGGGCAGCTGCTGTTCTCTGTGACATAGTTCTGATGTCATAATACCCCCTCCAACAGACACCGCACTCGCTCAGCTCTCTGCCCCTCCCTCCTCCAACGGAACCCCGGAATCCCTCCGCTCTGTGCCCCCTCCCTCCTCCGATGGACCCCGGAATCCCTCAGCTCTCTGCCCCTCCCCCCTCCAACGGAACCCCGGAATCCATCAGCTCTGTGCCCCCTCCCCACCTGCAAAGGACCCCGGAATCCCTCAGCTCTGTGCCCCCTCCCCACCTGCGACAGATCCGAGTTGGGTTTGGTCGGACGGTAAGTGAGGTGGGGGTGTCGGGTTTGGTCGAGGGGTGAGGTGGGGGTGTCGGGTTTGGTTGGGGGGGTGAGGTGGGGGTGTCGGGTTTGGTCGGGGGGGTAAGTAAGCCGGGGGGTGTCGGGTTTGGTCTGGGGGGGTGGGAAGGTGTCGGGATGGGTGAGGGGTGCAGTGTGGGTGTTGGGGTTGGTCAGGGGGTGTTGCGGTTGGTGGGGGGGTGAAGTGGGGGTGTTGGGTTTGGTTGGGGGGTTGAAAATGTGAGTCGGGGTTGCTCGAGGAGTAAGTGAGGTGGGGGTGTCGGGTTTGGTCGGGGGTGAGGTGAGGGTGTCGGGTTTGCTCTCTGCCCCCTCACCCCTCCAACGGAACCCCGGAATCCCTCAGCTCTGTGCCCCCTCTCCCCTCCGATGGAACCCCGGAATCCCTCAGCTCTGTGCCCCCTCTCCCCTCCAACGGACCCCGGAATCCCTCAGCTCTCTGCCCCCTGCCCACCTCCGACGGACCCGAGTTGGGTTTGGTCGGAGGGTAAGTGAGGTAGGGGTGTCGGGTTTGGTCGGGGGGGTGAGGTGGGGGTGTCGGGTTTGGTCAGGGGGTAAGTGAGCCGGGGGTGTTGGGTTTGGTCTGGGGGGGTGGGAAGGTGTCGGTGGGTGAGGGATGAGGTGTGGGGGTTGGGGTTGGTCAGGGGGTGTTGGGTTTGGTGGGGGGGTAAGGTGCGGGTGTTGGGTTTGGTTGGGGTGGTAAGGTGGGGGTGTTGGGTGTGGTTGGGGTGGTGAGGAGGGGGGTCGGGGTTGGTCGAGGGGTAAGTGAGGTGTGGGTGTCGGGTTTGTTTGTGGTGGTAGGTAGGGGTGTCGGGTTTGGTTAGGGGGGAAAGTGAGGTGGGTGTGTCAGGTTTGGTCTATGGGGGGTGAGGTGTGCGTGTTGGTCAGGGGGTGTTGGGGTTGGTGGGGGGGAGACGTGGGGGTGTTGGGTTTGGGTGGGGGTGTGAGGTGGGAGTGTCAGGTTTGCTCTCTGCCCCCATCCAACGGACCCCGCACTCGCTCAGCTGTCTGCCCCCTCCCCACCTCCGACTGACCCGAGCAACGCCGGGTATTTTCGCTAGTAGATTTATAGACTATTAAGAAACCTCAGGAGGTCATCGAGTCCAACCCCCTGCTCAAAGCAGGATCGCTTTTGATATGATTGTGACGGAGTAGGAATGCTCTGTTCCTCTGGCTAGTGTGTGGAGGGGTCCATACCTGAAGCTGTAACTTGATCTCTCCAGGTTTGGAGAGAGGTCAGCTGATCTTCTTAGCCTGGGAAAGAAAGACAAAGAGAAAGGAATGCAGGGGAGGGGCGGATGAGGAAGTGGGAGTCTGGGTCTGGCTGGAAAGGGGCAGAGAGGTAGAGGCAAGCTGGTCTAGCCC
Source organism: Sternotherus odoratus (assembly GCA_032164245.1). NCBI lineage: Eukaryota > Metazoa > Chordata > Testudines > Kinosternidae > Sternotherus > Sternotherus odoratus. Next base: position 33,897,722 of record JAVMKO010000008.1, read on the forward strand.
TCTGGCCCCCAAAATGGACCCAGCAGAGGAGTCGCATTCGCTCTACCTACAGGCTCTGTCTTAGATCACCTGTCATCTAATAAACCTCTGTTTTACTGGCTGGCTGTCACGCCTGACTGTGGAATTGGGGTGCAGACCAAAGGGCTCCCCCAGAACCCCGCCTGTGCGGGCTCGCTGGGGGAAGCACACGGTGGGGCAGAAGGTGCTGAATGCTCCGAGGTCAGACCCAGGAAGGTGGAAGCGGGAACCTGTGAAGCTCCTAGCCATGGAGACGGGCTGTGTACGGAGAGAGGACGCTTTCCCCCGGAGTCCTGACTGGCTTCATAGGGAGCAAGTTCTAGACCATCGCCCCGAGCACTCCGTGACAATGGTCTCCTACAATATTCTTGCCATCAAGTTAAAGAAGTATGGGCTGGATGAATGGACCATAAGGTGGATAGAAATCTTGCTGGATCATCAGGCTCAACGAGTAGTGATCAATGGCTCCATGTCTAGTTGGCAGCCGGTATCAAGCAGAGTGCCCCAACGGACGGTCCTGAGGCCGGTTTTATTCAATATCTTTATCAATGACTAGCGAAAATACCCGGCGTTGCTCGGGTCAGTCAGAGGTGGGGAGGGGGCAGACAGCTGAGCGAGTGCGGGGTCCGTTGGATGGGGGAAGAGAGCAAACCTGACACCCCCGGCTCACTTACCCCCACACCTCACCCCTCACTCACCCAGACACCTTCCCACCCCCCCAGACGAAATCCAACACCCCCACCTCACCCCCCCCGACCAAACCCGACACCCCTACCTCACTTACCCTCCGACCAAACCCAACTCGGGTCCGTCGGAGGTGGGGAGGGGGCAGAAAGCTGAGGGATTCCGGGGTTCCATTGGAGGTGGGGAGGGGTCAGAGAGCTGAGGGATTCCGGGGTTCCGTTGGAGGGGGGAGAGAGCTGAGGGATTCCGGGGTTCCGTTGGAGGTGGGGAGGGGTCAGAGAGCTGAGGGATTCCGGGGTTCCGTTGGAGTGGGGAGGGGGCACAGAGTTGAGGGATTCCAGGGTTCTGTTGGAAGGGGGAGGGGGGAGAGAGCTGAGGGATTCCGGGGTTCCGTTGGAAGGGGGAGGGGGGAGAGAGCTGAGGGATTCCGGAGTTCCGTTGGAGGGGGGAGGGAGCACAGAGCTGAGGGATTCCGGGGTTCCATTGGAGGGGGGAGGGGCAGAGAGCTGAGTGAGTGCGGTGTCTGTTGGAGGGGGTATTATGACATCAGAACTTTGTCACAGAGAACAGCAGCTGCCCAGCTGATGTGATTGGGACTAAATTGTGCTTAAGTCCCTACACGATGTCAGAGGAGACATGGGAACTTACAAACATACTGCCCTAGTTAGACACCAATTATATTGGCCTCGTGTAGCTCTAGGGTTGCCAGAACGCCTGTTCAAAATGGGACCCTGGCCGCTTCAGTCAGACCTCTGACCGGGCCGTTAAAAGTGCAGTCAGCGGCACAGTGGGGCTAAGGCAGACTCCCTGCCTGCCCTGGCTTCACGCAGTGCTTGGAAGCAGTTGGCGTGTTCCTCGGGCCCATAGGCATGGTGGGGCCATGGGGGCTTCATGCACTGCTACATCCATACCTGCTCTGCAGCTCCCATTGGCCCGGAACTGTGGCAAGGGTGAGGAAGGGGCAGGGCAAGAGTGTTGGGTTTTCTGTAATCAGAAATTTGGCAACCCTATCTAGCTTGTGATGTGAGCAATGTTGTACAAATTGTGCTTGATATATAGCTGCAAAGTGTGGCCTGTAGAGGAACAATGGACCTAGCCTGTATCGATTTCTTGAGAACAGAGTCTTATAGAAGTGACATGACTAACACCTTGGCTGTTCCCGATCACCGCACGGGTATGGCCAGGTCCAACCAATAACCAAAAAGCAGCAACAGTAGTCGAAGTCTGATGGGAACGTATTTCTATCACTATGGACTTCCCAGCACTGGCATTCATGCTGATCAGGGCCAGAGCTTCGTGGGCAGATTAATTAAAGAACTTCTTTTAGTGACTGATATAGGGAAATCCTGTGCTGACCCATTTCACCCTCCAGAGATCCACAGCCGGAGAGATTTACCAGAACTCTACTGAACATGCTGAGCAGTCTGGAGACTCAGCAAAAGTGTCAGAGGAGTCATCACATAGCACATTTGGTCCATGCATACACCCGCAGCGAAGCTACCCGGCTCTCCCCTTGCCCTCTCATGTTTGGGAGAGAGGCCAGATTGCCTGTGAACCTCTTTTTTGATCACATGGGGCCAGTCACAAGACCCGTTTACAGCATGTAACTCAATTAAAGGATCAACTCAATGCAGCATGGAAACTGGCCACCAGCTGTGAAGAGAAACCAGCCAAACAAGATCCATTCTGACCTGTGGATGCCAGAGTGTGAGATGCTCTCTGGTGTTAGGATGCTCCTGAGAAATTTGGGAGTACCTGAGAAACACAAGTTGCTTGACAAGTGGAAACCAGACCCATGTGCAGTGCAGTGGAAGTTACCAGGAATTCTGGTTCACTGTGTGATATCTGAAATTGGTCACTGGGATATATGGATTTTACACAGAAATCTATGAACCATGGACGGATGGTCAGATTCTCTAAGGAGTCAGCAAGTAATTTGTAGCTAGCAAAGTGGGCCTGACCTTGTATCAGAGGCAACTACTATACCAGCTGCTGCTGAAGAGACCTGTCCTGATTCCAAGTCAGAGAGCATTTATCGCACAGTTATTTGATACTCCATCCAGCACTTTTGCACCCCCTCCTACTGCAAACAAGGAGTCCCCCATGCCACATTTACCAGTGCCATGTTTCCCCGAGCCAGAGCAACTAAAAAGGCCACTGAGTAGCCTGTAAGAGAATACAGTACTGAGTCTGAAGTTGTGTCTGAAGAGGAACAAAATGCCTAGGGGCGTGAACTTAGAAGCTAGTTCCTTTGCACAGACACAGTCAAAGAGGGAGATAAAAGACCTGAAAAACCTTAGGTACGACTCATCCCGTGAATCTAGTGATTATCCTTGCCAAGTGGTACATTGCTTAATGACTGCTTTAAGGAGCTGTGCTTTAATTATGTGCAATATAAACCCAGTGGAAATAATGTAACTGTTAAGTCTGAACAGTGTCGAGAGTTACGATTAATGCCTCCTGAGTTTGTACCCTCAAACTCGCTACTTACAGTAGCTTTTCTCACCCCTTTTTATCCCCCTCTCATGCCCGCTAGTGACTGGGAGGTGTTGGGCCATATCCCGATGCCCCAAGAGTACTTTCAGAGCAGCATTGCTGCTCACCCCAGGCAGGGCTCAGAGTCTGCCCCTTAGAGAGGACAGGTGGGTGGATTCAGAGCAAAACACACACTGGCTATGGAATATGAATGATCCAATTAACCATAGCAGGTTTCTCTGGATCTGCTGGATTTCAGGTTGCTTCAACTAAATTAGATGCACAAATCTGCATACATGCATATGTTTTATTAATCCACATGAGTTTGAAAGAGAAATGGGCCATTACAGAGAGCTGAGTAAAGCTGGGTTATAGCAGAGTTTGCACAGTATAAATTAATGGTTTAAAAGGGGATGGCAAAACTTTTCACAAAGTAATAGATCAAATCCAAACAAATCAAAGTCAGGTCACCTGTGACAAGCTGCCACCCAGAAAGGGGACTGGTGCTCCCAAGGAACATGGGATTCTTCAGTCACGCATGTATCCATTTGCCAGCTAGGTGTTTCCCCATCACAGTGTCTGGGGCTGTAAGTAGCGGGAAACAGGCACTGTTCCCCGCCAGGCCAGCCTTACTCCGCTGCCTGCAGACATCACACAACACGCAGGACAACCAGGATTCTGATGGGCTTCCCCGGCCATGCACCCATGGCTCCTTCTCCTGATCTCTGCTTTAGAACTGGAGCAGTTCCTGTAATCTCTGAGCACAGGAATTGCTGGTGTTCCTGGCCTTCTGGTGAGCCATACCCCCCGACAAAACACACCAGCATAAAGGCCAGGCACAGACATATCCGTCGTGATTCACAGCTGCTTCCAATTACTCTGGCAAATCCCAGCAGGGCTAGCTCAAGGGACGGGTAAGCCTCCCTCTAGTTCAGTATAAATTCAGATGGCACCCTAATCTGTTAAACAATGGGAAAGCCTTGGGTTTACAATCCAGCAGCATTCACTCATACCTCTGTCTCTTGTCTGAGAAGCTACATCACCAATGCTGTTGTGACGAAGTGGGAGTACTGTGTGTGTGTGTGCCTCAGTTTCCCCTATGCTTTTCTTGAGCATCTATGTGGAGGGAAAGGAACGTGAAGCTGGTGCAGAGCAAGGCCAAGGTAAAGCTGTAACCTGACCCCGAGTGGGGGAGGGAGGTCAGCTGAACCTGTTGGAAAAAGGTCAGGTGATGCCTCCTAGCCCGGGAAACAAACAAAGGAGAGCAGGGAGTGGCTAGAGGGGGTTTGAGAGAGGCTGGGTCTAGCTGGAAGGAGGGAGAGAAGCCATCTCGCTCTCTGGCCCAGGATGGATCCAGCTGAGGGCTCACGCTCGCTCACTGCATGGTCTGTGTTGGACCAGATGGAAGTCATCGAATAAACCTGGGGGAGAAGCAGGAGCCCAGAATCTGGGTCTCACCTCCTGGCACCCCAGAAAGGCCTGACTGAGGGACCCTGTTGAGACTGAGAAGCTGTGAGTTGGATGGTGTTCCTGACATCTCAAATAAACCGTCTATTTTGCTGGCTGGCTGAGAGTCACGTTTGACTGTGGATTTGGGGTGCAGAACCCATGGGCTCCCCCAGGACCCCGCCCAGGCGGGCTTGCTGGGGGAAGCACACGGAGGGGCAGAAGATACTGAATGCTCCGAGGTCAGACCCAGGAAGGTGGAAGTGGGGACCCCTGAAGCTCCTGGCCTGGGAAACAGGCTGTGTACGGAGAAGGGGCCCTTCACCTGGAGTCCGGTCTGGCTTCCTAGGGAGCGGGTCCAGACCATCGCCCGGGCGCTCCGTGACAGCTGTGTTCTCTAAAGAGCTCCAGCTGCCATCACTAGAGGCAGGCAGGTGTCACTCCAGCTGCCTTTTGCCTGGAGCGCTAGGTGGAGCTGGTGGGGGGGACTGTTCCAGTCTCCTCATTCATAACCACTTATTCATTGGCCCCTAGGGCATAGCCTGTCAGGGACACCCCAGGACACAGTGGTGCAGCTTAAGTTTCAAGTCTCTAACATCACATACCAAGTCACCACTTAGGTAAGAAGAAAGACGTGTTTAAAAGTGTTTGTTACTCATCAAGTCAGCCTGGCACCAGATAGACTCTCTGCTCACCCTGGCGGCTCCCCATGGCTGATGGCCAGACAGGCAGAACTTCTTTTCAGGTCTACGCAGCATCACACTGCCAGGCATCCCTGAGGGACCTCAAAGGCAAAGAGTCAGCGAGGTGCTTATCTGTGCCAAAGCTTTGTTGTTTGCTGCTCCCGCTCTTCCCTCCTGCCCAGGTGTTTGCAGCTGTGAGAAGTGACTGCTGGAGGCACCAGCCTTCTTTGACTTAGTGGTGATGGACCATCCCTTAACTGTCTCCTTTTTCAGAATGGCAATGTGGACCAATTAGGGTGCAATCCTCAGAGGGCAACCAATCACAATACCAGCTGAGCTTCATGTGTCACCTATTAACAGTCTAATGAGAAAACAGGGTATCACTTTTGTGGTTTCAGATCTGTGACTGCAGATGGTTCCTGTGTGGTTTGTTCCCAGACCCCAAGGGTCTTCAGATGTTCCTGTCTTGGGACATCACAGTTCTGCTAGACTCCTGACACTCCCAGCTTGACATGTGTGGCCTGTCTCAGTAGAGTGACCTCCTTGGCAAGCTGCACAAGGCTTGTTCCATCTGATACAGCTGCTGTTCCTCTTCTTTGCCAAGTCCATCAGACAGTGGTGAGGTTACTTGAATCCTCTGTTTTCTAGCAGACTCCACTTAGTTCAATGCCAGCAGCATGGGACAGCTGTGTAAATCTCTAACCTCTCTAGTGGTACTTGTTTGTCATCTTTATTTATTCTTAAGTAACTTATGTGTGGGAATCACCTAGTCCACGTACTTCTAATCAAGCAGGAGCAGGCCTCCATGGCCATCCATCCATCTCCCAGTGACACCCTTGGGTTGGGTTGACCTTGAGGAACCTCACATCAAACTGGTTTGTCAACATATAAATTAAGTGTTTTACCTGGTCCTTAAGAATATTCAGATGCCTCTGATGCCTCTGTTCATTATATCGTACACATGTTCATTAATCAATATTGCTGTAGCAAGGTGGCGACTCACCCCTGCAGCTCCTCCTGCTGGTCCATCCAGGAATTAGGTCTCCAGCCTCTGGAGCGCCCTCTGCAGGCCAATGTCCCACTTGCTGCTAGCCCAGAGTCCCTCCCTGGACCCCAGTGCCCTCTTCCCTTGGGTGCTGCACCCCTGCAGTACCCCCTCAGGTCTTAGGGTCTCCCCTCCCTGGGGAACCCTCACCCTCTATCCCCACCTTGCCTCAGTCTAGGCAACTGCTTGTCATCACTTGCCCCCATTCTCTGGGGCAGACTGCAATATCATTGCCACTCATCATCGGCAAGGAGGATTTGGCCTGCTGCCTCTGCCTCTAGAACTATGGGTTGCCCCCTGCAACTCCAGTACCCCTTTGTTGGGCCTTCCCCTAGGCCCTGCAGCCTGGGGGGTTTCCAGGCCAGAGCTTCCCCAGCTCTTTTTGCCTTGCCCCAGCCCTGCTTCACTCTAGGTACCTACTCAAGCTCCTAGCAGCCAGGCCTGTCCACCTCTACAGACAGAGGAGACTCTCTCTTAGGCCCCTATAAGGGCCTGGTCTGTTTGGGGTGTGGTCACCCAGATGAGCCTGCTTCCCAATCAGCCCAGCTTTTCCCTACTCAGCCTGGGAGCTGCTTGCCCCCAGCCATAGCCCTTCCCAGGGCTGTTTTAAACCCTTCTCCACTGGAGTGGGGCAGTCACCCCACTACAATTGCATATGTAAAATACATAAACACAGTCAGGATACCTTGTGCTTACAGTCTCCTAGCAACAGCTGATCCCTGTCACTCCAGGGGATCTGATTCAAGCTCCCATCACCTTTCTATAGTTATGCCAAAATTTTTCCACTGTTGTCTTTTGTCAGTGAATTGTTTCTTTCCCAAAGGGCTTGGCTGAGCCTCCTCTCCTGACTCCTGTTTTTCTGCTGTACATCACCATCTTAGAGCTTCCCACTGGTCACGTTTCCACTCCCTGGAAAGGAGCCGTTCCACATGCACAAAGACATCATTTCTGAATGGCAGAGACATTGTTTCTCGGGCAGAAAACCTCTCTTGAGAACTCAGTCTGCGCCGGGCTCAGACTGATGACCACCTTTCAAGCAGATAACGTTGTCACAGATCTGTTGGGTGGTCCCTTCCTGGCCAGCCACTAGGACTGTGGGGAGAGAGCTCTGTGCTCTGGATTCCCAAGGGGGTTTTTAAGCTTCTGGTGCCTGAACAGAGTCCAATCAATGCACCACTCTCAGGGTCCCTAGGCACATTCCCAGGGTGCAGAACATCTGTCCAGCTCCGCCCTCCAAGTGTTGAAACCCGCTGTCCAGATGCCAAGGCCCTCTGGATGCAGTGCTGACCCTGACCCCCAGCACTCAAAAAAGCCCCTCCCCCGGATAGGTGACCAGACAATAAATGTGAAAAATTGAGACAGAGTAGGGGGTAATAGGAGCCTATATAAGAAAAAGACCCAAAAATCGGGACTGACCCTATAAAATGGGGACATCTGATCACCCTACCCCCAGAGGTGTGAATCTGCTGGTTTCTGTTTACCTGCCTGGAGCACGCGATAATTATGAAGCTTCCCCCCCCCGCCCCACCCCCCCCACACATACACACATTGCTCAGTACTATTTTGTTGCTAATATTTTTCATCATGAACTACACAGAGTACGGATCATACAGAATTAAGCATACTCCACACAGTGTCCTTTACTAGCTCACCCTTCCCTTGAGAGATCACCAGTATGCAGGCAGGTCAGGTCCTCCATCCCCTGCAATACCATGCAGCAGCCTCCATCATCTTAATATGGTGCAAAATGTCTCTGCCCCCTTTGCCGTGAGCCCCTGCTCTACAGACTTCTGATGGGCTCACCTGATTCTTTGGTCTTCCCTTTGGTATTTTTCCACTGCTCTCAACCCCCCGTCCCCACCGGACAAGGGGAGGAAGTATCTTCTCCCAGCTCAAGTTCTTGAGGCCTGGACGCTAGCAACTCCAAGCAAAGGATAAGACATCTTTGAAGTGATAGAGATGGAGGGCTGGGCAGGGACTTCAGGTCCAGCTCCCAGTGCTGAGGCAGTACCAAGTAAACCCAGACAATCCCTGACAGTGGTTTGTCCAACCTGTTCTTGAAAACCTCTAGTGACAGGGACTCCACAGCCTCCCAGGGCACACACGTTCCTGTGCTTACCTACCCCAAGAATTAGTTTTTCCTAATGTCTAACTTAAACCTTGCTGCAAACTAAGCCAATTACTCCTTGTCCTATTCTCAGGGGGCATGGAGATCAATTGATCACCATCCTCTTTAGAACAGTCTTAACATATTTTTACATATTTCATGTCCCCCTTCAGCCTTCTCTTCTCTAGATTATATCTGTCTAATTCTGTCAATATAACCTCATAAGGATGTTTTCAAAACCTCTTATCTTCCGGACTCTCTCAATTTGTCCACATCTTTCTTAACGTGCGGTACCCAAAACTGGACGCAGTGCTCCCACTGAGACCTCACCAGTGCTGACAGTGTCTTATGTACCACTCTCCTGTTAATACACCCTAGAATGATATTTGCTCTTTCCCCAACAGCATCATGCTGCTGACTCATATTCAATCTGTGATCCATTAGAGCCCCTAAGTCTTTTTCAGCAGTGCTGCCACCTACATTCCCTGTAAGCTGTATGGTTGTGCGGCTGCACTACAGCCTATTTAGCACTGCGCAGGTGTCACGGAGTGCCCGGGATGATGGTCTGGAACTGCTCCCTATGAAGCCAGTCAGGACTCTGGGGGGAAGCTTCCCCTCCATAAACAACCTGTCTCCAAGGCTAGGAGCTTCACAGGTTCCAGCTTCCACCTTCCTGGGTCTGACCTCGGAGCATTCAGCACCTTCTGCCCCTTTGTGTGCTTCCCGCAGTGAGCCCACCCAGGTGGGATCCTGGGGAAGCCTGTGGATCCTGCACCCCAACTCCACAGTCAGACGTGACTCTCAGCCAGCCAGTAAAACAGAAGTTTATTAAATGACAGAAACATGGTCTAACACAGACCGTACAGTGAACATGAGCCCTCAGCTGGATCCATTTTGGGGGACAGGGAGCCAGATAGCCCATCTGCCCTTCCCTGCCTGTCTCCAGCCAGCTTCAGATTGAAACTCAGTCTCCAGCCCCTCCCTTGCTTTTCCTTTGTCTCCTTTCCGGGCCACGTCAGGTGACCTCTCTCCAACAGGTTCAGCCACCTTGCACTGAGGGGGAGGGACAGGGCATCGGCTACTTACTTACACTGTCTCTCTGCTCTGCAACACTATCAGCTCCTATGCCACCACCTAGAGACCCAAGAAATGCACACGGAAACTGAGGCACCACTCCATCACAGCAGGCACTCAGGGAACCCACCCGGGGACCTGTCACAGATGGGTTGGCCTAGACCTGCTGGGGAGCCCTTTCACTGGTACCAACTCTGCTGTGGTCCAGCACTGCCGTGGGGCGGGATGGCACTGACTCAGGCACGGTTGAGGGAGTCCGGCCTGGCCTGCCCAGGGCACCTCTACCCAAGCCCAGCCCTACTGGGGCTGGGGAAGGTGCGGCTATCCTGCAACCCCAGCCCTGTAGCTGCCGCGGTGAGGAGAGGCTCTTCTCTCCCCTAGCCCAGGTGTTGCTATGGGAAGAGAGAGCTGCGGGGAGTCCTCTCTCCCCTCCATAGCCCTGGAGCACCCTCCTACACCCCAAACCCTTCATCCCCAGCCCCATCCCACAGTCCTCATCCCCAGCCGGAGCCCTCACCACTGCACCCCAACCCTCTGCCCCAGCCCTGAGCCCCCTCCCACATTCCAAACCCCTCATCCCCACCCCCGCCACATGAATAATATAATCATAGAATCATAGAAACTCAGAGTTGGAAGGGACCTCAGGAGATCATCTAGATCATGAATGTTGTTATGTCACCAATATGAAGGTGATGTGTCATATATCACCTCCATATTGGTCCACATAACAAAATTCATTCCACACAGACATTGGGAAAATTGGAGGGAACACTGACTACCACCTAGCCATTCATTCCCTATTTTGTAGTTGTGCCTTTGACTTTTCCTTTCTCAGTGAAGTACTTTCTACTTGTCTTTACTGAATTTCATTGTATTGATTTCAGATCATCTCTCCAATTCATCAAGGTAATTTTGAATTCTAATCCTGTCCCCCAAAGTACTGGCAACCCCTCTTGGCATGGTGTCATCCGCAAATTTTATAAACACACTGTCCGCTCCAGGATCCAAGTTGTCGATGAAAATATTGAATTGTACTGGAATCAGCACTACCCTTGTGGGATCCCACTAGATACACCCTTCAGGTTGGACAGTGAGCCATTGATAACTGCTCTTTGAGTACGGTCTTTCAGCCAATTGTGCACCCGCCTTATAGTCATTTCAGCTAGTCCACATTTCCTTAGTTTGCATATGAGAATGTCATAAGAGCATGTCTAAAGCCTTAGGGAAGTCTAGTTACATCACATCTACTGCTTTCCCCCATCAACAAGCCAGTAACCCCATCAAAGAAGGAAATTAGGTTGGTCTGGCATGATTTATTCTTGACAAATCCATCTATTACTTATCACTTAATTATCCTTTAGGTTTGAACAAACTGATTGTTAAATAATTTGTGCCAGTATCTTTCCGGGTATTGAAGTTGGGCTGACTGGTCTAGAGTTCCCTGGGTCCTCCATTTTCTCTTTTGGAAAGACAGACTATGTTTGCCCTTCCCCAGTCCTTTGGGACCCCACCCATTCTCCATGAGTTCTCAAAGATCATCACTATCAGTTCAGAGGGAAGACTCTGTCCCTTAGTTCCTGAAGTACTCCAGGATGCATTTTTTCAGTCACGGCAGACTTGAATACATCTATATTATCTAAATATCTTTAACCTGTTCTTTCCGTATTCTGGCCCAAGATCTCCCCCCCTTGTTCTTAATATTACATGTTTTAAGCACCAGATGACAATTCCCTTTTTTAGTGAAGGATGAAGCAAAAAAGACATTATATTCTTCAGTCTTCTCTGTGTCATCTGCTATTTGCTCTACTTCCCTGTTAAGTAATGGACCTACATTTTCCTTCAGCATCATGTTATATCCATTAAAGAAATGACTAGAAAACCCAGTCTTGAGAGGGTATGGTGCCTTTCTACAATACAAAATCACATAGATATTACTAATGAGGGGTTGGATTCTGATCTCAGTTACATTGTAGTACGTTTGACTTCACTGAAATTACTCTAGCTTTATGTGGGTGTCATGGAGATTACAGGGACTCTTGCAAACCTTTTCTTCTGTATCATGGCTTATGCATTCTTTATATTTGGTTTTGGGGTATACAAAATGTGGACATATATACAAGACTGGCAATTGTTGCAGTGATCTCACAATATGTGGCTTGAAGTTGTCAATGTTTGTATGAGTCTGAAATCCTAAGGAAGTGAAAATTACAACCCAGGTGAACTAAACCCTTTGTTTTCAGTTCACCCAAACTGGTGGGTGTCATTCAGTCCTACCTACTTCTTTGTGGCCACCATTTGGAAATGTTGGGCTACTATTGAAGCTTAAGGCTTTATTTGTTAAAACCAGTGCCTCGGTGAGAATGAGAAGGGTACTGTCATAGGAGATCTCCCACCACCTGTGATTATGCCCCACTGCTTAGCGTGCACTGCGTCTTGTGACCCACGTTGTCTCCTTTGTGAATGAGAACTGGGGATCCTGAGACTTAATCTGATGTTACACATGCTCCTAAGTAACTGATCAGTAATAAAGGGTGAACTTTCACCATTTGTATTATATCTGATTTTTATTACAGTGCCTGAGATCAGGGCCCCACACTGCTAAGTGCTGTGCACACCTAGGAAGAGACATTGCCTGCTGCAAAGAGCTTACAGCCGAAAAAGGCAAGACATGGGAACATTTTCACCCCTATTCTCGGAGGGGAAACTGATGTATGGCGAGACAGGGTGAGGCATTCCAATCACGCACACAAAGTCTGTGGTGGAGTCACGCATTTAACGCAAACCTACTGGATGCCCACACTGCTGCCTTAGCCACAGCGTGCCCTTCCACTGAGCTGCTATCCCTGCAAGGGCAACATTTCAAATTTCCCCTCCATGGGATCATGTTCCAGCTGATGCCCCAAGCCCATGGTGGTGTCTACATTAGAATTTCTCCTCTAGCATTTCCCACCACTGCTAGAATGGCAGGGAGCCTGTTTTAGTCCAGCTTGGAGCAGGTCTAGCTAGTGGGGAATTGAAGCATGGGGGCTCTGTCTACACCAACATCCTCCTCTCGCCAGCACCAGTGAGCTACCCTGGTGTCAACAATGGGAAATGTTGGAGGAAAGACCAATGGGCTGCAGGGCAAGTGCAGAAGAAGCATAGGGACTGGGCCAGCAGCTGACAGTGTTCAAAGCAGGCAATGCCCATGGAGAAGTAGCATCAGGAGCGACATGGCTGGGACCTTGCTTGGGGGATGTGGAGCAGAAGGAAGATGGAAGAATGTGGCATCAGGGAAGGCTGGAGGTGACAGCAAGAGTCAGAGGCATGGGGGAGTGGATCCATTCCCACAGGCCACCTGCCATGTGTCTGGCCTGGACACAGTGGAGGCAGCGCCAGTCAACCCCCAAACCTCCATTAAAGCTGGCTGTGATTGTAGTCAACACAGACTGCAGTAGCACCTGAAATGTGTTAGATACTTTCCAAACCCAGAGGAAGGAAATGCAGTTCCAGCCCCAAAGACCAGATGGACCAACAGCGATGCAGAAGTCTAGGTGTACAGAAAGCTAGCAAGAGCTTCCCCGTGTCCATATTGTCCTTACCCTAATGAATGGAGTAGCAACGGCATATTGACAGAAAAACTTCCAGTTCCAGATCTCCAACGTTTAGTGCCATCGCTATCCTTTACAGGTGAGCTTCTGGTTGTTTATGTTACCAGGCCTGCACCATGCACTGGAGCAGCCTCCGCAGGACTTGACACCGCTTTCTGAAGGAGCCTTGAAAATGGAAAACCAACTGGTGCAAAGGAGAATGTGGTGTGCTGGGACAGGAGCATGGGATTTTCTGCATCTCCATGGCTGAGGAGTTTGCACAGAAACAGAGTGCACAAAGCCCTCCTGTGCCAGGCCTCTAGTGGGTAGTGTAGGTACAGCCTCCATGGACCATGAGCTGCCTCATAGAATCATAGAATATCAGGGTTGGAAGGGACCTCGGGAGGTCATCTAGTCCAATCCCCTGCTCAAAGCAAGACCAGTCCCCAACTAAATCATCCCTGCCAGGGCTTTGTCAAGCCTGACCTTGAAAACCTCTAAGGAAGGAGATTCTACCACCTCCCTAGGTAACCCATTCCAGTGCTTCACCCCTCCTAGTGAAAAGTTTGTCCTAATATCCAACCTAAATCTTCCCCACTGCAACTTGAGACCATTACTCCTTGTTCTGTCATCTGGTACCACTGAGAACAGTCTAGATCCATCCTCTTTGGAACCCCCTTTCAGGTAGTTGAAAGCAGCTATCAAATCTCCCCTCAGTCTTTTCTTCTGCAGACTAAACAATCCCAGTTCTCTCAGCCTCTCCTCATAAGTCATGAGCTCCAGGCCCCTAATCATTTTTGTTGCCCTCCACTGGTCTCTTTCCAATTTTTCCACATCCTTCTTGTAGTGTGGGCCATAAAACTGGACACCGTACTAGAGATGAGGCCTCACCAATGTTGAATAGAGGGGAATAATCATGTCCCTAGGTATGGTGGGCAGAGCTTCCTTCCTGCCGGTCTTAGGACATTTGTTTTAGTGGGGCTCTCCCCTGTGTACCTCCTGGGGGCACACAGAAGAGCCCCAGAGCTGCAGGCCTGCTAATGACCCAAGACACGGGATCTGCACTGTTGTATACCAAGGAGGGGAGCTGGAATGGGCTCCTCCCCTGCAGTCCTCCTGAAACAAGAAGTGGCCAGTGTAACTGGACCAGTAACTGGGCAAAGATCAGTGAGTGGTGGGGAAAAAAGGTGAGTCCCCACGAAAAGCACAAGTCATTTACGGTTGCAGAAAAAGATAAAGGCAGCAAAAAAGCAAAGGTTAGCACTAGCTATGGGGCTAAAGGGAATAGGAACAGCTCTTATAAATATATCAAGGGAAAATACTAAAGAGTCAAGACAAAGTAGGCCCATTAATAAATGAGGAGGAATATTAAATTAATGATGATCCTCAAATGGCTGAGTTACTGAACTACTTCGTTAAATCTGCCTTTACCAAGAAAAACAAGGGAAAGAGGCTTAAACAACTAGGGATCTGTGAAGGGCCTTTGACATAGTTCTAAGGAAAACAAAATGAGGGATATCAGTGGATATGGATGGCCTGGATGCCAGACCCTCATGAAACACAGCAGTCATCTCTAGGATGTCCTGGGCAGGGCCAGAGAGCCAGGTATCAGTTTGCCACACACAGGAAAACAGAGAGCTCCAGCGCTGAGGCAGCTTGCACCCAGCACTAGTGAAAAAAGGAACAAATAATAAGAGAGCAAAAATAATGGACCCAGGAACAAGCAGGATCAAGATGCCAGGGCAGAAGCTGATCTGGGCTGGGAAATGCCCATGTTTGGAGGGGGTTTCTGATAAAGTGACAAAACTTGTTGTCCAGAGCTGTTAAGGCCAGAAGGGGCCACGCTGACCATCCAGTGTGACGCCACGGGCTCCTGCCTCCAGCCAAAACATACTGGCTGAAGGAAAGGCCACACGCAATATTGACTGATATTTAGTAAAGCAACTGACTGAGTCACTCAGCTTTGCTCAGTACCAGCACTGCCTCACAGACTGCACGCTGGTGGCTGGGATGTCAAGTTGGGGTAACGGTGCACAGGAAAGTACTGACTTGGGGTGGCTATTGAGTGCCTGGGGAAATGTTCGACTGGGTCTCACCTAGCCTCTCCATCAGTGACTAGAAGAAGGAGTTAGCAGCCCATGAATGTAAACTGCAGGTGATGCTAATGCTGCCATGAGCTGGCTCCACTGAATGCCCAGGTGTGAGGGGTTTGCAGCAGGGGCCCAAAGTCAGAGAGTGTTTCACACACACAGACCCAATGCAAAGAAAATTAGAGCAGTTCTGTTTGGGTCCATCTCTCCATTTCCAGTGTGCCTACTGTGGATTGTGAGCTCCTTTGGAGGGACTGTCTTTCTGTTCTGTGCCTAGCCCAATGAAGAGTTGGCATTACAGTGTCATGGGCAGCACTTTAATATAAAGCAGAAGTGTCCAATTCAGGGTGTCACGGAGTGCCCGGGGTGATGCTCTGGCACTGCTCCCTATGAAGCCAGTCAGGACTTCGGGGGGAAGCTTTTCCTCTCCATAAACAGCCTGTCTCCAAGGCTAGGAGCTTCACAGGTTACAGCTTCCCCCTTCCTGGATCTGACCTCAGAGCATTCAGCACCTTCTGCTCCTCCGTGTGCTTCCCCTAGTGAGCCCGCCCATGGGGGGTCCTGGGGAAGCCCATGGGTCTGCCAACTCCACAGTCAGACGTGACTCTCAACCAGCCAGTGAAACAGAGGTTTATTAGATGACAAGTACCTGGTCTAACACCGACCATGCAGCGAATGCGACCCCTCAGCTGGATCCATTTTGGGGGGCAGAGAGCCAGATAGCTCCTCTGCCCTTCTTTGCCTGACTCCAGCCAGCTTCAGACTGAAACTCCCCCTTCAGCCCCTCCTTTGCTTTCCTTTGTCTCTTTTCCCGGGCTAGTTGAAGATCACCTGACCTCCCTCCAACAGGTTCAGCTGACCTCTTTGTTATTCAACACTTCCAGTCAACACCTTTCAGAGAAGGGGAGGGCCAGGCCCCAAGACAGGGTGTCGGCTACCTGCTTATGCTGTCGCTCTGCTTTGCACCAACTACACATCCTTAACCCTCCACATAGACACTCAAGAAATGCATTGGGGAAACTGAGGCACCCACACACTATCCAAAGGGAACATTAAGAGCATTCCTACTCCGTCACACAGGGCCATTGGCTCTGCCCTGCCCGGCCCTCCCTGGGGAGGGCTCCAAGAAGAGGAACAAAGCTTTACAGGGCTGGAAAGTTACAAGAGAAGCTGAACAGCACTCACTTTGGCTAGCTGGGCTGGTGATTCCTAGATCCAAGGCCAGAAGAGACCACTGGGATCATCTAGTCTGATCCCCTGTGTACCACAGGCCGGAGAACTACCCCAGAATCATTCCTAGAGCAGAGCTTTGAGGAAAAACCTCCAATGTGGATTGAAAAATGGTCAGTAATGGAGAATCCCCCACGACCCTTGGTAAATTGATCCAGTAGTTAATTACTGTCACTGTTAAAAATGCGTGATCAAGTCATCCCATAACCTTCTTTTTGCTCAGCAGAATAGATTGAGCTCTTTGAGTCTATCATTCCAAGGCAGGTTTTCTAATCCTTTATTCGTTCTCATGGCTCTTCTCTGACCCTTCTCCAATCTATCAACATCCTTCCTGAACTGTGGCCACCAGAAGGCGTCTGCCCTTTGTCAGGCAGTGGTGTCCCTGTGGGTGTTTCTAGCTCTCCCCGACATATCTGCTGAGCATGGTACTGAGCTGTGGGGGACAGAAGAAGGGAAGAGCTGAGGGGCCAGGGGGCACAGTATGCTGGGAGGTGGTGCTATGGGCCCTAAGTGCTTAGGTCATGCAGAGGGAAAGGGGGTGCATTGGTACTGAATGGCTCCCTGGGCTGGGGGTAGAAGCGCCAGGCCATCCCTGTAGGAGCTGCACTGAAGGCAGGTGGCTGGCAGAGAGCGATGGAGGCTGGGCCTGTCAGGCAGGTGTCTAGGGGCCGGTGGGCTCTCCCTCCTCCTGCACTAGGGGGCTGTCACTACCTGCAGGTGCTCCCAGCTTGCACCCATATCTGAACCACTTCCCCCTCCTTCCATGCAACCCTTCTGCCAAGGAAGCTCCAGCTAATTCATCTCCTTAGAATCATAGAATATCAGGGTTCGAAGGGACCTCAGGAGATCATCTAGTCCAACCCCCTGCTCAAAGGAGGACCAGTCCCCAACTAGATCATTCCAGCCAGGGCTTTGTCAAGCCTGACCTTAAAAACCTCTAAGGAAGGGGAGGGTAACCCATTTCAGTGCTTCACCACCCTCCTAGTGAAAAAGTTTTTCCTAATATCCAACCTAAACCTCCTGCACTGCAACTTGAGACCATTTCTCATTGTTCTGTCATCTGCCACCATTGAGAACAGTCTAGCTCCATCCTCTTTGGAACCACCTTTCAGGAAGTTGAAAGCAGCTATCAAATCTCCCCTCATTCTTCTCTTCTGTAGACTAAACAATCCCAGTTCTCTCAGCCTCTCCTCATAAGTCATGTGCTCCAGACCCCTAATCATTTTCATTGTCCTCCGTTGGACTCTCTCAAATTTGTCCACATACAAAGGCCTGGCTTGACAAAGCCTTGGCTGGGATGATTTAGCTGTGGTTGGTCCTGCTTTGAGCAGGAGGTTGGACTAGATGATGTCCTGAGGTCTCTTCCAACTCTGATAGTCCAGGATTTGATGAAGGCTGGAGTCCTGCTCTGCATCATTCTGCTGCTGTCTAGCAAACAGCTTGTAACTGCCTGGTGAAGTGGGCATCCAGGCCCCCTCTAGTATGTGCACCAGAGCAACACCAGCAGCTGCTCTGGGAGGTGCCGGAGGTGCAGCTGGCTTGGAAAGCTGTGGTGGTACTGGGTGGATTGTTCTTTGTCAATACACGGCTGTATCTAGGAGCTTGGAGGGTTAGAAACCTGTCTAAACTGCTGGTGATGCTGTAACATGCAGCCAAGCCAGAGGTCGCTGTGTGGCTCACGGGCTCTCATTGCTAAGATCATGTGCTGGCAGGATGGAACCGAGAGGCCTAGGAGAGGGCCTGGCCCATGGGGGCCTGGAGTAGAGACTGTGACAGAGAGACGAGAAGATGGGCCGTCACGTTCAGCACAGCTCTGATACCCTGTGTGCAGCAGAGTGTATCTGGCCTCAGACTGGCACAGAGATCAGCCTGCCCTAGACATGGGCACGAGACCCTTCTGTACCACCACCACCACCACTGCCGGCCCCAAAGTCCACTCTTCTGATAATGGGCCCTCCATGCCAGGTATCCTGGGCCACGCAGACCCTGCCCTGCTCTGGGCATGTGGCCAGCTGGGCCCTGTGGCGTGGGGTCATTATATATTGAATGGTGATGGGGTGAGGTTGGCCTTGGAAGCGCCCTTGTCAATGTTTTATAGGCCCAGCACTCCCCAGGGGGTGTTTACAGGGCAGTAAATAAAAGCACTCAGCCAAGTGACATTTGTGTTCTGCAAATGCGGTTATTATGCATGATTAGCAGCCAAGCACACTGAAAAACCCACGCAAGCAGCGAGCGGGAGCCCCAGCCCTCGCTTGGCCATGGGGAATGGCTCCACAGGCCCAGGTGATGCCTGCGCTGTGCCCTGGCACCAGCACCTGGCCCGACTGCACCTCCCAGGGTGCATGAAAGCACAGTACTGGGCTCTCCTGCTGCTGGCTGGGAGCCCCCAGCACTGCCTCCACCCCAGCTGCCAGCTAACCCCTTCTCCAGGTCCCAACCCCAACTACCTCCAGCTCCCCCTCTGCCTTCCTGGTGCCCCCCATCCCTTCTTGGCCCTCCCCTCATGGCTGTCCCAGCCCCTCTCCTGCTCTGTGGACCAGCTGGGACAGATGATGAGTTCAGGATTTATTTTACAGCTGCTGACCCTGCTTTCCAGTGAAATGCAGCCAAAACTACGTTTTAGCTTTAATTATTTATCTGTAACCAATTTGGCAGGAAAAGCAATTAAACGAGTGGGTGATTAATGACCTGCTGATTTGCACCAGTACCTAATTTCAATGTCTATATAATATACAAGCACATTTCGGAGACATTTCGCCTGCTTGGCTCTGTCCCGTGTCCACAGCACTCTGCTGGGTGCTTGCGCAGTTCCGAATTCACAGCCCAGGCCCTCTGCAGAGCTAGCTGAGTGTGGAGGTGTGACAGAGTAGGAATACTGTGTGTGTGCCTCAGTTTCCCCTATGCATTTCTTGAGTGTCTATGTGAAGGGATAAGGATGTGTAGCTGATAGCAGAGAGATTATAAGCAAGCAGGCCACGCCCTGACCCTTTCCCCCACCTCTCTACCTCTAAACCTGTTAGAGAGAGGTCAGCTGACCTCCTGCCGGGAAGGAGACAAAGAAAGGAATGCAGGGGAGAGGCGGAGGTGGAAGTGGGAGTCTGAAGCTAGCTGGAGTCAGGCAGGGAAGGCAGAGGAGCTATCTAGCTCTCCGGCCCCCAAAATGGATCCAGCTGAGGGGTCATGTTCGCTGTATGGTCTGTGTTAGACCAGGTACCGGTCATCGAATAAACCTCTGTTTTACTGGCTGGATGAGAGTCACGTCTGACTGTGGAGTGGGGTGCAGAATCCATGGGCTCCCCCAGGACCTCGCCCAGGCGGCTCGCTGGGGGAAGCACATGGAGGGGCAGAAGGTGCTGAATGTTCCGAGGTCAGACCCAGGAAGGTTGAAGTGGGTACCCGTGAGGCTCCTAGCCTTGGAAACAGGCTGTGTACGGAGAAGGGACACTTCCCCCGAAGTCCTGACTGGCTTCTTAGGGAGCAAGTTCCAGACCATCGCCTGGGCACTCCGTGACAGGAGGCCGCCTCCTGCTGGATGCAGGGATGCCTGCAAGAGAGCGGGTGCTGCCATCCAGGCTGGCCCTGCCCTGGAGGCCAGCTCACTGGCAGGAGCAGTGCTCTTACCAAGGAAGCCCCTTGCCAGCACTTCTCAGCCAGTGAGGCTCTGAGCAAGGGGAGGAGCAGCCAGGGCAGGGCACAGTGCTGACTGCTGGGCCAACTGCACAGTGCACACTGGAGCAACTGACTGCTGGCTGGGCTGGAGCCAGACAGGCCACTCTCCTTCGCCTCCTCATGCACTGGCCCCAAGTCTTCCCAGTACAGGCGGGGCTGTCGTTCAGGACACTGCCCTGGAGGAGCCCTGAGTCCCTGGGTGCAGTTAGAGATGGGAAGAGCACGTTAAACAACCTCCCCTCACAACCCTGGGCTCAGCCCTGCCTTGCAGAGACTAGCTGGGCCTGGCAGGCTAGTCTCCATGCAGGGCTCACACGGCCGCTGGTTAGGGTTGGCAGGTGGCTGGTTTTCGATAGGAACACCCAGTTGAAAAGGGACCCTGATGGCGCTAGTCAGCAGTGCTGACCAGGCCACTAAAGGTCTGGTTGGTCACAGTGGCTAGTTCCATGTGACTCCTGGAAGTGGCTGCCATGTCCGTCTGGCTTTAGCTGCAAGGGCAGCCGGGGGGCTCTGCACACTGCCCCTGCCTGCAGTGCAGGCACTGCTCTGAGCACCAACTCCGCAGCTCCCATTAACCAGATCCCATGGCCAATGGGAGCTGTGGGGGGTGGCACCTGGGGTGGGGACAGTGCCCCCTGCTCACCCCTGCACCTAGGAGCCAGTGGTCCATGTCACTGTTTCTGGGAGCCACCAAAGGTACGAGCTTGCATCCCAACCTCCCTCCCATACCCCAACCCCTGCCCCAGTGTAGAGCCCTCTCCCACACTCCGAACCCCTCTGGGGGGAGGGGTCACCTGGGGCCCTGCTGTGTTATGGTTTGTAGGCGCTAAAGGTTTTCAGCACTGATTTCCCCTGGGAAAGGAATCAGGGCAGAGGGACCCATTCCAAAGGGCTGGCTGGGCTGGGCAGAGGCTGGGGCTCTCAACTGCCATTCCCATGGCCCCAGCTTCCTGCTGATGTGAGGCACTGAGGAACATATTGGGAGCCCCATCATGTGGGATGTTTCAGAGCTGGACTGTGGCAGATCCCTGCAGGACATGCTGGCTGGAGCCAGGCCCTGTGGGAATGGGCTGAATGGGGCCTGGCAGGGCATTTCTGTCCTGCTTTGTAGGGGCCCATGATCCCGCTGCACGCTGGTGACAAGAGCGGAAATTTGGTTCAGTGCAAGAAGCACCAGGGCTGCAGGCAGTCTGTGTGCTGTCTCCTTGTGTCTGGGAGGCTGGACCATAGCCCTGGTGGGTAACCATGGGGAGAGAGGCAGAAGGAGGCACCATGGCCAGTGAGAGGGGCAGTGTTGAGATAGGAATGGTAAATCCATTAATCTTTAGAAATACAATTCATTGCAAAACAGAAAGGAAAAAGAGACACCTCATTTATTATCAGGTACATTGTGAGAGTCAGGCTTTTTAATTATCTCACCAAATTCTACAGCCCATTCATCAAGGTGCCACTGCCAAACTGCCGAGATTACCACCCATGGGCCATCTGGGGAGAGCTGCGGAGGAAGCCCAGTTGAGCCAGACCCCTCCCACACTCACCCACAGCAGCACTTCTCCCCGGCAGCCAGGCCTGGCTCCAGGGCTGGGGTTCATAGAATCATAGAATCTCAGGGCTGGAAGGGACCTCAGGAGGTCATCTAGTCCAACCCCCTGCTCAAAGCAGGACATGGTGCCACCAGGAACTTCTGTTCTGTCCCTGTCAGAGTGCCACCAGGACATGGCAGTTCATCTTGGGACAGGGCTGCTCTCCCTTCTCTTTTAGGACCTCAGCAGCGCCTTGGAAGGGAATTGCCCAGAAGCATCATGTCATTGTGTTGGGCCTGCACAGGGGACCAACCAGATTCACAGTATCTCCCCCAGCCTGCTCTGGGACATGTTGCACTGCGCATCTTTCCTGGGGCAGGGACAGAAAACAGAACTGTGCAAACTGGTGTGGCAAGGTCATGTTACACCTTGTCACCCTGAGGGAGGAGGAGAAATTGCATGATATAACCCCAGTGCAGGAATAGGACATTACAATGCATGTTGCAATGTGGATGAAGAACATGCAGAATGGGACTCCAGTGTGGGCCTGGGACATTTTCATAGGTTCATATTCCAAGGCCAGAAGGGCCCATTGGCTGGTGTTGGGTTGGGGTAGTGAAAAGTTATCAATGTTGTTATCTTAATTTATGACTAAAGAGGAGCAGAACTGTGCTGAGCCTGTCCCAATTGAGGGGTCACCCTCAGCTGAAAGGACCTCGCTTAGCCAGGGGCTCAAATGCCAAACTCCTGTGAAAGTAAAGGGTGTGGAAACAGGTGTTCTAGCTATGAGGTTCCCCCAGTCCTGTTTAAACTATTCCTCCCCATGGTTCAAAGATACAGTTAAATAGACTTCATTAGGACTCTTTTGTTATTTTAAGTACTCAATAAGAGATGAAAGCACTTGAGATGGGGCAATGTTTCTGCCAAGCCTGCTGGGAAAAATCACTAAGGCCACTACCCACCAGATCGGTGAGTAGTGATCAACCTATCGGGGATCGATTTATCACGTCTAGTGTAGAGGCAATAAATCGATCTCCGAGTGCTCTCCCCGTCAACTCTGCAACTCCAACTCTGGAAAGGCGGAAATGGAGTCGACGGGGGAGCGGCAACAGTCGACTCACCACAGTCAGGATGCTGAGGTAAATCAGCCTAAAATACATCCAGTTCAGCTATGCTATTCGCGTAGCTGAAGTTGCATATCTTTGGTCGACCCCCCTTCCCAGTGTAGACCTGGCCTAAAAGACTAATATATAGAGGTTACAGCAGAGAGTCAGGTGGCAGCAGAAAGTGACTGATGGGCTGCCATCAAATCGGTGAGCTGGTGGGAGTGACCAGTGAAAGTTGCGAGCAGTCAGCAGCTGGCAGGCCAGCTGGATGGTGAGGAACAGCAGCTGGCAGTGTGGCCAGCCAGAGCAAGTACTCAGATGGCAGAGCAAACCAGGTGCCTTCTTCCCCAGGTTAGAGGTGAACTTGCCCAGATGCACCTCTGAACCCTGGGTCCTCACTCATAGGCGCTGACTCTGTGGGTGTTCTGCACCAACCAGCAGCCAAGCTCCCCTCATCTCCTGACCCACCTCACCTTTGGCTCCTCCTCTGAGCACACCATGTCCCCGCTCCTCCACCTACCTTCCAGTGCTTGCCACCACCAAACAGCTGTAGGAGGCACCAGGAGGTAAGGGGGAGGAGCGGGAACATTGCAAACTCAGGGGAAGAGGCCGGGCTGGGGCAGGGATTTAGGGACGGGATTGGAATGGGGGCAGGACGGGGTGGGGCAGGGCAGGAGTGAAGTTGGGGTGGGGCAGAGTGGAGAGGGAGGTTGAGCACTCGCTGGTGCCAGTAGAAGTTGGTGCCTATGTCCTCACTGACGAAGGACAATCACTGAGAGTGGGGTATGTGAGGGAACAGAGAGGGGCACAGTGAAGGAACTTTTGGTTGTAGAGCTCAAGAACATGAGGCAGAAGACACTGCCCCACACACTCTGGGGTGGGTGTCCTGCTCACAGCTTTATGATTATGACTCGTGCTTGTGGCATTTTCCTTAATTAATGTCGGGTGACGTCCCTTATTTCTAACAGTTTCTTTCCTATGCTCAGACTCTGTGCTTGTGAGTGGCACCCATGGGTGGTGTATAATTTTATCAGGTTACTGGCTGGGGGCCCAAGCTGGTTCTGTGTTGTATTGTTGAAAAGGAGCTCCTAGATATTGAACCCAGCCCTGGCTGCTGCCAGCAGAAGGGTTACATATGTATCCACATTTCTCTGTTCCTTTGGAGATGGATCCCCCTTGGCAGGGTCATCAATTGTTGTGTGTCAGAAATATAGGCCCACCCTCATAGGAACACTGTCTTCTTCAGGAGTCCTTCTTAGCAAGATCTCTTTTATGGAGACGTGAAACTAATTTGTATTTTTCTTTTCACTGAGCCTCAAACTGTCTTTATGAAGCTCAGCTGTGCGGAGGACACCTTCGATCACATACTGGACCAGTCCCCTGGAGAGCCACATGCACTGAGCACAACAGTTATAAAGGGGCCATGAGGGAGCTCATATAGGACACATCCTCAGGGCTGATGAGTACACAACAGCCCCACCCAGATCATCCCAGAGGAATGGATAGCACCCCTGGGAGGAGGAAGTCTCTGGCCTGGGCTCCGCAACAGATCAGATTGGCCTGGAAACTATGAATCTATTAAATAACATCTATGAAACTGGGTCAGCATCACATTGGGATCGATGGTCGTAATGATCTACCTCTTGGTATGCAGCCTACTTTAAATTGTCCTTTTCTGCTTCCCTATCTCCCTGCAGACACGATGTTCACTGCCGCCCCAGTCCTCTCTTGGCACCTGATTCCCACTGGGCATATGTGTTCTGGATTCTCTACTCCATGGGGAAGAAGTGCCCATGCCCATGCCAGCTAGCCCCAGGAAGAGTCTGTGCTCTGGACGACCAGGGACAGGGGGGAGATTAGAGAATTTAACATGAACAAGAAGAACAGAAGGTTTAAAACAACAGATGAGTGGGCAAGAGAGAGCTTGTGAGGGAAAGCAGGAGAAGCCAAGCACAAAATGATTCTGTGTATCTGTGGTAGCACAATAGTCCCAGGATGTGAGAGAGACAAGATGGGGAGGGAATAGCTGCTGTTGGACCAACTGCTGGTGGGGAGAGAGACAAGCTTCAAGACGCACAGAGCTCTGTGTCAGGTCTACGGCTCTTTTTCGGGGAGGGGGGAGGTGTGCTAGTGTCTGTGTGTCTCTGTGAGTGTGTGTGTGTCTCTCTCTTTCTCTGTATGTACATGTATGTCTGTTTGGTGTGTATCTGTGTATCTATTAAGTGTGTCTGTGTGCCTCTCTGTGAGTGTGTGTGTGTGTCTCTGGTGGGACTCGACATGCTGAGAACACAGCCGGATAAGGGCATGACCTCATCATGGTCCATCCCCTAGCTCCCCCGCCCCATGTGCTGTCTGCAGCCAAGCCATGTGCTCTTCAGGTCACAACCACATGTATTTTATGAGTCTGTAGCGAGGGCGACACACTCCGGTCACTGAGACAATACTAAGTAACTTGGAGAGCCCTGTCCCTTGTCACTGTCGGGTCAGTTAGCTGTGTCCCCCAGGTGACTGGCACCGGCCATGCCAGGTCCCCTGTATTATCTCTGTGCCCTCATGGGAACTGGCTTTCACTGTGGTCTGCCATCCAGTTCTTAGTGCACAGGCTATGTTCCAAGGCAAGACAGGGCAGTTGTCGGAGGAGTCACAAGCATGGATCCAGGATGAGCATACACCTTGGAACCCCTGAGAGCAGCAGAAGCACTGAGGAGGCTCACGCAACAATTTGGAGAGGAACATGTGGGTGACTCCTCACCATTCCCAGGGCTTCTTCACCTCCTCACAGCCTTATGAGACCCCCAGTTTCCTGAGGGGGAAAGAAAGACAGGTTACTGACGTGGCAGGTGTTCTCTGGATGGCCACACTGACTACTGTAAGGGTGCAAAATAATCAAAGAGTCTTTCACAAGAGCAAGGTAAATTGCAATGGCTGCTAGGTATGCCACTGTCACAGACCGACAGAGAAATCAGTCGTCCCCAGGAATGAAAGAGTCTCCCAATAATAAGGAATCAGCCAAGATCTTGGCACAGTCTCTCTGGTATCTGCCTGTCCCCAAAAGGCTTTTGTCATAGCAGCTGATGGGAAATTTTCTGAATCCCAACAACCCCTTTCTACTAATATCTTTTGCAAATGGAAAATTGCTTCAGTTAACGCCCAGTAGCCCAGCTGCTAAGGGATGAGGCTGCAGTATCTGACCCTTCTCCTGAGACACAAGGTCTGGCCGCAGAGGCAGGATGGATGGACCATTTCTGGAAAGGGCAAGGAAGATCCGGGCACCAACTGGCTGGACATGGCCGGGTATCAAGGCCTTGTCCTGACAAATCCCCCATAAGGAAAGGAAAGGGGAAAAGGTGTCACCTAGGCAATGTTGTGTCCTGACTGAGGGTACAATGTCTGCAAACCACCTGCAATCTCTGAAAGCTTCCTGTGGCCAAGGCAGAAGAAACTCCCCCACCCACGTACCTCAGAGCAGCAGCAGCGGGAGGGAGGCAGGTTCTTCACATCAACCAGCTATGCACAGGTGCCACACATTCCTTCTCAGCATACAGGGGAGACGAGGCAACAGTGCTGCTGCCCATTCTGTCTGTGAGACTCTGCAGCCCACTGAACTGGCATCAGAGGGATGAGCTGAGACTGTGCCACGGAAACTAACCCAGTCTTGCAGACAGGCTCCCATGGGTATGTGTACCAGGCCCTCACCTTGGTAGCCAAAGGAAGAGCAGACCTGACTTCTGACTGCAGACATTCTGACTGAAGATGTTGTGATAGAGCTGCAAAGCTAGCTGGGAACCACAACTCCCATCAGCCCCCTCCCTCCTGGCTAAGAAGGGACTAGCTTTCTAATAAGCCCCCTCCCCATTGCACTTTTTCTTCCCCTTCTCTTAGGGTGACCAGATGTCCCAATTTTATAGGGGCAGTCCTGATTTTGGGGGCTTTTTCTTATATAGGCTCCTATTACCCCCACCACCACCACCCCCATCCCGATTTTCCACACTTGCTGTCTGGTCAGCCTACCTTCTCTTGGGCCATGGCCAAGGGGAAGAAGGTCCTGAACTAGGAAGTGGCCATGCTCTGTTTGGAAGCAGGAGCTGTGGAGATGCACCAGGATCTCTAGACAGAGCTGTGTGTGGAACAGGCTGTGACTGGGGGCAGGTCTCTGTGGGGCTTATGAGGAGCAGCTGGAGCTAGGCAGGGAGCCAGGGCAGAGGGCCCCAATGAAAGACATTGAACCTCACTTATTTGCTTGAATAGAGCCTGGACTGGAGGGACACCCCAGGCACTAGCGCTGAAGGGCCCTGACTCTAGACTGGAAAGCCCCAGGGACACAGACAAGAACCACTGCTACCTGCTCCTCACTTTGAACTGGCCCTGTTAAGCCTCTGCACCTTGAGCATCCGCACCCTGCCTTAGTAAAAAACCTTTCCCTGAGCCCTGGGCCTCAGGGGTTAGTGAAACCCACCAAGGTGAGAGCAGCTGAAGCACCTAACATGGCACTGGACCTAGCATTGGACATGCTACGGGCACCCTGGGGCTTGGGTACAGCATAACCCCAATAATTACACTGCCTTCCGAAGGTGTGAGAACCTCTCTTGAGGCAAACAAGCTAGGGCCCATCTGGAGGCCAGATTGGCTCCTATAAATGCTACTGATGGAGTGGGTGGGAAGCCAGACTTCACCACGCTCACTCAGTCACAGTGTTGGTAAAAGGGAACACGCTATACCCACAGCACAAGTGTATCACACGAGCCAGCACAGCAAGGAGAGCGATAGGAATGCCTAGACAGACCGAATTAACCCTGAGGAGACTGTGCTCATGTGAGACGGCTCGCTAGGTGAGGGTCACCCATGTGTGTGAATCAGGACCAGGGAACACACACAGTGCTGGAAATGACTGAGTAGACTGGCCCTAGGATGCTGCCTGTCTACTCAGTATCAATGTGTGCAAGGTGTGCACCCCCATCTAGGGTTGCCAGGTGTCCAGTTTTTGATGGAACGCCCGGTCGAAAAGGGACCCTGGCATCTCTGGTCAGCCCGGCTGACTCAGCCATTAAAAGTGCAGCAGGGCTGCCGTGGCTCCACGCAGCTCCCGAAAGTGGCCAGTGTGTCCAGCTCCTAGGCACAGGGGTGGCCACAGAGGTTCCATGTGCTGCCCCTATCCTGAGTGTTGGCTCTGCAGCTCCTATTAGCTGTGGCCAATGGAAGCTGTGGGGGCAGCACCTGCGGGCAGCACACAGAGCCCTCTGGAAGGAGCAGCAGCAGGCCTGGGGGCTGGACGAGCGCGCGTGTCCCCGGCAGGAGCAGTGAGCCCGGGCGGCGGCAGCGGCGCAGTCCGGGGGAGAAAGTGCGGGGGGGGGGGGGAGCAGCAAGGGCGGCTCATGCCGCAGGACCCCGCGCTGCCGCCAGCTGCTGGGGGAGGAGCGCCGGCTGGGCTGGGGGGGGGGCCGGCTGGGCTTCCCCCCCCCCAGCCGCTGTCAGCTGGGGGGGGAGTGCCGGCTGGGCTGGGGGGGGCCCCGGCTGGGCTGGGGGTCCTCCCAGCCGCTGTCAGCTGGGGGGGGGGGGGAAGTGCCAGCTGGGCTGGGGGGGCCCCCAAACGATCAGAGTAGGGGGCCCCCAAATTTCTGTCGCCGGCCCTGTCTGGGGCGGAGGAGTAGGGCTTCAAGCCTATGAAGTAGCATGGTCAGCTGCCTATGTTGCCTCTGCTGAAATGCTGAGTGCAGGGCAGGGAGAGGGTTGACAGAACCCTAATCTGTCTGTGCTCAAAAGGGTGACACTGTCTGTGACGTCCCAGGCCCACTGCCTGGCTATACCCTGCTGTTGGTGTAACCCACACACCTTCTGGGTGTGGTGCTCTGTCCCACCCAGTGACACTGAGACCACTTAGAGAAAAGATAAAATGAGTCTGCTCTACAGCCTTTGCTAACAGGCTGGTGGCTTTTAGCTCATGGGTAGAGGCTTATGCACTAAGCTCCAAAAGTCCGAGGTTCAATATCAACCAGGGTCTGTTGATGCTACATTGGCACCTTTCTGGCTCATAAAAAAAGACAGGAAGGGTGGGTGGTTTGTGTTTAGCCTGGGACTAATCAGGCTTATCACCAGGGCCGGTGACAGGGGGGGTACAACGGGTACAGCTGTACTGGGCCCCGGACTTCAGGGGGGGCCCCCTGAAGTCCGGGGCCGGTACTCAGCTGTACCCGCTTGTCGCCCGGGGCTGTGAGCGAGGCGTGGCTCGGGCAGCCGCTGCAGCGCTCACCAGCCCCCTCCCCCGGCACCCAGCAGCCTCCCCCGCCCCCCTTTGCTTCTTCCGGCTGGCCACGCGGCCGCAGCGCATGCGGGGGTTGGGGCCCGCGGGAGGTAGGAGACCGGCGGAGGGGGGGGGGGGGGGCCCTCGGGCGGCGGGAGATCGGCCTGCGGGGGGCCGTGGGTGGCGAGAGACTGGCGGGGGGGGGCCTGCAGGTGGCGGGAGATCGGCCCGGGGGGGCCCGCGGGCAGCGAGAGACTGGTGTGGGGGGGGGGGCATGGGCGGCAGGAGATCGGCTGGGGGGGGCAGCGGGAGATCGGCCGGGGGCCGCGGGCGGCGAGAGACTGGCGGGGGGGGGCCCGCGGGCGGCGGGAGATCGGTCCGGGGGGGGCCGCGGGCGGCGAGAGACTGGCGGGGGGGGAGGCCGCGGATGGCGGGAGACTGGCGGGGGGGGGCCGCGGGCAGCGGGAGATCGGTCCGGGGGGGGCCGCGGGTGGCGGGAGACTGGCGGGGGGGCCACGGGCGGCGAGAGACTGGCGGGGGGGCCCGCGGGTGGCGGGAGACTGGCGGGGGGGCCCCGCGGATGGCGGGAGACTGGCGGGGGGGCCCCGCGGATGGCGGGAGACTGGCGGGGGGGGGCACGGGCGGCGGGAGATCGGTCCGGGGGGGGCCGTGGGCGGCGAGAGACTGGCCGGGGGGGAGAGGGGGGGCTGCGGGCGGCGGGAGACTGGCGGGGGGGGCCACGGGTGGCGGGAGACCGGGAGGGGCCCCCCGGGCGGTGGGAGACGGGGGGGGCCCCGCGGGCGGTGGGAGACCGGGGGGGGGGGGCGTACGATCTGCCGTACGGGGCCCCAAAATTCCTGTCGCCGGCCCTGCTTATCACAGCTATGTTTGTTGAGTTCTTCTTGGATTGGGGGCTCTTATCCCTTAACTGACAGGCTGGGGATTAATCTTGAACAAATAGACCTTTTCTCTCTACTGTTTCTAAGGTGTTTGAGTTAAATAAATGTTCATAAAACTGAACAAAGTAAAGAGGGTTTTAAACAGACTGACTAAAACTCCCCATCCATCCTGAATGCACAAGCTCTACTCCTTCAGTCCCTGTGACATTGGAAACCCACCGGGTCTCCAGACATCCATAGAGTCTTACACAAAAAACAGAAACCGTTTCTAATGTTAATATAAATGGAGGGGAAAATCACTTTCTGTTTGAATTCCCCTTCTAGGTCCTCTTTAAAGCAGCCAAGAAGGGCACGAACTCCTTTTGGTTTTCATTAATGGAGGAGAGTCTTTAACAAATGCCTGTCATGGAAGCACCCATGATAAGGGAACATGAGCCTGCAGAGAAGCACACTGAACAAAGGTGTAATTGCTGGAGGCACCTTTGGAAACACATCACTGACTGAGGAACCCTTAACAAAGACAGCCTTACAAAAGCCAGCGTCAAACTGGATTAAAATAGTGAGAGCAGCGCTTTTAATTCAAAATGACTTTTTGACCAATTTTTTTTTAAATCGAAAGAGAAATTTCTGCATAAGGGTCCGTTTTCAAGAAAATTTTGCTGGTTGTCTGTCACAAAAACAAAGCTGAAAATGTTCATCCTGTCTGATAAAAATGTTGGAGAAAATTCTCAACACAAAGCAATTTTTTCCCCTAGGAAAAACGTTCATGTAAACAAACCCACCCATTTCCTGAGCAGCTCTATTGAAATAGTCTAGGGCACATGAAAGTGCCTAATTTCGTTGTTCATCCCAGTAACACTGCACAACCAATCTTATTCCTCTTCCTGAGGACAAAACAAGCCTGCTTCAACATTTCCAGTTGCTGCTGCTTGTGACCCATGCAAGTGCGGGCCCAGTATAAAGAAAAAGATGGCTTTTGGTTTTACCCTTGCCTAACTGGAAAGTGCATCAAATGATTTTGCTTGTCTTTCCCATAAAATGTCAACTTTGGGCTGAGACCAAGCAGGGGAAATTTCAGCCTAATGGAATTTGTTTGATAAAGTCTGAAATTGGAACAGAGTGGAGGTGTATAGCCTTACTCCTGGAGAAAGCTACAATAAAACACAGGCCAAGTTTTTCCATCAAATGCTTGAATTACAAAAACATTAGAACAAAAAGTGAAAAACCATCACTTCCCCAAAAGGCTCCTAACTCAGAAATGCCTTTCCAATTACCCTGGAACTCTCCACACCCCAATGTGTTTGCTGGGCACAGAGCATGCAAGAAAGTGTTAGATGGATGGAAAAGGAAGGGAAGGAGAGGTCAAGACTAGGCCAATAGGGAAAGTGGCCATCAAGGAGCCAAGCCAGTAGAGGGATTGCTGGAGAAGAGCTGACTGCTGGTCCAGGCTTGGATATCACCATCTTGCTTACCCCATTGGCCTACTTCACCTACCCCATTGGCCTACTTCACCTGATTCACTGCCCAGCAATGTGACACTTCCCCTCGGGGAATGACAGCCTCTCCTCCCCCCCCCCCCCCCGCACTCCCGATACCTGAGTGATGATCATGGTACCCAACCTGGGAAAGAGAGCTGGAGGGGGAATTACAAGGGCTTGCAGGGCTCTTTATGCAGAAATCCCAGATGGGAGCCAGGTTTGTGACCCCAGCTTTGCTGTGCATTACTCACTGTCTATAAACACTTTTACTGTGGCTTTGTTTCACCCTGGTATTCAACAGCCTTAACCATGAGACCATCTTTGCTCTTCCTGCAGTCTCCTCCCTTATTCTCTACACCCCTTCCTCCTACTGCAACAGATGAGGCAGGGGTTCCACAGAGAGTTGCACAACCCTGATTCACTCCTGGAGCAGGGCCATCCCGTGCAATGAAAGAGGTAGGGCTCCTGTGAGAAAATTAGTATTTTATCTTGCAATTAAAGACTGTGTCATAATGTAGACATAGACAGGCCAAGTTAAGGTTCCACAGGCAACCTTCAGTCTGGTATTTCCTAACTTTTGAGTGCTTGGTTTTGCAATCTTACCAATCTAACAACATTGGGGGGGGGGGGGGGTTATGTATATTTGTTAGGTTTTAAAAAATCCAAACTGACAAAACAGAAATCCGCTCATGTGGCACTGTATTGATTCCCATGTGGGACATCAGCAGGGTTGTAACCTTTAAGTTTAGATGCATCACCCAGACCTCTGTTCTCATGCTCATGGAGTGACTAATGTCAATAGAAAGCTGTTATCTTCCGTGTGGGCCAGCACTAGAGGGGGATAGGACACACTTTGCCAGTGGGTTTCAGAGATATTTGCACAGAGGAACCGTAGCAGACAGGAAACCTGGGCTTTAGTCCACATTCTGAGAGCAACATATTCTAAAGGTGATGAACTCTCTGCTCCTGCTTCCCTGCCCAAGTGTGAGAAGTCCTGACTCGGGTCCCTCCAGCCTGTCCTGTCCCAGTCTGAGTCCCAGTTTCCCCCTCTCCCATCCTTCTTCAGCTCCACATCTCAGGCCCAGACTTGCACTTGTTTCCATATCCCCATCCCCCATTCTCCCTTGCCCTTTGGTCCGGTCTCACCCCACACCAATCTGCTCTCCCACCTTCAGCTGCACTCTCTGGTCAAGCTGCTTCCTTCTTCTCCACCCAGTCTCACTGCCTGGGGACAGGGGAACACTGAGGGCCCAGGACAGACAGTCCCCCTGTTCTCAATTCCGATTAGGGTGACCAGATGTCCTGATTTTATAGGGACAGTCCTCATTTTTGGGTCTTTTTGTTCTGTCATGGAGTCCCCGGGGCGATGGTCTGGAACTGCTCCCTACGAAGCCAGTCAGGACTCCGGGGGGAAGCTTCCTCTCTGTGAACAGCCTGTCTCCAGGGCTAGGAGCTTCACAGCGTACAGCTTCCACCTTCCTGGGTCTGACCTCAGAGCATTCAGCACCTTCTGCCTCCCCATGCGCTTCCCCCAGCGAGCCCGCCCAGGCGGGGTCCTGGGGAAGCTAGGGGGTCCTGCACCCCAACTCCACAGTCAGACGTGACTCTCAGCCAGACAGTAAAACAGAGGTTTATTAGAGGACATGAACATGATCTAAAACAGAGCTTGTAGGTAGAGCTAACTGGACCCTTCCGCTGGATCCATTTGGGGGGCCAAAGAGCCAGGAAGCCTGCCTGGAGCTCTGTGCCTGCTCCCAGCCACTCTCCTTCTAGCCCCTCCTCTGCTTTTCCTTTGTCTCTTTCCCGGGCCCCGAGGTACCACCTGACCTTCCTCCCCCACCTGGGGTCAAGTTACAGTCTTAGATATGGACATCCCCACACAACAGTCAGAGGAAACATTAAGAGCATTCCCATTCCGTCACAGGTTCCTATTCCTCCAACCCCTGTCCCAATTGTTCACACTTGCTGTCTGGTCACCCTTATTCCTGTGCCCCACACCACAGTGCCTTTGGAGGACAATGACAGGGAAAGTCCTGCTCAACCCCCACAGCCAGGGTTGGAGCACACACATCTTTCTGTGGGGACACACAGGGGCACTGTCAGTCTGAGCTGTGAGGGGCTGGAGAATGCTCAGGGCAGAGGGAATCCACTGCTGCAGTCTAACAAGACACTACTGAGCATGTGCAGACAAATTTCCAGAGGCTGTTAACTCGGCCCAATTTGGATAGGTTTTCCTGGGGATGGCAAAAGGCTCCTCCCTGACACCAGGGCAACCCTACCCTGCTGCCAAGTTACAAGGCCCTGCTTCAATGCAAGAAGGCACTACAAGGTAAGATTCTTTTCAACATGAGCGAAATCTCACTCTGACAAACGTTTGGAATTTTCCATAAAGATTCAGCCTGAGGCAAACTGATGTGGAAAAGTTCAGCCTGAATGTTATGAGCAGGATAGGGTTATAAATAACAGAGAACAAGGTCTCATATTGGGAAATGTCAGGTAGTCTTAACTAGAGGTCATCATTCAAAATTTGCTAATTTTTTGGTCTCACTGATGTACTGTGGCAGGGAGTTCCGTAGGTTCAGTATCTGCTGGATAGCACAGGATTCCCTGCTGACAGTGTCCATTAGGCTGTGTGGCAAATCACTCCCACAATATTGATGGGTCCTGCGCTTTCTCTTCTTGTGGGGGAATTCAGGGAGCCTTTTTCTTGCCTCTGAACAGGGTATTAACTGTCCCACAAGTATCCTAGAGGGGAGAAGGGGAGAGGGAGGGACCCAGGCCCGCCCTCTACTCCGGGTCCCAGCCCAGGGGCCCTGAGGATAGCGGTAAACCACTGGGATTAGCTACTCCTTCCCCTGGACTACTTCCCTCTCCTACTCTTCAGCTTGTGGGGGGCTTCCTGCCCTCTCTCTACACAAGCCAGGTGTTCCTTTACTTAAGGTCTGGGTCTTTCTTAGCTCACCACAGCACTTCTTCAAACTCTCTCTGCTCCGACTTCTCCAAACTGCTCTCTGCTCCAACGCCTCCAAACTGCTCTCTGCTCCAACGCCTCCAAACTCCTTCCAAACACCCACACCTGTCTGCCTGAGGCAGGGGTTTTTATTAAGGCCTTAACTGACAGCAGGTGCTCCTAATTAACCTGCTGCCTGCTTCCCTAGTCTACAGGGAGCCACGCCCTAATGAACCTGGAGCTGATATATCTCCCCTCAAACACTCTGCCACAGCTCCCTGGCCTTCCTCTATCACATATCCTCCCCCCTTGCTCAACACCATGGGGTTGAGCTACTTGGGACAAGAGACAGTGTTGTCATGACAGGCCATCCGCATTGCCATGTTGGCTTCCGGCCCTATGTTGTATGCGGAAGTTAAAAGGTTGCAGGGAAAGAAACCATCTCGTCACCCTTGCATTCTTCTCCTTGTTTCTGTGCATCCACTGGAGCGGGACATGGTCTGTTACAAGGGTAAACCGCCGCCCCAGTAGGTAGTAGCGGAGAGTCTCCATAGCCCATTTTACCGCTAGACATTCCTTTTCAACGACAGCATACTTTTGTTCCCGGGGGAGTAGTTTCCGGCTGAGGTACAAGATTGGGTGTTTCTCCTCCCCTACCATCTGTGAAAGGACAGCTCCTAGCCCTATTTCTGAGGCATCTGTTTGTAGGACAAATTCCTTCTCGAAGTCTGGGGCAGTGAGTACTGGATGACAGCAAAGGGCTGTCCTTAAATCTGTGAATGCTCCCTCTGCCGCATCAGTCCACTTTACTATCTCGGGTCCCCGAGCCTTTATCAGGTCCGTCAATGGACCTGCTCTTGTGGCCAAATGAGGGATGAGTCTCCTATAGTATCCCACTAACCCCAGAAATGCTCTGACCTGCTTTTTGCGGACTGGCCAAGGCCAATCTTGTATTGCCTCTACTTTGTTCATTTGGGGTTTTACCAAGCCTCTTCCTACTACATACCCGAGATATCTGGCCTCAGCTAGTCCTATCACACACTTGAGGGGGTTAGCAGTGAGGCCGGCCATTCGCAGGGTGTCTAGTACCGCCTCTACTTTTCCGAGGTGCGTTTCCCAGTCAGGGCTATGGATGACTATGTCATCTAAATAGGCGGCAGCATACCTGGCGTGGGGTCGCAGCAATTTGTCCATAAGTCTCTGGAAAGTAGCTGTGGCCCCATGGAGTCCGAAAGGAAGGACAGTATATTGGAACAGACCATCAGGTGTAGAGAAAGCAGTCTTCTCCTTAGCGTTCTTGGCCAGGGGAATTTGCCAATATCCTTTAGTTAGGTCCAGAGTGGTTAGATATTGGGCTTTGCCTAACTGATCGACTAGCTCGTCAACACGTGGTATCGGATAGGCATCAAATTGGATACTTCATTCAACTTCCGGAAGTCGTTGCAAAACCTCACGGTACCATCGGGCTTGGGTACTAAGACAATAGGGCTGGACCATTGGCTGTGGGATTCTTCAATAACCCCAAGTTCCAGCATCTTCTTCACTTCTGTCCTTATTTCTTCTCTTTTAGCTTCTGGTATCCGGTATGGTCTTATTGTCACCCTTGCTCCAGGTCTGGTAATGATATGATGTTGGACCAGTGTCGTACGGCCTGGCTTTGTACAGAACACGTCTTGGTTCCGTTGGATCATATCCATGATTTCTGTACGTAGTTCTGGGGCTAACTCGGGGGATATCCTCACCTGCCCCTGTGGGTTGTCCATCTGGGGTGGAGCTTTCTGAATTACCAGGCATGTCTCTCGGTCACGCCAGGGCTTCAGTAAATTTACATGGTAGATCTGTTCTGGTCTTCGGCGATCTGGTTGTCTGACTTTATAGTTCACTTCTCCAATGGCTTCCACTATCTCATATGGCCCTTGCCAGCTGGCCAGGAGTTTGCTTTCTGCTGTCGGCACTAGCACCATCACCCGTTCTCCTGGCTGAAACCTCTGTACTTTTGCTCGACGATTGTAATATGTCCGCTGGGTCTCTTCTGCTTTTTCCAAATGTTCTCGTACTATAGGGGTTATTCGAGCTATTCGTTCTCTCATCTGTGTCACGTGCTCAATGACATTCTTTCCAGGGTTGGGTTGTTCTTCCCAGTCCTCTTTGGCAATATCTAATATTCCACGTGGGTGGCGTCCGTATAGTAGCTCAAAAGGAGAGAAACCAGTGGACGCCTGGGGAACTTCTCGTATTGCAAACATCAGGTATGGTAGAAGGGAATCCCAATCTTTTCCATCCTGTGCTACCACTTTCCGAATCATATTCTTAAGGGTGCAGTTAAACCTCTCAACCAGGCCATCTGTTTGAGGATGGTAGACTGAGGTCCGTATGGCATGAATGCGAAGCAGGGTACATAAGTCCTTCATTAATTTCAACATGAAAGGGGTTCCTTGATCAGTCAGGATCTCCTTGGGGATGCCCACTCTGGCAAAAACCTGGAGTAGTTCTTTTGCTATTGCCTTGGATGTGGGGTTTCTTAAAGGAATGGCCTCTGGATACTGTGTGGCATAGTCAAGGATGACTAGTACATGTCGAGAATCAGAGAGGTAGCCATGTTAGTCTGGAATAGCAGAGGTAACAAAGAGTCCTGTGGCACCTTAAAGACTAACTATAAAGCTTTCGTGCGCTAATACCCACTTCGTCCACTGCTTGCATCTGACGAAGTGGGTATTAGCCCACGAAAGCTTATGCTTCAAAACTTTATAGTTAGTCTTTAAGGTGCCACAGGACTCTTTGTTACCTCTAGTACATGTCGGTGGCCCCGTGCTGATTTTTCCAGAGGGCCCACTAGGTCCATGGCTATCCTTTCAAAAGGGACTTCAATAATAGGCAAAGGTACTAATGGGGCCCGCAAAGTGAGGTCGGGGACTATGCAACTGACATTCTGGGCAGGAGGTACAATAGTGTTGGACCTCTGCACGTATTCCTGGCCAATAAAATCTTCTTAGGACTCTATCAAGTGTCTTGTCTACTCCTAGATGTCCCCCAAATAAATGACTGTGAGCTAACCCCAGTACTGCCCTTGTGTGTTTCCGCGGGACTAAGACCTGCTCTACTTCTTCCCCTCGTATTTGCACTATACAGTACAAAAGATCACATTTGATCACATAATATGGCCTCGGGCCTTTGGTCTTTCCTTCCACAGGCACGCCATTTACTTCCACTACCTCCTCTCTCACATTCGTATACAGGGGGTCATTGGCTTGGTCCTGCCCGAAATTCTCCCGTGCGGTACCCATCTGACCTAACTCCACAGGACCTATTTCCACTCCATCCCTTTGGTTGTCCCTACTTGGGCTAGGAGCTGCCTCTGAGTCCTCAGTGGCCTGAACTGTCTCCTGGCCTTCTGAACGGGTTCGCTTACCCGCAAGGGAGGTTTTCTGGTTTTTCACTAGAATCCTGGTCCCTAGTCTTTTATCTGCCCTCTTTTCCCGCCTAGACTTTCGGGATTTTCCAGGGGATGAAAATAGCTCTGGGGCAAATTCAGCAAAAGTTGGGGTGAGGCTATCTGTAGGTGCCTCCGGCTCAACCTGGGGGGTGCTACCCTCCTCTGGCTCTACTGGGAGGAGTAAACTCTCAAATCCGGGGAAGTCCCTACCAATTAATACCGGGTAGGGGAGCTTGGGGACCACCCCTGCAGCTACCCTGGTAGTCTTCCCCTGGATCTCAATCCATACTGGGATTGTGGGGTAAAAATTTACAGTGCCATGGACGCCTGTGTTTTTGGCCCGGGTTAGTTGGTCTTGTCCCACCAACTTCCCTGAGACCAGCGTGACCACACTCCCGGAATCTACTAATGCTGTGGTCACAATACCGTTCATTTTTACCGACCTTGTATACCCATGTGGGGTCATTGCGACCCCTACCAGGCCTAGTAGGCCACATTGTTCCCCATGATCCCCCAGATTGCACTGCATAGGCTCTTCCCTGTTGGGGCATTGGGCTGCTATATGCCCCCACTCTCCACACTCATAACACCGACCCCTTATCCCAGTTGCTGCCTTCGGCCTGGGGTTATTTGGTCGGCCTCCCAAACCCCCTCTTTCCAACCCCCCAGGTCCTGTCTTGGCCTCGGCCCAGTCCTCGGTATCTTTCCTCCCGGTTATGGTTCTTCTATAGTTCTCAACAATTCGGGGCCTTGGTTTTGGGGCTGGCTTCCTGGTTTGTCGTGTCTCACCCCCTGGGGTTTGGAACAGTTCCCAGGATGCCAGCTGTCTTTCCACGAGAGAGACCAACTCATCATAAGTGGAGGGGTCATTCTTGCCAACCCAAACCCGGAGACCCTCTCATATACTGGTCCAGTACCAGCAGCTCCATCATTTTTTCAGAACTGAGAGCCTCAGGGCACAGCCATTTCCGGGTCAGGTGGAACAGGTCAAACAATTGTGATCGGGGTGTCTTCTCCTCAGTATACTGCCATTCATGGAACCTCTGGGCTCGCAATGCCGTCGTTACTCCATATCTGGCCAGGATTTCTGCCTTCAGTTGGGGGTAATCTGCCGCAGTTTCTGCGGCCATATCATAGTATACCTTCTGGGCCTCTCCACACAGGAACGGGGCAAGGATACCAGACCACTGGTTTCAGGGCTAGGTCTCCCGCAGGGCTGCTCTCTCAAAAGCCAGGAGGTATGCCTCCACATCATCCTCCTTGGTCATTTTCTGCAGACAGTAGCTGGCCCGTATGGTCTGCGTCCCTTCATACCCGCGGCTCCTCTCTGTAAGGGCCTTTACCTGATTCATTAGTTCCTGCAGCAGGGCTCGGTCCTGGGCAGCCTGAGTCATCAATAGACGATTAGTCTCTTGCTGCACCCGAGTTGCCTCCTGTTGGGCAGTTGCTTGGACCCGGGGAGCCTCCTGCTGAGCTGCAGTGGCTTGTATTAGGGCCTTGACCACGTCATTCATCTTAGGAACAGGAAGGTTTTGGCTAACCCTGGTTTAAGTCCCCAGCGCATTGATCCCACCTCTGACACCACGTGTGGCAAATTACTCCCACGATATTGATGGGTCCTGCACTTTCTCTTCTTGTGGGGGAATTCAGGGAGCCTTTTTCTTGCCTCTGAACAGGTTATTAACTGTCCCACAAGTATCCTAGAGGGGAGAAGGGGAGAGGGAGGGACCCGGGCCCGCCCTCTACTCCGGGTCCCAGCCCAGGGACCCTGAGGATAGCAGTAAACCACTGGGATTAGCTACTCCTTCCCCTGGACTACTTCCCTCTCCTACTCTTCAGCTTGTGGGGGGCTTCCTGCCCTCTCTCTACATAAGCCAGGTGTTCTTTTACTTAAGGTCTGGGTCTTTCTTAGCTCACTACAGCACTTCTTCAAACTCTCTCTGCTCCAACTTCTCCAAACTGCTCTCTGCTCCAACTTCTCCAAACTGCTCTCTGCTCCAACGCCTCCAAACTGCTCTCTGCTCCAATGCCTCCAAACTCCTTCCAAACACCCACACCTGTCTGCCTGAGGCAGGGGTTTTTATTAAGGCCTTAACTGACAGCAGGTGCTCCTAATTAACCTGCTGCCTGCTTCCCTAGTCTACAGGGAGCCACGCCCTAATGAACCTGGAGCTGATATATCTCCCCTCAAACACTCTGCCACAGCTCCCTGGCCTTCCTCTATCACAGCTGTCTTTCAGTTTCATTGAACCCCTGCTTGGTTTTATGTTCTGCAAAGAGGGCCCATGCTTTATCTAGAACTGTACAGGTTTAACCTTGCTTCATGAACCGGCGCTGAACCCAGTTTCTCATTGTCTGAACTTGCTGCTAATGGGTGTTCAGCACCAGCTCCACCGTTCCACTGCCAACCCCCAGTGGCTCATTATTTACCACCAAAAAGGCCGCTTTCTGTCACACATGCGGTGAAGCACACACACAGGCTTCCTGCGTCCATCACTTTCAAGCACGCGCTTGCACAATCCCCCTGCTGTGAGTCACACACACACACACACACACACACAAAGTCTTTGGCTCGCAACCCTCTCTTCTACACACACCTGGTGCAATGCACCCCCTTGCTCCCCACCCCCTCCCTGGCCAGTGTCTGCCAGGCCTCCTCCCCACCCCTGCCACGGGTGCTCTGATACTTGCCCCTGTTCAGGGGCGTTGAAGAAGAGGAGGCGGGGGGGGGCTCCCAGAGCCTGTGACCTGCACTGATGGCGCTGACCTTCCAGCAGTTCCAATTAGCAGCCCTCTGAGTCCTGCCTGCCACTCCAATGCTGGGAACATCACAGCCCTGGCTGGGCCATTTGGAGAAGGCGATGAGGTGATAGCTATGTCTCTAACAAGGCCTCCTCCAGAGATGACAGCCCTTGCCAAGCCCGCAGGGCTCACTGAGTGTGTGTGGCCAGAGAGCCTTAGTCCTGCCCCCTTACCAACAACTCGCAGCACAGCCCCCGCCAGGCGCAGCCCCACCGGCACAGTTTACAAACAACTCCGGAAAGACGGGAGCCGGTGCAGCTGCTCAGTGAGCGGGGGCTGCTTTGTGTGTGTGTTCGGTGGGGGGAGGAGAGGGGTCCTATAGCTGCTCAGTCCTGCCCTCCACCCCAGCAGGGGGCACTGTACCTGCCCGTTTCCTTGCAGCAGCATTGGCTGTGCAGGAGGAGAACCCTGTGGGTTTGGAGCTCTGCCCTGTGCTCGCTGACATGACTCGCTGTACCCTAGGTACCAGCAGCTGGTTTAGCGACCAAGCGATGTTGTGGGGCTCAAGTAACCAATGTGCAGGTTGTGGGTCAGGTCTCTCTCCACATCCTTGGGCCCGAACGCACCAGAGCCGGGCAGCTGAGTAACTAACTGTGCTGGGCTGCGTTTGCCCCATCACCGCCTGAGGGGCGCCCTCTTCCTCCCTCCCTCCCCCCCTCCCCCGTTAATATCCTGGCAATTTCAACAAGCCAGAGACGCTGCCAGGGGAGGGGGGCGAAAGCTGCAAATTAGGAGCGAGATGGGCTCCCGGCCCCTTAAACGGCTCAGCAGCCTGTGCCCCCGAGAGAAAGCCATTTGCCATTTCCATTGAAACCCTGTGCATGTCAGATGTACAGCTCCTGAGGGTGCAGCAATAGTCTAGCAGAGCCAGTGCACTCCGCGGGCGGAGAGAGTCATGTGAAAAATGCTCTCATTCCCTCTTAAGATGCTTGGAAGCAGCCCGAGGGCTTTAGCACTGTGCCGCTTTGGTTTAAGTTTCTCTAATGAGGTTTGCCTTCTATTACTGTCAGAGAACATTTTTCATTGTTGAAGCCACTGTAAATGCAAAGCCTTAAAAATGAGTTTCCATTTCAGATCTGACAGCTCAGCTGCTAATGTAAAATAGAGAAAAACCACAGATCCGGCTGCCTTTTAGTGCAATTAGCCCTCCAAATGGAGCAATTTACATTGGCACACTTGTGTATCTACCCGCAGAAAAAAACTCATTACTTAAGCTCAGACCTTTATGAACAGGAATGAGAAAAACAGCAAAAACACACAAGGGACCAGGTCTCTGAGATACACATTCCCCTTCCAGGGCTGCTGCTGGGTGTGTGTGTGTGTGTGTGTGTGTGTGTGTGTGTGTGTGTGTGTGTGTGTGTGTGTGTGTGTGTGTGTGTGTGTGTGTGTGCAGTGCTTTGTGCACCCTGGCTATGCTGTGCATTTGTGAGTATATGAGTGCGTATTTACTGGTGTGTGTGTGTGTCTGTGTGTGTGCATGCTGTGGATTTGTCAAGCGGGAGGGGGTTTACCAGTATGTGGTGTGTTTGTCAGCATGTGTCTACCAATAGGTTGTTAGTTGGGGGAGGGTGTGTATTTGCCAGCCTGCTGTGCATTTGTAGGGGGGTTGCTGGTGTGTTTGTTGCTTGGCAGCATAGATGTTCCCTCTGTGCTGGTCAGTGTGGTGTGTCTGCTGGTATGTCGTGCACTGTCAAGGGTGTGTGCTGCTGTGTGCATTTGTCAGTGTATCTGAGTTTAAATGTTCCCAGTGCCAAATGTTCAGCCATTCTTCATCTGCCACAAGTGTTTACAAATTAGAGTAGCTCATCAATTTTTTATTTCCTCCTGCAAGTTGCAGGCAGCCCAAACAGGTCCCTGGAACTCCCAGCCCATTTTCCTATCCGCCACCTGCATGCAGAATTGGGACTGCGGATGGCTCCATGGGAAACAAGGGGAAACCACAGAATTACATTCCTGGAGGATCTGCTCTCTTGTGTCACAGCCTGCCTTTGTAGCCCCCTCTCTACTGTGTCCATTCAGTGCCTGCATCTTTAATAGACACCCAAGGCCACGCCGCCCTGAGCCCACTTTCCTGGCTGCGCTCAGAATGAGATATGGTTTTCCTGGGCTTCAGAGCTCTGATTCACACACACACAGTTATCTCCCTCCCCCCCCCCCCCGTCCCTGCCCCTCCTGCTAATGAGGTCAGCACAGCTCTGTCCAGGCGGGCTGCACTCCCTATCTTCCAGAGATGCTCTGAGAGGACAGACCCTGAAATATAATCCAGTCAAAGAGAATGCTAATGATACCTTGGAGCACTTATTAACACTATTTACAGGGACAAACTCATGCTGCCCATGGCACACGAACCAAATAGGGAATGGACAAAGAAGCGGGTTACCGGAGCGGACACAGAGGATTGGGGTGCTTTGTTACAGGGACAGGCGCAGACAGGGCTGGGTGGGTTTGAAGCCAGTTCAGTCAGACCCTGCAGAGTGGTTTTAAGCTGGTCGGCACCTCTGATTCCAGCCCCTGATACAGCCCCCCAACCCCACCTCAGCCTTGAAATACCCCCCTCCCCATGCCCTGTCAGCCTTCCTCTCCTCCCTTGGCAGGCTGTATGGTGCCTGGCTGGGAGATGTGGGGTACCCTGGGGAGAAGCTATGGTTCTGTCACCCGGCTCTCCTTGCAGGCAGCTGTCTACCTGGGGAATATAAGCGCCCCATGGAAATCAGCAGCATCCTAGGTTTGCTGTGACAAGGGAAAGGCCTGGTCAGACAGCAGCTGGTCAGGGGTCACAGCGGAAGGCTGTGGAGAGGGGGCTCCAAGGACAGCCCCTCGCTGAACCAATGTGAGTCCCCTCCTGAGTGCCACTGATCCGGGCCATGGGAAACACAACAGCATCAAGCTAGCAGGGACCAGGAGGGCTGTGTGTGCCTGCAATCCAAATCAACCCTAATCACAGCCATGGGCAGCGCCCAGGTCGTCCAGCATGGGGCACTCAGAGCACCAGAGACCTCAGCAATGCATGCGCTGGGGACACAGAGAGGAGATAGATGGAGGGGGAGATGCTGCTATGACGAGTGAGGCCACGAGAACAGAGTGGGATATGCGATCAGAGCAGAGCCGGCTCTGGCTTTTTTGATGCCCCACAAATGAAGAGCGCAACTGCCCATCCCCCAAAAAAGAGCGGCCGGAATGTGCCTCCCCAAGAACAGCCGGAATGCCACCCCTTAAAATGTGCCGCCCCAAGCATGTGCTTCCTCTGCTGG
Organism: Sternotherus odoratus; assembly: GCA_032164245.1. NCBI lineage: Eukaryota > Metazoa > Chordata > Testudines > Kinosternidae > Sternotherus > Sternotherus odoratus. The sequence goes on from JAVMKO010000008.1 coordinate 33,941,492, forward strand.
TGCCTGGAGCCAGCCCTGGCTAGGAGCTGGGACCCTAGACACTGAGAACCAGGAGACACAGATTGGGGTTTACACAGCCCAGGAGATGATGGACAGTCACTGGCATTGCTGAGCTGAGCCCAAGCATCTGTGGGTGCCTAGCTGTTTGGTGGCACTGCCGATTGCACAGAGACATGTACCTCCCCATGGGTAAAGGCCTCCAGGCAGCAAAGCCATCCATGGGGGGAGGAGGGGATGAAATAACTGTGGGTCCCAGCCCAGGGCAGACACAGTTGGCTGCCCCAGCAAGCCCGCCCGGGGGGGCTCCTGGGGGAGCCAGAGGGTCCTGCACCCCAAATCCACAGTCAAACGTGACTCTCAGCCAGCCAGTAAAACAGAGGTTTATTCGTCGACAGGTACATGGTTTAACACTGAGCTTGTAGGTACCCGAACCCCTCCACTCAGGGCCGGCGACAGAAATTTTGGGGCCCCCTACTTGTGAGCATTTGGGGCCCCCCCTCAGCATTTGGGCCCCCCTCAGCGTTTGGGGGCCCCCCGCCTCCCCCTCCCCCCACGCAAAGGGCTGGAGCCCCCTCCGCCCCTCCCCCCGCGCAAAGGGCTGGAGCCCCCTTTCCCCCCTCCCCCTGCGCAAAGGGCTGGAGCCCCCTCCCCCCCCCACGCAAAGGGCTGGAGCCCCCTCCCCCCCCCCCCGCGCAAAGGGCTGGCCCGGCTTTTTCACGTGGGCGGGGGAGTCGCATGCAGCCGGGGAGCGGGAGCGGCGCGCCCGGCCACTCAGCTGAAGCCGCCGGCATGAAGGGTAGCAGGAAGCTACCAGGAAGCGGATCGCGGCGCCGGACACAGCCGCGGAAAGAGCGGCCAGCGTGGATAACCAAGGGTAGAGCTGTACCGGTCTCCCGACTTCAGGGCCCCCCCCCTGAAGTCGGGGGCCCGGTACAGCTCTACCCGTTGTACCACCCTGTCGCCGGCCCAGCCTCCGCTGGATCCATTTTGGGGGCCAAAGGGAGGCTAGACCCTGCCTGGGCCTGCCTCCCTTCTGCCCACACATCTTCAGATTCTAAAACCTCTTTCCGGCCAGCTGCAGGCTCCAAACTTCCCCTCACTCTCCCCAGCCCCCTCCTTTTCTTTCCTTTGTCTCCCTCCCGGGCAGGAGGTATCACCTGACCTCTCTCCAACAGGTTCAGCTGACCTCTTTGTTATTCAGCACTTCCAGCCTTGAGAGGGGGGGAGGGGCCCGGCCCTCAATTGCCAAGGCAGGCGGCCTCTTGCTTACACTGTCTCTCTGCTTTGCATCAACTACACACCCTTATCCCTCCACACAGACACTCAAGAAATGCATAGGGGAAACTGAGGCACACACACACAGTATTCCTACTTCGTCACAGTGGGAGGCTGGGGAAGGAATTTGAGGGATTGCATTTGTGAAGGCCAGAGAGACGGCTGTTACACTAATTGAGACGTGAGATGATAAGCGCCTGGATGCAGTTGCAGAGTGTGGATGGCTAGGAAAGGCTGTATTTTAAAGGTGTTATGCAGACAGAATCTGCAAGACTGAGGCATAGCCCAATGTGAGAACTGCTGAATTAATGTTGATGGAATATATGGGCCCAAAGAGTGAGAGTTGTTAACGTGACCCAGTCACTGTCCAGCACTAAACAGGGTTAAACAAGGGTCAGGGTTTGCTACCCAAAGACCCCAGCCTGCTCTGTACCATGGCAACACCCCTTTAAACAGCCTGTTATTGAAGATACAGAAAAGGAGGAAAAATAATTCAAGTGTTTGAAATGTGAATTATTAAGTCAGGCTCTCAGTGTAACCACATCCTTGGGTCCCTTCCCCTTAGCTGGAGAGTCTTTTTCAGTGGTTCTCAACTGATGCTCCATGGTGACTTTTTTGGTGGTCCACACGAATATTGTCCAAAGTCAAATAGGGTGAGCAGGCGCTACCATTAGCAGCGTGTCATCCATAGCATCATCTAGGACACGACCATGTTGTGTTGCTAGTAACTTCTGTCTAAGGCTGTGAGCGTCAGTGTAGCTCCCGCCGTCATGCTGAGTGGTTCTTGTGTCGTTCATTTGAGCTAAACGGGCTGTTTTAGTCTGTTTATAATTTCTGCTCTAAAATGTACGTTTGCTCACAATTTTCAACTTTATGTTCGTTAGTTTATTTTATTTCGTTTGTGGCTTTTTTGTCTGGGGATTTTAACGCAGGGGTAAGTCACAAACTTTTATATTTGCATCTGTTAATTTATCAGGTTGGTGTGAAAGTAATTGGTGTGAAAGTGACAGTCCTAAGCTAAACAGTCTACTCCCAAAATACATAATAGTATAGCGCTGGTACTGTTAATAAAATATTATCTGTTAAAAATAACATTAAAATATGTTTTTACTCAATCAAATACAAGAGATAAAAATTAACCACCATAGTTTATTTTTTCTTAGCCCATGTAATGTGTGCAGTGCGAGTTAGATAGATAGTATATTGTAGTTCCAATTTTTGCCACCAGACAACTTATTTTGGGACATCTATATGAGTGATTTATAATGACTATACATCTCCCAAAATAAATTGTCGGTTCGAAAAATCTAAATTTCGTTGTAACCCCACAGATCTGAGATAATGGCAATGACAGGAAGGAATGTCAAGCGCAAGTATTCAAAGGACTACATCAAATTCGGCTCCACTTGTCAAGAAAATAAGGAATGGATTTGCCACAATGTGTTATTTGTTTCAAAGTCTTGGGGAATAACTCAATGAAGCCGACTAACCTGAAACTCCATCTCAAAAAGTGTCATCCAAACCTGTTGCAAAAGGATGAAGATTATTTTAAGTGGCGGTTATCAGGTCTGAAACGACAGCGCCTCAATTCATCAGGAGCAGTCTACAAAAATACAAGCAATGCAATGACCATTTCCCACATTGTTGCATACAAAGTTGCACAGGCCAAAAAGTTTCATACCATTGTACAGCAACTTGTGCTCCCCTGTGCAAAAGAGATCGTGCAGCTAGTTCTTGGCGAGGAAGCAGCAAGGAAGCTGAATGATATATCTGTCCCCAACAACACAATGTCGAGACTGATAAATGAGATATCACAGAACATCAATGAATAAGTTGTGGATTAAATAAAGAAGTCTCCATTGTTTGCCATACAATTGGATGAATTGACCGACATCGCATTGTGCTCTCAGCTATTGGTGTTCGCACGATATATGGCTGACGGAGACTTCAAAGATGAGTTTCTTTTTGTAAGACTCTTGATACCACCATAAAGGCTCAGGATGTGATGGAAATTGTTAACAATTTGTATGAAGTGCATGCTCTGTATTTGGCAAATCTTGGGGGTGTCACTACTAATGGTGCATCTGCCATGCTGGGCTCAAGATCAGGCTTCCAAACATTTGTGAAACGGCACAGTCCAATGGTAACTGGAGTTCACTGCTTCAGTCATAGGGAATCTTTGGCACCAAAAACATTGCTGATCAACTCAACGCCATTTTCAAAGGGTTGGTGAAAGTGGTGAATTTACATCAAAACATCGGCTCTGAACACCAGGCTGTTTAAAAGATTTTGCCAGGATATGGGTTCTGACTTTGATGTGTTGCTGTTCTACACTTCTGTACAGTGGTTGTCAGCAGGGAACGTACTCAACAGAGTTTTCCAGCTGAGAGAGGAGTTGGATTTGTTTCTCCAGGCTCAAGGGAAAGAGGAATTCGGAAATGTGCTGATGCACTCAAATGTAGCATTTGCTTATCTTGTCGATACTTTTGGAATCTTGAACAAACTGAATCTTCAGCTGCAAGGGAAAGGTGCAAATCTGTTCTCTCACCAAAGAATCATCAAAGCTTTTCTTGACAAATTGGAACTCTGGATCGTAAGAGTCGAAGGCAATAATTTGGTTCAGTTTCCATATGTGGTTGGCATGCTCGGAAAAAAGGAAGCCATTCAGATGCAAATTCTCGATCATTTACAGAAGCTACGAGATTAATTCCAACAATATTTTCCAGAGGTGGACAGGACAAAGGATGGATTATGTTTCATCAGGAATCCATTCACAACAGATGTTAATAGTGTTCCAGAGGATCTGCAGAAGGAATTTTTGGATCTGAAAAATGATTTTGCGACCCAAGACATGTACCAGCAGTCTACCATAGAGCCCACAGCCAGATAATTCTGTCTTCCAGAAGCCTGGCCTCTAGTCTGGACCCCATTCCCTACAGTCAGTGACTTGCCCTCTATCATATCACACATCCTGGTCCCCAACCCCCACAATCTTCTCCCACTGCACCCCCAACCCCTTCCCCCTCAACTCATTTGCCAACCTCTGCACTGTATTCTCAGAAGCTCAAATCCCTCTCTACCTCCTAGGGGCTTTGGAGAGCCCTGTGTGTTTTTTGGGACGCTATTGGCTTACTGTCCGTCCCTCTGGCCCGTGTGATGGAGTAAGACCAGAAGGGTATAGGAGAGTGCTGGAAGGGAAGCATATCAGCCTCAGGATGGGCACCTTTTGGTTTCCCAGGAGGTGGGTGGGCCTAGGCCCACCTGTCACTGAAGTCCCTCCCCCAACCTGGCGGGAGGGACACTAGACCCGGGGCCAATTGATTACGGGGGACAACTAATGAAAAAAAGGACAGGGGAGTGCGTGAGGGTTACAGGTTCAAAACGAGGGTACAGGATGGGGACACCGAGCAGAGAACCCCATTCAGCGCCCACTGCTCCGTGAAAACGCAAAGGGAGGCTGTGGACGCTGCCCAGTGGAACTCTGCCCAGATGCGTGACTGGACGAGTGACCGAATGACCTGAAGGAGACCCCACAGTCGCACCGGACCCCCCCGTCTAGCATCCTCCTCCTGGTGTTATAGATGGTGGCTTTGGCAAGCTCCAGGAGAAGGTTGACGAGGAGGTCTCGCGACTTTGTGGGGCCATGGATGGGGTGTCCAAAATAAAAAGGTGTGGGGAGAAGTGCAGCCAGCACCTCAATAGGAGGTTCTGGAGGAGCCAGAATAGGGGCTGTGGCCTGGCGCACTCAAGGTGGGCATGCGCCAGGTCCTCCTTCGTGCCATGGAAGGGGCAGGTGTCGGGCACGGGAAGGAACCGCGCCAAGTACACGCCCGTGCTCTCGGCTCCATAAAGGAGCCGCCAACTAATATCCCCGGCGGGCCATGGAATTAGTGTGGAACGGAAGGTGGACCACCGGGGCCACTCACCCTCGTTCGGTGGTAGATAGTCCCGCCACTTGGTATCGGGGCGGGACGCGAGGGTGAGGAGATGGAACGTGTGAAGCACGAGCGTGTACAGCTCTTTCCTCAGCGCGGTTTGAAACAGGACCGGCTGCAAGGTGTGCAGCTGGCTTGGGGTATGAGAGTGGGGAGGCCGGGAGGGCTCACGAACCCGGAGCCCAAGTGCCATTTCCGGAGGGCCTGGGGTGAGGGGCGGGCGGGGAGAACCCTCTCGCAGGGAGAACCGAGAGCTCCTGCGGAGACCCACCCAATAGCCTTGGGTGGTTAAGGTGGCAAGGATGGTAAAGTTCATTGTGAGGGCTGGGGTGAATCCTCACAGGCAGAAGGGTGGGTGTCCCCCGTCGGGTCTTGCAACAACCTGTGCTCGACCCCAAAGGCGAGCAGGGAGTTGCAGAAGGTTTGGGCTCGCCGGTAGGCCAGCATGTTCTGCTTCCTGGGCCCTATCCCCTCCCCCAAAAGGGTCTTCACAGCCTGGAGGATTTGATGGAAATCCCCCCAGCGCCGGAGGGCGAGCTGCACCTTCTCCCTCGAACCACAAGTGTCTCGCAGGAAGTGGCGCAGCTCTTCTCTCAGCGCGGAGGGGGACCTGGCAGCCGAGCGGCTGCTGCCTTCCGGTAGGGCCTTTGAAGGGGCTTCGTGGCCCACTGAGATGAGTGGGTGAGACTGGGAACCCCGGCGCATTTGCGCCGGGTGACCTGTCTCCTTTCCTGGCGTGGAAGGGGGCGGCGGAGGGGATAACACAGCCCCCAGGTCCATGGGGGTTGGAGACTCAAGAACCACCCCCTGAGAGTCGTCTGAATGGCTCGATAGTGAGACGACCTCGGGGGTGGCAATAATGATGGGAGCGGAAGGGGCAGGGGATGGGGCAGGAGTATGGACCAGGCTTGGGGCTGGGACGGGAGCGGGAATTGGGTCTGTGATTGGGGCAGGAGAAAGGATCGGGGCAGGAGTGGGAGCTGGGGCCGGATCGGGTGAAGGGATAGGGAGGGGACCGGGATCGGGGTCGATGGACGGGGCTGGTTGGGGATAAGGGGTTGGGTTAGGGACAGGGGTTAATTTTTGGTCCGGGACAAGGGAGGTGGTAGGGGCAGGAGTAATATCAGGGTCTCCTGCAGCCAAGCTGCTGGGGTGCGGCTCTTCTCGACCCATGGGTGGGGTCGGAGGACTGGAAAAAGGAGGGGGGCCTTCCTCGGTGCCGGGTGTGGGCGACTCAACAAGTGCATCGCCCGCAGCCACGGCATCGGGCGAGATGTTGACTTCAACTAGGCCCCCCTCTGAAGGGGCGGCCGACTGCACGGTCCCTTCAGCACCCACTGACCCGAGACCCGGCTGCTCGGCATTGGCCGTCGCCCCGAGGGGCTCGGAGGCCTCAGCCATGTCGCCATTAGCAGCCGGGCAGGTGGGAAGGGTCAGGGGCGCCCCGAGGACCAGAGCAGGGGCTTCCTCCAAAGAAGGGCAGGGGAAAGGAGGGGGCGGCGGGAGCAAAGCACCGCCCAGATCGAGGCCCGCTGGCAAGGGGTTGTCCTCCCCCTGGGTGAATGGGGTCAGACCCAGGGCCTCGATCTCATGATAGATGGGGGGGAAGGCGGGCTCTGTGGCCTCAGCAACCTCCCCTCCGGACACCGGCAAGCGCCCCGGTGTCAATGATGGTAGGAGCAGAGGGGGGCGGTGGTGCAGGGTCTGGAGGGGCTCCCGCAGCAGCCCCCTCACAGGGAGGGTGATCGGGGGAGACAGATTCGTCTCCAGCCGCTGCCGTGGTCATAGCAGCTAGCTCCGCCAGCTGGGCTTCGTCCGAGGTTGCGGCAGATGTTGGTGGGGGGCTAGCCCCCCGCAGCAGCTTTCGGGGGGCTACAGCTCCCTCCTCATCAGAGGGAGGGGAGCGGGTCCGCGTTCTGCGGACGGCGCGTTTCCCCCGGATGAGCACCCAGCCTTCTAAGGTGATAGTGGAGGTGGAGGGCTGGTTAGTGGAGGCAGGGCCAGAGGTTGAAGGGTCCGGGTCCTGGGGTGGCACAACGGGGGAAGGGGAAGCCTCCCCCTGGGGCGGGCCCTCCCTCTCGGTTCCCAAGGACCCCGTTGCCCCCTCCCCTGTAGCGGGAGGGGCAGCAGTAGCGGTGGTGGTGGCTGGGTCACCAGGGCCGTCGGCGATGGCAGGGTCGGCGCCCTCTCGGGTTGCGGGGGTCCCGGGCTCCCCTTCGGTCCGGGCCAGGGGGCAGTCCCTCCGGACATGCCCCGTCGCCCGGCAAAGGAAGCACCGGGCCTCCCCCATAGAATAGTGGATCCGGTGGTATGCTCCCTGGTGGGACACTAGAAAGGAACCCTCCAGGGGCAACCCGCCACGTGCTGCCGCCGGCGGTACTTGGATCTGCACCTGCCGGCGGAAGGATAGAATATGGCGCAGGACGGGGTCCTTATAGCCCGAGGAGAGAGGGGTGATGACTTAAATGGGCTTCCCCAGGGTGGAGAGGGCGGGAAGCAGGGCAGCATTAGGGAGGCAGGGCTCGACGGAAGTTAAAACTACCCATACGCCCAGGTCCTCCAGGGGCTCTAAGGGGACGAACACGCCCCCCACCGACATGCCCTTTTCCACCGCCTCTTGGGCAGCGGCCTCCGATGCCAGGAAGAAAACCATCTTCCCGTACATCTTGGAGGCCGCCACGATGTTCCTGGGCCCCACCGCTCGCGCGTAGGTTTCTCCATTGGGCGAGGCTGGCACCAGGTGACAACGGATCCCGTGCCTCCTAGTAAGCGAGTGGAAAGGGCCCCGTCCCCCAGAGATGACAGTGGAGGCGGTGGTCGGGGCGGGTGGCGGGGCGGCGGCCACCTGGGCATACGCCCTGCGGGCCGGAGGGTCTGCAGAGCTGGTAGAGGGGATGGCTGGGGAAGGAGGGGCCGCGGCAGATGTCGATGCCGCGGCTGGTGGGGCGGCCCCACCCGCGGGAGGTGTTGTTTTCCGGGCGGGGCCTTTTCCCTTTTTTCCCCCCTGGCCCTTCCTACCGGTGGAAGGGACGACCACGGCAGCTGCAGGGACCGGACTGGGGGCTGCGTCACCCCCTCCGCAGCTCCCTCCCACATCGGAAAAGGAGACAGGTCACCCGGCGCGACTACGCCGGGGTTCCCAGCCTCAATCATTCACCTCAGTGGGCCACGAAGTCCCTTCAAAGGCCCTACCGGAAGGCAGCGGCCGCTTGCCTGCCAGATCCCCCTCCACGCTGAGAGAAGAGCTGCGCCACTTCCTACGAGACACTTGTGGTTCGAGGGAGAAGGTGCAGCTCGCCCTCCGGCACTGGGGGGATTTCCATCAAATCCTCCAGGCCGTGAAGGCCCTTTTGCGGGAGGGGATAGGGCCTAGGAAGCAGAACATGCTGGCCTACCGGTGAGCCCGAACCTTCCGCAACTCCCTGCTCGCCTTCGAGGTCGAGCACGGGTTGTTGCAAGACCCGACGGGGGACGCCCACCCTTCTGCCCGTGAGGATGCACCCCAGCCCTCACAATGAACATCATTGCCGACTTAAACACCCGAGGCTATTGGGTGGGTCTCCGCAGGAACTCTCGGTTCCTGCTGTGGGCCCTGCGAGAGGGTTCTCCCTGCCTGTCCCTCACCCCAGGCCCTCTGGAAATGGCACTTGGGCTCCGGCTTCGTGAGCCCTCCCGGCCTTCCTACTCCCATACCCCGAGCCGGCTGCACACCTTGCAGCCGGTCCTGTTTCAAACCACGCCGAGGAAACAGCTGTACACGCTCGTGCCTCACACGTTCCATCTCCTCACCCTCGCGTCCCGCCCCGATACCAAGTGGCGGGACTACCTACCACCGAACGAGGGTGAGTGGCCCCGGTGGGCCACCTTCCGTTCCACACTAATTCCACGGCCCGCCGGGGATATTAGTTGGCGGCTCCTTTATGGAGCCGAGAGCACGGGCGTGTACTTGGCGCGGTTCCTTCCCGTGCCCGACACCTGCCCCTTCCATGGCACGAAGGAGGACCTGGCGCACGCCCACCTTGAGTGTGCCAGGCCGCAGCCCCTATTCCGGCTCCTCCAGAACCTCCTATTGAGGTGCTGGCTGCACTTCTCCCCACACCTTTTTATTTTGGACACCCCATCCATGGCCCCACAAAGTTGCGAGACCTCCTCGTCAACCTCCTCCTGGCGCTTGCCAAAGCCACCATCTATAACACCAGGGGGAGGATGCTAGACGGGGGGGGGGGGTCCGGTGCGACTGTGGGGTCTCCTTCAGGTCATCCGGTCACTCGTTCAGTCACGCATCCGGGCAGAGTTCCACTGGGCAGCGTCCACAGCCTCCCTCTGCGTTTTCACGGAGCAGTGGGCGCTGAGCGGGGTTCTCTGCTTGGTGTCCCCATCCTGTACCCTCGTTTTGAACCTGTAACCCTCAGGCACTCCCTTGTCCTTTTTTCATTAGTTGTCCCCCGTAATCAATTGGCCCCGGGTCTAGTGTCCCTCCCGCCAGGCTGGGGGAGGGACTTCAGTAACAGGTGGGCTTAGGCCCACCCACCTCCTGGGAAACCAAAAGGTGCAGGGACCGGACAGGAGCCAGTCGAGAGGGCGGCTGCAGGAGTGGGCTGGGGCAATGGCAAAGGGAGGGACGGGGCTGGAGCAATGGGAACTGGAGGAGGGGCAGGGACAGGAATAGGGGCAGGGGTCTCCTCCATGACGATAAGGGGGTGGGAGGAGGCCCTATGGGAATAGAGGTAGGGGAGGGGGGGAACCGCTCCTCCCCGCTGAACTGTATGCGGGAGAGGAGGGTCTAGCAGAAGGGGCAGGTGAAGGAAGGGGCTAACCGCTCCTCCCCGCGGGGCTGCAAGCGGGAGAGGAGGGTACCCCAAAGGCACGAGAAGGGGGGGACAACCGCTCCTCCCCGCTAGGCTGGAAGCAGGGGAGGAGGGTGCTGGCGGGGGTCAAGGGCGGGCACGAGGGATAAAACAAAGGTTCCGGCTCCTCCGGCTGCACTGGGAGGAGGAGGGGCTACAAAATCATGGGGTGGGGGGTGAAAGTGAGATTGATGGGAGGGGGGGGGGCGCACAGGCACCTAAAGGGGAACGTGGACACATGCGATGGAGGTGGGGAACTAGGGAGGACCGGGGAGTAAAGGGCCTGGGTGGGAACACAAAATGGAGGCTAAAAAAAAGGGCGGGAAAATGAAGACTCAAAGTTTGGGGCGGGGCCAGGAATGAAAACTAAGGGCTAGGGGAGGAAGGGCTGACTGAGAGGATCTTCCGGAAAAAACCTAAGGGGTGAGTGGGGCAAACTAAAGGAAGGGAGCAACTAAAGTAAAAAGGGATTGAAAAAATGGTCAGGGGGAGGGTAGGGGGGGACCCCCACCAGCCAAACACAGCCGGGGGGGATTAGAAAAAGTCCAGGGTGGGATGCGTGTGCCCACAGGCACCTGTACAACACAGTCCTTGCTGCTCAGTCCCTGGTGGTCAAATGGGGAGAAGCCAGCACCCTCGTCGAGGGGTAAGGTCCAGGTGTAGGTGGGTCGGTGGAGGGGGCAGCGGTGGGGGTGGTGGTCTGGGGAGCAGATGGACAAGGGGGAGGGCTCCGTGCCTTTCCCCCGTGCTCACCCTGGCAACAGCAATCCCACCACCCCAAGAGCAATTACTCAGTCCAGGTATAAACCCCCTCTACCAAGTCCTGTGACGGACGTCCTTTCCTCTCACCTCCTCGACGGCAGCGGTGGTGGCAGCTTCGGGGTGGCGATGAGCAGCAGGTCGGTGGAGAGGTGATGGTGGTGGTGGTGTCTGGGCCTCTCCTCCCCAGAGGCAGTGGTGGGGGGCAGGCTAGCAGGCCTCTTCCCTGTTCTGCAACAGTTCTTTGTGGTGAAGGGGGGGGGGGCGGGGTGGAGCTCAACCCAGCTGGTAAAAAAGACAAAAACAGTCCAAAGGGGGGAGCTCCCAATGGTGGTGGTAGCAGCCACAGAGAAACAGTGGGGTGTGTGGAGGTGAGTAAGTGTGTGGGGGTAGGAAAGTCCTGGCAGCAGTGGTGGGGCCAGGTGGAGGGGGAAGGAAGGGGCTCAAGGGAGTGGTGATGGTAGCAGCAGCCCTTGCACACCTAAAGCCCCTTGTGGACCTTCCCCTAGGCCCTGTGGGCTGGGGATTTCCAGGCAGGAGCCTCTCCAGAAACTCCTGCCTTGCCCCAGCCCTGCTTCCTTCCAGGTACCTGAGAAGCTTCCCCAGCAGCCAGGCCTGTCTGCTGCTGCAGACAGAGGAGAAGCCCGCACGATGAGCAGCCTCTGGATGTGCTCCTTTTGGTTTACCCAGGAGGTGGGCGGCCTAAGCCCGTCCATTACTAAAGTCCCTCCTCCAGCCTGGCGGGAGGGACACTGGACCCGGGGCCAATTAATTGCGGGGGACAACTAATGAAAAAAGGACAAGGGAGTGCATGGGGGTTACAGGTTCAAAACAAGGCTACAGGATGGGGACACCGAGCAGAGAACCCCGCACAGCGCCCACTGCTCCGCGAAGCTGTCGAGGGAGCCAGTGGACGCTGCCCAGTGGAACTCTGCCCGGATGCGTGACTGGATGAGTGACCTGAAGTAGGCCCCACAGTCGCACTGTACCCCCTCGTCTAGCATCCTCCTCCTGGTGTTATAGATGGTGGTTTTGGCAAGCGCCAGGAGGAGGTTGACGAGGAGGTCTCGCGACTTTGTGGGGCCACGGATTTGGTGTCCAAAAAGAAAAAGGTGTGGGGAAAAGTGCAGCCAGAACCTCAATAAGAGGTTCTGGAGGAGCCGGAAAAGGGGCTGCAGCCTGGCGCACTCGAGGTAGGCGTGCGCCAGGTCCTCCCTCACGCCGCAGAAGGGACAGGTGTTGGGCATGGGGAGGAACCGCGCCAAGTACACACCCGTGCTCACGGCTCCATGAAGGAGCCGCCAACTAATATCCCCGGCGGGCCCTCTGGATGTGCTCCTTTTTGGTTTACCCAGGAGGTGGGCGGGCCTAAGCCCGTCCATTACTAAAGTCCCTCCTCCAGCCTGGCGGGAGGGACACTGGACCCGGGGCCAATTAATTACGGGGGACAACTAATGAAAAAAGGACAAGGGAGTGCGTGAGGGTTACAGGTTTAAAACAAGGGTACAGGATGGGGACACCGAGCAGAGAACCCCGCACAGCGCCCACTGCTCCGCGAAGCTGTCGAGGGAGCCAGTGGACGCTGCCCAGTGGAACTCTGCCCGGATGCGTGACTGAATGAGTGACCGGAAATAGGCCCCACAGTCGCACTGTACCCCCTCGTCTAGCATCCTCCTCCTGGTGTTATAGATGGTGGTTTTGGCAAGCGCCAGGAGGAGGTTGACGAGGAGGTCTCGCGACTTTGTGGGGCCACGGATTTGGTGTCCAAAAAGAAAAAGGTGTGGGGAAAAGTGCAGCCAGAACCTCAATAGGAGGTTCTGGAGGAGCCGGAATAGGGGCTGCAGCCTGGCGCACTCGAGGTAGGTGTGCGCCAGGTCCTCCCTCACTCCGCAAAAGGGGCAGGTGTCGGGCATGGGGAGGAACCGCGCCAAGTACACGCCCGTGCTCACGGCTCCATGAAGGAGCCGCCAGCTAATATCCCCGGCGGGCCCTCTGGATGTGCTCCTTTTGGTTTACCCAGGAGGTGGGCGGGCCTAAGCCCGTCCATTACTGAAGTCCCTCCTCCAGCCTGGCGGGAGGGACACTGGACCCGGGGCCAATTAATTACGGGGGACAACTAATGAAAAAAGGACAAGGGAGTGCGTGAGGGTTACAGGTTTAAAACAAGGGTACAGGATGGGGACACCGAGCAGAGAACCCCGCACAGCGCCAACTGCTCCGCGAAGCTGTCGAGGGAGCCAGTGGACGCTGCCCAGTGGAACTCTGCCCGGATGCGTGACTGAATGAGTGACCGGAAATAGGCCCCACAGTCGCACTGTACCCCCTCGTCTAGCATCCTCCTCCTGGTGTTATAGATGGTGGTTTTGGCAAGCGCCAGGAGGAGGTTGACGAGGAGGTCTCGCGACTTTGTGGGGCCACGGATTTGGTGTCCAAAAAGAAAAAGGTGTGGGGAAAAGTGCAGCCAGAACCTCAATAGGAGGTTCTGGAGGAGCCGGAATAGGGGCTGCAGCCTGGCGCACTCGAGGTAGGTGTGCGCCAGGTCCTCCCTCACTCCGCAAAAGGGGCAGGTGTCGGGCATGGGGAGGAACCGCGCCAAGTACACGCCCGTGCTCACGGCTCCATGAAGGAGCCGCCAGCTAATATCCCCGGCGGGCCCTCTGGATGTGCTCCTTTTGGTTTACCCAGGAGGTGGGCGGGCCTAAGCCCGTCCATTACTGAAGTCCCTCCTCCAGCCTGGCGGGAGGGACACTGGACCCGGGGCCAATTAATTACGGGGGACAACTAATGAAAAAAGGACAAGGGAGTGCGTGAGGGTTACAGGTTTAAAACAAGGGTACAGGATGGGGACACCGAGCAGAGAACCCCACACAGCGCCAACTGCTCCGCGAAGCTGTCGAGGGAGCCAGTGGACGCTGCCCAGTGGAACTCTGCCCGGATGCGTGACTGAATGAGTGACCGGAAATAGGCCCCACAGTCGCACTGTACCCCCTCGTCTAGCATCCTCCTCCTGGTGTTATAGATGGTGGTTTTGGCAAGCGCCAGGAGGAGGTTGACGAGGAGGTCTCGCGACTTTGTGGGGCCACGGATTTGGTGTCCAAAAAGAAAAAGGTGTGGGGAAAAGTGCAGCCAGAACCTCAATAGGAGGTTCTGGAGGAGCCGGAATAGGGGCTGCAGCCTGGCGCACTCGAGGTAGGTGTGCGCCAGGTCCTCCCTCACTCCGCAAAAGGGGCAGGTGTCGGGCATGGGGAGGAACCGCGCCAAGTACACGCCCGTGCTCACGGCTCCATGAAGGAGCCGCCAGCTAATATCTCCGGCGGGCCCTCTGGATGTGCTGGTCTCTGTTCCCTGGATAGACAAACAAAGGCTACTCCAGGCTAATCAAGACACCTGGGGCCAATTAAGAAGCTTCTAGAAAGGAGCAGAAACAACTAGCCTGATTTGGACACCTGAAGCCAATCAGGGGCTGGCTGTAACCAGTTAAAAACCCTCCCAGTTAGGCAGGTGGGTGTGGATGTCAGGAGCTGTGGAAGGAAGTTATGCTGTTGGTGAGACTGAGTGGTAGACAACATATATGCACGGAAGGAGACTCTGAGGTAAAGGTGAAGTGGAGTGTGAAGAAGCGGGGACTGCTGTGGGGAAGTAGCCCACGGAATTGTATTGTGTTTGGTGGCTAAAAGGTCAGCCATCTTAACTAATACTATTAGGGTCCCTGGGCTGGAGCCTGGAGTAGAGGGTGGGCCCAGGATCCCCCCTTTCTACCTCCCCTAACTAATCACTGAAATTGGGAGACAGCTGAGACTGTGCCAGGACGGATAGTTTCTCCTCACTGGTTTATGATGAAAATGTCTCAATAGGCTGTGACCTGGTCTCTAAAGAGAGAAGGGAGGGTCACAGTGAGCCTCTGAGTCTAGCACAAACTGCCTGGAAGCACAGAACCCACAGGGACAAGGCCAAAGCTTTGCCACACTTGTCTAACCCCATATCCTTTCTCCAGCCTCACACCCCCACACCTCTGCCCCCAAATTCCTTCCCCAGCCCATCCCAGAACCCCCATCTTCCTCCTCACTAGACCCCTAGGCTCCTTCAATCTCACTTCACCTCCAAACCCGCAAATCCTGCTCTTACCATCTTCCCCCCCATGGGCCACATGGGGGAATTGTGTACTTTTTGGGGGGTTCTTGACTTGCTGCCCTAATAGCTGGCGGGGGTGGTTCCCCTAATAGCTGGTGGGGGTGGTTCCCCAAATGTTCACATCTGGCTGGACTGGCTGGAATCTTAGCTCCGACATGCTCTTGCATGGGCCCCTTTAGTGGTGGGGGGCATCGGGTCGGGAGTACCTCAGGGGATCTCTGAGTGGCAACAGGCTATCAAGGTCCAGTCATTAGATGGATCCTGAGCCCAAGCAGATGGGAAACCACTATGTGAGGGCATTGCTTTTAGTTGCTGCTTTCTGGTGACAGGCTCACAGCTAAGCCAGATTGGTAGGGGCCAAAAAGGAAAGGCAACGCGAGCAGAGAGAGAAGTAAGGGTGGGAAGGAAAAGGACACGTGGTGGTGGGGAATGATGACAAGGGCTCACATCCTGGAGGGTGGTTGGGGTTTCACTGGAGCGGGTGGCAGTGGCCACTGAGAGACACCCATTGAGACATTGACCCCCAGAGAGAGCCACTCACAAATACACCTGCACCCACCACGGGCCACATGCTCACACCCCCAAAAAATCATGCCTAGATACCTGCAACCCCCCTAGGGTTGCCAACTTTCTAATTGCATAAAACCGAACACTCCTGCCCCACCCGTGTCCTGGGTCCCAAACCCCTACCACACCCCTTCTCCAAGGCCCCGCCCCCGCTCACTCCATCCCCCCTCCCTCCATTGCTTACTTTGCCCCCCCCTCCCCCCTCACTTTCATCGGGCTGTGGCAGAGGGGTGCAGGCTCTGGGAGGGAGTTTGAATAGGGAGGGAACTCTGGGCTGGGGCAGGGGGTTGCAGTGTGGGAAGAGGCTTGAGGTGCGTGGTCCCAGCAGTGCTTACCATAGCTGCCCGGAAGGGGTTGCCAGATCACTGCAGCCCCTAGGCAGTTGGGCAGCGAGAGAGGCTCCATGCACTGCCCTTGCGCCTGCAGCCGCCACACCCACTGGTCCCATTGGTCATGGTTCCCACGGGAGCTGCGGAGCTGGCACTGGGGCAGGGTCAGTTCGTGGAGCCTCCCTGGCCGCCCATGGGTCTAGGGAACCGCACAGAGCTATGTAGGGAGCCTGTCATAGACCTGGGCCCACGCTGTGCCCCCAACTGGACTTTTAATGGCCCAGTTGCCCATGCCAATCAGAGCCACCAGAGTCCTTTTTTGACCAGGTGTTTCAGTCAAAAACTGGATGCCTGGCAACCCTAATCCCCACCTGTGAGATGGGGGTAGGTGAGGGACACAGAGCCCATGGCAGGCTGTGGAGGCGGAGCTGGGCAGGATAGTGGGGTGGGCATTATTAATTATTAACCATTCTCTCTCTCACTCTCTCACTCTCACTGGCAATACCCCCCTCTCCCCAAGCAAGAGGAGCGTGGGGGTGGGGAGGGAGGGTTAACTCGATGGGCTTTTTCCCATCTGCCATTGCTATGAGTCCCTGGGAGAGCGAGGGGAGCATGACAAGCCTAGTGAGGAGAGCAGGGTCTGGAGAAGCAAGTAGAGACCAGGGAGGGATGCGACCCTCGAGAGGGCTGAGCAGTGCTGGGGGAGCCTGGAGGCAGGGAGGGGCAGCTTGTGGGGCCTGCTGTGACTGGCTCCATCCTATTCCCTGGCACACCACGTACGAAGCCAGGGCTAAAACCAAATCCGTGTAACACTCAAAGAGTAACTGCATTTTTCATGAGCCTGATTTCTCCAAACAAAACAAGCTTTTTGCAAGCAGGCGGGTTCCCGGGCCACACTTGCCACTGCCGGTTACGGTCACTAAGCAAGCGAGAGAGGAGCCAATATGACAGGCCGTCATGTTCGTGTGATCCAGTGACAGGATCTCCTCACTCCCTGTGCCTGGCGCCAGCTTTTAACACCCCGCAGCCTGGGGAGCCGAGCTGCTTTTCGCTCTCTGGGGGATGGAGCAGGGCCACTGATACCTACACGCTTGTAAACAGCCAGAGACACGCTCGGCTCATCTCTCCTTAGCCACCCGACGGCCAGGCCACACGAGGTACATTCACACCACCGGGTTTAAAAGGACTTGGCTCCCTGCTCAGGTCTCGCCTCGCGCTCTCCCCACGGAGACCCCACCACTGCTCCTGCAGCCAGGGCCAGCTCCACCGCATGGGCCTGCACCACCCAGTGTCTGCAGCCTGCTAGGATCCCACATGGGCCAGGCCATTGTGACTGTGCATACAGCTGGGAGGCAGGACAGGCGGGACATGAGGAGGGGGTGCAGCATCAAGAGGTGGAATGCCTCAGGCAAGGCGCCAGTGCCTCAGTTTCCCCCTCTGTAAAATGGGGCAAAGCCCTGCGTCCGTCTACGGGGGGGCTGTGGGGATTAATTAGCTCCCATTTATAAATTGCTACGCGTCCTCATTATAAAATCAAGAGGGGGAAGTGCTCTTTAAAACGTTCCATTTGATTAAAATCCCAAATAAACGGAACGTGGTCGCTCTAATCCCAGCAGTCAAAAGTGCTACTGCGTCTCTGTGCAGGGCCGACGCTTTCCTTCCTGCTGCTCTCTTTGTCACGATCGGAATTGTGATTCAATTACTAACCCAATAATTATTGTTTTAAAGTCTCTGGATTTTATGCGTGCCTGTAATATTTAATTTTTTACCCTAATTAATTAAAAGACTGCAATTATCTCTCAAATAACGTTGGCATAAACATGGTGTTAAATAAGCATGTGAGCAGCTTTCCTATCAGGCAGTGAGTGTGGTGGGGGGCTGCCCGAGCCCGGCTGCACGGCAGATGGTGGGGGGAGGCTTCGGCACCGAGCACAAATCCTCATTTTGAGACAGAGCTGAAAAGTCTTAATTGAACATGACCTAGTGACACTCCCCAGCGTCTCTCTAGCTGTTGGAGCTGCCTCCCGCCGCAGGCCTGGCACGTGCTACAAAAGCTGCCCTGGGCCTGTCATGGGAGAACTTTGGGTGGAGGGCAGAACTGTTGCTGAGATCCAGGATGGCCAGTCCAAAGGCCTGGTCAGAGAGAAGTAGATGTAGGGCCAGCAGCAGGCCAAACAGAGGGGCCCCCACTCTCTCCAGACTGTTTACAAGCCCGGGGCAGAGACAGGTTTCCCCTGCTTTATGCCAGATAGCAGAGCTTCTAGCAGAATGCGTAACACATCACGAGCATGCGCCTGCCTCCAGAGCTTGTAGGATGGGAGTCTGCGGACATGCCCTGTTCTGGGACATGCCCAGACAGTTATTCGGGTTTGTGTTCAGATAAAAACTGCTTGTTTGGGCTTTTTCACCAGAGACAAGTCACATTCCTGTTTCCCTCCCCAGCGAGAGCTCTCCTGGGAAATGCCCTGTCCTCAACAGCCCAAGGCCTGTTGGATTCCTGGGGGGGCCCCACAGGCCCAGACCCCAGTTCTGTGCTGCCAGGACAGCTGGAAATGAGGGGGCAATGCAAACACATCAACAATGCTTGGCACAGCAGGGACTGGGCCCGAAAACCCCAAAACGCCACCCCACGAAGCATGGCACAGAAGACTCACTCGCCGGCCAGCTGCTGTGCCAGCTTGTGGAAGAAGCTGATTGTGCCACAGGCGTTAGAGCGGATCCCTGGAGAAAAGAGCCTTTCCAAGGCCCCGATGCCCAGGTCTCAGAGAGCTGAAGGGCCATGTGCTGGCTGTTGTTCTGGAGCAACATCAGCATGCGGTGGGTAGGGATCCAGCAGGGTCCCAGGACCTGTCCACACTCTGGGAACATCACTTCTAAAACATGCTGGCTGATGTGACGTGCTCCAGCAAACGCACCACAAAGTCCTAGTGCAGGTGGCACAAATGGAGTCTGGCAATGTCACTGGTTGAGGTGCAGCCTTGACTCCAGCTAGGGTTCACCTCACCAGTTAGTGTGTAAGTGAAACTGCCCGCCCTGCCCTGCTGTGGTCCCTTGTAGCAGCCCCAGCCTCAGAGAGACTTGACCACAGGCCCTGCTGGCAGTGCCCTCAGTGGAGAGGTGCACCTTGCAGTTAAGATATTGCCCTGTTGTGCTGGACCTTGGGAGCAGACACTTAGGACTTCCTTGCTTCCTTCCCCAGCCCTCCAGCAGCAAATCCATTGTCACCCCGCTATCACTGAGTCCCTGCATTACCTGCCATGACCAGCTCCACCCCATCCCCCTGTTACAGAGTCCCCGGGGCGATGCTTTGGAACTGCTTCCTATGAAGCCAGTTAGAACTCTGGGGGGGAGCTTTTTTTTTTTTTGTGAACAGATTGTTTCCAGGGCTAGGAGCTTCACAGCGTACAGCTTTTACCTTCCTGGGTTTGACCTTGGAGCATTTGGCATTTTCTGCCCCTCTGTGAGCTTTCCACAATGAGCCCGCGCAGGTGGGGTACTGGGGAAGCCTGTGGGTCCTGCACCCCAGCTCCACAGTCAGACGTGACTCTCAGCCAGCCAGTAAAACAGAGGTTTATTAGATGACAGGAACATGATCTAAAACAGAGCTTGTAGGTACCATGAACCGGACCCCTCAGCTGGATTCATTTTGGGGAGCCCAAGGAGGACAGACCATGTCTATGCCTCCCTCCCTTTCCTTAGCCAGTTTAAGACTAACTTACCCTTCAGCCCCTCCTCTGTTTTTTCTTTGTCTTTTTTCCAGGCCAGGAGGTTACCTGATTCCTTTGTTATTTAATACTTTTAGCTAACTGCTTGCAGGGAGGGGCAGGGCCAGGCCATTATTTGCCCAGAGACAGAGCGTGGCCACTCCTTTTTACTGGTCCTTTGTTCTGCAATACTATTAGTCCTTATTTTACTACCTAGAGACTTAAGAAATACATAGGGGAAACTGAGGCACTTACACAGTATTCAGAGAGAACACTAAGACCATTCCCACTCCGTCACACCCCCATACTCCTCTTCCCCACTGTCACAGAGTCCCCACAGCCCTCCATACTCACCAAATCTCCCCCCACCTGCCACTTCACTGAATCCCTGTCCCCCCTAGCTGTCCACAAATCCCCCTCTGGACCTCAGAGAGCCACTTGAGTGTGGGGGGCCAGACCCCCCATGGGAACCAAGGGAGCTGCTGGCGCACCCTGCACTAGAGACAGGGGCAGCCATCAACCTCCCTGCAATCACTAAATACAAACTGAGCATTGGGGCTGGCTCCCCACTCCCCCACCTTGTGGCATAGCAATAA